>CM077666.1:495420712-498189760 GCA_039707655.1 Elymus sibiricus | reverse complement strand
GAATGGCAATGACGATTAAAGAGGACTTTCTAGCGACATCTTTTTTTTCATTCTCGAGGTGATTGGGCTGCTTATGGGCCACGCACAAACGCTGTTGATTCCTGTTTGCAGTTCCTGCCGTCGGATGGCTCATTAACGGACGATACACTCAGGACGTCCCTCTGCAGTAGTTGCTGCTACGTTAGAGGATCTCGTTCCATCGCACGAGGTACACAGGGGGGCTAGAGCAAATCCATTGCACGAGGATCACAGGGGATCTAGACCAAATCCATCGCATGGGGGGGGGGGGGGGGGGAGAGCTTCAGAGGTTGTGCACGAAGATCATGGCCATGAGTAGCAGGTTCAGAACGCCCTGAATGAACATGTTCTTCAGCCATGCTTGATTTACTTGTTCTACCACGTCCAAAACTGCATCCACCTTACTGCAAAGCACAAAAAACAGAGGCCTAGCAAGGCCGTGTGGTGGGATGGATGAAAAGGATCTTGAAAAGCTTACTCCATGATGTGAGCAATGGGGAGGCAGAACTGAGAAGAAAGGTTGAGTGGGATGGGCATTGACAGGCAAGCCGGATGTTTAAAAAGGCCGCGGTGTGCGTCCCACGCCTCAATTCAATGCCTGACTGCACTGCAGGCCATGTACTGTATGTGTCAGATGCAAATACGCGGCTATACAAATGCTATCTGGGAGGCGAAAATCATTATACGGCCTGCGGGTATTCGAGTTGCACGAATCACGCGGCAGCATGCGGTGTGGACACAGACCGCGCGTCGCCGCATGTCCCCTCGCGATTATTCAGGATCTATATACTCTCTTCGGTTCCATAATATAGTGCATATAGATTTTTTAAAAAGTCAAACTTTACAAACTTTGACCAAATTTATGGAGAAAACTATTTACATCTATAATACTAACTATATACAATATGAAGTACGTCTTGTGATGCATCTAAGGATATGTATTTGTATTTTAGATGTATATGTTTTTCTCTACAAACTTGGTCAAAGTTTGTAAAGTTTGACTTTTGAAAAATCTATACGCACTACATTGTGGAACGGAGGGAGTACTATATTAAAAGAGCAAACATTATCTTCCCTAAACACACTCGTTTTACGTACACACAATAACACGAAGCAATTCATCCGAAAAAAATAAAAATAAAAAATAACACGGAGCAATTAGAGCCTCAGTCCACTCTAGATCTAACCATCAAGATAACAACTAACCAGCGTTAAAAATTCGTTTAGCAATTTTGAGTAGGCAGACGAAACTCTGCGATCCGCATCCGCAACCACGCCCGTGCCCTTCGTCCACCCACGCCAACCTAGGATTCAGTCCAGCCTAACAGTTCGGTGTTTTCTTTTTCTCTGCGACGAATAAATCCACTACCACAGCGACGCGCCGCCCCTCTCCCACGGCGACCCCCCGACGCCGGCAGCACCTCCCATTCCCTCCTATCATCTCCCCTTCCCTACCCGGTGGAAGTCTCCCTCCTCCCCTACAACGACGACAAGCTGAGACAGCGCCGTCTCGCCGTGCACGCTCCTGATCTGGACGACACCGCCGAGCCCAGTGGCCCTCTTCCCCTAGGTCACGGGATCCAGCCGAGATCCGTCCTCGGCGCTTCGTCGGCGTTTGCTAGCCCGCCCGTCCGACAGCCTCGACACGTAAGCGCCCTACCCATCCCCCCCCCCCCCCCCCCCCCCCCCCCCGCGCGCGTACCTGGTCAACATCCAATTTGAGAAGAACGTGCAGTTGCAGGTAAGTACAATGAGTCACCAATCTGCTGCTGCTTCCACTGTAGACCCAACGAATAGCCTGATCCCGGAATGAGGGTTGGAGAAGATGTGGAAACCCGTTGCCTTTCACAGAGCACATCATGGAAAAGAACACACAGGTTCGTACGTGAGATCATTCTAATTCGTGTTTCATTGAGTACAAAGGGTACTCCCTCTGTAAATAAATATAAGAGTGTTAGATCAGTACAAGATATAAGATGGGGTGGACTGACATGGCGCGAGGTTGCGTAGATGCAGGATGTGAATACTTACATTAGTAGTTGCTGAAAGGTAGTAGTATTGCCAATTTGTGATAATTTGCTATTGTCACGAGTACTTGAAAGTTGAAACACCATGCATGTGCTATCATAGAAATGATGAGCAGAAGATTTATGTGTAAATCAAACAATCTTCTACGTTACGCGGATACTTCAGAAAGTGTGCGTATCCAGCCGGATACTGCCCCGATACGGCCCGATACGTATCCCGTACGTATCCCTCAATTTTTTTATTTTAAAGAAAAAAATAATGTTTGATACTCCTGGGATACTTTTACGATACATTTTGGATACTTGAAACCCCTAGTTTGACATGAAATCCCCTCAAGAGGAAAAGCGCACCTTTTGAGAATTCCAGCATGGACGTGAGTTCATGTCAAAAGGTGACTGTCGATGTTTTTGTTCAGTTGAAAGGTGAGTAAGAGAGAGTCAATACACTCATTGAGAGCAGCAAACCTAGAGAAATCCCAGTTGATGGAAGTGGACCAAGTGCAAGAACAAAAAGTGGTAATCCTATTGAGGCATGCTTTGACATGGAAGCTACTTACTTTTTCATATTTTTAATAATTAACATATATATATAAACGTATCCTCGTATCCTAGTTTTTAGAAAATTGGCATATCAGGCGTATCCCCGTATCGCGTATCCGATACGTATCCAAGTATCCATGTTTAATAATTTATATATATATATATATATATATATATATATATATATATATATATATATATATATATATATATATATATATATATATATATATATCCCCGTATCCTAGTTTTTAGAAAATTGGCGTATCGGGCGTATCCCCGTATCGCGTCCATGGGGATACGCCCGATACGCCAATTTTCTAAAAACTAGGATATGGGGATACGTTTATATATATATATATGTTAATTATTAAAAATATGAAAAAGTAAGTAGCTTCCATGTCAAAGCATGCCTCAATAGGATTACCACGTTTTGTTCTTGCACTTGGTCCACTGCCATCAACTGGGATTTCTCTAGGTTTGCTGCTCTCAATGAATGTATTGACTCTCTCTTGCTCACCTTTCAACTGAACAAAAACATCGACAGTCACCTTTTGACATGAACTCACGCCCATGTTGGAATTCTCAAAAGGTGCGCTTTTACTCTTGAGGGGATTTCATGTCAAACTAGGGGTTTCAAGTATCCAAAATGTATCGTAAAAGTATCTCAGGAGTATCAAACATTATTTTCTTTCTTTAAAATAAAAAAATTGAGGGATACGTATGGGATACGTATCGGGCCGTATCGGGGCAGTATCTGGCTGGATACGCGCACTTTCTGAAGTATCCGCGTAACGTAGCATGCAACATAGACAATCTTTTTTCTTGAATCTTTACATCACAGTTTTAGAGGTTGCTTTAGAATTATTATGTGTTCCAATGCATCAAATCATCTTTAGATTAAATCTTGATGGTTCAGGAGGGGACTGTGGATTGAGGGAAAAGTAACAGAGTTGAAGTCACAATGGAGTAAGGCAGTTGCAAAGAAGGATTTTCTTTCAACAGCAGAAGCCTACAACATGGTATATATATATTATGGCATCATATTTCTCTGTGTCTATCCTTTCCAGCCTCTAATTTTTTACTGTCTAATGCTCAGCATGACTCTTTAGAAGTTTATGGCTCTTATTTCAGTTCTCGCCTTGGAATGGGTTGTTTCTTTTGGACACTATTTTTGTGAATCAAATGGTACAATGCTTGGTCAGGTTTTGGTCATGCAGGTTGCAGTTCTTAATGCTGGTTGGCCTCTGCTCCAAATTGAGGTCAACGTCTGCTACTGGTTTCAATTCAGTTGAAGCAGAGCGAAGGTGAGTGTAGAACCAAAAGGGGGAGAACATTGTTTGGTGTATCAAATAGGGAATTGCTGTTAGACAAAGGCTTCAAACTCAACAAATGTACAGCTTGGTATTGTCATATATGAACACATATTATTTTCTCGTTTTTCTTCATGCAGTAAGCTTAGATTCTGTTTTTCTTTTAATGTTTCATAACAATTTGCATATTCACATTTAAAGCTAAAATACTATTCCTTGACATCATCTTTCATATGAATAACCTAACATATATATAATATGTTACACGAAAGAATGGTGATCTTGTCTTTGAGCTATTATTTGAAAATTTATGCCAAAGCATAAGTAAGGCTATATAAAATTATCATGTCTACAAATTACAAACCGAAAATATATGTACTCTCAAAGATTTTTATTTTCCACTCCATGAAGATTTTGGTGCATCTAGTGATTTGTTTTTGTTACTGCTCATCCTCATGCTTGTGTTTGCTGCAGGTCAAAAGAGACGATTGCGGCAGATTGGTTCATTTTACATAGATCATACACCCGCCATATATGATAGCTTTTTAGTTATGTTACCTCTTCTTATACAAGAATATATCACTAATGCTAATGCAGCTTATTGCAATCTCCAGTGGGGGTAGTATTTGCCCAAATGCAGTATGTGTCTTGCAAGCTTATTCTATATGTAAATAATGTGTGAGGTTTCAGATTCTGTAATTTTGTTACTGTTGCTAACTGAGCATGGATCCATAGATGTCAATGGTTGCATGAATATTTACAGGTCGGAATGGTCCATAGATTCTGTAATTTTTTATTTGTTATTTTTTGCAAACCAGGGAGCTTTTTGTACATTAAAACGGGATTCTTCTTTGTTTTCCACCAAGCAAGAACTGATGGCACGACCAGGGGAAGTCAAGAAGTTCAGGGCAAAGGATGAAATAATAGGTAAAAAGAAAGACTAGCAATTGCCCATCTAAATGATGTCAAGCAAAGTAATGCAAAGAAGTGACTGTCTTTACTGTTTTCAGCTATTATATTTGAACACGGTGACCTTTTATTTTAATATTGTAAGAGTTGGTATGCGTGTTTGTGCAGGTAAATGCACATGAAGGGTACTACTTGTGATCTGTTTTTAACTAAGTGTAGAATTTCATGTGCAGTAGACTGGTAGTCATTGCAATTTAGGACAAATTCTTCAAGTTCTCAACTTCCAATACAATGCAGAAATTACATTTGTGCAATAACATCATTAAAGTGATAATAACACATGTCTACAAATAGCCTTCCATGAACAGGGCCATTGCATGCATCACAAGTTTACAAATAAAAAAACTCGATGCTTACATTTTTGAATTGTTTTCATCACCCATTCTTCTTAGTTCAGCAATTTCTTTCGTTCTTTCTTTTTGGGTGATCCTCTCGGTTTTGCTCAGGAAATACATGTTGGCTAGGGTTCAATTTCGTGTGAATAAACTTCATGGACGACATGTTGATCAAGGCCTTAAGGAACTTGGAGGGAAAGGGGGTTGCACATTGTGCTGTTGGTTCCTTCAGGGACGCCCATCCCCATCGGGGGCGCATATTCTCTGACTTTGCCCCCCCTGCCTTTTCCCTGCCTTTGAGTCACTGGCGCATGGGGTCGACCAGATGCGGGACCCACCTGTCGGCGAGCCAAAGGCAGGTGACGTACGTCAGAGAATCTGCGCCGCCCCATCGGTGGCTTGTCTCCCCCATGCCGGCACAATGAAGGGCGTGCAGGGAGCCTTGGCCAGTTGTCCTGCGACCACATGTTGTTCGTAGCTCAGGAACAAGAGTGGGTGGGCGCGCTGGTGCACCGCCACAATGTCCGAAGCGAAGGTGCATATCTCGTGTTGCTACTGCTCCAGCTTCCCCTCTGTCAACCGCTGCTGCTGCTTGCAGAACACACTTAAGTTGCCGAGGACATGATTTCCCCCCATTCCACCACCTGTTGATGCACCCCTCCTCTTTCTTTTGCAACTTCATTGATCTTAGTGTTAGGACGAGGCGACGGTCAGTGCAACCGGCCCACAAGTCGGCGTGGCATGTCAGACGGTACAGGTTTAGTATGACAATCCATTAGGAAAATATGATATGGGTCTAGGGTTCTGATTTTAGGGATTAGAAGTTCAAGTTGGTATAAGAGTATGCATACAAGTTTAGGGTTTAGAACAAACTTAATGCAATCCTTTTTGCTAAAGTTATACGTGCGTTGCACGTGTATGATTACTAGTACACAAGAATCAGGATCAATCGAATCTCGCCCCAACGCGCCCTAAATCCCTCCTAGTCCCCCCCTGCCACTCTGCCGCCGACGCATCCATCAACCCCCCTCCCGCCTCTCTCTCTCTGGCGCGCGCGTCACCCTCCCTGCCTCCCTCGCCGGAGTTTCCGCTCCGCCCGCTGTGTCCGGCCATTGCGCCTCGAGGTACGAGCTTGTTTTCGCCCAGAGATTATCTCGGCTGAATCCCACTGGCAGGCCTTCGCTGCTTCTGGGCGTCACCGTCCGCCTAGATCTCTTTGGGACGGCATTGCGAAAAGCTGCCGCCTTTTAGCTTTTGCGTTTTCTTAATTTGGAGGAGGATGTGGGGATGCCGTACAGCGCCTACAGTACCTAGCTGCCTAGTGAATCATATAGCAGAGAGAGGTAGTAGTGCTCTGTTTCTTTCTTCTGAATTTGTTTCTTCAGTCAGTCAATCGCATCCCTCTCAAGTCCCAACGCGTTTCTTGTTGATGTCAGAGCATTGCTGCTTGCTTCAGAGGACGTGTTCATTCTAAATTTAGCTGTTTTTTTTTTTTTTGTATTCGTTTCAAGTGTTTATTTTCAGATGTGCTCTGCTCAATCATATTCTTGATGTCAGATGCTAGCTGCTGGCACATTATTCAGTTGTTGGTTATTTGTCCCTCACCGGATGCTGTGTGCATCTTTTAGCAACCTAGTACTCGTTTTTAGGAAGAGTGCCATCACTTTGTTTGTTCTTGAAGGTCAGTAAGACTATGTATTGATTGATCTTGTATGCCGCCATGGATACTTTGCAGGTAGTAATAATTTGCCAAGGTTGTTGTTGCCATGGAGGCCAACGGCCATCACAAGCCAAGAAGAGAGTATACCGACAGAGAGTGCAATGGTGTAAAACCACCCGATAATTTCGGTGAAGTTGATCCCTGGACGGCGTGGGCGTACAGACCATGAACCATCTCGTTGTTACTGTTGAGAACCTACTTTTTAATGTGAGCAGCTGCTGGATCTCGTTTGCCTGTGGATTTAATTTTTAGCTTGGCTAGAAAGATTCTGACAACAACGGTGTGCTAATGCCTTGCTGATGGTTGACCTGCTGTGTCATTTTACCATTGTGAAGATCACTGCAATTTTTTTGAAAGAACTTGAAGAATTCCAAAACAGCTCTATGTTTAATGGATAACTGTTTTTATTCTTTGTCAGTTGGGCAAGTGGTGCTCTTAATCCAGAAGGAAGCTTCTCTGCTGGTCGTGTCTCGTCTGTAAAAAGGTATCTTGTGTTAGGATGGAAAAATGATTGTTTCATGCTCTCAGCAGCTGAACCTCAGTTACAACATATCTTCATCTGGGATAATTTTATCATTCACCACTGTTTTTTCTTGCCTTTTAGTGATCATAAATCTTTCTCTTGTCAACAGGGGTGTCTTTGCAATGATTGCTGTTTTCCTGGCTTATTCTTTTCTTCAGGCACCTTCAACGTGAGTTGCAGAAACTATGCATCCTAATTTCTGACTCTTATTTCGTATGTTGTGCACTGCTATTGAGCATAAGGGGAATGCATTTGTGTCTGCTTTATATTTGATCTGAACTTCTTAATATCTTCGAGCTTGTGTGTATGATCTGTAGACATTTCTCCTCCTGATGTATGAGTTTTGTAGTAGCAATCATTCAGATTTTTTTTATAGTAGCACTCAAAAGAGTACTTACCACCTGGACAGCAAAGCATTACTTCATTTCTGCTCCATGTATAAAAAATAAACATGACTCTTTGCACCTTCTCCATAAATTTTGTTCCAGAAGTCACTGGGGTTTGTGCAGACATTTATTGATATCTACTTCCATTATGATTCAGTGTGCTCATCACTTCATCAGACCACACCCTGCAATTTGGCGTCTGGTCCATGGGATGGCAGTTGGTTACCTTGTGGGTGGGCATCACATTTTTGCTTTTCCAGGTAAGTACAGTTTTTCAAATCTTGTTTAAAAAAAAATGTTTATGCTATTTGATTCTTTGAACCTGTCGAAAGCATTGCTAATTAATGGTGCGAAAGTCTCAGTTTTTTTTTGCTTAGCATTGGAATCATGTTTTGTTAGTACTTCGGCTCATCCTTCACCCAAAATAAAATATATGCCATTGCACTGATTAACAAAAACGGTCCATTGCTTGGCAATTGGAATATCATGCAGAATGTGATGATAACATAGAAGCGCCAATGTCAAGTGCCCGACTGTAATATTATTACAACTTGGAGTGAATACAAATCAATATGGACATATGATGCTTAAAAAAGTAAGACGCAATAGAGAAAAGGGCCAGGGTGTACCTTTTCTATATCATGCTGGTAGCTTGTTTATGTAGAAAACTTACCAGACAGCAATAGGGAAGTGCAGCGTTCAGGTATTGTCTTTAGTAGCCAAAATGCTTACAGAGATGCCAGTCCTCTTAGTTACTTTACAAAAAGTAGTGAATTGTATAAGCTCATCAGGCATCAAAAGTTATTTTCTAAATTTAGTTGCGCAATGTAGCACTTATATTAACTGTATTTAAACAACTGTACCATTGCTTTAGTATGATCTGTTCCATATATGTATTTTTGAGTTTTATTGGTCAAATAGGCCATCTTCATCAGACAAAACAATGATTAGAAATTATAATTTAGTGACAGAGGCAATAATGAAATGCAGAGCCTATAATTAGTAGTCATATTTCCTTTTATTCCATTTTACAGACTCGTGATGATGCTAGGCAGTTCGTGAAGTATCTTCACCCTGACCTTGGTGTTGGTAAGGCAATTCATTTTCCATATGTGATCTAATAGTGGAGCCTCATGTTGTTGAATAAGTCCTTTAACTTTCGCACCATTGTGTGACATAATTACTTGAAAGATCCTATGGAACCGACTGCCGTATCTATGTACCTGATCATCCGAAAAGCACGTTTAACAATGTTTATGTATGCTGCTTCATTCACAAACCTGCTACCTTTCCTTGTTCAATTTGATTTGTCGTATTTCTCTGATTGATCATGATCTTGCAGATGCTTCAAGTTACTGATCTGAATATAGGTTTTTATAGGACAGCCTTTTTGATGAGTTTGCCCATATCCTTGGATGGTGGAGTGAATTGCAAAAAACATCGACACTGAAGGCTAGGTTTGCAGGAACCACAAGTCTAAGGAATTGTGCCCAAAACCACTAATTTTTTATCTATTTTTTTGCAAAAAACACTAGTCGCTCGGTTTGGTCGTTTTAAGTCAGATTATGACACGTGAGGCCCGTTTTTGTTGACGTGGCGGCACTGTTCATCCGTCCGAGCTGTTACACGGCGTCAGACGCCGTGCGCCGCGCCGGTTCGAGCCGCTAGGTCGTCAAACCCCCCGAATCGGTACAAGCCCACCCCCAGCCCTCATTCTCTCTCTGTCGACTTCTCCCTCTCTCTGCTCCCAGTCGTTCGCCGCCGCCACCCCCTCCCACATCTCCGACCACCGCCGCCGCCGCGTTGCCAAGGTGCCCTGGACTGATGACGACAGCAGCAAGAACTCTTACCAGTACGTCGTCTCAGCTTCAGACGACGGCACCGTCAAGGCGAGTTGCTCGAGCTAGGGTTAGGGTTTGGATTTGGGGACTTTTCTGTTGAGCTTGATCTGAAGTTTCTTGTCCAAATGCCTGGCTTTCCTTTGCACGTGCAGATCCCTGCTACCACGGTTGATTCCGATTTCGAGGGCACTGAAACTGACGTCCATGTTTGTGCCATGAACATGGCAAGGCAGCAGAGAGGCATGTTGCTTTCGAGGGCATCCATACTGGCAGGAGGTTCCTTGCTTGTCCTGTGAAGGTATGTGCCAAACTTGTGCTAATTTGATGTTGTGGACTAATTATTTGGTCATTGTTTAGTACTGATTTTGTAGTTAGCAGATGTGGCTTGTTAGTTAGGTTGTTTAAATATGTGGTCAATGCTTACTGGCTCAGTGAGGTCATTGTTTATATGTGAGCATGTGCATAGTGTTGTGGCATGTTCATTTGTTTTGTATTTTCTATGACAGTGGTTGATAAGTGAGGTCATTGTTTATATGCCAGTATGTGCATACGGTTGGGAGCACTGATTGATACTTGTTACTTTATAGCATGTGGATTAGTGAGGTAAGAAGCGTTATTAAGTACTGGTGGACTAGTTGAGCATTGTAATTGCTATTAGTAAAACAATTAGGAGGGTAAAAGCACTCATTGTGTCATATAGCTCATATCTTTTGTTGAGCACTGTATTTGCCTAATTGTTATTAGTAAAGCACTCATTGTGTCATATAGCTCATATCTTTTGTTGAGCACTGTATTTGCCTAATTGTTATTAGTAAAGCACTCATTGTGTCATATAGCTCATATCTTTTGTTTAACACTGTAATATTACAGGAGGGTAAAAACTATGGACTAGTTGAATGGATTGATCCATCTTGGCCAACTACAATGGAGAATGCGTTGGCCAAGTTGCGGGATATGTATGAAGAGTGCAAGAGAAATAGGATTGAGGACAATCTGATGAACTCATTTGCTGTTCACAATCTGACACAAGAGAAGATCAAGCTGCAGGCCACTTATGAGAAGTTGGTTGAAGATGTCAATGCCCTTTTGGATGCCTAGATGGAAAGGAAACCTGATGAGAGCAAGCTGCAGGAGAAGTATGACATGGTCAAGAACCTGACAGTTGCTCAAGCCAATGTCATTAGGAACATGAAGTTGAAGCTTGCTGAAGAGAAGAAGAAGTTGCAGGCCCACATTAATGAGCTTGAGAAGGTTGTGGAGCAGACCAAGGTGAAGCTGAATGGGATCAAGGCCATCTTAGATGAATAGTCAGTATAATCTAACATGCTACTTATAAGTACCACCAGCATGGTTATGGGAGAATGAGTACTATCATCATGGTTATGTAATGTACCGATCTAGTAATATCTGAATTATGGTTATGTAATGTACTGATTTAGCACTGAGCAGTATCGTGTAATATGGTACTTATTAGTTACGGTTATGTATGGATCTTCCAATTATGCTGAATGTGATGCTTTGTTGGTTGGTTTTGTCGATGCCGAGAGAAGAATTAGGTGGGTGGTTTTGTCGATGCCGAGAGACCCTAGAATAATTTGGGTGTTTTGTCGATGCCGAGAGACCCTAGAATGAGGTGTGTGGTTTTGTCGATGCCGAGAGACCCTAGAATGAGTTGGGTGGTTTTGTCGATGCCGAGAGACCCTTGAATGAGATGGGTGGTTTTGTCGATGCCGAGAGACCCTAGAATTAGGTGGGTGGTTTTGTCGATGCCGAGAGACCCTAGAATGAGATGGGTGGTTTTGTCAATGCTGAGAGACCCTAGAATTAGGTGGGTGGTTTTGTCGATGCTGAGAAACCCTAGAATTAGGTGTGTGGTTTTGTCGATGCCGAGATACCCTAGAATGAGTTGGGTGGTTTTGTCGATGCCGAGAGACCCTAGAATAATTTGGGTGGTTTTGTCGATGCCGAGAGACCCTAGAATTAGGTGTGTGGTTTTGTCGATGCCGAGAGATCCTAGAATGAGATGGGTGGTTTTGTCGATGACGAGAGACCCTAGAATTAGGTGTATAAGCATGTAGCATAATAAACTACCAACATCAGCATAAACATCCAACATTCAGCATAAACATCCAAGACAACCAACATTGTCAGGTTCTCACAGCCAACAAAGGCAACATTTAGTTCAAAGCCAACAAAGGCAACATGTAGTTCAAAGCCAACAAAGGCAACTTCTAGTATCAAAGCCAACAAAGGCAACATAGGTTCTCACAGCCAACAAAGGCAACACAAGCAACATAGTCTCTCACAACAATGTAAACATCTAGTTACCAGAAGCATACAAGTACTCTTTCAACTTGTATGAAGCAGTCCTTTTTCTTCCACTCCGTCTTGGAGCTTGAAAAGTTGACCTGTGCCATGCAGCAGAGGTAGAGGCTGTACCAGCTGTGGTAGCTTTCTTCCTGGGAGACCTCCTTGGAGGAGCAGCAGGTGTAGTGGCAGCAGGGGTAGCTTTCCTCCTTGGAGGAGCAGTAGGTGTAGGAGCAGTAGTTGTAGGAGCAGGTGTGGCTTTCTTCTTGGGAGGAGCAGTACCAGGAGCAGCTGTAGATGGAGATGGCCTCTTCCTTGGTGCTGCACCAGCTGTAGATGAAATGTTTGTTGAAGCAGAAGCCTGTGACATGTTTGGCTGCATTTCAAAAACAATTCAGGATTGTGAGTTACAATGGAGACAAAATAAAGAGAACTGGGGTGCTACTCTAACTAACCTGATGCTGGTTTATTCTCATAGCAAGAGCTGGCTTCAGGGGCTTGGAGCAAACATTGTATCTATGCCCTACAAGTTTGCAGTTGCTGCAAGTAATAGATGCCATCCTAGATGTATCTCTTGGTGCTGGTGATGACCCACAAGTATAGGGGATCAATCATAGTCCTTTCGATAAGTAAGAGTGTCGAACCCAACGAGGAGCAGAAGGAAATGACAAGCGGTTTTCGGTAAGGTAATTTCTACAAGCACTGAAATAAGCGGTAACGAGTAGTTTGATAGCAAGATAATTTGTAATGGATAACAAGTAACAAAAGTAGATAAGGTGCAGCGAGGTAGCCCAATCCTTTTTATTGCAAAGGACAGGCCGGAACAAGTTCTTATAATAAGGCAAACGTTCTTGAGGACACACAGGAATTTCATCTAGTCACTTTCATCATGTTTGTTTGATTCGCGTTCGCTACTTGGATAATTTGATATGTGGGTGGACCGGTGCTTGGGTGCTGTTCTTACTTGAACAAGCCTCCCACTTATGATTAACCTCTCTCGCAAGCATCCGCAACTACGAAAGAAGTATTAAGATAAATCTAACCATAGCATTAAACATATGGATCCAAATCAGCCCCTTACAGAATAGCGCATAAACTAGGGTTCAAGCTTCTGTCACTCTAGCAACCCATCATCTAATTACTACTCCACAATGCATTCCCTTAGGCCCATGAATGGTGAAGTGTCATGTAGTCGACGTTCACACGACACCACTAAGGGAATCAACAGCATACATATCATCAAAATATCAAACGAATACCAAATTCACATGATTACTTATGACAAGACTTCTCCCATGTCCTCAAGAACAAAAGCAACTACTCACAAATCATCATCATGCTCATGATCAGAGGAGTATTAAATAGCATATTGGATCTGAACATATAATCTTCCACCAAGTAAACCAACTAGCATTAACTACAAGATGTAATCAACACTACTAGCAACCCACAGGTACCAATCTGAGGTTTTGAGACAAAGATTGAATACAAGAGATGAACTAGGGCTATGAGATGAGATGGTGCTGTTGAAGATGATGATGAAGATTGGTCCTCCCACGATGAGAGGGTTGTTGGTGATGACGAAGGCTTCGATTTCCCCCTCCCGAGGGAAGTGCCCCCGACAGAATCGCTCCGCTGGAGAGCAAAAGTGCTCCTGCTCAAGTTCCGCCTCGTGGCGGCGGCGCCTCATCCCGAAAGTAATCCCACGATTTTTTCTAGGGTAAAATCCCTTATATACCAGAAGATGGGGGCCAGAAGTGGGCCAGGGGCCTCACACAGCATCAGGGCGTGCCTGGGGGGGGGGGGGGGTGGCGCGCCCTGGTGCTGTGTTTGCACCTGGGGGCCCCCTCTGGTATATTTTTCTTCCAGTATTTTTCATATATTCCAAAATAATTCTCTGTGAAATTTCAGCTCATTTGGAGATGTGCAGAATAGGTATCTTCGTTGTAGCTTTTTCAGGCCCTGAATTCCAACTGCCGACGTCCCCCCTCTTTGTGTAAATTTTGCATATTAAGAGAGAAAAGGCATTAGAATTAACTCCATAAAGTGTTATATTGACTAAAAACACTATAAATAATAGTAGGAAAACATGATGCAAAATGGACGTATCAACTCCCCCAAGCTTAGACCTCGCTTGTCCTCAAGCGAAAGCCGATATTGATAATCATGTCCACATGTTTAGAGAGAGATGTGTCGATGAAAACAAAATACGGACATAGAAGCATCATGATCATTATTATAATAGCAATATTTCTTTAGCATATAACTTCTCATAAGCAAGTAACAATTCATCACAACATCGAAGTAGAAGCCATAAACTTTCTTGAAAACTAACAAACTATGTTCCCAGTCAACAATGCAATTGCAATTCATCATATTTTCAGGAAGGGTCTCATGTAAGAGCTTTTTAGCAAGTCCACATACTCAACCATCATTTAGTCTTCCATGATTGCTAACACTCACAACATATATATGGAGCAAAAAGTTTCAGCCAGACACATAAAAAGATAGGGGCTTTATAGTTTCACCTCCAAACTCATTCATCTCAAGGGTGATGTCAACAATAATAACTCATGATCACTCACATCCAACTGGATATATGTGTCTAGATCTTTCCCCACCACATGATGCTTGCAAAAGAGAAAAATAAAAAGGAATAGAGGAGAACACTATTGACTCTAGCATGAAAAGTAAATTCATTAAAGTAAAAGATAGGCCCTTCGCAGAGGGAAGCAGAGGTTGTCATGCACTTTTTGTTTTTGGATGCACAAGCTCTTAATGCAAAGGGACGTCACTTTATATTGCCCCTTGTGATAGCAACCTTTATTATGCAGTCTGTCGCTTTTATTTCTTTACCATCACAAGTTCGTATAAAGCTTATTTTCCCTTACAATGAAAGATCATACATATTTAGGAGCAATTTTTATTGCTTTTTGCACCGATGACAACTTACTTGAAGGATCTTATTCAATCCATAGGTAGGTATAGTGGACTCTCATGGCGTGATATTGGGTTTAGGGTTTTGGATGCACAAGTAGTATACTTAGTGCAGATTTTTGGCTAGCAAAGATATTGGGCAAGCACCACATGTTGGAGGATCTATAACAATATAACTTCTATGTGAATGTAAACAACCATAACTCATTACGTTGTCTTCCTTGTCCAACGTCAACAATTTGGCATAAAATACTTAATGGGGGCTCACAATCACAAAAGATGTCCAAAGATAGTGTATTTGCATGTGAATCTTCTCTTCCTTTATTAATTCTTTCATGAATTGCATCATTGACTAATGCTATGTTTGTCACCCTTCAATAAATTTTACCACTTATACTCTTCTGTATGTAATGTCATTACTTTCTATAAGATTAGCATATGATCTTTTTCTTTATTTTCATTGCTATGTTTGAAACATAAAAGTAAAGAAGCAAAAACTCAAACTACTCTTTATTATATATCTCTCAACTCGATTACATAGATAGATCACGAAACTTGCACTCGAAAATAGATCACACTAAACTTTTATTCAACTAAATCATGATATAGATAAGGATCGAACTAAAAGTAGGTAAAGATAATAAAAGTGATGGTGATACGATACCGGGGCGCCTCCCCCAAGCTTGGCACAAGCCAAGGGGAGTGCTCATACCCGTGTGATCAAGTCTCCTTCTTCGGTGATGGTGGTGATGAAGTGATAGAATTTTCCTCCGGCTTCCATGGCATAGGTTCCCCATCATAAAGGGATGAATGAGTCTCTGGAGTCCTGAAACTTGCAGCTAAACTCATACCTTTGAATCTTGCTTCATATTCATAATTTTGGGTTTGAAGATCAAAGATTTGGCCTTGGAGATAATCTATTCATTCGTTGAGCTTGAAGATGATGTCCCCTATGGACTTGCCATCCACCTTGAGATCACGGGTGAGTTCCCCGATCATGGAGTGGTTGGCGCTGAGTCCACGCTCCACCATGCCTTGGCACTTGAAGATCTCCTACTCCACTGCTTCAAGCCTGGCCTCTATGCTCTCGGTCTTCTTGGCTCCTTGAACATCCCAGATGTGAAGCACCCCCTCGCGCAGATCAATTTCTTGAGGGTGTTTCATCACCTCCGGTAGATAGGGGTTGATGACCTTCTCATAGAACTTGTCCTTGGAGGAACTTGGCGGAGCCATGGCGATCTAGATCTATCAGAAAAATAGCACGAAAGAAGAACAGAGGAGATTTCTGCGATACGGTGGTCAAAACAACCTGGAGACTATATATAGAATTTTTATCTTGCAAAACAAGCAATCAAGGAGAAAACGGAGTCGGGAAGGCTCACGTGGGGCCCACACAGTACCAGGGTGTGCCCTGGTGCTGTGTGGGCACCAGGTGGGTCCCCTCAGCTGCCTTTTATTTTTGCATTTTTTTATATTTTCCAAAACTGACGGGAAGTATTTTTATGGAATTTTTGGAGTCGGTTTACTTACCGTATCACATACCTCTTCCTTTTTCAGGATTCTGGAGTGTTCTGGAAGGACTCCTTGATATACTCCTCCGGTGTAATTGTTTCAATAAGATTAGATTCAACATTAATGGGTGTACCTGAGATGTAGTGCTTAATTCTTTGCCCATTTACCACCTTTGGGTTGGTGCCCACAGCATTATTGATCTTAATGGCTCCGGAGCGATAAACTTCCTCGATGACATATGCTCCTTCCCATTTGGAGAGAAGTTTACCTGCAAAAAATCTAAGACGAGAATTGTACAATAAAACATATTCACCCACTTTGAATTCTCGTTTCTGAATTCTCCTATCATGCCATCTTTTTACTTTTTCTTTAAATAATTTGGCATTATCATAGGCTTGGGTTCTCCATTCATCAAGTGAGCTAATATCAAATAACCTCTTTTCACCGGCAAGTTTGAAATCATAGTTGAGTTCCTTAACTGCCCAAAATGCTTTATGTTCTAACTCAAGAGGTAAATGACAAGCTTTTCCATAGACCATCTTATAGGGAGACATACCCATAGGATTTTTATAAGCAGTTCTATAAGCCCATAATGCATCATCAAGTTTCTTAGACCAATTCTTTCTAGATCTATTGACGGTCTTTTGCAAAATTAGTTTTATTTCCCTATTGCTCAATTCAACTTGACCACTAGATTGAGGATGATAGGGAGATGCAATTCTATGGTTGACATCATATTTAGCAAGTAGTTTGCGAAAATCACCATGAATAAAGTGTGAACCACCATCAGTCATTAAAATATTTAGGGACTCCAAACCTTGGGAAAATAACTTCTTTAAGCATTTTAATAGAGGTGTCATGATCAGCACTACTAGTTGGAATAGCTTCTACCCACTTAGTAATGTAATCAACAACAACTAAAATATGTGTGTACCCATTAGATTTAGGAAAAGGTCCCATATAATCAAATCTCCAAACATCAAATGGTTCAATAACAAGTGAATAGTTCATAGGCATTTCCTGACGTCTACTGATATTACCAATTCTTTGACATTCATCACAAGATAAGACAAACTTACGAGCATCCTTGAAGAGAGTAGGCCAATAAAAACCAGATTGTAATACCTTGTGTGCAGTTCTATCTCCAGCGTGGTGTCCGGAGTGACACTTCCGAAGGATTTGTTCCTGTTCATGCTCAGGTATACAACGTCTAACAATACCATCTACTCCTTCTTTATAAAGATGTGGGTCATCCCAGAAATAGTGTCTTAAATCATAGAAGAATTTTTTTCTTTTGTTGGTATGTGAAGCTAGGTGGTATAAATTTTGCAACAATGTAATTAGCATAGTCCGCAAACCAAGGGGTTTAACAAGAAGTGTTTATGACAGCTAATTGTTCATCTGGAAAACTATCATCAATAGGTTGTGGGTTATCAAGCACATTTTCCAATCTAGACAAGTTATCAGCTACGGGGTTTTCAACCCCCTTTCTATCAATAATATGTAAATCAAATTCTTGTATTAATAGAACCCACCTAAAAAGTCTAGGCTTAGCATCTTTCTTTTCCATAAGGTATTTGATAGCAGCATGATCAGTATGAATAGTTATTTTAGAATCAACTATGTAGGATCTGAACTTATCACATGCAAACACAACTGCTAAAAATTCTTTTTCAGTAGTAACATAATTCCTTTGGGCACTGTCTAGAGTTTTACTAGCATAATGGATAACATTCAGTTTCTTATCAACTCTTTGTCCTAGAACAACACCAACAGCATAATCACTAGCATCACACATAATCTCAAAAGGCAAATTCTAATCAGGTGGTTGAACAATAGGTGCAGTGGTTAAGGCTTTCTTAAGGGTTTCAAAGGCTTCTACACAATCATCATCAAAAACAAATGGAACATCTTTTTGCAAAAGATTGGTAAGAGGCCTAGAAATTTTAGAGAAGTCTTTAATGAACCTTCTATAAAAACCAGCATGACCAAGAAAACTTCTTATACCTTTGATATCTTTAGGACATGGCATTTTGTCAATAGCATCAACCTTAGCCTTATCAACTTCAATACCTCTTTCGGAGATTTTATGACCCAAGACAATACCTTCATTAACCATAAAGTGGCACTTCTCCCAATTCAAGACAAGATTAGTTTGTTCACATCTCTGCAAAACTCGATCAAGGTTGCTTAAGCAATCATTAAAAGAAGTTCTATAAACAGAAAAATCATCCATGAAAACCTCAACAATCTTTTCACAAAAGTCAGAGAATATAGCAGTCATAAATCTTTGAAAGGTAGCAGGTGCATTACATAAACCAAAAGGCATGTGTCTATAAGTATAAGTTCCAAAAGGACAAGTAAAGGTGGCTTTCTCTTGATCAGATTGTGCTACGAGTATTTGAGAGAAACCAGAATATCCATCTAGAAAGAAAAAGTGTGTATGCTTAGACAATCTTTCTAACATTTGATCAATAAAAGGCAAGGGGTAATGATCTTTTCTAGTAGCTTTGTTTAATTTCCTAAAATCAATTACCATCCTATAACCAATTACAATTCTTTGTGGAATGAGTTCATTCTTATCATTAGGTACAATAGTAATGCCTCCCTTCTTAGGAACGCAATGAATGGGACTGATAACCCACAAGTATAGGGGATCAATTGTAGCTTTTTCGATAAATAAGAGTGTCGAACCCAACGAGGAGCTAAAGGTAGGATTAATAAACCCTTCAAGTTCTGTCGACCACCGATATAACTCTACGCACACTTGACGTTCGCTTTACCCAGAACAAGTATGAAACTATTTTGTAATTGATAGGATAGGTTTGCAAGAACAAAACTAGAAGTACTTTGCGAGAATAAAACTACGAATAAATTGCAAGAATATAAAAGTTAGTAGAAAGCTTTTGTAACACTAGAGAAAGATTTGTCCATAGGCAATCGATAACTAGACCGGTAATCACTATTGCAATTCTATATGAGGGAGAGGCATGAGCTAACATACTTTCCGTACTTGGATCATATGCACTTATGATTGGACCCCTAGCAAGCATCCGCAACTACTAAAGATCATTAAGGTAAAACCCAACCATAGCATTAAGTATCAAGTCCTCTTTATCCCTGATAGGTCTCCGTCGTATCTACTTTTCCAAACACTTTTGCTCTTGTTTTGGACTCTAATTTGCATGATTTGAATGTAACTAACCCGGACTGACGCTGTTTTCAGCAGAATTGCCATGGTGTTGTTTTTGTGCAGAAATCAAAGTTCTCAGAACTGAACGAAACTTTTTGGGGATTTTTTATGGAATTAATAAAGAATTATGGAGCAAAGACCTGCTGCAGAAGGGGCCCCAGGTGGCCACATGGCACCTAGGCGCGCCCCCCCTAGGGCGTGCCCCAGTGCCATGTGGGCCCCTGGTAGCTCCCCTGACCCTACCTCCAGGCCTATAAATTCACATCTTCGGAGAAAAAACCAAGGAGGAAGAATTATCGTGTTTCACGAGACAGAGCCGCCGCCACCTCCTGTTCTTCATCGGGAGGCCAGATGTAGAGCCCGTTTGGGGCTCCGGAGAGGGGAATCTTCGATCTTCGTCATCACCAACCTCTCTTCATCGCCAATTCCATGATGCTCCTCACCGGGAGTGAGTAATTCCTTCGTAGGCTCGCTGGTCGGTGTAGGGGTTGGATGAGATCGATCATGTAATCGAGTTAGTTTTGTTAGGGCTTGATCCCTAGTATCCACTATGTTCTGAGGTTGATGTTGCTATGACTTTGCTATGCTTAATGCTTGTCACTAGGGCCCGAGTGCCATGATTTCAGATCTGAACCGTTTATGTTTTCACCAATATATTTGTGTTTTAGATCCGATCTTGCAAGTTGTATGCACCTGCTATGTGTTATGATCCGCATCCCCCAGGGTTACAATAACTGGGATTCTTTCCGGTGATTACCGTAGTTTGAGGAGTACATGTATTCACTATGTGTTAATGCTTTGTTCCGGTTCTCTATTAAAAGGAGGCCTTAATATCCCTTAGTTTTCTTATGGACCCCGCTGCCACGGGAGGGTAGGACAAAAGATTTCATGCAAGTTCTTTTCCATAAGCACGTATGACTATTTACGGAATGCATGCCTACATTGTATTGACGAACTGGAGCTAGTTCTGTGTCGCCCTAGGTTATAACTGCTATATGATCGATATCATCCAACACACCCATCATCACCGATCCAGTGCCTATGAGTTTTCACATATTGATACTTGCTAAGTTACTACTGTTGCTGCTACTGTTACTCTCGCTACAAATCTGCTACTGTTATCGTTACTATTTCCGTTGCTACTTTTGTTACTCGCTATCAAACTATCATATTATCTTGCTACTAATCACTTTACTACAGATATTTAGTCTCCAGGTGTGGTTGAATTGACAACTCAACTGCTAATACTTCCAAGTATTCTTTGGCTCCCCTTGTGTCGAATCAATAAATTTGGGTTGAATACTCTACCCTCGAAAACTGTTGCGATCCTCTATACTTGTGGGTTATCAAGACCTTTTTCTGGCACCGTTGCCGGGAAGCATAGCTATATTTGTGAAGTCACTTGGAATTTATATCTATTTGCCACTATGAAGAATCTTAAGGATGACAGAACCAAAATCTTTCCCTGTACTATGAGGACAGGTAAGGAACTGCCATCTAGCTCTGCACTTGATTCACCATCTATTTTGAGTAAGCTTGCGACACCACCACCTGCTATGTCTCATGTTATTGATGATGCCACTTCTGCTATGAATGATGCTATGAATGATGCTATGAATGATGCCACTTCTGCTTTGAATGATGCTATTGATGATGCTAGTACTATGCTTGATACTACTATGCCTGTTGGTGATTTTCTTGATGAACAACTTGCTAAGGCTAGAGAAATTGAGAAAGCCAAAGTGCTGAAACTCTTGAGAATATCGATTCACCTTTATTGCTTCATCCTGTTGTTAGAGCTGAAATACCTGATGAACATTGCATAGATAAAGAAACTGCTTTAGCTATTCTTGATTGCAATAGTAGAGAAGAAGCTTTAGAATTGCTTGCTGTGTTGAAAGAAAAATCTAAGAGGGAGAGGATAAAGTGTGATCCTAAGTTTGCTACCTCTCCCATCTTTATCACCGATAAGGATTATGAGTCCTCCGTTGATCCTGAGTTTATTACTTTGGTTGAGTCTGATCCTTTCTATGGTACTGAATCTGAAACTGTTGTGGCACATCGTACTAAGTTGAATGATATTGCTACTCTTTTTGCTCATGAGGAAAAGATTCGTTACTATTATATTCTTAAGTTGTTCCCTTTTTCATTAAAGGGAGATGCTAAAGCTTGGTACAATACTCTTACTCCTGGTGTTGGGGAACGTTGCATGGAAAACAAAAAAAATTCTACGCACATGCAAGATCTATCCATGGAGATGCATAGCTACGAGAGGGGGGAGTGTGTTTATGTACCATCGTAGACCGTAAGCGGAAGCGTTAGAACAACGCGGTTGATGTAGTCGAACAACTTCGCGATCAAACCGACCGAGCACCAAACGTACGGCACCTCCGCGTTCAGCACACGTTCAGCTCGGTGACATCCTCGCCTTCTTGATCCAGCAAGACAACAAGGTAGTGGATGAGTTCCGGCAACACGATGGCGTGGTGACGGTGATGGTGATGCTATCTCAACAGGGCTTCACCTAAGCACTGCGAGAATATGACTGAGTGATGAAACTGTGGAGGGGGGCACCGCACACGGCTAAGACAATGTTGTGTCCTTGTGTGGCGCCCCCTCCCACATATATATAGGTGGGGGGAAGAGGGGAGGCAGCCAGGCGCACCACAAAAGTGGCCGGCCAGCCCTAGGGAAAGGAAAGGGGGGAGAGGGAAGGAAGGGGGAGGCCGCCTCCCCTCTTTCCTTCTCTCCCCAAGGGCCGGCTGCCATAGAGGGGCGCACCAGCCGCTTGTGGGCTGGTGTGCTCCCTTTTCTTGGCCCATATGGCCCATACACTTCCCGGGGGTGTCCGGAACCCCTTCCGGTGCCCGATGACTACCCGGTGCACTCCGAAACTCTTCCGGTGTCCGAATACCATCGTCCTATATATCAATCTTTACCTCCGAACCATTCCGGAGCTCCTCGTCATGTCCGTGATCTCATCCGGGATTCCGAACAACATTCGGTCACCAATTCATATAACTCATATTACACTATATCGTCAACGAACGTTAAGCGTGCGGACCCTACGGGTTCGGGAATGATGTAGACATGACCGAGACGCCTCTCCGGTCAATAACCAATAGCGGAACCTAGATGCCCATATTGGTTCCTACATATTCCACGAAGATCTTATCGGTGGAACCGCAATGACAACATACACAATTCCCTTTGTCCATCGGTATGTTACTTGCCCGAGATTCGATCGTCGGTATCTCCATACCTAGTTCAATCTCGTTACCGGCAAGTATCTTTACTCGTTCTGTAATACATCATCCCATAACTAACTCCTTAGTCACTTTGCTTGCAAGCTTATGATGTGCATTACTGAGAGGTCCCAGAGATACCTCTCCGAAACACGGAGTGACAAATCCCAGTCTCGATCCATGCCAACTCAACAGACACCTTCGGAGATACCTGTAGAGCATCTTTATGATCACCCAGTTACGTTGTGACGTTTGATAGCACACAAGGTATTCCTCCGGTATCCGGGAGTTGCATGATCTCATGGTCTGAGGAACATGTATTTGACATTCAAGAAAGCAGTAGCAATAAACAGAACGATCATATGCTAAGCTAACGGATGAGTCTTGTCCATCACATCATTCTCCTAATGATGTGATCCCGTTATCAAATGACAACTCATGTCTATGGTTAGGAAACCTTAACCATCTTTTGATCAACGAGCTAGTCAAGTAGAGGCTCACTAGGGACACGGTATTTGTTTATGTATCCACAGATGTATTTAAGTTTCCGGTCAATACAATTCTAGCATGAATAATAAACCTTTATCATGAATAAGGAAATATGATAATAACCATTTTATTATTGCCTCTAGGGCATATTTCCATCAGTCTCCCACTTGCACTAGAGTCAATAATCTAGTTCACATCGCCATGTGATTAACACCCAAAGAGTTCACTAGAGTCAATAATCTAGTTCACATCGCCATGTGATTAACACTCAAAGAGTTTACTAGAGTCAATAATCTAGTTCACATCGCCATGTGATTAACACTCAAAGAGTTCTAAGGTGTGATCATGTTTTGCTTGTGAGAGAGATTTAGTCAATGGGTCTGCAACATTCAGATCCATGTGTATTTTGCAAATCCATATGTCATACTGTAGATATTGCTATCACGCTTTACTTGGAGCTATTCCAAATGACTGCTCCATTATATGTATCCGGTTTGCTACTCAGAGTTATCTAGATTGGTGTCAAAGCTTGCATCGACGTAACCCTTTATGACGAACTCTTTACCACCTCCATAACCGAGAAACATTTCCTTAGTCCTTTAGTTACTAAGGATAATTTTGACCAATGTCTAGTGATCCACTCCTGGATCACTCTTGTACCCCCTTTGCCAGACACGTGGCAAGGCACACATCAGGTGTGGTACACAGCATGGCATACATTATAGAACGTATGACTGAGGCATAGGGGATGACTTTCATTATCTCTCTATCTTCTTCCGTGGTCGGGCTTTGAGTCTTACTCAACTTCACACCTTACAATACAGGCAAGAACTCCTTCTTTGACTGATCCATTTTGAACTCCTTCAAAATCTTGTCAAGGTATGTGCTTTGTGAAAGTCCTATTAAGCGTCGTGATCTATCCCTATAGATCTTGATGCCCAATATATAAGTAGCTTCACCGAGGTCTTTCATTGAAAAACTCTTATTCAAGTATCCCTTTATGCTATCCAGAAATTCTATATCATTTCCAATCAACAATATGTCATCCACATATAATATTAGGAATGCTACAGAGCTCCCACATGATCCGGACAGACTTAAGCATCGCTACGGGTGAGAAAGTCTCATCGTAGTCAACCCCTTGAACTTGTCGAAAACCTTTCGCGACAAGTCGAGCTTTGTAGACAGTGATATTACCATCAGCGTCTGTCTCCTCTTAAATATCCATTTATTCTCAATGGCTTGCTGATCATCGGGCAAGTCCACCAAAGTCCACACTTTGTTCTCATACATGGATCCTATCTCAGATTTCATGGCCTCAAGCCATTTGTCAGAATCTGGGCTCATCATAGCTTCTTCATAGTTTGTAGGTTCGCTGTTGTCTAACAACATAACTTCCAGAACAGGATTTCCATACCACTCTGGTGCGGAACGTACTCTGGTCGACCTACGAGGTTCAGTAGTAACTTGATCTGAAGCTTCATGATCTTTATCATTATCTTCCTCTCTTATTGGTGTAGGCATCACGGGAACGGTTTTCTCTGATGAGCTACTTTCCAATTCGAGAGAAGGTACAATTACCTCATCAAGTTCTACTTTCCTCACACTCACTTCTTTCGAGAGAAACTCCTTCTCTAGAAAGGACCCATTCTTGGCAACAAAGATCTTGCCTTCGGATCTGTGGTAGAAGGTGTACCCAATTGTTTCTTTAGGGTATCCTATGAAGACGCACTTCTCCGCTTTGGGTTCGAGCTTATTAGGTTGAAGCTTTTTCACATAAGCATCACATCCCGAAACTTTAAGAAACGACAGCTTAGGTTTCTTGCCAAACCATAGTTCATACGGTGTCGTCTCGACGGATTTAGACGGCGCCCTATTTAACGTGAATGCAGCTGTCTCTAATGCATAACCCCAAAACGATAGTGGTAAATCGGTAAGAGACATCATAGAATGCACCATATCTAATAAAGTACGGTTACGACGTTCGGACACACCATTACGCTGTGGTGTTCCAGGTGGCGTGGGTTGTGAAACAATTCCACATTTTCTTAAATGAAGGCCAAACTCGTAACTCAAATATTCGCCTCCGCGATCAGATCGTAGAAACTTTATTTTCTTGTTACGATGATTCTCTACTTCACTCTGAAATTCTTTGAATTTTCAAATGTTTCAGACTTGTGTTTCATCAAGTAGATATACCCATACCTACTCAAATCATCTGTGAAGGTTAGAAAATAATGATACCCGCCGCGTGCTTCAACATTCATTGGACCGCATACATCGGTATGTATTATTTCCAATAAATCAGTAGCTCGCTCCATTGTTCTGGAGAACGGAGTTTTAGTCATCTTGCCCATGAGGCATGGTTCGCAAGCATCAAATGATTCATAATCAAGTGATTCCAAAAGTCCATCCGCATGGAGTTTCTTCATGCGCTTTACACTAATATGACCTAAACGGCAGTGCCACAAGTATGTTGCACTATCATTATCAACTTTGCATCTTTTGGCATCAATATTATGAATATGTGTATCACTACGATCGAGATTCAACAAGAATAAACCATTCACAAGGGTGCATGATCACAAGGGATATTATTCATATAAACAGAATAACCATTATTCTCTGACTTAAATGAATAACCGTCTTGCAATAAACAATATCCAGATATAATGTTTTATGCTCAACGCAAGCACCAAATGACCATTATTTAGGTTTAATACTAATCCCGATGGTATTACGAGCGTGTCGATTTTGATCATATCAATCTTGAAGACACTTCCAACACATATCGTCACCTCGCCCTCAGCTAGTCTCCATTACTCTGCAGCTCCTGCTTCAACTTACTAATATTAGCAACTGAATCAGTATCAAATACCCAGACGCTGCCACGAGCACTAGTGAGGTACACATCAATAACATGTATATCAAATATACTTTTGTTCACTTTGCCATCCTTCTTATCCACCAAATATTTGGGGCAGTTCCGCTTCCAGTGACCATTCCCTTTGCAGTTAGAAGCACTCAGTTTCAGGCTTGGGTCCAGCTTTGGGCTTCTTCATGGGAGCGGCAACTTGCTTGCCGTTCTTCTTGAAATTCCCCTTCTTTCCCTTGCCCTTTTTCTCGAAACTTGTGGTCTTGTTAACCATCAACACTTGATGCTCCTTCTTGATTTCTACCTCCGCCGATTTCAGCATCGTGAAGAGCTCGGGAATTGTCTTCTCCATCCCTTGCATATTATAGTTCATCACGAAGCATTTATAGCTTGGTGGCAGTGACTGAAGAACTCTGTCAATAACACTCTCAACCGGAAGATCAATTCCCAGCTGAGTCAAGTGGTTGTGGTACCCAGACATTCTGAGTATGTATTCACTGACAGAACTGTTCTCCTCCATCTTACAGCTGAAGAACTTGTTGGAGACTTCATATCTCTCAACCCGGGCATTAGCTTGAAATATCAATTTCAGCTCTTGGAACATCTCATATGCTCCGTGGGGTTCAAAATGCTTTTGCAGTCCCGGTTCTAAGCCGTAGAGCATGGCACACTGAACTATCAAGTAGTCATCAGATCGAGCCTGCCAGGCGTTCACAACGTCTGCAGCAGCTCCTGCAGCTGGTCCATCACCTAGCGGTGCATCAAGGACATAATTCTTCCATGTAGCAATGAGGATAATCCTCAAGTTATGGACCTAGTCCGTGTAATTGCTACCATCATCTTTTAACTTAGCTTTCTCTAGGAACGTATCAAAAACAGGGGAGCTACAACGCGAGCTATTCATCTACAACATAATTTGTAAAAACTATCAGGACTAGTTCATGATAAATTGAGTTCAATTCATCAAATTACTAATGAACTCCCACTTAAATTAACATCTCTCAAGTTAACTATGTGATACATGATCCAAATCAACTAGCCCATGTCCGATCATCACATGAGATGGGATAGTCATCAATGGTGAACATCTCCATGTTGATCATATCTACTATATGACTCATGTTCGACCTTTCGGTCTCCAGTGTTCCGAGACCATGTCTGTACACGCTAGGCTCGTCAAGTTTAACCCAAGTATTCTGCTTGTGTAAAACTGGCTTACACCCGTTGTATGTGAACGTAGAATCTATCACACCCGATCATCACGAGGTGCTTCAAAACGACGAACTTTAGCAACGGTGCATACTCAGGGAGAACACTTTTATCTTGAAATTTTAGTGAAGGGATCATCTTATAATGCTACCGTCGTTCTAAGCAAAATAAGATGCATAAAGGATAAACATCACATGCAATCAAAATGTGTGACATGATATGGCCATCATCATCTTGTGCTTTTGATCTCCATCTCCAAAGCATCATCATGATCTCCATTGTCACCGGCATGACACTATGATCTCCATCATCTTGATCTCCATCAACGTGTCGTCACGTGGTCGTCTCGCCAACTATTGCTTCTACAACTATTGCTAACGCATAGCGATAAAGTAAAGCAATTACATGGCGCTTGCATTTCATACAATAAAGAGACAACCATAAGGCTCCTGCCGGCTGTCAATATATATTACAAAACAGGATCATCTCATACAACAACATATATCACATCATGTCTTGACCATATCATATCACAACATACTCTACAAAAACAAGTTAGACGTCCTCTACTATGTTGTTGCAAGTTTTACGTGGCTGCTATGGGTTTCTAGCAAGAACCGTTCTTACCTACGGAAAAAACAACCACAACGGTGAATAATCAAGTTTGCTATTTTAACCTTCTTCATGGACCGGGCGTAGTCAAATTCGATTCAACTAAAGTAGGAGAAACAGACACCCGCCAGCCACCTTTGTGCAAAACAAGTTGCACGTCAGTCGGTGGAACCGGTCTCATGTACGTGGAGATGTAAGGTTGGTCCGGGCCGCTTCATCCCACAATGCCGCCGAATCATAATAAGGCGTTGGTGGTAAGCAGTATGATCATCACCGCCCACAACTCTTTGTGTTCTACTCATGCATATCATCTACGCATAGACCTGGCTCATGATGCCACTGTTGGGGAACGTTGCATCAAAAACAAAAAAATTTCTACGCACACGCAAGATCTATCCATGGAGATGCATAGCTACAAGAGGGGGAGTGTGTCTACGTACTCTCATAGACCGTAAGCGGAAGCGTTAGAACAACGCCGTTGATATAGTCGAACAACTTCGTGATCCAACCGACCAAGCACCGAACGTACGGCACCTCCGCGTTCAGCACACGTTCAGCTCGGTGACGTCCTCACCTTCTTGATCTAGCAAGACAACGAGGTACTGGATGAGTTCCGGCAACACGATGGTGTGGTGACAGTGATGGTGATGCTATCTCAACAGGGCTTCGCCTAAGCACTGCGAGAATATGACCGAGGGACGAAACGGTGGAGGGGGGCACCGCACACGGCTAAGACAATGTTGTGTCCTTGTGTGGTGCCCCCTCCCACATATATATAGGTGGGGGGAAGAGGGGAGGCAGCCAGGCGCACCACAAAAGTGGCCGGCCAGCCCTAGGGCTCCTGCCCTGCCCTGCGCCCCCCTTCCATATATAAGTCAGAGGGAAAGGAAAGGGGGGAGAGGGAAGGAAGGGGGAGGCCGCCTCCCCTCTTTCCTTCTCTCCCCAAGGGCCGGATGCCATAGAGGGGCGCACCAGCCCCTTGTGGGCTGGTGTGCTCCCTTTTCTTGGCCCATATGGCCCATACACTTCCCGGGGATGTCTGGAACCCCTTCCGGTGCCCCGATGACTACCCGGTGCACTCCGAAACTGTTCCGGTGTCCGAATACCATCGTCCTAAATATCAATCTTTACCTCCGGACCATTCCGGAGCTCCTCGTCATGTCCTTGATCTCATCCGGGACTCCGAACAACATTCGGTCACCAATTCATATAACTCATATTACACTATATCGTCAACGAACGTTAAGCGTGCGGACCCTATTGGTTCGGGAATGATGTAGACATGACCGAGACGCCTCTCCGGTCAATAACCAATAGCGGAACCTGGATGCCCATATTGGTTCCTACATATTCCACGAAGATCTTATCGGTCGAACCGCAATGACAACATACACAATTCCCTTTGTCCATGGGTATGTTACTTGCCCGAGATTCGATCGTCGGTATCTCCGTACCTAGTTCAGTCTCGTTACCGACAAGTCTCTTTACTCGTTCTGTAATACATCATCCGGTAACTAACTCCTTAGTCACTTTGCTTGCAAGCTTATGATGTGCATTACCGAGAGGGCCCAGAGATACCTCTCCAAAACACGGAGTGACAAATCCCAGTCTCGATCCATGCCAACTCAATAGACACCTTCGGAGATACCTGTAGAGCATCTTTATGATCACCCAGTTACATTGTGACGTTTGATAGCACACAAGGTATTCCTCCGGTATCCGGGAGTTGCATGATCTCATGGTATGAGGAACATGTATTTGACATTCAAGAAAGCAGTAGCAATAAACAGATCGATCATATGCTAAGCTAACAGATGGGTCTTGTCCATCACATCATTCTCCTAATGATGTGATCCTGTTATCAAATGACAACTCATGTCTATGGTTAGGAAACCTTAACCATCTTTTGATCAACGAGCTAGTCAAGTAGAGGCTCACTAGGGACACGGTATTTGTTTATGTATCCACACATGTATTTAAGTTTCCGGTCAATACAATTCTAGCATGAATAATAAACCTTTATCATGAATAAGGAAATATGATAATAACCATTTTATTATTGCCTCTAGGGCATATTTACATCACCTGGTTGTGTGCGTAGTCCCCAGGATATGATTTACTACTTCTCTGAAAAATATTTCCCTGCTCATAAGAAACAAGCTGCCTTGCAGGAAATATTTAACTTTGTGCAGGTTGAAGATGAGAGTCTCCCACAAGCTTGGGGGAGGCTTCTCCAGCTACTTAATGCTTTGCCAGGTTATCCTCTGAAGAAAAATGAAATACTTGATATCTTCTATAATGGTATAGATGATGCTTCTAGGGACTACCTAGACAGTTGTGCTGGTTGTGTTTTCAGGGAACGAACCGTTACTCAAGCGAAGGAATTATTAATGAATATATTGAAGAATGATAATGATTGGACACTTCCTGAACCACCGCCTGAACCTACTCCTAAGAAGAGGGGTATTCTATTTCTTAGTCCCGAAGATATGCAGGAAGCAAAGAAATGCATGAAGGAAAAAGGTATTAAAGTTGAAGATGTTAAGAATTTACCACCTATTGAAGAAATACATGGGCTCAATACACCACCACCTCCACAGGTGGTAGAGGTAAATTCTTTGTTAAATTTTAATGAAAAAGATGTCCCTTATGGTAAAACTTCTCATCAGTGCTATCTTGAGTTTGATAATTATATTGGAAAGCAAAATTATTTCAATGCTCGTGTTATGAAACAGCTAGAACATAATGCTCATGCTATTGATCGTTTGAGTGATTTATTGTTTAGAATTGTCAATCATGTTAAAGGAGTTAGTAAGCATGCTTCTATGGTTCAAACTCAGTTAGAACAAGTTGTTAAATCTCAAAGTGATTTGCTTATTGACATGAATAGAAATATGCATGATCATGCTGTTAGAGTTATGACTAGGGGTGGTAGGATGACCCAGGAGCCTCTTTATCCTGAGGGACACCCCAAGAGAGTTGAACAGGACTCTCAGAGAGCTAATGTTGATTCTCCTACTTCTTCTAAAAAGAAGAAGAAAAAGAAAAATGATAAGACTTTGCATGCTTCTAGTGAACCGGAGGTAGAAAAACCTCCTGATGTTAATTTTGATGTTTCTATTTCTGATGCTGAAACACAATCAGGTGATGAACATACACCTAATGCTACTAATGAGGTTCTTGCAGATGCTCAGCCAGGAAATGTTGGAGAGCCAGATAATGATATTGATATTGAACCTGCTGAGGATCTTGATAACCCACAACCTAAGAATAAGAGGTATGAGACAAAGTGAAAGCACACTTGCTCCCTTGGTGATTTTGGTAATTCATGTCAACATACATGTTATTGGACTAATGTTTCCATCTAGTATATTTTAGGTAAGTTCAACATTGGCATGGCTAGAACAAGGAGATGTGGAACCCTTCAAAATGCTAAGGACAAACATTGGCAAAAGCTCAAGACTCTTCATCTTTATTTTAAGTGATCCAAGATCACATTGAGTCCATAGGAAAGCCAATACTATTAAAAGGGGATGAGGTGTTGCTTAATAGCTTGCTTGCTCAAAATGCTTAGTGATATTGCTCCTAAACTCTCAACCACTTGCTCCATCCAAATATGTCAAAACCCTAAACTCCAACTCGGCCCCACTGATTCACTTTCATCCGAAGCCACCGAGTTCATATGACATAGCCATAGCCAGAAACCCTAAAAAATCAGTCTCACCGATACGGCTTTCAGTCTCACCGAGATTGCCTTGCAAACTCTCTGTTACCTGTTGCATTTATTTCGGTCTCACCGAGATAGCAATCGGTCCCACCGAGTTTGCTTGACCAACTCTCTGTTGCTCTATTGTTTATTTCGGTCTCACCGAGATAAACCAATCGGCGCCACCGAGATGCGGTTTGCCCTAGCCATTGCACATCGGTCCCACCGAGTATGTTCCAGTCAGTTCCACCGAGACTCCTAACGTTCACATTTTGAACTAGTCGGTCTGACCGAGTCTTTCTAATCGGTCTCACCGAGTTGTGTCAATAGTGTGTAACGGTTGGATTTTGTGTGGAGGCTATATATACCCCTCCACCCACTCTTTCACAAGAGAGAGAGAGCCATCAGATCATGCCTACACTCATACCTACCAAGATCTGAGAGAGAACCACCTACTCATGTGTTGAGATCAAGATAACCCATTCCTACCACATAAATCTTGTTCTCTAGCCTTTCCCAAGTTGCTTTCCACTCAAATCCTTCTTCCACCATAGCCAAATCTGTGAGGAGCTGTTTGAGTGTTGGGGAGACTATCATTTGAAGCACAAGAGCAAGGAGTTCGTCATCAACACACCGTTTATTACCTTTTGGAGAGTGGTGTCTCCTAGATTGGTTAGGTGTCACTTGGGAGCCTCCGACATGATGTGGAGTTGAACCAAGAAGTTTGTAAGGGCAAGGAGATCGCCTACTTCGTGAAGATCTACCCAAGTGAGGCAAGTCCTTCATGGGCGATGGCCATGGTGGGATAGACAAGGTTGCTTCTTCATGGACCCTTCGTGGGTGGAGCCCTTCGTGGACTCGCGCAGCCGTTACCCTTCGTGGGTTGAAGTCTCCATCAATGTGGACGTACGATAGCACCACCTATCGGAACCACACCAAAAATCTTCATGTCTCCATTGCGTTTGCCTTCTCCAAAACCCTTCCCTTTACATTCTTGCAACTTGCATGCTTTATTATTTCCGCTGCCTACTTACTCTTGTCATGCTTGCTTGAAATGTATTGTGAATGCCTTAACTTGTGATAAAACTCTACCTCAATTTGAAGTAATCTTAAAAACTGCCAACTTTGCTTGTTAAGGGTCTAATCCCCCCCTCTAGACCCTCCTCCCCGATCCTTCAAAAAGGACTTTGTTGCTAGAAAGCACGATAAGGAAAGAGAACCATGGGTTCAAAAACCCATGCCTTTTCCTCCTAAGCCTTCCAAGAGTAAGGATGAGGAGGACTTTGAGCGTTTTATTGAAGTACTTAAACCTGTTGTTTTACGTACTCGCTTGATTGATATGTTGAAAATGCCTCCTTATGCTAAGTATATGAAAGATATTGTTACTAACAAAAGAAAGATTCCTGAGGCTGAAATTTCTACTATGCTTGCTAATTATTCTTTTAAGGATGGTGTTCCTAAGAAATTGGGAGACCCAGGTATACCAACTATACCTTGTTCCATTAAAAGAAATTATGTTAGAACTGCCTTTTGTGATTTGGGAGCCGGTGTTAGTGTTATGCCTTTCTCTTTATATAAAAGACTTGAGTTGAACAAACTCACTCCTACTGAGATTTCTTTGCAGATGGCTGACAAGTCAACAGCCATTCCTATCGGTATTTGTGAGGACGTGCCCGTTGTGGTTGCGAATGTTACTATCTTAATAGACTTTGTTATACTTGATATGCCCGAGGATGATAACTTATCGATTATCCTTGGAAGACCCTTCTTAAATACTGCAGGGGCTGTTATTGATTGCAACAAAAGCAAAGTCACTTTTCATGTTAATGGTAATGAGCACACGGTGCATTTTCCGAAGAAACAATTTCAAGTGAATGGTATTAATGTTATCGGAAAAACTCGGAGCTCTATCCACAACACGGAGCTCCTCTATGAAGAATGCCAAGGGAATTCGTGGAGAGTCTTTGGACAATGATCTCTATGCACCCCGCGTTGTGGAGGTTCGGCCATGCGAATGGACACATGTAACCTTCATGGATGAAACCGGTTTCCACCACGAGTTCGCACAGTTCATCACCAACGCCGGGCTGACCGCCTTCCTCGCAGATGAGCGTGAACAATATCACATCCTTACTAATTGCTTTGTGCAAAGTTTTCATTTCTTGAGTGGGAACAATCCTCCTGAAGTGAGCTTTAAATTATATGATGAGATCCATCAGATATCACTTGACCAGTTTTGTGAGATGTGCTTGATCCCTACTGATGGGGATTTGAGAGAGCCTCGACCTGCGGAGTTTGAGGACTTCCTCCACACCTTGACGGTGGGAGAAGGAAGAGGAGTGTCCGTAGCCAAGTCCACTAGTTTACATTTCCCCGCTGTTCACTACTTTGCTTTATTCATATGGAAATGCTTAACTGCTAGAAAGTCTGCGAGCTGTCTTAGTGCACCTGACTTTGCTATCCTACACCGTGCACTTTATGCTGATAACACTTTCAGCCTGGGAGCTATCATTGCACGCCGCTTGCACACCAATAGGACTAAGGGCATGATTCACGGTGGTATCTATGCTACTCGCTTGGCGAGTCATTTTAATGTTAACATCCGTCTGCATGATCCCCGTTTGCCCAAGGTTTACTTAGATTTTGAGTCCATGAAGCACCATCGCTTCATTTCTGATTCGGATGACCTTCACCGCATCCACTATAACTTAGTCTATGATGAGGTTTCTATGGATATTATCCCGTTGCCTGCACCTACTTTGTTTGATTCTCATGCCAGGAACGGATACATTATCATGCCATCGGACATTGTTGCTTACCGAGAGGCGTTGGCCGCGGCCGAGCATGAGGCCCAGGACTGGGATGCTCAGTCCCGCCTCCTCGGGAGTTTTCGTTGGGACCGGATGGATTCTTCGGATGGTAGTAGACCAAGCTTGGCCAAAAGCCTAAGCTTGGGGGAGTACGTATTTGCCACCGACATTTTATTCATGCTCATACATTTCACTCTAGTTGTCGGTGCTCATACTTTTTCATTGTATTATCCATGTTAGTTTTATTTTCTCGCTTTCTTCTTGTGTGTTTGAATTTTTTTGAGAAAATCCAAAAACATAGTTAGCTTCTTTTTGGTTTTTGCTTCTTAGTTTAATTAGTTGTAGCCTCTAAAAATCAAAAACCCAAAAAGATTTCTCGATTCTTCTTTTGCATGTTGGGAGCTTTCCCGTGTAAATAGTTATTCTCATTTTTGTTTTTCTTTCTTTAATTTGCCTTCTTCAAGAAAAACCAAAAACTCCAAAAAATATTTCGGTGTGTTTCTCTGAATTTCTTTTCTTTTCTTTCGGTTGAGTTCTTATAAGGAGAAGACCACGATGAAAATGTTGAGTGGCTCTCATATGCATTATTGATTATCTGTCAGAGAGCCCATTTTACCTTGTCTTCTCCTTTGAATGAAATGTTGTAGAGTCCAGCTTAGTCCATGGCACCCTAGCACTATTATCATTTCTATATCATTCGGTCGTGCAAGTGAAAGGCAATAATGACGATGATTTGCTGGAGTGACCGTGGCAAAGAAAAGCGGGTATGGACTCAACTTGTTCTTGTCTTTATGAATGTGTTTAGACCGATGTCCATGATTCAGCATATTATGATCAAACATGTTTGTGATGACAATTAGAGATTGTAGTTGTTCATGTCATTCTTAAGTAGCTAGGGGTTGATAATGATTTATCTTGGATGTCAACATGTACTTAAAATGATTGTGATGTGGTATGATGGCATGGTATCCTCCTCTGAATGTTTCAAGTGGCTTGACTTGGCACATGTTTATGCATGTAGTTGAATCAAAACCAACATAGCCTCTATGATGTTTATGTTCATGGTGCTCATATCCTACTCATGCTAGTACTCAATGTTGATTGTGCATAATGTATGTTCATGACCATATTCGCTCTCTGGCTGGTCGCTTCCCAATCTTATTGCTAGCCTTCACCTGTACTAAGCGGAAATTCTACTTGTGCATCAAACCCTTAAACCTGAGTTGTTCCAGATGAGTCCACCATATCTACCTATATGCGGTATTACCCTGCCGTCCCAAGTAAATTTGCATGTGCCACCTCTAAATTATTCAAATAAACATCTGTTTTGTGTGCTTGGACCACTCATGGAGCGACAGTGGGCAGTCAATATCTTCTATGCTAAGTGAGTTATTCTCAGATGAGTGTTTATTCACTTGTCATCGCACGAGAAAAGGGCTGTAATCGGGATTCCCAGTCCCAAATCAAAATTGCAAATAATAAACAAACTCCCCCGAACTGTTGTTGGTATGGAGGGCACCCGAGGATTCGGCTAGCCATGGCTTGTGATTAATGGTGGAGGGGGAGTAAACTTTACTTTCATCGCTTGGGAACCACCACTAATTTGTTTAGCATGGAAGATATTGAAAAATCTCGGTCGTGACATTGACAGGAAGGGCATGCCACCCAAAATTAAATTTTATCTCTGTTTTAAAACTTTGAGCTCTGGCACCTCTACAAATCCCTGCTTCCCTCTGCGAAGGGCCTATCTATTTACTTTTATTGTTGAGTCATCACCTTATCAAACAATCACCAGACTAGAGAGCACTATTGTCATCCTCATGCATTGTGTGTGGTTAATCGTTGGGTGCATCATGACTGGATCTTTGTTGCCATGAATTACAATGTTTAGTCGCTGCTTGAATTTTGGAGGTGCTCTGCATTTATGTTTTGCGGTCTCAGAAAGGGCTAGCGAGATACCATCATTGTCATATTATATCATGATTGTGTTGACAAAGTGTTGGCATTTGAGATACTTTATTATTGCTCGTTAGTTGATTATGCCATTGATATGAATGAATATGATCTCTAAGAGTTTTTTTTTGAGAATATGATCTCTAAGAGTTATCATGAGCGTGGTTAGTTATAATCTTTGCTGAAAACTTGGATTTTGTTTAAATGTATTCATCAGCACAAGAACAAAAAGAGTTTGTAAAAGATTTTTCTTTATCAGTGTCAGTTTACCAACTGAATTGCTTGAGGACAAGCAATGAGTTAAGCTTGGGGGAGTTGATACGTCTCTGTCGTATCTACTTTTCCAAACACTTTTGCTCTTGTTTTGGACTCTAATTTGCATGATTTGAATGTAACTAACCCGGACTGACGCTGTTTTTAGCAGAATTGCCATGGTGTTGTTTTTGTGCAGAAATCAAAGTTCTCAGAACTGAACGAAACTTTCTGGGGATTTTTTATGGAATTAATAAGGAATTATGGAGCAAAGACCTGCTGTAGAAGGGGCCCCAGGTGGCCACATGGCACCTGGGCGCGCTCCCCCGGGGCATGCCCCAGTGCCATGTGGGCCCCTGGTAGCTCCCCTGACCCTACCTCCAGGCCTATAAATTCACATCTTCGGAGAAAAAAACCAAGGAGGAAGAATTATCGCGTTTCGCGAGACAGAGCCGCCGCCACCTCCTGTTCTTCATCGGGAGGCCAGATCCGGAGCCCGTTTGGGGCTCCGGAGAGGGGAATCTTCGATCTTCATCATCACCAACCTCTCTTCATCACCAATTCCATGATGCTCCTCACCGGGAGTGAGTAATTCCTTCGTAGGCTCGCTGGTCGGTGCAGGGGTTGGATGAGATCGATCATGTAATCGAGTTAGTTTTGTTAGGGCTTGATCCCTAGTATCCACTATGTTCTGAGGTTGATGTTGCAATGACTTTGCTATGCTTAATGCTTGTCACTAGGTGACGGTGTCCTGGACTAGGGGGTAGTCACCACATTGTCTCCCGACCAGGTGGATCGGGCCGAGGACCCCCATGGTGGTTCACTATTGGGCCAGTTCGGACAGCCGATGACATATACGAGGAAGATTCCACAAGACTTGGTGATCAAGACAAGGGCTCCTCTCCACCAACGTAGCCGAGTAGGACTCTTGTTATCCTAGGCCTTCGGTACATTATATAAGCCGAGGCTAGGCTAGTCGATAGGCGAGATCATTATTATCATATTCATTCATCATATCATTAGGGTTTAGACCACAACTTATGATCTCGAGGTAGATCAACTCTGTACTTGATACTCCATCAATATAAACAAGAGCAGGACGTAGGGTTTTACCTCCATCAAGAGGGCCCGAACCTGGGTAAATCATCGTCTCCTTCGTTCCTGTTACCATTGATCCAAGAATCCACAGCTCGGGACCCCCTACCCCGAGATCTGCCGGTTTTGACGCCGACAATGGTGCTTTCATTGAGAGTTCCGCTGTGTGATCAAAAAAGGATCAATGGCTGGCCTGCAGATCAACTGTGACGCCGGCATCTTCATCGCCGGCTCGACTGGTCACCTCGGCTGGGCCGAGGACCAGACTCCTCTTCGGATCGTCAAGATCGGACATATGTCCTCATCATCATCAACTCCGATCTCTATCAAGATCATAGAGGAATCATCCATGGAGCCCGGGGGCTCAACGTTAACAATGCCCTCGCGTAACCGTGCAGTTTTTCTGGACAGCGGGTTTGTGCTCGCCGCCACCGCCTACTCGAGCGTCGTTTTGAAGAATCCTTTGGTGTAATTGTGTGGAATTGAGTCTATAATGACCTCGTAAAATTTCGTCATATCCCGATGGAGGAATCTCCGCTGATCTACGATATACCGGAGCCTTGTCGAATCTGGACGTGAATCTGGATGAGTTTAGGGCGAGGAGTCCAGCGCCCAGCTCTAACTTCCTTTGGAAGATCCAACCGTTGATCGGCTGCGGAATTCCTATATCTACCACCCCTCAAAATTTCAGCTCGATCCGACCGTTCAAACTCCGGGAACAGCCCGAGGAGTGCGTCAATTTTCGGATCTGTTTTCTGCGCGAAAACGAATCCGACCCGAATTCATCTTTCTTCATGAACGGGATATTGGACATCCTTTTTGAAGGAATTTTCTTTTTCTAGGGTATTATGTGTTGTTCTCAAACACGTGCCTACAAATTTTTAGTATTTCCCGAGGCAATCTTCACCGTCGTGCCGATGTCAAACCGGCCCGATCATGTTGCTCCACGGCTGCCGACCTGTGCCAGCATCGACTGCGCCGTCGCTCCATCGAGCCGATGACAACTACCTCGGATCGTCACCTCGGCGAGCCGACCAAGAGTTCGGCACCGTGACGGATAAATAATCATCAAGACAAGATCGTCGCCCCACGGATTGCGCGGGTCGGGCGCGCCAGCATCACCGCGTGGTCACTTCTCAAGCCGGCTTTGACCGTGTCACAAGTTCCGACCTGCGTCGGCATTTTCGCGCCATTGCTTCTTCAAGCCGATGTCTTGCCGACCTGCTTCGACACCTCGGCTGGCGTGAGGCTCCGGCACTGCTCCACCGGACTGACCTCGACATTCAGGCCATATTTCTTTAATTATTTACTTCACTTAAATTAATTAAGTAGAATTTTTGTAAATATATATATATTATTATCTTTATTTGTTATTACTTTTGGTTTGCACTTTTTTTATGTGCACAGGTAAATCGACGTCGACTGGTCTGCGTCGTCTACTCCAACACCTCGGCTAGACCGGGGGCTTCGCCGTCTCTTCATCAACCTACTCCGGGGACTTCGGCGTCACCAACTGACCAGCTTCGTCATGTTAGCTGGACCGGGGACTTCGGCATCACCAGCCGACCAGCTTCGTCACCTCGGCTGGACCAGGGGCTTTGCCTCGCCGCATCGACCGAGCGGCGTCGCCACTTCATCAAGCCAAGCTCTTCGCTCGGGCACCTCGGAACCAGCTTGGGGGCTGGGATCTCGACCTGCTGCAAGCTTGGCCCACGTCATCAACGCCTTACACATTAACCAGCTAAGTCGCTTTCATGCTCAAAGTTTTTAAATTTTTAATTTGTGTTCGGTTTGACCATGCTCACATACGTTGTTTGTTAAAAGAAACTCCTTCTACCCATGTTAACTGGGGGCTCCTAAAATTTATATGAGGCATTCTATAATAAATATTTTTTCTTTCTTCTAAGTCATTGCAAAGTCTTTTTCTACTACTTCTTTTTCCAACGTGAGTGTGTGGTCAATAGCCGGATAGCCTGGTTTCTCTCTAAAGCCGCTCGCGTTTAGTTCGCTAAACTGGCCTGAGAAACACTCCGCCTTCGGGATAGGAGGTTGAAGCCGAAGGCTGACCCGCTTGAAGTCTGGAGATCGGATGTATCATGTTAAAGCACGACGGAAGCATAAATTAATTTTAAGACCAATTTTGGATTGGCACCAAAAACTTGATTTAGTTCGGGCGTACAGTTTTACTGAAGTTTTTTGGTTTTCCAAGCCTATGGCACTTTTAACCTATTTGTGTGTTTCCAGCATAGGTGTCGCAGTGCAACGCCGGACACCTTTACAGATTCGGCAATATCAACAGGGGGCTTCAACTAGAGCCGAACCCACCAAAAGCCAAGGTAATTCATGGAGTCCTCGGCAAAACATTCTCGGATATTGCTTTATATGCATCGGTTTCGAATTGTGTCTTCGGTTAATAGTTGGGTTGCCCGGCTCCTGTGCTTGCCTCCTACGTTCCGCTTTGTTCGGCTAGGTGTGTAAAGGGAGAACCACTGCGATTGTGCTTCCAGCTCGAATAGTTAAGCGGCTCAGTGGAGAAAGCCAAAAACTGACTGTCACAATAAGCATAAACTGGTCAGCGATCCGATGATTGTGTCAAACTACAGATCGATAGAGGTCACCCTGTGTTAAACGATGGGCCTTTCATCAGATTGGCCGAAGTGTTACTGGTTTGACCTCGGTTGACGCCAAACACTAACCGGGGGCTAGTAACTGGCCTCGAACTTTAAACTCCTATGACTAAGTGAAAGTTATAAAGCCTGCATATCTGATTGCCTCATTTCCGCTAACACAACCGCCTCCGGGCACCGAGACGTCGGCTAAGGGTTGTATTGTTAGTATGGAAACACCCTGTGTAGCATCTACAAAGGAGTGGAAGCCGACGATGGGCCACTTTCAGGTTATAAACAGTCTCAATGAAGAATTTGCCTTCCATAATTATCGTAATAAAGCCATAAATATGCATCAATTTGACTTAAGATTTTGGCCAAGCTGGGTTGCCTAGCTCCTGTGCTTACCCCTACGTTCCCGATTGTTTGGCTAGGCGGTAAATGGAGCACCTCTGTGATTGTTACTACCGGGTCATCCGGGTTATTACCTCAGACTGGGTGAAGCCGAAAGCTAGCCATCTTAAAGGATATAATTGGTCGGCAACGATGGAAGTGAAAATTTTGGTTCATTATGGACCATAGAGTTCGGGAACTTTCCCCCAACTAAATCCTCAATATTTTCCTCCCACATTGATTGGAGATGAGGTTTCATGATCATGGTCAGCATGACAACCCAAAGAAAGAAACCGATAGCGGGACTATTTTCTTTGGAAGATGTTTCTTACGTTCAATAGTAATATAACATCTCTCTCCGTGTACCTTTGTTTATAAAACTGTATGGCCGGATTGCCTTGTTTGCCATAAATCTTTGCCCTCATAAAGGCTTTATAAAGTGGGACAAACACTCCCCGGCTACTGGCCAAGGAGGTTGAAGCCGATGGTCGGTCAACAAAGTTTTGTACAATGCGGATCCGAGCATTAATGATGTAAAGTACTTGGGTACATAGAATCATTACACATAAATTGTGAGCAAAAGTCAATTTATTGCAACCAATCTTTTGAAGAGTCAAGGGCACAATCTTGCTGAGACAACAGAGCAGCTGACATAATGCTCTCATAATTCCCTATTGGCATTGATTTCCTATCTATTAAGCCCCTTGAGGCTGACCTTGGCGAGCTCAGCTTTCGTTAGCTCTAGCTCCTTTAAGAGATCTTTATTCTCTTTCCGAGAAGTTTGTGTTAAACACAACAAAATTTTCTGTCAAACGGATATCGATCCTTAATTAGGCCACCCGTGCCCACATTAAGGCTCAGGGGCTACTAGGCTTCACGCTTATCATTTACAAATATTAAAGGGGCACATCGATCCCCTGATCAGGTGTTGCCACCCGACCAGTGGCTCGGGGGCTACTGCATTGCCTATTCAATGCAGAAAATTCATAATGCCCAGTGTTCGGCTTGACCGAGCTATGGGCAAATGCGTCTTCGGACAACAATAGGTACCATCTGGACCTATCCCGCATCAAGCTAATATATTGCGGCAACTTCTCAAGACCCTTTCTCAAGGGCCCGTCTGCCGATCACTATTTCCTCAAATATATTACACCGCGTTTCTATTCCTAAGTATGCTGCAGAGCTAGGAGTTGATCCTTAGGCCGATTTTGTGAATCGACCTGAGTCTCAGGGGCTACTGGGATCATCGGTTTTATGTTTTCCTTCAGGTGCATGCCGGACATTCAACGGACACACACCTTGAGGGCTACTGGCTATATATCTCGGCAGAGAATACATTGCACAAATCAGAATTAAATTCACAAAAATCAGCCCATGACCAAGGTGGTGCACCACCTCAGAAGCAGTCCGGCATTAAGCTCGGTTGAACCCCTTCAATTTTTTCAAAACCGAGGTAATCTATGACACCTCGGATGTAGTCCGGCGCTCGGATACAGTCCGACGCTGGAGCTCGGATGTAGTCCGGCGTTGGAGCTCGGCTGTAAAAAGACTCTTCGGGTACAGTCCGGCATTGGAGCTCGGATACAGTCCGGCATTGGAAGTGGCGCCCCGCCTGAATACCACTGTAGTCAGACGGTCACCGCACATACCAGCCCAGGAGATCACTCTGGCATGCGCTTTTACAACAAGTATCAAGAACACAGACATTTCTATTAATGAAATATATCAGTCTTACATGATATATTACAAGGGTGATGGTAGCGGAAAAACTCTATCTAAGGCAGCAGGGTCCTAGTGCGGCTCCAATCCACAGGAATCTGACTGGGTTACTCTTCTAGCCCGCGAACACTCCGGCTCCTCGCTAGCGAACATCGAATCCTTAGGTGAACCTGGCCACATTGAGGGCCGCTGAGTACTTTTGAATGTACTCGCAAGCAACCAAATAACATATACACCAAGCAATGCAATCCATGGCATTCAAGCATGCATTTGTTATCTTATCAGTATTAAGCATCATGTTATGACAGGAATATCTATCAATATTAAACATCTAGTACATTAATCATCTTAAGTGCTCAAAATGCTTACTGGTACCAATTACCAACTTACTCTCTTCTGGGTTGTCCTACAACCCTCAGAATTCTCAGGAACCACTGAGTACCTCCAAACATCAGGCAAGTTCTTCCATCATTATTATCAGTGTCACGGTTGACCACCTAGTGAGGCCTAGACGGACTGTCCAATACCGTGGACGCGGCTATTCGAATAGATTTTACACTCTGCAGAGGTTGCGCACTTTACCCACACCATGGAGCACCTGGCCTCATACTCCCATTCGGGTGGACCAGTGTTGCTCCAACGAAACCTGCCTGACCCATGACTCCTCTATCGTACCACCGACAATCATACCCCTCCAGGGTCATGTCCTGGGTGGCCCCTGTGTCCTCCAGACACCTGCCAACATCGTGGCCAAACTAAACTGTCCTAAACGGGGACGCCGGCAAATAACTCAACTGGGCTCACAAGGTTATCGTCGCCTACCGAGCCACGGTAGCGCGCACGCATAACCTTCCCTCTTTGGTGGTACCGATAAAAGAGCACAAAGCCAGTCCAAGTCAAGGTCGTCCCATACCGGCAAATGTGGTTGCACGGATAAGTCCGGATAGGTGGCTCTTGATCAACCAACTAAGCTTAGTTTTAGCAGGTACTTAACAAGTATAGTTATTCAACATGATCAACTTAACATGGCAGTAACTATTTATCAAAGTAAAATTATTATGAATTATCATATAATGAAAATAATGCATATGGTAACATAACAACCTATCTTCATATAATATCAGAGCAGGTCATTAGTGCAACAATGTAATGAGCATTAGCAGGTAATGTAAATAGTAAGATATTACTTTACCAGTTTTAGCTGTAAGTGACAACCATCTGAACCCTTGCATGAAACCGGCAAATAAACCAGTAGCCACCAGAACGGTCTTTACAACTCAGATCTGGGACATGACTGGAATAACTCAACCCCGGCTCAAGACGGCTGAAAAGCAGCTCAGAGCATGAGACGGTGTTGATAAAAAGAATGTAGTGGTTCCCTAAGACGGCCGAAAAATAGCTCAGAGCATAGGGTCACCGCTACAGAAAGAAATTCAACAGCTGCCCGAGACGGCCGAAAAGCAGCTCAGAACACGGGACAGTTGTTGAGAAGAGAAATATAAAATCAGCATCCACCCCGGACGGCCGAAAGCAGCTCAGAACACAGGCGTGGTGCCGTCATCAAAGAAAAACAGACAAGGGTTCATCGGCGTCACATACAGCTCACCACTATGCACAGGAGTATAAATATATTAATTAAACACGCAAGAATAACACAGAGCAATGCTTTAGGGCATATATCAGATGGTCGGCTTGCCTGGGGGTGAAGAAGTACTCCGGAAAGAGGTGCGATCATCTCGCGGAAAATTCGTCGGAAAGGATTCCCTCTCGGAGGGGCTGATTAGAGGGCAGGGACAAAATGGGCATTTTCAGAAAGTGTGAGCATGGTGGAAGTGGTATCATCAGAACGGGCTCAACGAACTGAAGAAGTGGGCTTTGGATTCACCTCGATCGGAGTTGCGGATAAAAAGTTGTGAAGGCTTGACTGCCAGGGACCAGTTTGTAATATAAATAATTACACAGAGGCCCTCAGCAGTTTTTCTGAGAAAATGAAAAAGTGCACTGTGCACTTGGGCTGGTTTGGGCTGGATTTGGCCACCGCCGTCGCTGTTTCACTGGGCCGGCCCACATCACTGCAGCCCTATCTTTTAAAAAAAAAACAGAGGGGAACTGGGCCGTTGACGAGCCGGCCCGCTGACAGGCCGTCTGCCTCCTCGCGCACGCGCGTGCGCCTGGCCGGGGAGCAGAGGGCTCTAGCGAGGTTTGCCGGCGGCACCGGGCACCTCCCGTAGTGCTTGACCCACCGGAGTGCTCAGGGAGAGACGCCGCATTCATCCCGGTACCGCATGGACCCCGGGGAGGACCGAGACGATGGCGGCGTGAGCTCCTGTGGAAGTGGCCATCGGCCGGAATAGGGGCGAGGCCACGGTGGCTCCGGGGACAAAGCAAGGCGGTGGGGAGGCTCGCCGGAGAGTGGAGCTTCGAGGAGGCCGAACAGCTAGTGCGGGGAAAGGCGGTGCCGCTCGAATTTAAGTGGAGAAGAAACAGTGATGGCTTCGGCCGTGGGGAAGAAGTGGAGCATCCCGGCTCCATTCGCTGGGTGAGAAAGCTTCTGGGAGGGAGAGAGAGGTGCTGGGATGGTGTGGGTTCCCGGGAGGACGCGGGGTGGCGACTTATATAGGCGGCCGGCGCGGGTGGATGAGAACGGCCGCGGTGGCGAGCTTAGCCACTCACTGGCGCTCGGGGACATTCGGAGGACGGAGGCGATGTCGGCAGGCACTCCGGGAGGGCGGAGAAGTCAGCAGCAACTTCGGGAGGGATCGGGGAGGAAGAAGACAGAGGAAGACGATGACGGCGTCACGGGCGCACAGTGCGGAGCTCGTCGCGGCGCGGCGAGGAAGAAACTAGAGGGGAGAAGGTGCGGGAGAGGGGTACGTGGACTGTGCGAAGCCATTGGACATGCTCGGACACGCGGGGACTGACCGGAGCTAGCTGGCTGACGAGGACAGCACGCGGAGCGCCATTTCTGCCTGCTGTCCACGCGGTCACCACGTGCATGGGTTGCTCTAGAAGGCTCCAGCATGTCCAACAAGTCTCTCGTTGCTCAAATAGGTGAGAGATGCTGCTGGAACCAGCTGGGTGGCTATGGGATGAGTGAAACTTGCTGAAGAAGATTCTAACAGGAAAATTGACTGGAATTTTGTGGAGAAATGAAGGAGAGTGGGGAGCTAAAACTTTGTCAAAATGAAATAGGGTAGGAAGTACTATGTGCTGGTAAAATTTGAAGGCATAATGGACCAAGTTTGAGTGCACTTCCTTTACAATGCCAAATTTGGTCCAGAAACTTGACTTTGAAGCTGCACTCATATGGCTTGATGAAATGAGCTGAAATTTGGTAGAGGGGAGTTATTTGGATGCATGGAGATACTGGAAAAATTTCAGCTCATTTGGACATACCAAAATGGTACTTCCTTCACAGAGCTTTCCGCTGGACAGAAACTTGAGAAAATTACTGTGGAATATTGGCTAGATGAAATGGGCTGATTTTTTATATCCATGAGTGATTTGTCAATGCCAATCACCCTGAAAAGTTTCAGCCCAAAAAGATCAAAGTAGCAAGCACTTCCTTTGCAAACTGGAATTCTGGACAGAATTTGCAAATGGATGTTGTGCTCAAAATTTGATCTATGGAACTTGGGATCTTGATGGAAATGGTGAAGATATGGATAGGAGAAGCTCCCCAAATTATTTGGGATTTTTCCTGGCTACCAAAATGGTAGTTCCTTTAGAAAGTGCCCAAATTGCAATATTGGCTTAAAATAGGAAAATGCAATCTCTACTATTTAATCATGGCCAATATTTTAATGGGAGCTCAGTAAGATCACAAAGAATATCTCCACAAGTTTTCATGAACTTTCGAGATGGATAGATATTTTCCTGGATTTAATTCCTTTAAACAATAGAAAAAGGAATTAATTTTAAATGAAAAATATTGCAAATGACTTGGCAATATTTTTGCATATCCGGGGTTTATAGATATGGGATGATCACTGGGAGAAGTTTGGGAGGCAACCGAGTAGAGGAAATTGGGGTTCCTTTGTAACTGCCAGAATTAGGGTTTCCCTTCCGGTAGATCGGAGAGTAGGGTTTCGGTGGCAAAATCCTGAGAATAACTCTTGGATGGCAAGGTTGAATCGATGAGAATCTCTGGTTGGGTAGGAAGGCAAGGCTAAATGACCATCTTCATATACCCAAGAGCGAGAGAAAATCCGAAAAAAGACGGGAGTCAAATCCCGTGAAGGAAAAAAGACAAGGAGCGAAAACCAGGGTGTCACAAACCTACCCCCCTTAAGAAAATCTCATCCTCGAGATTCCCGGGCTTACCTCCCGGTGAGGGGGAACTTACCTGTGTACGACGTGGATCCATCAGCTGTCTTGTCTTCATCAGTTCACTGGCCTTTTAACTGCCTCTTCTGATGGCTCAGGTGCGGTCTTCTCAAACGGCTGTATTGAATCCTTCTCTTTCCTGTCAGGCAAACCCTTTGTCCTGGTGGTTTGCTGTTTTGGTGGGGTAGCAGTAGTATCGACCAATAACTTGGTTTCCATGGCCTGGAGCTAGCTGCTTTGGGTTTCATTGCGATACTCCGTACCCTGACTGTCACGGGTGAGGCATTCTTTCTGGATACAGGGCTCATGTCCTCATATGGCCTCGAGTGACTAGGGATGGCCTTCTTTCAGTCTGACTTAGGGTTCCGTACGAGGTGTTCCCTTCTGTCTCTTGCATTCTGAGTTCGTCCTCAGGTGATTCCCAACTGAAATGTCGGGCATGATCACAAAGTAATCATAGACGGTAATCTCTGAGGTGGCTCTGCCATATATAGCCTATGTGGTCCTTGCTATGACCACTGAGCTGAACATAGTATGGCTATCATTCGGTGTATCTTCCGGAGCATAGCCTCTTATCTTGGTTGATGGCCCATATTCATGATGAGTATGACATACTGGCTGCATTGTTGTGGCTGTATATGCAAGAGTCCGACAAGGATTAGCAATATCACCTTGCCTGTGAAGCTTTACTTCACTGACCATCACGGGGATTGTTTATTCAAGACTTCCTTTTGTGGGCCTACCACGACCTGCCAACATGGCTCCTTGGTCATATCATAACTTACTCTTGCATATCTCGTAGGGATTGCTGCGTTCATATCCGTCTTTGAAGTATGGGGCCAATGTTTTTCTAAACACAGCTCGGGACCCCCTACCCCGAGATCTGCCGGTTTTGACGCCGACACTAGGGCCTGAGTGCCATGATTTCAGATCTGAACCATTTATGTTTTCACCAATATATTTGTGTTTTAGATCCGATCTTGCAAGTTGTGTGCACCTGCTATGTGTTTTGATCCGCATCCCCAGGGTGACAATAACTAGGATTCTTTCCGGTGATTACCGTAGTTTGAGGAGTACATGTATTCACTATGTGTTAATGCTTTGTTCCGGTTCTCTATTAAAAGGAGGCCTTAATATCCATTAGTTTCCTTATGGACCCCGCTGCCACGGGAGGGTAGGACAAAAGATGTCATGCAAGTTCTTTTCCATAAGCACGTATGACTATTTACGGAATGCATGCCTACATTGTATTGACGAACTGGAGCTAGTTCTGTGTCGCCCTAGGTTATAACTGCTATATGATCGATATCATCCAACACACCCATCATCACCGATCCAGTGCCTACGAGTTTTCACATATTGATACTTTCTAAGTTACTACTGTTGCTACTACTGTTACTCTCGCTACAAATCTGCTACTGTTACCTTTACTATAACCATTGCTACTTTTGTAACTCGCTATCAAACTATCATATTATCTTGCTACTAATCACTTTACTACAGATATTTAGTCTCCAGGTGTGGTTGAATTGATAACTCAACTGCTAATACTTCCAAGTGTTCTTTGGCTCTCCTTGTGTCGAATCAATAAATTTGGGTTGAATACTCTACCCTCGAAAACTGTTGCGATCCCCTATACTTGTGGGTTATCAATCCCATATGCAACAACCCCCTTACTCGGGTGTAAGCTTCTGTCACTCTAGCCACCCACCATAAGAGAATCATGAACGTATTGCAACACCCTACAGCGGGGATCCCTCACGCTTGCGCAACATGGAGAGCACCATAGGACAACACCAATAATAAAACATACAACTTAAACCAATCACGATCATCAATCAACCCATAGGACAAAACAGATCTACTCAAACATCATAGGATAGCCATACATCATTGGGAAATAATATATAGCATGAAGCACCATGTTTAAGTAGAGATTACAGCGGGGAGAAGAGGTGTTGTTGGTGTTGACGGTAGCAAGGTTGATGTAGATCGCCGTCACGATCGTTCCCCCTGCGGCGCTCCGGCGCCACCGAAAGAGAGGGAGAGATAGCCCCCCTTCTTCTCATTCTTCCATGGCCTCCCCCCTAGACGGGAGGAGGGTTCCCCCTCTGGTCCTTGGTCTCCATGGCGGCGGAGGGGCGAGAGCCACCTCTGAGATTGAATCTATCTCTCTATTCTCTTCTGTTTCGCGTTCCTGGCTCTGGCCTTTCACTGTTTCTTTTATAACCGGAAATCCGTAACTCCGATTGTGCTGAAATTTTAACACGATTTTTTTTCCGGATATAAGCTTCCTTGCGCCCGAAGGAGACCCCCAACCGACTTACGGTGTGGCCACATGGCACCACCGCGCGCATGATATGTCTCCAATGTATCTATTATTTTTGCTTGTTCCATGCTATGATATTATTATTCTTGGATGCTTTTTTTATCATTTTATACATTTTTATATCATTTTTGGGGACTAACCTATTAACTTAGTGCCACATGCCAGTTCCTGTTTTCTACCCTGTTTTTGTTTTACAGAAAATCAATATCAGATAAGATCGAATCGTCCCGAAACTTTTTGAGGATTTTTTATTGAAGATAAGGATCACGAGGAACTTGGAGGCCAAGGAAGAAGAAGCTGGAGGGCCATACATGGCACCAGGGCGCACCCCAGGGGGAGGGCGCCCCCGTGCCATGTGGGCCCCTCCTTGCGCCATTTGCCCTACCTCCACCACTATAAATTCAGAAGAAATCCAAAACCCCCAGGGGAGTCCACGAAATACTTTTTCCGCCGCCGCAAGCCTCTGTTCCCGCAAGATCCCATCTGGAGGCCTTCTCCGGTACTCCGCCGGAGGGGGAACTCATCACGGAGGGGCTCTACATCAACCTAGCCACCTCTCTGATGATGCGTGAGTAGTTCACCACAGACCTACGGGTCTGTAGGTAGTAGCTAGATGGCTCTCTCTCTCTTTGTGCTTCTCAATACAAAGGTCTACATGATCTTCATGTAGATCCATCCGATGTAATGACTTTGTGCGGTGTGTTTGTTGGGATCCAATGAATTGTGAGTTTATGATCAGATCTATCCTTGTTTGATTTGAGTTCTTTGCTGATCTCTTTTATGCATGATTTAGTATAGCCTTGTATTTCTTCTTTGAAGTTTTGGTTTGGTTTGGCCAACTAGATTAGATCTTCTTGCAATGGGAAGAGGTGCTCAGTAGTGGGTTCGATCTTGCGGTGCTCAGTCCTAGTGACAGAAGGGGAATTGACACTCAAGTATTGTTGCCATTAAGGATAACAAGTTGGGGTGAATTCTTCTATGTTTTTATCTTGACTACATCATGTCATCGTTCTTAATGCATTACTTCGTTCTTTTGGACTTAATACACTAGATGCATGCTGGATAGCGGTCGATGTGTGAAGTAATAGTAGTAGATGCAGGCAGGAGTCGGTCTACTTGATTTGGATGTGATGCCTATATCATGATCATTGCCTTGGATAGCGTCATAATTATTTGCTTTTCTATCAATTGCCCAACAGTAATTTGTTTACCCACCGTATGCTATTTTCTTGAGAGAGATGCCACTAGTGAATCCTACGGCCCCCGGGTCTACTTTTACTATAAGATCTATCTTGTTTACTTATACAAAAATACCAAAAATACTTGCTGCACTTTTTTATCTTTTATTTATTTATCGATCTATCAATCTATCATATACCATTTAATCTCGTTACTTGACCGCCGAGAGATTGACAACCTCTCGTTTGCGTTGGGTGCGAGGGTTTGCGTTTTGTGTGTAGGTGTTGTTTACGTCGTGTTGCTTGGTTCTCCTACTGGATTGATAACCTTGATTTCTTAACTGAGGGAAATACTTACTCTACTGTGCTACATCATCCTCTCCTCTTCGGGGATAAAAATCCAACGCAGTCTACAAGTAGCAGGAAGAATTTTTGGCTCCGTTGCCGGGGAGACATCATCAACATTACCAAGTACCTACGGTCTCGACTCTTACCTTTGCATTTACTTTATTTTCCATTTACCTCTCGTTTTCATCTCCGCCACTTCTGAAAAATTTACAAAAATATTTGCCTTTTCTTTTGCCACTTTTATTTGCCTCTTTTCCTTCGCCGTTTTCTCTTTTGCTTTCTGTTGCAATGGGTGATTTTGGTATGGCAAGAACGGATGATGGAAGGACTCCTAAAATTGGAAATCCTACCAATCTTGATTCTAAAACTTTTGTTCTGGGAGATGGAAATTTTGTAGGGAAAAGTACTATCCAACAGTTCTTTAATTGTGTGGGAACTCTATCTTTGGATGAAGTACCAGTTCCGAAAAGACCCGCAGACTATGCTGAAGCTATTGCCGGATTTGTTCTTAAATTTGAAAGAAGATTTATTCGAACTCATCCTACTTTGCAAAGACTGTTTTATGAGCTCCCTGTTATAAAGGATCCCAAAGCTAAGAAATTAACCACTCTTATCCTTATGCATGAATTTGATTATTTAGTGAAAGAAGCTAGAGAAATTTTTGATTTCTATGGTATAGAAAGTAAGAAACTGGTTATCAAAGAAATCCTAGATACTAATGATGACTTATTGAGGCTTTTATTTCGTAGCAATAGTACTTTTGTTGAGAATACCAAAAATAAAGTCCATCCTATGGATATGATCCAACATGTCTTTAATGACGTCAATAGTCACTATTCTTGGATCGTAGCCGGGAATCAAAAAGGCTACAAAGATGAGCAGCTTTCTAATGCTAAGATTTCTATGAACGATGTGTTTCATGTTATTTTTGAAAAGCCTCCTGACAAAAGCACTTCTACGAAAAAGAAGGATGACAATACTTGATGTATTGCTTTATGCCTAGCTAGGGGCGTAAAACGATAGCGCTTGTTGGGAGGCAACCCAACGAATAAAATAATTTTTTATTTTTTTCACCTTTTTGTTTCTGTTATTTTGATTTTCCTTTATTTTCTTCTGTTTTGAGTTGGTTTTTTATATTTTAATTAGTGTTTGTGCCAAGTAAGACCTTTGGGATGATATGGATGCTTGTGAATGCAATTCTGTGAAAAACAGAAACTTTGACGCCCAGTCCAGGAATTTTATAAATTCGTCAGAGCATCAAATGTGTCTGAATTTTTTACTGGTGATTGATATACAAATTTTCCACGTTTTCCTAAGTTTTCAGAATTTTTGGAGTTACATAAGTATGGCTTTTCGACAGATTGCTACAGACTGTTCTGTTTTTGACAGATTCTGTTTTCTATGCATTGTTTGCTTGTTTTGATGAAACTATGGATTGTATCGGGGGTTGCAAGCCATGGGAAAATGAGAACACAGTACCTATAATGCAAAATAAAATTTTATTGGGTTTGAACATTACTTATAATAGTAATTTGTTTAGTTATACTAACGGATCTCACGAAGGTTTTGTTGAGTTTTGTGTGATTGAAGTTTTCAAGTTTTGGGTGTGACGATGATGGATAAAGGAATGAAGAGATGAAAAAGCCTAAGCTTGGGGATGCCCAAGGCACCCCAAGGATCCAAGGAGACTCAAGCGTCTAAGCTTGGGGATGCCCCGAAAGGCATCCCCTCTTTCTTCTAACGACTATCGGTAACACACTTGAGGCTATATTTTTATTCGTCACATGATATGTGTTTTGCTTGGAGCGTCTTGTATGATATGAGTCTTTGCTTTTTAGTTTGTCACAATCATCACCTCTGAACACATTTTCTTGAGATGGCCTCACGTCATCATAATTTATTAGAATTGCTCTTTGTGCTTCACTTAAATTTGTTGAGCTAGGTGGTTGCTCTAGTGCTTCACTTATATCTTTTTGAGCACGGTGGTGTGAATGTTTTGAAGAAACTTGTTCTCTTGCTTCACTTATATCTTTTTGAGAATGCTAGTTATGTTTTGAAGAAACTTGCTCTCTTGCTTCACTTATATCTCTTTGAGAGTATGAAAATAGTTATGGTAAATTGCACAAGCTATGAGCTTGGTCCCCATGTGATGAATATTCAAGTAGAATAATGAAAACTAGCATAAAAACTTTTATGGGACATGAAAAACTTGATTCCTTGCAATAGTTTTGAGATATGTAGATGATGATATGTGAGTTATGTTCATGAGTAATTATGCTCTAGTATGAATAGTGATGTTAAGGTTTATGATTCCCTATGCAAGCACGAAAGTCAATAGTTATGCAATGAAGTTACATCCTACTTGTGGTGCATTATTCGGTGTTGGTCATGTTTTATGTATGCATGTGCATCATTATGGTTTCTTAGTTGGTCGCTTCTCAACCTTTATGCTACCCTCCATTTGTACTAAGTGGGAATTCTGCTTGTACATCCTTTTACCTTAAAACTTGTTTTGCCAATTGTGTCCACCATATCTACCTATATACGGTATTTCAACGCCGTCCTAAGTAAATTTGCATGTGCCATCTCTAAATTTTTTCAAAATAACTTCTGTTTTGTGTGCCCGTATTGCTCATGAAGCGGTGAGGGGTGGCCAATGATTCTTGTGTTGGATATGTCATTCTCACGATGAGTGTTTATTCACTTGTCATTGCACGAGAGTGTGGCGGTATAAGGGATGCCCAGTCCCAAAACAAATTGAATTTCCCTGGAATGTGTTTGTATGGAGGGCACCCGTGAATACGGCTAGCCATGGATTGTGAGGAAAGGTGGAAAACAAACTCCTTCAGATGTGAATGGAAAAAAGGGACCAAGTCTCAAAACCATGGAACGATGATGGGGAGCAAAACTTTTATTTTTTGTTTGGGAACCGCCTATGATGTATCCAATGTGAGAAGTGTTGGGAACCTTAAGTCGTTCTCGTTGACGAGAAAAGCATGCCTCCCAAAATTAATTTTTTCATCTCTTTTAAAACTTGAGCTCTGGCACCTCTGTAAATCAATGCTTCCCTCTGCGAAGGGCCTTTCTATTTACTTATATGTTGAGTCCCATCCTTCTCATTAAAAGCACCAACTAGGGGGTCATGTGGTCATGTGTGTGCATGGAGTATGATTGATATTCGAGTGTGTTTCATGAATGGATCAATGATTGAGCATAATGGGCTAGGGATAGTTTTCTTTAGCATTGTTATTTTGAAAGGCATGATTGTTTGTTAGCATCACTTGAGTATCTGTGTCTTCATGTCAAACTATAGACTATTACTTTGAATCATACAAGTCCTCATGTCTATGCTATGAAAGTAATGTGAAGTATGTTGGGTAGCATTCCACAATCAAAAATCTGTTTTATCACTTTCCTACTCGAGGACGAGCAGGAGTTAAGCTTGGGGATGCTTGATACGTCTCCAATGTATCTATTATTTTTGCTTGTTCCATGCTATGATATTATTATTCTTGGATGTTTTTATTATCATTTTATACATTTTTATATCATTTTTGGGGACTAACCTATTAACTTAGTGCCACGTGCCAGTTCCTGTTTTCTGCCCTGTTTTTGTTTAACAGAAAATCAATATCAGATAAGATCGAATCGTCCCAAAACTTTTTGAGGATTTTTGTATTGAAGATAAGGATCACCAGGAACTTGGAGGCCAAAGAAGAAGATGCTGGAGGGCCCCACATGGCACCTGGGCGCGCCCCAGGGGGGGCGCCCCCGTGCCATGTGGGCCCCTCCTTGCGCCATTTGCCCTACCTCCACCACTATAAATTCAGAAGAAATCCAAAACCCCCAGGGGAGTCCACGAAATACTTTTTCCGCCGCCGCAAGCCTCTGTTCCCGCAAGATCCCATCTGGAGGCCTTCTCCGGTACTCCGCCGGAGGGGGAACTCATCACGAAGGGGCTCTACATCAACCTTGCCGCCTCTCCGATGATGCGTGAGTAGTTCATCACAGACCTACGGGTCCGTAGGTTGTAGCTAGATGGCTCTCTCTCTCTCTCTCTCTTTGTGTTTCTCAATACAAAGGTCTACATGATCTTCATGTAGATCCATCCAATGTAATGACTTTGTGCGGTGTGTTTGTTGGGATCCGATGAATTGTGAGTTTATGATCAGATCTATCCTTATTTTATTTGAGTTCTTTGCTGATCTCTTTTATGCATGATTTAGTATATCCTTGTATTTCTTCTCGAAGTTTTGGTTTGGTTTGGCCAACTAGATTAGATCTTCTTGCAATGGGAAGAGGTGCTCGGTAGTGGGTTCGATCTTGCGGTGCTCAGTCCTAGTGACAGAAGGGGAATTGACACGCAAGTATTGTTGCCATTAAGGATAACAAGTTGGGGTGAATTCTTATATGTTTTTATCTTGACTACATCACGTCATCGTTCTTAATGCATTACTTCGTTCTTTTGGACTTAATACACTAGATGCATGCTAGATAGTGGTCGATGTGTGAAGTAATAGTAGTAGATGCAGGCAGGAGTCGGTCTACTTGATTTGGATGTGATGCCTATATCATGATCATTGCCTTGGATAACGTCATAATTATTTGCTTTTCTATCAATTGCCCAACAGTAATTTGTTTACCCACCGTATGCTATTTTCTTGAGAGAGATGCCACTAGTGAATCCTACGGCCCCCGGGTCTACTTTTACTATAAGATCTATCTTGTTTACTTATACAAAAATACCAAAAATACTTGCTGCACTTTTTTATCTTTTATTTATTTATCGATCTATCAATCTATCATATACCATTTAATCTCGTTATTTGACCACCGAGAGATTGACAACCTCTCGTTTGGGTTGGGTGCGAGGGTTTGCGTTTTGTGTGTAGGTGCTGTTTACGTGGTGTTGCTTGGTAATCCTACTGGATTGATAACCTTGGTTTCTTAACTGAGGGAAATACTTACTCTATGGTGCTGCATCATCCTCTCCTCTTCGGGGATAAAAATCCAACGCAGTCTACAAGTAGCAGCGCCCTAGGGGGGGCGCGCCCAGGTGCCGTGTGGGCACCGTGGGCCTCCGTTTGCGTTGCTTCCAGCTCCCAAAAATCACAAATATTCCAAAATAATTCTCCGTAATATTTTATTGCATTTGGACTTTGTTTGATATGCGTATTCTGTGAAACAAAAAACATGCAACAAACAGGAACTGGCACTGGGCACTGGATCAATATGTTAGTCCCTAAAATAATATAAAAAGTTGCCAAAAGTATATGAAAGATGTAGAATATTGGCATGAAACAATCAAAAATTATAGATACGACGGAGATGTATGAGCATCCCCAAGCTTAATTCCTGCTTGTCCTCGAGTAGGTAAATGATAAAAAAGATAATTTTTGATGTGGAATGCTACCTAGCATAAACTTGATCACATAATCTAGTCATGGCATGAATATTAAGATACGAGTCATTCAAAGCAATAGTCTATAGTTTGACATAAAGACATCAATACTCAGGCATCCCAATAAACAATCATGTCTTTCAAAATATCAATGATAATGAAAGTTATCCCTACAAAATCATATAGTCCTGTCATGCTCCATCTTCTTAACATAAAATACTTTATCATGAACAACCCCAGTTTTAGCCAAGCAATTGGTTCATACTTCTAACGCGCTTCAGCATTTTCAACTCTCACACAATACATGAGCGCAAGCCATGGATATAGCACTAGGTGGAATAGAAGGCGGTGGTAGGTATCAAATAATGAAAAAGGAGAAGTAGAAAGTCTCGCATCAACTCGGCGGATCGACGGGCTATGGAGATGGCCATAAATCGATATCAATGCGAGGAGTATGGATTGCCATGCAACAGATGCACTAAGAGCTATAAGTGTATGAAAGCTCAAAATAAAACTAAGTGGGTGTGCATCCAACTTGCTTGCTCATGAAGACCTCGGGCATTTTAGGAAGCCCGTCATCGGAATATACAAGCCAAGTTCTATAATGAAAATTTCCCACTAGTATATGAAAGTGAAAACATAGGAGACTCTCTATATGAAAAACATGGTGCTACTCTGAAGCACAAGTGTGGTAAAGGATAGTAACATTGCCCCTTCTCTCTTTTTCTCTCATTTTTTTCTTTTCTATTTTTTTTATTTTCCTTTTTTTTCTTTGGCTCTTTTTGGCCTCTCTTTTTTTCTTCTCTTTTTTTTCGTCCGGAGTCTCATCCCGACTTGTGGGGTAATCATAGTCTCCATCATTCTTTCCTCACTGGGACATGCTCCAATAATGATGATCATCACAAACTATACAAGATGTCTCTATATGAATGCCTCTAGCAATGTGCTAGGATGCACAATGATCTAGCGTAGCAAAGATATCAAAAAATGGACAAGCCATGAAAATTTTGTGGTAGCTATCTTACGATCATGTAAAGCAATATGAAAATGAATGCTCAAGTTATGTAAATGATGGAATTTGCATGGCAATATATCTCGGAATGGCTATGGAGATGCCATAATAGGTAGGTATGGTGGCTATTTTGAGGAAGAGGCTTATGTGTGATTGAGCGTATCATATCACAGGGTTTGGATGCACCAGCAAAGTTTGCGCCAACTCTCGAGGTGAGAAAGGGCATAGCACGGTACTGAAGAGGCTAGCAAAATACGAAAAGATAGGAGTGCGTATAATCCATGGACTCACATTAGTCATAAAGAACTCACATACTTATTGCAAAAGTCTACTTAGCCCTCGAAGCAAAGTACTACTACTCATGCCCATAGGGGGGAGGTTGGTAGGAGTTAACCATCGCGTGCCCCCGACCGCCACACAAAGGAGACAATCAAAAATAAATCATGCTCCAACTTCATAGCATAACGACCGACCATACGTGCATGCTTCGGGAATCACAAACCTTAACACCAATATTCTTACTAAACCACAATCATTCACTAGTACCTCCCACATATTACCATCTCCATATCGCAAAACTATTGCAAGGAATCAAACATATCATATTCAGTGATCCACAAGTATTATGTAGGATTTTATGACTAACCATGTGAATGACAATTCCTGTTGACTCTCTAAACAGATATAAGTGAAGCAAGAGAGTTTAATTCTTTCTACAAAAGATCACAATCTAACAAATATAAGTGAAGCAAAAGAGCATTCTACAAATAACGGTTTTTGTTGGGGAACGTTGCATGGGAAACAAAAATTTTCCTACGCACACACAAGATCTATCCATGGCGATGAGCATCTACGAGAGGGAGAGTAAATCTACATACCCTTGTAGATCGCTAAGCGGAAGCGTTTAAGAAACGCGGTTGATGTAGTCGAACGTCTCCGCGATCCAAATCGCAAGTCGTCCCTCGATCCGATCACGAACTAGCGCCGAACGGACGGCACCTCCGCGTTCAACACACGTACGGCTTGATGACGCCTTCACCTCCTCGATCCAGCGAGCGATGGTGAAGTAGTGGTTGAGTTCCGGCAGCACGACGGCGTGGTGATGGTGGTGAGGAACAATCTCTGCAGGGCTTCGCCAAGCACTACGGAGATTATGACGGAGGAACTAGAGGGTTAGGGTTGCCGCACACGGCTTGGGGAAATCTTGATGTCTCCCGTGTGCTAGCACTGCCCCTCTATTTATATGTTGAGCCTTGGGGTCTAAACTTGGAGTAAAAGCCTCCTCCAGGTCGGTTTTGCCCGCACAAGGTCGGTTTGGCCCGCAGGGAAAGAGTCCAACTCGGATCCCTGCAGTACCGCGCACAAGCGGTAGTACCGCTTTACACAAGCGGTAGTACCGCTTGGGCGGTAGTACCGCTTCACACAAGCGGTAGTACCGCTTGGGCGGTAGTACCGCTTCACAAAACGGTAGTACCGCTTATGCGGCAGCAAAACTACTTTTTGCACTTTCCAATACCTCGTGGGCTTTATCCCTTTGGCCCATATAAAGTGTTGCTGCACCCGAACACTTCGGTAAACATCCGGAACCCATTCCGGTGAACTCCGGAACTCTTCCGGAGATCAAAACACTATTATCACATATATCAATCTTTACCTCCGGACTATTCCGGAGATCCTCTTCATGTCCGGGATCTTATCCGGGACTCCGAACAACCTTCGGGCACCAACATAATAACTCAACTATACTAATCGTCACCAAACGTTTAAGTGTGTAGACCCTGCGGGTTCGAGAACTATGTAGACATGACTGAGACACCTCTACGGCCAATAACCAATAGCGGGACCTGGATGCCCATATTGGCTCCTACATATTCTACGAAGATCTTTTATCGGTCGAACCTCTATGTCAAGGATTCAGTTAATCCCGTATGCTGTTCCCTTTGTTCTTCGGTATGTTACTTGCCCGAGATTAGATCGTCGGTATCTCTATACCTAGTTCAATCTCATTACCGGCAAGTCTCTTTACTCGTTCCGTAATACAAGATCTCGTGGCTAACACTTTAGTCACATTGCTTGCAAGGCTCATTGTGATGTTGTATTACCGAGTGGGCCCTGAGATACCTCTCCGTCACACAGAGTAACAAATCCCAGTCTTGATCCATGCCAACCCAACAGACACCCTCGGAGATACCTGTAGAGCACCTTTATAGTCACCCAGTTACGTTGCGACGTTTGATACACACAAGGTACTCCTCCGATGTCAAGGAGTTGCATGATCTCATGGTCATAGGAACAGATACTTGACATGCAGAAAACAATAGCAATAAACTGACACGATCAAATGCTACGTTCTTAGTTTGGGTCTTGTCCATCACATCATTCTCCTAATGATGTGATCCCGTTATCAAATGACATCTCATGTCAATGGCTAGGAAACCTTAACCATCTTTGATCAACGAGCTAGTCAACTAGAGGCTTACTAGGGACACAGTGTTGTCTATGTACCCACACATGTATTTGAGTTTCCAATCAATACAATTATAGCATGGATAATAAACGATTATCATGAACAAGGAAATATAATAATAACCAATTTATTATTGCCTCTAGGGCATATTTCCAACAGTTTTATGTGAAGAGAAACATGCATCCAAACTTCAAATAATATAAGTGAAGCACATGAAGCATTCTATAAAGCCATACTCAAAAGATATAAGTGAAGTGCAAAGAGCATTTTATAAATCAACCAAGGACTATCTCATACCAGCATGGTGAATTATTAAAATAAAAAGAAAAAGCACACGATGCTCCAAGTACAACACATATCATGTGACGAATAAAAATATAGCTCCAAGTAAAATTACCGATAGATTGTAGACAAAAGAGGGGATGCCTTCCGGGGCATCCCCAAGCTTAGATGCTTGAGTCTTCCTTGAATGTTACCTTGGGGTGTCTTGGGCATCCCCAAGCTTAGGATCTTGCCTCTCCTTATTCTTTTATCCATCGTAGTCTCACCCAAAACTTGAAAACTTCAATCACACAAAACTCAACAAAACCTTCGTGAGATCCGTTAGTATAATAAAGCAAATCACTACTTTAAGTACTGTTGCAAACCCATTCATATTTTGTTTTTTCATTATACCTACTTTATTCTAACTTCTCCATGGTTCATACCCTCTGATATAATCCATAGTTTCATCAAAACAAGCAAAACAATGCATCAAAAACAGAATCTGTCAAAAACAGAACAGTCTGTAGTAATATGAACATTCACCATACTGATGTAACTCCAAAAATTCTTAAAAATTAGGAAAACGTGGGAAATTTGTATATAAATCATGTGTAAAAAATTCAGAAGCTTTTGACTCTCTGATGATTTTATAAAAATTCTGCAGTGGGCACAAAATTTTCTGTTTTTGCACAGAATCAAGCAACTATCATCCAAATCATCCCAAAGGCTTTACTTGGCACATTATTTTTATAATACAATGGATTTGTACAAGGGGATAATTATTTTTGTTGAAAAGTTTCTGTAATCAAGATCTGCAAAGTTTCCATGGGCATGAACAAAGTTTAAGGCTAGCTCCCACTTCAACGGTGCTCGTCTTTCTCACTTTCACTTCTCCTTTTTAAAAAGTTTTAGGTTCCCCTCTATATTTTTTGTTTTTAAACTATTTGAAAGCACTAAACAGAAATAAATGACTCTCTAAAACTTTTGGGTTGTCTCCCAGGCAGCGCTTTCTTTAAAGCCATTAAGCTAGGCATAAAGTGCTCATGCAGCCGATCCACCCGGATCCCAAGGTATATCAAAGCCAAGTTTAATTAGCAATGATTTGTAATTTAGTAATGAGAACAAAGCAACATAAAACATGCAATGATGAAGTATAACTCTCTTCCTATGCATCGGCATGTCATAAAAGAACAATTCATGCACATCAAGTAAAGGCCAATGCATAGCATAAACAGTTTCTTGCAATTTTATTGTATTGGAAACATAGAGAGGTGGAGATAAAGTTCCTCTCTCATTATAATTGCAAGTAGGAGCAGCAAGCACATGCATATTATACTCATCAAAATCATCATGTGTAATAGTAAAAGGCAACCCATCTATATAATCCTTAATAAGTTTAAACTTCTCCAATATAGTGTAGTTTGGAGAATTCAAAAAGATAATAGGACTATCATGTGTGGGTGCAATAGCAACAATTTCATGTTTAACATAAGGAACTATAGCAAGTTCATCTCCATAAGCATCATTCATATTGGCATCTTGGCCACAAGCATAGCAAGCATCAAGTTCATCAAAAAGGGATATTTCAAAAGAATCCAAGGGATCATAGCAATCATCATAGCATTCATCCTTCGGTAAGCACGAAGGGAAATTAAACAATGTATGAGTTGAAGAGTTACTCTCATTAGAAGGTGGGCACGGGTAGCTAATCCGCTCTTTCTCCCTTTGTTCTTCGCTCTCCTCCTCATCTTTTTCATTTGATGAGCTCACAAATTCAGGAATTTCTTCTTCCATAGATTCCTGCAAAATATTAGTCTCTTCTAGGACATCGGAGACCTTCTCAATAAATTTATCAATATGGGCATTGTATTCATAATTGGCATAGCAATAACGAAGTATAGCTAAATTTTAAGATCGGTAAATAGCATCATCACAATCTTCATACTTTCCAAACAAAGCTTCAATTTCAAAAGCACCCTTAAAAGCAACAAATTCTTCTATTTGTTCCACATCATAGTAATCATAAATACCATTAGCATAAGAAGCCAATGTTTCATTATCATTAAATTCACATGAAAAGGGAAGGTGTTTAGCCTTCATCCTAGAGCAACAAGTCATATCATATCTCAAGCATAAATTCCAAGCATACCATTGCAACATCTTAATTTGATCCCATAAGAGTTTCCCCTTTTGAGTCAAGCGATAATCCCTTAAGTATTCACGTTGATCCAACGTGACTCCCATTATCAAGTTGAATGGGGATTTCTCGGGATTATCAAAGTAGTGTTTAATATCTTTCACATAACCAGCATCGAGGGTTTTAGGAGGTTCCCCATCTCCATGAGTAGCAAGTACAACTAATTTTTTTGGTGTTTCGTGTTCCATATCCATAACTAAAGATAGAGAACAACTTAGAACAGAAAATAAAAACTACTCAGTGATAAAGCAAACAAGCACACATGAGAATATCAACCCCACGCTATGACTCCCCGGCAACGGCGCCTGAAAAAGGTCTTGATAACCCGCAAGTATAGGGGATCAATTGTAGCTTTTTCGATAAATAAGAGTGCCGAACCCAACGAGGAGCTAAAAGTAGGATTAATAAACCCTTCAAGTTCTATCAACCACCGATACAACTCTATGAACACTTGACGTTCGCTTTACCTAGAACAAGTATGAAACTATTTTGTAGTTGATAGGATAGGTTTGTCTTGGCTCCATAATTCTTCATATATTCCATAAAAAATCAACAAAAAGTTTCGTCCAATTCTGAGAACTTTTATTTCTACACAAAAACAAAACCATGGCAATTCTGCTGAAAACAGCGCCAGTTCGGGTTAGTTCCATTCAAATCATGCAAATTAGAGTCCAAAACAAGAGGAAAAGTGTTTGGAAAAGTAGATACGACGGAGACGTATCAACTCCCCCAAGCTTAACTCATTGCTTGTCCTCAAGCAATTCAGTTGGCAAACTGACAGTGATAAAGAAAAACTTTTACAAACTCTTTGGTTCTTGTGCTTATGAATGTGCTTAAACAACATCCAAGTTTTCAGCAAAGATTATAACTAACCACACTCATGATAACTCGTAGAAATCATATTCATTCATATCAATGGCATAATCAAATAGCGAGCAATAATAAAGTATCTCGAATGACAACACTTTGTCAAAACAATCATGATATAACATGACAATGATGGTATCTCGCTAGCCCTTTCTGAGACCGCAAAACATAAATGCAGAGCACCTCCAAAGTTCAAGCAGCGACTAAACATTGTAATTCATGGCAACAAAGATCCAGTCATGATGCATTCAACGATTAACCACACACAATGCATGAGGATGACAATTGTGCTCTCCAGTCTGGTGCTTGTTTGAGAAGGTGATGACTCAACAATAAAAGTAAATAGATAGGCCCTTCGCAGAGGGAAGCAGGGATTTGTAGAGGTGCCAAAGCTCAAGGTTTTAAAATAGAGATAAAATAATTGTGGGAGGCATGCCCTTCCTGTCAACGTCACGACTGAGATTTTTCAATATCTTCCATGCTAAACAAATTAGTGGTGGTTCCCAAGCGATAAAAGTAAAGTTTACTCCCCCTCCACCATCAATCACAAGCCATGGCTAACCGAATCCTCGGGTGCCCTCCATACCAACAACAGTCCGGGGGAGTTTGTTTTATTATTTACAATTTGAGTTTGGGACTGGGAATCCCTATTACCGCCCTTTTCTCGTGCGATGACAAGTGAATAAACACTCTTCTGAGAATAACCCACTTAGCATGGAAGATACTGACTGCCCCCTGTCGCTTCATGAGCGGTCCAGGCACAGAAAACAGATGTTCATTTGAAATTTTTAGAGGTGGCACATGCAAATTTACTTGGAACGGCAGGGTAATACCGCATATAGGTAGATATGGTGGACTCATCTGGGATAACTCAGGTTTAAGGATTTTGATGTACAAGCAGCATTCCCGCTTAGTACAGGTGAAGGCTAGCAATAAGATTGGGAAGCGACCAGCCAGAGAGCGAATATGGTCATGAACATACATTATGCACAATCAACATTGAGTACTAGCATGAGTAGGATATGAGCACCATGAACATAAATATCATAGAGGCTATGTTGGTTTTGATTCAACTACATGCATAAACATGTGCCAAGTCAAGCCACTTGAAACATTTAGAGGAGGATACCATCTCATCATACCACATCACAATCATTTTAAGTGCATGTTGACATCCAAGATAAATCATTATCAACCCCTAGCTACTTAAGCATGGCATGAACAACTATAATCTCTAATTGTCATCACAAACATGTTTGATCATAATATGCTGAATCATGGACATCGATCTAAACACATTCATAAAGACAAGAACAGGTTGAGTTCATACCTGCTTTTCTTTGCCACGGTCACTCCACCAAATCATCGTCATTATTGCCTTTCACTTGCACGATCTAATGATATGGAAATAATAATAGTGCAAGGGTGCCATGGACTAAGCTAGAATCTGCAACATTTTATTCAAAGGAGAAGACAAGGTAATATGGGCTCTTTGTTAGATCATCAACAATGCATATGAGAGCCACTCAACATTTTCATCGTGGTGTTCTCCTTATAAGAACTCAACCAAAAGAAAAGAAATTCAGAGAAACACACTAAAATATTTTTGGAGTTTTTGGTTTTTCTTGAAGAAGGCAAATTAAAGAAAGAAAAAAAAAGGGAAAAACTCTTTACACGGGAAAGCTCCCAACAAGCAAAAGAAGAAGAGATAAATCTTTTTGGGTTTTTGATTTTTAAGGGCTACAACTAATTAAACTGGAAAGCAAAAACCAAAATGAAACTAACTATGTTTTTGGATTTTCTGAAAGTTTTTCAAACACACAAGAAGAAAGCGAGAAAAATGAAACTAACATGGATAATATAGTGAAAAAGTATGAGCACCAACAACTAGAGTGAAATGTGTAAGCATGAATAAAATGTCAGTGGGAAATACGTACTCCCCCAAGCTTAGGCTTTTGGCCTAGCTTGGACTACTGCCATCCGAAGAATCCATCCGGTCCCACATGGAACTCCTGAGGAGGCGGGACCTGAGCATCCCAGTCCTGAGCCTCGTGCTCGGCCACGGCCAATGCCTCTCGGTAAGAAACAATGTCCGATGGCATGATAATGTATCCGTTCATGGCATGAGAATCAAACAAAGCAGGTGCAGGCAACGGAATAATATCCTGAGAAATCTCATCAAAGACTAAGTTATAACGGATGCGGTGAAATTCATCCGGATCCGAAATGAAGTGATGGTACTTCATGGACGTGTAATCTAGATAAACCTTGGGCAAACGGGGATCATGCAGACGGATGTTAACATTAAAATGACTCGCCAAGCGAGTAGCATAGATACCACCGTGGATCATGCCCTTAGTCCTATTGAGGTGCAAGCGGCGTGCAATGATAGGTCCCATGCTAAAAGTATGATCATTATGAATAGCACGGCGTAAGATAGCAAGGTCAGGTGCACTGAGAGAGCTTGCATGCTATCTAGTAGTCAAACATTTCCCTATGAATAAAGCAAAGTAGTGAACAACTGGGAAATGCAAACTAGTGGATTTAGCTGCGGACACTCCCCTTCCTTCTCCCACCGTTAAGGTGAGGAGGAAGTCCTCAAACTCCCCTGGTCGAGGCTCTCTCAAATCCCCATCAGTAGGGATCAAACATATCTCACAAAACTAAGCAAGTGGTATTTGATGATTCTCATCATATAAATTAAAGCTCACTTCAGGAGGATTGTTCCCACTCAAGAAATGAAAACTTTGCACAAAACAATTGGTAAGGATGTGGTATTGTTCACACTCATCTGCGAGGAAGGCAGTCAGCCCGATGTTGGTGATGAATTGTGCAAACTCATGGTGAAAGCCGGCTTCATCCATGAAGGGTACATGTGGCCATTTGCACGGCCGAACCTCCACATCGCGGGGTGCATAGAGATCATTGTCCGAAGACTCTCTGCGAACTCCCTTGACATTCTTCTTAGAAGAGCTCCTCCTGAATATGTTCATTTTCTATGAACAAATTTCTGAAAAATTTTGGTCCACAAAAAATGTTAATCAAAATTTCACAAAATTGATAGCAACTACTCATACAAGTGTCTAGAGGCCATATCAAGCATTCAAACTACTTAGCACTTAAAGAATTCAACATGCAAGCTCATTTTCTGTAGCACCAAGAGTAGCTAAATATGCAAAATATAAACCACTAAAACAAAAACTAATTGGAGCAATGGAGGTGTCACATACCAAGGAGCAATTCCTCAAAACAGTTTCGGAAACGGGGTTCCGAGCAAGGAGATCGGAAATCACAACAATGGAGGCAAGAACATGGGCAAGAGAAGAACCAGGAATTTTTTCAAAGGAAGAAGAAGGAAGTGGGAGGAAGGGATAAGTGAGTGGGGCCCTGGGTGGCCCACATGGCACATGGGCGCGCCCCAGGGGGGCGCCCTGGTGCCATGTGGCCACCTGGGGGTGCTCCTCTGCAGTAATTTTTTGTTCCAAAAATTCTAATATATTATATAAAAAATCATGTAAAAATGTCAAGACATTCTGAGGACTTTCATTTCTGGGCACTTTTTTATTTCACGGGAAATTCAGAAAACAGGAAAACATGGCATTTTGTTTGTATTTAACTAATAAAAACAAAGAATAAAGGATGGGTACAAAAAGTTGTGCTTGCTAAATTCATCAATCTCATACCTCTCGAAAAGAATCCATTAATAAGGTTGATCAAGTCTTATTAATAACCCCTTTCAATTAACATGAAACCGAAGAATTTTTCGCGAAAACACTATGTTACCTCAATGGGGACAGGCATGTCCCCTACCATAATTGTTTCATATTTCTTTTTGGCAGTAGGAATAGGTATTTGAAAGCTTCCAATAGTGATAACAGGAGTTTTTCCGATAACATTAATACCATTCACCTGAAATTGTTTCTTCGGAAAATGCACCGTGTGCTCATTACCATTGACATGAAAAGTGACTTTGCTTTTGTTGCAATCAATAACAGCCCCTGCAGTATTCAAGAAGGGTCTCCCAAGGATAATTGATAAGTTATCGTCCTCGGGCATATCAAGTATGACAAAGTCTATTAAGATAGTAACATTTGCAACTACAACGGGCACATCCTCACAAATACCGATAGGAATGGCTGTTGACTTGTCAGCCATCTGCAAAGAAATCTCAGTAGGAGTGAGTTTGTTCAAATCAAGTCTTTTATATAAAGAGAAAGGCATAACACTAACACCAGCTCCCAAATCACATAAAGCAGTTCTAACATAATTTCCCTTAATGGAACAAGGTATAGTGGGTATACCTGGGTCTCCCAATTTCTTAGGCACACCATCCTTAAAAGAATAATTAGCAAGCATAGTAGAAATTTCAGCCTCAGGGATCTTTCTTTTGTTAGTAACAATATCTTTCATATATTTAGCATAAGGAGGCATTTTCAACATATCAATCAAGCGGGTACGTAAAACAACAGGTCTAAGTATTTCAACAAAGTGATCAAAGTCCTCCTCATCCTTACTCTTGGAAGGCTTAGGAGGAAAAGGTATGGGCTTTTGAACCCATGGTTCTCTTTCCTTACCATGCTTCCTAGCAACGAAGTCCTTTTTCTCATACCTTTTGTTTTTAGGCGGTGGGTTATCAAGATCCTCAGCAGGTTCTACATCAATATCATTATCTGGTTCTCCAACATTTTCTGGCTGAGTATCTGCAAGAACCTCATTAGTAGCATCAGGTGTATGTTCATCACCTGATTGTGTTTCAGCATCAGAAATAGAAACATCAAGAGGTTTTTCTACCTCTGGTTCACTAGAAGCATGCAAAGTCTTATCATTTTTCTTTTTCTTCTTCTTTTTAGAAGAACTAGGAGCATCAACAGTAGCTCTTTGAGAGTCTTGTTCAACTCTCTTGGGTGTCCCTCGGGATAAAGAGTCTCCTGGGTCATCCTACCACCCCTAGTCATAACTCTAACAGCATGATCATGCATATTTCTATTCATGTCATAAAGCAAATAACTTTGAGATTTAGCAACTTGTTCTAACTAAGTTTGAACCATAGAAGCATGCTTACTAACTCCTTTAACATCATTGACAATTCTAAACAACAAGTCACTCAAACGATCAATTGCATGAGCATTATGTTCTAACTGTTTCATAACACGAGCATTGAAATAATTTTGCTTACCAATATAATTATCAAACTCATAATAGCACTGATGAGGAGTTTTACCATAAGGGACATCATTTTCATTAAACTTTAACAAATAATTTAACTCTACCACCTGTGGTGGTGGTGGTGCATTGAGCCCATGTATTTCTTCAATAGGTGGTAAGTTCTTAACATCTTCAGCTTTAATACCTTTTTCCCTCATGCATTTCTTTGCTTCTTGCATATCTTCAGGACTGAGAAATAAAATACCCCTCTTCTTCGGAGTGGGTTCAGGAGATGGTTCAGGAAGTGTCAATTCATTATCATTCTTCAATATATTCATTAATAATTCCTCCGCTTGAGTAACAGTTCATTCCCTGAAAACACACCCAACACAACTGTCTAGGTAGTCCCTAGAAGCATCATTTATACCATTATAGAAGATATCAAGTATTTCATTTTTCTTGCGAGGATGATCTGGCAAAGCATTAAGTAGCTGGAGAAGCCTCCCCCAAGCTTGTGGGAGACTCACTTAATCAACCTGCACAAAGTTAAATATTTCCTGCAAGGCAGCTTGTTTCTTTTGAGCAGGGAAATATTTTTTAGAGAAGTAATAAATCATATCCTGGGGACTATGCACACAACCAGGAGTAAGAGTATTGTACCAAGCCTTAGCATCACCCTTTAATGAAAAAGGGAACAACTTACGAATATAGTAGTAACGGATCTTTTCCTCATGAGTAAAAAGAGTGGCGATATCATTCAACTTAGTAAGATGTGCCACAACAGTTTCAGATTCAGTACCATAGAAAGGATCAGACTCAACCAAAGTAATTAGCTCAGGGTTAACAGAGAACTCATAATCTCTATCAGTGATAAAGATGGGAGAAGTGGCAAACTTAGGATCACATTTCATTCTCTCCCTCATAGATTTTTGTTTCAACACAACAAGCAATTCTAAAGCTTATTCTCTATTATTGCAATCAAGAATAGCTAAAGCAGTTTCTTTATCAAAGCAATGCTCATTAGGTATTTCAGTTCTACAGGACTAGACAAGAAAGGTGAATCAAGATTTTCAAGAGTTTCAACACTCTTGGATTCCTCAATTTCTCTAGCCTTAGCAAGTTGTTCATCAAGAAATTCACCAAGTGGCATAGTATTATCAAGCATAGTACTAGCATCATCAATAGCATCATTTAAAGCAAAAGTAGTATCATTCATAGCATCATTCAAAGCATCATTCATAGCAGAAGTAGCATCATCAATAACATGAGACATAACAGAATTCATAGTAGGTAGTGGTGTTGCATGCTTACTCAAAACAGATGGTGAATCAAGTGCAGAGCTAGATGGCCGTTCCTTACTTTGCCTCGTAGTAGAGAGAACGATCTTGGTTCTATCATCCTTAAGATTCTTCATAGTGACAAACAGATATAAATTCCAAGTGACTTCACAAATATAGCTATGCTCCCCGGCAACGGCGCCAGAAAAAGGTCTTGGCTCCATAATTCTTCATATATTCCATAAAAAATCCACAAAAAGTTTCATCTAATTCTGAGAACTTTTATTTTTGCACAAAAACAACACCATGGCAATTGTGCTGAAAACAGCGTCAGTTCGTGTTAGTTCCATTCAAATCATGCAAATTAGAGTCCAAAACAAGAGCAAAAGTGTTTGGAAAAGTAGATACGACGGAGACGTATCAGTTTGCAAGAACAAAACTAGAAGTACTTTGTGAGAATAAAACTACAAATAAATTGCAAGAATATAAAAGTTAGTAGAAAGCTTTTGTAACACTAGAGAAAGATTTGTCCATAGGCAATCGATAACTAGACCGGTAATCACTATTGCAATTCTATATGAGGGAGAGGCATGAGCTAACATAGTTTCCGTACTTGGATCATATGCACTTATGATTGGACCCCTAGCAAGCATCCGCAACTACTAAAGATCATTAAGGTAAAACCCAACCATAGCATTAAGTATCAAGTCCTCTTTATACCATACGCAACAACCCCCTTACTCGGGTGTAAGCTTCTGTCACTCTAGCCACCCACCATAAGCGGATCATGAACATATTGCAATACCCTACAGCGGGGATCCCTCATGCTTGCGCGACACAGAGAGCACCATAGGACAACACCAATAATAAAACATACAACTCAAACCAATCACGATCATAAATCAACCCATAGGACAAAACAGATCTACTCAAACATCATAGGATAGCCATACATCATTGGGAAATAATATATAGCATGAAGCACCATGTTTAAGTAGAGATTACATCGGGGAGAAGAGGTGTTGTTGGTGTTGACGGTAGCAAGGTTGTTGATGTAGATTGGATCTATCTCTCTATTCTCTTCTGTTTCACGTTCCTGGCTCTAGCCTTTCACCGTTTCTTTTATAACCGGAGATCCGTAACTCCGATTGCACTGAAATTTTAACACGATTTTTTCCCCGGACATAAGCTTCCTTGCGCCCGAAGGAGACCCCCAACCGACTTATGGTGTGGCCACATGGCACCACCGCGCGCCCTAGGGGGGTCCCAGGTGCCGTGTGGGCACCATGGGCCTCCGTTTGCATTGCTTCCACCTCCCAAAAATCACAAATATTCCAAAATAATTCTCCGTAAAATTTTATTGCATTTGGACTTCGTTTGATATGGGTATTCTGTGAAACAAAAAATATGCAACAAACAGGAACTGGCACTGGGCACTGGATCAATATGTTAGTCCCAAAAATAATATAAAAAGTTGCCAAAAGTATATGAAAGTTGTAGAATATTGGCATGAAACAATAAAAAATTATAGATACGATGGAGACGTATCAGGACTCACCCATCTACTATCTGCTATAGGATAAATTATACCTGCTTCCAGAAGCTTTAATATTTTATTTCTTACCACATCCTTCATCTTAGGATTTAATCTTCGTTGATGATCAACAACTGGTTTAGCATCTTACTCCATATTAATCTTGTGTTGACATAAAGTGGGACTAATGCCCTTAAGATCATCAAGAGTATATCCAATAGCAGCACGGTGCTTCCTTAGAATTTTTAGCAATCTCTTTTCCTCATGTTCTGAAAGGTTAGCACTGATAATAACATGATATATCTTCTTATCATCTAGATAAGCGTATTTCAAAGTATCAGACAATTGTTTCAATTCAAATACTGGGTCACCCTTAGGTGGAGGAGGACCTCCAAGAGTTTCATCAGGCAAATTATGCTTAAGGATAGGTTGTTCATCAAAGAATATGTTATCTATTTCATTCCTTTCATTCATATGCATATCATTTTCATGGTCAAGCAAATATTGTTCTAACGGATCAGTAGGAGGCACTTCAATAGAAGCAAGACCAATAATTTCATCCTTACTAGACAATTCTTTATCATGAGGTTGTCTACGAAACTTAGAGAAATTAAATTCATGAGACACACCACCAAAGTTTACACTAACAATTTCCTTAGTGCAATCAATCTTGGCATTAACAGTATTCAAGAAAGGTCTACCAAATATTATTGGACAAAAATCATCTTGTGGTGATCCAAGAACAAGAAAATCAGTAGGGTATTTGATCTTACCACACAAGACTTCAACATCTTTAACAATTCCAAGCGGTGAAATAGTGTCTCTGTTTGCAAGCTTAATAGTGACATCAATATCTTCAATCTCAACAGGTGCAATATCATTCATAATTTCTTGATATAAAGTAAAAGGAATAGCACTCACACTAGCACCAATGTCACATAAACCATGATAACAATGATCTCCTATTTTAACAGAAATAACAGGCATGCCAACAATAGGTCTATTCTTATCCTCAGGATTTGGATTAGCAATTCTAGCTGCTTCATCACAGAAGTAAATAACATGCCCATCTACATTATCAACCAAGAGATCTTTAACCATAGCAATATTTGGTTCAACTTTGATTTGTTCAAAGGGTCTAGGTGTTTTAATATAACTTTTATTAACCATAGTTGAAACTTTAGAGTGTTCCTTAATCCTAACAGGAAAAGGTGGTTTCTCAATATAAGCAGTAGGAACAACTGGGTCAACATTGTAAACAATTGTTTTTTCTTCCTTAATCTCTATGGGTTCTTCTTTTAATTCTATAGGTGGATGATACTTAAACCATTTCTCTTTAGGGAGATCAACATGGGTAGCAAATGATTCACAAAAGGAAGCTACTATCTCAGAGTCCAGTCCATACTTAGTGCTAAACTTACGAAAAGCATCAGTTTCCATAAAAGATTTAAGACAATCAAACTCAAGATTCATACCTGACTCATTACCTTTGTCGTTTTCCCAATCCTCATGGTTGTGCTTAATTTTTTCCAGAAGATACCATCTGAATTTAATAGTTTTCTTCATAAAAGATCCAGTCGAAGAAGAATCAAGCATGGTTTGATCATTATGAGAAAGCTGAGCATAAAAGTTTTGAAGAATTATCTCTCTTGAGAGCTCATGATTGGGGCATGTATGCAACATATACTTAAGCCTCCCCCAAGATTGAGCGATACTTTCTCCTTCACGAGGCCAAAAACTATATATATAATTCCGATCACGATGAACTAAATGCATATGATAAAATTTCGGGTGGAATTCTAATTTTAACCGATTCCAATCCCATGTGTCAGTATCATCACATAACCTATACCATGTCAATGCCTTTTACTCCAAAGATAAAGGGACTACTTTCTTCTTAGCTCTATCTCCGGATAAACCTGCAAGCTTAAACAATCCACAAATTTCATCCACATAGATCAAGTGCATATCAGGATGTTTAGTTCCATCTCCCGCATAAGGATTAGCTAGCAGTTTCTCAACCATACCCAGAGGAATTTCATAATAAATATTTTCAGTAGGCTCATTAGGTGGGGGAGAGGCAAATCTTGTTGTTTGTGGTCGAGGTGAATATACCCAGAACAACCCCCTCAAAGATTACTTTCCATAGTGACAAGCAACAATAAATTTCAGCACATAATATAAATATTTCCTTACCAATTTCCACTCACCAAAGGCGCTTCACTCCCTGGCAACGACACCAGAAAAGAGTCTTGATGACCCACAAGCATAGGGGATCAATCGTAGTCCTTTCGATAAGTAAGAGTGTCGAACCCAACGAGGAGCAGAAGGAAATGACAAGCGGTTTTTGGTAAGGTAATTTATGCAAGCACTGAAATAAGCAGTAACGAGTAGTTTGATAGCAAGATAATTTGTAACGAGTAACAAGTAACAATAGTAGCTAAGGTGCAGCAAGGTAGCCCAATCCTTTATAGTGCAAAGGACAGGCCGGAGCAAGTTCTTATAATAAGGCAAACGTTCTTGAGGACACATGGGAATTTCATCTAGTCACTTTCATCATGTTTGTTTGATTCGCGTTCGCTACTTTGATAATTTGATATGTGGGTGGACCGGTGCTTGGGTGTTGTTCTTAATTGAACAAACCTCCCACTTATCATTAACCTCTCTTGCAAGCATCCCCAACTACGAAAGAAGTATTAAGATAAATCTAACCATAGCATTAAACATATGGATCCAAATCAGCCCCTTACGGAATAGCGCATAAATTAGGGTTCAAGCTTCTGTCACTCTAGCAACCCATCATCTAATTACTACTCCACAATGCATTCCCTTAGGCCCATGAATGGTGAAGTGTCATGTAGTCAACGTTCACACGACACCACTAAGGGAATCAGCAACATACATATCATCAAAATATCGAACGAATACCAAATTCACATGATTACTTATGACAAGACTTCTCCCATGTCCTCATGAACAAAAGCAACTACTCACAAATCATCATCATGCTCATGATCAGAGGAGTATTAAATAGCATATTGGATCTGAACATATAATCTTCCACCAAGTAAACCAACTAGCATCAACTACAAGATGTAATCAACACTACTAGCAACCCACAGGTACCAATCTGAGGTTTTGAGACAAAGATTGAATACAAGAGATGAACTAGGTTTATGAGATGAGATGGTGTTGTTGAAGATGATGATGAAGATTGGTCCTCCCACGATGAGAGGGTTGTTGGTGATGACGAAGGCTTCGATTTCCCCCTCCCGGAGGGAAGTGCCCCCGGCAAAATCGCTCTGCCGGAGAACAAAAGTGCTCCTGCTCAAGTTCCGCCTCGTGGCGGTGGCACCTCGTCCCGAAAGTATTCCCACGATTTTTTCTAGGGTAAAATCCCTTATATACCAGAAGATGGGAGCCAGAAGTGGGCTAGGGGCCTCACACTGCATCAGGGCGCGCCTGGGGGGGTGGCGCGCCCTGGTGCTGTGTGGGCACCTGGGGGCCCTCCTCTGGTACATTTTTCTTCCAGTTTTTTCATATATTCCAAAATAATTTTCCATGAAATTTCAGCTCATTTGGAGATGTGTAGAATAGTTATCTCTGATGTAGCTTTTTCAGGCCCTGAATTCCACCTGCCGGCATTCCCCCTCTTTGTGTAAATCTTGCATATTACACTAGTAGAAAACAGGCCTTACATTTGCCCCTTTAGTCCCGGTTTGGTTTTGGCCCAGGACTAATGTGACCATTAGTCCCGGTTCCAACGGCTAGGAGCGTTCGGGGGCACGGGCATCATTAGTCCCGGTTCATTTGGGACCTATAGTCCCGGTTTGTATCTCAAACCGGGACTAAAGGGGTGGTGACAGGCTGGTGTCAGGTTGGGGCCCCCATGAGCCCCTTTAGTCCCGGTTTGTGATACAAACCGGGACTACAGGTAGACCTTTAGTCCCGGTTTGTATAACAAACTGGGACTAAAGATGTCCCTATATAAACCCACTACTAGGGAAAAGCCTAGCAGTAGCGCGGGTCATATGTTTATCAGTAGCGCGGGTGCCCGCGCAACTGATACGGTGCTACAGCTAACGGTTAGCAGTAGCATGCTCTGACCCGCACTACTGCTATCTAAGCTTACCTGTAGCGTTCTTTGAGAAAGCGCGCTACTGCTAATAGCTGCAGCACCCTATTATAAAAAGCGCTACTGCTAAGACCTCGCTGCTGCTAAGGACATACCCCGCGCTACTATTATTAGTTTCTGAATCTTTTTTTCTGCTGCATATTTTGTGCTGCTGAATTTTGTTTAGGGTTTTATACAGTAGTCTCTAGCATATCATACACATACAAATCTGATCATATCATACACATACAAATAATCTCAACAAATCGATCATGTCATCATCATAATCATCATCCAAAACAAAATGATGTCTATCGTCATCATCTCGAAATAGCGATACAAGTTATGACATGTCTCGAATACTTGCAACTACATCGTCATCCATCTATACAATGATATAGACGAGAAGAGCTATCACTATGAGTGAGAGTGGAACTATGCAGTACATGAGGCGGCGGTTATGATTCCTCTCTCGCGCTAGCGTGAACCTCAAGTAACTAGCTTCTGCTTCTTGTCTACTTTTGAAGCCTTTATGGCTGGCGCCCGAGAACCACTCCACTTGCGCCTGGCACTCGTGCCACTCGTCGTATAGTCCCGGAACCTTCCCTATGTACATGACATAGCACTGCTTCTTCGCCATCAAGGATCTAGGTACATGTTAGAGATGCATCTTCATAAAGAGAATGTACAATCATATGCAACAAAATATACTTGAGCAACATGAAAAGAAAGGGTATGCAAATAGATGCAACATATAGTAAACATAAATAATCAACGTAGTTTCATCGTACGCAAACTAATTAACTAGAGGTACACAGGTGATCGTACCCAAACTAACAAATTAGCGTTACACAAGTTTGGCAGGGACCGTGGACATCACAAAGTTTCATCGCTACAGAAAGTATACAAGTTCAACCGACACATATCATCATCATCGGCATCGTAAATCACTAGAAGTTCCATCCATCCGTATCCGGGAGGATGCACCCTAGCTTTGTGAACGGCGTGAGGTCCTGACGTTGCATGCCTATGCGAGTTCGGACGTTAGCTCACGATATAGGGCCGTGGTGGAACATCCCCTTCTCTTCGACGACTTCTTTCATGATGATCGTCACAATGTCCCTCTGGATGCGGAAGAAGTCATCTCTAAGTTTATAATCTACTTCTCCTTGGGATTCTACCCACTTGCGGATATGATCATCGCTTCTGGTTGTCATGCGACGCTGTTGATGATCCCTTCTGAACTCCATCATGAGATGGAGGAGGTAGAATCCATCGTTCCTGCTTGGTTTCGCGACATGGATGCAGCAGAAGTTAGTTTTATGCGAGAAACCCAGCCTGCGGTTCCTTTGTTTCCTGATCTGCAGGTGGCCACCCATCAAGCTGAAGCCGGGGAGAGCCTCATCTGGAATATTCATTACGTGGGTGTAGTCCTTCTTCTCATAGTTTCTGGTAGGGTCAAAATACACGGCATGGGAGACTTGCAGGTAAAGAACGATAAGGATGGCGCGCCCGTTGCTATGGGAGAAAAAACACCTCAAATTATTATCCATATGAGCGAGGTGGAATGATTGAAATGTACGAAAGGGTTGTCCGGCAATGACTTACATTGGATGATAAGGCAGGAGGATAATTTCGTTGTCCTTATTATTTATCATGAAGTTCGAGGTACTCCGTAGCAGTTTTACGCTCAAAGTCGCCAAGACTCAAGAAGGACTCGTGCATGTAGTATGGATCCGCCACACAGATTTGCGAGACTAATTCTCTCTTCATGATGGAGCTCATATGTAGCGCAAAAAGGCGGACGATTGTAAAATCGAGCAGCCTTGTCAGAAACATCTCGAAGATATGGTCAAACCGCAGGAAGAACACCTCCGAGGGTCGTGTGTTGACATATCACTTCCCTTCAGGCACACGAACCGCGTATAGCGGATATCCTGGATCCTTCAAGGCTAGTAGGCTTTTCTCAGTCGACAGCACATGGTCGTGCAGTCTCGTGAGATTCCTTGATATGGCCGCTAGCGGTTTCGGCGGTAGGATAGGTTGGCCCGTGACATGGAACATGGCCGCACCTACGACGAGTACACGCTCTTCAAAATCCGTCGTCTGACTGCTATGTGCTCTGGCTTGTTTGTAGGCAGCAGAGACTTTCTTCGATGGTATCTTCCTCTCCTTTTTCTTGGGCTGACCTTCCATACCCTTCCTTAACCCCTGCCCCAGTGTTGTCGGGCTAAGCACTGTACGCCCCTCGGCTAGTGCAGCCTGCGTTGAGGCGGCATCCTCAGGCGTGTCCTATGATGATTGCATGAAGAGAGACTTCTTGCAATCAGCCTTGCTACCGGGCACATCATCCATCTCCTCATCAGCATGCTGATAGCCCGAGTAGTCATCATATGGTTGACTCATCATTTCTACATCTTCGTCTTAGGCACCTGTATTGAGGAACCGAAGAGGGTCATCCGCGTCCATCTCATCATCCAATCTTTGTTTTACGGGGGCGATTACATCATCCACTATTGGACCCCCTTCCTCGCGTCGTCCGCCGCTCTCACCCGGCACTACAGGCGCTGCTATTTGCGTAGGCGGGGTGGTTGTGTTTATACCTGCTTGCTCATGTGTGGTTATTGGTGTGCCCTCGGACGCCTCCAGACGAAGAAGATTCTTCGGCCATAGCAGCATCCAACCCTTGCAGTTTCCAAGCCGTGTCAGGGCCTCGTCGTCCTCTCCCCCGAGCCATACTGGAGGTGGCAAATCCTCATGCCCCGATTTCACACTCGACAAGTAAACCCTGAAGTGGCCAACGGGGATCTGCTTGCCGTGGAACCTGAGTTCCAAGGACTTCGTTATCACCGCCTTTCCCATGTCCATCTTCTGGCCTTTGATCAAGTAGAGTATGGTGCACAGGGTTTCGTCGGCCTGCAAAGACATGTTTGCGGCGTAAAACATCCGAAAGGCAATGAAAACCAAATATTCTAGATATATGTTGGTGCGACATGTAATTACCGTGAGGGCGTCGAGCTCAGCCAAAGACAAAGGCCCGCCTAGCATGCCAGAGACAGAGGACGGGCTGCTATGAGCGGGTGCGGGTGCGGGAGCATGCGCGGTTGCGTGAGCGGGTGATGGTGCGGTTGTGATGTTCACCGAGTTGCTCTCGACGAAGCTGGGCATGGGGAAATCAGTTGCCATCTTGTCTGGATTTTCCTTCAACCAGTTGATGATAGCCAGGATCAAGTTAGTAGCAAAATCATTTCTGCAGGCATCTACAGCTGCAGCGACTGCCTTCTGGACCAACTCATTTTTCTCCTGAGCTGCTTTTTTCACATCCTCAGCTTCTTTCTTCTCGAATGCAAGCTTAACCTTCTCGTCAATGTCCGCGTGACTGAACTTCTTTTTTTGCTTCTTGGCCAGTGGGCCCTCGTTGTAAAATACCTTCCACGTGGCGCCGTCTCCGGCGCCGTGCACACGTCCATATTGCGGCCGCTGGTCCAAAGGGAGTCCCTTCAGTTCGTTCAAGGCCCGGTTGAGAGGGGTGTCCCACTTGGGCCTCATCGACAAAGACTCGCTTTCGGCTACAAGCCTGTGTTGCTTCTCCTGGAAAAGGAACACGAACCGTTTATGAATGTGTAGTCTGACTTGATCAGAAGCTAAATGTAAGGTGTGGTAAAAGAATAATTAACAGTATTCTTTCCAATTTCCTCGTGACCGGGTCCATGTAAAAAACCTTCTTTTCCTTGTCCCACTTGTAGCGGGCCCTGATGAAGTCACGCTCCAAGGGGGCGGTGAACTTTGCGAAGGGGTCTGGGAGACCCGCGGCTTCACGTTCCGCATCCTCCTTATCCCATATGGTCCTTTTGCCAAGGTAGCCACGGCTTCCGAGGCGTTGGTTCCCCGTGTTCCTTTGCTGAAGCGCCTTGAATTTCTCAGCCTTAGCCTTGGCTGCCTCGGTAGCGCTAGTGTCCTTGAACTTTCCGAACTCCTCTTCCGTAAGTGTCGGATTTTCCTCCAGAATCTTGGACAGGGGTTCATTAGCCTCAATAGCTCGTTTCACCCTCCCTTTCCAGAAGGCCAAATCATTGCTGAACATGCCCATGGCGTGATTGTTAATCTTTTTCATCTTCGGATCATCCCACGGGTGTTCTATGCTGTCATCCCGGTCGGGGAACTGGAATCTCTTGTGCAGCTTTGTTAGGAGCAACTGCTTCGAATGCTCTTTACCCCTTAAGTCATCGTTGTTAATGCTCGCGCATTCCCGTACGATGCATCCAAGTTGGTTCCCATAGCACTTCCGAGGTTCTTCCGGCTCTAATGGCTCAAACTTGCCAGGGGCCATCTTTGTGATCACCAGCCGTCCGATGCCGAGTTTGTTAGGTTTTCGTATCCTCTGCTTCTTCTGCTTCCTGTTTTCGTTAGTGGCCTAGGCGCGGTACCTTCCCCGCCAGTCTCGGCGCCACCATCGGTGCCGGTGCCATCGGTGTCGATGTCGGTGTCAGTGCCATCACCGAGGCCGTCCTGCAAACCTTGACTGCGCTTAGCAGCCAAATAGTCGAGGTAGTTATGTTCACCCTCATAATCCATCTCGTCTGCATCGTGGTTAGAAGGCCCAGTTTCTTCGTTGTTCGACATGTTTCCTACGATTAAGTCTCCTCGTTTAATTCTTAAACTATAATAAAATGAGAAATGACATAAAAAAGGTCTATGGTTTGCCGGAATGCCGTTTCATTCCCGTCGTCGCAGCAAATCCCGGCACTCGATATGCCTACTTTCTAGCACAAGTCATGCCAAAATTCACGGGAAATTTCGGCATGACCTTTGCTAAAAAGTGGACATATCGAGCGCCTGAAATTCATCGGAACGGAAATGAATCAACATTCCGGTGAAACATAGGCCACTCAGAATCATTCCCTGCAAACAACAAAAGGCCACTTGGGCACAATCGAACCATTTCAATGTTGCATATAACAGAACCACTTAAGAACCTGTACATGAGCAAACACTATTAAGGATTTTGCATATAACGTGACCACTTCAAATTTGCATCTCCTAGTGTTTGACACTTCAAGAAAATCTACACAAATCTCATGCTCTCTCAAACTCAATTCAAAAACCAAATATAGATGGATCAACCCTAGAAATCTAGAACCTTTACATATTTCTGTCCTAAATTTGATGAACCCTAGCTACTTAAGCACCCTAGCTAGCCAGAGGTAGGGGAGGAGGAGGAGGAGGTGTAGGCGTGCTCACCTCGGGCGCCGGCGGAGGTAGGGAGCAGGAGGAGGCAGAGGACGGGGTCGGGGTCGGGGCTCAGGGTCGGGGTCGGGGATCGGGGTCGTGGGGTCGAGGTCGGGGTCGGTGTCGGGGATCGGGCACGCGGTGAGGGAGGGCACCAGACGAGGGCGACGGCGATGAGGGCAACGGCGGCGAGGGCGACGGCGGCGACAACAGAGAGGAGAGTGGGGGATTTGGGGGAGAAACCCCGCGCGTGGGCGGTTATGTAAAACATAGTGGTAGAGCTGGTCGGGAAAAGCGCTATAGCTAACTTAGCTATAGCGCTGGTAGCTAAAATGCGCTACTGCTATAGTAAGTAGCTATAGCGCGGTACCTAAAAAGCGCTATAGCTATCGGGAGTAGCTATTGCGCTTTTTTCAGTACCGCGCTATAGCTAACTTAGCTATAGCAGGTTTCTTCAACAAGAGCCACTGCTATTGTTTTCATTTTTTCTTTTCCTTTTCTTTTTTGCTTTCCTTTTTTTCTTTTCTTTACTTCTATTTTCTTTTCCTTTTATTTTGTTTTCTTTTCAACAAGAGCCAAAACGAAGGGAACACTACTGGAATCAGGATCTTTGCCGTCAGCCAGCTCTTTGCCGTCCGCTAGCTGACGGCAAAGAATGTCTTTGCCATCAGCTTACAGAAAACTGATGGCAAAGAAAGAGCTGACGGCAAAGATCATGTTTGCCGTCAGCCAGCTCTTTGCTGTCCGCTAGCGGACGGCATAGAAGCTTTGCCGTCAGCTAGCGGACGGCAAAGAGGGTTGGTGGCCCACTAGCGAGAACCATCTAACGGCCACTTTCTTTGCCGTCTGCTAGCAGACGACATAGAAGCTTTGCCGTCGGCTGGCAGACGGCAAAGAAAGTGCCCAACCTAACGGTCGTTTCCCCCGGCCCCACCCCACTAGCTGGGCTCTTTGCCGTCTGCTAGCAGACGGCAAAGAGGAAGCGTTAGTAAAAAATAAAAAAAGAACCCCCCGGCTGCGCATCACACCTCTCCTCTCTCTCCCGCGAGCGCGCTAGGGTTGGCCGCCGCCGGTCCCCGCCTCCGCCAGTCCCCGTCTCCACCGGTCCCCGCTTCCGCTGGGCCTTCCTCCCATGCCCTAGTGCCGCCGCCGCCGCCGCAGGTCACCACCTCCACTGGGCCCCTCCTCCACCGCGCCCCCCACCCCTCCTCCAATGGCTCCACCTCCGCCGGCCCGTCCTCCCGTGCCCTAGCGCCGCGGCCGCCGCCGGCACCACCGGTACCGGGCACCACCTCCGCCACGCTGGAGGCAGCCGTACCACTGCCGGGCACCACCTCCCGGTCTGCCCTCAGCCCCCTCTTCCCACGGTGAGCACTGGCCCCTCTCTGTTCCTCTTTTTTTAGATGGATGGATGTATGGATGGATGATGGATAGATGGATGGATGTATGGATGTATGGATGATGGATAGATGGATGCTGTATAGATGTATTGATGGATAGATGGATGGATGTATGGATTTTGGAGAATTTTGATGATGTTGTATGGATGGATAGATGGATGGATGCTGTGTAGATGTATGGATGTATAGATGGATGGATGATGTATAATCAGCATGTGCTCTGCTGTTTGTGCAAAGTAGCCAACTAATTGTGCCGAACTGCCAACTGAATTTGACCGGATGCATATTTTTCTGCAAGTCTTGTACATTTCTTTCATGTTGTTTTATTTTACATGACAACATCATCTGATCCTGGTGATTCTTATTTTACATGTGTAACTGATGCGTGCTATAGGGAGCATGGTAGAGTTGCTAGTAGCTTGCAGTTATTTAATTTGATAGCACAACACAGGGAGATTTGCATGACTTACTGTTTGTACATAATCTTAGAGCTTAAGTACCATTTCTCTGAATTGCCTACAAGTGCTTAACCCAGACATGACACCCCCGACACCCCCTACCCCCGACACCTCTTCGGCCTCCTGTTGACCGGAAAGGTGCTCTTCGGCCTTCCAGAGGCCGACGGGGTCATATATTTGTGAATTATGAGTTAGGTCATATATTTTCCGATTTTGTTATGAAAAACATCATATATATTTGTGTTGATCGGGTGGATTTAAATGTGCAGTTGTTTCGTCGCTGCGAGGGTCTGGTGTTCGATGACCTCCCCGTGCGTTTGACGAGCTTCCCGACGCGTTCATGGGTGAGCACAAATGACATCTCCTCCCCCCCTTAATTTGCTCTGTTCCGGTCTTCGTGCCGAAATTCTACGGCGGATCCGGAGCAGAGCATGGGAAAACGAACCCAATCTACACATACTCGGGTGGGATTAGGACCTATCTCTACCTATTAGCGTTTAGGTTGCATGGACGTAATAAAACCAACAAACTTGATTAACGGATGAATATAGATGATGAATTATATATATATTTCTTTTGTGTTTAGTAGGTAGGCAAGATGAGTGATCGTGCGTGGATGTACACCGGTCACCCTAGTCAGGAAGAAATGACCAATGAATGGTTAAGAAAAACCAAGGGGTTTCTGAGCGCCGCATTTGCAAATGGCCAGGAAATAACATGGTGCCCCTGTGTCCGGTGCAACAACCATAAAAAGGAGACACGGGATGAAATGGGTAAACACTTGCAGAAGTGGGGTTTTACGTCTGATTATACGGTGTGGAGATTTCATGGTGAGTCTGCCCAACGTGCCAGAGCTGAGGTGGTTCGTCGTCGCACCGACGAGCATGGTACCGGGATCGAAGACATGGTGCAAGACTTTGATGATGCTCGAGATTCGAACGATGAGATGGAGGAATCTGCAAAGGCCTTCTATGAAATGTTGGAGTCTTCAAAACGTCCTCTCCACGAGCACACTGAGCTTTGTCAGCTGGATGCCATCGCGCAAGTAATGGCTCTGAAGGCTCAGTTCAACCTAGGCAGAGAATGCTACGACGCGATGATGACGATATTTGGACGCTTTCTACCCAAAGGCCATGTATTGCCAGCAAACCTGTACCAGTCGGACAAAATCCTACGTGCGCTTAAGATGCCCTATGAGAAGATAGATGCCTGTGAGAATGGATGTGCCTTATTTAGGCTTGAGTATGCGGGCTTGAACTATTGTCCCATTTGCAAGTCTTCCAGGTATGTTGTGGTAGACAACGGTATGGGTGAGAAGAGTCAGACCAAAATTCCAGTTAATGTTCTTTGGTATATGCCAATCATACCAAGACTTCAACGTCTTTTCATGGTCGAAGAGACGGCCAGACAGATGGCGTGGCACAAATTGGGCAAAAGAACCGAACTAGATGCAGATGGGAATCCGATGTTGGGACACACTTCAGACGCTTTTGCGTGGAAGCACTTCGATGCATTACATAAGGACAAAGCGGCAGATCCAAGGCATCCTCGAGTCGCCATCAGCACAGATGGGTTCCAAGTGTTTGGTATGACGGCAACCCAATACAGTTGCTGGCCTGTATTTGTCATTCCACTCAATCTCCCCCCCGGAGAGATTATGAAAAGAAAGAACATTTTCTTGACGTTGATAATTCCAGGGCCCAACTATCCGGGGAAGAATATGAATGTGTACATGCAGCCGCTTAAGGATGAATTGCAAGAAGCTTGGGATAATGGGATCAAGACATATGACGCCGCTACAAAACAAAACTTCAAAATGCATGTGTGGTACATGTACTCGATGCATGACTTGCCGGCGTATGCGCTATTTGTTGGCTGGTGTGTGCATGGAAGGTTCCCGTGTCCCACATGCAAGGCAGCTCTTCAGTTCCGTTGGCTGCAGGCGGGTCGCAAGTATTCTTGCTTCGACTTGCATAGACAGTTCCTGGATCCTGGCCATAAGTTCAGAAAAGACAAGAAAAATTTCATGAAAGGTAGAGTTGTCAAAAACTCTGCACCACCTGCATTGACAGGCCAACAGACCCTGGATCAGATAAACGCTCTCGAGCCTAATCCAGAGCGTCCAGGATATTTCAAAGGGTATAATTCGGAACACGCCTGGACTCACAAGATATGCTTGTGGGATCTGCCTTACTTTAAAGACCTCCTTTGCCCGCACAACATCGACATGATGCACACTGAAAAGAATATCGCCGAGGCCCTTTTTGGTACATTGTTCAACATCGAGGGGAAGTCGAAGGATAATCCTAAGGCTAGAGTCGATCAGGAGGCTCTATGTGATAGACCGTTACAAAACATGCGACAACCGAGAGGAAAGAAGAACTGGAGGAAGCCAAAGGCATGGTTCAATCTTGGAAGGCCAGCTATGAGGGAAATGATCTTGTGGGTGAAAATGCAGTTGATGTTCCCTGATGGGTATGCAGCGAATCTAAAGAGGGGAGCGAGTATTGACAAATTGAAAATATTTGGTCTCAAGAGTCATGATTGGCACATATGGCTTGAGCGGGTAATGCCGGTGATGTTGCGTGGCTTTTTCCCTGAGGATGAATGGCTAGTACTGGCAGAGCTGAGCTATTTCTTCCGTGCTCTTTGTGCGAAAGAACTATCGCCTGACGTGCTAGACGAACTAGAAGAGTTGGCGCCGGAGTTGATCTGCAAGTTAGAAAAGATCTTTCCACCGGGATTCTTTAATCCAATGCAGCATTTGATTTTGCATCTCCCGACCGAGGCACGATTGGGGGGGCCCGTGCAGAATCGTTGGTGCTACGCAACTGAGAGGATGCAGAAGTCGCTTCGAGCAAAATGTAAAAATAAACGTAGAATTGAAGCATCGATGGCCGAGGCATTCATTACTGAGGAGGCGGCAAACTTCGTGACAACACACTACGAAGCCAAAAATCGTCATTTGCATAATCCGAAGCCTCAGTACAATGATGGCGACCGTGAAAAAGGTCGATCCAACCTCAGCCTATTCAAAGGGAAGCTCGCACCAGCCGGTGCTTCAAAAGCAATAGCGTTGGATGTCGAAGAATGGCGGACCATTTCGTTGTATATCTTCAACAACTTAACAGAAGTGCGGCCGTACATCGAGTAAGTTCTCGGTACATTGTTTCGCAACTTCTAATTCCTTTGAACTGCTCTTATTCCCGGATATTTGATACAGTCGATACGTCGCCAAATTCTCGTATGGAGCGGTGATCCAAAAGGATTCCGTCGAAGAGTATGCGCTTCTGGCAAAGCATGGAGGCGGCTATCCCGGTTTCATCTCTTGGTTCAAACAAATGGTAATTTCCATTAGACCATTTCATTACTTCGTCTAGTTTGCGGCTAATGCAACAATCCTTTCGTATTAAACTTGTAGGCTAATGCAGAGTCTATGGACTCCGAATTGAGACAAGTCGCTAATGGTTTTGACTATAAGGTCCGTTCATTTGACAAATACGACATCAACGGGTATTGCTTTCGTACTTTTGGCAAAGAGCTATCTATGGCCGACCGAAAGTCTACAAATTGTTGTGTCTCCGCTGTCGGCGAAGGAGGGGTCGAGTATTATGGAAGAGTTGAAGCAATTTATGAACTTACATTCTTTGGTGAAAACCCACCAAAGGTCGTAGTCTTCAAATGTTATTAGTTCCAGCCGAAGGAGACTAGAAGGACTCATGAACATATAGGGCTAGTCAAAATCAAACAAAGCACCCATTTAGATGTTCCCGATGTCTATATTACGGCTCAATAGGTGACCCAAGTTTTCTATCTACCGTGGGCCTGCCAAACTGATCCAAATCTGAATGGTTGGGATGTTGTTTATGATGTGCCGCCACATTTTAGACCACCTCCCCTCAATGAAGATGATTATGAACCTCACATTAACCCAGACACATATGAAGGAGAATTCTTCCAAGAAACACATGTTTCCAAAAAAACGTTTCAAGAACCGCTCTACTTCACCCCAGAACATTGAGGTAGACAGCGACAGTGAATCCGACTTCAGCCCTGAGCCGGAACAAGAAGAGACGGAAGAAGAAGAGGTTACTGCTGCAGATGACCTGTCAATGGTTGACCGATTACATAAAGGAGGCCTTCCACATGTTGTTCCCGATAGTGATGATGATGATGCATTTATTGATGATAGTGATAATGACGATGCATTTATTGATCCCACAGCATATATAGACGATGAAGATTATTATTAGTTCGGGCTCATCCAGCTTCTCGCCGGCGACCGGAGAGGTAAGCAATGTGGTGGGGTCGTGCTTCTCCACCCTACCCGACATTTTGGGGTTCAAAGCTAGGGTTTGTGACATTTTGGGGGAAATTTGACTTTTTTTAGGTCGATGGGGTCGGGATTGTGCAGCATTCATCAGAGTTTTATCTTCCCGACGAGCCTTATTCCGTCTTGGAGTTTCTGTCAAAGCATCGATGCCCCGGTCATGGCCTTGTTCCTGCCCGCCGTGTATCATGGGGTGGTGCTAGCAGTGGCCGCCGTTTTTTAGGTTGCCCATTGGATGTCAGTTCATGTCAATTTGATCCAGATTTGTTTTTTGCTCGTTAATGTTTACTTTCTAATTATGACTCTCTTGATCTGCAATTAGTTACCAGATGAGTGTCAATGGGTGGTTTGGGTTGACCCAACTCCTCCATTGCGTGTTGGACTAGCTTTTGAAGACTTGCACGCTGAGGTTGAAGGCAGTTGGATCAAGTGCCACCATTTGAAGAAGGTAAACATTGAGCTGGCAAGGAAGAACAAGGCTTTGAACAAGAAGCTTAGAGAGAGGGGAGATGAGATGCTGCTATTGTGGGCACTGTTGCTTGTGGGAATTTGTATGATAGTTGTACTACTATGGTAGTCTTCTTCTTCTTCTTCTTCTTCTTCTTAGCTTATTTTCCCCAAAAAAGACATACTTATATAGCTAATTATCCTAGGTTAGCACAAAAATGGCATAATAACCTACTTAGCTTATTTTCCTCGAAAAAGACCTATACTTAGCTTATTTTCCTCGAAAATGACATAATAACCTTACTTAGCTCAAAAATCACATATTTTACCTAGGATAGCTATAAAATGACCTATACTTAGCATTTTTTCCTCCAAAATGACTTGATATGCTTAGTTAGCTAAAAAATGGCATAACTACCTAGGATAGCTCAATAATGATCTATACTTAGCTTAGCTAGTTCATTTATGACATAATTAGCTCACTTAGGTAAAAAATGGCATAATAACCTTGGTTTAGCTCCAAAATGACCTATACTTAGCTTATTTTACTCAAAAATGACATAATAACCTTACTTAGCTCCAAACTGACATACTTTACCTAGGATAGCTATAAATATGCTTAGTTAGCTCAAAAATGGCATAACTACCTAGGTTAGCTCAAAAATGGCATAACTACCTAGCTTAGCTCTAAAATGACCTACACTTAGCATTTTTACCTAGCTTAGCTAAAAAATGGCATTTTTACCTACCTTAGTTAGAAGAAGAAGAAGATAAAGAAGAGGACAGGAGAAAAATAAAGAGAAGAAAAATTCTTCTTCCTCTTCTTTTTCTTCTTCTTCTTCTAGCTAGTCTTCTTCTTCTTCTTCTTCTTCTTCTAACTTTCTTCTTTCCCAATTTGCAGATTTGCTTTAGATGAGGAAGCTTGCGTTGATGGAGTCTACTCTTCTCCTTGTGCTTCCTTTTTGTTTTGATTTTGTACGATGAACTTTGTTGTTGGAAACTTGTTGTTGGATATGTTGTTGGATATGTTGTTGGAAACTTGTTGTTGGATATGTTGTTGGAAACTTGTTGTTGGATATGTGTTGGTATGCTTGTTGAAAGTATTTTCAAATGTGTGTATATATATATATCTATGAAATTCTGTGAAATTGAATGAATTTAAGAAAAAACAGAAAAAACAGGTGCTATACAGGCTATTTGCCATCTGCTGGCAGACGGCAAAGATCTTTGCCATGAGCCAGCAGACGGCAAAGCTGCCATGTGGTAGCTACCTGTGCAACCTGGGGCGCACTGGGCTGGCCTATGTGGTTGCTTTGTCGTCTACTGGCAGACGGCAAAGAACTTTGCATCTTTGCCGTCTGCCAGCAGACGGCATAGCGAGCCACGTGGCTGCTATCTGGGGGGACCTGGGCTGGCCTATTTGGCCACTTTGCCGTCTGCTAGCAGACGGCAAAGCACGCCGTTAACCCCTTAACGGACCTAAGCTGCCGTGTGTGCCGTCCATGCCCTTTGCCGTCTGCTGGCGGACGGCAAAGATGAAAAGGTCTTTGCCGTCCGCCAGCAGACGGCAAAGTGGCCTTTGCCGAAGCTTGTTCAGCCGGATGTGGTGCCGTCTGCTGGCTGACGGCAAAGACCTTTGCCATCCGCAATGCATGCCTTTGCCGTCTGCCATGGCAGACGGCAAAGTTGCTGATTCCAGTAGTGGAAGGTGATACAATGTATATAACTAAGGCGATATATATTGTATCATTTGACCCATAATTAACGGTTAAGTGTGTATACAAAATAGGAACATATATATTACATCATTTGACCCATAACGGTTTCTCAGCGTCGACGTTTTCGTTTTTGAGTGAGCTTCTTTCCCTTCTTGTTCGTTGACGAATAATTGAGCCCCTCGTTGTGACTTTTCCTTTTCCATGGAGTACGATCTTTCTTAGGTAATGTAGTATTGATTCTTCTTTTGACGTAAGCTTCATTGTCATCTTCCCTCATCGGGTCGCCGTACTGGTCATAGTCTTCCTCGTTGGTGACTCCATCCATTCCAATGTTGTTACTTTTGCCTCTCCTCACGACAACACGGCTGGGATTACTCGGGTCGGTTATGAAGAAGCATTGTGTCACGTGCTTAGCATGTACCCATGGCTCGTTTTTTGCAATGGCATTCACGGTAGCGCTCTTGGCATCGGGTATAGACATGGTAGTGAAATACCGGTTTTCTCTTTCGACATTCTTTGCCCATTTGACATGGAACATCATGGCACTGTGTTGTCCAGAGTAGTCAAGCTCCCAGATCTCCTCGACCCTTTCGTAGAATCTCTCAGTTGCGTCGTTGTTGCCGGTCATGCATTCCATCGTCACCCCTGAGTTCTGAAAATCACTGTTCATATCTTTGGCCTCCATGTAGAACGTGTATCCGTTGATATCGTATGCCTGATAGGTCGCGAGGTTGGCCGTGGGGCCATTTGCTAAGGCGTATATGAGCAATGCGTCCTTAGAGCCCTCTTCCGGGGTATTAGCCCGAATATGCTCTTTGAACCAATACAGGAAAGTGGAGTTGTGCTCTCTAGTAACTTCGGCGTTCGTCCTGCATAGCCCCCGGTCATGATACTTCTTTGCGATGGTTTCTTTGTGCAGTGTCATGAAAGGATCTACCACATCTAGGTGTTGTAGCACTACTAAGTTTGCTATGTCAAAGTCGTTGCGTCGATCCGAGTAGACCACATGCAGTTCCTTGCGACCGTTGGAGTGACCTTCTCCGTCGAGCCTCCCAAGGTGCTTCTTAATGGGCAAACCAACACCAGGCCGGTCTCCGCCATATAGATAATTCTCGCAGAAAGAGATGCACTCTTGTGTTAGATAGCCCTGGACGATGCTTCCATCCGGACAGGACATGTTACGAACGAATCCTTTGATGATCCCATTCATCCTCTCGAACGGCATCATGTTGTGCAGGAATGACGGCCCCAGGTCTATTATGCCGTCCACAATGTGGACACACCGATGCACCATGATGTCAAAGAACGCAGCGGGGGGGGGAGTACATTTCAAGCTCATTTAGTATCACAACGATCTCTTCCTGTAGACTTCGGAGCTGCTTCACACTGATCAACTTTCGAGAGATGACATCAAAAAAGTTGTAAAGACCAATAAGCGTGTCACGGACATGCTTGTCCATTATCCCTCTAAGGGCAACAGGTAGTATCTGCGTCATCATCACATGACAGTCATGGGACTTCATCCCGCTGAACCTTTTCTTCTTCGTGTCTAGAAATCTGCTTATGTTCCCACAGTAACTGGAACTAACTTTGATTCTGGTAAGGCACTTGAAGAATTGATCGATCTCAGCCGGACTTAAGGTGAAGTAAGAAGGGAGGCAATAATCCTCTTCCTTCACTTTTTTGCCCTTCTTCTAACGCACCTCCGTCTCCGTCTCTGTCTCCTCTGGCTTTTTACGGGGCGGCATGTGCAGATCTGCCCTGATTTCCAAATCTTGCAAGTCTTTTCTTGCCTTCGGCCCATCCTTGGTCTTATCCGGCATGTTCATCAGTGTCGCAAGCAAGCTCTCAAGGACATTCTTACAGATATGCATTTGATCAAGGCAATGAGGCGTGTCGAGTTTGTGCCAGTACTCCAAGTCCCAGAAAACAGACCTCGTCTTCCATACCTTCAGCAGCGGCTCCGGTGCCTTTTTCATCGTCTTTCCCGGCACGGGGCAATGTACCCAGTTTTTTAACAGCTCATCGATTTTGGCGCCGCTCCGCTTACATGGAGGTCCTCGATGCTCAGCCTCACCATTGAATAGATCTCCACGGTTTCTCCACGGGTCATCCTTCTCGAGCCATCTTCGATGCCCCATGTACACGATTTTCCCAGACCCGCCTTCTTTCCTTGACATTAGCTGCTGAGACGTCGTATCATCCATGCACCACATGCATCTGCAATATCTGTGGCACACCTGGCCTGTGACATATCCGTAACCGAGATAGTCGTGCACCGTCGTGATCAGCGCGGCTCTCATATAGAAATACTCGCCTTTGTTGGCGTCCCATGTCTTGGCCGGTGTTTTCCATAATGTGTCTAACTCCTCTTGAAGTAGCCCCAGATATAGATTAATATTATTTCCCGGTTGTTTCGGCCCTTGAATCAGCATGCTCATGTGTATGTACTTCGACTTCATGCACAACCAGGGGGGAGGTTGTACATTCATACAAACATGGGCCATGTGCTATGGTTGGTGTTCTGGTTGCCAAACGGATTCATGCCATCGGTACACATGCCAAGCACGATGTTCCTTGCATCACATGTGAAATATCGATATTCGCCGTTGAACGCTCTCCACTGGCTTGCATCCACGAGGTGTCTCAGCTTCGGATCATCTCCATCGTCGGGCTTTTTCCTCTCTGCGTGCCAACGCATGAGCTTTGCTTCCTTGGGATCTACAAAATAACGTTGCAGACGGGGAGTGATCGGTAAGTACCATACAACTTTCTGGGGAGATTTCTTTCCGGCCTTCTTGTATCGAGAAGCATTGCACACCGGACAGCTGGTTTTTTCCTCGTGCTCCTTCCGATAAATGATGCAATCGTTGATGCATGCACGGTATCTACGTGCGGCAGATCAAGAGGGCACACGATCTTCTTGGCCTCATCCACACTAGTAGGACATAGATTCCCCGCAGGAAGAACATCCTTTAGGTACTTGAGAAGCTCATCGAGGCTAGTGTCGGTCCATTTGTTTTTAGCCTTCGTCTTCAGAAGTTCGAGCGTGAAACTCAAGCGGGTCACCTCGGGATCGCAACCATCATACAATGAAGTGTTTGAGTCTAACACCAGTTGCTCCAGCTTGGCCTCCTCTCTAAAAGCAGCTCTATCAGTACTCGTCTCCTTGCGAAGCAGGTCTCGAACATGAGGGTCCCGCATGATTGAACTTAGTAGCGATGAAGTCTGTGGCGTGTAGTCCACGTTTTCTCCGCCGCCACGTCCGGCCTCTTCTCCGCCGCCATGTCCGGCCTCTTCTCCGCCGCCATGTCCGGCCCCTTCTCCGCCGCCATGTCCGGCCCCTTCTCCACCGCCATTATCGGTCATCTCTTCGTCTTGCCCCGTGTCGTCATTGGCTGCCCCGTCGGCGTCCTCATCATCATCATCTTCAATTATCCACCGAGTATAGCCATCCATGAAACCAGTCATGAGCAGGTGCGCCATCAAACGACCATTCTCATAGGGGTCGAGCAAAACTCCTCCTTTGCATCTTCGACACAGACATAAAATCTCTGTCCGGTTATTTTCATTCATGTCCTGCACCGCCGACCGCAACCACCTTTCCACCATCATTCCACTGACCATCATGAATGCCTGCGCGGTAATAATAAACAAATTGATTATAAAAATGCATGCATGCATCAAAGTCATACAAAAATTTGGCATGACCTTCCCTAAAAATAGGACATATAGAGTTTGCCCAAAATTCACCGAAACGGAAATAAATCGACATTTCGGCAAAACATAGGCAACTCAAGCACAATTCGGTGGCAACTCATGCCACACACACAATTTCCATCATATCGCCCGATTATGTCATATCGCACACATACACATATTTCCATTCTTGCAAAAGCACACATTTTTAATCACCTATCTCGATATCGAGCACGGTGATGATGATGTCGAATATCGGTGTCGCCACACACCTAGGGAATGATCAAAAGTGGGCAAAGCTTACTTCTTGACATGGCTAGATCTATTTAGGGAGGTATATAGGTCACTTCATTAAATGGGTAGATCTACCTAGCTAGTTGGGGAGGGAGACGACTCTAACTAGTGGAGGGGGAGGAAAAAGAGAAAGGAGTTGCATTAATGGAGGTGGTATAGTTAGCTAGGAGCAATAAAGAGAGGTAGAAGAAAGAGAGTAATGGGGGGACAAGTAGTGAGGAAGAAGTAAAGTGAGGGAGAGAGGAGGTGGGAGCTAGGGGAAAGTGAAAGGAAGAGAGGATGGGGGAGGGGGAGAGGGTGGGAAAAGGTGGCTGCTGCGCGTTAGCAGCAGCGAGGGTTGGAAAACACGCTGCTGCTAAAGTACGTAGCAGTAGCGCGTGAGAAGGGCCCACCATGTGGACAAGTTCAAACTTAGCAGTAGCGCCCTGCCCTAAACACGCGCTACTACTATTTTCTTAGCAGTAGCGCGGTTTGAAGAAGGGCGCTACTACTATAGCTAGCCTGTCGGCAACGGTGTGGCAATTATAGTAGTAGCGCGTTTTACTCCTGCCGCGCTACTGCTATGTGTATAGTAGTAGCGCCCTTTGACACCACGCGCTACTGCTAATTAGCAGCAACACCTCCTTTTAACCAGCGCTACTGATAAGCTTCTGTGTATAAGGTTTTCCCTAGTAGTGACCCTTCGTCGAGCCCGAGCCCATTTCTCTGTTTTCTCCATTCCCCTCTCTGTTCTTCCCCTTAGCTCGAGCTCATCCTCCATTTTTTGCCAAGATTTGTCAAGATTTGAGGCACCCCATCTCTCCAAGTGTTCACAAAGGTTAGCAAATTTGTCCTTTCATCTCTCATTGCTAGATTAGCTCGTGCAATGCTCTATAAGTATAGTGATTTGTGGGTTTTAGTTTGGGAGTAATTATGTGGGAGTTTATTTGATTTATATGCAATTTGAGCTCAAATTAACTTCTTAGTTTGCATATTTGTAGGTGTGGTTTACTTAGTGCCTTCCTGTCTCCGTCCTAACCACCGTCGATCGCCCGCACCGTCCCGTCGCCGGCACCACCTTGGTGAGCCTCTTGTTCTTATCTGTTTTATAAAAAAAATCTTATTTGTATGATTTAGACAGTTACTTGTATAATTTTCTTACTTGTATGATTGTTTGTTATACATAGTGCCATGGTCTTGATATCCGTCCCCGTCGGCCCTCGTCCGATTTATGATTCGGATGTGATATATTCTCTTTTATAACTATTTGTTGCAATTCACGTTTATGAAAATTATGCCCATAAAGTTGACATAGATATTTTTATCTAGGAGGTATGTGAACCGGAAATTGCAACCGACCCTCTTGTCGAGAAGTTAAATTTAGTTGAAAAAGAAAATGAGTATTTGAAAGAAAAATTGAAAAGAATTTGAAGAAGAGAAGATGAAATTGGAGTTGTATGTTGCCGATGTCGTCGATGATCACAAGATCAAGATGGATGCAATGCGCTTCAAGATCAGAAAGATTAGAAAATATGCCGTTAATAAAGAGGCGTGGTATCACTATGCTGTTGGATCAATTGTTACATTTGTTGTTGCATTTAAATGCTTTAGCTAGATAGTTTGTATGTTGTTTTATGAGAATAAGTGTGTATGAACTTTATGTATGAACTTGTATTAATTTGGTCTTTTCGGTGTTGTGTAATGAAGATGAGCCGGCAATGGATGTATGATGACCGATGCTCTCCCTAGTTCAATGATGGCGTGCATAGTTTTCTGCGTGCGGCTGAGGCAAACAAGCGGGATGATGGTTTTATGTGTTGTCCATGTGCTGTCTATAAGAATGATAAAAATTACTCTAACACAAGAGTCATTCACGTCCACCTGTTTACGTCTGGTTTCATGTCCGGCTATAACTGTTGGACCAAGCACGGAGAAAGAGGGGTGCTAATGGAAGAGAATGAAGAAGAAGAGGATGGAGACAACTATCCTAGGTTCCATGAATACGATGGTACTACAATGGGGGAAGAGAATGAAGAAGAAGAAGCTGAAGAAGAGGCATCAGATGAGCTGGCTGATGATCTTGGTCGGGCCATTGCTAATGCAAAGAGAAACTGCGAAAGTGAAAAGGAGAAGTTGAAGTTGCAGCGCATGTTAGAGGATCACAAAAAATTGTTGTACCCAAATTGCGAAGATGACAAGAAAAAGCTGGGTACCACACTGGAATTGCTACAATGGAAGGCAGAGAATGGTGTATCTGACAAGGGATTTGAAAAGTTGCTGAAAATGTTAAAGAAGATGCTTCCAAAGGACAACGAATTGCCCGACAGTACGTACGAAGTAAAGAAGGCTTTCTGCCCTCTAGGATTAGAGGTGCAGAAGATACATGCATGCCCTAATGACTGCATCCTCTACCGCGGTGAGGAGTGATGACCCACAAGTGTAGGGGATCAATCGTAGTCCTTTCGATAAGTAAGAGTGTCGAACCCAACGAGGAGCAGAAGGAAATTACAAGCGGTTTTCAGCAAAGTAGTTTCTGCAAGCACTGAAATAAGCTGTAACAGATAGTTTGATAGCAAGGCAATTTGTAACGAGTAACAAGTCACAACTGTAAATAAGGTGCAGCAAGATAGCCCAATCCTTTTGAGTGCAAAGGATAGGCCGGAACAAGTACTTATAATGATGCAAACGTTCTTGAGGACACATGGGAATTTCATCTAGTCACTTTCATCATGTTCATTTGATTTGCATTCGTTACTTTGATGATTTGATATGTGGGTGGACCGGTGCTTGGGTGCTGTTCTTACTTGAACAAGCCTCCCACTTATGATTACCCCCTCTTGCAAGCATCCGCAACTACGAAAGAAGAAATAAGACAAAGTCTAACCATAGCATTAAACATGTGGATCCAAATCAGCCCCTTACGGAGTAGCGCATAAACTAGGGTTTAAGCTTCTGTCACTCTAGCAACCCATCATCTAATTACTACTCCACAATGAGTTCCCTTAGGGCCATGAATGGTGAAGTGTCATGTAGTCAACGTTCACATAACACCACTAAGAGAATCACAACATACATATCATCAAAATATCGAACGAATACCAAATTCACATGATTACTTATGACAAGACTTCTCCCATGTCCTCAAGAACAAAAGTAACTACTCACTCATCATCATGATGTTCAAGATCAGAGGGGTATTGAATAACATAAAGGATCTAAACATTTAATATCTCACGAGGCAAACCAACTAGCATCAACTACGATAAGTAATCAACACTACTAGCAAATCACAAGTAGCAATCTATAGTTTTGACACAAAGATTGGATACATTAGATGAACTAAGGTTTGAGATGAGATGGTGCTGTTGATGATGATGATGAAGATTGGTCCTCCCACGATGAGAGGGTTGTTCGTGATGACGAAGGCTTCGATTTCCCCCTCCCGGAGGGAAGTGTCCCCAGCAGAATCTGCCCGCCGGAGAGCAAAAGTGCTCCTGCTCTAGTTCCGCCTCGTGGCGGCGGCGCCTTGTCCCGAAAGTCTCCCCATAAAAGTTTTAGGGTAAAATGAACTATATACCAGAAGGAGGAGGCCGGAGGTGGGCCAGGGCCTCCACATGGCACCAGGGCACGCCCCAGGGGGGGCGCCCAGGTGCCATGTGGGCACCTGGTTGGCCTCCTCCAGTAACTTCTTGGCCCAGTATTTTTTATATATTCTGAAATAATTCACCGTTGATTTTCAGCCCATTTGGAGATGTGTAAAATAGGTATCTCTGTTGTAGCTTTTTCTGGCCCTGAAATCCAGCTGCCGGTATTCTCCCTCTTTGAGTAAACCTTGCATATTAAGAGAGAAAAGGCATTAGAAATACTCCATGAAGTGTTATATTGAATAAAAACTTTATAAATAACAGCAATAAACATGATGCAAAATGGACGTATCAACTCCCCCAAGCTTAGACCTCGCTTGTCCTCAAGCGAAAGCCGAAATGGAAAAACATGCCCACATGCTTAGAGAGAAAGGTGTCGATAAAAATAAAATACGAACATGGAAGCATCATGAATAAATATTATAGCAGCAATGATTACTATCATGGACTTCATATGAGGAAGTAACAATTCATCACAAGATCGAAGTATGAAGCATAAACTTTCTTGAAAACTAACAAACTATGTTCTCAGTCAACAATGCAATTGCAATTCATCATACTTTCAGGAAGGGTCACATGTCGGAGCCTTTTGGCAAGTTCACATACTCAGCTATCATTTAGTCTTTCATGATTGCTAACACTCACACCATACATATGGAGCATCAAGTTTCAGCCAGACACATAGAAAGATAGGGGCTTATATTTGCCTCCCAACTTATTCACCTCAAGGGTGATGTCAACAATAATAACTCATGCTCATCCACAGTCAACTGGACATATGTGCCTAGATCTTTCCCCACCACAAGATGCTTGCCAAAGAGAAAAAATAAAAAGGAATAGAGAGAATAACTTTGACACTTTGCATAAAAGTAAAAGATAGGCCCTTCGCGGAGGGAAGCAGAGGTTGTCATGCGCTTTCAGTGTTGGATGCACCAACTCTTATTGCAAAGGAACGTCACGTGATATTGCCCCTTGTGATAGCAATCTTTATTATGCAGTTTGTCGCTTTTATTCTTCACCATCACAAGTTCGTACCACGCTTGTTTTCCCTTACAATAAAAGATCATACATATTTATTAGCAATTTTTATTGCCTTATTGCACCGATGACAACTTACTTAAAGGATCTTACTCAATCCATAGGTAGGTATGGTGGACTCTCATGACAAGAATTTGGTTCAAGGGTTTTGGATGCACAAGTAGTATTTCTACTTAGTGCGGAGTTTTGGCTAGCATAGATTTTGGGCAAGCACCCCATGTTAAAGGATCCATGACAATATACCTTCTATGTGAATATGAACAAACATAACTCATTACGTTGTCTTCCTTGTCCAACCTCAGCCGTTTGACATACAATACTTAATGGGTGCTCACAATCACAAAAGATGTCCAAGATAGTGTATTTGCATGTAAATCTTCTCTTCCCTATTAACTTTTTCATGCAATTTCACCAATGACCAATGCTATGTTTGTCAACCTTCAATAAAATTTACCACTTATACTTTTCTTTATGTGATGTCATTACTCACCATAAGATTAGCACATGATTTTCGTTCTTTTCATTGCTTTTGATTAATGCAAAGAAACAAACAGGCACACTTCAAACTACTCTTTATTATATAACTCTCACTCGATTACATAGATAGATAGATCACGAAACTAACACTCAAAGATAAATCATGCTAAACTTTTATTCTACTAGATCACGAAATACTAGAGATCGAACTGAAAAATAGGTAAAGATAATAAAAGTGATGGTCATACGATACTGGGGCACCTCCCCAAGCTTGGAACAAGCCAAGGGGAGTGCCCATACCCGTGTGATCAAGCCTCCTTCTTTGGTGATGGTGGTGGAGAAGTAGTAGGATCGTCCTCCGGCTTCCATGGCGTGTGCTCCGCATCATAATATGATGCATGAATTTCTGGAGCCCTGAAACTTGCAGCTAAACTCATACCTCTGAATTTTTCCTCATAATCATAGTTTTGGCGACGGAGGTCATAGATCTGATCTTGGAGGTAGTTGATGCGGTCATTGAGCTTGAGGATGATGTTCTCCATAGACTTGCCATCCACCCTATTCTCACGGGTGAATTCAGTGATCATAGAGTGGTTGGCATTAAGTCCACACTCCACCATCCCTTGGCACTTGAAGATCTCCTGCTCCACCGCTTCGAGCCTCTCCTCCACACTCCCGGTCTTCTTGGGTCCTTGAACGTCCCGGATGTGAAGCACCCCCTCACGGTTCACGATCTCCTGAAGGTGTTTCGTCACCTCCGGGAAGTAGGGGTTGATGACCTTCTCGTAGAACTTGTCCTTGGAGGAACTTGGGGGAGCCATGGAGATCTGGATCTGTCAGAAAACAGCAAGAAACAAGAACACAAGATATCTCGCGATACGGTGGTCAAATCAATCTGGTGAGTATATATAGATTTTTTTATCTTGCATAACAAGTAAACGGGAGGAAAATGGAGTCGGGAAGGTGCACCAGGGCCCCACATGGCACTGGGGCACGCCCCAGGGGGGCGCGCCCAGGTGCCATGTGGGCACCTAGTGGGCCTTCTCGGCTTCCTTTTATTTTTGTAATTTTTTAAATATTCCAAAATGGTCTGTAGATATTTTTGCGGAATTTTTAGAGTCGGTTTACTTACCGTATCACATACCTATTCCTTTTTCAGTATTCTGAAGTGTTCCGGAAGGACTCTTTGATATACTCCTCCGGTGTAATAGTATCAATAATGTTAGTTTCAACATTAATGGGTGTACCTGAGATGTAGTGCTTGATTCTTTGTCCATTTACCACCTTCGGTTTGGTTCCCGCGGCATTATTGATCTTGATGGCTCCGGAACGGTAAACCTCCTCGATAACATAAGGTCCTTCCCATTTAGAGAGGAGTTTACCTGCAAAGAATCTAAGACGAGAGTTATACAATAAAACATATTCACCCACTTTAAATTCTCGTTTTTGAATCCGCCTATCATGCCATCTTTTAACTTTTTCGTTGAACAACTTGGCATTGTCATAGGCCTGGGTCCTCCATTCATCGAGAGAGCTAATATCAAATAACCTCTTTTCACCCGCAAGCTTGAAATCATAGTTAAGTTCTTTAAAAGCCAAAAAGCTTTATGTTCCAATTCAAGAGGTAAATGACATGCTTTTCCATAAACCATTTTGTAAGAAGACATACCCATAGGATTCTTATAAGCAGTTCTATAAGCCCACAAAGCATCATCTAATTTCTTAGACCAATTCTTTCTTGATCTATTGACAGTCTTTTGCAAGATCAACTTTATCTCCCTATTGCTCAACTCAACTTGACCACTAGATTGAGGATGATAGGGAGATGCAATTCTATGATTAACATCATACTTAGCAAGCAACTTACGGAAAGCACCATGAATAAAATGTGAACCACCATCAGTCATCAAATATCTAGGAACTCCAAATCTAGGGAAAATAACTTCCTTAAGCATTTTAATAGAATTGTTGTGATCAGCACTATTAGTGGGGATAGCCTCTACCCACTTAGTAACATAATCAACAGCAACAAGAATATGAGTATACCCATTGGACTTTGGAAAAGGTCCCATATAATCAAAACCCCAAACATCAAATGGTTCAATAACAAGAGAATAATTCATAGGCATTTCCTGACGTCTACTGATATTACCAATCCTTTGGCATTCATCACAAGATAGGACAAACTTACGTGCATCCTTGAAGAGGGTAGGCCAATAAAAACCGGATTGCAATACCTTATGTGCGGTTCTATCTCCTGCATGGTGTCCTCCATATGCTTCAGAGTGACACTTACGAAGAATTTGTTCTTGTTCATGCTCGGGCACACAGCGTCTAACAATACCATCCACACCTTCTTTATAAAGATGTGGATCATCCCAGAAGTAGTGTCTCAAATCATAGAAAAACTTTTTGTTTTGCTGATAAGTAAAACTAGGAGGTATAAACTTAGCAACAATGTAATTAGCATAATCAGCATACCAAGGAGTACTTTGAGAAACATTAATAGCAGCTAGTTGCTCATCAGGAAAACTATCATCAATAGGTTGTGGGTCATCAAGCACATTTTCTAATCTAGATAGATTATCAGCTACGGGGTTCTCAGCCCCTTTCCTATCAACAATATGAAGATCAAATTCTTGTAACAAAAGAACCCACCTAATAAGCCTAGGCTTGGCATCTTTCTTTTCTAGAAGATACTTAATAGCAGCATGATCAGTATGAATAGTAACCTTGGAATCAACAATGTAAGATCTAAACTTATCACATGCAAACACAACTGCTAGAAACTCTTTTTCAGTAGTAGCATAATTCCTTTGGGCAGTGTCCAAAGTTTTACTAGCATAATGAATAACATTCAACTTCTTATCAACTCTCTGCCCTAGAACAGCACCAACAGCATAGTCACTAGCATCACACATAATTTCAAAAGGTAAATTCCAATCAGGTGGCTGAACAATAGGTGCAGAGATTAAGGCTGACTTAAGAGTTTCAAAAGCTTCTACACAATCATCATCAAAAACAAAAGGAACATCTTTTTGCAAAAGATTGGTAAGAGGCCTAGAAATTTTTGAGAAGTCCTTAATAAATCTCCTATAGAAACCAGCATGACCGAGAAAACTTCTTATACCTTTAATATCCTTCAGGCATGGCATCTTCTCAATAGCATCAACCTTAGCCTTATCAACTTCAATACTTCTTTCGGAGATATTGTGGCCCAAGACAATACCTTCATTAACCATAAAGTGGCACTTCTCCCAGTTCAACACGAGATTTGTTTCCTCACATCTCTGCAAAACTCGATCAAGGTTGCTCAAGCAATCATCAAAAGAAGTTCCGTAAACGGAAAAATCATCCATGAAAACCTCAACAATCTTTTCACAAAATTCAGAAAAGATAGCAGCCATACATCTTTGAAAAGTAGCAGGTGCATTACATAAACCAAAAGGCATGCGTCTACAAGCAAAGGTTCCAAAAGGGCAAGTAAAGGTGGTTTTCTCTTGATCAGATTGTGCAACAGGTATTTGAGAAAAACCAGAATAACCATCTAGGAAACAAAAGTGTGTATGCTTAGACAACCTTTCTAACATTTGATCAATAAAAGGCAAAGGATAATGATCTTTCCTAGTAGCTTTGTTCAACTTTCTAAAGTCTATCACCATCCTATAACCAGCTACTATCCTCTGAGGAATAAGCTCATTCTTATCATTAGGAACAACTGTAACACCACCCTTTTTAGGAACACAATGAACTGGACTTACCCATCTACTATCAGCTATGGGATAGATTATACCTGCTTCCAGAAGCTTTAATATTTCAGTTCTTACCACCTCTTTCATTTTTAGATTCAATCGGCATTGGTGATCGACAACAGGTTTAGCATCTGGCTCCATATTAATCTTGTGCTGACATAGAGTGGGACTAATGCCCTTATGTGGCGCCCCGCCTGATTACCACTGTAGCCAGACGGTCGCCGCACATACCAGCCTAGGAAATCACTCTGGCATGTGCGTTTACAACAAGTATCATGAACACAGGCATTTCTATTAATGGATATATAAGGCTTACATGATATATTACAAGAGTGATGGCAGTGGAAAAGCTCTATCTAAGGCAGCATGGTCTTGGTGCGGCTCCAATCCACAGGGATCTGACTGGGTTACTCTTCTAGCCCGCGAACGCTTCGGCTCCTCAATGACGGACAACGGATCCTTATGTGAACCTGGCCACGTTAAAGGCCGCTGAGTACTTTTGAATGTACTCGCAAGCAAACCAACTAACATATACACCAAGCAAAGGAATCCATGGCATTCAAGCATGCATTTAATTAGCATGACATGGCATAACTAGCTAGCAATATTGATTATCATGCCATAGCAGGGTTATTTAGCAAGATAACTACTAAAGTAAAATACAGTAAGGTAAGCATATCATATTCCTGAGATCATCTGATGTCTATGCATCTGCACTACAAGTCTGACAAACTTACTCTCTTCCGGGTTGCCTTACAACCCTCAGAATACTCACGATCCACTAAGTACTTTAGGGCATCAGACGAGTTCTTCCATCATTATTATCATTATTACGGTTGACCACTCAGTGAGGCCTAGTGCTGACTGTCCAATACCGTGGACGCGGCTATTCGAATAGATTCTTACACTCTGCAAAGGTTGCGCACTTTACACACACCATGGAGCACCTGGCCTCGTGATCCCATTCAGGTGGACCAGTGTTGCTCCAACGAAACATGCCTCACCCGTGACTCCTCTATCGTACCACCGGCAATCATTCTCCGCTGGAGTCAAGCCCTGGGTGGCCCCTGTGTCACCCCGTGACACCTACCACCGTCGTGGCCAACTAAACTGTCCCAAATGGGGACGCCGGCAAATAACTCAACTGGGCTCACAAGGTTATCGGCGCCTACCGGGACAGGGCAGCGCACGCGCATAACCTTCCCTATTTGGTGGTACCGATAAAAGAGCACGCGATCAGACCAAGTCAAGGCCGTCCCATACCGGCAAATGTGCCTGCACGAATAAGTCTGGACAGGTGACTCTAGATCAACTGACTAGGTTTCATTTAGCAAGCATGGTTATCCATCACAACAAGTTGAGGTGGCAGCAACTATGCATTTATAGCAAACTAATGCAAGTAATGTAAACAGTAGGTGCAATCTAACAGAAGTTTAATTATTTCTATCACAGGCATAATCATTCATTAAACACGCAAGAATAACATAGAGCAATCCTTTAGGGCATATATCAGATGGTCGGCTTGCCTGGGGTGAAGGATCCAGAGGGTGCGCGTGGACACTCCGGAGCTGCTAGACACGCTCCGGTGGCATGAGCTCGACGGTTGGACGGTAGCCGAGGGTCCCGAGATCCAGAGCGCGTCGAATGGTAGGCCACCTGCGTGGTCACCACGCACTCTGCAAGCTCTGGCACTTTCCTCCCTGTATAATTTTGTCAAATAACTCCCTCACTGCTCAAATGGATGAGATATGTGGCTGGAATCAACTGGAAGTCTCTGGGGTGGGAGAAACTTGCAAAAGAAGTTTCTAACAACAAACTGTTTGATGTGAGTTGAGAGAGATTGAGTAGGAGACAGACTCTAGTCTTTGGCTGAGAGTGATCACCCACTAAGATGGTCACCTTTGCAAATTTGCAGCTCATTTGGATGAAGATAAGTGGCACTTGCTGTAGAATGGACCCCACTGGTCAGAAATGCAAACTTTGATGTGGCACTCACATACTAGCTTACATTGAGCTGAAATTTGGAGTAGGTGAGTGATTTGAACATATGAAGCCACTGTAAAAGTTTCATACCATTTGAGTACACCAAAATGGTACTTGCTTCACAGAGGTTCAAAATGGACAGAAGCTTGGGAAAATTGATGGGGAATAATGGATAGATGGATTGAGCTGGTTTTTGTTTTCCATGAGTGATTTATCAATGTTAATCACCATGAAAAATTTCAGCTCAAATAGATCAAGGGTTCAAGCACTTCCTTTGCAATTTGCTCAACTGGACAGAATTTGCAAATTGATGCTGTGCTCAAATTTTGAACTATGGAACTTGAGTTCTTGATGGAAATGGTGAAGATATGGATAGGATAAGCTCCACAATTTATTTGGGATTTTTCCTGGCTACCAAAATGGTAGTTCCTTTAGAAAGTGCCCAAAATGCAATATTGGCTTTAAATAGAAAAATGCAATTTCCCTATTTAATTATGGCCAATATTTTTATGGGAGCTCAATATGATCACAAAGAATATCTCCACAAATTCTCATAAACTTTGGAGATGGATAGATATTTTCCTGGATTTAACTCCCTTAACTGGCAGAAAAAGGGATTAATTATAAATGAAAAATATTGCAAATGACTTGGCAATATTTTTGCATATCCAGGGTTTATAGATGTAGGATGATCACTGGGAAAAGTTTGGGAGTCATAAGATCAAAGGAAATTGGGGTTCCCTTGTAACTGCAAGAGTTAGGGTTTCCATTCCGATAACTCGAAAGGTAGGGTTCCGATAGCAAAATCCTGAGAATAGATCTTGGATGGCAAGGTTGGTCTAGAGAGAACCTCTGGTTGGATAGGAAAGGTAAGGCTAATTGACCATCTTCCTATTCCCAAGAGCTAGAGAAATCTGATAACACCGAGAAAAAAGACGGTTGTCAAATCCCGCAAAGGAAAAAACAGGGAGCGAAAACCAGGGTGTTACAAACCTACCCCCCTTAAGAAAATCTCGTCCTCGAGATTTCCGAGCTTTCCTCCCGGTGAAGGGGGACTTACCTGTGTGTGACTTGGATCCATCAGCGATCTTGTCTTCGTTGGTTCATTGGCCTTTTAACGGCCTCTTCTGATGGACCATGTGTTGTCTTTTCACACAGCTTCCTTGAATCCTTCTCTTTCCTGTCAGGTAAACCTTTTGTCCTGGTAGTGGTGTTGCTGGGTGGGGTAGCGGGTAATACCAAAAGACAGCTTGGTTTTCATGGCCTGGAAGTAACTGCTTCGGGTTTTATTGTGACGCTTCGTTACCTTGGCTGTCACGGGTAAGTCCTTCGTTCCTGGTACCAGGTTCACGTGCTCGTATGGCCTCGAGTGAGTGGGAGTGGCTTTCTTTTTGCCGTGTCAGAATGCTCAGTCTGGCTGTGGGTTCCATACTGATGTTTCCTTCTGTCTTAGGCATTCTGACTTTGTCCTTAAGGGACCCACAATCCACATAACCAGGCTATTACCGTCACATCCCTAACTGAAATGTCAGGCATGACAAAGTAATCATAGACAATAATCTCTTATTCCAATGCCATCATGATGTCTACGAGCTGTTGGTGCTGACGTGCTTTGGGCCATTCTATCTGAATGTCTTGTTTCAAACTCCGTCGCTTGTGGAGAGGGCTCTGTCATATATAGCCTTTGTAGTCCTTCCTGTGACCACTGAGCTGAGCATAGTATGGCTAGCATCCGGTGTATCTTTCGGAGTATAGCTTCTTACCTTGGTTGATGGCCCATATTCATGATGAGTATGACCTATTGGCTGCATTGTTGCGGCCGTATATGCAAGAGTCTGACAAGGATTGGTAATACTACTCTGTCCGTGAAGCTGTATCTTGTTGACCGTCATGGAGGTTGTTTGTCCACAACTTCTTTGTTCTTGAGGACTCCTTTGATGGACTTGTAATGACCTGCCAACACGGCTCCTTGATTGTTTTCCCAGCTTGTCAGGCTTGTTCTCACAACTTACTCTTGCATATCTCGTAGGGGTTGTTGTGCTCATATTCTTCTTTTCAACATGGGGCCAATGCTTCTCTGAACACAATCATTCCCGTGTACGAGTGGCTCGCATGAACTGATCCACTGGACTGCATGCTCACAACATATACAGGTGTAGGATAAATCCTTTCATAACCTCTAAGTTCTGAGGCGGATGTGTGCCCAGACTAGCTCGTGCTCCTGACAAGCTTGTCGTGGGCACAATAGTGTGTTGAAGGAGGCTGAATTCCTTATGCTTGAAGCTTCTGCCAGGGTAGCGTGCTGAAGAAGGCTGGGTATCGTACCTACAAAGCTTTCCTTCATGTGGCTTGCTGAGCAAGGTCAGGTGCCTTATGCAGGAAGTTTTTCGTGGTACACATGGTGGAAGATGGGAGTACCGTATCCCAGAAGATTTTTCTCACCAAGTGACGTATCGAGGAAGATTGGCAGTCTTGCGTCGTAAGCTTCTCCCGGTAGCTTGTGGAGGAAGGCTGGGTTCCTTATACCAGAAGCCTTTCACTGTTTACGCAGTCGAATCTATGGCCGATTCTGGCTTCCTTCCAAAGTATCCAGAATTTTACCCATAACGGAGGCAAAACTTGATACAGGCCATACCTTGATTGAAGATTTTCTGTTGGTCACGCACACCGCTTGTCTTCCTGCTAGTCTACTCATTGCTGTTGTAAAGGTTGCATGACTGATGCAGACTTCAGGTTGATAATTAATGTTGAATACCATATATTCAAACCAGGTGTTGCCGATAATAAGCAGTTGACGGATCATTCCATTCGGTTTAGCTGAGCTTCCAAGCATGTGAAGTTCTCATTGATTCTGGGCAACCGTGAACTTATCCATTTTCCTTGCAAACCTTGTCACAGTGCCTAGAAGATTTTATATTTGCACCGGTGAACTTCAAGATTTGCTTTGAAATTTGTACCAACGTACCAGAGTTTTGCTGTTGCTCTTGGCGCATTCACATTCTCGAAATATGTCCTCGGCGGGGAATAAATGGTTCTTGAGTCCATTGAGGAAAGACTCAGTTCACCTTACTGACTGAAATAATCCTTGTATCACGGACGAAATAATTTGTCCTTACTGGTGTTCATTCTTGGTAACTCATCTGACCGCTTCTTAGATGTGATATGCTCTGGGGCAAACTCTCTCACGTATATTCTGGCCTTGTCTGTTGCACACAGATTCTGCTTCTGACCGATTCTTCATTCTTGATAGATCCGGTAATAATGTTCTGAATATCAGCCAGTTGACTTGGCATGACTCTTGCTGAATTTGGATTATTGGGTATTATCCAAATTGCATGCTGATCTTCTTTGGTAGCTCTTGCGGATGGATCCAGTCGGAGCGAAGAAACGGAACCGACAAAAGAAACAAGAACCGCGAGAAAACAAAAAGCAAATAAAGCTCAAATTTTGCGGACCTTACACACATGGCCGAAGATTCACTAGTATAACTAATATAGCGCACTCGATGCACCTTTAAGGATTTAGAAGCGAAACCACACAATGCTCCTGGTAGCACTGGTGTCAAGCTCCTACTACTTCCTGAAGGAACATCAAACTCGACGCGCGACCGTAGCCAAAATAGCTTAGTCAACGATCCTAGGGTTGTTGGGGAGAGATAGAATTTATAGGCGTTTCCCACAGGAAACTAGAGTTAAGAAGAGAAATGCCATGGCTAGCAAACAAGATAGGGATATCTGGTTTGCCTAGAGGTTCAGGGCTCATGGGTCGTTGCCTGGTGCGGATATTTCGTACCGGAGGCAAAGGCCACAAGGGTTGGGGTCTGATGGAGCCAAAACCTATGGGGTTGCCTTATGATGAATAATAGCCGTGCCTGGTTGGCAAAGATGGTTGAAATCCATCTGGGCTTTCTACTGAGCACAAGACAATGAAGTCCAGCTAGGGTAACCTATAGTCAGCCTGGCTGCTCTGATACCACCCGTTGTGGCGTCCCGCCTGATTGCCACTGTAGCCAGACGGTCGCCACACATACCAGCCCAGGAAATCACTCTGGCATGCGCGTTTACAACAAGTATCATGAACACAGGCATTTCTATTAATGGATATATAAGGCTTACATGATATATTACAAGAGTGATGGCAGCGGAAAAGCTCTATCTAAGGCAGCATGGTCTTGGTGCGGCTCCAATCCACAGGGATCTGACTGGGTTACTCTTCTAGCCCACGAACGCTTCGGCTCCTCAACGACGGACGACGGATCCTTAGGTGAACCTGGCCACGTTAAAGGCCGCTGAGTACTTTTGAATGTACTCGCAAGCAAACCAACTAACATATACACCAAGCAAAGCAATCCATGGCATTCAAGCATGCATTTAATTATCATGACATGGCATAACTAGCTAGCAATATTGATTATCATGCCATAGTAGGGTTATTTAGCAAGATAACTACTAAAGTAAAATACAGTAAGGTAAGCATATCATATTCCTGACATCATCTGATGTCTATGCATCTGCACTACAAGTCTAACAAACTTACTCTCTTTCGGGTTGCCTTACAACCCTCAGAATACTCACGATCCACTGAGTACTTCAGGGCATCAGACGAGTTCTTCCATCATTATTATCATTATTACGGTTGACCACTCAGTGAGGCCTAGTGCGGACTGTCCAATACCGTGGACGCGGCTATTCGAATAGATTCTTACACTCTGCAGAGGTTGCGCACTTTACCCACACCATGGAGCACCTGGCCTCGTGATCCCATTCGGGTGGACCAGTGTTGCTCCAACGAAACCTGCCTAACCCATGACTCCTTTATCGTACCACCGGCAATCATTCTCCCCCGGAGTCAAGCCCTGGGTGGCCCCTGTGTCACCCCGTGACACCTGCCACCGTCGTGGGCAACTAAACTGTCCCAAACAGGGACGCCGGCAAATAACTCAACTGGGCTCACAAGGTCATCGCCGCCTACCGGGCCAGGGCAGCGCGTGCGCATAACCTTCCCTATTTGGTGGTACCAATAAAAGAGCACACGATCAGACCCATATCGGCAAATGTGGCTGCACGAATAAGTCCGGACAGGTGACTCTAGATCAACCGACTAGGTTTCATTTAGCAAGCATGGTTATCCATCACAACAAGTTGAGGTGGCAGCAACTATGCATTTATAGCAAACTAATGCAAGTAATGTAAACAGTAGGTGCAATCTAACAGAAGTTTAATTATTTCTATCACAGGCATAATCATTAATTAAACATGCAAGAATAACACAGAGCAATGCTTTAGGGCATATATCAGATGGTCGTCTGGCCTGGGGTGAAGGATCCAGAGGGTGCGCGAGGACACTCCGGAGCTGCTAGACACGCTCCGGTGGCGCGAGCTCAAAGGTTGGACGGTGGCCGAGGGTACCGAGATCCAGAGTGCGTCGAATGGCAGGCCATCCACGTGGTCACCACGCACTCTGCAAGCTCTGGCACTTTCCTCCATGTATAATCTTGTCAAATAACTCCCTCACTGCTCAAATGGATGAGATATGTGGCTGGAATCAACTGGAAGGCTCTGGGGAGGGAGAAACTTGCAGAAGAAGTTTCTAACAGCAAACTGTTTGATGTGAGTTGAGAGAGATTGAGCAGGAGACAGACTCTGGTCTTTGGCTGAGAGTGATCACCCACTAAGATGATCAACTCTGCAAATTTGCAGCTCGTTTGGATGAAGATAAGTGGCACTTGCTGTAGAATGGACCCCACTGGTCAGAAATGCAAACTTTGATGTGGCACTCACATACTAGCTTGCATTGAGCTGAAATTTGGAGGAGGTGAGTGATTTGAACATATGAAGCCACTTTAAAAGTTTCATACCATTTGGGTACACCAAAATGGTACTTGCTTCACAGAGGTTCCAAATGGACAGAAACTTGGGAAAATTGCTGGGGAAGAATGGTAGATGGATTGAGCTGGTTTTTGTTTTCCATGAGTGATTTATCAATGTCAATCACCATGAAAAATTTCAGCTCAAATAGATCAAGGGTTCAAGCACTTCCTTTGCAATTTGCTCAACTGGACAGAATTTGCAAATTGATGTTGTGCTCAAAATTTGAACTATGGAACTTGAGTTCTTGATGGAAATGGTGAAGATATGGATAGGAGAAGCTCCACAATTTATTTGGGATTTTTCCTGGCTACCAAAATGGTAGTTCCTTTAGAAAGTGCCCAAAATGCAATATTGGCTTTAAATAGAAAAATGCAATTTCCCTATTTAATTATGGCCAATATTTTTATGGGAGCTCAATATGATCACAAAGAATATCTCCACAAATTCTCATAAACTTTGGAGATGGATAGATATTTTCCTGGATTTAATTCCCTTAATTGGCAGAAAAAGGAATTAATTATAAATGAAAAATATTGCAAATGACTTGGCAATATTTTTGCATATCCATGGTTTATAGATGTAGGATGATCACTGGGAAAATTTTGGGAGGCATAAGATCAAAGGAAATTGGGTTTCCCTTGTAACTGCAAGAGTTAGGGTTTCCCTTCCGATAACTCAAAAGGTAGGGTTCCGATAGCAAAATCCTGAGAATAGATCTTGGGTGGCAAGGTTGGTATAGAGAGAACCTCTGGTTGTATAGGAAAGGTAAGGCTAATTGACCATCTTCCTATTCCCAAGAGCTAGAGAAATCCGATAACACCGAGAAAAAAGACGGGAGTCAAATCCCGCAAAGGAAAAAACAGGGAGCGAAAACCAGGGTGTTACAACTTAAGATCGTCCAGAGTGTATCCAATAGTAGCACGATGTTTCCTTAGAATTTTCAATAACCTCTTTTCTTCATGTCCTGAAAGGTTAGCGCTGATAATAACATGATATATTTTCTTTTCATCAAGATAGACATATTTCAAAGTGTTAGGTAATGGTTTTAATTCAAAAACAGGGTCACCCTTTGGTGGAGGAGGACCTCCAAGAGTTTCAACAGGCAAATTATGCTTCAGAATAGGTTGCTGACTAAAGAAAACTTCATCTATTGCATTCCTTTCATTCATATGTAAATCATTCTCATGATCAAGCAAATATTGTTCTAAAGGATCAGTAGGTGGAACAACAATAGAAGCAAGACCAACAATTTCATCCTTGCTAGGCAATTCTATATCATGTGGCTGTCTACGAAACTTAGAGAAATTAAACTCGTGAGACACACCACCAAAATCAACACTAACAATTTCCTTAGCACAATCAATTTGAGCATTGACGGTATTCAAGAAAGGTCTACCAAATATTATAGGACAAAAATCATCTTGCGGTGATCCAAGAACAAGGAAATCAGCAGGGTATTTGATCTTACCGCACAAGACTTCAACATCTCTGACAATACCAAGAGGTGAGATAGTATTTCTATCTGCAAGCTTTATAGTAACATCGATATCCTCAATTTCAATAGGTGCAATATCATTCATGACTTCTTGATACAGAGTAAAAGGAATAGCACTGATACTAGCACCCACATCACATAAGCCATGATAACAATGGTCTCCAATCTTAACAGAAATAACAGGCATGCCAACCACAGGTCTATTCTTATGCTTAGGATCAGGACTAGCAATTCTAGATGCATCTTCACAAAAAGAAATAACATGCTCATCTAGTTCATCAACCAAAAGATCTTTAACTATAGCAACACTAGGTTCAACCTTAATTTGCTCAGAAGGTGTAGGTGTTCTAACATAACTTTTCCTAACTACAGAAGAAACCTTAGAGTGTTCCTTGATTCTAACAGGAAAAGGTGGTTTCTCAAAATAAGTAGTAGGAACAACTGGATCAACATTGTAAGCAATAACCTTTTCTTCCTTAACCTCGGGAGGTTTTTCTTTAATTTCTATAGGAGGATGGTATTTGAACCACTTCTCCTTAGGAAGATCAACATGTGCAGCAAATGATTCACAAAAGGAAGCTACTATCTCAGAATCAAGTCCATACTTAGTGCTAAATTTCTGAAAAGTATCTGTTTCCATAAAGGATTTAACACAATCAAATTCAAGATTTATACCTGACTCATTACCTTTGTCGATCTCCCAATCCTCATAGTTGTGCTTAATTTTGTCAAGGAGATCCCATTTGAATTCAATAGTCTTCTTCATAAAGGAACCGGTCGAAGAAGAATCAAGCATAGTTTGATCATTACGAGAAAGCCGAGCATAAAAGTTTGAAGAATTATTTCTCTTGAGAGCTCATGATTGGGGCATGTGTGAAGCATATACTTAAGCCTCCCCCAAGCTTGAGCGATACTTTCTCCTTCGCGCGGCCAGAAATTATAGATGTAATTCCGATCACGATGAACCAAATGCATAGGATAAAATTTCTGGTGGAACTCCAGTTTCAACCGATTCCAATCCCATGTGTCAGTATCATCACATAGCTATACCATGTCAATGCCTTTCCCTCCAAAGATAAAGAGAATACTTTCTTCTTAGCTCTATCTCCAGATAAACCTGCAAGCTTAAACAATCCACAAATTTCATCCACATAGATCAAGTGCATATCAGGATGTTTAGTTCCATCGCCTGCATAAGGATTAGCTAACAGTTTCTCAATAAGACCAACAGGAATTTCATAAGCAATATCTTCAGTAACTTCAATAGGTGGTGGAGAGGCAACTCTAGTGATTTCCGGTCGAGGTGAAGATACCCCGAACAAGCCTCTCAAAGGATTACTTTCCATAGTGACAAGTAGCAATAAATTTCAGCACATAGCAAAAATGTTTCCTTACCAATTTCCACTTACCAAAGGTGCTTCACTCCCCAGCAACGGCGCCAGAAAAGAGTCTTGATGACCCACAAGTGTAGGGGATCAATCGTAGTCCTTTCGATAAGTAAGAGTGTCAAACCCAATGAGGAGCAGAAGGAAATGACAAGCGGTTTTCAGCAAAGTAGTTTCTGCAAGCACTGAAATAAGCGGTAACAGATAGTTTGATAGCAAGGCAATTTGTAATGAGTAACAAGTGACAAGTGTAAATAAGGTGCAGAAAGACAGCCCAATCCTTTTGAGTGCAAAGGACAGGCCAGAACAAGTACTTATAATGATGCAAACATTCTTGAGGACACATGGGAATTTCATCTAGTCACTTTCATCATGTTCATTCGATTCGCGTTCGTTACTATGATGATTTGATATGTGGGTGGACCGGTGCTTGGGTGCTGTTCTTACTTGAACAAGCCTCCCACTTATGATTACCCCCTCTCACAAGCATCCGCAACTACGAAAGAAGAATTAAGACAAAGTCTAACCATAGCATTAAACATGTGGATCCAAATCAGCCCCTTACGGAGTAGCGCATAAACTGGGGTTTAAGCTTCTGTCACTCTAGCAACCCATCATCTAATTACTACTCCACAATGAGTTCCCTTAGGCCCATCAAAATATATATCATCAAAATATCGAACGAATACCAAGACTTCTCCCATGTCCTCAAGAACAAAAGTAACTACTCACTCATCATCATGATGTTCAAGATCAGAGGGGTATTGAATAACATAAAGGATATGAACATTTAATATCTCACGAGGCAAACCAACTAGCATCAACTACGATAAGTAATCAACACTACTAGCAAATCACAAGTAGCAATCTATAGTTTTGACACAAAGATTGGATACAAGAGATGAACTAAGGTTTGAGATGAGATGGTGCTATTGATGATGATGATGAAGATTGGTCCTCCCACGATGGGAGGGTTGTTGGTGATGACGAAGGCTTCGATTTCCCCCTCCCGGAGGGAAGTGTCCCCGGCAGAATCTGCCCGCCGGAGAGCAAAAGTGCTCCTGCTCTAGTTCCGCCTCGTGGCGGCGGCGCCTCGTCCCGAAAGTCACCCCGTAAAAGTTTTAGGGTAAAATGAACTATATACCAGAAGGAGGAGGCCGGAGGTGGGCCAGGGCCTCCACATGGCACCAGGGCGCACCCCAGGGGGGGCGCGCCCAGGTGCCATGTGGGCACCTGGTTGGCCTCCTCCAGTAACTTCTTGGCCCAGTATTTTTTATATATTCTGAAATAATTCTCCGTTGATTTTCAGCCCATTTGGAGATGTGTAGAATAGGTATCTCTGCTGTAGCTTTTTCTGGCCCTGAAATCCAGCTGCCGGTATTCTCCCTCTTTGAGTAAACCTTGCATATTAAGAGAGAAAAGGCATTAGAAATACTCCATGAAGCATTATATTGAATAAAAACTTTATAAATAACAGCAATAAAACATGATGCAAAATGGACATATCAAGGAGTACGAGAATTTGAATGCATGCCCGGTATGCGGTGCATTGCGCTATAAGATCAGCCCCGATGACCCTGGTGACGATGTTGAGGGCGAGCGCCCCAGGAAGACGATTCCTGCCAAGGTGATGTGGTATGCTCCTATAATACCACGGTTGAAACATTTGTTCCAAAACAAAGAGCATGCCAAGTTGATGCGATGTCACAAAGAAGACCGTAAGAAAGACGGGAAGTTGAGAGTACCCGCTGACGGGTCACAGTGGAGAAAAATCGAGAGAAAGTGGCGGGACTTTGCAGATGACGCAAGGAATGTATGGTTTGGTTTAAGTGCAGATGGCATTAATCCTTTTGGGGAGCAGAGCAGCAATCATAGCACCTGGCCTGTGACTCTATGTATCTATAACCTTCCTCCTCTATTGTGCATGAAGCGGAAGTTCATTATGATGCCAGTGCTCATCCAAGGCCCCAAGCAACCCGGCAATGACATTGATGTGTACCTAAGGCCATTAGTTGAAGAACTTTTATAGCTGTGGGACATAAAAGGTGTACGTGTGTGGGATGAGCACAAACAGCAGGAATTTGACCTACGAGCGTTGCTGTTTGTAACCATCAATTATTGGCCTACTCTTAGTAACCTTTCAGGATAGACAAACAAGGGGTACCACACATGCACGCACTGTTTAGATGATACCGAAAGTATATATTTGGATAAATGTAAGAAGAATGTGTACCTGGGACATCGTCGATTTCTTCCGATCAAGCATTTCTTAAGAAAGAAAGGCAAACATTTCAAAGGTGAGGCAGAGCACCGGAAGAAGCCTCGCCACCGTACTGGTGATGATATAATTGATATGGTCAAGGATTTAAAAGTAATCTTTGGAAAGGGTCCTGGCGGACAATCTGTTCCGAATGACGCTGACGGACACGCACCCATGTGGAAGAAGAAATCTATATTTTAGGTCCTACCCTATTGGAAAGACCTAGAGGTCCGCTCTGCAATCGACGTGATGCACGTGATGAAGAATCTTTGCGTGAACCTGCTAGGCTTCTTGGGCATGTATGGGAAGACAAAATATACACCGAAGGCACGGGAGGACCAGCAACGTATGCACGAAAAAGACGGCATGCATCCAAAGCAGTATCAAGGTCCTGCCAGCTACGCTCTTACCAAAGAAGAGAAGGAAATCTTCTTTGAATGCCTGCTCACTATAAAGGTCCCGTCTGGCTTCTCGTCGAATATAAAGGGAATAATAAATATGGCAGAGAAAAAGTTCCAGAACCTAAAGTATCATGACTGCCATGTGATTATGACTCAACTGCTTCCGGTTGCATTGAGAGGGCTTCTACCGGAAAATGTTCGATTAGCCATTGTGAAGCTATGTGCATTCCTCAATGCAATCTCTCAGAAGGTAATCGATCCAGAAATCCTGCCAAGGTTACAGAATGATTTGGTGCAATGTCTTGTCAGTTTCGAGTTGGTGTTCCCACCATCCTTCTTCAATATCATGACGCACGTCCTAGTTCACCTAGTCGAAGAGATTTCCATTCTGGGTCATGTATTTCTACACAATATGTTCCCCTTTGAGAGGTTCATGGGAGTCTTAAAGAAATATGTTCATAACCGTGCTAGGCAAGAAGGAAGCATCTCCAAGGGCCATGAACCATTCGTCCAAGCCAATGATGTGGCGCAGGTTTTCTATGTGAAGGACATGTCTATGAAGCCGAGAAAAAGAAAAGATAAGGAAGCGAATACATCATACGATGAGCCAAAGCGCCACATAGTTCTTTCAGGGAAAAGAAACATCGTGGGAGTGGTGGACAAGACAGACATGTCAGAAGATTATGAAAAGTTTCATGAAATTCCTCCCTTCACAGTGAAGACTGACCCAAGCATCCAGTTAAATGATGAAGATTGTCCATGGTTACGGCGCAAAGGGACACACGTGAAGAAAAAGTTTTATAGCCCAAGATCCCACTCTGGGATGTGACCGGCTTCACCGTCATCTCTTTCTTCTCTAGTGAGTTTCCGGACTTATCTGGAAAGTCCCACTTCGGACAAACCGGAGGGAATCTTTGTAATAGTTAGGGTATATATGTGTTTTGGCATTTGAAACGCGAAGGAACATTATGTAGGAGTTAATCAATGCAATTATGTCCAAACAAAATATTTAACTATGTGTTTTGACTTCGTTTGCTATTTTTCATGCATTTATTGATTTTTTTTGAGCTAAATGACCCTGAAATTGAAAAGCACTACAAATGAACTCTGAAAAGGTTGAAACTTGGCATGGTATCATCATTTCACCCACATAGCATGTGCTAAAAAGTTGAGAAGGTTACGGCAAAAACTGGATGCACTTCATGTACAAAATGGACAATCTCTTTCGAAGTATCAGGGTTTCGGACGAGAACTCATCTGTTAAAAAGGCATTTCAGTTTTTTAAACTTATTTTAACTCCAAACTTTTTGTGAGTTCAATATGCACCATTCAAAGCCACGTCATCAATTTTGAACCCTTTCTGACTTCGTTTGCTATTTTTCATGCATTTATTGATTTTTTGAGCTAAATGACCCTGAAATTGAAAAGCACTACAAATGAACTCTGAAAAGGTTGAAACTTGGCATGGTATCATCATTTCACCCACATAGCATGTGCTAAAAAGTTGAGAGGGTTACGGCAAAAACTGGATGCACTTCGTGTACAAAATGGACAATCTCTTTCGAAGTATCACGGTTTCAGACGAAAACTCATCTGTTACAAAGGCATTTCAGTTTTTCAAACTTATTTTAACTCCAGACTTTTTGTGTGTTCAATATGCACCACTCAAAGCCACGTCATCAATATTCAACCCTTTCTGACTTCGTTTGCTATTTTTCATGCATTTATTGATTTTTTTGAGCTAAATCACCCTGAAATAGAAAAGCACTACAAATGAACTCTGAAAAGGTTAAAACTTGGCATGGTATCATCATTTCACCCACATAGCATGTGCTAAAAAGTTGAGAGGGTTACGGCAAAAATTGGATGCACTTCGTGTACAAAATGGACAATCTCTTTCGAAGTATCGGGGTTTCGGACGAAAACTCATCTGTTACAAAGGCATTTCAGTTTTTCAAACTTATTTTACCTCCAGATTTTTTGTGTGTTTAATATGCACCACTCAAAGGCACGTCATCAATTTTCAACCCTTTCGAACTTCGTTTGCTATTTTTCATGCATTTATTGATTTTTTTGAGCTAAATGACCCTGAAATTGGAAAGCACTATAAATGAACTCTGAAAAGGTTGAAACTTGGCATGGTATCTTCATTTCACCCACATAGCATGTGCTAAAAAGTTGAGAGGTTTACAGCAAAAATTGGATGCAATTCGTGTACAAAATGGACAATCTCTTTCGAAGTATCGGGGTTTCGGACGAAAACTCATCTGTTACAAAGGTATTTCAGTTTTTCAAACTTATTTTAACTTCATACTTTTTGTGCATTCAATATGCACCATTCAAAGCCACGTCATCAATTTTCAACCCTTTTTGACTTTGTTTGCTATTTTTCATGCATTTATTAATTTTTTTGAGCTAAATGACCCTGAAATTGAAAAGCACTACAAATGAACTCTGAAAAGGTTGAAACTTGGCATGGTATCATCATTTCACCCACATAGCATGTGCTAAAAAGTTGGGAGGGTTACGGCAAAAACTGGATGCACTTCGTGTACAAAATGGACAATCTCTCTCGAAGTATCAGGGTTTCGGACGAAAACTCATCAGTTACAAAGGCATTTCAGTTTTTTAAACTTATTTTAACATAAGTGAGTGTATAAAAATTAGGATGTGATTTGAAGAAGGTTAAAAAATTGACATAACATATGAAAAAATAAAAAATACCCGCCTACTAGCCACCACGGCCTGCATACGACTAGAAACCCAACAATATCTGGGCCAGGATGCAGGCCCGCAGGGCAAGTAGGCCCCACAAGGCAGAGGAACATTAGGCATATACTGCCTGCTTTAGAGGAGCTTGAGATGGAAGCCGCGGCGAGGCTTATAAACTGGTGCGAGGGCGCTTCGCTTGGCGAGGTGGGACTAAACTTCCACCGCACCTCGCCGTGTCAGAACCAGATCTTTAGTCCTGGTTGGTGGCTCCAACCGGGACTAAAGGCCCCCTTTAGTCCCGGTGCGAGCCACCAACCGAGACTAAAGGTATGGGCTTCCCGCCGCTCGGCCTGGTGAAAATTCACCTTTAGTCCCGGTTCGTGGCTCGCACCGGGACTAAAGGGGGCCTTTAGTCCCGGTTGGAGCCACCAACCAGGACTAAAGGGTTTCGTATATATACACAGACTTGGAAAATTTCCCCCAAATCGCTCCACTCTCTCGACGATGCCGAAACAGAGGACGAGGCCAGGCTGCTGCGCCGGAGATCACTGTCACCTCGCCTTGCCGTCACTGTCGCCGTCGCCTCGCCTCGCCTCACCGTCGTCGTCGCCGTCGCCTCGATCGACCTCGCCGGCCCCTCTCCTCCCTCGACCTCGCCATCACCGTTGCCTCGCCTCGCCGTCTTCGTCACCGTCGCCTCGCCTCGCCGTCGCCGTCGCGCGCCTCGACCTCGCCTGCCCCTCTCCTCCCTCGACCTCACCATCGCCGTCGCCGTCGCCGTCGCCTTGCCTCGCCGTCGCCGTCGCCTCGACCACGCCCGCTGTGAGCCCCTGTCCTCCCTCTTCCCCCTCTCCTCCCTCGACCTCGCCGGTGCAAACACACACACACACACACACACTAGATTGTTTTTTTTCACTAGCTAGTTTTTTTTCTTCTATTTTTTAGTTTTTTATACTTTTAATGTTGTATCATGTATAGTATAGAAAAAATTTGCATAGGAAAAATTTTGAACATAGGGTGAAATTTTGACCAAGCATAGAAAAAAGTTGACCATATGTATAGCATAGAAAAAATTTGCATAGAAAAAAGTTGACCATGTATTAAAAATATTTTAATGTTGTATCTTAAAAATATTTGCAAAAGTTTGTCATGTATTTGCATAATCAAGTGAACAAGAATTACAAAAATCATAATCAAGCATTTAAAAAATGTTAAATTTGCATAGAAACATTTTTGGCGTCGACGATGCCCGGCCCGCATCCTCGTCGTCGACTCGGTGGCGACAACCTGCTTGAGAGGCGCCACGTCCGGGACTGGGCTCCGCCGGGCTGGCACTGGGAGGTGCTACCTTCCGGGGCACGCAGCTTGGTGAGGAACCAGGCTCCCATCGTCGACCCGGAGCTTCTTTTGTGGCGGTCGTGTGGGTCACTATCGGTGCGGAGGGAGGCGGCCCCCGAGGAGGTGGTACATCACCGTGTCAGGGAGGAGGACAAGCACGTCCGTCGCTACATGGTTGCGTTGGACGGCAGGTTTTCCAATACCTGGCAGGTTCTTCAGGGATCTCACCCGATCCTGTGATGGTTCCTTCTCTTTGGGTGTCCACCGCCCACGCCTTAGGAACCACGAGTGAACTAGATTATTCGATAATATTCGATATGTATTAGCTAGTGATGTTATATGATAATATTCGAGATGTATTAGTGATAATACTCGAGATGTATTTGAAATTATATTCGATAATATTCGATGATGCATTAACTAGATTATTCGAGATGTATTAGTGATAATATTCAAGATGTATTCGAGATTATATTCGAGATTATATTCGAGATGATTCGATGATGCATTCTAATTTGAATACTAAATTGTTTTATCTTTCTTCTGGATTAGTTAAGCTATGGATGCTAGAGGCAGAGACGATGATCAAAACAAGATCATGTTCGACATGATCCGGAACCCAGAGGGTGAACCTGATCAAGATGACGGCTCACAATATCTTAACAATTCCGGTGAGGGAATATTTCTGGAAGAACCAACAGACGAAGGCCACACAAACACTGATGGCGAAGGAATTGATCTTCAATTAACAAAGACCGGCGAGGTATATATAAGGCCTCTGGTGATCATTACATGTATTAATTGATTTGTATATATATGGTGATGTAGTCGAACGTTGCATGGGAAACAGGAGAGTGAATCTACATACCCTTGTAGATCGCTAAGCGGAAGCGTTAAGAAACGCGGTTGATGTAGTCGAACGTCTTCGAGATCCAAATCGCAAGTCGTCCCTCGATCCAATCACGATCCAGCGCCGAACGGACAGCACCTCCGCGTTCAACACACGTACGGCTTGATGACGCCTTCACCTCCTCGATCCAGCGAGCGATGGTGAAGTAGTAGATGAGTTCCGGCAGCACGACGGCGTGGTGACGGTGGTGAAGAACAATTTCAGCAGGGCTTCGCCAAGCACTGCGGAAACTATGACGTAGGAGGAGCTAGAGGTTGCCGGCACACGGCTTGGGGAAATCTCAATGTGTACTTTGTGCTAGCCCTACCCCTCTATATATATGTTGAGCCCTGGGGTCGAAACTTGGAGAAAAAACCTCTTCAAGGTCGGTTTAGCCCGCAAGGCAAGAGTCCCACTCGGACTCCAGTACGGCAGTACCGCGGCTCAAGCGGTAGTACCGCTCACGAGCGGTAGTACCGCTTAAGGCGGTAGTACCGCTTCACACAAGCGGTAGTACCGCTTACGCGGTAGTACTGCCTTACCAGTGGTAGTACCGCTTAAGGCAGTAGCAAAACTTCCTTTTGCACTTCCAAAACCTCGTGGGCTTTACCCCTTGGCCCATATAAAGTGTCCTCGTACCCGAACATTTCGGGAAACATCCGAAACCCTTTCCGGAGACCAAACACTATTATCACATATATCAATCTTTACCTCCGGACAATTCCGGAGATCCTCGTCATGTCCGGGATCTTATCCAGGACTCCGAACAACCTTCGGTCACCAACACAACAACTCAACTATACTTATATCGTCACCAAACGTTAAGTGTGTAGACCCTACGGGTTCGAGAACTATGCAGACATGACCGAGACACCTCTTCGGTCAATAACCAATAGCGGGACCTGGATGCCCATATTGGCTTCTACATATTCTACGAAGATCTTTTATCGTTTGAACCTCTATGTCAAGGATTCAGTTAATCCCGTATGCTGTTCCTTTTGTTCTTCGGTATGTTACTTGCCCGAGATTCGATCGTCGGTATCTCTATACCTAGTTCAATCTCGCTACCGGCAAGTCTCTTTACTCGTTCCGTAATACAAGATCCTGTGGCTAACTCTTTAGTCACTTTGCTTGCAAGGCTTATTGTGATGTTGTATTACCGAGTGGGCCCTGAGATACCTCTCCGTCACACGGAGTAACAAATCCCAGTCTTGATCAATGCCAACCCAACAGACACCCTCGGAGATACCTATAGAGCACATTTATAGTCACCCAGTTACGTTGTGATGTTTCATACACACAAAGTATTCCTCCGGTGTTAGGGAGTTGCATGATCTCATGGTCATAGGAACAGATACTTGACATGCAGAAAACAATAGCAATAAACTGACACGATCTTATGCTATGTTCATAGTTTGGGTCTTGTCCATCACATCATTCTCCTAATGATGTGACCCCGTTATCAAATGACATCTCATGTCCATGGCTAGGAAACCTTCACCATCTTTTGATCAACTAGCTAGTCAACTAGAGGCTTACTAGGGACACGTTGTTTGTCTATGTACCCACACATGTTTATGAGTTTCCAATCAATACAATTATAGCATGGATAATAAACGATTATTACGAACAAGGAAATATAATAATAACCAATTTATTATTGCCTCTAGGGCATATTTCCAACAGTCTCCCACTTGCACTAGAGTCAATAATCTAGTTCACATCACCATGTGATTTACATTGTTACGAATCGAACACCCATGCAGTTCTGGTGTTGTTCATGTTTAGCCCTTGGAAGAGGTTTAGTCATTGGATCTGCAACATTCAGATCTGTGTGTACTTTGCAAATATTTATGTCGTCCTCCTTGATGTAATCGCGGATGGAATTGAAACGTCGCATTATGTGTCTGGTCCTCTTGTGAAACCTCGGTTCCTTGGCTAGAGCAATGGCACCAGTGTTATCACAGAACAGAGTCATTGGGTTTAGTGCACTAGGCACTACTCCAAGATCTGTCATGAACTCCTTCATCCAGACACCTTCCTTCGCCGCCTCCGAGGCAGCGATGTACTCCGCTTCGCATGTAGAATCAGCTACTACGCTTTGCTTGGAACTGCACCAGCTAACCGCACCTCCATTAAGAATAAATACGTATCCGGTTTGCGACTTAGAGTCATCCGGATCAGTGTCAAAGCTTGCATCGACGTAACCCTTTACGATGAGCTCTTGATCACCTCCATAAACGAGAAACATGTCCATAGTCCCTTTCAGGTACTTCAGGATATTCTTGACCGCCGTCCAGTGTTCCATTCCTGGATCACTTTGAAACCTTCCGACCATACTCATGGCAAGGCTGACATCGGGTCTGTGCACAGCATTGCATACATGATAGAGCCTATGGCTGAAGCATAGGGGACGACACTCATCTTTTCTCTATCTTCTGCAGTCACTGGGCATTGAGTCTTACTCAACTTCGCACCTTGCAAAACAGGCAAGAACCCCTTCTTGGACTGATCCATTTTGAACTTCTTCAAAATCTTATCAAGGTATGTGCTTTGGGAAAGTCCTATTAAGCGTCTCGATCTATCTCTATAGATCTTGATGCCTAATATGAAAGCAGCTTCTCCTGGGTCCTTCATTGAAAAACTCTTGTTCAAATATTCCTTCACGCTTTCCAACATTTCTATATTGTTTACAATCAGTAATATGTCGTCCACATATAATATTAGAAACGCTATAGAGCTCCCACTCACTTTCTTGTAAATACAAGCTTCTCCATAAACTTGTATAAACCCGAACGCTTTGATCACCACATCAAAGCGAAGATTCCAACTTCGAGATGCTTGCACCAGTCCATAAATGGATCGCTGGAGTTTGCAAACTTTGTCAGCATTCTCTGGATCGACAAAACCTTCTGGTTGCATCATATACAACTCTTCCTTAAGGAAACCGTTAAGGAACGCTGTTTTGACATCCATCTGCCAAATTTCATAATCGAAAAAGGCAGCTATTGCTAACATGATTCTAACGGACTTAAGCATCGCTACGGGTGAGAAAGTCTCATCGTAGTCAACTCCTTGAACTTGTGAAAAACCCTTTGCCACAAGTCGAGCTTTATAGACGGTGACATTACCGTCCGCGTTCGTCTTCCTCTTAAAGATCCATTTATTCTGAATGGCCTTACGCCCTTCAGGTAATACTTCCAAAGTCCATACTTTGTTTTCATACATGGATCCCATCTCGGATTTCATGGCCTCTAACCATTTCTCAGAATCCGGGCCCATCATCGCTTCTCCATAGCTCGTAGGTTCATCGTTGTCCAACAACATGACCTCTAAGACAGGGTTGCCGTACCACTCAGGAGCAGTACGCGTCCTTGTCGACCTACGAGGTTCGATAGCAACTTGATCCGAAGCTTCATGATCATCATCATTAACTTCCTCCTCAGCTGATGTAGGCTCTACAGAAACATCTTTCTGTACTGCGCTACTCTCAGGTTGAAGTAAAGGTTCAACAACCTCATCAAGTTCTATCTTCCTCCCACTCAATTTTTTCGAGAGAAACTCTTTCTCAAGAAATGTTCCGTTTTTAGCGACAAACACTTTGCCTTCGGATCTGAGATAGAAGGTGTACCCAACTGTCTCTTTTGGGTATTCTATGAAGACGCATTTCTCCGCTTTGGGTTCCAGCTTTTCAGGCTGAAGCTTTTTGACATAAGCATCACATCCCCAAACTTTAAGAAATGACAGCTTTGGCTTCTTGCCAAACCAAAGTTCATATGGCGTCATCTCAACGGATTTCGATGGTGCCCTATTTAAAGTGAATGCAGCTGTCTCTAATGCATAACCCCAAAACGATAGTGGCAAATCAGCAAGAGACATCATAGATCGCACCATATCCAATAAGGTTCAATTACGACGTTCGGACACACCATTACGTTGTGGTGTTCCAGGCGGTGTTTGTGAAACAATTCCACATTGTCTTAAGTGACTGCCAAACTCATAACTCAGATATTCTCCTCCTTGAACAGATCATAGGAATTTAATCTTCTTGTTACGATGATTCTCAACTTCACTCTGAAATTGTTTGAACTTTTCAAACGTTTCAGACTTGTGTTTCATTAAGTAAATATACCCATATCTACTTAAGTCATCAGTGAAGGTGAGAAAGTAACGATAACCACCGCGCGCCTCAATGCTCATCGGACCGCACACATCAGTATGTATGATTTCCAACAAGTCACTTGCCCATTCCATTGTTCCAGAGAACGGCGTTTTAGTCATCTTGCCCATGAGCCATGGCTCACATGTGTCAAGTGATTCAAAATCAAGTGACTCCAAAAGTCCATCAGCATGGAGCTTCCTCATGCGTTTTATGCCAATATGACCTAAACGGCAGTGCCACAAGAAAGTGGTATTATCATTATCAATTCTACATCTTTTGGCATCAATGTTATGAACATGTGTATCATCCCTATCGAGATTCATTAAGAATAAACCCCTCACAATGGGTGCTTGACCATAAAAGATATTACTCATATAAATAGAACAACCATTATTCTCTGATTTAAATGAGTAACCGTCTCGCAATAAACAAGATCCAGATATAATGTTCATGCTTAACGCAGGCACCAAATAACAATTATTCAGGTTCATCACTAATCCCGATGGTAATCGAAGAGCGAGCGTGCTGACGACGATCACATCAACCTTGGAACCATTTCCCACGCGCATCGTCACTTCGTCCTTTGCTAGCCTCCGTCTATTCCGCAGTTCCTGTTTTGAGTTGCAAATGTGAGCAACCGCACCGGTATCAAATACCCAGGCACTACAAAGAGAGTTGGTAAGGTACACATCAATAACATGTATATAATATATACCTTGTTTGTTGTTGGCCACCTTCTTGTCAGCCAAATACTTGGGGCAATTCCGCTTCCAGTGACCAGATCCCTTGCAATGAAAGCACACAGTTTCTGGTTTGGGTCCAGCCTTGGGTTTCTTCACGGGAGGGGCAACTGCTTTGCCGCTCTTCTTGGAGTTACCCTTCTTACCCTTGCCATTTTTCTTGAAACTAGTGGTTTTATTGACCATCAACACTTGATGCTCCTTCTGAATCTCAGACTCAGCGACTTTCAGCATCGAAAACAGCTCGGCGACTGACTTGTTCATCCCGTGCATGTTATAGTTCAACACGAAGCTTTTATAGCTAGGTGGCAATGATTGAAGAACTCTGTCGGTGATAGCCTCTGGCGGAAGGGGCATCCCCAATTTAGCCAGACGGGTGGAGTACCCAGACATTCTGAGTATGTGATCACTGATAGAGCCGTTCTCCTCCATCTTGCAAGCATAGAACTTATCGAAGATCTCATACCTCTCGATCCGGGCATTCTTCTGAAAGATAAACTTCAACTCCTGGAACATCTCATATGCTCCATGACGTTCAAAACGTCTTTGAAGTCCCGGTTCTAAGCCATACAATATTGCACATTGAACTATTGAGTAATCTTCAGAACGAGCCTGCCAGGCGTTCACAACGTCTAGAGACTCAACTGGAGCGGGTGGATCACCAAGCGGTGCATCAAGGACATAAGCCTTCTGGGAAGCCGTAAGGATAATCCTTAGATTACGGGCCCAGTCCACAAAGTTACTTCCATCATCTTTCAACTTAGCTTTCTCTAGGAACGCATTAAAATTCAGGGGTGCTATCGCACGAGCCATGATCTACAACATAAATATAGCAAAGACAACTTAGACTATCGTTCAAGATAATGAGTTTAGTTAATCATATTACTTAAAAAACTCCCACTCAAATTGACATCCCTCCGGTCACTCGAGTGTCACATGATCCAAATCTACCAACTCAAGTCCGATCATCACGTGAGTTGAGGTGGTTTCAGTGGTGAACTTCTTCATGTTGATCATATCTACTATATGACTCATGTTCGACCTTTCGGTCTCTTGTGTTCCGAGGCCATGTTTGTACATGCTAGGCTCGTCAAGTTTAAACCGAGTGTTCCGCACGTGCAACACTGGCTTGCACCCGTTGTATGCGAACATAGAGTCTATCACACCCGATCATCACGTGGTGTCTCGAAATGACGAACTTTCACAACGGTGCACACTCGGGGAGAACACAATTTTATCTTGAAATTTAAGTGAGGGATCACCTTATAATGCTACCGTCGTCCTAAGCAAAATAAGATGCATAAAAGGATTAACATCACATGCAAATCATAAGTGACATGATATGGCCATGAACTTGTGCTTTTGATCTCCATCTTGAAAGCACCAGCATGATCTCCATCGTCACCGGCATGACACCATGATCTCCATCATCTTGATCTCCATCAACGTGTCACCATGAGGTTGTCGCGCCGACTGTTGCTTCCATGACTATTGCTAACTCATAGCGATAAAGTAAAGCAAAACGGCGAAAAGAATTAAAGACAACTCTATGGCTCCTGCCAGTTGCCGTACTCATCGACATGCAAGTCGTGATATTCTATACAACACATGATCATCTCATACATCACATATATCTCATCATGTAATTGGCCATATCACATCACAACATACCCTGCAAAAACAAGTTAGACGTCCTCTAATTGTTGTTGCAAGTTTTACGTGGCTGCTACGGGTATCTAGCAAGAACGATTCTTACCTATGCAAAAACCACAACGGTGATATAAAAATTGCTTTTCAACCTTCTCAAGGGCCGCCTTTGTCAAATCCGATCCGACTAAAGTAGGAGAGATAGACACCCGCTAGTCATCTTTATGCAACGAAGTTACTTGTCAGTTGATGGAACCGGTCTCTCGTAAGCGTACGAGTAATGTTGGTCCGAGCCGCTTCATCCCACAATACCGCCGAAACAAGAAAAGACCAAGGGAGGAAGCAATATGAATATCAACGCCCACAAACTCCTTTGTGTTCTACTCGAGATCTCATCTACACATAGACCTAGCTCAGATGCCACTGTTGGAGAACGTTTCATGGGAAACAAAAATTTTCCTACGCACACACAAGATCTATCCATGGTGATGAGCATCTACGAGAGGGAGAGTGAATCTACATACCCTTGTAGATCGCTAAGCGGAAGCGTTAAGAAACGCGGTTGATGTAGTCGAACGTCTTCGCGATCCAAATCGCCAGTCGTCCCTCGATCCGATCACGAACTAGTGCCGAACGGACGGCACCTCCGCGTTCAACACACGTACGGCTTGATGACGCCTTCACCTCCTCGATCCAGCGAGCGATGGTGAAGTAGTAGATGAGTTCCGGCAGCACGACGGCGTGGTGATGGTGGTGAGGAACAATCTCTGCAGGGCTTCGCCAAGCACTACGGAGATTATGACGGGAGGAACTAGAGGGTTAGGGTTGCCGGCACATGGCTTGGGAAATCTTGATCTGTCCCGTGTGCTAGCCCTGCCCCTCTATTTATATGTTGAGCCCTGGGGTCTAAACTTGGAGAGAAAGCCTCCACAAGGTCGGTTTTGACCGCACAAGGTCGGTTTGGCCCGCACGAAAAGAGTCCAACTGGGATTCCAGCAGTATCGCGTACAAGCGGTAGTACCGCTCACGAGCGGTAGTACCGCTTGAGCGGTAGTACCGCTTCACACAAGCGGTAGTACCGCTTACGCGGTAGTACTGCCTTACCAGCGGTAGTACCGCTAAGGCAGCAGCAAAACTTCCTTTTGCACTTTCCAATACCTCATGGGCTTTACCCCTTTGGCCCATATAAAGTGTTGCTGCACCCGAACACTTCGGTAAACATCCGGAACCCCTTCCGGTGAATTCCGGAACCCTTCCGGAGATCAAAACACTATTATCACATATATCAATTTTTACCTCTGGACTCTTCCAGAGATTCTCGTCATGTCCGGGATCTTATCCGGGACTCCGAACAACCTTCGGTCACCAACACAATAACTCAACTATACTAATCGTCATCAAACGTTAAGTGTGTAGACCCTGCGGGTTCGAGAACTATGTAGACATGACCGAGACACCTCTACGGTCAATAACCAATAGCGGGACCTAGATGCCCATATTGGTTCCTACATATTCTATGAAGATCTATATCGGTCGAACCTCTATGTCAAGGATTCAGTTAATCCCATATGCTGTTCCCTTTGTTCTTCGGTATGTTACTTGCCCGAGATTCGATCGTCGGTATCTCTATACCTAGTTCAATCTCGTTACCGGCAAGTCTCTTTACTCGTTCCGTAATACAAGATCCTGTGGCTAACTCTTTAGTCACTTTGCTTGCAAGGCTCATTGTGATGTTGTATTACCGAGTGGGCCCTGAGATACCTCTCCGTCACACGGAGTAACAAATCCCAGTCTTGATCCATGCCAACCCAACAGACACCCTCGGAGATACCTGTAGAGCATCTTTATAGTCACCCAGTTACGTTGCGATGTTTGATACACACAAGGTATTCCTCCGGTGTCAGTGAGTTGCATGATCTCATGGTCATAGGAACAGATACTTGACATGCAGAAAACAATAGCAATAAACTGACACGATCATATGTTACGTTTATAGTTTGGGTCTTGTCCATCACATCATTCTCCTAATGACGTGATCCCGTTATCAAATGACATCTCATGTCCATGGCTAGGAAACCTTCACCATCTTTTGATCAACGAGCTAGTTAACTAGAGGCATACTAGGGACACAGTGTTGTCTATATACCCACACATCTATTTGAGTTTCCAATCAATACAATTATAGCATGGATAATATACGATTATCACAAACAAGGAAATATAATAATAACCAATTTATTATTGCCTCTAGGGCATATTTCCAACATATATATATCATAACGAATCGATCTTTCTTCTTTTAGCCCTCCGGATCGAGCAAATCTTCTACAAGCCGCAGGGCAGTACGAGGCCCGGCCAAAGAGTTGCCGGCTGGCATAAATTACAACATCGATGAGATCAAACCAAATGGTGAACCGCTTGCTCCTAAACAGAATGCGGACATATTTACTCGTCAGTGCAGAGTTATTGTCAGGGACCAAATCCCGATCTCCATTCAAGAATGGAATAAGCCAAAGGAAGATCAAGGAGTTAGTTTTTTCGATGAAAGAGCAAAAGATCTGCTTTGGGATACGCTCATGTCACATTTCACCCTACCAGACCATCTCACAGATGCAGAACGGGAGAAAGTCAAGAAGAGTGCTCTTAAGAAGATGGCCACACAATTCTCCAACTGGAAGAAAAGATTATGGGGCATGTACGTCGACGCAGAAAAGCAGACTCCAGAATTCACTGGACCAATGGAGAAGGTAAAAGAACACTGGGACTTATTTGTGGAGTTCAAGGAATCGGAAGAAGCTCAGGAACGGTCGAGGAAAAATAAGCTCAATGCTGCGAAAAAAAAGTTTCACCATGTTCTGGGTCCAGGTGGCTACCAGAATGGCCGGCCTAAGTGGGATGCATCTGAGGAAAAGATGATTGATGCAGGGGTCACTCCAAAAACTTTGGGTTGGCCCGACAGGTGCAGGACTTGGTTTTATGCGCATGGAGGAAAGTTGGACCCAAAGACTGGGGAGATTATGGTGCATGCAATAGAAGCGGCTCGAACGGGGGTGTTCCAGCCTGAGAGAGAGAACGGCGAGCTTACACGCGCCCTTGGGAATCCTGAACACCCGGTACGAACACGAGGCAAAGGCTTTGTTCCGTGGGTTGAGGGGTTTGTGGACTGGAACGACACTTATAGAAGCTGTGCGAGAAAGAAGAAGCAGGATGCAGACAGGCTTCAAAGGGTAGAATCAAAGAACGCGGAGTTGGAACGCGCTTTCATGCAGCAGCAGGAGCAGATCGACACACTTAGCCAACAAAGGGCGTCTCAGTGGCAGGAGCAAGCAGATCCAGCATTGGATAGTACCATCCCATCTATGCCGAAAAGCAGCGTGGGTTCCACGGGGGTCCCGGCCAATGATGCACTGCTGGCTTGCTACCCCGTGGATGATATCCAAGAGACGACAACTTGTGAGCTGCACATGAAACTAAAGAACATATCTATGCTTTACCGAATGCACCTGGAGCAACCATCCACGGCAATCCGATTCCACCTGGCTATGCTCGTGTCGGGGTGGATGCAGTTCTGTCGGGATATGACTCACTGGAGCTTGACTTTCCTGGAGGTGAAGGGGAGCAGACACTGGGAGAAGCCATACGTGGTCACATTGTATGGAGAAAGGATTGTATCATGTTTCCAAACTCGGTGTCAAGGCTACCGACTCCTCCTGATCCAAGTCCGTCGCGTCAGCCGACTACAACCCACCCCGAGATGGAGCGCATCGCGAGTCCACCATATCGATCTCCGCCGCGTCAGCCGAATCCACCAAACCCCGAGCCGGAGCCCAGCGCGAGTCCGCGATATCGATCTCTGTCGCGTGAGCCGACTCCAAAGCGGAAGAGAGCACCAAAGAAGAAACCAAATCAGCCTCCTACCAAAAAGAAGTTAGCTTACGATCTGACTGAGGAGGAAAACAACGCGATCGTGGATGCCCAAGTGAAGGCCCATTTTGCATGGAAACCGCCCCCGCCGAAGGAGAAAGTACCTGACGAAGCCGTACAACACTTTCTGGATTTTCCTAAACCGACTGAGAAAAGGCGACGATCAGACTATGACCACTCTATTAGCAAGTCATATCATCAACAAAAAAATCAGCAGTCGAGCGGTTCAGGTAGTAATAATAAATGTGGGAAAACTGTTCCCCACCTCGGAGAACAGGCAGTGCAATCGACCCCCCCACTCAAGGTGAGTACCGAAAGGGCGGTAATTACCGACGCTCATAGAGAGAGGGCTAGAGAGTTTGGTATCACTGTTGAACAACTCCTAGGCATGGAGGAAGTCCCCGCGGGGGAACTAGCATGGACATATGTCCGAGGGCAGCCTCTGGTCAGGCCTGGGGAGGAGAAGCTTCAATCAACACAAATGTACAAATTGCATCAATGGTACCTAAGAGAAGTAAAGGCCGGGCGAGAGAGCCTCATGGTGAAAGTCAAGTCAGAGCATTACTTCCGTGAAAAAGATTTGTGGATTGAATTTCCAGAATTTTTTTAGTTATTCAATCAACAAGCACTCGACAAATCTCTCGTCAGTTGCTATTGCCTGTAAGTGATTTCTTTCTGTAATTTAAGTCTCTAGCTCAGCTCGTTCATTGCCTGTAATTATCCCCACTATATTCTTTTGTGTGGTATTATCCAGAATGGAGATTTTTGAATTGAAAAGAGATGGAGTCTATGGTATTGGGTTCATTGACCCAAATACCGTTAATGAAAGTGTGTTAAAAGAACACCCCGAAGACACAGAGAATAGCTTGCTAATGTTTTTGAAGGAAATAAATACCAAACCAAATATACTTTTGCCTTACAACTTCAAGTGAGTGTTACTGTCTCGTACCTACATATTCTATTTTTGCTTACTCGATGTTAAGTGTAGTTGATGCATGCCCGCTTATACAAACGTGTGCGTAGATTCCACTGAATCCTGCTAATCATTAGAGTTGATGAAGGACAAGTTGAAGTACTGGACTCACTGAGTAAACCCCATGAAGAATACAGGAGCCTGTATTTGATGCTCGACAGGTAATTTCAATCATTATCGCACTATGTCGGCCTCTTTAGTTCATTTCTTGATATCAAGTAATTAATATATAACTCCTTTATTCAGGGTTTGGAAAAAGTTCATCAAAGAGGTTGTCGATGAATGGAAACCAGAGCTGAAATGGCGACGGGGCAAGGTAATTAAGTAGTACTAGCTACGTCCGCGCATCTCTTTAATTCTAGTTTCAATACCATTATCATGCTTGATTATTATCTGATTGAATTCTATTCTCGTAAAGTGCTCGAGGCAGGAACAGGGGACCAATTTATGTGCATACCACATTTTCCAGAACATTCGCTCTTTCACCGAAAGTAGCAAAGATGGAAGAAATCTTTGGGTACGTAAACACTATTCACAATTTTTTTATCATGATCTAATATATATACACACAACTAATATATTCATATTGATCTCCTTCTTTAAAGATGGTGGAGATGCGGGATAGGCTCCTAACAAAGGACCACATACGAGCACTTCAAGAGGTAATGGCGGGATTTTTGGTTGACCAGGTCATATCTCCCGATGGAGAATACCATTACACCCCCGATCCATAATGATCTGCAAATTGTAGGAGAAATTGTATATGCCAAATTGTATATATGTGTGTATGCATGGTCGTACGATAAATTCTATGATATATGATTGGTTCTACAAGAAATTCTATTATATATGCATATATAACGTGTACAGTATCTAGTAGCGTAAAATATGTTTGAAATGAAAAAAAATTAAATGGAAAACACAAAATGAAAAGGAAAAATAAACAATAAACCCCTAAACCTCTAAACCTTTAGTCCCGGTTGGTGTCACCAACCGGGACTAAAGGTCCCCAGCCCCCGGCGCGCGCTGCCTGCCACGTGGCAGAGATTTAGTCCCGGTTGGTGACACCAACCGGGACTAAAGGTCCCCAGCCCTCGGCGCGCGCGGCCACCCACGTGGCAGGGATTTAGTCCCAGGTCGTGTCCAACCAGGACTAAAGGGTCTGGGCCTTTAGTCCCGATTTATTAGTCCCGGTTGGTGAACCGGGACTAAAGGCCCTTCCCAACCAGGACTATAGGCTTGTTTTCTACTAGTGTTAAGAGAGAAAAGGCATTAGAATTACTCCATAAAGTGTTATATTGACCAAAAACACTAAATAACAGTAGGAAAACATGATGCAAAATGGACGTATCACGCTCCTAGGCCTCCCCGACCCACCCCCAACCTAACCCGCCTCCTACCGCTGGAGGCAGCCGTCGAGGGCGAGCGAGCGACGGCGGCAGCCGGAGCGAGGGAGCCTGCGGCGCCGTGACGGGTCGCTCCTCTGCCGCCGGATCTGTGACCTACTCCGCCGCCTCCTCTGCTCGCTGTCCTGCATCGTGCCACCTACCTCCCAGCACCTCCTCCCCACCCCGCCGGCCGGTGACGTGCCACACCGCCGACCCCGGCGACGCGCCACCACACCGCCCCCCGGGACGCGCCGCCACGCCGCCCCGCCGGCCAGCCGCCCCAAAAGTACAGACAGCCACGGCCGCCTCCTGAGCTTTGCCTTCCAGGCGGCCAACGTGTCTGCCTCCCGACATCCGCCGCAGTTCGTGGCCTCTTCCACCTGCAGGTCGTCGTCTCCCAAAGCTCCTTGCCTGCATCAATGGCGCCGCCTTCCAAGCTTTTTCCAATGCGCCGCCGACGAGAGAAAGAAGACGTCAGATGCAAGAACATGCCTCCGCAGGTGATGCGTGCTTCCCACATGATTTTTTCTCAAATTTGAGTCTGCCTGATTGCTCCTGAAGCACGAATGATCAGTTCAAGAACATACCACATTTGTGTCAGTTCATCAGTTCGTCAGTCCCTGTCTGCAAAAAATTAAATTAAAAATTGCACACACTATGTTCTGTCTACTATTAGGTTCATCAGTACAACATGTGCTGCATCAGCAGCACATGTCCTGTGATACAGAAGCTGATAGTACATTGCAAAAATGCTTGCATCAGTTCATTACACCCCTGCCACTTGACGCACAATTTGGATGTCGAGGTTACTATCAGTACCTCTAAAGTGCTTGCTTCAGTTCCAGTCAAAAAAACATAAACTTATGCATCAGTCCAAGTACCTTCAACAGTTTATATCAGGTTCAACTACCACTGCAAGTTATATGTTATGATTACTAACAGTACCATGTCATGTAGTTGTATCAGTTCGAACGACGAAAAGACTGTTGTTGAAAAGTTTAAATACACCTCATACACAGTAAGTTCAATGGTACAGAAACTAGGAGTACTTATAATGTAAATGCATCAGTTCTAGTGGAAAACAAAAAGACATGCATCAGTTTCATACCTGCCAACTACTCCCAAGTTCAATGTTCAGGTTACTAGCAATACACCAAATGCTGCATTGTACCAAAATAGGATGTACAATGATGCACTGAATTTAGTTAGCTGGATGAAACATTTCAGTTAACTGACAACATTCAGTTAACTGACAAAACATTCAGTTAACTACAAATTCAGTCAAGTAAACTGAAACATCACATTCTGTGCAAGTTGGGGTACTTGGGGTGCTTTTACCTCGGCAAAAAATTCTAGACTAGAACAAAAATGTTCGAAAACTGAATATAGAAAAGTTCAAATACTTGTTCAACTACTAAAATGCAAAAAGTTCAAACAAAAATTGGTTGTCAATTCTGCTAAATTTCTTATTTACGTAAAATCTGACTAGAGCTCAACTAACGATTTCGTCGTAACTAATATCAGTCCCAAAAAAACTTCAGTTCAAAGATATATATCACAACAATACTACAAAAAACCAGGAAAGGTCAGACCACTCACGCTACATAAACACACCACTGTGGCACCAATTTTCAAAGCATTACGCTGTATGAAATTACAATTCAGTACTCACAGCACTATACCATAAGTACACAAGTGATGGGTACAGAAACTATAAAGGCCCAACTTAGGTTGGGACAGATGAAAATTAAATAAGTCTCCCTTTTGACCAATAACTCGCAGGGCGTTGAAAAAAGTGGTCAGTTCAACTAGTGTATACGACTTCAGTGCAAATAAAACTTAACCAAAACAAATCCCCAAGAAAAACAAATCCTAAGCATTCCAATCTGAATGATACACAGCTGCAAAACAAAAAAACAAATAATCAAAAATCATGACACACAAAAAGGAAAATAAAATCAGCGCGTCAATCACCAGTCCAAGTATTCGTCACTCAAAACAGTAAAAAAATGCCATCATTAACGACCCTCAGGCGTGCAAGTGGAATAAGCAGCTGATAAGTACAACTTGACAAGACTGGTCAGTGCGACCAGTGAATACCCCTGCAAAGAAATTGGCTTGGACGGTTGGTTTTTCCAGGCCACCGCCCGCGCCACCCGCTGAGCGGTTGCCACGACGGACTGCAATGGCGACCCCATGACCACTACCCAAACGTGCGCGACGAACCGCCTCCCCCCACGTCCCCAAACACGCCCTGAAATACCCCATTCGCCTCCATCTCTGCCTCATTCCAAGAACCACCATTGCCGCTCCATCTCCCCACAACATCTCTCTTTGAAGCCACCGTCGCTCGAGGAGGGCAATGGCGGAGGAACCGTCTGCCAAGCGTCAGCGTGGCGAGACGTCCGACCAGAGCAGCAACCTCGAGGACGTTCACGTCCCCGGTGAGAAGCTCGCGTACACCAAAACGCTCACAGGGGTTGAGCTCCATGGCAAGGAGACGCTGGAGGTCGTCTGCACCAGCGAACCAGACGAGGCTGACAAGATGATCAACAGGCTCAGGATGAAGGGCGGCGGCTTGTTTCCTAGCTTCATCGGCGTTGATGTGGAGTTTACCAGAAAAGATGAACCTCCGCTGATGGCAGCAGTTCTGCAGTTATGCGTGGAGGAACTCTGCCTGGTATACCACATCACCGCAGCCACAAAATGGTAAACCATCCTACTCATTTCATCTTTTCAATTAGTACTGCTCCCTCGAAATTTCATTAAACTAGTTTCCCAACTAGATGTACTAGTGTAGTTTGTGAAGTGGATGCAATAGTACATGTTTCTCAAGTAGATGCACTGGAATATATTTTGAACCTGATGCACTGAATTACCTATCTGAAAAATGTTGCTCAAGATTAATTTCTGAACTTGATGTACTAGTGTAGTTTCTGACCTTGATGCACTAGTATAGTTTCTGGACTTGATGTATTAAAAGATGTTTCTGAACTTGATGTAGAAAAGTAGTTTCTGAACTTGGTCTGATGTTATTTTCAGCAGCAAAATAAGTAAGAACTTGGTGAAGCACTGGTATAGGTTTTTTTATTGAACAAAAGAAAACTGAACTGGCACTAAGCAACACATAGATCATTCACTCTGGTATATGTTTCTGAACTTGGTGAAGCATTGTAGATACCAAAAAGAAAAATAACATGGTGTACTTGAAAATAATTTCAGAACTTTGTGTACTAGTTTCTGAACTACATTCATCCATGACTTATACAATATAAGCATCTACCTCATGGATTCATCACTTGTAAACCAAAAAAACAGAAGAATTAAATCTTGAAAAACAACACTAATCTTCAATATGTGTCTCCCCTTGCAGGCCCAAGCGCCTCAAAGAGCTCCTAAAGGAGGAGAAGTTGTACACCTTTGTCGGTTTCAGCATTAAAGACGACAAGGAGATGCGGAAGAAGTCTGGTTTGGAGATCAACCCCAACAACTTCATCGACATTCAGCGCAACTGGAGAGTTCCAAACACCAGAAAAGAGTACGACTCCTTGGCTGATGTTGCAGGCAGTGTGATGCACCCATTTTACAAAGACATGAAGAAGAAGATCGACAGGGAAGAAGACCATAAACTGTGGGGAATCAGCCCACTACCAGAAAAGCTCATCAGGTATGCAGCGACAGATGCGTACGCCACCTACCAGTCATCGAAGAAAATCGACAACATCAAAACAGGTCTGGAAATTTCAAAAGAGCAGGAACAGGACCCCTACTACCACTGCCACTATGCGGGATGAACAGTCATCAAAGTCTGCCTTCGTGTTGCTTGCGCTTGTGATTGTCCTTTATCTTGTTGTTTCAAATTCGTAGTTTGCTTTTGTTAGGTTAAACAAGTTTGCTTATGTCATGTGTGTCAGGGTTGAACCAGTTTCCTTATGTCAAGTACATAGTTTGCTTATGTTGTTGAACAAGTTTGCTAGCTTCCTAATTCGTTTATCCATCATTTGAAGTTGAAGTAGCTTGTGAATGAAATTTTGTGGCTGCTCTACAGCACTAGTTATGGAGCAACTAATCACACATGGATGTTTCATGTGCAGTTTATATTCAGCACTGTACGGAAAATAGAACGTTGAAAAAATTCAGTACAATTTGGGATGCTTAACAATGCTTGTAAAAACAAATCCCTCGGGATATCCCGGTTCAAAGTTGAAACAAAAACCTTAGTACTTCATGAATCCCTGTGATGTAAGTCTATATGAACAAAACATGTCCTGTCCTGCAACAGCGATTAGTGAAAGCAGTAACATAGAGTTGTACTGCCAGCATATATTTTACAGAACCCGGGTGGACTAAGAACAACAACAATACTGCCCCTGGACGCTCAGTACAGCTTAGTCCTGTATGGCAGTACTATCACACTAAATAGTTTCAAGAACAACAAAAAAAACAATAATGACAACATTCACTACTAACAAGAATGACAGTACCAGTACACTTGAAGATGTAGTACAGCTTTACTACAATAGACAGGATCAACAAGCATCAGTTCGCATTACTTCATCACTGACAGACTAAGCATAGAAGTACTAGTACAATTGAACTCTCGGTACAACTTAGTTTACACGCAAGTACCATTGTACTAAAATAATGCCAACAACATTGAAAAAAAGAAGGCACAAAACTAAATGAAAAGGTATCAGTTCGAGCCAAGGAGAAACATTCAGTCCTAATAAAAAATCATGCTTACATAAAAACAAGAAAATTCAAAAGAACTACAAACAAAAGCATCAGTCCGCATTGATGGTGCAGTCAAGTACTAGTCGGAAAAACAAAAACAAAAAAAATGACCGCCCAAGGACAAGCCGGCCCAGAAGGATACTTGAACTCGAGCCCATGGCGGAACCGTTGGCGAATCCCTAGTAATCCACGCTGTGCAGGGCCAGCAGACCAGGGCCCACAGGTCATAGAACAGAGAGCGAACGCCGTGTATAAGCGCTCAGGTAAGTATTCAGAGGAGTTCGATCCAGTGGCCTCTCCAGCGTTTATAAACAGGTCGAGAGCCCCCTCGGCTAGCGAGGTGGGACTAAACGCATAGCGCACGCGCAGCCAGCGGTGCACAGTCACGCGCACAGGCCATTTGGGCCGGAAAAGGGCCCAAATACGACTGCTCCTTGGAAGCCTCCCACGTCTCTAATCTGTCCTCACCCCACCCATAAGGCCCGTTAAATAAACTACAGCCAAAAAGTTCGAAAACTGAATATAGAAAGTTCAAATACATGTTCGCAGGCAGTAATTTTAAATTCAAAAATAAAAATAAAAATAAATTTAGCTCTGCACCACGGATAAAAAATAGAAAAAAAATACGATACAAAAACAACGATACTTTAAAAGCGGAGAACTTAATAGGCTATCTGTTAAATGTAGCTAATTTAAACCAGTGGATTAATTTTTACCTTGAAGTTCAACTAATAAAAAGCAAAAAAGTTCAAACAAAAATTGGTTGTCAATTCTGCTAAATTTCTTATTTAAATAAAATCTGGCTAGAGCTCAACTAGTGATTTCGTCATAAATAATCCCAATCCCAAAAAAAACTTCAGTTCTAACATATATATGACACCAGTTCTACAAAACCAAGAAGGGGTCAGTCCACTCACGCTACATCCACATACTACTGTCACTCGAATTTTTAAAAGCCTTGCGCTGTATGAAATTACAATTAAGAACTCACAGAACTATACCATAAGTACACGAAAGAGGTTGGCACAGATGGAAATAAAATAAGTCTCACTTTTGAGCAACAACTCGCAATACAATGAAAAAAGAGTTTCACTTCAACTAGTGTATAAGACTTCAGTTCCACACTGAAAACATCACAAACTACCCTGGTTATTACATATAGTTTGCAAGACATCCAAAGCCTACAAACAAAGCCTACAATATTTTCAAGACATAAATCACACAAGAATACCAATCACTACACAAATGATAATCAATTCTTCTATGCATCAGGAGCCAAAGCCTGGACCTCCTCGGGCAGCTCCGTCAACAGAACCTGGTTGTTTGGGTCGAACACGACTGAATACAGATCCTCAGCATTCCAATCAACAATACGCGGCTGCAAACAAAAACTGAATAATGAAAAATCATAACACAGGAAAAAGGAAAACACAAATCAGCCAACACACAGAAAAGTGAAAGCTGAACTAGAACCCACATCATTATTTTGAATATTCCCGACGATCTTTGCACCATCATAGTTCATCGCAAACTTCAAAGCATAATGGCCACATTCATTCGGCCCTTGAAAGGGAATCTTCACAAACATTGGTCTCTTTGCTAAAACCTTCCAATTGGCCTGCTTGCTTGCATTATACTGAGCCTCACCATACACAGCCTTCATTACTTCGACCAATCTAGTGATCTATAAATTAAAGATCACCAAAAAAAAGAAACAACACATTTCAGGTCTCAGAAAAGCAGAAACAAGAGGCCCAAAAATTAATCTAGTAGAGATATTGAATATAACTCACAATCATCTCGCAGTCTTTGTGATACGTGTTCTTTGAAGGACGATGGTTCTTCACATACGGTAAAGGGTCAAGGATGTCAACGGTACTTCGGTACCGATTCATGACATATAAGGAATAGTGTGGCAATTTCTTCTCCTTTAGAACCATAGGTTTGAATAGAGGCAACATGACCTAAAAACAAATGACCAAAAGACATGTTAAATATTCAAAATAAAAACCTGCATCACAGCAAACAAAAAAAAACAAAAATCAGCTAGTAGATCTCATAAGATTCGCAGTGGGCAAGTCTTCCCCATCTCTAACATAGCTCTTGAAATCTCTCGCTGCACTCTCCACATTAAACGCTCGCTCATCATCGCCGTAAAACGTACAGTCAAGCACAACCTTCAAAAAAGGCAAAAAGAAATAGACAGGGAAAAAAGGATTAATGAGGGAAGTATTTTAAAAACTCGTAAAACAATAGGCATTCTTATTTCACAGAAAGAAACGATCTAATTCATTACCGTGATGAAATATGGACTCAGCAAGATCCTTTTTCCAGATGTCAAATCAACATTTCTTTTGGGATCTCGCTTCCATTCATCAATGAGGAAGTCCATTACATCACCCTCCATCAGCTGTCCAGGTGCAAAAACTTCCCAGATGCGATTGCCAGTGAAGGAAGTTACGTTATCATCGGGCTGAGGTATCAGTGAGAATGCAGTCCCGCCGCACACAAAAAACAAAAAGAAGGGAAAAGGAAGTTAAGGCATTCATAGCAGTTCAACTTATATTAAATGAGCAGTTAAGGTCATATTTATTTAGCAGTTAGAAACAACATGAAATAAAAAAAGAGGAAACATAATGCGAGATACTCACTCGGCGTACTTCTCACGTCCTTCATCACTAAGCAACAGGTCATACAACCTCCGAGCCTTTTCAAGGTGAAGGAATTTATGAGGGTGAAGCTGCTGCACGAGGGAGCAAAACTTAATCGGAGCTCTGGGTGCACGCTTCGTGCTTGTAATATTGCCAGACTTCAAAGCAGCATCTTTCCTAGCAACACCAGCTCTACGGCCAACTATTCCAGCAAGGGGAGATACACCCTTGGCAGCAGCACTCCTGGTGACTCTTCCCATGACAGCGATCTTGTCAAACGCGTCATCGTCACTGTCTATCAATTCCACAGTAGGATTCTTGGGTGTAGTGGGGCTCTCTGGACCAGCAGTCGTAGAACCTTTGAGAGCTCCCAACCGCCCCTTCATAAAACCAGATCTTGTCTTTTTAGGAGAACGCCCCTGGCTCAAATCAACAGCGACACGCTCGAGCTCCAAGAACTGGCCACCAAAGATCCTGTAGTCATGCTCCCCAAGATCCAGCCACTCACCTGCAACAAAAAAAGAGGAGCAATAAAAAGAGTAAGTTCAAATACAGCACAGAATTCATGACAATACTAGTCAAGAGGTGAAGCTGGAAACAAAGACAAAAAAGGTCATGCATACGTACAAGGTTCGATGCCAAACAAACCCCGGAAGTCAACATCAAACACATCGCTAGTGGCGCAGGTATACAGCAGAGTTTTTCTAATGTCAGGTATGTCTTCGTGGGTGTAATCCAACATTTCAATCACACCATCCTCCCAGCAATGATAACTCTTGCAGTTTTGTAGCATAAAGAAGCCACAATCATGCCTGTCAACAAGAAAAAACAAAGGATACATTACAAAATTTAAAATACAGGAATGCGACCAAAAATGGAAAACCACGCATTCCAGCACCAAAAAACAACTAATAAATTTCATTAAAATGCATACTCACGTGTTTCGCTGCTTCGGCACACGAACAAACTCACAAGAGAAACCATCAACATGGCCCGGCGAGAACGGTTTGGCCCTATCTACACTGGACTCTCTCCAAAGCCTCTTTATATTATCCGTCATTGTACTGAAAAATATAACTGCACTACTCCAGGTTTCATCACGGAGTGAATCAAGACACTCGAAACGATGGAACCTCAAATTCAAAACAACCAAACACCAATGCCCAACATCTTCACCAGGCTTCATGGCAGCCACAGATGACGGCGGTTCAAAAGTAGGGAAAAGAAGCTGAACAAAAAAGTCGCAGAGGAAAAATTAATTTAACAATTATAATGAAACTAATATTAAGACTCCAAAACAATAAATACAAGAGGGAAATTGAAATTCAGCAGTTCCAAAACATATCCAATAATCATAAGTTCTAATTGAGTAAGCAACTCAGTACAAAAAATAAAGGCTACTCAGGCTTATCTCGACTGCGCAAACTTGCAAGAAACATATCAGTTCGACTACCTTGTTACAATAAGTTCACCTTCAAAAAAAGAGCACACATCATTCCTAAGTACAGGGAAAAAAAAACAGGCTACTTAACTTCATTCCCACATTCCAAACTTGCAAAGAAAAATGACAGCTCTAGTACTTGAGTACAATAAGTTTACATAAGAGCATGCATCTTTCATAACCATCAAAACATCAGAATGAGTCACGTACATGGTTGTAACCATCAGCCCCTGATCTTGTGAACCACTGCCGCACGTTGGCATCAATATTTCCATCACGGATCTTGGTCTGTTGTACAAACAGAACAACACAACAGTTAGAAAATTGCCAAACAACTTATCATCCTATGTACAAGCAAAATACTGACCGTCACCCATCTGGGAGCAATCAACTTGTCAGTGTCTCGATACTTCTCACGTAGAGAATATAAAACAACATCAGCACTGTCCGAATTGAGCATTCCAGTGGGGACGAATGCGGTAGCAACAGAACCAACACTGGCATCGCATTCCTTATTTTGAAACATCGGCTTGTCACTTGGAGAAAACACAAAGATGAGAGGAATTAAACCTACTGCAGTGACAACAGTAATCATGTGAGAGAAAAGGAAAAAGAAACAAAAATGATACAGGCAAAATGCCACACTAACCGTTTCCCACGATTCGTGTGCAACCTCGTAACAGCAAAGAAAAAGGAATCAACCTTAGCAGCATTAGCACCTTCTGCTTCAAGAAAAAAGAAAAAAGAAAAAGTTCAAGCACTGCAAGGTAACATGGCCACCAGGCCATAAATGAGAAGTACGCCTTATTTACAAATCCTTACCTGCACTTTCAGGGTTTGACGACGGAAGATCCTGTGACGACACCAATATGCCTGCACTTTCAGGGTTTGACGACACAAGATCCTCTGACAACATCAATATGCCTGCACTACCAGGGTCTGAAGACAGAAAATCCTGAGACGACAGGAGCGCCTCCTGCGTCAAGGCGTCAGAAGAAATCGACAGAATTAAATCATCATCTTCAGATGGCACAACCTCCACACTAGACACGTAGACTTCTTCCAATGCAGCACCGTAGTCAAGCCCTCCAGGCGGGAAATTTTCCGGCGGCACCTCTTCAGAATCAGAACCATTATTATTCTCAGCAATACCAACAACAGAAGATTTGGCTTCAGGTATGCTTGCAGCACCAACATCCTGATCAGCAACTTTGCCACCAACATCGCAACCACTGCTCAATGGAACATCACAAGCATCTGATCCAACAGTAACAACCACCTCGTGCTCAACATCAGCCATCTGAAAACACAAAAATTCAGACAGTAAAATGAGCAAAACTAACAACCAAAAAAACCCAAAAGAGCTGCACAGGCCAAACTTTTACAACAACAAGAAACAGCAGCGAAAAGATGCATATAAAATTAATGCAAGCACAAAAGAACAAACCTTAGCAGAATCCAAACAAACATCACTGATGTTGCTGCTGCTAACATTTAAAGGATCAACACCAATACACGAATAACGCTCATCGCCAACAACAGGATCCTGATTCATAATAATAAAGCAAAAAAATGATCTTATTAGCAAAAACACACAAAAGTTAAACTACACTAACAAAGCTAGATATCACCTACAATTCTTAACGTTGTGCGATAGCAAAATAAACATGTAAGGCATAGTGCTGCGCATGACAATACAACAACCTTTCTAAAAACAATAAAAAAAACCCTGCTCTTATCAGTAGATGGATCATTAACAGCACAGTCAACAGCACCCTCAACACCATGACTCGTCTCCTGCATCAAAAAATAAACAAATGAACATGAGCAAGTTCAACTACATTACCAACAGCAGAACAACATACTAAAAATGCAAAAATCAAGGACTGACTAACCTCAAGAATAGGGGACTCCAAACCGACAACATTCGTATGGTGGTCACAAACATTAGCATCAGTATCATCACCAGCATTCCTGGCAGAAGCAGTAGCCTCATCCTGTTCCATCTACTTGATAACAACATCAGCACATTCTTCGTAAGGCTTGCAGCGAGAGTCTTGCATAGTTTTGAAACGCTTCACGTTGTTCAACAGGCGCACAGAGCTCTGAATTAGTTGAGCAGCACCATCACGCATATCACTAATTAAAATTCTCTCCATCTCAATAATAGTCCTCTGCTTCCTCAGCATTAAAATGATGACCCTCAGGAAGGATACCATCAATAAAGCTCAGACGCTGAACAATAGATGGGTCGTTTTCCAGCTCAGAACACACATTAATAAAAATATGTTGAACGCGCTCCAATGCACAAACAGCTACATTGATACCAAAACCGGACTTCTGCGAAGTACTTGCCTTACTAGGGCCAGGGGGAATATAACCAGCACCCTCAACACTACAACCATCTCTCAACTCATCGTGAGGAGATGAAATCTTGGGAACTTGAGACGGCATCTCCAGGACTGGCCGTTTATAGACCCGAAAAAAGACAACTTCCTCTTGAGTTTTCCACTACAAACAAGGGAAAAAAGAGTTAATTAATCAATGCAACACACAGGAAAAAATAACATTTAACTAACAGATTTAAATCTTCAGTACTAACATGCTTTCACTATCAGTGCCAACTTATTAGTGTTTACAAACAGGTCATGTAAACAAGAGATTCAGTTCAAACACTTATGACACAACAGTACTAGAGATCATACCTAAAAATATCACAAGCTTAAGAACAGACAATTCTAAACATGTCTACTCCAGCAAAACAACTATACCTAAAGAATAAAAGGGCTACAAGACAGGATAGAAATAAAACTCACCGGAAGTTTCCCAAACACCCAAGTCCTTGGGTCTGCATTGCCTCTTATTATCAAATCCGATTCAGCCAGACCGGAAAGCTTGTCCTGATCCATGAAACATAAGCGGGGGACTCGCATGTCAACATCCACATTCTTGCCACGGATGAGGCAGTCAAGGTACATTAGTAAAGGCCCTATAGCACAGCCTGTGATTGCCTTCCCCAAGGTAACACCATCTTGGTACCTCACAACAGCCCTACGCAGCTCATCAACCATCAACTGGCAATAATCCATACCAGCCATGTCCTCGATGACAAGGTTCTCAAACATTGCTGCCTCTCTGGAAACACGAGTGGCCGCACTAGGCAACACAACTTTCATGAACACAATAATGAAGAACACTCGTAGAGCTAGGCCATCTTTACTAGGATCCTCGACAAGCACCTTGAGCTTATTCCTCAAATCCTTCCTCTTGATATCCAGGTTCCTGCTAATGCCAAGTTCTGATCTTAACTTCATCAGAGCGTCGTCATATCCATCCTCTGACGGTCTTGGTGCAGAGCGACCGCCACGAGGAAACCCAAAAAGCTGTTGTATGCCATCACTAGTGATACGAAGCTTCTTATTCACCTCACCCATGTCAAGAGTCATCGTATCAGGATCTATCTTCAGGTACAACACTCCCATCAGAGGGCGGGAAATGTTAGACTTCACCTTCCATCCGAAAATAGAACCAAAACCAGCTGCATGAACTCTGGCCACATGGAGACTCTTGAGTATACGAGCACAAATATCTACCTCTTTTAATGAACATCGCACAGTTATATTCAATCGCTGTGAGTCACCTTCATCCACCGTAACTTTTACCTCATTGCCACTCGCCGGCTTGTCCGGACTCCTAACGCTAACAGGCTGTAAATGAAATTAAGAAGGCGCAGCTTAGTTCAATGAATATAAAAAACAAAAGAAACATATGAAGGCAAGATGGAAATAAAATGATTTTTCACAAGTTCAACTATTAAAACAACTTCAGTACCACAAAAAAAAGTCCAAAACCAATAAGTGATGCAAACAATAACCAAGCCTCACCTGACCAACATACCAACCCGGACGCAACCAAATTATTGGAAGTACAACTAGTAAGTAACATACAGTACAAACACTTATCCTTAAAACTCCAAATTATTGGAAGTACAACTACTAAGTAACATACAGTACAAACACTTATCCCTAAATCTCCAAATTATTGGAAGTACAACTAATAAGTAACATACGGTACAGAAATGTATCCTTAAAACTCCAAATTATTGGAAGTACAACTACTAAGTAACATACAGTACAAACACTTATCCCTAAATCTCCAAATTATTGGAAGTACAACTAGTAAGCAACATACAGTACAAACACTTATCCTTAAAACTCAAAATTATTGCAAGTACAACTAGTAAGTAACATACAATACAAAACACTTATCCCTAAATCTCCCTCAAATGTGGCCCAGTGTGCATGACTAATACTAATAAACACAGTAAATCACTAACCTACTTCAGCAAAGACTAAAACAAAGTAATACAAATTAAAAAATGCAACTAAATAGAAAATTTCAAATACTAAAAAACAAACAAACATACCACTGCATATTCATCATCAGAATTAACTTCAATATCATCTACCTCAAATGCAGGATCTTCAGCCTCGACACGAGAACGCTTCTTCACACCTTTGTTCACCTTTGCAGGAGGAACTTTGCGCTTCTTATTTTCCTTCAACGGAGAGCGCTTCGGAAGAGGAGACAAAGAAGGCTTCTTATTTGTCAAAACACGTGGACTCCGGCGAACAGGGGAGCCACCAAGTGTGCTTGGACCAATCTTGACAGCAACACTATCTGCATCAGCTTTGCTATCACCGGGTTGGGAAGCAGCTTTCACACGTGGGCTACGCCTCTGTGTGCCATCAGGATTTGGATCTGCCATATTCCTCTTCAAAACAGTTTTCTTTGCCTTAACTCCATCATAAGGAAACACTTGCGTCAACCGAGTCTGCAACAAGTTCATCTTGACGGGCATGTCAGTTCCATGAGACCCATCATGACCAGTTGCAACGGCATCGTCACCACCTTCATCATCTCCAGCTTGAGCAACATCCTCAGCTCTTGGTTGCATGCAAGCAGCCTTACGACGCCATTCCAACTCCTTCTTCTTCTGAAAATCACTCTTCTTCTTTCTTATCCTTTCATCCTCCAGCTGTAACTGCATAGGAACATCCTCAGCCTGAGTCACAGGCTCAGTGCCATCCACACTCTGAGACTGAGTAACAGACAATTGCAAGCTCCCATCACCATCACCAAAATTAAGAGAATAAATTCCATCATTAATATCTTTCACAACATTGTCAATGTCCTCATTAACTGCATGGCTATCATTAACTGCATAAACCAAAAACATAAGAAACAAATATAAATTAAAAAACAATCAACATTGCAGAGACAAAAAAAATTAAGGTGCATAACGTCAGACACAAAACAAAATAAGAACTGAGCTAACTAAACACAGTTATGTATGCAAGGCTGTTAAAAAAGAGCAAATAAAAGAGAAAAACCAGCAACACTCGCAAGTTCTTCTAGAGAATTTGGTATCTCAAAAATAACATTCACAAGATCTTGAAAGCGGTCTGATTTGTCAGAATCAGGAGGTACAGGCACTCCAACATCTGCAACAACATGATAATCAGCAAAAAGGGAAAAGTATGAAAATACATGAACAAGCAATCAGTTCAATTATATGAAACCTACTAGTGCACAAACATGACAAGACGTCAGTTCATGAACATCACAGCAACCATTAAAAAAATATAACCCCACAACTCACACACCCAACTTCAAATTGTCAACTCTTTCAACATCCTAGTAATTCTTCTTACACTGCTACAAATTATTGAGATGACACCACAACAGTTCAAACTACACATAGTCATCAGTACTACAACCTTTATGCAGGTTAAAACGACCTAAAAACTAGACATACCACACATTCCATGGCAAAAAATAACAAATATCAAAATCCATACAGCTTGTAATGTCCATACGACAATACCTATAGAACTGAAACCCTATTATGCACCAGATCTGATAAAACATCAACAGCAAAAGAAACGAAAAGTTTCAGCAGAACGAATTACCTGCATCCACATTCTTCGGACTAGGTGACGTACCCATCGAGATTTACAAACCCTAAAATCTGCCGAACCACAACGGCAAGAGCCATGACCAATTCTTAGGTTCTTACCGATTTCAGAGAAGCAAGGACGCCAAACAAGCAAAACACTTACCACCAAACATAGACTCCACCACTGAATCCAGTCTGACACCCGCGAGCCGCTGGCCGGAAAAAACACACAAACAAAGCTTCCCCCTAGCGAATCCAGCCTGAGACAGCAGGAGAGCAACAACTTACAATACAGAAAAAAATCAGTACAATAAGGGAGGCGAGGGGAGTCGAGGGCAGAGGAAAGGAACTAGCACGGCACACAAATCTTCCCCTGGAGTTCAACCCACCGGCCGACGCTTCTATGCGCCGAAGAGGAGAGCAGGGGAACGAAGACAGAGGAGAGGGGAGGGGAACGGAGAAGAGGGGAGGTTAAAAGGAGAGTGGGAGAAAACCGACGGCCAAAGCCCACCATCGTAGAAGAAAAAAAGAGGGCAAAGCCCACTATCTCAGGGCAGTTACTAAAAAAAAAAATTAAATACAAATGACAAAAAAACTTAACATAGTGGGAGAAAACCAACGGCAAAAGCCCAAATAAGATATCAAAACAGTTCGACAAAACACTATCAAAAAAGTACAATTGAAATACCTTACATAGATTATTCAAAATTAACTACATTTTTTCTCTAAAATTACAACAAAAGATAAAAAAAATGGTGGTACTCTTTGGATCACAAATTCAACTAGCTTCCTCTGACTTTTCGTACGCATGCGACACCGCAACACATTATACAATGCCGACCCCCTAATAAAGATACATAATGCGGCAAGTTATGTACAAATTCACCAAAGCAGACGACAATGCCGCTTCTTACAGACGACACTGTTCAATAATCCATAAAAGCAAAAAAAGATGTGTCCGTACGATGATGTGGTTGTGCCTTCAACCATTGTCCATCTTGACGCGGATGTTTCATCAATCCATACAAGAAAGATCTGTCAGTACAACTATGGTCGAGCACACCGAAAGGCTCAAAAGGGGTTGATAAAATAGTTTCATCAGTCCATACAAAAAAGCAAAAAAAAAAAGATGTGTCAGTACGACTATGCCCCTCGGTGCGGTGCTGGTTTTTCCCCTAAAGATAGATAATGGGGCAAGTCATGTTACGGACTCGCCTCCGCATGCGACGACGCGGCACGTCGCGTCGTCGCCTGCTACGGCTCATTCCTGGCTCGGCCTCGCCGGGATGGGGGAGGGGGGTCCCGACCCCCCCTCCCCCCCGACTCGGCCTCGCGCTAACGCGGCAGTGCGCTCGTTTGACAGGCGCAGTGCGGTTATTCTGTCCCCCCCACGCACCCACACCCCCCTAAAAGATAGATAATGGGGTTGTGCCTTCAACCATTGTCCATCTTGACGCGGATGTTCCATCCGTCCATACAAGCAACATGTGTCAATACAACTATGCCCCTAGATGCGGTGCTGCTTTTCCCTTAAAGATCCATAATAGGGCAAGTCCATACAAAAAAGCAAAAAGAAGAGAAAAAGATGTGTCAGTACGACTATGCCCCTCGGTGCGGTGCTGGTTTTCCCCCTAAAGATAGATAATGGGGCAAGTCATGTTACGGATTCGCCTCCGCATGCGACGCCGCGGCACGCCGCGTTGTCGCCAGCTACGGCTCGTTCCTGGCTCGGCCTCGCCAGGATGGGGGAGGGGGGTCCCGACCCCACCTCCCCCCCGGCTCGGCCTCGCGCGAACACGGCAGTGCGCTCGTTTGACAGGCGCAGTGCGGTTATTCTGTTCCCCCCCCCCCCACACACCCACACCCCCTAAAAGATAGATAATGGGGTTGTGCTTTCAACCATTGTCCATCTTGACGCGGATGTTCCATCAGTCCATACAAGCAACATGTGTCAGTACAACTATGCCCCTCGATGCGGTGCTGCTTTTCCCTTAAAGATACATAATAGGGCAAGTCCATACAAAAAAGAAAAAGATGTGTCAGTACGACTATGCCTCTCGGTGCGGTGCTGGTTTTCCCCCTAAAGATAGATAATGGGGCAAGTCATGTTATAGACTCGCCTCCGCATGCGACGCCGCGGCACGCCGCGTCGTCACCTGCTACGGCTCATTCCTGGCTCGGCCTCGCCGGGATGGGGGAGGGGGTCCCGACCCCCCCTTCCCCCGGCTCGGCCTCGCGCTAATGCGGCAGTGCGCTCGTTTGACAGGCGCAGTGTTGTTATTCTGTTCCCCCCCCCCCACACACACACACCCACACCCCCTAAAAGATAGATAATGGGGTTGTGCTTTCAACCATTGTCCATCTTGACGCGGATGTTCCATCAGTAAATACAAGCAACATGTGTCAGTACAACTATGCCCCTCGATGCGGTGCTGCTTTTCCCTTAAAGATACATAATAGGGCAAGTCCATACAGAAAAGCAAAAAAAAAAAGATGTGTCAGTACGACTATGCCCCTCGGTGCGGTGCTGGTTTTTTCCCTAAAGATAGATAATGGGGCAATTCAAGTTACGGACTCGCCTCCGCATGCGACACCGCGGCATGCCGCGTCGTCGCCTGCTACGGCTCGTTCCTGGCTCGGCCTCGCCGGGATGGGGGAGGGGGGGTCCCGACCCCCCCTCCCCTCCCCGGCTCGGCCTCGCCCTAACGCGGCAGTGCACTCGTTTGACAGGCGCAGTGCGGTTATTCTGTGTTGGGGAACGTAGCATGGGAAACAAAAAATTTCCTACGCACACACAAGATCTATCCATGGTGATGAGCATCTATGAGAGGGAGAGTGAATCTACATACCCTTGTAGATCGCTAAGCGGAAGCGTTAAGAAACGCGGTTGATGTAGTTGAACGTCTTCGCGATCCAAATCGCAAGTCGTCCCTCGATCCAAACACGATCTAGCGCCGAACGGACGGCACCTCCGCGTTCAACACACGTACGGCTTGATGGCGCCTTCACCTCCTCGATCCAGCGAGCGATGGTGAAGTAGTAGATGAGTTCCGGCAGCACGACGGCGTGGTGATGGTGGTGAGGAACAATCTCTGCAGGGCTTCGCCAAGCACTACAGAGATTATGACGGGAGGAACTAGAGGGTTAGGGTTGCCGGCACACGGCTTGGGAAATCTTAATGTGTCCCGTGTGCTAGCCCTGCCCCTCTATTTATATGTTGAACCCTGGGGTCTAAACTTGGAGAGAAAGCCTCCACAAGGTTGGTTTTGACTGCACAAGGTCGGTTTGGCCCGCACGAAAAGAGTCCCACTCAGATTCCAGCAGTACCGCGTACAAGCGGTAGTACCGCTCAAGAGCGGTAGTACCGCTTCACAAGCGGTAGTACCGCTTGAGCGGTAGTACCGCTTCACACAACCGGTAGTACCGCTTACGCGGTAGTACAGCCTTACCAGCGGTAGTACCGCTTAAGGCAGCAGCAAAACTTCCTTTTGCATTTCCAATACCTCGTGGGCTTTACCCCTTTGGCCCATATAAAGTGTTGTTGCACCCGAACACTTCGGTAAACATCCAGAACCCCTTCCAGTGAATTCCGGAACCCTTCCGGAGATCAAAACACTATTATCACATATATCAATCTTTACCTCTGGACTCTTCCGGAGATCCTCGTCATGTCCGGGATCTTATCTGGGACTCCGAACAACCTTCGGTCACCAACACAATAACTCAACTATACTAATCGTCACCAAATGTTAAGTGTGTAGACCCTGCGGGTTCGAGAACTATGTAGACATGACCGAGACACCTCTACGGTCAATAACCAATAGCGGGACCTGGATGCCCATATTGGCTCCTACATATTCTACGAAGATCTTTATCAGTCGAACCTCTATGTCAAGGATTCAGTTAATCCCGTATGCTGTTCCCTTTGTTCTTCGGTATGTTACTTGCCCGAGATTCGATCGTCGGTATCTCTATACCTAGTTCAATCTCGTTATCGGCAAGTCTCTTTACTCGTTCCGTAATACAAGATCTCGTGGCTAACACTTTAGTCACATTGCTTGCAAGGCTCATTGTGATGTTGTATTACCGAGTGGGCCCTGAGATACCTCTCCGTCACACGGAGTAACAAATCCCAGTCTTGATCCATGCCAACCCAACAGACACCCTCGGAGATACCTGTAGAGCATCTTTATAGTCACCCAGTTACGTTGTGACGTTTGATACACACAAGGTATTCCTCCGGTGTCATTGAGTTGCATGATCTCATGGTCATAGGAATAGATACTTGACATGCAGAAAACAATAGCAATAAACTGACACGATCATATGCTAAGTTTATAGTTTGGGTCTTGTCCATCACATCATTCTCCTAATGATGTGATCCTGTTATGAAATGACATCTCATGTCCATGGCTAGGAAACCTTCACCATCTTTTGATCAACGAGCTAGTTAACTAGAGGCTTACTAGGGACACAGTGTTGTCTATGTACCCACACATGTATTTGAGTTTCCAATCAATACAATTATAGCATGGATAATAAACGATTATCATGAACAAGGAAATATAATAATAACCAATTTATTATTGCCTCTAGGGCATATTTCCAACAGTCTCCCACTTGCACTAGAGTCAATAATCTAGTTCACATCACTATGTGATTTACATTGTAATGAATCGAACACCCATGCAGTTCTGGTGTTGTTCATGTTTAGCCCTTGGAAGAGGTTTAGTCATCGGATCTGCAACATTCATATCCGTGTGTACTTTGCAAATATTTATGTCGTCCTCCTTGATGTAATCGCGGATGGAATTGAAACGTCGCTTTATGTGTCTGGTCCTCTTGTGAAATCTTGTTTCCTTGGCTAGAGCAATGGCACCAGTATTATCACAAAACAGAGTCATTGGGTTAAGCGCACTAGGCACGACTCCAAGATCTGTCATGAACTCCTTCATCCAGACACCCTCCTTCGCCGCCTCCGAGGCAGCGATGTACTCCTCTTCGCATGTAGAATCAGCTACCACGCTTTGCTTGGAACTGCACCAGCTAACCACACCCCCATTAAGAATAAATACGTATCCGGTTTGCGACTTAGAGTCATCCGGATCAGTGTCAAAGCTTGCATCGACGTAACCCTTTACGACGAGCTCTTGATCACCTCCATAAACGAGAAACATATCCTTAGTCCTTTTCAGGTACTTCAGGATATTCTTGACCGCCGTCCAGTGTTCCATTCCTGGATCACTTTGAAACCTTCTGACCATACTTATGGCAAGGCTGACATCGGATCTTGTGCACAGCATTGCATACATGATAGAGCCTATGGCTGAAGCATAGGGGATGACACTCATCTTTTCTCTATCTTCTGCAGTCACTGGGCATTGAGTCTTACTCAACTTCACACCCTGTAATACAGGCAAGAACCCCTTCTTGGACTGATCCATTTTGAACTTCTTCAAAATCTTATCAAGGTATGTGCTTTGTGAAAGTCCTATTAAGCGTCTCGATCTATCTCTATAGATCTTGATGCCTAATATGAAAGCAGCTTCTCCTAGGTCCTTCATTGAAAAACACTTGTTCAAATATTCCTTTACGCTTTCCAACATTTCTATATTGTTTCCAATCAGTAATATGTCATCCACATATAATATTAGAAACGCTATAGAGCTCCCACTCACTTTCTTGTAAATACAAGCTTCTACATAAACTTGTATAAACTCGAACACTTTGATCACCTCATCAAAGCGAAGATTCCAACTCCGAGATGCTTGCACCAGTCCATAAATGGATCGCTGGAGTTTGCAAACTTTGTCAGCATTCTCTGGATCGACAAAACCTTTCGGTTGCATCATATACAACTCTTCCTTAAGGAAACCATTAAGGAACGCTGTTTTGACATCCATCTGCCAAATTTCATAATCGAAAAAGGCAGCTATTGCTAACATGATTCTGACGGACTTAAGCATCGCTACGGGTGAGAAAGTCTCATCGTAGTCAACTCCTTGAACTTGTGAAAAACCCTTTGCCACAAGTCAAGCTTTATAGACGGTGACATTACCGTCCGCGTCCGTCTTCCTCTTAAAGATCCATTTATTCTGAATGGCCTTATGCCCTTCAGGTAATACTTCCAAAGTCCATACTTTGTTTTCATACATGGATCCCATCTCGGATTTCATGGCCTGTAACCACTTCTCGGAATCCGAGCCCATCATCGCTTCTCCATAGCTTGTAGGTTCATTGTTGTCTAACAACATGACTTCTAAGACAGGGTTGCCGTACCACTCAGGAGCAGTACGCATCCTTGTCGACCTACGAGGTTCGATAGCAACTTGATTCGAAGCTTCATGATCATCATCATTAACTTCCTTTTCAACTGATGTAGGCTCTACAGAAACATCTTTCTGTACTGTGCTACTCTCAGGTTGAAGTAAAGGTTCAACAACCTCATCAAGTTCTATCTTCCTCCCACTCAATTCTTTCGAGAGAAACTCTTTCTCAAGAAATGTTCCGTTTTTAGCGACAAACACTTTGCCCTCGGATCTGAGGTAGAAGGTATACCCAACTGTCTCTTTCGGGTATCCTATGAAGACGCATTTCTCCGCTTTGGGTTCCAGCTTTTCAGGCTGAAGCTTTTTGACATAAGCATCACATCCCCAAACTTTAAGAAACGACAGCTTCGGCTTCTTGCCAAACCAAAGTTCATATGGCGTCGTCTTAACGGATTTCGATGGTGCCCTATTTAAAGTGAATGCAGCTGTCTCTAATGCATAACCCCAAAACGATAGTGGCAAATCGGCAAGAGACATCATAGATCGCACCATATCCAATAAGGTTCGATTACGACGTTCGGACACACCATTACGCTGTGGTGTTCCAGGCGGTGTCAGTTGTGAAACAATTCCACATTGTCTTAAGTGACTGCCAAAATCATAACTCAGATATTCTCCTCCTCGATCAGATCGTAGGAATTTAATCTTCTTGTTACGATGATTCTCAACTTCACTCTGAAATTGCTTGAACTTTTCAAACGTTTCAGACTTGTGTTTCATTAAGTAAAGATACCCATATCTACTTAAGTCATCAGTGAAGGTGAGAAAGTAACGATAACCACCGCGCGCCTCAATGCTCATCGGACCGCATACATCAGTATGTATGATTTCCAACAAGTCACTTGCCCGTTCCATTGTACCAGAGAACAGCGTTTTAGTCATCTTGCCCATGAGGCATGGCTCACATGTGTCAAGTGATTCAAAATCAAGTGACTCCAAAAGTCCATCAGCATGGAGCTTCCTCATGCGTTTTACGCCAATATGACCTAAACGGCAGTGCCACAAGAAAGTGGTATTATCATTATCAATTCTACATCTTTTGGCATCAATGTTATGAACATGTGTATCATTACTATCGAGATTCAATAAGAATAAACCCCTCACTTCGGGTGCATGACCATAAAAGATATTACTCATATAAATAGAACAACCATTATTCTCTGATTTAAATGAGTAACCGTCTCGCAATAAACAAGATCCAGATATAATGTTCATGCTTAACGCAGGCACCAAATAACATTTATTCAGGTTCATCACTAATCCCGATGGTAATCGAAGAGCGAGCGTGCCGACGGCGATCACATCAACCTTGGAACCATTTCCCACGTGCATCGTCACTTCGTCCTTTGCCAGCCTCCGTCTATTCCGCAGTTCCTGTTTTGAGTTGCAAATATGAGCAACCGCACCTGTTGGGGAACGTTGCATGGGAAACAAAAAATTTCCTATGCAAACGCAAGATCTATCCATGGTGATGAGTATCTACGAGAGGGAGAGTGAATCTACATACCCTTGTAGATCGCTAAGCGGGAAGCGTTTAAGAAACGCGGTTGATGTAGTCGAACGTCTTCGCGATCCAAATCGCCTGTGTCCCGCGATCCCATCACGATCCATCTCATGATCCAATCTCGATCCGTCCCACGATCCCATCACGATCCGTCTCGCGATCAAATCACGAATGGTCTCGCGATCCTGATCACGGTCCTTCCGATCTAGCGCCGAACGAACGGCACCTCCGCATTCAGCACACGTACAGCTCGATGATGATCTCCGCCTTCTTAATCCAGCAAGAGGGAGCAGAGAGGTAGAAGAGTTCTCCGGCGGCGCGACGGCGCGGCGGCTATGGAGGTGGAACAATTCCGGCAGGACTTCGCCTAAGCACCGCTGAAACTAGACTAGAGGAGAAACCGATCTAGATGAAGTAGAGGGAGCACGTGGCAATTAGGGTTATCTTTCTCCTCTAAATCCTCTAGTATATATAGGAGGGAGGGAGGGGAGGAGGCAGCCTCAAACCCTCAAGGGCTGGCCGAAATTGGAGGTGGAGGAGTCCTACTCCTCCACTTCAATTCTAGTCCAAATAGGACACCTTCCATATTTGGATTTCCCTTCCCTTTACTTGGGGTTTTTCCTTTCCCACTCTATCCTAGCCGCATGGGCCTTGTAGGGCTTGTTTGCCCAGCCTACTAAGGGCTGGTGCAACCCCCTTCAGGCCCATGTGGCCTCCCGGCGTGGGTGGCCCCTCCCGATGGCCCTCCGGCACTCCCGGTACACTACCGGAAATACCCGAAACTTTTCCGGTGGCCAAAACGGGACTTCCTATATATCAATCTTTACCTCCGGACAATTCCGGAGCTCCTCGTGATATCCGGGATCTCATCCGGGACTCCGAACAACCTTCGGTCACCAACATACATAACTCAATACTACCGAAACGTCACCGAACCTTAAGTGTGCACACCCTGCGGGTTCGAGAACTATGTAGACATGACCGAGACACCTCTATGGCCAATAACCAATAGCGGGACCTGGATGCCCATAATGGTTCCTACATATTCTACGAAGATCTATATCGGTCGAACCTCTATGTCAAGGATTCAATTAATCATGTATGCTGTTCCCTTTGTTCTTTGGTATGTTACTTGCCCGAGATTCGATCGTCGGTATCTCTATACCTAGTTCAATCTCGTTACTGGCAAGTCTCTTTACTCGTTCCGTAATACAAGATCCTGTGGCTAACTCTTTAGTCACTTTGCTTGCAAGGCTCATTGTGATGTTGTATTACCGAGTGGGCCCTCGGATACCTCTCCGTCACATGGAGTAACAAATCCCAGTCTTGATCCATGCCAACTCAACAGACACCCTCGGAGATACCTGTAGAGCATCTTTATAGTCACCCAGTTACGTTGTGATGGTTGATACTCACAAGGTATTCCTCCGGTGTCAGTGAGTTGCATGATCTCATGGTCATAGAAACAGATACTTGACATGCAGAAAACAATAGCAATAAACTGACACGATCATATGCTACGTTTATAGTTTGGGTCTTGTCCATCACATCATTCTCCTAATGATGTGATCCCGTTATCAAATGACATCGCATGTCTATGGCTAGGAAACCTTAACCATCTTTGATCAACGAGCTAGTTAACTAGAGGCATACTAGGGATACAGTGTTGTCTATGTACCCACACATGTATTTGAGTTTCCAATCAATACAATTATAGCATGGATAATAAACGATTATCACAAACAAGGAAATATGATAATAACTAAATTATTATTGCCTCTAGGGCATATTTCCAATAGTCTCCCACTTGCACTAGAGTCAATAATCTAGTTCACATCACCATGTGATTTACATTGTTAAGAATCTAACACCCAATGAGTTCTGGGGTTCGATCACGCTTTGCATGTGAGAGAGGTCTTTAGTCAACGGGTCTGCGACATTCACATCCGTGTGTACTTTGCAAATCTCTATGTCATACTGTAGACACTGCTACCACACTCCACTTGGAGCTATTCCAAATGGCTGCTCCACTATATGTATCCTGACTACTACTCAGAGTCGTCCGGATAGGTGTCAAAGCTTGCATCGACGTAACCCTTTACGACGAACTCTTCATCACCTCCATAATCGAGAAATATTTCCTTAGTCCTCTAGTTACTAAGGATAATCTTGACCGCTGTCCAGTGATCCACTCCTGGATCACTCTTGTACCCCTTGACAGAATCATGGCAAGGCACACATCAGGTGCGGTACATAGCATGGCATACTATACAGAGCCTATGGATAAGGCATAGGGGACGACCTTCGTCCTTTCTCTTTCTTCTGCCGTTGTCGAGCTTTGAGTTTCACTCAACTCCACACCCTACAAATCAGGCAAGAACTCTTTCTTTGACTGATCCATTTTGAACTCTTTCAAAATCTTGTCAAGGTATGTACTCATTGAAAGTCTTATCAGACGTCTTGATCTATCTCTATAGATCTTGATGCCCAATATTTAAGTAGCTTCATTCCAGGTCTTCCTTCGAAAAACTCCTTTCAAACGACCCTTTATGCTTTCTAGAAATTCTACATCATTTCCGATCAACAATATGTCAACCACATATACTTATCAGAAATTCTATAGTGCTCCCACTCACTTTTTTGTAAATACAAGTTTCTCATAAACTTTGTATAGACTCAAAAACTTTGATCACCTCATCAAAGCGTATATTCCAACTCCGAGATGCTTGCTCCAGTCCATAGAAGGATTGTTGGAGCTTGCATACATTTTAGCATCCTTAGGACTGACAAAACCTTCTGGTTGTATCACATACAACCTTTCCTCACGGAAACCATTAAGGAAACTCTGTTTTGACATCCATCTGCCAGATTTCATAATCGAAAAATGCAGCAACTGCTAACATAATTCCAACAGACTTTAGCATCGCTACGGGTGAGAAAGTCTCATCGTAGTCAACTCCTTGAACTTGTGATAAGCCCTTTGCCACAAGTCGAGCTTTATAGACGGTGACATTACCGTCCGCGTCCGTCTTCCTTTTAAAGATCCATTTGTTCTGAATGGCCTTTTGCCTTTCAGGTAATACTTCCAAAGCCCATACTTTGTTTTCATACATGGATCCCATCTCGGATTTCATGGCCTCTAACCATTTCTCGGAATCCGGGCCCATCATCCCTTCTCCATAGCTCGTAGGTTCATCGTTGTCCAACAACATGACCTCTAAGACAGGGTTGCCGTACCACTTATGTCGTGGATTTGTCACGGCGGATGTCCGAAGACTTAGGTTCGAGGCCATCGCTAAAGAGGTGGACTCAAAGGGGTTATGCGGGACAAGGGACACGAGTTTACCCAGGTTCAGCCCCTCACGTGGAGGTAAAAGCCTACGTCCTGCTTATATCGTATTGACTGGTGTATCGATTACAAGGGGCGGCTTGCTTGCCCTAGCTCTCGATTACTTGGTCTCTCTCGCCATAAGGCTTGTCTGTCTTAACCTGTCTAAGCTGCCGCAGGGTCTCCCCTTTATATGCATAGGTCGAGGCCCCGGGCTTACAAGAGTCCGGGTCGGGTTATACAACGTAACCGATCCTGGTTCCAACTCCCTAGTCTTACAGAGTAAGTCATCTTATGGCGGCTTATACCTTCTGGCCCATGAGTCGCCTCCTGCCTCTTGGGCCTTAGCCTCAGCCCATCTGGTAAGCCGCCATATGGCCTGGTCTTCATATCTTGTCTTCCTCCTGGCCCACTTGGTAACCCGCCATGTGGCTTGGTCTCCGTCTTCTGGCCCACCTTATGGGCCTTGACTATGAGCCGCCAGGCTGGTTTCCGGGTCTTCAGTGAATCGCCAAGTCCTGGCCGGGTTATACTCCGGTCGGGTTATATCGCGGGGTTATATCCCTGACATTAGCCCCCAGGTTAGCCTGAATTTATTCATGCTAAGCTCCTGAAATCAGAATAAATATGTTAAGTGACCGGCTCGCTCCACTGGCCGGCTTTAATGAAGTAGTCCCTTTCAAAATCCAGGTTTCATGTGTACAAGCCGTCTTCTCAATCGTCTTGCTTGTCAATGTCCTTCGAAGTAAAATTCTGGGAATACAACACCCACATGCCATTGAATCGGCCTCCAATACTCTCGGCGGGTTATCACCGCCGGGTTAGAATCTTTGATGACGCCGGGTCATGTAATGTTGGTGACACCGGGTCAAATAACCAAACTCCAGAATTGACATCTTGGACACTCTCTTCAATTTTTGATGTACCCTTATTACCTGTAGCCCCCAAGCTCAAGTTTATCTATGATAACTTGGTGCTTTGCAATAATATTTCTGACTGTGCAGCCCCCAAGTATCAGGTTGTCTTACTTGCAGCAGCCTAAAACTTATAACTGTCTTATACCTTATAAAGCTTCAGCTGGTGTAGCTCCCAAGAGTCGGCTCTTCAGTATGTGATGGGCCGGGTCTTCAATGGGAACCGTATAATCTGCTTGAACAGCTGAACACTGTAGCCCCCAAGTGCCGGGTCGCATGCCTGCGGCGACTTGGGACTTCAGAGAATTTGATCTGAGCGGTGTAGCCCCCAAGTGTCGGGTCAGTAATATGTACTGGGCCGGGACTTAGAAGGATTATAGAAAACCAGCTCATCTCCTTGAAATAAGAGGGTCTTGTTGATAATGTACTGACTTGAAAACCGGCTTGCATTAGCCCCCAAGTGTCGGGTTGTCTGCCTGCGGCGACTCGGGACTGCGTACTTGATATAAGCCGGATTTGAATAATGTAGCCCCCAAGTGCCGGGTTGTCTGCCTGCGGCGACTCGGGACTGTATAAGAGTAATATGATTCCTTGACCGTGGTTGTAACCCTGTATTAACAATGAAATCCCTGCTCGTAGTTGCGGTGCAACCCGGCAAACATATGCTTTGAAAAATCCATGAGTGTTGTAGTATACTACAGAGCACTGGTTGAAGAAATCCAAGAGCCAGTCAATTAGATGACCCGGTCACTATAATCAATAGGGCGACTCAAGAATATCCAGCCAGGTCGGCTATTTAGAGTCTTCATTATGCTTGCAGAGGTTATGATGTAACCCGGTTTGATGACCGGCTTGTCTTAAGAGACGAGACCTACAAAAAATAAACAATACAGAGCATGCCCTGCATTGTTGTGAGGGTGGCTGAAGAGCCTGATCGAGAGGGTTAGAGCTTAACCCGGCGGGTTAGAAGTTCCCAAACGACTTTTCATAGTCTTGCTTCTTTCATAACTTTTCCTGACCCGGTTTGGCAAACCGGAATGATATGCAAGTATGATGAGATGCATTGTGTAATGTATGATGCAATATATGATGCAATGTATGATGCAATGCGTGATGTGAAAAAATATCTCGAGTTTTACTTCAATGAAACTAGCGTGATAGCCACTGGTTTGTCCTTGCTTCGGTAAGCCGGCTCTCACATGACCCATCATGTTTTAACCTGGATAAGTTCATGACTTATCAAGAGTACAGGGGGTTGGAGTAGCATCTTGGCAAACAGGCAGGTTTAACCAAGTCTCAATGAAGGTGGCTTAAAAGCCCATGGAGTATCCTTGCTTCGGTAAGCCAGCTCTCACATGACCCATCATGTTTTAACCTGGATAAGTTCATGACTTATCAAGAGTACAGGGGGTTGGAGTAGCATCTTGGCAAACAGGTAGGATTACTCCGGTCTGGTTATAGCTTAAAAGCCGGTCAAGAGGGTATGAAAGCTAAACCCGGTGGGTTGGAAGCCCCCAAATGACTATGATTATTCAATGAACCAGGGTACCCATATATTTGAATGGTACATCATGGCGGCTCGTCCTCTTGGGCGACTTTACAATATTCTTGAAAACTCGAACTTTCGAGAGATGAATTCTTTTGAACCGGATGCTGAGCCGGATATCAAGGTCTCAAAGCTTTGTGAGAGACAGGCTTCTTTTGAGCCGGGTCTTAAACATGGTACTGACCTTGACCGAGCTGTTTCGGGTTAATCATATACCCTGACTGGTTATTCTGCCGCTGGCCTCCATCGCCAGACTGTTGATTATGACCTCCATGACCTTTCTGACCTTGGTAAACGGTTCCTGAGCCGCCAGCACCAAAGCCGGCCCCTGAGCCGCCCGGTGCTAAGCCGCCTGATGGACCATTACCATTATCATGATGCTGTTGAAGGCTGTAATCCCGGAACTGTTGCATAATGTAGCAATCTCCCCAGGTATGTCATGCCGGCTTATCGAGCCGGCTGTGCTCTGGGCAAGGCTTATTGAGCATCTCTTCCAGGCTGATAGGAGTTTTACCCTTAGCACGGGTGTTCCTGGTGTTGGTGTTTGCCACCAGTTCTGACCCGCCGTCCGGGTGCTTCCGTTTGCCCGGATTATTACTTCCAGCCATATTTTGCTGTTGGCCCTTGCCATTGTTGCTTTTCTTTCCCTGAGCCGATTTCTCATCATCAGAGCCCAGGTCTTTTGTGTTGTCGGAGTCTGCATATTTGGTGAGAGCCGCCATGAGCTCCCCCATGTCTTGACATGACCGTTTGAGCCGGCCAAGCTTCTGCTTCAAAGGCGTGAAGTGACAATTCTTTTCTAGAATCAAAACCGCCTGAGACGCCATAATCTGCTCAGAAGAGTGGATGATTTCGGAGACCCGCCAGACCCAGTGATGAGCCGACTCATCTGTACGTTGTACACAATGGTCTAAATCCACAATCGTCATGGGCTGCTTGCACGTTCCTTGGAAATTTTTGATGAATTTCGCCCTTAACTCGGCCCAAGAGGTAATGGTGTTAGGTGGCAAACCTTTCAACCATGTGCGAGCCGGTCCTTCCAGCATCATGACGAAATATTTTGCACATACTGCATCACTGACGTCTAACATCTCCATTGCTAGCTCATAGCTTTCAACCCAAGCCTCTGGAGGTAAGTCGGCAGTGTAATTGGGCACCTTTCGAGGACCCTTAAAATCTTTCGGCAGACGCTCATTCCGCAGAGTCGGCACCAAACAGGGCACTCCCACAGCTCTGGAGGTTATTCCTGCTCCTACTGAGACGGAGGGTGCAACTATGGGTTCTTGATAAGCCGCCGCCGCCGCCTGAGCCGCTGCTTCTTGCTGTGCTCTTACCCGTTCCACCCGTGCTTGAACATCCAGAGCCGCCCGATCAGCTCGCGGCGGGTTACTGCTAGAGACCGCCGGCGACTCATAACGCCGGTTGTAGCTACGGCTGTGGATGGGGGTTGAGTGCACGCGACTCTGGCTGTAATTATATTTCTCCTGCTGGGCCATCGCCGTTCGCAGGTATCCGATGGCATTCCGCACCTCCTCTGCATAAGGCGCCTCATCGGGGATTGGGATTGTATCAAGCCTGGTTGCCGCTGCCACCATGTTCTCCACCGGGTTTGCATAATTACCCAGCGGCGTTGGATAAAGCGGTGGCGGGTTTCGGTTCCGTCGGGGCGGGTCTAGCTGCTGACGCTGAGCCGCCGCCCGGCTTCCAGGTATTTCCGCCGTCCGGGTTGCGGTCAAAGGTACGTTCCGTCCCATTCCTGGCGTGTTAAAAAGATTCCTAGCTTCATATTGCTCCGGCAAGCGGGATTGATGTCTCAGGCGATGAACCGCCGCCGCTGACTGCTGTTCTAACTCAAAGCGAAAAGCGTCCGCCCTAAGGCGTTCCGCCTCCGCATCCATCTGAGCCTTTAGCTCATTGATTTCCTGTTGGACTCCGGCCATCTGATCTTTCAACCTTGCGATCTCCGCATTACGGGCCGCTTGGTTCTCAGTAGTGACCTCAGTCTCCATTAGGGTTGTAAACTCGTTCATCGGATCCAGAAGAACCTGAGCCGGCGGCCTGCCAGCCCCAGACCCGGTCGCACCGGCGGCTGTATCGCTCGGAGCCGCCGTGGAACCTGCCATAAAGACGGCAGCGTGGTTGGGCGGCTCGTAATCTTCTGGCTCATGGTATTCCGACTCGGGGTAAGGCTCGCCGTAGCCCCCAAGCCCTCTATTACAAAGCTGATAGATCGATTCCGTCTCTCCACTCGAGGATCCTTCCTCTGAGTAGACGTGAGTTTCCTCCTGTGACATAGAGCCTTCAAGCTCCCTGCCTTGAGTAAAGCCAACGAAGACATGCTTCCTGCCTGGATCAATACGGGCGGGTTGCACACTCTGAGCGGGTTGCTCGTGCCGGGCCGGCTTGTCGATGTCGGTGCAGATGTCCGGCCCGGATTCAGATCCGCCGATCATGCCAATGAAGATGTTGATTCCGCCGAAGGGGACCCGGAAACCATGCTCGATTGAGTCGGCCTCTGGACCCCAGCCGGCGTTGTCGAGGTGGAGCCTCCCATGGCGACTCTTGGTCATCTCGTCAGTGGCGTACCCCTCGCTCCCAGAAAGAGAACCCTTTGAAAACTCAACACCACCGAGCGCTAGCCCCACGGTGGGCGCCAACTGTCGTGGATTTGTCACGGCGGATGTCCGAATAATTAGGTTCGAGGCCATCGCTAAAGAGGTGGACTCAAAGGGGTTATGCGGGACAAGGGACACGAGTTTACCCAGGTTCAGCCCCTCACGTGGAGGTAAAAGCCTACGTCCTGCTTATATCGTATTGACTGGTGTATCGATTACAAGGGGCGGCTTGCTTGCCCTAGCTCTCGATTACTTGGTCTCTCTCGCCGTAAGGCTTGTCTATCTTAACCTGTCTAAGCTGCCGCAGGGTCTCCCCTTTATATGCATAGGTCGAGGCCCCGGGCTTACAAGAGTCCGGGTCGGGTTATACAACGTAACCGATCCTGGTTCCAACTCCCTAGTCTTACAGAGTAAGTCATCTTATGGCGGCTTATACCTTCTGGCCCATGAGTCGCCTCCTGCCTCTTGGGCCTTAGCCTCAGCCCATCTGGTAAGCCGCCATATGGCCTGGTCTTCACATCTTGTCTTCCTCCTGGCCCACTTGGTAACCCGCCATGTGGCTTGGTCTCCGTCTTCTGGCCCACCTTATGGGCCTTGACTATGAGCCGCCAGGCTGGTTTCCGGGTCTTCAGTGAATCGCCAAGTCCTGGCTGGGTTATACTCCGGCCGGGTTATATCGCGGGGTTATATCCCTGACAACTTAGGAGCAGTACGCATCCTTGTCGACCTACGAGGTTCGATAGTAACTTGATCCGAAGCTTCATGATCATCATCATTAACTTCCTCTTCAACTGATGTAGGCTCTACAGAAACATCTTTCTGCGCTGCGCTACTCTCAGGTTGAAGTAAAGGTTTCAACAACCTCATCAAGTACTATCTTCCTCCCACTCAATCTTTCGAAAGAAACTCTTTCTCGAGAAAGGACCCGTTTTAGCAACAAACACTTTGTGCTTGGATCTAAGATAGAAGGTTTACCCAACTGTTACGTTAGGGTATTCTATGAAGATGCATTTGTCCGCTTTGGGTTCGAGCTCATTAGGTGAAAACCCTTTTTCACATAAGCGTCACAGCCCCAAACATTAAGAAATGACAGCTTAGGTTTTCGCCAAACCAAAATTCATACGGTGTCATCTCAACGGACTTAGATGGTGCCCCTTTTAAAGTGAATGTGGTTGTCTCTAATGCATAACCCTAAAACGATAGTGGTAAATCGATAAGAGACATCATAGTTCGCACCATATCCAATAGAGCATGACTACGACGTTCGGACACACCATCACACTATGGTGTTCCAGGTGGCGTGAGTTGTGAAACAACTTCCACATTGTCTTAAGTTGTATACCAAACTCGTAACTCAGATATTCACCTCTACGATCATATCATAGACATTTTATCTTCTTGTCACGATGATTTCAAACTTCACTCTGATTTTGTTTGAACTTTTCAAACATTTCAGACTTGTGTTTCATTAAGTAAATATACCCATATCTACTCAAATCATCAGTGAAGGTAGGAAAATAACGATATCCACCGCACACTACAATACTCACTGGACCGCATACATCAACATGTATCATTTCCAATAAGTCAATTGCCCGCTCCATCATACCGGAAAATGGGGTTTTAGTCATCTTGCCCATGAGGCATGGTCCGCATGTCTCAACCGATTCGAAATCGAATGAGTCCAAAGATCCATCAGCATGGAGTTTCTTCATGCGTTTTACACCAATATGACATTTAGCGGCAGTGCCACAAGTATGTGGTACTATCATTATTAACTTTGTATCTTTTGGCATCAATATTATGAACATGTGTATCACTACGATCAAGATTCAATAAACCACTATCATTGGGTGCATGACCATTGAAGGTATTATTCATGTAAACAGAATAACCATTATTCTCTAACTTAAATGAATAACCGTATTGCAATAAACATGATCTAATCACGTTCATGCTTAACGCAAACACCAAATAACATTTATTTAGGTTCATCACTAATCCCAAAGGTAGAGAGAGCGCGCGATGGTGATCACATCAACCTTGGAAACACTTCCAACACTCATCGTCACCTCACCCTTAGCTAGCCTTCGTTTATTCCGTAGCTTTTATTTCGAGTTACTAACATTTAGCAACCGAACTGGTATCTAATACCCAGGTGCTACTAGGAGTACTAGTAAGGTACACATCAATAACACGTATATCAAATATACTTCTGTCGACGTTGCCAACCTTCTTATCTACCAAGTATCTAGGGTTGTTCCACTTCAGCGACCGTTCTCCTCATAATAGAAGCACTTAGTCTCAGGTTTGGGTTCAACCTTGGGTTTCTTCACTGGAGCAGCAACTGACTTGCCATCCATGAAGTTTCCCTCCTTGCCCTTGCCCTTCTCGAAACTAGTGGTTTCACTAACCATCAACACTTGATGCTCCTTCTTGATTTCTACCTTCGCGGTGTCAAACATTGCGAACAGCTCAGGGATCATTATTTCCATCTCTGGCCCTTTATAGTTCATCACGAAGCTCTAGTAGCTTAGTGACAGTGACTTGGAGAACTATATCAATCACTATCTTATCTGGAAGATCAACTCCCACTCGATTCAAGCGATTGTAGCACCCAGACAATCTGAGCACATGCTCAATGATTGAGCTATTCTCCATCATCTTGTAGGCAAAGAATCTTGTTGGAGGTCTCATACCTCTCAACACGGGCACGAGCCTGAGATCGCAATTTCAGCTCTTAGAACATCTCATATGTTCCGTGACGTTCAAAACGTTTTGGAGCCTCAATTCTAAGCCGTAATGCATGACGCACTGAACTATTAAGTAGTCATCGAAACGTGCCTATCAGATGTTCACAACATCTACAGACGACGCTAGAGGGGGTGGCGCACCGAGCGGTGCTTTAAGGACATAAGCCTTCTGTGCAGTAATGAGGACAATCCTCAGATCACGGACCCAGTCCGCATTATTGCTACCATCATCTTTCAACTCTATTTCTCTAGGAACATATAAAAATTCAAGAGAGCTACAGCGCGATCTAGTAATCTACAACATAATTTGCAAAGACACTTTGACTATGTTCATGATAATGAGTTTAGTTAATCATATTACGTAAAACTCCCACTCAAATTGACATCCCTCCGGTCATTCGAGTGTTACATGATCCAAATCCACCAACTCAAGTCCGATCATCACGTGAGTTGAGGTGGTTTCAATGGTGAACATCTCCATGTTGATCATATCTACTATATGACTCATGTTCGACCTTTCGGTCTCTTGTGTTCCGAGGCCATGTCTGTACATGCTAGGCTCGTCAAGTTTAACCCGAGTGTTCCGCACGTGCAACACTGGCTTGCACCCATTGTATGCGAACGTAGAGTCTATCACACTCGGGGAGAACACAATTTTATCTTGAAATTTAAGAGAGGGATCACCTTATAATGCTACCGTCGTCCTAAGCAAAATAAGATGCATAAAAGGATTAACATCACATGCAAATCATAAGTGACATGATATGGCCATGAACTTGTGCTTTTGATCTCCATCTCCAAAGCACCGGCATGATCTCCATCGTCACCGGCATGACACCATGATCTCCATCATCTTGATCTCCATCAACGTGTCGCCATGAGGTTGTCACGCCGACTGTTGCTTCCATGACTATTGCTAACTCATAGCGATAAAGTAAAGAAAAACGGCAAAAATAATTAAAGACCACTCTATGGCTCCTGCCAGTTGCCGTACTCATCGACATGCAAGTCATGATATTCTATACAACACATGATCATCTCATACATCACATATATCTCATCATGTAATTGGCCATATCACATCACAACATACCCTGCAAAAACAAGTTAGACGTCCTCTAATTGTTGTTGCAAGTTTTACGTGGCTGCTACGGGTATCTAGCAAAAACGATTCTTACCTACGCAAAAACCACAACGGTGATATAAAAATTGCTTTTCAACCTTCTCAAGGACCGCCTTTGTCAAATCCGATCCGACTAAAGTAGGAGAGACAGACACCCGCCAGCCATCTTTATGCAACGAAGTTACATGTCAGTTGATGGAACCGGTCTCTCGTAAGCGTACGAGTAATATTGGTCCGAGCCGCTTCATCCCACAATACCGCCGAAACAAGAAAAGACCAAGGGAGGAAGCAATATGAATATCAACGCCCACAAAACCCTTTTGTGTTCTACTCGAGATCTCATCTACGCATAGACCTCGCTCTGATACCACTGTTGGGGAACGTTGCATGGGAAACAAAAAAATTCCTACGCACACGCAAGATCTATCCATGGTGATGAGTATCTACGAGAGGGAGAGTGAATCTACATACTCTTGTAGATCGCTAAGCGGGAAGCGTTTAAGAAACGCGGTTGATGTAGTCGAACGTCTTCGCGATCCAAATCGCCGAGTGTCCCGCGATCCCATCACGATCCATCTCGCTATCCAATCTCAATCCGTCCCACAATCCCATCACGATCCGTCCCGCGATCAAATCACGAATCGTCTCGCGATCCTGATCACGGCCCTTCCGATCTAGCACCGAACGGACGGCACCTCCGCGTTCAGCACACGTACAGCTCGATGACGATCTCCGCCTTCTTGATCCAGCAAGAGGGAGTAGAGAGGTAGAAGAGTTCTCCGGCGGCGCGATGGCGCGGCGGCTATGGTGGTGGAACAATTCCGGCAGGGCTTCGCCTAAGCACCGCTGAAACTAGACTAGAGGAGAAACCGATCTAGATGAAGTAGAGGGAGCACGTGGCAATTAGGGTTATCTTTCTCCTCTAAATCCTCTAGTATATATAGGAGGGAGGGAGGGGAGGAGGCATCCTCAAACCCTCAAGGGCTGGCCGAAATTGGAGGTGGAGGAGTCCTACTCCTCCACTTCCAATTCTAGTCCAAATAGGACACCTTCCATATTTGGATTTCCCTTCCCTTTACTTGGGGTTTTTCCTTTCCCACTCTATCCTAGCCGCATGGGCCTTGTAGGGCTTGTTTGCCCAGCCTAATAAGGGCTGGTGCAACCCCCTTCAGGCCCATGTGGCCTCCCGGCGTGGGTGGCCCCTCCCGATGGCCCTCCGGCACTCCCGGTACACTACCGGAAATACCCGAAACTTTTCCGGTGGCCAAAACGGGACTTCCTATATATCAATCTTTACCTCCGGACCATTCCGGAGCTCCTCGTGATATCCGGGATCTCATCCGGGACTCCGAACAACCTTCGGTCACCAACATACATAACTCAATACTACCGAAACGTCACCGAACCTTAAGTGTGCAGACCCTGCGGGTTCGAGAACTATGTAGACATGACCGAGACACCTCTATGGCCAATAACCAATAGCGGGACCTGGATTCCCATAATGGTTCCTACATATTCTACGAAGATCTATATCGGTCGAACCTCTATGTCAAGGATTCAATTAATCCCGTATGTTGTTCCCTTTGTTCTTCGGTATGTTACTTGCCCGAGATTCGATCGTCGGTATCTCTATACCTAGTTCAATCTCGTTACTGGCAAGTCTCTTTACTCGTTCCGTAATACAAGATCATGTGGCTAACTCTTTAGTCACTTTGCTTGCAAGGCTCATTGTGATGTTGTATTACTAAGTGGGCCTTGAGATACCTCTCCGTCACACGGAGTAACAAATCCCAGTCTTGATCCATGCCAACTAAACAGACACCCTCGGAGATACCTGTAGAGCATCTTTATAGTCACCCAGTTACGTTGTGATGTTTGATACACACAAGGTATTCCTCCAGTGTCTGTGAGTTGCATGATCTCATGGTCATAGAAACAGATACTTGACATGCAGAAAACAATAGCAATAAACTGACATGATCATATGCTATGTTTATAGTTTGGGTCTTGTCCATCACATCATTCTCCTAATGATGTGATCCCGTTATCAAATGACATCTCATGTCTATGGCTAGGAAACCTTAACCATCTTTGATCAACGAGCTAGTTAACTAGAGGCATACTAGGGACACAGTGTTGTCTATGTACCCACACATGTATTTGAGTTTCCAATCAATACAATTATAGCATGGATAATAAACGATTATCACAAACAAGGAAATATGATAATAACTAAATTATTATTGCCTCTAGGGCATATTTCCAACAGCACCGGTATCAAATACCCAGGCACTACAACGAGAGTTGGTAAGGTACACATCAATAACATGTATATCATATATACCTTGTTTGTTGTTGGCCGCCTTCTTGTCAGCCAAATACTTGGGGCAGTTCCGCTTCCAGTGTCCAGTTCCCTTGCAATGAAAGCACACAGTTTCTGGTTTGGGTCCAACCTTGGATTTCTTCACGGGAGGAGCAACTGCTTTGCCACTCTTCTTGGAGTTACCCTTCTTACCCTTGCCATTTTTCTTGAAACTAGTGGTTTTATTTACCATCAACACTTGATGCTCCTTCTGAATTTCAGACTCAGCGGCTTTCAGCATTGCAAACAGCTCGGCGAGTGACTTGTTCATCCCGTGCATGTTATAGTTCAACACGAAGCTCTTGTAGCTAGGTGGCAATGATTGAAGAACTCTGTCAGTGATAGCCTCTGGCGGAAGGGGCATCCCCAATTCAGCCAGACGGGTGGAGTACCCAGACATTCTGAGTATATGATCACTAATAGACCCGTTCTCCTCCATCTTGCAAGCATAGAACTTATAGAAGGTCTCATACCTCTCGATCCGAGCATTCTTCTGAAAGATAAACTTCAACTCCTGGAACATCTCATATGCTCCATGACGTTCAAAACGTCTTTGAAGTCCCGGTTCTAAGCCATACAAAATTGCACATTGAACTATTGAGTAATCATCAGAACGAGCCTGTCAGGCGTTCACAACGTCTAGATACTCAACTGGAGCGGGTGGATCACCAAGCGGTGCATCAAGGACATAAGCCTTCTGGGAAGCCGTAAGGATAATCCTTAGATTACGGGCCCAGTCCACAAAGTTACTTCCATCATCTTTCAACTTAGCTTTCTCTAGGAACGCATTAAAATTCAGGGATGCTACTGCGCGAGCCATGATCTACAACATAAATATTGCAAAGACAACTTAGACTATTGTTCAAGATAATGAGTTTAGTTAATCATATTACTTAAAAACTCCCACTCAAATTGACATCCCTCCGGTCATTCGAGTGTCACATGATCCAAATCCACCAACTCAAGTCCGATCATCACTTGAGTTGAGGTGGTTTCAATGGTGAACATCTTCATGTTGATCATATCTACTATATGACTCATGTTCGACCTTTCGGTCTCTTGTGTTCCGAGGCCATGTCTGTACATGCTAGGCTCGTCAAGTTTAACCCGAGTGTTCCGCACGTGCAACACTGGCTTGCACCCGTTGTATGTGAACGTAGAGTCTATCACACCCGATCATCACGTGGTGTCTCAAAACGACGAACTTTCTCAACGGTGCACACTCGGGGAGAACACAATTTATCTTGAAATTTAAGTGAGGGATCACCTTATAATGCTACCATCGTCCTAAGCAAAATAAGATGCATAAAAGGATTAACATCACATGCAATTCATAAGTGACATGATATGGCCATGAACTTGTGCTTTTGATCTCCATCTCCAAAGCACCGGCATGATCTCCATCGTCACCGGCATGACACCATGATCTCCATCATCTTGATCTCCATCAACGTGTCGCCATGAGGTTGTCGCGCCGACTGTTGCTTCCACGACTATTGCTAACTCATAGCGATAAAGTAAAGCAAAAACGGCAAAAATAATTAAAGACAACTCTATGGCTCCTGCCAGTTGCCGTACTCATCGACATGCAAGTCGTGATATTCTATACAACACATGATCATCTCATACATCACATATATCTCATCATGTAATTGGCCATATCACATCACAACATACCCTGCAAAAACAAGTTAGACGTCCTCTAATTGTTGTTGCAAGTTTTACGTGGCTGCTACGGGTATCTAGCAAGAACGATTCTTACCTACGCAAAAACCACAACGGTGATATAAAAATTGCTTTTCAACCTTCTCAAGGACCGCCTTTGTCAAATCCGATCGGACTAAAGTGGGAGAAACAGACACCCGCTAGCCATCTTTATGCAACGAAGTTACATGTCTGAAGGAACCGGTCTCTCATAAGCGTAGGAGTAATGTTGGTCCGAGCCGCTTCATCCCACAATACCGCCGAAACAAGAAAAGACCAAGGGAGGAAGCAATCTGAATATCAACGCCCACAAAACTCTTTTGTGTTCTACTCGAGATCTCATCTACACATATACCTGGCTCAGATGCCACTGTTGGGGAACGTAGCATGGGAAACAAAAAAATTCCTACGCACACACAAGATCTATCCATGGTGATGAGTATCTATGAGAGGGAGAGTGAATCTACATACCCTTGTAGATCGCTAAGCGGAAGCGTTAAGAAACGCGGTTGATGTAGTCGAACGTCTTCGCGATCCAAATCGCAAGTCGTCCCTCGATCCAAACACGATCTAGCGCCGAACGGACGGCACCTCCGCGTTCAACACACGTATGGCTTGATGACGCCTTCACCTCCTCGATCCAGCGAGCGATGGTAAAGTAGTAGATGAGTTCCGGCAGCACGACGGCGTGGTGATGGTGGTGAGGAACAATCTCTGCAGGGCTTCGCCAAGCACTACGGAGATTATGACGGGAGGAACTAGAGGGTTAGGGTTGCCGGCACACGGCTTGGGAAATCTTGATGTGTCCCGTGTGCTAGCCCTGCCCCTCTATTTATATGTTGAGCCCTGGGGTCTAAACTTGGAGAGAAAGCCTCCACAAGGTCGGTTTTGCCCGCACAAGGTCGGTTTGGCCCGCACGGAAAGAGTCCCACTCGGATTCCAGCAATACCGCGTACAAGCGGTAGTACCGCTCACGAGCGGTAGTACCGCTTGAGCGGTAGTACCGCTTCACAAAAGCGGTAGTACCGCTTACGCGGTAGTACTGCCTTGCCAGCGGTAGTACCGCTTGAGGCAGCAGCAAAACTTCCTTTTGCACTTTCCAATACCTCGTGGGCTTTACCCCTTTGGCCCATATATAGTGTTGTTGCACCCGAACACCTCGGTAAACATTCGGAACCCCTTCCGGTGAATTCCGGAACCCTTCCGGAGATCAAAACACTATTATCACATATACAATCTTTACCTCCGGACTCTTCAGGAGATCCTCGTCATGTCCGGGATCTTATCCCGGACTCCGAACAACCTTCGGTCACCAACACAATAACTCAACTATACTAATCGTCACCAAACGTTAAGTGTGTAGACCCTGCGGGTTCGAGAACTATGTAGACATGACCGAGACACCTCTACGGTCAATAACCAATAGCGGGACCTGGATGCCCATATTGGCTCCTACATATTCTATGAAGATCTTTATCAGTCAAACCTCTATGTCAAGGATTCAGTTAATCCCGTATGATGTTCCCTTTGTCTTCGGTATGTTACTTGCCCAAGATTTGATCGTCGGTATCTCTATACCTAGTTCAATCTTGTTATCGGAAAGTCTCTTTACTCGTTCCGTAATACAAGATCTCGTGGCTAACACTTTAGTCACATTGCTTGCAAGGCTCATTGTGATGTTGTATTACCGAGTGGGCCCTGAGATACCTCTCCGTCACACGGAGTAACAAATCCCAGTCTTGATCCACGCCAACGCAACAGACACCCTCGGAGATACCTGTAGAGCATCTTTATAGTCACCCAGTTACGTTGCGACGTTTGATACACACAAGGTATTCCTCCGGTGTCAGTGAGTTGCATGATCTCATGGTCATAGGAACAGATACTTGACATGCAGAAAACAATAGCAATAAACTGACACGATCATATGCTACGTTTATAGTTTGGGTCTTGTCCATCACATCATTCTCCTAATGATGTGATCCCGTTATCAAATGACATCTCATGTCCATGGCTAGGAAACCTTCACCATCTTTTGATCAACGAGCTAGATAACTAGAGGCTTACTAGGGACACAGTGTTGTCTATGTACCCACACATGTATTTGAGTTTCCAATCAATACAATTATAGCATGGATAATAAACGATTATCATGAACAAGGAAATATAATAATAACCAATTTATTATTGCCTCTAGGGCATATTTCCAACATTCTGTCCCCTCCCCCACCACGCACCCACACCCCCCTAAAAGATAGATAATGGGGTTGGGCCTTCAACCATTGTCCATCTTGACGCGGATGTTCCATCAGTCCATACAAGCAACATGTGTCAGTACAACTATGCCCCTCGATGTGGTGCTGCTTTTCCCTTAAAGATACATAATAGGGCAAGTCCATACAAAAAAGCAATAAAAAAAGAAAAAGATGTGTCAGTACGACTATGCCCCTCGGTGCGGTGCTGGTTTTTCCCCTAAAGATAGATAATGGGGCAAGTCATGTTACGGACTCGCCTCCGCATGCGACGATGCGGCACGCCGCGTCGTCGCCTGCTACGGCTCGTTCCTGGCTCGGCCTCGCTGGGATGGGGGAGGGAGGGTCCCGACCCCCCCTCCCCCCCCGGCTCGGCCTCGCGCTAACGCGGCAGTGCGCTCGTTTGACATGGGCAGTGCGGTTATTCTGTTCCCCCCCATGCACCCACACCCCCCTAAAGATAGATAATGGGGTTGTGCCTTCAACCATTGTCCATCTTGATGCGGATGTTCCATCAGTCCATACAAGCAACATGTGTCAGTACAACTATGCCCCTCGATGCGGTGCTGCTTTTCCCTTAAAGATACATAATAGGGCAAGTCCATACAAAAAAGCAAACAAAATGTGTCAGTACAACTATGCCCCTCGGTGCGGTGCTGGTTTTTTTCCCTAAAGATAGATAATGGGGCAAGTCAAGTTACGGACTCGCCTCCGCATGCGACGCCGCGGCACGCCGCATCGTCGCCTGCTACGGCTCGTTCCTGGCTCGGCCTCGCCGGCATGGGGGAGGGGGGGTCCCGACCCTCCCTTCCCCCCCCCCCTGGCTCGGCCTCGCTCTAACGCGGCAGTGCGCTCGTTTGACAGGCGCAGTGTGGTTATTCTGTCCCCCCCCCACCACGCACCCACACCCCCCTAAAAGATAGATAATGGGGTTGTGTCTTCAACCATTGTCCGTCTTGACGCGGATGTTCCATCAGTCCATACAAGCAACATGTGTCAGTACAACTATGCCCCTCGATGCGGTGCTGCTTTTCCCTTAAAGATACATAATAGGGCAAGTTCATACAAAAAAGCAAAAAAAAAAAAAGATGTGTCAGCACGACTATGCCCCTCGGTGCGGTGCTGGTTTTTCTCCTAAAGATAGATAATGGGGCAAGTCATGTTACGGACTCGCCTCCGCATGCGACGACGCGGCACGCCGCGTCGTCGCCTGCTACGGCTCGTTCCTGGCTCGGCCTCGCCGGGATGGGGAAGGGGGGGTCCCGACCCCCCTCCCTCCCGGCTCGGCCTCGCACTAACGTGGTAGTGCGCTCGTTTGACAGGCGTAGTGCGGTTATTTTGTTCCCCCCCACGCACCCACACCCCCCTAAAGATAGATAATGGGGTGGTGCCTTCAACCATTGTCCATCTTGACGCGGATGTTCCATCAGTCCATACAAGCAACATGTGTCAGTACAACTATGCCCCTCGATGCGGTGCTGCTTTTCCCTTAAAGATACATAATAGGGCAAGTCCATACAAAAAAGAAAAAAAAAGATGTGTCAGTACGGCTAAGCCCCTCGGTGCGGTGCTGGTTTTTCCCCTAAAGATAGATAATGGGGCAAGTCATGTTACGGACTCGCCTCCGCATGCGACGACGCGGCACGCCGTGTCGTCGCCTGCTACGGCTCGTTCCTGGCTCGACCTCGCCGGGATGGGGGAGGGGGGGTCCCGACCCCCCCCCCCCCCGTCCCCCCGGCTCGGCCTCGCGCTAACGCGGCAGTGCGCTCGTTTGACATGCGCAGTGCAGGGGTTGTGCCTTCAACCACTGTTAAATCTTGACACGGATGTTTCATCAGTCCATACATTCGAAAAAAATGTGTCAGTACAACTATAGCGCTCAATGTAGTACCGCTTTTTTTACTGACGACTATGCCCCTCAGTGCGAAAGATGTGTCAGTACGACTATGCCCCTCGGTGCGGTCTTTGATGTCTTACCCGGATGTTCATCAATCCAAAAAAGCTTGAAAAATAATGAGAACAAAAATAAAGTGAGAAAAAAAACACTATAAAAAATGGGTCAGTTCAAGAACAGGGAGGACATTCAGGACTAATAAAAAATAATGCTTATACAACTATGACTGGTCTGCCAGTCCTAGTTCAGAAAGCCCATCAGTACATAAAAAGAATTGCCTAAAAGCAAACAGAAATTATGTTGTAAACAATTATGTTGATTTAAACATAATTGTTTACAACATAATTGTTTACAACTAATTTATATGTAAAAAGTACTTTCAAAAATTATGTTGATTTAAACAATCATTTCAAAAAACAAAAATGTTTTAAAAAATTAGCATCACACACATATTCAGAACTTGTATTGGTAAGTTCAACTACACGTCAATAACCAGTCCAAGTGCTAGACAGTCGAGCAGTACAAAGAGCCATCATTACCGACTAAGAATAGAAGTGCTAGTTCAATTCAACTATCAGTACAACTTAGTTTACACGCAAGTACTATAGTACTAAAATAATGACAAAAGACCCTTGAGAATAATCACAACAACATTAAAAAAAGAAGGCAAAAACTAATTGAAAAGGTATCAGTTCGAGCTAAGGAGAACATTCAGTCCTAATAAAAAATCATGCTTACATAAAACCAAGAATATTCACAAGAACTACAAGAAAAGCATCAGTCCGCATTACTGGTGCAGTCAAGTACTATTCTGAAAACCCAAAAAAATGATAGTACTAAAAGAAGGCAAAAACTCATTAAAAACTCATTAGTTTACACGCAAGTACTATAGTACTAAAAGAAGGCAAAAACACATTAAAAAGATATCAGTTCGAGCCAAGGAGAGCAATCAATACTAATAAAATCATGCTTACATAAATCCAAGAAAACTCGCAAGAACTACAACAAAAGTATCAGTTCACAGTACTGGTGCAGTCAAGTACTACTAGATTCAAATCAGCAAAAAAAATGACCGCCCGAGGTCCGGCGGGCCCTAACACAGGAGGATACTTGAACTCAAGCCCACGGCAGAACCGTTGGCGAATCCTTAGTAATCCATGCTGCGCAGGGCCAGCAGACCAGGGCCCGCAGGTCATAGAACAGAGAGCGAACGCCGTGTATAAGCGCTCAGGTAAGTATTCGGAGGAGTTCGAGAGATGAGCCACGGCAAGGCTTATAAATAGGTCGAGAGCCCCCTCGGCTAGTGAGGTGGAACTAAACTCAAAGCGCACGCGCTGCCAGCAGTGCACAGCCGCGCGCACGGGCCATTTGGGCCAAAAACAATGGCTCCGGGGGACGGCCCAATACAACAGAGCAACCCATTACAAAATTCCTGCAGATCACACACGACCAATAGAAGGAACAAATGCAGATAAATTTTAAAAATAAACCACATACAGAAACAAGTTCAAATAAAGAATGTGGAAAAGTTCAAACACATGTTCGTTGTAAAAATTTCAAAACTAAACAAAAAAACGTCACATAAGCAACGCAAAAAAAAAAAAGATAACTAGATAAAAGGATATTTCAACGTAGCTGATTGTAATAAAAATTTCAGAAACATATTTTTTTAAAGTTCAACTTCTAAAATAAAAAAAGTTCAAATAAAATTTCTAATGTGCAGCAAGATTAAATTCTTTTATTTAAAAAATTACTATAAATATCAGTAGTCAACTAAAAAATAAAATTGTACTCTAAATTACCGTCAGTACTAATAAAAAAATATTCTGCAACAAACGAATGCGATTGCGCCTTGACATCCAAAGTACATCAGTACTATCATTAACAGCTTGCAAGTTCAGCATACTCAACACAAGGGGTGCTACATCCATCACTAGCATATATATTTCGTGTTCGAGCCATCTACATGAAAATATGCTAGTAAAAAAAAGGATGCACACTAGTTCAACTATAGTTGCTGCAAAAAAAATAAAAAAATATAAAACCATTGCGATTGAGCCAAAAATAGGAACCATTACATTAAAAATATAGCGCATACATTAACATACAAACAAATTATTCCAAACCATATGGTAAAACATAGAGCTCAACCATCTCATACACATTGTTTTAAAAATACTGCAACATAATCAAACGCAGACAAATCTCACAACCAGCCTCATTTGCCACATTTAAACCTACAGCACATCAATCCTGAACATCAGAGAGTCATCTTCCCTGAAGAACATCACCATAACCACATCTCCATCCTCAATTCCAGACACTGCCACAAATTCCTTCCATCCAGCAGTTAGGTTGATGCAACCACAAAAGTCAATGTGGTAGCCAACTTCCATCAACTGATACCCGTTCTTGTGTGCCGTCTCCATCTTTAGTGTCCACAAACTAGGAGCAACAATCCTGATTCTGGATGTCATTTTCCGCAAATGGGCATGGGGGGGTGAGAAAATAAGTGAACACCAGAAATAATTGAATATTTGAACAGATTTAGCAACTGTTACATAAAAAATTAAAAAGATCTGAACCCAAAACAAAACAGAAAACCAACTACTGCTATTTCCTGACCAAACTGAAGAAATATACATAGGAATAACTACAGTAAACTTCTGACAAAAACCGAACAAGAAAGATACAAAGGAATAAGTACTGTTAACTACTGAACAAATATACGTAGGAATCCATACTGTTAACTTCTGACAAAAGCAAATATGAATCATGGACATAACTATTGATAAATCTAAAATATAGATTCAGTCCATGGGCTTCAAAAAAATGAGACCTACAAAGCAGAAAACAAAACAAATAGCAAACACATACCCATGATTCCTCCAAGTCCCCAGCCGTCAGGCGACAAACATAGGGAGAACGAAACCCAGATCTGCTGTACAACAGCGACGAAAGTTGCCCACGGCGCTGACTCTCGGTAAGCTCCAAACCAGATTCGTACACACAAGCGTCAGCAAAGGGCGCCATCCTTGCGAGGCACCCGCATGAACAATCCTCCATGGGCACAACAGGAAAAAATAAGAAAATAGCAGAGAGAAGGAGAGAGGAACCTAGATCTGATCTTTGGAGGAAGGAAGAAAATGGAGGAGGAGACTGAGCAACGCACCAACATAGATGGATAGAATTTATAGCCAGGGTGACTGACAGATTATAAAAATAATAAAATAGGTAGGTGGGCAGCCAGCCGGTAGAAAATAGTTATTATGATGTCGTCATACAAGTCATACAACATTGACCGCAAAACATTTCAAGTACAAATACGGCAGAAGTTCAAGATAAACATACGGCAGCAGTTCAGAATACACATACCATTATGTAGATAGGATAACTCATTCAGAGATAGACAGATGCATTCATTCAGTCATTCAACTCTATGCTCTCTCCCAACATAATCTTAAAAACATAAAAATTTAGTACTTCAATCATAACGATCGAAGAACCGATGCCACTTAGCCCTGGTGGATGGATGTGGAGCCATGACTGCTCTTCCCCTAGCCCACCTGATGATCAGTAGCGAGTTCCTTCTCCTCCCGTCTGGTAAAACTAGCTCCAATTCAGTGGAGTTGCAAGTCTCAAGCACTTTGTCGGCAAGACATCTGTTGAACTCTGCCTCCACTTCCTCCTCGGCCGCATGTTGTGCCCTCTGCCTATGCCTCCTCCTCATCCTATCCTCTGCTGCTGCAGGCCTCACCTCGACGGCATCACCCTCCTCCTCTGTGACCTCTCCTAGGTCAGGATCCATCTGGCTTTCCTTTGGTGGCGGCTGGTGGAATGAAAGTGAGAGAGGGGAGGGGATGGAGAGAGGTTTATATTGACAGTACAGATGGTTGGGTAGGCAGCATGTAGAAAAATACTTACTCTGATGTCTACGTACAATCATACAACTTTGACCAGGAGCAGTCCAACTACACATACGCCAGCCATTCAAGAAGCATGGATTTCTGCCCACAAAATTCAACAACACAGAAAAACACAAAACTTAATTACAGCGGTTGACCACACTCTAAGAAATCGTACACTACAGACAGCCACGATAAACCACCTCCGCCGACCACCAAATCATATGGGCAACGGGTAGAAACAACTCAAGGAGCAAAATTAACAACGCAAAACTGTTCATACGATCCTAATCGCTCTCCCTGCAACGCCAATTTGAAAAACAAAACATAAAAAAAAAACAAGAACACACTTGCATGGCGGCCATGGCCGACGCCCAAGAACTGCAAAACTTCTGATCAGAAATTAGTCAAAAAGTCTACAAAAACTCTCAACCACCGATCATTACGACATCACTATAACACATAAAACAACAAGCAAACGTAAATCGACGGCTACGAACACGACGCCAAACACCAGCGCCGGCAACACCTCCGCCGCCAAATGCCCACGTCGTCACATCCGGCAACATGAGCTCGAAAAACACAACCAGGTGAGCGCGCGCACGTGCGGAATCCTGAATATGACTCCTCTGGCAATGCATGGCCCGCAGAAGCGCGCCGGAGAACCCTCGGAAGCTCCCCGCTGAACCCCCTGTTTCCGTCCATCGAAGACACAGGAAGATAAGTTCAACTGGGAAAGCCCATCAGTCCAACGTATCAAGGCCGTCAGTTCAAGCAGGGTAACAGAATAATATTCTGTTATGCGAAACAGAGTAGCCCAGATGTATGTATATATATATATATATATATATATATATATATATATATATATATATATATAGGGTGGGTCTATTCTTCTAACACCCTTAAGACTCTTATTCTGCAACCAAAAAGCTTATTCTGCTAACACCCCGTCTTCTCCCCCCGGGATGGAACACAGTCACCCTCGCCCACCTCCCGCACGACCACAGCCACACAACCCCAATCCTCCCCTACCATCTTCGGCGCCCCTGACGCCCCCGCGCGGGACGCAGCGCCGGGCGGCACCTACTCTTTCTCTGACCTCCCACCTCCCTCCCTCTTCAGACCTTCGTTTCCACCTCTCCTATGGTCGCCGGAGCACCAATGCCCGCGCCCATCGCCGAATCTCGGCTAGCCCAAGACCCCATCGGCCACCGCGCCCGTCCCTGCACCCTCCGCAACCTCCCTCCCCCACGACGCCCCACACTCCATCCAAACCCATCTACACACCGAGGCCCAAAACCAACTCCCCACGCCGCCATCGGAGCTAAGAACTCACTGCCGCCGGATCCAGCAGCACGGCGCCCCTCGGCCTCACCTCTCGATGCTGCCGTCCTCGTTCCATCACCGCCTCCCCCTGCTGTACCCGCATTTCTGGATCACCGCGCCGCCATGATTCCCCCCGATCTGGGTGGTGGACGTCGGCGTCCATGGCGTCCGGTGTTGTCCCCTGCTGGTGCCCAACTTCCTCCGGGTCAACGCCATTCTGCCTCCTCTGCCCCGCGTGCAGTGCCCACCTCGCGTAGCTGCAGTGCGCAGCCGTCCACAATGGTGCAGTCCACGCCGCCAAAGGTCGCCCGCAGTCCATGTTTCCAACGCGTGCAGCTCGCAGCCCGCCGATGTGGAGTGCGGCAGTGCGTGCTTGCATAGAAGTGCGCCCATGAGGAATTGCAATCCACAGCTGCTCCGCGTGTGCAGTTCGCGAGGCACGTGCCTGCAGATTTTTGGGCGGCGCGGCCTTCTGCTATTCTCCCCTTTTGCAGGTCCTTCCCCAGCTCCAGCAGCGTTGCCGTGGGGGTCATTGACTCCAGCCAACGCGGTTGGGGACGGGTGGGGAGCGTTGACGACGTGAGGAGGGCGCACGACATCGGCGCACTGGGCACCTACCCATCTTGCATCTCTGGTAACATCCACAACCGGTACATCCTTCCTTCCCCTTTGCTTACTTCCCCTCGCCCTGAGCTCCAATGCAATTTCCGACTGCAGTAGACGCTGACGCGTGATAGTCAGCGGGTTGCCTCAGCTCAACGTCGACGATACGACAAGATCCCAGCGATCCCTGGAGCGCGTGACGAAGGTTAACAGCGGCGACGACGCCGGTGTAGTTCAGAAAATGCAGTGCTCTGCTGCACTTTGCGGGTCGCCCGGCTCATGTCTGCAGTTCAGAAAAATGCCACTTTTTTAGGTTGTTTTGTGTGAAATATCTGCACTGGCGACCAACATGATGTTCGCTCGCGATGCCATTCAACCCGTGCAAAATTTTGGCTTCTGCAGTTCGGTGCCCCCATGTCATGTGCAGTTCATTTACTTATCAGGCTCTCGGCTGCACTTCATCATCTCAAAAAATGGGACAAACAAATGGCCCAAACCTCACTTCATTTTGTTTGTCCCCAGCGATCCTGATTTTTGTTTTATTAACATAAAATTCAGTTTGTGTGCATTGCGAGGTCCTCTGCTTGTTTGTGAGAGGTTCGTTCAACTGTACAATGCCGTTCTTTTTGTTGCAATTTGATGCAGTTCCTTTTGTTTTGCTAATTTCCAGGGATGAGAAATTGTAACCGAATTGAATTTCATGTAGTTCACTACTCTTGACCCTAAAGTGCAGAACACATAAGAAAAATATATATAGAAACTTGCAGTTCAGTAATGTGAAACACATACATGATTTTGTTTAAAAAAGTGTTGTTCATATCGCGTGGTGTTGTGGTTCATTCTTTTCGATCATGCGGTGCACTTTGCTCTAAAAAAAGGTCCACTACGAAGGACTCTTCAGCACACTCCATTTAGAACAAAATGCAGTTAAAAAAACACGCAAATGCAATGCACTCTGGCCTTATAAAAGTCCACTACGAAGAACTTTTGAGTACACTCCATTTAAAATAAAATGCATTTAAAAAACATGCAATTGTGGTGCACTACGAAGGACTCTTCAGTACACTCCATTTAGAACTTCGGTACACTCCATTTAGAACAAAAGTCCACTACGAAGGACTTTTCAGTACACTCATTTAAAATAAAAAACATTTAAAAAACATGCAAATGAGGTGCACTTTGGTCTAAAACAAAGTCCACTGCGAAGGACTCTTTAGTACAGTCCATTTAAAACAAGATGCATTTTAGAAAACATGCAAATTCAGTGCATTTTGGTCTTACAAAAAGCCCACTACGAAGAACTTTTCGGTACAGTCCATTTAAAACAAAATGCATTTAAAAAAAACATGCAAATTTAGTGCACTCTGGTCTTACAAAAAAGTCCACTATGAATAACTTTTCAGTACACTCCATTTAAAACAAAAGTGCATTTAGAAAATATGCAGTTCTCTTGCCCGTGTGATGCAGTGCAATATTCAGTCTGAAGCAGTGCGTTCTTCTGTCTGATGCAGTTCCTTCGTCGATTTTGGTGTCACGAAAAACAGTGTCTGCGATTTAGTAAAATTGAAACTGCTCTTAAACCGTAAAGATTCAGAGAAAGTAATATACATAAAAAAGTTGCGCATCGATGATATCTTTCCAACGGAGTATCATTTGAATCATTCTCGAGAAGCGGTTTATACAAATTCGCGAGAAAACGGCCGCTGCCACTCGTCGTCCACCGCACCATTTTCAAAATTAATTCAAAACCGTAAGGAATCTCAAAAACCTTTGTACATATGAAAGTTGCGCCTCGTCCGTAGCTTTCCAACAGCATATCACACGCCTCGTTTCGACAAACGGCTAAAAAACTGGAGCGAAAACAGTACCAAAAATTTGCAAAAATTTGAAAAACAAAATTCCGCGATTTAGAAAATTTGAAACTGCTCTTAAACTGTAACGAATTAGAGAACAAAACATATATGAAAAATTTGCGCCTCAACGATATCTTTCCAACGGCATATCATTTGCTTCATTCCGACGAGCGGTTTAGAAAAAAACGCGAAAATACGCTCGCTGCCACTAGTAGAGTGCCGCACCGTTTTCAAAACTGCTCTTAAACCGTGAGGAATCTTGAAAAAATTTCTACATGGTGAAGTTGCGCCTAATTCATAGCTTTCCAACGGTATATTACATGCCTTGTTTCGACAAAAGGTTTAAAAACTGGAGCAAAAACAGTACCCAAAAAAACTGCGTGCAGTTTTTTGCGACGGGAAGTTCACTCACATAACTACTGCAGTGCTATTGCTTCAAGAATGACGTGCACTTCCGTTGAGCGTGTAGTTCGGAAGTGTTAGCAGAATAACTATTCTACTAATATTAGCAGAATAGACCGGCTGTGTGTGTCTATATATATATATAGGGTGGGTCTATTCTGCTAACACCCTTAAGACCCTTATTCTGCTAACACCTGCCCCTTATTCTGCTAACAGCCCACTTTCTCCGTGAACGCACCCACCCCCACCCCCGTAACTACCTTCTTCCTCGCAAGCCACCACCCAACCGCGTCCCACGCCCCGAATCCCCTCCCCAACTTCCGCCGCCACCACGCCCCACCACCATCGCCCCACTCCCGTCCCGGCGCGCCGCCGCCTGAGCCGCCATGGGACGGGGCCGCACCCATGACCCACTCCCTTATCCCCTCCACCTCCTTCCTTCAGCCGGGGGCGCACCCACCCAACACTGCTGACTTTTCCTCCTGCCGCGCCCCTCGCCGCTGGAGCCCTGGCTACTCAGAGCGCCGCCGCACCCTTCCATGCTAGTCGCCGCCCTGACCACTCCCAGTGTCAGGCCTTCCTCTCCCAAGGCGCTGCGTCGCCACCTAGCCCCCAGATCCGCGCCTTCCTCTCCCATGGCACTGCAGCCATGCCGTGAAAATCCTCGCCGGATCCGACGACCGGATTCGTGGAGATCTGCCCGCCACGACGAGTTTCTACCCTCACATCAGCCGCCTGGATCACGGCGCCCATCCCACACCCCCGGCGGTCGTCCCCCCTGCATCCCTCCCCGCGCGCCCTGTGGCCTGCTCTGTCAAGCCACTGGTGCGCCGTGCGCGGCACCGTGCAGTCCACTACGTGGGTGCACGCAGCACGCCCATCCCGCACCCCTGGCGCCGTGCAGTCCACGCAGTGCAAAAGCATCTTCCCGTGATGCCATGGAGCTCCCTCTGCTCAGCAAGGTCCATGGGGAGAGTACCTCAGTGGCGGAGGACGAAAAAAAATTAAGGTAGGGCGAAGCCTTAAGAAAAAAAAGTTTGATGACAAATCAAAATAATCAATACACACGAACAATGCATTTTTCGAAAAGGAGGTTGAACCCCAGGCCTCTGCATCAAATGATGCACACGGCCATTTTTATTATATTATTCAACAACGTCTTACAAAATAAAACATCGATCCACACCGTTCAATGCATAGTAATATTTTTATGTGATCCTCAATGGAATAACTAAATACAACCGCTGTTCACCGCCGCCCGCCATCGACCACTCGGCCTGGTCCTGGCCATCGCGGCCGCTGCCGCCGCCGCACTAGGTTCTTGGCGTGGCTGGCCTCGTGGATCATGCGTGTACTCACTGGGGCGCTGGCTCCTGGCTAGACTCGATCCTTTGTGTTGTTCGGCCGGCGTGCGTCGTGATTCGCTAGTAGGTTAGGCCCAATACCGTGGGTTGTGGCTGCGTGGCCCATGTACATCGACGGAGCGACCGGTCTCTGCAGCGATTTTTTCCTAGCGATCGTAGCCAACCTAAGCGCCGTATCAGCGATGAGATGCGTACCTGTAAAAACATTTGCGCACGGAATCAAGGTAGGGCGGCCGCCCTACCTTGCCCGAAGGGGTCCTCCGCCAGTGAGTACCTCTATGCAGGGGCGGCGCCATGGAAGGCTTGAGCTCTTCCGCTCCTCAACAAGCAGCAGCAGCGTGACGTTGAGGTCTTCCGCCATGGAAGGCCATCAACGGAGGTCCAACCCCTGTTCGATTTCAAGTATCTCTTCCCCTCCTCTTGGATTTAGTAGGCTAAATGGTTACTTTTTTTTGCAGCAGGCCGAGCAATGCTGGTGGCCGACTGATGGTGACGGGATGGAGGCTGCTGCTGTGTTGTATGGTATGAATCCCTCACCCCCTTGACCTCTTCTTGGCTGCTGCACCAAGATCCTCTGCATGCGGGTGTTGTGGTTGTGCAGCTCGGAGATGCTCGCCATGCGGTTCAGGGCTCGTGCGCGTGCATTCCAGTGATTGCCATCTCTTCCCCTCTGGTCGGTCGACCATGGCCATGCAGCTCGGAGACGCTCGCCATGCGGTTCGGAGCTCGTGCGCATGCAGTCCGGCAAGTGCCATCTCTTTCCCTGCAGTTCGTCGACCATGCCATGCAACTCAGAGGTGCTTGCCATGCGGTTCAGAGCTCGTGCACGTGCAATCTGGCGAGTGTCCGTGCATGTGCAGTCCGGCGAGCATCCGTGCACAGCAGCGCCTCTGCCACAACATTCAGAAGAGGATCCCCTAGTTTGGAAAATGCTAACTTTTGGATTCAAAGACCAATTAGGTCCCTTAATTATGATGAGATGTTGCTAGACCAATTAGTATCCGTGCATAGCAGCTTCTAAAACCAATTTTGAACTAACTTTTGGATTCTAAGACCAATTAGTGTCCGTGCATGTTGCTAGACCAATTAGGTCCCTTAATCCAAAAGTTTTGGATTCCGTGTCCGTTGTTCTCTTGCTGTTCAGATTACCTTCTAAGATCACATGTGTCCGTGCATGGATTAACTTATGGATTCTAACGCTAATTGGTCCGTGCACAACAGCTAAATTTTTTCCTTCTTGTGATGTTGCGCTAGCAGTATGTATCATGGGACCATATTTTCAATACTCTCTGGTCTTTTATTTTTCAGTTAAAGAGATGGAACAGGGCTGTGGGCATTTGCTCAGTTTTTTTCCTTATCCGTTGCACATTTTGCTGAAGAGCACCAAGATCCTCTGCATGCACCAAACGACTGACATGCAGTTCAGTGTTTGTGTTTTTAAAAAAAAAATCAAACTGCACTGCTGTCCGTTGTTCTCTTGCTGTTCATTTTACCCTTTTTTTCAGGTGAAAGACGAAGATCAAAGTACAGAAAAACGTGCGCTGCAGTCTCTTGTGGCTCAGTTGATGGAAATATGCCCTAGAGGCAATAATAAAATAGTTATTATCATATTTCCTTATTCATGATAAAGGTTTATTATTCATGCTAGAATTGTATTGACCGGAAACTTAAATACATGTGTGAATACTTAAACAAATACCGTGTCCCTAGTGAGCCTCTACTAGACTAACTCGTTGATCAAAGATGGTTAAGGTTTTCTAACCATAGACATGAGTTGTCATTTGATAACGGGATCACATCATTAGGAGAATGACGTGATGGACAAGACCCATTCGTTAGCTTAGCATATGATCATTCTGTTTATTGCTACTGCTTTCTTGAATGTCAAATACATGTTCCTCCGACCATGAGATCATGCAACTCCCGGATACCGGAGGAATACCTTGTGTGCTATCAAACGTCACAACGTAACTGGATGATCATAAAGATGCTCTACAGGTGTCTCCGAAGGTGTCTGTTGAGTTGGCATGGATCGAGATTGAGATTTGTCACTCCGTGTATCGGAGAGGTATCTCTAGGCCCTCTCGGTAATACACATCATAAGAAGCTTGCAAGCAAAGTGACTAAGGAGTTAGTTACGAGATGATGTATTACGGAACGAGTAAAGAGACTTGCCAGTAACGATATTGAACTAGGTATGGAGATACCGACGATCGAATCTCGGGCAAGTAATATACCGACGGACAAAGAGAATTGTGTATGTTGTCATAACGGTTCGACCGATAATATCTTCGTGGAATATGTAGGAACCAATATGGGCATCCAGGTTCCGCTATTGGTTATTGACCGGAGAGTCGTCTCGGTCATGTCTACATCATTCCCGAACCCGTAGGGTCCGCACGCTTAACGTTCGTTGACGATATAGTGTTATATGAGTTATGTGAATTGGTGACCGAATGTTGTTCGGAGTCTCGGATAAGATCACGGACATGATGAGGACCTCCGGAATGGTCCGGAGGTAAAGATTGATATATAGGACTATGATATTCGGACACCGGAAGAGTTTCGAAGTGCACCGGGTAATCATCGGGTCACCGGAAGGGGTTCCGGACACCCCCGGGAGGTCTATGGGCCTAATGGGCCAAGGGGAGAGACACACCAGCCCACAAGGGGGCTGGCGCGCCCCTCTCCCTGGCCGCCGGCCCTAGGGAAGGAAAGGGGAGGGCTAGCCCCTCCTGCCTTCCCCTCCACATGGGAGAAAGGAAAGGGGGGGGGGGGGCGCCACCCTCCCATGCATTTCCCCGCGCGCCTAGAAAGGCAGGGGGGGCGGCAAGGGGCAGGACCCCAAGTGGGATTCGGCCCCACTTGGGGTGCCTCCTTGGCTGCTCCTCCCTCCCCCCCACCTATATATATGTGGGAGGGGGACGCCACACAAGAACACGACAATCTCTTAGCCGTGTGTGGCGCCCCTCTCCATAGTTTCGTCCCTCGGTCATATTTTCGTAGTGCTTAGGCGAAGCCCTGCGGAGATAGCATCACCATCACCGTCACCACGCCATCGTGCTGCCGAAACTCATCCACTACCTCACCGTCTTGCTGGATCAAGAAGGCGAGAACATCATCGAGCTGAACGTGTGCTGAACGCGGAGGTGCCGTACGTTCGGTACTCGGTCGGTTGGATCGCGAAGTTGTTCGACTACATCAACCGCATTGTTTAAACGTTTTCGCTTACGGTCTACGAGGGTACGTAGATGATGGAAATATGCCCAAGAGGCAATAATAAAGTTGTTATTATTTTATATTTCCTTGTTCATGATAAAGGTTTATTATTCATGCTAGAATTGTATTGACCGGAAACTTAAATACATGTGTGAATACATAAACAAATATCGTGTCCCTAGTGAGCCTCTACTAGACTAGCTCGTTGATCAAAGATGGTTAAGGTTTCCTAACCATAGACATGAGTTGTCATTTGATAACGGGATCACATCATTAGGAGAATGATGTGATGGACAAGACCCATCCGTTAGCTTAGCATATGATCGTTCTGTTTATTGCTACTGCTTTCTTTAATGTCAAATACATGTTCCTCAGACCATGAGATCATGCAACTCCCGCATACCGGAGGAATACCTTGTGTGCTATCAAACGTCACAATGTAACTGGGTGATCATAAAGATGCTCTACAGCTATCTCCGAAGGTGTCCGTTGAGTTGGCATGGATCGAGACTGGGATTTGTCACTCCGTGTTTCGGAGAGGTATCTCTAGGCCCTCTCGGTAATGCACATCATAAGAAGCTTGCAAGCAAAGTGACTAAGGAGTTAGTTACAGGATGATGTATTACGGAACGAGTAAAGAGACTTGCCGGTAACAAGATTGAACTAGGTATGGAGATACCGACGATCGAATCTCGGGCAAGTAACATACCGACGGACAAAGGGAATTACGTATGTTGTCATTGCGGTTCGACCGATAAGATCTTCGTGGAATATGTAGGAACCAATATGGGCATCCAGGTTCTGCTATTGGTTATTGACCGGAGAGGCGTCTCGGTCATGTCTACATCTTTCCCGAACCCGTAGGGTCCGCACGCTTAACGTTCGTTGATGATATAGTGTTATATAAGTTATGTGAATTGGTAACCGAATGTTGGTCGGAGTCCCGGATGAGATCCCGAACGTCACGAGGAGTCTCGGAATGGTCGAGAGGTAAAGATTTATATATGGGAAGTCATATTTTGGGTTCCGGAAAAAGGTGCAGTTTTTTTCGGTATTGTATCGGGAAGCTTCCAGAAGGTTTCGGAGGATTCCGGAGGGGTCCACATGTAACACCCTGGATTTTGCCCATTTTTTTTTCTTTTGATTTTGGTCTGGTTTTGCTTTTTCGTGGTTTGGTAGTCTTGGAACCTGAAGGGATCACCCTTGATTTCTTTTCCCTAGTGGCTTGCTAACCTCTAAACCCATCCCAAGACCTGGTCATTTCCCTCTTGAGCCAATCCCAATATTCTTTTTCTTGGGAATATTCCTTTTTCTATTAAAGGAATAACCCTGTCTGCTTTGGGTTGTGAAGCAACCCACATTTTTATCATTCCAAAAATTCCTAAATAATTCCCATAATTTTTTTGGGTCATATCTTCCTCAGATATGTCAAAACCCTTCCTTGTCATGTTCAAAAATATTCCTCCAATATTCCTTTTCCTATTCTGTCCCCGATGGCACTTTGTGAAGCAAGTGCCACTTATCTTGGTTTTCTTGCTCTCAAACTTTTTGGGCACTCTTTCCTATCCATATCATGGTCTCATGCCAAAATTCAACTCAATTTGGCTAGTAAATATTTCTTGGCAAATTTCCAAAGTTTCTGATCCAATGGAAGCTTTGTGAAGCAAGTGCTAGCTAAGAGTATACCAATGAGTTGAGATTTTGCATGAATCTTCATAAGCTCAAATGATGACTCTCCACAAAATTTGAGCATCATCCCTTCAACCATGTGACCACAGCATCAAATCTTAGCTTCTGGTCATATTTTCCTGTTGTGAAGCAACTATATTTTATATTGCTTCATAATTGCTGAAAATTTACCAAAGCATTCTCATACCCATATAATCCATCTCCTCCAAATTTGGGCTCATTTTATCTAGCCATTTCACCTCAGGAATGTTTCTAAGATTCTGGTCAGAGAGGACCATTATGAAGGAAGTACCATTTTTGCTCATGCAAATGGTATGAAATTTTTATGGCAACCTCATATGACCAAATCCCTAGACTCCTCCAAATTACAGCTCCATCTAAGCAAGTATATGAGTGCCACATCCAGATTTGCTTTCTGGACCAGTTTGGTCAGTTGCAAAGCAACTATATTAAACTTTGGTCCATTTCTCTCTAAACTTCCCAGGATTATAGTCCTTCCTAACCTAAACCTCCCAGACATCATACTTTGTTCTTATCACCTTCCTGTTGATCACAATGGTGTGGTCAAGTTTGCTACAGCAAACTTGCAGTGACATTTTCCATCACCTCTTAGTTTCTTCTGATGACCTATCTCCTCAGAGGGACTAGTCCTTGGAAGGATTCGCTGCTAGACACCAAGTTGGGTGCCAGGGAGCACTGGATGCCACAGTTCACGCGGTGAGCACACGGCCGGCGTGCCATGTGCGCGCTCCGGAAACCGCGGCGCTGTGCTCGTCGGTTTCTTCCTCTCCCTCGACGTCTAGCCTTGTCCAACAGCCCCCCCTCGTCGTCTTCCTTCGCCTGGACCCCTCTCCCCATCGTCCCGTAGCTCCCAGCCGCTTCTGCCGACGTCGATGCTCCACCAGATCGCCGCCACCTCGCCGTGCGTCTCGGAGCTTCGGCATTCGTCGCGAGACCCCTCCCCCGCAGCTATATATAGCGTGCCCGATCCTCTCTAGCCCCGATCGAGCCCAGCATCTCTCTCAGTTCTCCCCCTCGAGCTCCCCGAGCTCTTCTCCCTCGCCATGGCCGTGGCTCTGCCACTGCTCCCCTCGAGCCACCCTCGCCTCTGGCCATCCCCCTCCTCTCCACCCTCGCCCCTGGACTCCCCAGGAGCCATTGGAGCCGCCGCCGTCCGCCATTCCTCCAGGGGAACCTCACCGGCGGCGCTCCCCTCGAAGCCCATGGCCGCCGTGGCCAAGCCTGTGGGGGTGGTGCTGTGGTCTGCCTTCGGCAACCCCGTGGCCACCCACGGATGCGGCGCTGAGCGCTGGTGCCGGCGAGCCCAGCGGCAGGTGCTCCCGCGGCGCCAGGCGCCGGCGGCGTCGGCCGGCCGGCCAAACCCTCTGCTCGCGTCGGGGGAGGAGATGACCAGAGGAGGAGGTCAAAGAAGAGAGAGGAGATAAGGCGGGGTCCGCTCGTCAGTCGGAGAGAAAGAAGTCAACCCGGGCCCGTGGTCAGATTAAGTGGAGACGTATTCTGGCCCGTTCATTTTCCATTGTTGAAAGCGTACTCCGCCGCGTTAATTACAGAGAATACGCTTTCTGTTATCGAAAGCCTAATCTGTAAAATGCGCCTTCACTTTCTCAGCCGCCAGCCGAAGAGGTTATATAGTGGACGTTCACTGGTTAAGAGCAGATCCTATTTGTTTTCTGCCTAATCAACGAACGGCCACAACTTTTCGCTCGTGACTCCGATCGAGGTGATTCCAAAGCCCACGTCTTCGTATCGTCGAGCCCGTCATGCTGGTATCACTTTCACTATGTGTTCACATAGTGGAAATGACCATATTGCCCTTGCCCGTAAACAGCCCTCCGAGAGAGAACTGTTTCCGGCGATTCCTTCCGCGGCCTTTCCGGACTCCTTCCCGGTGGATCCCTCATCCCAGGCAAGCCAGGACACCCATTCCATGAAGTATTTCAATAGCATTACATATTTAATTGAATTGCTTGCATTTACAAATGAATTACTTTCATTTACTTGCTATATGATAATTCATAGTAATTAATTTAAATGCCGAGTTGCTGCCATCCTAAGTATTGTAATGAACCACTATAATGGCTAAATGAACGTAGTGGTTGATCTTGAGTCACCTGTCCGGGAATATTCGTGCAACCACATTTGCCGGTATGGGACGGCCCTGACCGGGTCTGACTGCGTGATCTTTCACCGGTACCACCAAAGAGGGAAGGTTATGCGCGGCATGCTACCCTGGCCCGGTAAGCGGCGATAACCTTGTGAGCCCAGTTGAGTTGTTTAGCCCGGGAGTCCCCGTTTGGGACAGTAGGCCCCGTTTGGGTCTACAGAGTTTGGCCACGACGGTGGCAGGTGTCATGAGGACACAGGGGCCACCCAAGGCTGACCTCCGAGGGAGGAAGAGTGCCGGTGGTACGATGAAGGGTCACGGGTCAGGCAGGTCTTGTTGAAGCAACGCTGGTCCACCCGAAGTGAATTTCGAGGTCATGGGCCAGGTACTTCATGGTGTGGGTAAAGTGCGCAACCTCTGCAGAGTGTCAAATCTATTCGAATAGCCGTGTCCACGGTAATGGACGACCCGTCCAGACCTCAGTAGGAGATCAACCATATTACGGATATTAATAATGGAAGAACTCTTCGTATGATCGGAAGAACTTGATGGCTTATGTGTATTCAGAGGGTTGAGAGTCAACCCGAAAAGAGTAAGTTGAGGGTTGTGTGACAACCCAGAAGAGAGTAAGTTGATGACTGGTAACAGTAAGTGAAGCACTTAAGTATTTAATATGATAATTGCCATGCTATTGTCTGCTGCATTGTTTGGTTGTCGTGATCTTGCGAGTACATTCAAAGTACTCACCTGGCGTATCATGCCAGTTTGCAGGTCAAGCCATGATCGCTTGCTTGTCGTGGATATCGAGTTTGTGAGCTAGGATGCGCGTTCCAGCCAGAGTCCCTGCGGAGTGTTGTCCATCACCGCAGTCGTTGTTCCGCTGGCGAGAGTTGCTTCGCTTCCTCAGGTTGTTCCGCTGTTAGCATAGAACTGCCCTAGGCAGGTGTAGTATCGTCATGCCGATGTAATCCTTGTGCCTTGTAATCTTATTCATAGTATTAAAGAGCTGATTTGTTCTATGCCAACAGTGCCGTATTCCAGAAGACTTGTCCTTGGGCTGGAATACGGGGCGTTCCGGTTTTCTCTGAGCCGGGGTGCCACAAGCGTTGGTATCAGAGCAGGTCTGGCTGTAGGACGCGTGGTCTAGACGCGAGCGTTAGTAACCGGTAGTATAGGATCCAGTTGGTTTGCTGCACTTGTTTGTTGCATTTTTTTGTGCATAGCATGCATATAGACTAGATATTTTATCTCTAACGATGGACCTGGTGAGTGTAGGTGGCATCGGTTTTGATTCACCACCTGCGCTCTCCAGTTTGCATGCTTGTTCCTTGGTGTGGTGTCATCTCCGTCCCAGCGGAGTGATGCCAAGGTGCTTAGTGTGTCGATCCCTTACAGGATTGATGCACCGGTGCCACACCAATATATTCTCTTCAGTTCCCCTATAGTCTCGGTGATAGACATGTTTCTATCCCGGATGGTGCCATTCCATTCATCGCTTTGGGCAACCCTTACTGATCTTAGTTATCAGAACAGGGCAATGCTCGCAAGCCCTTCTTTCCATCGCCATCCTTCCCTGCCATCCATCCTATGGACAAGTACGGTTTTTCCCCGTACGCTTGATGATGATGTGGTCGTGACTCCGTGTTCCGACCCACAATCACCAAGTTCGTCCTCGCCACCGTGTCCGTTCAGATGGAACCGGTGTAAGCCCCTATTTGGTGTAGCCTTGTTTACACCAACTCCCTTCCACACATTGATTCACTATCATGCACACCGCCATAGCATGTAGACCGTAATACCAGAGTTCTTGCGAGATTTGTGTGCTCAAATAGGAATGCATATTATTGCTGTGAATAGCTGTAGAATGTGCGATTGCTTGTGTGTGATCTTGTGTGCTTTTGTTTTGGTCGTTTCTTTGGGCCCTTGGTGTTACCTTATTTTCCCCTTATGGAAGTTGCTCACGGACACTGGACTCAAAGAAATCAGTGAAGAGACAGTCATTTGGAATCTCAGCTCAGCAATATGGAATCTTCAGCAGACTGCATTATATCAGGAATATCGGGCCTGAATATAAATGATACCCTGGCTGGATTGGTTATCAGCATCAAGTATACATCAGTGCCATCTTCGCAGCAGTAATCCTCGCATCAGCAAGACGACAGATTGTGTGCCCGATCCACAGTACATTCCGCGTCAAAGGTATGATTCATATACACGGTTTGAGTCTGCTATGAGTACAATTTGAAACCTGCTATATTCCGGAAGCAAGTCAGAATGTGCTAGGAACCTAGTGTTCAGCAAGAAGGATAGCTGAATACCCTGTTGCATACAACAAGTAACCAACAGCAGAAACATTAAGGGACATATATATATGCATTTAACTTGCATATGGCAAAAGGGAAAGCTTTTGAGCACAAGCTAGGCAACCTTCGTCAGCAAGGTATCACATTGAAATCAGTACAAGCTATTCCACCGACAGTTGGCAGCATATGACCATGCACTCCAAGGATTAGATCCGCAACTGTTGATCAGAAGGCAAAAGGTCAGTCAGGACACAAGCCTGCTTCAGGAATCAAGCGCTCAGCCGCATAGACTCAATAGATATGGTGAACATGCTGCCAAGGCCATATTAGTCATACAACAATGCCAGCCGGTGAGAATCTGACTATTACATGAGCTCTGTAAGAAGAAGAAGAGAGCCAGTTATACACTTCAGAGAGATGACCAACAACCTATGGATAAGCTGTATGGGACACGGATGAACCCTTGCCCGTCTTTCTTTGGTAACGGCACCACGCCTGTGTTCTGAGCTGTTTTCGGCCGTACGGGGTGGATGCCGACTTTTATTTCTCTTGTCAGCAACTGGCCCGTGTTCTGAGCTGTTTTTCGGCCGTCTCGGGCAGCTGTTGAATTTCTTTCCGTAGCAGCGACCCTATGCTCTGAGCTGTTTTTTCGGCCGTCTTAGGGAACTGCTACTTTCTTCTTATCGACACCGTCTCATGCTCTGAGCTGCTTTTCAGCCGTCTTGAGTCAGGGTCGAGTTACTCCAGTAATGTCCCAGATCTGAGTTGTACAGACCGTTCTGGTGGCTACTGGTTTATTTGCCGGTTTCGTCCCAAGGGTTCAGACGGTCGTTACCCTATAGCTACAACTTTTTAAGTAATATGCCTGCCGGAATATTGTACCTGGCAGCACCCCAGGTCATCCGAAGAATCAAGAACACATCCGGCCAAGCTCTTTCAGCTAAGGAATTCAGGCAAAGAGAACCATAATGAAGGAGCAAGGTTGGCCATACAGGTATGATAATGGTTGTAAGGTCAATATGGTACAGATACTCAGAACAGTTTGATTCGGTACAAATCACCGTGTATACACACCCACGGAGTCTATTCCCTTTGCAAGGACCCCAGATCGAGTCAACCCACTCAGCCAGCTATATATTCTCAGAATCATCAGAAGTGGATATTCAAGCCTGTCAGATGGAACGATCAGAGGATGATAACGGCCTCAAGGCATGTGTCCTCATCTAGGGGAATCAGCTAAAAGATAGCCTGCTGTGAACAAAATCTTCCTGGTAGGACCACCGCCAGTCAAGCTTGCAGATAATGCCATACCCTCTACGCTGGTCACGACAGGATACGGCCAAGTCGTTGATACAGATGAGATGCTAAGGGCAGTGAACATAGCCAAGATGTTTCTGTAACCCCTGCAAGGAGTCCGATTCCGCCCGAAGAACGGTATGATTCACAGCACCAGTTGAATCTGAGGGGCACACAACCATTAAAAGATTTGATGTCCACTGAGAGAATCTATTCACAACTCAATGGACGATCGACAGTATGGGACTGCATTACAACACGTCCATGAGGAACAACTCTCGGATTTGCGAAGTACAGATATTTCGGTCAGGATAAGCCATTGCATCCAGATAAGCAGACATCAAAGGATTGAAGTCAGAGTAATATCTGAGGTAAGATCTGTCAAAATGAGAATCCAGTGAAACAAACCACACCAAAGCCAGGCAGTGGGTCAGATGAGATCCAGCGGGAGCATTCTACAAAAGCAAAAAAGAAACCCGAGTTGGAAACGGTTTCCTCAAGTGGGGATATTTATGTTTAACCCTTGAGCAACCAAATCTTGAGGACGAGATTTCTTTAAGGGGGGTAGGTTTGTAACACCCTGGATTTTGCCCATTATTTTTTCTTTTGATTTTGGTCTGGTTTTGCTTTTTCGTGGTTTGGTAGTCTTGGAACCTGAAGGGATCACCCTTGATTTCTTTTCCCTAGTGGCTTGCTAACCTCTAAACCCATCCTAAGACCTGGTCATTTCCCTCTTGAGCCAATCCCAATATTCTTTTTCTTGGGAATATTCCTTTTTCTATTAAAGGAATAACCCTGTCTGCTTTGGGTTGTGAAGCAACCCACATTTCTATCATTCCAAAAATTCCCAAATAATTCCCATAATTTTTTTGGGTCATATCTTCCTCAGATATGTCAAAACCCTTCCTTGTCATGTTCAAAAATATTCCTCCAATATTCCTTTTCCTATTCTGTCCCCGATGGCAGTTTGTGAAGCAAGTGCCACTTATCTTGATTTTATTGATCTCAAACTTTTTGGGAACTCTTTCCTATCCATATCATGGTCTCATGCCAAAATTCAACTCAATTTGGCTAGTAAATATTTCTTGGCAAATTTCCAAAGTTTCTGACCCAATGGAAGCTTTGTGAAGCAAGTGCTAGCTAAGAGTATGTCAATGAGTTGAGATTTTGCATGAATCTTCATAAGCTCAAATTATGACTCTCCACAAAATTTTAGCATCATCCCTTCAACCATGTGACCACAGCATCAAATCTTAGCTTCTGGTCATATTTTCTTGTTGTGAAGCAACTATATTTTATATTGCTTCATAATTTCTGAAAAATTACCAAAGCATTCTACTACCCATATAATCCATATCCTCCAAATTTGGGCTCATTTTATCTGGCCATTTACCCTCAGGAATTTTTCTAAGATTCTGGTCAGAGAGGACCATTATGAAGGAAGTACCATTTTTGCTCATGCAAATGGTATGAAATTTTTATGGAAACCTCATATGACCAAATCCCTAGCCTCCTACAAATTACAGCTCCATCTAAGCAAGTATATGAGTGCCACATCCAGATTTGCTTTCTGGACCAGTTTGGTCAGTTGCAAAGCAACTATATTAAACTTTGGTCCATTTCTCTCTAAACTTCCCAGGATTATAGTCCTTCCTAACCTAAACCTCCCAAACATCATACTTTGTTCTTATAGCCTTCCTGTTGATCACAATGGTGTGGTCAAGTTTGCTACAGAAAACTTGCAGTGACATTTTCCATCACCTCTTAGTTTCTTCTGATGACATATCTCCTCAGAGGGACTAGTCCTTGGAAGGACTCACTTCTAGACACCAAGTTGGGTGCCAGGGAGCACTGGATGCCACAGTTCACGCGGTGACCACACGGCCGGCGTGCCATGTGCGCGCTCTGGAAACCGTGGCGCTTTGCTTGTCGGTTTCTTCCTCTCCCTTGACGTCTAGCCTTGTCCAACAGCTCCCCCTCGTCGTCTTCCTTCGCCTGGACCCCTCTCCCCCTCGTCCCGTAGCTCCCAGCCGCTTCTGCCGATGTCGATGCTCCACCAGATCGCCGCCACCTCGCCGTGCGTCTCGGAGCTTCGGCATTCGTCGCGAGACCCCTCCCCCGCAGATATATATAGCGTGCCCGATCCTCTCTAGCCCCGATCGAGCCCAGCATCTCTCTCAGTTCTCCCCCTCGAGCTCCCCGAGCTCTTCTCCCTCGCCATGGCCGTGGCTCTGCCACTGCTCCCCTCGAGCCACCCTCGCCTTTGGCCATCCCCCTCCTCTCCACCCTCGCCCCTGGACTCCCCAGGAGCCATTGGAGCCGCCGCCGTCCGCCATTCCTCCGGGGGAACCTCACCGGCGGCGCTCCCCTCGAAGCCCATGGCCGCCGCGGCCTAGCCTGTGGGGGTGGCGCTGTGGTCCGCCTTCGGCGACCCCGTGGCCACCCACGGATGCGGCGCTGAGCGCTGGTGCCGGCGAGCCTAGCGGTAGGTGCTCCCGCGGCGCCAGGCGCCGGCGGCGTCGGCCGGCCGGCCAAACCCTCTGCTCGCGTCAGGGGAGGAGATGACCAGAGGAGGAGGTCAAAGAAGAGAAAGGAGATAAGGAGGGGTCCGCTCGTCAGTCGGAGAGGAAAAGTCAACCCGGGCCCACGGTCAGATTAAGTGTAGACGTATTCTGGGTGATGCGTTTTCCATATTTGAAAGCGTACTCCGCCGCGTTAAATACAGAGAATACGCTTTCTGTTATAAAAAGCGTAATCTGTAAAATGCGCCTTCACTTTCTCAGCCGCCAGCCGAAGAGGTTATATAGTGGACGTTCACTGGTTAAGAGCAGATCCTATTTGTTTTGTGCCTAATCAACGAACGGCCACAACTTTTCGCTCGTGACTCCGATCGAGGTGATTCCAAAGCCCACGTCTTCGTCTTGTCGAGCCCGTCATGCTGGTATCACTTTCACTATGTGTTCACATAGTGGAAATGACCATATTGCCCTTGCCCGTAAACAGCCCTTCGAGAGAGAACTGTTTCCGGCGATTCCTTCCGCGGCCTTTCCGCACTCCTTCCCGGTGGATCCCTCATCCCAGGCAAGCCAGGACACCCATTCCATGAAGTATTTCAATAGCATTACATATTTAATTGAATTGCTTGCATTTACAAATGAATTACTTTCATTTACTTGCTATATGATAATTCATAGTAATTAATTTAAATGCCGAGTTGCTGCCATCCTAAGTATTGTAATGAACCACTATAATGGCTAAATGAACGTAGTGGTTGATCTTGAGTCACCTGTCCGGGAATATTCGTGCAACCACATTTGCCGGTATGGGACGGCCCTGACCGGGTCTGACTGCGTGATCTTTCACCGGTACCACCAAAGAGGGAAGGTTATGCGCGGCATGCTACCCTGGCCCGGTAAGCGGCGATAACTTTGTGAGCCCAGTTGAGTTGTTTAGCCCAGGAGTCCCCGTTTGGGACAGTAGGCCCCGTTTGGGTCTACAGAGTTTGGCCACGACGGTGGCAGGTGTCATGAGGACACAGGGGCCACCCAAGGCTGACCTCCGAGGGAGGAAGAGTGCCGGTGGTACGATGAAGGGTCACGGGTCAGGCAGGTCTTGTTGAAGCAATGCTGGTCCACCCGAAGCGAATTTCGAGGTCATGGGCCAGGTACTTCATGGTGTGGGTAAAGTGCGCAACCTCTGCAGAGTGTCAAATCTATTCGAATAGCCGTGTCCACGGTAATGGATGACCCGTCCAGACCTCAGTAGGAGATCAACCATATTACGGATATTAATAATGGAAGAACTCTTCGTATGATCGGAAGAACTTGACGGCTTATGTGTATTCAGAGGGTTGAGAGTCAACCCGAAAAGAGTAAGTTGAGGGTTGTTTGACAACCCAGAAGAGAGTAAGTTGATGACTGGTAACAGTAAGTGAAGCACTTAAGTATTTAATATGATAATTGCCATGCTATTGTCTGCTGCATTGTTTGGTTGTCGTGAGCTTGCGAGTACATTCAAAGTACTCACCTGGCGTATCATGCCAGTTTGCAGGTCAATCCATGATCGCTTGCTTGTCGTGGATATCGAGTTTGCGAGCTAGGATGCGCGTTCCAGCCAGAGTCCCTGCGGAGTGGAGTCCATCATCGCAGTCGTTGTTCCGCTGGCGAGAGTTGCTCCGCTTCCTCAGGTTGTTCCGCTGTTAGCATAGAACTACCCTAGGCAGGTGTAGTATCGTCATGCCGATGTAATCCTTGTGCCTTGTAATCTTATTCATAGTATTAAAGAGCTGATTTGTTCTATGCCAACAGTGCCGTATTCCAGAAGACTTGTCCTTGGGCTGGAATACGGGGCGTTCCGGTTTTCTCTGAGCCGGGGTGCCACACGACAAGTGGGTCCACCATGTCCCAAAGGGCTTGCATGGGCTAAGGGGAGGCGCCCTGGCCTTATTGGGCCAGGCGCACCAAGTCCTCAAAAGCCCACGCAGCTAGGGAAGGAAAAAGGGAGAGTCCTAGTAGGAATAGGATTGGACTTTGGAGTCCAAGTCCATGTGTGTACTATTCACGGGTACTGTTCATGTGGCACTATTCCTTCGACTCCAAGCCCCTACACATATATAAATAGAGGAGAGGGGGCGCCCCAAAGGTACACACAACATTGTCTTAGCCGTGTGCGGCGCCCCCCTCCACAGTTCTGTCCCTCGGTCATATTTTCGTAGTGCTTGGGCGAAGCCCTACGGAGATAGCATCACCATCACCGTCACCACGCCGTCGTGCTGCCGGAACTCATCCACTACCTCGCCGTCTTGCTGGATCAAGAAGTTGAGGACGCCACCGAGCTGAACGTGTGCTGAAAGCGGAGGTGCCGTACGTTCGGTGCTCGGTCGGTTGGATCGTAAAGTTGTTCGACGACATCAACCGCGTTGTTCTAACACTTCCGCTTACGGTCTACGAGGGTATGTAGACACACTCCCCCTCTCGTAGCTATGCATCTCCATGGATAGATCTTGCGTGTGCGTAGATTTTTTTTGTTTTCCATGCAACGTTCCCCGACAGTGGCATCATGAGCCAGGTCTATGCGTAGATGATATGCACGAGTAGAACACAAAGAGTTGTGGGCGGTGATGTTCATACTGCTTACCACCAACGTCTTATTTTGATTCGGCGGCATAGTGGGATGAAGCGGCCCGGACCAACCTTACATGTCCACGTACATGAGACCGGTTCCACTGACTGACGTGCAACTTGTTTTGCACAAAGGTGGCTAGCGGGTGTCTGTTTCTCTCACTTTAGTTGAATCGAATTTGACTACGGCCGGTCCTTGAAGAAGGTTAAAACAGCAAACTTGATAATTCACCATTGTGGTTGTTTTTCCGTAGGTAAGAACGGTTCTTGCTAGAAACCCGTAGCAGCCACGTAAAACTTGCAACAACAAAGTAGAGGATGTCTAACTTGTTTTTGCAGGTTTTGTTGTGATGTGATATGGTCAAGACATGATGTGATATACGTTATTGTATGAGATGATCATGTTTTGTAATTTATCGGCAACCGGTAGGAGCCTTATAGTTGTCTCTTTATTGTATGAGATGCAAGCGCCATGTAATTGCTTTACTTTATCGCTATGCGTTAGCAATAGTTGTAGAAGCAATAGTTGGCGAGACGACCACGACGCAACGATGGAGATCAAGGTGTCGAGCCGGTGACAATGGAGATCATGACGGTGCTTTGGAGATGAAGATCAAAAGCACAAGATGATGATGGCCATATCATGTCACATATTTTGATTGCATGTGATGTTTATCCTTTATGCATCTTATTTTGCTTAGAACGATGGTAGCATTATAAGATGATCCCTTCACTAAATTTCAAGATAAAAGTGTTCTCCCTAAGTATGCACCGTTGCTAAAGTTCATCATTTCAAAGCACCTCGTGATGATCGGGTGTGATAGATTCTGCGTTCACATACAACGGGTGTAAGCCAGTTTTACACAAGCAGAATACTTGGGTTAAACTTGACGAGCCTAGCATGTACCGACATGGTCTCGGAACACTTGAGACCGAAAGGTCAAACATGAGTCATATAGTAGATATGATCAACATGGAGATGTTCACCATTGATGACTATCCCATCTCACGTCATGATCGGACATGGGCTAGTTGATTTGGATCATGTATCACTTAGTTAATTTGAGGGATGTTAATTTAAGTGGGAGTTCATTAGTAATTTGATTAATTGAACTTAATTTATCATGAACTTAGTCTTGATAGTTTCTTTGCATATCTATGTTGTAGATAAATGGCCCGTGCTACTGTTCCGTTGAATTTTAATGCGTTCCTAGAGAAAGCTAAGTTCAAAGATGATGGTAGCAACTACACGGACTGGGTCTGTAACTTGAGGATTATCCTCATTGCTACACAGAAGAATTATGTCCTTGATGCACCGCTAGGTGATGGACCTGCTGCAGGAGCTGCTGCAGACGTTGTGAACGCCTGGCAGGCTCGATCTGATGACTACTCGATAGTTCAGTGTGCCATGCTCTACGGCTTAGAACCGGGACTGCAAAAGCGTTTTGAACGGCACGGAGCATATGAGATGTTCCAAGAGCTGAATTTGATATTTCAAGCTAATGCCCGGGTTGAGAGATATTAAGTCTCCAACAAGTTCTTTAGCTGTAAGATGGAGGAGAACAGTTCTGTCAGTGAACACATACTTAGAATGTCTGGGTACCACAACCACTTGACTCAGCTGGGAATTGATCTTCCGGTTGAGAGTGTTATTGACAGAGTTCTTCAGTCACTGCCACCAAGCTATAAAGGCTTCGTGATGAACTATAATATGCAAGGGATGGAGAAGACAATTCCCGAGCTCTTCGTGATGCTGAAATCAGCGGAGGTAGAAATCAAGAAGGAGCATCAAGTGTTGACGGTTAACAAGACCACTAGTTTCAAGAAAAAGGGCAAGGGAAAGAAGGGGAACTTCAAGAAGAACGACAAGCAAGTTGCCGCTCCCACGAAGAAACCCAAAGCTGGACCCAAGCCTAAAACTGAGTGCTTCTACTGCAAAGGGACTGGTCACTGGAAGCGGAACTGCCCCAAGTATTTGGCGGATAAGAAGGATGGCAAAGTGAGCAAAGGTATATTTGATATACATGTTATTGATGTGTTCCTTACTAATGCTCGCAGTAGCGCCTGGGTATTTGATACTGGTTTGGTTGCTCATATTTGTAACTCGAAACAGGAGCTACGGAATAAGAGAAGATTGGCTAAGGACGAGGTGACGATGCGCATCGGGAATGGTTCCAAGGTTGATGTGATCGCCGTCGGCACGCTACCTCTACATCTACTTTCGGGATTAGTTTTAGACCCCAATAATTGTTATTTGGTGCCAGCGTTGAGCATGAACATTATATCTGGATCTTGTTTATTGCGAGACGGTTATTCATTTAAGTCAGAGAATAATGGTTGTTCTATTTATATGAATAACATCTTTTATGGTCACGCACCTTTTGTGAATGGTCTATTCTTGTTGAATCTCGATCGTAGTGATACACATATTCATAATATTGATGCCAAAAGATGCAAAGTTGATAATGATAGTGCAACATACTTGTGGCACTGCCGTTTAGGTCATATTGGTGTAAAGCGCATGAAGAAACTCCATGCGGATGGACTTTTGGAATCTCTTGATTATGAATCATTTGATACTTGCGAACCATGCCTCATGGGCAAGATGACTAAAACTCCGTTCTCCGGAACAATGGAGCGAGCTACTGATTTATTGAAAATAATACATACCGATGTATGCGGTCCGATGAATGCTGAAGCACGCGGCGGGTATCGTTATTTTCTAACCTTCACAGATGATTTGAGTAGGTATGGGTATATCTATTTGATGAAACACGAGTCTGAAACATCTGAAAAGTTCAAAGAATTTCATAGTGAAGTAGAGAATCATCGTAACAAGAAAATAAAGTTTCTACGATCTGATCGCGGAGGCGAATATTTGAGTTACGAGTTTGGCCTTCATTTAAGAAAATGTGGAATTGTTTCACAACTCACGCCACCTGTAACACCACAACGTAATGGTGTGTCCGAACGTCATAACCGTACTTTATTGGATATGGTGCGTTCTATGATGTCTCTTACCGATTTGCCACTATCGTTTTGGGGTTATGCATTAGAGACAGCTGCATTCACGTTAAATAGGGCACCATCTAAATCCGTTGAGATGACACCGTATGAACTATGGTTTGGCAAGAAACCTAAGCTGTCGTTTCTTAAAGTTTGGGGATGCGATGCTTATGTGAAAAAGCTTCAACCTGATAAGCTCGAACCCAAAGCGGAGAAGTGCATCTTCATAGGATACCCTAAAGAAACAATCGGGTACACCTTCTACCACAGATCCGAAGGCAAGGTCTTTGTTGCCAAGAATGGGTCCTTTCTAGAGAAGGAGTTTCTCTCGAAAGAAGTGAGTGGGAGGAAAATAGAACTTGATGAGGTAATTGAACCTTCTCTCGAATTGGAAAGTAGCTCATCAGAAAAAACCATTCCTCTGATGCCTACACCAATAAGAGAGGAAGATAATGATAATGATCGTGAAACTTCAGATCAAGTTACTGCTGAACTTCGTAGGTCAACCAGAGTACGTTCCGCACCAGAGTGGTACGGTAATCCTGTTCTGGAAGTTATGTTGTTAGACAACGGCGAACCTACGAACTATGAAGAAACTATGATGACCCCGGATTCCGACAAATGGCTTGAGGCCATGAAATCTGAGATAGTATCCATCTATGAGAACAAAGTATGGACTTTGGTGGACTTGCCCGATGATCGGCAAGCCATTGAGAATAAATGGATTTTTAAGAGGAAGACAGATGCTGATGGTAATATCACTGTCTACAAATCTCGACTTGTCGCGAAAGGTTTTCGACAAGTTCAAGGGGTTGACTACGATGAGACTTTCTCACCCGTAGCGATGCTTAAGTCTGTCCGAATCATGTTAGCAATTGCCGCATTTTATGATTATGAAATCTAGCAAATGGATGTCAAACTGCATTCCTTAATGGTTTTCTCAAAGAAGAGAAGTATATGATGCAACCAGAAGGTTTTGTCGATCCTAAGGGTGCTAACAAAGTGTGCAAGCTCCAGCGATCCATCTATGGACTGGTGCAAGCATCTCGGAGTTGGAATATACGCTTTGATGAGGTGATCAAAGCATATGGTTTTGTACATACTTACGGTGAAGCCTGTATTTACAAGAAAGTGAGTGGGATCTCTGTAGCATTTCTAATATTATATGTGGATGACATATTATCGATTGGAAATGATATAGAATTTCTGGATGGCATAAAGGGATACTTGAATAAGAATTTTTCAATGAAAGACCTCGGTGAAGCTGCTTATATATTGGGCATCAAGATCTATAGGGATAGATCAAGACGCTTGATAGGAATTTCACAAAGCACATACCTTTACAAAGTTTTGAAGAAGTTCAAAATGGATCAGTCAAAGAAAGGGTTCTTGCCTGTCTTGCAAGGTGTGAAGTTGAGTCAGACTCAATGCCCGACCACGGCAGAAGATATAGAGAAAATGAAAGTCATTCCCTATGCCTTAGCCATAGGTTCTATTATGTATGCCATGCTGTGTACCAGACCTGATGTGTGCCTTGCCATAAGTTTGGCAGGGAGGTACCAGAGTAATCCAGGAGTGGATCACTGGATAGCGGTCAAGAATATCCTAAAGTACCTGAAAAGGACCAAGGACATGTTTCTCGTTTATGGAGGTGACGAAGAGCTCGTCGTAAAGGGTTATGTCGATGCAAGCTTCGACACTGATCCGGATGACTCTAAGTCACAAACCGGATACGTATTTATATTAAATGGTGGAGCTGTCAGTTGGTGCAGTTCCAAGCAGAGTGTCGTGGCGGGATCTACGTGTGAAGCGGAATACATAGCTGCTTCGGAAGCAGCACATGAAGGAGTCTGGATGAAGGAGTTCATATCTGATCTAGGTGTAATACCTAGTGCATCGGGTCCAATGACAATCTTTTGTGACAACACTGGAGCAATTGCCATAGCCAAGGAGCCCAGGTTTCACAAGAAGACCAAACACATCAAGAGACGCTTCAACTCCATTCGTGAATATGTCAAGGATGGAGACATAGAAATTTGCAAAGTACACACGGATCTGAATATGGCAGACCCATTGACTAAGCCTCTTCCACGAGCAAAACATGATCAGCACCAAGACTCCATGGGTGTTAGATTCATTACTATGTAATCTAGATTATTGACTCTAGTGCAAGTGGGAGACTGATGGAAATATGCCCTAGAGGCAATAATAAAGTTGTTATTATTTTATATTTCCTTGTTCATGATAAAGGTTTATTATTCATGCTAGAATTGTATTGACCGGAAACTTAAATACATGTGCGAATACATAAACAAATACCGTGTCCCTAGTGAGCCTCTACTAGACTAGCTCGTCGATCAAAGATGGTTAAGGTTTCCTAACCATAGACATGAGTTGTCATTTGATAACGGGATCACATCATTAGGAGAATGATGTGATGGACAAGACCCATCCGTTAGCTTAGCATATGATCGTTCTGTTTATTGCTACTGCTTTCCTGAATGTCAAATACATGTTCCTCAGACCATGAGATCATGCAACTCCCGGATACCAGAGGAATACCTTGTGTGCTATCAAACATCACAACATAATTGGGTGATCATAAAGATGCTCTACAGGTATCTCTGAAGGTGTCCGTTGAGTTGGCATGGATCGAGACTGGGACTTGTCACTCCGTGTTTCGGAGAGGTATCTCTGGGCCCTCTCGGTAATGCACATCATAAGAAGCTTGCAAGCAAAGTGACTAAGGAGTTAGTTATGGGATGATGTATTACGGAACGAGTAAAGAGACTTGCCGGTAACAAGATTGAACTAGGTATGGAGATACCGACGATCGAATCTCTGGCAAGTAACATACCGACGGACAAAGGGAATTACGTATGTTGTCATTGCGGTTCGACCGATAAGATCTTCGTGGAATATGTAGGAACCAATATGGGAATCCAGGTTCCGCTATTGGTTATTGACCGGAGAGGCATCTTGGTCATGTCTACATCATTCCCGAACCCGTAGGGTCCGCACGCTTAACGTTCGTTGACGATATAGTGTTATATGAGTTATGTGAATTGGTAACCGAATGTTGTTCGGAGTCCCGGATGAGATCCCGGACGTCACGAGGAGTCTCATAATGGTCGAGAGGTAAAGATTTATATATGGGAAGTCATATTTTGGGTTCCGGAAAAAGGTGCAGTTTTTTTCGGTATTGTACCGGGAAGCTTCCAGAAGGTTCCGGAGGATTCCAGAGGGGTCTGGAAGTCCACAAGTGGGTCCACTACGTCCCAAAGGGCTGGCATGGGCTAAGGGGAGGCACCCTGGCCTTATTGGACCAGGCGCACCAAGTCCTCAAAAGCCCACGCAGCTAGGGAAGGAAAAAGGGAGAGTCCTAGTAGGAATAGGATTGGACTTTGGAGTCCAAGTCCACGTGTGTACTATTCACGGTTACTGTTCACGTAGCACTATTCCTTCTACTCCAAGCCCCTACACATATATAAATAGAGGAGAGGGGGCGCCCCAAAGGTACACACAACATTGTCTTAGCCGTGTGCGGCGCCCCCCTCCACAGTTCCGTCCCTCTGTCATATTTTCGTAGTGCTTGGGCGAAGCCCCGCGGAGATAGCATCACCATCACTGTCACCACACCGTCGTGCTGCCGGAACTCATCCACTACCTCGCCGTCTTGCTGGATCAAGAAGTCGAGGACGTCACCGAGCTGAACGTGTGCTGAACGTGGAGGTGTCGTACGTTCGGTGCTCGGTCTGTTGGATCGTGAAGTCGTTCGACGACATTGACCGCGTTGTTCTAACGCTTCCGCTTACGGTCTACGAGGGTACATAGACACACTCCCCCTCTCGTAGCTATGCATCTCCATGGATAGATCTTGCGTGTGCGTAGAAATTTTTTTGTTTTCCATGCAACGTTCCCCAACAGTAGACACACCCCCCTCTCGTAGCTATGCATCTCCATGGATAGATCTTGCGTGTGCGTAGAATTTTTTTTGTTTTCCATGCAACGTTCCCCGATAGTGGCATCAGAGCCAGGTCTATGCGTAGATGATATGCACGAGTAGAACACAAAGAGTTGTGGGCGGTGATGATCATACTGCTTACCAGCAACGTCTTTTTTTTGATTCGGCGGCATTGTGGGATGAAGCGGCCCGGACCAACCTTACATGTCCACGTACATGAGACCGGTTCCACCGACTGACGTGCAACTTGTTTTGCATAAAGGTGGCTGGCGGGTGTCTGTTTCTCCTACTTTAGTTGAATCGAATTTGACTACGGCCGGTCCTTGAAGAAGGTTAAAACAGCAAACTTGATAAATCACCGTTGTAGTTGTTTTTCTATAGGTAAGAACGGTTCTTGCTAGACACCCGTAGCAGCCACGTAAAACTTGCAACAACAAAGTAGAGGATGTCTAACTTGTTTTTGCAGGGTATGATGTGATGTGATATGGTCAAGACATGATGTGATATACGTTATTGTATGAGATGATCATGTTTTGTAATTTATCGGCAACCGGCAGGAGCCTTATGGTTGTCTCTTTATTGTATGAAATGGAAGCGCCATGTAATTGCTTTACTTTATCGCTATGCGTTAGCAATAGTTGTAGAAGCAATAGTTGGTGAGACGACCACGACGCAACGATGGAAATCAAGGTGTCGAGCCGGTGACGATGGAGATCATGACGATGCTTTGGAGGTGGAGATCAAAAGCACAAGATGATGATGGCCATATCATGTCACATATTTTGATTGCATGTGATGTTTATCCTTTATGCATCTTATTTTGCTTAGAACGACGGTAGCATTATAAGATGATCCCTTCACTAAATTTCAAGATAAAAGTGTTCTCCCCGAGTATGCACCGTTGCTAAAGTTCATCGTTTCGAAGCACCTCGTGATGATCGGGTGTGATAGATTCTACGTTCACATACAACGGGTGTAAGCCAGTTTTACACAAGCAGAATATTTGGGTTAAACTTGACGAGCCTAGCATGTACAGACATGGTCTCGGAACACTTGAGACCGAAAGGTCGAACATGAGTCATATAGTAGATATGATCAACATGGAGATGTTCACCATTGATGACTACCCCATCTCACGTGATGATCGGACAAGGGTTAGTTGATTTGGATCATGTATCACTTAGTTAACTTGAGGGATGTTAATTTAAGTGGGAGTTCATTAGTAATTTGATTAATTGAACTTAATTTATCATGAACTTAGTCTTGATAGTTTTTGCATATCTATGTTGTAGATAAATGGCCCGTGCTACTGTTCCGTTGAATTTTAATGCGTTTCTAGAGAAAGCTAAGTTGAAAGATGATGGTAGCAACTACACGGACTGGGTCCGTAACTTGAGGATTATCCTCATTACTCCACAGAAGAATTATGTCCTTGATGCACCGCTAGGTGATGGACCTGCTGCAGGAGCTGCTGCAGACGTTGTGAACGCCTGGCAGGCTCGATCTGATGACTACTCAATAGTTCAGTGTGCCATGCTCTACGGCTTAGAACCGGGACTGCAAAAGCGTTTTGAACGCTACGGAGCATATGAGATGTTCCAAGAGCTGAAATTGATATTTCAAGCTAATGCCCGGGTTGAGAGATATGAAGTCTCCAACAAGTTCTTCAGCTATAAGATGGAGGAGAACAGTTCTGTCAGTGAACACATACTCAGAATGTCTGGGTACCACAACCACTTGACTCATTTGGGAATTGATCTTCCGGTTGAGAGTGTTATTGACAGAGTTCTTCAGTCACTGCCACCAAGCTATAAAGGCGTCATGATGAACTATAATATGCAAGGGATGGAGAAGACAATTCCCGAGCTCTTCGCGATGCTGAAATCGGCGGAGGTAGAAATCAAGAAGGAGCATGAAGTGTTGATGGTTAACAAGACCACTAGTTTCAAGAAAAAAGGCAAGGGAAAGAAGGGGAACTTCAAAAGGAACGTCAAGCAAGTTGCCGCTCCTACGAAGAAACCCAAAGCTGGACGCAAGCCTGAAACTGAGTGCTTCTACTGCAAAGGGAATGGTCACTGGAAGCGGAACTGCCCCAAATATTTGGCGGATAAGAAGGATGGCAAAGTGAACAAAAGTATATTTGATATACATGTTATTGATGTGTACCTCACTAGTGCTCATAGCAGCATCTGGGTATTTGATACCGATTCAGTTGCTAATATTAGTAACTAAGCAGGAGCTGCAGAGTAACAGAGACTAGCTGAGGGCGAGGTGACGATATGTGTTGGAAGTTTCTCCAAGATTGATATGATCAATATCAATACGCTCGTAATACCTTCGGGATTAGTATTAAACCTAAATGATGGTTATTTGGTGCTTACGTTGAGCATAAAACATTATATCTGGATATTGTTTATTGCAAGACGGTTATTCATTTAAGTCAGAGAATAAAGGTTATTCTGTTTATATGAATAATATCCCTCGTGATCATGCACCCTTGTGAATGGTTTATTCTTGTTGAATCTCGATTGTAGTGATACACATATTCATAATATTGATGCCAAAATATGCAAAGTTGATAATGATAGTGCAACATACTTGTGGCACTGCCGTTTAGGTCATATTGGTGTAAAGCGCATGAAGAAACTCCATGCGGATGGACTTTTGGAATCTCTTGATTATGAATCATTTGATACTTGCGAACCATGCCTCATGGGCAAGATGACTAAAACTCCGTTCTCCGGAACAATGGAGCGAGCTACTGATTTATTGGAAATAATACATACCGATGTATGCGGTCCGATGAATGTTGAAGCACGCGGCGGGTATCGTTATTTTCTAACCTTCACAGATGATTTGAGTAGGTATGGGTATATCTACTTGATGAAACACAAGTCTGAAACATTTGAAAAGTTCAAAGAATTTCAGAGTGAAGTAGAGAATCATCGTAACAAGAAAATAAAGTTTCTATGATCTGATCGTGGAGGTAAATATTTGAGTTACGAGTTTGGCCTTCATTTAAGAAAATGTGGAATTGTTTCACAACTCACGCCACCTAGAACACCACATCGTAATGGTGTGTCCGAACGTCGTAACAGTACTTTATTAGATATGGTGCATTCTATGATGTCTCTTACCGATTTTCCACTATCATTTTGGGGTTATGCATTAGAGACAGCTGCATTCACGTTAAATAGGGCACCATCTGAATCCGTTGAGACGACACCGTATGAACTATGGTTTGGCAAGAAACCTAAGCTGTCGTTTCTTAAAGTTTGGGGATGCGACGCTTATGTAAAAAAGCTTCAGCCTGATAAGCTCGAACCCAAAGCGGAGAAGTGCGTCTTCATAGGATACCCTAAAGAAACAATTGGGTACACCTTCTACCACAGATCCGAAGGCAAGATCTTTGTTGCCAAGAATGGGTCCTTTCTAGAGAAGGAGTTTCTCTCGAAAGAAGTGAGTGGGAGGAAAGTAGAACTTGATGAGGTAATTGTACCTTCTCTCGAATTGGAAAGTAGCTCATCAGAGAAAACCGTTCCCATGATGCCTACACCAACAAGAGAGGAAGATAATGATAAAGATCATGAAGCTTCAGATCAAGTTACTGCTGAACCTTGTAAGTCGACCAGAGTACGTTCCTCACCATAGTGGTACGGTAATCCTGTCCTGGAAGTTATGTTGTTAGACAACGGCGAACCTACGAACTATGAAGAAGCTATGATGAGCCCGGATTCCGACAAATGGCTTGAGGCCATGAAATCTGAGATAGGACAAAGTGTGGACTTTGGTGGACTTGCCCGATGATCGGCAAGCCATTGAGAATAAATGGATTTTTAAGAGGAAGACAGACGCTGATGGTAATATCACTGTCTACAAAGCTCGACTGGTCGCGAAAGGTTTTTGACAAGTTCAAGGGGTTGACTACGATGAGACTTTCTCACCCGTAGCGATGCTTAAGTCTGTCCGAATCATGTTAGCAATTGCCGCATTTTATGATTATGAAATCTGGCAAATGGATGTCAAAACTGCATTCCTTAATGGATTTCTTAAAGAAGAGTTGTATATGATGCAACCGGAAGGTTTTGTCGATCCTAAGGGTGCTAACAAAGTGTGCAATCTCCAGGGATCCATCTATGGACTGGTGCAAGCATCTCGGAGTTGGAATATACGCTTTGATGAGGTGATCAAAGCATATGGTTTTATGCAGACTTACGTTGAAGCCTGTATTTACAAGAAAGTGAGTGGGAGCTCTGTAGCATTTCTAATATTATATGTGGATGACATATTGTTGATTGGAAATGATATAGAATTTCTGGATGGCATAAAAGGATACTTGAATAAGAGTTTTTCAATAAAAACCTCGGTGAAGCTGCTTATATATTGGGCATCAAGATCTATAGGGATAGATGAAGACGCTTAATAGGACTTTCACAAAGCACATACCTTGACAAGATTTTGAAGGAGTTCAAAATGGATCAGTCAAAGAAGGAGTTCTTGCCTGTATTGTAAGGTGTGAAGTTGAGTAAGACTCAAAGCTCGACCACGAGAAAAGATAGAGAGAGAATGAAAGTCATTCCCTATGCCTCAGCCATAGGTTCTATAATGTATGCCATGCTGTGTACCACACCTAATGTGTGCCTTCCCACGTGTCTCGCAAAGGGGGTACAAGAGTGATCCAGGAGTGGATCACTGGACAACGGTCAAAAATTATCCTTAGTAACTAGAGGACTAAGGAAATGTTTCTCGATTATGGAGGTGATAAAGAGTTCGTCGTAAAAGGGTTACGTAGATGCAAGCTTTGGCACCAAATCCGGATAACTCTGAGTAGCAAACCGGATACGTATAATGGAGCAGTCATTTGGAATAGCTCCAAGTAAAGCGTGATAGTAGCATCTACAGTATGACATGAGGATTTGCAAAATACACATGGATCTGAATGTTACAGACCCGTTGACTAAAAAAAATCTCTCTCACAAGCAAAACATTATCACACCTTAGAACTCTTTGAGTGTTAATCACATGGTGATGTGAACTAGATTATTGACTCTAGTAAACTCTTTTGGTGTTAATCACATGGTGATGTGAACTAGATTATTGACTCTAGTGAACTCTTTGGGTGTTAATCACATGGCGATGTGAACTAGATTATTGACTCTAGTGCAAGTGGGAGACTGATGGAAATATGCCCTAGAGGCAATAATAAAATGGTTATTATCATATTTCCTTATTCATGATAAAGGTTTATTATTCATGCTAGAATTGTATTGACCGAAAACTTAAATACATGTGTGAATACTTAAACAAATACCGTGTCCCTAGTGAGCCTCTACTAGACTAGCTCGTTGATCAAAGATGGTTAAGGTTTCCTAACCATAGACATGAGTTGTCATTTGATAACGGGATCACATCATTAGGAGAATGATGTGATGGACAAGACCCATCTGTTAGCTTAGCATATGACCGTTCTGTTTATTGCTACTGCTTTCTTGAATGTCCAATACATGTTCCTCCGACCATGAGATCATGCAACTCCCGGATACCGGAGGAATACCTTATGTGCTATTAAACGTCACAACGTAACTGGATGATCATAAAGATGCTCTACAGGTGTCTCCGAAGGTGTCTGTTGAGTTGGCATGGATCGAGATTGGGATTTGTCACTCCGTGTATCGAAGATGCATCTCTGGGCCCTCTCGGTAATACACATCATAAGAAGCTTGCAAGCAAAGTGACTAAGGAGTTAGTTACGGGATGATGTATTACGGAATGAGTAAAGAGACTTGCCGGTAACGAGATTGAACTAGGTATGGAGATACCGACGATCGAATCTCGGGCAAGTAACATACCGACGGACAAAGGGAATTGTGTATGTTGTCATAACGGTTCAACCGATAAGATCTTCGTGGAATATGTAGGAACCAATATGGGCATCCAGGTTCCGCTATTGGTTATTGACCGGAGAGTCGTCTCAGTCATGTCTACATCATTCCCGAACCCATAGGGTCCGCACGCTTAACGTTCGTTGACGATATAGTGTTATATGAGTTATGTGAATTGGTGACCGAATGTTGTTCGGAGTCTCGGATGAGATCACGGACATGATGAGGAGCTCCGGAATGGTCTGGAGGTAAAGATTGATATATAGGACTATGATATTCGGACACCGGAAGAGTTTCGGAGTGCACCGGGTAATCATCGGGTCACTGGAAGGGGTTCCGGACACCCCCGAGAGGTCTATGGGCCTAATGGGCCAAGGGGAGAGACACACCAGCCCACAAGGGGGCTAGCGCGCCCCTCTCCCTGGCCGCCGGCCCTAGGGAAGGAAAGGGGAGAGGGCTAGCCCCTCCTGCCTTCCTCTCCACATGGGAGAAAGGAAGTGGGGGGCGCCACCCTCCCCTGCCTTTCCCCGCGCGCCTAGAAAGGCAAGGGGGGGGGGGCGGCAAGGGGCAGGACCCCAAGTGGGATTCGGCCCCACTTGGGGCGCCTCCTTGGCTGCTCCTCCCTCCCCCCACCTATATATATGTGGGAGGGGGGTGCCACACAAGAACACGACAATCTCTTAGCCGTGTGCGGCGCCCCTCTCCACAGTTTTGTCCCTCGGTCATATTTTCGTAGTGCTTAGGCGAAACCCTGCGGAGATAGCATCACCATCACCGTCACCACGCCGTCGTGCTGCCGGAACTCATCCACTACCTCACCGTCTTGCTGGATCAAGAAGGCGAGGACGTCATCGAGCTGAACGTGTGCTGAACACGGAGGTGCCGTACGTTCGGTACTCGGTCGGTTGGATCGGAAAGTTGTTCGACTACATCAACCGCGTTGTTTAAACGCTTTCACTTACAGTCTACGAGGGTACGTAGACACACTCCCCCCTCTCATAGCTATGCATATCCATGGATAGATTTTGCGTGTGCGTAGAATTTTTTTTGTTTTCCATGCAACGTTCCCCGACATCAGTTTACCTTTTTTCAGGTGAAAAGACAAACATCAAAGTCGAGAAAAAATGCGCAACATCGGCTGGCTCTCAAATGCAGTTCTGCTGGTGTATGTGTGTGGCTGTAAAACAACGAATGGATGTATGTGTGTCTATGAGCATCATCGGCATCCATAGACAAAGGCACAAAACAAAATGTGCGCGTGCAGTTTGGTTAGCTCTGTCGTGCAGTACTTTGTTTTTGTTTTGTGCGGTTCGCTTGTTTGTTAAAAAAATTCAAAAAATGTTGGTGGGAGATAACATTCTTTTGATGCAAAATGTAATTTTAAATGCAGTCCACTCATCCCATTCATGCAACTCACTAACATTGACCATGTAGTCCATATGAATTAACACAAAAAATATATTAAGAAACGAACAAAACAATTAAGTAGTTCACTTGGTAAATATCTGAAAAGAAGCTTGTTCTTTATTAGAAGTAGTTCACTAGGTCAGTCCATGCGGTCCACTTGCCCAGTCTACGCGCATGAAAAAAAATAAGTATGAAAAAAGCAACAAAATCTCATGGAGTTAGCTTTTGGTAGAGTCGAGGTTCATTTTCGGTAGTGTTGCGGTTCACTTACTCCCAATATAAAGTGCATAAAAATGTTACGGAAACGATAAAAAAAAGGTAAAGCGGTTCAGTTCTCGATAGGGTTGCGGTTCAATTATGCCCGATGTGAAGCGCAGCCCACTTCCTCGTTTGGGAAATTTACGTCTGAATAAAAGAAATCATGCAGTTCGCTTGCCTATCTGATGCAGTGCGGTTTTTCGTCCAAAGCAGTGCGATTTTCTATCTGATGCAGTACACACGTTGATTTTGATGTCGCAAAAAACAGAGTGTCCGCATTTCGGTAATTTTAAAACTGCTTTTAAACCGCAAGGAATTAGAGAGAGTGTTCTACATGAAAAAGTTGCGTCTCGCCGATATCTTTCCAACGGCGTATCATTTGAAACATTTCGACCAGCGGTTTTTAAAAATTCGTGAAAAACGGCCGCTGCCACTCGTCGTCTGCCGCATAATTTTCAAAATTAATTTAAAACCGTAAGGAATCTCAAAAACATTTCTACATATGAAAGTTTCGTCTCGTCCGTAGCTTTCCAACAGCATATCACACGCGTCGTTTCGATAAATGGTTAAAAAACTGGAGCCAAAACAGTACCCAAAAATTGCAAAAATTTGAAAAACAGAATTACGCGATTTAGTAAATTTAAAACTGCTCTTAAATCGTAACGAATTAGAGAAAGTAATATATATGAAAAAGTTGCACCTCGACGTTATCTTTCCAACGATGTATCATTTGCTTCATTCCGACGAGCGGTTTAGAAAAAAAACGCGAAAATACTCTCGCTGCCACTAGTCTGGCGCCGCATCGTTTTTGAAACTGCTCTTAAACCGTGAGAAATTTCGAACAAATTTCTACATGATGAAGTTGCGCCTAATCCATACCTTTCCAACGGTATATTATACGCCTCGTTCCGACAAACGGTTAAAAAACTAGAGCAAAAAAGGTACCAAAAAACACCACGTACAGTTTTTCCGACGCGAAGTTCACTAGTCTCTGTATTGCAGTACCTTTGCTACAGAAAGTGCAGTGCCGTCGTGTTGAGCGTGTAGTTCATAAGTGTTAGCAGAATAACCATTCTGCTAATATTAACAGAATAGATCGGCTATATATATATTATTCTGTTACTCCCGGCCCTATATAGAGTGCGCGATGCATTTTTCCCGAACCGGTAAAAGAGAGAAAAGCAGTCCACCCCGAAAAGCCCGAAAACAAAAAGAAAAAAAAAACGCAGGCCACCAGCTCCCCCGAGCCTCCCTCCCCACGCGCTGCCGCCTACCTCCCGTGCGCCGCCGCCTCCCTCCCCACGCGTCGCCGCCTACCTCCCGCGCGCCGCCGCCTCCCTCCCCACGCGCCGCCGACTTCCCCCACGCGCCGCCGCCTTCCTTCCCACGCGACGGGCGTCTCCCTCCCCACGCGCCGGCGCTTTCCTCCCCGCGCGCCGGCCACCTTCCTCCCCGTCGCGCTCCGCCGTCTTCCTCCCCGAGATCCGGCCGTCTTCCTCCACGAGATCCGGCCGTCTTCCTCCACGAGATCCGGCCGCCTTCCCCCTTCCCCGAGGTCCCACGGCTGCACCGCCGCCGCCCAACCCCTCCGTCCGCAAGCCAGGGATCTGGGCTGTCCTCCTCGCCGCGGTGGCCCTGATGCCCGGCGGCGGCGGAAGCGGGGTGGTGGGTGCCGGCGGGCTACTCTCCGGCGAGGGCGCCGTGCTGCACGGGCGCTGCCAGACATATCAAGTTCTCTGGTATATTTTCTGTATGACCATGCATCAGTTCTTCAGTGCGCACAAAAAAAGACCAGCAGTTCAACTCTCATTTACTGAACTCATTTTTCAGTTCAGTTCGATTAACGAATTTAGTTTAGTTCAAATTCTTGTAATAGTTTGAGTTCAAATTCTTGTTACTCAGTGCCCTCCATGCTGATCCTTCTACGAGTAGACAACAAATTGCAAGACCTGCGCACAATCCTATACTCAGTAGGGCAGCTACCTGATGGCAGGACCACAACCTTATCCGTCGCTCGAGGTTCGCCTGCAGTTCTAGATCAGGCAGGCTCCTTCTCTCTGCCTAACGAGCTCTCTCTCTGTAATGTGTGTGTACGTGGTACAGCAACAAATAGCCGCCTGCTTTTTTCTGAATTGCTCGGGCAGAAGAAACAGCTCCACGGTGTGGTGCAAAAATTCTGAAATTACTAGATCGTGTGAGTATTTTGGGTTATGGGTAATGGATGTCTGACTTCATGCATCACCTGCACTCCAGAAAGTTCAAATATACTTGGACAAAAAGTTCAATATTAAATGTCCAGATAGTGCCTAGAAAAAGTGAAGATAGGTTTGTAGTGATGTTTATGATAGACTGGTACTTGAAAGATTTAGAGGTAAAAAATATTTTCTTGCAAGCTGCTGAATGTTTCAATTCGTTGCGTGCGAATTTTGTTATAGCAAAAAACTGAATGGTAGGCAAGATGACTATAGTTATGGCAAAAACAGTGAAACTTTTAAAAAGTTTCTTTTTAAATCTTGGGTTAATACATGAACATGGTCGTCTTTTTACATGTACTTACATCAGCTCGTCAGAGTTGTTCGTGTACTTGTAACACAATCAACTCAGATTTTGAGATAAGAAGTTCAGAGAAAAAAAATACAAAAAGGAGGCCGTTCGCCCTTACAACCTCAAGCTGTTCACCTCCGCTGCACGAGGCCGTGCGACGACGCAGCGATCAGGCCGTTCACCTCTGCCACCAAAAGCCGTCCACCTCTGCCATAGGAGGTCGTTCGATGATGCAGCGCTGAGGACGTTGTGTTTTTTTTTTCAGTACATGTTTTGTGTGAACTACTTAACGATATTATGTCCAATTTCCCCTTTGTTTTCATGTTCTTCCTATAGTACAATAGGTGTTTCTGTTATGCCTTAATAAGCATTTAAGAAAACCTTGGATCGAAACTACCATATGCTCTATTCTATTCTTGTAAATGAAGCTCCACTTCTGTTTTGTTTGAAGTTACTTGGCATAAAAATTAGTATATGTTTTACTGTAAAAAACATATATAAAATGTCTTGATGCATGCTAGCAGAAATCTGAAAATAAACTCAGCACAGTTCCTATATTTTATTCCAGTTCAATTTCAAATTCCAGTTCAGTTCAATTCTGGTTTTGTTAAACTTGCTATGCAGCTGCCGTATTCCTAGTGCCGGAGAATTGGCTCAACCCAACCTGCAACTCCCTTTGCTCACATGTAAGTACATGGTTTTGCAGAGAAGCATGGTAAGAACTGGCACCACTCCCATTTTCCTCTCTAGTTGCTCTTACCTTGTTCTTCCTAGCCAGTAGAATGATCTCCCAAAAAATGATGCCTTTTCTGCTCACTTTAAAATTACTATGTAGCTGATGCATTGGAGTTCTGACCCATGCAAATAAATTTCAGGAAGCAAAAAGAAAATCTATTCATGGAGCATTACATTACCCTGGGAATTTTTCGTGCGTGTTTTGCATTTTATGTAGTGGAGAACCAGTAAGTTCTACTACATCTACATGTATTTACAATCTTCCAAAGGTATTTGGTGTTTGTGGCACATGCATGCTATGGACTCCTCACTCACCGTTCTGTTAGGGAATGTTGCATGGAAAACAAAAAAAATTTCTACGCACACGCAAGATCTATCCATGGAGATGCATAGCTACGAGAGGGGGGAGTGTGTCTACGTACCCTCGTAGACTGTAAGTGGAAGCGTTAGAACAACGCGATTGATGTCGTCGAACAATCTTCACGATCCAACCGACTGAGCATCGAACGTACGTCACCTTCGTGTTCAGCACAAGTTCAGCTTGGTGACGTCCTCGCCTTCTTGATCCAGCAAGACGACGAGGTAGCGGATGAGTTCCGGCAACACGACGGCGTGGTGACGGTGATGGTAATGCTATCTCAACAGGGCTTCGCCTAAGCACCGAGAATATGACCGAGGGTCTAAACTGTGGAGGGGGGCGCCGCACACGGCTAAGACAATGTTGTGTTGTGCTAGGCGCCCCCCTCCCACATATATATAGGTGGGGGGGGGGGGGTGGAGGGAGCAGCCAGGAGGCGCCCCCAAGTAGGCCGAATCCTACTTGGGGTCCTCCCCCAAGTGGCGCCCCCTTCCTTATTTGGAGTGCGGGAGGAAGGAAGGAGGAGCTGGCGCCCCCCCTTTCCTTTCTCTCCTGAGGAGGGAAAGGCAGGAGGGGCCACCCCTCCCCTTTCCTTCCCCTTGGGCCGGCCAGCCAAGGGAGGAGACGCACCAGCCCCCTAGTGGGCTGGTCTGTCCCCTCCTTTGGCCCATAAGACCCATAACTTGCCGGGGGGGGGGGGGGGGGGTGCCCGGAACCCCTTCCGGTGACCAGATAACTTCCCGGTACGTCCCGAAACACTTCTGGTGTCCAAATACCATCGATCTATATATCAATCTTTACCTCTCGACCATTTCGAGACTCCTCGTTATGTCCGTGATCTCATCCGAAACTCCGAACAACATTCGGTCACCAATTCACATAACTTATATAACACTATATCATCAACGAACGTTAAGCGTGCGGACCCTACGGGTTCGGAAATGATGTAGACATGACCGAGACGCCTCTCCGGTTAATAACCAATAGCGGAACCTGGATGCCCATATTGGTTCCTACATATTCCATGAAGATCTTATCGGTCGAACCGCATTAACAACATACGTAATTCCCTTTGTCCGTCGGTATGTTACTTGCCCGAGATTCGATCGTCGGTATCTACATACCTAGTTCAATCTTGTTATAGGCAAGTCTATTTACTCGTTCCGTAATACATCATCCCGTAACTAACTCCTTAGTCACTTTACTTGCAAGCTTATTATGATGTGCATTACCGAGAGGGCCCAGAGATACCTCTCCGAAACACGGAGTGACAAATCCCAGTCTCGATCCATGCCAACTCAACAGACACCTTCGGAGATACCTGTAGAGCATTTTTATGATCACCCAGTTACGTTGTGACGTTTGATAGCACACAAGGTATTCCTCCGGTATCCGGGAGTTGCATGATCTCATGTTCTGAGGAACATGTATTTGACATTCAAGAAAGCAGTAGCAATAAACAGAACGATCATATGCTAAGCTAACGGATGGGTCTTGTCCATCACATCATTCTCCTAATGATATGATCCCGTTTATCAAATGACAACTCATGTATATGATTAGGAAACATTAACCATCTTTGATCAACGAGCTAGTATAGTAGAGGCTCACTAGGGACACAGTATTTGTTTAAGTATTCACACATGTATTTAAGTTTCCGGTCAATACAATTCTGGCATGAATAATAAACGTTTATCATGAACAATGAAATATAAAATAATAACAACTTTATTATTGCCTCTAGGGCATATTTCCATCAGTCTCCCACTTGCACTAGAGTCAATAATCTAGATTACATAGTAATGAATCTAACACCCATGGAGTCTTGGTACTGATCATGTTTTGCTCGCGGAAGAGGTTTAGTCAACGGGTCTGCCACATTTAGATCCGTGTGTACTTTGCAAATTTCTATGTCTACATCCTTGACATATTCACGAATGGAGTTGAAGCGTCTCTTGATGTGTTTTGGTTTTCTTGTGAAACCTGGGCTCCTTGGTTATGGCAATTGCTCCAGTGTTGTCACAAAAGATTGTCATTGGACCCGATGTACTAGGTATTACACCTAGATCGGATATGAACTCTTTCATCCAGACTCCTTCATGCGCTGCTTTCGAAGCAGCTATGTACTCCGCTTCACACTTAGATCCCGCCACGACGCTCAGCTTGGAACTGCACCAACTGACAGCTCCACCATTCAATATAAATACGTATCCGGTTTGCGACTTAGAGTCATCCGGATCAGTGTCGAAACTTGCATCGACGTAACCCTTTACGACGAGCTTTTCGTCACCTTCATAAACGAGAAACATGTCCTTAGTCCTTTTCAGGTACTTCAGGATATTCTTGACCGCTATCCAGTGATACACTCCTGGATTACTCTGGTACCTTCCTGCCAAACTTATGGCAAGGCACACATCAGGTCTGGTACACAGCATGGCATACATAATAGAACCTATAGCTGAGGCATAGGAAATGACTTTCATTTTCTCTATATCTTCTGCCGTGATCGGGCATTGAGTCGGACTCAACTTCACCCCTTGTAACACAGGCAAGAACCCTTTCTTCGACTGTTCCATTTTGAACTTCTTCAAAACTTTATCAAGCTATGTGCTTTGTGAAAATCCTATTAAGCGTCTCGATCTATCCCTATAGATCTTGATGCCCAATATATAAGCAGTTTCACCGAGGTCTTTCATTGCAAAACTCTTATGCAAGTATCCTTTTATGCCATCCAGAAATTTTATATCATTTCCAATCAACAATATGTCATCCACATATAATATCAGAAATGCTACAGAGCTTCCACTCACTTTCTTGTAAATACAGGCTTCATCGTAAGTCTGTATAAAACCATATGCTTTGATCACCTCATCAAAGCGTATATTCCAACTCCGAGATGCTTGCACCAGTCCATAGATGGATCGCTAGAGCTTGCACACTTTGTCAGCACCCTTAGGATCGACAAAACCTTCTGGTTGCATCATATACAACTCTTCTTTGAGAAATCCATTAAGAAATGCAGTTTTGACATCCATTTGCCATATTTCATAATCATAAAATGCGGCAATTGCTAACATGATTCGGACAGACTTAAGCATCGCTATGGGTGAGAAAGTCTCATCGTAGTCAACCCCTTGAACTTGTCAAAAACTTTTTGCGACGAGTCGAGCTTTGTAGACAGTGATATTACCATCAGCGTCTGTCTTCCTCTTAAATATCCATTTATTCTCAATGGCTTGCCGATCATCGGGCAAGTCCACCAAAGTCCATACTTTGTTCTCATACATGGATCCTATCTCAGATTTCATGGCCTCGAGCCATTTGTCGGAATCTGGGCTCATCATCAAGGTAGTCAGAGTCGGGATTCAGAGTCGGATCGATTTTTCTTAGACAGAATCAAGTCGTAGGATCGAGTCGTGGAATCCAGGATTCTACTAGATTTACTCAAATAAGATATTTTGTATCCATGCCAGAAATTTATATGGGTTTCTTTAGAGTTTTAACACTAAATATAGAGCAAAAAACGTACACATCAATGCTAGTTCCACTCCACTCCTTTTCATGACTAACCTACTATCTAGTTTGCATGTATGGAACATATATGAGAGGGAAATATAATGAACATTTAAATTTTCAACACATGAAATTTACTTAGGAGTTTTTTTATAGTACGTAAATAGCCGATCACTTGTATAGCTGACCTGCAGTGCTGAACCTTGAATGGTCTTGCTCTCCTTCTACGATCAATCTTGATGCATCCTCCTTATCACGCCAATTCAATCCGTCGACAAGCCTGATTCTTAGTTTTGATCTAGGGTTTCTAAGAGCCAGATCAAAGGTGTCGGCGGCTGAGCGTTTGGGTTTGGGAGGGGAATAAAGGGCTATGAGGCATGTGACAAAGGGTTTGGATGACGGCATACTATTTTGCTACAAATAAACAAACAACTTAGATACATTAGTAGAATCGGACATAGTCCATAGCATAGTCGTGATTCTACGGTTTTGTACAAGATTCTATGATTTGGATCGCGACTCACCATGGATTCTACTTGATCCGGATTCATAGTGGGACTTGGATCGACATGCTTTCATAGGGTCGTGAAGCCGTAGGATTCTAGGAGTCGAGTCGGGATTCTGAATACCTTGCTCATCATAGCTTCTTCATAGTTCATAGGTTCACTGTTGTCTAACAACATAACTTCCAAAACAGGATTACCGTACCACTCTGGTGCGGAACGTATTCTGGTCGACCTACGAGGTTCAGTAGTAACCTGATCTGAAGATTCATGATCTTTATCATTTTCTTCCTCTCTTGTTGGTGTAGGCATCACGGGAACGGTTTTCTCTGATGAGCTACTTTCCAATTCGAGAGAAGGTACAATTACCTCATCAAGTTCTACTTTCCTCCCACTCACTTCTTTCGAGAGAAACTCCTTCTCTAGAAAGGACCCATTTTTAGCAACAAAGATCTTGCCTTCGGATCTGTGGTAGAAGGTGTACCCAATTGTTTCTTTAGGGTAACCTATGAAGATGCACTTTTTCGCTTTGGGTTCGAGCTTATCAGGCTGAAACTTTTTCACATAAGCGTCGCATCCCCAAACTTTAAGAAACGACAGCTTAGGTTTCTTGCCAAACCATAGTTCATACGGTGTCGTCTCAACGGATTTAGACGGTGCCCTATTTAACGTGAATGCAGCTGTCTCTAATGCATAACCCCAAAACGATAGTGGCAAATCGGTAAGAGACATCATAGAACGCATCATATCCAATAAAGTACGGTTACGACGTTCGGACACACCGTTACGCTGTGGTGTTCCAGGTGGCGTGAGTTGTGAAACAATTTCACATTTTCTTAAATGAATACCAAACTCGTAACGCAAATATTCGCCTCCGCGATCAGATCGTAGAAACTTTATTTTCTTGTTACGATGATTCTCTACTTCACTCTGAAATTTTTTGAACTTTTCAAATGTTTTAGACTTGTGTTTCATCAAGTAGATATACTCATATCTACTCAAATCATCTGTGAAGGTTAGAAAATAACGATACCCGCCGCGTGCTTCAACATTCATCGGACTGCATACATCAGTATGTATTATTTCCAACAAATCGGTAGCTCGCTCTATTGTTCCGGATAACAGAGTTTTAGTCATCTTGCCCATGAGGCATAGTTCACAAGTATCAAATGATTCATAATCAAGAGATTCCAAAATTCCATCCGCATGGAGTTTCTTCATGCGCTTTACACCAATATGACCTAAACGGCAGTGCCACAAGTACGTTGCACTATCATTATCAACTTTGCATCTTTTGGCATCAATATTATGAATATGTGTATCACTATGATCGAGATTCAACAAAAATAGACCATTCACAAAGGGTGCATGACCATAAAAGATGTTACTCATATAAATAGAACAACCATTATTCTCTGACTTTAATGAATAACCGTCTCGCATTAAACAAGATCCAGATATAATGTTCATGCTCAACGCTGGCACCAAATAACAATTATTTAGGTCTAAAACTAATCTCGAAGATAGATGTAGAGGTAGCGTGCCGACGGCGATCACATCAACCTTGGAACCATTCCCGACGCGCATCGTCACCTCGTACTTAGCCAATCTTCGCTTATTCCGTAGCTCCTGTTTCGAGTTACAAATATGAGCAACCAAACCAGTATCAAATACCCAGGCGCTACTGCGAGCATTAGTAAGGAACACATCAATAACATATATATCAAATATACCTTTGCTCACTTTGCCATCCTTCTTATCCGTCAAATACTTGGGGTAGTTCCGCCTTCAGTGACTAGTCCCTTTGCAGTAGAAGCACTCAGTTTCAGGCTTGGGTCCAGCTTTGGGTTTCTTCGCGGGAGCGGCAACTTGCTTGCCGTTCTTCTTGAAGTTCCCCTTCTTTCCCTTGCCCTTTTTCTTGAAACTAGTGGTCTTGTTAACCATCAACACTTGATGCTCCTTCTTAATTTCTACCTCCGCCGATTTCAGCATCGCGAAGAGCTCGGGAATTTTCTTCTCCATCCCTTACATATTATAGTTCATCACGAAGACTTTATAGCTTGGTGGCAGTGATTGAAGAACTCTGTCAATAACACTCTCAACCGGAAGATCAATTCCGAGCTGAGTCAAGTGGTTGTGGTACCCAGACATTCTGAGTATGTGTTCTCTGGCAGAACTGTTCTCCTCCATCTTACAACTGAAGAATTTGTTGGAGACTTCATATCTCTCAACCCGGGCATTAACTTGAAAATATCAATTTCAGCTCCTGGAACATCTCATATGCTCCATGGCGTTCAAAACGCTTTTGTAGTCCTGGTTCTAAGCCGTAGAGCATGGCACACTGAACTATCGAGTAGTCATCAGATCGAGCCTGCCAGGCGTTCACAACGTCAGCATCAGTTCTTGCAGCAGGTCCATCACCTAGCGGTGCATCAAGGACGTAATTCTTCTGTGCAGCAATGAGGATAATCCTCAAGTTACGGACCCAGTCCGTGTAGTTGCTATCATCATCTTTCAACTTAGCTTTTTTTAGGAACGCATTAAAATTCAACGGAACAGTAGCACCGGCCATTTATCTACAACATAGATATGCAAAAACTATCAGGACTAAGTTCATGATAAATTAAGTTCAATTAATCAAATTACTAATGAACTCCCACTTAAATTAACATCCCTCAAGTTAACTAAGTGATACATGATCCAAATCAACTTGCCCATGTCCGATCATCACGTGAGATGGGATAGTCATCAATGGTGAACATCTCCATGTTGATCATATCTACTATATGACTCATGTTCGACCTTTCGGTCTCTAGTGTTCCGAGACCATGTCTGTACATGCTAGGCTCGTTAAGTTTAACCCAAGTATTCTGCTTGCGTAAAACTGGCTTACACCCGTTGTATGTGAACGTAGAATCTATCACACTCGATCATCACGAGGTGCTTCGAAACGACGAACTTTAGCAACGGTGCATACTCAGGGAGAACACTTTTATCTTTAAATTCAGTGAAGGGATCATCTTATAATGCTACCGTCGTTCTAAGAAAAATAAGATGCATTAAGGATAAACATCACATGCAATCAAAATATGTGACATGATATGGCCATCATCATCTTGTGCTTTTGATCTCCATCTCCAAAGTATCGTCATGACCTCCATCGTCACCGGCACGACACCATGATCTCCATCATCTTGATCTTCATCAACGTGTCGTCATGTGGTCGTCTCGCCAACTATTGCTTCTACAACTATTGCTAACGCATAGCGATAAAGTAAAGCAATTACATGGCTCTTGCATTTCATATAATAAAGAGACAACCATAAGGCTCTTGCCGGCTGTCAATATATATTACAAAACATGATCATCTCATACAACAACGTATATCACATCATGTCTTGACCATATCATATCACAGCATACCCTGCAAAAACAAGTTAGACATTCTCTACTTTGTTGTTGCAAGTTTTACGTGGCTGCTACGGGTTTCTAGCAAGAACCGTTCTTACCTATGGAAAAACAACCACAACGGTGAATTATCAAGTTTGCTGTTTTAACCTTCTTCAAGGACCGGCCGTAGTCAAATTCGATTCAACTAAAGTAGGAGAAACAGACACCCGCCAGCCACCTTTATGCGAAACAAGTTGCACGTCAGTCGGTGGAACCGGTCTCATGTTCGTGGACATGTAAGGTTGGTCCGGGCCGCTTCATCCCACAATGCCGCCGAATCAAAAGAAGACGTTGGTGGTAAGCAGTATGATCATCACCGCTCACAACTCTTTGTATTCTACTCGTACATATCATCTACGCATAGACCTGACTCATGATGCCACTGTTGGGGAACGTTGCATGGAAAACAAAAAAATTTCTACGCACACGCAAGATCTATCCATGGAGATGCATAGCTACGAGAGGGGGGAGTGTGTCTACGTACCCTCGTAGACCGTAAGCGGAAGCGTTAGAACAACGCGGTTGATGTCGTCGAACAATCTTCACGATCCAACCGACTGAGCACCGAATGTACGGCACCTCTGCGTTCAGCACACGTTCAGCTCGGTGACGTCCTCGCCTTCTTGATCCAGCAAGACGACGAGGTAGCGGATGAGTTTCGGCAACACGACGGCGTGGTGACGGTGATGGTAATGCTATCTCAACAGGGCTTCGCCTAAGCACCGAGAGAATATGACCGAGGGTCTAAACTGTGGAGGGGGGCGCCGCACATGGCTAAGACAATGTTGTGTTGTGCTAGGCGCCCCCTCCCACATATATATAGGTGGGGGGTGGAGGGAGCAGCCAGGAGGCGCCCCCAAGTAGGCCGAATCCTACTTGGGGTCCTCCCCCAAGTGGCGCCCCCCTTCCTTATTTGGAGTGCGAGAGGAAGGAAGGAGGAGGTGGCGCCCCCCCTTTCCTTTCTCTCCTGAGGAGGGAAAGGCAGGAGGGGCCACCCCTCCCCTTTCCTTCCCCTAGGGCCGGCCAGCCAAGGGAGGAGGCGCACCAGCCCCCTAGTGGGCTGGTCTGTCCCCTCCTTTGGCCCATAAGGCCCATAACTTGTCGGGGGGGGGGGGGGGTGCCCGGAACCCCTTTCGGTGACCCGATAACTTCCCGGTACGTCACGAAACACTTCCGGTGTCCAAATACCATCATCCTATATATCAATCTTTACCTCTCGACCATTTCGAGACTCCTCGTCATGTCCGTGATCTCATCCGGGACTCCGAACAACATTCGGTCACCAATTCATGTAACTTATATAACACTATATCATCAACGAACGTTAAGCGTGCGGACCCTATGGGTTCGGGAATGATGTAGACATGACCGAGACACCTCTCCGGTCAATAACCAATAGCGAAACCTGGATGCCCATATTGGTTCCTACATATTCCACGAAGATCTTATCGGTCGAACCGCAATGACAACATACGTAATTCCCTTTGTCCGTCAGTATGTTACTTGCCCGAGATTCGATCGTCGGTATCTCCATACCTAGTTCAATCTCGTTACCGGCAAGTCTCTTTACTCATTCCGTAATACATCATCCCGTCACTAACTCCTTAGTCACTTTGCTTGCAAGCTTATTATGATGTGCATTACCGAGAGGGCCCAGAGATACCTCTCCGAAACACGGAGTGATAAATCCCAGTCTCGATCCATGCCAACTCAACAGACACCTTCGGAGATACCTGTAGAGCATCTTTATGATCACCCAGTTACGTTGTGACGTTTAATAGCACACAAGGTATTTCTCCGGTATCCGAGAGTTGCATGATCTCATGGTCTGAGGAACATGTATTTGACATTCAAGAAAGCAGTAGCAATAAACAGAACGATCATATGCTAAGCTAACGGATGGGTCTTGTCCATCACATCATTCTCCTAATGATGTGATCCCGTTTATCAAATGACAACTCATGTCTATGGTTAGGAAACATTAACCATCTTTGATCAACGAGCTAGTCTAGTAGAGGCTCACTAGGGACACAGTATTTGTTTAAGTATTCATACATGTATTTAAGTTTCCGGTCAATACAATTCTAGTATGAATAATAAACCTTTATGATGAACAAGGAAATATAAACTAATAACAACTTTATTATTGCCTCTAGGGCATATTTTCATCACGTTCACCAAGACCTTTCTCCTTTCGTTTGCTTTGCTTTTACCAGGGATGCAAGGAAGTGATGAAAGGATGGAGGGGCACAACTCTTGGGTAATTGCACCACGGAGCACGTGGTCCTTAGTTAAAACAGGCACAAAACAATTCGTGCATTTCTAGTTGCTACTTGCTGCCACTGCTAAATTGGACAAGTTCAAAAAGTGTCATCGAGCAAGCTCAGTAGATGATTGTGCTGTTGACCCTGCTTACTGAAGCGCCTTCTAGTTGTTACTTGGTGTCATTCTTAAATTGTGAAAGTTCAAAGACTGTCATAGAGCAAAAATCAGAAGTTTGCTTTCTTGAAAAATGTGATTTTTGGTCATTATATTGTATGATTCATTTGGCACAGGCATTGTGTGATTTTATGAAGCTTTATACAAAACTATGTTCTACCATCACAAAATTTATGTTGTTAGAATCACGGAAACAAGATGTCCGGGAAAAAGAGAACACTACGAAAACATCAAAAAATAAATATAAAGTTCACCAAGAAAAAGTTCAAAAATGCAAATAGACACATGTCCAGAGCTTCGTTGCCAAAATGTTCGAATTTGAAGAAAACAGAAAAGAAAACAAACATATCATTTTATTTAAATTCAATCAGCTCTACTAGATAAGCTATTCAAGTTCGAAGCTAACGACATCATCAATTCGAACGGGGAAACAAATTCAAAACGTAAAAGTTCAAATCGCAAAACGAGAGAAGTCCAAAACATCGCTGCAAAAAAATGAGTTAAAAAAAAGAAACACACAAATCATTTCCTTTTAAAAAAATATGTCATTCAGTTCAACGATATAAATCATGCAAGTTCGAGGGACGATGATACCGTAAACCGTTGAAAAGTTACGAGAAAAATCATACCGAAAATATAGAGTAAAGTCAAGTTTGTGAAAACACGCTCAGTACAAACCCATACAGACATCAGTTCAACTACTCTTTTTTCGGAACCATTCAAAATTATTCTATGAAAATACCTCAGTACAAATACACACATTGATCAGTACGAGTACTCTGTTTTTCGGATGGAAAAACAGCACAATGGTTCTCACCATATTCAAAATTAATCTTAAATGGTTGTGAATTTGAGAAATCGTTCAACACGATTAAGTTTTGCATTTTCGATAGCTTTCCAACGGTATATTATTTACCCCATTTCGACAAACTTAAAAAAAATCGTGTTCGAAATCAAATTTGACCGTATTTGAATTCGTGTTTAAACCATAAGGAATTAAAAAAACATTTATATATGAAAAAGTTGCGCATTTTCCATAGCATTCCAACGCCGTATCATTTGTGTCAATCCGACAAACAGTTTGCAAAAAAAGGCGAAAATACGTTTTGCCCAGAATTTCGCTGTTTTTCAAATTACTTTTAAATCGTATAGAATTTGAAAAAACATTAGATATATGTAAGAAGCGGATTTTCACAAGCTTTCCAACGCCATCTTATTTGCTCAATTCCGACAAACCGTTTGAAAATTAAGTCCAAAATACGATTCGAGTTTTCGGTTTTGAAAAAACGGTTTTCAAAACTGCTCTTAAACCATGATGATTTTGCAAAAACGTTCAATATACTTGAAATATAGTTGTCAAGAGCTTTCCAACGATATATTACACGCCCTGTTTCGACAAAAAAATTGCAAAATTGTTTTGAACTAAAGAAGACGATATGTTCAACAGAAATGAAAGCGTCAGTTCAACCGCTCGAATTCATCAGTTCAACCGCTCGAATTCATCAGTTCAATGATAGTAACAGAATAATATTCCGTTACGCGAAACAGAATAGCCCAGATGTATATATATAGGGAAAATACATCCTACCACCTAGGGGTAGTTACCCCACATGTCTCATATACTACCATGTGTGTTGACACCAGATTTTGGCATGGTCAAAAACATAATTAAGAAGGCCTCAAATGGAAAAGTGCTCAAAGTGAGAAAGTTCCATATCGTCGAAAGGAGAAACTTTGATATTTGGGCCATAGCCATCCGATCTCATCTCTAAGGCCGAAGTTGTGTTCGAAGTACTGAGATTTTGTATCCAGAACACTATTCGGCTGATTAAGCCCCCAAGACGACCTCATATGAGAAAATGTTCTACAGGGATTGTCTTCGTCTCGTCGAATCGGTTGATTTTGATATAAAAATCGTCTCAATCCGAGATCGTATGCAAAAGTTGCAGCCATTATAAGATGCTGCTACAGCAGAGGGCGGTAGTACCGCTCCCATAAGCGGAAGTACCGCTCGAGCGGTACTACCGCGCCTACTACCGCACCTACTACCGCTTACGAAAATTCTTCTAGAACCCCAAGACCCCCAAGCGGTAGTAGCGCGGTACTCAGAGCGGTACTACCGCTTGAAGCGGTACTACCGTGCCCAGAAGCGGTACTACCGCTTGCCGGCATGCAGATTCGGGCAGATTTTTGGAGAGTCCGAATTTGGCTAGCGTTTTTTGGATCCTTTGGAAGGAAATCTGGGTCCGTGTCTTGTACGGGAAGTCCAACCCCCTCTTAAATAGAAGAGGTGATGGCCGATTGAAACAACACACAATCGAACAAACACATCTACATCTTTTACCCTACTTTTATCCCTCTCCCTCGTATCTTTCTTCTTGTTCTTTGTTCGTTCTTCGTGAAGGAGGGCAGCGATCCACGAGGCTCCAGGGGCGTTCAGGACGACTTGGAGAAGCCAATCGTCGCCGGGTACTCTGACGGGGTCCCTCCCGAGTAACCGGGGCGTCTGGTGTCAAAAGCGCCGGCCGGATTGTGTTGCGTATCGCGCTTCCGGCAGGCCTCCCACGGTGCGAGCTGCGGAGCATCTCCCTCGGCGCCGCGGGTACGCGTGATGCGTTCGTGTGTCAACACACTTTTTGGCGACTCCGCTGGGGACGAAGCTTTGAACGGTCTCCGGCCCGTTCTTGCTACGAAGAGATCGTCATCTAGGGTTTGCAATCTACAAAGGTAATATGAATACTCAATCCCCTCATGTAGATGCAAATAATTCATATGGTGTTACTAGATCGTTCAATGAGTATGCTCTATCGGCCAACCCTAGTTTTGTCAATTATACATCTAATTATGTGCAAGGGCCGATTCAAAGTAATTTACAAGCTTCAACTTCTTATGATACTAGTAACATGCACCATATGTATTCCAACTCTCATGCATCGGCAACCCCAGAAATCCATATGCCGATGAACAACATGATGAGTTCGGTTAATCAAGTTGAAACACCTCATGTTGGAACTTTCAATAATATGCAAAAAAGTGTTTCACCTTTTTATTCATCGGCACCTAACTTGCAATATACTAGCTCAACCATGCCGATGGATGGAGAATTGGCCATGCTACTGCTAGCTATTCGGCCAGTTACTCTCAACCGTCATATGCTACACATCATGTTAGTAATTTTTTGGCACCATATACAACTGTAGATGCTCATAATTCGGCTTCGCACCTTCATGGTCATAGCCGAATAAGTGAAAATTTTGCATAAGTGCACATGCCATCATCTAATATTGTAGCATATAATGCATCCTCTACACAATTGCATAATTTCGGCAACACCTCATTGCCGGAAGAATCTAAAAGTATTGGGGAGCAATCCCTTACAGAATGGGAAGTGGCTGTACTAAAAAGGGATATAGCCCGAAATAACAAGATTAGTGCTCTTTGCCTTGAAGAGCATGATAAGGGGATAGTGCCTGATTATAATGCAATAAAGGCTAGAGTTTTACAAGAAGATGAATCTTTGCCAATTGATAAAATTAGCGAGCAAAAATATGGTTTTACAACATTGCATACGCCTTCACCTAGTACTACATCATATTATACACCCCCTACACAATTGCAAACTTTCGGCAACACCCATGTGTCATTGCCGAAAGAATCTAAAAGCATTGGGGGGCAATCATATCCGGAGTAGGCTGAAATTGAGAAAAAGCTTAAAGCCAATTTTGCCGCTCGCCGCCAGAAACAAATAGAAAAAGAATTGGCTCAAAGAAAAGAAGCATTGCCGGTTGATATCATTGATCAAAAGAAGGATGATTCGGAACATGAAAGTGCTTCGGTTGAAAAAGCCGAATCAAGTATACATTCTGAATCCATCAAATCTGAAGAGGCAAGCATTGTTGAGAAATGGCATGGAAAGTATAGCAAAACAGCCATACTTGATTTTTCTGAAGTTAATGGAACCTACTTCCTGCCCTATGAGTTTCGTGCCATAGAAATTGACGAGCTTCATGAACAAGAACAAGTAGCCGAACAAAGTTCGGTGGACAATGATCTTCAAACTAATGATGCACGGAATCAAGAGAAAGATAATGAAAAGGCTTTGGGGAGCCATCCAAAGACGGAGCAAGATGTTCTTCAAGTCACACCACCATCATGCTCTCCCAACATATTTGAAGAGGTATGTCTACCAAGTGATTTACCTATTTTCAGATTTGGTCACAACTTTATTGTTGATGCATCTATTGGAAAAATTATCATAAATACTTTTGAAAGACCAATGAAGAAGGGTGATTTACTTGTTAGCAACAAAATTGTTATAGAGCGTATCGGTCAACCCATTGCACCATTTATAAGGACCGATAATGACTTTTTATTGCAACCAAGGCTTTCCCCATTGCTTTATTTAAAGTTCATATCTAACTGGGTAGCTTTGCTTATTTCATGCTTGGCTTGCATTTGGTCTCAAATGAGACATATATGTTATAACAGTTTTGATTTCAGAAACACAAAGCCAAGGCTTGAATCTTTTGAGAAAACCGATGGAAGTATAATTTCTTATTCAAAGACATCGGAGATAGAGTGCAAAACACAATGCATAGCCGAATGGAGTGATGCAAAATCTGAACCATTTGTTTGCTTAGCTCCAAAGCCGTTCTCACAGCAAGATCGGCTAGAAAATAAAAAGTTTACCTTCAATTCAAACATGTGTGATCAAATCTTTGATTTGTTGATGAAAAATAATTATATTAGAATTCTTGTTCACCATGTCAAGCCATCAATCCAAGGACGAATGTATTGTAAGTTGCATGATTCGTTCAAGCATAATTTTGAGGACTGCAATATGTTTCGTCAAATAGTTAAATCGGCCATTGATAGCGGAAGATTGAGACTTGTTAAAACACCAAGGGATGATCATGCTATTCCTCTTGGTCCTGATGGTAAAAAGTTTTTACATCGGCTGCTTCAAGACGATCCATTTGAAGACAAGAAGGTAAAAACTGCAAGTGATGGGATCAAGCTTTCAAGTGCAAAAATTATTCATGAGCACAATGATGATATTCTTGAAGGCAATGGTTCTATCAAAGTTACGGTGAAGACGCCAAGCACTGGGGGGCAACAAGAAAATCCAAAGATCGATGTGAGCAAAACCAAAAAAAGCAAAGGCCGAGGTAAGCACAAAGGTAAGAAGCCGAAAGTCACTTTCGCGCAGCTATTGGAAAAATACCAGAAGATGAGCGAAGAGAAAAGTGCTTATCGGCTAACTAATGCAAAAGCATCAAGATCACCCCCTAGGCGCAAATCTGAGGATCGGTATTGGCAAAGTGAGAATTTCAATGCAACATATTCGTATCCTTATTTTGGGCCACAAATGCCAATGCCGTGGATGCCTCCCTATGCTCACGTAAATCCATATCCATCATGGGACAGGTATGATACAAGGGCACATTCTCCATCTTATTATAAACCATCTCACCAATATTATGCAGCTCCAAGAAGACCAACCTTCAGTGAGCAGTCATATGTTCAAGACCGTTTCAATAAAAATGAATCGGTCCGGAGCTCAAGAAAGAAGATAGAGGTGGTCAAGCAAGAATATCGAGTCAAGAAATATGGTCGTAAGTGTGCTAGTTCAGATTTGGTTTCAAATGAAAAAGAGCCAATTGAGATGTTGACATTGGCTAGTATAGGCAATGAGATGAATCAATCAATTGTTGAGAGTCAAAATGCCAAATCTGAAGAAAAGAGTTTGAGAGTGCACAAGGTAAAACAAGAATTGCCACTTCAAACAAAATCGCAGCCGGGGTTCCCACTCGGCTTATCGTATTGGCAGAAGAAGGAATTACAAAAGCTAAGTGCACAAGAGTTGAGAGAGAGGAACATGGCATGGGTTCCTAAGAGGAGCAGTCAAAATAAAAATGATGTCCAGCCTTCTATTGCGACAAGTGTTACAAAAGTAAAGAAGGAGAAAGAATCTCATAAGAAAGTAAACCGAAGGTTTTCATCCACAAAAAATAATCTTCGGTTAGCACATCATTCATATTCTTCAACCATGCCATTGATACCTTTACCATTGAATTCATCCCCAGGTATGATTGGTTACCCTCCATGGGCTTATTTTGATCCATGGATGCAATACGATTTCTTACATCACAAGAGGGTATTACCAAATCACTATACATTTGATTAGCTACAAGTTTGTTGCTGATTTAAAGGGCCGAAATATTTGATTTGTCATTTCATTTGTTTATTTCGGCTATACATGCTTTGGTGGATGAATTCTACATGTCTCTTATGATAATGGCCGATATTTTTCTATCGTCCTAAGAATCTATCTAAACACGGCCGGTGCAGTATTCTGACATCGTCCTTAGCATAGTTGGATACCGAGACAAGGCACATATTCATTGAAATTTATACTTATACCTATGTTATGCTTCGATGGAGTTGAGACATTATGACCGATGCCATTCAAAATATGTTGTGACCAATTCATAGCTAAATTGGTGAGTGGGCTTATGCTTTAATTGAGTATGATTTGGCTTATGAATCTCTAAAATCCATGAAAGGCCAAATTGTTGCTAATTTTATCGTTGAGCATCGGATTAATGACAAGCAAGATATTGACATAAACCTTGTCTCGTTAGTACCATGGAGATTATATTTTGACGGTTCAGTTTGTAGCAACGGCCAAGGTGTTGCTATTGATTATATATCTCCTTATGGTGATATTTTTGAAGCCTCATGCCGCTTAGAATATTTTTGCACAAATGATCAAGCCGAATATGAAGCATTGTTATTCGGCTTAGAGATGTTGCTGGCCATAGGTGCTACACATATTGAGGCTTTTGGTGATTCGTTATTAGTAGTACAACAAGTATCCAAAGTTTTTCAATGTTTAGACGAATCACTTAATGTTTATCTTGATAAATGTCTAGATATAATTTCTACTTTGGATCATTTTAGCATTGCTCATATATCTAGACATGATAATTGGAGAGCAAATGAGTTGGCACAACAAGCATCCGGCTATCATGTCGATCATGGCATGTTTCATATCTCTCAAAAGCCGATGTCTTGTCTTGCTAACATAGGAGAGACCGAACCAGAGCCCACTGATTCGGTCACTAACAATAAATCTAGTGCAGGTGAAAATCATGACTGGAGGAAGCCCATTATTGATTACTTGTACAATCCGAGTGAAAGGGTGTCAAGAGCTTACAATAAGCTGCCTCGAGCTCTTAATGGCAAGTATTTGAAGAAGTACCACCCAAGTGTGTGGCAAGAAGCCTAAATAGGCAATGGCCGATATATGATTATCGCCCTAAGAGCAAACATGGCCGATATATGATTATCGCCCTAAGAGCAAACATGGCCGATATATGATTATCGCCCTAAGAGCAAACATGGCCGATATATGATTATTGCCCTAAGAGCAAACATGGCCGATATATAATTATCGCCCTAAGAGCAAACATGGCTGATATATACTTATCATCCTAAGTACATGCAAATGGCCGATGGAGTGTTGACATCGTCCTTAGAAAAAGCATTGTGCAAGTTATTTTTCGGCACACAAGTTTTGCCGAAAAACAGGGTGGCATGTGTTGACACCAGATTTTGGCATGGTCAAAAACATAATTAAGAAGGCCTCAAATGGAAAAGTGCTCAAAGTGAGAAAGTTCCATATCGTCAAAAGGAGAAACTTTGATATTTGGTCCATAGCCATCCGATTTCATCTCTAAGGCCGAAGTTGTGTCCGAAGTACTGAGATTTTGTATCCAGAACACTATTCGTCTGATTAAGCCCCCAAGAAGACCTCATATGAGAAAATGTTCTACAGGGATTGTCTTCGTCTCGTCGAATCGGTCGATTTTTATATAAAAATTGTCTCAATCCGAGATCGTACGCAAAAGTTACAGCCATTATAAGATGCTGCTACAACAGAGGGCGGTAGTACCGCTCCCATAAGCGGAAGTACCGCTCGAGCGGTACTACCGCGCCTACTACCGCACCTACTACCGCTTACGAAAATTCTTCTAGAACCCCAAGACCCCCAAGCGGTAGTAGCGCGGTACTCAGAGCGGTACTACCGCTTGAAGCGGTACTACCGTGCCCAGAAGCGGTACTACCGCTTGCCGGCATGCAGATTCGGGCAGATTTTTGGAGAGTCCGAATTTGGCTAGCGTTTTTTGGATCATTTGGAAGGAAATATGGGTCCGTGTCTTGTACGGGAAGTCCAACCCCCTCTTAAATAGAAGAGGTGATGGCCGATTGATACAACACACAATCGAACAAACACATCTACATCTTTTACCCTACTTTTATCCCTCTCCCTCTTATCTTTCTTGTCGTTCTTCGTTCGTTCTTCGTGAAGGAGGGCTGCGATCCACGAGGCTCCAGGGGCGTTCAGGACGACTTGGAGCAGCCAATCGTCGCCGGGTACTCTAACGGGGTCACTCCCGAGTAACCGGGGCGTCTGGTGTCAAAAGCGCCGGCCGGATTGTCTTGCGTATCGCGCTTTCGGCAGGCCTCCCACGGTGCGAGCTGCGGATCACGACCATATATATATAGGACAAATTTTATATACCACCACTGGTAGTTACCACCACTTGCGTTTTGTATGTTGTATGTAGTATCTGTCAAAACTGAGAGTATGTACGCGTAGTATGTAGTATATAATGATATTTAGATAGTATATATACTACTTTTTAGGTAGTATGTATCATATTTGAGTGTGCTCTTTTTTACGTACAAATATGTACGTATTTCACAAATATAATAAAAATACGTACAAAATTTGTCCATTATATACTAAATTTTAAGAGGCAGAGGGCCAACAACTACAACTATCCGCTGGAAGCAGCTTGATCACGACGACTCGGCATCTCGTCAATGAAAAGGAAGAACCCTCATGTGCCTTAGTAGAGCATGAGTAGAACAGTGTCTCCAATTTTCCAATGTGGATGCATTGCCACAACAAGCGAGAAGTAGTTAATTTGAATGGTTCCATTTCTACGGTAAATGCAGTACCTTGCAATCACTTTCGCATTATTAGCAGGTACAAGTGTAATTCGACCACGCTGGGAAATCGATTCAGGAACAGTTGCAGCTGGCAATTTCTATTGCAATGTAGCTTAAAATCCGATTGTAACATATCATTGAAGTTATATATAGTTTATGAACATCAACACAAGAATAAGACTTTGTAATAGCGTTTTGTGCACACAATTTGTCTTGTTCAATATGTGCACCAGTGGTAGAATTAATCCCATCCCAAATCCAGCGTTCACACGCTGCGCTATCTCCGTCAGAATAACAACAAATTTTATCACATGCTTCAAGTCTTTCCAGTGAAATTTTATCACATACAGATCGTTAACTATGCATCCAACATATCCTGCTTAAAAGGTGGAAAGGGATTATTTATCCAGAACATGGCAGAAGAGTAGTGGGCATAAATTCGTAAATAGAATTTGTTACTGCCTAGGAGTAGAGTCAGAAAATGAATCACAATTGGTTGCTTAAATAGTGATCAGTTAGTCAGAACAAATTCCCCGATTTTTCTAAGTAATATGCCAGCATGGAGAAAGTTGAAAGAACACTAACCTCGATCAGACTGTGATCGGCTGATGACGTTGGGGAAGTAAACATCAATGTTAATAAGACCAGGCTGTGGTGCACGCACTAGAATTTTATTGCCATCTTTCAGTTCATAAAACTTAGAAATTTTTCTCCAAATGTCTGCATCGAAATAGGAGTGACCATCTTTATCAAGTTTTACCCTAACTGCCATTGTAAATCCATGCTGCGTTGTCAATATGACATCCATGGAGTCATCAACAAAGTACAGGCCAAGAATTCCTTCTACACGTGTTCTTGCGAAGCAAGGGATGTACAGCTTGAAATGAAAATTAAGATCGTTAATTACATATATTGAAATAACTGAGCAACATGCAAATATGGGAGTAATTGACAGAACAGAACAATATATAGCTGAAAGCAAAGTACAAAAATAAATAATTAAATAGATAATGTAACAAAGATTTGATGCAAATATGAGAGTAACTGAATGAACAATACATCATTAATTTGCCTAATTTAGAAAAAAAATCATCTTCGACGTCTAGGCTTCATGTGGCACCGTACCTTTTTATCCAAATGTAGCAATATACGCTATATGTTCATAAATTTAGGCCATGCCAACCGTGGTTGGGTGAGATTGAACATACCGAGCCCTCCCTGAAGTCATCTGGTATGGTGAGATAGAACTTCGTTTCCGACAGGCCGCGACCACACTTGCCCGATCTGGGCTCGCACTATGGACACTTGAATGAAAACCCTCAAATCAGCTAGAAGAAAAATGAATCCATGGCGATTTCCACCGGTTGATTAACAATGACGGACGGACTATGATAAGAGATGAGTGAATATTTCACTAAATTAATTACCTTCTCCACGAGAAAAATCCCCAGCCCAATCCCGCAGAAAACCCCAATCGACCAGAGTCTAGAAAGTTGGTGCAAGTCGGTGCAGATAGGCGGGGGCAAGCAGTAGGGGCGATATCCTGTGCCGTTTGGAGCGTGCCCACCGCCCGCCGACGATAGCCGTCGAGCTTAAGGGTGGCCACCGCGATAGAAGTTGATGAGGTGCAGAGTTGCGAAGGAGTGTGCGGCAAGTGGGTGGGGATGAAGTGGGCAGGGGTGAGGGTTTCCTTTTTTCCTTTAGGATGTGTGGGTGAACGCACACGGTTCATAGAGGCGACGGAGATGAACAGTGTGTGATAGTAAATCACTGAGATTGAAGGGGAATCCAAATTTCCTTCGTCCTTTGTCCTTGAGTTTTTTTATGATGAACATACCCCTGAGGGAGTCCTGTGCTAGGGGGTTCTCGAGCTGCCGACCCATCTCTTATGGGCCGGACAGGTGGACCGCGCCGCAACTGCTAGCAGGCCAAACTATGGAGAGACTCCGTATCCGGACAGGAGATCTTTGATGCCCTGGTGTGTCCTCCAAATCAAGATAAGAAGAATCGGCGTGATTGTTCCTTCCTTGTAACCGACCATGTGTAATCCTAGTATCCCTGGTGTCTATATAAACCAGAGGGTTTAGTCCGTCGAGGCTAGAAGAACAACCATCATCCTACTCGCCTAGGGTTTAGTTCATCTGATCTCGTGGTAGATCGACCCTGTAATCATCCTATACACTTCAATATAATCAAGTAGGACGTAGGGTTTTACCTCTTCAAGAGGGCCCGAACCTGGGTAAACATTTTGTCCTTCGTCCCTTGTTCCCCATTGATCCAAGATTCACAACTCGGGACCCCTACCCGAGATCCGCCAGTTTCGACACCGAGATTGGTGCTTTCATTGAGAGTTCCGCTGTGAGATCGCCAAAGGATCGATGGCTCGCCTGATCATCGGAGACGGCATTAGCTCCGGGGACACCTTCATTCTCGGCCAGCTCTTCGCGTTTGGTGGCATCGTCTTGCACGCCAATTCGGCCGGTCATCTAGACCAGGTCGACAGCTTCGCCCCTGGGCACCAGATCAGGTTTGGTAACTTAGAATACGTCACAGATGCTCAGGGTGATCTGACGTTCACCGGGTTCTCAGCCTTGCCTGAGGCGTCCGAAAACCCTGAAGCCTTGACTTCGGGATCTCTCTCCGACCCGATCCCCGGGTCGGCTCTTATCTCAGATTCGGCTTCAAGCCTGGATGCGACCTCTACGTCCGAAGATCGGGAGTCAACTCCGACCGGACTAACCTCTTTGATCCCGGATCCAGGCTCGAGCCTGGACACAACTTCAGCATCCGAGCCCAGGAGTCAACCCTGGCCGGATCCGCCCCTCGCACCATTGCGCCGGAGGTCGACTCCGAAGAAATCCCAGATATCAGTCCGGCTAATCTCACCCTACTAAACGAGATGCTAGATCCGATCCAGACGATAACCATCACGAACGGCCCGTCCTCGACCTACGCTCGGCTCGGTCTTGATGCAGGCCACAGGGAATTTTACGCCCCACCCACCACCCACTTAGTAGCCACTGTCGAAGATTTAACCGACATGCTGGACTACGCTTCTGAAGAAGCCGACGACATGGATGAAGACGTTGAAGCCATGGCCCACACTGCCCCTTCCAACACCGGACGGTGGACGGCCACCTCCACCTATGATGTCTATATGGTGGACACCCCCAAGGAGAACGGTGACGGCACCCCCAGACAAGATGGCGACAAGCCCGGCGAAGAGCCACTCAAACGCCGACGACATCGCCGACGACCCAAGGGGTGTAGGAGAGGGGAAAGCAACACGGGTACCGGGGAAGATGATACCCCGGACAATATGGAAAACCTCGGCGACCCCGCCGTCCCCGAGCAACAGCTCGATGGCTCGGAAGGGCATGAGGGCCAGTTCAACCCCGTGGACCTCAATGACTCCAAGGAAAGCAACTACCTCCCTCTCTCCGAAGAGGAGGTCAGCCTTGGAGCCAAGGATTTCATCGTCCCTGAGGACCCGCTGGACCAGTAGAAGTTCAAACAGCAACTTATAGGCACTACACGAACAAAACACCCTCAACGATAGATGGACAAAAGTCCTGGGAGCCGAAGAGGGGTACGGCTACGAACGGCAAACCAAAAGCTACCCAAAGCAGAAACTACTGCCACAATTTGACGATGAGGCCCTTGCGCCCGCACTACCAAGATATACCCAGGCAGACCAGCCCGACCGCCCCCATCGAGAACGGGACATGCCGACTGGAGAGGCTGAATACCCACCCGTTCCCACTCGCCGTAAATGCAAGGAGACATCACAACCAGAATACCAATATGATCTACGTCATGACCTGACCATTAGAGCAGGCCAGACAAGATCTATCTACGGATCTAGAGGATACGCTCCCGCTGGACAAGACGGATACCAAACTTGGCGCAACCGAAACGACGGAGCTCGGCACCGGACCCAGATGGCAGCCGATATCCGGCGCGACGTAGCCCGGGTCAGGGGCGCTGCTCACCCAATGTGCTTCACGGATGAGGTGATGCGACATCAGTTCCTTGAAGGGTTTAAACCCGTAAACATCAAACAATATGACGGGACAACAGACCCGACCGTGTGGATCGAAGATTTCCTTCTCCACAATCATATGGCTCGAGGAGACGATCTCCACGCCATAAAATACCTACCATTAAAACTCAAAGGACCAGCCAGGCATTGGCTAAATAGCCTCCCTGAAAACTCCATAGGGAGCTGGGAAGAGCTCGAGGATGCTTTCCGAGCCAACTTTCAAGGCACTTATGTCCGACCCCTGGATGCCGATGACCTGAGCCATGTGGTCCAACAGCCCGGAGAGTGAGACCGACAATTTTGGAACCGGTTCTTGACCAAAAAGAACCAAATTGTCGACTGTCCGGATGCCGAGGCGATAGCCGCATTTAAACATAGCATCCGAGACGAATGGCTAGCTCCTCAGCTCGGCCAAGACAAGTCGAGGACGATGTCGGCCCTTACCGTACTCATGAACCAGGCCGAAGATAGTTTGTTGGCTCGTAGGAGCAACAACCCAGAAGATCCCGGTGCCTCGGAAGTCCGGGACGGAAACGGGAAACCACGGCGCAACAAAAATAAGCGCCATCACAATGGCAGTGAAGCCGAAGATACGACAGTGAATGCCAGATTTAGTAACTCCAAATCCTGCCAGCGGAAGAAACCCTCTAAAGGGAACAGGGACAGCCCGACCGCGCTCGACAAGATCCTGGATAGGCCTTGCCAGATATGTGGCACCTCGGACAAGCCTATTAATCACACCAACTATAACTGTTGGGTGATCAAATAGGTCGGAAAACTCATAGCCGAGGAGCAAGGCAAAGGCCCCCGTAGTGAGGATGACGACGAGCCTCGCGGGCCGAACACTGGAGGCCAAAAGCAGTTCCCTCCTGAGGTAAAAATGGTGAACATGATTTACACCACACATATACCTAAGAAGGAGAGGAAACGCGCACTCCGGGACGTCTATGCCGTAGGGCCAGTAGCGCCGAAGTTTAACCCATGGTCGGCATGCCCGATCACCTTCGACCATAGGGACCACCCGACCAGTATCTATCATGAAGGATCGTCAGCCCTGGTTCTCGACCCCATCATTGATGGGTACCACCTCAGAAGAGTCCTCATGGACGGAGGCAGCAGCCTTAATCTGATCTATTCAGACACAGTAAGGAAAATGGGTATCGATCTATCAAGGATCAAACCCAGTAACACCACCTTTAAAGGGGTAATCCCAGGCGTCGAAGCCCGCTGCTCGGGCACTCTGACCTTGGAAGTAGTGTTCGGCATGTCGGACAACTTTCGCAGTGAAAACTTGATCTTCGACATTGTCCCTTTCCACGGCAGCTATCATGCACTCCTGGGCCGGACGGTGTTTGCTCGTTTCAACATCGTCCCCCATTACGCATACCTGAAGCTAAAGATGCCCGGATCTAAGGGCGTCATCACAGTCAATGGTAACACGGAGCGATCACTCTGGACTGAGGAGCATACAATGGCTTTGGCGGCCGAAGTCCAAACCGGCATCAAGGGGCCGAACTACCAGTCCGTCGTCAAGGCACGGGAAGCAAGTAAACGGGCCCAGGCCATATCTCAGTTTGAAGAGCCTCCACACTCCCAACAAAAATAGGGACATGCACCTCGCAGCACACCCACCACAGTGGCACAGTACATGCCTTGAGTGCACAATTTCGCGCTTAAAATAACATGGATAGCTGCGGGGCCAACCACCTAACGGCCAAGTGCTCGGTTCAACCAAGCTATGGTCAAACAGGTCTTCGGACAGTAATAGGTACTCTCTAGGACCATCTGGCATCAAGCTAGTATAGTACGGCGACTTCTCAAGACTCTCTCTCAAAGGGCCCGTCGGTCGATTATAACCTTCCAAGTAGTTCTTCCTCCCCTAAAGAGCAAAGGCGCAGATGTGCAACATGGCACAGTAGGGACGTCAAACCACGTATTAAGGCCCTAGTGTAAACCTTTTCTTCGTAAAGTTTATCCTCTTTACAAAATATCTGTAACAGTTGCTTCGGCAGTTCGAATTGTATGGCTAGATGTCATGAGCTCATTGGAATAAAGACCACTCTTTACGGTCCTCTTGCAGTCATTTATGTCGCATAATCTCCCTCACTCTTCGACGCCAAAACAAACTAGTTCGGTGCACACCTTCTTTACATGCGATCGGCTAATAAACTGGGGGCTCGATTATAATACTCGCCCCGAGCATCAGTCCGGCACTATCTTTCTTCCTATGTGTTCGGCGTCTCAGATATTGCGTTATATGAACCGGTTCCGAATTATGTCTAGGGTCAATAGTTGGGTTGCCCGGCTCCTGTGCTTACCCTCTCACGTTCCGTGTGTTCGGCTAGGAGAGTAAAGGGAGAACCACTGCGATTGTACTTCCAGCTCGCCTGGTTAAGTACCTCAGTGGAGAAAGCCGAAAACTGACTGTCATAATAGGCGAGAGCTGGTCGGCGATCCGATGACAAGTGTTAAACTAGAAATCTTTGGAGATCACACCGTGTCATACGAAGGGTTTGGCTTCGGCCAAACCATGTGATAAAGGTATACACCTCGGCTCACCCAAATATCACACAACACTGGGGGCTAGTCACTGGCCCCCGCAGTCAAGCTCCTATGGCTAAGTGAAAGAACTAAAACCGCATGGTCCGATTGCCTGGTTTCCCTCACACACTACCGCCTTCGGGCACCGAGACGTCGGCTAAGGGCCGCAGTACAGAGGATGAAACACCCCGTGTAGTATCTACATGGGGGCTGAAGCCGACGACCGGTAACTTTCAGACTAAAACGGCCGCACAGGAGTCAAAATAAATAAAAATAGACAACGTATGATAAACCATACAGAGCAACCATAATATAAAACAAAAGGTTCAACTGTCATTCAAAACATGATAGTGCGCTCACTCAAGAATTACATCCTTCGAACACTGGGCCTCCACAGCCCGAGCTCCATCCATCACGATGGAGAAATACAGCTCGGGGCGCCTGTGCTCCATTCTAGTGGGCAGGGGTCCGGTGGCCACTTCGACCGGCTTGATCTTCGGCCAGTGCATCATTGACCTTGAGAAGGCCATCCGAGCTCCCTCGAGGCATACAGAGCGCTTCACAGCATCGACTTGAGGCGCGGCGTCATGCAGCTTCTGCACTAAGCCGAAGGAGCTGCTCGGCAGCGGCACGGAAGGCCATAGCTGGACATAGAGGTCCTTCATAGCCGGCTCCGCCATTCGGTGAAACTCCATCAGCTGCTTCATCTGATTACTCAGGAGGGGAGGGTGTTCGGGCGCCTAGAACTGCGCCCAGAATAGCCTATGCTCGGCATCGCCCTCTGGAGCCGCAAAGTGCCTTGCTGCATCCGCCGCAGTCCTTGGAAGATCCGCAAACGTGCCTGAGGAATGCCACACTCGTGTGAGCAAAGCGAACCTGTGACCGCCAAAGAGACTCTGCAGTAAGTACGGCTTACCATCTGTAATTTGCTTCACTTGGCGGAGCTCTTCTCGGGCGCCCCGCGTCTCCGTCCTTCCCTCCTGGATCACCTGCCTTATCTTGGACAGCTCTGTGGCTTGACCATTATTTTTCTGCTCAAGGTCCTCACATTTCATGACGACATCCTTGAGCTCTTCCTGCACTTCGGCCACTCTGGCCTCGTGCTTGTCACTGATGGTCTTCACCGTCGTTAGCTCGGCAGCCGCTCACTCGGCCGCCGCCTTCTGTTCAGCAGCCTCCTGCTGGGCCTTCTTCAGTTTGGCCTTGAGGTTCTCGACCTCCGCGGCGACAGCTGCAGTCATAATTAATAAATTCTTTCTTCGGGATATCCCCGAATACCTTGCCGAACAGGGAAATTAGAACTATTAAGTTTTGACCGAACTAACCTTGCGCTTCGTCAAACCGCTGGTTGACACTGTTGAGCTCCTCATCGGCGCTCTTTAGCTTCCGATTCATTTCGGCCAGCTCCGCGCATTGGGAGCCGCCGCCAACGACGAGGCCTACAAAACAGCTCACATACTTTAGCCTCCCAATTCAACGATTTTCGATCCTCCGCCAGGTTTCTTCGAACCTGACAGAGTCTCGGGGGCCACGTTCAAACTCTGACTATAACAGGCATTCTCCGACTGATTCGATCCTTGTTTGAGTTTTTTTTTCAAACTCACCCAGGGCTCGGGGGCTGCTATATATACGAGGATTGCATAAATTCACTCCATGGAAATGTGGGGGACCCCGACTCATAAGTCGTGATCACCGAATGCACGTGTACAGTGATCCCAGAGATCGATGCTCACTGAACACACAGAAGCTGAATAAGAAGAGTCTTACATCCATACATACCGTCTTACACAAGTTATGACCATTATGGTCAAGTCTTACATAGGTAGTGCCATGTAGGCCAAACAGCAAACACAAACTCACAGCGGAAATCTTGAATGATAATAGAGGCCCATGCCATCTGCCTTAACCCTACTGGCATTCTGACTGGGAAGCGTCCTAATTCGCATATTCGTCACTGGCGTATTCTTCACCATATTCCTACTCTTCCATGCCTGGCCAATTAAATAACCAGTGGCAAGCCAATGAGTACTTTGAATGTACTCGCAAGCAACCCATGTTTTGGAACAAGGCACAATAATGCAATGATATAGCACTAAGTAGGTAATTTGCAGAAAGCTAGTTTTGAGTGCAATGACATGTCCTATCAACTTGCAATGCATGCATCATAAGAATTTAGATAACCATATGTACAGGTTATAGATATCGACATAAACAAAGTTGGAAATGATTCCAACTTAATTATCATGCCAAGTCATTCGACTTAACTCAAGTAGTTCCCTCACACACACACATGGTTTATAAAACTCTGGACATAGTTTAAGCAGCACCGCCCAACTGTCCTTGATCGTGGACACGGCTATTCGAATAGTTTTACGCTCTGCAGAGGTTGCACACTTTACCCACAAGATTCGGGGAACCTTCGTGTCAAGCCACGACTCGCGATATATTACATACCCGAGGTAAGCACCCGAACATTATCTTTCCCCTAACAACACTAACAAAGAGTCCACTCGTTGGCCCGTGTCCTCACGATGTACATCATACGAGACTCACTCGAGATCGTACCATCCGAGAGGGGACGCAACGGTGTGCCCGGTGTCTGTAAAAACAGCCATAGTCGCCCTTCCTGGCACGACTCCGTATCGAGAGAGTAACTCATACTCTCCCGCCACTAGTAATGCGGGCTCCCTGCTAGTATTGACCAAAGTAATCAACAAAGCCCCGTCCCATAAGGGGTAATGTGGTCGTACATGTAAGGTTGGGACAGTTGACAAATCTTAAATCTAATCCGTTTTTGAAAACACCCACACACACAACTTGCTCCGGTACACCACTTCTTTATCAAGTGGTTACTTAGCTCACTTCTCCCTCGGGCATTAGTGGCACCCGATGGGGTTTTCGAAAAGTCTTTGAAATCACTTTTGTTTCCATCACCATGCATATACCCATCCCTTTTGCGTAGCACTACTTAGCATCCTAACTACACCCACCCACATAACCCTCATAGGAAGGTAGGGTCATGCATCGTGCAAGTATCACAAGGAAAGTAACGGAGCAATCCACCAAGTGGTTACCCTCTCATCAAGATTCCGATGCAACGAAAACAAAGTGCTATATGACATGCATAAAAAGGGTTTCACGGGCATGGTCAAGGGGCTGCTTGCCTGGCTCAGCAAAGTCTTCGGGGTCTTCAAAGTGTTCTGGTCCAACTCCTTCGTCAACAACGCAATCTATCGTCGCAATAAAACGGGCAAAAATAAGACAATAGCACCAAAACAGAAAAATAAATCACTCAGAAAAATGTCAACATATTTTTGTTAAATACTAGGCTGAAAACTAAGAGTGGAAAAATTCCTAGTATTGGATTTGGAGTTATGGAAACAGTGCTATGGATTTTTAGAAACAGACTTAAATGCCCAAATTTGAATTTAAATTTGAACAGTACAGAAAAGTTGGTTGGATATGTATGAAAGTTACACCATTAAATAGGTGGAGTTTTTAGAAGAATATATGAGTTGGAATTAATTCATTTGGATAAATATTTTATCCAGTGGAATTTTTGGAAAACTGACAGAAAAAGAAAAAGAAAAATGGCACTGTGCTTGCTGGGCCAGAACGGCCACAGTGCAGCAGGCCCAGAGGGAAAAGGGCCCAGGCAAACCGGTGCGCGCGCGTGCCTGGTTTTCAAACCTGACGGGCGGGGCCCGGCGTAAGTGAGAGAGAGAGTGTGTGAGGGGGAGCGCTGAGAGGCTGACGAGCGGGCCCCTTTGTCAGGGTCGTCGTCAACCCTCGGCCAGTCGATGGAGAGGCTCACCGGCGGCGATAGGAGGCACGGCGAGGTGAGCGGAGGGTACCGGCGTGCTCAGCATTGAGCCGCACGTCGATGGGTGGTGGAGGCGGTCGCCGGAGACGACGGAAACGATGGCGGCGATGGACCCGTGCGGTGAGGTCTCGGACCGAGGTCGATTCACCCGCCCTGAGTTGCAAAAGGCACGGGAGAGAGAGGGGAATGGGTCAGAGCGCCGAGGCAGAGCGGATGGAAGAGGAAGGAGGGCCGGACGTGGCCTGTACCACGCGATCGGTGGCGACCAGACGCGGCGGCGCCCGAGCTCGATCTCGAGCTCAGGGGCCCCTGGAGACGGATGGGTGGTGCGGGAGGCTGATTAGGGGCTGTAGGAGGCGAGTGGTCAGGAGAGGAGGGCTCGGGGAAGCCTCTAAATAGGCGGGCGGCGGTCTACCGTGGACCCATGGGCCGGCGTGGTCGTGGCCATCGCAGGAGGCCTCAGGAGGGCTCGGCTTCGTGTCCGTAGTGTTCGTGGGGGTGGTCTATGCCTAGGAGAAGAGAGAGGGAGAAGAAAACGGGCGCGGGGCGGGGCCCCGATGAGCGCGGCGAGTGGCGGAGCTGGGTGGCGCTCTGTCTCTTGCGGGGAGGCCAGGGGAGAGAGAGGGAGGAGGGGGTCGACTGCGTAGCGTGCTGCGGACGCCGAGGTGCGTCGGCAGGCGTGCGAGGGAGGGCCGAGGTCGTCGGACGGCTCGGGCAGAGGGCGGCTACAGTGCGAGAGCGCACTGTAGCGTGCTCCAGAGCGTGCAAATAGCCAGCATGGCATTCTTTATGCAATGTGGACATGGCCAAGGATGTCTGGTAGTGCTAGGGGTTCGTAAAGAATGGGGTGGCAGCATTGGATGCCCTGGAGAGCCACTAGGAGAGGAGAGAGGTTGAAGGAGAGAGAGAAAAGGGCTGTCCAGAGAAGGAAAGAAAGGTTTTCATCCCCCAATTATTGGTCCCTGACCTTGCAAATTTTACCAGAGGTAGAAGGGGGTTAGAATGAGCTGTGGTAAAAATTTGAGGCAAAGTAGAATAGTGCAAGTGATCAAAACAGTGGTTCTACCAAATCATCAGAAGGTGTTTGATGTTGATTTGGGATAGTTGCACTAATCTCCTCCTTGTGCCACTTGGTAGGGGTGATGGCCATGATCATGTGACATTGTGGTAGAATTTTGAGCTCATTTAGAGAAGGTTGCCAATGTAACTTTGGCAAACCCTAGAAATCAACAGAAATGAATTTGCTTAGATCTAGCTAAGCTAATCTCTTCCCCTTGATGCACCACTTGGTGTAGTGTTATCATTTGGGTATTTGAACATGCCCAAAAAGTTTGGGGTCAAAAAGAGGAAGTTGGCAATGTAAAGTTGCTCAAATTTGATTATGGTCAGAAAGGGTTTTTGGGCATTTTGGTGAACCAAAATGATTTTTATTGAGGTGAAACTTTGCAAGATCATCGCAATATGCATGTGTGACTTGCTAGAATTTCCTGGATTTATTTAAAAATATTTCCTCTAGAAATATTTCAAATGCTTGAAATGAACAGAAATGGTTTTGGAGGGTTTTGTCCAATATTTTGAACATGACCATGTGTTTAAACTCTTATATATGGAAAATATATGTCCACTGAGTTTCCCTAAATTTTCTCAAATATTTTTGAAATACTAAAATAATTTTTACCTATTAAAGACCATTTCTGGCCTTAAGAAAAAGCCTTTAAATAAAATAGGAAAATAAGTTGTAAAATAATATTTTTGTGGTTTCAGGGAGTCCTATTTCTAATGGGTTCCAAATATACCTTTTGAAAGATTTTTAGCAACCCAACTTAAGTACTTGTAGTACAAGCCTGTAGTCAGGGGTTTTTGGAAAACCTAATTTAGAAAATACTTTTTGGCCAAATTATTTTTAGTTGAAAATACTATTCTGATATATATACACATGGCATGATCATTGGGCAAAAGTTTGGATCAAGGAGGTGAGTTGGGAGAGTAGAAGATATAGAAGAGTCCATGGCAAAAACCAACAAGCAAGCAAATAGCAACAAATCAATCATTCACAAGCACACAAAAAGTTTTAATTGGTCCAAAATTTTAAGATCATAATCATAGCAAAGTGATACAAACACAGGGTGTGACAAGAAACAATATTACATTGCTTACCTCGATGCCCGTCAGGAGGCCGCCAAAAGCTTCATTCAGTCCGCTGTTAATAGACCGAATACTCTGTAAAACCACGCCCATCAGGGCGCGGTGTTCTTCGACGATGGAGGAATTGTTCAAAGCCTCCTCCAGCATGTCCAGCCGCCCAATCGCCACTTGCTCTGTGGCTGATGGCGCTGGCGGCAGAACCTTGGTCCCCCCTCCAGTGGAGGTTGGGATAGACGACTCTGGGGACCTTAGGGGTTCCAGAACTGTCTTTGGGGCAGGTTTGGATTGACCGGGCTCCCCCTCCTTGTTCACCAGAGGGGATCTCCCCTCCTGGTCTTCGGCGACCGAGGTATCTACGTCGGCCATGACATCATCACCCCTGCCCCCCGTCTTCGGGCCGGGAGGTGTCTGTCGAGACAACACCTCTCCGGTCTCTCCAATGACCGGAGGAGGTGTTGTGCGTGATGCGGTCCCACTCTCCGCCAGCTCGGCTGGTGAAGAATCTCCCTCCGAGATGCGATCGGTGGGGAGGTCGCGCGGCGGGCTGCGATATGAAACACAGGCATAAGATCAGTAATAACCTAATGAAACAAACGCCCAACAGTACAAAAAAGACACATCCGTGACATTATGGCCCGAACAAAAAAAATTCTATCATGGTTATGACACTTCTATGACAATAATTGTGACAAAAACACGTATCATCATAGATGTGGTGGGCTCCTACTTCTATGACAAAAAATCATGACAGAAAATGGGCTTTTCGTCCTGGGCGGGCCGGGGACGCACCTGCATGACACTATTTGGGCCGTCCATGACATAAAAAATCATGGTAGAAGTGAGGCCGAGGAAATTTTCCTGGAGTTCCCGGTTACGGTGGGTGGTCGGGGCCGAGCGATGCTGTGTGGTTTGCGCATTTCTCTCTCGTACGAGCGCGTGGTGCGAGCCGTGTTCGCTATAACTGAACCGAGTGAGGCGTTCGCTTACTGGACCCGAGCGATCGCACTGCTATGTACTGAAGCCAATCGATCGATCCCTTTACTGCTAACTGAACTCGACCGACTCCTTCGCTACTAACTGAACCCGATCGATCGCTGCTGCTGCTTACTGAAGCTGATCGAACCCCCGTGCGAGACGTAGCTAGCCTGTTGGGTTCTCTCTGGAGGAATAGAGCCCGTTGCTGCCGCACACGCGATACGTAGAACGGGTCGAGACATGGTGAGTCCAGCCGGTTGGTTGGCTGTGGATGAACAGTTCCCGGTGGGGGTTGGACGAACAGGATCTCGGCCGTGTGTAGGCGGTTGCCCCTGGATGAACAGGACCCCGTGGTAGTAGGCGGTTGCCGCTGGATGAATAGGACCCGGAGGAGGCCGCCACACACCCCAGTCGGTTGGGGTGGATGAACAGGACCCTGTGGAGGCTGGATGAACAATAGCGGATGGAGGCTGGATGAACAGTAGTCCGTGGATGAACAGTGCTGGCGGAGGCTGGAGGAAGTCGACGGAGTATGAACAGTAGCATGTGGAGGCTGGAGGAAGTCAACGGTGGATGAACAGTAGCCCGTGGAGTCCCGTTTTGCGGTACGCTACACCCCTCCCGATGAACAGGACCCTGTTTCGACAGTAGGCGGTCGAACAGAAGTCTGTTTCCTCTATTTTGCGGTACGCCAGACCCATCCCGATCAACAGGACCCCGTTTCGACAGTAGGAGCTCGAACAGAAGTCCGTTTCCTCCATTTTGCGGTACGCCACACCCCTCCCGATGAACAGGATCCCGTTTCGACCCTAGGCAGTCGAGTAGAAGTCCGTTTCCACCGTTCTGCGGTACATCAAACCCCGTTTCGGCTGTTTCGTCCAAGCCGGTTGGCTCCCATTGAACATGACGCATTCCGACCCAGTCGGTTGCCTCCCAATGAACACGATGCTGTTTCTCCGTTCCGACCCAGCCGGTTGGCTGCCGATGAACAGGACGCCGTCGCTGTACGCGTTCGAGACCACGCCCTTATGTACGTACATGGCCGTCTTTTTTGCAGCGTGGCTGTACATATGTGTACACGATTTAGATGGGACTGCCTGAACTTCTACTGCTCCTCTCTTTTTTTGTACACTGCTACCGCTCCTTACTCGGCAACAGTTGATCGAGGCAGACAGACCGATGGACCAGTATTTACGTACACGTTTGCGACCAGAATGACAACGCTACGTACGCTAAGACCAGGTGGGTCCCAGCTGTCAGGGAGGATAAGGAGGCACTTCCATGAGTGCGAAATATAGATGGTGGGTCCAAGCTGTCAGGGGAGGATTCATTTTTTGCGCGTAATAAGGAGGCAATTCCTTGCGTGCGAAGATGTAGCTGGTGGGTCCAGCTGTCAGCATCACCGCGTATAGTCCTCTTCCGATGGCTGTCTTTCATTGACCACGTTGACCATGCCACGCGGACGGCACCCAGGCGGTGGACGACGGCGAGGCCCAGGAAGGGAACGACGTGGAGCCGGGGAAGATGCGGAGGGGAGTATGAGGGTTGACTGGTTCGGCTGCGGTGTGAGGCTGCGGTGTGTGTTTGTGTGTGTGAGTAGAGGGATGGCCTGGCCAGTGGTGGGAGTAGGAGGGGGCGGTGAGGCCTACGCGGCAACACAGCCGGCCACGGGAGGCAGGAGCACGCGGTCCCGTCGGCGCTGGTTTGGGCGGCTGGAGCAAGAAAATCAGAGGTTGAAGAAGCAGCACGACCGTTGGATTATCATCCAACGGTCACTACTGATAGAATCATTTGTTGACAAAGTTGACAAAACCCTGCGTACGCGTCAAGTCAGTAGGGCCACAAGTCAGCCTCCAAATATGGTCGGCCCCAGTTGTCATGGGCAGCAATCATTATTTCTCGCTTAATAAGGAGGCAATTCCTTCCATGCGAAGATATAGCTGATGGGTCCCAGCTGCCAGGGGGAGGATTCCTTTTTTTCACGTAATAAGGAGGCAATTGCTTGCGTGCGGCCATGAACCATGTGGGTCCCTACTGTCAGCCTCTCCACGTACATCCCTCTTCCGATATTGTCGTTTGTTGATAACGTTGACCACGCCACGCCAAGAAGACCAACGCGGTGCACGACGGCGAGACCCAGGAAGGGAATGACCTGGAGGCGGCGAAACCATAGCAGTGGAGGGATGTGGGTGAGTAGAGGGATGGCCTGGCCAGTGGTGGGAGTAGGAGGGGGCGGTGAAGCCAACGCGACAGCAAAGCCGGCCACGGGAGGCGGGAGCACGCGGTCCCACCGGCGCTGGTTTGGGCGGCTGGAGCAAGAAAATTAGAGGTTGAAGAAGCAGCACAACCGTTGGATGATCATCCAACGGTCACTGCTGATAGAATCATTTGTTGACTAAGTTGACAAAGCCCTGCGTACGTGTCAAGTCAGTAGGGCCACAAGTCAGCCTCCAAATATGGTCGGCCCCAGTTGTCATGGGCAGCAATCGTTATTTTTCACTTAATAAGGAGGCAATTCCTTCTGTGCGAAGATATAGCTGGTTGGTCCCAACTGTCAGGGGGAGGATTCCTTTTTTCGCGTAATAAGGAGGCAATTGGTTGCGTGCGGCCATGAACCATGTGGGTCCCTACTGTCAGCCTCTCCACATACATCCTTCTTCGATATTGTCGTTTGTTGACAACGTTGACCACGCCGCACCGAGAACACCAACGCGGTGCATGACGGCAAGACCCAGGAAGGGAATGACCCGGAGGTGGCGAAGCCATAGCAGTGGAGGGATGTGGGTGAGTAGAGGGATGGCCTAGCCAGCGGTGGGAGTAGGAGGGGGCGGTGAGGCCTGCGCGGCAGCACAGCCGGCCACGGGGGGCGGGAGCAGGCGGTCCCACCGACGCTGGCTTTGGCGGCTGGAGCAAGAAGATTAGACATTGAAGAAGCACGACGGCCGTTGGATTGACATCCAACGGTCACTTCTGCTAGAATCGTTTGTTGACTAATAGGCCCACAAGTCAGCCCATTTGCTATTTAACAACCATAGCTGAAAGCACTATGAGTTTGGCGGCTGGAGGAAGACAAGATTGAAGAAACACGACAGACTGTAAAAGTAGCATGATTACTTAAACAACCTTACCTAAAAGCAGCATGAGCACTTAACAACCATAGCTGAAAGCAATATGAGTACTTATACAGGCTCAACCGTACAAAGCACGCCTCGAACAGTGCTACTTTGCCTACAATTAACCAAGGGTGAGGCCACCAAGCCCAAGGACAATGCCCAAGCGCCACACCACGCATCCACAACTTTCTGAAAGCGGCTTCATCTCGCAATGTGGTCAATAAACATGATATTCACTTCAGAGCCATGGAAAAGCATGAATATAACCTTCTGTCCTATTCCTCCAAGATCGACGGACCTTCATGATTTGAGACCACCCATGAATAAGTATCTTTTCACCTCTAAGGGAAATGGACTAGGCCGACATAAACATCATGTTGTGACCAAGCGCAAGTCTGACCCGACCATGGTCAGGCATCTGTATAGGAACAATAAAACTGGGCAATTTCTGTTTCAAGAAGATCACAACTGTAAAACTGTGTATAAGCAAGAGTTTATGAACAACATATATAACAGAAAACAACTCGTACCATAAGTTTCTTGACACAGTTGGACCTGTTCAACGTGTGCACCAGTGGCACACATATCCCACATGGCCTTCCACCATTGAAACACCCCACAATGACCTCAAGACGATCAATAAAATGTAGGAACTGGTGGATGTCATCCCAGTCAACTTCAGTGCCATCAGTGATAGTCGAGTTCTTATCAAATAACAAACGAGTAGTGTCCTGAACTTTGTAATAACCTACACATGCCACCAATTATAAGAAATATTGGTTAGAAGTAGCATCTTCGTGAGAGAAGGGAATCACAAATTGTTGCTAATTCTAAAGTCAAATTGTGATTAGTTAGACAGAATAGGTGAATTAAGTAGTAATCGAGGCAACATGCAAGAACCAGATACAAAACTAACATGGATGAACTACTGGAACGACTTCGGGGTGGAAGGTCACAGTGAAGATGAGACCAGGTTCTGCTATTTGCATCAACATTCGTGTGCTAACTTTCAGTCTGTAACACTTGAGAAAGTTTATCCAAGTTCGGCCATAAAAAAAGCAGCGATCTTCTTGCTTCATGAACCCAACTGGGAACTTATATCCATGGCGTGTCTTCAGTGTGACCATTAAACTGGTGTATTCAGTTATGGCAAGACCGACCATCTTGAGTACATGTGTTCTGGCAGAGCAAGGGATGCACTGTAGGAAAAATAATATGAGAACATAATTTATTCACTATCCAAATCTAGAAATAATTTCCTCTTTCACGTCAGTGTTGACCATGGTACAAGTACCTTTTATCCAAATATAGCAATCCAAATTTCCAAATTAGTCGACAACATGTTCAAAAACCCCAACCCTCTGATATGTCTCCAGCGTATCTATTATTTTTGATTGTTCCATGCTATGATAGTATCAATCTTGGATGTTTTTAATATCATTTCATATATTTTTATATCATTTTTGGGGACTAACCTATTAACTTAGTGCCATGTGCCAGTTTCTGTTTTCTGCCTTATTTTTGTTTTACAGAAAATCACTATCAGATAAGATCAAATCATCCCGAAACTTTTAGGAGATTTTTTTCTGGAGATAAGGATCAACGCAAACTTGAGAGCCAAGGCAGAATATGAAAGGGTGGGCCACATGGCACCACGGCGCGCGCCACGGGGGGGCACCCAGGTGCCATGTGGGCCCCATGCGTCCATTTGACCTACCTCCACCACTATAAATTGAGAGATATTCTAGAACCCTTAGGGGAGCCAACAAAACATTTTTTCCGCCGCCGCAAGCCTCTATTCTCGAGAGATCCCATCTGGAGGCCTCTTCCGGTACTCCGTCGGAGGGGGAATCCATCACGGAGGGGCTCTACATCACCCTTGCTGCCTCTCCGATGATGCGTGAGTAGTCTACCACAGACTTTCGGGTCCATAGTTAGTAGCTAGATGGCTTCTTCTCTCTTTTTGTTTCTCAATACAATGTTCTCCTCGATGTTCTTGGAGATCTATCCGATGTAATGACTTTTTGCGGTGTTTTTGTTGGGATCCGATGAATTGTGAGTATATGATCAGATCTATCCTTGTTTTAGTTGAGTTCTTCTCTGATCTCTTTTATGCATGATTTAGTATAGCCTTGTATTTCTTCTCCGAAGTTTTGGTTTGGCTTGGCCAACTAGATTGGATCTTCTTGCAACGGGAAGAGGTGCTCGGTAATGGGTTCAATCTTGCGGTGCTCAGTCCTAGTGCCAGAAGGGGAATTTGACACGCATGTATTGCTGCCATTAAGGATAAAAAGTTGGGATGAATTCTTATTTGCGTTTATCTTGACTACATCTTGTCATCGTTCTTTATGCATTACTTCGTTCTTTTGGACTTAATACACTAGATGCATGCTGGATAGCGGTCGATGTGTGAAGTAATAGTAGTAGATGCAGGCAGGAGTGGTCTACTTGTTTTGGATGTGATGCCTATATCATGATCATTGCCTTGGATAGCGTCATAATTATTTGCTTTTCTATCAATTGCCCAACAGTAATTTGTTTACCCTGGCGGAACTTGACGACTCGTTGGTAACCCGGCAGGAGGTATGACCCGGCTCATCAGTATGGCGGCTCATGCGTCACCTCAATTACCGGGTCATAGGACGACCAGGCCCATGGCCCAGCGTGCAAGCCGGGCGAGGCGGCTCATGGACGGGCCTGGATGGGCGACTCACAAGAGAAGGCCCAAGAAGAGAAAGGAAAGACTCCTTCACAAAGGAAACAAGACCCGGATTAGGATTCAAGAGAGACTAGTCCTAATCCTACTCCTAGTAGGACACTACATGTAAGCCGCCCCTTCAACCTTTATAAGGAGGGGTAAGGCGCCCGAAGAGGGACAAGTGAACAAGACTCAAGTCATTAGAGATAGATAGATTAGAGGCTCTCGAGATTAGAGGTAGCAAGACAGTACCCTTGTAACCGAGATCGCCCTCATCATCAATAGACACAAAGTAGGACGTAGGCTTTTACCTCCATCGGAGGGGCTGAACCTGGGTAAAACTCGCGTCTCTCGATTCCGACCAACCCCTCTCAAGCTGCCACATAGCTGCGATGGCCTCACACCTCAAGTCCGCTAACCCGGACATCTTGCCGTGACAAATCCACGACAGTTGGCGCCCACCGTGGGGCCCGCGCACGGTGGTGTTGTGCTCTTGAAGGGATCTCTCCTAGGGATCGATGAGCTTATGACCCGCCGGATGAAGAGGAACCGGCTAAAAAGGATCTACATATCATGGGCAGTTGCCCGTGTCAAGGAGATCTCAAGTTGTTTGTTCCATCGATCGGATCAAGAAAAGGAAAAAAGACAATTATTCACTATGAAAGTGACTTATACTGCGGGTATTGAGCACATGCTTATAATATTCTGCACCGGTGTTCGTCCATGCCATACAACCCGGTGAACAGACATGCGCAAGTCGCCGCCCTTGTGGTCCGGTCTACATCGACTCACCGGGACCGCACCTGCTCGTTGCTCAACGGACGTGTGTAAGCCGCCGCCCTTGCGGTCCGGTCTACATCGACTCACCGGGACCGCACCTGCTCGTTGCTCAACGGACGTGTGTAAGCCGTCGCCCCTGCGGTCCGGTCTATATCAACACCCGCGGCCGACTTTCTTGTTCGCGCCGGCTTACAATGCCCGTGGCCGAATCCCCGGTCCGCACCGGTTTACAACGCCCGCGGCCGACTTTCTTGTCCGCGCCGGGTTACCGGCCGATTCCTGTATATATATCAACAACTCAGAGCCCCGTCTGCTCACACAAGCTGCCCAACGGACATGTGCAAGTCGCCGCCCTACGGTTCGGTTTATTCCAACCACCCTGGAGCAGATCATAATATATTGTCAGCCTCCACCAGATGGCTCAATGGATAGCTCATACGGGATCATTTATAACCCGCCGCGGTTGACCTCAACCTCCCGTGGATTTGCATCGCGTTATCAACGCTAAAGGATATACAATGAGTGTTGCGAAGATTATCAACTCACCACTTTGTGTCCGGCTTCAACACATTCCAGCGTTCTGCTGTTCAACCTTATGCCGGCTTATATCATGGTCAAGTATGGAGAATCTCAAGCCGCCTCTTCGAGTCAACTTAAGACTCGGGGGCTACAGACATGATTCAGCAAATATTGCTAGTTTCAGCAAATTCAAGAACCCCGGATCACCCGGTCTCGGGGGCTATCGCCACATTGGTGAAAGTTTAAAGATGTCAGACAATTTCCGGCTCACAAGGTGCCGGGCAGTTAGAAAGGTCCGGTTAAAAATCCGGTTCAAGGGAAATCTGTTTCTCGCAAAGTTTTGACCTCTCAATATCCGGTTCAGCATCCGATTCAAGAAGAATCCATATCTCGCAAGTTTGAGTTCTCAAGAAGACTTAAAGTCGCCCAAAGAGGACGAGCCGCCATGTTGCAACCGTTCAAACATGGGTGCCCGGATTTATTGGATCATCATAAAGTCACTTGGAAGCTTCTGCGTTTCTTCATATAAGATGACGGCGGTTTACAAGACTGTGCAAAAAGTAAGCACAAACACAAGGTCATTTGAGGGCTTCTAACCCGCCCGGGTTTAGCTTATAAACCCTCTTGATCGGTTTTTCAGAAAAAATAGCATCATTATATGGCGGCTTGCATAACGGCGGCGTACAAGACGGTGCACAAGTTGATATCATCAAATAAGTCATTTGGGGGTTTTCAACCCACCGGGTTAAGCTTCAACCCTCTCGATCAGGCTTTTCAGCCACTGTAAGGCGGGTCGTGAACCCAGAAGTTGACTCCGTCAACAAGGTCAAAGTGGGGTGCAGCAGGTTGAGCACTCACCCCCTCTTTTGATGATCTTTTCCAAAATTGGGGTGCAGCGAGTTGAGAACTTACCCCCTCTTTTGCTAATCTTTTCCAAATTGGGGTGCAGCGAGTTGAATACTTACCCCCTCTTTGACGACCCTTTTCCAAATTGGGGTGCAGCGAGTTAAATACTTACCCCCTCTTTGATGACCTTTTCCAAAATTGGGGTGCAGCGAGTCAAGTACTTGCCCCCTCTTTTGATGATCTTTTCCAAAATTGGGGTGCAGCGAGTTGAGAACTTACCCCCTCTTTTGCTAATCTTTTCCAAATTGGGGTGCAGCGAGTTGAATACTTACCCCCTCTTTGACGACCCTTTTCCAAATTGGGGTGCAGCGAGTTAAATACTTACCCCCTCTTTGATGATCTTTTCCAAAAGTGGGGTGCAGCGAGTTGAGCACTCACCCCCTCTTTTGACGGTCTTTTCCAGATTTGGGGTGCAGCAAGTTGTATACTTACCCCCTCTTTTGGTGACCTTTCCATAAGGTGACCCGCCGAACGCTTATCTTGCTAGGAGACCCTAAGCATTGGTTAAGGTTCAAACGGCGTGTTATATTACGTAAGAGCGTCATGCATTGTATCATCCTGGTTTGCCGAACCGGGTCAGAGCAAGATTATGGAAGAAGAAGCAAGACCATGAAAGACTTAACAATTTCGGGTTGTGCTTTTCAAGCCGCCCTAATAACAATGCAGAGCATACTCTGTATTGTTTATTTTTTGCAGATCTTATCTCCTAATCTGAGCCACCATTAAGTGTGACGAAAGATGTCACGGACAGAATATAAGACGGCTTGGGAAATTGATAGAGCTGCCCGATGAATTATAATGCCGGGTCATCTAATTGACTGGCTCTTGGATTTCTTCAACCAGTGCCCTATAGTATGCTGCAACACTCATGCATTTCTCAGACATATATTTGCCGGGTTGCACCGCAACCACGAGCAGGGATTTTCATTTTCAAAGATAAAGGCATTATTCTAGGATATTCTACCGGGTTGCAACCACGGTCAAGGATTCATTCAACAAATTATTCTCATACAGTCCCGAGTCGCCGCAGGCAGACGACCTGGCACTTGGGGGCTAATGCAAGCTGATTTTCAAATCATGACATTATCAACAAGACCCTATTATCTCAAGGAGATGAGCCGGCTTTTCTATATTTTTCTAACTCCCAGGCTGCTGCTGCAGGCAAGACAACCCGGTACTTGGGGGCTACACAATCAAAGATATTGTTCCAAAGCGCCAAGTCATCATGGATAAACTTGGAGCTTGAGGGCTACATGTAATATGGAGATAAAAATAGCAGGACATTTTTAAGCTATCAAATTTTGAGACCCGCCCAGGAGAGGCCGGAGCATTGGAAGACCGGCTCTACATCAGATGGATTTTTCATCCAAGACCGGTTCTACATCAGATGGATTTTTCATCCCAATATTTTTATCAAGATAGTTGGAGTCTAGCTATTTGACCCGGCGTCACCAAAGATACATGACCCGGCATCATCAATGATTATGACCCGGCGGTGATGACCCGCCAAGAGTGTTGGAGGCCCACTCAATGGTATATAGGTGTTGTATTCCCAGTATTTTTTACTTCAAAGGACACTGACAAGCAAGACGATTGAGAAGACGGCTCTTTCATATGAAGAAGAAACCCGGATTTTTTAAGGAGCTACTTCATTAAGCCGGCCAGTGGAGCGAGCCGGTCACTTAACATATTTATTCTTATTTCAGGAGCTTAGCATGAATAAATTTAAGCTAACCTGGGGGCTAATGTCGGGGATATACCCCACGGTATAACCCGGCCAGAAGTATGACCCGGCCAGGACTTGGCGACTCACCGGTGACCCGGCGAGGACTTGGCGACTCACTGGAACCCTGGCGGAACTTGACGACTCGTTGGTAACCCGACAGGAGGTATGACCCGGCTCATCAGTATGGCGGCTCATGCGTCACCTCAATTACCGGGTCATAGGACGACCAGGCCCATGGCCCAGCGTGCAAGCCGGGCGAGGCGGCTCATGGACGGGCCTGGATGGGCGACTCACAAGAGAAGGCCCAAGAAGAGAAAGGAAAGACTCCTTCACAAAGGAAACAAGACCCGGATTAGGATTCAAGAGAGACTAGTCCTAATCCTACTCCTAGTAGGACTCTACATGTAAGCCGCCCCTTCAACCTTTATAAGGAGGGGTAAGGCGCCCGAAGAGGGACAAGTGAACAAGACTCAAGTCATTAGAGATAGATAGATTAGAGGCTCTCGAGATTAGAGGTAGCAAGACAGTACCCTTGTAACCGAGATCGCCCTCATCATCAATAGACACAAAGCAGGACGTAGGCTTTTACCTCCATCGGAGGGGCCGAACCTGGGTAAAACTCGCGTCTCTCGATTCTGACCAACCCCTCTCAAGCCGCCACATAGCTGCGATGGCCTCACACCTCAAGTCCGCTAACCCAGACATCTTGCCGTGACAAATCCACGACACCCACCGTATGCTATTTTCTTTGAGAGAAGCCTCTAGTGAACACTATGGCCCCTGGGTCTACTTTTATCATAAGATCTATCTTTTGCATACACAAAAATACCAAAAATACTTGCTGCATATTTTTATCTTTTATTTTATTTTATCATTTAGTTTCAATCTATCAATCTATCATATACTTTTAATCTCGCTATTCAACCACCGAAAGATTGACAACCTCTCGTTTGCGTTGGTTGCGAAGGTTTGTGTTTTGTGTGCAGGTGCTGTTTACGTGGTGTTGCTTGGTTCTCCTACTGGATTGATAACCTTGGTTTCATAACTGAGGGAAATACTTACTCTACTATGCTGCATCATCCTCTCCTCTCTGAGGACAAAAATCCAACGTAGTTTACAAGTAGCACCCTCCTCGATAGAAAAGAAGATTCTAGGAACATACTGTGCATGTTTTTAAATCCTGTGTTAGGATGAGAAGGAACAACTGTGGCGTCTCGCCAAGGGTGCATAAACCTGTAGGGTCCTCGCACTTTGTGCACTGCAAATGAAACACACTACATTCAGTAGGAAGAAAAATGCATCAACGGCGGCGGCTGCCATCCTAGGATTACCGGCGACCAAGGGACTAGGATTTATCGGGGATGGATGAAGAATTCGTACCTAGTTCTCCATGAGAAAACCCTAAGCAATCGCCGAGAGGAGGTTTTCTCTGAACAAGCAGACGAGGGAGAAGGGGATTCAGGCCAAGTGAAATATTGCTGCTTCGTCCATCCAACTTACTGCTACTGCTAGAAAGGTGGGGGTTTTGTGATTTGATGGCTCATTGGGCATTACTGCGGCGCTACGACCGGGGTGAGTGTACCGTGCAATTGTGCACTTTAATTTGGTGCATGGCACATGGACCCCTTTGCGGATGCCCCGCATATCAGCGAAAGGAATTAGAAAGGCAGGAATAACTAGTTACACATAAATATATTTTTGATAGAGAGATACTCCCTCTATAAAGAAATATAAAAATCTTTTATATCACAACTTTATACATAAGAAAAATCAAGGGGAATATACATAACATAATATGGAGTTCAGATGAGAATAAAATACTCAGATAGGCTGACGGGTCTGGACTTTGGTCCACATGCCGGTGGGCCTGCATGTTTGGGGGCCCATGTGTTCTAACTAAGCGCATTTCATCCGGTAAATATTGCAAGCGATCGGTACGGCGCTGGTTTTAGATGCTGTTGCAAGGGAAATACAGAAAATTAAATAAAGCATGACAATTGTTAGAATGAAATTGAACGACAGTTCCTAACCAGCAATCAGAGTTGCAATTCTTTCACGATATCCTACGTGATAAATAATACTGTAGTACTACTTATACACACAGGACACTTGTTTCACCATGCCATATTACTACATCAAAAGCTCTTGGAGGATAGATCTGTTCGGTAGTTGCGTGTTGCTACTGATGAATTTCAAAGTTCATTAGGACCAGCTCTCCTTGCCGAGAAAGTTTGATTTTGACATCATCCCCAACCGCAAGATTTGATGGAGTTTTGAGCCTTGACAATCCTTTAGCATCAATCATCATGCGACCATCCTTTGTACATACGGTATATTGAGCAGGTTCATTCACACCAAGGCTGCGCATGGTAAGAGAAACTTGGCCACGGTCGCCCAGATTATTGAACGACTCCCTCATTGCTCTAGGAATTCTCTGTTTGCAAACAAGAAGACATACACAAACAGTTAGATCAACACAATGAATCATGTGAAACAACATGGAAAGAAAAAAGAACAAAGCACTTGGGCTGCCAATGCTTACCAAGAAGGTGGAGATGTCGGTTTTTGTAAGGACTTTGGTATGTGCAGTGCGAACTGCATCCTAGTCTGTTGCCGGTGCAAGTGCTGGTTCCGTTGCCGCTGCACGGGCCGAAGCAGATGCAAGTGCAAGTTCAAGTGTTGGTGCAGCTGCCGGAGCCATTGCTGGTGCTCGTGGCGGCGCGACTGGTAGTGCCACTGCTGCTGCCAGAGATGGTGCTCCTTGTGGAGCTGGTGCCGGTGTCGGAGCAGGTGCCCGTGTCGGTGCCCGATCCTCCGGTAGATCAGCCTGATCCGCTGACATGGTTGGTGCCCAATCCTCTGGTGGATCAGACTGAGCTGCTGCCGCTGTCAGTGCTAGAGCCAGTGCCGTCGGAGCAGGTGCCGGTGCTCAATCCGATGCTGCAGGTGGTACCGATGTGCGAGACAACAGAGATTGTCTCTGGTCTGCTATGATTTCATACTTCAGCTTTCTAACTTCGCTAGGCTTCGTGACCTGGATCCAGTCTTTTTCTTCACTTCTTTTAAATGCGAGAAGGACTAATTGTGGCGTGTTTGTTAAAACAAACTGCAGTTGATCATAGGACTTCAGATTGTACTCAGACAACAGACTGATCCAATTGTGTCTAGTAATATAAGTGATGGATAGTGGCTTCGTTACTGACACATCATAAGAAGTGAAACCTGCTAAAATAACCATCATAGAGCAAACCAAACGGTTTATTCTGTAACGAATGTGACATGGCAAAACCTGCATCGTAAAATTGCAGCAAAAGTAAGAAAACCTGACAGTAAATCAATAAGATTTACTTGATGTGACACTTGTGAATCCTTACCAGGATATCACTATGTTCAAGATCTAAATTTAAGGTTGATCGTCCAATTACGGGTGGCATGCAGGGCCCGCACTTACTCCCACAAGCAGGACAGTCCAAAGGTCATGACAACTCGTATGGACCGAACATCCATGGGACTGGAAATCCTGGTGGATGCGATAAACCCTGCAATGCATACATATATTGGACTGTAACCATAATTCATAAACCGTCCTCACAAAAAAGATGATCTGGACACTTCAAAATATATGGACTGGAGTAGACAAACATTAACATAGACTATTAGACTGTTCTCAGGATTCACCACAGAACAAAAGCGACAGTACTAAACCATACAGGGTTCACACACACAAATCAAGTACTGAACAATATTACTTACTACAAACAAGCAAAGTTGCACCAATTAAACTCTGCACACTATTTCTTGCCACCGACCTATGGGATGTGCCCCACATAACTGACTAGGCCATGGACTTCGTGAGAGATGTCTACCGGCACCTTCATCATCTCGTCAACCTTGGAGAACCATGGTCTTTCCACTCATAAACATGAAGATGAAGACAGTGTCGTGGATCAACATGATCACCTATGGGGTCCTTCGACCCCTTTGTGGTTCGGCATGGGGGAGGTCACGTTGCACAAAGAGCGGAGGCCATGGAGCCGCACCACGATGATGACACGGCAATTTTTACCCAGGTTCGGGCCGCTGCGAAGCGTAAAACCCTACTCCTGCTTTGGTGGATTGAGTGGAAGAAGGCCACGGGCACGAGATGCTGGTTCCCGGCAAGGTGGCCTCAGGAGAGCAACCTCGTGCATACAGATATGTGAGGATTCAAAGTGGCCGAATCCTTTCCTAGGTTGCCTTGGACCTCCTTTTATAGTCCATGGGGTGACCACAATGGCAAAACAGACATTATCCTGCGATTAGATAGCAAACAGTGCTATCATACCTAACTCTGTCAGTTAGGACAAAGTGCATTAAATGCACTGCTAGGTGTCCTGCTATGGACGAAGCCCGGCAAGCCTGCCGCGCCGCCTAATCCAGCTTTTGCTTATTGTCTTGACACGTCTCTGGATGAGTGTCCAGAGGGGGTGATCTGTCTTCCATCTGGCCGCCACGCGTCCTGCGGTGGCCACTTATTCACTTGGGGCTTTGACACTGCACTGATAAGTGACTGGCGTCACCGTTCGGAGGGCGGTGGAGCTGCGGGGTCTTGGCGAGGGTCTCGTGCTTAGCTATCCCGGCAAGCCTGCCGGGATTGATCCTGAACTTGCTCTAGGGGACGGTCTCGACCTAACCAGGCTCTCCTGCCCGGCAAGGGAGGCTTCCTCCTGGGTATATCTTGCAGTCTTGGTTCTCTTGATGCGCTCCTTGATCTTCAGAAGAATGGCTCTTCTGTCTTGGTCTTGGGGTAGTTGCCTCTTTGTGAGGCTCAGGGTTGCCGGGGCGGAGCCCTTCTGTCCGTGCACGGGTCAGGGGAAAGCAAACGCCCCATGTTTGTTTACCCCGACAGACAGTCTGCATCAGATTTGTCGGGAAGCTTTACAAGAACCACACCATTCGTAATCGATGGCACAGCTAGGAAATTGTTGTGGTCAAGTACACCCTCGAGAACACTCCTGACAACAATGCTATAGGAAAACACTTGTTCACGACATGTGGCGACAAGGACAGAACAGCTGGATAGCTTAGTAGTAGAACACATCCTCAGGTCTTCCAGTTCACACGGCATGACTTTGAGAACTTCATATCCACCGTGGACCTGGTTCTAATTCAAACAGAAACCAAATATTTTATTACTACCTCCGTTCAGAAATATAAGATGATTTTCAATATTTTACTCCATATAAGACTACATATAAGCACAGAAATGAGTGAACAAAGACACTAGAACATGTCTACATCAGATACACAAAAAAGTTAGAACATCTTATATTTGTGAATAGAGGGATTACTTGCAATATCCATAACACAAGTTACTGAGGCTACTATACTCTCTTCCAAGGCATGAGAGCTAAAATCTTGCATTTCCTACAGCTAGCATTGATATTCATAAAGTAGTTGAAAGTAATCTGTAAGAAATCAGTGTTATGTGAAAAATCATATGTATGTCAACCTCTCACATGTTTTGGTCAAAAGAGCCATTTAGAACCGTCATTTGGCACACAAAGATCACAGGCAAGATCGCCCAGAAAGTTGTACTACTAGTACTAGTACTGCGTGTACATTACACAAACCTCGCATATTAGTAAGCACTCTGCAAGTTAGATGAAAAAACACGATCAAGATCGCCAAAAAGATCGTCAAGAAGAGATATTACCTGGACTGGCTTGACGAGGGATCCCGGAGAGGGGGGCTTGGACAGGGTGATGGCCTTGAGCTTGTCTGCGGTAGTCTTGGCGGGGTGCTTGCGGTTCTTCGTACCCTGAGCCTCGAAGGTTTTGGCCAGAGCCATAGACATCACTTTGGCTGGTGCTCCGGGGTCCATCAATAAACTGTCAAATAGAAATAAAAGAAAAGAAACCATAATCACAAACACAAAAGAAGAACAGGGAGGGAGTTAGGATCGGTCGCGGGGTTGCAAGACCGGGCCTTGGCCAGAAGCAACACCATTGATGCGCTCACCTTTCCTTCTTTGGGAGAGAAGAACAATGGCAGAAGCGCGTTGGGATTTTCTTGAAGAAATGAGGAACAAGATGAGGGAGAAGCGAGTTGGAGTTTTCTTCAAGAGAGGAAGATAAGGGAGAAGAGTCAAATGATGGTTGCTTCGCCCGTCCAACTTACTGCTGCAAGGGTCGGGTTTATTGATTTGACGGCTCATTTGGCATTACTGCGGCGCTTCAACTGGGGTAGTCTACCATGCAGTTGTGCACTCTAGTATGGAGTAATTTAGTGCATGGCAAGTGGACCCCGATGCTGGCTATCCCACACGTCAGCGAAAGTGTGTAGCAAGGTTCCCGATGACCGTCGAGGAGGATCCGCGCGGTAGAGCGTGTCCACTATTTCTTAAAAAAAGTGATTACAGCAAGCGTTTCCACTCTTACGATGGAGGAGTGCGAAACACGACAGCCACTTGAACTTACATTACTAGTACTCCTACTACTAGGCATGTGGAGTGGTTCATACGTCAGTACTATAATCTTGTTGCTAGTGTAGTAAGATATGACGATAAAAAATGATGTTGTGCGCATGTCAACTATGAACAGTAATGTAACATGCCCCTTTTTTGACTGTCCGGTCGAGAATGAATGGTGAGATCAATGTTAATAGAACTAGGTCTACACCGTCAGTTTGGTCCAACGGTCATGTTGCGCCGAGACATGCCCATGCAGAGGATGCCTAAACACCACCGAAATCCCTCTGCTTCTCGAGGCGCACGACGGTGGTGATGCAGGGTGCCACCGCCCGCAGAGCCCGCTCCCGGTCGATGGGAGCCAGCTCGACAAAGACGGCGTCTAATGGCACGAATGGATTCCGATGACGAAGCCCTGAGAGGACTAGCCCGGCAACGGCGACGGCCGCCCGCAACCCCTCCTTGTCCAGCTCCACCCCCACCACCGCGCGGAGATGGCTCAGCTCCTCGGAGATATAGGTGAAGGAGACCAGGTCAGGAAGTTGTAGCTCGTTGAAGTCGATGGGGTGGTCGAACGGGTTTAGCCCGACGGCCGGCATGGTCGCGCTGGCACGACGGTAGGCATCGCACAGCCGCAACACGTGCGTGGCAACATTGTCCAGCAAGTGGTTGAGGCAATCCTGGACCTCGTCACGATTGGCCCGCTTGCGCTCCAGCCGGCTCGCCTGACCGCCTATCGTATCTCCCGCTTTCTGCAACAACACCGCTGACGCCTCAAGCATCTTTGTGGTGGACGTCTGCCGCTTTTGAAGCTCCGTGAACTCCCGCACATAAAGGAGGAGCATGACACTCCTCTCCTCCTTGAGCTCACGGAGCTCCACGTCCTTGGCCCTGAGCTCCGCATCCTTGGCCCGGAGCTCCTCTGTCACGCGCCTCACCTCAAACTCCGTGATCTGGTGCACCACCATGGAACCAGGTAGAAGCAATGGGGAGAGGAGGCAAAGGGGACGAAACGGCTGAAAGGCAATGCAATCTACGAGAATCTTTTGGTTTTCACCATGGGAAAACCCCAGTCGACGACTTTTCACATCAGGGAGCAGTGGGTTTTACAGGAGGAGTCATCATGACTAATTGCTGTCGCGCCTGCTCCCGTAAAAAAAAAATCCTGCCGCGCGTGCCACACCCAAAGAACAAAGCAACGCAGCGGTGGATATTTAAATTTACCTACCAGAAAGGAGAGAAAAAAGGGGTGAAAAAAAATGTGGCTGCGGCCTAGCTAATCGGTCGCACTAGCCCAACTAGCTAGCCACCGTGCTTCACTGATGTACTCGGCAGGAAAGGTGGGCTTTTGTGATTTGATGACTCATTTACTTGCTTTGGTGCTACAACCGAGGAGGACCCAAAAAGCGCGCGGTAGGGCATCCCACGTGTCGGCAAGGAAGAAAATATGCGTGCACCACCCGAGAGGACCCAGAAACCGCGCGGTAGGGTGTGCCACATCTCGACACGAAGGAAAAATGTGCGTATAAAAATATACTGTATCAGACGTACTACTATGGTTCGAACTCGGGACCCAATCAGTCGGTCGAAAACACCCCACTAGCCACACAGCTTCATCATGCTAACGTGGCACGGAGGATAGGTGTGGTTAGCTCCATCTCGACCAGCCACAACGTCTCTTGTTCTAGGCGATTCATCTATTTTCCAAGCATTTTTTTAGTTATAATAATACCACGGCAAGCTCGCGCCACTCTTCATGTATGCCCGTGCATCTAAAGGTTGATGGAGAGGAGAGAGAGATCGCAGACATGGGACCCACTATCGGTGTCAAAACCGGCAGATCTCGAGTAGGGGGTCCCGAGCTGTGTATCTTGGATCAATGGGGAACAGGAGACGAAGGACACGTTGTTTACCCAGGTTCGGGCCCTCTCGAAGAGGTAAAACCCTACGTCCTGCTTGATTATATTGGATGGTGTATGATAATTACCGAGTCGATCTACCATGAGATCAGATGAGCCTAACCCTAGGTGAGTAGGTCTATAGTTATTGTTCTAGCCTCTACGGACTAAACCCTCTGGTTTATATAGACACCAGGGGTACTAGGGTTACACATTGTCGGTTACAAGGGAGGCACAATTATGCCAAAACTGCTATTCCTAACTTGGACGACACACAAAGATAACAAAGATCTCCTGTCCGGATACGGGGTCAACCCTTTGCTTGGTCTTCAAATGCGGCCCACCAGTCCGGCCCATAGGAGATAGGCCAGACACTCGGGGACCCCCTAGTCCAGGACTCCCTCGGTAGCCCCCGAACTGGCCTTCAATGCCGACGTATCCGGAATCCTCACGCGTCTGCTATCATCGGCTTGCAAGGCGAGTTCCTCTTCGGTATTTATGTTCGGCCGATGATAATTCAGTTCGTCCGTCACCTTGCTTCCAATATGATGTCACCCGTATCATTGTTATTTTCGAGTAAAACACTCCTCGACTTCCGTGCATCAGAAGGAGACAAACGGTCCAGCATACCCTTTACAAAAAGGTCCTTTCATAAGGCGTGGGCAAGGCCCATTTAAGCAAGCCTAGACCTCGATAGGCCACTTATCCCAAATCCAGAAACCAAGACGCCCACCTGCTCAAGAGAGGAAAAATGGCAGACGCCCCTGGATCCTCCTCGCGCCCTCATGGCCCTCTAGAAGGCGACTGGGCAAGCTGTTCCATTTCGCATCAGCTAAGCAGGCTTCAGATGGAGGGGTACCTTCCCCCTTCAGATCTCAATCCTGTTCGCGCTGGATTGACTTCCGCATACGGCGAAGCCCTCGCAGAAAACTTACCCACCCCCAGCAAGGAAGAGAGGGTATGTTTCGTGCCCTTCCTTCTAAGAGGCTTGGGCTTCCCCATCCATCCTTTTCTGAGGGGCTTACTAGATTTCTACGGGATCCAACTCCACCACCTCACTCTGGGGTCGATCTTGCATATTTCGGGCTTCATAGCCCTCTGTGAGATGTTTTTGGGCTGTGAAGCCCATTTTGAGTTATGGAGAAAATATTTCTGCCTCGTCTCCCGTACCCGAGGAGGAACTATCTTTGAAGTAGGTGGGGCTAAGGTATGGCGTATAGCCAGGACGGGATACCATATGGGGACCCCAAAGAAGGATCCCGAAGAATGGACTTCAGAATGGTTTTATATCGAAGACGTCCCTCTGCTCGATCCAGCTTGGCGAGGTCTGCTCGAATATTCCAACGCCTCATTGAAGAAACGATTCAACTGGCGACAACGGAGCTCAAAACAGGAGGACAACCCATTAAGCGATGTGTACAACCTCTCCAACAGAGGTTGCACCCCTTATGGTGCTACAACGGGACAGATGACGTGACCCGCTACAAGCGTCAAGGGCCTAATGACCAAGCCGCACTCGCGGCCATACTAGCCGATCTCTTCAAAGGTGAAAAAGAAGTGTTCGCCCGCCTGAACTGTCGGGACGGTTATTCAATGTACAACCCTATCGAATGGGTGAGCTCAATCTTCATTTGCATAGTCTGGCTCTTATCTTCAGATTTAACTGACCGAGCTATCTTATTTTTCCCAAATAGACCTGGAGGCAGTGGATTGAAAACATCTGCTGTCCTTCTCCTTAGCCAGAGAGCTACTCCCGTAATGATGACCCAGGATTTCATGACGACCCGGAGACGTCAATTGACTTTGAGGACGGGTTTTTTTACCAGGTGAGCCTTGTTGGCTCTAAGGTGGCCATCCTAGCCGACCACCCTGGGCCCCTTCCTTCCTCCGCTGTAAGTAACAAGAAGCCTTCTTACCAAAAGGGGCGTTCGACTCGCGCTACGCCGAGTGTTCTGACTTCTACTCCAATGGGTCGTCGTTCTACGCGCCGAATACCAATGGGGGTGACACCAACACCATCGGCACCTACCTGTAACGATTCTTCAAAGTGCAAGGAGGTCGTAGGCGCCACCTCGCCTGCTCCCCCAACAAAGAGGTAGTGTTTAAGCTCTCCATTTAGACCCATCATAGCAGCCCTGAATATTCTTTAATTTGGCCCGCTCTATGCAAAAGGAATGTTCAGCGGCCGGTATCTGAAGACATCCCGGCAGTGCGAAGGAGCAATCCCGAACAGAACTCTGCGGCGCGGCTCAGAACCGGCGCAAGAGCCTCCACTGCCAATCCGCCTCAAGACGATCTGGATGACGTCTCGGTTACCAACTCCGAAGTTGAGAGCGTGATGAATCACCGACGATGGAAAGAAACTCTGTGTCATACAACATTCTCTGATCAAGAGTTTAATCCGTTTAGTTCATTAGACACATACCTCAGGGCTGCCCGGACTGGCCTTGAAGGAGTGGCCAATCTTCTGTCATCTAATATGTAGGTATGAGATTTGGTTTTAAAACCGCACATATGTCCTAACCCAGTAGCCCCCGAGCCTTAAATTGGGCGGGACGATCGAGTTAAGGATCATTTGTCAATAAGGTGCACTGTTTTTATTGCGCAGGTCTTGAAGGACCGAAACAAGACACTGTCCGAGGACCTCGAGGTGAGCCGAACAAAGCTGGCCGCTACAAAAGCCGAACTTGAGGGGGTAAAAAAGTTCACCAGGGAAGCACATGGTGAGCAAGATTCCTGATTATGTAATAACTTTTTAGCGATCTGCGTCTAACGCGGGATGTTCCATGTAGTAGCAGAGTCCATAGGGCAGCTGCAGAAAGATCTGGACGCAGCCAAGGAATCCTAGAGATATGCCGAGTCGCAGGAGGCTGCTGGCCGCCAAGTGCTAGCCCGAAGTCTTGAGGACAAGAACAAACTGGAGGCTGAAGGGAAGCGACAAGCTGAAGAAATCCAGAGCTTAAAGGCTCAATTAAATGATGCCCTGGGGGAGAACCAGAGATTGAAGGGTGGCATTTTTAGTAAGTTGAATCACAATTTACTCTGACGAGAAATATGTGTTCTCTGCGAGTATATAAGTTGTGCCATGTCCCTTTGTAGGTCTCCTCACCGGGCGTTCGGAAGAAGAGGTCTCCTCATGTGGAGAAAATTTATTAAAGGAGCTATCCATGGTGCACGAGCGAGCTCGGAAAGCCATGTGGAGCATGGTCAATGTTTGTGGCCAACCGAAATGCCTCCAGAAGGCATGGCCGAGCTAGCTGGTCTATTTAAAGGGGCTCGACGATGCTTTGAATTATGGAAGACATCAGCTTGCCGAGAAGGAGCGCAGGAGGCGTGGGCTATGGTGAAGACCCGTTATACCAAACTCGAGCCTGTAAATATGGCTAGAGTTGGACCAGTGGGCCCGGATGGGCAAGAGATACCCCTTCACTTGTTATATGACCAAGTGTTGCCGGCTGCGCGATACTCCCAAGAGGACTGTGCCCTAGATAGCCTCATATATAATTTAAACAAGGAATAGGTGTTTGATTCTATGTATCCATGTACTTTACATCAAACTATCTCCGTCCGAGCTATGAACGTAGTCTTAAACGGCCATCGGCTTCCGCCTCCGCAACCAGTGGTTGGGGAGTGTTCCGTAGTATGTGACCTGAGGTAGTCAGGAAATCACTTTTCGGGTAACCAGGCAATCTGGCCATGTGGTACGAACAGATAAAAACATGCGCGGGGAGTTATGTTATATAACTATTTAACATAAGAAACATCTTTCGAAGAAAATAGTTCCTCGATGGGTTCCTTTCTTCGGGCTTTCATGTTGACCATGGGCGCAAGGGCCGTATACTCGCAGTATGCGGTTTATTGGGAAAGAACCCATTGTATAGGTACCGAAGTATTACTAATTCCCTCGTTGCCGACCAGTTATTTTCTTAAGAACGCTAGCTTTCGGCTTCACCCGTCTGAGGTACGTACCCGGCTCACCCGGTCGTAGATATCGCAGAGGTGCTCCCTTTACACCCTAGCCGAACAATCGGGAACGTAGGGCATAAACACAGGAGCTAGGCAACCTAGCTTGGCAAAAACTTAAGTCAAAATGGTGCATATAGTGGCGTAAAAATGAGTTAAGAACAGTACACTTTATAATATAGTGGGGCAATACAACAACTGGCTTCGTAAAAGAAGCCCCCAGGTGGATCCGGGTATTACATTCGAAGATGTTTACCTAAAGGAGCTCTAACATTGTTCGGTTGATCCGAACATGACCTGGGATATGCTTGCCTATACTACATGTGCCGAAAGAGAAAGAGAAAAAGAAAATAAGGGGACGAGGAAGAAAACAATGCGGAGAGGAGACGCCAGACTATTCATAGAATCGTCGAAGCCGAGTTGCGTTCCATGGGTTTGGTTCGAGGCGATTGTCTGCTGCATCGAGAAGACGATATGATCCTCCTGCAAGTACTTCATCGATTATGAAGGGACCTTCCTACTTGGGTTTGATCTTGTTATTTTGCTTATCGGGGAGGCGCAGGACAAGGTCACCTGTATTGTATGTCTTAGCCCGAACTTCCCTGCTTTGGTAGCGTCGAGCCTGCTGCTGGTAAAACACAGAACGGGCCCGTGCTATGTCGCGTTCTCCTTCCAAAGCATCCAAGTCGTCCTGCCGATCTAAATCTGCTTCCTTTTCTTCATACATGCACAATGGAGGTGAATCATGTATGATATCGCAGGGAAAAACTGCCTCTGCCCCATACACCATGAAAAAAAGGTGTGTATCCCGTTGACCGGTTAGGGGTGGTGCGTAGCCCCCAGAGTACGGAGTCTAGCTCCTCGACCCAGTGGGTATCAGATTCTTCAGGGAACGAACTAAGCGAGGCTTTATGCCGCTCATGATTAATCCATTGGCACGTTCAACCTATCCGTTTGTCTGTGGGTGAAATACGGAGGTGTAATCAAGCTTGATGCCCATGTTAGTGCACCAGTCCTTCACCTCATTGGCTGTAAAATTGGATCCATTGTCCATTATTATACTATGGGGGACACTGTAACGGTGGACCATGCCGGAGATAAAGTCGATAACTGGTCCGGACTTAGCTGACTTTACTGGCTTAGCCTCAATCCATTTAGTGAATTTGTCGACCATAACCAGCAAGTATTTATTTTTCCTGGTTCCCCCTTTAAGTGGTCCTACCATGTCCAGCCCCCAGAGCGCAAAAGGCCAAGTAATTTGTATTGTCTGGAGGGCTATGGGGGGCAAGTGGCTTTGATTTGCAAAGAGCTGGCAGCCAACGCAATCTTGGACTAACGCGTGTGCGTCCGCCCGAGCTGTGGGCCAGAAGAACCCTGCTCGGAAGGCCTTGCTTACTAAGGCGCGAGCTGCCACGTGCTGGCCGCCCATGCCACCATGTATCATGGCCAGAAGTTGCTTCCCCTCCTCTTCAGATATACATCTCTAGAGGACACCGGTAGTGCTTTTCTTGTATAGTTCACCTTCGTGAATCTTATAGGCTTTTGAGCGCTGAACAATGCATCGTGCCTCAGTCTGGTCATCGGGCAATTCTTGCCGAAGACGGTAGGCAAGAAGTGGTTCGGTCCATGGTGCGATAACAACCATGATTTCATGAGCCAAGGGTGTCTCTTCGATAGCCGAGCCCCCAGTTATTTCTTAGTCTGGCTCGACACCAGGAGGGATAATTTGATCAGAGTCGATGGTGCCCGTATCTTTGCCGTCGTCCTGCCACAGCATGGATGGCTTAAAAAGCCGTTCCATGAAGGTGTTCTGGGGGACTCGGTCGCGCTTGGCGCCCATACGAGCAAGGATGTCTGCGACCTGATTACTATCTCTAGAGACGTGGTGGAATTCGAGCCCTTCGAATCGAGCCGATATTTTGAGGACAACATTTCTATATGCCGCCATTTTTGGGTCTTTGGCATCAAATTCACCATTGACTTGGGATAGCGAGGTTAGAATACCCGCGTACCTCAAGCTGTTGCACTCCCATGGAGATTGCCATTCGTAGCCCATGTAATAGGGCCTCGTATTCGGCTGCGTTGTTGGAGTCCGTGTACATAATCTGTAACACGTAACGAATGTTATCGCCAGTGGGAGATGTAAGGATAATCCCAGCCCCCAGTCCGGCTAGCATCTTGGAGCCGTCGAAGTACATTGTCCAGTGAGAGTATGTACTGTATTCCCTAGGGAGCTCGTCCTTTGTCCATTCGGCTAGGAAGTCGGCCAACACCTGAGATTTAATAGCTCGGCGTGGTTTGTATACGATTTCAAAAGGAAGGAGCTCTATGGCCCATTTAGCAATGCGACCCGTGGCGTCCCTGTTGTTTATGATATCATTAAGTGGCACTTCGGATGCTACTGTGATCAAACACTCTTGAAAGTAGTGCCAAAGTTTTTGGGATGCCATGAAGACTGCATATTCTATCTTTTGATAGTGAGGGTACCGAGATTTGCACGGTGTAAGTACCTCAGATACATAATAAACCGGCTTTTGTACACGAAACTTGTGTCCCTCCGCTTCTCGTTCTACCACGAGAACCGCGCTCACCACTTTGTGTGTGGCCAAGATGTACAAAAGCATGGGTTCGCCAACGCTAGGTGCGGCCAATACTGGGTTTCCGGCCAAGAATGTTTTTATTTCTTCTAGACCCGCTATTGCCTCATCCGTCCACTCGAAGTTTTTAGTACGTTTGAGCAATCTGTAGAGCGGCAATGCTTTTTCCCCGTGGCGGGAGATAAAGCGGCTTAAGGCTACGATGCATCCTGCCAGCTTTTGGATGTGTTTTAGCTCCGTGGGAATTGCCAGCTGAGACAGGCCTCATATCTTGGCCGGATTGGCCTCGATCCCTCGATGGGAGACAATGATACCAAGGAGTTTGCCTGCAGGGACTCCGAAGACACATTTGTCCGAATTGAGCCGTATGTCGTAAGTTCATAGGTTTTCGAAAGTTTGGCAGGGGTCGTCCACCAAATATGTGATGTTTTTGGTCTTGATGACCATGTCGTCCACGTATGCCTCGACCGTTTTGCCAATTTGAGTTTCCAGGCAAGTTTGAATCATGTGCTGGTATGTGACGCATGCGTTCTTCAACCCGAAGGGCATAGTGTTGAAGCAAAATGTCCCGTACGGGGTGATGAATGCTGTTGCGGCTTGATCGGATTCCTTCTTTTTGATCTGATGATATCCAGAGTAGGCATTGAGGAAGTATAGTGAGTCGTGTTCCGGTGGTGGCATCGATGATTTGATCGATCCGGGGTAAAGGGAAAGGATCTTTAGGGCAGGCTTTATTGAGGTCCTTGAAATCGACGCAAAGCCGCCAGGATTTGTCTTTCTTTAGTACCATGACTAAATTTGCTAGCCACTTGGGGTGCTTGATATCCCTAATGAATCCGGCCTCGAGGAGCTTTGCTAGCTCTTCGCCCATGGCTTGACACTTGGGTTCGGAGAATTGGCGTAACACCTGTTTAACTGGCTTGAAGCCTTTGATTATGTTTAGGCTGTGTTCTGCCAGTCTTCACGGGATTCCAGGCATATCTGAAGGGTGCCATGCGAATATATCCCAATTCTCCTATAGGAACGCACGTAAGGCTGCGTCAACTGTTGGGTCCAGCTGTGCTCCGATGGATCCTGTCTTGTTAGGATCCGTCGGATGTACTTGAAATTTGATGACTTCGTCTGCGGGCTTGAAGGAGGTGGAATTGGGTCTTTTACTGAGGACCACGTCATCCTTGTCCACTATTGTTCGGAGTGTTGATAGTTCCTCGACTGCGAGTGTCTCGGATAGCGCTTTGAGGGTGAGGGACGATGTTTTGTTTTCGGCTCGAAGAGCTCTGTCCGGATCGCTTGCGATCATGATTACACCATTGCGCCCTGGCATTTTAAGTTTCATGTACCTGTAATGTGGTCTAGCCTGGAACCTTGCGAACGCATCACGCCCCAATAGGGCGTGGTATCCGCTGTGGAAGGGCACAATGTGGAAGAGTAACTCTTCAGACCTATAGTTCTCGGGTGTGCCGAATACTACATCGAGTGTAATTCGCCCCGAGCAGTGTGCTTCTCGGCCGGGGATAATTCCTCGGAAGGTGGTGTAACTTTGTTCGACTCGAGATCTGTTGAATTGCATTTTTGTAGGAGTATCCTCGTAGATGAGGTTTAGCCCGCTGCCCCCGTCCATTAGCACCTTAGTTAACCTGAAGCCATCCACTATAGGATCGAGAACTAGTGCGGCGGGTTCTCGGACGGGGCAGGCCCTGGGCTCGTCGTTTGCATCGAAGGTTATTGCCGTATCTATCCAGGGGTTTGTTGTTATCACCTGGTGAATCAGGACGAGCTCTCGAAGGGCTCTTTTCCTCTGATTATTTGAGGAAAACGTTTCGTAAATTGTTAAGACCTCAGTATGTTCGTCCGTTGGTGAGGCCGATCGTCTGCTGGAGGGTGTAACACCGAGAATAGCCTCGCCACTCTTCGCCACCTGCCTAACCACCCAACAAGCTCGAAGGCTGGGCGTTGGGTTTGCATTTAGCAGGGTCGAATATATGGGGCATGGCTTGTCCAGTAGCTCGTCGAGGACTATTCTGGGTCCGGTGAGGGATTTATTTCTCTTTTCGGCGGGCTCGTGTTCGGCCAATCGCCTAGGGTATGTACGCTTTGTCCGAGCTTTGGTTGGTTCTTCGGCGTGGGCTGACTCCACGGGCGTCCATTGTGCCTTCCATGTGCTTTTCATGGCGCAATATTTGCGCACTAGGTCTGATAGCTCGACGAAGCTTTGAATGTGGTGACGGGAGAGGGCTTTCACTACCCCCTCATCCTGGCAGTTGTGCCGAAAGGTCGCTATGATTTCTCAGTCGCAACAGTCCGTCATCTTGTCTTTGACTAGGAGGAATCTGGCCCAAAAGTGGTGGACCGTCTCTCTGGACTGCTGCTTTATATACATCAAGTCCCATATATCTGGCTTTCTGGATATTTGGAGAGTACTCGACGTGGGGGTGGGCGGGCAAAAAATTCGCATCCCATTTAGATGTGTATCCGGAACCTTGATGGTGGTGTCCGGTGTGATGGTATTCGGAACGCTAGATTTGGGACTGTTGACCGAGTATTGTTTATCGGATTTGATGTCCGACCTGGGGTCCGGGCTGAGCTCCGGGCCTCCTCCAGTGGGAGCGTCAGACTCTCGGCGAAGGGTCTGGGCCAGGTGCTCGGAAACCCGAATACGACTGGTCTTTAGCTTTGACGACTGTGAGTGTTCGGCCAAATCCTCGACGGTGGTGACGAGGTCGGTGACAGGCGGAGTGTGAATTTTCCTATTGTCGGGTCTAAGCCCAATATGATCATAGATTGTGGAGAGCCCCAGACTCGAATCCGGTCTAATAGGTCATTTAGTGATGAGACATCCGCCGAGCTCATGTTTACCGAATACCCGGGACTGATCTGCAATGTAGGCGGCATCTCAAACACAATAGTGTGCGGGGTTAGTCTGGCTGAGATCGATTCCGATGCTCGGACGTCGAGATTGTGCCCGGGCTTGAAGCTCGGTCGGGGGTGATCCCGGCCAGAATTGACTTCTGATCTTCGGACATGGCGGTGGTGCCCAGACTCGAGGCTGGGTTTGCTATGCAAACCGGTCCAGAGATTGGGCCGGAGAGAGACCCTAAAGTTGATGCTTTAGGGTTTCCCTGAGCCTCAGGTGAAGCTGAGGATTTGTTCAAGATCAAGTTGCCCTGAGCGTCAGTGACGCACTCCAGGCTGCCAAATGCGATCTGGTGCTCAGGGGCGGAAGTGTCGACCTGGTTTAGACGACCGGTCGGGTCGGCGCACATGATGACGCTGCCGGTCATGAAAAGCTGGCCGGGAACCCAGGCGTTCCCAGAGGTGATATTGTTGACGATCAAGCGAGCCATCGATCCTTCGGCGATCGCATAGTGGAACTCTCAATGAAAGCACCAATGTCGGTGTCAAAACCAGCAGATCTCGGGTAGGGGTTCCCGAGCTATGGATCTTGGATCAATGGGGAACAGGAGACAAAGGACACGATGTTTACCCAGGTTCGGGCCCTCTCGAAGAGGTAAAACCCTACGTCCTGCTTGATTATATTGGATGGTGTATGACAATTACAGAGTCGATCTACCACGAGATCAGATGAACCTAACCCTAGGTGAGTAGGTCTACGGTTATTGTTCTAGCCTCTACGGACTAAACCCTCTGGTTTATATAGACACCAGGGGTACTAGGGTTACACATTGTCGGTTACAAGGGAGGCACAATTACGCCAAAACTGCTATTCCTAACTTGGACAACACACAAAGATAACGAAGATCTCCTATCCGGATACGGGGTCAACCCTTTGCTTGGTCTTCAATGTAGCCCACCAGTCCGGCCCATAGGAGATAGGCCGGACACTCGGGGACCCCCTAGTCCAGGACTCCCTCACCCACCAGTAAGTGAGTCAACGTTCATGCACGTGTTGACAAGCTACTCCCTCTACTCTACTCAACATAATTGACTGAGCTTCAGTGCCTTAAAGGCAGGTGCCTTTGGTGCATGACATGTGGGGCCAATGGGAGGCTGGCCCACATGTCAAACACCCAAAGGCAGGTAACTTTACAGCATCAAAGCAGCCTCCCAATGTAACACTGTATAAAATCAAGTTATGCGATAAAGCCAACAACCGTTGCTGTTTCAGGCTATCGATGTACGCTTTGTAGTCCAGGTTGCCGGTTTGAATCTCGTCCTTCATGTTAGTTTTAGGTCCAAATTGATCAATGACGAGTGGGACCCCCGTGTGTTGTTCTGATATTTCAGTGTAGGATGTTTTTTTTGCACAAACACTTTGTGCGGTTAGACAAGTTACAGCACTAGTTACACGTATTTGGACCTAGGAGCTTGTATCACCACCGCATCTAAGGTGTGGTAGCACTTGATATTCTTACATACAAGAGAATATGAGGTCCTCCCTCATCTTAGATGCTTTGGTGATACGAGCTTCGAGGCCGTTGGATATGGGATCCAAGGGCATCTGAGTACGTTTTGTACTAATTGTGTGCAATTCCCAAACTCATTAAGGTTTCTTGTAAAAATATTCAGACATCCTGCGAGCCGCTGGATCTCAGATCTACTAGCTCCAAGGAACTAGTATCACCATATAGCATCTAAGGTGTGGGGGCACATGATATTCTCCCGGGGGGGGGGGGGGGGTGCACAACCCATCGGTGTTTGGGAGGGTGGGGACAAATATAATGTTCAAAAAATATAATCTAAAAATCCAAAACAGAGCTTCACAATTTCATCTAAGGTCGAGGGGTTACCCCCCGACAATCTACATAGCTCCGCCTATGCAAGAGTTGTGGTCGGAGCGTCTATGTGTGAGAGAGATGACGTGTGAAAGCGAGGTCAATCGAGTCATTTATAGAGGGAGAGATCGAGTGAGTGTGGCCTAGCGTACACTCGAATGTTAAAGACGATACTCTGAGATATCATGCGGCGAAGCTGTAGTGAGGGCTGGAGGGAGATAGTTACCGAGAAAGTGGCCTAGATAGACTTTGTGTGTGCGTGCACGGTGAAGGTGTTTTACAAAGGCAACGTATGTGTCTTGAGAGAGAGAGAGGGGGAGGGTTTGTCATGGAGGGCACGACGAGGTTGTGTGTGAGAAATACATTTGTTGAGAGTGTGAGGGTGGGTATGACATAAATGGAGATCGAAACATGAAGAGAAATAATGAGCGCGCGTGTGTCGGATACCAATAGCTCTATTAACAAAGAAATGAAGATCGACCGATACATGAAGTATGTGTGGTGGGGGGTCGATGGAGAGACCTAAACACAACATTTGCATGTACATAGTACTAGACTTAATATTCATGCTTCATTTTACTGTGCATTTTAAATATTGAATTGAGGACCATGCATGGCTTACATTTTATTTTTAAATTCGTGTCATACATGCATGGTTTGGAAAAATAGATGCACTATACTTACTGGATTGTTGTTGTATTCATGTGTGTGTGTGGTCATATGCTTGAATACATACAAAGTTTTGTCACCACCATACCGTTCATCTTTTAAATTTGAATTTGCAATGAAAAACTTACTATGGATACCATGAAATGTGAAATCCACGTTGAGATCACTATATCACAAACTCACTCTAATTCAAGAACTCGTCATAAATCAATTACCATGCCTTTTGGAATGACCAATTATTTGCAAGAAAATACGGGCATTGTAATACAACATAGATTCGTTCGGCATTTTAAAAAAAGATTCCTTTCGCATTCTCGAATGGTAGCACCCGACGGCGTACCAGCCAGACCTGGGCTTGTGTCCTGCTGGTGGCGTGCGTGTTACGCACATTATCCAACCCCAACCAAAAGAACCGCAATATTAAACTTCACACCTCCACTTGAGCCTCCGCATTTCTAGTCGAAATATCTGGCGGCTAGAATTCCAGCCATAGGAAATTCCCCTCATGTCCCCGGTCCATAATGACTACTGATGAACAATGGAGGGATGCTTTAGTAACTAGCCCACGTTACCTACCGTGCCGAGCACAGTTCAATTCCCTTGGTAACTAGCCCACGTTACCTACCGTGTAGTTTGACTTTGACCAAATTTTATACGTGGAGTAAAAAGAAACGGAGGGAGTACTACACTAGGATGAGCACAGAATGGAGCTTCGTTTGTTCGTGCCTACTGGAGTTACTATATCACGAAATGCACTAGTATGGAGGGATTGTCCTTTTACTCTGCATATATAACTTGTCTGAAGTCTAACTAAGCAAAATGTTTGACCAAATCCTTTCTTAAGAAATATTAACATCTACAACAGAAAAGATGTATTGCTTGAAAATTTATTTCATGATGCCGGTAATGATATTGTTTCGTATCCTGGATTTTAAATTCCAGAAAATCCAAAACTCACCTGAAATTCATGAAACTGATCATGGTCTCGTGATATGGCACAAATAGGTTGGCATAATTTTTTTGTTCAATTTGAGACAAGCTGCTTATGAAAAGTTGCACAAATGAAGAGCCAAGGTATTTTGGAACAATGACCTGTCAAGTTAACGCGAGCGGTTTCACTATTCAAACCGTGGGCGTTAGACCTACGTGCCGCCACGCGTCCCGCTTCTCATCGGCAGGTGTCATCCGAGCAAGTGTGTGAGTCGACGGGAGGCGTGCGAGCAGACCACTGCGCCGGCTGACTGGGAGGCGTGCGACCAGGCCGCTGCGCGGGCTGACCGGGAGGCGTGCGAGCAGGCTGCTGCGCAGGCTCACCGGGAGGCGAGCTCTTTGACCAGGCTCGGCCGACCACCTTCCTCCCAATTGCCCCAGTTTTAATGGCGCCGGTGCCGCAGTTTAAATCACCACCCACACTCCCTGGTCTCGCTACAATCTTCTCTCTTCCTGTCCGATTCTCCTGTCGTCTACCTCCAACCAGCCTGTGACGCCCCTGACTTAATCGTGCACTAATCATACACGCAAATGTACACGATCAAGCCTAGGGACTCACGGGAAGATATCACAACACAACTCTAGACACAAAATAAAATAATACAAGCTTTATATTACAAGCCAGTGGCCTCGAAGGCTAGAATACACAAGCTTGATGTCATACAAGCATCAGCGGAAGCAAAAGTATCTGAGTACAGACACAAAGTTAAACAAGATGCCTTAAGAAGGCAAAAACAAACAACAACTCTGATCGAAGAGGCAAGACCTCCTGCCTGGGAGCCTCCTAAACTACTCCTCGTTGACTGGCTCAATGAAGAAGAAGAAGCCTTCGGGGATCTCGTAGTAGTGGCAATCGGCGGTGGCATCTGGATCCTGGGCTCCGTCATCTGGTCGCAGCAATCGGGTATGGGGGAAAAGGAACAACAAAGCAACCGTGAGTACTCATCCAAAGTACTCGCAAGACTGACATCAGAACTATGCTAAATGCATTGTATCAAAGGAATGGGGCTATATCTGTGGACTGTACTGCAGAATGCTGGAATAAAGGGGGGAAGGCCTAGCCTATCGAAGACTAGCATCTTGAAGCAGTTCTTGCAGCATCAGAAGAGAGTAGAGCAAGATAATATTTAGCAATCATAGATTAGTAACTCCCTGAGATCCTTTCTCGACTATCCCGCAAGAAAGTAATCCCGAGAGCAGTAGTAACAGTTTAATATGTATCATCAACAGTTTTTAGTTGTCATAGATCCGGGCACAACTCCGAGCGTCATGTTACCGTGGACACGGCTATTCGAATAGATATCTTCCCTGCAGGGGTGCACTACTGTTACCCAACATGCTCGATTAACTCCGGCCGCACACCCTTGTTCCTGGTGATGTCCGGCCTCGGCTGATCGACACACCGCAACCATACCTACAGCTCAGCAGAGAGGTCCCCGCCGGTCTACATCCTAAGTGCTCAGGGGTCTTGGGCCCCTCGCCCTTTGCACTCCGGGTCGTTGTGTGCAGGGTTAGATCCAAGCACCACCTCTGTCATGGATGGCGCCAATCACGCCATGCCACAAGGCTGAACTGGATGTCTGACAAAGCTTTCGGCTGATACATACGGTGTAGAGGGCTCCATTAAACCATTATCCCACGTGGGGGTAGTGCGTAAAGGGCGCGATGACCCACTCAGATCAAATACCTAGTTCTGTTAAGCTCATTTAGTAACTCGCAGAGACGATCAGAGTTTCTGTCGCTCCGACTAGGTAAGACATAATGCGCGGGTGCTCTTGGAGCCGACCCGTCTTTAGTGATATTCACTCGCGGGCACCGTTGGGGCCAGCCCGACTTTAACGGCTTAAGCATTGCATCGATTAACTCCGGCCGCACACCCTTGTTCCTGGTGATGTCCGGCCTCGGCTGATCGACACATTGCAGCCCGACCTTAACAGTTTAAGTATTGAAGAATGTAAATGTTTCCGCGATCCTCACCCAGATTGATCACGGCACGATATCAAGCATGGCATACGGACAAGGGTGATGGGCCACCGATGAAGAAGTAGCACAGCTTACTAGGTAATGTGGGACAACAGGTGGGGTATCAATAACAGACTACAAAAACAGGCTATGCATCGGAATAGGTATTATCTGAACAGTAACAGGGCAATTCTAATGCAAGCATAAGAGAGAAGAGAGTGGGCGATATATGATGGTCAAGGGGGTTTTGCTTGCCTGGTTGCTTTGCAGACGGAAACGGATCTTTAGCGTAGCAGACGATCACCGGATCATCAGCGCTCTCAGAGTCTATCGGAGAGAAGAGGATGAGGAAACAAATAAATACACAGCACACAGATGCAATCACAAAGCATGACACGGCAAAAGCTACGCTAGGGGTGATCTAACGCAATGCTACACGATGCCAATGAAGGGGGAACCCATCCGGGAAAGTTTTCCTGGTTCCGGATATCTGTCAGACAGATGACCGAAGGGGGGAATGTTCCACGTTCAGCTAGTAGGAGTGTTGGACAAACGTTTTAATTACACACTCGAAATCTGATCATTTTTTTGATTATTTTCATATATAAATTATCTTAATCTGAGCTACGGTTAAAAGATATGAGTTGTCAAAGTTTTAAAATTTTTGGAATTATTTAGATTAATTTAATTCGATTTATTCAAAACAGTACACTGATATGTGGGTCCAGAGCGGTAGTACCGCTGTCACCAGTGGTAGTACCGCACTGGATACCAGTAGAGAACACTAAGCGGTAGTACCGCGCTGGGGCGCGGTAGTACCGCCTATGCGCGGTAGTACCGCGGGGTACTACCGGGGTAGTACCGCTTAGCGAAAGCTCTCTGGTGTCTAATCTATTTCAAACGGTAGTAGGGCGGCAACATGGCGGTAGTGCCGCCTTAAGCGGTAGTACCGCAGCACTAAGCGGTAGTACCGCTTAAGCAAATCGACACTGGATCGATCTGGCACGCGAAGCAGCGAGCAGCAGGGCAGCAGAGCGAGCGCCAGGGCGAGCAGCGGCAGCAGCGTCGCGCGAGAGCGCGGCCAGACGCGAGGCAGGGTGCGGTCAAGCGAGGGTGAGCGCGTGAGCATGGCAGCAGCAGCAGCAGCAGGGCTACGGGGAGCGCAGAGAGGGAGAGGAGAGGTAGGGTGGCTCACGGGGAGCCCGTAGACACGCAAAGGCGGCTCGGGGAGGGCGTGAGGTGGCCGGAAACGACGTCGAACGGCGACGGCAGCATGTTGAAGACGAGGTCGACAGCGGCGATGCAGGGGCGTTCCGCTCCAACGGAGAGGCGGAGACGACGCAGACGAGGACGGCGGTGACGGTGGACGCGGCGGAGCGGCAATCGGGGCAAGGTCGCCGCGGGATCGAGCGGCGGCGACGGCGAGCGTGACGGGCATGAGAGAGAGGGAGGGAGCAGACGAGAGGAGAGGCGGGAAATATCTTGGAGCAGCTAGGGTTTGCGGTGGTGGCGTTCTTATCGTCTCCAGGGGCTCTGTAGCGGCGCGGGAACGAGCTGGTCGACGCGAGACGGCGAGCGGCGCGGTCGGTGGAGCAGTGAGGGCGAAGGCGACCGAGGGAGGCGGTAGTACCGCATCAAACAAGCGGTAGTACCGCTTATTACGGTACTACCGTGTTCACAAGCGGTAGTACCGCCTATACAACTTTCAGTTTTTACATTTAATTTGATTTTGCAATTTAATTTGAATTTGAATTTTGAAAAGTGGTATGATGCAAATGATGATCATGCACTGTTAATCACGATGACACGGCATTATCAAGAGGTGATTACTGTTGCTAATACAGGGGGTGTTACAATTCTCCTCCACTAACAAGAATTCTCGTCCCGAGAATTAAGAGGTAGGGTAAGGGGGAAAAAGTTTGGTCGCGAAATTCTAACGAGTCTTCTCGATCTTCGTTGCACTCCTCGAAGAGTTGATCCATTATATTTGAAGGCTTCATTCCTCTGTTCCATTGCTTCGTGATAAGGTTGTCGTTCTTCCTTCCGGATCTTCATCGTGCTTATGAAAAGGATAAGGGGTAACTTGGCATCGATGGGGTTTCACAAGGGAAATCAACTGGGGTTACCTCATGAATGAAACACATAGATATCTCTCGAGTTTCGGAACTTAGGGAATTCGTCGAGAGCAACATAGGTAGGTAGAAAAGTTTCAAATGGGTAGGCAATCGTTCGATGCCTAATCAGAAGTAAAAGGGGTCCAGAGCAACGAGATTAGATATTGCGTCTGATACCGGATAGGACATGTTAGGGAAGATGGCTCGTGAAATACAAATGAAGCCAAGCACGAGGAATAACGTTGAAAACGGGGATGAACTGGAGAGTCAGGTTTCGATCCTGTGGAACTGTGGAAGGGTAGATTAAGTGTAGGAAGGGCGGTGACATTTTGTATGTCCACGATAGCAAGGCATGTCAGAGTGTAGTCTGTCAACTATGTCGGCAACAACATCGGTACCAAGGGCGGGGAACGAAGAGAACCATCTTCCTGCTCGTCGAAATGAGGCAGACCAATAGGCAAAGTTCTCGTCCACCGGCGGTTACCGGAATGTCATCAACAATAGTAACAGGGTCTTACTGACAGAATTGTACACCAGGGGTGTTGTCACAAGCAGGGAATCATCACTGCTCAGATCATATAGATCACAAGAAGGGTTAAACAAACCAATGGAAAGGAAAATGTGATTATTCGATTAAACAGACCAATGGAAAGGAAAATGTGATTATACACAAGTATTAGGTGTATATCCTTCCCAAGGAAAAACAGAGCTTGATATCCATGACAAGATAGCAAGTGGAGCACCATTTAGGTAAAAGGAAGGATTACAAATTAAATTCATAACTTGGGGTAAATCAAAGATGTTTAACAACGATCACAACACAATTTATCGAAAGGTTTCAAGAAGATATAATTGATCAATAACATGATCAAGCAGAAGAAATGGGGAAGCAGAAGGTCAATGTGTCATAGGGTGGATTGGATTCACTTATCGGTGTTCTCGATTGACAACAAACCAAAACCCATGGAATTACCATGATGGGGAAAAGGTATCACCTTATCAAAGCTTCATAAGATGTAGTGCAATGGTACGATATCCTCGAGATACCAGAGGGTAATACTCGAAGGTAGAACAAAATAGAAGCTGAACTAGATCATTGATCTGCGGATGGCAGGTGCTTTAACCTTGTTGAAAAATAGACGAGGCACGAGAATGGGGTTATCAAATAAGGTCAGCATGGTCGGAACCATAACTGCATGGAATCAAGTTAAGGAAACTGGAAGAATTATACAAATGAATAAATATTTTGCAAGAAGCTTCCATGACGGTCTACATCGTTTCCATGGGCATGAACACAAAGTTCAAGGTAGACTCCCACTTCTTCAATGCATAACCCTCCATTCACTTCTCGCTTTCGATAAAGTTGCAGAGTTGCAAATTTATCTGATGAAACACTAGTAGAGTATAACCCGTGATGATTATTCGGCTCACACAGATAACAAAAGCATATATTCAACCCATCGGGACATGTTACGAATCTATACAGCACAATTATAGAAGCAACGGATACAAGCTCGACAGCAGAGGGATGACGACACGGAGCAGATGATACAATTCGCCAGAGGCATTTTGCATCAGGGGAAATTCGTCTAAAACACAAAGGAACTGTCAGGTAGTAATCCACCAAAAGATCTGGCGGTCCGCAAAGGATCTGATGTGAGTATCAGTACTCCACCAGAAAAAGAAAGAAGGCAAAGGCATCAGATCATAGAAACATATGAACAAGTCGAGGCTTAACTACAAAGGAATTATGATTTCCAAATCGAGGGATCAGAGGCAGACACTCTGATCAAAGATAAGTAAATTGAATAGACTTAGAGGCACAATCGAGCACAATTTGATCGATCAAGATCCAGCTCATATCCGGAATGACGTCTGAGCTGGAAGGATAATTTATAGGGAATCAACTGATGATTGCAAGTATTCGCAAACATATCGGACCAAAGGCTCATAATGACGTTGACAAAGAATGCTAATCAACATTGCTAGACATATGGAATTAACGATAATGCAGGCATGCAAGACTTTCAAGGGCAATAGGCTGCAGAGGATTTTCGGAAGATTAGATAGCATTACGAAGCATTTGGCGAAACACATGAACAACTGGGGATGAACAAATCACCGATAAGTGTAAGGAATTATTCGCAATGCGAAAAGGAGCTACAAGGCAGTAGGTACAAAGGATTCCCGGATTATCGGAGAATATTTCAGGGTATCTTGTAATAACAAGAGCAACTGGGAATGAAGGTATGAACAACAAGTGTATGTAGTTATCCATCAGGATTTACCGGTGGTAGGGAATTGCAAAAGCGGCGGGCACATAGGGTTTCGGAAATTTATCGGAGAGTATCTTCGGGATCTTCTGGTGGAACAGGCGATCATCTGTATCGAGTGGCTCTCCGGAAGAATATGGTCACGAGATCCTAAAGTTAGAGTTAGTAAAATCTTTAACCCGAAAGAGAAGAGAGATCAGAACCCAGAGTATAGAAGAGGAATAAAAGATCCTAATGCCACCCAGTTGGCGACGTGGGCCCGTAAGCCACACAGCCATGTTAGTAAAATAGTTTTCGGAAATACTAGACTCAACTGCGGCCAAGGAGTTGGAAAGGGGTTTCCTACAGGCAGTCGGCTCTGATACCAACTTGTGACGCCCCCGACTTAATCGTGCACTAATCATACACGCAAATGCACACGATCAAGCCTAGGGACTCACGGGAAGATATCACAACACAACTCTAGATGCAAAATAAAATAATACAAGCTTTATATTACAAGCCAGGAGCCTCGAAGGCTCGAATACACAAGCTTGATGTCATACAAGCATCAGTAGAAGCAAAAGTATTTGAGTACAGACACAAAGTTAAACAAGATGCCTTAAGAAGGCGAAAACAAACAACAGCTCTAATCGAAGAGGCAAGGCCTCCTGCCTGGGAGCCTCCTAAACTACTCCTGGTTGACTGGCTCAACGAAGAAGAAGAAGCCTCTGGGGATCTCGTAGTAGTAGCAATCGGCGGTGGCGTCTGGCTCCTGGGCTCCGTCATCTGGTCGCAGCAATCGGGTATGGGGAAAAGAAACAACAAAGCAACCGTGAGTACTCATCCAAAGTACTTGCAAGACTGACATCAGAACTATGCTAAATGCATTGTATCAAAGGAATGGGGCTATATCTGTGGACTGTACTGCAGAATGCTGGAATAAAGGGGGGAAGGCCTAGCCTATCGAAGACTAGCATCTTGAAGCAGTTCTTGTAGCATCAGAAGAGAGTAGAGCAAGATAATATTTAGCAATCATAGATTAGTAACTCCCTGAGATCCTTTCTCGACTATCCCGCGAGAAAGTAATCCCGAAAGCAGTAGTAACAGTTTAATATGTATCATCAACAGTTTGTAGTTGTCATAGATCCGGGCACAACTCCGAGCGTCCTGTTACCGTGGACACGGCTATTCGAATAGATATCTTCCCTGTAGGGGTGCACTACTATTACCCAACGCGCTCGATTAACTCCGGCCGCACACCCTTGTTCCTGGTGATGTCCGGCCTCGGTTGATCAACACACCGCAGCCCTACCTACAGCTCAGCAGAGAGGTCCCCGCCGGTCTACATCCTAAGTGCTCAGGGGTCTTGGGCCCCTCGCCCTTTGCACTCCGGGTCGTTGTGTGCAGGGTTAGATCCAAGCACCACCTGTGTCATGGATGGCGCCAATCACGCCGTGCCACAAGGCTGAACTGGACGTCTGACAAAGCTTTCGGCTGATACATACGGTGTAGAGGGCCCCATTAAACCATTATCCCACGTGGTGGTAGTGCGTAAAGGGCGCGATGACCCACTCAGATCAAATACCCAGTTCCGTTAAGCTCATTTAGTAACTCGCAGAGACGATCAGAGTTTCTGTCGCTCCGACTTGGTAAGACATAACGCGCGGGTGCTCTTGGAGCCGACCCGTCTTTAGTGATATTCACTCGCGGGCACCCTTGGGGCCAGCCCGACTTTAACGGCTTAAGCATTAAATCGATTAACTCCGGCCGCACACCCTTGTTCCTGGTGATGTCCGGCCTCGGCTGATCGACACATTGCAGCCTGACCTTAATAGTTTAAGTATTGCAGAATGTAAATGTTTCCGCGATCCTCACCCAGAGTGATCACGGCCCGATATCAAGCATGGCATACGGACAAGGGTGATGGGCCACCGATGAAGAAGTACCACAGCGTACTAGGTAATGTGGGACAACAGGTGGGGTATCAATAACAGACTACAAAAACAGGCTATGCATCGGAATAGGTATTATCGGAACAGTAACAGGGCAATTCTAATGCAAGCATAAGAGAGAAGAGAGTGGGCGATATATGATGGTCAAGGGGGTTTTGCTTGCCTGGTTGCTTTGCAGACGGAAACGGATCTTTAGCGTAGCAGACGATCACCGGATCATCAGCGCTCTCGGAGTCTATCGGAGAGAAGAGGAGGAGGAAACAAATAAATACACAGCACATAGATGCAATCACAAAGCATGACACGGCAAAAGCTACGCTAGGGGTGATCTAACGCAATGCTACACGATGCCAATGAAGGGGGAACCCATCCGGGAAAGTTTTCCCGGTTCCGGATATCTGTCAGACAGATGACCGGAGAGGGGAATGTTCCACGTTTAGCTAGCTAGGAGTGTTGGACAAACGTTTTAATTACACACTCGAAATCTGATTATTTTCATATATAAATTATCTTAATCTGAGCTACGGTTAAAAGAAATGAGTTGTCAAAGTTTTAACAATTTTGGAATTATTTAGATTAATTTAATTCGATTTATTCAAAACAGTACACTGATATGTGGGTCCAGAGTGGTAGTACCGCTGTCACCAGCGGTAGTACCGCACTGGATACCAGTAGAGAACACTAAGCGGTAGTACCGCGCTGGGGCGCGGTAGTACCGCCTATGCGCGGTAGTACCGCGGGGTACTACCGGGGTAGTACCGCTTAGCGAAAGCTCTCTGGTGTCTATTCTATTTCAAACGGTAGTAGGGCGGCACCAGGGCGGTAGTGCCGAAGCCGTAGTACCGCAGCACTAAGCGGTAGTACCACTTAAGCAAATCAACACTGGATCGATCAGGCGCGTGAAGCAGCGGCAGCAGCGAGCAGCGTAGCAGCAGCAGGGCAGCAGAGCGAGCGCCAGGGCGAGCAACGGCAGAAGCGGGCGCGCGAGAGCGCGGCCAGATGCGAGGCAGGGCACGGTCAAGCGAGGGTGAGCGCGCGCGAGCACGGCAGCAGCAGCAGCAGCAGGGCTACGGGGAGCGCAGAGAGGGAGAGGAGAGGTAGGGTAGCTCACGGGGAGCCCGTAGACTCGCAAAGGCGGCTCGGGGAGGGCGTGAGGTGGCCGGAGACGATGTCGAACGGCGACGGCAGCAGGTTGAAGACGCGTTCGACGGCGGCGATGCAGGGGCGTTCCGCTCCAACGGAGAGGCGGAGACGATGCAGACGAGGACGGCGGTGACGGTGGACGCGGCGGAGCGGCAAACGGGGCAAGGTCGCCGCGGGATCGAGCGGCGGCGACGGCGAGCGCGACGGGCGCGAGAGAGAGGGAGAGAGCAGACGAGAGGAGAGGGGGGAAATATCTTGGAGCAGCTAGGGTTTGCGGTGGTGGCATTCTTATCATCTCCAGGGGCTCTGTAGCGGCACGGGAACGAGCTGGTCGACGCTAGACGGCGAGCGGCGTGGTCGGTGGAGCAGTGAGGGCGAAGGCGACCGTGGGAGGCGGTAGTACCGCATCAAACAAGCGGTAGTACCGCTTATTACGGTACTACCGTATTCACAAGCGGTAGTACCGCCTATACAACTTTCAGTTTTCACATTTAATTTGAATTTGAATTTTGAAAAGTGGTATGATGCAAATGATGATCATGCACTGTTAATCACGATGACACGGCATTATCAAGAGGTGATTATTATTGCTAATACAGGAGGTGTTACACAGCCTGACCTCACTGTACGCCATGCCGCATCACGATGGGCTGCCCTTAGTCTTCCAATTTCCTGAGGAAGACACCCAGTCGGAGTCTCAAGAACATACGCCGATCTGGGACGAGCTTGAACTGGCCTTGCGGGAAGATGTCGCGCCTTTCCCCGCTCCCGTTCCATCTCCCGTCGACCCGACTGCGCCAACGCCCATCCCCGTGGCATTGATGGGCTGGGAGCCGCACATTGTCGCCGAGCTTGAAGCCACGGGTTTCCACGAGGTCCCCGCTAACTTTCACACGCCCGTGCACCTGCCAGCGCATGCGCCTGCGCGTGCACTAATGCGAATGCCCGTGCCGGTGCCCGTGCACACGAATGTCTCCGCCACGCCGTTGCCAGCACCTGTCCCCGCGCCGGTGCTAGTGCCCCCCTCAGCGGCATGGATCGCCGCCGTCGACCGCTTCCTTGCACCAACGCCAGTCGCCACCTCCCACCAGTTGACTGGCTCCTTGAAACCGATGTCCAGAACATTCTGGCCTTCCTTGAAGCTAGGGCCAATGTCCAGGAGTATGCCAACAACGACGCAAGATGCCACCATCGCCGCTGGTCAGTGGCCCGACGACACACAGAGAACGGCAGAGGAGCCACTTCCCACCGCAAGATGTCTCCACCACCACCGCGTGATCTAAATTTGCCATGAAAAACGTTCGGATTGCCATGCTTAAAATCCGAACGTTTGGGATTTATCATTTCCGTTTATTTTAGTTCGAACGTGGTATGAATGTAAAGTCATAGTCAGACTGAATGAAATCTATGGTTTGATCAATGTTCTGCTAGAGCCATATCATATTAAATAAAAAAAGTCATCAAGCTACATGTATTCCTTCTCATCTCAAACATTTCATATTAAAATACCACGTCAATTCCGAATACTTTTTTTAGGGAAGTCAATTCCAAATACTTGTAGGGCGCGACCAGGCCCCTTGTTCGAGCACTAGGCGATACCTCTATTTATCCACGCATTTAATTATTGCTAGTTAAAATACTACTACTAGCGTAAGTTGTTCGTCACGGTCACTTTTGTTCCTAAACTTGTTATATATACTACTACAAGTACGTGAAACTGGTGCCATAACTTGTGAACGCGTCCGGATACGGTTAACGGCAACACCGCCCGCGTGTTATTCGTGTTTGCCCATGCGTCTAAACATAGAAGGGGATGAGAGAGAGAGAGAGAGCAGACATGGGACCCACCAGTAAATTCCTCGACGAAGGGGAATAGTACGTGCTGATGAGCCGGTCCCACTAATCTACTAAAATTATTATAAAAACATGCTATTCATTAAATAGGTTGTGGTAATATAAAAACATTATGTCAATGAAGGGGAGTACAACAAATGTTGCTACTATGTTGCCTATTGATGTGCGCCTGGAAGGGCCTGGTCACATGTTCGATCCCCATTGCATGACAGGTGGGCCCCCCGGTGTGTAGTTTGTAGCACTTTAATTTCTGGGTCAAAATTTGTTCCATTACAGGTGGACTCCCAGTGTGTAGTTTGTAGCTTATTTGTAATAATTAAAGAGAATACCAGAGTGTTTTTTGCAAAAATACCATGGTGCGACCTGGAAGGTGAGAAAGGGCGTGTGAGAGAGCGGTGACCGAGCCAGAGGGAAATCAGCCGGGGGAGGGGCGGGGGTTGCAACGGTGTTTGGAGTAGTTGCGGGCCGAATGCTACAAAAATATAATCCAAACCCACTGAAATAAATGCCTTCACAAATTAATACAAGGTTGGAGTCCCTCTCGCATTGTAAATAGCTCCGGCTCTGCGAGGGATAGAGAGGTAGCATCAATGCGTGGAAGAGGCGGTGTGAGAAAGCGAGGTCAGTCGAGACATAGATAGATAGAGTGACAGAGTGACTGTGGCCTGGCATTCGGTGAAAAGATATATATGCTCTGGAGAGATATTGTCCGATTGAGCTTTTGGGAACGGTGAGGGCTGTAAGAGAGAGCTTGAGTGATTGATCTACATAGGCGATGTGCATGCTAGGGTATACAGACTGTGGATCCAGCCACAGACAGGTAGATATATCGTTTGTGCGTGAGAGGAAGCAAGGTCAAACGATACATAGATAAAGAGAGAGATTGAGCGACTGTGGGTCGTCATGCGGTCGAAAGAGTGAGACGGGTTGGAGAGAGTGACCAAGATAGACAATGTGCATGAGAGAGTATACAATATGTCGAATTGGGCCCAAACATGGAGATATATCGTTTGTGTGAGAGAAAAGCGAGGTCAATCGAGACACACATAAAGAGAGAGAGAGAGAGAGAGAGAGAGAGAGAGAGAGAGAGAGAGAGAGAGTGATTGAGCGAGCGTGGGCCGCCATGAGGTCGAAAGACTAGGACAGCTTGGAGAGACTGACCTAGATAGATAATCTACGTGAGAGAGTATAGAGCATGTCGATCGAGGTCCGAACAGGGAGATATATCATTTCTGTCAGCAATACGTGGTGCCATCTACTTTGTCGATCGCGTAGATGATGCCGTTGTGTTCAATAGCATCACAGAACTGTGTATCAGCTTTGATGATCAACTGCGAGGTGAGTTGTCTCCACCCAAACAAGGCACCAGCGAAAAGATAGGCGAGTCCGCGGTCGAACAAGGCAATTAGCTTGAAGTCTGCGTAATTCGCATATCTCGTGGGCACTTGGCAGATTACAATCTTCTGCAAAGCAATGTGCGTCCAACAGACGATGTAATCTAGATGACTTGGACCGCGACGGTAAAACCCTACATAATCCAACGGAGGAAGGATAATCTCGTGGGAGGTGTGGAAGTTCACGAGCACCAACTTGTTCCGGTCTTCTCTGATGGCAGCCATCTAGTGGGAGTTCATGCCGACCCAGTACATACCTGCCAAGAAGTTTCGGATGATGGTGATCGAATCGAAGTCGAGGGGCATGATGTACGGCGACCCAGTACATACTTGCAAAGAAGTTTCGGCTGATGGAGGTCGGATTGAAGTCATGGGGCATGATGTACGCCTCTGTATCATGGTGAGGGCATCTCGCAAGAGCAGATAGCAGCAAGCAGGGTGTCTTGAAAAGCTCAGGCCTCGCTTCGACGATGGCCGCGTGCATGTCCCTCAAGCATGCAGCCAGCTGCGGCACTCAACATATCCATATGCGAACAACTGAGGTCGAGGTTGTCACTGGGGAGATCGCTCCAGTCACGGCTCATAGGGATGCGGTGCGGTTCACGTTCAGGCATGGTGGAGTTTCGAAGGTGGGGTTTTTTGGGGCTTGATTTACGGGGGAGAAGGCTCATGGTGCTGGAGCGGCTAGTGAGGAAATAGTGGTACTGGGGGAGGCGAGTAAGGCGAGGGTACGCGGGGGCACAGTGAGATGATAAAGAGTGACATCAGGATCTCCGGCGAGATGGAGATGGAGATGGAGTGGTGCTAGGGGAGAGGGAGACGAGGCGAGACATGCTATATAGCAGCGGTGACAGTGACTGCACAGTGCACAAGGTGAGGCTGACTTTGCTAACCCGAACACGCTGCCTGGACTAGTGTCACCTCGGTCGCATGGTCTTGTCACTTCACTATGAGGACCAGATGAATAATATTTTGACCAACAAGTGTACTACAGTTGTACTACTACTACTAGTACTAACATACGGAGTAGTACTATATAGCGGAAATAGGTCTGACGGTGTCCTGGACTAGGGGGTACTCCCCACGTCGTCTGCCGACCAGTGGGTCGAGCCGAGGACCCCCATGGTGGTTCACTAATGGGCCACTTCGGGCAGGCCATGACATATACGAGGAAGCTTCTGCAAGACTTGGTGGTCAAGACAAGGACTCCTCTCCACTGACGTAGCCGACTAGGACTCTTGTTATCCTAGGCCTCCGGTACATTATATAAGCCTAGGCTAGGCTAGTCAATAGATAATTATGACATTCATCATCATACCCCTATGGTTTAGACCACAACATATGATCTCGAGGTAGATCAACTCTGTACCTTGATACTTCATCAATATAAACAAGAGCAGGACATAGGTTTTTACCTCCATAGAGAGGGCCCAAACCTGGCTAAAACACCGTGTTCATCGTCCCCGTTACCATCGATCCGAGATCCACAGCTCAGGACCCCCTACCCCGAGGTCTGCCAGTTTTGACACCGACAATGGTGCTTTCATTGAAAGTTCCGCTGTGAGATCAACAAAGGATCAATGACCCACCTGCAGTTCAACTGCGACGTCGGCTTCGTCGCCGGCTCGACTGATCACCTTGGCTCAACCGAGGACTGCGCTCCACCTCAGATCATCATGATCGGACGAGGGCCTTCATCAACATCAACTCCGATCTCTATCAAGATCATGGAGGAATCATCCATGTAGCTCGGGGGCTCAACGTCAACATTGTCTTCGGGCGACCGTGCTGTTTTTCTATACAACGGATTTGTATTCTCCGTCATTGCCTCCTCGAGTGTTGCTTTGACGATTGCTTTGGAGGAATAGTGCAGAATGAAGTCTAGAATAACCCTGTAAAATTTCATCGCGTTTCGATGGAGGAATCTCCGGCAATCTCCAATATACCGAAGCCCTGTCGAATCTGGACAGGAATCTGGACAAGTTTAGGGCATGGAGTCCAGCGTCCAGCTCAGACGTCCTTTGGAAGATCCAACCGTTGATCGGCTGCAGAATTCCTATATCTACCACCCTCAAAATTTCAGCTCGATCCGACCGTTCAAACTCCGGGAATGGCCCGAGGAGTGCGTCAATTTTCGGATCTGTTTTCAATCCGACCCGAATTCATCTTTCTTTATTAACGGGATATTGAACATCCTTTTTCAAGGAAACTTTTTCTAGGGTATTGTGCATTGTTCTCAAACACGTGCCTACAAAATTTTATTTTTTCTCGAGGCAATCTTCACCGTCGGGCTGATGTCAAACCAGCCTGACCACGTTGCTCCACGGCTGCCAACCTGTGCCAGCATCGACTGCGCCGTCGCTCCATCGAGCCGACGACAACCACCTCGGATCATCACCTCAGCGAGCCGACCAAGAGTTCTGCATCGCGAAGGACAAATAATCATCAAGACAAGATCGTCGCCCCATGGATTTCATGGGTCGGGGGCGCCACGCGGTCACTTCTCAAGCCAGCATTGACTGTGTCACAAGTTCCGACCTGAGTCGGCATTTTTGCGCCATTGCTTCTTCAAGCCGATGTCTTGTCGACCTGCTTCGACACGTTGGCTGACATGGAGGCTCCGGCATCTCTCCGCCGACCTGATCCAACAACTCAGCTAGACCGGGGGCTTCGCCATCTGTTCATCAACCTACTCCGGGGACTTCGGCGTCACCAGCCGACCAGCTTCATCATGTTAGCTCAACCGGGGACTTCGGCATCACCAGCCGACCAACTTCATCACCTCGGCTGGACTAGGGGCTTCGCCTTGCCACATCGACCGTGCTGCGTAGTCACTTCATCAAGCCGACATTAACCAGTTCCGACCTGCATCGGCATCGCCGCGCCGTTGCTTCTGCAAGCTGATATCCAACACGCCGATCTGCTTTGACACGTCAAGCTCCAGCATCTTGCCCTGATCTGCTCCATCACCTCGGCTAGACCGGGTGCTTCGTCATCGCTTCATCGACATACTCCGGGGACTTCGGCGTCACCAGCCGACCATCTTCGTCAAGTTAGCTGGACCGGGGACTTCGGCGTCACCAGTCGACCAGCTTCGTCACCTCGGCTGGACCAGGGGCTTCGTCTCGCCATATCCACTGTGCGGCATCGCCACTTCGTCAAGCCAAGCTCTTCTCTCAGGCACCTCAGGACTGGCTTGGGGTTTGGGACCTCAACCCGCCGCAAGCTCGGCCCACATCGTCAACGCCGAGCACATTAACTAGCTAAGTCGCTTTCATGCTCAATTTTTTTAAATGTTTAATTTTTGCTCGGTTTGACCAAATATTATATTTGTGTTAAACAAAAAAGTTGTTTCTTAAAAACTTAGTTAGTTAAAAGCACCATCTTTTTCCCATGTTAACTGGGGGCTCTTAAATTTATATGAGCCGTTTTATAATAAGTGTTTTCTTCTAAGTCGTTGCAAAGTCTTTTTCTACTACGCCTTTTTCCGACGCGAGTGTGTGGTCAATAGCCAGATAGCCTGGTTTCTCTCTAAAGCCGCTCGAGTTTAGTTTGCTAAACTAGCCTGAGAAGCACTCCGCCTTCGGGATAGGGAGGTTGAAGCCGAAGGCTGACCCACTGGAAGTCCAGAGATTGGATGTATCATGCTAAAGCACGACGAAAGCTCAAATTCATTTTAAAGACTAATTTCGGATTGGCACCAAAAAACTTGATCTAATTTAGACGTAAAGTTTTTATGTGAGTTTTTGGTTTTCCAAGCTTATGGCACTTTTAACCTATTTGTGTGTCTCCAGAATAATTCTCACAGCTAGAGCTAGAGCCAAACCCACCAAAAGCCGAGGTACTCCATGGAGTCCTCGGCAAAACATCCTCGGATACTGCTTTATATGCATCGGTTTCGAATTGTGTCTTTGGTCAATAGTTGGGTTGCCCGGCTCCCATGCTTACCCTTGCGTTCCCGATTGTTCGGCTAAGGGTAAAGGGAGAACCACTGCGATTGTGCTTCTGGTTCAACTGGTCAAGCGCCTCAGTGGAGAAAGCCAAAAACTGACCATCACAATGAGCGCAAACTGGTCAGCGATCTGATGACTGTGTCAAACTACAGATCGATAGAGGTTACCCCATGGGCCTTTCATAAAATTGGCCGAAGTGTTAATGGCTTGACCTCAGCTGATGCCGAACACTAACCGGGGGCTAGTAACTGGCCTCCCAACTTTAAGCTCCTATGATCAAGTGAAAGTTATAAAGCCTGGATATCTGATTGCCTCGTTTCCGCTAACACAACTGCTTCCGGGCAACGAGACGTCGGCTAAGGGTGGTCTTGTTACTGCGGAAACACCATGCGTAGTATCTACAAAGGGGTAGAAGCCAACGATGGGCCACTTTCAAATGATAAACGGTCGCAACGGAGTCAAAATAAACATATATAATCAGCGTTTATATTCAATATACGAGCGCTGCCTTCCGTAATTATCATTACAAAGCCATAAATATGCATCAATTTGACTTAAGATTTTGGCCAAGCTGGGTTGCCTGGCTCCCGTGCTTACCCCTTACGTTCCCGATTGTTCGGCTAGGGGGTAAAGGGAGCACCTCTGTGATTGTTACTTCCAGGTCATCCGGGCAAGTACCTCAGAGTGGATGAAGCCGAAAGCTAGCCATCTTAAGAATATAATTGGTCGGCAACGACGAAAGTGAAATTTTTGGTTCATTAAAGACCATAGAGTTCGGGAACTTTTCCCCAACTAAATCCTCAATATTTTCCTCCCACATTGATCGGAGTGTAGGTTTCATGATCATGATCAACATGACAGCCTGGGAAAAGGAACTTATAACGGAACTATTTTTCGCAGAAGATGTTTTATAACATATCTCTCCGCGTACCTTTGTTTATAAAACCATATGGCCAGATTGCCTTGTGTTCCGTAAATCTTTGCCCTTATAAAGGCTTTATAAAGTAGGAAAACACTCCTTGGCTACTGGCCGAGGAGGTTGAAGCCGATGGTTGGTCAACAAAGTGTTGTACAATGTGGATCTGAGCATTAATGATGTAAAGTACTTGGATACATAGAATCATTACACATAAACTATGATTAAAATCAATATACTCTGGACATCGATCCTTAACTCGGTCATCCTTGCCCAAAATAAGGCTCGGGGGCTACTAGGCTTCGCTCTTCTCACTTAAAAACCATTAACGGGTTACATCGATCCCTTGATCTTGTGTTGCCACCTGACCAGTGGCTCGGGGGCTACTGCATTGACGATTCAATGCAGACAATTTACAAAGTGCGAAACAATTTCCGAGGAGATTATGATCATCAGGTTGGTCAGCCGCACCCAACCTGAGTCTCGAGGACTATGCACACCGCATTTCCATTCTGAAGTAGCTGTCGAGCTAGGAGTTGATCCTCAGGCCTTTTTCGTGAATCGACCTGAGTCTCAGGGGCTACTGGGATCAGCGGTTTGATTTTATCGTTCAGGTGCATCCCGGATATTAGGTCGGCATGCACCTTGAGGGCTACTGGCTATACATCTTGGAAGAGAATAAATTGCACAAATCGGAATTAAATTCACAAAAATCAGCCCACGACCGAGGTGGTGCACCACCTCGGAAGTTGTCCGGCATAAAGCTCGGATGCATGTGGCTGGCTCCATAGAGGGCATTTTCAGCATTAAGCTCGGTTGAACCCCTTCAACTTTTTCAAGACCAAGGTACTCTATGCCTCCTCGGATGTAGTCCGACGCCGGAGCTCGGATACAGTCCGGTGTTGGAGCTCGGATACAAACTGGCGTTGGAGCTTGGATACAGACCGGCGTTGGAGCTCGGCTGCAAAAGATACCTCGGATGCAGTCCGGCGTTGGAGCTCGGATGCAAGAGGATACCGCCGCACGGGAAACACTTCGATCCCGACGTGTGGCGTAAAAAATAACAAGGCATTGATAAAGGCCGAGAACTTAAAAGACTCCTCGGATACCCGACGTATGAACTCTTCGGATATACCTCGGCGATGCTCGAGATCGGAGATGGGAAGATTTGTTGAACCAGTTTTCAAGACCGATGACCGAAGATGAAGAACAATTTGGAAGAACCGAGGAGCGTCCCCAACTTAAAGACCAGTTCAGGGGGCTACTGACGGTGTCCTGGACTAGGGGGTACTCCCCGCGTCGTCTCCCGACCAGTGGGTCGGGCCGAGGACCCCCATGGCGGTTCACTAATGGGCCACTTTGGGCAGGCCATGACAAATACGAGGACGATTCTACAAGACTTGGTGATCCAGACAAGGACTCCTATCCACTGACGTAGCCGACTAGGACTCTTGTTATCCTAGGCCTCCGGTACATTATATAAGCCGAGGCCAGGCTAGTCGATAGATTATTATGACATTTGTCATCATACCCCTAGGGTTTAGACCAAAACATATGATCTAGATCAACTCTATACCTTGATACTTCATCAATATAAACAAGAGCAGGACGTAGGGTTTTACGTCCATAGAGAGGGCCCGAACCTGGGTAAAATACCATGTTCATCGTCCCTGTTACCATCGATCCGAGATCCATAGCTCGGGACCCCCTACCCCGAGGTCTGCCAGTTTTGACACCGACAAGGTCGTGCTAGCATGCCTCTGGGTTCACTTCATCCTCCAGGTAGAACCCACATTTTCGTTTTTGAGGATAACCGCATATTCCTTAACCGGAAAAGGTTGTGTCTCGCACGCACCCGCCAATATCCATCCGAACCAGCTACGACACTTTTTTTGTGCAAAGAGATGGATATGTTTGTATATCTGTTCGTCCATCAAGTGGGTTTTGCGTAGGTCCCACCTATCAGGAGGGGTGGAGAAATAAAAAGGAATCATAAAATGTTTCGCCACAGTGATTCGAAAGAGTGACCTCAACTAGCTAGTGGCACCTGTAGCGCTAGAAGGATGGGCACGTACACGGACACGTACCACTCCTTTTTTTTAACACTCACCGTTTTTTTTGAACACGTACCACTCCTCAGTACGCTACCCACATAGCCTTTTTGTTTTGTAGGTTGGTCTATCTAGCCGTCTAATCAACTGCCTGCATGCCGCTTCTCCTATTTACTCCATCGAGAACCGATTTTCCTCGGCTGCTTCACCTCTCCTTTATTTGCATTCAAACCCCACTGGATTCACATTGTTTTAACTTCTTCAGATACTCCCTAAACCCCTATAAATAATCATCTTCTTCCAGTTAGACTAGCCACCTAATCCTAATACTCGAAACCATAGCCCTCCGGTCCAGCGGTTCCAAATGGCAAACGAGATTAGCGTCAAACATGTCCTCATCGAAGGCTCGTTGAGGATAGCCGCCACCGTCACCGAGCACCCAAGGGTTGTTCGGGAGTGGATCAACGATGTATCCAACTCCCTCGAAAATTTGGAGATGAAGATCATTGGTCTCGACGCAGAGTACACCACGCGTGTCACTGGGGAGATTCAACGCGCCACCGTCCTTCAGCTGTGCGTCGGGGATGATGTTTTGGTGTTTCACATCATGCACGCGCCCTCCATACCAGTTGAGCTCCATGATTTCATGTCTCGGGAGGACATATACTTCTGTGGGGCAGCCATCGAAGGGGACAGACAAAATCTGGCGCCATACAACCTTGATTTGAAAAACATGGCTGACCTACAAATCAAAATTCCTGTATACGACTGTGATAAAGCAAAACCACCCCTATTCGACTTAGCAAATTCTGTGCTCGGAACAAATCTTCAGAAGTGTGAGGAGACGCTGGGATTAAGGTCGTCTGGATGGGAGAATTATCCCTTGACCTACGAGCGGATAAAATATGCTGCCCTCGATGCCCGTGTGAGTTTCGAGATAGCTGCAAGGTCAAAGGAGCTTGTTGCGAAGCTGTCTTCCACAGAAAATGAGAATAAGAAGAAGAAGAATAAGAAGAAAAATAAGAAGAAGCTACAGCAGGAGCAGGGCATTATAGATGGATGAACTATTTCCTCTCTTATTTAAAAAAAAATATTTCCTCTCTGTATATATTGCTAGATGAACTATTTCGCTGGTTGCATGTCTTTGGAACAAGTGTAGTTGCATAGGTCCGCTTGACTATAATGAACTATTTATCCTCCTAGTTTTCTCTACTACTCCTTGTAGTGATCGATATGCAATGCATGTGTCAGTAGACATGACAGCTTGTCCATGGAAGTTGAACTACGGCTACCATCACGTTTCTACCACTGCCACACGCGATTCCCACGACGTCGCTCCAACCCATGGCACCACGTCCCCCGATGTGCGCCTCACCCCTCTCGGCCCCACCGCCGCTCTGCCTTTGTGTGCATGACATGTGGGCCAGCTGAACTGTGGCAACCATCAAGTTTCTATCGCAGCCTCACACGATTCCCATGACCCTGCTCGAACCCACGACACCACATCCCCCAACCTACGCCTCACCCCTCTCGGCCCCATCGCCCCTCTGCCTTTGTGAGCATGACATGTGGACCAGCCACATGTAGAGTCCACATGTCATGGACTCAAAGGCAGGTGTAGTAAGGCACTGTAGCTCAGTCCTGTGGGCCCCGAGAGGGAAATGTAACTCCTGCGCTAGGCCTTGTGGTGCTACCGATGCACGAACTCGTGCCAAACTCGAGATTTGTTTCTTACTACTACCAATGTGCCGGCCCGTGCGTTGCATTGGATCCAAAGTAGTACACCTACTTGTTCACAAACTTGAAATATAAACACTCTAGTTTTGATATACATATATCAGTAAAAATAAATTATGCTTCACTCAAAATATATTTGTGGCACCCCGGCTCAGAGGAGACCAGAACGCCCCATATTCCAGCCCAGAGACAAGTCTTCTGGAATACGGCACTGCTTGGTATAGAACAAATCAGCTCTTTATTACAATTGCTATGGATACAGGGGTACACCGGCAAGGCGACACTATGCCGGCCAAGACGGTTCTATGCTAGCAGCGGAACAACTCGTAGCAGCGGAAAACTCTCGGGAGTGGAACAACGACGGCGGTGGTGAACTCCACTCCGTAGGGACTCTGGCTGGAACGCGTATCCTAGCGCACACACGTGGAATCCTCCACAAGCAATCAATCACGGAATGACCTGCAAACTGGCATAACACGCCAGGTGAGTACTTTGAATGTACTCACAAGCTCACCACAACCAAAGCAATCAAGGCAAACAATAGCATGACATTTACAGGTTAAACAATGATGAGCATGATAACATTAGAATAATCCAAGGCAAGCATGATAACAAGAAGATCAATGCAAGATGAGCATGGCATGAACATGATACTCCGAATATGAACCTGATGATATGAGCACTAGTATGCATGGGTGAATGCACATGTATACACTTACCCACATCGGAGGTTAACTCACAACCACCAATGTTGTCGCTTACCCTCGTGGACATCACACGATCATCTCTGGTTCAATCAAGCTTGGTATTAACAATACCATAGTGGTAACATGATCACAAGGAGCTTGATCTTTACCCGGGATCACCTCATGACACCACAAAAATCAACCAACTTTGGTATCCATGATACCACGGTGATCTGCTCGTGATCACACAAAGATCAACCAACTTCGGTATCCACGATACCACGGTGATCCTCTCATGATCACATAAAGATCAACCAACTTCTTCTTCATTGAACCGGGTTTGTTATTAGCAAGATTATCATTATTAATGTTGACCCATAGTGTGACCTACTACAAACAGGGCCCTTATCCGCGGGCACGGCTATCGATAGATTAAACACACTCTGCAGAGGTTAGCACACTGTACCCACACCACAGAACCCATGGCCTCGTGCTCCCATTCGGGTGGCCCAATGGCGTTCCGACAAACCAATCTATTTCATGACACTCTCCAGGCCACTCCGACCAACTCCCCTTTGGGCTAAGTCATGGGTGGCCCCGATGCCACTCTAGACATCCAACGACTACCGTTGTGGCAAAACATAAATGGTCCCAAACGGGGACAATGGTACCAAACAACTCACGGGCACACAAGGCTTATGGCCACCTACCTAATCAGGGTAGCGTGCGCACATAACCTTCCCTAGTTGGAGGCACCGGCGAGAGGCATGACAATAGACCGGACTGGGGTCATCCCATAAAGACAAATATGGTTGCACTGGGAAGCTCGATTCGGTGGCACCATGACTCAGCCAACAGTTGTTCAAGTTTGATTAACATCAGATTTAACTTGAATGCAAATGAGCTGAGTCATAATAAAATAGCATGAAAAAATGCATATGAACATGATATCAACTTGAGCATGGATGGTAAGCATAACCATATGACAATGATGAATCGTTTAACCTACGGGATGCAAACGAGCATGGCATAGCGATGATCATGCAGAGCATAAGTACTTGCATAATAGACTATAGTAAAGCATATGAGCATATCATTATTATTGCTAACATGACAATAATAATATTCACAAGTAAATATATAACTAACATCATGCACTAGAGCAAAGCATGATGGAAAACATGGATCCACAAACCGTGTCGAAATATCAACAACGGTATTTAAATAAGCAACAAATGTTTTAGATATTCAAGTGGAAACCACAAATATTGTAAGACCATCATGCAAGTGGCTGGGGTGGCTTGCCTTGGGTGGAGGAAATCACCGGGGAGAAGTGCGAAGCACTCGCGGAAAGATTCACCGGAAACAGTTCTCTCCCAGAGGGGGATGTTTTAGGGCAAGGGTAAAATGGTCATTTTCGTAGTGTGAAAACATTATGAAAATGGTACCAACATAACGGTCTCGACGAGACGAAGACGTGGGCCTTGGAATCACCTCATTTGGAGTTACGGCCGCGAAGAAACGGCCATTCGTTCGATAGGCAGAAAAATAAATAAAAAGTATTCATTTCCTGCGCTTAACCGACGAACGCCTGCAAACTAACCCTTTCGGCCGGCGGGGTTAAACTGAAAGCGCACTTTATAAAATACGCTTTCGCGAACCGAAAACGTATCCAGAGCTAATGCGCTTCCACTTAATAGTGCGGGCCCGGGGTGGTCAACGCCTGAGAGGCTGACGTGCGGGCCCCACACCCCTCTCTCTCTCCTCCCTGCCCCCTTCTCTTACCTCCCGACGAATAGAGGAGGGAGTAAGGCAGCGGCGAGGCCGGCACCGGCCCAGCCAACTCCAGCCACCCCCGGCGAGGGCACTGGCACCGGCGGGTGCGCCGCGGAGTGCCGCGTCCGGGAGGGGCCGCAGGAGCAGCGGGGAACGGCCGTGGGGCCGGCTGCGGTGGAGGACAGAGGAGGGCTCCTGCGAAGGGATCGGGCAGTTCCGGCTGTCTCAGGCCACGGCGAGGACACCGGCACGCTCAGGGAGGAGCTCCGCGTCCGGTAGAGTGCAGTAGCCGCGCTGGGGAGGGCTGCAACGTGTTGACACCAGATTTTGGCATGGTCAAAAACATAATTAAGAAGCCTCAAATGGAAAAGTGCTCAAAGTGAGAAAGTTCTGTATCGTCGAGATAAGAAACTTTGATTTTTGGGCCATAACCATCCGAGCTCAGCTCTAAGGCCGAAGTTGTGTTCGAAGTGCTGAGATTTTGTATGCAGAACACTATTTGGCTGATTACGCCCCCAAGATGGCCTCATATGAGAAACGTTTCTACACGGATTGTCTTCGTCTCGTCGAATCGGTCGATTTTGATATAAAAATCGTCTCAATCCGAGATCGTATGCAAAAGTTACGGCCGTTACAAGATGCTGCTGCAGCAGAGGGCGGTAGTACCGCTCCCATAAGCGGAAGTACCGCTCGAGCGGTACTACCGCGCTACCACTACCGCCCTACTACCGCTTAAAAATTGTTTCTGAACCCCCGAGCGGAAGTAGTGCGGTACTTAGCTGTGCCCAGAGTGGTACTACCACCCAGAGCGGTACTACCGTGCCCAGAGCGGTACTACCGCTTGCCGTCACGCAGATTCGGGCAGATTTTGGAGAGTCCGAGTTTGGCTAGAATTTTTTGACCCTTTGGAAGGAAATTTGGGTCCCTGACTTGTACGGGAAGTCCAACCCCCTCTTAAATAGAAGAGGTGATGGCCGATTGAAACAACAACACACAATCGAACAAACACATCTACATCTTTTACCCTACTTTTATCCCTCTCCCTTGTATCTTTCTTCTCGTTCTTCGTTCGTTCTTAGTATTGGAGTGCGGCGAACCTCGAGGTCCTAGGGGCGAGCGAATCGACCTAGGGCAGCCCATCGTCCATCCGTGACTCCTGACGGGTTCCATCCCGGAGAAGCGGTGCGTCGGGTCTCAAAAGCGCCGGCCGGATTGTCTTGCGTATCGCGCTTCCGGCAGGCCTCCCTCGACGTGCGCTGCGGTGCATCACCCCCGGCGTCGAGGGTACGCGTGACGCGTTCGTGTGTCAACACACTTTTTGGCGACTCCACTGGGGATCGAAGCTTTGAACAGTCTCCGGCCCGTTCTTGCTATGAAGAGATCGTCATCTAGGGTTTGCAATCTACAAAGGTAATATGAATACCCAATTCACTTATGTAGATGCAAATAATGCATATGTTGTTGCTAGATCGTCTAATGAGCATAATGTATCGTCTAGCCCTAGTTTTATCAATCATGCATCTAATTATGTGCAACAGCCAATTCAGAATAATCTCCATGCTTCAACTTCGTATAATTTTAGCAACATGCAACATATGTATCCCAACTCCCATGCATCGGCAACCCCACAAATCTATATGCCGATGAACAACATGATGAGTTCGGTTAATCAAGTTGAAACACCCCATGTAGTAACTTCCCATAGCATGCAACAAGGTGTTTCACCTTTTTATTCATCGGCAACAAACATGCAATATGTCAATCCAAATATGCCGGTGGATCGGGGAATTGGCTATGCTACTACTAGTTATTCGGCCAATTACCATCAACCATCATATGCTACACCTCATACTAGTAATGCGTCAGCACCGTATGCAACTGTTGATATTCATAATTCGGCTTCACACCTTCATGGTCATAGCCGAATAAGTGATAAATTTGCAGGAGCATACATGCCTTCATCGAATATTGTAGCATATAATGCATCCTCTACACAATTGCAAAATTTTGGCAACACCTCATTGCCAAAAAAATCTGAAAGTACTATGGAGCAATCCCTTACAGAAGCTGACGTGGCTGCGTTAAAAAAGAGGCTATCCCAAAATGACAGGATTAGTGCTCTTTGCCTTGAACAATATGATAAGGGGTTAGTTCCTGATTATAATGCAAGAAAAGCTAGAGTTTTGCAAGAAGATGAATCATTGCCAATTGATAGACTATGCGAGGAAAAATATAGTTCTACACCAATGCATATGTCTTCACCTACTACCGTAGCATATCATGTTCCCCCTATACAATTACAGAATTTCGGCAACTCATTGCCGAAAGAATCTAAAAGCATTGGGGGGCAATCATATCCGGAGTGGGCTGAAATTGAGAAAAAGCTTAAAGCCAATTTTGCCGCTCGCCGCCAGAAACAAATAGAAAAAGAATTGGCTCAAAGAAAAGAAGCATTGCCGGTTGATATCATTGATGAAAAGAATGATGATTCGAAGAGTGAAAGTTCTTTGGCTGGAAAAGCCAAATCAACTAGTGTGAATTCCGAATCCATCAAATCCAAAGAGGCAAGTACCATTGAGAAAGGGCATGGCAAGCACAAAACAGCTGTGCTTGATTTTTCTGAAGTTGAGGGAACCTATTTCCTGCCCTATGAGTTCCATGCCAAAGAAATTGATGAGCATCAAGAACAAAGTGATATGGCCGAACAGAGTTTGGTTAATGATGAACATCAGGAGCACAAACGTGCAGCTGAGCAAAATTCGCTTGATAATCATTCGAGTGATGAAGCATGGAATCAAGAAAAAGACGAGGACAAGACACTGGAGAGTCATTCAAAACTGGAGCAAGGTATTATTCAAGTGATGCAACCATCATACTCTCCCAACGTGTATAAAGAGGTATGTCTACCAAGTGATTTACCTATTTTCAGATTTGGTCACAACTTTATTGTTGATACATCTATTGAAAAAATTATCATAAATACTTTTGAAAGACCAATGAAGAAGGGTAATTTACTTGTTAGCAATAAAATTGTTATAGAACATATCGGTCAATCTATTGTGCCATTTATAAAGACCGATAGTGACTTATTATTGCAACCAAAGTTTTCCCCATTGCTTTATCAAAATTTCATATCTATTTGGGTAGCTTTGCTTGTTTCATACTTGGCTTGCACTTGGTCTCAATTGAGACATATGTGTTCTAACTATATTCGTTTTAGAAATTTAAAGCCAAGGTTAAATTCTATTGAGAAAACCGATGCTAGTATAATATCCTATCCAAAGACATCGGAGATAGAGTGCAAAACACAATGCATAGCCGAATGGGGTGATGCAAAATCTGAACCATTCGTTTGCTTAACTCCAAAGTTGTTCTCACAACAAGATCGGCTAGAGAATAAAAAGTTTACCTTCAATTCAAGTATGTGTGATCAAATGTTTGATTTGTTGCTGAAAAATAATTACATAAGAATTCGTGATCACCATGTTGAGCCATCTATCCAAGGACTAATGTATTGTAAGTTGCATGATTCGTTCAAGCATAATTTTGAGGATTGCAACATGTTTCGTCAAATAGTTAAATCGGCCATTGAAAGAGGACGATTGAAATTTGTTGAAACACCAAGAGATGACCAGTCTATTCTGATTGGTCCTGATGGCAAAAGGTTTTTGCATCGGCTACTTCAAGCCGATCCATTTAAAGAGAAGGTAAAAACTGCAGGTGACGGGATCAAGCTTTCAAGTAAAGAAGTTGTTGAAGAGCATAATGAACATAATCTTGAGGGTGAGAATTCTGTCAAAGCTACAATGAAGACGCCAAGGACTGGGGGGCAGCAAGCAAATTCAGAGATCGGTGCAAGCACAATCAAAGAAAACAAAGGCCGAGATAAGCACAAAGGTAAAAAGCCAAAAGTCACTTTCACACAGCTATTGGAAAAATATCAGAAGATAAGTGCAGAGAAGAATGCATATCAGCCAAGTAATACAAAGAAACCAAGATCACCCCCTAGGCGCAAATCTGAAGACCGGTATTGGCAGAAGGGGAATTTCAATGCATCATATTCATATCCTTATTTTGGGCCGTCAGTGCCAATGCCGTGGATGCCTCCCTATGCTCACGTAAATCCATATTCATCATGGGACATGTATGATTCAAGTGCACATTCTCCATGTTATTTTAAACCATCTCATCAAAGGTGTGCAGCTCCAAGAAGATCAACATTTGATGAACGATTACATAACCAAGACCGTTTCATTCAAAAGGAATCGGTCCGGAGCTCAAGAAAGAAGACAGAGGTGGTCAAGCAAGTATACTGGGTCAAGAAAGATGGTCATAAGTGTTCTACTTCAGATTTGATCTCAAATGAGCAAGAGCCAATTAATGTGTTGACATTGGCTACAAAAGGTAAAGAAGAGGAACAAACAAATATCCAAGATCACGATGCCAAATCTGAAGAGAAGGAGTTGGGAATGCGCAAGGTCAGAAAAGAATTGCCATTGGTCAAAACGGAATCATGGCCGAGGTGCCCACTCGGCTTGTCATATTGGCAAAAGAAGGAATTGCAAAAGCTAAGTGCACAAGAGCTGAGAAAGAAGAACATGACATGGATTCCCAAGAAGAGCAGTCAAACCAAAAATGATGTGCAAGCTTCTATTGTAACAAGTACAACAAAAGTAAAGAAGGAGAAAGAATCTCATAAGAAATCCAGCCGAAGGTTTCCATCACCCCATCAAAATCTTCGGTTAGCACATCATCCATATTCATCAAACATGCCATTGATGCCTATGCCATGGAACTCATCCTCAGGTACGATTGGTTACCCTCCATGGGCTTATATTGATCCATGGATACAATACAATTTTCTACATCACAAGAGGGTATTACCAAATCACTATACATTTGGTTAGTTACATATTTGTTGCTAATCCAAAAAAGCTGAAATATTTGATTGTTATTTCATTTGTTTATTTCGGCTATACGTGCTTTGGTGGATGAAGTTTACATGGACCTTATGGTAATGGCCGATATTTATCTATCGTCCTAAGAGTATGTCAATGCATTCCAAATATGTTGCGACATTATGACCGATGCCATTCAAAATATGGTGCGACCAATTCATAGCAAAATTGGTGAGTGGGCTTATGCTTTGTCTTGATAAAATTTGGCCTACAAATCTTCCAAATTTATGAGAGGCCAAATCATTGTTAATTCTATTATTGAGCATCGGATTTATGACATGCATGATATATTAATATTAGCCTTGTCTCTCTAGTACCATGGAGATTATTTTTTTGACGGTTCAGTTTGTAGCAACGGCCAAGGTGTTGGTATTGCTTATATATCTCCTCATGGTGCTGTCTTCGAAGCCTCATGCCGCTTAGAATATTTTTGCACAAATGATCAAAGCCGAATATGCTTTGTTATTCGGATTGGAGCTTTTTCTTGCTATAGGTGCTACACATATTGATGCTTTTGGTGATTCGTTATTAGTAGTACGAGAGGTATCCAAAGTTTTTAAATTTTTAGATGAATCACTTAATGTTTATCTTGATAAATGTCTAGATATAATTTCTACTTTGGATCACTTTAGCATTGCTCATATATCTAGACATGATAATTGGAGAGCAAATGAGTTGGCACAACAAGCATCCGGCTATCATGTCGATCATGGCATGTTTCATATCTCTCAAAAGCCGATGTCTTGTCTTGCTAATATAGGAGAGGCCGAACCAGAGCCCACTGATTCGGTCACTAACAATAAATCTAGTGCAGGTGAAAATCATGACTGGAGGAAGCCCATTATTGATTACTTGTGCAATCCGAGTGGAAGGGTGGACATGGCTGTTCGGCGCATGGCTTTTAAATATACAATGAGAGACGATGGTCTTTATCGCCAAACGGTTGAAGATGTTCTTTTGAAGTGTCTGGACGAGGACCAAGCAAGAGTTGCTATGGGAGAGGTTCATGAAGGAATTTGTGGCACTCATCAGTCGGCCCCCAAGATGAAATGGTTGTTACGACGTGCTGGATTTTATTGGCCGACGATGATTAATGATTGCTTTAGGTATTATAAAAGATGTGAAGCTTGTCAAAAGTTTGGTGATATTCAGTTGGCTCCTGCTGCCATGTTACATCCTATTATCAAGCCGTGGCCTTTTAGAGGTTGGGGATTAGACTTTATTGGAGAAATTCATCCTTCCTCTTCAAAGGGGCATCGGTTCGTGTTGGTGGCAACTGATTATTTCACTAAATGGTCTGAAGCAGTACCTCTCAAGAATATGACACATACGGAGGTAATTCAATTCATAAGTGAGCACATTATTCATAGATTCGGAATTCCGCAAACATTAACTATGGATCAAGCTCATCTTTCATGTCTCATCAAGTTAGAGAATTTGCCGAATCATATAAGATAAAGTTGCTCAATTCCTCCCCGTATTATGCTCAAGCCAATGGACAAGCTGAGTCTAGCAATAAAATTTTGATCAAGCTCATCAAGAAGAAGATTGAGGATAATCCAAGGAGATGGCATGAACTATTGTCCGAGGCTTTGTGGGCACATAGAATCTCAAAGCATGGTGCGACAAAGGTAACTCCATATGAGCTCGTATTTGGTCAGGAGGCCGTTCTACCGGTGGAAGTGAATTTGAATGCTTTGAGAATAGCCAAACAAAGTGATTTATCGGCAGTGGACTTTTATAACTTGATGATGGACAATATTGATGAGGTTGCCGATAAACGCTTGGCTGCATTAAAGGCCATAGAGAGAGACAAGTTGAGGGTAGCAAGAGCCTACAATAAAAAGGTCAAGTTGAAGAATTTTCAGATTGGTGATCTTGTGTGGAAGGTGATTCTACCGATTGGTTCAAAGGATAAGAAGTTCGGGAAGTGGTCTCCAAGCTAGGAAGGTCCTTTCAAGATTGCAAGAATAGTTCCCGGAAATTCGTATTTGGTGGAATCCATGCAAGGAACATTGCTACCTCGAGCTCTCAATGGCAAATATTTGAAAAAGTACCACCCAAGTGTGTGGCAAGAAGCCTAAATAGGCAATGGCCGATATATAATTATCGCCCTAAGAGCAAAGACATGGCCGATATATGATTATCGCCCTAAGAATATAAATGGCCGATGGAGTGTTGACATCGTCCTTAGAACAAGCTCTATACAAGTTATTTTTCGGCACACAAGTTTTGCCGAAAAACAGGGGGGCATGTGTTGACACCAGATTTTGGCATGGTCAAAAACATAATTAAGAAGGCCTCAAATGGAAAAGTGCTCAAAGTGAGAAAGTTCCGTATCGTCGAGAGAAGAAACTTTGATTTTTGGTCCATAGCCATCCGAGCTCAGCTCTAAGGCCGAAGTTGTGTTCGAAGTGCTGAGATTTTGTATGCAGAACACTATTCGGCTGATTAGGCCACCAATATGTCCTCATATGAGAAAAGTTTCTACACGGATTGTCTTCGTCTCGTCGAATCGGTCGATTTTGATATAAAAATCGTCTCAATCCAAGATCGTATGCAAAAGTTACGGCCGTTACAAGATGCTACTGTAGCAGAGGGCGGTAGTACCGCTCCCATAAGCGGAAGTACCGCTCGAGCGGTACTACTGCGCTACCACTACCGCCCTACTACCGCTTAAAAATTGTTTCTGGACCCCCGAGCGGAAGTAGTGCGGTACTTAGCCGTGCCCAGAGTGGTACTACCGCCCAGAGCGGTACTACCGTGCCCAGAGCGGTACTACCGCTTGCCGTCACGCAGATTCGGGCAGATTTTGGAGAGTCCGAGTTTGGCTAGCGTTTTTTGACCCTTTGGAAGGAAATTTGGGTCCGTGACTTGTACGGGAAGTCCAACCCCCTCTTAAATAGAAGAGGTGATGGCCGATTGAAACAACAACACACAATCGAACAAACACATCTACATCTTTTACCCTACTTTTATCCCTCTCCCTTGTATCTTTCTTCTCGTTCTTCGTTCGTTTTTCGTATTGGAGTGCGGCAAACCTCGAGGTCCTAGCGGAGAGCGAATCGACCTAGGGCAGCCCATCGTCCATCCGTGACTCCTGACGGGTTCCATCCCGGAGAAGCGGTGCGTCGGGTCTCAAAAGCAACGGCCGGATTGTCTTGCGTATCGCGCTTCCGGCAGGCCTCCCTCGACGTGCGCTGCGGTGCATCACCCCCGGCGTCGAGGGTACGCGTGAAACGTTCGTGTGTCAACACAACGGTGGCGCCACGCGGTGGCCGTAGAAGCGGGCGGCGGCCGCACGTGGGCATGCGACCACAAAGGCTCCGGCGATGGGAGGAGGGGGTGGGGAAGTTCGCTGGAGTATGGGGAAGCTCATGGTGGTGGCAACAAGGAGAGGGAGGGTTCAGTTCCCTCGAATCCGAGCCGAGGCCGAGTGGCAGCAATGGTGGACAACGGTGAAGGGAGCGACTCCGGTGAGGAAAAGAGAAGGCAGAGGGGTGGATGATGATCAGCAGAGCACAGCAAAGCTATTTATAGCCACGGGTGAGGGAGTCCTGGACTAGGGGGTCCTCAGGTGTCCGACTCAATTGACATGGGCCGGACTGTTGGGCCACATTGGATATGAATCAGAAGATCAGCCCCGTGTCCGGATAGGAGTCTTTGTCATCTTAATATGTTCTCCAAGGCAAGTCTAGGTGTCCTGGCGTGATTATTCCTTTCTCTTTAACTGACTATGTGTAACCCTAGGACCCTCCGGTGCATATATAAACCAGAGGGTTTAGTCCATAGAGGATAGCAGAACAAGCATAGGCATACCCCTCTAGGGTTTAGCTAATACGATCTCGAGGTAGATCAACTCTTGTAATCATCATCCACATTGAATATAATCAAGTAGGATGTAGGGTTTTACCTCTTAGAGAGGGCCCGAACCTGGGTAAACTTCATGTTCCCTGTCTCCTGTTCCCCATTGATCCAAGATCCACAGCTCGGGACCCCCTACCCGAGATCTGCTGGTTTTGACACCGACATTGGTGCTTTCATTGAGAGTTCTATTGTGTGGTCGCTAAAAGGATCGATGGCTTGCCTTATCATCAACAATGGCATCATCTCCGGGGAAACTTTCGTCCCCGGACAGCTCTTCGCGTTCGGCAGTTTCGTCCTACGCGCCAACTCGACCGGTCATCTAGACCAGGTCGACAGCTTTGCCCCTGGTCGTCAGATCAGGTTCGGAGGCCTGGATTACGTCGCCGATATCCGAGTCGATCTGATCTTCGAAGGGTTCGCGGCCTCGCCCAACACACCCAATAATCTCGAAGCGACATCTTTGGACCTACCATCCGGCGCCGTCCAGGGGCTGACTCTCTGTGCATCACCACCCTTGAGCTCGGGTCCGTTCTCACCATCCGAAGACAGGGAGTCAGGCCCCGCCAGACCCGTTACTCTCGTCACGCACCTAGATTTAAGCTCAGGCCCGACCTCACCGTCCGCGAACCAGGAGTCAACCATGGCCGGACTCATCACTGTCGATCCGGACTCTCTCCCGAATAGGAGCTCGACTGCAATATCCTGGCATCCGGAGTTGACGTCTGCCGGACATACCTAGGCCCTTGATCCTGAGAACGGTCCTGCAGACCCCAGTGCCACCGGTCCCGCCCAGCTCGCATTACTAAATGAAGCGCTGGACTGGATTCAATCTCTAACCATCACCGAGGATCTACCCCGGGTTTGTGCTCGGCCCGATCTTGAGGCCGAACTCAGGGAACTTTGCGTCCTGCCCACCACCCACTTCATAGCCACTGTCGAGGATTTAACCGACATGCTAGACTATGCTTCCGAGGAAACAGACGGCATGGACGAAGACGTCGAAGACGAACCTAGCGAAACACCGCCCGCCACCGGGCGCTGGATGGCTACCTCAACATACGATGTTTATCTGGTGGATACTCCCAAGAAGGATGACAACGGCACTCCCAAACAGGGTGAGGATAAGCCCGTTGAAGAACCACCAAAGCGCCGATGACAGCGGCGCCGATCTAGGTCACGTCGGGGCAGGGAAAGTAACACTAGCACCAGGCAGGATGATACCCTGGATAACGTCGACGAACACGACAACCTCGCCGCCCCCGAGCACCAACCACACATATCGGAGGAGCTTGAGGGCCAGTTCAACCCCGAAGAGCCCGAAGACCGCAACGACTCTGAAGATAGTAACTATCTAACCCTCTCTGAAGAGGACGTTAGCCTCGGCGACGAAGAGTTCATCGTCCCTGAGGAACCGCTCGAGCACGAATGCTTCAAGCGGCAGCTTATAGCTACCGCCCGAAGCCTCAAAAAGAAACAGCAGCTACTAAAGGCTGAACAGGACACCCTCAATGACAGGTGGACTAAAGTCCTGGCGGCCGAGGAGGGATATGGCTATGAACGACAAACCAAAAGCTATCCCAAGCGCAAGCTACTGCCACAATTTGACGACGAGGCTCTCGCGCCCATACCGTCAAGGTACAACCAGGCAGACCAGCCTGACCGTCCACCTCAAGGACGGGACAGGACGGCTGATGGAGCCAAACACCAGCCCACTCCCCCTCGCCATAAGGGCAAGGAAGCGGTGCAGTCGGGCTATAAGTACGACATGCGTCAAGATCTAGCCAATAGAGCCGGCCAGACCAGGTCCATTTATGGATCAAGAAGACACGCCCCTACAGGAGATGATGTTTATCAAGCCTGGCGTGACCGGAACGACAGAGCTCCAGACCAATACCGAACTCAAATGTCAAATGGTCTTCGGCGCGACAAAGCTCGGGTCAGGGGCGCCGCGCACCCAATGTGCTTCACAGATGAGGTGATGCGGCACCAGTTCCTAGAAGGGTTCAAACCCATAAATATTGAACAATACGACGGGACAACGGACCCGGCAGTGTGGATCGAAGACTTCCTTCTCCACATTCATATGGCTTGAGGAGATGATCTCCACGCCATAAAATACTTGCCATTAAAGCTCAAAGGACCAGCGAGACACTGGTTGAATAGCCTCCCCGAAAACTCTATAGGGAGTTGGGAGGACCTCGAAGACGCATTCCGAGCTAACTTCCAGGGCACCTACGTCTGGCCATCGGACGCAGACAACTTGAGTCACATAATCCAACAGCCCGGAGAGTCAGCCCAGCAGTTTTGGAATCGGTTTTTAACCAAGAAGAACCAAATCATCGACTGTTCGGACGCCGAAGCCATAGCCGCATTCAAGCATAGTATTCGCGACGAGTGGCTTGCCCGACAGCTCGGCCAGGACAAGCCGAAGACAATGTCGGCCCTTACCGCACTTATGACCCACTTTTGCGTAGGCAAAGATAGCTGGTTGGCTCGTAGAAGCAATGACATGACAGACCCCGGCACCTCAGAGGTCCGGGACAGAAACGGGAAGCCGTGGTGCAACAAGAATAAGCGCTGAAACAACAATGGAGAAGCAGATGACACGACAGTTAACGCCAGATTCAGCAACTCCAAGTCTGGTCAACGGAAGAAGCCCTTTAAAGGAAATAAGGATGGACCATCCGCCTTAGACAAAATATTGGAGAGGCCCTGCCAGATTCATGTCACTCTGGACAAGCTGGCCAACCACACCAACCATAACTGTTGGGTGTTCAAACAGGCTGGCAAGATCAACGCCGAAGACAAGGGCAAGGGCCCCCAGAGCGAGGACGATGAAGAGCCTCGTGGCTCGAACACCGAAGGGCAAAAGCAATTCCCCCCTGAGGTAAAGACAGTCAACATGATTTATGTCACCCACATACCGAAGAGGGAGTGCAAGCGTGCACTACGGGACGTCTATGCCATGGAGCCTGTAGCTCCAAAATCCAACCCCCTGGTCGGCCTGTCCGATCACCTTTGACCGAAGAGACCACCCAACCAGTATCCATCACGGAGGTTCGGTGGCCCTGGTCCTCGATCCCATAGTCGATGGGTATCACCTCACTAGAGTCCTCATGGACGGAGGCAGCAGCCTGAATTTAATCTACGAAGACACAGTAAGGAAGATGGGTATCGATCTGTCAAGAATCAAGCCCAGCAACACTACCTGTAAGGGAGTGATACCAGGTGTCGAAGCCCGCTGTTCGGGCACAATAACTCTAGAAGTAGTGTTCGGCTCTCCGGACAATTTCCACAGCGAAGACTTGATCTTTGACATCGTCCCCTTCCGCAGTGGTTATCATGCATTACTGGGATGTACTGCGTTCACCCGCTTCAATGCGGTCCCGCATTATGCTTATCTAAAGCTCAAAATGCCCAGACCCAGAGGCGTCATTACAGTCAATGGCAACACGGAGCGTTCCCTCCGAACTGAGGAACACACCGCGGCGTTGGCGGCCGAAGTGCAATGCAGCCTGGAAGGGCCAAAGCACCCGCTCTCCGTCAGGGGACGCAACTCGAGCAAATGCGCCTGACCTGCACCACACCACGTGGAGTCGCTTGACGCTCAACTCGAATAGCAACTCGTCCTCTGTAGCACACCCACTTCACCAGTAAAGCACATGCCTCGCATGCACAACTTCACGCTTAAAATACCTTGGGTAGCTCCAGGGGTAATCTCATCAAACAGTCCAAAGCTTGGTTCAACCTCACTAGGACTATCCAGGTCTTCGGATCACCTTAGGTTCCATTAAGGACTTACTCGGCGTAAAGCTACACACAAGGCGGCGACCCTTCTAGACCCTCCTTCGCAGGGCTCAATCGTCGGACACGTACCTCTCAAGGATCTTTTCCCTCAAAGGAGCAAAGGCGTAGACGTGCAACAGGATTCAGTAGGGATGTCAAACCACGTGTTACAACCCTGTGTAAACCTTTCCCTTGTATAAAATTCCTATGAAATATATGTATCCCATTAGCTTCGATAGTTTACGTTGTACGGATAGACGTCTCTCAAAGAGCACAAAGGACTACCATGTTACCCTTAAATTTTCGATCTATTCGGTCGTTTCTGTGTACATTCCTTTTTTCCTTTCCTCTTAATTTTGTAAACACCGAAGTGCACCGTTCTGGTGATCGTTATTCGTACACCGGCTTCTAAACCGGCGGCTGTTAATCACCCTGTACATAAAAGCCCGAACACCTCTTTCCGAAGTGTTCGGCGTCTCGGATATTGCATTATATGCATTGGTTCCGAATTATGTCTTGGGTCAATAGTTGGGTTGCCCGGCTCCTATGCTTACCCTCTTACGTTCCGCACGTATGCTTCTATGGTTCAGACTCAGTTAGAACAAGCTTCTAAATCTCAGAGTGATTTGCTTGATGAAATGAATAGAAATATGCATGATCATGCCGTTAGAGTTATGACTAGGGGTGGTAGAATGACTCAGGAGCCACTTTATCTTGAGGGACACCCCAAGAGAGTTGAGCAAGACTCTCAAAGAGCTACTGTTGATGCTCCTAGTTCTTCTAAAAAGAAGAAGAAAAAGAAAAATGATAGGACTTTGCATGCTTCTAGTGAACCAGAGGTAGAAAAACCCTCTGATGTTAATCTTGATGTTTCTATTTCTGATGCTGAAACACAATCAGGTGATGAACATACACCTGATGTTACTAATGAGGTTCTTGCAGATGCTCAGCTAGAAAATGTTGGAGAACCAGACAATGATATTGATACAAAACCTGCTGAAGATCTTGATAATCCACCGCCTAAAAACAAAAGGTATGAGAAAAAGGACTGTGTTGCTAGGAAGCACGGTAAGGAAAGAGAACCATGGGTTTAGAAGCCCATGCTTTTTCCTCCTAAGCCTTCCAAAAGTAAGGATGAGGAAGACTTTGATCGCTTTGTTGAAATTCTTAGACCTGTTGTTTTACGTACTCGCTTTATTGATATGTTGAAAATGCCTCCTTATGCTTAGTATATGAAATATATTGTTACAAATAAGAGAAAGATCCCCGAGGCTGAAATTTCTACTATGCTTGCAAATTATTCTTTTAAGGATGGTGTGCCTAAGAAATTGGGTGAGCCAGGTATACCAATTATACCTTGTTCCATTAAGAGAAATTATTTTAGAACTTCTTTATGTGATTTGGGAGCTGGAGTTAGTGTCATGCCTTTCTCTTTATATAAAAGACTTGATTTGAATAAACTCACTCCCACTGAAATTTCTTTGCAGATGGCTGACAAGTCAACAGCCATTCCTATCGGTATTTGTGAGGATGTGCCCGTTGGGTTGCAAATATTACTATCTTAATAGACTTTGTTATACTTGATATGCCTGAGAATGACAACTTGTCGATTATCCTTGGTAGACCCTTCTTGAATACTGCAGGGACTATTATTGATTGCAACAAAAGCAAAGTCACTTTTCATGTCAATGGTAATTGATACATCTCCAACGTATCTATTATTTTTGCTTGTTCCATGCTATGATATTATTATTCTTGGATGTTTTTATTATCATTTTATACATTTTTATATCATTTTTGGGGACTAACCTATTAACTTAGTGCCACGTGCCAGTTCCTGTTTTCTGCCCTATTTTTGTTTTACAAAAAATCAGTACTAGATAAGATCAAATCGTCCCGAAACTTTTTGGAGATTTTTTTTCTGAGGATAAGGATCACCAGGAACTTGGAGGCCAAGGAAGATAAGACTGGAGGGCCCCACATGGCACAAAGGCGCGCCCCAGGGGGGCGCGCCCCAGTGCCATGTGGGCCCCTCCTTGCACCAATTGACCTACCTCCACCACTATAAATTCAGAAGAATTCCAAAACCCTCAGGGGAGTCCACGAAATACTTTTTCCGCCACCGGAAGCCTCTGTTCTTGGTAGATCCCATCTGGAGGCCTTCTCCGGTACTCTGCCGAAGGGGGAACTCATCACGGAGGGGCTCTACATCAACCTTGCTGCCTCTCCGATGATGCGTGAGTAGTTCACCATAGACCTACGGGTCCGTAGGTAGTAGCTAGATGGCTCTCTCTCTTTGTGATCTCAATACAATGGTCTCCATGATCTTCATGGAGATCCATCCGATGTAATGACTTTGTGCGGTGTGTTTGTTGGGATCCGATAAATTGTGAGTTTATGATCAGATCTATCCTTGTTTTATTTGAGTTCTTTGCTGATCTCTTTTATGCATGATTTAGTATAGCCTTGTATTTCTTCTCCAAAGTTTTGGTTTGGTTTGGCCTACTAGATTAGATCTTCTTGCAATGGGAAGAGTTGCTCGGTAATGGGTTCGATCTTGCGGTGCTCAGTCCTAGTGACAGAAGGGGAATTGACATGCAAGTATTGTTGCCATTAAGGATAACAAGTTGGGATGAATTCTTATATGATTTTATCTTGACTACATCATGTCATCGTTCTTAATGCATTACTTCGTTCTCTTGGATATAATACACTAGATGCATGCTGGATAGCGGTCGATGTGTGAAGTAATAGTAGTAGATGCAGGCAGGAGTCGGTCTACTTGATTTGGATGTGATGCCTATATCATGATCATTGCCTTGGATAGCATCATAATTATTCGCTTTTCTATCAGTTGCCTAACAGTAATTTGTTTACCCACCGTATGCTATTTTCTTGAGAAAGATGCCACTAGTGAACTCTCCGGCCCCGGGTCTACTTTTATCATAAGATCTATCTTGTTTACTTATAAAAAAATACCAAAAATACTTGCTGTACTTTTTTATCTTTTATTTATTTATCAATCTATCAATCTATCATATACCATTTAATCTCGTTACTTGGCCACCGAGAGATTGACAACCTCTCGTTTGCATTGGGTGCGAGGGTTTGCGTTTTTTGTGTAGGTGCTGTTTACGTGGTGTTGCTTGGTTCTCCTTCTGGATTGATAACCTTGGTTTCTTAAGGAGGGAAATACTTACTCTACTGTGCTGCATCATCCTCTCCTCTTCGGGGATAAAAATCCAACGCAGTCTACAAGTAACAGGAAGAATTTCTGGCGCCGTTGCCGGGGAGGATCAAGTCAACATCGTCTCCCATCAACTTGCCAATTTCTGGCGCCGTTGCCGGGGAGACATCATCAACATTACCAAGTACCTACACTCTCAACACTTATCTTCGCATTTACTTTATTTGCCATTTGCCTCTCGTTTTCCTCTCCCCCACTTCTAAAAATAATAATTTATTTGCCTACTCTTTTGCCGTTTTCATTTGCCTTTTCTGTTTACCTTTTTCTTGTTTGCTATCTTTGTTTGTGTTGCCATGAGCCTTCTATTTGCTTGCATCTTCACTTGCTAAAAATTTATTGTTATGGATCCTCATCCACTTGCCAATCTTTTCAAGAGACCGATTTATGAAGAACCAATTGCTAGTGATTTGAGTACTCTTGATTATCTCTATGAAGTTTTGCTTGAAAATCATGAATCTGAAAATTTTGATGAAGTGTTGAAAGAAGAAATTTATAAAGTAATTCATGATAGCTCCTTGATTGAAAAACATGATTGCAATTATGTTATTATATATTCTATTAATGTCAATTATGTTGATGATATGCAAAACCCCAAGCTTGGGGATGATGATTTTGTTATGTCCACTACTCATTGTAATGATCATGATTGGGGTGATGCTTCGTATGATCTTGAAAATTTATTTAAGCCTCATGATGATTATGTTGTTTGCAATAATATTGAAAATGGGTTTGGGAGAGTGTCAACTTTAGAAAATAATCCCACATATTTGGAGTGTGTTCAATCTTATGGAATTTTTGATAAAAGTGGATTGGGAGAGGTCATGACTTTAGTTGATGATAATCCCACTATTTTGGAACAGTGTCAACTTTGCATGCATGTGGATCATTTAGAGAATATGTTATGTGATAGTTATATTGTTAAGTTTGATTATGATCCTACATGCAATTATTATGATAGAGGAAAACATGATCGTAGAAATTTTCATGTTACTAAATTACCTCTCTTCATGTTGAGATTGCTATTGTTTCTTTCTTTGTCCATGCATATGTTAGATATTTCTTCCCTTGATAATTTGTTTGCTTATAAAATGCCTATGCATAGGAAGTATGTTAGACTTAAATGTGTTTGTCACATGTTATATGATGCTCTCTTTATGTTTCAATTACTATCTTTCATGTGAGCATCATTGAAATCTCAAGCCTATCTTGATGGCTATAAAGAAAGAGCTTGTTGGGAGGCAACCCAACAAATAAAATAAATTTTTATTTTTCACTTTTTGGTTCTGTTCTTTTGTTTATCCTTTATTTGCCTCTGTTTTGATTTGGTTTTTATATTTTAATTAGTGTTTGTGCCAAGTAAGACCTTTGGGATGTTGTGGATGCTTTTGAATGCAATTCCGTGAAAAACAGAAACTTTAACGCCCAGTCCAGAATTTTTATAAATTCTTCAATGCGTAGAATGATTCTGAATTTATTACAGGTGATTTATATACAAATTTTCCATGTTATCCTAATTTTTCAGAATTTTTGGAGTTACAGAAGTATGGCTTTTAGAACAGATTGCTTCAGACTGTTCTGTTTTTGACAGATTCTGTTTTCTATGCATTGTTTGCTTGTTTTGATGAAACTATGGATTGTATCGGGGGGTGCAAGCAATGGGAAAGTGAGAACACAGTACCTGTAATTCAAAATAAAATTTGAATGGGTTTTGAACAGTACTTATAGTTGTAATTTGCTTGGTTATACTAATGGATCTCACGAAGGTTTTGTTGAGTTTTGTGTGATTGAAGTTTTCAAGTTTTGGGTGTGACGACGATGGATGAAGGAATGAAGAGATGCAAAATCCTAAGCTTGGGGATGCCCAAGGCACCCCAAGGTAATATCCAAGGAGACTCAAGCGTCTAAGCTTGGGGATGCCCCGGAAGGCATCCCCTCTTTCTTCTAATGACCATCGGTAACACACTTGAGGCTATATTTTTATTCGTCACATGATATGTGTTTTGCTTGGAGGATCTTGTATGATATGAGTCTTTGCTTTTTAGTTTGTCACAATCATCACCTCTGAACACATTTGCTTGAGATGGCCTCACGTCATCATAATTTGTTAGAATTGCTCTTTGTGCTTCACTTAAATTTGTTGAGCTAGGTGGTTGCTCTAGTGCTTCACTTATATCCTTTTGAGCATGGTGGTGCGAATGTTTTGAACAAACTTGTTCTCTTGCTTCACTTATATCTTTTTGAGAATGCTGATATTTTGTAGAAATGTTGCTCTCATGCTTCACTTATATCTTTTTGATAGTATGAAAATAGTTATGGTAAATTGCACAAGCTATGAGCTTGGTCCCCATGTGATGAATATTCAAGAAGAATAATGAAAACTAGCATAAAAAATTTATGGGACATGAAAAACTTGATTCCTTGCAATAGTTTTGAGATATGTAGATGTTGATATGTGAGTTATGTTCATGAGTAATTATGCTCTAGTATGAATAATGATGTTAAGGTTTATGATTCCCTATGCAAGCACATAAAGTCAATAGTTATGCAATGAAGTTACATCCTACTTGTGGTGCATTATTCGGTGTTGGTTATGTTTTATGTATGCATGTGCATCATTATGGTTTCTTAGTTGGTCGCTTCTCAACCTTTATGCTAGCCTCCATTTGTACTAAGTGGGAATTCTACTTGTACATCCTTTATCTTAAAAGTTGTTTTGCCAATTGTGTCCACCATATCTACCTATATACGGTATTTCAATGCCGTCCTAAGTAAATTTGCATGTGCCATCTCTAAAAAAATTCAAAAAAAATTCCTCTTTTGTGTGCCCGTATCGCTCATGAAGCGGTGAGGGGTGGCCAATGATTTTCATGTTGGATATGTCATTCTCACGATGAGTGTTTATTCACTTGTCATTGCACGAGAGTGTGGCGGTAAAAGGGATGCCCAGTCCCAAAATAAATTGAATTTCATTGGAATGTGTTTGTATGGAGGGCACCCGTGAATACGGCTAGCCATCGATTGTGATAAGGAAAGGTGGAAAACAAACTCCTTCGGATGTGAATGGAAAAAAGGGACAAAAGTCTGAAAACCATGGAACGATGATGGGGAGCAAAACTTTTATTTTTTGTTTGGGAACCTCCTATGATGTATCCAATGTGAAAAGCGTTGGGAACCTTAAGTCGTTCTCATTGACGAGAAAAGCATGCCTCCCAAAATAATTTTTTCATCTCTTTTTAAAACTTGAGCTCTGGCACCTCTGTAAATCAATGCTTCCCTCTGTGAAGGGTCTTTCTATTTACTTTTATGTTGAGTCTCATCCTTCTCATTAAAAGCACAAACTAGGGGGTCATGTGGTCATGTGTGTGCATGGAGTATGATTGATATTCGAGTGTGTTTCCTGAATGGATCAATGATTGAGCATAATGGGCTAGGGATAATTTTCTTTATCATTGTTATTTTGAAAGGCATGGTTGCTTGTTAGCATCACTTGAGTATTTATGTCTTCATGTCAACCTATAGACTATTGCTTTGAATCATACAAGTCCTCATGTCTATGCTATGAAAGTAATGTGAAGTATGTTGGGTAGCATTCCACAATCAAAAATATGTTTTATCACTTTCCTACTCGAGGACGAGCAGGAGTTAAGCTTGGGGGATGCTTGATATGTCTCCAACGTATTTATTATTTTTGTTTGTTCCATGCTATGATGTTATTATTCTTGGATGTTTTTATTATCATTTTATACATTTTTATATCATTTTTGGGGACTAACCTATTAACTTAGTGTCACGTGCCAGTTCCTGTTTTCTGCCCTGTTTTTGTTTTACAGAAAATCAGTACCAGATAACATCAAATCGTCTCGAAACTTTTTAGAGATTTTTTTCTGAGGATAAGGATCACCAGGAACTTGGAGGCCAAGGAAGATAAGACTGGAGGGCTCCCACATGGCACTAGGGCGCGCCCCAGGGGGGGCGCCCCAGTGCCATGTGGGCCCCTCCTTGCGCCAATTGACCTACCTCCACCACTATAAATTCAGAAGAATTCCAAAACCCTCAGGGGAGTCCACGAAATACTTTTTCTGCCGCCACAAGCCTCTGTTCTCGCAAGATCCCATCTGGAGGCCTTCATCACGGAGGGGCTCTACATCAACCTTGCCGCCTCTCCGATGATGCATGAGTAGTTCACCATAGACCTACGGGTCCGTAGGTAGTAGCTAGATGGCTCTCTCTCTCTTTCTGATTCACAATACAATGGTCTCCATGATCTTCATGGAGATCCATCCGATGTAATGACTTTGTGCGGTGTGTTTGTTGGGATCCGATGAATTGTGAGTTTATGATCAGATCTATCCTTGTTTTATTTGAGTTCTTTGCTGATCTCTTTTATGCATGATTTAGTATAGCCTTTTATTTCTTCTCCAAAGTTTTGGTTTGGTTTGGCCAACTAGATTAGATCTTCTTGCAATGAGAAGAGGTGCTCGGTAATGGGTTCGATCTTGCGGTGCTCAGTCCTAGTGACAGAAGGGGAATTGACACGCAAGTATTGTTGCCATTAAGGATAACAAGTTGGGATGAATTCTTATATGCTTTTATCTTGACTACATCATGTCATCGTTCTTAATGTATTACTTCGTTCTCTTGGACTTAATACACTAGATGCATGCTGGATAGCGGTCGATGTGTGAAGTAATAGTAGTAGATGCAGGCAGGAGTCGGTCTACTTGATTTGGATGTGATGCCTATATCATGATCATTGCCTTGGATAGCGTCATAATTATTTGGTTTTCTATCAATTGCCTAACAGTAATTTGTTTACCCACCGTATGCTATTTTCTTGAGAGAGATGCCACTAGTGAACTCTACGGCCCCCGGGTCTACTTTTATCATAAGATCTATCTTGTTTACTTATACAAAAATACCAAAAATACTTGCTGCACTTTTTTATCTTTTATTTATTTATCAATCTATCAATCTATCATATACCATTTAATCTCGTTACTTGACCGCCGAGAGATTGACAACCTCTCGTTTGCGTTGAGTGCGAGGGTTTGCGTTTTGTGTGTAGGTGATGCTTACGTGGTGTTGCTTGGTTCTCCTACTGGATTGATAACCTTGGTTTCTTAACTGAGGGAAATACTTACTCTACTGTGCTGGATCATCCTGTCCTCTTCGGGGATAAAAATCCAACGCAGTCTACAAGTAGCAGTAATGAACATACGGTGCATTTTTCGAAGAAACAATTTCAAGTGAATGGTATTAATGTTATTGGAAAAACTCCGACTATCACTATTGGAAGCTTTCAACTACCTATTCCTACTATCAAAAAGAAATATGAAATACTTATGGTAGGGGATATGCCTATCCCCATTGAGGTAACATAGTGTTTTCGCGAAAATTCTTCGGTTTTATGTTAATTGAACGGGGTTATTAATAAGACTTGATCAACCTTATTAATGAATTCTTTTTGAGAGACATGAGATTGATGAATTTTGCAAACACAACTTTCTGTACCAATCTTTTATTCCCTGTTTTTATTAGTTAAATACAATAAAATGCCATGTTTTCCTGTTTTCTGAATTTTCCGTGCAATAAAAAAGTGCCCAGAAATGAAAGTGCTCAGATTGTCCTGAAATTTTCACATGATTTTTTATATAATATATTTGAATTTTTGGCACAAAAATTACTGCAGAGGAGCACCCCAGGTGGCCTCATGGCACCAGGGCGCCCCCCTAGGGCGTGCCCAGGTACCATGTGGGCCACCCAGGGCCCCACTCACTTATCCTTGCCTCCCACACCCTTCTTCTTCCTTCGAAAAAATTCCTGGTTCATCTCTTGCTCGCGTTCTTGCTCCCCTTGCTGTGATTTTCGATCTCCTTGCTCGGAACTCCATTTTCGAAACTGTTTTGAGGAATTGCTCCTTGGTATGTGACTCCTCCATTGCTCCAATTAGTTTTTAGTTTAGTGGTTTATATTTTGCATATTTAGCTACTCTTGGTGCTGTAGAAAATGACCTTGCATGTTGGATTCTTTGAGTGCTAAATAGTTTGAATGCTTGATATGGCCTCTAGACACTTGTATGAGTAGTTGCTATCAATTTTGTGAAGTTTTGTTAACATCTTTTTGTGAGTCAAATTTTTTCAGAAATTTGTTCCTAGGAAGATGAACTTTCTTCGAAGGAGTTCCTCTAGGAGGAAGTCTACAGAGGCGTCCTCGAGCTCAAGCTCCGCACGCCAATCATATGAAGAGCCCCGAGCGAGCTCGGTGAGAGGTGCAGAAACAAAAGCTTGCCAATGGCTGTGTACGGACTTTATGTTGAGGGCAGGAATCAAGGAGGAGTTTGACCAATATATTCATAATGCTGATATCACCTCCTTCATGGCAGATAAGCCTAATCAGCACCTTCATCTCACCCATACATTTACTCAGCATTTTTCATACAATCCTCGCACTTCTGGAGTCTCGTTTCATCTTTATGATAGTTCCTACATTTTGTCTCTAGAAGAGTTCTGTGTTGCTTGCAAACTTCCATACTGGGGGTCGTTAGACGAACCACCAGCAGCTGAGTATTCATTGTTCTTAGGCAGCCTTTGCCATGGTGAAGATAGGGGGGTTACACAGGCTAGAATTCTCAGTATTCAGTTCCCCGCTATACGCTATTTTAAACCTTTTCAATGGAAAATGCATTGTTGCTAAACAGGATTGTAGTGCACTTTGTGCCCCTGATCTGAGCATTATTCATACTGCTTTGACTGGTGAGAAGCGTTATAATTTGGGTGTCATTGTAGCACATAGATTGCAACGCAACGCGGGCAATGGTGATTTGTATGGAGGGATTTATGCTTCACGTATAGCTGCACACTTAGAGATCCCGCCAAGGTTCAATGACCCCATTGTACCTTACAAATATCTGAACTTCGATGCTATGCGTGTGCATAAGTTTTTGAAGCAAGACACACGCATGTATGAGTACATTTTAATTTTTAACAAATATGATCCTGTGTATGTGGTTCTGCCTGCACCTGCTCTCTTTGATTTTCAGAACAAAGGAAGATATTCTTTGACGGAGAGCGAGGCACATGAGTACAACGCAGCAGTTGAGGCTGCCCGCCAGGCTGAGGAGGCTGCTCAGAACGCTTCTTCGAGCTACCACTTTGACTACTATCCAGGACAGCCATGGTAGTAGACCAAGCTAGGCCAAAAGCCTAAGCTTGGGGGAGTACGTATTTCCCACCGACATTTTATTCATGCTTACACATTTCACTCTAGTTGTCGGTGCTCATACTCTTTCATTGTATTATCCATGTTAGTTTTATTTTCTCGCTTTCTTCTTGTGTGTTTGAAAAAACTTTCAGAAAATCCAAAAACATAGCTAGCTTTTTTTGGTTTTTTGCTTTCTAGTTTAATTAGTTGTAGCCTTTAAAAATCAAAACCCCCAAAAAGATTTCTCGCTTCTTCTTTTGCTTGTTGGGAGCTTTCCCATGTAAATAGTTTTTCTCGTTTTTGTTTTTCTTTCTTTAATTTGCCTTCTTCAAGAAAAACCAAAAACTCCAAAAATATTTTGGTGTGTTTCTCTGAATTTCTTTTCTTTTGGTTGAGTTCTATAAGGAGAAGACCACGATGAAAATGTTGAGTGGCTCTCATATGCATTATTGATGATCTATCAGAGAGCCCATATTACCTTGTCTTCTCCTTTGAATAAATTGTTACAGATTCCAGCTTAGTCCATGGCACCCTTGCACTATTACTATTTTCATATCATTCGATCATGCAAGTGAAAGGCAATAATGATGATAATTTGGTGGAGTGACCGTGGCAAAGAAAAGAGGGTATGAACTCAACCTGTTCTTGTTCTTATAAATGTGTTTAGATCGGTGTTCATGATTCAGCATATTATGATCAAACATGTTTGTGATGACAATTAGAGATTATAGTTGTTCATGCCATGCTTAAGTAGCTAGGAGTTGATAATGATTTACCTTGGATGTCAACTTGCATTAAAATGATTGTGATGTGGTATGATGGTATGGTATCCTCCTCTGAATGTTTCAAGTGGCTTCACTTGTCACATGTTTATGCATGTAGTTGATTCAAAACCAACATAGCCTCTATGATATTTATGTTCATGGTGCTCATATCCTACTCATGCTAGTACTCAATGTTGATTGTGCATAATATATGTTCATGACAATGTTCGCTCTCTAGCTAGTCACTTCCCAATCTTATTGCTAGCCTTCACCTGTACTAAGCGGGAATGCTGCTTGTACATCAAAATCCTTAAACCCGAGTTGTTCCAGATGAGTCCAGCATATCTACCTATATGCGGTATTAGCCCGCCGTTCCAAGTAAATTTGCATGTGCGACCTCTAAATTATTCAAATGAACATCTGTTTTGTGTGCCTGGACCGCTCATGGAGTAACAGGGGGCAGTCATTATCTTCCATGCTAAACGGGTTATTCTCAGATGAGTGTTTATTCACTCGTCATCGCACGAGAAAAGGGCGGTAATCGGGATTCCCAGTCCCAAACTCAAATTTGCAAATAATAAAACAAACTCCCCCGGACTGTTGTTGGTATGGAGGGCACCCGAGGATTCGGTTAGCCATGGCTTGTGATTGATGGTAGAGGGGGAGTAAACTTTACTTTTATCGCTTGGGAACCGCCACTAATTTGTTTAGCATGGAAGATATTGAAAAATCTCGGTCGTGACGTTGACAGGAAGGGCATGCCACCCAAAAATAAATTTTATCTCTGTTTTAAAACCTTGAGCTCTGGCACCTCTGCAAATCCATGCTTCCCTCTGCGAAGGGCCTATCTATTTACTTTTATTGTTGAGTCATCACCTTCTCAAACAAGCACCAGACCGGAGAGCAATATTGTCATCCTCATACATTGTGTGTGGTTAATCGTTGAATGCATCATGACTAGATCTTTGTTACCATGAATTACAATGTTTAGTCGCTGCTTGAACTTTGGAGGTGCTCTGCATTTATGTTTTGCGGTCTCAGAAAGGGCTAGCGAGATACCATCATTGTCATATTATATCATGATTGTTTTGAAAAAGTGTTGGCATTTGAGATCCTTTATTATTACTCGCTAGTTGATTATGCCATTGATATGAATGAATATGATTTCTAAGAGTTATCATGAGTATGGTTAGTTATAATCTTTGCTGAAAACCTGGATGTTGTTTAAGCATATTTATAAGCACAAGAACAAAAAGAGTTTGTAAAAGTTTTTCTTTATCACTGTCAGTTTGCCAACTGAATTGCTTGATGACAATCAATGAGTTAAGCTTGGGGGAGTGATACGTCTCCAACGTATCTATTATTTTTGCTTGTTCCATGCTATGATATTATTATTCTTGGATGTTTTTATTATCATTACATACATTTTTGGGGACTAACCTATTAACTTAGTGCCACGTGCCAGTTCCTATTTTCTGCCCTGTTTTTGTTTTACAGAAAATCAATATCATATAAGATCAAATCGTCCCAAAACTTTTGGGGGATTTTTTTTGGAGATAAGGATCAACGTGAACTTGGAAGCCAAGGAAGAAACGTTTGGAGGGCCCCACATGGCACCTGGGCGCGACCCAGGGGGGGCGCCCCAGTGCCATGTGGGCCCCTCCCGGATCCTTTTGCCCTACTTCCACCTCTATAAATTCAGAAGAATTCCAAAAACCCTAGGGGTGCCCACGAAATACTTTTTCCGCCGCCGCAAGCCTCTGTTCTCGCGAGATCCCATCTGGAGGCCTTCTCCGGTACTCCGCCGGAGGGGGAACTCATCACGGAGGGGCTCTACATCAACCTTGCCACCTCTCCGATGATGCGTGAGTAGTTCACCATAGACCTACGGGTCCGTAGGTAGTAGCTAGATGGCTCTATCTCTCTCTCTCTTTATGTTTCTCAATACAATGGTCTCCATGATCTTCATGGAGATCCATTCGATGTAATGACTTTGTGTGGTGTGTTTGTGGGGATCCGATGAATTGTGAGTTTATGATCAGATCTATCCTTGTTTTATTTGAGTTCTTCTCTGATCTCTTTTATGCATGATTTAGTATAGCCTTGTATTTCTTCTCCGAAGTTTTGGTTTGGTTTGGCCAACTAGATTGGATCTTCTTGCAATGGGAAGAGGTGCTCGGTAATGGGTTCGATCTTGCGGTGCTCAGTCCTAGTGACAGAAGGGGAGTTGACATGCAAGTATTGTTGCCATTAAGGATAACAAGTTGGGATGAATTCTTTTTAGCATTTATCTTGACTACATCATGTCATCGTTCTTAATGCATTACTTTGTTCTCTTGAACTTAATACACTAGATGCATGCTGGATAGCGGTCGATGTGTGAAGTAATAGTAGTAGATGCAGGCAGGAGTCGGTATACTTGATTTGGATGTGATGCCTATATCATGATCATTGCCTTGGATAGCGTCATAACTATTTGCTTTTCTATCAATTGCCCAACAGTAATTTGTTTACCCACCGTATGCTATTTTCTTGAGAGATGCCTCTAGTGAACTCTACGGCCCCCGGGTCTACTTTTATCATAAGATCTATCTTGTTTACTTATACAAAAATACCAAAAATACTTGCTGCATATTTTTATCTTTTATTTATTTATCAATCTCTCAATCTATCATATACCTTTTAATATCGTTAGTTGACCACCATGAGATTGACAACCTCTCGTTTGCGTTGGGTGCGAGGGTTTGCGTTTTGTGTGTAGGTGCTGTTTACGTGGTGTTGCTTGGTTCTCCTACTGGATTGATAACCTTGGTTTCTTAACCGAGGGAAATACTTACTCTACTGTGCTGCATCATCCTCTCCTCTTCGGGGATAAAAATCCAACGCAATCTACAAGTAGCAGGAAGAATCTCTGGCGCCGTTGCCGGGGAGACATCATCAACATTACCAAGTACCTACGCTCTCAACTCTTACCATTGCATTTACTTTATTTGCCATTTGCCTCTCATTTTCATCTCCCCCACTTCTAAAAAATTTACAAAAATATTTGCCTTTTCTTTTGCCACTTTTATTTGCCTCTTTTCCTTCGCCGTTTTCTTGTTTGCCTTATTCGTTGTTTTATCGCTATGGCTAGTTCTTCTTCTAACTCCACCTCGGAGAATGGAGTCCTTGACTTCAAACAAAGAGGAGGAGAAAATTTGAAAGTTGCTTGGTATAGGATTTGTGATGCTCATAATAGATCTTCTTGCAACCAATCTACCACTATTCTCCTCCGTAATTTTTATGTGGGAGTTACTCCTTGGTATCGTTTTGTACTTGACACTATTACTGGAGGGAATTTCTTGACTTGCTCTTATTTGTATGCTTTTAATGCTTTGGCTGATTTAGTGGGCTCACCACCTATCACGGTTGACGAAACACCGTTGACCCTTGAGCATGTGATGCAAAGGTTGGATGCTATTGAAAGAAAAATTCCCACTATAGAACATCTTGAGAATTTGGATAAAAAGACCCACAATCATATTACTCAATATGGTTCTAAGGTGGGAATGACTTTGAAAACTTTGAAAGACAAAGAGCCCGTTATCGATAAGAAATTAGAGCAAAGTCCCGCTCGAATTGATAAGTTGGAAAGAATTATTGAAAAATTGGGCTCGGCTTTTTCTCCTACCAAACATGTTGGTAGAAATTATCTTTCCAAAAATTGCAATTTTATTTATGTTCCTAAAACTAATGGTGCTTCATCTTCCCAAGAGAATGGGGATCTCAAAATGATTAGTGTGCACCCAAATTTTGTTGAATCTTTTCGCCAATCTTCTTTTGAGAATAAGTTTTATGATTCTTTACCAGAAAGTGTTTTTGCTAAGAACTTTCTTGTTGGACCACCAAGAAAGGGTGGGTGTGTGATTAAGGAACTAGACAATACTTGATGTATTGATTTATGCCTAGCTAGGGGCGTAAAACAATAGTGCTTGTTGGGAGGCAACCCAACGAATAAAATAAATTTTTATTTCTCACTTTTTTGTTCTGTTCTTTTGATTATCCTTTTTTTTGCCTCTGTTTTGAGTTGGTTTTTATATTTTAATTAGTGTTTGTGCCAAGTGAGACCTTTGGGATGATGTGGATGCTTGTGAATGCAATTATGTGAAAAACAGAAACTTTGACGCCCAGTCCAGAATTTTTATAAATTCGTCAGAGCGTCGAATGAGTCTGCATTTTTTACACGTGATTGATATACAAATTTTGCACGTTTTCCTAATTTGTGGAGTTACAGAAGTATGGCTTTTCGACAGATTGCTACAGACTGTTCTGTTTTTGACTGATTCTGTTTTTGATGCATTGTTTGCTTGTTTTGATGAAACTATGGATTGTATCGGGGGGTGCAAGCCATGGGAAAGTGAGAACACAGTACCTATAATGCAAAATAAAATTTGAATGGGTTTTGAACAGTACTTATAGCGGTAATTTTTTTGGTTATACTAATGGATCTCACGAAGGTTTTGTTGAGTTTTGTGTGATTGAAGTTTTCAAGTTTTGGGTGTGACGACGATGGATGAAGGAATGAAGAGATGCAAAAGCCTAATTAAGCTTGGGGATGCCCAAGGCACCCCAAAGTAATATCCAAGGAGACTCAAGCATCTAAGCTTGGGGATGCCCCGGAAGGCATCCCCTCTTTCTTCTAACGACTATCGGTAACACACTTGCAGCTATATTTTTATTCGTCACATGATATGTGTTTTGCTTGGAGCGTCTTGTATGATATGAGTCTTTGCTTTTTAGTTTATCACAATCATCACCTCTGAAAACATTTGCTTGAGATAGCTTCATGTCATCATAATTTGTTAGAATTGCTCTTTGTGCTTCACTTAAATTTGTTGAGCTAGGTGGTTGCTCTAGTGCTTCACATATCTTTTTGAGCACGGTGGTGCGTATGTGAAGAAACTTGTTCTCTTGCTTCACTTATATCTTTTTGAGAATGCTAGATATTCTGTAGAAATTTTGCTCTCATGCTTCACTTATATCTTTTTGAGAGTTTGAAAATGGTTATGGTAAATTGCACAAGCTATGAGCTTGGTCCCCATGTGATGAATATTCAAGTAGAATAATGAAAACTAGCATAAAAATTTTTATGGGACATGAAAAACTTGATTATTTGCAATAGTTTTGAGATATGTAGATGATGATTTGTGAGTTATGTTCATGAGTAATTATGCTCTAGTATGAAAAGTGATGTTAAGGTTTATGATTCCCTATGCAAGCACAAAAAGTCAATAGTAGTTATGCAATGAAGTTACATCCTACTTGTGGTGCATTATTCGGTGTTGGTTATGTTTTATGTATGCATGTGCATCATTATGGTTTCTTAGTTGGTCGCTTCTCAACCTTTATGCTAGCCTCCATTCGTACTAAGTGGGAATTCTACCTGTACATCCATTACCCTTAAACTTGTTTTGCCAATTGTGTCCACCGTATCTACCTATATACGGTATTTCAATGCCGTCTGAAGTAAATTTGCATGTGCCATCTCTAAAAAAATTCAAAATTAATTTCTCTTTTGTGTGCTCGTATCGCTCATGAAGTGGTGAGGGGTGGCCAATGATTTTCATGTTGGATATGTCATTCTCATGATGAGTGTTTATTCACTTGTCATTGCACGAGAGTGTGGCGGTAAAAGGGATGCCCAGTCCCAAAATAAATTAAATTTCCTTGGAATGTGTTGGTATGGAGGGCACCCGTGAATACGACTAGCCATGGATTGTGAAAAGGAAAGGTGGTAAACAAACTCCTTCGGATGTGAATGGAAAAAAGGGACAAAAGTCTCAAAACCATGGAACGATGATGGGGAGCAAAAATTCTATTTTCTGTTTGGGAACCGCCTATGATGTATCCAGTGTGAAAAGTGTTGGGAACTCTAAGTCGTTCTCGTTAACGAGAAAAGCATGCCTCCCAAAATAAATTTTTCATCTCTTTTAAAAAAACTTGAGCTCTTGCACCTCTGTAAATCAATGCTTCCCTCTGCGAAGGGCCTTTCTATTTATTTTTATGTTGAGTCTCACCCTTCTCATTAAAAGCACCAACTAGGGGGTCATGTGATCATGTGTGTGCATGGAGTATGATTGATATTCGAGTGTGCTTCATGAATGGATCAATGATTGAGCATAACGGGCTAGGGATAATTTTCTTTAGCATTGTTATTTTGAAAGGCATGGTTGCTTGTTAGCATCACTTGAGTATTTATGTCTTCATGTCAAACTATAGACTATTGCTTTGAATCATACAAGTCCTCATGTCTATGCTATGAAAATAATTTGAAGTATGTTGGGTAGCATTCCACACACTACAGGAATCAGCTGATTAGCCGTCTGCCATGGCAGACGGTAAAGAACCAGTAAGCGGACGGCAAAGATGTTTGCCGTCTGCCGCAGACGGCAAACAGTTTCGGCACTGTAAGTTACGGTAAACACCTTCTTTGTCATCTGCTTCAGCCCAGCGGACGGCAAGGGCCTTTGCCGTCAGCTTTCCTAGACAAGCAGACGGCAAATAATGTGGACGGCAAAGAATACACGTTAGCCATGTTAGGTGGCTAACGGGAGGCTTTGCCGTCTGCCGGCTGACGGCAAAGGTGCCCTCCCCTTTGCCGTCTGCTTCCTGACGTCAGCAGGCCGTGGCATATCGTCACTCTTCCCCGGTCTTTGCCGTCTGCCTCCCTCTTTCTTTGCCGTCAGCCAGCAGACGGCAAAGAACCCTCTCCTTTGCCGTCTGCCAGCGGACGGCATAATGACCAAATGGGTCAGACCCAGTGCTCCCAGGTTGCACAGGTTGTTGCCACGTGTCACCTTTGCCGTCCGCTGGCAGACGGCAAAGTGCCTGCACTGCCTCTATTTTGATTGTTTCTGTTATTTCCCTGCATTTTCAAAAAACAAATATGATATATATATAGTTTCACCATAGAAGTACACCAATGCATAGGCCATGTATCAAACATCTAGCAGTCCATCAATGCAACACATAGGTTATTAAAAGATCCAATACATACATAGTTTCACCATGTTCATCCATATATACATACATAGTTTCACATTTGTTCATCAATACAAATCAAAACAAAAGACTAAACAGTAGCAGTCTGCCATAGCCAGCTTCCATGAAGTGAATCAAACTTGCAAAAGTGGGAGTAAGAAAGTTAGAAGAAGAAGAAGAAGAAGAAGAAGAAGAAGAAGAAGACTAGAAGAAGAAGAAGAAGAAGAAGAAGAAAAGAAGACTAGAAGAAGAAGAAGAAGAGTTTTTCTTCTCTTTCTTTTTCTCCTCTTGTTTTTCTTCTTCTTATTGCTTGTTTGTGTCATTTTAGAGCTAACCTAGGTAATTATGCCATTTTTGACCTAACTAAGCTTATTGTGTCATTTTGGAGGAAAATAAGCTAAGTATATGATATTTATGAGGTAACCAAGGTTATTATGCCATTTTTGCAACGAATAAGCTAATTATGTCATAAATGGACTAAATAATCTAATTATGTCATTGTGGAGGATAATTAACTATATAAGTGTGTCTTTTTTGGTGAAAATAAACTAAGAAGAAGAAGAAGAAGAAGAGGACTTCTTCTTCTTCTTCTTCTTCTTCTTCTTCTTCTTCTTTTCTTCTTCTTCTTCTTCTTCTTCTTCTTCTAGTCTTCTTCTTCTTCTTCTATTCCTTCTTTTCCTCCTCTTCCTTGTTTTTCTTCATCTTATTCCTTATTTGTGTAATTTTAGAGCTAACCTATGTAAGTGTGTCATTATTGTGCTAACCTAGGAAAATTAGGTAAGTATAGGTCATTTTTGTGCTAACCTAGGTAATTATGCCATTTTTGAGCTAAATAAGGTAAGTACTAGTCGTCCACCCGTGCATTCGTACGGGCTAGTAAGAAATGGAGAGAAACTATATAAGCATGTCTTTGAAGCATGGAGTTATATTGATAGATTTTCTAGGGAATATTTGCTTCAATAATTAATGGATTGGACGATATATGTATGCATTGTCACTATGTTTTTGTATTCTCATCTCTTAGTTGTCTTCTATTTTTTTAAGCATTACTCATTGGATGCTATTGCTTCCTCTATGCCACTTGAATTGTTAGAATCTTTTTGGGGTTGATACATGTACCATTGGAGTGGATATTTCATCTGATTATTAATATGAGAAATGGCATATCTTTGGAATTGATACATATAACACTGAAGGCATATTTTATCTGGTTAGTAATTCGAAACATGGTAAATATTTTCTATAGTTGCGTAGAAGAATTAATTGTAGTATCGATGCAAACACGTCATGTTGTAGCACATAAGACTTCCATTTCGATGCACACTATCGTAATATTTGGTCTTAGATCTCTCTTGCCTTGTAATATTTTGATTAATCTGTTTTTTATCTCTCTCTCTCTCACATCTCTCTCTCTCTCGCTTAACTATTTCAGTTTTTAGTGTAAATTAGGGAGCAACTATGGTATTTCCTTTATTTTGTACATTTGAAGTACATGTATACATAAGATTACTAAAAACTAATTACATCAATACATGTAGGAGCTAATACAATATTCACATATTTACGATAGTGTATAAATTCATGAAACATTGTGCGTGATAATTTTTTTATCATACTTTGTACCTTGCGCCAGAGTACTTACTATTATGCTTTCCAAATCTTTTAGACTTGGCCTGGGTCATCATCCTTTCTTCCTCTCTCCCATTGAAATAAAAATAAGATCACGGAGAATATAGACAACTTCGTATAAAAGGTGTAAAAAAGAATAAAAGATAGCACTCTACAGGAAACTTGGAGTAGGGTGCGTCATAGCTGCAGGAAGATATATGTCTAGGCTAAGGTGGTCACGGAAGGGCTTCAATCTCGTAAAAACAGATATACTTGGTGAATTTTCTGTGTTAGCACATAATTGATAATGATATAAGCTGGAACATGTTGCCTCTTAGGTTGAAATCAATCTGGTCTCAACGCACACGGCTAGCACTCATTAAAGCACAAGAAAAAGAACACCAAAGCATGAAAAACGCGTGTAGCTAGCAAACATAAGATTTGCACTTCTTTTTCACATGTCATTTGTTACTTATTTAAAATAAACGTAAATGAACTGTGCAAAATTAGTGGAAAATCGAATCACCTTGCTGCCATGTTGTTTACTTCCATCAAGTCATTTGCCATAAGTACTTTTGAACATCAATTAGCCTGGTATGTCCGAGGAGCATGCTCCACCAACTACGCATGTGGCTATAATGTTTATTATCGTTTTTCTTTCTTCGTACATGAACCCTGAAAAATGCTCATGAATGAAAGGCCCACTCATCCATTTGTAGATTATGGGAAAACATAATTTTTCATACCTTATTTCTAGGTAAATCCATGTCTCATGTTACAGTAGGTGGTAGCTAGCAACCATGTAATCCCTATTGCCTCTTCCTCGGTTGACATCAAACCAATATACTGGGATGATGGAAGCGAGGGTGTATCTTACTATGTTGTCCCCAATCTTAATTAGTGTACCAAGATTAAAACTAAGAAACTTCTAAACCGTACAGGGAAACTTTTTCCTAACACGGCATGTCTAACCTCATTACAGCCACCGGTCTCCATGAAATCGCCGCTACCGGTTTTGTTGAAGAAGACATGCTAACAGCCTTCAATGGCGTAAATCATACATAATCTTGACGTTGGGCAATGCCTAAGACATCAAGAAATACATGACTATCAGTACGTGGGCAGTGGGGTATTACTAATTAACTGAATTTCCAACATGAATCCACTGTGAGCAAAAACAAAGCTGATGTCACAACTCACATGTTCATGATTGGTTGCACTGCACATAACATTGAGTGATTCTTTGGTTGGCTTTGCCACATGTTGCCAACCGACTCTCCTGTATTTCTTAGCACGACAATCATGTGAGACTGGTTTGGGAGGAGTCTGGGCTAATTCTCAACGATAGCAGCCGTACTTTGCGCCCTGCACAATTTAGAAGAAAATGAGAAAATCTTTATAATGATATTTGAAAGAAAATTACAAATTAGAGTATAAACAAAATGTAGTAATATCTTTCTCATTATGAGAAGCTTGGACTGTACGTACCTTCCAGCATCTTAATCACTCAATATAGAAATCTTTAAATGGTGAAATTCCATACGCATCTTAATCACTGGTACGATACCTGATGGCAACTTCAATCTGTTTAGTATAAAACATCCTCGTATGAACTAACCATATAATAAACTAATTATACATACTGACATACCTGAAGAAAAAGGGCAGAAATCATAAACTAAACCAACCTGTAGTCTGGGCGCTCCTACTATCGGAAAAACATTCAATACTCCTGCTGAATTTTGACCTCTAAATCTCTAGCTAATACTGTACCATGAACTCGGCTGCACAAACAACAGAAATTTAAAAAATCAGCACAACCCGATCTTCTCAGCTTCAAGATGCCAACCAACTTCAGTCCAAGCTAAAGACCATCATCATCATGCATGAACTCCACACAAATAAATCACACAAAATAGGGCACCTTCATCCGATCGAGGAGATTGAATTAATTATCTCATAGTTTACTTGGCTGAGACGGACGCCGCAGAGAGAAGATCAGATCGAGGAGATTGAATTAATTATCTCATGGTTTACTTGGCTGAGACGGACGCCGCAAAGAGAAGAGTCCACAATGTGATGGTTGGAAGGACTCGTAGTTGGATCGTGATCCCACGGAGAGTTCGACATCAGCGACGACCAGTTCCCGTCGACCTCGCCTGGGGCTGCTCTTATAAATTGAGGGAGGCCATGGATACCTGGCAAGGAGAAGAACACTTCGCTCGCCATAATGATGCGGCCGAGGCGACGCACACGGGGCAAGCAGCGGAGGAGAGGACGGTGAGGTATTCTCGAGCGATCCTCTTTTTCTTGGAGGAGAATCCATGGCTGGAGGGCAAGGGGCCGACCGAGAAGCTAGATTATGCCGTGGCTTTTCCAGAACAATCGTCGTGTTACAGAAGAGATGCAACAACGCACGTAAGAGTTCTGACGTCCCCGAGGGAGACTGGTCCATAGCCGTATGCCCGTATGGTACTTTGATCCAATGGCGATTTTGGCAGCAGCGCAGCACCCTGGAGGCCTTGACCATCTTGCTTCCATTAATTTGAACCTGATCTTGAGGGCCCTCCACAATAGCAGGACGACCTCCTGCACTGAAAATCCTATGTACAGGTAGTACAATAATGGATCTTTCCTCTTTCGATCAGAGTGATATCTGTATTACCAAGAAATATGAGCGATGGCTGGGTATAACATCGAGATCAGGGGCATGGTTTCCCATGTGCGCGTGTGCGCCTGCAGCCGAGTAGAATAGATCAAGCAGCCAAGATTGTGTACTTGCACATCTGTTGGGAGATGAATCGAGTGCTAAGCATCATGTACTTATCAGTTATGCATCACGCCTCAAAGTCATCGGCAAGAACAGTGGGAAGATGGCCGGCGACGTGGGATTGACTGCTCGGTGCGGTGTGAGAATCGCGTGGACGGCGAGGGAGTAGTGCCTGGATCGAGCGGTGTAAAAGGATTTGGCAAAGGAAGGAGTTTGCATCGGAGGAAGGATCGCTCTGGACTTTTTCTGGGTGCTAAGATAGATTTGTTTTCTGGTTTCCCAAGCTATTCTGTTTTTTTTTTTTTTTTGAGGAAAGCTATTCTGTTTTCTACTACGTTGGTTTTTCTGTTGGTTTTCGAAAGATATTTTCTATTTGTGTGAACACTAAAAAAAGTTGCGTGAGTTCTCTAAAAAAAAGTTGTGTGTTACGTGCAGCGGTGCAGGTGGGTTTTTAATGGAACTTTTCTTTTTCTATATCACAATGGTTACATAAAGTGTATAATTAAGAACTTAAGATAGATTATATGCGTGGATCAAACAGTTACAATTATTTTAATGATATGGGTTAACGTAGAGTCTCGAGGGAAATAGAGTCTCATAGGAAATTGTATAGATTTTTTTAAAGGAAATTGTATAGATTGATATCGGCTAATCTGTACCGTAATAACTTGGTCCCACCAAATGAATGGCTCCTAATTACTAATTAATGTGATAATTTATTGAGAGTCTCTAATTAGTATAGGTATAGATATGTCATTTTAGAGCTAACTTAGTTAATTATGTCATTTTGGAGGATAATAAGCTAAGTATATGATATTTATGAGGTAACCAAGGTTATTATGCCATTTTTGCAACGAATAAGCTAATTATGTCATAAATGGACTAAATAAGCTAATTATGTCATTGTGAAGGATAGTTAGGTAAGTATATGACATTTATGCCATTTTTGAGCTAAATTAGGTAAGTATATGTCATTTTAGAGCTAACTTAGTTAATTATGTCATTTTGGAGGATAATAAGCTAAGTGTATGACATTTATGAGGTAACCAAGGTTATTATGCCATTTTTGCAACGAATAAGCTAATTATGTTATAAATGGACTAAATAAGCTAATTATGTCATTCTGGAGGATAATTAACTATATAAGTGTGTCTTTTTTGGGGAAAATAAGCTAAGAAGAAGAAGAAGAAGAAGAAGTACTTCTTCTTCTTCTTCTTCTATTCCTTCTTTTCCTCCTCTTCCTTGTTTTTATTCATCTTATTCATTATTTGTGTCATTTTAGAGTTAACCTATGTAAGTATGGCATTTTTGTGCTAACCTAGGAAAATTAGGTAAGTATAGGTCATTTTTGTGCTAATCTAGGTAATTATGCCATTTTTGAGCTAAATTAGGTTAGTATATGTCATTTTAGAGCTAACTTAGATAATTATGTCATTTTGGAGGATAATAAGCTAAGTATATGACATTTATGAGGTAACCAAGGTTATTATGCCATTTTTGCAACGAATAAGCTAATTATGTCATTGTGGAGGATAATTAGGTAAGTATATGACATTTATGCCATTTTTGAGCTAAATTAGGTAAGTATATATCATTTTAGAGCTAACTTAGGTAATTATGTCATTTTGGAGGATAATAAGCTAAGTATATGACATTTATGAGGCAACCAAGGTTATTATGCCTTTTTTGCAACGAATAAGCTAATTATGTCATAAATGGTCTAAATAAGCTAATTATGTCATTGTGGAGGATAATTAGCTATATAAGTGTGTCTTTTTTGGGGAAAATAAGCTAAGTATGTGGCATAATAGAGAAAACTTACCGGAGGTCAAGCACCGGGGTTCGGCGGGCCGGTTTCACCTGGAGAAGGGTTGTGCGATGCGGCTCCGGAGTTATGCTGCACCAAAGATCATTTGCAAGTCTCGTTAGCATGATGACACTCAAATGTTAAGACTTGTAACTAATGACCATTCAAATGAAACTCACCGTTCCCGCTCTAGTAATGACCGGCATCGGCGAAGGGGTCTGACCGGTCTTCTCTCACATAGACTGCACATTTGGTTTTCATGAGTCAGTCATATAGGTTATAGTAATGAAACGAACATATTACGTGCATGATTTGGCTAATATGCATAAGAAACTTACCACGAGGAGCTCGTACATGGCCCGGTGAGACGCATCATTCCTTGCCCTCTCCTCCTCCAACAACCGAGCCGTCTTCTCCTTCGCCTGCCGTTCCCTCTCCACCGCCAGCCGGTCCCTCTCCTGCAGAAGCGCCTGGGTTGTCTCTCTCTTTTTCTGAAGAGGAGCCTGCAACACCACTCCTCGTTAACATTTTAATCATGGATGGGCACACATACAATGTAATGGAGGAAAGATATCTGAGTCCGTGTAACTAACCTTGATTTCGAGCTCGACTAGCCGTGGACGAGGCCTTATCTCAGGACAGGAGCTCTGGGAGAGTGCTAGGACAACGTATAAATCCATCTCCAATGGCTATCGAGCCATGGGGCCTCCCGCCACCAGATATGTAACACCCCCTGTAATTTGCCACAGTAATCACCTTTTGTTAATGCCATGTCAGCAGGATTAAACAGCGCTTGATCATCATTGCATCATATCTCATTTCAAATTCCCATTTAAATTGCAATTCTAATTTAAAGTGGAAATATAAAAGTTGTTCAAATTTGAAATAAAAATGTTCATTTAATAGCACATAATTCATAGTTAATTATATTCAGGAAAACAACATCACTAAAATTCATTAAGTGACTTAAACAACCTCTAACAGTAGCTCACAGCAACATTTTAATACATTATATTTAATCCAATTTTCAAGTGAAATTATATTTTAGTCTAACCAATTTTTGGTGATAGAGGATAATGCACTGTATTATATGGGCTAGGTCTCATATTTTGTAAAAGTCCAGATGTGGTCAAACATTTGCAAAACAGAAGTGTTTAAAAGAAACAGAAAATAGAAAAATAAAACGTTTAGACGCTACTGTGCTTTTGGGCTCAAGTGTAACAGTGCCGGCCCAGCCCGTTTAGCGGGTCATCCCCCACCTCCCGCACGCGTCGCCTGGCGCGCGCTCCCGAATGCGGATCGCCGCCGTGTCGAGCATCCTGCGGTCCCCGACGCCGCTAAAGCCTGGCCCGAGCGCCTCCATCCTCCCCCGCAACCCTAGCTGCCCCCACACGCCCCCGTTCGCCCTCTCTCTCTCGTTCCGCATCTCGCCCGAAGTCGCCGTCGCCGTCGCGCTCGATCCCGCGGCCACCGTGCCCCGATCATCGCTCCGTCGCGCCCTACGTCGTCCCCGTCCTCGGCTACGTCACCTGAAGCCTCGCATTGGAGCTCGGCGTCGCCGCTGCGTCCTCCCCGAGATCTTCTTCTCCGCACGGCCGCCGTCGATCCCCGCCGTCTCCGTCGTCCTCTGCAGCTACAAAGCCATCGAGGGCATTCCGTTGCCGCACGGTGAGCTCCTCCCCTTCCCCATTGCTCTTCTCGCGCCGCTTAGCTCCCCCTAGCCTGCTCGCCGCCACGCCATGTTTCTGCCGCCGCTCGAGCTCATCGTTGCCATCGCCTCCGACCACCGCAGCCCGCGCTTGCAGCCTAGATCGACACGGTGATGTTCCCGCGTTCGAATGAGCCCGAAAACGCGCGCTAAATCGCCCCGCAGCCGCTAGCCCGATCTGCGCCCGAGAGCTCCGCCGCCTCACGTCGTCGCCGGCGTCTCTCCGGCAGTCTTCGCGTCCAGCCGATCCCTCCACGCGACGCGGCCGTGTCCGCTCGTTCCAGAGAGCCCGAGAACGGCCGAAACGACCCACCACAGAAGGAATGCGGGCTCGTCGGAGTTCGTCGCCGTCGGGCGAGCTCGCCGGCGTGCTCCGGTGGCCGGCGTCCAGCTGGCGTTGACCAGGCACCGCTGGGCCCCATCTCTATGTCGATGCAAGTGGGACCCGCTGGGCCCTGTTGACCGAGTCAGTGCGGCCCCGCGCACTGACATGTGGGGCCCGCTCGATTAAAACGTTTTTAGAAATAAACAAATTATTAATTAAATTGTTAATTAAAATTAATTAGTTAATCACCCACTGACCAGTAGGCCCCACCCTTAATTAAACTGTAATTAGATTAATTTAAACCTAACTAGACTAATGTGTGGCTGACCAGTGGGTCCCACTGGACCCACTCTCAGGTTTGACCTCGGTCAGCTACACTGTTGACCGCTGATGTCATCTATGCGTCATGATGACGTCACCCCCACACTGTTTTGGATAATGTCAATTTAATTAATTAAAATAATTTCAGAAAATATTTAAAACTTTGAAAAATCATATCTTTTAAACCTTAAGTCAGATGAAAATAATTTATATATGAAAAATGATCAGAAAAATATGAAGATTCTGAATATGTGATCAAAACACCTGTTCACCACTCCTAGCTAGATGAACATGGAACTTTTTAACTGATTTCGATAAATGAATAGTGTTCAACTTTAATTAAATAAATCCAAATAAATTCCTAAATTAACTAAATCATTTAGTTAGGTAGTAAAACACCTCCGCACATCATTTAGGCATGTCATGCATGATGTTTGCATTCGTTGCCATGAATTTACTATTTCTTCCCCCCTCCTTCTCTCCCGATAGACGCCGACACCGACGCCGACGCAGCTGGATTCGACTACACCCCCGACGAGCAGCCTACCGGCGATCAGACACATTCCGCAGAGCTTCCAGGCAAGAAAAGCCCCTTGACACATGCCATTAAATCCTATTCTTTCTCCCTCCTGCTTGCATTAGAATTGCCGCTGCTTTGTTTTGCTTAATCCTATTCTGATGCATGGCCTGATTTTGTAACTGTTGTTCATACCTTCCTGTTATCCTAAATTGCTTAGTATAGGCTGGTCAGAGTCCCACCACTTGGCCCTACACCTTGTCCGTATGCCCTGCTTGATATCGGGCCGTGATCACTCTGGGTGTGATCGCGGAACTGCACACATTTTACTTTCTGTTACTATTGGGGAACTGAAGGGCTGGCGGTACCATCCGGTAGAGGTGGACCTGAGTCCCGACAGTTCCCGATGTTAAAGATGGGCTGGCCCCAAGGGTGCCCGCGAGAGACAACACAAAGACGGGTCGGCTCCAAGAGCACCCGCGCGTGAAATCAAGTCAGAGCGATAGGTTGTCTGATCGTCTCTGTGACTTACTAAATACGCCTAACGGAACTGGGTATTTGATCTGAGTGGGTCGTTGGCCCTATACGCACTACCACCACGTGGGATAATGGTTTATGGGACCCTCTGCGTCATTGTTTCTCCCGAAAGCTCTTCAGACATCATAGTTCAGAGATGCAGGCTGATCGTCGGGAATGGTCTGGTACTTCACTGGTGTATACAGTGTCGCGCCTGCACCCCGTCCAGCCACGCAACGTGTAGGAGTGCAAAGGGTGATGGGCCCAAGATCTCTTCGCACTTAGGATGTAGACCGTCATGTTGACCTCTCTGCTGAGCCTAGATGGGACTTTGTTGTGTCGATTACCCAAGGCTGGGCATTACCCCGCAAGTGTGTCCGGCCAGATGTAATCGAGCATGCTGGGCAACAGTAGTGCACCCCTGCAGGGAAGTAATCTATTCGAATAGCCGTGTCCACGGTAACAGGACGCTCAGAGTTGTATCCGGATCTATGACAACTACAAACTGATGATGATGCTTATTAAATTGATACTACTGCTCTCGGGATCGCTTTTTCGCGGGATAGTCGAGAAAGGATCTCAGGGAGTTGCTGCTATACAACCACTATTATATGCTACTACTATCTACTCTCATCTGATGCTGCAAGACTGCTTGAAGATGCTAGTCTTCGATAGGCTAGGCTTCTCCCCCTTTACTCTGGCATTCTGCAGTTCAGTCCAAGAGATAGCCCCATTCATTTGATACCAATGCATAATTAGTTTAGATCTGATGTCAGTCTTGTGAGTACTTTGGATGAGTACTCACGGTTGCTCTACTATTCTTTTCCCCCATATTCAATTGATGTTACCTCAGACGATGGAGCCCAGGAGCCAGACGCCACCACAGGAGCTTACTACCAGGAGGGTCCCGACGGCTCCTACTACTTGGTTGACCCAGCCGACCAGGAGTAGTTAGGAGGCTCCCAGGAAGGAGGTCTGCGCCTTTTCGATCGTAGTTGATGTTTGTGCTAGCCATCTTATGGCACCTTGACTAACTATGTCTGTACTCAGATATTATTTGTGTGACTGACTTTTTATTCGGATCCTTGTGATCCCTGGTTTGTAATATTTGTGGATCTCCGTTTTATTTTTGAGTTTAGAGTTGTGTTGTTATATCTTCCCGTGAGTCCCTGTGCTTGATCATACACGTTTGCTTGTATGATTAGTGTACGATTAAGTCGGGGGCGTCACAAGATATCATCACCAGCTCTGGATCAAAGGGCTCCTGGCTCGGGTTAAAGTCCTCCCCTTTCCTCGCCTTCCCCTCATCTCTATACCTCACGAGCTTGTGGTGGGAGGAGATGTTGGTGAAGTTCACTGGATTGTCGAGGTCAGACTAAGAGAATGCCTTGGCCTTCTTGTACGAGGCAGTATGGGCCATGGCATAGAGGTCGTAAACCTCTGGCACCTCCGTCTTATTGTGTTGCGCCTAAAAGAGAGGAACAAAGTATTAGTAAAGGGCTCAAGCTAGCATCAAGAATGAATTGCATGAATCATGAAGCAAACCACATACCCAGTTTCACCCGAACTGAAATAAGTTGGCGCTGCCTTGATGGTGTGGCACACCAACCATTTGGGCACGCCGGTCCTTGGCATCGTCGTGGACGGCTCACCAGCGGCCTGTGCACCACTCATCCACCAACGCCTCCCAACAATCCATCTTATCCGCACACCATCTCGGGGGCACCTAAGTTAGTAAAGAGAAATTTGAGCGCTACGCCTACGAATCAAATCAAAGAAACTAAGTACAATGCCTTAAGAATAGTTAATTACCTTCATGTACTGATCCTTCTTCAGAAACTTAACCCGGCATGACGCCTTGTCCTTCTTAATACCACGCGAGGCGTAGTAGTCTCGAACAGCCTGCGACCGAGCCTCGTGCCATAAGTTTTGTAGTAGGCGCCTGCACTCATGGTCGATAACATGTGCCGCCTCCTCCTCGTATCCCTCCTCACACCTGTAGAAGGTCTGCAATCAAATGAGACAACACTGATTAGTAAAATAACTAGCTATTGTTAATTTTTAATTGTGCAAATGAGAAATTACCCAAAAGCTTCTGATCACCATGTCGGCAACAGTGTGGCACAAGACACCGTCGATCATGTGGTCCGACGGGGCCTGGGCAGCCAAGTAGTGCTCCCAGCTCAATCCTAGCTCTACAAGCTGATCCTCACTGGGCAACGTGACAAAACCTGGGAAGTTCTGCCAGCAAAGCACACCAAGTACGGTGTTGGGCCTGTGGACTCCACTGGCATGTACCCAACCCCTGCAGTATGACAAGGCCAACGCATTAGATATTTGAAGAAACCTGAAGGCAAAAGGTACAAAAAGAGTAAATGCACTTACTTCTCCCCATCAGGCCTGATCACCGGCCGCAGCTCGTGGGTCGCCGGCACGGGCTGGAGCCATGTACCACCATGCTGGTACACAGTGGCCCCCTCAACCACCTCGCCCTCACTGTCAGTAGAGGGATCATCCCCGCCACCATCAGCATGGCCACGCGGCCCCTCATGCAAATCCGGCCAGTTACCCCATCCAGACGTTTCCTGGGACGTAGCCTGGTCCGGAGTGGCGTGGGCCGAAGCGTCTGGGTCCGGAGTCTCGTGGGCCGAAGGCCCGTCGACCCGAGGCTCGTCGTGCGGAGTCCCCGTAGCCTCCACCTCAAACGGGTCCACCGTAGCAGTAATGTGTTCGGGTGAATCAGCTGGGGTGGCAGCGAGGAAGGCGTAGCAGCCTGCCTCCCACCCCTGCGTCCTCCTGATCTACCTCCTCTCTTCTTCCCTCCCTGACCTCCTCTCCCGCCGGTGGGCAACGACGCCGACGAAGAAGCGCCCGGTGGTGTCCCCATACTGTCTAACAGCGCTCTTCGGAGAGGTACGGGTGGAATGGAAGTACCCCTCCCGCGGGCCGCCGCCGAAGAAGTACCCCTCCCGCGGGCCGCCGCCGAAGAAGTACCCGCGGGGCGCTCTGGACCCGCGCCCACCATCTTTCAACACCTGCCATGAGAAAGAGTAAATGAAATTAGTACAACATAAAACAAATTGAATAACTGACATGAATAATAATATGTATATAATTTAAGTTGGGATGCATACAAACTAATAATAGTCTGGATCATTTATATATGCCCCGGGATCATCATCATCATCATCACTATCACGCGTGTCGTCATGAATGACGTGCTCATCGGGTTCGGCGGCATCAACATGTGGAAGGCCATTCTGTAATCGGTCAAGCATTGACAGGTCATTCGCAGCAGTAACCTCTTCTTCTTCCAACTCTTCTTGTTCCAACTCTTCTTGTTCCGGCTCAGGGGTGTTGTCGGATTCACTGTTGCTGTCTACTTCTATGTTCTGGGGTGAAGTAGAGCGGTTCTTGAAACGTTTTTTGGAAAGACGTGTTTCTTGGAAGAATTCTCCATCATATGTGTCTGGGTTAATGTGAGGTTCATAATCCTCTTCATTGGGGGGAGGTGGTCTAACACGTGGCGGCAGTTCATAAACGACATCCCAACCCTTCAGATTTGCATTAGTTTGGCATGCCCACGGTAGATAGAAAACTTGGGTCGCCTGTTGAGCCGTAATATAGACATCGGGAACATCTAAATGGGTGCTTTGTTTGATTTCTACTAGCCCTATATGGAACCAATAACATTTGAAGACTACGACGTTTGGTGGGTTTTCACCGTAGAATTGAAGTTCATAAATTGCTTCAATTCTTCCATAATACTCGGTACCTCCTTCGCTGATAGCAGAGACACCACAATTTGTAGATTTTTGGCCGGCCATAGATAGTTCTTTGCCAAAGGTACGAAAGCGATACCCGTTGATGTCGTATTTCTCAAATGAACGGACCTTATAGTCAAAGCCATTAGCGGCTTGTCTCAATTCGGCGTCCATAGACTCTGAATTAGCCTACAAGTTTAATATGAAAGAATTGTTGCATTAGCCGCAAATTAGACCAAGAAATGAAATGGTCTATTAATGCTAATTACTGTTTGTTTGAACCAAGAGATGAAACCAGGATAGCCACCTCCTTGCTTTGCCAGAAGCTCATACTCTTCGACGGAATCCTTTTGGATCACCGCTCCATCCGAGAATTTGGCGACGTATCAACTGTATCAAATATCCGGGAATAAGAGCAGTTCAAAGGAATAATAAGAAGTTGCGAAACAATGTACCGACAACTTACTCGATGTACGGCCGCGCTTCTGTTAGGTTGTTGAAGATATACAATGAAATGGTCCGCCAATCTTCGACATCCAACTCTTTTGGTTTCGAAGCACCGGCTGACGCGAGCTTCCCTTTGAATAGGCTGAGGTTGGATCCAAATTTTTTAGGGTCGCCAGCATTGTACCGATACTTCGGATTATGCAAATGATGATTTTTGGCTTCGTAGTGTGCTGTCACAAAGTTTGCTGCCTCCTCAGTAATGAATGCCTCGGCCATCGATGCTTCAATTCTACGTTTATTTTTACGTTTTGCTCGAAGCGTCTTCTGCATCCTCTCAGTTGCATAGCACAAACGATTTTGCTCGGTCTCCCCCAATCTTTCCTTGGTCGGGAGATGTAAAATCAAATGCTACATTGGATTAAAGAAGCCCGGTGGAATGATCTTCTCTAACTTGCAGAGCAACTCCGGTGCCAACTTTTCCATGTCATCTATCACCGCAGGCGATAGTTCTTTCGCACAAAGAACACGGAAGAAATAGCTCAGCTCTGCTAGTACTAGCCATTCATCCTCAGGGATAAAGCCACGCAACATCACCGGCATTACCCGCTCAAGCCATATGTGCCAATCATGACTCTTGAGACCAAATATTTTCAATTTTTCAAGACTCGCTCCCCTCTTTAGATTCGCTGCATACCCATCGGGGAACATCAACTGCATTTTCACCCACAAGATAATTTCCCTCATAGCCGGCCTTCCAAGATTGAACCAGGCCTTTGGCTTCGTCCAGTTCTTCTTTCCTTTCGGTTGTCGCATGTTCTGTAACGGTCTATCCCATTGTGACACCCTGGTTTTTGGCAAGTTTTTCTTTTCAAAAATCTTCTGGCTTTGTTTGCAAATTTGGTTGCCTTTTGAATCTTTTCAGTTGACTTGGACTTAGGAAACCTCTGAACCTTTCCCAAAGTGATCCAAAGCTTTCAACATCTTGCCAACACCATGCCATACACCTTCTGGACCCAAATCCATTTCTAGTCTTTTTCAATAATTTATTTTCTTCCATTGGGAAACTATGTCATCACTATGGGTTATGAAGCAACCTACAGTTTTGATGATCAGCAAAATCCCAAATTCATGTCACACCTTCTTATCATCATATAATCTCATAATCTTCAAAAACATTCCATTACCCAATGTAAAATTTTGGCCAGAATAATTATTTCCTTTCTGGTCAGAATTGGCCATTTGTGAAGCAACCTCTATTTTCCTAACTCAGAAAATTCCCAAATAATTCCCTGAGATATTAGGGAACCTATCTAGCCACAATATCCAAAAATATCACTGTGACCAATACAACTTTTTAGCAACAAGGCTATGCCAAGTTGCTGCACTTTTGGGACCTCTGTGAAGGAAATGCTAGCTAGATGTATCCAATGGCTATGAAATTTTTATGGCATCTTTTACACATCAAATGACTCCCTCATGCCAAAATTCATCTTCAGAAGATCCACCATGTGACTAAACCAAGCTGATCTAGTTTCTGGACCAGTATGGTAGCTTACACATGAACCCCATTCAAAACCTTTCCAAACTCTCTCAAAATTGGTCAGCCTGTAGTCCTTCCAACATGAATCACTCCAGACATCTCCACTGGCTTCATCCCCAGCTCACCTCTTCTCTAGATCTCTCTCTAAGTTTCTGTCAGAAACTGTAGCTGAAGCTACACTTCGTATCAGAGTGAACCTAGCCAAACCAGAGGCACGGAGGGACTAAATGACCAAGGGAGAACACGCTAGACATGGTGCGCTGGACAGGAGAGGCCTCTAGACACCAATGCCCGTGGTGAGCACGGCATTGGCATGCCAATGCACGCGCTCTGCACCGCGCCCATGTCTGAGGTGATGTGTCCGGCTGCCCCGCGTGGCCTCGCCTTGTCCTAGCTTGCCGACATCCTCTCCTCCTCCCACCTGGCTGTTCTAGAGCCCTCCCCTCGCCAGAATCGTCTCCGCCGGCCGCCACGCACGCGGGCACTGTTGCGCCCGTGCGGCCACAGTGGCTGAGCTGCCGTCGTCTTCCTCCGCGTGCAGCCACTGCACGCATTAACTCCCTTGCCCTCCTCCATCACGTCGCCCCGCCCCGCGATAGCCACCTCGCCGTACTTGCTCCGGCGACGTGTCCGCGGCGCGCCCGGCTCCCGAAGCTCCGCTGTGGCCTATAAAAGGCCATGCCTAGCCCCTCCGAGCTCCTCACCCCACTCCGTCCACCACAAATCGCCCTCCAGAGCACCGAGCCATGGCCGAGAGGCCCTCTGGCCTCGCACCTCGCCAGAGTTCTACCGCCCAGAAGAGCTTCGCCAACAAGCACCCTCCACCCCATCCCAGCCTCACCCGACCTCACCCACGAGTTCAGTGTGCTTCCCTGGTCCTCCTCGACCTCTTGCCCAGCCCAATCCTTGCCGGATTCGCTATCGCCGACGAGCCCCGAAAGCCGTCGCCGCCGGAGAGGAAGGGGGCGACGCTGTTAGGCCGTCCCCGGAGGAGCTGCTGGTACAGGGAGGACCGTCGTCGCACGCTCGATCCATCCCCGCTGTCGCCCGACTCCGCCGCTGCCTCTATCGCCGATGAGCGTTGCCGAAGGGAACTTTGGTGGTTTTGAAGACCAGGAGTTTGTGGGCAACCCAACAGAGCAAGGCAAGCCAAGACATCCATTTCATGAAGCATTTCAATAGCATTGCATATTTAAATGAATTACTTTCAATTGTTTGCTATATAATAATTCAAAGTAAATTTATTTAAATGCCTAGTTGCTGCCATCTCAAGCTATTGTGATAAACCACTATGCTTGCTAAATGAAAACTTAGTCGGTTGATCCAGAGTCACATGTCCGGACATATCCGTGCAACCACATTTACCGGTATGGGACGGCCTTGACTTGGTCTGGCTCTGTGCTCTTTCACGGGTACCACCAGATAGAGAGGGTTATGCGTGTGTGCTACCCTGATGAGGTAGACGGCGATAATCCCGTGAGCCCAGTTGAGTATTGTGCCGGCGTCCCCGTTTGGGATAGTTTAGTTTGGCCACGACGGTGGTAGGTGTCATGAGGTGACACAGGGGCCACCCAGGGCAGGACTCCGGGGGAGAATGATTGCCGGTGGTACGATGGGAGAGTCACGGGTTAGGCAGGTTTCGGTGGAGCAACACTGGTCCACCCGAATGGGATCACGAGGCCAGATGCCCCATGGTGTGGGTAAAGTGCGCAACCTCTGCAGAGTGAAGAATCTATTCAAATAGCCGCATCCACGGTATTGGACAGTCCGTACTAGGCCTCACAAGATGGTCAACCGTAACAATGATAATAATGATGGAAGAACTCGTCTTATGATCGGAAGTACTCGGTGACTCATGAGTATTCCGAGGGTTGTGGGATAACCCGGAAGAGAGTAAGTTGGTGATCAGTGACAGTAAGTGAATCACTTAAGAATTGAACATGTTGATTGCCATGCTATTGTTTGCTGCATTATTTGGTTGTCGTGAGCTTGCGAGTACATTCAAAGTACTCACCTGGCGTATCATGCCAGATGCAGGAGAAGCCGAGGACGGAGGTCCCGATTGTTCGTGCTACGCTAACTAGGCAGTGTCCCAGTAGTGTCCCTGTGGATGGAGTTTCTGCTATGTTCCGCTACGCCATAGGACTCCCTAGTAGTACCGAGGCCCCGATATGTTTCATAAATAATGTAGATATTGTCATAGCACCGGATGTGCTTTTGGCCTCGCTATAAATGTAATATATGAGCTTGTACCCGAAGTTTATCAATAAAGATCAGTTCAATTCTGTTCCAAGTTGTTGTGTGTTTCCAGAAGACATGATCTCTAGGTTGGAAACACTGGTAAACCAGTTCTCTGAGCCGGGGTCCCACAACACTTGGTATCAGAGCCGTGCTGACTGTAGGACACCCTAGTTAACTCGCGCTAGAAACATGATTAGTGTAGGGTTTGAGTGTGCATCTTGCTTGCTGCATTTGCTTGTTGCATAGCATGCATCCTGATTCATTGTTTTACTAACCGTTGGCATTATGAGTGTAGATGGCACCAGTTCCGTACCACTATCACCATGAGCCAACACCGTTCACCTTTCTTGTACTGCTCCGTAACGTCTGGCTTCGGCTGTATCCCAACGGCGAAGACCCAGTATACCAGGTGTTTCGGGAGCAGCTTGCCGATTCAGTGTACGAGTATCACGCGGAGGCTTTTCTGACCGCGAGTTCGGATATTGGTAGCTACTCTCGCTCTTCCAAGGGCGGGACGGCTTCTACTCCGGAGTTGGCGATCCAGTTTGCTGCGATGGAGGCTCTCACTGACTTGTGCTTCCACGAGGTCGAGATGCAGACTCATCCAGGTTTCTTTCACTACCCCACCCTGTCGCCTATGACAGGGCGAGTCATTTTTGCCCCAGTCGACCCGGCGAGTGATCGTGCGACTGGTGTTCTATCCCGTTATCTGAACGCCAGTTATCGCATGATCATCTCCTTGGTTGAGGAGTTGTCTCATGTCTAAGAGGCACTTGCAGCCGCTACCACAGCACCGTCTCCACCTCATCCTACATTTCCACCCATGTATCCACCGCCAGTTCCACCTCCACGTATGCTTGATACTCCTTCTAGCTCTACTACACCACCAGGATTTTCGTCTGGTAGCCGACGTGAGACCCCGGCAGAGTGTGCCTCACTCTTAGCCACTCCAGCTGCTCCGATGCTGAGGCGTCGTGCTCCTTCTTCCTCGGAAGGAGAACCATCTCAGCAGCGTTGTCGTGTTTCCTTTGATCTGGAGGATGCGATCCACATCATCAGTTCCGATTCCGACTCAGGATCAGATGACGAGGAGTCTTTAGTTTGGCAGTGTTCGTGCCACCCGCGCCACTAGAGTGGAGGCTTGAGTTTTAGTGCATGCATCTTTGCATATGTCAACTGCCGTATGAGCAGTCTAGCCATGATATCCCCCTACTAGCTTGCCCTGTATGATGTTGGGTTATCTTGTATAATTATGTTGTTCGCTTTATTCGCCCTTTTTCGTGAATTTTCCTTCTGGTGTCATATTACTGTGTTTCCCTTATGGATGTTGCGCATCGATTCGGTATTTTGCAATGGGAACAAATTTAGGATGAAGAGAGGTAGTAACCAAGGAGGCGATGGAACCCCCGTTCGCTGATCCGCCAGACAAGCAGGACAGCCACCAGAAGACTTACCACCCCCACCGCCTCAGGCACCGACCACTGATCAGATCATGAGGATGTTTGAAGAGAAAAGAAATCAGGATCTCATGCAATTTCTAAAAAGCATGCAGGCTATGGTGGGCCAGCACAACAACAATGGGACACACTCTAAGTTGTCTGACTTTCAGCGCACCAAGCCACCCAGTTTTGGTCAAGCTGTGGACCCTATGGAAGCCGATGACTGGCTGAGAACCATGGAAAAGAAGCTGGACATAGCTCGCTGTGAGGAGTCAGATAAGGTTCCTTTTATCATTCACTACCTAGAAGGGCCAGCAGCTATATGGTGGGACAACACAAAGATAATGTGGCCTTGTGGAGAAGATATCTCTTGGGAGAAGTTCAAGGAGTTATTTCCCAAGTATCATATCCCTACCGGCATAATGAAGGTGAAGCAAAGGGAATTCCTTGCTCTTACGTAAGGAAATATGTCCGTGGGGGAGTATCTGAACAAGTTTAATAATCTGGCATGGTACTCTACCCATGACGTGTCCACTAAAGAAAGGAAGATAGACCGATTCCTAGGAGGACTGAATCACGCCCTCCATTGTCAGCTTTGTATGCTGGACTTTCCTGACTTCCAGACTTTGGTGAACAAGGCTTTCATAGCTGAATGAGAACATAAGTCCAGATATGATGACCGCAAGCGAAAGTTTGAACCCAAGAAGGACAACCGTGAGCAGTTTGCGCAGAAGCCACGCATTTGGCAGTCAGGCCCATCTGAATACAAGCCCGCATGGAAAAAATGGCAACAACAACAATAAGACAGTCAGCCAGGACAAGACCCTTGGCAAACAGCCAGTGATGGAGGACCGCCGCCGCAATAACACTTGCTTTACTTGTGGCCAAAGTGGACACTATTCCAAACAGTGCCCTGCCAGAAATGGGAAGCCACCAGCCCACTTCAAGCCACAGGTCAACACTATTGGACGCCGCCCCACCATAACTTCAGCCATGGACGCGTCCATCATATCTCCGCTGAGGAAGCCTGCGAAGCACCAGACATAGTCCTTGGTATGTTTTCTGTTAACGACATACCTGCAGTAATTCTATTTGATTCTGGGGCTTCCCATTCATTTATTTCGAGGAGTTTTGCCACCTTGCACAAACTTTCCCCTTCGCTTTTGGATAAAATCATGGTGGTACAATCCCCTGGCTCCCTGCTTAGAACAAATCTGATATATAAAGGTCTGGAAATATCAATACATGGAGTTAAATTTCTAGATACACTCGTTGCCATCAAATCCCCTGGATTGGATATAATACTGGGGATGGACTGGTTGACACCACATCAGGTGTGCATCAACTGCGCGACCAAAACAGTGACACTGGTTAACCCGGCAGGACAAACAGTTCAATTCATTGCCAACAAAATGATGTCAAGAAAGGAAATGGCATACCAGACTACCATTATAGATATGAATCTGATTCCGGTAGTCTGCGAATTCCCGGATGTATTTCCCGAGGAACTACCAGGGATGCCACCCAACCGGGAATTAGAGTTTGCAATTGAGGTGATTCCTGGAACTGCCCCGATTTATAAAAAATACTATCGTATGCCGAGTCCAGAGCTGGTGGAATTAAAGAAGCAGTTGCATGAATTGTTACAGCAAGGGTACATTCGTCCAGGCATCTCGCCATGGGGATCACCCATACTATTTGTCAAGAAGAAGGATGGAAGTCTACGAATGTGCGTAGACTATCGTCAGTTGAATGAGGTCACCATTAAAAATAAGTACCCGCTCCCTCGCATTGATGATCTATTCGACCAGCTGAACGGAGCACGGGTATTCTCCAAGATTGACCTCCGAACAGGATATCATCAGCTAAAAATCAGAAAAGAGGATATACCCAAGACAGCTTTCACCACCTGATATGGTCTTTATGAATTCACAGTCATGTCGTTTGGATTGACAAACGCTCCAGCTTATTTCATGAGCATGATGAACAAGGTCTTCATGGATTACCTGGACAAATTCGTGGTGGTGTTCATCGATGACATCCTGATATACTCCAAGGATGAAGAAGAGCACAAACAGCACCTCCGTGCTATCCTGGAAAGGTTAAGGACCCATCGTTTGTATGCCCAGTTTAGTAAGTGTGAATTTTGGCTAAAAGAGGTAGGATTTCTGGGACACATTCTGTCCGAACAAGGAGTAGCTGTCGACCCCAGCAAAGTAACTGCACTATTGAACTGGAAGATACCAGCCTCGGTGACCGAAGTCCGTAGCTTTCTGGGATTGGCAGGCTATTACCGTCGTTTCATAGAAGGCTTCTCTAAGATAGCCAAGCCACTGACAGAATTGCTGAAGAAAAATCAAAGGTTTGTCTGGACGGCAGAATGCGACAGCAGCTTCATGGAGCTAAAGACAAGGCTAACCACGGCCCCTGTCTTAGTTCTTCCAGACATCCACAAGAGTTGTGACATATATTGCGATGCTTCCAGGCATGGAATCGGCTGCGTGTTAATGCAAGAAGGAAAGGTGGTAGCATATGCATCCAGACAGCTATGACCTCATGAATAAAACTACCCCACGCATGATTTGGAATTAGCAGCCGTGGTTCATGCCTTAAAGATTTGGAGGCATTACCTCATTGGGCAACGCTGTGAAATATACACGGACCATAAGAGTCTCAAGTTTATTTTCACTCAGCCAGACCTGAATCTCAGACAGCGAAGATGGCTAGAACTGGTCAAGGATTATGACATTGGAATAAATTATCACCCGGGAAAGGCTAATGTGGTCGCTTATGCTCTTAGCAGAAAACAAGGCACCATAAATACATTAACCGCAAATATCCAGCCACGATTACAAGAAGAGTTTGCCAAACTCAATATGGTGCTATGCGGCCCACTTAACCCAGATACCTTGGAAATTGCTCCAACACTTGTGGAAGAAATTAAAGAGGCTCAAAAATCAGATGAAGGGATACAAGAGATCAAGGAGCTGATTCAGCAAGGGAAGGCCAAGTCTTTCCATGTGGATGACCAAGGCACCTTATGGTTTGAAAAAGGGATATGTGTGCCCGATCAGGACAATCTGAGACAACAAATACTCAGAGAAGCTCATGAGTCCGCGTACTCTATCCACCCGGGGGGCACAAAGATGTATCAGGACTTGAGGGAAACCTTTTGGTGGCCAGGAATGCGAAGGGATATAGCATACTATGTCGCCTGCTGTGACATCTGCAACAAAGTCACGGCTGAACACTAGAAACCTGCCGGGCTACTGCAACCTTTACCGGTTCCCCAGTGGAAGTGGGACGACATATGCATGGACTTCATTGTCGGACTACCCAAGTCAACGAGAGGCCATGATGCTATCTGGGTCATCGTGGATGTGCTCACAAAAGTGGCTCACTTTATTCCAGTAAAGACCACTTTCAACGCAAATCAGCTTACACAACTCTACATGTCCCGGATAGTCAGCCTTCATGGAGTACCCAAGTCTATCACCTCGGATAGGGGCTCCTTATTCACCTCAGCATTCTGGCTATGATTGCACCAAGCCTTGGTAACCATGCTAAAACATAGCACGGCGTATCATCCGCAGACAGATGGACAGACCAAACGAGTGAACCAGATACTAGAGGATATGCTTCGGTCCTGTGCTCTCACTTATGGACCCAAATGGGAAGATAGCCTACCCTATGCGGAATTTTCCTATAACAACAGTTATCAGTCAAGTCTTAAGATGTCACCATTTGAAGCACTGTATGGGCGGAAGTGCCGCTCCCCATTAAACTGGTCTCAGACAGGAGATAGTCGTATCTTTGGCACGGACTTGATGCTCGAGGCTGAGAAACAAGTCAAGGATATTCAGGAGCGTCTTCGAGTGGCCAAGTCCCGTCAAAAGAGTTACTATGACCCAAAGCACCGAGAAGTGACTTTTGAGCCCGGAGAATATGCTTACCTTCGAGTAACACCCATGAAGGGAGTTAAAAGGTTTCATACCCGGGGAAAGCTTGCACCAAGATATATCGGTCCCTTTTCGGTAATTGCTAGGAGAGGCAGGGTAGCATATCAGTTGGAATTACCACTGGAGTTGTCCGATGTTCACGATGTTTTTCACATATCACAATTAAGGAAGTGCATTGCACCACCGATCAAGCAAGCGGATATGAGTGAACTAGAACTGGCTATAGATCTGACCTACGAAGAGAAACCTGTCAGAATCTTGCATGAAATGGAAAGAACTACCAGAAGTAAGGTAATCTGGTTTTACAAGGTATTGTGGGATCATCACACCGAGGAAGAGGCTACCTGGGAAAGAGAGGATTTTCTAAGATTCGCATACCCATACTTGTTCCCTGAGCAAACGAATCTCGAGGATGAGATTCATCCTAAGGGGGGTAGGTTTGTGACACCCTGGTTTTTGGCAACTTTTTCTTTTCAAAAATCTTCTGGCTTTGTTTGCAAATTTGGTTGACTTTTGAATCTTTTCAGTTGACTTGGACTTAGGAAACCTCTAAACCTTTCCCTAAGTGATCCAAAGCTTTCAACATCTTGCCAACACCATGCCATACACCTTCTGGACCCAAATCCATTTCTAGCCTTTTTCAATAATTTATTTTCTTCCTTTGGGAAACTATGTCATCACAATGGGTTATGAAGCAACCTATAGTTTTGATGATCAACAAAATCCCAATTTCATGTTACACCTTCTTATCATCATATAATCTCATAATCTTCAAAAACATTCCATTACCCAATGTAAAATTTTGGCCAGAATAATTATTTTCTTTCTGGCCAGAATTGGCCATTTGTGAAGCAACCTCTATTTTCCTAACTCAGAAAATTCCCAAATAATTCCCTGAGATATTAGGGAACCTATCTAGCCACAATATCCAAAAATATCACTATGCCCAATAAAACTTTTTAGCAACAAGGCTATGCCAAGTTGGTGTACTTTTGGGACCTCTGTGAAGGAAGTGCTAGCTAGAGGTATCCAATGGCTATGAAATTTTTATGGCATCTTCTATACATAAAATGACTCCCTCATGCCAAAATTCATCTTCAGAAGATCCACCATGTGAGTAAACCAAGCTGATCTAGTTTCTGGACTAGTATGGTAGCTTACACAGGAACCCCATTCAAAACCTTTCCAGACTCTCTCAAAATTGGTCAGCCTATAGTCCTTCCAACATGAATCACTCCAGACATCTCCACTGGCTTCATCCCTAGCTCACCTCTTCTCTAGATCTCTCTCTAAGTTTCTGCCAGAAACTGTAGCTAAAGCTACACTTCGTATCAGAGTGAACCTAGCCAAACCAGAGGCACGGAGGGGCTAAATGACCAAGGGAGAACACGCTAGACCTGGTGCGCTGGACTGGAGAGGCCTCTAGACACCAATGCCCGTGGTGAGCACGGCATTGGCATGCCAATGCACGCGCTCTGCACCGCGCCCGTGTCTGAGGTGATGTGTCCGGGTGCCCCGCATGGCCTCGCCTTGTCCTAGCTTGCCGACATCCTCTCCTCCTCCCACCTGGCCGTTCTGGAGCCCTCCCCTCGCCGGAATTGTCTTCACCGGCCGCCACGCACGTGGGCACTGTTGAGCCCGTGCGGCCACAGTGGCTGAGCCGCCGTCCTCTTCCTTTGTGTGCAGCCACTACATGCATTAACTCCCCTGCCCTCCTCCAACACGTCGCCCCGCCCCGCGATAGCCACCTCGCCGTACTTGCTCCGGCGACGTGTCCGCCGCGCGCCCGGCTCCCGAAGCTCTGCTCCGGCCTATAAAAGGCCATGCCCAGCCCCTCCGAGCTCCTCACCCCACTCCCTCCACCACAAATCGCCCTCCGAAGCACCGAGCCATGGCCGAGAGGCCCTCTGGCCTCGCCAGAGTTCTGCCGCCCAGAAGAGCTCCGCCACCAAGCACCCTCCACCCCATCCCAGCCTCACCCGACCTCACCCACGAGTTCAGTGTGCTTCCCTGGTCCTCCTCGACCTCTTGCCCAGCCCAATCCTTGCCGGATTCACTGTCATCATTGAGCCCCAAAAGCCACCGCCGCAGGAGAGGAAGGGGCCGACGCCGTTAGGCCGTCCCCGGAGGAGCTACTGGTACAGGGAGGACCTTCGTCGCATGCTCGACCCATCCCCGTAGTCACCCGACTCCGCCGCCGTCTCTATCGCCGGTGAGTGTCGCCGAAGGGAACTTCGGTGGTTTTGAAGACCAGGAGTTTGTGGGCAACCCAATAGAGCAAGGCAAGCCAGGACATCCATTTCATGAAGCATTTCAATAGCATTGCATATTTAAATGAATTACTTTCAATTGTTTGCTATATAATAATTCAAAGTAAATTGATTTAAATGCCTAGTTGCTGCCATCTCAAGCTATTGTGATAAACGACTATGCTTGCTAAATGAAAACTTAGTCAGTTGATCCAGAGTCACCTGTCCGGACATATCCGTGCAACCACATTTGCTGGTATGGGACGGCCTTGACTTGGTCTGGCTCCATGCTCTTTCACCGGTACCACCAGACAGGGAGGGTTATGCGTGCGTGCTACCCTGATCAGGTAGACGGCCATAATCCTATGAGCCCAGTTGAGTATTGTGCCGGCGTCCCCGTTTGGGACAGTTTAGTTTGGCCACGATGGTGGCAGGTGTCACGAGGTGACACATGGGCCACCCAGGGCAGGACTCCGGGGGAGAATGATTGCTGGTGGTACGATGGGAGAGTCACGGGTTAGGCAAGTTTCGTTGGAGCAACACTGGTCCACCCGAATGGGATCACGAGGCTAGGTGCCCCATGGTGTGGGTAAAGTGCGCAACCTCTGCAGAGTGAAGAATCTATTCGAATAGCCGCATGCACGGTATTGGACAGTCTGTACTAGGCCTCACTAGGTGGTCAATCGTAACAATGATAATAATGATGGAAGAACTCGTCTTATGATCTGAAGTACTCGGTGACTCATGAGTATTCCGAGGGTTGTGGGACAACCCGGAAGAGAGTAAGTTGGTGATCAGTGAAAGTAAGTGAATCACTTAAGAATTGAACATGTTGATTGCCATGCTATTGTTTGCTGCATTATTTGGTTGTCGTGAGCTTGCGAGTACATTCAAAGTACTCACCTGGTGTATCATGCCAGATGTAGTAGAAGCCGAGGACGGAGGTCCCGACGGTTCATGCTACGCTAACTAGGCTGTGTCCCAGCAGTGTCCCTGTGGATGGAGTTTCTACTATGTTCCGAGTACGTAGTACCGAGGCCCCGATATGTTTCATAAATAATGTAGATATTGTCATAGCACCAGATGAGCTTTTGGCCTCGCTACCAATGTAATATATGAGCTTGTACCCGAAGTTTATCAATAAAGATCAGTTCAGTTCTGTTCCAAGTTGTTGTGTGTTTCCAGAAGACATGATCTCTAGGTTGGAAACACTGGTAAACCAGTTCTCTGAGCTGGGGTGCCACACACATAGAGTCTACTGATCGACTCTAGCCTTAGGATTATCCTTTGACTTCCCCTCTATGCCGAACAATGTACCAAAAATGGCCTGGCCGATATTCTTTTCAGTGTGCATCACGTCGATGTTGTGTGGCAGAAGGAGGTCTTTGAAGTAAGGTAGATCCCACAAGCATGTCTTGTGAGACCAAGCGTGTTTCGAATTATACCCCTTGAAATACCCTGGACGCTCTGGATCAGGCTCGAGAGCATTTAACTGATCCAGGATCTGTCACAGGTGGTGCAGTGTGTTTGACAACTCTACCTTTGATGAAGTTCTTCTTGTCTTTTCTGAACTTATGGTGAGGATCCTGGAACGGTCTATGCAAGTCGAAGCAAGAATACTTGTGACCCGCCTGCAGCCAACAAAACTGAAGAGCTGCCTTGCATGTGGGGCAAGGGAACCTTCCATGCACACACCAGCCAACGAATAGTGCATACACCGGCAAGTCATGCATCGAGTACATGTACCAGACACGCATTATGAAGTTTTGTTTGCTAGCCGCATCGTATGTCTTCAACCCATTATCCCAAGCTTCTTGCAATTCATCCTTAAGCGGCTGCATGTACACATTCATATTCTTCCCCGGATAGTTGGGCCCTGGAATTATCAACGTCAGGAAAATGTTCTTTCTTTGCATAATCCGTCCGGGGGGAGATTGAGTGGAATGACAAATACAGGCCAACAACTGTATTGGGTTGCCGTCATACCAAACGAATTGAACCCATCCGTGCCGATGTAGACTCGAGGATGCCTTGGATCTGCCGCTTTATCCCCATCTAATTCATCGAACTTCTTCCACGCAAAAGCATCCGATGTGTGTACCATCATCTGATTCCCATCTGCATCTAGTTTGGTTCTTTTGCCCAATTTGTGCCATGTCATCTGTCTGGCCATCTCTTTGACCATGAAAAGACGTTCAAGTCTCGGTATGATTGGCAGATACCGAAGAACATTAACGGGGATTTTGGTCTGCCTCTTCTCACCCATACCGTTGTCTACCCCAACATACCTCGAAGACATGCAAATGGGACAATAGTTCAAGCCCGCATACTCAAGCCTAAATAAGGCACATCCATTCTCACAGGCATCTATCTTCTCATAGGGCATCTTAAGTGCATGGAGGATTTTTTTCGACTGGTACAGGTTTGCAGGCATTACATGGCCTTTGGGTAGAAAGCGTCCAAATAGTGTCATCATCGCGTCGTAGCATTCTCTGCCCAAGTTGAATTGAGCCTTCAGAGCCATTACTTGTGCGATGGCATCCAGCTGACAAAGCTCAGTGTTCTCGTGGAGAGGACGTTTTGAAGACTCCAACATTTCATTGAAGGCCTTTGCAGATTCCTCCATCTCCTCCTCCGAATCCCGAGCATCATCAAAGTCTTGCACCATATCGTCGATCCCGGTACCATGATCGTCGGTGCGACGACGAACCACCTCAGCTCTGGTACGTTGGGCAGACTCACCATGAAATGTCCACACCGTATAATCAGGCGTAAAACCCCACTTCTGCAGGTGTTTACCCATTTCATCCTCTGTCCTCTTTTGAAAGTTGTCGCAACTAACACAAGGGCACCAGGTTTTTCTCTGGCCATTTGCAAATGCGGCTTTCACAAACCCCTTGGTTTTTGTGAACCATTCAGTGGTCATGTCTTTCTGACTAGTGTGGCTGGTGTCACTAGTAGAAAAAGGACTTTACGTGAGCCCCATTAGTCCTAGTTTGGAATCGGACCGGTACTAATGTGACCATTAGTCCCGGTTCGGGACGGGCATCATTAGTCCCGGTTCGTTCCGGACCTTTAGTCCCGGTTCGTGTTACGAACCGGGACTAAAGGGGTGGTGGCAGGATCGTGTCAGCCTGGGGCCCCACGATAACCTTTAGTCCCGGTTCGTGGCACGAACCGGGACTATAGGCTCACCTTTAGTCCCGGTTCGTGCCACGAACCGGGACTAAAGATCCCATATATGAACCCTTCGGCCAGCCCGAGCACACTCCTCCCTATTTTTCCCCTTCTTCCCCTCCTCTGTTCTTCCCCTTGCTCGAGCTCACCTCCATTTTTGCCAAAATTTGTCAAGATTTGGAGGCACCCCATCCATCCAAGTGTTCACAAAGGTTAGCAACTTTGTCCTTTCATCTGTCATTGCTAGAGTAGCTCTTGCATTGCTCTATAAGTATAGTGATTTGTGGGTTTTAGTTTGGGAGTATTTATATGTGGTAGTTTATTTGATTTATATGCAATTTGAGCTCAAATTAACTTCTTAGTTTGGATGTGTAGGTGTGGTTTACTTAGTGCCTTCCTGTCCCCGTCCTAACCACCGTCTATCGCCCACACCATCCCGTCGCCGGCACCACCTTGTGAGCCTCTTGTTCTTATCCTTTTTATAAAAAGAAAATCATGTTTGTTTGATTTAGATAGTTAATTGTATAATTTTCTTACATGTATGATTGTTTGTTATACATTGTGCCATGACTTTGATATCCGTCCCCGTGGGCCCTCGTCCAGTTTATGATTCGGATGTGGTATATATATTCTCTTTTATAACTATTTGTTGCATTTCGCGTTTATGACAATTATGCCCATCAAGTTGACATAGATATTTTTATCTAGGAGGTATGTGAACCGGAAATTGCAACCGACCCTCTTGTCGAGAAGTTAAATTTAGTTGAAAAAGAAAACAAGTATTTGAAAGAAAAATTAAAAAGAATTGAAGAAGAGAAGATGAAACTGGAGTTGTATGTTGCCGATGTCGTCAATGATCACAAGATCAAGATGGATGCAATGCGCTTGAAGATTAGAAAATTTAAAAAATATGCCATTGATAGTGAGGCTTGGTATCACTATGCTGTTGGATCAATTGTTACCTTAGTTGCGATCTTGATCGCATTTGTTGTTGCATTTAAATGCTTTAGCTAGAGAGTTTGTATGTTGTTTTATGAGAACAAGTGTGTATGAACTTTATGTATGAACTTGTATTAATTTGGTCTTTTCGGTGTTGTGTAATGAAGATGAGCCGACAATGGATGTATGATGACCGATGCTCTCCCAAGTTCATTAATGGCGTGTGTACTTTTCTGGTTGCGGCTGAGGCAAACAAGCGGGCAGATGGTTTTATGCAGTTTCCACTGGATCTTGTTAATCATTGAAGTTGACAAGGGAAAAGTTGAAGTACTGGACTCACTATATAAAGAACCTAAAGAGTACTTAATCGTGGAGGGGATTGTCGAAAGGTAATTTCAATCATTATCACACTATGTCAGCCAGCTCTTTAGTTCATTTCCTGATATCAACTAATTAATAACTCCTTTATTCATTTTCTTTGCCGGCGGGCAGGGCTTGGCAAAAGTTCATCAATGAGGTCCCCGGCGAATGGAAACAACAGATGAAATGGGTGCGACCCAAGGTAATTAAGTAGTACTCCCTCCGTCTGAAAAAGCTTGTCTCTCAAATGGATGTATCTAGCACCAAGTTAGTGCTAGATACATCCATTTGAGGCACAAGCTTGGGACAAGCTTTTTCGGACGGAGGGAGTACTAGCTAGCTACGTCCGTGCATCTCTTTAATTCTAGTTTCAATACCATTATCATGCTTGATTAATTATTATCTGATTGAATTTTATTCTCGTAAAGTGGCTGAGGCAGGCGCCGGGGAATAATTTATGCGCATACTACGTTTGCGAGCAGATTCGCATGATGACGTCCGAAATGGTTCCATCTGAAAGACAAGTTTGGGTACGTTTGCCAGAACACTATCCACAATTTTTTTATCATGATCTAATATATACACACACAACTAATTTATTCATCTTGATCTTCTTCTTTAAAGCTGTGGGAGATGCGGGGCAAGCTCCTACCAACGGATCGCGTACGAGCAATTCAAGAGGAAATAGCGGGATTTTTGCTCGACCAGGTCATAGATCCCAAAGGAGAATACCATTACAAGTTGTAATGCCTGCATGTGTAATGATCCGCAAATTGTAGGAGAAATTGTATATACCAAATTGTATATATATAAGTGTATGTGAATGGTCGTACGAGAAATTCGATGATATATATATGATCGGTTCTACGAGAAATTCTATTTATATATATATGCATGCCGTGTACAGTATGTAGTAGCATAAAATATGTTTGAAATGAAAAAGAATTAAATGGAAAAAACAAAATTAAAAGGAAAAATAAAACATAAACCCCTATACCTTTTAGTCCCGGTTGGTGTTACCAACCGGGACTAAAGGCCCACCAGCCCCCGGCGCGGGCTCGTGCCACGTGGACCTTTTAGTCCCGGTTGGTGTTACCAACTGGGACTAAAGGTCCCCCAGCCCCCGGCGCCGGCTCGTGCCACGTGGAGGGCCTTTAGTGCCGGGCCGTGTTGAACTGGGACTAAAGGGGGGTGGCTTTTAGTCCCGATTGCTTAGTCCCGGTTGCAGAACTGGGACTAAAGGCCCTTAGGAACCGGGACTACTGCCCTATTTTCTACTAGTGTGTACATCCGTGCACGATCACTCATCTTGCCTTCCTACAATACACACAAGAAATATATATATAATTCATCATATATATTCATCAGTTAATGAACTTTGTCAATTTTATTACGCCCATGCAACCTACATGCTAATAGGTAAACATAGGTCCTAATCCCACCCGAGTATGTGTAGATTGGATTCGTTTTCCCATGCTCTGCTCCGGATCCGACGCAGAATTTTGGCAGCACCTCCCTGCTGTTCTCCTGACACATGTCTTGGCAATAAACAGAGAGGATGTGTACCCGGAGAACAACAGGGAGGCACTGACAAAATTCTGCATCGGATCCGGAGCAAAGCATGGGAAAACGAACCCAATCTACACATACTCGGGCTGTCCATGGATAACGTTGGACAATTCGAAAGGATGGCGGTTATAAATATGCAAAGACATGCATATTTATAGATGCCCCCTTTCGAACGGGAGACGCATACTGGTCATGCATACTGATGATTGAAGACACCTATAGCTAGCAAGTTTCATCGGCACGAAGACCGGAACAAAGTAAATAATGAAGGGGGGAGGAGGAGATGTCATTTGTGCTCACCCACGAATGCAGGGGAGCTTGTCAAATGCACGTGGAGGTCGTCGAACACCAAACCCTCGCAGCGACGAAACACTGCACATTTAAATCCACACGATCAACACGAATATTCAATTCCGATAGAACAACTGCATATAACTACTATTTTCTATTTTTTATTTTTCTCCTCTATTCCTTCTTCTTCTCCTCCTTCTTCTTCTTCTTTAAGTTTCTTCTCCTCCTCCTCCTCCTTCTTCTTCTTCTTCTTCTTCTTCTTCTTCTTCTTCTTCTTCTTCTTCTCCTCCTTCTTCTTCTTCTTCTTCTTCTTCTCCTTCTTTCTTCTTTTCCTTTTTCCTCTTCTTCTTCTTTTCTTCTCCTCATCCTCTTCTTCTTCTTCTTCTTCTTCTTCTCCTTCTTCTTCTTCTTCTTCTTCTTCTTCCTTATTTTCCTTTTTCCTGTTCTTCTTCTCCTCTTCTCCTCTTCTCCTCCTCCTCTTCTTCTTCTTCTTCTTCTTCTTCTTCTCCTCCTCCTCCTTCTCTTCTTCTTCTTATTCTTCTTCTTCTTCTTCTTCTTCTTCTTCTTCTTCTTCTTCTTCTTCTTCTACTTATTCTTTTTTTTCATATTTCTTCTTCTTCTTCTTATCTAAACCTAAACCTAAGCCCACCACTAACCTAAACCTAAACAGCAAAAAACAGAAAAAAAAAGAACAAGAGAGCTCACCTTCTAGCTCCGGTGGCTCCAGCGGCGGCTTGGCTCTGGGCGGCGGAGCTGGGCAGCGGGGCTGAGTGGCGTCGGGGGCTGGGCGGCGGGGCAGGGCTACCGTGACTCGGCTCCGGGCGGCGGGGGCGGGGCAGGGCCACCGCGGCTTGGCTCTGGCGGCGGGGCTGGGCGGCGTCGGGGCTGCCTCTGGTCGGCGGGGCTGGGTGGTGTCAGGGCCGGGGCGGCGGGGCTGGGCAGCGGCGGGGCTGGGCGGCGTCGGGGCTGACCGGGGCGACGCGCGGGTGATGTGGGAGGGAGAGAGAGAGAGGGGGGAGAGAGAGAGGGGGTGGGGCCGGGGTGGGACGGCCGTTAGTAGATCAGCTTCTTTGTCGTCTGCTAGCAGACGGCAAAGCCCGTCCAGCTGACCTAGCCCGCTCCACGGTCCGGTGGGGCCCACCTGGCCTCTTTGCCGTCTGCCTTCGGGCCCTTTGCCGTCCGCTGGCTGACGACAAAGAATGCACTGATGGCAAAATGTATCGTTGCCATCAGCCAGTTATTTGCCGTCCGCTTTTTGGAAGCAATCGGCAAAAACAGTCTGTGCCGTCAGCCAGCAGACGGCAAAGATCTGGCAGACGGCAAATTAGCTGATTCCAGTAGTGACAATCAAACATATGTTTTATCACTTTCCTACTCGAGGACGAGCAGGAGTTAAGCTTGGGGATGCTTGATACGTCTCCAACGTATCTATTATTTTTGCTTGTTCCATGCTATGATATTATTATTCTTGGATGTTTTTATTATCATTTCATATATTTTTATATCATTTTTGGGGACTAACCTGTTAACTTAGTGCCACGAGCCAGTTCCTGTTTTCTGCCCTGTTTTTGTTTTACAGAAAATCAATATCAGATAAGATCAAATCGTCCCGAAACTTTTTGGAGATTTTTTTCAGGAGATAAGGATCAACGTGAACTTGGAAGCCAAGGAAGAAACGTTTGGAGGGCCCCACATGGCACCTGGGCGCGCCCCAGCGCCATGTGGGTCCCTCCCGACTGCTTTTGCCCTACTTCCACCTCTATAAATTCAGAAGTATTCCAAAAACTCTAGGGGAGCCCACGAAATACTTTTTCCGCCGCCGCAAGCCTTTGTTCTCATGGGAACCCATCTGGAGGCCTTCTCCGGTACTCCGTCGGAGGGGGAACTCATCACAGACGGGCTCTACATCAACCTTGCCGCCTCTCCGATGATGCGTGAGTAGTTCACCATAGACCTATGGGTCCGTAGGTAGTCGCTAGATGGCTCTCTCTCTCTTTATGTTTCTCAATACAACGGTCTCCATGATCTTCATGGAGATCCATTCGATGTAATGACTTTGTGTGGTGTGTTTGTGGGGATCCGATGAATTGTGAGTTTATGATCAGATCTATCCTTGTTTTATTTGAGTTCTTCTCTGATCTCTTTTATGCATGATTTAGTATAGCCTTGTATTTCTTCTCCGAAGTTTTGGTTTGGTTTGGCCAACTAGATTGGATCTTCTTGCCATGGGAAGAGGTGCTCGGTAATGGGTTCGATCTTGCGGTGCTCAGTCCTAGTGACAGAAGAGGAGTTGACACGCAAGTATTGTTGCCATTAAGGATAACAAGTTGGGATGAATTCTTGTTAGCGTTTATCTTGACTACATCATGTCATCGTTCTTAATGCATTACTTTGTTCTCTTGAACTTAATACACTAGATGCATGCTGGATAGCGGTCGATGTGTGAAGTAATAGTAGTAGATGCATGTAGGAGTCGGTCTACTTGATTTGGATGTGATGCCTATATCATGATTATTGCCTTGGATAGTGTCATAATTATTTGCTTTTCTATCAATTGCCCAACAATAATTTGTTTACCCACCGTATGCTATTTTCTTGAGAGATGCCTCGAGTGAACTCTACGGCCCCCGGGTCTACTTTTATCATAAGATCTATCTTGTTTACTTATACAAAAATACCAAATATACTTGCTGCATATTTTTATCTTTTATTTATTTATCAATCTATCAATCTATCATATACCTTTTAATCTCGTTACTTGACCACCGAGAGATTGACAACCTCTCGTTTGCGTTGGGTGCGAGGGTTTGCGTTTTGTGTGTAGGTGCTGTTTACGTGGTGTTGCTTGGTTCTCCTACTGGATTGATAACCTTGGTTTCTTAACTGAGGGAAATACTTACTCTACTGTGCTGCATCATCCTCTCCTCTTCGGGGATAAAAATCCAACGCAGTCTACAAGTAGCAGGGAGTTGTTACGTCTCAGTCGTATATACTTTTCCAAACACTTTTGCTCTTGTTTTGGACTCTAATTTGCATGATTTGAATGGAACTAACCCGGACTGACACTGTTTTAAGCAAAATTGCCATGGTGTTGTTTTTGTACAGAAATAAAAGCTCTCAAAACTGGACGAAACTTTTTGAGCAATTTTTATGGAATATTTGAGGAATTTTGGAGCCAAGACCCACTGCATAGGGGGTCCCAGGTGGCCACATGGCACCTGGGTGCGCCCTGGTGCTGTGTGGGGCCCTGGTGGCCCCCTGACCCTAACTCCAAGCCTATAAATTCACTTTTGCGGAGAAAAAAATAAGGGAGAAAGTTTTATCGCGTTTCACGAGATGGAGCCACCGCCACCTCGTGTTCTTCATCGGGAGGCCAGATCTGGAGCCCGTTCGGGGCTCCGGAGAGGGGAATCTTCGATCTTCATCATCACCAACCTCTCTCCATCGCCAATTCCGTGATGCTCCTCACCGGGAGTGAGTAATTCCTTCGTAGGCTCGCTGGTCGGTGATGGGTTGGATGAGATCGATCATATAATCGAGTTAGTTTTGTTAGGGCTTGATCCCTAGTATCCACTATGTTCTGAGATTGATCTTCCTATGACTTTGCTATGCTTAATGCTTGTCACTAGGGCCCGAGTGCCATGATTTTAGATCTGAACCGTTTATGTTTTCATGAATATATTTGTGTTCTTGATCCGATCTTGCAAGTTGTATGCACCTGCTATGTGTTATGATCCGCATCCCTCGGGGTGACAATAACCGGGATTCTTTCCGGTGATTACCATAGTTTGAGGAGTTCATGTATTCACTATGTGTTAATGCTTTGTTCCGGTTCTCTATTAAAATGAGGCCTTAATATCCCTTAGTTTCCTTATGGACCCCGCAGCCACGGGAGGGTAGGACAAAAGATGTCATGCAAGTTCTTTTCCATAAGCACGTATGACTATTTACGGAATGCATGCCTACATTGTATTGATGAACTGGAGCTAGTTCTGTGTCGCCCTAGGTTATGACTGATATATGATCGATATCATCCAACACATCCATCATCACTGATCCAGTGCCTACGAGTTTCCACATATTGATACTTGCTAAGTTACTACTGTTGCTGCTACTGTCACACTTGCTACAAATCTGCTACTGTTACTGTTACCGTTACTATTGCTACTTTTGTTACTTGCTATCAAACTATCGAACTATCTTGCTACTAATAACTTTGCTACAGATATTTAGTCTCCAGGTGTGGTTGAATTGACAACTCAAATGCTAATACTTTCAAATATTCTTTGGCTCCCCTCGTGTCGAATCAATAAATTTGGGTTGAATACTCTACCCTCGAAAACTGTTGCGATCCCCTATACTTGTGGGTTATCACCTGTCGATAGAATTAAGCCCATTATACATATCGGCCTATTAACAACCCGTTATGCTCGGGCCATAAACTGACAATTTCCACTCTAGCCCGTTTACGGCCCATATTGCGGTCCGTTATTGGTCCACGAATAGTACGGCCCATGTTTGGCCAATCGATCATACGGCCCGTAGAAGGCCCATTGATTCTACGGCCCGTAGAAGGCCCATGGATCCTACAGCCCGTAGGAGGCCCATGGTCACTACAGCAGGTAGCAGGACCATGGTTACAATGGTCCATATGTTGCCCATGGTTATTGTGGCCTAGTTTTAAAAAATATTTTATTGTGGCCACTAGCAAACCACGGAAAAAGAACTGCTGTGACTACAACCAAACAAATAAACAAGACAATAAGGAAATAAATAATCAAGCAACTTACGCTAGGCTATTACGGCTATTACACATATTACATCCACTGGGCATCAAAGTTCGCCACCAGTGCAAATATAGGGAACAAAGCAGCATATTACATACACTGGGCGTCTAAATTGGCCACCAGTGCAAATAAATGCGACAGCAAAACAAGTCCATAACTGAAACAACTTCAGAAGAGCTCAAGAAACGTTATCCTGGGTGTCTGCCATGCTGGCAATAAGCTTAGCAAGCTTATTAGCTTTCTCCTGTTTGGCGCTAAAATCCTCCAACGCTTGCTGTTGCACTAGAAAGTATGCATCTGAATTCTCCAGGGACTTCCTCAGTCCTTTGGCTTCTTGTCGCAGCACAGCTGATCGTTGTCTTTCAGCTTCTAGTTGAGACTCAAGAAACCGAACTGATTCAGACAGTGAGTTCGAAGAGCTTGTGGCAGCGGTAGTGGCCAGTAACTCGAACACTACATCAAGACTGGACTTTGGGGTTGTCTCACTGTCTTCAAGATAGTTTTCCTTAGCTGTTTTATCAGCTTTGTGGGAGACCAACAAGGATGTCTCACTATCCGGAACCTTATCTGCATTACTTCCTTTACCATTGCTTAATAAGGTACTCTTCCCCAATATTCTGTCAGCATTCTAAAAGAAGAAACAAGCAGACACAAAACAGGTTTAGCATGTAGTATATGAAACTCATTTCGGTGAACCAGTTCAGTGTAAGGTGGATAGGATTAAACTACCAAGTCTTCTATTGTGAAGTAGTACATAATAAAAGCATCAAACAAACATATATAAATTGTGCTGTGGTCACTGCATTGTCTTGCCAAATCAAAATAGAGACATGGTTCAAATCATATCAGTTCAAGACAAAGTAGCATTGAAGGAATACAAGTATGGGAAACTACATGGCACAACAAGATTTCAAATGGGTACCACGGGTATACATGTACAACAACACTATAGGCTCTGTTGCGATGCTAGTAATGTGCATGATATGAGAAGTCAATAGTATACACAATTGAAATTGAAATCAACAGAGCAATTTAGAAGAGCAAACCAGTTAAAGAAACATGTTTAAACAAACCTGTTGTGACATTGGAGTTTCGATTGGATCCTTCAATTTAAAAATAAGTTTGTATGAGTAAATACAGTGATACAAGAGCAAAGCAGTATGCACCATAGCAATGGAATCTTAAATGAGAACAGTTGTTCTTCAGGTTTAAGCACTTGTTCTACATGAACAGAGTATAGTAAGACGCAGGCATATAGTACTTCAAAATAAAAAAATGATCACATAGACCTTACCACATTCTTGCCTCGGGTCCAGTACAGAACAAAGCGTTCCCAGTCATCGTCCCGTAAATGTGTCTCAGGAGAAAGTAAGGGAATTTGATTAGTTTCCTAGCTAGTGAAGTACATTTTCTTCAGGCAATTCCGATACTGCCACAAAGCATTCTTGAACATAGCAGAGGTATTAGCACAGGTTACCTCATCCTGAGTTTCCAAATCGGTCCTTCTCTATAGAGAAAAATGGAAACATTTGCTATATTATAACCAGCATGGAGGTAGAATGTATGGGACAAAGCAAAGTAATTGCCATGAATAACATTACTTACACATAAGTCATGGACGAACACCTGCAACTAGCTTTTTCCTTCATCTTCAGTATAATATTTCCATGATGGGAAGATACACACATAGGATTTAACAACATCAAATGCGATAGATGCTAAACAATGAATGGATGGTTGTGCTTCGTCCACAGGAATAGGTGTACTAACTGGTGGAGTTGGGGTTCGCCGTGGTAGTCCTGGTGCTTTGGGCACTGGAGCTGCCTTACTAACTGCTGTTGTTTGCGAGCTCTGTGTTGGAGATGGTGCTGTGTCAACTGGAACTGGATTACTATCTGCTGGGGTTGCGGTTAGATTGGGTGAAGCTGGTTCTCTGTCCATCGGAGTAGGGGTACAATCTGCGAGAGTCTGGGTTATGTGTGGTAGGGCTGGTTCTTTTGCATGTACAACCAGGGTGCTATCTCCACCAAGAGGTAGCACGGTTTTATTTGAAGACCGTGTTTTTACTCTGCTAGATACTACCATCACACCCTCCCATTCAAATGGCTGATAAACAAGAAAAGTAGTTGAATGTACAAACCTTGTATGAGAGACAGATGCAATAGATAGTGTGGAAAAAAGAGGGCATGAAATAGTTCACATATATATTGTTTAACTAAAAAGGATAGCCTGACATAATTTCACATATATGATGTCTATCTAAACTAGATAGCATAGCATGACATAATTCAAAGATATGATGACTAACTAAACAGGATGGCATGAGATAATTATATGATTTCTTTAGTAAACAGGTTCGCATGACATAATTCACATACATGTTATCTAAGTAATCAGGATCACATGATATAATTCACATATGTGATTTATATACTAAGCAGATGGCATTCGCATATATGATGTCTAAACTAAGAACATGGTGTTGAATATTGTGTATATGATGTCTAAACTATGCAATGCAAGACACCATATACATGATACGAGCAGTATAACCGTGCCAAGTTAGAGCATACACCTCGGTGGGGGAATAGGACTGGTCATCTATCTCTGAATCCATCTTTGAGGAGCTATCTGGACCCAGCAAGAGATCTGCTTCGACAGGTAGCACTGTCTGCTCTGAAGACCATGTTTTCACTCCAGATTTTTCCATCACCCACTCAAATGGCTGATTCACAGGAAGAGTAGTTGAATGTACAAACATTGTAGACAAATGGAAATGTAATAAAGAAAAGGAATGGCAAGATATAATTCAAATATATGATGCCTGGCTAAACAGGATGGCATTGCATATTTCACATATATTATGGCTGGTTAAAAAAGATGAGATTGCATAGTTCACATATATGATATAGAAACTAAACAGGTGGCATTACAGAACATGTCTAACTAAGCAGATGACATATATGATGTCGAAAGTAAGCACTGCAAGGCAACATATGCATGATATGACCAACATCATCATGCCAAGTTAGAGCAAACACCTCAGGGGGTAAATAGGAGTGGTCAGCTCCGTCTGAATCCGCCTCTGAACAGATATCTTCCTCTGGATTACAATCTGGAGGAGGGGGGAGGGTTTGCCATTGCACCCACCATGGAGCGATGTCTGCATGACATTGTATTGCCACGGAAAACTCTTCTATTTTTCTCTACATGTTCAGCATGACTGTGTACAATATCTGACATGCATACGTAAAAAATATAGTGAGATTATGTAAGGAGAGCATGCAGAAATCTAGAGTGATGGTAACAACCAGTGGATAGATCCAAAAACAATGATGGCAGGCTGATGATAGCTTTAATTTAATAAAAAGACAGATGATGATTGCTTTACTGTTTGTTTCCCACCCAAGATGAACATACTGTTTGTTTCCCACCCAAGATGAACAACATAGACATACCCTAGGTGAACCAGATAATAGACAGAGACACTATTCATTGCTGCCTCGATATGTGCCCCACAAGCATTTTAAAACTCAAGATTGAACATTAATTTGGACCTGACTTGGAGTCTAAGAGGTGAACAGGACGATAAAGTAGCAGCTATTATTAAGCAGTGCATAACATAAGCAGAAACAAAAGAGTGTGACCTCTCTTGCGGACCCATGTACTCCTCAGGTTCATCTGCTGAGTCGATGATGGTGATGCAGTTGCGGTGGGTGCCGGCAGCAGGGAAGGAGATCTGAGGCAGCGAAAGACGGTTAGGTGTCGTGATGTCTGGTAGGGTGGATGCTTCTGTCGATGGAGTAGCTTAGGTGAGGTGGACGACGTCGCGACAGGAGCAGGACAAACCACACAAAGTTTTCTTCGACACCTATCTGTAACTGAAGTAATTCTGTAAGGGCTCCTTTGGCTTGCAGGATTCTAGAAACGCAGGGATAGGAAAAACACCGGAATAGGATAGGAATGCACGTGGGAAACAGAGCATTTGTAAACACAAGATTTCTGTCAACTTGGGTGTTTGGTTCACAAGAATTGGAAGAACAGAGGAATGCAAAGAAACATGGCCAAATTAAAGTGAAACCATACGAATGTGTGTACAGTTAGAATGTTATTCTGCCACTAATGCACTTAGTCTTGTTTTCATGCATAGGATTTTGAAAAGTAGGTCCAGGTGGATGTTTTGCTCCATTCCTTTCAATCAAATACATGAATAATTGAATAGTAGAGTACCATAGGAAAATTTCCTATTGCTATGTTTTCCTTCACTTTTTCCTTTGAACAAAAATAGTCCCGAATGGATCGACATGAATGTAGAGTAATAAGTGATGCGACAAGTGTACAACCTCTTTGGTGTAGCCATGTCGACCTCAGCATCATTGGGTTGGTCGCTAAAGAAGTTGCGGCAGAGGTGGCTGTCGGAGGTGTGGAGGAAGATCTGAGGCGTCTGTAGACGGCGTCTAGGGTACTGCTCTGTTGTGATGGATGGTTTCGTCGTTGGAGTAGCTCCGACGAGCTGTAAGACGTCGAGGCTGAAGTAGTACAAGACAAAGATCGTTAAAGTGGTATTCTAATAGCATCTCCAATAAATGTTGTAAAATACATTACCAAAAAGTGGTAGAAGTAAAATTTACATCACCAAAAAACACCTGACTCCAACAGATGAGGTAAAAACAGTTGACTATGAACTTAACTGTCAAAACTAAAATTTACTGTGGAATCTGAATGTTACTGTCGAAACTGAACGCACTAGTAGCAGAGAAGCACTTCACATGTAGTTTAGGCCGCTCAAGCACTAGTAGTAGAGAAACAGTGATCTAAATCAGCAAGCGATCGACAGGGAAGACACTTGTAGATACAGCCGAAGCAGCAGCGCGAACTAGAGCCAGAGCAGCAACTCGTGTAGCTGCAGCAGCCGGTGTACCAGCATCAGCAGCACGAGCAAGAGCAAGAGAAGAGCAGCAGCACGAGCGAGAGGAAGAGCTGAGCAACAGTGCGAGCGAGTGAGAGCTGGAGCAACAATAGCACCAGTGAGAGCTAGAGTAGCTGCACAAGCGCGAGCGAGCAAGACCCGGAACAGCAGCAGCAGCAGCGCGAGCGAGCGAGAGCCGAAGCAGTAGCAGCAGCTCCGCTTGGTATGGCCGCCGCCACCGAGGGAGCCTCGCACTGGGGGAGAGCCACCGTGGAGATGTCACCGATGGTGCCGACTACGAGGTAGCCGCGCCATGGGGGAGCGGGATCGACAACCGGCGGCACCGGGAGGTCGAGTTAAGGAGAAGGTGCGATGCGATGAGTGTACAACCTCTTTGGTGGCGCCGAGTAGGCCTCGGCTTTGTCCGAGGAGTCAGTGAGGATGCTGCGGTTCTGGTGGAGCAGGTTAAGGCGGAGCTATGGGGATGGAGCAGCCGCGATAGACGAGGCGATCGTCGGAGCAGCTCCTTGGAGGTGGAGGACGGGGCGGCTGAACCAGCGGAACGATGAGATCGACGACGGATCCTCATCCGGGGCGGTGGATGAGGGACGTCGAGATGTTGCGGTGGACGACGTCGTCGAGGAAAAGGCTCCGGCTGTCCAGCGGTGAGGTGGCGGCTGGCGTAGGGTGGGGTTTTGCGGCTGGAACAGAGAGGTTATGGCAGCCTGGGCTTTCGAATGGCGAAAAGGAGGTGATGGGAGGGGGGGAACCATGACTTAGGGACGCGCTTGTCCAAAATGTAGGGTGTGTTACGAAAGTACCCCCACCGATTTGAACTAGCGGCCCTTTCGCCTCAGGGTTAGAAAGGGGATTTTGTGTGTTGGGATTTGGCAGCTGGAGGGAGTTTTCGCACACGTTGTAATTTCAGGATAGCAAGGCGCGAGTTTTCGGAGCACAGAGAGACAAAGCGATGTCTGAATTTTCGGGATAACAAGGCGCGGGTTGATATTTCGGGACAGACCTAATGTGTAGTAATGTACGTACCAAATCAATTCGCACTTCCCTCGATGAAAAAAAAACTATTCGCACCACACAAAGAGAGAGTCTTCTCCCGTTTTACTATACAAATGCTATTGAAAACTATGAATCCAAGTTATGTCCAATTAAATTTTGTTGCTAGTTGTATAATGCATGTAACCTACTCATACGAATATTTTAGTGCATTCCAAATGTACATACTACCGCTGCAATTCGAACTAAAATTGAATTCGTTTCTCTATTTGAATAAGAATCTACAATCATGATTGTTGCCATGTTAAACCATCATTTGTATATTATCTTAACAACACACCACATGATTACTATATACTTAGATATGAACTATCTGTACTATATGAACTCGAATTCAAAATTTTGAATACGCTAGATGTTGATTCCAAATAATAGTACATTTGAAGTACTAGCTAGATCTTCATAATCTAAACCAAGTTTCCTATGTACACTGTGTTTATCACACAAAGTATAGTGCCCCGCCCACTACATTATGACAGGTATTTAGCCCTAAGCTGCAGAAGCCACACATTATCACAAATTCAAATAAATGTTATATATATTATATGTAGTAACATGTTCATAACCACACCATGCGTATCACCGTCATACTCATGCATGCGTCAGTTTAAAACATTATGATCTCTTGTTCAAATATCCGAATCCACTTTTATAATGAATTATGATCTATGCTCGTCTTTTACATCCACACAATCCTCTTCTCTTTGTAGCTAGCACTAACTTTCTCTCGTGCAAGCACACGCCCGACTCCCTCTCACCCTCCCTCAACGTTCTCTCCATCGCCCACATTCGTTATTTCTCTTTAGGTCGTTCACCCACGGTGTGTGTGGGCCCCCCAGCTCCTTCTTTCCGGCACACTCTGATCGATATACCTCTCTAGCCAGGTGTACCTACCACAAACACACGCTTTCCCTCTTCTCTTCTCATCGTCCATGCCCCCTCTGTCTAATATGGTTCCACGCACGTGCACACTCCCACGCCTCTTTTCATTGATCTCAAACTCGCACACTCCTCCTCCCTCGATATAGTAGGCCTCTCGCACCACCTCATAGCCGCATCACTCTCTCTCTCTCCGTCTCTCTGGGCCTTATTTGCTTCTAACACATGCATGCATGTATACCAATCGATCTCCCTATATATAGCTAGGTCGACTATAACTCTTGTTCCCCACACACCGATCGACGTACCTCACAAGTTATGTCTCTCCCTTTCTCTGACACACGACAATTTATCTTCCTATGTATTTATGTCTGCTTACCACAGCCATATCGTCCCCCTCATCATCCATGCAAGCCTCCCGACCCGTCTCTCACACGCACGTGCACAGACAGGCAGGCATCCCCTCTCTTATTGATATTGCAGTCGTACCCTCCATTTGTCTAGAACGCTTCTCCCACCATTTGTGAGAAGTAACTCCACCACCAACCCTCTGACACTCTAGCTCTGTCTCTCTCCCAACCTTATGCCTCTCCTACACATATGCATGGATGCCGATCGATCTCCCTCAATACATAGCTAGGTCTATCTCCTTCTCCACACATATAACAGTGATCTACCGCTCTATAGTTAGGTCTCTGCCGCCCCCCCCCACACAGACCCCGATAGTCGAACGCTGTAGGTAGGTATCCATGCCACAGAGACAAACTGCACCTCTCCCCTCTAACGTTCTAGTAGGCCAGCCGCCTTATATCTTTGACGTGGGCACACACAAATTCGATGGCACTCTTTATCGATTGCACACCCACACACTTTATCCCTCTCTTCGATTCTATCGATATCTCATGCCGATGATCCCTCCACTCTCTTCTCGTGGATCGCCCCCTCTATATATGATATATCCAGGCCTCTGTTTCACACACATTGCATATGTTACATTTTTTGTTTGAGATATCATCGACACATATTCCCTGTCTATCTCTCACGCACCCCCCCAAAAACACACTCACGAACCCACACACCATCTCTCTCTAGGTTTGTATCTCTCTCTCACACACACACACGTAGGTGGTGTACGTACACAAAGAGAATAGGTGCATGCACGATGCACGTACTCACGGCTTGTTCCTAGCCACACCCGCGTGGGTACACGGTGGAGCTCATTTCTATACAAAAAGGCAGCCCACGTGCTAATTTGAGAGCGTGTAGCGGTTGTTTACTTGACGGAGGGTCGTGTACCACACGTGCACAAAACAAAGTTCGACTTGACGCGTTGGCACGTTATTTGTAAATAAAGTTATATTACTCAATGGTGCGTACAAAATATAAAACGATTGTTACCGAGAAAAAGTAATCCACTCCAGTATATACAATGGAGCTTGCCTGCTGGGGTTGGTTTGTCTTCACACTCTCTCACACAAGACGGCGGTGGCCTCTCTCTCTCACCGCTGGTCACTGATCCGGCCCGATCCCGTCCGCCGGTGGAAAGGGAGGACGTGCATCGTTGCTCCGTTCAATGACGTCTAGGAAGCACATCCCAATCTGTGGTACCCGCCATTCTCTCTGACCAAGCTCGCTGCCACAGTATGGGCAGATCCCGGCTGCCGGCGCCCTCCTAGTTACATCCTGATGACCCTCAGGTACAGCTTCCTCCAGCCTTGCTCCACTGGCCATCTTCCGTCGGTGCTCAATTTTAGTGGAACTGCACAAAATGATCGGATTATGATGTCCTCCATACACCTCTTTCTTGGCTACATGGTTGCGTGAAACTAGCTGCCAAGCGATGAACATCGTGGCCAGGAAATGGAGCTATGCCTACGAACAACATCAATCAATTTTATATTTTTCTTTATTTGTACACCTTCTCACAACTTTGTCTTCAGTTATGATGTGAATTTTGGCGCTGATCTGCGAATTATTGAGATGTATTAGCAGCCATGGTAGTTTCATTTGTATTTGATGGAATGTTGTAAGGAGACAACCTTGAGGCAAGAGGAGACATGAAACCTAAGTTGAAACCTGAAAGTAGCAATGCCAGAAACCATTCAACTTCATTTCGCTGACATGTGGGACATCCTGCATGGCTCCACCTGCCATGCACCAATATTGAGTGCACAACTGTAGGGGAACCAATATTGAGTGCACAACTGTAGGGGAGATTCACCCCGGTCGTTGCGCCGCAGTAATAATGACTAGTGAGCAGTCAAATCACAGAGCCCCACCTTCGCCACAGGAAGTTGCTCGGATGAAGCAACGATCATTTCACTCTTCGTTGAATCCACTCGTACTCCAATATTCCCAGAGTAATAAGTTGCTCGGATGAAGCAACCATCACTTCACCTTCCCCACAGTAAGTCCCTCCTTTTTTTATTCCAGAAACCACCGCACACGAATATTGGACGGTAGCAGCACAACATCAAGTGTAGTACTAGTAGTACTACTCAATTCAAAAATCGAAACCAACCAATGAACTACTAGATGGTGAGCATTTACTAGTATCATGTACTCCCTCTGTCCATCTATATAGGGCCTAATGCGTTTTTCGAGACTAACTTTGACCACATGTTCGAGCAGTATAGGACATGCAAGTTGCTCAAAGCACACCGTCAATATCGTACGTGTGAAAGGATCTTCCAATGATATAATTTTCAAATTATACAAAATCTTATCAATAGTCAAAGGCAATCTTGAAGAATACATTAGGCCCTATATATATGGATGGATGGAGGGAGTAGTATTAATCGCAACACATGCATGCGTGCGGAGTACTACAATAAACAATAACGTTTTACATGCATTGGTTAATTATATCTTGATCATTGCACTTAAGAATTTAATGCGCTTCGAAATCTAAACATGTGAATGTGACCAATAAATTTGAGTAGTAGTAGTGTGATATGTGGCTCCATTTATTAGCTTGTAGACTCATCTTTTCTCGGGAAGCGCTATGTTACAGTAACATATTATGTTACTCTAAACACCTCTCTCCTCATTAACTATGTGACACATAAGCAAATTTGACTTGAAAAGCGCTACTCCCACTATGACCAGCCTTAGCAGAGAGCAAAGCGCCTTTTTAGCGGGCATTTGCATCATTCTATGAAGGTGCAAAACCAAGTGTTACTACTACACCAAACAAGTTCAAAACGAGAAACTGGACCCACTCACGGCACGGCATGCATGCCAGTCTCATTTGGTCCGTCGGTCAAAGCGCTTCCTCTTGGCATAACAATAGAGTAAATTTTTTAGAATGCTCTTGGCATGTCACTAACATGTGGGAGGGAGTGCTAGTAAAACCGACCTCAATAGCCGGCAAAATCGCCAGCCCGCCGCACTTTTAGAGAGACGAGGAGCGAGAAGCGATACGGGCCTCCAACGCAAAGGTGCTTAGATGAGGTGCTAAGTGCATTAAATAGCTTAGCAACTCAACTCCTCAATGCATAGGTGCTTAACTTGTTGTTTCTAAGCTCACTTTATTTAATGATTTAGCACATAAACTCTTCCATGCATTGGTCAGCTTCTTTCATTTAAGTGGTTTGCCTAGGTTCACGTGCTTGGCATTGGTTCTTCCTGGGGTCACCAAAGTGCTCTCTCTCCTCCTTAATTAGTGCGCCATGGCATTGGTTCTTCCTGTGGCATGCTTAGCACCTATCCACCATGGAGCACAGAACTAGTGTCGCATGAAGGCCGAGGAATATGGTGAATGCGTGAGGTTGGCCATGTACGATGTAGCTACACTGGGCTACTAAGTGAGTGGTGCATTTCGATGGCACGTACGCAATATTTTTTCTCCTCGATGGCACGTGAATCGTGCACGTACTCAATGACGGAGCACGGGATGGTAGCCATGTGCATGGTCGACCCTTTTTGGAGAGAGTACGTACTAAATAACATTGATGTGTCCTGTCAACTCGTAGAACGAGGAGAAGCTTGCTTACTACGCCCTCTCCCTCGCCCACACGCGGTGCCTCACAGGACGAGGAGAAGCTCACTTACTACGTACGCCTACGTCCTCTCCCTCACCCACACACGTGGTGGCTCGCAGGACGAGGAGAAGCTTGCTTACTAAGTATGCATACGCCCTCTCCCTCTCCCACGTGCGTGGTGGCTCATAGGACGAGGAGAGGGTTTTGACAACAGCGCCCTCTCCCTCACGGTGGACGTGCAGCAGTTCGTTCAGTGTCAGATTGCCAGAAGCATATTGTACTGTAGTATCATCATTGTTGGACCTCCCGAACAGGCGAAGAGCCAAGCGCAAGGTCACCTACTCACCTACTATAGCCAAAGCTATGCCACCTTTTTATAGCATGGTTAATAATATAGTAGTAGGCGGCTCTTGCAACGGAACAACATTTAGAGCAAGTACTCCGTCCGTTTCTTTTCTTTGATTCATAGGATTCTTTAAAACGCAGGAATAGGAAAAATAAAGGATTGGAGTGGCATGTCCACTTGAATCCCATAGCATTAACACGGTGTTTGATGCCACAGGAAAAACAAAGGAAGTGAAAAAAAGTTGGAGTAGATGCTAGATTGCCAATGAACACATGATTTCATAGGAAAAATTCCTATAGCATTCAATCCTATGATTCAAATGACCAATGTAGGAAAAATTCCTAAGGATTCTAGCCCTCAAAAAATCCTATGAAATTCCTTTTCATCAAAGGAGCCCTAAGGTCTGAATATAAAATGTTGTCAAAGTCAAAATTTGTAAAGTTTGACTAACTTTGTACTAAGAAAAATAATCAGGGGGGCTCTCCAACACTGTTCCTCGGCTCGCACCAAGCATTACGGGGGTCGAACTCGGAGCCATTTTCTCCACTCTTTCGAAGGTGTCCGACGAGCAGGAAGAGCAGTTCTCCGGAATAAAAGCCGGTTGGGTGGCCCATCGAGCACGTCAGTTATGAGCGAGGCAGCTCGCTGCTCTACCTACCTCGCCTAGCCCGACGGAGCCAGTTGCCGCCCTAAGCCAGTGCGTGGTTCCTCAACTGGCCGCTCCAATCCAGCTAGAGGAGGAGTGCCGAGTTGCTCAAGGACGGCGCAGCTGGGAGCACGGCGGAACGAGCATCGTCGCTGCCCTCGACGACGCCGCGTCGTACATCGCCTCCAGTGCCTGCGACTGTGCCTCCAGTGCCTGCGACTGCGCCATCCGCCGACGGCGAGGTGGCGCAGTTATTGATCGAGTTTCTTTTACTGGTACGTTAAATGAAAAGATGGCTCCACGTGTATTCAATTTAAAATGATCGCTACGGAGAGAAAAACAATTACTACTTCACTTCACGACTTGCTTGCTTGGGTTGCTCTCTTCTTCTCACTCTCTCACCCTCTCGAGATCTAAACAAGATGGCGGTGTCCACTCTCTCTGTCTGTCTCTCTCTCTCTTCTCACCGGTTGTCACAGATCCGGTCGGATCCCTTCAGCTGGGTAGGGGAGGAGGTGCAACATTGACGCGGTCGCTGGTGGCGAGGGAGTAAGCCGACGTGCGCCGTCTTCTCTGACCTGGCGCTGGCGTGGGAGATCCTTCGCACCCTTGCTCCCAGCCGTCGTGTTGGCAGATCCCGCCGCCTGCCTGGCCACATCCCGCCGACCGGAGGTATAACTTCTTTTAGAACCGGCTCTGTTCTAATGGCCCAGCTCCCCACGTCGCTGCATCCTTTTTTTCATCAAGTTAGTATTTCTCCCCACGTCGCTGCATCCTGCATGTGGATATTCTTCTAGTATTACAAAGCTCCCCATGTAACTAGCTCCATCGGCTTGTCGAACAATGCAACCGAGAATGAGCACGTCTAGATTTCCTGTGGCCACATAGGAAAGGTCACTGACGAGAACAAAAAAGGCACAAATCCAGACATGCTTTGCATGTTTGCTGCTCTCGGCAACACCTCTGCCTCACCACTTTATGCCTCAGTGGATGTAAAACATGCTTGTGCCTCCCCTGTCCCTATGCCCTTACTGCTGCTATTAATCTAACATCACAGGTAAAATGAAACAATGCCACTGTTAATGTGATGTCACTATTATGTAATGTTGCTGTCAATCTATTGCCATTGATAAACTGAATCAATGCCACCACCGTTTTATGAAATGCTTCTATCTTGCTTTATTTCTCATAAAGAGTGTTTTGGGCTGTTACACTAAAATCTGTCTTGCTTTAATTGCACAATGGTTGACACAACGATGTGTTTCTCCTTTCTGTATCACCCTTTGTTAGAACGATCGTTCCTGTTAACAGCGCATGTACCTACTGATCAAGTGCTACTCTAAATCTATCATCACAGAGTAATATTGCACTTGCTATGCATGTTAATGTAAGCCCCCGTTAATCTAGTGCCAGTGTTGATTTGATGTGATGGCACTTCTTAGTTAATGGCACTTTTTCATACTCTCAATGTAATGCCATTAATAACATATCAGATGCTGCTGTTAATCATATGCCCCTGCAAAAAAATGACACTGCTTAAATAACCCTATTACATATTTGTGCAAATAGGGTTGTCTATCTCCACATGGTGTCTATTTGCGTAACTAGGTAGAATGACCAACGCAATATGAAACAAGCTTATTCGTACGTTGACTTGCTAATTGCAGTGTGGAACGAGCCTGTCATGTGTGGAGGAGCAAACAAGCACTGCAGCCACACCGTCAACGCAAGATAAAAGAGACTGAGTCATTGATGGCCTTGCCGGCGAGTAGGGGTCGTGCAAACAGCGGTGCATTATTTTAGTGGAACTGCACAAAAAAGTTATTGGGGTTAGTCGGACAAATTTTCTACAGCCACACGAAAGGAATTGAACTCATCGATTGGATAGAATTTCCTCCATGTCATCATAGGAGATCCCAAGGTGGAAATCAACTAACCACCTATAAAATTATGCATAATCTTCCTCACGCAGGTTAGTATCCCCTTCGTCCAGATGATCGTGTTTTGTCATGCCGAGATATTGATATGTGCTACTGTTTTGCGACACCGTTTAAGTACAGCTATTGCTTTCCTATCTTTTCACATTCAGGACAATGAAGATGATTTCAGTGGAACTGCATGAAATGGTCTGATGTTGAGTGATCTCTATTGTCTCCTCTGTTTGCTGCAATGTGTCAACGTCAATTGCAAGATGAGCCATCAAGCTAGCTGTGGAGTTGCCAACATGCTCAAAGTGCACGCAACTTTGAGCAGAAAGAAGCATGCCCAGGAAATTAATGCATGCCCAGGAAATTGATGCGTGCGTAGGGAGGCCCTTTGCTCAGAGAAGCATCGATCGGTTTTTCTTTATTTCTACACCTTCTCACAGCTTTGTCTTGGTTATAGTCTTGTGAATCATTTAGATGCGTAAACATGCTGAACTTAAGTGCTTGTGAATGTTAGCTACTATGCATACCGTATCTTGTGAAGCTTAGTTTAGTGTGAATGTTGACTAGCGTGTCAACCTTTACAATCTATATTGTGGGCCTGTTATTTGACCCCTCATTTTGCCGCGCTATGACCAGTGTGAGTGTCTGCATGCTGTACCACATCCTCTAATTTGGTGGATGCCAAGTGGGCCCGAGAAGGAGCTATAACTTTTTTTAAAGTTGAAAAATGTTACCGATGAGGAGCCATAAGCTGGAGGGCGTCTCTTTTTTTCTTTCGAATGGGCAATAAGCTGGAGAGTGTCTCTAATGGGCTGCCTCTAGTGTTAAGGCCGACCAATACAAAACACGGGCAGCCGACTAGGCCGATACAAAAGCCTATCCATCTTAAAGCACATTTGTTTTTGTTTTTTGCGAGGAAAAGCCCATATTTCTTGAAGAGGGGCGATCCCAGAAAAACCCTCCTTCCTGTTCGCCTCCACTTACTGCAGCTCGCTGGACTCTCCCGCTTCCGTCGGCCCCCAATTCCCCCCGCTCCCCATCTTCCTCACTCGTACAGAAAACCCCTGCTCACCTTCTTCCTCACTCGTACAGAAAACGCCCGCTCCTCTTCTTCCTCGCTCCTACAAAAAACCATAGCCCTCCTTCTTCCCCACTCGCACTGCCACTAGGATCGTCTCTCGCTACTCTGCTCAAAAACGTGAGCTCGGCGCGATGGCCACAAGGAAAATGGAGTCGGCTGGCCCCAGCGCCCAGAAGATGAGGCTGCCGCCAGTGGCGACGCCGGTTGTAGATCCCGCAACCGACAACACGGGGAGAAGCGGCGAGTCCCACCCCACCGAATCTGAGGAACCCGTCGAATCTCGGGTGGACCGCATCAGCGATCTCCTGGACTTCATCCTTGGGGAGATCATCTCGCTTCTCCCCACCAAGGATTGCTGCCGCACCCAAGTCCTCTCAACTCGGTGGCGCCCTCTATGGCACGCCACACCCCTTAATCTTGACTGTCGTCAGCTATCTGTCATTCATGATGTTGAACTCCTCAGAGCCATCATCTCCTCCCACCAGGGCTCCATTCAACGCCTCTGCATTCCGACACGCTACATGCTGTCCATAACCTGCACGGTGGATGCCTGGCTGACATCCCCTGAATTCGAAAAGCTCCAGCAGCTTGAGTTCTACCATTACTATGAAAATTACACACCACGAGCCGAACGCCATGTATTTGTGCCCACACCACCGTTGTCCATCTCGTGGTTTTCCTCCTCTATCCACAAAGCCACCTTCGCCCGGTGTCGGTGCAACCAAACATGGGTATTTGTTTTCCCCTCTCTTGGTGCACAGACAGGTAAAACCTCCCTGGCATCTGCCCTTGCCAGACACGTCAAAGACAGTAAGAGAAGCAAGTCAACAGAAGACCATCTTGGGAAGGCCTCCCTTGCCGGGCAGGAGGGCCCAGCAAGGTCGAGACCGCACCCAAGGACGAGCTCAATCCGCCCCGGCAGGCTTGCCGGGGCCAGCAAGATCAAACCCCGCCAGGGTCCTTGCCGGTGGGTCTCCAACAAAGCGCCACCGCTCCATGTCGCCACACCCAAGTCATCCATCAGTGCGGTGTCAAGCTTCTAGGCACCCAGGTGGACTCGGCTGTCAACGTGGCCGCTCAAGAGAAGAGGAGATTAGCTTTATTGACACCTGTCCAGAAGACGTGTCACGCTAAGCGAGGAGAGACAGATAACGGCGCGACAGGCTTGCCGGGCTGCGACTCTAGCGTGACACCTAGCAGTGCATTTAATGCACTTTGTCCTAACTACCAGAGTTAGGTATGATAACACTGTTATCTCTCCAGTCACACTCAAATGACTGTTTTGCCATTGTGGTTGCCCCTTGACCTATAAAAGGAGGCCCAAGGCAACCTAGCAAAGGGTTCGGCTTCTTCGACCCTACAACACTTGTATACGCACTACTCTCCCCGAGGCAACCTTGCCGGGCTAGAGCAAGCTGCGTCTTCTTCCACCTCCAGATAAAGCCACCAAAGCAGGAGTAGGGTTTTACGCTGCAAAGCGGCCCGAACCTGGGTAAAATGAGTGCTGTCCCCCACTGCTGCTGCTCTTTGTGCAATGTGTTCGTCCCCTCACCGAACCACAAAGGGGCACCCTTGCCACATAGGTGATCGTGCTTCCACGCCGACACCCGGTGCCATATACCAGACAATCTGGTACAATGCTTCGACTCCCACTGCTAAAAAAACTTTCGCTTGTGGTGGTTGATCTATCGGAGGCCTCACTGCACAGCATCATCCACTCCAGTTGCCCTGCCCTGGATCGCATGATGCTTGTTTTCGGAATAGAAATCCATATCTGTTGTCTCCAAATAAAGTCGCCTCACCTTAAAAGCATTGGAATTTGTTTTGAAGGAGAGCAGCTGATCATCCAAGATGCCCCTTCACTTCAAAGGTTGCTCCTTGATTATTGTTATAAACCTTCGCAAATAACTGTCGTCTCTGCGCCTAAACTGGACACCTTGGGTGTAATTTGTGATCCGTTTAACTATCATAGTTGGTGATTGGATCCACACTTATTCAGGTACTGTGTATTATCATCTACACTTTTGTAATCATAACCTGCATTTTTCATTTGTGCGCATAAGTTTTATATCATCTTGGAGTATACTTTGGATACTAATATTATGTTATATGCTCAATGAAGAGTTCGTCCATTGATGTGTACTACACAACTTGTTCTTGTAGACTCGTGTTGGGCCTCCTAGCGCAGAGTTTTGTAGGACAGCGGCAATTTTCCCTCAAGTGGATGACCTAAGGTTTATCAATCCGTGGGAGACGTAGGATGAAGATTGTCTCTCTCAAGCAACCCTGCAACCAAATAACAAAGAGTCTCTTGTGTCCCCAACACACCCAATACAATGGTAAATTGTATAGGTGCTCTAGTTCAACGAAGAGATGCTGATAAAAGTGTAGTATGGATAGTAGATATGAGTTTTTGTAGTGCGAACAATAAAAAAACAGCAAGGTCGCAAATAGTAAAACGGAGCACAAACGGTATTGCAATGATAGAAAATGAGGCCTAGGGTGCATACTTTCACTAGTGCAATCTCTCAACAATGCTAACATAATTGGATCATATGATTATCCCTCAAAGTGTGACAAAGAATCACTCCCAAGTTCCTATTAGTGGAGAACATAATATAGAAATTGTTTGTAGGGTACGAAACTACCTCAAAGCTATTCTTTCTGATTGATCTATTGGGCTATTCCTATAAGTGTCACAAACAGCCCTAGAGTTCGTACTAAAATAGCACCATATGATACACATCAACCAACTCTAATGTCACCTAGATACTCCAATGTCACCACAAGTATCCGTGAGTTGACTATACGATATGCATCAAACAACTTCATAATCATAATATTCAATCCACACAAAGAACTCAAAGGAGACCCCCAAAGTTTCTATCAGAGAAAAGATAATGAAAAAATGCATAAACCCCTATGCATAGATTACCCCAATGTCACCTCGGGAATCCGCAAGTTGAGTGCCAAAACATACATCAAGTGAATCAATATGATATCCCATTGTCACCTCGGGTATTCATTATGCAAGACATACATCAAGTGTTCCCGAATCTGAATATTCAATCCGACAATAACAAAACTTCAAAGGGAAAAGATTCGATTCATCACAACAAGGAGAGGGGAGAAACATCATATGATCCGTCTGTATTAACAAAGCCCATGATACATCAAGATCGTGACATCTCAAGATCACGGGAGAGAGAGAGATCAAACACATAGCTACTAGTACATACCCCTATCCTCGAGGGTGGACTACTCCCTCCTCGTCATGGAGACCGTCGGGATGATGAAGATGGCCTCCGGTTATGATTTCCCCCTCCGGCAGGGTGCCAGAACAGGGTCCAGATTGGTTTTTCAAGGATACAGAGGCATGCGGCAGCGGAGTCCAAGTTCTAGGTTAACTTTTGGGGGTTTCTATATATATGGGATTTTTTGGCGTTGGTTTCACGCGAAGGAGGGCCTCAGGGGGGCCACATGGCACCTGGGTGCGCCCCGGGGGGGGGGGGGCGTGCCCAGGTGCTGTGTGATCACCTCCTGGCTCTTCTAGTCCTTCCACGAAGCTTCGGGGGTCTCTCTCCTTCTATAAAAAATGGTCAAAAAGTTTCATTGCATTCCAAGAACTTTTATTTCTGCACAAAAAACAACACCACGGTAGTTCTGCTGAAAACATTGTCAGTCCGGGTTAGTTCTAATCAAATCATACCAAAACCATATAGAATTATCATAAACATGGCATGAATACTTCATAAATTATAGATACATTGGAGACGTATCAGCATCCCCAAGCTTAATTCCTGCTCATCCTCGAGTAGGTAAATGATAAAGGAAATAATTTATGAAGTCTGAATGCTGGCATAGTGCATAAGTTTGATCAATGATAATTTCAATAACTTTCTCTAGCATCATAACAGCAACTTATTCTCATAAAACTCATCATGACCAAGTAGCAACTAATTCACATGTTATGGTTCAAACAATACATTCTCTTGAAACTCAACAACCTATGTTCTTAGTCACCAAAAAATTGCAATTCAACTTTATTCAACAAAGTCTAAGAAAGAGCTCCACATACTCAATTATCATTTAGTCTTCCATGATTGCTAGTACTCAAAGCATATTTTTAGAACAAATGGCATCCATCGAACATAGAGAAAGATAGGGGCATAATGTTTCGCCTCCCAACTCATTTATCATAGAGATAATTGTCAACAATAATAATTCATGATCAAATATATTTCACTGGTCATATGTGCCTAGATCTTTCCCCACCACATGATGCTTGCCAACTAGAGAATAGGTTGGGATAAGGAATTGACTCAACATGAAAGTAAATAGCATGAAAGTAAATAACATGAAGTAAAAGATAGGCCTTTCGCAGAGGAAAGCAGAGGTTTTCATGCGCTTTTATTTATTTGGATGCACAAACTCTTAATGAAAAGGAACGTCACATGATATTGCCCCTTGTGATAGCAACCTTTATTATGCAGTCCGTCGCTTTTATTGCTTTACCATCACAAGTTCGTACCACGCTTATTTTCCCTTACAATAAAAGATTGTATTTAATTTAGGAGCAATTTTTATTGCTTTTTGCACCGATGACAACTTACTTGAAGGATCTTATGCAATCCATGGCTAGCAAAAGATCCTAAGCAAGCACCACATGTTGGAGGATCCATAACAATATAACTTCTATGCAAATATACCCAAACATAACTCATTACGTTGTCTTCCTTGTCCAACTTCAACTAATTTGCTCAAGTTTGAAAATAATTAATGAGTATTCACAATCATAAAAGATGTCCAAGATAATATATTTATATGTGAAAGTTCTCTTCCTCATACTAATCATTCATGAATTGCTTGTATGACAAATATTGTGATTGTCAAGCTTCAAAAGATTTCACCATCTAAACCCTATGTGAAGCTACTACTAGGCATGATACAAGCACATGAAGCACATACTACTTCAACTTCATGATATTCAATTCATTCAACAATTTACTCATTGGATAAAAGTGAAGCACAAGAGCAAATGACAAACTACTCGAAAAAGATATAAGTGAAGATCAAATGAGTAGTCAAACAATTAAGTAACTATGGGAGGACTCTCTCTCGTTAAAAGATATCACATCTAAGTATCTTACTAAAACAGCAAGCAAAAGGGAAATAAAAGGACACACCAAGTATAGCACAACTCATGTGAAAAAGTAAAAACTTAGGCTCAAAGAAAACTGACCGATAGTTATTGAAGAAGAAAGGTGGGATGCCTACCGGGGCATCCCCAAGCTTAGTTTCTTGAGACTTCTTGAAATATTTTCTTGGGATGCCTTGGCATCCCCAAGTTTGAGCTCTTGTGTCTCCTTAATTCTTCTTATATCACGGTTTTTCTAAATCTCAAAAACTTCATCCACACAAAACTCAACAAGAACTCATGAGATAAGTTAGTTAGATCAATGCAAAACCTTATCATTTTCTACTGTAACAAATCACTAAAATTAAAATTTAACATTGAATACTAAATGCCTCTGCATATTTAACACTCCTATCCTCAAATAGAACCATTAAACAAGCCAACATATGCAAACAATGCAAACATAACAGCAATCTGTCTAACCAGAACAGTCTGTAAATAATGCAGCAAGATCCATACTTAATTAACTCCAAAAATTCTGAAAATTTACCACACTGTAGAGAATTTTATAATCATACTATGTCAAAATTTCAAGATTCTATGACATAGTGACTTTTCTAGGGAATTTTTGCAATACAACAAACTTTCTGTTTTGAAACATCAACTCATTCACTCGCAAATTGAGCATGGTAAAGGCTATACTTGACACTTTTATTGAAATAAAGGATACAAAACATTATTCTAAATAACAGCAAGCAAATCGAAGTCAAAGAAAATGACGCTCCAAGCAAAACACATATCATGTGACCAATAAAAATATAGTCCCAAGTTTAGTTGAGGACGAAAGAGGGGATGCCTTTCGAGGCATCCCAAGCTTAGTTGCTTGGGTCTTCCTTGAATATTACCTTGGGATTCCTTGGGAATCCACAATCTTAGGGTCTTGCCACTCCTTATTCTACTCATATCGATATCTCACCCAAAACTTGAAAACTTCAATCACACAAAACATAACGGAACTTCGTGAGATGGGTTAGTATGAAAAAAAGCAAATCATTCACTTTGGTACTGTCAAGACAAGATCCATAATTGTTTTCACATAATTAATACTTTACTATATCATTTCCACAATTTATATTACTTAATATAAGCTATGGAAATGCTAAAACAAGCAAACTATGCAAACAAGGCAGATTCTATTGAAAACAGAATAGTCTGTAATGATCTGAACAATGACCATACTTATGCAACTCCAAAAATTCTGAAAAATTAGGACAACGTGGGAAATTTGTATATAAATCATGTTCAAAATATTCAGAAGCTTTTGACCCTCTGGTGATTTTTGAGAATTTCTTCACTGGGTGCAAAAGTTTCTGTTTTTGAACAGAATCAAGTCAACTATCATCCACACTATCCCAAAGGCATTACTTGGCACTTTATTGAAATAAAAGGCACAAAACATGATTAATACAGTAGATTAATCATGTGAACACACAAAAATAGTAGGTATGAGTGTTGGGTTGTCTCCCAAAAAGTGCTTTTCTTTAATGCCTTTCAAGCTAGGCATGATGATTTCAATGATGCTCACATAAAGGTAAAGAATTGAAACATAAAAGGGAGCATCAAAAAGCATATGACTAGAACATTTAAGCCCAACCCACTTCCTATGCATAGGGGTTTTGTGAACAAATAATTTATTGGAACAGGAATCAACTAGCATAGGAAGGCAAAACAAGCATAGCTTCCAAACTTTCAACACATAGAGAGGAAACTTGAGATTATTGCAATATGTAAAAGCATAAGTTCCTCTCTCAAATAATTTTCAGTAGCATCATGAATGAATTCAACAATATAACCATCACATAAAGCATTCTTTTCATGATCCACAAGCATAGAAAATTTATTACTCTCCACACAAGAAAATTTCTTCTCATTCATAATAGTGGGAGCAAACTCAACAAAATAACTATCATGAGAAACTTGATTAACATAATCAAATTGAAAATAAAAACCATGATGACAAGATTATTGGTTACCACTATTCTTTAAAGCATACATGTCATCACAATAATCATCATAAATAGGAGGCATACCTTCATCATAATTTTTCTCATCAAAACTTGGGGAAGTAAAAATATCATCTTCATCAAACATAGCATCGCCAAGCTTGTGGCTTTGCATATCATTAGCATCATGGATATTCATAGAATTCATACTAACAACATTTCAATCATGCTCATCATTCAAATTAAACATTTTATAGAATTCTTCTTCTATCAATTGAGCACAATTTTCGGAATCCTTATTTTCAAGAAAGACATCATAAAGGTAAAGAATTTAATGCAACTTCAATTCCATATTTTTTTGTAGTTTTCTTTTTATAAAACCAAACTAGTGATAAAACAAGAAAATAAAAGATACAATTGCAAGATCTAAAGATATACCTTCGAGCACTCACCTCCCCGGCAACGGCGCCAGAAAAGAGCTTGATGACTACTACACAACTTGTTCTTGTAGACTCGTGTTGGGCCTCCAAGCGCAGAGTTTTGTAGGACAGCGGCAATTTTCCGTCAAGTGGATGACCTAAGGTTTATCAATCCGTGGGAGGCGTAGGATTAAGGTAGTCTCTCTCAAGCAACCCTACAACCAAATAACAAAGAGTCTTTTGTGTCCCCAACACAACCAATACAATGGTAAATTGTATAGGAGCACTAGTTCAGCGAAGAGTTGGTGAGAAAAGTGTAGTATGGATAGTAGATATGAGTTTTTGTAGTGCGAACAATAAAAAAACAGCAAGGTAGCAAATAGTAAAATGGAGCACAAACGGTATTGCAATGATAGAAAATGAGGCCTAGGGTGCATACTTTCACTAGTGCAATCTCTCAACAGTGCTAACATAATTGCATCATATGATTATCCCTCAAAGTGCGACAAAGAATAACTCCCAAGTTCCTATTAGCGGAGAACATAAGATAGAAATTGTTTGTAGGGTACGAAACCACCTCAAAGCTATTCTTTCTGATCGATCTATTGGGCTATTCCTATAAGTGTCACAAACAACCCTACAGTTCGTACTAAAATAGCACCATATGACACACATCAACCAACTCTAATGTCACCTAGATACTCCAATGTCACCACAAGTATCCGTGAGTTGACTATACGATATGCATCAAACAACTTCATAATCATAATATTCAATCCACACAAAGAACTCAAAGGAGACCCCCAAAGTTTCTATCGGAGAAAAGATAATGAAAACATGCATCAACCCCTATCCATAGATTACCCCAATGTCACCACGGGAATCCGCAAGTTGAGTGCCAAAACATAAATCAAGTGAATCAATATGATACCCCATTGTCACCTCGGGTATTCATTATGCAAGACATACATCAAGTGTTCCCAAATCTGAATATTCAATCCGACAATAACAAAACTTCAAAGGGAAAAGATTCGATTCATCACAACAAGGATGGAGAGGGGAGAAACATCATATGATCCATCTATATTAACAAAGCCCATGATACATCAAGATCGTGACATCTCAAGATCATGGGAGAGAGAGAGAGAGATCAAACACATAGCTACTAGTACATACCCCTAGCCTCGAGGGTGGACTACTCCCTCCTCGTCATGGAGACTGCCGGGATGATGAAGATGGCCTCCAGTGATGATTTCCCCCTCTGGCAGGGTGCCGGAACATGGTCTAGATTGGTTTTTCGAGGATACAGAGGCGTGTGGCGGCGCAGTCTGTCGGAGTGTGGGGTTCCGCAGACCGAAAGAGGTTCGAACACTGGGGCATGTGCGGAACAATCCTACTCAACCTAGAGCTCTCTACTCAGCGCGCCATGGTTTAGCCTCGTCACGCCGGCGCTGGGGAAGAAGAGGATGACACGGTGGTTTACCCAGGTTCGGGCCACCTTGCGGTGTAAAACCCTACTCCTGCTTTGTGGTGGATTGCCTCGGTTGAGGATGAACTAGTACATGGGTGGGTCTGGCTGTCTTCGGGGATCCCTCCTTCTCTGATGGTGGCTAGCTTCTACTTATACCGGCCTGGTCCTCTTCCGTTATCACTTTGTGGGAAGGGATCCCTCAACGGCCAAATTCAAAGGGGGACAGGAGTACAGCTTATCCTGACTAAAGGCGGTCTTCGTCTGCAAAGCTTCTGGCCGCGTCGCAGTGGTGGGCTCGGCGATGACCTCCGTCCTGCCGCGCCCGTCATCATGGTCTTGTTGCACCGAAGAGGAAACCTTTAGGGGATTCCTTGGGAACTTGCCAGCGTCCTTGCCCCCTTAGCACAAAGGGGAAACCGTCCTCGTCTGCGCCGGCTGGCGCCCTCCTGCCACGATCGTCATGGCTCACATCATGGCTTGCTTCATGAGGCCGGTGCTCGCCTCGGAGTATCCGCCCCTTCAGGAGCCGGCCTCAGGGGGCCGCCCCTCAAGAGGTCTTGGAGTGATCCGCCTCATGAGGCCAGGGGCCGTCGCGAGGGTCTTGTCGGTGTGGGTTGGCGTCGTCCGTTCTGGGCCTTGGTCGCCGTCGTGCGTGGGCCGTGGGCAGACGGGCCTGGGTACCCCCGGTCCCAGATCACCGACAGTAGCCCCCAGGCCCGTGGCACGCTCGGCCTGGCTTCGGGGCGAAGGCAACGAGGGGAGGGCGAAGCGACGCGGGCCCTAATCTCCTGCGGGCCAGGCACGACGCGTGTCGCGCAGGGGGAGCGCAGACTCCTCCACTTCCCCACGTCGCCTCGGCAACTGTTGAGGCTGACAAAAAGCCTGCGTGCGCAGCAGAAGGGCATCATTGCTCCTCGATGAGGGGGATGCCCGTGATGGTGTCCTCCGGTGCCAGCAGCAGCGACGAGGGGATGGAGGGCTCGGACACCGAGGGCTCGGAGACAGAGTCGCCCCCGTCCCGGCGCCGGCTGCTGCTCAACCTTGATGATGACGACGACAGCACGGAAGGGCCTGGCACCTCGGCCCCTTCACGCTTCGCCAGGGTGCCCCAGAGGCCAACGTCTGTTCCCCCGGCCCCTTCGGCGCCAAGCCCCGCCACGGGAGGGGCAGAGCAGGGCCTGGAGCAGCCGCCTGCAGCATCCACTCCCCCCGAGGTGACCTTGGCTCCACCGGCCCCGACTCCTCAGGAGGTTCCCCGGGCATCCTCACGCAGCGGCGCGCCCCAGGCACCGACCGGGAGCCGTTTCGCCAGCCCCCAGGCCGAGACGGGGGCCGTGCCGAAGAAGGGTGGAGGCGCCCTGGCCCCCGAGGAGGACGAGAAGAAGAGGAAGTGGGCCACGCCTGACGAGTGAGTGTTTTGACTTTCCTTTACCTGGGCGCCCGCTTCTTGTGTCCTGATGCATCCCTTGCCGTGGAATACAGGGGCGCCGGCTCAGAAAAGAAGAAGAAGAACCTGCTGTTGCCAAGGTACCGGTCGCCTTGAAGGCGGCCTCCCCGCTTGGCCAGAATCTGGGAGGTCACGCGAGCGCGGCGCGCCCGTCCGTTGCAGCCCCCGAGGGCTCGGGTGGCCCTACGACTGGGCCCAAGGTGGCGCCGTCTGCTCCTGTTACCCCGCCGGTGCCCGCCGTGAGCCCTGCCACCGAGGACGCGGGGGCCAGCCGCGCGGCACCATCAGTCACGGCCATGGCGCCCCCGACCTCAGGAGACGGGGCGGTGCCGTGGCCCCCGGCGGTCGGGTCCATCTGAGGTCGCGCGACAGCGGAGTCCTTCTCCACGCCAGCCCCGTCGGTCCATCAGGCTAGCGCGTTGGTCACCCATGTTGCACCCCCAGAACTGGGCGTGAGGGACGGCTTGGCGCCGCCGGCGCTCGTGGAGGTTCACGCCGCCGCCTCTTCCGCCCTTGTCTCGCTTGGGGTGCCAGCGCCACTCCCCCAGCCAGCCCTGGTGCTTGCGGAGTGCGGCCCGCTGATCAGGGAGGGGGCCCTAGCCGATGCCTGGGCTGCGCTTACCCGGCTCGAAGAGGGCCTTCGCAACACCGACCGGTGCCTAGCCCGGGAGCACCTTGGGGTCGTCTTAGGATGGAACCAGGTCAATGTGGCGACCCAAGCAGCCTGGAGTCAGGCCGCGGCTTCGGTCGCGGAGAGCAAGGAGGAGGCCGCCCAGGCCAAGAAGGCTCGCGATGCTGCGCTTGCCGAGGCTGCGGCTGCCACCAAGCACTGTGATGAGGCAGAGGCCAGCTTGAAGGCTCTGCAGGAGGAGCGGTCCACTCGCGCGCTGCAACTCTAGCAGAGGGAGGATGGCCTCAAGGCCCACGAGGTGGAGCTCGCGGATCGTGGCTCCGCACCGGCGAAGACCGCCACCGAACAGGCCGCGGAGCGTGAGCGCCTGACCAAGCTGCTGGGGGAGCTGTCCGATGCCTAGGCCTCTCACGCTGAGCATGTCTCGGAGGTGACGGCTTTGCCGGATGCCCGGGAGAGGAGGCTCCTTGCCACTGAAGTGAAGGCGGCGGTGGACCATGGCGTCCTCTCCTCGCTCGAGGTCAGCGCCCACGAGGCGCTGTGCTCCATCTGCAGGGGAGGGTTCGAGGGTTCGCTCGCGAGCCCTAAGGACGGCCCCGTGAAGCTTCTCACCGAGCTCGTCTCCAAGCTCAAGGGCGCTGCTACCAGGGTGGACGCCATCTTGGAAGGGGAGTGTCGCGACCTCTTCTTTGTGGCGGCCACGCGCGTCTTCAGCCATCTCCATCTTCGCGACCCTGGTTTTGACTTCAACGCGGTGGTTGGCCCCGTGCCTCCAGGGGCCCGCGCCGCCGCGACGGAGGCCGTGAAGGGTCATGTGGCCACCCTGCTGTGGAAGTTCATCATCCAAGTTGAAGCTGAGCCTGCCACGGAGGGAGCCGACGAGGGTACTGTCGCCGAGGGCAATTCCAACCCCGTCATGGATGAAGCCGATGAGGGCGATGTTTTTGATGGTCGTTCTGCCTAAGTATTATCTGCAATAGTTCACCGTGCCTCCTGGAGGCGTTAAAACTTTGTTCGAATTCGTGATACAATTGGCGCCTGTAATAACTGTTTGAACTTCGTGATTTCCTTTTCGTGCTTGACTTCCTTCTCGTTTGCCTTTATGCTCTACGTCGGCAGGGCCCAGCCCCGCGCATACCTCAGTCGCCGTTGGGGTTGTCAAGTCACGATGCCTGAGCCAAGCCAAGGGCGAGGGGCTACGGAGCTAGTGAGGCCCCTGAGTCACGATGCTCAGGGGCTCCCCTTAACACGCGAGTGGCTCAAGTGAAGGAAATGTGAGCGACGGCGAGGCCAATCCTTAGCCCTTCATACCTTTCACTGTACGTTATCCTTGTCAGCCTGCGCATGGGGGGCACACGAGGAGACGGACACCAAGGGTATTGGTGTGGTGACGCGTGTAGGAGCTGCGCCGTTGAGGGCAGCACTAGCACAGGCGCCCTGTCCAGCCCCCGCTCATGTGAGGCACAGGGGAAGGCTACGAGGAGCATTGCCACAGGACCAAGAGGCCCTCTTGAGGTTGATGCGGCCCCTGGGGGCGCCCTCAGTTGTTTATCCACCAGCGCGGAGCATGGTGCTTCCACTAGGCGTGGGTATGGTCATGTTGCGACCGAATCCGCTAGCGCGGAGCATGGGGCTTCCACTTGGACGTGGGAAGGAGCTCTCGTGCTAGAGTCTCCGGGCGTGTACAGCCCAATTCTGTTCGTGCGCGTGGCCGGCACGGCAGAACTTTTGAGGAGGTGTATCTGGACGGCCTTAAGCCAGCTAGGGGCTCAGGAGGTCCTACCTCAATGCGGGTTGCGCCTGTTTTTTTTTTTTGCATCAGAGCACGATCGTGAGACGTGAGTTAGAAAATAGCAGCCTGCGCCGAATGAGCATCCAGGGACGATCGCATGAGAAGGCCGGGCACCAAGGACCCACTGAGGTGACGTGAACGGGACCGGCCTGCCAGACAGAGCTCGGTCACTTGGGTTTATCGGCGCTACAGGGACGGACCCGAGCACAGGCGTCATGCTAAGCCTTCTCATGCAACAACCGAGGGAAGAACATTCGGCACGCGGCTCCCGCGGCGCGAAGCGCCAAATGCGGTTTCGTGAGCCGGGCCGCGCGCCCTTGCTCACCCACCCTTGATTAGCTCATGCGAGGACAAGGTACCAAGGACCGCGGGAGGTGACGTACATGGGAGCTGGCCCGCGAGATAGAGCTCGGCCGCTTGGGTTTAGCAATGCTATAGGGACGAACCCAAGCACAGACGTCGTACCAGCCCTTAATCGTGAGGTGGTCGCGGGAAGGCTTGCGAGGGCGCGGTGGCATTCGTGGCGGCGAACCACCAGGTAGGCAAGGTGGGACAATGAGATAACTTCACCAAGGCACGGCTAGTTCTGATACATGTAAGCAAAACAACAAGGCTGCAGGGGCACCGCCCCAGCATCCTGAGGATAACGCAGCCCGTGGGGCGCCCTCGATTAAATAAAAACACAAAGTCACCTGACGACGTTGCTGAAGATGCTGAAGAAGCGCCGTTGTAGCTAGTGCGGTGTGCCGAAGAGGCTCGTTCCTCACGGGCCTGAGGTCTCCTGAAGCTCAAGAGGTTCGCGAGGCCCAAGGGGCCCCTGGAGCCCCACAGGCTCGCGATGGTCCGGGGTCTCCTGAAGTACCGCCTCGAGGCGCCGAGCCTCGCGAGACGCCATCGCGCGCTGCGCGAGGCGCTGGTATGAGGCACCAGCGTTCAGCAGGCCGAAGGGCATCCGAACATTGGTGCAGGGGAAGCCCCCACTCCGACCAACGCGGGATGGCCAGAAGAGGCCCTGAGTGGCAGCTATGTTCATGCCCGAGATGTCCATGCAGACACACAGCCCCTCGCCCTCGTCGCGAGCGATAGCCGCACGGACGTGGCGCACAGGGCGATGCCCGTGGCGCATGGCCTGCGCCTCCTGAAATTCCATGATCGCCTTAGTAATGAATTCTCGTGCCCCTGGCGCCTCGCGTCGTGTTCCTTGCCTGCGGGGGCAAGCATCGAAGCCTGCCTCCACGTGGTGCCTGAGCGCCTCCCCCTCGCGCCAGCCTATGCGATCGGGAGCCCCTGAGCCCATCCAGAGGGAGATGCCAAGCGCGCCTCCCTATGCGATCGGGAGGGACGGACCCGCATCAGGCGCGGAGCCAGAGGTGTTGCCGTCATGCCTTCCGTCCTTGAGGAGACCCTTGGAGTGGAACTGCTTCTTCTTTGCGGGGGCGGCCTCAGGAGGCACTGCGCCGCCCTCGCCATCTGATCCCTCGGCCGCAGCGGCTCGATACGTGCGCTCAAGGGAGCAGACCGCGTCCTTCTCGTCGCAGGCGATGGTGATGACGCCACTGCAGCCTGGCATCTTGAGGACATTGTACCCGTGGTGGGTGGACGCCATGAACTTGGCGTGAGCAGGGTATCCCAGGATGGCGTTGTATGGGAGGCCGATGTGGGCCACATCGAAGTTGATGAGCTCGGTGTGGTAGTTGTCGTGCTTGCCGAAGGTGACGGGGAGGCGCACTTGCCCTATAGGAGTGGTCGAGCCGTCAGTCACACCAGAGAACGGCTTGGTGGGCATGAGCTGGTCGTAGGGCACTTGGAGCCGGTCGAAGGTATCCATGGAGAGGACGTTGAGGCCTGCCCCGCCATCGATGAGGGTTTTGGAGACGGAGATGTTGCTGATGGTGGGTGTTCACAGCATGGGGAGCGCGCCAGCGGCCGCCGCGCACTTGAGGTGGTCCTTGGAATCGAAGGTGATGTCGTACTACGACCATTTGAGGGGGCGCACGGCTTTGAGATTCGGGAGAGCTGCGTTCACCTCGCGGGAGAACTGCTTGAAGACATGGTTCGAGGCGGGAGCCTGAGCCCCACCGAGGATGTAGGCGACCGCGCGAGGCTCCTGGAAGCCCCCTGCCCCTTCATCCCGTGGGCCATCGTCGTTGCGCCGAGGTGGAGGTGGCAGAGGCAGGAGGCCGGTGTTGACCTGAGGGCGGGCCTCATGAGGCTAACCGCGCCAGGCCCCGTCGCGAGGCTGCTCACGCCAGCCACCCTCGTGAGGCGGGTCACACCAGGCCTGGCGCGGTCCGCGGGCGTCCCAGCGTCCTCCGCCACGCCCTCCGCCTCGGCCGAAGCCACGGCCACCGATCTCCGGGCGGCGCCCCAGGCGCTCGTCCCGAAGCGCTCTGAACGCCTAGCAGTCGTTGGTGTTCTGGGAGTGCACATCGTGGAGGACGTAGTACGGCCGAGGTTCCTTGACGGGCTCGTCGCAGTCGCGACCGCGCTTCTGCTCAGGCTCCGCCACCAGCACGGCAGGGCCCTTGCGCTTGGCTTTCTTGGCCTTAGCCTTCTTGTCCTCGGGGTCGACGTCTGGCTGCTTGAGGAGGGAGTGGCGGCCTTCTTCCGCCTTGGCGCACTAGTCCGCCAGGTTGAACAGCTCCAGGGCTGAGCACAGCTCGTCGTGGATGGCGAGCTCCTCGCTCATCCGAACGTCCGTGACGCCCTCCGTGAATGCGGAGATGATGGCCTCATTTGAAGCCTTGGGGATCTTGAGACGAACTTGGGTGAAGCCCTTGATGTACTTGCGGAAGGTCTCACCAGGGCACTGCTTCACGCATCGCAGGTCGTTGACGGTGAGCGCGCGGTCGCGCGTTCCTTGGAAGTTGGCGGCGAAGCGCTCGCGAAGCTCCCCCCACGAGGAGATTGACCCCTCCAGGAGGTTCATGAGCCAGGAGCGCGCGCCGTCCTTGAGGGCCATGGGGAACTAGTTGGCCATGATCTTCTCATCGCCATTGGCCACCTTGATGCTCAAGGCGTACAGCTGGAGGAACTCCGCGGGGTCGGGGATGCCATCGTAGCGTTGCGGCAGGTCGGGATTGAACTTGGCCGGCCAGACGACGCGGCGAAGCTCGCGGGTGAAGGCGCGGTGTCGTGGTGAAATCACGGTAGATGCCAAGAGATGGCTAAAAGTGGGGGGCTGCGTGAGGACGCCGAGGGACACGAGGCGTACCCAGGTTCGGGGCCCTCCAGAGAGGTAACACCCCTAGTCCTGCCGAGTGGGTTGATAGGCTCAGAGGCCACAACGGTTACAATGATGCTCCTGGAGCTGTTTGGAGCGGAGGAGGCGGAAGGAGCTACACTACAGGAATTAGCTGATTTGCCGTCTGCCATAGCAGACGGCAAAGGCATCAATGCCGGACGGCAAAGCCTTTGCCGTCTGTCAGCAGACAGCCAACAGTCCGGCTGAACAGGTGCCGACAAAGGCCACTTTGCCGTCTGCTGACAGACGGCAAAGAAGCAAAGCTCTTTGTCGTCTGCTGGCAGACGGCAAAGCAGCTGGACGGTAGACAAAAGGTGTCAGCCCCGTTAGGGGCTAACGGCGCTCTTTGCCGTCTGCTGGCAGACGGCAAAGAAGCAAAGCTCTTTGCCGTCTGCTAGCAGACGGCAAAGAGCTGCAGCTGACGTCAGCTGACGTCAGGCGTCAGCTGGGCCAACGCAGGCTCTTTGCCGTTTGCCAGCAGACAGCAAAGAAGCAAACTCTTTGCCGTCTACTGGCAGACGGCAAAGAGGCCAAATAGGCCAGCCCAGATTGCACAGGCTGCTGCCACGTGGCCTCTTTGCCGTCTGCTAGCAGACGGCAAAGTGGATATATTGCCCCTGTTTTTTCTGTTTTTTCTTAAATTCAATCAATTTCACATATATATATATATATATATATATATATATATTCATTTCAAAATATTTCAACAAGTACATATAGCCAACATATCCCTGCCATATGGATCATCCAACATATCCAACACATATATCATCATCCAACACATATATACACCAAATGAAAAATCCAACATATCCAACAATTAAGCAAAAGGTCCATATACAATGGTTTCATCCATCCATACATAGGTATCAAGTTTCACAAAGTCAAAACAAAAAATAAAGACAAGCACTCCATCAACGCAAGGGTCGGGTGATCTGAAGCAAATCTGCAAAATGAGAAAGAAGAAAGTTAGAAGAAGAAGACTTGAAGAAGAAGAAGAAGAAGAAGACTAGAAGAAGAAGAAGAAGAAGAAGAAGAAGAAGAAGACTAGAAGAAGAAGAAGAAGAAGAAGACTAGAAGAAGAAGAAGAAGAAGAAGAAGAAGACTAGAAGAAGAAAAAGAAGAAGAAGAAGAAGAAGAAGAATTTTTCTTTTCTTTCTTTTTCTCCTCTTCTTTTTTTCTTCTTATTGCTTACTAGTGTCATTTTAGAGCTAACCTAGGTAAATAGGCCATTTTAGACCTAAATATGCTAAGTATGTCATAAATGGACTAAAAAAAGCTAAGTATAAGTCATTTTAGAGCAAACCTAGGTAATTATGCTATTTCTGAGCTAATTAAGCATATTAAGTCATTTTGGAGCTAAATAGGTCATTTGTTAAGCATATTATGTCATTTTTGAGCTAGCTAAGCATATTAAGTCATTTTGGAGGAATAAATGCTTAGTATAGGTCATTTTAGAGCTATCGTAGGTTAAATAGGTCATTTTTGAGCTAATTAAGGTTGTTATGTCATTTTTGAGCTAGCTAAGCATATAAATACATTTTTGGTGGAATAAATGCTAACTATAGGTCATTTTGGTGCTATCCTAGGTTAAATAGGTCATTTTGGAGCTAATTAAGTTTGTTATGTCTTTTTTGAGCTAGCTAAGCATATAAAATCATTTTTGCAAGAAAAAAGCTAATTATAGGTCATTTTTTAGCTATCCTAGGTTAAATAGGTCATTTTTGAGGTAGTTAAGGTTGTTATGTCATTTTTGAGCTAGCTAAGCATATAAATTCATTTCTTAAGGAATAAAAGCTAAGTATTGGTCATTTTGGTGCTATCCTTGGTTAAATAGGTCATTTTGGAGCTAATTAATGTTGTTATGTCTTTTTTGAGCTAGCTAAGCATATAAAATCATTTTTGGAGTAATAAATGCTACGTATATGTCATTTTAGAGCTATCCTAGGTTAAATAGGTCATTTTTGAGCTAATTAAGGATTTTATGTCATTTTTGAGCAAGCTAAGCATATAAATTGATTTTTGGAGGAACAAATGCTAAGTATAGGTCATTTGAGAGCTATCCATGGTAAAATTGGTCATTTTGGAGCTAAGTAAGGTTATAATGTCATTTTCGAGGAAACTAAGCTAAGTGTACGGCATTTTGGAGATAAATAGGTCACTTCTTAAGCTAAGTATCCATTTGTTAAGCTAAACACTTGGGAAAACTTGCCGTCATCACGGAGGTGTACGTGTAGCTCTAGGACCGGTCGCGCCAGTGGCAGACGGAGAAGCATCGGTCGATGCTTGTCGGGAGTTATGCTGCACCAAAGATCATTTCCAATGTATCGTTAGCATGATGCAACTCAAATGTGAAGACTAGTAACTAATGACCATTCAAATGAAACTCACCGTGCCCGCCGGAACAATGACTGGCATCGACGGAGGGGTCGTGTCGGTCTTCTCGCACATGGTCTGCAAATTTGGTTTTGACGAGTCAGTCATATTAGATACTAATGTAAGGAACATTACGTGCATGATTTGGCTAACATGCAAAAGAAAATTACCGCGAACATCTCGTATAGGGCCTGGGTAGCCATCATGTTCCGGTTCCTCTCCTCCTCCAACAGCTTAGTCGTCCTCTCCTCCAACTCCCTCTCCCTCTCCGCCGCCTGCCGGTCCCTCTCCTCTAGAAGCGCCTGGGTGTTCGCTCTCTCTTCCTCAATAGCAGCCTGGGTCTTCGCTCTCTCTGCCTCAATAGCAGCCTGCAACACAACTCGTTAGCCTTGTAATAATCGACGGACGCACACACAATGTAATGGAGGAAAGGTATCTGAGTCCGTATAACTAACCTTGAATTCGAGCTCCACTAGCCATGCACGAGGCAATATCTCAGGATCGGAGCTGGTCTGGCGCTTCTTGATCTGCGGGAGAGTGCTAGTACAACGTATTAGTCCATCCCCAATGGCTAACGAGCCATGGTACCTCCTGCCACCAGATATCATCACCAGCTCTGGATCAAGAGGTTGCTGGCTCGGGTTAAAGTCCGGCCCTTTCCTCGCCTTCCCCTCGTCTCTGTACCTCACAAGCTTGTGGTGGGAGGCGAGGTTGCTGAATTTCTCTGGATCATCGAGGTCAGACTCAGAGAATGCCTTGGCCTTCTTGTACGAGGCAGTATTGGACATGGCATAGAGGTCGAACAGCTCTGGCACTGGAGCCTTGTTGTGTCGTGCCTAAAAGAGAGGAACAGAGTATTAGTTAAGGGCTCAAGCTAGCATGAAGAATGAATTTGCATGAATCACGAAGCAAACCACGTACCCACTTTTCCCCGTACTGATGTAGGTTGACGCTGCCTAGATGGTGTGGGACACCTTTCATTTTGGCACGCTTGTCCTTTGCAGTGTCGTGGGTGGAGCGCCATTGGGGAGAGCACCACTCATCCACCAATGCCTCCCAACAGTCCATCCTATCCGCACACCATCTCGGAGGCACCTAAGTTAAGCAAAAGAAATTTGAGCGCTACGCCTACGAATCAAATCAAGGAAACTAAGTACAAGGCCTTAAGAATAGGTAATTACCTTCATGTACTTCTCCTTACTCAGATACTTGTCGCGGCACTTCTCTTTTTTCCTCCTAATACCAGCCGAGGCGAAGTAGTCTCGAACAGCCTGCGTCCGAGCCTCGTGCCGAAAGTTTTGAAGTAGGCGCCTGCACTCGTTGTCGATAACCCGAGCCACGGCCTCCTCCTGTCCCTCAGCACACCTGTAGAAGGTCTGCAATCAAACAAGAAAACACGGATTAGTACAATCACTAGGGTTGCCAATCAAAGAAGAAAACACAACGTAGACGACAAAGGAGAAATTACCCAAAACGTCTGGATCACAATGTCGGCCACCGTGTGGCACTCGACATCGCTGATCCTATGCCCCGGCGGGGCCGGGGCAGCCAAGTAGTGCTCCCAGGTCATTCCTAGCTCTGGAACCCGGCCCTCACCGGGCAACGTGACCCACCCCGGGAATCTCTGGCGACAAATCACACCAAGGATAGTGTTGGGCCTGCGGACACGAGGCTCGTGTGTCCAAGACCTACAGTATGACAAGGCCAACGCATTAGATATTCGAAGAAACGTGAAGGCAAAAGGTTAAAAAAGAGTAAATGCACTTACTTCTCCCCCTCCGGCGCAATCAACCACCTCTGGTCGGGGGTCGCCGGGGTGGGCGGGAGCTTTGTACCACCACGCTGGTAGACTTTGCGCCCCTCAACCCACTCACCCTCGCTATAGCTATCAGAACTATAGCCACCATCAGCACGCCCACTCGACGAGTCCGCACACGGGTTCGGCTGTGACTCAGCGTGATCCCTGCTGGGCTCTGAAGTCTCGTGGGACGGAGTCTCATGGGACGAAGGCTCGGCGGCCCGACGCTCGTCGGCCCGAGGCTCGTGGACCGGAGTCTGAGACGGGTCCACCTCAGGCGGCTCCATCTCAGACGGAGCACTCCTGTGGTCGGGTGAATCAGCTGGGGGTGGCGGCGAGGAAGGCGTAGTAGCAGCCTTCCTACCTCTCCCGCCACCACGTCCACCTCTACCAGCCTTCTCCTTCTTCTTCCCGCCCCCCCCCCCCCGACCTCTCCCGGCCGAAGAAGAAGCGACCGCCGGTGGTGTGTGCATACCGAGATGCAGCGCTCTCCGGAGGCTCTGGGGTGGAATGGAACTACCCCTCCCACCACGCGTCGAGGTAGGAGCCTCGGAGCGCTCTCGACCCACGCCCACCATCTGTCAACACCTGCAATGACAAAGAGTAAACGAAATTAGTACAACATAAAAAGAATGAATACCTGACATGAATAATATGTATATAATTTAAGTGTATCATCATCATGAACATAATAAAATATTGAATACCTAACATGAACTAACTAATAATATATATGTACATAATAATAATTGAATACCTGACATGAACTATAATATTAATCTTCATCGTCATCATTAATAAATGCATCATCATCGTCTATATATGCTTCGGGGTCAATAAATGCATCATCATCATCACTATCAGTAATGACGTGGTCATCATAATCATCAATAAATGCATCAACATGTGGAAGGCCTCCTGTACGTAATCGGTCAAGCATTGACAGGTCATCCGCAGCAGTAACCTCTTCTTGTTCCGGCTCTTCTTGTTCCGACTCTTCTTGTTCCGGCTCAGGCTCGGATTCACTGCCGCTGTGTACTTCAATGTTCTGGGGTGAAGTAGAGCGGTTCTTGAAACGTTTTTTGGAAAGACGTGTTTCTTGGAAGAATTGTCCTTCATATGTGTCTGGGTTAATGTGAGGTTCATAATCCTCTTCATTGGGGGGAGGTGGTCTAACACGTGGCGGCACTTCATAAACGACATCCCAACCTTTGAGATTTGGATCACTTTGGCAGGCCCACGGTAGATAGAAAACTTGGGTTGCCTGTTGAGCCGTAATATAGACATCGGGAACATCCAAATGGGTGCTTTGTTTGATTTCGACTAGCCCTAGATGTTCATGAGTCCTTCTAGTCTCCTTCGGCTGGAACCAATAACATTTGAAGACTACGACGTTCGGTGGGTTTGCACCATAGAATAGAAGTTCATAAATTGCTTCAACTCTTCCATAATACTCGGTATCTCCTTCGCCGATAGCAGAGACACAACAATTTGTAGAGTTTCGGTCGGCCATAGATAGCTCTTTCCATAGGTACGAAAGCGATACCCGTTGATGTCGTATTTGTCAAATGAACGGACCTTATAGTCAAAACCATTAGCGACTTGTCTCAATTCGGCGTCCATAGACTCTGAACTAGCCTACAAGTTTAATACGAAAGGATTGTTTTATTAGCCGGAAATGAGACAAAGAAATGAAATGGTCTAATGGAAATTACCGTTTGTTTGAATCAAGAGATGAAACCGGGATAGCCGCCTCCATGCATTGCCAGAAGCTCATACTCTTCGACGGAATCCTTTTGGATCACCGCTCCATACGAGAATTTGGCGACGTATCGACTGTATCAAATATCCGGGAATAAGAGCAGTTCAAAGGAATTAGAGGTTGCGAAACAATGTACCGAGAACTTACTCGATGTACGGCCGCACTTCTGTTAGGTTGTTCAAGATATACAACGTAATGGTCCGCCATTCGTCGACATCCAACGATAAGGAAGTATAAGCACCGGCTGGTGTGAGCTTCCCTTTGAATAGGCTGAGGTTGGATCCACCCTTTTTAGGGTCGCCAGCATTGTACCGAGGCTTCGGATTATGCAAATGACGATTTTTGGCTTCGTAGTGTGCTGTCACGAAGTTTGCCGCCTCCTCAGTAATGAATGCCTCGGCCATCGATGCTTCAATTCGACGTTTATTTTTACATTTTTCTCGAAGCGTCTTCTGCATCCTCTCAGTTGCGTAGCACCAACGATTCTGCACGGGCCCCCCCAATCGTGCCTCGGTCGGGAGATGCAAAATCAAATGCTGCATTGGATTAAAGAAGCCCGGTGGAAAGATCTTCTCTAACTTGCAGATCAACTCCGGCGCCAACTCTTCCAGTTCTTCTAGCAAGCCAGGCAATAGTTCTTTCGCACAAAGAACACGGAAGAAATAGCTCAGCTCTGCCAGTACTAGCCATTCATCCTCAGGGATAAAGCCACGCAACATCACCGGCATTACCCGCTCAAGCCATATGTGCCAATCATGACTCTTGAGACCAAATATTTTCAATTTTTCAAGGCTCGCTCCCCTCTTTAGATTCGCTGCATACCCATCGGGGAACATCAACTCATTTTTCACCCACAGGAGTATTTCCCTCATAACTGGCCTTCCAAGATTGAACCATGCCTTTGGCTTCGTCCAGTTCTTCTTTCCTTTCGGTTGTCGCATGTTTTGTAGCGGTCTATCACATAGAGCCTGCTGATCGACTCTAGCCTTAGGATTATCCTTTGTTTTCCCCTCTATGCCGAACAATGTACCAAAGAGGGCCTCGCCGACATTCTTTTCAGTGTGCATCACGTCGATGTTGTGTGGGCAAAGGAGGTCTTTGAAGTAAGGCAGATCCCACAAGCATGTCTTGTGAGTCCAGGCGTGTTTGGAATTATACCCCTTGAAATACCCTGGACGCTCCAGATCCGGCTCGAGAGAGTTTAACTGATCCAGGGTCTGTTGGCCTGTCAACGCAGGTGGTGCAGAGTTTTTGACAACTCTACCTTTGATGAAGTTCTTCTTGTCTTTTCTGAACTTATGGCAAGGATCCAGTAACTGTCTATGCATGTCGAAGCAAGAAAACTTGCCACCCGCCTTCAGCCGACGAAACTCAAGAGCTGCCTTGCATGTGGGGCACGGGAACCTTCCATGCACACACCAGCCAACGAATAGCGCATACGCCGGCAAGTCATGCATCGAGTACATGTACCACACACGCATTAGAAAGTTTTTTTTGTAGTGGCGTCGTATGTCTTGATCCCATTATCCCAAGCTTCTTGCAGTCATCCTTAAGCGGCTGCATGTACACATTCATATTCTTCCCCGGATAGTTGGGCGCCGGAATTATCAACGTCAGGAAAATGTTCTTTCTTTGCATAATCTGTCCGGGGGGGAGATTGAGTGGAATGACAAATACAGGCCAACAACTGTATTGGGCTGCCATCATACCAAACACATTGAACCCATCCGTGCTTATGGCGATTCGAGGATGCCTTGGATCTGCCGCTTTAGCATGATGTATTGCATCGAAGCGCTTCCACGCAAAAGCGTCCGATGTGTGTACCAACATCGGCTCCCCATCTGCATCTAGTTCGGTTCTTTTGCCCAATTTGTGCCATGTCATCTGTCTGGCCGTCTCTTCGACCATGAAAAGACGTTGAAGTCTTGGTATGATTGGAATATACCGAAGAACTTTAACTGGGATTTTTGTCTGACTCTTCTCACCCATACCGTTGTCTACCTCAACATACCTGGAAGACTGGCAAACAGGACAATACTTCAAGTCCGCACACTCAAGCCTAAATAAGGCACATCCTTTCTCACAGGCATCTATCTTCTCATAGGGCATCTTAAGTACACGGAGGATTTTGTCCGACTGGTACAGGTTTGCAGGCATTACATGGCCTTTGGGTAGAAAGCGTCCAAATAGTGTCATCATCGCGTCGTAGCATTCTCTGCCAAAGTTGAATTGAGCCTTCAGAACCATTACTTGTGCGATGGCATCCAGCTGACAAAGCTCAGTGTGCTCGTGGAGAGGACGTTTTGAAGACTCCAACATATCATTGAAGGCCTTTGCAGATTCCTCCATCTCATCGTCCGAATCTCGAGCATCATCAAAGTCTTCCACCATGTCTTCCATCCCGGTACCATGCTCGTCGGTGCGACGACGGCCCTCCTCAGCTCTGGCACGTTGGGCAGACTCACCATGAAATGTCCAGACCGTATAATTAGGCGTAAAACCACTCTTCTGCAGGTGTTTGATCATTTCAAACTCTGACTTCTTATGATAAGTGTCGCATTCGACACAGGGGCACCAGGTTGTTTCCTGTCCATTTGCAAATGCGGCTCTCACAAACCCCTTGGTTTTTCTTATCCATTCATGGGTCATGTCTTCCTGACTAGTGTGACCGGTGTACATCACGGACGATCACTCATCTTGCCTAGCTACTGGACACACAAGATATACATAATTCAGCAAACCATATTCATCAGTTAATAGAGTTTGTCAGTTTTATTACGTCCATGCAACCTAGACGCTACTAGGTAAAGATAGGTCCTAATCCCACCCGAGTATGTGTAGATTGGGTTCGTTTTCCCATGCTCTGCTCCGGATCGGACGCGAAATTTCGGTAGCACCTCCCTGCTGTTCTCCTGATACACGTCTCGGCAATAAGCAGAGAGGATGTGTACCCGGAGAACAACAGGGAGGCACTGACGAAATTCTGCATCGGATCCGGAGCAGAGCATATGGGAAAACGAACCCAATCTACACATACTCGGGCTGTCCATGGATAACGTTGGACAATTCGAAAGAATCACGGTTATAAATATGCAAATGCATGCATATTTATAGATGTAACCCTTTCGAACGGGAGACGCATAGTGGTCACGCATACTGATGATTGACACCTATAGCTAGCAAGTTTCATCGGCACGAAGACCGGAACAGAGCAAATGAAGGGGGGAGGAGGAGATGTCATTTGTGCTCACCCACGAACGCAGGGGCGGAGCTCGTCTAACGCACGGGGAGGTCGTCGAACACCAGACCCTCGCAGCAACGAAAGAACTGCACATTTAAATCCACCCGATCAACACAAATATATATGATGTTTTTCTTAACAAAATCGGGAAATATACTTCCTAACTCATAATTCACAAATATATGACCCCGTCGGCCTCTGGAAGGCCGAAGAGCACCTTTTCGGTCAACAGGAGGCCGAAGAGGTGTCGGGGGTCGGGGGTGTCGTGTCTGGGTGGCGTGGTGTCGGGGTGTCGTCGTGTCGGGGTGTCGGGGTGTCGTGTCGGGGTCGGGGTGTCGTGTCGGGGTCGGCGTGTCGGGGTGTCGGGGGGTGTCGTGTCTGGGTGTCGGGGTGTCAGGGGTGTCGGGGTGTCGGGGTCGGGGTGTCGTGTCGGGGTCGGGGTGTCGGGGTGTCGGGGGGTGTCGTGTCTGGGTCTCGTGGTGTCGGGGTGTCAGGGGTGTCGGGGTCGGGGAGCCGTGACGGGGTCGGGGTGTCGGGGTCGGGGTGCCGTGTCGGTGTCGGGGTGTCGGGTCGGGGTCGGGGTCGGGGTGTCGGGTCGGGGTCGGGGTCGGGGTCGGGGTGTCGGGGTGTCGGGTCGGGGTCGGGGTCGGGGTGTCGGGTCGGGGTCGGGGTTTTTCCTCTCTTTTTTCTTTTCTTCTTCTTCCTCTTCTTCCTTTTCTTCCTTTTCTTCCTTTTTTCCTTCTTCTTCTTCTTCTTCCTCCTTTCCTTTTTCCTCTTCTTCTTCTCCTCCTCTCCTTTTTTTTCTTCTTCTTCTTCCTCTTCTTCTTTTTTCTTTTCCTCCTCCTCCTTTTCTTCTTCTTCCTTTCCATTTTTCCTCTACTTCTTCTCCTCCTCTCCTCTTTTTTTCTTCTTCTTCTTCTTCTTCTTCTTCTTTTTTCTTCTCCTCCTCCTCTTCTTCTGTTTCTTCTTCTTATTATTATTTTTTGTTCTTTTCCTTTTTTATTTTTCCTTTTTTTTCTTCTTCTTTTCTTCTTTTTTTTCTTCTAGGTTTTTTCTTTTCTTCTTTTCTATCTAAGTTTTTTCTACCTAATATAAACTAACTAATATGAACTAATAACTAACTAATATGAACTAATAAAAATAGAAAAAAAACAAAAAAAGGGGGGATGGTGGAGCTCACCGGAGGGGGGTCGAGGCGGCGGCGCTGGGTCGTCGGGGGCGGCGGAGGGGGAGGGTGGAGCTCACCGGAGCGGCGGGGCAGGGGGCGGCGGGGGCGACAGGGCTGCGGGGAGGGGGCGGCGGTGGTGGAGGAGGAGGGCGGCGGCTGTGGAGGAGGAGGGCTGCAGGGAGGAGGGCGGCGGCGGTGGAGGAGGAGGGCTGCGGGGAGGAGGGCGGCGGTGGTGGAGGAGGAGGGCTGCGTGGAGGGGGTGGCGGCGGGCTGCGGGGAGGGGGCGGCGGCGGCGCTGAGAGAGAGAGGGAGAGAGAGATGTGAGAGAGAGAGAGGCGCGGGGCGCGGGGGGCGAAAATTAAGTCCCCCTCTTTGCCGTCTGCTGGCAGACGACAAAGAATTCTTTGCCGTCTGCCAGCAGACGGCAAAGAGGGTGACCGTTAGCCCACCCCCGCCGTGACACTGTGGGCCCCCCTTCACCTCTTTGCCATCTGCTGGCAGACGGCAAAGAAATCTTTGCCGTCTGCCAGCAGACGGCAAAGAAGTGGCCCGTGTGACCTAGCCAATGCAGTACCCCGTGGGCCCCACTTTTGTCTTTGCCGCTGGCAGACGGCAAAGAACTCTTTGCAGTCTGCCAGCAGACGGCAAAGAAGTGCAGATGGCAAAGACCCTCTTTGCCATCAACTTGTTCTTTGCCGTCTGCTTTACAAAAGCAGACGGCAAATAGCCTCTTTGCCATCTGCCAGCAGACGGCAAAGAGCTGGCAGATGGCAAAGACCCTGATTCCAGTAGTGCTAGGTCTCCGCTCAGCCTCTCCTATGTGTGCGTGTTGGGGAAGATGGAGTGGATGAAGCAGTCAACCAAGAGTGAACCGGATGCGGACTGAATGCGAACCCCACTGCATGGAGGCTTCCCGGGGGGTCTTATAGGCTGGCTCCCCGGGGTACAATGGGTAAACTACACGCGCCGGGAACCGGGCGTCGGCGTCTGGAGCTGGCAGTGGGCCCGCCGGCTACGGTGCACGAGGGCGGCGCGACATTGTGGCCCGTGGCTTCGAGCGTCATGGAGTGGATGGCGCGTGCGTGCTTCTGCAGAGGCGTACAGGAGTGGCTGGCGCGTGCTCGCTTCTGCCGAGGCGTGCAGGAGTAGACGGCGCGTGCGCCCTCTGTAGAGGCGTGCTAGAGTAGGCGATCTCGCGGGGGAGCTGCACCGGTGCGCTGGTGTTGACACCAGCTGTCGCGTCAACTGGGCTGGCAGCTTTGCCGGCGTGCCCTCCCGAGACGGATTGCACTGTTGCCACGAGCTCCCCTCATGGGGGGCTGTCTTGTCATCCGACGCGATGGGACGGCCGCCGACCTATCGCCAGCCGGCTAGCGGCCAGCCGGACCCGGCCCGGGGCCAGGCCTAGCCGGGTAGCGCTGAGAAGCCGGCCGGTTCGTCAGCCGGCGGGGAGGGGCATGGGCTGCCCCGATGCTTTTGAAAAAGAGGGGCTCCGGGTTGGCCTGCCTACCCGGGGGTCATCCCCCCGACAGTAGTCCCCGAAGCTGTGAAGGCTCGCCGTCTCCAAGCGGGAGAGGCTTTGTAGCTTATCCCCCCCTGAAGGAGTGCAGTTGCGTGACGAGGTAGCGCCGGCTCGAGGTCGCCGTTTGCCGGCTTCCGGGAGCCGGGTTGAGGTACTTGATCTTTGCCGGAGTCTGAACGGCTCGGCCGGCTGGTCCTGCCGGTACGGGGGAGCGCGCCGGTCGCCAGACGAATTCTTGCCACGTGCAGCCCAGCGGCTGGAGAGGCCTGCCAGGCCACGCGCGCGACAAGACGTCGCGGTGGGCTGGGTCCCACCGGGCCGCGGCCTCGGCCCGCGCGTAGGATTTACTGCGGCCACCAGCGCCTGTTGGAGTTCCCGGGGCAGTTAAGGCGTGGCCTTAACGCGCCCGTGTATTGCGGGGGAGTGGGGATCATGGGCGCAATCGATCCCACTCCCCCACGCTCGACCATGGTCTTTAAATGGGAAGCGAGGGGGAGAGGCCGAGGCATTCACTCCTCTTCCTCCGCCCGTTGCTTCGTCTCTGCCCCCCCACCTTCCTTCTCGCGCACACCGCCGCTGCACGCCGTCGCCCGCGCACCGTCGCCCGCCAAGCTCGCCACCGCGCCGCGCCGTGATTTGCGCGGCCGTTGCCTCCTCTCTCCACCGCTGCATTTTCCCTTCTTTTTCCGTGCTTCTCCCGCTCTCGCCAATGGCGCCGCCGAAGGGCCAGTGGGAGGGGTCGGTGGTCACCGATGACGATATTGAGTATCTTCGCCGTACAAGGCGGCTTCCGCCGGCGGCGGAGGTGGAGGCGCGCGCGCCCGGCGATGAGACGCCGCCGGAACCGCGGAGTGGCGAGGTGGTGGTGTTCTACACCCACTTCCTCTGCAGGCTCGGTCTCCCGGCGAGCGTCTTCCTCAGGCGCTTCCTCACCTTCTTCGGCCTCCAGCCACACCACCTAGGGCCGAACGCCATCTTGCAGCTCGCCGGCTTCGTGACGCTGTGCGAGGGCTACGTCGGCATCCTCCCACACATGGAGCTGTGGTGCCGGCTATTCTACCTCAAGCAGCAAGGAGCGGCAGCCGGCGTCATTGCCGAGTGCGGGGCGGCCGTGGCGGTGACCCGGACGGCAGGCCCTTTCCCGAAGCTGCCACTCGAGGAGTCCGCCAAAAAGTGGCAGAAATCTTTCTTCTACGTGAAGAACGCGGACCCGGCCAACGACGGGATCAACCTCCCTCCATTCGTCAATGCGCCCCCGGCTGAGAAGCAGAACTGGGGGCACAACTCGAAGAGCCCCTCCGCGGAGATCTTGGGGATCTGCAGCCGGATCAAGGAGATGACGGACCACGAGGGGCTCACTGCCGTGGACCTCATCGCCGCCTTCATCGGTCATCGGGTGCTGCCGCTGTAGAGGCGGCCGCACCGGATCTACGATATGAGCGGTCGGCGCGACCCTTGCCGGCTGTCGATGAAGGAGCTGACGGCAGAGGAGATGGCCGTGCGCGTCAACGACGTCTCCGCCGCCGGGCTCAAGGTGAAGGAGTGGCGGTTCGTCAAGGAGCCATATAGCCGGGATGCCCCGGCGCCAGTGGTAAGTCTCTGGTCCCCGTTCTTCGCCGCATCCGGCCTTCTCATGCACCCTGACGCCCTGGGACGGCTGCAGCGCTTCCCGAGCCAGCTGGTGAATGACGGGCCGAGTCCCATGGTTCTGCAGCCGGACCGGGACGAGTCGGACCCGGAGGATGAGGAAGCCGGCAACGCAGAAGCCGAAGGCGGCGGGCAGCATCTTGCGGACGCGGAAGCCGGCGGCTCCGCTCAAGCCGGTAAGTCTTTGATCCCGGAAGTTTTGCGGGACTGGCCGGATGACGATGAAGATGACGAGGACGGGACGGATGATGCAGCTCCTCAGGGCGCGGAGGCGGGCGACGGGGCCGCCCCCAGGGGGCGGCAGAGGAGGGCGACTGGGGAGCCGGCTGGCCCGAGCCGGCCGCATAGGAAGCAGTCGGTCGACGCGCGGCCGGCCGCGAAGGGCCCGGCTGCGGCACAGACGGGCACCCTGAAGAGGTCCGCCAAGAAGGCATGCCGGATGGTGCCACCAGCGGGTCCGACGCGAGCGGTTCCCATGGCCATAGGGTAAGTTTCCTTTTTTGCAGTTGGAGTTGCTGTTTTGCTTGCTGCCGTTGCCATTCTTTCCTTTCTTTTCTTGTTCTTCATCTCTCTTGCGCGGCGTCCAGGAGGACGCTCGAGCTGGCAGATGCTGCCACGGCAGCGGCGGCCGCGGAGGAGGCCGGCCGGCAACGGGGCCGAAGCGGCACGGGGGAGAGCGAGGTGGGGGAGACCCCCGAAGAGGTGCTCGCGGCCCGCCAAGCCGGCTCCGCCTTGGAGGACGCCCAGCGGGACACCTAGAGGGCCCGAGCCGAGGCCGAGAAGGAGTGGGTCGAGGCGTCGGCCAGGAGGTGGAGCGTCGCCGTGGCCAAGGTTGTGGTGAGATGGCCGCAGGTCGCGGAGGAGACCGCGTGGCCGGAGTGGACGGCATCGTCACCGCCGCCATCGCCGGTCGCGGAGCATCGCTCCAAAACGGTGAATGATCCGGCCCGCCGGGCGGAGGCGGATGCTCGCACGGCCGCCGAGGAAACTGCCGGTCGTGGCGGGTCCGGCAGCCACGAGCCGGAGGCCAACCCGACGGCCCACCAGGAGGTACTGCCGGCTTCAGACCCGGCCGACGGAGCCGGAGGCGGGGACGAGGGAGACCGCGAGCCGGAGGCCGCACCGAGCGGAGGAGCGCCGCCGCCAAGGACGGAGACTGCGCCAGGGAGCTCGCGCGCCATAGTGACGATGGAGCCGCGGGCCGTGGGGCTTAGTCTCGAACCAAGGCCGGCCCACAGCGGAACCAGCGCTGGGTACGCCGTTCAGCCGCAGCGGACCTGGGCGGCGAGCGCCAGCGAGGCGACGAGCGGCGCCCCTCGGAGCGAGCTGGATGCGGTGGTGGACTCTCTGCGGCTGCAGATCGCCAACCACCACCACTAGTGGCAGAGCTTCGCCCAGGCGGACAGCGGCCAGCTGCGACAGTTGGAGCAGACCTTCGCCGTGAGTTCTTTCGCCCTTCGAGTCTTCCTGCTTTTCGCTTTGTTTTTGCCCTTTTCGACCGGCTTGGTTGCTTTGCAGTGGGGGCACGTTAGCGCACCCACTGGGTATAGCACCCGAGGCCCGGGCCGGCTACGCAGCAGGCGGGTCGGGCCTTCTCAGGCGTCCGTGTTTTGACTTCGTCTTCTTTGTAGTCCATCTACGACCAGCGCGTGGCGGCGTACAACCGCCTCCTGGGCCGGTATCGCGCAGCCAGGGACCAGCTGGCGGCCAAAAAGGGGGAACTTCGCCAGGTCAGAGGTACCATTTCCAACTTCTTTTTTGAGTTCTTGCAGTGGGGGCACGCCAGCGCTCCCACTAGGTGTAGCCCCCGAGATCAGGGCCGGTTTGCGCAGCAGCCGGGTCGGATCTTCTTTGCTTCTTGCTCGGCTTCTGACCGGAATTTGGGTCCGGCTGTGCAGCCGCTGCGGTTGACCCGGCGGAGGTGGAGGCGCTCCGGCGCCAACTGGTCGAGCTTGCTGGACCACCAGATCGGAGTCACCGAAGTAGAGGATGCGCCGGATGCCGATTTCTTTGGCGAGCCGGAGGCCGTGGACGACGGATTCGTACTCGGCGATGTTGTTGGAGGCGGCGAAGTGGATTTGCAGCCCGGCTCTGAGCAGCCGGGCGATCTCTTCGCCAATAGTTCTTCGCTTCTCCTCGGAGAAGCGGCGTAGCGGTTGCCGGACCGGCTTGGCATCCGGCCGGACATGGAGTTTGTGCTCGGCGAACTTCCTCGGAACACCCGGCATGTCTTTGGGGGACCATGCAAAGATATCCCGATTCTCACGGAGGAAGTCGACGAGCTCCCCTTCCTATTTGCTGTCGAGGACGGAGCCCACGACGATGTACTCGCTGGAGTCGGGGTTGGACGGGTCGAGCGACACCTTCCTAGTGCCCTTGGCCGGCTTGAAGGACCCCTCATCGGCCGGCTGCTTGAGCTGAGCCGGCATGACCGGCTGCTCACCGGCTTGCGCGACGAGACGGTCGAGCTGGCGCCTCTCCTCGGCGATGACCAGCGACTCGGCCAGGTTGGAACCGGCTTTGGCACAGTCCAGGGACTTCTTGTAGTCGCCGGTGATGGTGATGATGCACTTGGGACCTGGCAGCTTCATCTTGAGGTATGCGTAGTGGGGAACCGCCATGAACCTGGCCATGGCGGGCTGGCCCAAAAGCGCGTGGTAGGGGCTGGCGAGGTTGACCACCTCGAACCAGATCGGCTCGCGGCGGAAGTGGGCGCTGGTGCCGAACAGCACGTCCAGCCGCACCCGGCCGATGGGAGAGCACGAGGCGCCGGGAACGATGCCGTGGAACACCGTCTGGGTCGGCTGCAGCTGGCCCTCCTCGATGCCGAGCTTGACCAAGGTGTCACGGTAGATGATGTTGATGCTGCTGCCCCCGTCGATCAGCACCCGCGAAAAGTGGCAGGTGCGCTTCTCAGCAACGAAGGTGGGGTCAAGGACGAGCGCGTAGCCACCCGGCGTGGGCATCACGGCCGGGTGGTCCTCCCGGGTCCAGTTGACAGGGCGGTCGGACCAGTGCATGTACTGGGGGACCGGGGGGACGACAGCGTTCACCTCGTGCTGGTACTTGCGCTTGCTGTGCTTGTCGTCACCTTCGCTGGTCAAGACGACATAGGCCGCGTCCTGCCACGGATAGGGGTCGCTGGCTAGGGCGCCGGCTGCCGGAGGCGGCGGAGGAGGCGGAAGCGACGGCTGCTGCGGGCCGGCTTCGGGCGGCGGGGGTGGAAGGTTACCCTTTAACAGACGCGGGGTGAAGCTGCACTGCCGGAGCATGTGCGTCGATGGCTTCGCGCCACTGTGGTTCTTGCAGGGGGCGTCGAGCATCTGCTCGAAAGACAGCTTGGGCTGCCAGGCGGTCTTGCCGGTGCGCGGGCGCTGGCTGGCGCCTTGCTCGGCCTGCCGCTCCCCCTCCACCGCGGCTACCGGCTGGTTGCTGTAGCGAGGAGCCGGCTGCTCGTTCTTCCGCTTGTTGTTGTTGTCTTGCCGGCGCTGGCTGGTTTCGCCAGCTGGCTTCGGGGCAGCCGGCCGGACCGGCACCGGCTTGCCGTCCGCGCCGATCGTGATCTTTACACGCACTGCGGAGTCGGCCGTGGCGTACTTGTCCGCCACCGCCATGAGCTCCGCCAGGGTGTACGGCTCGTCGCACATCAGGCGGTGCTTGAGCAGGGTGCCATCTTGGCACTCGTCGATGAAGTACTGGATGGCTTGCACTTCGTGGACGCCTTCGCAGGAGTTGCGCAGCTCGGTGCACCGCGTGAGGAAGTCGCGGAGGGGCTCGCCCGGGTTCTAAACGCACATGGTGAGCTGGCGAGGCCGACCAGGACGTGTGTACGTGTTGGTGAAGTTGCGCACAAATGCATCTTCGAAGTCCAGCCAGGAGTTGACGCTACCGGCCCCCAGGCTGTTAAGCCATGTTCGGGCTGAGCCGAGCAGCATGAGGGGAACGTAGCAAACCGCCATGCGCCGGTTGCCGCCGGCGATGCCGACGGCCGTGGTGTAGTCGGTTAGCCAGTCCTCTGGCTTGGTGACGCCGCTGTACTTGGGGGAGTCGCGGGGCAGTGAGAAGCCTTTGGGGAAGGGCTCCCCAAGGATGCGAGGGCCAAAGCACGTCGGGCCGACAGAGCTCTCCTCCTCGAGAATCGTGGACCGTGCCAGCCGGTCGATGCGGTGGCGGGCGTCAGATTCGTTGTAGGGCTCGCGGGGGCCCAGCAGGCTTGCGACGGGACCGCGTGGCACCGCACCGGCAGAAGCCGGCCGGGATTGTCGAGGCGGCGGGAGAGGAGGTTCCGGCTGCCGCACCCGGTCGTTGCCGGCTGGCTTGTTCGCAACGCCGTCGCCAGCCGTCGTGGCACAGTCGCGCCGGCTCCGGCTCGTCCGGTGCCGGCCAGAGCGGCTGGTGCTGCCGGCGGGAGAAGATGCCTGCTGCGTGTCCCGAAGATCCCTCTCCGGGTTTCTGGATTTGCCTGAGGTGGAAGTGGATGGCTGGGCTGGGTCGAAACGCTGCTGCTGCTCGTTCGCCGCGGTGATGAGGTCGCGGATGAGCTGCTGCTGCTGCAGCAGCTCCTCGCCCTCCAGGAACTCAAGATCCGCCATGGCCGCCTGCACCGCGCGTATGTTCTTGACGGGGGTGTCGTAGACGGGCCGGCCTGCGCCTAGCACACGGCCAATCGCGTCTCCGCGGACGCGCACTTCCGCGACCCGGCCGGGCTCAGCAGTGGCCGGCGTGAAGCCATGGACGCTGTCGTACTCTCGCTGGAAGGACTCCAGCCGGCGCCGCGTTGCCACGAGCTCCGTGGCCTCGACCAGCAGATGTTCATGGTCCTCGTTGAGCTGAGCCGCTGATGCCGTCCTGTCGGCATCGGGCGTGATGGGGGCCCGTAGGCTCCGGATCGTCTCGTGGAGCGGGTCGGCGCGGCGATGAGGGGCCGCAGCCGCGGCAGCAGCGTCCACAGCGGCCTTCTCCTTGGTGCGCGGGGAGCCGGAACTGGTGCCGATGGTCAGCACCTCCGCGCGAACGCAGAGGTTCGCGCCATCGTCGGAGGTGGCGCAGCCGATGGGGGCGGGCGAATCGGTGAAGCTATGTACCTTGCTGGGGAACATGTCGGGGACGAGCGCGACGAAGACACGCAGCTTGCCGAAGGGGACGACGAAGCAGCCTGCGGGGCAGGCGGCGTCCGCGTCCGATATGGCACCGCAGCCGGCCGGGTTGGCCGCGCGAGGTGAACGGACTAAACCGTGCATGATGCGTTCGCCGGAGCTGGTGAAGGGCCTCGTCCGGAACTTGACTCCGGTCGACGCCGCGAGCAGCCCCACGGTGGGCGCCAACTGTCGTGGTGAAATCACGACAGATGCCATGAGATGGCTAAAAGTGGGGGGCTGCGTGAGGACGCCGATGGGTTCCGGAAGTGAGGTTGGCACACGCATGCGAGGGACACGAGGCGTACCCAGGTTCGGGGCCCTCCGGAGAGGTAACACCCCTAGTCCTGCCGAGTGGGTTGATAGGCTCAGAGGCCACAACGGTTACAATGATGCTCCTGGAGCTGTTTGGAGCGGAGGAGGCAGAAGGAGCTAGGTCTCCGCTCAGCCTCTCCTATGTGTACGTGTTGTGGAAGATGGAGTGGATGAAGCAGTCAACCAAGAGTGAACCGGATGCGGACTGAATGCGAACCCCGCTGCATGGAGGCTTCCTGGGGGATCTTATAGGCCGGCTCCCCGGGGTACAATGGGTAAACTACATGCGCCGGGACCCGGGCGTCGGCGTCTGGAGCCGGCAGTGGGCCCGCCGGCTGCGGGCCCCGCCGGCTGCGGCGCCCGAGGACGGCACGACACTGTGGCCCATCGCTTCGAGCGTCACGGAGTGGACGGCGCGTGCATGCTTCTGCAGAGGCGTACAGGAGTGGCTGGCGCATGCTCGCTTCTGCCGAGGCGTGCAGGAGTAGACGGCGCGTGCGGCCTCTGTAGAGGCGTGCTGGAGTAGGCGATCTCGCGGGGGAGCTGCACCGGTGCGCTGGTGCTGACACCGGCTGTCGCGTCAACTGGGCTGGCAGCTTTGCCGGCGCGCCCTCCCGAGACGGATTGCACTGTTGCCACAAGCTCCCCTCGTGGGGGGCTGTCTTGTCGTCCGACGCGATGGGACGGCCGCCGACCTATCGCCAGCCAGCTAGCGGCCAGCCGGACCCGACCAGGGGCCAGGCCTAGCCGGCTAGCGCTGAGAAGCCGGCCGGTTCGTCAACCGGCGGGGAGGGGCTTTGGCTGCCCCGATGCTTTTGAAAAAGGGGGGCTTCGGGTTCGCCTGCCTACCCGGGGGTCATCCCCCCGACACGCGGTAGCCTGCCACACTTACAGGCGCGGCCCGCGCGAGAGGGGCTTGATCCTGGGGCCCTAGGGCGACGACTTCCGGAGCAGGATCTCCTTGACGCTGGCGCGGCAGCGCCGCCAACGCGCGCGCGTCCCACCGCGGGCACGGCACGACCTGGCAGCTGGCCTCATCCCGTCCCGGGGCCTGCGCTTCGTGCGGTGGGACCTGCTGTTGGGCGTCGCGCCTTGGCTCGAGGTCGACTCCGTGCGCGGGAGGAGGCGGGCGCGCTCCATGCGCCACGTCGCCCACGCGAGACGGTGGAGGGCGGAGCGAGTGGGAGAGCGCAGGGGCCTCGCCGGCGACGTTGAGGAGCTCGGTGATGCGGCCCAACCAGGCGTGGCGGGGCGGTAGTGCAGGAGCTCGCGGGACATGAGCAGCGCCGCCTGCGCGTCCACAGGCCCATGGCACGCGCGGGAGGACGACGTCGTGGCGGGTGTGAAGGACGGCGTGGCGGTCCGGCCGTCACGCTGCACAGAGAGCGGCAGCGAGGAGTCCTGCTGCTCGTGAGTGGCAGGGTCAGTGGCGGCGTTTGGCGTGGGTGAAGCAGAGCGACGAGGTGCGCCACGACTCACCAGTGCAGTCTGGGCGATGCGAGCGGCGAGTGTCAACCATGGCGGCGGGACGAGGGTGGAGTCGAGGTAGAGCGAGGTTGGTGAAGAGGAAGGATTCCGACACAACCCTACCTGGCGCGCCAAATGTCGGAGTGTGGGGTTCCGCTGCCCCAAAGAGTTTCGAACACTGGGGCGTGTGCGGAACGATCCTACTCAACCTAGAGCTCTCTACTCAGCGCGCCATGGTTTAGCCTCGTCGCGCCGGCGCTAGGGAAGAATAAGATGACACGGTGGTTTACCCAGGTTTGGGCCACCTTGCGGTGTAAAACCCTACTCCTGCTTTGTGGTGGATTGCCTCGGTTGAGGATGAACTAGTACAAGGGTGGGTCTGGCTGTCTCCGGGGATCCCTCCTTCTCTGATGGTGGCTAGCTTCTACTTATACCGGCCAGGTCCTCTTCCCTTATCACTTGGCTGGAAGGGATCCCACAACGGCCAAATTCGAAGGGGGGACAGGAGTACAGCTTATCCTGACTAAAGGCGGTCTTCGTCTGCAAAGCTTCTGGCCACGTCGCAGTGGTGGGCTCGGCGATGACCTCTGTCCTGCCGCACCCGTTGTCATGGTCTTGTTGCACCGAAGAGGAAACCTTTGGGGGATTCCTTGGGAACTTGCGAGCGTCCTTGCCCCCTTAGCACCAAAGGGGAAACCGTCCTAGTCTGCGCCGGCTGGCGCCCTCCTGCCACGATCGTCATGGCTCACGTCATGGCTTGCTTCGCGAGGCCGGTGCTCGCCTCGGAGTATCCGCCCCTTCAGGAGCCGGCCTCAGGGGGCCGCCCCTCAGGAGGTCTTGGAGTGATCCGCCTCGCGAGGCCAGTGGGTTGGCGTCGTCCGTACTGGGCCTTGGTCGCCGTCGTGCGTGGGCCGCGGGCAGACGGGCCTGGGTACCCTCGGTCCGAGAGCACCGACACAGTCCAAGTTGTAGGTTAACTTTCGGGGGTTTCTATATATATGGGATTTTTTGGCGTTGGTTTCACGCGAAGGGGGGCCTCAGGAGGGCCACATGGTACCTAGGCGCGCCCCAGGGGGGCGTGCCCAGGTGCTGTGTGGTCACCTCCTGGCTCTTCTGGTCCTTCCACGAAGCTTCGGGGTCTCTTTCCTTCTATGAAAAATCATCAAAAAGTTTCGTTGCATTCCAAGAACTTTTATTTCTGCACAAAAAACAACACCACGGTAGTACTGCTGAAAACAGTGTCAGTCCGGGTTAGTTATAATCAAATCATACCAAAACCATATAGAATTGTCATAAACATGGCATGAATACTTCATAAGATACGATGGAGACGTATCATCCATCGATATCCTATCAATGGTGCTGGATTCTGTCAAGATCTTATATATCAGAATGTTTAGTATTGATCTGAACACAATTATTGGCTTGCTGCGATGCTTTCCATGTTTGGAGAATTTGTATATAAAGGTTATTATTTCATGCACATTGAAAGCCCATATATATTGTACTAGAATTATCGTTCAGCTGTCACTCTTTCGACATTCTCTTTTTTTAGACCTTAACTATTTTCAATCTTCATGTCGATGTAGGCACTAACACATGGAGGAAAACATATAACCAATCGATGGCATAATAAGCATCAGGATTTTCTCAGTTCTCATGACATTCGTTTGAGGACAATAACGGTGGAAGGATATGCATCCAACCAGGCAAACGGAAGCTTCGTCACATTCTTCCTGTTGAATGCGAGGTTACTATTGTCAATGAGGCTTAAGTTTTTCAACAAGAAATTTCTCATGGATGGATATGTTGAACAGCAAAAAAAGAAGTTTCAGGTGGGCAAATGGGCTTCTGAACGCGCTCGGCTTCTATTTACAAGAACTTGTCATCATATTCCAGTAAACTTTTTGGCATAGGATGTTGATTTTATGGATTAGACTAATCCATTTGTTTGTAACTGCCAAAAGCTGTGGTTGGGTTAGATGTTATTGCCATGTTCAGTCTGGATTTTGTCTAAACCTGATGAACAATTAATCCTTGGGCTTTTGTACCGTTTGTAAGCTTGAGTTAGATGTTGGTGCCCTTTTCAACTCGGCTGTGACTGTCATATTTTGTTTGAAACAAGGCAAATGGCTTGCCATTTTCTTAATTAAAGAGAGAAATATTGTACCAAATCCCAACCAAGCAAATAACATCACTCTCGCCGACTGCTTGAGCTCATTGTGCATTACAGCACCCAAGTGCTTAGCGCCCGCCAGCACCCACAAACTTATTTTGAGCTAGCACACCAAACAGGCTGTAAATCTTCATAAGAAAGGCTGCATGGCCGTGACATATTTGGATTCTGACATGTGGGACCCACGAGGAAAAAGCCTATCCAAGGTGGTGTCGACATAGTCAACAAACGATTCTGCCTACCAGTCATTGGATTGACATCCAACATCTGTTGTGTTTCTTCTATCTCTTGTCTTCTTCCTCCAGCCGCCCAAACCAAACCTTGCCATCGGTCCTGCCTGCTCCCACCTCACACGGCTGGCTGCGCCTCCGCCGCCCTACCATACGCTCAAACTTTGGCTAGTCCACACGCGTCCTGTTATTCTCCGGCGACGTCAACCCCAACCCGCACCCGCACCCGAACCAGTGAACCCTTGTACTCCCCTCCGCCTGCGACTACACTACCGCATCTTCCACGGCTCATGTTCATTCCTGTCCGAGGCCTCTCCGTCGTCCTCCGCCTTGGTTCGCTTGCCGTGCGCGGTGCGCTGCCGTTTGGTGTAGTCAACATGGTCAATAACCGAGAGGAATCAATAGATGACTATACGTGGAGAGGATGACAGTAGGGACCCACCAGAACCATGGCAGTACGCAAGCAAGTGCCTCGTTATTATTACAAGCCAAAAAATGCTTCCTCCTAATGGTTTGACATCTGTGTCCCGTGGCATTGTCAACATATAGTCAATAAACGAGAGAATTACAGAACGAGTGGCTGACACCAGGGACCCAGCAGGTCGCGCAGTTGTTTTAGAGACGGAGCAGGGTATCAACGGGGCTGTGCGGGGGCTGTGGCCCGTCTAGCCCAGGGTTTTATTTTATGTTTACCACATGACGAGCCCAGTTGTTTTCATTTTCTTTCTGAAAATGGCGAGCCCAGTTCTACTTTTTTTTACAGAATACCCAACCGAGCCCGTCTTGCTTTTCTCAGCCCTGCTGGGCTGCAAATCTTTCAAGACAACGACAGATGTATTCGCTTGCCCAGAAAATGGGCTATAAGTAGTAAGAAATGGGCTGTAAATTTTTAAAACACAACAAACCAGTAATTAGTTTCAAATTTTTTTTAGGATTTTGAGATTTTAAATTTCATTGATTGTTTTTGAGGGGGAAATTAAGTTGGATTTTAAATTGATATAAATTTATTTTTCAAATTAGTTTGAATGTGACTCGAAATTCAGGATTCAAAACAGTTCGGACCACACCGAAATATGCAAAATTTTGGCAGTATTTTTTAACCGTGGCCAGAATATTGGCTGTAATGCTACAAAAAGAATATGGGCTCCAAAAAAATCCTTAAGAATTAGCAAATGGGTTGTAAAGTATTATAAAGTCAAGAGGCTGACTGTAGGGCTGTGACGCCCTTCGCTCAACCGTGCACTAATCATACACGCAAACGTGCACGCTCGAGATCAGAGGCTCATGGGAAGATATCACACAACTCTAAACTCAAATTTAAACAGAAATCTTCATATTACAAACCAGGGTCACGAGGACCCGAATACATAAGTCATACAAACCATAATATCTGAGTACAGACATAGTTAGTCAAGTTTGCCTTAAGAAGGCTAGCACAAACAGCGACACTGATCGAAAAGGCAAGGCCTCCTGCCTGGGAGCCTCTGAACTACTCCTGGTCGTCGGGGATCTCCACATCATAGGAGGCACCTCCTGGGATCTCCTGCTCCTGGGCTCCGTCGTCTGATCGAATTATCCGGGTATGGGGAAAAAGAAGTAGCAAAGCAACCGTGAGTACTCATCCAAAGTACTCACAAGACTTACATCATAACTATACTAGATATGCATCTGTATCAAAGGAATGGGGCTATATCTTTGGACTATACTGCAGAAATGCTGGAACAGAGGGGGAGAGGCCTAGCCTATCGAAGACTAGCATCTTGAAGCAATTCTTGCAGCATTAGAAGAGAGTAGAGCAAGATAGTATATAATCAATCATATTTAGTAATGCCCTGAGATACTTCCTCGACTATCCCGTGAGGAAGTGAGCTCGAGAGAGGTAGTATCAATTTAACAGTTCAATAGAAAACATTTGTAGTTGTAGCGGACCAAGATACAACTCTAAGCGTCCCGTTACCGTGGACACGGCTATTCGAATAGATAACTTCCCTGCAGGGGTGCACTATTGTTACCCAACATGCTCGATCACATCTGGCCGGACACACTTGCTGGGTAATGCCCGGCCTCGGGTGATCAACATGACGCAGTCCTACCTAGGCTCAGCAGAGAGGTCAACACGCCGGTCGAAATCCTAAGCATAAAGGGATCTTGGGCCATCGCCCTCTGCGCTCCTGCACGTTGCGAGACTGGTCGGGGTACAGGCGCGACACTGTATACACAAGTGACGTAACCAGCCCAATCCCAACAATCAGCCCGCATCTCTGAGCTGTGACGTCTGAAGAACTTTCGGCTGATACTACGACGTAGAGGGCCCCATTAAACCATTATCCCACGTGGTGTTAGTGCGTATAGGGTTCCTGTCGCTCTGACTTGGTATCACATGTCGCGCGGGTGCTCTTGGAGCCGACCCGTCTTTAATATTGTTTCTCGCGGGCACCCTTGGGGCCAGCCCGACTTTAGCAGTTTAAAGTAGTGCAGTATGTAAACATTTCCGCGATCACACCCAGAGTGATCACGGCCCGGTAACAAGTATGGCATACGGACAAGGCGAAGGGCCACAGATGAAACAACAGCATGGCTAACTAAGCATCATGGGATAGCAGGTAATGTATCAGTGGCAGGCGACAAAATCAGGCTATGCATCAGAATAGGAGCTATCGGAATAACAACAGAGGCAATTCTAATGCGAGCATAAGAGAGAAGGAATGGGTGATATCGGGATGATCAAGGGGGTTTTGCTTGCCTGGAAGCTCTGCTGAAGAGGGAAGAAGGGTCGTCGACGACGTAGTCGTACTCTGCAGCATCGTCGACAGTCTCGGGGGCTATCGGGAGAGAAGGAGGGGGAAGAAACAATAAATACACGGCAAAAATGCAATAGAGATGCATGACATGTCTATATGCAATACTAGGGTGATATACTGCCTATCTAAGTGTTTTAGTTAATTTAGGAATTTATTTGGATTTATTTTATTAAGGTCATGCACTATTCATTTATCGAATTCAGTCAAAAAGTTCCATGTTCGGTATGATAAAGGCACGTGACAGATGAACGGGGTGCGTATTCGGAATCGTCATATTTTTCTGATCGTTTTTCATATATAAATTATTTTAATCCGAGTTACGATTTATTTTCTATTAATTTTCAAAGTTTTAATGAATTTCTGGAATTAATTAATTATTTAAATTAGAATTATCCGAAACAGTGCATGCTGACGTCATCAGGATGTCAGCGTGACGTCAAGACCAGCGGGTCCCACCTGTCATAATCTGTTTAGGCTAATTAGGGTTTAATTAATTAAATTACAAATTCATTAGGTAATTAGATAATTAGTTTAATTAAACAGAATTAATTAAGTTATTTATTTATTTATTATTGATTTTAATTCTTTTTATTATTATTATTTATTTATTTTAATTCTTTTTTAATCCCTCTTTTTTTTAAATCGTTTTTTTTGTTTAATAGGGGCTGGGCCCCGTTCATCATAGGCACAGCCGGACATGTCCGGGTTGTGCCCGTTCGGGCGCCGGACGTGTCCGGAGACACAACGCGCGCGCGCGGCCGAGACCACTGCAGGCAGCGGCGGCAGAGGCAGCAGAGCCGGGCGCGGCGCAGCACGAGCGGCGGCAGCAGGGCGGCGAGCGCGCGGGGCAGAGGCGGGGCGGGGCGGACGGCGACAGCAGCGGGGCGAGCGGACGGCGGTGCGGCGCACGGGCAGGTGAAGGCGGTCAGGCACGGGACGCGGCGAGCGGGCACGGGCGAGCGCAGCCAGGCGAGCGGCGCGAGCGGCGGTGAGCGCGGGAGGCAGAGGAGGGGAACGCGCGCGGGGCTGCGGTGGCCGGCGGGGGCCGCGGCAAGGCGGTGAGAGGGAGAGGGGGCGGCGATGGGGAAGCTCACAGGCGGCGTGGGGAGAGGGGGCGGCGAGGCGTGATGGAGCTCGTCGGGGAGGAGTCGGGGACGAGCGCCGGCGACGTGGTGGCGAACGGCGACGGCGAGGCGACGGGGACGCGGCGACGGCGTCGGGCGGCGACGCCCAGGGAGAAAGAGGGCGCGGGGGGGGAGAGGAGAGGATTTAGGGTTCGGGGGTGGAGGGGCTGGCCATATAGGCCAGCGGCGGACGCGGGTGGGCCGGCTGGGCCGAGGCCCAGTTGGGCCAGGGGGGTTTGTTTGCTTTTTTTTTCTTTTTTTTCTGTTTTCTTTTCTTACTTCTGTTTTGCAAAAAGTGTGGCCTCGAATATAGTTTTGTAAAATATTTGAACTACCAACAATATTTCAGTGCAATATTAACCACTGTTATAAAAAGGTTTGGAGTCCATATAATTTCATTTGGATTTTATTTAAACAAAAAGGTATTAAACACTTCTGTTTTGGTACTGTTTGAGCATGATGGAGTCACTTAACTAATTTAGTAAATGTTGATTACAATTTTATAATTGCCTCTGGGTTAATTGCAATTTAATGAACATTTTAGTTTTACTGTTTGGATAACTATTAATTTTGACTTTGTTTTAAATTTGAATTTGAGTTGGATTATTTTCTAAATGCAATTTAATTAAGATGAGCATGATGACCAGGCACTTTAACTAGCTTAATGACAAGGTTAGGATCTGGGGATGTCCCAACTCTCCTCCACTTAAAGAAATTCTCGTCCCGAGAATTAAGAGGTAGAGTAGGGGGAGAATGTCTGGTTACGGAATGCTAACGAATCTTGTTGTTCTTGTTGCCCTTCTCGAAGAGGTTGATCCATTACGTTCATGTCTTCATTTCTCTGCATCAGTGCATCACGACGAGTTGTCATCCTTTCTTCGGGAACTCCATCGTACTTACGAATAGGGTAGGGGGGGAAACTTAAGGGGGTTGGATCGGTATGAGGTTAATCAACCGGGGTCATCTCAAGGAATGAAGTACATGGTATCTCTCGAGTTGAAACTTAAGAAAAACATCGAGAGAATGGTAAGGAGGTACAATAAGAAGTTTCAAGCGGATAGGCAATCATTCGTTATCTAGGACGGATGATGAAAGGGGTCCAGATTAACAGTGAACAATATTGCATCTGATACCGGAACAGATCATCTCTCGGAAGGTGACTCGTGATAACATGCGAAGCCAAGTGCAAAGGATACTATGGAATCAAGGATGTACAGTAGAGTCAGGTTTCCGATCCTGTGGAACTGTGGTGAGTGTCGACCGAGAGTAGGGAGGAGAGTGACATCTTGCATGGTCACGATAACAAGACATGTCAGAGGATAGCTTGTCAGCTATGTCGGCAACAACGTCGGTACCAAGGGCGGGGGACGAAGAGAACCATTTCTCCTGCTCGTTGAAATGAGGCGGACCAATAGCCAAAGTTCTCGTCCATCGGTGGTTACCGGAATGTTAACAACAATAGTAACATGGTTTTTCTGACAGAGTTGTACACCGAGGTGTTTACATAAGCAGGGAATTATCACTGCTTAGATCATATAAATTATTTCAAGGGTTAAACAGACCAACAGAAAGGAAAATGTGATTATCAGTTTAAACAAACCAATGGAAAGGAAAATGTGAATTTACACAAGTATATCCTTCTCAGGAGCAAGCGACAGGTCGGCAAGTACATAACCCTTTAAATAAAAGGAACAAGGAGAATCATGATGTTTACCCATACAACGGTGTTTGGATAATCGATCAAGAAACAGTTTAGCATTGCGCTTCCAATGTTCTTGTTGATATTCGGAGTACCACAGTCATGCTTCGAGGAAGCAATAATTTGGTGTTTCAAGTATGGTTTGGGACTGAAGATCACAAGAAATACACAACGAACAATTGCAAGAATAGCAAGGAGCACAAAGTATAACCAAGACATGATCAAGCATGTGTTGGAAAGAAGACAAGAGTGTTGTCAATGATAACACAAATCATCGAGGGGTAAGGATGGGATTACTCATCATGGATTCAATTCACAACTTTAAAGAAATCAAAAGGTTGACGATGATCACGACACATTTTGTCGAAAGGTTTCATGAAGACGTAATCGAGCAGCGACGACATCAAGCAAAAGGAGTGGTGAAGCTAAAGTTCATCGGAACCACGGATATGACACGAGCTCGGAATTAACCTTGCTGTTCAAGACGAAATGGTATGACAAGGAAGCTCGACGTAAACTTAGCTCATCGGCAAAAATTGTGCTCCAGGAAGAAGGACCAGGTAGCACAGTTAACATTAGCATGATAAGGATGTAGCCGGTAGGCTAGGAATGACAAGATTGAATATTAAACTTCCCAGCAACAAAGTACTAGGAGTACTGAACCATAGGGTGGATTAGATTCACTTATCGGTGTTCTGGTTGACAAACAACTCAGAAACCGTGGAATGACTAACACAGTGAAAGGTATTACTCTACCAAGAATTTAAAAGAGATAGTGCAATGGCACGATATCCTCGAGATACCAGAGGGTAATACTCGAAGGTAGGTCAAGATAGAGGTTGGATAGGCGTAATGATCTGCAGAAGACAAGTGCTTTAACTTTTTTGGGAAATAGAATCAAAGAAGAACAACATGGTCAGAACCATGATTGCAAGGGACCGATTCAAGGATACAGGATGAATTTATTCCTTTGTAGTTGTAGCGGATCAAGATATAACTCTGAGCATCCTGTTACCGTGGACACGGCTATTCGAATAGATAACTTCCCTGCAGGGGTGCACTACTGTTACCCAACACGCTCGATCACATCTGGCCGGACACACTTGCTGGGTAATGCCCGGCCTCGGGTGATCAACACGACGCAGTCCTACCTAGGCTCAGCAGAGAGGTCAGCACGCCGGTCTAAATCCTAAGCACAAAGGGGTCTTGGGCCATCGCCCTCTGCGCTCCTGCACGTTGCGAGACTGGCCGGGGTGCAGGCCCGACACTGTATACACAAGTGACGTAACCAGCTCAATCCCAACAATCAGCCCGCATCTCTGAGCTGTGACGTCTGAAGAACTTTCGGCTGATACTACGACGTAGAGGGCCCCATTAAACCATTATCCCACGTGGTGGTAGTGCGTAAAGGGCATGACGACCCACTCAGATCAAATACCCAAATCCATTAAGCATGTTTAGTAACTCATAGAGACGAACAGGGTTCCTGTCGCTCTGACTTGGTATCACATGTCGTGCGGGTGCTCTTGGAGCCGACCCGTCTTTAATATTGTTTCTCGCGGGCACCCTTGGGGCCAGCCCGACTTTAGCAGTTTAAAGTATTGCAGTATGTAAACATTTCCACGATCACACCCAGAGTGATCACGGCCCGATAACAAGCATGACATATGGACAAGGCGAAGGGCCACAGATGAAACAACAGCATAGCTAACTAAGCATCATGGGATAGCAGGTAATGTATCAGTAGCAGGCGACAAAATCAGGCTATATATCAGAATAGGAGCTATCGGAATAACAGCAGAGGCAATTCTAATGCAAGCATAAGAGAGAAGGAATGGGCGATATCGGGATGATCAAGGGGGTTTTGCTTGCCTGGAAGCTCTGCTGAAGAGGGAAGAAGGGTCGTCGACGACGTAGTCATACTCTGCAGCGTCGTCGGCAGTCTCGTGGGCTATCGGGAGAGAAGGAGGGGGAAGAAACAATAAATACACGGCAAAAATGCAATAGATATGCATGACATGTTTATATGCAGCACTAGGGTGATATACTGCCTATCTAAGTGTTTTAGTTAATTTAGGAATTTATTTGGATTTATTTTATTGAGGTCATGCACTATTCATTTATCTAATTCAGTCAAAAAGTTCTATGTTCGGTATGATAAATGCATGTGAGAGATGAATGGGGTGCGTATTCGGAATATTCATATTTTTCTGATCGTTTTTCATACATAAATTGTTTTAATCCGAGTTACGGTTTATTTTATATTAATTTTCAAAGTTTTAATTAATTTCTAAATTTAATTAATCTTTAAATTAGAATTATCCGAAACAGTGCATGCTGACATCATCATGATGTCAGCGAAACAGCGCAAGTTAATTAATTAATTAATTATTATTGATTTTAGTTCTTTTTATTATTATTATTTATTTACTTTAATTCTTTTTAATCCCTCTTTTTTTTAAATCTTTTTTTGTTTAACAGGGGCTGGGCCCTGTTCGTCATAGGTACAGCCGGACATGTCCGGGCTGTGCCCGTTCGGGCGTCGGACGTGTCCGGAGACAGAACGCGCGCGCGGGGGCGAGGCCACTGCAGGCGTCGGTTGCAGAGGCAGCAGCGCCAGGCGCGGCGTAGCGCGAGCGGTGGCAGCGGGGCGGCGAGCGCGCGGGGCAGAGGCGAGGCGGAGCGGACGGCGGCGGCAGCGGGGCGAGCGGACGGCGGTGCGGCACACGGGTAGGCGGAGGCGGTTGGGCGCGGGGCGCGGCGAGCGGGCACGGCCGAGCGCAGCCAGGCGAGCGGCGCGAGCGGCGGCGAGCGCGGGAGGCAGATGGGGGGAACGGGCGTGGGGCTGCGGTGGCCGGCGGGGGCCGCGGCAAGGCGGCGAGAGGGAGAGGGGGTGGCGATGGGGAAGCTCACAGGCGGCGTGGGGAGAGGGTGCGGCGAGGCGCGATGGAGCTCGTCGGGGAGGAGTCGGGGACGAGCGCCGACGACGTGGTGGCGAACGGCAACGGCGAGGCGACGGGATGCGACGACGGCGTTGGGCGGCGGCACCCAGGGAGAGAGAGGGCGCGGGGGGGGGAGGGAGGAGAGGATTTAGGGTTCGGGGGTGGAGGGGCTGGCCATATAGGCCAGCGGCGAACGCGGGTGGGCCGGCTGGGCCGAGGCCCAGTTGGGCCAGGGGGGTTTGTTTGCTTTTTTTCTTTTTTTTTCTTTTTTCTTTTCTTATTTCTGTTTTGCAAAAAGTGTGGCCTCGAATATAGTTTTGTAAAATATTTGAACTACCCACAATATTTCAGTGCAATATTATCCACTGTTATAAAAAGGTTTGGAGTCCATATAATTTCATTTGGATTTTATTTAAACAAAAAGGTATTAAACACTTCTGTTTTGGTACTGTTTGAGCATTATGGAGTCACTTAACTAATTTAGTAAATGTTGATTACAATTTTATAATTGCCTCTGGGTTAATTGCAATTTAATGAACATTTTAGTTTTACTGTTTGGATAACTATTTATTTTGACTTTGTTTTAAATTTGAATTTGAGTTGGATTATTTTCTAAATGCAATTTAATTAAGATGATCATGATGACAAGGCACTTTAACTAGCTTAATTACAAGGTTAGGATCTGGGGATGTCACAAGGGCCCACGTGGTCCATGGCCACACGCAAGCAAGTGCCTCCTTATTACGCGAACAAAAATGATTGCACCTCATAACAGCTGGGACCCACCAGCTACATCTTCGCACGCAAGGAAGTGCCTCCTTATTACACGAGATTTTTTTCCTCCAGCTGACAGTTGAGACCCACCAGCTACATCTTCGCACGCAAGGAAGTGCCTCCTTATTCCGCGCAAGAAAAATGATTCCTCCCGCTGCTAGGGGGGACCCACCAGATTTTGTGGCTGACTTGTGGGCCTACTAAGTTGACGCGTACGCAGGGTTTTGTCAACCTAGTCAACAAACGATTCTAGCAGCAATGACCGTTGGATGTTAATCCAACGGCCATGCTACTTCTGCAACCTCTGATCTTCATGCTCCAGCCGCCCAAAACAGCGCCGGCAGGACCGCCTGCTCCTGCCTCCCGTGGCTGGCAGTGCTGCCACCGCTGGCCATGCCATCCCTCTACTCACCCACGCCTCTTGTTATTCTTCGACGACGGCAGCCTCACACCGCAGCCGAAGCAGTCAACCCTCGTACTCCCCTCAGCATGGGCATCCACTGCCGCGTATTCTCCGGCTCCGCGTCGTTCCCTTCCTAGGCCTCACCATCGTGCACCGCCTTGGTGCTCTAGGCGCGGCGTGGTCAACGTGGTCAACGAATGACAGCCATCGGAAGACGACTATACGCGGTGACGCTGACAGCTGGACCCACCAGGTACATCTTCGGACGCGCGCAAGTGCCTCCATATTAGGCGCGAAAAAAATGATCCCTCCTCCTGACAGCTAGGACCCACCAGCTATATCTTCGCACGCAAGGAAGTGCGTCCTTATCCTTCCTGACAGCTGGGACCCACCCGGTCGAAGCGTACGTAGTGTTGTCTGCCTAGTCACGAACATGTACGTACATACTGGTCGATCGGTCTCTCTGCAATGATGAACCGTGGCCGAGCAAGCAGTGGCACATGTCGTAGTAAAGCCCCCGACGTAGCAGTTCAAGTCCCGTCTAAACCGTGTACACGTACGTACAGCCACCGGGCAAAAAATACGGCCACATACGTACATACGGGCGGGGTCTCGAACATGTACTCGCGCATACATACGGCTAGGGCTCATGTACATGGAGAGGCAATGGACGGCAGCAGCGGCGTCCTGTTCATCGGCAGCCAACCGGCTGGATCAGAACGGAGATACTGCGTCGTGTTCATCGGGAGGCAACGGAATGCGTCCTGTTCATCGGGAGCCAACCGGCTTGGACGGAACAGCCGAAACGGGGCCTGGCGTACTGTAGTACGGAGGAAACGGCCTTCTGTTCGACCGCCTACAGTCGAAATGGGATCCTATTCATCGGGAGGGGTCTGGCATACCGCAAAATGGAGGAAACGGACTTCTGTTCGAGCTCCAAAGGTCGAAATGGGGTCCTGTTGATCGGGAGGGGTCTGGCGTACCGCAAAACGGAGGAAACATACTTCTCTTTGAGTACCTACTGTCGAAACGGGGTCCTGTTCATCGGGAGGGGTGTGGCGTACCACAAAACAGGACTCCACGGCTACTGTTCATCCACCGTCGACTTCCTCCAGCCTCCACCTGCTACTATTCATCCACCGTGGACCTCCTCCAGCCTCCACCGGCTACTGTTGATCCAGCCTCCATGCGACACTATTCATCCACCCCCAACCGGCTGGGGTGTGGCGGCCTCATCGATCGGGATCCTGTTCATTCAGCGGCAACGGCCTACTAGCTACCACGGGGTCCTGTTCATCTAACCCCCACCGGGAACTGTTCATCCACAGCCAACCAACCGACTCGACTCACCATGTCTGGACTCGTTCTACGTACCGCGCACACAGTAGCAATGGTCACTATTCATCGAGAGGCAACCCAACATCGGCTGGCTACGTCTCGCACGGGGGCTTGATCGGCTTCAGTAAGCAGCAGCAACGATCGATCGCTTGAGTTCAGTTAGCAGCAACAGCGAAGGAATCGCTCGGGTTCAGTTAACAGCACGGATCGATTGCTCGGGTTCAGTAACGTAGCTAATGCGATCGCTCGTGTTCAGTTAGAGCGAACGCCTCGCACACAGGTGCGTACGAGAGAGAAACACGCAAACCACAGCGCATCGCTCGGCCCCGACCACCCACCGTAACCGGGAACTCCTCGATATTTTCCTCGCCCTCGGTCTACCATGATTTTCTCCGTCATGGATGGCCCAAAGAATGTTATGCAGGTGCGTCTCCGGCCCGCCCAGGACGAAAAACCCATTTTCTGTCATGATTTTTTGTCATAGAAGTAGGAGCCCACCACATCTATGATGATACGTGTTTTTGTCACAATTATCATCATAGAAGTGTCATAACCATGACAGAAAAAAAATTCATTCGGGCCATAATGTCACGAATGTGTGTTTTTTTTGTAGTGAAATCGGGTGGGTTCCAGCTAGCGCTGGGATGAATCATTTTTTGCGCGTAATGAGGCACTTCCTTGCGTGCGAAGATGTAGCTGGTGGGTCCCAGCTGAGGGAGTCCTGGACTAAGGGGTCCCTGAGTGTCCGGCCTATCTCTTGTGGGCTGAACTGGTGGGCCGCATTGAGGATTGAGCAATGGGTCGACCCCGTGTCCGGACAGGAGATCTTCATTATATTGATGCGTCCTCCAAGGCAAGACTAGATGTCTCAGCGTGATTATTCCTTCTTTGTAACCGACTATGTGTAACCCTAGGACCCCTGGTGTCTATATAAACCAGAGGGTTTAGTCCGTAGAGGCTAGAACAACAACAACCGTAGACATACCCACCTAGGGTTTAGTTCATCTGATCTCGAGGTAGATCGACTCTGTAATTGCCAAACACATCCAATATAATCAAGCAGGACGTAGGGTTTTACCTCTTAGAGAGGGCCCGAACCCCTGTCTCCTGTTCCCCATTGATCCAAGATCCACAGCTCGGGACCCCCTACCCGAGATCTTCCGGTTTTGACACCAACATTGGTGCATTCATTGAGAGTTCCGCTGTGTGATCGCCAAAGGATCGATGGCTCGCCTCATCAGCAACGACGGCATCGTCTCCGGGGACACCTTTGTCCCTGGCAAGCTCTTCTCGTTCGGTGGTTTTGTCCTACGCGCCAACTCGGCCGGTCATCTAGACCAGGACGACAGTTTCGCCCCCGGCCATCGGATCAGGTTCGGAAACCTGGACCATGTGGCTGACATCCGGGGCGATCTAACCTTTGACGGGTTCGCGGTTTTTCCTGGAGCACCCGAAGGCATCGAGCGTTCATCTTTGGATCCTCTCCCTGGCCCAACCCATGGGCTAGTCCTCTCGGATACGACCTTAATGTTTGAAGACGGGGAGTCAGACCCCGCCGGACTCGTCACCCACATCTCGCACCCAGCCTCGAGCTTGGATCCAATCCCGACGCCCGCAGACCAGGAGTCGACCCTGGTCGGACTCGTCACTGTTGCTTCGGACTCTTTCTCGAACAGAAGCTCGACTCCAGTGTTCGGACACTCGGAGACAGCCCTTAGCAGACTCGCTCGAGCCCTTGAGCTAGAGGGCGGCTCCGAAGACAATCATACCGCCGATCCGGCCCAACTCGCATTGCTAAGTGAAGCACTGGATCAGATCCAGTCGTTAACAATCGCCGAGGACTCATCTTGGGCTTACCCTCGGCCCAATCTGGAGGCCGGGCCCAGGGAATTTTGCATCCCACCCACCACCCACTTTGTAGCCACTGTCGAGGATTTAACCGACAGGCTAGACTACGCTTCTGATGAAATGGACGCCATGGACGAAGAAGTCGAAGCCGCACCCAGCAAGACCCCGCCCACCACCGGGCGTTGGACAGCCACCTCCACCTATGATGTCTATATGGTGGACACTCCCAAGAAAAACGATGATGGCACCCCCAAGCAGGATGAGGATAAGACTGTCGAAGAGCCACCAAAGCGCTGACGACACCCCGGATAATGTCGACGGACTTGATGACCCCGCTGCCTCCGAACACCAACCGTACAGATCGGAGGAGTAGGAGGGCCAGTACAATCCCGAAGATCCCAGTGACTCCAGAGATAGTAACTATCTACCCTCTCTGAAGAGGATGTCAGCCTCGGAGACGAAGAATTCATCGTCCCTGAGGATCCGTTGGACCAGGAGTGGTTCAAGCGATAACTTATTGCCACCGCTCGCAGCCTCAAGAAGAAGCAGCTGGTGCTAAAGGCCGAACTGGACACCCTCAACGATAGATGGACAAAAGTCCTGGCGGCAGAAGAGGGATACGGCTATGAGCGGCAAACCAAGAGCTACCCTAAACGCAAACTGCTGCCACAGTTCGACGACGAGGCTCTCGCGCCTTCGCCGCCAACATACACTCAGGCAGACCAACCCGACCGCCCACCTCAAGGACGGGATAGGACGGCTGATGGAGCCGAATACCCACCCGCTCCCCCTCGCCATAAAGAAAGGGAGGCGGTTCAGCCGGGCTACAAATACGACCTATGTCAGGACCTTGCCAATAGAGCTGGCCAGACTAGGTCCATCTACGGATCAAGAGAGCACACTCCCGCAGGGAGGATGGCTATGTAGCCTGGCGCGACCAAAACTACCGAGCTCGGGATCAATACCGGACTCAAATGACAGCCGGTCTTCGGCGCGACATAGCTCGGGACAGGGGCGCCGCTCACACAATGTGCTTTACAGACGAGGTGATGCGAGACCTGTTTCTCGAAGGGTTTAAACCCATAAATATCAAACAATACGACGGGACAATAGACCCGGGCGTGTGGATCGAAGACTTTCTTCTCCACATCCATATGGCTCGAGGAGACGATCTCCACACCATAAAATACTTACCACTAAAACTCAAAGGACCAGCCAGACACTGGCTGAACAGCCTCCCCAAAAACTCCATAGGGAGCTTGGAAGAGCTCGAAGATGCATTCCGAGCTAACTTTCAAGGCACCTATGTCCAACCACCAGACGCGGACGACCTGAGCCATGTAATCCAATAGCCCGAAGAGTCAGCCCGGCAGTTTTGGAATCGGTTCTTGACTAAAGAGAACCAAATCGTCGATTGTCCGGATGCCGAAGCCATAGACGCATTCAAGCACAGCATCCGCGATGAATGGCTCGCCCGACAACTCGGCCAAGATAAGCCGAAGACAATGTCGGCTCTCACTTCACTTATGACCCGCTTTTGCGCGGGCGAAGATAGATTGTTGGCTCGTAGAAGCAACAACCTATCGGACCCGGTACCTCAGAGGTTCGGGACGGAAACGGGAAACCGCGGCACAATAAAAATAAGCGCCGAAGCCACAATCGAGAATCAGAGGATACGATAGTAAATGCCGGATTCAGCAACTCCAAGTCCGGTCAACGGAAGAAGCCCTTCAAAGGAAACAAGGATGGCCCGACAGCCTTGGATAAAATCCTAGACAGGCCTTGCCAGATTCATGGTACTTTGGAGAAGCCTGCCAACCACACCAACCGTAACTGTTGGGTGATTAAATAGGCCGACAAGCAAACAACCGAGGAGCAAGGCAAGGGCCCCCGTAGCGAGGATGACGAGGAGCCTTGTGGCCCAAATAATGGAGGCCAAAAACAATTCCCTCATGAGGTAAAAACGGTGAACATGATCTACGTCACCCACATACCAAAGAGGGAGCGCAAATGCGCACTTCGGTACGTCTACGCCATGGAGCCTGTAGCCCCGAAATTTAACCCTTGGTCGGCGTCCCCTATCACTTTCAGCTGAAGAGACCACCCGACTAGTATCCGTCATGGAGGTTTGGCGGCCCTGGTCCTCGATCCCATAGTCGATGGGTATCACCTCACTAGAGTCCTTATGGATGGAGGTAGAACCTTAAACTTAATCTATGAAGACACGGTGAGAAAAATGGGCATTGATCCATCAAGGATTAAACCCAGCAACACTACCTTTAAAGGAGTGATACCAGGTGTCGAAGCCCGCTGTTCGGGCACCATAACCTTGGAGGTAGTGTTCGGCTTGCCGGACAACTTTCGCAGCGAAGACTTGATCTTCGACATCATCCCTTTCCGCAGTGGTTACCACGCACTACTGGGAAGGACGGCGTGCGCCCGTTTCAACGCGGTCCCCCACTATGCGTACCTCAAGCTCAAGATGCCCGGACCCAGGGGCATCATCACAGTCAATTGCAATACGGAGCGCTCACTCCGGACCGAGGAGCACACGGTGGTGTTAGCAACCGAAGTACAATGCGGCCTCGAAGGGCCAAAGCACTCGTTCACCATCAAGGGACGTGACGCAGGCAAACGAGTCAGGTCCGCACCTCAGCCCGACGAGTCACCTCATGCCCAGAGTAAATAGGGATTTGCGCCCTACAGCATGCCCACCCTACCTGCGAAATACGTGCCTCGCGCGCACAACTTTGCGCTTAAAATACCCTGGGCAGCCGCAGGGGCCACCTTTAAAGTAGCCCAGTCCTCGGCTTAACCGAGCTAAGAGCCCATACATCTTCGGACAATAACACGTACCATCTAGGACCTATTCTGCATAAAGCTTAAAAAAGCGACGACTTCTCAAGACCCTCTTTCAAAGGGCCCAATCGTCGGTCAGTACTTCTGAAGGATCTTCCCTTCCAAGGAGCAAAGGCGCAGACATGCAACAGGGCACAGTAGGGATGTTAAACCATGCATCAAGGCCCTGTGTAAACCTTTCCTCTGTAAAAGATTCCTACGAAATATATGTATTACACTCACTTCGGCAGTTCGAATTGTACGGATAGATGTCTAGAGCCTAAAGGAAGCAAAATATCACTTTTAAATTTTTTGACCTAGTTTGGTCCTTCTCGTGTATATATTCTTTTTCCTGCTCTTCAACGCCGAAGCACACCATCCTGGTGGTCACTATTTTTCAATATATCGGCTACTAAACCGGGGGCTGGAACCGCCCTATACATCAAGTCCAACACTATCTTTCGTGTGTTCGGCATCTCGGATATTGCATTATATGCATCGGTTCCTAATTATGTCTTGGGTCAATAGTTGGGTTGCCCGGCTCCTATGTTTACCCTCTTACGTTCCGCAAGTTCGGCTAAAAGGGTAAAGGGAGAACTACTGCGATTGCACTTCCAGCTCGCCTGGTCAAGGGCCTCAGTAGAGAAAGCCAAAAACTGACTGTCATAATATGCGATAACTGGTCGGCGATCCGATGACAAGTGTTAAACTAAAAATCGTTGGCGATTGCTCCGTGTTATACGAAGGGTTGGTCTTCGGCCCAACCATGTGATACAGGTATATACCTCGGCTCACCCGCTGTTCACACACCGGGGGCTAGTCACTAGCCCCACAGTCAAGCTCCTATGGCTAAGTGAAAGCGATAAAGCCGCATAGTCTGATTGCCTAGTTTCCCGCATACAGCACCTCCCTAGTGGACCGAGACGTCGGCTAAGGGTCAAGATGTGACGGTTGAAACACCCCTGTAGCATCTACATGGTGGTTGAAGCCAACGACTGGTAACTTTCAGATTACAAATAGCCGCACAGGAGTCAAAATAATAAAACATGAGATGCACAACGTATAATAAAGCGCAAACATATCATATCACAAAAGGTCGAGCACTGTCATTCAATACATGACAGACGCATCACTCATACATTATGTCTTCCGGACACTGGGCCTCTATTGCCCGAGCTCCGTCCATAACCTCGGTGAAATAAAGCTCGGGCCGCCGGTGCGACTTTGCGGCTGGCGGAGGCCCGGTCGCCACTTCGGTTGGCTTTATGTTCGGCTAGTGGACCTTGGTCATGGCGAAGGCCATCCGAGATCCCTCGATGCACGCGGAGCGCTTCACCACCCCAACCCATGGAGAGGCGTCGCACAGCCTTTGCACCAGGCCAAAATAGCTGCTGGGGATCGGCTCTGCAGGCCACAACTGTACGAAGAGATCCTTCATGGCTAGCTCAACCGTCCGATGCATCTCCATCAGCTTCTTCATCTGGTTGCTTAGGAGGGGAGGGTGTTCGGGTTCCTGGAATTGCGCCCAGAACAGTTTGCCCTCGACCTCTCCCTCTTGGGCTGCAAAGTACTTGGCTGCATCTGCCGCACTCCTCGGAAGATCCGCAAATGCACCTGGAGAGCGCCATACTCGGGTGAGTACTGTGTACCGCTGACCTCCAAACACACTCTGCAATAAATAAGGCTTACCAGCCGCTATCTGCTTTACTTGGAGGAGCTCTTTTCGAGCGCCCCGGGAGTCCGTCCGCGCCTCTTGGACCTCTTTTCTCACTTTGCAAAGTTCCATGGCCTGGTCCGCGCTCTTCTGCTCCACCATGGCTACCCAAGCCTCATGCTAACTATGAGCCGTTTGCTCCCCCAGCAGCTCGGCAGCCGCTTTCTCCACTGCCGCCCTCTCAGCCGTAACCTCTTTCTTGGCTTCCTCCAATGCGGCCTTGAGATTCTCGACCTCCGCGGCGCCGGCTGTAATCACAATTGGCATAGAAAATCAAGATCTAAACCTGAACACTTTAAACAAACAAATGAATTCTGAACTTGAGAGACTTCAGTCAACGCTTACCTTGTGTCTCTTCAAACCACTTGTTGACGCGGTCGAGCTCCTCATCGGCATTTTGGAGCTTTCAATTTAGCTCGGACAGCTCCACGGCATTCGCAGCCGCTGCCAGTGACAAAGCCTGCAAGATCAAAATACAATTGCTCAGTCTCCAGAGTAAGTGATTTTTGATCCTCTGTCCGGTTTTGCCAAACTGGACAGAGTCTCGGCGGCTACTACATATATAAAGATGGCATAAAAATTTACTTTTCTAGTAACAAAGATATATTACATCGCTCACCTCGAAGCCTGTTAAGAGGCCGTCGAAGGCGTCCTTCAATCTGCTGTTAACGGATTGAATCCTCTTCATCACCATGCCCATTAGGGCACGATGGTCTTCCACGATGGAGGCACTGTTCAGTGCCTCCTCCAGGGTGTCCGACCACAAAGTTGCTGCCTGTTCTGCAGAGGGCTGCGCCGGGGATGGAACCCTCATCCCCCCTCTAGTAGGGGACGGAACCGTCAGCTCTGGAGACCTTGAAGGCTCCGGAACTGTCTTCGGGGTAGGCCCGGACTGGTTGGGCTCCCCTTCTTTGCTTGCCAGAGGGGATTTCTCCCCCTGGTCTTCGGCGGCCGAGGCATGTGCCTCGGCCATGGCTTCGTCAGCCCCGCCCGCCATCTCCTGGCCGGGAGGTGTCTGTTGAGATAGCACCTCCCCGGTGTCTCCGACGGCCGTAGGGGGCGGGGAACGCGATGCCGTCTCGCTCTCCGCCAGCTCGGCTGGCAGAGAATCTCCCTCCGATATACAGTCGACGGGGATCTCACGCGGAGGGCTATGATACACGTATGTGCGGTCAGTGACAAACTAATAGAGACAGCACTAGGAAGGGTCTTCGGATTCATACCTTTGGTTCGGGGGCTTGACCCTGGGGTTCCGTCGAGGAACCTCTTCGGACGCTACGGACTCCGCATTAGAGCCCGAGCAGTCTGGCAGGACCAGTTTTGGCCTGCGTGATCCCTTGGGGGCAGGAGGCTAGACCTCCACCACGTCTGTGGATGCCGCCCTCTTCCGCATGTGGGAAGAGTCACTCTCCTCCCCTTCCTCGGCTTCCTCTTCCTCGTGGGTCGAGGGAGCCTGGGTCTCCTCGGACCGAGTGTCCGGTGGACCCCTTGAGCGGAGACCATCTCTGGCCTCCCCCGTTTCCTTCTTCTTTGGCTTCTCCTTCTTTGCGGGCGCCTTGTAGGGCGCCGGTACCAGCATCTTGGACAGCAAGGCTGTCCTGGGGTCTTCGGGCAACAGAGTCGGACTGTTAATCCACTCCGCTCAGGCCAGCTAGTTCTGCAGTAAGAAAGAAGGGTTAGGATGATTGCCAAACTTTAACGTATGTCCGGATTGAAACATGGACAAGATTCAATTACCTCTTTGGGAGGGGTAGCGGCGTCAGGCCCGATGTCTTCTTCCTCCGGCGGCCACTCCTCCTATGACTTGAACAACACCTTCCACAAGTTCTTGTGTGTGCTGCCGTAGAAGTGCCGCACAGTCTTGGGGTCTTCGGGCTTGAAAGCCCACATTGGGGAAGCTCGGAGTTGGCAGGGTAGGAGGCGGCGACGGAGCATAACTTGAACCACGCTGGTCAGCGCCGTCTTCACCAGTACGATGTTTGAGATACGCTTTTGCAGCGTGGCCACCTCGGTGGGTGACCCCCAATCGAGGCCCTTTTCGTTCCATGAAGTAAGCCTTGTAGGGGGTCCGGATCTAAAGGCGTTATCGGCGGCCCAAGTTGCGCCGCGGGGTATGGTGATGTAGAACCATTCTTTCTGCCAAATTTTGACGGTGTCGATGAAGGTACCTTCCGGCCACATGACCCGGGCAAGCTTGCTTACTATAGCCCCTCCGCAGTCCGCCTGCTGGGCGTCGACCACCTTTGGCTTGACATTGAAAATCTTCAGCCATAGGCCGAAGTGTGGCTGGATCCACAAGAAGGCCTCACAGATCACTATGAAGGCCGAGATGTGCAGGATTGAGTTCGGGGCCAGATCGTGGAAATCTAGCCCATAAAAGAACATGAGTCCCCTCACGAAGTGGTGGAGCGGGAAGCCGAGTCCCCGGATGAAGTGAGGAATGAATACCACACTCTCCCCAGGCCTAGGTGTGGGGATGATCTGGTCCTTCTCCGGCGGCCTATGGACGATGTTGGCAGAGAGATAGCCGGCATGCCTGAGGTCCTCGATGTCACTGTTAGTGATAAACGAGGACTCCCACTTGCCCTTGGCACCAGACCCAGCCATGGTCAAGCTGCGGGGGTTGGAGAGGGGCGCGTGGAACGGAAGCTTTGGGCGCTGGAGCTCTGAGAGATTGGTAGTAATAGCGAGGAGATGGAAGCGTGAAAGGAAAAGGGATGTCTTTCCCCTTCTTATAGGCTATCAAAATACCAAGCGTCCTTTTACCACACCGCAGACCTCGTCTCTTCCTGATAAAATCATGACATTATGCACGGGTGGGTTAACCAAAATCATTGATAATATCCCGTAAAGGACGGGCACGATCTCCACATTGATGGGACATGCCAATGGAGGCTCAGCCTCGAAACGTGAATCGAGTGCGCACAACTGATAACCCACAAGTATAGGGGATCGCAACAGTTTTCGAGGGTAAAGTATTCAACCCAAATTTATTGATTCGACACAAGGGGAGCCAAAGAGTACTTGGAAGTATTAGTAGTTGAGTTGTCAATTCAACCACACCTGCAGACAAAATATCTGTAGCAAAGTGATTAGTAGCAAGATAATATGATAGTTTGATAGAAAGTAACCAAAGTCACAGAAGTAACGGTAACGGTGACAGTAGCACATTTGTAGCAAGTGTAACAGTAGCAGCAACGGTAGTAACTTAGCAAGCAGCAGTATGTGGAAACTCGTAGGCACTGGATCGGTAATGATGAACGTGTGTTGGATGATATCGATCATGTATCAGTCATAACCTAGGGCGACATAGAACTAGCTCCAGTTCATCAATATAATGTAGGCATGCATTCCATAAATAGTCATACGTGCTTATGGAAAAGAACTTGCATGACATCTTTTGTCCTACCCTCCCGTGGCAGCGGGGTCCATAAGAAAACTAAGGGATATTAAGGCCTCCTTTTAATGGAGAACTGGAACAAAGCATTAACACATAGTGAATACATGAACTCCTCAAACTATGGTAATCACCGGAAAGAATCCCAGTTATTGTCACCCTGGGGGATGCGGATCATAACACATAGCAGGTGCATACAACTTGCAAGATCGGATCTAAAACACAAATATATTGGTGAAAATATAAATGGTTCAGATCTTAAATCATGGCACTCGGGCCCTAGTGAAAAGCATTAAGCATAGGCAAAGTCATAGCAACATCAATCTCAAAACATAGTGGATACTAGGGATCAAGCCCTAACAAAACTAACTCGATTACATGATCGATCTCTTCCAACCCATCGCTGACCAGCGAGCCTAGGAAGGAATTACTCACTCCCGGTGAGGAGCATCATGGAATTGGCGATGAAGAGAGGTTGGTGATGACGAAGATCAAAGATCCCCCTCTCTGGAGCCCCAAATGGGCTCCAGATCTGGCCTCCCGATGAAGAACAGGAGGTGGCGGTGGCTCCATCTCGTGAAACACGATAATTCTTCCTCTCTGGTTTTTTTTCTCCGATAATGTGATTTTATAGGCCTGGAGGTAGGGTCAGAAGGGCATCCAGGGGCCCACATGGCACTGGGGCGCACCCCAGGGGGGGTGCCCAGGTGCCATATGGCCACCCTGGACCCCCTCTCTGGTAGTTCTTTGCTCCATAAATCTTTATTAATTCCATAAAAATTCTCCAGAAAGTTTCAACTCATTCTGAGAACTTTGATTTCTGCACAAAAACAACACCCTGGCAATTCTGCTGAAAGCAGCGTCAGTCCAAGCTAGTTCCATTCAAATCATGCAAATTAGAGTCCAAAACAAGAGCAAAAGTGTTTGGAAAAGTAGATACGACGAAGACGTATCAACTCCCCCAAGCTTAACTCATTGCTTGTCCTCAAGCAATTCAGTTGGTAAACTGACAGTGATAAAGAAAAACTTTTACAAACTCTTTTTGTTCTTGTGCTTATGATTACGCTTAAATAGCATCCAAGTTTTTAGCAAAGATTATGATTAACCACATTCATGATAACTCTTAGAAATCATATTCATTCATATCCATGGCATAATCAACTAGCGAGCAATAATAAAGTATCTCAAATGCCAACAATTTGTCAAAACAATCATGATATAATATGACAATGATGGTATCTCGCTAGCCCTTTCTGAGACCGCAAAACATAAATGCAGAGCACCTCCAAAGTTCAAGAAGTGACTAAACATTGTAACCACACACAATGCATGAGGATGACAATAGTGCTCTCCGGTCAGGTGCTGGTTTGAGAAGGTGATGACTCAACAATAAAAGTAAATAGATAGGCCCTTCGTAGAGGGAAGCATGGATTTGCAGAGGTGCCAGAGCTCAAAGTTTTAAAACAGAGATAAAATTTAATTTTGGGTGGCATGCCCTTCCTGTCAACGTTACGACCAAGATTTTTCAATATCTTCCATGCTAAACAAATTAGTGGCGGTTCCCAAGCGATAAAAGAAAAGTTTACTCCCCCTCCACCATCAATCACAAGCCATGGCTAACCGAATCCTCGGGTACCCTCCATACCAACAATAGTCCGGGGGAGTTTGTTTATTATTTGCAATTTTTATTTGGGACTGGGAATCCCGGTTATCGCCGTTTTCTCGTGCGATGACAAGTGAATAAACACTCATCTAAGAATAACTCACTTAGCATAGAAGATATTGACTGCCCCCTGTCGCTCCATGAGCGGTCCAGGCACACAAAACAGATGTTCATTTGAATAATTTAGAGGTGGCACATGCAAATTTACTTGGGACGGCAGGGTAATACCGCATATAGGTAGATATGGTGGACTCATCTGGAACAACTCAGGTTTGTTGGTTTTGATGCACAAGCAGAATTCCCGCTTAGTACAGGTGAAGGCTAGCAATAAGGTTGGGAAGCGACCAGCCAGAGACCGAATATGGTCATGAACATACAGTATGCATAATCAACATTGAGTACTAGCATGAGTAGGATATGAGCACCATGAACATAAGTATCATAGAGGCTATGTTAGTTTTGATTCAACTACATGCATAAACATGTGCCAAGTCAAGCCACTTGAAACATTCAGAGGAGGATACCATACCATTATACCACATCACAATCATTTCAAATGCATGTTGACATCCAAGGTAAATCATTATCAACCCCTAGCTACTTAAGCATGGCATGAACAACTATAATCTCTAGTTGTCATCACAAAAATGTTTGATCATAATATGCTGAATCATGGACACCGATCCAAACACATTCATAAGAACAAGAACAGGTTGAGTTCATACCCGCTTTTCCTTGCCACGATCACTCCACCAAATTATCGGCATTATTACCTTTCACTTGCATGACCTAATGGTATGAAAATAATAATAGTGCAAGGGTGCCACGGACTAAGCTGGAATCTGCAACAATTTATTCAAAGGAGAAGACAAGGTAAATGGGCTCTCCGATAGATAATCGATAATGCATATGAGAGCCACTCAACATTTTCATCGTGGTCTTCTCCTTATAAGAACTCAACCGAAAGAAAAGAAAAGAAATTCAAAGAAACACACTGAAATATTTTTGGAGTTTTTGGTTTTTCTTGAAGAAGGCAAATTAAAGAAAGAAAAGCAAAACAAGAAAAACTATTTACATGGGAAAGCTCCCAACAAGCAAAAGAAGAATCGAGAAATCTTTTTGGGTTTTTGATTTTTAAAGGCTACAACTAATTAAACTGAAAAACAAAAGCCAAAAAGAAGCTAACTAATTTTTTTGGATTTTCTGAAAAAATTTCAAACACACAAGAAGAAAGCGAGAAAACAAAAACTAACATGGATAATACAATGAAAGAGTATGAGCACAGACAACTAGAATGAAATGTGTGATCATGAATAAAATGTCGGTGGGAAATACGTACTCCCCCAAGCTTAGGCTTTTATCCTAGCTTGGTCTACTGCCATCCAAAGAATCCATCTGGTCCCAATGAGAACTCCTGAGGAGGCGGGATCTGAGCATCCCAACCCTGAGGCTCATGCTCGGCCGCGGCCAGTGCCGCTCGGTAGGCAACAATGTCCTCCGGCATAAAAATGTATTTGTTCCTAGCATGAAAGTCAAACAAAGCAGGTGCAGGCAACGGGATAATATCCATAGAAATCTCATCATAGATTAAGTTGTAACGGATGCGGTGTAAGTCATCCGGATCAGAAATGAAGCGATGGTACCTCATGGACTCAAAGTCTAAGTGAACCTTAGGCAAAATGGGATCGTGCGGACGGATGTGAACATTCAAATGGCTCGCCAAGCGAGTAGCATAGATACCCCCGTGAATCATACCCTTGGCCCTATTAGTGTGCAACCGGCGTGCAATGATAGCTCCTAAGCTGAAAGTGTTGTCACCAAAAAGTGCACGGCGTAGGATAGCAAAGTCAGGTGCACTAAGACAGCTCCCAGACTTCCTAGCAGTCAAACATTTCCCTATTAATAAAGCAAAGTAATGCACATCGGGGAAATGTAAACTACTGGACTTGGCTGCCGACACTCCTCTTCCTTCTCCCACCGTTAAAGTGTGAAGGAAGCCCTCGAACTCAGCTGGTCGAGGCTCTCTCAAATTCCCATCAGTAGGGATCAAACATATCTCACAAAACTGCTCAAGTGATATTTGACGGTTTTCACCGTACAATCTGAAGCTCACTTCAGGGGGATTGTTCCCACTCAGGTAATGAAAACTTTGCACAAAGCAATTAGTAAGGATGTGATATTGTTCACACTCATCTGCGATGAAGGCGTTTTGCCCGGCGTTGGTGATGAACTGTGCAAACTCGTGGTGGAAGCTGCCTTCATCCATGAAGGGTACATGTGGCCATTCGCACGGCCAAACTTCTGCATCACGAGGTAAATAGAGATCATTGTCTGAAGACTCTCCACGAATCCCCTTGGCATTCTTCCTATAGGAGCTCCTCCTAAATATGTTCATCTTTCCTTGAACAAATTTCTGAAATTTTTTGGACCACAAAAAGATGTTAACAAAACTTCACAAAATTGATAGCAACTACTCATACAAGTGTCTAGAGGCCATATCAAGCATTCAAACTACTTAGCACTCAAATAATTCAACATGCAAGCTCATTTTCTGTAGCACCAAGAGTAGCTAAATATGCAAAATATAAACCACTAAAACAAAAACTAATTGGAGCATTGGAGGAGTCACATACCAAGGAGCAATTCCTCAAAACAGTTTCAGAAATGGAGTTCTGAGCAAAGAGATCGAAAATGGCAGCAAGATGAGCTAGAACACGGGCAAGAACCAGGCACAAATTTTTTCTAAGGTGGAAGAAGGGAATGGCTGGAAGGGATAAGTGAGGGGGCCCCTAGGGGGCCCACATGGCACAGGGGCGCGCCCAGGTGCCATGTGGCCACCCAGGGTGCCCTCTTGCACTAATTTTTATGCCAAAAATTCTAATATATTCAATAAAAATTCATGTAAAAATTTCAGGACATTCTGAGCACTTTCATTTCTGGGCACTTTTTTATTGCACGAAAAATTCAGAAAACAGGAAAACATGGCGTTTTATTTTATTTATTTAATAAAAACAGAGAATACAAGTTGGGTACAGAAAGTTGTGTTTGCTAAATTCATAAACCTCATGTCTCTCAAAAAGAATCCATTAATAAGGTTGATCAAGTCTTATTAATAACCCCTTTCAATCAACATGAAACCGAAGAATTTTCGCGAAAACACTATGTTACCTCAATGGGGACAGGCATGTCCCCTACCATAATTATTTCATATTTCTTTTTAGCAGTAGGGGGAGGTAGTTGAAAGCTTCCAATAGTGATTGTTGGAGTTTTTCCAATAACATTAATACCACCCACTTGGAATTGTTTCTTCGGAAAATGCACCGTATGCTCATTACCATTAATATGAAATGTGACCTTGCTTTTGTTGCAATCAATAACAGCCCCTGAAGTGTTCAAGAAAGGTCTACCAAGGATAATTGACATATTGTCATCCTCGGGCATATCAAGTATGATAAAGTCCGTTAAGATAGTAACATTTGCAACCACAACGGGCACATCCTCACAAATACCGATAGGAATGGCTGTTGACTTGTCAGCCATCTGCAAAGAAATCTCAGTAGGAGTGAGTTTGTTCAAATCAACTCTTTCATATAAAGAGAAAGGCATAACACTAACACCAGCTCCCAAGTCACATAAAGCAGTTCTAACATAGTTTCTTTTAATGGAACAAGGTATAGTTGGTATACCTGGGTCTCCTAATTTCTTAGGAATACCATTCTTAAAAGAATAATTAGCAAGCATAGTAGAAATTTCAGCCTCAGGAATCTTTCTCTTATTAGTGACAATATCTTTCATATACTTAGCATAAGGAGGCATTTTCAACATATCAATCAAGCGAGTACGTAAAACAACAGGTCTAAGAATTTTAACAAAGCGATCAAAGTTTTCCTCATCCTTACTCTTGGAAGGTTTAGGAGGAAAAGGCATGGGCTTCTGAACCCATGGTTCTCTTTCCTTACCGTGCTTTCTGGCAATAAAGTCCTTTTTCTCATACCTTTTGTTCTTAGGTTGTGGGTTATCAAGATCCTCAGCAGGTTCAATATCAATATCATTATTTGGTTCTCCCACATTCTTTGGCTGAGCATCTGCAAGAATCTCATTAGTAGCATCAGGTGTATGTTCATCACCTAATTGTGTTTCAGCATCAGAAATAGAAACATCAGGAATAATGTCAGGAGGTTTTTCTACCTTTGGTTCACTAGAAGCATGCAAAGTATTATCATTTTTCTTTTTCTTCTTCTTTTTAGAAGAACTAGGAATATCAATAGTAGCTCTCTGAGAGTCTTGTTCAACTCTCTTAGGGTGTCCCTCAGGATAAAGAGGTTCCTGGGTCATCCTACCACCCCTAGTCATAGCTCTAACAGCATGATCATTCATATTTCTATTCTTGTCATAAAGCAAATCACTTTGAGATTTAGCAACTTGTTCTAACTGAGTTTGAACCATAGAAGCATGCTTACTAACTCCTTTAACATCATTAACAATTCTAAACAATAAATCACTCAAACGGTCAATAGCATGAGCATTATGTTCTAACTGTTTCATAACACGAGCATTGAAATATTTTTGCTTCCCAATATAATTATCAAACTCAAGATAACACTGATGAGAAGTTTTACCATAAGGGACATCTTTTTCATCAAACTTTAACAAAGAATTTACCTCTATCACCTGTGGTGGTGGTGGTGCATTGAGCCCATGTATTTCTTCAATAGGTGGTAAATTCTTAACATCTTCAGCTTTAATACCTTTTTCCCTCATACATTTCTTTGCTTCTTGCATATCTTCGGGACTAAGAAATAGAATACCTCTCTTCTTTGAAGTAGGTTTAGGCGGTGGTTCAGGAAGTGTCCACTCATTATCATTCTTCAAGATATTCATTAATAATTCCTCTGCTTGAGTAATGGTTCCTTCCCTGAAAACACAACCAGCACAACTAGCTAGGTAGTCCCTAGAAGCATCATTAATACCATTATAGAAGATATCAAGTATTTCATTTTTCTTCAGAGGATGATCTGGCAAAGCATTAAGTAGCTGGAGAAGCCTCCCCCAAGCTTGTGGCAGACTTTCTTCTTCAACCTGCACAAAGTGAAATATTTCCTGCAAGGCAGCTTGTTTCTTATGAGCAGGGAAATATTTTTCAGAGAAGTAGTAAATCATATCCTGGGGACTACGCACACAACCAGGAGCAAGAGTATTGTACCAAGCTTTAGCATCTCCCATTAATGAAAAAGGGAGCAACTTAAGAATATAGTAGTAACGAATCTTTTCTTCATGAGTAAACAAAGTAGCAATATCATTCAACTTAGTAAGATGAGCCACAACAGTTTCAGATTTAGTACCACAGAAAGGATCAGACTCAACCAAAGTAATCAACTCAGGATCAACAGAGAACTCATAATCTTTATCAGTGATAAAGATGGGAGAAGTAGCAAACTTAGGATCACACTTCATCCTCTCCCTCATAGATTTTTCTTTCAACACAGCAATCACCGCTAAAGCTTCTTCTCTACTATTGCAATCAAGAATAGCTAATGCAGATTCTTTATCTAAGAAATGTTCATCAGGTATTTCAGCTCTAACAACAAGATGAAGCAATAAAGGTGGATCGAGATTCTCAAGAGTTTTAGCACTCTTGGCTTTCTCAATCTCTCTAGCCTTAGCAAGTTGTTCATCAAGAAAATCACCAAGTGGCATAGAAGTATCAAGCATAGTACTAGCATCATCAATAGCATCATTCAAAGCAGAAGTAGTTTCATTCATAGCATCATTCAAAGCATCATTCAAAGTAGAAGTAGTATAATCAATAACATGTGACATAGCAAAAGTAGCATCATTCATAGCAGGTGGTGGTGTTGCAAGCTTACTCAAAATAGATGGTGAATCAAGTGCAGAAATAGATGGCAGTTAATTACCTGTCCTCATAGTAGAGGGAAAGATTTTGGTTCTGTCATCCTTAACATTCTTCATAGTGGCAAACAGATATAAATTCCAAGTGACTTCACAAATATTGCTATGCTCCCCAGCAACGGCTCCAGAAAAAGGTCTTGATAACCCACAAGTATAGGGGATCGCAATAGTTTTTGAGGGTAGAGTATTCAACCCAAATTTATTGATTCGACACAAGGGGAGCCAAAGAGTACTTGGAAGTATTAGCACTTGAGTTGTCAATTCAACCACACCTGGAGACTAAATATCTATAGCAAAGTGATTAGTAGGAAGATAATATGATAGTTTGATAGCAAGTAACCAAAGTAGCAGTAGTAACGGTAACGGTGACAGTAGCAGATTTGTAGCAAGTGTAACAGTAGCAGCAACGGTAGTAACTTAGCAAGCAGCAGTATGTGGAAACTTGTAGGCACTGGATCGGTAATGATGAATGTGTGTTGGATGATATCGATCATGTATCAGTCATAACCTAGGGTGACACAGAACTACCTCCAGTTCGTCAATATAATGTAGGCATGCATTCCGTAAATAGTCATACGTGCTTATGGAAAAGAACTTGCATGACATCTTTTGTCCTACCCTCCCATGGCAGTAGGGTCCATAAGGAAACTAAGGGATATTAAGGCATCCTTTTAATAGAGAACCGGAACAAAGCATTAACACATAGTGAATACATGGACTCCTCAAACTACGGTAATCACCGGAAAGAATCCCAGTTATTGTCACCCTGGGGGATGCGGATCATAACACATAGCAGGTGCATACAACTTGCAAGATCGGATCTAAAACACAAATATATTGGTGAAAACATAAATGGTTCAGATCTGAAATCATGGCACTCGGGCCCTAGTGAAAAGCATTAAGCATAGGCAAAGTCATAGCAACATCAATCTCAGAACATAGTGGATACTAGGGATCAAGCCCTAACAAAACTAACTCGATTACATGATCGATCTCTTCCAACCCATCGCTGACCAGCGAGCCTAGGAAGGAATTACTCACTCCCGGTGAGGAGCATCATGGAATTGGCGATGAAGAGAGGTTGGTGATGACGAAGATCAAAGATCCCCCTCTCTGGAGCCCCAAACGGGCTCCAGATCTGGCCTCCTGATGAAGAACAGGAGGTGGCGGTGGCTCCATCTCGTGAAACACGATAATTCTTCCTCTCTGGTTTTTTTTCTCCGATAATGTGATTTTATAGGCCTGGAGGTAGGGTCAGAAGGGCATCCAGGGGCCCACATGGCACTGGGGCGTGCCCCAGGGGGGGCGCCCAGGTGCCATATGGCCACCCTGGACCCCCTCTCTGGTAGTTCTTTGCTCCATAAATCTTTATTAATTCCATAAAAATTCTCCAGAAAGTTTCAACTCATTCTGAGAACTTTGATTTCTGCACAAAAACAACACCATGGCAATTCTGCTGAAAACAGCGTCAGTCCGGGTTAGTTCCATTCAAATCATGCAAATTAGAGTCCAAAACAAGAGCAAAAGTGTTTGGAAAAGTAGATACGACGGAGACGTATCAACAACGGTTCAGTGTTTGAAGCCGGTTGCGACCTTTCGCTAAAAATTTGTCAGAAAAAGATACTGTCCACACTTGGACGATTGGCCTTCAAGGTCTTGGTTATACTGATAGTTCGGATCCGAACACAATCTGAGTAGTATCTTGGCCGAACTCAAGACGGCGACCCTTGGGGTTTCTTGCTGCAAAAATTGCTCTCAGGATTCGGAAAAGGAGGAACTCGCCTTGCAAGCTGTTGACACACGAACGCGTCATGCGTACCCTCGACGCCGGGGGTGATGCACCGCAGCTCACGTCGAGGGAGGTCCCACCGACAGCGCGATAAGCAAGACAGCCGGAGGACGCTTTTGAAGACCCGAAGCCCCACACTCCCGGGAAGGATCCCGTCAGGGAGCACGGCAGCAATGGGCTGCCCTAGGTCGATTCGCTCGGCCCTAGGGCCTCGGGATTCGCAGCTCTCCAACACGAAGAACGACGAAGAACGAGGAAGAAGATACGAGGGTAGGAGACAAAATGTAGATGAAAAAGTAGTATATTGATTTGTTCGATTGTGTGTTGTTTCAATCGGCCATCACCTCTTCTATTTAAGAGGGGGTTGGACTTCCCGTACAAGTCATGGATTCATCTAGTCTTTCCTTACAAGAGAATTAAATTGATTCACGTCCTAGAGTCCTAGTCCTAATCCACTCGGATTCAGCCCGAATCTGGCCCAATCTTCTGTCTTGCTCCTTGCGTGGGCCGTGCATATGATCATAATACCAAATTTGTATGCTTCTAATAAATCTTTTGCTGATCGCTTTCCATCTAAGGCCATCTAGATACTCCTTCGAGCCTATCTTCATCTTCTGTTCACCGGTAAGATCTCCACGCCGGCAAGCTCTCATGCCGGCAAGCCCACACCGGCAAGCTTTTCATGCCGACAAGATTTTCACTTGGCTGGCAACCTTTCACTCATCCTGCAAGCTTCCATGCCGGCAAGCTGTCCACACCAGCAAGCTTCTCACGCCGGCAAGCACTCATCTTTGTCTGGGATCATCTTCATGGCGTCCAGTTATCTCTCGAGCTGTCACCTTCCCGGGACCACCATCAGGGTATCTTGTCGGGTCGCCTCCTGTCAGATCATCCCCTACCGGGTCTTCTCCTGCCGGATTGTCTCCTTGCCGGGCCACCTCTTTGCCGGGCCGTCTCCTGCCGGGTCATCTCTTGCCGGGCTGCCGCTTTGCTTGGTCGTCTCCTGCCGGACCATCTCCTGCCGGACAGTTTCCTTGTCGGATCTTCCCCTGCCAGGCCGTCTCCTTGCCGGATCGTTTTCTTGCCGGGTCATCTTGATCCTCCGCTTGGGTCTTCACTGAAATCGGCAAGCACTCAAAACCGGCAAGCCTTTCGTGTTTGCAAGTTCTTCGCCGGCAAGCTTTTCACATCGGCAAGTTTATACTCGGGCGGCGAGATTTCATTGGTGAACCTTTCACAGCGGCAAGCTTCTTCTCGGGTGGCAAGATTTCATGCCGGCAAGCCTTTTATGCCGGCAATATGAACTTTCTCGTGTAGAAGATCTTGCCGCTTGAGTCCACCTTTACTGTATTTTACCTCGTGCCAAAATCAAGTGTCAACACAAGCTAAAGACAGCACCCGCGTGAGGATTCCCGGATATATCGACATTGAAGGCTAGATCAGGGGACTACTGAGGGAGTCCTAGACTAAGGGTCCTTGAGTGTCTGGCCTATCTCTTGTGGGCTGGACTGGTGGGCTGCATTGAGGGTTGAGAAAAGGGTTGACCCCGTGTCCGAACATGAGATCTTCATTATCTTGACGCGTCCTCCAAGGCAAGACTAGATGTCTCGGTGTGATTATTCCTTCTTTGTAACCGACTATGTGTAACCCTAGGACCCCTGGTGTCTGCTACTTATAGACTGCGTTGGATTTTTATCCCCGAAGAGGAGAGGATGATGCAGCATAGTAAAGTAAGTATTTCCCTCAGTTAAGAAACCAAGGTTATCAATCCAGTAGGAGAACCAAGCAACACCACGTAAACAACACCTACACACAAAACGCAAACCCTCGCACCCAACGCAAACGAGAGGTTGTCAATCTCTCGGCGGTCAAGTAACGAGATTAAATGGTATATGATAGATTGATAAATAAATAAAAGATAAAAAAGTGCAGAAAGTATTTTTGGTATTTTTATATAAGTAAACAAGATAGATCTTATGATAAAAGTAGACCCGGGGGCCGTAGAGTTCACTAGTGGCATCTCTCTCAAGAAAATAGCATACGGTGGGTAAACAAATTACTGTTAGGCAATTGATAGAAAAGCAAATAATTATGATGCTATCCAAGGCAATGATCATGATATAGGCATCACATCCAAATCAAGTAGACCAACTCCTGCCTGCATCTACTACTATTACTTCAAACATCGACCGCTATCCAGCATGCATCTAGTGTATTAAGTTCAAGAGTACGAAGTAATGCATTAAGAATGATGACATGATGTAGTCAAGATAAAATCATATAAGAATTCGTCCCAACTTGTTATCCTTAATGGCAACAATACTTGCGTGTCAATTCCCCTTCTGTCACTAGGATTGAGCACTGCAAGATCGAACCCATTACCGAGCACCTCTTCCCATTGCAAGAAGATCCAATCTAGTTGGCCAAACCAAACCAAAACTTCAGAGAAGAAATACAAGGCTATAGTAAATCATGCATAAAAGAGATCAACAAAGAACTCAAATAAAACAAGGATATATTTGATCATAAACTCACAATTCATCGGATCTCAACAAACACACCGCACAAAGTCATTACATCGGATGGATCTCCATGAAGATCATGGAGACCATTGTATTGAGAATCACAAAGAGAGAGAGAGAGAGAGAGACATCTAGCTACTACCTACGGACCCGTAGGTCTATGGTGAACTACTCACGCATCATCGGAGAGGCGGCAAGGTTGATGTAGAGCCCCTCCGTGATGAGTTCCACCTCCGGTGGAGTACCGGAGAAGGCCTCCAGATGGGATCTAGCAAGAACAGAGGCTTGCGGTGGCGGAAAAAGTATTTCGTGGACTCCCCTGAGGGTTTTGGAATTCTTCTGAATTTATAGTGGTGGAGGTAGGTCAATTGGCACAAGGAGGGGCCCACATGGCACTGGGGCGCGCCCTGGTGTCATGTGGGGCCCTCCAGTCTTATCTTCCTTGGCCTCCAAGTTCCTGGTGATCCTTATCCTCGGAAAAAAATCTCCAAAAAGTTTCAGGACGATTTGATCTTATCTGGTACTGATTTTCTGTAAAACAAAAATAGGGCAGTAAACAGGAACTGGCACGTGGCACTAAGTTAACAGGTTAGTCCCCAAAAATGATATAAAAATGTATAAAATGATAATAAAAACATCCAAGAATAATAATATCATAGCATGGAACAAGAAAAAATAATAGATACGTTGGAGACGTATCAAGCATCCCCAAGCTTAACTCCTACTCGTCCTCGAGTCGGAAAGTGATAAAACATATTTTTGATTGTGGAATGCTACCCAACATACTTCACATTACTTTCATAGCATAGACATGAGGACTTGTATGATTCAAAGCAATAGTCTATAGGTTGACATGAAGACATAAATACTCAAGTGATGCTAACAAGCAACCATGCCTTTCAAAATAACAATGCTAAAGAAAATTATCCCTAGCCCATTATGCTCAATCATTGATCCATTCATGAAACACACTCGAATATCAATCATACTCCATGCACACACATGACCACATGACCCCCTAGTTGGTGCTTTTAATGAGAAGGATGAGACTCAACATAAAAGTAAATAGAAAGGCCCTTCGCAGAGGGAAGCATTGATTTACAGAGGTGCCAGAGCTCAAGTTTTAAAAAGAGATGAAAATTTTATTTTGGGAGGCATGCTTTTCTCGTCAACGAGAACGACTTAAGGTTCCCAACACTTTTCACATTGGATACATCATAGGCGGTTCCCAAACAAAAAATAAAAGTTTTGCTCCGCCACACTCTCGTGCAATGACAAGTGAATAAACACTCATCGTGAGAACGACATATCCAACATGAAAATCATTGGCCACCCCTCACCGCTTCATGAGCGATACGGGCACACAAAAGAGAAATTATTTTTGATTTTTTTTAGAGATGGCACATGCAAATTTACTTAGGACGGCATTGAAATACCGTATATAGGTAGATATGGTGGACACAATTGGCAAAACAAGTTTTAAGGTAAAGGATGTACAAGTAGAATTCCCACTTAGTACAAATGGAGGCTAGCATAAAGGTTGAGAAGCGACCAACTAAGAAACCATAATGATGCACATGCGTACATAAAACATAACCAACATCGAATAATGCACCACAAGTAGGATGTAACTTCATTGCATAACTATTGACTTTCGTGCTTGCATAGGGAATCATAAACCTTAACATCATTATTCATACTAGAGCATAATTACTCATGAACATAACTCACATATCATCATCTACATATCTCAAAACTATTGCAAGGAATCAAGTTTTTCATGTCCCAATTTTTTTTATGCTAGTTTTCATTATTCTACTTGAATATTCATCACATGGGGACCAAGCTCATAGCTTGTGCAATTTACGATAACTATTTTCATACTCTCAAAAAGATATAAGTGAAGCATGAGAGCAACATTTCTACAAAATATCTATAATTCTCAAAAATATATAAGTGAATCAAGAGAACAAGTTTCTTCAAAACATTCGCACCACCGTGCTCAAAAAGATACAAGTGAAGCACTAGAGCAACCACCTAGCTCAACAAATTTAAGTGAAGCACAAAGAGCAATTCTAGCAAAGTATGATGATGTGAGGCCATCTCAAGCAAATGTGTTAAGAGGTGATGATTATGACAAACAAAAAAAACAAAGACTCATATCATACAAGACGCTCCAAGCAAAACACATATCATGTGACGAATAAAAATATAGCCTCAAGTGTGTTACCGATAGTCGTTAGAAGAAAGAGGGGATGCCTTCCGGGGAATCCCCAAGCTTAGACGCTTGAGTCACCTTGGATATTACCTTGGGGTGCCTTGGGCATCCCCAAGCTTAGGCTTTTTCATCTCTTCATTCCTTCATCCATCGCCGTCACACCCAAAACTTGAAAACTTCAATCACACAAAACTCAACAAAGCCTTCGTGAGATCCGTTAGTATAACCAAGCAAATTACTACTATAAGTACTATTCAAAACCCATTAAAATTTTATTTTGCATTATATATACTGTGTTCTCACTTTCCCATGGCTTGCACCCCCCGATACAATCCATAGTTTCATCAAAACAAGCAAACAATGCATAGAAAACAGAATCTGTCAAAAACAGAATAGTCTGTAGCAATCTGTCGAAAAGCCATACTTCTGTAACTCCAAAAATTCTGAATAATTCGGAAGACGTGGAAAATTTGTATATCAATCACCTGTAAGAAATTCAGACACATTCGACGCTCTGAAGAAGTTATAAAATTCCTGGACTGGGCGTCAAAGTTTCTGTTTTTCACAGAATTGCATTCACAAGCATCCACATCATCCCAAAGGTCTTACTTGGCACAAACACTAATTAAAATATAAAAACCAACTCAAAACAGAGGCAAATAAAGGAAAATCAAAGGAACAAAAACAAAAAGTGAAAAATAAAATTTATTTTATTCGGTGGGTTGCCTCCCAACAAGCGCTATCGTTTTACGCCCCTAGCTAGGCATAAAGCAATACATCAAGTATTGTCATCCTTGGATTTTACTCCATAGGTGGCCCTCATAATGGATTCATAGGGTGGTTTTATTTTGGTCCTTGGGAAGTGTTCCATGCCTTTCTTTAAAGGAAACTGAAACTTTATATTTCCCTCTTTCATATCAATCACCTCACCAATAGTGCGCAAAAACGGTCTACCAAGAATCAAAGGGCAAGACGGATTGCAATCAATATCAAGAATAATAAAGTCCATGGGTACATAGTTCTTATTTGCAACAATAAGAACATCATTGATCGTCCCCAATGGCTTTTTAATAGTAGAATCCGCCAAATATAAATTAAGAGAACATTCTTCCAAATTGGTAAAACCGAGAACATCACAAAGAGACTTAGGAATGGTGGAAACACTTGCACCCAAATCACACAAAGCATTGCACTCAAAAATTTTAATCTTAACCTTGATAGTAGGTTCCCACTCATCATACAACTTTCTAGGAATAGAAATTTCTAACTCAAGTTTTTCTTCCAAAGCTTTCATTAAGGCTTCCACAATATGTTTAGTAAAAGCCTTATTTTGTTCATAAGCATTTGGTGAGTTCAACAAAGATTGCAATAAAGAAATACACTCAACCAAGGAACAACTATCATAATTAAAGTCATGGCAATCCAAAATAGTGGGTGCATTACTAGCTAAAGTTTTGACCTCTTCAAACCCACTTTCAACAATTTTTTCATCAAGATTTTCACCCTCCGAATCATGGAGACGCCCTCTATCTAAAGTTGACTCTTATTCAGTCTCCTTTTCAACAAGATTGACTTTACTAAACAAAGAATCAATAGAAGACACACCAATCATCTTAACATGCTCATCCTTATTGCTACGAAAATTAGTAAGAGAGGCTTTCTCAAGCAATTCCCGCTTAGCATTCAACATAGCGGTTCTCTTCTTACTTTCATCAATAGAAACATACATAGCCTTAATAGATTCATTAATATCAACTCTCGAAGGCAAAGATTTCACCTTGAGATTTTCCACATCAAGAGAAAGCCTATCAACACTTTTAGACAAATCATCAATCTTGTTCAACTTTTCTTCTATCGAAGTGTTGAACGTTTTTTGAGAATGGATAAATTCCTTCATACTATTTTCAAAATCAGAGGACATCCTTTGGTTATTATGGGAAGAATTACCATAAGGATTGCCAAAAACATTAGAGGAATTTCTAGGATAAGGCCTAGAATTGAAGTTCCCTCTATAAGCATTATTATTGAAATTGCTACGAGAAACAAAATTCACATCTATAGGATCACTATTTTGTTAAATCAAAGTAGACAAAGGCAAATCATTTGGATCAATAGAAGCATTCTTACTAGCAGCCAACTTAACAAGAGCATCAACTTTATCACTCAAAGTGCTAATCTCCTCAACGGCATTCACCTTTTTGGTAGTAGGTGCCCTTTCGGTATGCCATTGGGAGTAATTAGCCATAATATTATCAAGCAATTTAGTAGCATCACCCAAAGTAATCTCCATAAAAGTTCCACCCGCGGTGGAATCCAAAAGATTTCGAGAAACAAAATTCAAGTCAGCATAATTTTTTTGGATAATCATCCACAAGTTTAAACCATGAGTGGGACAATTTCTCAGCATCAATTTCATTCTCTCCCAAGATTGCGCAACATGTTCATGATCAAGTTGCTTAAAGTTCATAATCTGGTTACGGAGAGAGATGATTTTGGCTGGAGGAAAATATTTAGTAATAAAAGCATCTTTACATTTGTCCCAAGAATCAATGCTATTGCGAGGCAAAGAAGAAAACCAAATTTTTGCACGATCTCACAAAGAAAACGGAAATAATTTCAACTTGACAATATCATTGTCCACATCTTTTTTCTTTTGCATGTCACACAACTCAACAAAAGTGTTGATATGTGATGCCGCGTCCTCATTAGGACTTCCAGAAAATTGATCTTTCATAACAAGATTCAATAAAGCGGCATTTATGTCAAAAGACTCCGCACTAGTGGCGGGAGGAGCAATAGGAGTGCTAATAAAATCATCATTATTGGTATTGGAAAAATCACACAACTTGGTGTTTTCTTGAGACAGGATATCTACGCAAAAAGAGAGCAAAAGAATAAAAGCGAACGAGAAAATGGCAAAGGAAAAGAGGCAAATAAAAGTGGCAAAAGAGAAAGCAAATATTTTTGTAAAAATATTTTGAAGTGGGGGAGATGAAAATGAGAGGCAAATGGCAAATAAAGTAAATGCAAAGGTAAGAGTTATGAGTGTAGGTACTTGGTAATGTTGATGATGGATCCCCGGCAACGGCGCCAGAAATTCTTCCTCCTACTTGTAGACTGCGTTGCATTTTTATCCCCGAAGAAGAGAGGATGATGCAGCACAGTAGAGTAAGTATTTCCCTCAGTAAGAAACCAAGGTTATCAATCCAGTAGGAGAACCAAGCAACACCACGTAAACAATACCTACACACAAAACGCAAACCCTCACACCCAACGCAAACGAGAGGTTGTCAATCTCTCGGCGGTCAAGTAACGAGATTAAATGGTATATGATAGATTGATAGATTGATAAATAAATCAAAGATAAAAAAGTGCAGCAAGTATTTTTAGTATTTTTATATAAGTAAACAAGATAGATCTTATGATAAAAGTAGAACCGGGGGCCGTAGAGTTCACTAGTGGCATCTCTCTCAACAAAATAGCAAACGGTGGGTAAACAAATTACTGTTAGGCAATTGATAGAAAAGCAAATAATTATGACGCTATCCAAGGAAATGATCATGATATAGGCATCACATCCAAATCAAGTAGACCGACTCCTGCCTGCATCTACGACTATTACTTCACACATCGACCGCTATCCAGCATGCATCTAGTGTATTACGTTCAAGAGAACGAAGTAATGCATTAAGAACGATGACATGATGTAGTCAAGATAAAAGCATATAATAATTCATCCCAACTTGTTATCCTTAATGGCAACAATACTTGCATGTCAATTCCCCTTCTGTCACTAGGACTGAGCACCGCAAGATCGAACCCATTACCGAGCACCTCTTCCCATTGCAAGAAGATCCAATCTAGTTGACCAAACCAAACCAAAACTTCGGAGAAGAAATACAAGGCTATATTAAATCATGCATAAAATAGATCAGCAAAGAACTCAAATAAAACAAGGATAGATCTGATCATAAACTCACAATTCATCGGATCCCAACAAACACACCGCACAAAGTCATTACATCGGATGGATCTCCATGAAGATCATGGAGACCATTGTATTGAGAATCACAAAGAAAGAGAGAGAGCCATCTAGCTACTACCTATGGACCGGTAGGTCTATGGTGAACTACTCACGCATCATCGGAGAGGCGACAAGGTTGATGTAGAGCCCCTCCGTGATGAGTTCCCCCTCCGGCGGAGTACCGGAGAAGTCCTCCAGATGGGATCTAGCGAGAACAGAGGCTTGTGGCGGCGGAAAAAGTATTTCGTGGACTCCCCTGAGGGTTTTGGAATTGTTCTGAATTTATAGTGGTGGAGGTAGGTCAATTGGCGCAAGGAGGGGCCCACATGGCAATGGGGCGCCCCCCTGGGGCGCGCCCTGGTGCCATGTGGGGCCCTCCAGTATTACCTTCCTTGGCCTCCAAGTTCCCGGTGATCCTTATCCTCAGAAAATATCTCCAAAAAGTTTCGGGACGATTTGATCTTATCTGGTACTGATTTTCTGTAAAACAAAAACAGGGCAGAAAACAGGAACTGGCACGTGGCACTAAGTTAATAGGTTAGTCCCCAAAAATGATATAAAAATGTATAAAATGATAATAAAAATATATAAAAATGTATAAAATGATAATAAAGATAACCAAGAATAATAATATCATAGCATGGAACAAGCAAAAATAATCGATACGTTGGAGACGTATCAGTGTCTATATAAACCAGAGGGTTTAGTCCGTAGAGGCTAGAACAATAGCAACCGTAGACATACCCACCTAGGGTTTAGTTCATCTGATCTCGAGGTAGATCGCCTCTGTAATTGTCAAACACATCCAATATAATCAAGTAGGATGTAGGGTTTTACCTCTTAGAGAGGGCCCGAACCTGGGTGAACTTCGTGTCCCCTGTCTCCTGTTCCCCATTGATCCAAGATCCAGAGCTTGGGACCCCCTACCCGAGATCTAGCGGTTTTGACACTGACACCAGCTATCAGGGAGATGAAACGTTTTTTCTGCGTAATAAGGAGGCACTTCCTTGCGTGCAGAGATGTAGCTGGTGGGTCCCAGCTATCAGGGAGATGAAACTTTTTTCCGCATAACAAGGAGGCACTTTCTTGCATGCGAAGATGTTAGTGGGGGGTCAAACCTGTCAGGGGGGGAGCTTGACTGCCTGTAGGATTACCAAGCCAAACTGGTCGAAGTCGAGTCTAGAAATGCTTTAGTTATATAAGGGAATTGATTGTGGAAGGGAACGTAAGGCTCTTTTTACTCCTTATCCTTGTGTCATTCTGATTCTGAGTCACTCTCGTCTTTTCTACGGGGTTAAGAAACTAGGCTTCTCATCTATCAATCACGATGATGAGTCACTATGCCGGAGACTTGTAGGAAATGTGTTGTCTTCTCGGTTCGGTGTCTCCATAGGATTCAATTGTTGTTTTGTCAGTTGTCATGCAGGTTGTCTCATTTCTCATGCCCGTGCAGTCGTTATGCTGTCCGAGTAGTCCCAGGTTTCTAAACAGTCTGATGCATTTGCAAATCTTTCCTCCATGTTCCCGACGTCCTTCTGGGTCAGATTAAGCACACTAATTGGTGTGTTGATGTACTCCATTGCCTCGACATATATGCTGAAGCTATTATTATGACACTAGGGTATCTTAGAGAACCACCCAATAATCTAGTCATGTTTTGTGTTTCCGGTGTGATGATTCTGGCCATCATTCTCGAAAGTGTTTCATGATATCATTTAGTGAGTAGGTATTCTATTCTTGGGTTCTTGAACCCTGCCGATAGAGATTGTAGCTCCTTTAAGTTGATTAGTAACCTTGCTTAGTCCTCGAGGTCCGTGGTATATCATTCTTCCAATACCATGAATCATCCATGGTAGACGTTCTCCTTGAACGAAAAGATCATAAAGAGAGTGCTCTTGACGAGTTCTCCACTCACATTGACTCTGCCAGTCCTACCTTTTTTCGCATGTGTTATCCGGAAGAAATATGTTGAGCCTTGTTCGACATGTTAATCTATGCCTCCACAACTTAGAAAATAGTATGTTCCTTTTGAGTTGTCCCTCTTCGGTTGTATTCCGACCGTCATCTATCAATTGATAGTCAAGAGTATGTCATGCATTCGTTCATCGATGCCTATTACTCTTGTGGTCTGTCAAGCCATTCTATTTCAGAATGACTAGGAGAAACAAACTACGGTACCTCATCCATATCTAGGATTGGGTCAAAGCAATTGTGTCCCGCAGATGAAGATGCCAATCCAGCTCTTGCTCTGTTCTACCTTGGAGTATTACCTCCTTTTTGTTAGGATTGTCATGGGAGTTGCACCACCTCTTATGACTTCTTGATATAGTAATACTTCTCGCCATCATTGTTAATTCCTCGGTACCCATGTTATTGTAACCGGAATGCCGACAAGTGAACCGTGATGTGTGAAATCAATATTCCTAGCAACCCCGTTGCTTGGGAGTTAATGGGCGATAAGTTCATTCCTAGCGTGTTGGTTATTAAATTATCATTCTAAGATTGATCGTGCTACCTAGTCCATTTTTCTTGGTGCACTTTTCGATTAATGAGTTAGGATTGTGTCAATCCCTTGCTTATTTGATCATATCATCTTGCCCTGAAAAGCAAGATTGTTCTCGAGCTTAATAACATATCGGTGGTTCGTGATTTTCTGAATATCTTCTCGGAAGTATTACCAAGTAGTTCCCTGGCCGTTATGTTGAGTTCGTGATAAGTTAGTTTATCCCTATAAACCCCCTTTTCTTCGAGAATCTATGGTGGATACCCTCGAACTAGTTGGTTAAGCTACACAACAACTTGGAGAGTTGGAGGATAAAAGCTTTGCCTAACGTAGTTCATTTAGAAGGGATATCTTTTGTGTTTGTGTATGTGTTGAAGAAAGATGATATCTTCATCGGGTGACCCTTTTGATCAACTATTGATCTATTGTCTTAACCAATCTTTTGATTTGAGTATGGGATATCATCAAATCATATCGGAACCAACTGTTCTCCTAATGTTGTCTTACTCGTGGTTGTTCCTCGAGCATGCACCATTATATCTTTTGGTCTGACCAATGCTATCATCTTGTTCACATAGTTGTGGAATTCCATCTACAAGGGAACCTAGATGAATTTTTGTTGAGCCCATCGACAACATCTTTATCTTCTCCATGATTCATGATGAACATGTAAGCTAGTGTTGGAAACTTGTGTAAGCATTGCCTTCATGCCAGTTCATGAAGTATATGCTTTACGAAAGAAGTGACTTCCTCTAAGTTCATGTGCATTTGGTGCAAGTTGTCGCCATGAATTTGAGAAAGTTTGTTTTTGCTTCCTCTGGGATCATCCCAAGTCAGTTATGCATGTGTGAATGTATTCTATGGTTTGGTAGATTAATTACCTCCACTCCATATGTATTCCCTAGCACACCAAGCCACTGATTGATTTGTTCAAGGATAATAAGTTCGAAGTGCTAATCCTTAAGGACCCAAAGGTACATGCACAAGACTTCGTTATCTTCAATGATGGTCCCAATCAGAACTCGGTAGTGTTTTGTTGTAAGACCTCTATGTGGTCATGCTTGTCTTGGATGGTGTGTTCACGTGTGTGTTGCGAACCAGCTCATTTTTTGGAGTTGCTGCCATAGTTCATTTCCCGAGAATCTCGCAACGCCATCTCGTCGATTTGTGTTGCAACTTTCTTTTTTCAGACATGCTGAGTCTGAAGCATCATGTCACCAACCCGATCTGAATCTTAGGCAGATATGATGGTTGGAACTTTCCCAAGATCTATGATGTATGTTCCGGCAAGGTTGATGTTTTGGCCGACACACCTAGCCGGAAGATCTATTATCGTAGTATCTTGATTGAGCAATTTGACCATCTTCTCCATGAGGATTCCGTGCGACTTATTCTAGAAGTTGCTCCTTATGGATCCTTTCTGTTCCCGAAGTCCGACCTTTACTTGACGGCCATCTTGATGTTTTTAAGCATGACTGTGGTAGCTAGAACATCAAGGAGAACATTAGAAGCGGAGTGCTAAATGCCTCTCGGTCAATCATCCGGATTTTGTTTCCTTGGCATAGCTCAGGTGAAATTTGAGAAAGTGTTTCTCTTCCTTTGCATCTGCATCCTCCATCACTATTCATCATGGTAGTATGAAGTGTTGCCAAGATCTTGGCATAGATATTAGTAAAACCCTGATGAATATGGAGATGCTCAAGTTCTTGAGAGCACACTCAGGCACTAGGTTATATCCTCCGTATCAGTTGGAATGTGCCTTCCGTTTGCCGAGTTGTTTTGTAACTCTAGTTTCCTTTCCAAACTGAGTATGCCATTTCTTCAAACTTCTTCAAACGATCATTTGTGAATTGCCTTAACCTGGTATGAAGAGTTTCAATGATATATGTATCATAAGTAATTCTTTTTGCCACTCAAGGGAATAATTCTACGAGTCACCTTCCCTAAGGTGCCCCATTATGGAATCATGGCAATTAAACTCCTCGCTACTTTGAAAACCCTGTCACCATCCTTTTGAGCGTGGAATTGTTGCCTACCAAATTGAACCTTCGTCATTTGCTTCCTTCCATTCCTCATTGTGTGTTTTGTGTTCTAGCTCGAGAGATGTTATTATGTCTCACTCCATGAGTTGATCTTGAGTTGATCGATCTTCGAGAAGATCGATTCCTGTAGAGCTCCTTTCTGTCATCATCGTGTTGGGTGAAGACCTCGAAAGCAATGAAGTCAAGGTCAACATGATGCAACGAATCAACATCTTCGAGAAGGGCAGTTGGATCATGAAGTTTGTGTTAGTTTGTGTACCCTCTGTCTTCTTACCTCATGTCTTGAATCTCAAGACGAGATTCTTGTTTAGTGGGGGTGAGTTGTCACAGCCCTAGCTCAGTCATTACTTTTCTTGCATAATCATCATGTCATCATGTTTAACTTCAAATGAATTTGAAATGGGGATTGATAAACCCTAGCACCAAATGAAATTGAACTAGGTTCAAATAAAAATATTTTCAATGAACCCAAAATGCCCTTCAGAAAAGTTCATGATTTTTGGTCAAGGTTGAAAGCTCTGCCAAAAATGATGCACATATTTCTAGGACATTCTGGATTTTTGAATTAACTCATATTGTATTTGAATTGGGGCATTTAAATTCTAGAAATATTTTAAATGCTCTAATAATTATGAAACTAGTTGATTGTTGGAAAGAATTCCAATAGTGCCCACAATTTATTTTAGGAATTTTGGAAATAATTTAGTATTTTTACTAAATCAAAATAAAGAAATAAAAAATAGAAAAACAGAGAGGAAATGAAAAGCAGAGAGAGAGTTTTCACCTGGATTTACCTGCAACCCACCTGGCCGGCCCAGCCCACCAGGGGAAGGGTCGTCTTCCACCTCGTGCCAGAAGGCACGAGGGCGCGTGGTCGCTACACGCCGGCCACCTCCACCCTGCTCGCGTGCCCCCTCAATGGCTTGGACATCCCTGGAGTCGCCACGCATCCCCTGGACCCCCTCACTCTCTCACCCGCCTCCATCCTCTCCTCTGCTCCCCTCTCACCCGCATCCCCGAGCGCGTCCGTCGCCGCCGTTCGCTGTTGCCGCAGCCACCGCCACTTCCTCGCCCTGCCGCCGTGTTCATCGGCTTCTCCTCGATGCGATTGCCCTCTCCACAGAGCCAAGCAAGCCCAGGAAGCACCGCAGCGTCTCCAACTTCATCGTCTTCATCCTCGGGATCCGACAACCGCCGCCGTCGATTCGCTGCAACCAGGACCTCCACGAGCTCGCTGACCTCCTCATCGACCTCATTGTGAGCTCCGTATCATTTCCCCCGTGTCCTCTGTTCCGCGCTTGTCCTCTAGCTCCTAGCTCTGGCCACCGCCATGGTGGATGAACCTAATGCGCCTGAGCTCCTCTGCTTGAACCTGCAGCATCAGGGTACTCATCGCAGTCCCAGAAAACCACCCCGTTTGGTTTTGTTCGTGCCAGAACCCCGCGCATGACCGAGCCAGAACTCTGGCCGCCGCCAAGGTCGCCGTGGCCATCGTCTCCGTCCACCTCACAGCCTCCCGCGTGCTCCCCTGGATGCATGTGAGGATGGGCTTCCCTCTGGTGTCTCCAGCGCATCCAGCCGACGCCCGTACTGCCGTCCCGCTGGGACTCCGCCGTGCGGGAAGGTCGCCGGCGGCTAATCGCCGGCGCAGCCAATGCGGCACCGTCATTAGCACTAATTAGTCGTCAACCCGTGCACCTGCACGGGCTAGCAACTTTAATACTTAATATAAAAATTTATGAAAATTAAAAATGCTGAACAATAATATGAATACGTTGATGTAGATTATTATTATAACGCATGCATGTGTACCTTGTTGGACATATGGTTTAACGAAGCTACATTGCTTCGACTATTTTGTGATTAGATTCTTTGCATCCAATAATATGAATATTGTGAGGTAGATTATTATAATAGCACATGCATGTATACCTTGGTTGGACATAGGGTCCACCGAAGGTACATTGCTTATGTCTTTCTTTCTTTCCCTACCTAAAAAATTATATACATCTTCCGTTTGGCCATGGAAGCACCATAGAATTATAGTCTATTTCTATGTACACAATAATGGACACATGCATGCACGGCTTTCTAAGATAGATTGTTGTATATTACCATTATACCATAGATTATTAAGATTAGAAGTTCTTGCGTCAACCAACAATTTCTCTTATGAGTCACATGGATAGTTTTTTTTTTATATTCGCCATCAATATTTCGCATAGAAAATGATGTGTTTACATGAGATCTTTGTGGCGCATGTTACATCCAGTTTATTTTACAATAGTAATATATATATATATATATATATATATGTGTGTGTGTGTGTGTGTGTGTGTGTGTATTTACAGATGTTTTAATGATTAATTTTTTCTTTGTTATAATCACAAAAAAAGATATGCATAGACATGCTATGTATGCAAATACATATTAGCAATATGCATCTCCAAAGAATCATGTAATTCACGAATCCCATGCACACCATGCAAAGCAGTATATCTGTTGACAAACATGACCGAGGAACAGAACCGACGGAGTTTGAGTTGCTCTCCATCGGTGAACCATCGACGCACCTCCTGTAGAGCATCGTCCATCGTGACTGGGCATGGAAACTGAGAAGACTGAAAGAATCTCCTGTGAAATCTGAATTTACAAATGAAATTCCTTAAACCATTAAAAAAATCCTTAAAAATTTGTAGTGCTCTCTTATACAATCAAACCTCTCTCACTTTCTATATGTCCATTCTTTGTTTCTATATGCACATAAAGGTCCCAACGATGCAATATCTGGTTGGTGAATTAATCATGTTCGCCATTATAGGAGGATGCCCTTATATATATTTTGTTTGAAACCATGTTTCAATGGCCGTACACAGTGAACCAACCTGTGATTGGATGGTTAGGAGGACAGTGGTATTCCCGGCCCACCAGAGTTTATGTCATATGATTGGATGGTTAGGAGGACGGTGACATTTTCCTTGATTTATTTGGGACCTTCCGGCGATGTGCGTTCAGTGGGAGTAGACGTTTTCGTCGATAACGAAGGCGTTAGTGGCGACTACGTCAATCTCAAGATGATATGTTGGCTCAGTTTTTCGGAGGTGCTCATATGCGTAGGGTGTGCATGTGTGCGTTTATAGGAGGGTGAGTATATGCTCGTGTGTGTGAGCGACTTTGATTGTACTGTCCTAAAAAGATGACCGTACAGGTTGCCCTTATTTTTTTTGCATGGGCCCTTGTATTCTTTTTATATACATGCCTTTATGCATGGACACATTTCTCCTACACGTACGTGCATGGAGTACTCTCTCTTCTATCACGTTGGACCTTTTTTTTTCTTAAATAAACTTATTATCACCTTGGACTTAAATCACATATGTCGTATGACTTGTAGTATAGATGGACTCTTGTACATGCGTTTTAACTTACCATGTGTTGGACTTATATCACGTATGACTCACAGCGTATCTTTCTTTTTTGGCGGAACGACAAATCATTGTGGCACCCCGGCTCAGAGAAAATCGGAACGCCCCGTATTCCAGCCCAAGGACAAGTCTTCTGGAATACGGCACTGTTGGCATAGAACAAATCAGCTCTTTATTATTATAATAAGATTACATGGATTACATCGACACGGCGAGACTACGCCTACCCAGGATAGCTCTATGCTAACAGCGGAACAACCTGAGGAAGCGGAGTACTCTTGGTAGCGGAACAACGACTGCGGTGATGGACTCCACTCCGCAGGGACTCTGGCTGGAACGCTTATCCTAGCTCGCACATTCGACATCCACGACAAGCAAGCAATCATGGCATAACCTGCAAACTGGCATGATACGCCAGGTGGGTACTTTGAATGTACTCGCAAGCTCACGACAACCAAACAATGCAGCAAACAATAGCATGGCAATTATCATATTAAATACTTAAGTGCTTCACTTACTGTTACCAGTCATCAACTTACTCTCTTCTGGGTTGTCCCACAACCCTCGGAATACTCACTGAGTTCTTCCGATCACAATACGAGTTCATCCATCATTCTTATCAGTAATATGGTTGATCTCCTACTGAGGTCTGGACGGGCTGTCCATTACCGTGGACGCGGCTATTCGAATAGATTTGATACTCTGCAGAGGTTGCGCACTTTACCCACACCATGAAGCACCTTGCCCATGGCCTCGAGATTCGCCTCGGGTGGACCAGCGTTGCTTCAACAAGACCTGCCTGACCCGTGACCCTTCATCGTACCACCGGCACTCTTCCTCCCCCAGAGGTCAGCCTTGGGTGGCCCCTGTGTCCTCATGAAACCTGCCACCGTCGTGGCCAAACTCTGTAGACCCAAACGGGGCCTACTGTCCCAAACGGGGACCGCGCACAAAACTCAACAACAACTGGGCTCACAAGGTTATCGCCGCTTACCGGGCCAGGGTAGCACGCCACGCATAACCTTCCCTCTGTGGTGGTACTGGTGAAAAATAACGCAGTCAGACCCGGTCAGGGCCGTCCCATACCGGCAAATGTGGTTGCACGATTATTCCCGGACAGGTGACTCAAGATCAACCACTAAGTTCATTTAGCCATTATAGTTGTTCATTACAATACTTAGGATGGCAGCAACTCGGCATTTTAATTAATTACTATGAATTATCATATAGCAAGTAAATGAAAGTAATTCATTTGTAAATGTAAGTAATTCAATTAAATATGTAATGCTATTGAAATACTTCATGGAATGGGTGTCCTGGCTTGCCTGGGATGAGTGATCCACCGGGAAGAAGTGCGGAAAGGCCGCGGAAGGATTGCCGGAAACAGTTCTCTCTCGGAGGGGGACTGTTTACGGGCAAGGGAAAATTGGTCATTTTCACTGTGTGAACATACTGTGAAAATAGTACCAACATGACGGGCTCGACGAGACGAAGACGAGGGCTTTGGAATCACCTCGATTGGAGTCCTAAGCAAAAAAGATATAAGGGTTTGACTGCCAGGGACTGATCTGCAATAAAAATAATTGCATCCGGGTCCCTGACAGCGCTACGGGTGGCGCCTTTTCTGAGAATGGGTTTTCCAGTAGGGAAAACGTATTCTGACTGGAGTACGCTTTCTCTGATTGAAAACACATCAGGCAGAATACGCTTCTCCGAACAGAAAACGCAAACCAGTGGGGGCGCCTCCACTTAATCCAGCTGGCCGGCCCTCCCTCACCGACAGCTGGGCCCCACGCGGCTTCTCTCTCCTTCCTCCATCTCCTTCTTCCTCCTGCCCGACAGAGAGCAGCAGGGGGTTCGGCCTCGCCTGCGCCGGTGACAGGAGGCCACGGCGAGCTCGGGCGCCGCCGGGGTTGGATGTGCCACTCCCTCCCGCGCCCGTGGGCGGTGGGGAGAGCGCCGGGGATGGCCGGAGTCGGCCACGGCAACGGTGGCCGAGGGCGGTGGCTCCGCGGTGGAGGAGGGGCTCCGGTGGCCGGGAAGGCTGAGAAAGGGGGCGGGGTGGTCTCCGGCGACTGCGGAGTCCAGTGATGCATTCGGTGGAGGCGGGAAAGATCGGAGACGGGCGAATTTAGGGGAATGGTGGCGGCGGCCATGGCGGCAGAGGGAGGCTAGGAGGGGCTCTGGCGATGGGTTGAGGGGCTGGGGAGGCGTAGGGGAGCGAGGCGGAGAGGTTGGTGAGGACGAGAGGGCTCGAGGGCTCTTTTTATAGGCGGGGCGACGCGGTGGCCGAGCACGGCCGCGGCGACGCGTGCCGGAGCTTCGGGCATGCTCATGGAGGAGGGGAGAGGCATCCAGAGAGGTCATGGAGGAGCGGAGAGGGCTCAGGCAAGGTCAAGAAGGATCGGGAGGGCTCGAGGCGACGGACGCGGCGGCGGCAGAGACAGGCACGTCGCGGGCGCGGCTTCCGCACCGCGTAGGAGGGGACGTGAGAGGGGGAGACTTATCCAGGGAGGAAGACGACGCCGAGGGGGAGCTGTTGGACACGACGAGGCGTGCAGAACCGACGAGCAGAGGAGGGTCCCGAGCTAGCAAACATGCAGCTCGCGTCCATGGCATGCCAGGGCGGTGGTCACCGCGTGGCCACGGCGTTGCCACGCCTTACTTGATGCCAAACTTTGTCCGGAGTGTTGTTTTTTTCAAGGAATAGCCCCAGAGAGGTGATGGCTCGAAGAAACGCACTGTGGTTGGATGTGAATGATCTTCTGAAGTTGGCTGTAGCAAACTGTTGCATGAGACTGTGATCAACAGGGATGGGGAAGTGATAGAACAAGATGTCTCATATGATTAAGTTCAGAGGGACTATAATCCTGTGCAGTTTGGAGGGATTTGGAAAAATATTTAGCATAGTTGCTTTGCAACTGACCAATCTGGTCCAGAATGCAAATCTGGATGTGGCACTCATATACTTGCTTAGATGGAGCTGGAATTTGGAGGAGGCTAGGGATTTGGTCATATGAGGTTGCCATAGAAATTTCATACCATTTGCATGAGCAAAAATGGTACTTCCTTCATAATGGTCCTCTCTGACCAGAATCTTAGAAAAATTCCTGAGGGGAAATGGCTGGATGAAATGACCCCAAATTTGGTGGAGATAGGTTATATTGGTAGGAGAATGCTCTGGTAAATTTCCATCAATTATGAAGCAATATAAAATATAGTTGCTTCACAACAGGGAAAATCTGACCAGAAGCAAAGATTTGATGCTGAGGTCACATAGAAGATGGGATGATGCTCAAATCTTGAGGAGAGTCATGATTTGAGCCTATGAAGATGCATGCAAAATTTCAACTCATTGGCATACTTTTAGCTAGCACTTGCTTCACAAAGCTTCCATTGGATCAGAAACTTTGGAAATTTGCCAAGAAATATTTACCAACCAAATTGAGTTGAATTTTGGCATGTGGCAATGATATGTATAGAAAAGAGTGCCCAAAAAGTTTGAGAGCAAGCAAACCAAGATAAATGGCACTTGCTTCACAGACTGCCATCTGGGACAGAATAGAAAAAGGAATATTGGAGAGATATTTTTGAACATGACAAGGAAGGGTTTTGACAGATTTGAGGAATATATGACCCAAACAATTTATAAGAATTATTTGAGAATTTTTGGAATGATAGAAATGTGGGTTGCTTCACAACCCAGAGCAGACAGGGTTATTCCTTTAATAGAAAAAAGGAATATTCCCAAGAAAAAGAATATTGGGATTGGTTCAAGATGGAGATGAAAAGGTCTTGGGATGGGTTTTAGAGATTGGCAAGCCACTAGGGAAGAAAAATCAAGGGTGATCCTTCCAGGTTCCAAGACTACCAAACCACGGAAAAGCAAAACCAGACCAAAATCAAAAGAAAAAAGAAATGGGCAAAATCCAGGGTGTTACAATCATACCATACATGGACTCCCTAATTTTAACGTGCAAACACATGCTAAAGCTCTCATTATGGACTTACTTTTTTTTACTTATCAATTTTTACTTAAATCACAAATTACGTTCAACATATCTGCTGAGGGAAAATAAATCTTCACTGACCAACGTGAATTTTCTTTTTTTTAACCTATGGATGCTTTTTTTCTTTTTGCTTCACGTGAGAAGATGTTATTTTTTTCCTTTTCATTGCTAGACTTTTTATGGAAGGAGGATATTTTTTTAAGGCAACGATGGATGCTTTATATGTTTCGCAGCAACATTGAACGTGTCAGGAGCCTTTTTTTGGACTATTTGTGTTACGTAAGTTTTCTTTTTATCTCTGACGTTAATTATTCAATCTAACAGTGTAATTAATATCGAAGATGTGGATTAATGAGAAGGATTTAAAGGTGCCTCCAATTAGTAAATATAAGATGACGGGGCTAATTAACCCCTGTGTTAATGACAACCGGGCCCCACGCCCTAATTACCCCTCTAATTTAGTTTAGGTTAAGTAAAATCCTATTTAACTCTCCGTGCCACCGACGTGTGGACCCCACACGTCAGGTTTGACCTAACTGACCTCTGTTGACTGGCTGACGTCATGCCAGTGCAGTGCTGACATCATAAACATTTTCTGGAATTTTAATAAATCAGTAATGGTTTATTAATTTCAGAAATAGTCAAAACTTTGAAAAATCATAGAAAATAAACCGTAACTCCAATGGAAATAATTTATATATGAAAAATTATCAGAAAAATATGAAGAATCGGTTTATGGCATTTCCATGCATGTTTGAATAACTTAAAGCTACTGTTTATGAGAATTTGAATAAATGGCATTTGAAATATCTTATGTGGAGTTTGAATTTGAACCTGGGGTTCAAACCAACTTCATTTAAATTGTTGCTAGTTGCATTAGCCCAAATCACAGCATGTTGCCATTTCATGATCATGCATCATATTGTTGCATTGCATTGATTGTGTTCCTTCTTGTTTGTCGGTGCTGTTCCTTCTCGGTAGCAAACGATTCCGACGTTGCGATCGTTGACACCGATGAAGAGCTATACTATCTTCGGAAGTGCCAGGCAAGCAAACCCCCATTGAGCATTTTGATACAATCCCACTCTCTCGCTCTTGCTCTCTTTTACTGGATTAAGACAACAACGATTCAACTGTTGCATGTTGCGGTAGTTGAACCCATTCCTTTGCATGACCTGTCTTTGCCACAGTAAATAGCAAAACCCACTAGTATGAGTAGGAGTTGTTTGAGCCATGGTGTGCCTACTCATTCATGCTTGCTTGCTGTTGCCTGCTATGCTGAGTTGTGTCAGGTCTGATTCATCTGGGATGGATTGGAATGGTGGTGAACATGTCCTATTGTTGAGAGCTAAGTGTGTGAACACGATTTGGTAAAGGTAGCGACGAGAGGCCATGTAGGAGTACATGGTGGGTTGTCTCATTGAGACCATCCTCGGGAACTGAGTTCTGTGTATGTTATCCAAGACTAGCAACTACCGCACAATGGGATACTTAATTGACCCTCTCGACTTATTAATCGCCCTGATCTCTGTCCGGAGTTGCAATTAGTTTCTGGTGTTTGTAGGTTGTGCTAGTAGTCTACAAAGTGGCACCCGGTACAGGTGGGCTTGGGAAAGACTAGGCACCATGGCATGGTGTACCAAGTGGCACCCGGATGGTGGACTTGGGAACACTCCACACATCGTTTGGGGCCGTAGTGGAAACCTTGGCCGGACTTCCTTGTGGAGTGGACTCAAATAGGTGATAAACCTGAACTAGAGACTTGTGTGGTTAGTCTGGTCGTGGCCGACACCCTCGCCAGGCTTCCGCTTGAAGGTTTTCGAGATACATGACGTGTACATGGCGGTAAGTGGCGAGAGTGTGTGTGAAGAAGTACACCCCTGCAGGGTAATATTATCTATTCGAATAGCCGCGTCCGCGGATATGGACTACTTGGAGACTTATATGGTTCATAGATAACTTGAAGTGGATACATTAAAATGCGCAAGATAAGTGTGAGTGCTATGGATGGCCTTCTCGTAGGGAGATGGGAGAGGATCCATAGTGGTGCATTGAGATGGTGAATATGTGGACTCGTGTGCGCTCTCTTTCCTCAAAGAAGTTACTGGTAGTCGTAGTACAGGATAGCCACTGAGTCAAAGCTAGCTTGCTGCAGTTAAACTCCACAATCCCCTTTGTTGATACTAATGCATATGTAGTTAGTTCTGATGTAAGTCTTGCTGAGTACCTTTGTACTCACGTTTGCTTATGTAGTTAGTTCTGATGTAAGTCTTGCTGAGTACCTTTGTACTCACGTTTGCTTAATTTACATTTTTACAGAGGAGACTTCAGTCTCACTAGTAGTTTCACGTGGGCTTCGATGGTTAGCTTGGGAATCCCAGACAGAGGTCTGGCTCCTATGAAGGGTCTTGTAGATAGTCAGGTTTCTCAGCCTTCTTTCTTTTCAGCTGTATTTACTCAGACAGGTTTGTGCTTCCATTGCTTCTATGACTTTGTATGCTGGGTCATGAGACCCATGTTTGTAATATCATGTTATGTATGGCTCTTCGAAGCCTCTTAAATAAATAATTTGAGTCATAGAGTTTTGTTGTGATGCCATGTTGTATTTACACATATCGAGCATATTGTGTGTATGTTATTGAAATGCTTGGTATGTGTGGGATCCGACACCTAGTTGTTTATTCTTGGTAGCCTTCCTTATAGGGAAATGCCTCCTAGTGCTTCCACTGAGCCATGGTAGCTTGCTACTGCTCCGGAACACATGGATTGACCGGCATGTGTCCTTCTTTGCTCCCGTGTCTGTCCCTTTGGGGAAACGTCATGCGGTTTTTACCGGAGTCCTGATAGCTTGCTACAGCCCGGTTACACTCGCTGCTGACCGACACGTGCATTGCTGGGGCATAATAAGGAGGAACTTGCTTTGCGTGTGGCCATGGACCATGTGGGTCCGTACTGTCAGCCTCTCCACGTACATACCTCTACCGATGGCTATCTTTTGTTGACAAAGTGGACCACGCCGCGCCGAGAGAACCAAAGCGGTGGACGACGGCAAGTCCTAGGAAGGGAACGACCCGGAGACGGTGAAGACACAGCAGTGGATACCCATGCGGAGGGGAGTACGAGGGTTCACTGGTTTGGCTGCAGTGTGAGGCTGCCATCGCCGAAGAATAACAGAAGTGTGGGTGAGTAGAGGAATGGCCTAGACAACGATGGGAGTAGGGTGCATCGGTGAGGCCTGTGCGGAAGCCTAACCGGCCACGGGAGGCGGGAGCAGGTGGTACCGCCGGCGGTGGTTTGGCGGCTGAAGCAAGAATATTCGAGATTGAAGAAGCACGACAGCCATTGGAGGGACATCCAATGACCACTGCTGCTACAATCATGTGTTGACTATAAGCTGACAAGGCCTTGCGTACGCGTCAACTTAGTAGGCCCACAAGTGAGCATCACATCTGTGGCGGACAACATATATCCCATTTGCTAGTTTCAATAATTTACAGCCCATTTTTTCATTCTAATGGAATTTACTGCAGCCCATTTACTGTTTTAACATTACAATCATTTTCTAGCCAGGACCACGGATAATAATTTCAGCCAAATTTCCATATTGATGGGATTTGAAATATTTTTTATCCCAAAATTTCGAATGAGATTCAATTAATTTTAAAATACATTTATACTAGGTAAAAATCCAACGAAAATTTCCGTGCGCAGCAAGTAATGAAATAAAAAAATTTAAATAAAATAAAACTAATTACCGGTTCGGTGCTTTTTATATGTTTACAGCCCATTTATTATTTCTTATAACCCATTTTCTTGGCAAGCCGAATGCATCCCTCCTAGGAAAGATTTGTAGCCCAGCAGGGTGGAGAATAAGAAGTTGGCCTGCGTTGGGTATTCCTCAAAAAGAGTAAAGCTGGGCTAGCCATTTTCACATAGAAAAAATAATATCTGGGCTTGGTCGACATAAAATAATAGCCTAGGCTATCGGGCCACAGCCCGCCCAGTTGATACCCTGCTCCTCTCAACAACAACAAAAACACCGCTCAAAAAAATACTGCTCACCCCTCAAAAAAATGCCGCTCTTGGTGCAATTCTCTCTTTTATTGACTATACATTGACAATTGTGTGGGACCCAGATGCCAGGAACCCAGGAGGAAGCAATTTTTTTCTTGTAGGTCTAATAAGGAGGCACTTGCCTACATATGGCCATGGTCCTGGTGGGTCCCTATTGTCATCCTCTCCACGTACAGGCATCTCCTGATTCCCCTCGTTTGTTAACCATATCGACAACGCGTGACGGCGGCGCCACCGCGAGCGCAACAAGGCGAAGGACGATGGAGAGACCCTCACGACATGTCGTCGGAATGTGCCTGACAGTAGAAGGTAGGGGTACGATAGGAGAGGGCAGAGTCCTAGCTGCGGCGAGGGTGTACACACGGATGTATGAGTTCAGGCCCCTCTCGTGGAGGTAACAGCCCTACGTCTCAAGTGCTCCGGAGAGGCTTTCTGTCGAATGAAATGTATGTGTGTTACAGGGGGTGCGAACCCTTGAGCCAGAGGGGAGGGGCGGATTATATAGAGTGCGCTGCCCCTCATAAACGCCAGGCAACCAAGGGTTCGATCGTGGTAATCAAGGTGAACGTTACTGGTAACGTATGTAATAAATGCTACTTATGGCGACCAGTCGAACGGCTGCCCGTTGGCCTCCCTGGAGTGGCTTCTCGTCTTCTGCGGTCGACTGACTTCCGGTTCTTCCGAGTGAAAAGGCGACTGTCGAATGCTGGGACTTCCGAGTGGATTGCTGTCGAGTGACTCATGCGCCGTGGTGATTTCAGTCGGAGTCTTCCTTGTAATCTTGTAATATTTAAGTTTTCCAATGTGGTGTCCTTAGGTAGGGTATGTACGTCAGGCCTAAGACCCTACCCTAGGTACACATCCTCGTCATTAGCCCCCGAATGGATCGGGGTTCGAGTGAAAAAGGGATCGATGCAGGTTCTGATAAGACACAAAAATTCTGAATGCGTTTTAGGGCTTCACTGAAGTCTGCGTCGATTGGAGTCTTTGTCATCCACCCTGATCGATTCTGTCTTGACATGCGTTTTCTTTTGGTGCATACTTAGTCGAGTGGTTTCTGTTCCAGTGGGGGCACGCTGAGTGCACCCACTGGGTGTAGTCCCCGAGACCGCTGTCGAATGGCGGTGACATCGGCAGGGGTCTTAGATTTGTTTTGATAGTCGCTTGTCACTCGACAGGCCGGACCAGGTCGAGTGATTGTAGGTCCAGTGGGGGCACGCTGAGTGCACCCACTGGGTGTAGTCCCCGAGACCGCCGTCGAGTGCTTGCATCGGTGGGGTCTGATAGAGACAATGTTTGCATGTTTGCTTTCCAATCCTTTGCTTGGCTACGTTTGTTTGGTTTCCGAGTGAGATGGATGCTCATTACTCAGAAGAATTTTGGACTTAGGCGAGAACTGACTCGCAGCTAAGTTCCCGAGTGAGAAGAGTGCTCGACACTCGGGAGTGTGTATCACTCGACGCTCGGTAGTATTTTTAACTTAGACGAAAACTTGCTCGCAGCTAAGCTATCGAGTGAATGGAATGTTATTCACTCAACGAGATTTTTAACTTATGCGAAATCCGGTTCGCAGCCAGGCCTCTGAGTGAGAGGGATGCGCCTCACTCGCAGTAGCGTTTTAACTTGGGCGAAGCGGATTCGCAGCCAAGCCCCCGAGTGAGAGGGATGCTCTTCACTCGGAGTAGCGTTTTAACTTGGGCGAAGCGGATTCACAGCCAAGCCCCTGAGTGAGAGGGATGCTCTTCACTCGGAGTAGCGTTTTAACTTGGGCGAAGCGGATTCGCAGCCAAGCCCCCGAGTGAGAGGGATGCTCTTCACTCGGAGTAGCGTTTTAACTTGGGCGAAGCGGATTCGCAGCCAAGCCCCCGAGTGAGAGGGATGCTCTTCACTCGGAGTAGCGTTTTAACTTGGGCGAAGCGGATTTGCAGCCAAGCCTCCGAGTGAGAGGGATGCTCTTCACTCGGAGTAGCGTTTAACTTTGGCAAAGCGGATTCGCAGCCAAGCCCCCGAGTGAGAGGGATGCTCTTCACTTGGAGTAGCGTTTTAACTTGGGCGAAGCGGATTCGCAGCCAAGCCTCCGAGTGAGAGGGATGCTCTTCACTCGGAGTAGCGTTTAACTTGGGCGAACCGGATTCGCAGGCAAGCCCCCGAGTGAGAAGGATGCTCTTCACTCGGAGTAGCGTTTAACTTGGGCGAAGCGGATTCGCAGCCAAGCCCCCGAGTGAGAGGGATGCTCTTCACTCGGAGTAGCGTTTTAACTTGGGCGAAGCGGATTCGCAGCCAAGCCCCCGAGTGAGAGGGATGGTCTTCACTCGGAGTAGCGTTTTAACTTGGGCGAAGCGAATTCGCAGCCTAGCCCCCGAGTGAGAGGGATGCTCTTCACTCGGAGTAGCGTTTTAACTTGGGCGAAGCGGATTCGCAGTCATGCCTCCTAGTGAGAGGGATGCTCTTCACTCGGAGTAGGGTTTTAACTTGGGCGAAGCGGATTCACAGCCAAGCCCCCGAGTGAGAGGGATGCTCTTCACTCGGAGTAGCTTTTTAACTTGGGCGAAGCGGATTCGCAGCCAAGCCTCCGAGTGAGAGGGATGCTCTTCACTCGGAGTAGCGTTTAACTTGGGCGAAGCGGATTCGCAGCCAAGCCCCCGAGTGAGATGGATGCTCTTCACTCGGAGTAGCATTTTAACTTGGGCGAAGCGGATTCACAGCCAAGCTTCCGAGCGAGAGGGATGCTCTTCACTCGGAGTAGTGTTTTAACTTGGGCGAAGCGGATTCGCAGCCAAGCCTCCGAGTGAGAGGGATGCTCTTCACTCGGAGTAGCGTTTTAACTTGGGCGAAGCGGATTCGCAGCCAAGCCCCCGAGTGAGAGGGATGCTCTTCACTCGGAGTAGCATTTTAACTTGGGCGAAGCGGATTCGCAGCCAAGCCCCCGAGTGAGAGGGGTGCTCTTCACTCGGAGTAGCGTTTTAACTAGGGCGAAGCGGATTCACAGCCAAGCCCCCAAGTGAGAGGGATGCTCTTCACTCGGAGTTGGCGTTTTAACTTGGGCGAAGCGGATTCGCAGCCAAGCCTCCGAGTGAGAGGGATGCTCTTCACTCGGAGTAGCGTTTTAACTTGGGCGAAGCGGATTCGCAGCCAAGCCTCGGAGTGAGAGGGATGCTCTTCACTCGGAGTGGTGTTCTAACTTGGGCGAAGCGGATTCGCATCCAAGCCCCCGAGTGAGAGGGATGCTCTTCACTCGGAGTAGCATTTTAACTTGGGCGAAGCGGATTCGCAGCCAAGCCTCCGAGTGAGAGGGATGCTCTTCACTCGGAGTAGCGTTTTAACTTGGGCGAAGCAGATTCGCAGCGAAGCCCCCGAGTGAGAGGGATGCTCTTCACTCGGAGTAGTGTTTTAACTTGGGCGAAGCGGATTCGCAGCCAAGCCCCCGAGTGAGAGGGATGCTCTTCACTCGGAGTAGCATTTTAACTTGGGCGAAGCGGATTCGCAGCCAAGCCTCCGAGTGAGAGGGGTGCTCTTCACTCGGAGTAGCGTTTTAACTTGGGCGAAGCGGATTCACATCCAAGCCCCCAAGTGAGAGGGATGCTCTTCACTCGGAGTTGGCGTTTTAACTTGGGCGAAGCGGATTCGCAGCCAAGCCTCCGAGTGAGAGGGATGCTCTTCACTCGGAGTAGCGTTTTAACTTGGGCGAAGCGGATTCGTAGCCAAGCCTCCAAGTGAGAGGGATGCTCTTCACTCGGAGTGGTGTTTTAACTTGGGCGAAGCGGATTCGCATCCAAGCCCCCGAGTGAGAGGGATGCTCTTCACTCGGAGTAGCATTTTAACTTGGGCGAAGCGGATTCGCAGCCAAGCCTCCGAGTGAGAGGGATGCTCTTCACTCGGAGTAGCGTTTTAACTTGGGCGAAGCGGATTCGCAGCGAAGCCCCCGAGTGAGAGGGATGCTCTTCACTCGGAGTAGCATTTTAACTTGGGCGAAGCGGATTCGCAGCCAAGCCCCCGAGTGAGAGGGATGCTCTTCACTTGGAGTAGCGTTTTAACTTGGGCGAAGCGGATTCGCAGCCAAGCCTCCGAGTGAGAGGGATGCTCTTCACTCGGAGTAGTGTTTTAACTTGGGCGAAGCGAATTCGCAGCCAAGCCCCCGAGTGAGAGGGATGCTCTTCACTCGGAGTAGCATTTTAACTTGGGCGAAGCGGATTCGCAGCCAAGAACCCGAGTGAGAGGGATGCTCTTCACTCGGAGTAGCGTTTTAACTTGGGCAAAGTGGATTCGCAGCCAAGCTTCCGAGTGAGAGGGATGCTCTTCACTCGGAGTAGCGTTTTAACTTGGACGAAGCGGATTCGCAGCCAAGCCTCCGAGTGAGAGGGATGCTCTTCACTCGGAGTAGCGTTTTAACTTGGGCGAAGCGGATTCGGAGCCAAGCCCCCGAGTGAGAGGGATGCTCTTCACTCGGAGTAGTGTTTTAACTTGGGCGAAGCGGATTCGCAGCCAAGCCTCCGAGTGAGAGGGATGCTCTTCCCTCGGAGTAGCCTTTTAACTTGCGCGAAACGGATTCGCAGCCAAGCCTCCGAGTGAGAGGGATGCTCTTCACTCGGAGTAGTGTTTTAACTTGGGCGAAGCGGATTCGCAGCCAAGCCCCCGAGTGAGAGGGATGCTCTTCACTCGGAGTAGCATTTTAACTTGGGCGAAGCGGATTCGCAGCCGAGCCTCCGAGTGAGAGGGATGCTCTTCACTCGGAGTAGTGTTTTAACTTGGGCGAAGCGGATTCGCAGCCAAGCCCCCGAGTGAGAGGGATGCTCTTCACTTGGAGTAGCGTTTTAACTTGGGCGAAGCGGATTCGCAGCCAAGCCTCCGAGTGAGAGGGATGCTCTTCACTCGGAGTAGTGTTTTAACTTGGGCGAAGCGGATTCGCAGCCAAGCCCCCGAGTGAGAGGGATGCTCTTCACTTGGAGTAGCGTTTTAACTTGGGCGAAGCGGATTCACAGCCAAGCCTCCGAGTGAGAGGGATGCTCTTCACTCGGAGTAGTGTTTTAACTTGGGCGAAGCGGATTCGCAGCGAAGCCCCCGAGTGAAAGGGATGCTCTTCACTCGGAGTAGCATTTTAACTTGGGCGAAGCGGATTCGCAGACAAGCCCCCGAGTGAGAGGGGTGCTCTTTACTCGGAGTAGCGTTTTAACTTGGGCGAAGCGGATTCACAGCCAAGCCCTCAAGTGAGAGGGATGCTCTTCACTCAGAGTTGGCGTTTTAACTTGGGCGAAGCGGATTCGCAGCCAAGCCTCCGAGTGAGAGGGATGCTCTTCACTCGGAGTAGCGTTTTAACTTGGGCGAAGCGGATTCGCAGCCAAGCCTCCGAGTGAGAGGGATGCTCTTCACTCGGAGTGGTGTTTTAACTTGGGCGAAGCGGATTCGCATCCAAGCCCCCGAGTGAGAGGGATGCTCTTCACTCGGAGTAGCATTTTAACTTGGGCGAAGCGGATTCGCAGCCAAGCCTCCGAGTGAGAGGGATGCTCTTCACTCGGAGTAGCGTTTTAACTTGGGCGAAGCAGATTCGCAGCGAAGCCCCCGAGTGAGAGGGATGCTCTTAAATCGGAGTAGTGTTTTAACTTGGGCGAAGCGGATTCGCAGCCAAGCCCCCGAGTGAGAGGGATGCTCTTCACTCGGAGTAGCATTTTAACTTGGGCGAAGCGGATTCGCAGCCAAGCCTCCGAGTGAGAGGGGTGCTCTTCACTCGGAGTAGCGTTTTAACTTGGGCGAAGCTGATTCACAGCCAAGCCCTCAAGTGAGAGGGATGCTCTTCACTCGGAGTTGGCGTTTTAACTTGGGCGAAGCGGATTCGCAGCCAAGCCTCCGAGTGAGAGGGATGCTCTTCACTCGGAGTAGCGTTTTAACTTGGGCGAAGCGGATTCGCAGCCAAGCCTCGGAGTGAGAGGGATGCTCTTCACTCGGAGTGGTGTTTTAACTTGGGCGAAGCGGATTCGCATCCAAGCCCCCGAGTGAGAGGGATGCTCTTCACTCGGAGTAGCATTTTAACTTGGGCGAAGCGGATTCGCAGCCAAGCCTCCGAGTGAGAGGGATGCTCTTCACTCGGAGTAGCATTTTAACTTGGGCGAAGCGGATTCGCAGCCAAGCCCCCGAGTGAGAGGGATGCTCTTCACTTGGAGTAGCGTTTTAACTTGGGCGAAGCGGATTCGCAGCCAAGCCTCCGAGTGAGAGGGATGCTCTTCACTCGGAGTAGTGTTTTAACTTGGGCGAAGCGGATTCGCAGCCAAGCCCCCGAGTGAGAGGGATGCTCTTCACTCGGAGTAGCATTTTAACTTAGGCGAAGCGGATTCGCAGCCAAGAACCCGAGTGAGAGGGATGCTCTTCACTCGGAGTAGCGTTTTAACTTGGGCGAAGCGGATTCGCAGCCAAGCCTCCGAGTGAGAGGGATGCTCTTCACTCGGAGTAGTGTTTTAACTTGGGCGAAGCGGATTCGCAGCCAAGCCCTCGAGTGAGAGGGATGCTCTTCACTCGGAGTAGCATTTTAACTTGGGCGAAGCGGATTCGCAGCCAAGCCTCCGAGTGAGAGGAATGCTCTTCACTCGGAGTAGCGTTTTAACTTGGGCGAAGCGGATTTGCAGCCAAGCCCCCGAGTGAGAGGGATGCTCTTCACTCGGAGTAGCGTTTTAACTTGGGCGAAGCAGATTCGCAGCCAAGCCTCCGAGTGAGAGGTATGCTCTTCACTCGGAGTAGTGTTTTAACTTGGGCGAAGCGGATTCGCAGTCAAGCCCCCGAGTGAGAGGGATGCTCTTCACTCGGAGTAGCATTTTAACTTGGGCGAAGCGGATTCGCAGCCAAGCCTCCGAGTGAGAGGGATGCTCTTCACTCGGAGTAGCATTTTAACTTGGGCGAAGCGGATTCGGAGCCAAGCCCCCGAGTGAGAGGGATGCTCTTCACTCGGAGTAGTGTTTTAACTTGGGCGAAGCGGATTCGCAGCCAAGCCTCCGAGTGAGAGGGATGCTCTTCACTCGGAGTAGCGTTTTAACTTGCGCGAAACGGATTCGCAGCCAAGCCTCCGAGTGAGAGGGATGCTCTTCACTCGGCGTAGTGTTTTAACTTGGGCGAAGCGGATTCGCAGCCAAGCCCCCGAGTGAGAGGGATGCTCTTCACTCGGAGTAGCATTTTAACTTGGGCGAAGCGGATTCGCAGCCAAGCCTCCGAGTGAGAGGGATGCTCTTCACTCAGAGTAGTGTTTTAACTTGGACGAAGTGGATTCGCAGCCAAGCTTCCGAGTGAGAGGGATGCTCTTCACTCGGAGTAGCGTTTTAACTTGGACGAAGTGGATTCGCAGCCAAGCCTCCGAGTGAGAGGGATGCTCTTCACTCGGAGTAGCGTTTTAACTTGGGCGAAGCGGATTCGGAGCCAAGCCCCCGAGTGAGAGGGATGCTCTTCACTCGGAGTAGTGTTTTAACTTGGGCGAAGCGGATTCGCAGCCAAGCCTCCGAGTGAGAGGGATGCTCTTCCCTCGGAGTAGCCTTTTAACTTGCGCGAAACGGATTCGCAGCCAAGCCTCCGAGTGAGAGGGATGCTCTTCACTCGGAGTAGTGTTTTAACTTGGGCGAAGCGGATTCGCAGCCAAGCCCCCGAGTGAGAGGGATGCTCTTCACTCGGAGTAGCATTTTAACTTGGGCGAAGCGGATTCGCAGCCGAGCCTCCGAGTGAGAGGGATGCTCTTCACTCGGAGTAGTGTTTTAACTTGGGCGAAGCGGATTCGCAGCCAAGCCCCCGAGTGAGAGGGATGCTCTTCACTTGGAGTAGCGTTTTAACTTGGGCGAAGCGGATTCGCAGCCAAGCCTCCGAGTGAGAGGGATGCTCTTCACTCGGAGTAGTGTTTTAACTTGGGCGAAGCGGATTCGCAGCCAAGCCCCCGAGTGAGAGGGATGCTCTTCACTTGGAGTAGCGTTTTAACTTGGGCGAAGCGGATTCACAGCCAAGCCTCCGAGTGAGAGGGATGCTCTTCACTCGGAGTAGTGTTTTAACTTGGGCGAAGCGGATTCGCAGCGAAGCCCCCGAGTGAAAGGGATGCTCTTCACTCGGAGTAGCATTTTAACTTGGGCGAAGCGGATTCGCAGACAAGCCCCCGAGTGAGAGGGGTGCTCTTTACTCGGAGTAGCGTTTTAACTTGGGCGAAGCGGATTCACAGCCAAGCCCTCAAGTGAGAGGGATGCTCTTCACTCAGAGTTGGCGTTTTAACTTGGGCGAAGCGGATTCGCAGCCAAGCCTCCGAGTGAGAGGGATGCTCTTCACTCGGAGTAGCGTTTTAACTTGGGCGAAGCGGATTCGCAGCCAAGCCTCCGAGTGAGAGGGATGCTCTTCACTCGGAGTGGTGTTTTAACTTGGGCGAAGCGGATTCGCATCCAAGCCCCCGAGTGAGAGGGATGCTCTTCACTCGGAGTAGCATTTTAACTTGGGCGAAGCGGATTCGCAGCCAAGCCTCCGAGTGAGAGGGATGCTCTTCACTCGGAGTAGCGTTTTAACTTGGGCGAAGCAGATTCGCAGCGAAGCCCCCGAGTGAGAGGGATGCTCTTAAATCGGAGTAGTGTTTTAACTTGGGCGAAGCGGATTCGCAGCCAAGCCCCCGAGTGAGAGGGATGCTCTTCACTCGGAGTAGCATTTTAACTTGGGCGAAGCGGATTCGCAGCCAAGCCTCCGAGTGAGAGGGGTGCTCTTCACTCGGAGTAGCGTTTTAACTTGGGCGAAGCTGATTCACAGCCAAGCCCTCAAGTGAGAGGGATGCTCTTCACTCGGAGTTGGCGTTTTAACTTGGGCGAAGCGGATTCGCAGCCAAGCCTCCGAGTGAGAGGGATGCTCTTCACTCGGAGTAGCGTTTTAACTTGGGCGAAGCGGATTCGCAGCCAAGCCTCGGAGTGAGAGGGATGCTCTTCACTCGGAGTGGTGTTTTAACTTGGGCGAAGCGGATTCGCATCCAAGCCCCCGAGTGAGAGGGATGCTCTTCACTCGGAGTAGCATTTTAACTTGGGCGAAGCGGATTCGCAGCCAAGCCTCCGAGTGAGAGGGATGCTCTTCACTCGGAGTAGCATTTTAACTTGGGCGAAGCGGATTCGCAGCCAAGCCCCCGAGTGAGAGGGATGCTCTTCACTTGGAGTAGCGTTTTAACTTGGGCGAAGCGGATTCGCAGCCAAGCCTCCGAGTGAGAGGGATGCTCTTCACTCGGAGTAGTGTTTTAACTTGGGCGAAGCGGATTCGCAGCCAAGCCCCCGAGTGAGAGGGATGCTCTTCACTCGGAGTAGCATTTTAACTTAGGCGAAGCGGATTCGCAGCCAAGAACCCGAGTGAGAGGGATGCTCTTCACTCGGAGTAGCGTTTTAACTTGGGCGAAGCGGATTCGCAGCCAAGCCTCCGAGTGAGAGGGATGCTCTTCACTCGGAGTAGTGTTTTAACTTGGGCGAAGCGGATTCGCAGCCAAGCCCTCGAGTGAGAGGGATGCTCTTCACTCGGAGTAGCATTTTAACTTGGGCGAAGCGGATTCGCAGCCAAGCCTCCGAGTGAGAGGAATGCTCTTCACTCGGAGTAGCGTTTTAACTTGGGCGAAGCGGATTTGCAGCCAAGCCCCCGAGTGAGAGGGATGCTCTTCACTCGGAGTAGCGTTTTAACTTGGGCGAAGCAGATTCGCAGCCAAGCCTCCGAGTGAGAGGTATGCTCTTCACTCGGAGTAGTGTTTTAACTTGGGCGAAGCGGATTCGCAGTCAAGCCCCCGAGTGAGAGGGATGCTCTTCACTCGGAGTAGCATTTTAACTTGGGCGAAGCGGATTCGCAGCCAAGCCTCCGAGTGAGAGGGATGCTCTTCACTCGGAGTAGCATTTTAACTTGGGCGAAGCGGATTCGGAGCCAAGCCCCCGAGTGAGAGGGATGCTCTTCACTCGGAGTAGTGTTTTAACTTGGGCGAAGCGGATTCGCAGCCAAGCCTCCGAGTGAGAGGGATGCTCTTCACTCGGAGTAGCGTTTTAACTTGCGCGAAACGGATTCGCAGCCAAGCCTCCGAGTGAGAGGGATGCTCTTCACTCGGCGTAGTGTTTTAACTTGGGCGAAGCGGATTCGCAGCCAAGCCCCCGAGTGAGAGGGATGCTCTTCACTCGGAGTAGCATTTTAACTTGGGCGAAGCGGATTCGCAGCCACGCCCCCGAGTGAGAGGGATGCTCTTCACTCGGAGTAGCATTTTAACTTCGGCGAAGCGGATTCGCAGCCAAGCCTCCGAGTGAGAGGGATACTCTTCACTCGGAGTAGTGTTTTAACTTGGGCGAAGCGGATTCGCAGCCAAGCCCCCAAGTGAGAGGGATGCTCTTCACTCGGAGTAGCATTTTAACTTGGGCGAAGCGGATTCGCAGCCAAGCCCCCGAGTGAGAGGGATGCTCTTCACTTGGAGTAGCGTTTTAACTTGGGCGAAGCGGATTCACAGCCAAGCCTCCGAGTGAGAGGGATGCTCTTCACTCGGAGTAGTGTTTTAACTTGGGCGAAGCGGATTCGCAGCCAAGCCCCCGAGTGAGAGGGATGCTCTTCACTCGGAGTAGCATTTTAACTTGGGCGAAGCAGATTCGCAGCCAAGCCCCCGAGTGAGAGGGATGCTCTTCACTCGGAGTAGTGTTTTAACTTCGGCGAAGCAGATTCGCAGCCAAGCCCACGAGTGAGAGGGCTGGTCTTCACTCGGAGTAGCATTTTAACTTGGGCGAAGCGGATTCGCAGCCAAGCCTCCGAGTGAGAGGGATGCTCTTCACTCGGAGTAGGGTTTTAACTTGGGCGAAGCGGATTCGCAGCCAAGCCCCCGAGTGAGAGGGATGCTCTTCACTCGGAGTAGCGTTTTAACTTGGGCGAAGCAGATTCACCGCCAAGCCTCCGAGTGAGAGGGATGCTCTTCACTCGGAGTAGGGTTTTAACTTGGGCTAAGCGGATTCGCAGTCAAGCCCCCGAGTGAGAGGCATGCTCTTCACTCGGAGTAGCATTTTAACTTGGGCGAAGCGGATTCGCAGCCAAGCCTCCGAGTGAGAGGGATGCTCTTCACTCGGACTAGCATTTTAACTTGGGCGAAGCGGATTCGCAGCCAAGCCCCCGAGTGAGAGGGATGCTCTTCACTCGGAGTAGCATTTTAACTTGCGCGAAGCGGATTCGCAGCCAAGCCCCCGAGTGAGAGGGATGCTCTTCACTCGGAGTAGCGTTTTAACTTGGGCGAAGCGGATTCGCAGCCAAGCCTCCGAGTGAGAGGGATGCTCTTCACTCGGAGTAGTGTTTTAACTTGGGCGAAGTGGATTCGCAGCCAAGCCCCCGAGTGAGAGGGATGCTCTTCACTCGGAGTAGCATTTTAACTTGGGCGAAGCGGATTCGCAGCCAAGCCTCCGAGTGAGAGAGATGCTCTTCACTCGGAGTAGCGTTTTAACTTGGGCGAAGCGGATTCGCAGCCATGCCGCCGAGTGAGAGGGATGCTCTTCACTCGGAGTAGCGTTTTAACTTGGGCGAAGCGGATTCGTAGCCAAGCCTCCAAGTGAGAGGGATGCTCTTCACTCGGAGTAGTGTTTTAACTTGGGCGAAGCGGATTCGCAGTCAAGCCCCCCGAGTGAGAGGGATGCTCTTCACTCGGAGTAGCATTTTAACATGGGCGAAGCGGATTCGCGGCCAAGCCTCCGAGTGAGAGGGATGCTCTTCACTCGGAGTAGCGTGTTAACTTGGGCGAAAACAGGTTCGCGGCCAAGTTGAAAAGCGTAAAACCACTGGGGGTTGTAAGCCAGAGAATGCGTACGAGTGAATCGATCGTGGAACTGGAAAAGTCATGCTTTTATTCATCAAGTATCACTCGAGTACTTTTATTACACCTCATCATCTTCCCGAGTGAGAGGGTCTCTCGTCACTCGGAGTAGGTTTTTCCCTTTGCCGTTACGGAGGCGATCCTCTTCCTCACCGTTGGCGTATCTAGTGGCAATTTCCATCATCTTGCTAAAAGACATATCTCCTGTCCGACCAAACTTCAAGTAGAGCTCTCTGTATCTAACGCCGGCCTTGAAGGCGCAAACAGCTTGGTTCTCGGAAACACCTTCCACTTTGTGATGAAGAGTGGTCCAACGCTGAATGTAACCCCTCAAAGTTTCATTCGGTTCCTGAACACAATGCTGCATCTCGGAGTAGTGTTTTAACTTGGGCGAAGCGGATTCGCAGCCAAGCCTCCGAGTGAGAGGGATGCTCTTCACTCGGAGTAGTGTTTTAACTTGGGCGAAGCGGATTCGCAGCCAAGCCCCCGAGTGAGAGGGATGCTCTTCACTCGGAGTAGCATTTTAACTTGGGCGAAGCGGATTCGCAGCCAAGCCTCCGAGTGAGAGGGATGCTCTTCACTCGGAGTAGTGTTTTAACTTGGGCGAAGCGGATTCGCAGCCAAGCCCCCGAGTGAGAGGGATGCTCTTCACTCGGAGTAGCATTTTAACTTGGGCGAAGCGGATTCGCAGCCAAGAACCCGAGTGAGAGGGATGCTCTTCACTCGGAGTAGCGTTTTAACTTGGGCGAAGCGGATTCGCTGCCAAGCCTCCGAGTGAGAGGGATGCTCTTCACTCGGAGTAGTGTTTTAACTTGGGCGAAGCGGATTCGCAGCCAAGCCCCCGAGTGAGAGGGATGCTCTTCACTCGGAGTAGCGTTTTAACTTGGGCGAGGCGGATTCGCAGCCAAGCCTCCGAGTGAGAGGAATGCTCTTCACTCGGAGTAGTGTTTTAACTTGGGCGAAGCAGATTCGCAGCCAAGCCCCCGAGTGAGAGGGATGCTCTTCACTCGGAGTAGCGTTTTAACTTGGGCGAAGCGGATTCGCAGCCAAGCCTCCGAGTGAGAGGGATGCTCTTCACTCGGAGTAGGGTTTTAACTTGGGCGAAGCGGATTCGCAGCCAAGCCCCCGAGTGAGAGGGATGCTCTTCACTCGGAGTAGCATTTTAACTTGGGCGAAGGGGATTCGCAGCCAAGCCTCCGAGTGAGAGGGATGCTCTTCACTTGGAGTAGTGTTTTAACTTGGGCGAAGCGGATTCGCAGCCAAGCCCCCGAGTGAGAGGGATGCTCTTCACTCGGAGTAGCATTTTAACTTGGGCGAAGCGGATTCGCAGCCAAGAACCCGAGTGAGAGGGATGCTCTTCAATCGGAGTAGCGTTTTAACTTGGGCGAAGCGGATTCGCTGCCAAGCCTCCGAGTGAGAGGGATGCTCTTCACTCGGAGTAGCGTTTTAACTTGGGCGAAGCGGATTCGCAGCCAAGCCCCCGAGTGAGAGGGATGCTCTTCACTCGGAGTAGCATTTTAACTTGGGCGAAGCGGATTCGCAGCCAAGCCTCCGAGTGAGAGGGATGTTCTTCACTCGGAGTAGCGTTTTAACTTGGGCGAAGCGGATTGGCAGCCAAGCCCCCGAGTGAGAGGGATGCTCTTCACTCGGAGTAGCGTTTTAACTTGGGCGAAGCAGATTCGCAGACAAGCCTCCGAGTGAGAGGTATGCTCTTCACTCGGAGTAGTGTTTTAACTTGGGCGAAGCGGATTCGCAGTCAAGCCCCCGAGTGAGAGGGATGCTCTTCACTCGGAGTAGCATTTTAACTTGGGCGAAGCGGATTCGCAGCCAAGCCTCCGAGTGAGAGGGATGCTCTTCACTCGGAGTAGCGTTTTAACTTGGGCGAAGCGGATTCGCAGCCAAGCCCCCGAGTGAGAGGGATGCTCTTCACTCGGAGTAGTGTTTTAACTTGGGCGAAGTGGATTCGCAGCCAAGCCTCCGAGTGAGAGGGATGCTCTTCACTCGGAGTAGCGTTTTAACTTGGGCGAAGCGGATTCTCAGCCAAGCCTCCGAGTGAGAGGGATGCTCTTCACTCGGAGTAGTGTTTTAACTTGGGCGAAGCGGATTCGCAGCCAAGCCCCCGAGTGAGAGGGATGCTCTTCACTCGGAGTAGCATTTTAACTTGGGCGAAGCGGATTCGCAGCCAAGCCTCCGAGTGAGAGGGATGCTCTTCACACGGAGTAGCGTTTTAACTTGGGCGAAGCGGATTCGCAGCCAAGCCCCCGAGTGAGAGGGATGCTCTTCACTCGGAGTAGTGTTTTAACTTGGGCGAAGCGGATTCGCAGCCAAGCCTCCGAGTGAGAGGGATGCTCTTCACTCGGAGTAGCGTTTTAACTTGGGCGAAGCGGATTCTCAGCCAAGCCTCCGAGTGAGAGGGATGCTCTTCACTCGGAGTAGGGTTTTAACTTGGGCGAAGCGGATTCGCAGCCAAGCCCCCGAGTGAGAGGGATGCTCTTCACTCGGAGTAGCATTTTAACTTGGGCGAAGCGGATTCGCAGCAAGCCTCCGAGTGAGAGGGATGCTCTTCACACGGAGTAGCGTTTTAACTTGGGCGAAGCGGATTCGCAGCCAAGCCCCCGAGTGAGAGGGATGCTCTTCACTCGGAGTAGGGTTTTAACTTGGGCGAAGCGGATTCGCAGCCAAGCCTCCGAGTGAGAGGGATGCTCTTCACTCGGAGTAGCGTTTTAACTTGGGCGAAGCGGATTCTCAGCCAAGCCTCCGAGTGAGAGGGATGCTCTTCACTCGGAGTAGTGTTTTAACTTGGGCGAAGCGGATTCGCAGCCAAGCCCCCGAGTGAGAGGGATGCTCTTCACTCGGAGTAGTGTTTTAACTTGGGCGAAGCGGATTCGCAGCCAAGCCTCCGAGTGAGAAGGATGCTCTTCACTAGGAGTAGTGTTTTAACTTGGGCGAAGCGGATTCGCAGCCAAGCCCTCGAGTGAGAGGGATGCTCTTCACTCGGAGTAGCATTTTAACTTGGGCGAAGCGGATTCGCAGCCAAGCCTCCGAGTGAGAGGGGTGCTCTTCACTCGGAGTAGCGTTTTAACTTGGGCGAAGCGGATTCACAGCCAAGCCCCCAAGTGAGAGGGATGCTCTTCACTCGGAGTTGGCGTTTTAACTTGGGCGAAGCGGATTCGCAGCCAAGCCTCCGAGTGAGAGGGATGCTCTTCACTCGGAGTAGCGTTTTAACTTGGGCGAAGCGGATTCGCAGCCAAGCCTCCGAGTGAGAGGGATGCTCTTCACTCGGAGTAGTGTTTTAACTTGGGCGAAGCGGATTCGCATCCAAGCCCCCGAGTGAGAGGGATGCTCTTCACTCGGAGTAGCATTTTAACTTGGGCGAAGCGGATTCGCAGCCAAGCCTTCGAGTGAGAGGGATGCTCTTCAGTCGGAGTAGCGTTTTAACTTGGGCGAAGCAGATTCGCAGCCAAGCCCCCGAGTGAGAGGGATGCTCTTCACTCGGAGTAGCCTTTTAACTTGGGCGAAGCGGATTCGCAGCCAAGCCTCCGAGTGAGAGGGATGCTCTTCACTCGGAGTAGCGTTTTAACTTGGGCGAAGCTGATTTGCAGCCAAGCCCCCGAGTGAGAGGGATGCTCTTCACTCGGAGTAGCGTTTTAACTTGGGCGAAGCAGATTCGCAGCCAAGCCTCCGAGTGAGAGGTATGCTCTTCACTCGGAGTAGTGTTTTAACTTGGGCGAAGCGGATTCGCAGTCAAGCCCCCGAGTGAGAGGGATACTCTTCACTCGGAGTAGCGTTTTAACTTGGGCGAAGCGGATTCGTAGCCAAGCCTCCAAGTGAGAGGGATGCTCTTCACTCGGAGTAGTGTTTTAACTTGGGCGAAGCGGATTCGCAGTCAAGCCCCCCGAGTGAGAGGGATGCTCTTCACTCGGATTAGCATTTTAACTTGGGCGAAGCGGATTCGCGGCCAAGCCTCCGAGTGAGAGGGATGCTCTTCACTCGGAGTAGCGTGTTAACTTGGGCGAAAACAGGTTCGCGGCCAAGTTGAAAAGCGTAAAACCACTGGGGGTTGTAAGCCAGAGAATGCGTACGAGTGAATCCAACGTGGAACTGGAAAAGTCATGCTTTTATTCATCAAGTATCACTCGAGTACTTTTATTACACCTCATCATCTTCCCGAGTGAGAGGGTCTGTCGTCACTCGGAGTAGGTTTTTCCCTTTGCCGTTACGGAGGCGATCCTCTTCCTCACCGTTGGCGTATCTAGTGGCAATTTCCATCATCTTGCTAAAAGACATATCTCCTGTCCGACCAAACTTCAAGTAGAGCTCTCTGTATCTAACGCCGGCCTTGAAGGCGCAAACAGCTTGGTACTCGGAAACACCTTCCACTGTGTGATGAAGAGTGGTCCAACGCTGAATGAAACCCCTCAAAGTTTCATTCGGTTCCTGAACACAATGCTTCAACTCGGAGTAGTGTTTTAACTTGGGCGAAGCGGATTCGCAGCCAAGCCTCCGAGTGAGGGGGATGCTCTTCACTCGGAGTAGTGTTTTAACTTGGGCGAAACGGATTCGCAGCCAAGCCCCCGAGTGAGAGGGATGCTTTTCACTCGGAGTAGCATTTTAACTTGGGCGAAGCGGATTCGCAGCCAAGCCTCCGAGTGAGAGGGATGCTCTTCACTCGGAGTAGTGTTTTAACTTGGGCGAAGCGGATTCGCAGCCAAGCCCCCGAGTGAGAGGGATGCTCTTCACTCGGAGTAGCATTTTAACTTGGGCGAAGCGGATTCGCAGCCAAGAACCCGAGTGAGAGGGATGCTCTTCACTCGGAGTAGCGTTTTAACTTGGGCGAAGCGGATTCGCTGCCAAGCCTCCGAGTGAGAGGGATGCTCTTCACTCGGAGTAGTGTTTTAACTTGGGCGAAGCGGATTCGCAGCCAAGCCCCCGAGTGAGAGGGATGCTCTTCACTCGGAGTAGCGTTTTAACTTGGGCGAAGCGGATTCGCAGCCAAGCCTCCGAGTGAGAGGGATGTTCTTCACTCGGAGTAGCGTTTTAACTTGGGCGAAGCAGATTCGCAGCCAAGCCCCCGAGTGAGAGGGATGCTCTTCACTCGGAGTAGCGTTTTAACTTGGGCGAAGCGGATTCGCAGCCAAGCCTCCGAGTGAGAGGGATGCTCTTCACTCGGAGTAGTGTTTTAACTTGGGCGAAGCAGATTCGCAGCCAAGCCCCCGAGTGAGAGGGATGCTCTTCACTCGGAGTAGCGTTTTAACTTGGGCGAAGCGGATTCGCAGCCAAGCCTCCGAGTGAGAGGGATGCTCTTCACTCGGAGTAGTGTTTTAACTTGGGCGAAGCGGATTCGCAGCCAAGCCCCCGAGTGAGAGGGATGCTCTTCACTCGGAGTAGCATTTTATCTTGGGCGAAGCGGATTCGCAGCCAAGCCTCCGAGTGAGAGGGATGCTCTTCACTCGGAGTAGTGTTTTAACTTGGGCGAAGCGGATTCGCAGCCAAGCCCCCGAGTGAGAGGGATGCTCTTCACTCGGAGTAGCATTTTAACTTGGGCGAAGCGGATTCGCAGCCAAGAACCCGAGTGAGAGGGATGCTCTTCACTCGGAGTAGCGTTTTAACTTGGGCGAAGCGGATTCGCTGCCAAGCCTCCGAGTGAGAGGGATGCTCTTCACTCGGAGTAGTGTTTTAACTTGGGCGAAGCGGATTCGCAGCCAAGCCCCCGAGTGAGAGGGATGCTCTTCACTCGGAGTAGCATTTTAACTTGGGCGAAGCGGATTCGCAGCCAAGCCTCCGAGTGAGAGGGATGCTCTTCACTCGGAGTAGCGTTTTAACTTGGGCGAAGCGGATTCGCAGCCAAGCCCCCGAGTGAGAGGGATGCTCTTCACTCGGATTAGTGTTTTAAGTTGGGCGAAGCGGATTCGCAGCCAAGCCTCCGAGTGAGAGGGATGCTCTTCACTCGGAGTAGCGTTTTAACTTGGGCGAAGCGGATTCTCAGCCAAGCCTCCGAGTGAGAGGGATGCTCTTCACTCGGAGTAGTGTTTTAACTTGGGCGAAGCGGATTCGCAGCCAAGCCCCCGAGTGAGAGGGATGCTCTTCACTCAGAGTAGCATTTTAACTTGGGCGAAGCGGATTCACAGCCAAGCCTCCGAGTGAGAGGGATGCTCTTCACACGGAGTAGCGTTTTAACTTGGGCGAAGCGGATTCGCAGCCAAGCCCCCGAGTGAGAGGGATGCTCTTCACTCGGAGTAGTGTTTTAACTTGGGCGAAGCGGATTCGTAGCCACGCCTCCGAGTGAGAGGGATGCTCTTCACTCGGAGTAGCGTTTTAACTTGGGCGAAGCGGATTCTCAGCCAAGCCTCCGAGTGAGAGGGATGCTCTTCACTCGGAGTAGTGTTTTAACTTGGGCGAAGCGGATTCGCAGCCAAGCCCCCGAGTGAGAGGGATGCTCTTCACTCGGAGTAGCATTTTAACTTGGGCGAAGCGGATTCGCAGCCAAGCCTCCGAGTGAGAGGGATGCTCTTCACACGGAGTAGCGTTTTAACTTGGGCGAAGCGGATTCGCAGCCAAGCCCCCGAGTGAGAGGGATGCTCTTCACTCGGAGTAGTGTTTTAACTTGGGCGAAGCGGATTCGCAGCCAAGCCTCCGAGTGAGAGGGATGCTCTTCACTCGGAGTAGCGTTTTAACTTGGGCGAAGCGGATTCTCAGCCAAGCCTCCGAGTGAGAGGGATGCTCTTCACTCGGAGTAGTTTTTTAACTTGGGCGAAGCGGATTCGCATCCAAGCCCCCGAGTGAGAGGGATGCTCTTCACTCGGAGTAGTGTTTTAACTTGGGCGAAGCGGATTCGCAGCCAAGCCTCCGAGTGAGAGGGATGCTCTTCACTCGGAGTAGCGTTTTAACTTGGGCGAAGCAGATTCGCAGCAAGCCCCCGAGTGAGAGGGATGCTCTTCACTCGGAGTAGCCTTTTAACTTGGGCGAAGCGGATTCGGAGCCAAGCCTCCGAGTGAGAGGGATGCTCTTCACTCGGAGTAGCGTTTTAACTTGGGCGAAGTTGATTTGCAGCCAAGCCCCCGAGTGAGAGGGATGCTCTTCACTCGGAGTAGCGTTTTAACTTGGGCGAAGCAGATTCGCAGCCAAGCCTCCGAGTGAGAGGTATGCTCTTCACTCGGAGTAGCGTTTTAACTTGGGCGAAGCGGATTCGTAGTCAAGCCCCCGAGTGAGAGGGATGCTCTTCACTCGGAGTAGCATTTTAACTTGGGCGAAGCGGATTCGCAGCCAAGCCTCCGAGTGAGAGGGATGCTCTTCACTCGGAGTAGCGTTTTAACTTGGGCGAAGCGGATTCGCAGCCAAGAACCCGAGTGAGAGGGATGCTCTTCACTCGGAGTTGCGTTTTAACTTGGGCGAAGCGGATTCGCAGCCAAGCCTCCGAGTGAGAGGGATGCTCTTCACTCGGAGTAGGGTTTTAACTTGGGCGAAGCGGATTCGCAGCCAAGCCCCCGAGTGAGAGGGATGCTCTTCACTCGGAGTAGCATTTTAACTTGGGCGAAGCGGATTCGCAGCCAAGCCTCCGAGTGAGAGGGATGCTCTTCACTCGGAGTAGCGTTTTAACTTGGGCGAAGCGGATTTGCAGCCAAGCCCCCGAGTGAGAGGGATGCTCTTCACTCGGAGTAGCGTTTTAACTTGGGCGAAGCAGATTCGCAGCCAAGCCTCCGAGTGAGAGGTATGCTCTTCACTCGGAGTAGTGTTTTAACTTGGGCGAAGCGGATTCGCAGTCAAGCCCCCGAGTGAGAGGGATGCTCTACTCTCGGAGTAGCATTTTAACTTGGGCGAAGCGGATTCGCGGCCAAGCCTCCGAGTGAGAGGTATGCTCTTCACTCGGAGTAGCGTGTTAACTTGGGCGAAAACAGGTTCGCGGCCAAGTTGAAAAGCGTAAAACCACTGGGGGTTGTAAGCCAGAGAATGCGTACGAGTGAATCCAACGTGGAACTGGAAAAGTCATGCTTTTATTCATCAAGTATCACTCGAGTACTTTTATTACACCTCATCATCTTCCCGAGTGAGAGGGTCTCTCGTCACTCGGAGTAGGTTTTTCCCTTTGCCGTTACGGAGGCGATCCTCTTCCTCGCCGTTGGCGTATCTAGTGGCAATTTCCATCATCTTGCTAAAAGACATATCTCCTGTCCGACCAAACTTCACTTAGAGCTCTCTGTATCTAACGCCGGCCTTGAAGACGCAAACAGCTTGGTGCTCGGAAACACCTTCCACTGTGTGATGAAGAGTGGTCCAACGCTGAATGTAACCCCTCAAAGTTTCATTCGGTTCCTGAACACAATGCTGCAACTCGGACAAACCAGCAGGACGCTTGCAAGTGCCTTCGAAACTTTTGACGAATACCCGGGCAAGATCCTCCCAGCAATAGATGCTAGAAGGAGCCAACTGATTCAGCCATGCTCGGGCCGAACCATCTAACATCAGAGACAGGTGCTTCATAGCTACGTTGTCGTTGCCTCCACCGATCTGCACAGCCACTCGGTAATCATCTAGCCAAGTTTCTGGCTTCGACTCGCCGGTGAATTAGTTAACCCCAGCTGCCAACCTGAAGTTGGGGGGAATCTCAGCAGATCGAATGGCTCTGCTAAAACACTCTGGACCCGAAACAACAGTACCGCTTCCACTCGGAAAATCTCTGTCATAGCTACCTCTGTTATACCTGCCCCTGTCGACCCGGCTCTGTACGAGAACTGATCTCGCGTCAAACCCAGGGTCCCGCTCATCACCGTATGGGCGCCTATCATCGTAGTGCTGGGGCACGTACGGACCACTCCGCGGAGGAGTGGGCACTCGACGGTGGTCATCACGGTGATGTCGAGGAGCGAACTGATCTCGCCTCTGATCTCTGAACTGATCATTACGATAGTCTCCGCCTCTGCGACACAGAGGTGACCCTGGACTGTGGGCCGATTGGACTGTGTCTGCTCTGGCTGATCTGCTGTGTATCCTGTTGCGTGACTGAGAGACAGCGGAGTTCTGCTGTCGAGCCGCCCCAAGCAGGGTTCGGATCTGCTCAAGACCTCTGCCAGCCTCAGAATCGGACGGCTGGATAGAATCCGCAATCCTAGCCGCTGTCGCAACGTTCTGGATCGGAGTACGGTATACCTGAAGGTTGTCGTCGACTGGAGGGAATAACTGACGCTATCGAGTGCGCTCGTCGAGTGTCCTCTGCATCTCTTCGAGGCGCGTGCGCTCCGCCAAAGTGGCCAGACGCGCAGCCTCCAGAGCCTGGGCCTCTGCAGTCGCGCTGACGATGGGGGTTTGGAGGACCTCCTCATCCCTGTGCTGCTGATCATTCGACGGACCGCCACGCTCGCGGCCGCCACGGCCATAGCTGGGTGGGCTCTGAAGAGAACCCGCCATGAAAACTTCTGCTGCTGGATCGCAGCTTTCACACTCGGAAGGGAGCTCCAAGCGATCCGACGCCGAATCGAACGCACCGTAAAGTGACTCGGCGGGCTCGATTGCCGCAATCTGCGGAGTCGACGCCTGGCACGCCGCCGCATGCCTCACCCATCGCTGGAGCCGCGAGCGACCAGATCGCTTGCAGCAGCGCACAGCGGGGAGAGTGAACGATGCTGGAGCCGATACGTACTGGGTCGACGTCTGCCGAAGAAGAACGCCGCATGAACTCGCGCTGAAGTGCGTCACCCCGTGAACAGGGAGAGCCTCAACGTCGAGAGGGGCTTCCTGGAGCCATGCGGAGTCGTCGGCGACGAAGGTGAGCGCACCGAGACGGATCTCGCGGCCCAGGACCAAACCGCCGCCGGAAGACATGATGCAGATGAAAAAAACGCAACCTCGCCGGAAATCGCTTAGACGCCGGCCCCACGGTGGGTGCCAACTGTCGTGGGAACGTGCCTGGCAGTAGAAGGTAGGGGTACGATAGGAGAGGGCAGAGTCCTAGCTGCGGCGAGGGTGTACACACGGATGTATGAGTTCAAGCCCCTCTCGTGGAGGTAATAGCCCTACGTCTCAGGTGCTCCGGAGAGGCTTTCTGTCGAGTGAAATGTATGTGTGTTACAGGGGGTGCGAACCCTTGAGCCAGAGGGGAGGGCGGCTTATATAGAGTGCGCTGCCCCTCATAAACACCAGGCAACCAAGGGTTCGATCGTGGTAATCAAGGTGAACGTTACTGGTAACATATGTAATAAATGCTACTTATGGCGACCAGTTGAACGGCTGCCCGTTGGCCTCCCTGGAGTGGCTTCTGGTCTTCTGCGGTCGACTGACTTCCGGTTCTTCCGAGTGAAAAGGCGACTGTCGAATGCTGGGACTTCCGAGTGGATTGCTGTCGAGTGACTCATGCACCGTGGTGATTTCAGTCGGAGTCTTCCTTGTAATCTTGTAATCTTTAAGTTTTCCAATGTGGTGTCCTTAGGTAGGGTATGTAGGTCAGGCCTAAGACCCTACCCTAGGTACACATCCTCGTCAGGCCCTACGATGGTCTGATACAGCGCCCGCTGCTCATCCAGGAAGCCAGGATCATCGGCCAGCATGTCTGCGACGGCATTGTCGTTCGCCCATTCGCCACTGATTTGTCCCTCCGTGTGCCGGCGCTCGTTAAGGAGACGAAGGTTGTTGCACAGGTCCTCCTGTGCATGCCGGAACGCCGAGATCGGCTGTGCTGGTAGCTCTTCCGCCATTACGACATTGAAGTGCGGCCTCACCTGCTCTATGGTGAACACGGATGAACTGGCGCGGGCGGTGGCGCCGGCTCCTGGTCGGAAGCCTCGTCCATCGTCTGGTCCTCGTCACTGATCTCAGCGAGCTCGGGCAAAGAAGACGGGATTAATTGCAAAAAATAAAAAAGGGACGGGATTAGAACGGAAGACCTGTGCTGTGTAGCAGCTTACTGCATCTACAGCTAGACACGGACCGATCAAGCCTCAAATTTGCTCATCTGCATCCGGATACCTCATACTAGAAATCTTAAATCCATAAAAGAATGCAAATGAAAAAACCTAAGTACTACGTAGATCAAGTATCCTAGTCATCGTCAGTGTCCAGCCCGTATGTCCACTATCTCCGTGCCCAGCGCCGGGTACATTGCCGGTGTCGATGCAATGAACGGGTGCGTTCGCCGCCCTGACTTATGCACCGGCGTACGGCGAAGCATGCATCTAGCATTGAGGCTTGACATAAGGTAAGCCAGAGAAGCCACTCTTTGTGAGATCAAGGTGAACAAAAACAAAGACCAAAGCCATCGGAGAAGCTCACAAGAGAACCTCCCTTGCCGGGCAGGCGAACCCGACAGGGTCGAGGTCACACCTACGAGCCCAGCCCTGCTATCCCGGCAGGGTCGCTGGGACCGCCAAAGCCGCAAGATAGGACCCCGGCAGGTCCTAGGCCTGCCGGCTCCTGCCAAGACGCCACCGCTCCACCTCATCGAACGCAAGTCATCAATCGATGCAATGGCACGCTCGCAAGCGGTTAGGTGGATCCTGTCAGACACGTGGCGCACCGCTGGACAAGAAGTTAGCTTTACTGACACCCGTCCAGATGGCGTGTCAAGCTAAGGCAGGGATGAGATGGATAGGTGGCGCGGCAGCTTGCCGGGCTTCAACCTCAGCACTACACCTAGCAGTGCATTTAATGCACTTTGTTCTCACTGCCAGAGTTAGGTATGATAACTCTGTTTAGCTGTCCAATCCCACCAGAATGACCATCTTGCCACAGTGGTCGCCCCTTTGTCTATAAAAGGAGTCCCGAGGCAACCTAGCAAGGGGTTCGAACACTTTCCACCCATGAACACTCGTACGCACGTCACTCTCCCCAAGGCATGCTTGCCGGGTTTGAGTATGTTGCACCTTCGTGTTCCTCCAGATCAATCCACCAAAAGCAGGAGTAGGGTTTTACGCTGCAAAGCGGCCCGAACCTGGGTAAAAGAGTGTTGTCCATCCCCGCGCTGGCCCTGTCATTTCTATTCTTTGTGCAACACGACTGTCCCCTTGACGAAGGACAAAGGGGCAACCCTGCCCCATAGGTGATCGAGCTTCCACGCCGACATCTTTGGCCCGCCAGGTAAGGGGCGCTGGCTTGTGCGAACCTGAAGCTGCAGCTAGCGCGTTGATCTTCATCGTCTTCCACATCGCCGATGGCTCCTAAGAAGAAAAGCGGCGCGGCGGCGCAAGCCTCAACTTCGAGGGCTCCTTCACCTGTAGTCGTGGGTGCCACGAGCACGCCGGCGCCGACGGGAGGAACGAGTAGCGCGGGTGGTACGATCCTCGTCGACAACACGCCTGTCGCCCCCATCGTCATTGGAGCGGAGGTTGGGTCTGTTGGGGGCCCCCAGCCTCCTCTTCCCTCCGGCGAGTACGCTTGATACGTCTGCAATGTATCTATTATTTTTGGTTGTTCCATGCTATGATATTATTATTCTTGGATATTTTTATTATCATTTTATACATTTTTATATCATTTTTGGGGACTAACCTATAAACTTAGTGCCACGTGCCAGTTCCTGTTTTCTGCCCTGTTTTTGTTTTACAGAAAATCAATATCAGATAAGATCGAATCATCCCAAACCTTTTTGGAGATTTTTTTTCTGGAGATAAGGATCATCAGGAACTTGGAGGCCAAGGAAGAAACGACTGGAGGGCCCCAAATGGTACCAGGGCACGCCCCGGGGGGGGGGCGCGCCCCCGTGCCATGTGGGCCCCTCCTTCCGCCATTTGCCCTACCTCCACCACTATAAATTTAAAACAATTCCAAAACCCTCAAGGGAGTCCATGAAATACTTTTTCCGCCGCCGCAAGCCTCTGTTCTCACGAGATCCCATCTGGAGGCCTTCTCCGGTACTCCGCCGGAGGGGGAACTCATCACGGAGGGGCTCTACATCAACCTTGCAGCCTCTCCGATGAAGCGTCAGTAGTTCACCATAGACCTACGGGTCCGTAGGTAGTAGCTAGATGGCTCTCTCTCTCTTTGTATTTCTCAATACAATGGTCTCCATGATCTTCATGGAGATCCATCCGATGTAATGACTTTGTGCGGTGTGTTTGTTGGGATCCGATGAATTGTGAGTTTATGATCAGATCTATCCTTGTTTTATTTGAGTTCTTCTCTGATCTCTTTTATGCATGATTTAGTATAGCCTTGTATTTCTTCTCCGAAGTTTTGGTTTGGTTTGGCCAACTAGATTAGATCTTCTTGCAATGGGGAGAGGTGCCCGGTAATGGGTTCAATCTTGCGGTGCTCAGTCCTAGTGACAGAAGGGGAATTGACACGCAAGTATTGTTGCCATTAAGGATAACAAGTTGGGATGAATTCTTATTTGCGTTTATCTTGACTACATCATGTCATCATTCTTAATGCATTACTTCGTTCTCTTGAACTTAATACACTAGATGCATGCTGGATAGCGGTCGATGTGTGAAGTAATAGTAGTAGATGCAGGCAGGAGTCGGTCTAATTGATTTGGATGTGATGCCTATATCATGATCATTGCCTTGGATAGCGTCATAATTATTTGCTTTTCTATCAATTGCCCAACAGTAATTTGTTTACCCACCGTATGCTATTTTCTTGAGAGACGCCTCTAGTGAACTCTACGGCCCACGGGTCTACTTTTACCATAAGATCTATCTTGGTTACTTATACAAAAATACCAAAAATACTTGCTGCACTTTTTTATCTTTTATTTATTTATCAATCTATCAATCGATCATATACCATTTAATCTCGTTACTTGACCGCCGAGAGATTGACAACCTCTCGTTTGCGTTGGGTGCGAGGATTTGCGTTTTGTGTGTAGGTGCTGTTTATCTGGTGTTGCTTGGATCTCCTACTGGATTGATAACCTTGGTTTCTTAACTGAGGGAAATACATACTCTACTGTGCTGCATCATCCTCTCCTCTTCGGGGATAAAAATCCAACGCAGTCTACAAGTAGCAGGAAGAATTTCTGGCGTCGTTGCCGGGGAGACATCATCAACATTACCAAGTACCTACACTCTCAACTCTTACCTTCGCATTTACTTTATTTCCCATTTGCCTCTCGTTTTCATCTCCCCCATTTCTAAAAAAAAATTACAAAAATATTTGCCTTTTCTTTTGCCACTTTTTGACTCTTTCTCTTGCCGTTTCTTTGTTCGCTTTTTATCATGGCTGAATCTAAAAGGGCTAAAAGTACTCTCCCAAGTTCTAGTGCCTTGGAGAGCCCTTCCGTCCTTCCAAAGCTCATAAATAATGATGCTAAGGGAAGGCCGTCCGAGGTTGCTAAGGAAAATTTGAATAATTTTGTTGAAGATGATCCAGGACTTTTTCGTTATTTGCTTGATGAATATTTGAAACAAGCTTGGGATAGATTGTTGAGAATTCAAGCTAGCACTATGCCTCAATATCATATTGAGCTGTTCTTAAGGAGTTTTTATGTTAGTTTGCCCTTTTCTCATAAACATGTTTTGGATTCTATATTTGAAAATGATTTTCTTGGGGGTGATGCCTTTGATACTTATGAAAAAATGAAAAACATATTTGGGCACTCCAAAGGGGAAATATTGAATCAACTACTCTTATGTGTTTTTATAAAAATGAACTAATCAAAGAGATGAAATCTAGTTTGGATGCAAATTTTCAAAGTGTGCTTAATCTTTCTTCTGCTATAAATGGTCATGTGGTTTCACAAAATAGAAAGATAGATGCTTTGGACAAGAAATTTTCTCTTTGCTTACAAAAAGAAATAACAACTCTCAACACTAAACTTGACCATTTATAAAATCTTATCAATGGCAAGGGAAGTGAAATTGGAGTTGCAAGTGCAATCACCGATGACAATACTTGAGGTATTGCTTTATGCCTAGCTAGGGGCGTAAAACGATAGCGCTTGTTGGAGGCAACCCAACGAATAAAATAAATTTTTATTCTTCACTTTTTGTTTCTGTTCTTTTGATTATCCTTTATTTTCCTCTGTTTTGAGTTGGTTTTTATATTTTAATTAGTGTTTGTGCCAAGTAAGACCTTTGGGATGATGTGGATGCTTGTGAATGCAATTCTGTGAAAAACAGAAACTTTGACGCCCAGTCCAGAATTTTTATAAATTTGTCAGAGCATCGAACGAGTCTGAATTTCTTACAGGTGATTTATATACAAATTGTCCACGTTGTCCTAATTTTTCAGAATTTTTTGAGTTACAGAAGTATGGCTTTTCGACAGATTGCTACAGACTGTTCTGTTTTTGACAGATTCTGTTTTCTATGCATTGTTTGCTTGTTTTGATGAAACTATGAATTGTATCGGGGGGTGCAAGCCATGGGAAAGTGATAACACAGTACCTATAATGCAAAATAAAATTTGAATGGGTTTTGAACAGTACTTATAATAGTAATTTGCTTGGTTATACTAACGGATCTCACGAAGGTTTTGTTGAGTTTTGTGTGATTGAAGTTTTCAAGTTTTGGGTGTGACGACGATGGATGAAGGAATGAAGAGATGCAAAAGCCTAAGCTTGTGGATGCCCAAGGCACCCCAAGGTAATATCTAAGGAGACTCAAGTGTCTAAGCTTGGGGATGCCTCGGAAGGCATCCCCTCTTTTTTCTAACGACTATCAGTAACACACTTGAAGCTATATTTTTATTCGTCACATGATATGTGTTTTGCTTGGAGCGTCTTGTATGATATGAGTCTTTGCTTTTTAGTTTGTCACAATCATCACCTCTGAACACGTTTGCTTGAGATGGCCTCACGTCATCATAATTTGTTAGAATTGCTCTTTGTGCTTCACTTAAATTTGTTGAGCTAGGTGGTTGCTCTAGTGCTTCACTTATATCTTTTTGAGCACGGTGGTGCGAATGTTTTGAAGAAACTTGTTATCTTGCTTCACTTATATCATTTTGAGAATTGCTGGTTATTTTGTAGAAATGTTTCTCTCATGCTTCACTTATATCTTTTTGAGAGTATGAAAATAGTTATGGTAAATTGCACAAGCTATGAGCTTGGTCCCCATGTGATGAATATTCAGGTACAATAATGAAAACTAGAATAAAATTTTATGGGACATGAAAAACTTGATTCCTTGCAATAGTTTTGAGATATGTAGATGATGATATGTGAGTTATGTTCGTGAGTAATTATGCTCTAGTATGAATAGTGATGTTAAGGTTTATGATTCCCTATGCAAGCACATAAAGTCAATAGTTATGCAATGAAGTTACATCCTACTTGTGGTGCATTATTCGGTGTTGGTTATGTTTTATGTATGCATGTGCATCATTATGGTTTCTTAGTTGGTCGCTTCTCAACCTTTATGCTAGCCTCCATTTGTACTAAGTGGGAATTCTACTTGTACATCCTTTACCTTAAACTTGTTTTGCCAATTGTGTCCACCATATCTACCTATATACGGTATTTCAATGCCGTCCTAAGTAAATTTGCATGTGCCATCTCTAAAAATTTCAAAAATAATTTCTCTTTTGTGTGCATGTATCGCTCATGAAGCGGTGAGGGGTGGCCAATGATTTTCATGTTGGATATGTCATTCTCACGATGAGTGTTTATTCACTTGTCATTGCACGAGAGTGTGGTGGTAAAAGGGATGCCCAATCCCAAAATAAATTTAGTTTCCTTGGAATGTGTTTGTATGGAGGGCACCCGTGAATACGGCTAGCCATGGATTGTGATAAGGAAAGGTGGAAAACAAACTCCTTCGGATGTGAATGGAAATAAGGGACATAAGTCTCAAAACCATGGAACGATGATGGGAAGCAAAAAAATTATTTTCTGTTTGGGAACTGCCTATGATGTATCCAATGTGAAAAGTGTTGGGAACCTTAAGTCGTTCTCGTTGACGAGAAAAGCATGCCTCCAAAAGTAAAATTTTCATCTCTTTTTAAAACTTGAGCTCTGGCACCTCTGTAAATCAATGCTTCCCTTTGCGAAGGGCCTTTCTATTTACTTTTATGTTGAGTCTCATCTTTCTCATTAAAAGCACCAACTAGGGGGTCATGTGATCATGTGTGTGCACGGAGTATGATTGATATTCGAGTGTGTTTCATGAACGGATCAATGATTGAGCATAATGGGCTAGGGATAATTTTCTTTAGCATTATTATTTTGAAAGGCATGGTTGCTTGTTAGCATCACTTGAGTATTTATGTCTTCATGTCAAACTATAGACTATTGTTTTGAATCATACAAGTGTTGGAAATAAGCCTTAGAGGCAATAATAAATTGGTTTTTATTATATTTCCTTGTTCATGATAATCGTTTATTATCCATGCAATAATTGTATTGATTGGAAACTCAAATACATGTGTGGGTACATAGACAACACTGTGTCCCTAGTAAGCCTCTAGTTAACTAGCTCGTTGATCAAAGGATGGTGAAGGTTTCCTAGCCATGGACATGAGATGTCATTTGACAACGGGATCACATCATTAGGATAATGATGTGATGGACAAGACCCAAACTGTAAACGTAGCATATGATCGTGTCAGTTTATTGCTATTGTTTTCTGCATGTCAAGTATCTGTTCCTATGACCATGAGATCATGTAACTCACTAACACTGGAGGAATACCTTGTGTGTATGAAACATCGCAACGTAACTGGGTGACTATAAAGATGCTCTACAGGTATCTCCGAGGGTGTCTGTTGGGTTGGCATGAATCAAGACTGGGATTTGTTACTCCGTGTGACGGAGAGGTATCTCAGGGCCCACTCGGTAATACAACATCACAATGAGCCTTGCAAGCAATGTGACTAAAGTGTTAGCCACGAGATCTTGTATTCCGGAACGAGTAAAGAGACTTGCCGATAACGAGATTGAACTAGGTATAGAGATACCGACGATCGAATCTCGGGCAAGTAACATACCGAAGAACAAAGGGAACAGCATACGGGATTAACTGAATCCTTGACATAGAGGTTCGACTGATAAAGATCTTTGTAGAATATGGAGGAGCCAATATGGGCATCCAGGTCCCGCTATTGGTTATTGACCGTAGAGGTGTCTCGGTCATGTCTACATAGTTCTCGAACCCGCAGGGTCTACACACTTAACGTTTGGTGACGATTAGTATAGTTGAGTTATTGTGTTGGTGACCGAAGGTTATTCGGAGTCCCGGATAAGATCCCGGACATGACGAGGATCTTCGGAATAGTCCGAAGGTAAAGATTGATATATGTGATAATAGTGTTTTGATCTCTGGAAGGGTTTCGGAATTCACCGGAAGGGGTTCCGGATGTTTACCGAAGTGTTCGGGTGCAGCAACACTTTATATGGGCCAAAGGGTTAAAGCCCACGAGGTATTGGAAAGTGCAAAAGGAAGTTTTGCTGCTGCCTTAAGCGGTACTACCGCTGGTAAGGCAGTACTACCGCGTAAGCGGTACTACCGCTTATGTGAAGCGGTACTACCGCTTGTACGCAGTACTGCTGGAATCCGAGTGGGACTCTTTCCGTGCGGGCCAAACCAACTTGTACGGGCAAAACCGACCTTGTGGAGGCTTTCTCTCCAAGTTTAGACCCCAGGGCTCAACATATAAATAGAGGGGCAGGGCTAGCACACGGGACACATCAAGATTTCCCAAGCCGTGTGCCGGCAACCCTAACCCTCTAGTTCCTCCCGTCATAATCTCCGTAGTGCTTGGCGAAGCCCTGCAGAGATTGTTCCTCACCACCATCACCACGCCGTCGTGCTACCGGAACTCATCTACTACTTCACCATCGCTCGCTGGATCGAGGAGGTGAAGGCGTCATCAAGCCGTACGTGTGTTGAACGCGGAGGTGCCGTCCGCTCGGCGCTAGATCGTGATTGGATTGAGGGACGACTTGCGATTTGGATCACGGAGACGTTCGACTACATCAACCGCGTTTCTTAACGCTTCCGCTTAGCGATCTACAAGGGTATGTAGATTCACTCTCCCTTTCGTAGATGCTCATCACCATGGATAGATCTTGCGTGTGCGTAGGAATTTTTTTTGTTTCCCATGCTACGTTCCCTAACAGTGGTATCAGAGCCAAGTTTATGCTTAGATGAGATCTCGAGTAGAACACAAAAGGGTTTTGTGGGCGTTGATATTCAGATTGCTTCCTCCCTTGGTCTTTTCTTGTTTCGGCTGTATTGTGGGATGAAGCGGCTCGGACCAACATTACTCGTACACTTACGAGAGACCGGTTCCTTCAATTGACATGTAACTTCCTGCATAAAGATGGCTAGCGGGTGTCTGTTTCTCCCACTTTAGTCGGATCGGATTTGACAAAGGCGGTCCTTGAGAAGGTTGAAAAGCAATTTTTATATCATCGTTGTGGTTTTTGCGTAGGTAAGAATCGTTCTTGCTAGATACCCGTAGCAGCCACGTAAAACTTGCAACAACAATTAGAGGACGTCTAACTTGTTTTTGCAGGGTATGTTGTGATGTGATATGGCCAATTACATGATGAGATATATGTGATGTATGAGATGATCATGTATTGTATAGAATATCACGACTTGCATGTCGATGAGTATGGCAACTGGCAGGAGCCATAGAGTTGTCTTTAATTATTTTCGCCATTTTTGCTTTACTTTATTGCTATGAGTTAGCAATAGTCGTGGAAGCAACAGTCGGCGCGACAACCTCATGGCGACACGTTGATGGAGATCAAGATGATGGAGATCATGGTGTCATGCTGGTGACGATGGAGATCATGCCGGTGCTTTGGTGATGGAGATCAAAAGCACAAGTTCATGGCCATATCATGTCACTTATGAATTGCATGTGATGTTAATCCTTTTATGCATCTTATTTTGCTTAGGACGACGGTAGCATTATAAGGTGATCCCTCACTTAAATTTCAAGATAAATTGTGTTCACCCCGAGTGTGCACCGTTGCGAAATTTCGTCGTTTCGAGACACCACATGATGATCGGGTGTGATAGACTCTACGTTCACATACAACGGGTGCAAGCCAGTGTTGCACATGCGGAACACTCGGGTTAAACTTGACGAGCCTAGCATGTACAGACATGGCCTCGGAACACAAGAGACCAAAAGGTCGAACATGAGTCATATAGTAGATATGATCAACATGAAGATGTTCACCATTGAAACCACCTCAACTCACGTGATGATCGGACTTGAGTTGGTGGATTTGGATCATGTTTCACTCGAATGACCGGAGGGATGTCAATTTGAGTGGGAGTTTTAAGTAATATGATTAACTAAACTCATTATCTTGAACAATAGTCTAAAATGTCTTTACAATATTTATGTTGTAGATCATGGCTCGTGCAGTAGCACCCCTGAATTTTAATGCGTTCCTAGAGAAAGCTAAGTTGAAAGATGATGAAAGTAACTTTGTGGACTGGGCCCGTAATCTAAGGATTATCCTTACGGTTTCCCAGAAGGCTTATGTCCTTGATGCACCGCTTGGTGATCCACCCACTCTAGTTCAGTCTCTAGACGTTGTGAACGCCTGGCAGGCTCGTTCTGAAGATTACTCAATAGTTCAATGTGCAATATTGTATGGCTTAGAACCGGGACTTCGAAGACGTTTTGAACGTCATGGAGCATATGAGATGTTCCAGGAGTTGAAGTTTATCTTTCAGAAGAATGCCCGGATCGAGAGGTATGAGATCTCCGATAAGTTCTATGCTTGCAAGATGGAGGAGAACGGGTCTATCAGTGATCACATACTCAGAATGTCTGGGTACTCCACCCGTCTGGCTGAATTGGGAATGCCCCTTCCGCCAGAGGCTATCACTGACAGAGTTCTTCAATCATTGCCACCAGGCTACAAGAGCTTCGTGTTGAACTATAACATGCACGGGATGAACAATCAGTCGCCGAGCTGTTTGCGATGCTGAAAGCCGCTGAGTCTGAAATTCAGAAGGAGCATCAAGTGTTGATGGTCAATAAAACCACTAGTTTCAAGAAAAATGGCAAGGGTAAGAAGGGTAAATCCAAGAAGAGTGCAAAGCAGTTGCTCCTCCCGTGAAGAAACCCAAGGCTGGACCCAAACCAGAAACTGAGTGCTTTCATTGCAAGGGAACTGGTCACTGGAAGCGGAACTGCCCCAAGTATTTGGCTGACAAGAAGGCGGCCAACAACAAACAAGGTATATATGATATACATGTTATTGATGTGTACCTTACCAACTCTCGTTGTAGTGCCTGGGTATTTGATACCGGTGCGGTTGCTCTTATTTGCAACTCAAAACAGGAACTGCGGAATAGACGGAGGCTGGCAAAGGACGAAGTGACGATGCGCGTGGGAAATGGTTCCAAGGTTGATGTGATCGCCGTCGGCACGCTCGCTCTTCGATTACCATCGGGATTAGTGATGAACCTGAATAAATGTTATTTGGTGCCTGCGTTAAGCATGAACATTATATCTAGATCTTGTTTATTGCGAGATGGTTACTCATTTAAATCAGAGAATAATGGTTGTTCTATTTATATGAGTAATATCTTTTATGGTCATGCACCCGATGTGAGGGGTTTATTCTTATTGAATCTCGATAGTAATGATACACATGTTTATAACATTGATGCCAAAAGATGTAGAATTGATAATGATAATACCACTTTTCTGTGGCACTGCCGTTTAGGTCATATTGGCGTAAAACGCATGAGGAAGCTCCATGCTGATGGACTTTTGGAGTCACTTGATTTTGAATCACTTGACACATGTGAGCCATGCCTCATGGCCAAGATGACTAAGAAGCCGTTCTCTGGAACAATGGAACGGGCAAGTGACTTGTTGGAAATCATACATACTGATGTGTGCGGTCCGATGAGCATTTAGGCACGCGGTGGTTATCGTTACTTTCTCACCTTCACTGATGACTTAAGTAGATATGGGTATATTTACTTAATGAAACACAAGTCTGAAACGTTTGAAAAGTTCAAGCAATTTCAGAGTGAAGTTGAGAATCATCGTAACAAGAAGATTAAATTCCTACGATCTGATCGAGGAGGAGAATATCTGAGTTATGAGTTTGGCTGTCACTTAAGACAATGTGGAATTGTTTCACAACTTACACCGCCTGGAACACCACAACGTAATGGTGTGTCCGAACGTCGTAATCGAACCTTATTGGATATGGTGCGATCTATGATGTCTCTTGCTGATTTACCACTATCTTTTTGGGGTTATGCATTAGAGACAGCTGCATTCACTTTAAATAGGGCACCATCAAAATCCGTTGAGACGACGCCATATGAACTTTGGTTTGGTAAGAAGCCAAAGCTGTCGTTTCTTAAAGTTTGGGGATGTGATGCTTATGTCGAAAAGCTTCAGCCTGAAAAGCTGGAACCCAAAGCGGAGAAATGCGTCTTCATAGGATACCCAAAAGAGACAGTTGGGTATACCTTCTACCTCAGATCCGAAGGCAAAGTGTTTGTCGCTAAAAACGGAACATTTCTTGAGAAAGAGTTTCTCTCAAAAGAATTGAGTGGGAGGAAGATAGAACTTGATGAGGTTATTGAACCTTTACTTCAACCTGAGAGTAGCGCAGTACAAAAAAATGTTTCTATAGAGCCTACATCAGTTGAGGAGGAAGTTAATGATGATGATCATGAACCTTCGAATCAAGTTGCTATCAAACGTCGTAGGTCGACAAGGACACGTACTGCTCCTGAGTGGTACGACAACCCTGTCTTAGAAGTCATGTTGTTAAACAACGATGAACCTACAAGCTATGGAGAAGCAATGATGGGCCTGGATTCCGAGAAGTGGTTAGAGGCCATGAAATCCGAGATGGGATCCATGTATGAAAACAAAGTATGGACTTTGGAAGTATTACCTGAAGGGCGTAAGGCCATTCAGAATAAAAGGATCTTTAAGAGGAAGACGGACGCGGACGGTAATGTCACCATCTATAAAGCTCGACTTGTGGCAAAGGGTTTTTCACAAGTTCAAGGAGTTGACTACGATGAGACCTTCTCACCCGTAGCGATGCTTAAGTCCGTCAGAATCATGTTAGCAATAGCTGCCTTTTTCGATTATGAAATTTGGCAGATGGATGTCAAAACAGCGTTCCTTAATGGTTTCCTTAAGGAAGAGTTGTATATGATGCAACAAGAAGGTTTTGCCGATCCAGAGAATGCTGACAAAGTTTGCAAACTCCAGCGATCCATTTATGGACTGGAGCAAGCATCGCGGAGTTGGAATCTTCGCTTTGATGAGGTGATCAAAGCGTTCGAGTTTATACAAGTTTACGGAGAAGCTTGTATTTACAAGAAAGTGAGTGGGAGCTCTATAGCGTTTCTAATATTATATGTGGATGACATATTACTGATTGGAAACAATATAGAAATATTGGAAAGCGTGAAGGAATATTTGAACAAGAGTTTTTCAATGAAGGACCTAGGAGAAGCTGCTTTCATATTAGGCATCAAGATCTATAGAGATAGATCGAGACGCTTAATAGGACTTTCACAAAGCACATACCTTGATAAGATTTTGAAGAAGTTCAAAATGGATCAGTCCAAGAAGGGGTTCTTGCCTGTTTTGCAAGGTGTGAAGTTGAGTAAGACTCAATGCCCAGTGACTCCAGAAGATAGAGAAAAGATGAGTGTCGTCCCCTATGCTTCAGCCATAGGCTCTATCATGTATGCAATGCTGTGCACAAGACCCGATGTCAGCCTTGCCATAAGTATGGTCGGAAGGTTTCAAAGTGATCCAGGAATGGAACACTGGACGGCGGTCAAGAATATCCTGAAGTACCTGAAAAGGACTAAGGATATGTTTCTCGTTTATGGAGGTGATCCAGAGCTCATCGTAAAGGGTACGTCGATGCAAGCTTTGACACTGATCCGGATGACTCTAAGTCGCAAACCGGATACGTATTTATTCTTAATGTGGGTGCGGTTAGCTGGTGCAGTTCCAAGCAAAGCGTGGTAGCTGATTCTACATGTGAAGCGGAGTGCATCGCTGCCTCGGAGGCGGCGAAGGAAGGTGTCTGGATGAAGGAGTTCATGACAGATCTTGGAGTCGTGCCTAGTGCGCTTAACCCAATGACTCTGTTTTGTGATAATACTGGTGCCATTGCTCTAGCGAAGGAACCAAGATTTCACAAGAGGACCAGACACATAAAGCGACGTTTCAATTCCATCCGCGATTACATCAAGGAGGACGACATAAATATTTGCAAAGTACATACGGATCTGAATGTTGCAGATCCGATGACTAAACCTCTTCCAAGGGCTAAACATGAACAACACCAGAACTGCATGGGTGTTCGATTCATTACAATGTAAATCACATAGTGATGTGAACTAGATTATTGACTCTAGTGCAAGTGGGAGACTGTTGGAAATATGCCCTAGAGGCAATAATAAATTGGTTATTATTATATTTCCTTGTTCATGATAATCGTTTATTATCCATGCTATAATTGTATTGATTGGAAACTCAAATACATGTGTGGGTACATAGGCAACACTGTGTCCCTAGTAAGCATCTAGTTAACTAGCTCGTTGATCAAAGGATGGTGAAGGTTTCCTAGCCATGGACATGAGATGTCATTTGATAACGGGATCACATCATTAAGAGAATGATGTGATGGACAAGACCCAAACTGTAAACATAGCATATGATCGTGTCAGTTTATTGCTATTGTTTTCTGCATGTCAAGTATCTGTTCCTATGACCATGAGATCATGCAACTCACTGACACCGGAGGAATACCTTGTGTGTATCAAACGTCGCAACGTAACTGGGTGACTATAAAGATGCTCTACAGGTATCTCCGAGGGTGTCTGTTGGGTTGGCATGAATCAAGACTGGAATTTGTTACTCCGTGTGACGGAGAGGTATCTCAGGGCCCACTTGGTAATACAACATCACAATGAGCCTTGCAAGCAATGTGACTAAAGTGTTAGCCACGAGATCTTGTATTACAGAACGAGTAAAGAGACTTGCCGATAACGAGATTGAACTAGGTATAGAGATACCGATGATTGAATCTCGGGCAAGTAACATACCGAAGAACAAAGGGAACATCATACGGGATTAACTGAATCCTTGACATAGAGGTTCGACTGATAAAGATCTTCGTAGAACATGTAGGAGCCAATATGGGCATCCAGGTCCCGCTATTGGTTATTGACCGTAGAGGTGTCTCGGTCATGTCTACATAGTTCTCGAACCCGCAGGGTCTACACACTTAACGTTTGGTGACGATTAGTATAGTTGAGTTATTGTGTTGGTGACCGAAGGTTGTTCGGAGTCCTGGATAAGATCCCGGACATGACGAGGATCTTCGGAATAGTCCGGAGGTAAAGATTGATATATGTGGTAATAGTGTTTTGATCTCCGGAAGGGTTCCGAAATTCACCGGAAGGGGTTCCGGATGTTTACCGAAGTGTTCGGGTGCAACAACACTTTATATGGGCCAAAGGGGTAAAGCCCACGAGGTATTGGAAAGTGCAAAAGGAAGTTTTGCTGCTGCCTTAAGCGGTACTACCGCTGGTAAGGCAGTACTACCGCGTAAGCGGTACTACCGCTTATGTGAAGCGGTACTACCGCTCGTGAGCGGTACTACCGCTTGTACACAGTACTGCTGGAATCCGAGTGGGACTCTTTCCGTGCGGGCCAAACCGACCTTGTACAGGCAAAACCGACCTTGTGGAGGCTTTCTCTCCAAGTTTAGACCCCAGGGCTCAACATATAAATAGAGGGGCATGGCTAGCACACGGGACACATCAAGATTTCCCAAGCTGTGTGCCGGCAACCCTAACCCTCTAGTTCCTCCCATCATAATCTCCGTAGAGCTTGGCGAAGCCCTGCAAAGATTGTACCTCACCACCATCACCACGCCGTCGTGCTGCCGGAACTCATCTACTACTTCACCATCGCTCGCTGGATCGAGGAGGTGAAGGCGTCATCAAGCCGTACGTGTGTTGAACGCGGAGGTGCCGTCCATTCGGCGCTAGATCGTCATTGGATCGAGGGACGACTTGCGATTTGGATCGCGGAGACGTTCGACTACATCAACCGCGTTTCTTAACGCTTCCGCTTAGCGATCTACAAGGGTATGTAGATTCACTCTCCCTCTCGTAGATGCTCATCACCATGGATAGATCTTGCGTGTGCGTAGGAATTTTTTTTGTTTCCCATGCTACGTTCCCTAACAACAAGTCCTCATGTCTATGCTATGAAAGTAAGTTGAAGTATGTTGGGTAGCATTCCACAATCAAAAATATGTTTTATCACTTTCCTACTCGAGGACGAGCAGGAGTTAAGCTTGAGGATGCTTGATACGTCTCCAATGTATCTATTATTTTTGCTTGTTCCATTCTATGATATTATTATTCTTGGATGTTTTTATTATCATTTTTTACATTTTTATATCATTTTTGGGGACTAACCTATTAACTTAGTGCCACGTGCCAGTTCCTATTTTCTGCCCTATTTTTTATTTACAGAAAATCAATATCAGATAAGATCGAATCATCCCGAACCTTTTTGAAGATTTTTTTATGGAGATAAGGATCATCAGGAACTTGGAGGCCAAGGAAGAAACGACTGGAGGGCCCCACATGGCACCAGGGCGCGCCCCAGGGGGGAGGCGCGCCCCAATGCCATGTGGGCCCCTTCTTGCACCATTTGCCCTACCTCCACCACTATAAATTCAGAAGAATTCCAAAACCCTCAAGGGATTCCACGAAATACTTTTTCCGCCGCCGCAAGACTCTGTTCTCGCGAGATCCCATCTGGAGGCGTTCTCCGGTACTCCGCCGAAGGGGGAATCATCACGGAGGGGCTCTACATCAACCTTGCTGCCTCTCCGATGATGCATGAGTAGTTCACAATAGACCTACGGGTCCGTAGGTAGTAGCTAGATGGCTCTCTCTCTCTTTGTGTTTCTCAATACAATGGTCTCCATGATCTTCATGGAGATCCATCCGATGTAATGACTTTGTGCGGTGTGTTTGTTGGGATCCGATGAATTGTGAGTTTATGATCAGATTTATCCTTATTTTATCTGAGTTCTTCTCTGATCTCGTTTATGCATGATTTAGTATAGCCTTGTATTTCTTCTCCGAAGTTTTGGTTTGGTTTGGCCAACTAGATTAGATCTTCTTGCAATGGGGAGAGGTGCTCGGTAATGGATTCAATCTTGCGGTGCTCAGTCCTAGTGACAGAAGGGGAATTGACACACAAGTATTGTTGCCATTAAGGATATCAAGTTGGGATGAATTCTTATTTGCGTTTATCTTGACTACATCATGTCATCGTTCTTAATGCATTACTTCATTCTCCTGAACTTAATACACTAGATGTATGCTGGATAGCGGTCGATGTGTGAAGTAATAGTAGTAGATGCAGGCAGGAGTCGGTCTACTTGATTTGGATGTGATGCCTATATCAAGATCATTGCCTTGGATAGCATCATAATTATTTGCTTTTCTATCAATTGCCCAACAGTAATTTGTTTACCCACCGTATGCTATTTTCTTGAGAGATGCCTCTAGTGAACTCTACGGCCCCCGGGGTCTACTTTTACCATAAGATCTATCTTGTTTACTTATACAAAAATACCAAAAATACTTGCTGCACTTTTTTATCTTTTATTTATTTATCAATCAATCAATCTATCATATACCATTTAATCTCGTTACTTGACCGCTGAGAGATTGATAACCTCTCGTTTGCGTTGGGTGCGAGGGTTTGCGTTTTGTGTGTAGGTGTTGTTTACTTGGTGTTGCTTGGTTCTCCTACTGGATTGATAAGCTTGGTTTCTTAACTGAGGGAAATACTTACTCTACTGAGCTGCATCATCCTCTCCTCTTCGGGGATAAAAATCCAATGCATCTACAAGTAGCAACGCTCACGCCGGCGTGGGTCGTGGCGACGTCCTACCTCCGCCTCCTCGCCGTGCCGATGAGCCCGTCCAACACAGCGGTGACGACCGCTCTGGAGCAAGCCGTGGCCCTCAGGCTGCGCCCGCCAGAGGGGCGACGTCGAGATATGCGCTACGCTCAGTGCAAGACGACCGGAACAAGGCCCCGGGCGTCGTCGTCGATCCGCCACGACCGCGTACGCACGGGAAACACCCCACCGATCAAGAACAACTTCGGTCTCACCAAACCGCCCTTGTGATTAGCCCAAGGCAGCCGGAGCGCGACGACGCTCCTTCTGGTTCGTCCAGAGGTCGAGCGGTGTCGTGTTCCACCTCCCACGCCATGCCAGGGACGGCGGCTGAAGCGATGGCGAGACCTCAGCTGTTGCTGAACTTTCCCCCAGCAGCGGACAAAATGGATGAATGGAGAGCTACCATTCAGAGCCTCATCGGGTTTGCTGAAGCCAGTAGGTCGCAGCGCGCGGACCCCTCGCGCACGCCAACAGGCGACACCGGTGGTCCCTGTGGGTGACCAAGTCGAGAGGACGACACCTACGATGCAGCCCCTTCGTGGCAGCTCGCCCAAGAGCAGCCGTGGCGGACCCAGCAACCCCAAGGCGACGATGATCCCGACGAAGCGTCAATGGCATCGTCCGATCCACGGCTCTGGTAGGATCAACACCAAGTGTTAAGAGATAGGAAGAAGGAAGACATCCGCGTCACTATCGAGCGGCGTCGCGAGACACGCCGATAATCTGACAGGCGAAATGGACCTGACGTTGATGAACCCGCGCCTAGTGTTGGCGGATACTTACCTTACGAGGTAGGGTGCCCCGCCTTCACTCGTGAGCTGCGGCAAGTCCGTTGGCCGTCCTCTCGCACCTTCAAGCCTGACCTGCCAGAGAAGTATGATGGAAAGCTAAACCCGGCAGAATTTTTGGGCATCGATACGATTGCCATCCAAGCTGCCGGGGTAAGAGACGAGAAGGTGCTCGCCAACTACTTCCCATTGGCCCTAAAACCCAATGTGAGGTCTTGGCTGATGCACCTGCCAGAAGGCTCCATTTCCTCATGGGCAGACCTATGCAACGAGTTTGTTGGCGCCTTCACGGGTGGCCACCAAGAGCCAGGTTGACCAAGTGATATACAGGCCCTTCTATAGAAAGATGGGGAGAGTTTGCGCAAGTATTTGCAGAGGTTCATCCGAGTACATCGCAACATTCCCCAGATTCATCCAGCAGCTGTGATTGCCGTATTCCACTCGAATGCGCGCAATCGAATAATGCGTGCCAATATGAATGTTCGGTTACCAAAGACCATCAACGAGCTCTACACACTGGCGGACAAGTGTGCTCATGCTGAAGAGGGCAGAAGACTCCCGGGAGAGGAGGCTGGTGTCGAAGTCGACTCCGACGACGACGACGCCGCCGCCACCCCCGGGAAGAAGAACAGGAGGTGCAACAAGAAGCGTAAGGAGAAGGTAGGGTTGGCTGTTGAGAGTTTCGGCGACCTTAGCACCGGCAAGAAAACAAAGGTTGAGGCGCCCGGCAAGGAAGCCGCTACTTGCGCTGATTGCCGGGAGGCTGCGGCGGCTGAGAAAACCTGAAGGTCCAACGGGCCTTACTGCAAAATCCACAGAACCAAGGGCCATGACCTCCAAGACTACAAACAAGTAGAACAGCTGGCTGAGAAATACAAAGCTAAGTATGAAAGGCGTGACAAGGAAAGAGGCCAAAACAGCACTGGCGGGAAAGGCCGCGGCGGCTGTAACGGTCATCGCGGCAATGCTGATCAGCGGAAAGAAAAACCCGCGAGAGGCCGTGAGGAAAAGCAAGACGAAGATGACAGTGATGAAGAGGATGATGGATCTAGTGAGCAGGAGTTCCAGAAGGCTACCGAGGCGATGTGCATTGACGGAGGCACGTCCTTGCACTCCTCCCACCACCAACTCAAGCAGTGGGCGTGTGAGGTCAACATGGCAGAACCAGTAGCAAATGCACGAGAACTCTGGCACCCCGGCTCAGAGGAAACCAGAACGCCCCGTATTCCAACCCAGAGACAAGTCTTCTAGAATACGGCACTGCTGGCATAGAACAAATCAGCTCTTTATTACAAATACACGGGGTACAAGGGTCTCGATGATACAGCGGAATGACGGCGGCACGGCGACACCACGCCTGCCCGGGTAGCTCTATGCTAGCAGCGGGACAACTCTCGGCAGCGGAACAACTCTCGGCAGCGGAACGACGACGGCAGTGATGAATTCCAACTCCGCAGGGACTCTAGCTGGAATGCGTATTCCTAGCTCGCACGCACGGAATCCTCAACAAGCAAGCAATCATAGCATGACCTGCAAACTGGCATGACATGCCAGGTGAGTACTTTGAATGTACTCGCAAGCTCACAGCAACCAAAGCAATCAAGACAAACAACAACATGGCATTTACAGATTAAGCAGGTGTAAACATGATGATGCTAGAACAATATGAGCATGGAATGACATATGAACATGATGACACAAGCATGCAGCATGTGAAACTATCATGATGCAACTTACTCTGATCGGAGGTTACCTCGTAGCCACCACATGTATGAACTTACCATCAAGTTTGTCATATGATAACCTCAGGACCAACCAAACTTGGTATAACCATACCGTAGTGACACACGATCACAAGGAGCTTGATCTTTACCCGGGATCATCCATGACACCAGAAAACATCAACCAACTTCGGTATCCATGATACCACGGTGATCCTCTCGTGATCATGATCAACCAACATCGGTATCCACGATACCACGGTGATCCTCTCATGATCACATAAAGATCAACCAACTTCTTTCTCATCAAACCGGGTTGTTATTAGTCAAATTATTATTACTGTTGACCCATAGTGTGACCTACTACGAACCGGGCCCTTATCCGCGGGCACGGCTATCTATAGATCAAACACACTTTGTAGAGGTTAGTACACTGTACCCACACCACAGAACCCATGGCCTCGCACTCCCATTCGGGTGGACCAACGGCGTTCCGACAAAACCAATCTATTGCATGACACTCTCTCAGCCACTCCGACCAACTCCCCTTTTGGGCTAAGTCATGGGTGGCCCCGATGTCACCTCGTGACATCCAACGGCCACCGTCGTGGCAAAACTAAACAAACGGTCCCAAACGGGGACAACCCGGGTACAACACAACTCGGTCGCACAAGGCTTATGCCATCCTACCCGGCCAAGGTAGCGCCCGTGCATAACCTTCCCTAGTTGGAGGCACCGGCGAGAGGCATGACAATAGACCGGACTAGGGCCTTCCCATAAAGGCAAATGTGGTTGCACTGGTCAATTCGATTCGATGGCACTATGACTCAGCCAACAGGTGTTCAAGTTCAATTAACATCCGGTTAAACTTGAATGCAAAAGATGCGGAGTCATAACAATGTAATATGATGAACTGACCATGATAACAACATGAACATGGATGCGAAAGCATAATTATTAAAGCATATCAACAGTAGTAATGCATTTATACCGATGAGCATGACATGATGATGAATAGGAACGAAAGGATATAACATGACCACATAAGAGCATAGCATAACTACTAGCATCAAAATAATTACTTGAATGAATATAACAAGAGCATAAGCCAATAAACATCTACTCAACTAGATGCAAAAGATCATAGCATAAGCATAAGCATGCAAACATGAGCGTATATATAAATTATTCACGAAATGATAACATGCACAAACAAATAAAGATTCAAGTTGAAAACCATTGCTATCACAAGGCTATCACTCAAGTGGTTATTGTGGCTTGCCTGGGGATGAGGGATGCTTCGGGGAGAGGTGCGATAAGCTCGCAGAACGAATCGCCAGACGACTTTTCTCTCGAAGGGTGCTAGATGAAGGCAAGGGCAAAAGGTCATTTCCACTATCTGCAAACATAATGAAAATGGTACCAACAGATCGGGCTCAACGAGACGAGAACGTGAGACTTGGAATCACCTGAATCGGAGTTAGTATCGCGAAGATACGGATATTTGAAGTCTAGGGACTATTCTGTATAAAATTATATTCACAGACAGGCCCCTGGAGGCTGAACCGAAAGCGCACTCGGGCAAAATGCGCTTCCTGAAAAGGAAAGCGCACTTTCAGACGCAGTAGATCAAAAATACGCTTTCACTAAAGGAAAACGTACTTACAGAAAAACCGCTTCCACTTAAAACAGATGGGCCCGGGGCTTCAGTCGCTTACACGTGGGGTCGGGGGCGACGCGGGCCCGCCTGGCTCGCGGTCGTCCTCTTCCTCGCTGCCCCCCGAGCAGAGCAGAGGAGAGGCAGGGGAGGGTGTGGCCGGCGACTAGCCTGGCCGGCTCCGGCTAGCTCTGGCCGAGCGGGCGGCACCGGCGGGTGCGGGGAGGGGCGGCGCGTCCACCTAGAGGAGCTGCGGGCGCCGGGGAGGGATAGAGGGGTGGCGCACCGCGGTGGCAGAGGGGGGGCGGAGACCGGATGCGGGCGGCTCGACCATGGCACTCCGGCGATGAGAGGATGGGCTGGGCAGGGTTGCTGGACTCCGGTGGTGGGCTAGGGCGTCTCAGAGAGGGAGGGGAACAGCCACGGCGTAGATCCGAGCAGCTCCGCGGCGGCAATGGCGGACGGTGGCGACCAGAGAAGAGGAGGGACGGCTCCGGTGAGCTAGAAGAGAGGGGGAGGGGAGGATGAGATGCGGGAGAGTCCGGGGATGCTATTTATAGGCAAGGGAGAGGTCGAGAGAGCTCGGGAGCTCTCTGGCTACGTGGCAATGGCGGAGGCAGAGGCTGCAGGTCACGGGCGAGCTCGACGGCAACCAAACGACGGCGAAATAGGAGAGGGGCAGAGCACGGGGTGTCAGTGCAACAAACACCCACGTTTGCTAACCAGACTTATGCACAGGCGTGCCAAGGATCACACGCCCAACACCAGTATATATCACAAAGCCAAGCCAGAGAAGCCGCTCTTCGTGAGATCAAGGAGCGCATCAAGAATACCAAGACAGTAGAGGTATGTCTCTAGGAAGGTCTCCCTTGCCGAGCAGGATAGCTCGGCCAAGTCGAGGCCGCCCTAGAGGCAAGTCCAAGACAGGCCCCGGCAAGCTTGTTGGGGTCACCCAGACCAAGACCCCCGCCAAGGCATCGCTACTCCACCGCTCCGCCGCACGGCGACACAAGTCACTTATCGGTGCGGTGTCGAACCCCCAAGTGATTAAGTGGCCTCCACTGAGCATGTGGCGGCCCATTGGAAGACAGATCACATCTGTTTGACACCCGTCCAGAGGCGTGTCAAGACAATAAGCAAAAGGTGATTAAGCGGCGTGGCAGGCTTGCCGGGCTTCATCCACAGCAGGACACCTAGCAGCGCATTTAATGCGTTTTGTCCTAACTATCAGAGTTAGGTATGATAGCACTGTTCGCTATCTAATCATGCGATAATGACTGTTTTGCCATTGTGGTTACCCCTTGGACTATAAAAGGAGGTCTAGGGCAACCTAGAGAGGGATTCGGACCCTTGCACACTTGTACGCGCGTAGCTACTCCCCCGAGGCCATCTTGCTGGGCTTGAGCACTGCGTGTTCGTTGTGCTCTTCCACTCAATCCACCAAAGCAGGAGTTGGGTTTTACACTTCATAGCGGCCCGAACCTATGTAAAAACCACCCGAGTCACCATTGCCACGCTACGTCATGGCCTCTGCTCTTTGTGCAACGTGACCTCCCCCTTGCCGAACCACAAAGGGGCCAAAGGGGCCCCATAGGTGATCGTGTTCCCCCACCACATCTTTGGCGTGCCAGGTAGGGGGGACTCGCTTGCGCGAACCCGAGGTTGCAAAGCGCGCGTTCATCATCATCATCATCACCACCATTTCCGTCCATGGCGCTCAAGAAGAAGCCCAACGCGACCACGCACCCTTCCACTTTGAAGGCTCCCTCGCACGTGGCCGCAGACGCAGCAGACGCCGCGGCGGCGTTGGGAGAGGCAGACACAGCGGGCGACATGACCGGTACAGGCGGTGTCGTCGTCGTGTCCCCTGCGGCCGAAGCTGGGGCAGGAGGCGCCGAGGGTGGACAACATCGACAACACTCCGACGGCCATAACCCGCAGGCCATGGGTGGAGGGAGTGATCAGCCTCAATCTCCCCGTCGCGCTAATGGGTGCAGCCACAGCAACGACGCCCACTCTGGCATGAGTCTACTGTTGGCGCAGCTACAGGGCATGCACCTCGTCCAGAGCAGGACGGGCGGGACGGGGTCGCCAACCCCCGAACGTAGCCCGCTCATCATCAACCCGTCATGGCGACTGGCTCATGGCGGCGAGAGCGCGGCGATGCTCCTGCTGGTTCTACCATTAGTCGAGCGACGTCGCGGTCCGCCTCGTCAGTTTTGCCGAGCACAGCTATGGAAGCCATGGCGCGAGCCCAACTCCTGCTGAGGTTCCCTCCGGCAGCTGATCAGATGGATGAGTGGAGGGCCACTATCCAGAGTTTGATCGGTTTGGCCGAAGCTGGAGGATCGCGGCAGGCAGAACCATCGCAACACCCACGAGCGGCTGCTGCGGCCAGGACTGATGCCCATGTTGGGGGGGCCACAACAATGGTGCATTCCCCTCCACGGCAGCAGGCCCAGAGGCAGCCACACCAAGAGCAGCGTACCAACAAGCCCAACGAGACATCGATGGCCTCGTCTGGTCCGTGGGCCCGCCAGGATCAGTGGCGGGTCTTAGAGGATCGGCGAAGAGAAGATGCGCGCGTCACCATAGAGCGACGCCGGGAGACGTGCCATGCATCGGACAGGCGCAACGGCCCAACTATTGACGAGCCCGCGCCCAGTGATGACGGGTACTTACCTTACGAGGTTGGGTGCCCTGCCTTCACTCGTGAGCTGCGGCAGGTCCGCTGGCCGTCTGCCCGGGTCTTCAAGCCAGAATTGCCAGAGGAGGTGTTCGCCAACTACTTCCCTTTGGCGCTCAAGCCAAATGTGAGGTCATGGCTACTGCACCTGCCAGAGAACTCCATTTCATCCTGGGTTGACTTGTGCAATGAATTTGTTTGCGCCTTCACGGGTGGCCACCAAGAGCCTGGAAGGCCTAGTGATTTGCAAGTCCTTCCACAAAAAGAAGGAGAAATTTTGTGGAAGTATATGTAGAGGTTCAGTCGAGTGCACCGCAACATTCCAGAGATTAACCCGGCAGCCGTGATTGCTGCGTTCCATTCGAACGCGCGCAACAGACGGATTCGTTCCGAAATGAACGTTCGGCTGCCCAAGACCGCCAACGAGTTATACACCTTGGCAGATAAATGCGCTCGGGCTGACGAAGGAAGGTGATTCCCCGGGGAGGAGGAGGGCGTCGAGGGTGATTTAGAGGACGACGACGAAACTTCTAACCCGAAGGGGAGGAACCGGAGGCGCAATAAGAAGCGCAAAGATAAGTTAGTATTAGCCATTGAGAGCTCTGGCGATCTCGGCTGTGGCAAGAAGGCCCAGACTGAAGCCCCCGGCAAGGAAGCTGCCACGTGCGCTGATTGCCGGGAGGCTGCAGCAATAGAGAATGCCAAAAAATCCGATGGGCCATACTGCAAGATCCACCGCACCAAAGGTCATGATCTCCAAGAATGCCACCAGGTCGAGCAACTTGTCAAGAAACAGAAAGCAGAATATCAGAAACACGACAGAGAGAGGGACCAAGAAGGCAATGGTGGAAAGGGCCGCGGCAATAGAGGAGGCCGCCACGGCAAGGCCCCGCAGCAGAAAGAGAAGTCTGCCAGGGGCCGGGAAAGGAAAGAGGAAGAGGATGAGTGTGATGGTGGAGATGAGAAGACACCAGCGAACAAGAATTCCAGAAGGCAACTGAAGCCATGTGTATTGATGGGGGTGCCTCTTTGCACTCCTCTCATCGCCAACTCAAGGAGTGGGCGCGTGAGGTCAATGTCGTGGAGCCAACTATAGATTCCCGGAGGCCACTGAAATGGTCCCGCACGCCTATCATCTTTGACGAAGAGGATCATCCCGATCGCACCACTGCGGTCGGATGTTTGCCGTTGTTGGTGTCTCCAACTATCTGCAACCTCAAGGTCACCAAGATGCTAGTTGACGGCGGGGCTGGGTTGAACCTGATTTCCCCCAAGGTGGTCAGCAAGTTGCAGATCCCCGATGAAGATCTCGAGGTAACAGGCACGTTCCAAGGAATCAACCCCGGCAGGAGCCGTCCTAAGGGGAAGATTACGCTGCTGGTGACATTTGGTGGGGAGCTAAACTACCGGACCGAGAGGGTTGTGTTTGACGTTGTTGAGCTCCCCCTGCCGTACAATGGGATTCTTGGTCGCCCGACACTGGCAAAGTTCATGGCAGCATCCCACTATGCCTACAATACTTTGAAGATACCAGGGCCGATGGGCGTCATTTCCATCCCCTCAGACAAGAAGGACGCAATCATATGTGTGGACAGAATGTATCGAGACGTGGTTGCAGCTGAAGCAGCAGAAGCCGTAGCTCCCACCAAGGAGGTAAAGAGAAAGAAAGAGGCTAGCAGAGATGTCGACAAGGACTCCGGGAAGCGCGCCTCTTCGGAGTGCGCTGCACCTGTTGAGGACCTGCCGGAAAGTTCCACTAGCAAGAAATCTAAGGTTGCTTCACCTGCTCTGAAGAAGGTCCTGGCAAGGCAGGGTGGCGCTGATGGTACATTCACCATCAGCTCCGCCCTTGATGTCAAATAGGAAAGCGCGCTCGTTGCCTTCCTGCGGGCGAATGTCGATGTGTTTGCTTGGCAACCTTCCGACATCCCCGGTGTTCCCAGGGAGGTAATCGAGCACCACCTAGCTGTCTGCCCTCATGCCCGGCCTGTGAAACAAAAGGTCAGAAAGCAAGCTTTAGAGCGGCAGCAGTTCATTGCCGAGGAGATCAAGAAACTTGAAGCAGTTGGTTTGGTCAGAGGAGTGCTGCACCCAACCTGGTTGGCGAACCCGGTAGTGGTGTGCAAGGCTAACAGGAAATGGAGGCTCTGCATTGATTTCACTGATTTGAACAAGGCATGCCCAAAGGACCCATTCCCTCTGCCGCGCATCGATCAGATCGTGGATTCCACTTCCGGGTGTGATCTACTTTCCTTCTTGGATGCATACACCGGCTACCACCAGATATTCATGTCGAAGGAAGACGAGGAAAAGACCGCGTTCATAACTCCATGTGGCACGTACTGCTTTGTATGGATGCCCTTCGGGTTAAAGAGCGCCGGATCCACTTTTGCAAGAGCAGTACAAATTGGTTTTGAACCTCAGCTGCATAGGAATGTCGAAGCTTACATGTATGATATAGTGGTCAAGACCAAGGACAGATCAACGCTTATCCAAGATTTGGAGGAGACCTTTGCAAACCTGTGCAAGATCAATTTGAAGCTAAACCCGAAGAAGTGTGTGTTCGGTGTCCCCTCCGGCAAGCTCCTTGGCTTCTTCATATCACAGCGAGGGATAGAGGCCAACCTAGATAAGATCAGAGCAATCGAGCAGATTCAAGCACTAAGGACTGTTAAGGATATGAGGCGTCTGACTGGGTGCGTTGCCGCATTAAGTAGATTCATTTCCAAGTCTGCCGAGCGAGCTTTGCCTTTCTTCAAAATCTTGAAGAAGGCAGGGCCGATGAGGTGGACCCCTGAGGCAGAAGCAGCGCTGTGAGACCTGAAAGCGTACCTTTCCTCTGCTCCCACCTTAGTCGCTCCTAAACCACAAGAGTTGTTGTTGCAATATCTGGCGGCAACGAAGCAAGTGGTTAGTGCAGCGCTGGTGGCGCAGCGAGAAGTGGACGGGGAAGTAGCTGCGGCAACTGTCCTCTCCGAGGAAGGAACTGAATCAACCACGGCAAAGAAGAAAGTGGTGCAACGACCAGTTTACTTTGTCAGCTCTCTACTACAAGGGGCTAGGTCAAGGTATTCTAGGGTGCAGAAGCTAATCTTCTGCCTCGTCATGGCCTCGAGGAAATTGCGCCACTACTTCCAAGCCCACGAGATCACAGTTGTCACCGGCTTCCCACTGCAGCACATATTGAGGAACCTTGAAGCCACCAACATGATAGTTGAATGGGCACTAGAATTGTCGAGCTTTGGTTTGAAATATGAGAGCACTTCAACTATCCAGAGCAGAGCATTGGTAGAATTCATTGTAGAATGGACGCCCACTCAAGATGAAGAAATACCAGAGACGGTTCTCCCCGGCAGGGAAGCGCCTCAGGAATGGGTCATGTATTTTGATGGTGCTTTCTCATTGCAGGGTGCCGGAGCTGGCATGCTCCTCGTCGCGCCCACCGAAAAGCATCTCAAATATGTGATCCAAATGCACTTTCCCCGGGAGGAAGCCACCAACAACACCGCTGAGTATGAAGGGCTCCTTGCCGGGCTCAGGATCGCAGTGGAATTAGGAATCAAGAAATTGATCATCCGCGGCGATTCACAACTTGTGGTGAGACAAGTCAATAAGGACTACCAGAGCCCGTTGATGGAGGCATATGTGGAGGAAGTGAGGAAGCTGGAGGAGTGCTTTGATGGGCTGCAAACAGAGCATGTACCACGTGCGGAAAACAGCATTGCTGATCACCTATCAAAGTGCGCTGCACAAAAGCTGCCTATGGAACCAAGGGTTTTTGTCCTCCATCTGACCCAGCCATCAGTATCCGCTTCAACGATGCCAGAAAAAGGAGGAAGTTGGACTCCAGCAAGTATCTCCCGGCAGAGCTTCCCGGAGCCGCAGGTAGAGAAGCTGCCGGAAACAGCTCCCTCCCACGGCACCGCAGGTTCTTGCGGTCGAGGTAAGCGCTCCCAGGAACGAAGAGACGCCGTTGGTCCTTGTTGTCGAGCCTCAGGCTCCAACTTGGGCGCGGCATATAGTCCACTACCTTCAGACTGGAGAACTTCCTGAAGAGCAAGAAGAAGCTGAAAGAGTAGCCCAGAGGTCAAGTATGTATCAGTTTGTCGATGACACGCTATACAGAAGAAGATCAAACGGTGTGAAATTGAAATGCATCTGCCGGGAAGTTGGACTGGAACTGCTGGCAGAGATACACAAGGGTGTGTGCAGCTCCCACCTTGGATCCAGGGCCCTGGTCAGAAAAGCCTTCCGGCAGGGTTTTTAGTGGCCCACAACCCTCCAAGACTCAACTGAGCTAGTCGCCATATGTGAAGCCTGCCAGTTCCACTCCAAGAACATCCACCAACCAGCTCAAGCTCTCCAGACGATCCCTTTATCCTGGCCATTTTCGGTCTGGGGGCTCGACATCTTGGGCCCCTTCCCCTGTGTTGCCGTGGGCTTTGAATTCTTGTTCGTGGCAATCGACAAGTTTACAAAGTGGCCAGAAGTAGAGCCAGTGAGGAAGGTGACCGCAAAGTCAGCTATCAAGTTCTTGAAAGGATTGGTGTGCCATTTTGGAGTACCCGCCAAGGTGATCACCGATAACGGCACCCAGTTGACGAGCCGCGCCTGCACGCAATACATCCAAAGCCTTGGGAGCAAGGTCTCTTTTGCTTCCGTTGCTCATCCCCGGAGCAATGGGCAAGCTGAGAGGATGAATGCCGAAGTGCTGCGAGGACTCAAGACGAGAACTTTTGATAAGTTGCAAAAGTGCGGCAGACGCTGGATCGACGAGCTGCCGGTGGTTCTTTGGTCCCTCCGTACGACACAAAATCGAGCCACCGGCCAGACTCCCTTCTCCCTTGTAAATGGGGCAGAAGCAGTGCTCCCCACGGAACTCATATACAGGTCACCTCGAGTACTTGCCTACGACGAAGTAGAGCAGGAGCAGCTACGGCATGACGATGCTGTGCTCCTCGAGGAAGATCATCTCCGGGCGGCTATACGTGCTGCACGATACCAGCAAGCCCTGCGCCGCTATCATAGCCGCAGTGTGCGCGCCCGGAGCCTTGAGGAAGGCGACCTTGTTCTTAGACGTGTTCAATCCGCCAAGGGTTCCAACAAGTTGACGCTGAAGTGGGAAGGCCCTTACCGGGTAGTACAAGTCACCAGACCTGGCGCAGTCCGTCTGGAGACCAAAGATGGCATTAAGTTGCAAAACTCATAGAACATTGAGCATCTTCGCAAGTTCTACCCGTAAGGCACGGTTGCCGGGCTCAGTCCCGGCGACCACCTTTTGTACAAGCCTTGTCGATGCGCATGTAACCCTTTGTACAAAGCCAGGCACAGACCCTGTGCACAGACAATGAAATGAAGCGCTGGCGCCCTAGGAACTTGCATGCATATTAGATTGAGCATCTCTTTGATAGGATTACTATTATGCTTAGTATGAGCTAGCTAATCCTTTACAAAGATACCATATTCTCTCGTTCTCTCCCTTGTGCTTCTTTGGTTCACAGCTATGCCTCTGCTGTGGTAAAACTTCCCAGAAGGAGAAGGGGGGCGAACCAACACACCAGCCCCCGACAGCCCATCGCTACCGGGAACAGCAGACACAAATAAGTTCACCTCACCATTCATGATGTGGCTCTGTGTGAAAAAACTTGAGCGTATGAAACCTTGGTCGCTCCTATACTTCTGTGCTCCCTCCTTTCTAGACCAAAGACTTTTCGGTCAGAAGTTGGTCGTAGTGGCAGTTGGAAGGAGGCGGACGAAGGGCTTGCTCCCATCTTCGCTCCTACCCTCGCCTAGGTGAGAGCGTAGTAGTAGCAGAAGGAAATGGGGCGGCAAGATGTGCTGTCGGGGAACTTTGTTTACTTGGAAGTAATAAGGAATCATTCCTTAGCATGGATCTTGCACATGCGCGAATACCCGGCAAGCACTCTTTTTCATTAATACGCTGATCAACAAGTACAAGTCATACAGGGTACAAGCATGGGCGGAGAGTTACATAATTTGAACTAAAAATTGGCAATTGCCTACATATTTTAGATCTAAAAAAAGATAGGTACCCTGTGATGTTTTATTTGCCTCCCCTCTCCCAGGGTTCATCTCGAGTGCGAGAAGGGCAAAAGAAGCAACTAGGCGGGGTGCACGCGGCAGAAGACACTAAGAGAGCTTCCTCCGGCAACCGTCCGGAAGAGGCTGGTGATGATGGTGCCGGGGGAAGAGCCGAAAGATGGAGCAGCGGGCAGGCAATAGGAGACAAAGGCGTCGGTGCCATCGTACTCCGACCAGACGGCCTGCCACCCGCTTCCTCGTCTTCACCGGCTTCCTCCTCGTCGCTATCGCTCCGGGGAAACGATGGGCCTCCAGCCCATCACCCTCCCCGGAGAGGCAGATGATGGTGGTGGCGGTGCCCAAGGAGCGCTGGGAACGCCGTCCCCCACATCGGTGGGTAGGAAGGCGCCACCATCTTCAGCGTCATCCCCGGCCTCACCGAAGAGGGCAGTGCTGGGATTACTAAGGATCCCAAGCACGGTACCGCAGGCGGGCGCCAGAAGCCCTGATGACTCCACTGCCGACTTACCAGGTTCACATAGCTTGCGGCAGGGATGACCCCCCTACCCCGAACAGCGAGCTCGCACGAAGGGTGCAAACGCGCTACCGTTAAGAAGAAGCGTGGTGCCCTCTGGACCAGAGTCGATGCGGCACTCATGGACGCGCCGCTGCAAGCTGCAGCCACTCCAGCTGTGACCGCCGCGTCTCCCGCAGCCTCAGACCAGACTCACTCCCCGAGCGCCAACACAAGCCTTCAGAATCGTCACTCCCTGGCCTCTGAGGATTCCGGAAAGGACTCCCGCTGTCGAGGCCAAGGTCGGGCCCCGATCTCTCCCCCTCGCCATGGCGGAGGAGAAGACAAGAAAGCAGAAGGAGAAGGTGTGTGGATGAATGCCTCCGTTCCCCCTCACGCTCCCTTTTATAGCCGACCAGGGGCAGGGGGCTGGAGGCCCTTCTGTGCCACTGACGACGCCTGGACTCGTCCACCGCCCTCCTGCGCCAATCCAAGGCACCTGGCTTTCTACCATGGCACACCTTCCCGCGCCCTACGCATCCATTACCTACCCCGCGCAATGCATGCGGCGTACGTGGCAGAAGTGACGGGCGTAGTGGGATGAGTGAAATGGCAGTTACCGCCCCATGAATAAAGGCCATTCACGGGCCATTACAGAGGTGGCCCCACCACCACTACTAGGAGAAAGCTTATAGATAGAAATGTAGTAGTAGCGCAGGTTTGCAGGCCACCGCTACTGCTGCTTAGTCGTAGCGCTGTGTGCCAACAAACGCTACAGATACCAAAGTTGCAGTAGCGCTGGTACCCCTGGCAGCGCTACTGCTAAGTGGTCCCACCACCACCAGCAGAGGATACATGTATTAGTAGCAGTTGGCCGGAAACAGCGCTACTACTAGTGACGTAGCAGTAGCGCATGTTGCCAGCCCACCGCTACCGCTACGGTGCCAGCAGGTGGGCCCAACTTAGCAGTAGCGCTGGGCCACCAGCCAGCGGTACTGCTAATGGTACCTTATCCACCCCGCGGCCGGCCCGATCACTCTCCCTTCCCACACTCTCATCGTCTAACCCCCACTGCCACCGCCCGCGGCCGTCGTCGCGCCGCCGCCGTCGCCCGGTATGTCTCCCTCCCTCCCTTCTCCCTCCCTTCTCCTTCCATCCCTCCCTTCTCCCTCCCTCCCTCCGACCCTGCGTCTCCCTCCATCCCTCCCTTCTCCCTCCCTGCTCCCTCCGATCGACCCTCTCCCTCCATCCCTCTCTCCCTCCCAGCCCTCTCCCTCTGACCCTCTCCCTCCCTCCGATCCCTCCTACATTGCATGGATAGATGGATAGATAGATGAATAGATAGATAGATAGATGAATAGATAGATGGTTAGAACTATGGTATTTTTGATATATTGCATAGATAGATAAATGGATGGATAGATGGATGGATGGATATATTGATGGATATATAGATAGATGGATGGATGGATAGATGTTAGGGCTAGAACTAGGGTATTTTTAGTAAATGTATAGGTCTTTTCAATTTTTAGTGTTAGAACTAGGTTTTACAATTTTTTAGGGAACACCTCACAGTGGCCTATGTTTTGCCGGAGTGTTGATTAATTTCCATTCCGGCAAATTTCAGGCGCTCGATATATGTCCTTTTTAGCAAAGGTCATGGCGAATTTTTCCGTGAATTTTGGCATGACTTGTGCTAGAATATGTAGGAAATATCGAGTGGCCCGGATTTTCTAGAAAGATAATTAAACGACATTTCAGGTGAATAATAATGATCTAATTTAGTTTTTGTAGTACATATATTTAATTTTAGAAGTTTAATCTTTGAATTATGAACATAGGAAATGTCTGACGATGACGATAGGATCCCGGAGTGTGACTGGTGCGGCGACGACCGGGGTCTGTGCGACAGGCCTCACCTGGTAGACGGTCAGCACTTAAGTATTAAGCTCGACGAGACCTTCGCTATTGAAACGGTATGCAACAACAAGTCTTTTTTTGTAATTAAGCATGACTTCTGCTTCTTCAACGTGTAATTTCCATCTTTTACAATTCGACTAGCTTATCCCATGCCATGCAAGACGCTATGTCTTGGAGCATCTGAATTTCGAAGATCATGAAAATATGGAGACAAAGATAGTTCATCTCAGGACCCATCAAGGTTATGATTTTGCTGTAAAGCTATACAATTCGAAGAGCGTATCCCATTTTGGTTGCTCGAATTGGGAAGCACTGTGCAAGGCGTATGATTTTCAGGAGGGTATGTGTGTCACCTTCGATCTTGGTGATCCTGAAGATGACATCGACGAAGAGAATATGGACATTTGGGTCCTTGTTGATACGCTTCCAGTTCTACCTCTATGTGAGTTTCTCAAACATATTTATTAAGTAATTTATATTGTTTATTTCAAAATAGTTGACAGCTTATTTCCATTGACAGCTTATTTTCATTCTTCAAAGAATGTACGGGAGATGGTAGACAGAACCTACTACACTGATGGTACCGAATTAACTTATGAGGAGAAAGATCATCTTATCTCATTTATTATTGATGTTGAGAATTACAATATCAATTATGAAACTCCTGCACATTATGGTCAATACGTGCCACTAGTGCACGTGTTGAATTACGGTAACATCCATGGAGATGGCATGGTAAGATTTTTTACTATTATGACATCCATGCATCTTTTGCATATATTCTTCTAAAGCTAAACTACATTGCTAACTATGACATTATTATTATGTTTTTCAACAGAAAATACCGAAGGATTGTGTGCCTGATCTGATGTTTTCGAAAGGTTGCCTTGATGTTATTAGCATACGGCCAAGCCATCCTAGGCTTCACCGCTGTTCATACCGGATTTCCAAAACCGATGAAGACATGACAATCAAAGAATGGAAAAATGTATGGACAATCATAGGGAGCTACTTGGAAGCAACATTGTGCGAAGCGCAAGAATTGGAGACAGGATAATCTCCATTCTCCATAATGGAGCGTCAGGGGCTATCTTGTTTTATGCTATTTTACCTTAGAGAAGGTAGTAGGTCCTAGCTAATACTCATGATCATGTGCTAAGAACAATTAAGTAGGGTTGGTTAGATGACTAAGATGATGATGAGTATGACTTGTTATATGATAACGAGTAGAAGTTGTATGATGATGAGTATGACTTTTTGTTATTAACGAGTAGAAGTTGTTAGATGACTATGATGATGATGAGTAGGACTTGTTATTATGATAACAATGATGAGTTATATATTATTATGATGATGCATGATGCTAAGTTGTTATATGAGCATGATGAGTTATTAGATATATTAGTGGGTGAAATGAACATGGATTAGATTCAAGTGGAGGCAACATGGTGCAGATCGAAAGTACTACTAATCCAAACTTAAGTGATCATGTTTGGATTAGTAGTACTTTCGATCTGCACCATGTTGCGTCCACTTGAATCTAATCCACGTTCATTTCACCCACTGATATATATAATAACTCATCATGGTCATAAGATGAAACTACTATATAAAACCTATACAAATACAGCGCCAATAAGCTGCAGAAAAAAAAACAGGAAAATTTAGCAGTAGCGCTATTCATAAGAAATGCTACTGCTATTTACGGTTATTAGTAGCGCTGTTTATAGGGCGCGCTACTGCTCACAGGTATAGCAGTAGTGCTAGGAAACCAGCGCTACTGCTATAAGTTAGCTGTAGCACCCTAGTGGTAGCGCTTCTACCAGCGCTACTGCTAGCTCTATTTCAAGCGCTAGTGCTAGGGTTATCCCTAGTAGTGCACGTTTGGTGTCACGCAACCCGCGAGAAGACCGGGAACTTATCCAAGTTCCAGGTTAATGAAGAAGCAAAGAAGATCTCAAAAAGAAGAATCCCACCAAGGCGCGGTCCAGGTGTCCGCCTGTGCATCGTTAGGACCTAGCCCAACGATGCCCGGCAGCACGTATGGGCCAGGCCCGGGGGCTTCTGTCGGTGCAACAAACACCCACGTTTGCTGACCAGACTTATGCACAGGCATGCCAAAGATCACACGCCCAGCGCCAGTATATATCACAAAGCCAAGCCAGTGAAGCCGCCCTTCGTGAGATCAAGGAGCGCATCAAGAATACCAAGACAGCAAAGGTATGTCTCTAGGAAGTTCTCCCTTGTCGAGCAGGAGAGCTCGGCCAGGTCGAGGCCGCCCCGGAGGCAAGTCCAAGATAGGCCCCGGCAAGCTTGCCGGGGTAACCCAAACCAAGACCCCCGCCAAGGCATCGCTACTCCACCGCTCCGCCGCACAGCGACGCAATTCACTTATCGATGCGGTGTCGAACCCCCAAGTGATTAAGTGGCCTCCACTGAGCACGTGGCGGCCCATTGGAAGACAGATCATGTCCGTTTGACACCCGTCCAGAGGCGTGTCAAGACAATAAGCAAAAGGTGATTAAGCGGCGCGGCAGGCTTGCCGGGCTTCATCCACAGCAGGACACCTAGCAGCGCATTTAATGCGTTTTGTCCTAACTGCCAGAGTTAGGTATGATAGCACTGTTCGCTATCTAATCATGGGATAATGACTGTTTTGCCATTGTGGTTACCCCTTGGACTATAAAAGGAGGTCCAGGGCAACCTAGAGAGGGATTCGGACCCTTGCACACTTATACGCGCGTAGCTACTCCCCCGGGGCCATCTTGCCGGGCTTGAGTGCTGCTTGTTCGTCGTGCTCTTCCACTCAATCCACCAAAGCAGGAGTACGGTTTTACGCTTCACAGCAGCTCGAACCTGGGTAAAAACCACCCGAGTCACCATCGCCACGCTGCGTCATGGCCTCCGCTCATTGTGCAACATGACCTCCCTCTTGCCGAACCACAAAGGGGCCAAAGGGGCCCCATAGGTGATCTGTTCCCCCATGACACAGGGCGATGTAGAGGGTCACGGGGAAGCTCCCAGACATAAATGGACATCGAGACAACGAGGGAGACGACGGCAACAGTGGCCACGAGATGTAGAGCATGCTAGTGTGCATGCCAGCCATCCAGTCACCGCGTGAACTGGCGTACGCGGTGCACCCAGGGCCTGCAAACCATGTCTGGCAGATAAGGTGCATAGAGGGTGTTGCCAAGGAGGAAGGCACCAAGCACAGTGGGCAATGGTGTGACCTTAGAGAGGAAGAAAACATTTGACCAGCATAGTGTTTGTAGGATGCTATGGACCAGATACTTGGAGATGAAGGCTCTGCTTTGACTGGGTTTCATCACTCACTAAGGTGAGCATCTCTGCAATTTTGCAGCTCATTTGGATGAAGATAAATAACACTTGGTGTAGAATGGACCCTACTGGTCAGAAATGCAAAGTATGAAGTAGCACTCACATACTTGCTTGGATTGAGCTGAAATTTGGAAGAGGTGAGTCATTTGATAATATAAAGCTACTGTAAAAGTTTCATACCATTTGGAAATACCAAAATGGTACTTGCTTCACAGAGCTTCAAACTGGTCAGAAACTTAGAAAAATTGCTGAAGATGAATGGCTAGATAAAATGAGCCAAAATTTGGTGGAGATCGATTATTGGCATAGTATAATACTCTGCTAAATTTTCAGCCATAGTGAAGCAATATAAAATATAGTTGCTTCACAACAGGAAAATATGACCAGAAAACAAGATTTGATGGTATGATCATATATATGATTGGATAGGGTTGAAATTTGGTGCAGATCTATGATATGATCATATGAAGGTGCTTGCAAAATTTCAATTCATTTGGATCAACCTAGCTAGTACTTCCTTCATTAAGCTTCCAGTTGACCAGAAACTTTGGAAATTTGCCAAGGAATATTTACTAGCCAAATTGAGTTTAATTTTTGCAAGAGGCAATGATATGAATAGGAAAGAGTGCCCAAAAAGTTTGAGGGCAAGCAAGCAAAGAAAAAGGGTACTTGCTTCTCAAACTGCCAGCTGGGGCAGAATCAGAAAAGGAATATTTGTGGAATATTTTTGAACATGGCAAGGAAGGGTTTTGACATATCTGAGGAATCTATGTCCCAGAGGATTTATGAGAATTATTTGGGAATTTTTGCAAAGGTAGAAAGGTGGGTTGCTTCACAACCCAGGGCAAACAGGGTTATTCCTTTAATAGAAAAAGGAATCTTCCCAAGAATTGGAATATTGGGATTGAGCAAAGATGGAAATGGCATGAGGTTGAGATGGATATGAGATTGGCAAGCCACTTGAGAACCTAGGAAGAGAAAATCTTCCCAAGTTTCCAGACCACAAAGCCACAGAAAAACAAAACAAAGCAAAACTCAAAGAAAAGCAAAAGAAAAAGAAAGGACTGAAATCCAGGGTGTTACAAACCTTCCCCTCTTAAAGAAATCTCGTCCGCGAGATTTGGTTGCTCAAGGATCAGGGGGACATCCTGACTTAAGGAAACCGTTTCAACCTCGGGTTTCCCTTTATCCTTTATATGAGATTCCACCGGATTTCATCAGACTGACTGTCTTACTCCAGTTTGCTTAGCTGATACCAACTGCTGATAGATATTAGTTCACATGTTTATGCTTACATTGACTTCAGTTTCATAACTGCTGACCATCGAGAGTGTGATAGATTTATCATGACTGACATATGTGTCCTGCAAGCAAGTTCGAGGTTTGTCTCCGAAGGTTGTGTCATCATTATATCCAGTACTGACATCATTCCATGGGATTGCGAACAAATCTCCTCGGAGAACATTGAACCCCTTCATCCTGACATTGGATTTCTCAAATAACTATTGGTCTTCCAAGTTCATAGTCATGCGGAGGATCATAACCGTTTCCTGGCGGAATCTGACTTCTGGCAAGATCTTCCTGAGTCATCTTGGCTAACTTCACTGCCTGGATCGTTCATTCCGTACTAAGTATTTGACTGTCACCCATCGCGTCAACCATAAAGGTGTACGACCTTGCATGATAGCATACACATACCTGTCTGGTGGCGGTCTTGGCAAAACAATCTTCTCCACAGCAGGCTATATTTTAATGGATACCCATACTTAAGAGTACATGCTCCAAGACTGCGGTTCAATATTCTGATTACTCAGCCTGTGGGTATATACGTGTGGATGAGAGGCCATGTGATGCTTTAACACGGTCGTTGGAGTCGACTGCTGCGTTGGCACTTTGGTCTGACATGGCAGGAGTTGAATATTCAATACTGACAACTTCGATCATAACAGATGACTGAGCAAGTTACCGTGAGGTGAGGTCCTTATCAGAACGGAATAGACCCCTTGGGTGTATATGCATGGTAATCGTGACAGAACCAGGCTGTCCTGGGTATTTATAGCATTGTAATTGTGCAATCAATTATCATCCTGGTTCTTGCCGGATCTTGCTCTTCATCATTGTTTTCTCTGTCTTGATCCTTTGCTGAAATAACTTGGCCTCATATACTCTTGGTTCCTCGTGTGATCCATCATACTGTCATATGCAATATTTTTGGCAAGTCATACGTTGGCCTTGTTCATGACTTGGGTCACCGGATATATATATGCCCGATTTGCGAGTGCGAGTATGGAGCTCATAGTTTTCGTCAATCATGCCAGATCACTTTGTCGAGTATGAGTAAACTGGCCTTGGTAAGTGCTACCAAAATTGTTTTTCCATGTGGGCTTTCTTCAAAATGTTGTTGATTCTTGCAACACCACCTGAGGTGTATATCTGGCTTTTCTTCTTCTTACAAGTTGATGAGGCTGTCGAGCTTTTATCTTGGCTTCATCATTGTATCCGTGACTTGCACGAACTGGATAACATGCTCACATTGGAAACACATTTAGCTGAACATTTAATTTCTAGGGCAAACACTTGTGTCCTAACTGATTTTTGCTTCTGATGAAACTGTTGCTATTTTGACCCTTGAGATGCACTGACATATGCTGCCAACTTACTGGGTAATATCCTGCATCGGTGCCGTACTGAGGAAGCTTGTGCTGAAAAACCGGCGTGCTGAAGAAGACTGAATTGCTTGTGCTCGAAGCTTTCGTCAGACCACTTGATGGGGTACCGTACTTCAGAAGCTTCCCCCCCTTAAAGGTTTGTTGGGGAAGTCTCGGTACCTTACTGACGAAGCCTCCACATATATTACTGATGCCAATAGAAGAATCTTGCAGTGTAAGCTTCTCTGACTGCTTGCGGAAAAAAAACTGAAGTTCCTTATACCAAAAACTCCTTGATGTGACATGTTGCCATATATTCACCCTTGATATTCCAGCTGTTGATTACTTGTATGACCAGAATTGTTTGACTATCTTTCTTGCTGAATACTAAACTCATAGCATATTCTGACTGGCTTGCAGATGTAACATGTTTTCCAATCTTACTCATATCAGAATCAATCCCTGAATATGAACCATACCTTTGATCCGAAGTATACTGTTGGTCTTGTACCAAATTTTTTCTTCTCCTAGTCCAATCATTGCTGTTGTGAAGGTGACTTACTGATGTAGACTTGATGTTGATCGTCTGCTCAGTATATAGTGTGCATTCTGACCGGATTTCTTCAATACAATGCTGTCCGCTGAAAATCTCGTGTGCTTCCGAGTATATACAAACGTCTCATGAATTCTTCTGGTCCGGTGTTGGTTGATAAGCAACTTTTCATTAAGGGGAAATAAGGTAACACGGAAGATTCAAAGAAAGAAGCACAAGAAACGATCGAATGCAACAAAACACACAGCATACAAGTTACACAACTAATTCACACAGTCATACAAACATGATACTACAACTAATGCAACATGCACTACACGGATGCTCAACCCTCACGCTTGGGCAAGGGCGGGTTGGCGAACGAAGAAGCTAAAGGAGAAGTGAGTGGAGCAGCTGACACTAAAACTCTAATGGAATCAGTGGGAGGGGTCGGTGGAGAAACCGACTGAGATGGGGGTAGGGAAACACCAAGTAGCCTCCTGGCTCTGGTGGCGTCTTGGACAAGCTTGGAAATGAGAAGGTACTCAGCTGCCAAGTACTGGGACATGACAAAGATGGTCGCATCATCCTAAGGACGAACAGAGGGGAACCTGACTCGCTTAGGATCCTCGACGATGGTAGGATAGAACTGGTATGCACGTTTCTTTGTATCATACTCTCTTGATGACGAAGACCCGTGATTCCTGCCATAGCGGCAAGCTGGACTTCACGCTCGGGAGTGGCACCATAACCACCGGTGAAACTATAGGTACGCCCCCCAAAAGTGCTCGCGGCTGTCAGATGGACATGGGCAATATATTCCATGATCCTTCCTCCAACCGGAACCTGGAAGACTCGATACTTCGGTGGATCTCCGTTGGGGTAGAGACTAAGCCATACGTCGCAAAGGAGAGTGGCAAAGCTGAGAGGTGCAGGGTTGGGCCTGAACGCAATCGGAACGGCCTCAAATGCACAGGGGTCGGTTTCCATCTATATCCACGAAACGAACAGTTAGGATTAAAGAACTAAATCTACATGCATGCTATGCGGCAAACAAATGCAACAAAAAAATGCAGCAACCAAGGGCAACAAACAAGGCACTATACTACCGTTTTCTAACGCTCACGCAGACTAGGGTGTTCTACAGCCAGACCTGCTCTGATACCAAGCCCTGTGGCGCCCTGGCTCAGAGGAAACCGGAACGCCCCATATTCCAGCCCAGAGACAAGTCTTCTGGAATACGGCACTGCTGGCATAGAACAAATCAGCTCTTTATTACAAATACACGGTGTACAAGGGTCTCGATGATACAGCGGAATGACAGCGGCATGGCGACACCGCGCCTGCCTGGGTAGCTCTATGCTAGCAGCGGGACAACTCGAAGCAGCGGAACAACTCTCGGCAGCGGAACGACGACAGCAGTGATGAACTCCAACTCCGCACGGACTCTGGCTGGAACGCGTATTCCTAGCTTGCACGCACCGAATCCTCAACAAGCAAGCAATCATAGCATGACCTGCAAACTGGCATGACACGCCAGGTGAGTACTTTGAATGTACATGCAAGCTCACAGCAACCAAAGCAATCAAGACAAACAACAGCATGGCATTTACAGATTAAGCAGGTGTAAACATGATGATGCTAGAACAATATGAGCATGGCATGACATATGAACATGATGACACTAGCATGCAGCATGTGAAACTATCATGCTTCGACCAGCAGAATGCAAGTCATCAATCGATGCGGTGGCACGCTCGCAGGTGGTTAGGTGGATCCTGTCAGGCACGTGGCGCACCGCTGGACAAGAAGTTAGCCTTATTGACACCCGTCCAGATGGCGTGTCAAGCTAAGGCAGGGATGAGATGGATAGGCGGCGCGGCAGCTTGCCGGGCTTCAACCTCAGCACGACACCTAGCAGTGCATTTAATGCACTTTGTCCTCACTGCCAGAGTTAGGTATGATAACTCTGTTTAGCTGTCCAATCCCACCAGAATGACCATCTTGCCACTGTGGTCGCCCCTTTGTGTATAAAAGGAGGCCCGAGGCAACCTAGCAAGGGGTTCGAACACTTTCCACCCATGAACACTGGTACGCACGTCACTCTCCCCAAGGCAAGCTTGCCGGGCTTGAGTATGTTGCACCTTCGTGTTCCTCCAGATCAATCCACCAAAAGTAGGAGTAGGGTTTTACGCTGCAAAGCGGCCCGAACCTGGGTAAAAGAGTGCTGTCCATCGCCGTGCTAGCCCTGTCGTTTCTGTTCTTTGTGCAACGCGAGTGTCCCCTTGCCAAACCACAAAGGGGCAACCCTGCCCCATAGGTGATCGAGCTTCCACGCCGACATCTGGCAGCCACAACTGCAGCTCCCCGGCTACTCGGACTCCATCTCCGCTTCGACCTCGTCGAAGAGGGCATCGGTCGCCGCCCGTTCCTGCCGGATGAAGCGCCGGTTGGCATCCACATAGGCCTCATCCTGGATGGACTCCAGGATGGCCTTCTGTTTCTCTGTCTTGTCCGCATAGGCGACGGCGAACTCCGCCTCCGCGTCCTCCGTGTTGATGCCCGGAGCCGGCGCTAGCTCCCGCTCCGGCTGCTTTGCCTCCTCGTCGTCTTCCGGATCCACCGCCTCCATCGGAGCTGGCTGCTGCTCCTCTCCCTCCTCCTCCTCCTCCGCCAGCTCCTCCTCCTCCGCCTCCGGCGAGTCTGGAGGCAGCCCGACAGTGATGCGGGTGGCGCGCCTCACCAGGATCTCCTGCTCGATCTGGTACCGATACTCTGGCATGAGCATAGCGCAGGTGGTTATCTTCTTCTTGGCCATGGCGAAGCCGGAGAGCATGGGAAGGATGCCGGAGTGGGTGGATTTATTGGCCTCTGGCAGCAAGCCAGACCGACACCACACGCCGTTCACACTGCCCCCCAACCCACCCACCGGAGGAGGCGTCCATCGGACCATCGGGTTTTCGGGCGATCCTGCGTGGGACCCCGACATTAGTCCAACGTGGCGGATGCGCCCGGGCGCCCCATATCCACCCCATATTTGGGATGTATATGAGGGGTGCCGGTCGGCCTAGGCGTTTGACGCCCGTTTGAGGAGCCCGTCTGGGTCAAATTTCGTGAACGGGCCATCCGTCCTGTTGTTTGAGGCGGGTTAGGGGCATCCAGCTGTAGATCCTATAGTTTCTAAAAAAAGAGGCGGTAGATGCTCTTATGACTGCAAGGCCGAAGAATTTAAGTTATTCCGTTCATTTATATTTTATAACATAGGTTATGCATGAAACGGTAAGATGATGAGTTGGTCGGAAGATCATATGGTTTCACCTCTAGCCTACCCGAACTAGTTGTTGTATAGGCTATGAATGAAACATAAGACGATGAACTTCTTAAGCACAGAAACAACAGAAGATGATGAACTTCTTAACATGCAAACCACTGGCATTAGATCAACTTGAAAAACAATACGTAGCATTATTCTCTGGAGGCACGATGAACAACTCGTTTGCCACAGTTTCACACGGACCATAAAGTTTGAGGAGCTTTTAAGTGTGGCTGCACCCTGCATCGTGATGCCGCGTGCCACAACATTCCAAGCTCAACTTTGCAATCAAACTCACAGGCCTGGCATTTCAGAGATAACATTCAGAACAAACTCTTAAAATATCATATATAAGTCAACATTCATGATTATGCATCTCATCAGAGCCAATATTTACTTCTGAACTAAACACACGAATAGTAAAAAAATGATCGACGCTGCTCATGGCAAAGGGCGTCCCATTCCAAAATATCAAATGCATGTCTTCTGGCTAACATCAATGAGCAAAATTTGACAAGGTTTTCCAATTCCAAAATATCAAACGAATGTGTTCTTGCTAACATCACTGATTTAAACTTTCACAAGGTTTTCCCATTCAAAATATCTAATGCCTATGATTGTGGAACGGGTAGGGTTTGTCATCAGTTTGCACATTGAAATGGAATATGGAGCGAGATTAACCAGCTGATCTTTTTGTGCAGTTCCACTGAAATCAACCAATGCCTTGCATAGCATGGTGGATTTCGTATTTATATGTTGCAAGGCCTTCAAGACATTGGCAGCTCCTTTCATGTAAATAGTCCGGTGGCTCAAGGTGACAACGAATGATTAGAGAACCATTCGATGTTGTCGGGACCCTGATCCTAAGTCACACCGATCTAGTATGTAACACATCATATCACTTTGCGGCCTCACGCACGGTAACCCATGGCTGCTGCCTTTACCTTGGCCGGGACCGTTTGCGCCTTTTGGCTCACCTATATGATCGTGTCGCTAGCATCCATATGACAAAGAACCCGGGCCGACATGACTAGTCATAAATCCAAGGTGGCACAAACTTACAGGGACAGGCATACATGACCCAACAATGCACATGTCGATCGGCAGCGAGTGTAACCGGGTTGTAGCAAGCTATGAAGACTCCGGTAAACACCGCATGACATTTCCCTGAAGGGACAGACACAGGAGCAAAGAAGGACACATGGCGGTCAATCCATGTGTTCCAGAGCAGTAGCAAGCTACCATGGCTCAGTGGAAGCACTAGGAGGCATTTCCCCATAAGGAAGGCTACCAAGAATAAACAACTAGGTGTCGGATCCCACACATACCAAGCATTTCAATAACATACACACAATATGCTTGATATGTGTAGATAGAACATGGCATCACAACATAACTCTACAACTCAGATATAGATAAAGGCTCAAAAGAGCCAACATGACATTTATTACAGGCAGCGGGTCTCATGACCCTTCATACAAAGCATACAAGCAACGGAAGCATAACATGTCTGAGTACAGACATCTACAAATGAAAAAGGTTGTGAAGCCTGACTATCTACAAACCCTCCCAAGGGTAGAAGATCGTAGCTGGGAAACAAGCTACTCGTCGAGCCCATGTGGAACTACTAGTGAGACCAACTGCCAAAACATAAATTAAGCAAACATGAGTACAAGGTACTCAGCAAGACTTACATCAGAACTAGCTACATATGCATCAGTATCAAGAAAGGTGTTGTGGGGTTTAATTGCAGCAAGCCAGCTTTGACTCGGTGGCTATCCTATACTACGACTACTAGTATTTTCTTTGAGGTGAGAAAGCATACACGAGTCCACATATTCACCATATCAATACTCCACTATGGATTCTCTGATGTCTCCCTAGGAGAAGGCCATCCGTAGCACTCATGCTTATCTTGCGCATTTAGTGTATCCACTTCCAGTTGTCTATGAACCATATAAGTCTACAAGTATCCATATCCGAGGACGTGGCTATTTGAATAGATCATGTTAACCCTGCAGGGGTGTACTTCTTCACACATGCTCTCGCCACTTACCGCCATGTACACGTCATATACCTCGGCAACCTTCAAGCGGAAGCCTGGCGAGGGTGTCGGCCACGACCTGACTAACCGCACAAGTCTCTAGTCCAGGTTTATCGCCTATTTGAGTCCACTCCACAAGGAATTCTGGCCGAAGTTTCCACTACAGCCCCAAATGATGTGCGCAGGGTTCCCAAGCCCACCATCCGGGTGCCACTTGGAACACCGTGCCACTGTGCCTAGTCTGTCCCAAGCCTACCCTGCCGGGTGCCACTTGGTAGACAAATAACACGACCTACAAACACCAGAAACTAGCTGCGACTCCTGGACAGAGATCGAGGCGATTAATAAGTCGAGAGGGTCAATTAAGTATCCCAATGTATGGTAGTAGCTAGTCTTGGATAACATACATAGAACCCAGTTCCTGAGTACGGTCTCAATGAGACAACCCAACATGTACTCCTACATGGCCTCTCATCGCTACCTTTACCAAATCGTGTTCACACACTTAGCTCTCATCAGTAGGACATGTCCACCACTCCAATTCATCCCTGGTGAATCAGACCTGACACAACTCTAAGCATAGCTGGCATAATAAACAAGCATGAATGAGTAGGCACATCATGACTCAAACAACTCCTACTCATGCTAGTGGGTTTCAACTATTTACTATGGCAAAGACAGGTCATGCAGAGGAATGGGTTCAACTACCGCGACAAGTAACAGTTGAATTGTTGTTGTCCTAATGCAATAAAAGAGAGCAGGAGCGAGAGAGTGGGATTGTATCGAAATGCTCAATGGGGGTTTGCTTGCCAGAAAGATCAACAGTAGAGCACTGCTCCTTAGACGCGTACTCTTGAACGGACTCTGGAGTGTAACATCCTGGATTTTGCCCATTTCTTTTTCTTTTGATTTTATTGAGATTTTGGTCTGGATTTGATTTTTCTGTGGCTTAGTGGTCTTGAAACCTGGAGAGATCACCTTTGATTCCTCTCCCAAGTGGCTTGTCAACCTCAAAACCATCCCAAGACCATGTCATTTCCATCTTGGACCAAACCCAATATTCTTTTTCTTGGGAATTTTCCTTTCTCTATTAAAGGAATAACCCTGTTTGCCCTGGGTTGTGAAGCAACCCACATTTCTGCCTTTCCAAAAATTCCCAAATAATTCTCATAAATTGTTTGGATCATATCATCCTCAGATATGTCAAAACCCTTCCTTGCCTTGTTCAAAAATATTTCACAAATATTCTTTTTCCTATTTTGCCCTAGGTGCCATTTTGAGAAGCAAGTGCTATTTAGATTTGCTTGTTTGCATCCAAACTTTTTGTGCACTCTTTCCTATCCATATAATTACCACATGCCAAAATTCAACTTCATTTGGCTAGTAAATCTTCCTTGGCTAATTTCCAAAGATTCTATTTAGATGGAAGCTTTGTGAAGCAAGTGCTAGCTAGGAGTATCCAAATGAGTTGAAATTTTTCAAGCCTCTTCATATGCTCAAATTAACACTCTCCACAGCTTCCCCTAGCCATACCGACCCTCCCCGTGGCTGCCTCCCCTCTTCTCCGCGGCCATAGCGCCATGCCCTACTTCACCATGGCCGCCGTCCACCTTGCCGATGGGCCGCTCGGTTTCGGCAGTTCCCGCGGCCCTGATGACCACCTCCGGACGCGGCGTGGAGTGAGGCGTCTGCCCAGGACCTCGGCTCGGCCTCTCGTCCGGTGAAGCAGCCACACCCGCGACGATGGGCGCCTCCCCTGGCTCTCTTTCGAGAGGTAGAAGAAAGGGGTGAGGAGGAGAGAGAGAGAGCCGGCGGGCCCCGCCTGTAAGCGCCACGCAGCCCGGGCCCAGCAGCTTAAGTGGACGCTTACTCTGGCGCGGTGCGTTTTTCATTTATGAAAACATATTCCGGGCGGTTTCAGAGCCAAAGACGTTTTCCTGCGGTGAAAGCACATTCTTTGAAGTGCGCTTTCTGTTTAAACCGCCGGCCGAAAGAGTTATATTACGGGCGGTCGCAGGTTAGCAGCAGAAAAAGAATACTTTTTATTTAATTTCTTCCTATCGAACGAACGGCCGTTTCTCCGCGCCCGTAACTACGAATGAGGTGATTCCAAAGCCCACTTCTTCGTCTCTTCGAGCCCGTCATGTTGGTACCATTTTCATAATGTGTTCATCTAGTGGAAATGACCATTTTGCCCTTGCCCTAAAACAGCCCCCTCCAAGAGAGAACGGTTTCCGGCGATCCTTTTCGCGGTCTCTCCGCACTTCTCCCCGGTGTATCCTTCACCCCAGGCAAGCCACGACAGCCACTTGCATGATTGCCTCACAATAGTATTGGTTTCCCACTTGAATATTTAAATATTGTGTGCATGTTTATATCTTTGTGAATACTTTATATGCTCACAAATCAGTGCTTATACTTATGTTTTTCCCAAGTGTATCTTGTTAGTTATTTGATCACTGCTAGTATCATTATGCTTATGGTTAGTTCTTGCATTTAGTTCATGCTAATGATGATGATATGCCAGCATGCATTTCTATCGTCTGTTATACTGATACTGTTCATGCTCACCTCTATGCCATGTTAATTTGCATTTAGTATATTAAATGGTTGCATGTTGTTGATGCTTTGATACATATGCTATGTTTCCCATCCATACTCATGTTTATATCATGTTCATATGCATTGTTATGTAGTTATGGTTTAGCTATTTACCTATCAAGTTTAACCGGGTATTAAATGAACTTGAACACCTGTTGGCTGGGTCATAGTGCCATCGAATCGAGCTGACCAGTTGTAACATCCTGGATTTCAGCCCTTTCTTTTTCTTTTGCTTTTCTTTGAGTTTTGCATTGCTTTTGTTTTTCTGAGGCTTTGTGGTCTGGAAACTTGGGAAGATTTCATCTTCCTAGGTTCTAAAGTGGCTTGCCAATCTCATATCCCTCTCAACCTCATGCCATTTCCATCTTGGACCAATCCCATTATTCAAATTCTTGGGAATATTCCTTTTTCTATTAAAGGAATAACCATGTTTGCTCTGCGTTGTGAAGCAACCCACATTTCCACCTTTCCAAAAATTTCCAAATAATTCTCATAAATCCTTTGGGATATATCTCCTTCAGATATGTCAAAACCCTTCCTTGCCATGTTCAAAAATATTCCACAAATAATCCTTTTCTGATTCTGCCCCAGGTGGCAGTTTGAGAAGCAAGTACCCTTTTTATTTGCTTGCTTGCTCTAAAACTTTTTGGGCACTCTTTCATATCCATATCATTGCCTCTTGCCAAAATTCAACTCAATTTGGCTAGTAAATCTTCCTTGGCAAATTTCCTAAGTTTCTGGTCAACTGGAAGCTTAATGAAGGAAGTGCTAGCTAGGATGATCCACATGAGTTGAAATTTTGCAAGCACCTTCATATGCTCATATCATAGCTCTCCACCAAATTTCAACCCTGTCCAATCATCTATGTGAGCATACCATCAAATCTTGGTTTCTAGTCATACTTTCCAATTGTGAAGCAACTATATTTTATATTGCTTCATAATTGCTGAAAATTTACCAGAGCATTCTCCTACCCATATAACATATCTGCACCAAATTTTGGCTCATTTTATAAAGCCATTTGTCCTCAGCAATGTTTCCAAATTTCTGACCAGATTGAAACTTTGTGAAGCAAGTACCATTTTAGTATTTCCCAATGGTATGAAAATTTTACAGAATCTTCATATTCTCAAATCACTCACCTCCTCCAAGTTTCAGCACAATCGAAGCTAGTATGTGAGTGCCACTTCATACTTTGCATTTCTAACCAGTAGGGTCCATTCTACAGCAAGTGCCACTTACCTTCAGGCCCAACCCTGCACCTCTCAGCTTTGCCACTCTTCTTTGCGACGTGTGGCGTAGTCTCTACCCCAACGGAGATCCACCCATGTATCGAGTCTTCCAGGTTCCGGTTGGATGAAGGATCATGGAATATATTGCCCATGTCCATCTGACAGCCGCGAGCGCTTTTGAGAGATGCACCTACAGTTTCACGGTGGTTATGGTTCCACTCCCGAGCGTGCTGTCCAGCTTGCCGCTATGGCAGGAGTCACGGGTCATCGTCATCAAGAGAGCATGATGCAAAGTAACCGTGCATACCAGTTCTATCCCACCATCGTCGAGGATCCTAAGTGGGTCAGGTTCCCCTCTATTCGTCCTCAGGACGATGCGACCATCTTCGCCATGTCCCGTTACTTGGCAGCTGAGTACCTTCTCATTGTCGAGCTAGTCCAAGACGCCATCAGAGCCAGGAGGCTACTTGGTGTTTCCATACCCCCATCTCAGTCGGTTTTTCCACCGACCCCTCCCGCTGATTCCATTAGATTGTTGGTGTCAGCAGCTCCACTCGCTACCCATTTAGCTTCTTCATCCGCCAACCCGCGCTTGCCCAAGTGTGAGGGTTGAGCATCCGTGTAGTGCATGTTGCATTAGTTGTAGTATCATGTTTGTGTGTGACTGTATGATTTAGTTGTGTAACTTGTATGCTGTGTGTTTGGTTGCTTTCGATCATTTCTGGTGCTTCTTTCTTTGAATCTTTGGTGTTACCTTATTTCCCCTTAATGAAAAGTTGCTCATCAACCAACACCGGATCGGAAGAATTGGTGAGAAGTTTGTATATACTCGGAAGCACACAAAATTTTTAGCTGACAGCATTGTATTGAAGACATCCGGTTGGGATGCACACTATATACGGAGCAGACAATCAGCATCAAGTCTACATCAGCAAGTCACCTTCATAACAGCAATGGGTAAACCCGCAAAAGGACAAATTTGATACAAGACCAACAGTATACTTCAGATCAAAGGTATGGTTCATATTCAAAGTTTGATTCTGCTATGGGTAAAAATTTGAACCTGCTACACCCGGAAGCCAGTCAGCATATGGTCTGAGTTCAGTATTCAGCCAGAAGGATAGTCAAACAATTCCGGTTATATCAGTAATCCACAGCCAATATATTAAGAGCAGAGATATGGCAACATATTACATCAAGGAGTTTCTGGTATAAGAAACGTCAGTCTTCCTTCGCAAGCAGTCAGAGAAGCTTACACTACAAGGTTCTTCCTTTAGCATCAGTGATATATGTGAATGACTTCCCATGTAAGGTATTCGGGCTTCGTCAGTAAGGTACCGAGACTTCCCCAACAAACGTTTATGGGGGGGAAGCTTCTGAAGTACGGTACCCCATCACGTGGTCTGACGAAAGCTTCGAGCACAAGCAATTCAGTCTTCCTCAGCACACCGGTTTTTCAACACAAGCTTCTTCAGTACGGCACCGATGCAAGATATTACCCAGCAAGTTTGCTGCATATGGCAGTGCATCTCAAGAATCAGATTCGTAACAGTTTTGTTAGAAGCAAAAATCAGTCAGGACACAAGTGTCTTCCCCGGAAGTTAAATGTTTAGCTAAACATGTTCTCATTGTGAGCATGCTGTCAAGTTCTTGCAAGTCAGGAATACAACAGTGAAGTCAAGATAAAGGTTCGACAGACTCATCAGTATGCAAGAGGAAGAAAGGCCAGCTATACACCTCAGGTAGTGTTGTAAGAATCAATGACATTTTGAAGAAAGCCCACATGGAACAACAATTTTGGTAGCACTTACCAAGGCCAGTTTACTCGCGCTCGACAAAGTGAGCAGGTATGCTTGACGACAACTATGAGTTCTGTACCTGCTCCCACAAGTCAGGCATATACCCTATGACCCAAGTCATGAACAAGACTAAAGGTATGATTTGCCCAAAAATATTGCATATGCCAGCATGAAGGATCACACAAGGAACCAAGAGTATATGAGGCCAAGATTATTTCAGCAAAGGATCCAGACAAAGAAAAACAAGAATAAAATAGCAAGACCGGCAATACCAGAATGATAAGGGTTACATGACAGAAATGGCATCGATACCCAAGACGGTCTAGCTCAGCCATAATTATCATGGATGTGTACCCAAGACGGTCTGGCTCAGCCATGATTATCATGGATATACACCCAAGGAGTCTATTCCATTCAGATAAGGACCTCATATCAAGGTAACTTGCTCAGTCATCCGTGATGATCAAAGTTGTCAGTATTGAATATTCAAGTCTGTCACGTCAAGACCAAAGTGCCGACAGTCAAATACTTGGTACGGATTGGACAATCCCGACAGTGAAGTTAGCCAAGATGATTCGGGAAGATCTTGCCAGAAGTCAGAATCCGTCAGGAAACGGTTATGATTCTCCGCATGACTATGAACTCGGAAGACAGATATTTATTTGAGCAATCCAATACCAGGATGAAGAGATTCCGTGTTCCCCGAGGAGATTTGTTCGCAATCCCTTGGAACGAGGACAGTAATGGATATAATGATGACACAACCTTCGGAGACAACTCTCGAACTTGTTTGCAGGGCACATATGTCAGTCATGATACATCTATCACACTCCAGAAGGTCAGCAGTATGAAACTGAAGTCAGGGTAAGCATGAACATGTGAGTCAACATCTATCAGCAGTCGGTATCAGCTAAGCAAACTTGAGTAAGGCAATCAGTCCGATGAGATCTAGTGGGAGCAGCATATAAAGAAAAAGGGAAACCCGAGTTGGAAACGGTTTCCTTAAAGTCAGGATTTCCCCTTAATCCCTAAGCAACCAAATCTCGAGGAAGAGATTTCTTTAAGGGGGGAAGGTTTGTAACATCCTGGATTTCAGCCCTTTCTTTTTCTTTTGCTTTTCTCTGAGTTTTGCTTTGCTTTTGTTTTTTGAGGCTTTGTGGTCTGGAAACTTGGGAAGATTTCATCTTCCTAGGTTCTCAAGTGGCTTTCCAATCTCATATCCCTCTCAACCTCATGCCATTTCCATCTTGGACCAAACCCAATATTCAAATTCTTGGGAATGTTCCTTTTTCTATTAAAGGAATAACCCTGTTTGCTCTGGGTTGTGAAGAAACCCACATTTCAACCTTTCCAAAAATTTCCAAATAATTCTCATAAATCCTTTGGGATATATATCCTTCAGATATGTCAAAACCCTTCCTTGCCATGTTCAAAAATATTGCACAAATATTCCTTTTCTGATTCTGCCCCAGGTGGCAGTTTGAGAAGCAAGTACCCTTTTTATTTGCTTGCTTGCTCTCAAACTTTTTGGGCACTCTTTCCTATCCATATCATTGCCTCTTGCCAAAATTCAACTCAAGTTGGCGAGTAAATCTTCCTTGGCAAATTTCCTAATTTCTGGTCAACTGGAAGCTTAATGAAGGAAGTGCTAGAAAGGCTGATCCAAATGAGTTGAAATTTTGCAAGCTCCTTCATATGCTCATATTATATCTCTACACCCAATTTCAACCCTGTCCAATCATCTATGTGAGCATACCATCAAATCTTGGTTTCTGGTCATACTTTCCAATTGTGAAGCAACTATATTTTATATTGCTTCATTATTGCTGAAAATTTACCAGAGCATTCTCCTAACCATATAACATGTCTACACCAAATTTTGGCTCATTTTATGTAGCCATTTGTCCTCAGCAATTTTTCTAAGTTTCTGACCAGATTGAAGCTTTGTGAAGCAAGTACCATTTTTGTATTTCTAAATGGTATGAAAATTTTACAAAATCTTCATATTCTCAAATCACTCACCTCCTCCAAGTTTCAGCTCAATCTAAGCAAGTATGTGAGTGCCACTTCATACTTTGCATTTCTGACCAGTAGGGTCCATTCTACAACAAGTGCCACTTACCTTCCTCCAAATGAGCTGCAAATTTGCAGAGATGCTCATCTTAGTGAGTGATCAAGCCCAGTCAAAGCAGAGCCTTCATCTCCAAGTATATGGTCCATAGCATCTTGCAAACACTATGCTAGTCAAATGTTTTCTTCCTATCTCAGGTCACACCATTGCCCACTGTGCTTGGCTTCCTCCTCCTTGGCATTCTTCTCTGCTTCCCTTATCTTCTTGACATGGTTTGCAGCCCCTGGGTGCACCGCGTGCGCCAGTTCACGCGATGACTGCGTGGCTGGCATGCACACCAGTGTGCTCTGCATCTTGTGGTCACTGTTGCCGTCATCTCCCTCCTTGTCTCGACGTTCATCCATGTCCTGGAGCTTCCCCGTGACCCTCTGCATCTCCCTGTGCTCTACCCCTCGTTTGGTCACCATCGTGCGTGCTCGTGACCTGCAGCCTCTGCCTCCGCCATTGCCAGGTAGCCAGAGCGCTCCCGAGCTCTCTCAACCTCTCCCTTACCTATATATAGCATCCCCGAGCTCTCCCGCAGCTCATCCACCCCTCCCCCTCTCTTCTAGCTCACCGGAGCAGCCTATCCACTCTCTGGCCGCCGCCGTCCGCCATGGCCGCTTCGGCCTCCGCGTGATTCCGGCGAGCCTAGGCCCCCCTTCACCTCCTGACCGCACCACTAGCTCCCTTCCACTCCGGGGCATCCTCCCCTGCCCTCAGTTTCTCGCCGAAGCCGCTGTGCCCATGTCTTCCCCGAGTCCGGCCACCGCCGTCCTCTGCCTCCGCGGTGCGCCACCGCCCCGCCTCTCCCCGGCGCTTGTTCTACACCTGGACAGAAGCACGGCGCCCTCCTGAAGTCATCGATAGCCAGGGCCCCTCCAATGGTGGCTTGAGTCGTCAGGATTCCTCGCCGGAGTGCGCTCGGTTCCGCCTCCGTTCTCCCGTGGTGGTCGTCGCCTTGGGCCTCCTCGGCGTCCGCGCGTAGTTGGGACGGGAGCGGCACTACCTCCTGTACCCGTTGGCGCCCTCGCCTGAGCCGGAGACCGCCGGAGCTGCCGTTGCCGTCGCTGGCGTCGCCCCTCCCCTGCTCCTCCTCTGTTTCGATTGGGACAGGGAGAGGAGGAAGACGACGACCGCGCTAGTCCTCCCCGACCCCACCTGTAAGTGGCACAAGCCCCGGGCCCGCCACTTAAGTGAAGACGCCTTTTCTAAAATACGTTTTCTATTTTGGGAAGGCGTATTTTCATTTAACAGCACTAGAAAATACATTTTCTTTTGCAGAAAATGTAATCTCGCGGGTGCGCTTTCGGTTTAGCCCCCAGGGGCATGTCCGTGAATTAAATCTTTACAAATTGTTCCCTGGACTTCAAACGGCTATATCTTTTTGATCCTAACTCCGATTGAGGTGAATCCAAATCCTACGTTCTCGTCTCGTCGAGCCTGATCTGTTGGTACTATTTTCATTATGTTTGCACATATTGAAAATGACCATTTTGCCCTTGCCTTCATCTAGCCGCCTCCGAGAGAGAAGTCGTCCGGCGATTCGTTCCATGAGCTTATCACACCTCTCCCCGGAGCATCCCTCATCCCCAGGCAAGCCACAACAGCCACTTGCATGATAGCATTGCAGTAGCAATGGTTTTCAACATTAATCTTTAATTTGTTTGTGCATTTCATGAATAATTTATATATCCTCATGTTTGCATCCTTATGCTTATGCTATGATCACCTGCATCTAGTTGAGTAAATTCTTACTTGTTCATGCCCTTGTTATGCTTCAGTCGAGTAATTATTTTTGATGCTAGTGATTATGCTATGCTCGTATGTGGTCATGTTATTCCATTTCGTTCATGTTCATCATCATGTCTTGCTCATCGGTATAAATGATTTACTACTGTTGATATGCTTTAGTAATTATGCTTTCCCATCCATGTTCATGTTGTTATCATGGTTAGTTCATCATGTTACATTGTTATGACTCAGCTTCTCTTGCATTCAAGTTTAACCGGATATTAATCATATTTGAACACCTGTTGGCTGAGTCATAGTGCCATCAAATTGAACTGACCAGTGCAACCACATTTGCCTTTATGGGAAGGCCCTAGTACGGTCTATTGTCATGCCTCTTGCCGGTGCCTCCAACTAGGGAAGGTTATGCGTGGGCGCTACCTTGGCCGAGTAGGACGGCATAAGCCTTGTGTGCCCGAGTTGTGTTGTACCCGGGTTGTCCCCGTTTGGGACTGTGTGTTTTGCCACGACGGTGGCCGTTGGATGTCCAGAGTGGCATCGGGGCCACCCATGACTTAGCCCAAAAAGGGAAGTTGGTCGGAGTGGCCGGGAGAGTGTCATGCAATAGATTGGTTTTGTCGGAACGCCGTTGGTCCAACCGAATGGGAGTATGAGGCCATGGGTTCTGTGGTGTGGGTACAGTGTGCTAACCTCTGCAGAGTGTGTTTAAATCTATCAATAGCCGCACCCGCGGATATGGGCCCAGTTCGTAGTAGGTCACACTATGGGTCAACAGTAATAATGATCTTGCTAATAACAACCCGGTTTGATGAGAAAGAAGTTGGTTGATCTTTATGTGATCATAAGAGGATCACCGTGGTATCGTGGATACCGATGTTGGTTGATCGTGATCACGAGGGGATCACCATGGTATCGTGGATACCGAAGTTGGTTGATGTTTTGTGGTGTCATGGATGACCCCGGGTAAAGATCAAACTCCTTGTGATCATGTTGTCACTACTGTATTGTAATACCAAGTTTGGTTGGTCTCGAGGTTATCATGTGCCACACCCGATGGTAAGTTCATTCATGTGGTGGTTAAGAATTAACCTCCGAATAGAATAAGTTGCATCATGGTAGTTTCACATGCTACATGCTAGTGCCATCATGTTCATATGTCATGCCATGCTATTATTGTTCCAGCATCATCATGTTTACACATGCTTAACCTGTAAATGCCATGTTGTTGTTTGTCTTGATTGCTTTGGTTGCTGTGAGCTTGCGAGTACATTAAAAGTAGTCACCTGGCGTGTCATGCCAGTTTGGAGGTCATGCTTGATTGCTTGCTTGTTGAGGAGTCCGGGCGTGCGAGCTAGGAATACGTGTTCCAGCCAGAGTCCTTGTGGAGTTGGAGTTCATCACCGTCGTCGTCGTTCCGCTGCCGAGAGCTGTCCCGCTGCTTCGAGTCATCCCACTGCTAGAATAGAGCTACCCGGGCAGGCGTAGTGTCGCCGTGCCACCGTTATTCCGCTGTATCATCGAGACCCTTGTACCCCGTGTACTTGTAATAAAGAGCTGATTTGCTCTATGCCTGCAGTGTCGTATTCCAGAAGACTTGTCTCTGGGCTGGAATACGGGGCGTTCTGGTTTCCTCTGAGCCGGGGTGCCACACCAGTGCAACCACATTTGCCTTTATGGGAAGGCCCTAATGCGGCCTATTGTCATGCCTCTCGCCGGTTCCTCCAACTAGGGAAGGTTATGGGCACGCGCTACCCTGATCAGGTAGGCGGACATAAGCCTTGTGTGCCCAAGTTGTATGGATCCATTATCCCCGTTTGGGACCGTTTTCATAGTTTTGCCACGACGGTGGCCGTTGGATGTCACGAGGTGACATCGGAGCCACCCATGACTTAGCCCAATGGGGAGTTGGTCGGAGTGGCCGGGAGAGTGTCATGCAATAGATTGGTTTTGTCGGAACACCGTTGGTCCACCCGAATGGGAGTGCGAGGCCATGGGTTCTATGGTGTGGGTACAGTGTACTAACCTCTGCAGAGTGTGTATATAATCTATCGATAGCCGCGCCCGTGGATATGGGCCCAGTTCATAGTAGGTCACACTATGGGTCAACAGTAATAATAATCTGGCTAATAACAACCCGGTTTGATGAGAAAGAAGTTGGTTGATCTTTATGTGTCCATGAGAGGATCACCGTGGTATCATGGATACCGACGTTGGTTGATCGTGATCACGAGAGGATCACCGTGGTATCGTGGATACCGAAGTTGATTGAGGTTTTGTGGTGTTATGTGATGATCTCGGGTAAAGATCATTCTCCTTGTGACCATGTTATCACAACGATATTGTTATACCAAGTTTGGTTGGTCCCGAGGTTATCATATGACACACTCGATGGTAAGTTCATACATGTGATGGTTAAGAGTTAACCTCCGATCAGAGTAGGTTGCATCATGATGGTTCAAATGCTGCATGTAGTGTCATCATGCCATGCCATGTTTATATTGTTCTAGCATCATCATGTTTACACCTTCTTAACCTATAAATGCCATGTTGTTGCTTGTCTTGATTGCTTTGGTTGCTGTGAGCTTGCGAGTACATTCAAAGTACTCACCTGGCGTGTCATGCTAGTTTGCAGGTCATGTTGGGATTCCTTGCGTGTCGAGGATTCCGAGTTTGCGAGCTAGGATACGCATTCCAGCCAGAGTCCCTGCGGAGTGGAGTTCACCACCGCCTTCATCGTTCCGCTGCTAGATGTTTTTCCGCCTCCTCGAGATGATCCGCTACTAGCATAGGGCTACCCTGGGCAAGCGTAGTGCCGCCATGCCGATGTGATCCATGTACCCTTGTAGTCATATCCATTGTTATAAAGAGCTGATTTGTTCTATGCTAGTAGTGCCATATTCCAGAAGACTTGTCTCTGGGCTGGAATACGGGGAGTTCCGGTCTCCTCTGAGCCGGGGTGCCACAACGATTGGTATCAGAGCAGGTCTGGCTGTAGGACGCCCTAGACCACGCGAACGTTAGTAGCTGGTAGTATAGAGTCTTGTCGGTTTGCTGCACTTGTTTACTGCATTTGTTTGTCGCATAGCATGCATACAGATTATTTATCTTGTCACTAACGGTTGATCTATTGAGTGTAGGTGGCATCAGTTTCGATTCACTACCTGCACCCTCCAGTTGCATACTTGTTCCTTGGTGTGGTGTCATCTCCATCCCAGCGGAGTGATGCCTAGGTGCTTGGTGTTGTCGATCACTTGTAGGATTGATGCACCGATACCGCACCAATTTATTCTCTTCAGCCACCCCTATCGTTTCGGTGATAGACCTGTTTCTATCCCGGATCGTGCCATCCCCTTTATCCGCTTTGGCAACCCTTACTGATCCTTGTTATCAGAAAAGTGCAATGCCCGCAAGCCCTTCTTTCCACCGCTATCCCACCCTGTCATTCATTCTCTAAACGAGTATGGTTTCCTTCCGTATGCTTGATGATGATGTGGTCATGACCTCCGTGTTCCGATCCACGATCACCAAGTCCGTCCTCGCCTCCGTGGCCGTCCAGCCGCAACCGGTGTTAAGCCCGTGTTTGGTGTATCTTTGTTTACACCAACTCTTTCCACACGTGGATTCACTTTCGTGCACACCGCCACAACATATTAGATCATAGTACCGGAGTTCTTGCGATATTTGTGTGCTTAAGTAGGCATGCATATTGTTGTGAATAGCTGTAAAATATGATATTGCTTGTGTGTGATCTTGATGCTTTGTGTGCTTTTTATTTTAGTCATTTCTTTTGCTTCTTTCTTTGGGCCCTTGGTGTTACCTTATTTCCCCTTATGGAAGTTGCTCCCTACACCAGACTCAAAGAATCAATGAAGGGACATACATTCGGAAGCTCAGCTCAACAATATGGAATTTTCAGCAGACTGTACTATATCAGGAATGTCTGGTTTGATTATAAATGGTATTCTGAATTGATTATCAGCATCAAGTATACATCAGTGTGCAACATTCATAGCAGTAATGATCAAATCAGCAAGAAGACAAATTGTGTGCATGATCAACAGTACATTTTGAGTCAAAGGTATGGTTCATGTGCAAGGTTTGAGTCTGCTATGGGTACAATTTGAAACTTGTTATATCTGGGAAGCAAGCCAGAATATGCTATGAACTCAATGCTCAGTAAGAAGGATAGTCGAATAACTGTCTTCACACGACAAGTAACCAACCACAGGAACATTAAGGGATGTATCTATCTGCACTCAGCCCGCATATGGCAAAAAGAAAGTTTCTGATGTAAGCACCCAGTCTTTCACTGCAAGCTACCAGAGAAGCTTACGACGCAAGGTTCCTTTGTCTTCTTTAGTACGACACATGGATACCTTCCAGTGCAAAATACCCAGGCTTCTTCAGTACGCTACCGCAAAAGCTTTCGACATTAGTTACCGAGTCTTCCCCAGCAAGTCTTTAAGGGGGGAAGCTTCTGAAGCACGGTACCCAAGCTTTTTCAGCAAGCTATTCCGGCAGTAGCTTCGGCCACAAGCTATTCAGTCTTCCTCAGCAAGATACTCTCGATGGCTTTCAACACATGCTATGCAATCTTCATCAGTAAGGCATCACATATTCATCAGTACGAGATATTCCACCGTCAGTTGGCAGCGCCTAGCAGTGCATCCTAAGAATTAGATCTACAACAGTTGGTCAGAAGGCAAGAATCAGTCAGGACACAAGTCTGCATCAGAAATCAAATGCTCAGCTACATAGATATGGTGGACATTCTACCAAGGTCATACGCGTCACTTGTCCGATGATGCCATCCCGGTGAGAATCCGATTGTCAGATGAGCTATGGAAGAAGAAGAAATCCGGCTATACCTCTCAGTGGGTGACGCAAGGCCAGACAAGCTATGAAGCAAGACAACCTTGGGACAACAATCTTGACAGTGGTCATCAAGGCCAGTTTCCTCACACCCGACAAAGGAATATCATTAACTTTTGTCGCTATTTGCATGGTTGACGACAGCCAGGAGCTCCGTACAAGTACCTGTGAACCTGGGATCGGATGATCATTTCTCTACGGATAGAAGCTTGAAGGGCGATAAACTTGCCATTTAAGCAAGGATACCCCGTCATGGAATAAGAATGAGAAAAGGACCCAAACAAAGAAAACCATAATGAAGGAGCAAGATCAGCCATCCCGGTATGATAATGGTTGCATGATTAATATGGTACAGATACTCAGGACAGTTTGGTTCAGTACCAATCACCATGGGTACACACCCACAAGGTCTACTCTATCTGTAGGGGCCTCATATCAAGGTACCTCACTCAGCCAGCTATGTATGCTCAGAACTGTCAGAAGAGGGCATCCAAGTCCGTCAGGTCAGACAAAAGATCAACTCAGCAGTTGGATTCCAGCAACCGTGTTAAAGCATTACATGGCCTACTGCCCACCTAGAGATACCGACAGACTGAGTAATCATAATGATGAACAACAGTTTCAAAGCCTGTGACCTCACATATGGGGATCAGTTAAAGGATAACCTGCCGTGAACAAGATTCTTCTGCCAGAACCACCGTCAGTCAAGTCTGCAGACGATATCATTATAATGCCATACACCTTTATGCTGGTCACGACAGGTGACAGTCAAATCTTTGGTATGGAATTGATACTCAAGACAGTGAATCTAGCCAAAATGATTCAGGAACCCCTGCAAGAAGTCCGATTCCGCCAGGAGAACGGTATGATTCACAACACTGTTTGAGTTTGGAGGACACACATCTATTTGAAGCCACCCAATGCAATGAGTAAAAGATTTCGTGTCCATCGAGAGACGTTGTTCACAACTCATTGGACGGTCATCCGTATTGGACTTCATCACAACACGTCCATGAGGAACAACTCTCGGACTTGCGAGAAGGGCACATATTTCAGTCAGGATAATCCATCGCACCCCAGGTAAGTCAGCAGACATAAAGGATCAGAGTCAGAGTAACATATGAGGTAAGATTTGCCAGAATAAGGATCCAGTGAAGCAAACCACCCCGAAGGAAGGCAGTCAGTCATATGAAATTTAGTGGGACCATTATACTAAGGCAAAAAAAAAAGGAAACCCAAGTTGGAAACGGTTTCTTTAAGCGAGAATACGCACGCTTGACCCCTGAGCAAACAAATCTCGAGGACGAGATTTCTTTAAGGGAGGAAGGTTTGTAACATCCTGGATTTTGCCCATTTCTTTTTCTTTTGATTTTATTTGGATTTTGGTCTGGATTTGATTTTTCTGTGGCTTAGTGGTCTTGAAACCTGGAGAGATCACCTTTGATTCCCCTCCCAAGTGGTTTGTCAACCTCAAAACCATCCCAAGACCATGTCATTTCCATCTTGGACCAAACCCAATAATCTTTTTCTTGGGAATATTCCTTTTTCTATTAAAGGAATAACCCTGTTTGCCCTGGGTTGTGAAGCAACCCACATTTCTGCCTTTCCAACAATTCCCAAATAATTCTCATAAGTTGTTTGGATCATATCTTCCTCAGATATGTCAAAACCCTTCCTTGCCTTGTTAAAAAATATTTCACAAATATTCCTTTTCCTATTCTGCCCTAGGTGCTATTTTGAGAAGCAAGTGCTACTTAACTTTGCTTGTTTTCATCCAAACTTTTTGTGCACTCTTTCCTATCCATATTATTACCACATGCCAAAATTCAACTTCATTTGGCTAGTAAATCTCCCTTGGCTAATTTCAAAATTTTCTGTTTAGATGGAAGCTTTGTGAAGCAAGTGCTAGCTAGGACTATCCAAATGACTTGAAATTTTTCAAGCCTCTTCATATACTCAAATTAACACTCTCCACAAGATTTGAGCATCATACCATCAACCATGTGAGCACACCATCAAATCTTTGTTTCCGGTCATTATTTTGGGTTGTGAAGCAACTATATTTTATATTGCTTCATTAATGCTGAAAATTTACCAGTACATGCTTCTACCCATACAACTTCTCTCGACCAAATCTTGGCTCATTTCATGTAGCCAATTTTCCTAAAACATTTCCCCAAGATTTTAGCCAGTGAGGAGCATCCTAAAGGAAGTACCATTTTTGCTCATCCAAATAGTCTAAATTTTTTGGAGCACCTTCATATGACCAAATCATCATCCTATGCCCAATTTCAGCCCAAGGCAACACATGAGGTGAGTGCCACATCAACATCTATTTTCTGGACCATTTTCCTGGTTGCAAAGCAACTATATAAAATCTTGGTCCAACTCCTCCCCAAATGGACAGGATTGTAGTCCTTACTACCCCAAGCATCCCTGACATTCTAGTGTTCCCTTATCTATTCCCATTTGACCACAGCAGTTGGTCCAAGTTTGCTACAACAAAGTTCTGAGCATCTTGACAACTTAACCACAGTGCCATTCATTGATCTATCACTTCCCTGAGCCTTATCTTTGGAAGGACTATGCGCTAGGCAACATTTTGGGTGCCAGAGGGTCATGCATGCTCCAGTTCACGCGGTGACCACCGCCCTGGCATGCAGTGGACGCAAGCTGCGCGTCTGTTAGCTCAGGCCCCTCCTCTGCTCGTCGCTCTCACATGTCCGGCCATGTCCAACAGCTCGCCAGCGTCGTCCTCTTCTCCCTGAGCCTCTCTGCCCTCTTCGGTCACCTCCTACGCGGTGCTCTGCCCACGTCCGCGCTCTGACCGCCGCCCCCACCTCTCTGGTCTGTCAACCGCGTCGCCTCGAGCCTTTCCGAGCTCGCTCGAGCTCTTCTGCCACTCCATGACTCCTCTGACTCGTCTCCCTTTCCTATTTGTGGCTCTGCTGGCGCTAGGGCGCCAGACCACGCGTCACCATGGCCGCGCCCAAGCACCACGTCGCCGCGGCTATTTAAGGCCACCCCGAGACCAACCACCCACACCACCAGCCTCCCCACTCTCTCCTAGCCCCTCCCAGCTTCTACCCCGAGCTCTAGGAGGTCTGCAGCCCGCCCATTGCCGCCATGGCCGCCTCTGGCCTCCGCCTAATTTCGCGACAACCGGAGCCCCATTCTCCCTCTAATCCTCCCTTGAGCTTCCCCTAGCCATACCGACCCTCCCCGTGGCCGCCTCCCCTCTTCTCCACGGCCATAGCACCATGCCCTACTTCACCATGGCCGCCGCCTGCCCTGCCAATGGGCCGCTCGGTTCCGACAGTTCCCGCGGCCCTAACAATCACCTCCGGACGCGGCATGGAGCGAGGCGTCTGCCCAGGCCCTCGGCTCGGCCTCTCATCCGGCGAAGCGGCCGCACCCGCGGTGACGGGCGCCTCCCCTGGCTCTCTGTCGAGAGGTAGAAGAAAGGGGTGAGGAGGAGAGAGAGAGAGCCGGCGGGCCCCGCCTGTAAGCGTCACGCAGCCCGGGCCGAGCAGCTTAAGTGGATGCGCACTCTGGCGCGGTGCGTTTTTTGTTTATGAAAACGTATTCCGCGCGGCATCAGTGGCAAAGATGTTTTCCTGCGACGAAAGCGCATACTTTGAAGTGCGCTTTCTGTTTAAACCGCCGGCCGAAACAGTTATATTACGGGCGTTCGTCGGTTAGCAGCAGAAAAAGAATACTTTTTATTTAATTTCTGCCTTTGAACGAACGGCCGTTTCTCCGCGCCTGTAACTCCGAATCAGGTGATTCTAAAGCCCACTTCTTCGTCTCTTCGAGCCCGTCATGTTGGTACCATTTTCATAATGTGTTCACACAGTGGAAATGACCATTTTGCCCTTGCACTAAAACAGCCCCCTCTGAGAGAGAACAATTTCCTGCGATCTTTTCCACGGTCTCTCCGCACTTCTCCCTGGTGTATCCTTCACCCAGGCAAGCCACGACAGCCACTTGCATGATTGCCTTGCAATAGTATTGGTTTCCCACTTGAATATTTAAATATTGTGTGCATGTTTATGTCTTTGTGAATGCTTTATATGCTCACAAATCAGTGCTTATACTTATGTTTTGTCCAAGTGTATCTTGTTAGTTATTTGATCACTGCTAGTATCATTATGCTTATGGTTAGTTCTTGCATTTAGTTCATGCTAATGATGATGATATGCCCGCATGCATTTCTATTGTCTGTTATACTGATATTGTTCATGCTCACCTCTATGCCATGTTAATTTACATTTAGTATATTAAATGGTTGCATGTTGTTGATGCTTTGATACATACGCTATGTTTCCCATCCATACTCATGTTTATATCATGTTCATATGCATTGTTTTGTAGTTATGGCTCAGCTATTTACCTATCAAGTTTAACCGGATATTAAATGAACTTGAACACCTTTTGGCTGAGTCATAGTGCCATCGAATCGAGCTGACCAGTGCAACCACATTTGCCTTTATGGGAAGGCCCTAATGTGGTCTATTGTCATGCCTCTCGCTGGTTCCTCCAACTAGGGAAGGTTATGGGCGCGCGCTACCCTGATCAGGTAGGCGGACATAAGCCTTGTGTGCCTGAGTTGTATGGATCCATTGTCCCCGTTTGGGACTGTTTGTTTTGTTTTGCCATGACGGTGGCCGTTGGATGTCACGAGGTGACATCGGGGGCACCCATGACTTAGCTCGGTGTGGCCGGGAGAGTGCCATGCAATAGATTGGTTTTGTTGGAACGCCGTTGGTCCACCCGAATGGGAGTGCGAGGCCATGCGTTCTGTGGTGTGGGTACAGTGTACTAACCTCTGCATTGTGTGTATATAATATATCGATAGCCGCACCCGCGGATATGGGCCCAGTTCATAGTAGGTCACACTATGGGTCAACAGTAATAATAATCTGGCTAATAACAACCCGGTTTGATGAGAAAGAAGTTGGTTGATCTTTATGTGATCATGAGAGGATCACCGTGGTATCGTGGATACCGACGTTGGTTGATCGTGATCACGAGAGGATCACCGTGGTATCGTGGATACCAAAGTTGATTGAGTTCGTGTGGTGTTAGGTGATCATCTCGGGTAAAGATCAAGCTCCTTGTGATCATGTTATCACTACAGTATTGTTATACCAAGTTTGGTTGGTCCCAAGGTTAACATATGACACAATTGATGGTAAGTTCATACACGTGATGGTTAAGAGTTAACCTCCGATCAGAGTAGGTTGCATCATGATGGTTCAAATGTTGCATGTAGTGTCATCATGCTCATATGCCATGCCATGCTTATATTGTTCTAGCATCATCATGTTTACACCTGCTTAACCTGTAAATGCCATGCTGTTGCTTGTCTTGATTGATTTGGTTGCTGTGAGCTTGCGAGTACATTCAAAGTACTCACCTGGCGTGTCATGCCAGTTTGTAGGTCATGTCGGGATTTCTTGCGTGTCGAGGATTCCGAGTTTGTGAGCTAGGATATGCGTTCCAGCCAGAGTCCCTACAGAGTGGAGTTCACCAACGCCTTCATCGTTCCGCTGCTAGATGTTTTTCTGCCTCCCCGAGATGATCCGCTGCTAGCATAGAGCTACCCTGTGCAGGCGTAGTGTCGCCATGCCGATGTGATCCATGTACCCTTGTAGTCATATCCATTGTAATAAAGAGCTGATTTATTCTTTGCCAGTAGTGCCGTATTCCAGAAGACTTGTATCTGGGCTAGAATACGGGGCGTTCCAGTCTCCTCTGAGCTGGGGTGCCACACGGAGCAGGACCTATCGAGAAGGACGGTGCCGGCAATCAATACACAAACAAATGCAACAATATGATGCATGATCATGACATTTCAAGAATGCTATGATTCGCACTAATGCATCTAGCAACAATTTAAATGAAATCCATATGAACCAAGGGTTCATATGCAAATTCCACGTTAAGCATTTTAAAATGCCACTTATCTGTTTTCACTTATATAGTAGGTACAAGTTGCTTTGTCATGCATGAAAATGGTATAGATGGATAGATTGAATTTTTCTGATAATTTTTCATATATAAATTATTTCAATCTAAGCTACGGTTGATTTTCTATGATTTTTAGAAGTTTAAACAATTTTCTGGAATTTCCAAAATAGAAATAATCCAGAAAAGCATTTAATGCGTCAGCGATGCGTCGGCACGGCATTTGCGGTCAACTGGGTTGACCCAGGTCAAACCTGACCAGTGGGGTCCATTGGTCAATGACACAGGGATTCATCCCGGTCAAACCCAGCGCTGACTAGGGTTTGACCAGGGGTAGGGCCCTCTGTCAGTGTCTGTTGGGGGTTTAAATAACGGGGTTAGCCCCTAATGACCATTCCACATCGGCGGGGTTACGCCAGCGATGACCGGACGCGGTGGCGATCGCCAGCCGGCCGTTTCCGACCACGGCTGGCTGCGCGGCTAGGTGCGTTAGAACGACCGCGGTGCGGCATGTTGAGCAGTGCCCTCGGCCGGAGCTGAGGTGGCCGAGAACGTCGGCGGCGACCACGTTTCCGGCCGCCAGAGTTCGGCTGTGTTCGGGGGCTTGGCTGCAGTGTGCAAATGCATGAACTGAAGCACCAGCGAGGCACTAAACGGTGCGGCGAGCGTGTTAGGCACACTAGCGCGACCAAATGGTCGCTGGAGCAACGCCGGCGACAAGCATGGGTGGCGGTGGGTTCGGTCTGCACGGGAGCGGTAGCTAGAGGAAGCGATCGATGGAGGGGACAGGGGGAAAGCTTCAGGGGCTCACAGCGCGTCGTTTGGCTGCGTCGGCTGGCTCGGAGGAGGCCGGACGGTAACACACGGGCGGTGGCGATCTCCGGCGCCCGAGATGGAAGATGATGTCGATGGTGGCGGTATAGTGCGTCCCCGGTTGCTTTTCTCGTCGAGGGTGTAGAAGACGTCGTGGTGGAGCTCCCGGACATGGCTAGAGGTCGATGGGGAGGTGGTGGCTGCAGTGGTGCATGGCGGCGCTCTCGGACACGCTCGGGTCCGAGCGAGAGAGAGAGCAGAGGAGGGGAAAAGCACGGGCGAGGGGAGTGAGGTGGTCCGGGTGATGCGTGGCGGCTTCCAGGGAGTCCAGGCTGAGGTGGAGGCAGCCAGGTAGGGTGGAGGTGGCGCGCGCGCATGCTGGCGTGCGACGAGCGCGTGCCCGCGGCCTTCTGGCGCCAGGAGGACAAAGACTCGCACTGGGCCAGTGGGCCGCACAGTGCTGGGCCAGGTAAGCGCCAGGTAGTTCCCTTTCTCTCTTTCTTTATTTCTGTTTTCCTATTTTTATTTCTTTGTTTGGTTTAAAATTAATACTAAACCATTTCATAAAATCCTGGAAATAATTATGGGTGATTTCTGAATTATTCCAGTGACCCTTAACAATTTGCGGCATTTTTGGAGCATTTAAGATATATATAGCATTAAATTGCTCCAATTCAAATATGTTTGACCTAATTCAAGTCCATTTATGTCTTAGAAAAAATGTGCACCATTTTTGGTTTAGGTTTTCACCTTGTGCCATAAATCATGAACATTTTTTAAGGACATTTTGGTTCCATTGAAAAATGTTTTAAGTTGAACCTATTTGAAAAGTTTTGGTGCTAGGGTTTGATCAATCCCCATTTCAAATTTAAATGAAATTTAGACATGATGCAACATGAAAGCTAGCCTAGGTCATACCAGAACTAGGGATGTGACAACTCGCCCCCACTCGAAAGAATCTCGTCCCGAGATTCAGGAGGCATCGGGAAGAGGGTGGGGCACTCAAGTCGAAGACGATCTTCTTGTTCCCAAGTACCTTCTCTCTCAAAATGACGAGACCACTGAACCTTGAGAAACTTGATGTTCTGACGTCGGGTGACACGCTCTGCCTGATCAAGAATACGAACAGGGTACTCTCGATATGTGAGGTTATCTTGGAGATCAAGCGTTTCGTGGTCCACTCCACGGATGGGATCAAAGAAGCAATGCCTGAGTTGGGAGACGTGGAAGACATCATGGACTCGAGAAAGATGTGGGGGTAGTTCCAACTGGTAGGCAACCTCTCCTCGTTTAGCGAGAATGCGAAAAGGACCAATGTAACGAGGAGCCAACTTGCCCTTGATACCGAAATGATGGGTACCCTTCAGAGGAGTAACCCGAAGGTAAGCTTTGTCGTCAACCTCATAAGTCATATCCTTATTACGACAGTCATACTGGCTCTTTTGACGAGATTGGGCTGTCTTCAGATTCTCATGAATAACACGGACTTGCTCTTCTGCTTCCTGGATCATATCCGGTCCAAAGAATTATCTTTCACCGGTTTCTGACCAATTCAAAGGCGTTCGACATCTTCGTCCATAAAGAATCTCGAAGGGTGCTTTCTTGAGACTGGATTGGTAGCTATTGTTATAAGCAAACTCGACGAAAGGAAGGCACTTCTCCCAATGCATACCGAATGAGATAACGCAAGCTCTAAGCATGTCTTCGAGAATTTGGTTGACCCTTTCCACCTGACCACTTGACTAAGGGTGGAAAGCGGTACTGAAGGAAAGATGGGTTCCATAGCAGTCTGGAAACTCTCCCAGAGATAAGAAGTGAAAAGACTACCACAGTCAGAATTGATCTCTAGTGGGACACCATGTAGTGACACTACTCGAGAAATATATAGGCCAGCGAGCTGACTAGCAGTGATACTCTCTCAAACAGGTAGGAAGTGAGCCAGTTTGGAAAGACGATCAATGACTACGAAGATAGCATTATTCCCTCTCTTGGTCCTGGGAAAGCCGGTGATGAAGTCCATACCAACTTTGTCCCATTTCCACTCAGCAATAGCTAAAGGCTGAAGGGTGCCAACAGGTCTCTGATGTTCTGCCTTAACGCGGCGACAAATGTCACAGTTAGCAATGAACTCAGTAATTTCTCTCTTCATCCTAGTCCACTAGAACCTCTTGCGTAGGTCCTGATACATCTTAGTACTACCGGGATGAATCATGAGAGGGGATTCATTCGCCTCCTTAAGGATCAACTGCCGTAGATATTGGCTCTTGGGAACCACCAAGCGGTTTTCAAAGAAAACAACACCTCGATCATCCATAGTGAAACATCCAGCCACTCACTTCTCAATGTTCCTCTTGATCCGGGTAATACCGGAATCATACAGCTGGACAACGATGATCTGATCCTCAAGAGTAGGTTTTGCCACCAAGGTAGAAAGGAATCCTTGAGGAGAAATGTGAAGGTTAAGCCTACAGAATTCCTCATGGAGAAGTGGTTGGCCCTGGTGCAACATGAGATTGTTGCTGTAGGACTTACGACTTAGTGCATCAGCCATGACATTGGCTTTCCCTGGGGTGTAAGTTATCCCTAAGTCGTAATCCGAGATCAACTCCAACCAACTTCTTTGCCTGAGATTTAGATCTGGTTGGGAGAAGATGTACTTGAGACTCTGGTGATTGGTGTAAATCTCGCAACGATTACCAAGAAGCTAATGTCGCCATGTCTTAAGTGCATAGACTACGGCTGCAAGCTCTAGATCATGTGTAGGATAATTATCCTCATGTGGATGCAACTGTCGAGATGCATAGGCAATCACATGGCGATCCTGCATAAGAATGCAACCTAGTCCCTGTCGCGAGGCGTCGCAATAGATAACAAAGTCCTTAGTGAAATCCGGTGGCACAAGTATGGGAGCAGAGGTCAGGCGTCTCTTCAGTTCTGAAAACTGTGCTCACACTGTGGGGACCACTCAAACTTTTTATCTTTCTTGAGAAGTTCCGTGAGAGCTTTGGCCACTTTGGAGAAGTTCTCAACGAAGCGGTGACAATAACTTGCTGGACCAAGAAAACTCCTAACTTGCTTAACCAATTCAGGTGGAGTCCAATCAAGGACGGCCCAAACTCTCTCGGGATTGATAGCAATGCCCTTACCAGAGATCACGTGGCCTAGATAGGTCACTTATGGCAACCAAAATTCACACTTGGAGAACTTGGCATAAAGGCGGTGCTCTCTGAGTTTTTCTAACACAAGTCTAAGATGTTCGCCATGCTCTTCCTCGTTTTTTGAGTAAATAAGAATATCATCGAGGTATACCACGACGAACTTATCTAAGTACTCCATGAAGATTGAGTTCATCAAGCGGGAGGAAGTAGCTGGAGCATTGGTTAGACCGAAGGACATAACGGTGTACTCGTACTGACCATAACGAGTGACAAAAGCCGTCTTGGGGATGTCTCCATTTCTTTTTTTTGAGGAATGGACAGTAGGAGAGGCTCCTACTGTATTTTCATATATATGTCAAAATGTTACACAGTTACATCTTATGTACAAAAGGTTGCCACATCCCACACAGGGATGGGAATGAAGAAAAGGAGTTTTCAATACAACCACTAGTGTAAGTCAGCAACAAAAGAGGAAACGAAGGCAGAATGTGCCCCTTTAGTCCTGTGTTGAAGGAGGCCAAAGTCCCCCTTAAATCTTTGGAGCCAGGCGTCAATGCTCGGGGTAACCCCTCGGAAGTGTTTATTGTTCCTCTCTTTCCACAGACTCCATGCAGCAACTAGAAAGATGCCAAAGAATAGTGGCCGCCCCCAAGTTTGTTTGCCCAATTGGAGAAGTTGAAGCCGGCAGGTGAACGAAGGCCAGTCGATACCAAGCTTGTGCCAACATGCACGGCTAAAGGGGCACGTGAATATCACGTGGTCGACCGTCTCTTCAATCTGGGTCCCACAAAGCAGACAACCGTGATCATCTCCAATGTCAAAGTGACGATGTTTCAACATGTTGCGTGTCTTTAGTCTATCAATCATCAGAAGCCATCCAAATACCTTGATCCTCATGATGCAATGTGATCGCCAGAGCCAGGTAAAAGCGGGGTGGGCATTCGCGTCTCTGAAATAAAATTTATAGAAGTCTGCGGATCTATAATCTGTCTTGCCCCAGGTGTAGTACCAGACATCACTCATGGAAGTAGTTGGTTGCATGTGCGAGGAGATTGTCTGGATGTCACGCACTTCATTTAAAGTCTGCGGGGAAAGGGGCAGATGAAAGTTCTCTGAGAGTGCCGTGCTCTCCAAGAAACTCTTGATTGTCATGTCTTCGTGCATGGCATAGGAGAAAGCCCGAGTATGCGAGGATTCAAGCACGTCTCCAAGCCAAAGATCCTTCCAGAATAGAGCTGTCATGCCTGAATCCACTTGGACTCATGAAACACCTTGATAGATGGGGGTGAGTTTTAAGATGTCACGCCACCAAAATGATCCAGTAGGGTTTGTTGCATGGGGTATTGTGTTAGTGTAGTATGTATCCCAGATCAGATGCACCCACGGAAGATCCAGCTTGTTATAGAACTTGTGGAGAAATTTCATGAGCAAAGCCTCATTTTGAAGTTTGATGTTGATGACTCCTAGCCCACCATGTTTCTTAGGTTTGCAAACCATCTCCCAAGCGGCCAGGGAGTTGCACTTATCACCTTGTTCAGTTTTTTGGGTCCAAAGGCATCATCTTCTGATCTTGTTAAGCATCTCAATTAGTTTGGGAGGGAACTTCAGTGTGCACATGGCATAGATCAGAAGGGAGGTAACAGTAGCGTTGAGCCAAGAGAGCTTGCCGCCATAGGACATCATAGCAAGCATGGAGGTGAGACGTCGTTCAGTGCTGCAGACTAAGGGCATGAGGTCCATTACAGTAGGTTTGGACGTGCCAAGGGGGAGGCCAAGGTATGTAAATGGCATCGATCCAACAGCACAGCCAAATAGACGTGCAAAGTCAAGAGCAGAGTCTGCAGAAAGATTGATCGGGATAAACGTGGACTTGTGTGATTCTGAGGCGAATGGAGGACACGTAGTCAGTTAGAATTCCTTTTATGATTGTTGCCTGATGGGGGCACGCGGGCATGGCTAAGATCGTGTCATCTGCGTACTGAATCACCGGGTATTCAGTTTGACCTGTGCATGGAAATGGAAGTTGGATCCTGCCTTGTCTGAAAGCATCGTTAATGGCGGCCTGAAGGAGATCGGCAGCAAGCACAAATATGACGGGTGACAGGGGGTCGCCTTGGCGTACGCCGCTGCGGTAGTGAAATTGTCTTCCAGGGACACCGTTTAACAAAACCGAAGAGCGGCCGGTGGAGAAGATGCATCGGATCCAAGACAGCCATTTATCATTGAATCCCATATGTTTCAAGATGTTAAGCATGGGGGCATGCTCAATTGTATCAAATGCTTTCGCAAAGTCAAGTTTCAGCAAGATAATCTCCTTTTTCGATGTTTGGCATTGATGGATGTACTGGAAGGCCCACGCAAGGCTGTCTTGTATTGTCCATCCCTTGATGAACCCGTATTGGTTCCTGTGGATGATCTGTAAAATGATGCGTTGTAAACGGTTGGCAAGAAGCTAGGTGATCAGTTTGAGACAGCAGTTGAGCAGTGTGATCGGTCTATAGTCATTCACAGTCTCCGGTGAGTTGTTTTTTGGGATCAAAGTTATCAGGCCATCATTTATGCTTGTAAGATCCAGTCCTCCCACATGGAACTGCTCACAAAGCATGTAAAAGTCATGCTTGATGATAGGCCAGCAGGTTTTGAGGAAGGCGCCACTGAAGCCATCAGGTCCTGGGGCTCGGTCTGCTGGCATTTCCTTGATTACATCATCAATTTCAGTATGAGTGAATGGCTCTATCAACTGATCAAGATTTGCGTTGTGATGAATGATATCTGGGAGATTAAATTTCATTTCTGTAGGTCTAGAAGTGCCCAGACGATCTGTGTATGTTTGGAATAGCAGGGCCTCTTTACTCGGATGGTCATCCACGATATAGCCATCATCTGTCCTAAAACTGGCAATGTTGTTTCGGCGATAACGTTCAGTGGCCACAGCTTGGAAGAATTTTGTGTTTTCATCGCCGAACTTGATCCATCTTATGTTGCAACGTTTCTTCCAGTACTGGTTTTGATAATGCAGTAATTGCAGCAAGTGTTTCTTGAGGATATTCCTAAAGTTCATCTCAAGGGTAGTCAGGATTCTTTTGTTTTCCAGCTCGTCTAAGTCTGCCAAGGTTTTGTTACAGTTAGCAATGGCCACCGAGAGGCGAGACAAATTTTTACTCCAGGTCTTCAGGGCGTGGCGGAGTGCTTTGAATTTGCGGCAAAGAGTAGTAGCAGCATTATTGGATTTAACTGGTCTATTCCAGACCTCTTGTACTAGATCCATGAAACCATGGTGTGCAATCCAGTAGTGTTCAAAGCGAAAAATCTTGCTGCGAGGGATGGAGGTTTGAATAGAGACAACACATGGCACATGATCGGAGACGGGCTTACCAAGAGGTTTAACCAGAGTGTTTGGATATACATTTGTCCAATGCAAGGATGTGAAAAACCAATCCAGTTGTTCAAGGAGGGGGTCTTGCTACATGTTACTCCACGTATAGGATCTACCTTTTATAGGGAGTTCAATTAAGCTCTGCTGACGGATAATATCGTTAGAAGTGCACATGTCTTGAGGGATCCTCCTCGCTTGTTGCGATTATCTGGCGCTCGAATATAATTGAAATCACCAAGCAGGAGCCAGTCTTGCGTGCTAGGCATGTCTAGTTCATATAGCCAATTAGTGAAGGTTATGTGATTATCACCAGAACAAGGGCCATATATATTAACTAGCTTCCAGGATTGTGATGACTGCGTGCTAGTGAAGTTAATAACCAATGCAAACGCAGTAGAGAAAACCACAGTGCCAGAAAAAATAGAGCTTTTCCAAATAGTAACTAGCCCCCCCGAAGCGCCTTGAGAAGGAACAAACGCAAATTGATCAAAATGACGAGGGCAACATGGCTTAATAAAGGACAAATCAAAAGAAGTCTTTTTGGTCTCTTGTAGGCAGATAATCGAGCAACCACTAGTACGGATATCATTATTCAGGGCTAGCTGTTTGTCTTCAGAGCTCAGCCCACAGATGTTCCAACACAGAACATTCCAACTACGCAAAAGAGACATGGATCGACATAAATTTAGACCCTGGGAGCGATGATCTCTTCCATCGGACCATTGGTCGAAGTTGTACCTGCATGGGGGTAAGATGCAGTAGCAGGTGCTAGAGCAGCCTGGAGTATTTCTTCAGTTAGCTCGGCTGCAGGGACAGTACACCTGTTGATGCCGATCTCTTGGAGGACATTGATGGGCGTGGGAGGGATCTCATCAGATGTGGAGGAGCCAATGGAGGGGGTTGTCCGAGGTTTAACCCGAGAGATGATGGGGCGGGTGTCAGTCACTTGCTGAACCTTAAAGCCATTATACTTGTTGGAGCGGTTGCTGCTGCGCACCTCGGTGGTGGAAACAGGGGCTGGAACATGGGCACGGCGACCACGGGTCACAACGGGTCCAGAAGGGGCCAAAATTGTACTGACCGCTGCAAGCCCAAGCGTATCAGGTGGTAGCCTGAGGTTTTGATCAGCCAACTGCAGAGAAGCAGAACTGGAGCTTCCTTGGGACAGTTCAGACGAGTGAGTCACAGGCAGAGCAGGTACATTCAGGTGTTGCTGGTCTGGTACCATGGCTTGCAGAGTGTTCTCTTGTAGTTCCTCAATTACCACAGAAGAGGCAGGAGGTGTGGTTTCCTGTGTAATGTGAATGCCTTGTGCATCAGAAGTCACCAGAACAGCAATTTCCAAGTTATCAGGCCGAAGACCGTACCCAGCGCGCCAGGGTCCTATGGCAGCAATCGCAGGTCGTAGAGCATGGAAGATGAATGTGTTGAGTTGCTGTCGTGGAATTGGATCCGACAGCAGAAGGTTGATCAAGTCTGAACCTTGCGAAGAGAGGCCAAATTGGATACCTTGGTTGTGCAGAGCCACTGTGACATTAACAGTACCCAGGACCTCCATTTGCTGGTAAACAGGTGCAGTCAGTGGAACTAGAATCAGAGAAGTCCCATTAGATCTATCATCAGAAGTAGAAAAGGCATCGTTCCATGCCTCCATGGCGTTGTCAGTGATATTTTTTTCAGGGACAAGACCATGTTGAAATGTCAATCCTTGTGCAGCTAACCAGGCCTGATAGTTCATCAGGTGAGGCGGCATCGGAGGTGTAGGAGGTTCGGGCCATTACCCCCAACCAGCATTGTTCTGAGGTGGCCCATTGCCATGGTTTGCATTGCCAGTAGGAGGAGCGCCATTCTGAACTAGCCAGTTATGAACCTGCTGTTGATAGAGCTATTCTGCAGTGAGTTTAGGGCCAAAAAGTGGATGCGGGTTGCCATCTGGAGGAGGTGGTTCTTCGCCAGCCGGAAGAACTTCAGGCAAAGGACCATTCCAATCATTACTATGCAAGATGGTGATCTGAACAGTCCAGCAATCCCTTGCACCGCCAAGTTGCCACACAACAAAGCTTTTCGGAATCAAACGGGGGCGCAGAACACGGGCTTTGAGCAGAATGTACCTTCTATCTTGTCGTGGGTTGTACCAACTAACCATAGATCCATTACCACCCAGAGCTTTGTTGATGTAATAGTCAGTTTGGTAATTGTACGGAAAACCAAAGAACATAAGCCAAATCTCCGGACCAAAAGAGGTGGTGCGCCGGTTGAGAGCTTCATTATGCGGCACAAAGGTGATAAGTAAATCCTCATCTTCAAGTTCCAGAGGGGTGGCCACCGCAGTATCACGCATCAAAGAATCCACAAACCCAAAGATGCCAATGCCAAATGGATGATCGCTAGACTCGGTTGTAAAGAGTTGGAACTCATGGAGCAGATCTTCAACCATGGTTCGGATGGCCGCACGGCGATGCAGAGGAACGTAGTGGTTTGCTTCTGCGATGGCGAGGAAGTCGTGGTTGAGCGGCGGGATAGGACCGACGACCATGCCACTGTGCACGAGACCATCCACCGGGCCAGGCTCGACGGCAAAGCCCGGAGGGAGGAATGGCACCGGATTGAGAGGGTAGTTCGCCATGGGCAAGGTGGTGGAGGAGGACGGTGGTGGCTATTGTTGTGATGTGACTGGGCAGGGCTGCGGTGTGGTGGAAATCGAGGTGGAAGCTGGAGCGTGAGGGGTAGGGAGGGAAGACTGAAAAGTCTAGGGTCTCCACGTCCATTTGGAGTTAAATAGCAACTTGAGGCAGGATCGTTCCACGTGGCCGTAATTGCTGCAAGCAGAGCATCATACGGTTGGCTTTGGTGCACACTGATTCTATTTAGGAATGGAAAGAGCATCTTGTCCATCATGGTGATTTTTGTTGCCAAGAGTTGTGCTTGAGCCAGGGAAAGTTTGCATATTACTCCCTCCGTTCCTTTATCTAAGGTGTATTTCTTTGTGCAGGGTGACCAAGACAGCAAATTACAGATAATTTAGGACAAAATTACCCTTGGCAAATTTGTTGGTTAGTGGCAAGTAAATTAGTTAGGCTATGAAATGAAGAGATACTGACAATCAGGGGAGAGATACTTTCCTTCTTTTTCTAGAAAGAGAGATACATGCAATCAGGGGAGAGATTCGTTCCTTTTTCTGGAGAGCTAAAAAAGGGATTATGAGAAATTCGAAGAAATGCACCTTACATTGTGGAATTTTATCAAAAACAAATACACCTTATATAAAGGAATGGAGGGAGTACTAGACAGTGGGCAATCAACCGATTTGTGTCCCAGGGCCGAACAATTAATGCAGATTAAGCGGGCATGGAAAGATGCTTTGTTATGGCCCCACTGAAGGCAACGAGAGCACAGAACCGCCCAATTAGCGGATAAATCCATAATATCAGCCAAGGGATAATGCGCTTGGGCCAAGTCAGCCTTGTGGCAGGCCGAAAGAGTCGCGGGCCAAGAATCATGCGATGGTGCATATTTGAATGCCGACTTTAGGAAGCATTGGGGCAGCGGAGGATAAGGTATAGACAGGGGACAATTGAAGGCACCCAATTTAATATAATGTGGTAACTAGTGCTCCTCTGATTTTGCCTGTAATAAAAAGTGCTCCATTAATGCCGCGGAATCACTGTTGTCCAAAATCGAGGGAATTGATCCCAAAGAAGGATTATCCAAAGAACCACTGAGATTATCCAAAGAACCATTGGGATTATCCGAAGAACCATTGGACGGTGCTGAAGAACAAAACCTAGTTTGAGACAAAATGGGGGGCTGCACGGAATGAGTCTCATTACCCTTGTCCATTGTGGAGGTGGACGCTTCAGCCGCATTTTGATTAGAGAACCACATATGATCAATGGGAATTAATCCAAACTTGCATAGCACTTTCTCAGAATTGGTATCCAGTTGTGAGCCCGAATGTAAAAAATTTAAAGGAGACTTAATAGATACGGGTCGACGAGCTGAAATATCCCTAAGCTCTTTGTCAGCATGCCAACATGAATCTGCAATAGGAGCTTGAGCAAAATGACCATTGAACAGATGAAAATGACAAACAAAATCCAGCCAATACGGTCTTTGAGTCGGTGAATGAAATGCCCCACTTTGTTACAGGCCACAGAGAAGCGAAAGGATCGAGAAGTGAGCTTGGTCACTCTAAAACCAGAACTAAGGCCACCAATGCAGCATTGGAGAGCGATACCAACCGAATCCACTGAGAGAGGAAAAGAAGCCAAAGAAAAAGAGACCACCAAAAAGAATTCCTTGGAGTCCCGAGAGGGTGAAAAATGGATTGTGGAGCCAAACCTTCTTCTCACCTGATCGGCTAGGGCTAGGCCCGGTGCAAAATCCCAATGCAATAGGCCCTCCATAGGGATCTAGATCGATGTCTCCATTTCTGATCTTGATTTGGTGGTAGCCTAACCTCAAATCCATCTTAGAAAAGACTGAGGATCCAGCGAGCTGATCATACAGGTCGTTGATCCTGGGGAGCGGATACTTGTTCTTTATCGTGACCAAATTAACGGGATAATAATCTACAACCATCCGATCCGTTCCATCCTTCTTCTTGACGAACAGGATGGGGAAAGCCCAAGGAGAAGAACTAGGACGGATGAAACCCTTTTGCAAGGACTAATCAAGTTGTTTCTTAAGCTCAACTAGCTCTAAGGGTGCCATCTTATAAGGTCTCCTAGAATTTGGAATAGTTCCTGGGATAAGTTCTATGACAAACTCTACATCTCTGTCAGGTGGAATGCCTGGCAGTTCTTCTGGGAAGACATCCGGAAAGTCACGGACTACCGGGATATCTTCAAGGTCTGGGAGAGGGCTGGCATTAAGAGAATAGAGTTGACGCTTTGCGACTCTAGTTGAGACAGTGGCTATCTTGCCAGAAGGGTGTGTGAGTTGAACAGACCTTGTGTAACAATCAATCTTGGCATGATGAGTTGTCATCCAGTCCATACCCAAGATGATGTTGATATCTGTAGACTTGAGGGCTATAAGTGATGCAAGGAATACAAGTCTGTCAACAAGGATTTCATTACCATGGCTTACACTTGAGGTTTTCCATTTGGATCCAGGAGGTTGAATGACTAGTGGGGAGGGTATATCACAAAATGATATGTCGTGCAAGCGGGCATAGCTTTTGGAGATGAAAGAGTGAGATGCTCCAGTATCAAATAGAACCGATGCTGGATGACAATTGACAAGAAGTGTACCAAGAACGACATCCTGATCATCATGAGCTTCAATAGATGAGACATGATGCACACGTCCATGTTCAGTGGGAGCTGGCTTGGCACTGATCATCTTGCTTGATGGCTTAGCGTGGCCAATAGACTTCTCAGACTGGGGTGGAGCATCACTGGAATGAGAGCAGTCACGTGCATAGTGTCCTGGCTCCTCGCATGTGAAGCAAGTTCCTGAAGTAGGACATGGACCCGCATTGGCAGGCGGTCCACTAATAGGCCTGGGTGGAGCATACTGCTGAACTGAGCGAGGCGCCACATAGGATGGCCTCGGTGCATATCCAGGTGGAAGAGCGGAGTTCGGAACCCAAATCCGGCGCTTCTGAGAACTAGAGCCGGAGGAAGAACCCAAATCACGGGTGTGCTTACGAGACTCCTCGTAAGTGAGCTGAGTTGTCTCTGCATTAATGGCCTTGTTCACAAGAGCCTGGAAGGTATCACAATAGTGCAAGTGGAGATCACGACGCAACTTAGGGTTGAGACCCTTCCGGAACCTAGCCTGCTTCTTGGCGTCTGTGGACACCTCCTATGTGGCATAGCGGGCGAGATTCTCAAACTCTCTACTGTAAGCATCAACAACCATCTTACCCTGGGTGAAACTACAAAACTCTTCCCTCTTGTGGTCGATGAGAGTCTGAGGAATGTGATGCTCGCGGAAGTCCTCAGTGAAATCACCCCAGGTAGGAATTTGGCCAGCTGGAAGCATAGCCTCATAGTTCTGCCACCAAAGACTAGCAGGACCCTCCAGGTGATATGTAGCATAGGTGACCTTGTCACCTTCAGCCACGTTTGCAGAATGCAGCTTAAGAGTGATGCTACGGAGCCAGTCATCTGCATCGAGTGGCTCAATGGAATGATGGAAGGTGGGTGGGTTCAGGCCAATGAAGTCGGTGATGTAAACCAACTCATTACGCTGATGTGCGGTGTTCTGCTCAATCCGTGCCAACAAGCGGTTAGACTCACGCTTGTTTCTCTCAACCTATAACATGAACTCTGCCAACGAAGGCTGGCCGGGAGGATCATCATCCCTACCATCTCCGTGGTTCTGGCTACGAGCAACTGAACCTCGGGAAACCAGCGACATCCTGAGGAACAGAAACCATGGGAAAACAAAGATGGAATTAGCACCGACATAAGGATGCTGAATGTACGCAAAAGCATTAGAATCTCTCGAATTCCTAGGACAATTTCGACAGCATAACGGCAGTAAAAATGCTCAAAATGAGACATCGTGCAAAAGATGGGGTAGTACCATACTCGACATCATCACTCGAGGTTCTGTGACAGTACTAATCAAATACACAGGAAGTACTCGAAAAATGGATTATGACTCTGATCAACCAATCCTACGAGTCTACGGAATAGTAACTTGTGATCCTGATAGACAGAAGAGAAAGCCTAGTTTCTTAACCCCGTAGGAAAGATAGGATGACTCAGATCAGAAGGACATAGGGTATAAGGAGTAAAAAGAGCCTTACGTTCCCTTCCACAATCAATTCCCTTAAATAACTAAAGCATTGCTAGACTCGACTTCGACCGGTTTGGCTTGGTAATCCTATAGTCAGTCAGACTCTGATACCAAAGCTGTCAGGACCCTGATCCTAAGTCACACCGATCTAGCATGTAACACATCATATCACTTTGCGGCCTCACGCACAGTAACCCATGGCTGCATCCATATGACGTATATGATCTTACCTTGGCCAGGACCGTTTGCGCCTTTTGTCTCACGTATATGATCGTGTCGCTAGCATCCATATGACAAAGAACCCGCGCCGACATGACTAGTCCTAAATCCAAGGTGGCACAAACTAACAGGGACATGCATACATGACCCAACAATGCACGTGTCGGTCAGCAGCGAGTGTAACCGGGCTGTAGCAAGCTATCAGGACTCCAGTAAACACCACGTGACATTTCCCCGAAGGGATAGACACAGGAGCAAAGAAGGACACATGCTGGTCAATGCATGTGTTCCGGAGCAGTAGCAAGCTACCATGGCTCAGTGGAAGCACTAGGAGGCATTTCCCCATAAGGACGGCTACCAAGAATAAACAACTAAGTGTCGGATCCCACACATACCAAGCATTTCAATAAGATACACACAATATGCTTGATATGTGTAGATACAACATGGCATCACAACATAACTCTACAACTCAGATATAGATAAAGGCTCAAAAGAGCCAACATGACATTTATTACAGGCAGCGGGTCTCATGACCCTTCATACAAAGCATACAAGCAACGGAAGCATAACATGTCTGAGTACAGACATCTACAAATGAAAAAGGTTGTGAAGCCTGACTATCTACAAACCCTCCCAAGGGTAGAAGATCATAGCTGGGAAACAAGCTACTCGTCGAAGCCCACGTGGAACTGCTAGTGAGACCAACTGCAAAAACATAGATTAAGCAAACATGAGTACAAGGTACTCAGCAAGACTTACATCAGAACTAGCTACATATGCATCAGTATCAAGAAAGGTGTTGTGGGGTTTAACTGCAACAAGCCAGCTTTGACTCGGTGGCTATCCTGTACTACGACTACTAGTATTTTCTTTGAGGTGAGAAAGCGTACACGAGTCCACATATTCACCATATCAATACTCCACTATGGATTCTCTCCCATCTCCCTACGTGAAGGCCATCCGTAGCACTCACGCTTACCTTGCGCATTTTAGCGTATCCACTTCAAGTTGTCTATGAACCATATAAGTCTCCAAGTGTCCATATCCGAGGACGCGGCTATTCGAATAGATCATGCTAACCCTGCAGGGGTGTACTTCTTCACACACGCTCTCGCCACTTACCGCCATGTACACATCATATACCTCGGCAACCTGTAAGCGGAAGCCTGGCGAGGGTGTCGGCCATGACCTGACTAACCACACAAGTCTCTAGTCCAGGTTTATTGCCTATTTGGGTCCACTCCGCAAGGAATTCCGGCCGAAGTTTCCACTATGGCCCCAAACGATGTGCGCAGGGTTCCCAAGCCCACCATCCGGGTGCCACTTGGTACATCGTGCCATTGTGCCTAGTCTGTCACAAGGCCACCCTACCGGGTGCCACTTGGTAGACAAATAACACGACCTACTAACACCAAAAACTAGTTGCGACTCCTAGACAGAGATCGAGGCGATTAATAAGTCGAGAGGGTCAATTAAGTATCCCAATGTATGGTAGTAGCTAGTCTTGGATAACATACATAGAACCCAGTTCCTCAGTACGGTCTCAATGAGACAACCCACCATGTACTCCTACATGGCCTCTCATCGCTACCTTTACCAAATCGTGTTCACACACTTAGCTCTCATCAGTAGGACATGTCCACCACTCCAATCCATCGCTGATGAATCAGACCTGACACAACTCTAAGCATAGCCGGCATAATAAACAAGCATGAATGAGTAGGCACATCATGGCTCAAACAACTCCTACTCATGCTAGTGGGTTTCAACTATGTACTGTGGCAAAGACAGGTCATGCAGAGGAATGGGTTCAACTACCGCGACAAGTAACAGTTGAATCGTTGTTGTCCTAATGTAATAAAAGAGAGCAGGAGCGAGAGAGTGGGATTGTATCGAAATGCTCAATGGGGGGTTGCTTGCCTGAAAGATCAACAATAGAGCACTGCTCCTCAGACGGGTACTCTGGAACAGACTCTGGAGCAGGACCTATCGAGAAGGACGGTGCCAGCAATCAGTACACAAACAAATGCAACAATATGATGCATGATCATGACATGTGAAGAATGCTATGATTCACACTAATGCATCTAGCAACAATTTAAATGAAATCCATATGAACCAAGGGTTCATATGCAAACTCCATGTTAAGCATTTTAAAATGCAACTTAGGTGTTTTCACTTATACAGTAGGTATAAGTTTATTTGTCATGCATTAAAAAGGTACAGATGGATAGATTGAATTTTTCTGATAATTTTTCATATATAAATTATTTCAATCTGAGCTACGGTTGATTTTCTATGATTTTTAGAAGTTTAAACAATTTTCTGGAATTTCCAAAATAGAAATAATCCAGAAAAGCATTTATTGCGTCAGCTCTGCGTCAGCGGTCAATTGGGTTGACCCAGGTCAAACCTGACCAGTGGGGTCCACAGGTCAGTGACACAAGGATTCATCCCAATCAAAGCCAGCGCTGACTGGAGTTTGACCAGAGTAGGGCCCGCTGTCAGTGTCTGTTGGGGGTTTAAATAACGGGGTTAGCCCCTAATGACCATGCCACATCGGCGGGGTTACGCCGGCAATGACCCGACGTGGCGGCGATCGCCGGCCGGCCGTTTCCGGCCACGGCTGGGTGCGCGGCTAGGCGCGTTAGAACGGCCGTTGTGCAGCGCGTCGAGCAGTGCCCTCGGCCGTAGCTGAGGTGGCCGAGAATGTCGGCGGCGACCACGTTTGCGGCCGCCGGAGTTCGGCTGTGTTCGGGAGCGCGGCTGCAGCGTGCAAGCGCACGAACTGAAGAGCCAGCGAGGCACTAAACGGTGCGGCGAGCGTGTTAGGCACACTGGTGCGACCAAATGGTCGCCGGAGCAATGCCGGCGACAAGCGCGGGCGGCGGTGGGTTCGGTCTGCATAGAAGCGGTGGCTAGAGCAAGCGATCGATGGAGGGGACAGGAAGGAAAGCTTCAGGGGCTCACAACGCGTCGTTTGGAGGCGTCAGCGGGCTCGGGGGAGGCCAGACGGCAACGTACGGGCGGTGGTGATCTCCGTCACCCGAGATGGAAGATGATGTCGATTGCAGCGGTACAATGCGTCCCCGGTTGCTTATCTCATCGAGGGTGTAGAAGACGTCATGGCAGAGCTCCCGGACATGGCTAGAGGTCGAGGGGGAGGCGGTGGCTGCATTGGTGCACGGCGGCGCTCTCGGACACGCTCGAGTCGAGCGAGAGAGAGAGCAGAGGAGGGGAAAAGCACGGGGGAGGGGGGTGAGGGGGTCAGGGTGTTGCGTGGCGGCTTCTAGGGAGTCCAGGCCGAGGAGGAGGTAGCCAGGCAGGGTGGAGGTGGCGCGCGTGCGTGCTGGCATGCGGCGAGCGCGTGCCCGCGGCCTTCTGGCACCAGGAGGAGAACGACTGGCACTGGGCCAGTGGGCCGCACAGTGCTGGGCCAGGTAAGCGCCAGGTAGTTCCCTTTCTCTCTTTCTCTATTTCTGTTTTCCTATTTTTATTTCTCTGTTTGGTTTAGAATAAATACTAAACCTTTTCATAAAATCCTAGAAATAATTATGGGTGCTTTCTGAATTATTCCAATGACCCTTAACAATTTGCAGCATTTTTGGAGCATTTAAGATATATATCGCATTAAATTGCTCCAATTCAATTATGTTTGACCTAATTCAATATCCATTTATGTCCTAGAAAAAATGTGCACCATTTTTGGTTTAGGTTTTCACCTTGTGCCATAAATCATGAACAATTTTTAAGGACATTTTGTTTCCATTGAAAAATGTTTTAAGTTGAACCTATTTGGAAAGTTTTGGTGCTAGGGTTTGATCAATCCCCATTTCAAATTTAAATGAAATTTAGACATGATGCAACATGAAAGCTAGCCTAGGTCATACCAGAACTAGGGATGTGACAACTCGCCCCCACTCGAAAGAATCTCGTCCCGAGATTCAGGAGGCGTCGGGAAGAGGGTGGGGCACTCAAGTCGAAGACGATCTTCTCGTTCCCAAGTAGCTTCTCTCTCAAAATGATGAGACCATTGAACCTTGAGAAACTTGATGTTCTGACGTTGGGTGATATGCTCTGCCTGATCAAGAATATGAACAGGGTACTCTCGATATGTGAGGTTATCTTGGAGATCAAGCGTTTCGTGGTCCACTCCGCGGATGGGATCCGAGAAGCAACGCCTGAGTTGGGAGACGTGGAAGACATCATGGACTCAAGAAAGATGTGTGGGTAGTTCCAACTGGTAGGCAACCTCTCCTCGTTTAGCGAGAATGCAAAAAGGACCAATGTAATGAGGAGCGAACTTGCCCTTGATACCAAAACGATGGGTACCCTTCAGAGGGGTAACCCGAAGGTAAGCTTTGTCGTCAACCTCATAAGTCATATCCTTATGACGACGGTCATACTGGCTCTTTTGACGAGATTGGGCTGTCTTTAGATTCTCAAAATGTCCTATTTTTATTTCTCTGTTTGGTTTAGAATAAATACTAAATCATTTCATAAAATCCTGGAAATAATTATGGGTGCTTTCTAAATTATTCCAGTGACCCTTAACAATCTGCTGCATTTTTGGAGCATTTAAGATATATATATATAGCATTAAATTTCTCCAATTCAAATATGTTTGACTTAATTCAATGTCCAATTCTGTCCTAGAAAAAATGTGCACCATTTTTGGTTTAGGTTTTCACCTTGTGCCATAAATCATGAACATTTTTTTCAGGACATTTTGGTTCCATTGAAAAATGTTTTAAGTTGAACCTATTAGAAAAGTTTTGGTGCTAGGGTTTGATCAATCCCCATGTCAAATTTAAATGAAATTTAGACATGATGCAACATGAAAGCTAGCCTAGGTCATACCAGAACTAGGGATGTGACAGATGTATTATTCATGATGAAGTATTATGGAGGACACGAACCATCTAAATATTTTGTGTAGTTCCATTGAAATCAAGCTAAGCATCCCTGTCTGCATAAATACAGAAAAAGTGTGATTAATATAATAGTGGTACTAGTTGGTTAAACATACACTCACAACTATAATCATCTTCCTTATCTTAATAGGAAAAGATAGCAATACAATAGGTTCAATTAAACATTTATTCAAAACAATAAAACAATATAAGTAGCACAACATAACAAAGCATGATCATGTGGATAAAGGCCGATACTGACCTCGTTTGTTACAGCTGCATCGGCCACTGACTTGTTCGTACCTTTCCTTGTTATAGAATTTTGCACTCCATGTGCTGTTGAGTTGCCCATGATCTATGCAGACTAGTCATGTCACCAGCGTATACTAATACTCTCTAAAGCTTCTCGATTATTCCATCTGTAATGTAGTGCAAACAATGACTACACTTGTCTGCAAAGTGGAAAGATCAATTGGGCCCAATAATGCAACAGTTTGGCTTAAAAACATTGGCTCCTTTTGTGCAGTTCAACTAAAATCAAAGTTGAAATAGCAACAAGCAGAAGTTTTGATATCCCTATATGCACAAACAGGTATAAAGAAAACAATTACAGACCAATAACAGTTGATGACTTATACGCCCACAAGAAAAAAAATCTACCTTATCTTAATGGGAAACAAAGCAGGACAATAGCAATTCTCAAACTGTGTCATTCATTCATATTTACTGAGACATTATCTTAACAATACCTTGGTTAAACATGTATAAAGAATGACAAAGCAGGAAAGTACCATTCCTAAAACAGTGTAACTGATTCATATTAACGGAGACATTATCTTAACAATACCTTGGTTAAACATGTAGAAAGAACTACAAAACAGGATAGTACCATTTCTAAAACACTGTAGCTGATTCATAATAACAAAGACATTATCTCAACAATACATTTGTTAAACATGTACTCACGCCGATCCCTAACAAGAGTTGAAGTTTTGAACTAAAATTCAGTAGTTAATTCTAAGACTGGCATTGCTTAATTTTACCAGTGGCATTAGATTAACAAAAACCATAAGTAGTTAATTCTAGACAATAGCTTTAATTCAAAATTTATTTAAAACAGTACCAATACAAGTAGCACAACATCTCAAAGCACACTACACAATCATGTGGATGAAGGCCGGTACTGACCTTTCATGAGGTAGACTCGAAAGACGTCAAGATCAAATACGAATCTACCAACACGAATAGGAAATCCAATCTCATTTCGAGCCACCAACCGGGACCAATGGTCTGGGCTTCCCGCCCTTTCGCCTGGCGAAATACACCTTTGGTCCCGGTTGGTGGCACGAACCGGGACGAAAGGGGGGCCTTTCGTCCCGGTTCGTGCCACCAACCGGGACCAATGCTTTGGGTATATAAGCAGCACTTAGAAGTTTTTAATTCAGTTTTCTTCGATCTCCTCCTCTTCCCCGACGGTGCCGATGACCACCTCGACGCCGCCAGGCTGCCGGACTACGCCGTCGCTTCCCTGAGCCCTGCCCCGACGCCCTCGCCGACCCCCTGCCCCGACGCCCTCGCCGACGCGCCAGACCTCCTCGTGCGCCCTACTCCCCGTCGCCGCGTGCCCCCCAATCCCGCCGTCCTTGTCGCCGGCCTCCAGCCATCGCCGCGCCCCCCAGTGAGCCCCCCTTTCCCATGGTCCCCTGCTCCCCGTCGCCGCATGCCCCCGAGCCCCTTGCTCTGCCACTGCTCCATGGTCGCCGCCGGCCCCATTGCTAAAAATGTGTTTTTTAGATGAATAGATAGATAGATAATGTTCATGTGGAGATGAGATGAGATGTATGGTGCTATGTTTTTTTAGATAATGTTCATGTGGAGATGAGATGAGATGAGATGTATGAGATGTTTTGTGGAGATGAGATGAGATGTTGTCATGTGGAATTTTTTTTTGTTCATAGAAATTAGTGTGAATTTTTTGTTCATGATGATCTTGCTAAAACTCATATTAAGGTTGTTCAATGAATGTTTTCTGTTAAAACTCATATTAAGTTTGTTCGAAGAATGTTCATGATGATCTTGCTAAAACTCATATATGGAGATGATATTATTGTTTTTCTATAGACTTGGTTAAAATATATTTGTTCATGATGATCTTGCTAAAACTCATATTAAGTTTGTTCGATGAATGTTCTCTGTTAAAGCTCGTATATTCAAAATTTACTCCCGGTCCTCTCGCCCGACCAACTCTCGAGGCCACGCAAACCCTAGAAGAAAGAGCGTTGTTGATCTACCCCCTCCCGCCCTACCCGTAATTGTTATGTATAATACTATATATTGGTAGAATGGATAGTTCGATCTCCTGCATAGCGATTATTTTTTGTAAAGTGTCCTCTCCTGAAAGTATAACCCCGATAACTTCGACATGTGGGGGGACGTCGGACATGCATGAGAGAGGCGGTCCGCAAAGTATCCTTTCTCGAAAGTATAACCCCCGATAACTTTGCATGATGTTTGTGACTAATCCATTGCACATATATGCATATGATTCCTTGTTGTGATTAGCTAGGTCTATGTTTGCCACTAATCCATCTCTCATGGTTGTATATTGCCATGTTGTAATATTTGCAGAAACTATGGACAGAGACTTAGAAAAAGAAGAGTTGTTGGGGGATATAATTCGCGATGGAGGTGATATCACCTTGTCATTTCTCAATGACACCGATGGTCAGGAAAGAGAGGATGACAGCTCCAGTGATCCAATGGAGTAGGAAGGAGATCATGACGGCTCCGGTGACCGAATGGAGGAGGAAGGAGATCATGATGGCTCCGGTGACCGAACGAACGAGGGATCCTTAACTATTGCAAAGTACGGCGAGGTATATATACATATATTAATTAAGCCTCTGCTAACTTGATGCATTAATTGTTTTGTATGTACATATATTAACGCTTCTTTCTTCTTTTAATTAGCCCTCCGGATCAAGCCAAACTTCCATAAGGAGACGAGGCCCGAAGAAAAGGTTGCGCCAGGATGAAAGGTTCACGATCAAAGAAGTCGGTCGAGATGGCCAACCGATTGCTCCCAAGCGGAGCAGGGACACATTTATACATCAGTGCGGAGTTATTGTTAGGGAGAGCGTCCCGATCAGCATCCAAGAATGGAATAAGAAGAAGGACCCTGAAGTTTCTTATGTCCAGGATAGACAGAAAGATGATCTTTGGACCTCGCTGATGACAAATTTCAGCCTACCGCCAGAGGCGGATCCGAATAAGGTCAAGGCCTTTGCTCTTAAGAAGATGGTAGAACTATTCAAGAACCGGAAGAAAGATTTGAACTAAAAGTTTGTCGAGAAAGACAAGACTCCAGAATTCACCGGTCCATATGAGAAGATAAAAGATCATTGGCCCGCATTTGTGGCCTACAAGAAATCGGACAAGGGCAAGCAAAGGTCTGTGACAAATATGCTAAATGCTGCAAAGAAGCAGTATCACTATGTCACGGGGTCAGGTGGCTACAGCAAAGGCCGCCCTACATGGGACAAAGCTAAGCAAGACCTGCTTGCTAAAGGGGTCCAACCAGCGACATTGCACTGGCCAGATCGGTCAAGGACTTGGTTCTTCGGGGTTGGGGGAACTTTGGACCCAGAAACAGGGAAGTGTGTTTGGACAAAAGCTCAACTTGAAATACCCGTCAAGAAGCTTGAGGAAGCAATCAAGGCAGCACAGGAAGGGAGGTTACATCCCGACAGAGAGAATGACGAGCTGACACAGGCCCTTGGGAATCCTGAACACCCTAGACGAACACGAGGCACATCAGGCTCCATTCCGTGGGTGTATGGATTTCCCGACAGCGGTGGTTATAGAAGCTGAGAGTGAAAGAAGAAAGAGGAAGCAAGCAAAATGCAGAAGATCAATGCAAGATTAGCGAAACTAGAGGAAGTTGAGAGCCAGCGAGCTACCGGCCAACCATCTCAGTGGCACGAAGATCCTTCGTTCGACCCTGCCCCCGAAGCTACCCCACCATCTCAGCGGAGAAGCAGCGTGGCTTCCACGGAGCTCGTTCAGCCTTGATATCACGGCTCCTCGCTACCCCATGGATAGTATCACGGAGAATGAACATTGTGTGCTAATGGCGAAATGCCATAACCTGACCTTGAAGGTGGCACTTGGCTCTGTCTTACCTCCTCGAGCTGAGGGAACTTTCCATTGCCGTCCGATTCCACATGGCTTTGCTATTGTCGGGGTGGATGAAATAATGGAGGGATTTGAGGGGCTGGAGCTTGAGTACCCTACAGGTGAAGGGGAGATTTTTCTGGAAAATGCCTTAAGGAGTACTTGCCTATGGAGAATGGAGAACATCAAGCTTCCAAACTAGACGCTGCCTCAGCAGACTCAGCCGGAGGAGGCCCCTCAGCAGACTCCGCTGCCTCATTTGTCTCCAGCGCGTCAGCTGTCTCCGCCGCCTCAGCTGTCTCCGTCACATCAGCCGACTCCGGCGGAGGAGCCCCTCAACAGAATCCTCCTTCGCCTCCTCCGTGGTGTCATCGGACTCCGCCTCCTGCGCCGCGTCAGCGGACTCTGCCTCCTCCACCGCGTCAGCGAACTATGCCTCGTCAGCAACGGCAGAAGAGAGCCGCCACCGCTTCGGCGGCTAGCAGTACAAGAGGTGGGAAGAAATTCAAATTTGGTCCAAGCCTCAAGCCTCTTGCCAAGTTACCATATGAGCTGACTGATAAGGAAACCGATGAGGTCGTGGCTGCCGATGTGAAACACCAATTTGCACGGAAAGTTCCACCACCAAAGGAAAAAATAGATCCGGTAAAGGCGAATCGCACTCTGGATGCCCTTACGCGACCACCTCCGCCTCCGCTGCTATCAAACTATGACCGCATTATTGCAAAGACACATGACAAAGCTATGAGTCGGTCGAAAAGTAGCAGTACTGGTGCAAGAAGTGGGAAAACAATTCCCCAGCTCGGCGAACAGGAAAAGCAATCGTGCCCCCAGCTCAAGGTGTTTACCGATACCCCGGGGGTAGCGGCCGTTGCTCCTGGTTCCACTCCTGGTGATTACCTAGGCGATGATGTACAGTTCTAAATCGCTAAGGTAGACACCTTTAAATACCAGCACGGGAAGCGTCTCGTCAGAAGTGATGATCTGGAACGGGATCTACCAATGATGATGCGAAGATTACATAAATGATACTTGGAAACCTGCAAGGATGGGACGGGCAGTATCTTGGTGGGAATTAAGGATGAGCACAACTTCATTGAAATTGACTCGATCTACGTTGAATTTGACGAACTCTTTCAGTTATACAATCAAGCCGCCCTCGACAAAAGTCTCATCAGTTGTTATTGTCTGTAAGTATTGTTTCTGTAATTAAGTCTCTAGCTCAGCTCGTTCATTGCATGTATATAATTATCCTCACTATATTATGCAGATTGAAGATCATCGAATTCAAAAGAGGACAAATCTATGACATTGGGTTCATTAACCCAAATATCGTAAATGAATGGATGGTACAGAACACCCCCGGGGAGACTGAGGAAATCTTGCTAAGGTCATTCCTTCGACACCAAAACAAAAGGGAAATACTCTTTCCTTACAACTTCAAGTGAGTGTTACTGTCTTCTACATATTCTGTTTCGCTTGCTCAAGGTTAAGTGTAATTGATGAGTTATGCGCGCGCAGGTTCCACTTTATTCTGCTAGCCATTCAGCTTGACGAGGGAGCAGTAACTGTCTTGAACTCTAGACATAAAGAGGCTACGGTGTATGCAGACATGATTGAAATGCTCCAGAAGTAAGTTCAATCATTATCGCACTATATTGGCAACTTTCGTTCATTTCCTGATATCAAGTAATCATTTTCTTTGCCGGGCAGGGTTTGGAAAAAGTTCATCACGTGGGTTAAGGGTGAATGGAGACCGGAGCTGCAATTTACACAACCCAGAGTAAGTAGTACTAGCTAGTTCCGCGCATCTCTCATTAATTCTAGTTTCAATACCATTATCATGGTTGATTATCATTTTGATTGAACTATATTCTCATAAAGTGCATGTGGCAACAACCCGGAAATGATTTCTGTGGATACTACGTTTGCGAGTTCATTCGCCAAAAGACCACTGAGAGGGGCTTCACTAAACAACAATTTGAAGTACGTAAACAATATTCACAATTTTATTTTATCACCATCAATTGTGTTGATTTCATTCATATATATATATTGACCCCACCTCTTTAAATTAGACCTAGCAGAAGTGGGACGTACTCCTACCAGCTGATCGCCTACACGCAATTCAAGAGGAATTGGCGGGATTCTTTGTTGACCATGTCATTCCTAAAGACGGAGAATGCCATTGGGAATTGCAAACCGATTTTGCTCGTCGATGATGTTAGGGATCGTAACAGATGTTATATTGTATATATATGCATCAACGTGTACTATCTGTAGTAGCGTCGAATAGATATACGAAAACTTGTTGTTCGACCAACAAGCACGGAGAAACAGAGGTCACTTCTCTCTATATATTGATCATGCATGAAGATGTTGTGGAATTAATGGTTCCTTCATTGCTTACTAGCTAGCGTCGAGTTCTCTCTATATGTAGTAGCTAGCGTCGACCAAGCACGGAGAAAGAGAGGTCACTTCTCTCTATATGTAGTAGCTAGCTAACACAATATGAAACCCCTAAACCCTCCAAAACCCCTAAACCCCCCTTTTTTTTTAAAAACCAGCGCCTGGGAGCTGCTGACGCGTGGCTGCCTTTTAGTCCCGGTCGGTGTTAACAACCGGGACTAAAGGTCCTCCTGCCTGGGCGCCCCACAGCGGCCACGTGGAGCTCCTTTAGTCCCGGTTCGTAAGCCAACCGGGACTAAAAGTGAGGGGCTTTAGTCCCGATCATTTTGTCCCAGTTGCAGAATCGGGACTAAAGGCCCTCTAGAACCAGGACAAGTGCCCTATTTTCTTCTAGTGTCCTTCCTTCCTCCCGCACTCCAAATAAGGAAGGGGGGCGCCACTTGGGGGAGGACCCCAAGTAGGATTCGGCCTACTTGGGGGCGCCTCCTGGCTGCTCCCTCCACCCCCCACCTATATATATGTGGGAGGGGGGGAGCCTAGCACAACACAACATTGTCTTAGCCGTGTGCGGTGCCCCTCTCCACAGTTTCGTCCCTCGGTCATATTCTTGCAGTGCTTAGGCAAAGCCCTGTTGAGATAGTATCACCATCACCATCACCACGCCGTCGTGTTTTCGGAACTCATCCACTACCTCATCATCTTGCTGGATCAAGAAGGCGAGGACGTCACCGAGCTAAACGTGTGCTGAACACGAAGGTGCCGCACGTTCGGTGCTCGGTCGGTTGGATCGCAAAGCTGTTCGACTACTTTAACCGCGTTGTCTCAACGCTTTCGCTTACGGTCAACGAGGGTACGTAGACACAGTCCCCCCCTCTCGTAGCTATGCATCTCCATGGATAGATCTTGCGTGTGCGTAGAAATTTTTTGTTTTCCATGCAACGTTCCCCAACAGTGGCATCATGAGCCAGGTGTATGCGAGGATGATATGCACGAGTAGAACATAAAGAGTTCTGGGAGGTGATGATCATACTGCTTACCACCAACGTCTTATTTTGATTCGGCGGCATTGTGGGATGAAGCGGCCCGGACCAACCTTACATGTCCACGTACATGAGACCGGTTCCACCGACTGACGTGCAACTTGTTTTGCATAAAGGTGGCTGGCGGGTGTCTGTTTCTGCTACTTTAGTTGAATCGAATTTGACTACGGCCGGTCCTTGAAGAAGTTTAAAACAGCAAACTTGATAAATCACCGTTGTGGTTGTTTTTTCCATAGGTAAGAACGGTTCTTGCTTGAAACCCGTAGCAGCCACGTAAAACTTGCAACAACAAAGTAGAGGACGTCTAAATTGTTTTTGCAGGGTATGCTGTGATGTGATATGGTCAAGACATGATGTGATATACGTTGTTGTATGAGATGATCATGTTTGGTAATATATATTGACAGCCGGCAGGAGCCTTATGGTTGTCTCTTTATTGTATGAAATGCAAGCGCCATGTAATTGCTTTACTTTATCGCTATGCGTTAGCAATAGTTGTAGAAGCAATAGTTGGCAAGACGACCACGTGATGACACGTTGATGGAGATCAAGATGATGGAGACCATGGTGTCATGCTGGTGACGATGGAGATCATGACGATGCTTTGGAGATGGAGATCAAAAGCACAAGATGATGATGGCCATATCATGTCACATATTTTTGATTGCATGTAATGTTTATCCTTTATGCATATTATTTTGCTTAGAATGACGGTAGCATTATAAGATGATCCCTTCACTAAATTTCAAGATAAAAGTGTTCTCCCTGAGTATGCACCGTTGCTAAAGTTCGTCGTTTCGAAGCACCTCGTGATGATCGGGTGTGATAGATTCTACGTTCACATACAACGGGTGTAAGACAGTTTTACACAAGCAGAATACTTGGGTTAAACTTGACGAGCCTAGCATGTACAAACATGGTCTCGGAACACTGGAGACCGAAAGGTCGAACATGAGTCATATAGTAGATATGATCAACATGGAGATGTTCACCATTGATGACTATCCCATCTCACGTGATGATCGGACATGGGCTAGTTGATTTGGATCATGTATCACTTAGTTAACTTGAGGGATGTTAATTTAAGTGGGAGTTCATTAGTAATTTGATTAATTGAACTTAATTTATCATGAACTTAGTCTTGATAGTTTTTGCATATCCATGTTGTAGATAAATGGCCCGTGCTACTGTTCCGTTGAATTTTATTGCGTTCCTAGAGAAAGCTAATTTGAAAGATGATGGTAGCAAGTACACGGACTGGGTCCGTAACTTGAGGATTATCCTCATTGCTGCACAGAAGAATTATGTCCTTGATGCACCGCTAGGTGATGGACCTGCTGCAGGAGATGCTGCAGACGTTGTGAACGCCTGGCAGGCTCGATCTGATGACTACTCGATAGTTCAGTGTGCCATGCTCTACGGCTTAGAACCAGGACTGCAAAAGCGTTTTGAACGCCACGGAGCATATGAGATGTTCCAAGAGCTGAAATTGATATTTCAAGCTAATGCCCGGGTTGAGAGATATGAAGTCTCCAACAAGTTCTTCAGCTGTAAGATGGAGGAGAACAGTTCTGTCAGTGAACAGATACTCAGAATGTCTGGGTACCACAACCACTTGACCCAGCTGGGAATTGATCTTTCGGTTGAGAGTGTTATTGACAGAGTTCTTTAGTCACTGCCACCAAGCTATAAAGGCTTCGTGATGAACTATAATATGCAAGGGATGGAGAAGACAATTCCTGAGCTCTTCGCGATGCTGAAATCGGTGGAGGTAGAAATCAAGAAGGAGCGTCAAGTGTTGATGGTTAACAAGACCACTAGTTTTAAGAAAAAGGGCAAGGGAAAGAAGGGGAACTTCAAGAAGAACGGCAAGCAAGTTGCCGCTCCCGCGAAGAAACCCAAAGCTGGACCCAAGCCTGAAACTGAGTGCTTCTACTGCAAAGGGACTGGTCACTGGAAGCGGAACTGCCCCAAGTATTTGGCGGATAAGAAGGATGGCAAAGTGAACAAAAGTATATTTGATATACATGTTATTTATGTGTACCTCACTAGTGCTCGTAGTAGCGTCTGGGTATTTGATACCGATTTAGTTGCTAATATTAGTAACTTGAAGCAGAAGCTGCAGAGTAACGGAGACTAGCTGAGGGTGAGGTAACGATGTGTGTTGGAAGTGTCTCCAAGAGTCATATGATCATCATCGACACGCTCGTAATACCTTCGGGATTAGTATTAAATCTAAATAATGGTTATTTGGTGCAAGAGCAAAGGAGTATGAACCATAGGTACGAAACCTAACCTGAGAACAATTCTTCTTCTGCTTTAAGCGTTGACTTGGGGTTCAAAGTGGTGGTCCTCATGCTTTGGGCACTGCAGTTGCCTCACTAAATGCTCCTGTTTGGGTGCTCTGTGGTGGAGATGGTGCTGTGTCAACTGGAACTGGGTTACTACCTGCTGGGGTTGGGATTAGGTGGGGTGTAGCTGGTTCTCTGTCGAACGGGGTAGGGGTACAATCTGCGAGAGTCTGGGTTATGTGTGGTGAGGCTGGTTCTTGGGCATGTACAACCGTGGTTCTATCGGCATTGACGGGTAGCACTGTCTTTTCTGAAGACCATATTTTTACTCCCTTAGATACTGCTATTACCTACTCCAATTCAAATGGCTGATAAACAAGAAAAGTAATTGAATGTACAGGCATTGTATGATAGAGAGGTGCAATGGATAGTGGGGAATAAAAGAGGGCATGGAATAATTCACATTTATGTTGTCCAACCAAACATGATAGCATGACACAATTTCACATATATGATGGCTAACTAAACAGGATAGCATGACACAATTTCACATTTATGATGGCTAACTAAATAGGACAGAGTGACACAATTCAAAATATGATGACTATGTAAACAGGATGACATGATATAACTATATGATGTCTTTATTAAATAGGTTGGCATGCCATAGTTCAGATCCATATTGTCTATGGAAACTTGATGGCATGATATAATTCACGGATAGAATGACATAATTCAAAATATGATGACTACGTAAATAGGATGAGATGATATAACTATCATATGTCTTTATTAAATAGGTTGGCATGCCATAATTCACATACATGCTGTCTATGTAAACATGATGGCATGATATAATTCACATATATGATTTATATACTAAGCAATTAAGCAGATGGCAATCGCATATATGATGTCTAAACTAAGCAGATGGCATTCAATATTGTGCATATGTTATATAATAAACTAAGAAATGCAAGACAACATATGCATGATATGAGTAATATAACCCTGCCAAGTTTGAGCATACACCTTAGGGGGGAAATAGGACTGGTCATCTGTCTCTGGATCCTCCTCTGAGGAGTTATCCTTAACGAGCAAGATATCTGCTTCAGTAGGTAGCATTGTCTGCTCTGAAGACCTTGTCTTCACTCCAGATTTTTCCATCACCAATTCAAATGGCTGACACACAGGAAGATAGATGAATATACAAACATTGTCCACAAATGGAATACGTAATACAAAAAAAGGATGGCATGATATAATTAACATATATGATGCCTGGCTAAATACCAAGGCATTCCATAAATCACATATATGATGCCTTGGAACAAGATGGCACTGCAGAACTCACATATATGGTAATTAGACACTAAACATGTGGCATTCACACAAAGCATGTCTAAACTAAGCAAATGACATAGCAATGCAAGACACCATATGCATGATATGAGCAATATAACCCTGCCAAGTTAGAGCATAGACCTCGGGGGGGGGGGATAGGACTGGTCATCTGTCTCTGAATCCTCCTCTGAGGAGCTATCTGTAACCAGCAAGATATGCGCTTCGGCAGATAGCACTGTCCGCTCTGAAGACCTTGTTTTCACTCTAGATTTATCCATCAACGTGTGAGATGGCTGATGCATAGGAAGAGTAGTTCAATGTACTAACATTGTTGACAAATGAAATACGTAATGAAAAATAGGATGGCATGACATATTTCGCATATATGATGACCGGCTAAACATGATGGCATTGCAAAATTCACATATATGATGCCTGGCTAAACAAGATTGCATTGCATAATTCACATATATGATATAGAAACTAAACAGATGGCATTCACACAAAGCATGTCTAAACTAAGCAAATGACATATGTGATGTATAAAGTAAGAAATGCAAGGCGCCATATGCACGATATGACCAACATCAGCGTGCCAAGTTAGAGCAAAGGCCTCAGGAGGTAAATAGGAGTGGTCTTCTACCTCTGAATCCCCCTCTGAACAATTATCTTCCTCTTGATTACAATCTGGAATGGTGGGAGGGGGGCTGCCATTGCGCCCACCATGGAGCGACGTCTGCATCACATTACATTGCCACGAAAGGCTCTTCTCTTTTGCTGTACATGTTCAGTACCATTGTGTACAATAACTGACATGCATAGGAATAAAACATGGTGAGATTATGCAAGGAATGCATGCAGAAATCTAGAGTGATGGTAGCAACCAGTGGATAGACCCAAAACCAATGATAGCATGCAGATAAAAGCTTTAGTTAAAAAATATGCTCCTTTACTGTTTGTTTCCCACCCAACATGAAAGACATAGTAGACACCCGAGATTAAGTAGATAGTAGACAAAGATACTATTCATTAAAAACTCATGTTTGACCATTAGTTTGGACCTGACTCCGAGTCTAAGAGGTGAACAATATGATAAAGTAGCAGGTAATAATAAGCGATGAATAACGTAGGTGGGCACGAAGGAGTGAGACCTCTCTTGCGGACCCGTTGATAACCCACAAGTATAGGGGATCGCAACAGTTTTCGAGGGTAGTGTATTCAACCCAAATTTGTTGATTCGACACAAGGGGAGCCAAAGAATATTTGAAAGTATTAGAAGTTGAGTTGTCAATTCAACCACACCTGGAGACTAAATATCTGTAGTAAAGCGATTAGTAGCAAGATAATATGATAGTTTGATAGCAAGTGACAAAAGTAGCGATAGTAATGGTAACAGTAACAGTAGCAGATTTGTAGCAAGTGTAACAGTAGCAGCAATAGTAGTAACTTAACAAATATCAATAAGTGGAAACTCGTAGGCACTGGATCGGTGATGATGGGAATGTTTTGGATGATATCGATCATATAGCAGTTACAACCTAGGGCGACACATAACTAGCTCAAGTTCGTCAATACAATGTAGGCATGCATTTCGTAAATAGTCATACGTGCTTATGGAAAAGAACTTGCATGACATCTTTTGTCCTACCCTCCCGTGGAAGTAGGGTCTATTAGGAAACTAAGGGATATTAAGGCCTCCTTTTAATAGAGAACCGGAACAAAGCATTAACACATAGTGAATACATGAACTCCTCAAACTACGGTAATCACCGGAAAGAATCCCAGTTATTGTCACCCTGGGGATGTGGATCATAACACATAGCAGGTGCATACAACTTGCAAGATCGGATCAAGAACCCAAATATATTCATGAAAACATAAATGGTTCAGATCTGAAATCATGGCACTCGGGCCCTAGTGACAAGCATTAAGCATAGCAAAGTCATAGCAACATCAATCTCAGAACATACTGGATAGTAGGGATCAAGCCCTAACAAAACTAACTCGATTACATGATCAATCTCATCCAACCCCTACACCGACCAGTGAGCCTACGAAGGAATTACTCACTCCCGGTGAGGAGCATCATGGAATTGGCGATGGAGAGAGGTTGGTGATGACGAAGATCGAAGATTCCCCTCTCCAGAGCCCCAAACGGGCTCCAGATCTGGCCTCCCGATGAAGAACAGGAGGTGGTGGCAGCTCCGTCTCGTGAAACGCAATAATTCTTCCTCTTTTATTTTTTCCTCCGAAGATGTGATTTTATAGGCTTGGAGTTAGGGTCAGGAGGGCCACCAGGGGCCCATATGGCACTTGGGCGCGCACCAAGGGGGGCGCCAGGAGCCATGTGGCCACCTGGGACCCCCTCTGTAGTGGGTCTTGGCTCCATAATTCATCATATATTTCATAAAAAATCCACAAAAAGTTTCGTCCAGTTCTGAGAACTTTGATTTCTGCACAAAATCAACACCATGGCAATTCCGCTGAAAACAGCGTCAGTCCGGGTTAGTTCCATTCAAATCATGCAAATTAGAGTCCAAAACAAGAGCAAAAGTGTTTGGAAAAGTAGATACGATGGAGATGTATAAACTTCCCCAAGCTTAACTCATTGCTTGTCCTCAAGCAATTCAATTGGCAAACTGACAGTGATAAAGAAAAACTTTTACAAACTCTTTTGTTCTTGTGCTTATGAATATACTTAAACAACATCCAAGTTTTCGGCAAAGATTATAACTAACCACACTCGTGGTAACTCTTAGAAAGCATATTCATTCATATCAATGGCATAATCAACTAGCGAGCAATAATAAAGTATCTCAAATGCCAACACTTTGTCAAAACAATCATGATACAATATGACAATGATGGTATCTCGCTAGGCCTTTCTGAGACCGCAAAACATAAATGCAGAGCACCTCCAAAGTTCAAGCAGCGACTAAACATTGTAATTCATGGCAACAAAGATCCATTCATGATGCATTCAATGATTAACTACACACAATGCATGAGGATGACAATAGTGCTCTCTTGTCTGGTGCTTGTTTTAGAAGGTGATGACTCAACAATAAAAGTAAATAAATAGGCCCTTCACAGAGGGAAGCAAGGATTTGCAGAGGTGCCAGAGCTCAAGGTTTTAAAACAGAGATAAAATTATTTTTGGCTGGCATGCCCTTCCTTTCAACGTCAAGACCGAGATTTTTCAATATCTCCCATGCTAAACAAATTAGTGGCGGTTCCCAAGCAATAAAAGTAAATTTTACTCCCCCTCCACCATCAATCACAAGCCATGGCTAACCGAATCCTCGGGTGCCCTCCATACCAACAACAGTCCGGGGGAGTTTGTTTTATTATTTGCAATTTGAGTTTGGGACTAGGAATCCCGATTACCGCCCTTTTCTCGTGTGATGACAAGTGAATAAACACTCATATGAGAATAACCCACTTAGCATGGAAGATACTAACTGCCCCCTGTCGCTCCATGAGCAGTCCAGGCACACAAAATAGATGTTCATTTGAAATTTTAGAGGTGGCACATGCAAATTTACTTGGAACGGCAGGGTAATACCGCATAAGGTAGATATGGTGGACTCTTCTGGAACAACTCAGGTTTAAGGGTTTTGATGCACAGGCAGCATTCCCGCTAAGTACAGGTGAAGGTTAGCAATAAGATTGAGAAGCGACCAGCCAGAGAGCGAATATGGTCATGAACATACATTATGCACAATCAACATTGAGTACTATCATGAGTAGGATATGAGCACCATGAACATAAATATCATAGAGGCTATGTTGGTTTTGATTCAACTACATGCATAAACATGTGCCAAGTCAAGCCACTTGAAACATTCAGAGGAGGATACCATATCATCATACCACATCACAATCATTTTAAGTGCATGTTGACATCCAAGATAAATCATTATCAACCCCCTAGCTACTTAAGCATGGCATGAACAACTATAATCTCTAATTGTCATCACAAACATGTTTGATCATAATATGCTGAATCATGGACATCGATCTAAAGACATTCATAAAGACAAGAACAGGTTGAGTTCATACCCGCTTTTCTTTGACACGGTCATTCCACCAAATCATCATCATTATTGCCTTTCACTTGCACGACCGAATGGTATGGAAATAATAATAGTGCAAGGGTGCCATGGACTAAGCTGGAATCTGCAACATTTTATTCAAGGGAGAAGACAAGGTAATATGGGTTCTCTATTAGATCATCAATAAAGCATATGAGAGCCACTAAACATTTTCATCGAGGTCTTCTCCTTATAAGAACTCAACCAAAAGAAAAGAAATTCAGACAAACACACTGAAATATTTTTGGAGTTTTTGGTTTTTCTAGAAGAAGGCAAATTAAAGAAAGAAAAGCAAAAATGAGAAAAACTATTTACACGGGAAAGCTACCAACAAGTAAAAGAAGAAACAGGAAATCTTTTTGGGTTTTTGATTTTAGAGGCTACAACTAATTAAACTAGAAAGCAAAAAAAACAAAAAGAAGCTAACTATGTTTTTGGATTTTCTGAAAGTTTTTCGAACACACAAGAAGAAAGTGAGAAAAATAAAACTAACATGGATAATACAATGCAAGAGTATGAGCACCCACAACTAGAATGAAATGTGTAAGCATGAATAAAATGTCGGTGGGAAATAGATACTCCCCCAAGCTTAGGCTTTTGGCCTAGCTTGGTCTACTACCAGCCTTGTCCTGGATAATAGTCGAAGTGATAGCTCGAAGAAGCGTGCTGAGCAGCCTCCTCAGCCTGGCGGGCAGCTTCAACTGCTGCATTGTACTCTTGCGCCTTGCTCTTCGTCAAAGAATACCTTCCCTTGGTCTGAAAATAAAAAAGAGTAGGTGTAGTCAGAACCACATACAAAGGATCATATTTGTTAAAAATTAAATTGTACTCATATGTGCGTGTGTCTGGCTTGAAAAATCTATGTTCACGCATAGCGCTGAAGGTCAGATATATAAAAGGTACAATGGGGTCATTGAACTTTGGAGGGATCTCTAAGTGTGCAGCTACACGGGAAGCATAAATCCCTCCATATAAATCTCCATTGTTCGCGTTGTGTTGTAACCTACGTGCTACAATGACACGCAAATTATAATGCTTCTCACTAGTCAAAGCAGTATGGATAATGCTCAGATCAGGGGCACAAAGTGCACTACAATCCTGTTTGCCAGCAATGCATTTTCCATTGAAAAGTGCAAAATAGCGAATAGCGGGGAACTGGATACTGAGAATTCTAGCTTGTGTAACCCCCCTATCCTCACCTGGCAAAGACTGCTTAAGAACAATGAATACTCAGCTGTCGATGGTTCATCTAACGACCCCTAGTATGGAAGTTTGCAAGCAACACAAAACTCTTCCAGAGATAAACTGTAAGAACTATCATAAATATGAAACGAGACTCTAGAGTTGCGAGGATTGTATGAAAAATGCTGAGTAAATGAATGGGTAAGGTGAAGGTGCTGATTAGGCTTATCTTCCATGAAAGCGGTGAGGTCAGTATTATGAATATATTCGTCAAACTCCTCCTTGATTCCTGTCCTCAACATAAAGTCCGTACACGGCCATCGGCATCCTTGTGTTTCTGCACCTCTCACCGAGCTTGCTCGGGGCTCTTCATAAGATGGACGTGCGAAGCTTGAGCTCGAGGATGCCTCCGTGGATTTCCTCCTAGAGGAGATCCTTTGAAGAAAGTTCATTTTCCTAGAAATAAATTTCTGAAAATTTTGGTCCACAAAAAGATGTTAACAAAACTTCACAAGATTGATAGCAACTACTCATACAAGTGCGTAGAGGCCATATCAAGCATTCCAACTACTTAGCACTCAAAGAATTCAACATGCAAGCTCATTTTTTGTAGCACCAAGAGTAGATAAATATGCAAAATATAAACTACTAAAACAAAAACTAATTGGAGCAATGGAGGAGTCACATACCAAGGAGCAATTCCTCAAAACAGTTTCGGAAATGGGGTTCCGAGCAAGGAGATCGAAAATCCCAGCAATGGAGGCAAGAACACGGGCAAGAGAAGAACCAGGATTTTTTCTAGGGAAGAAGAAGGAGTGTGGGCGAAAGGCATAAGTGAGTGGGGCCCTGGGTGGCCCACATGGCACATGGGCGTGCCCCCGGGGGGGCGCCCTGGTGCCATGTGGCCACCAGGAGTGCTCCACATCTACAATTTTTGTGCCAAAAATTCTAATATATTGTATAAAAAATCATATAAAAATTTCAGGACATTCTGAGCACTTTCATTTCTGGGCACTTTTTTATTGCACGGAAAATTCAGAAAATAGAAAAAACATGGCATTTTATTTTATTTATCTAATAAAAACTGAGAATAAAAGATTGGTACAGAAAGTTGTGCTTGCTAAATTCATCAATCTCATGCCTCTCAAAAAGAATCCATTAATAAGGTTGATCAAGTCTTATTAATAACCCCTTTCAATTAACATGAAACCGAAGAATTTTCGTGAAAACACTATGTTACCTCAATGGGGACAGGCATATCCCCTACCATAATTATTTCATATTTATTTTTGACAATAGGAATAGGTAATTGAAAGCTTCCAATAGTGATAGTAGGAGTTTTTCCGATAACATTAATACCATTCACTTGAAATTGTATCTTCGGAAAATGCACCGTGTGCTCATTACCATTGACATGAAAAGTGACTTTGCTTTTGTTGCAATCAATAACATCCCCTGCAGTATTCAAGAAGGGTCTTCCAAGGATAATCGATAAGTTATCGTCCTCGGGCATATCAAGTATAACAAAGTCTGTTAAGATAGTAACATTTGCAACCACAACGGGCACATCCTAACAAATACCGATAGGAATGGCTATTGACTTGTCAGCCATCTGCAAAGAAATCTTAGTAGGAGTGAGTTTGTTCAAATCAAGTCTTTTATATAAAGAGAAAGGCATAACACAAACACCAGCTCCCAAATCACATAAGGCAGTTCTAACATAATTTCGTTTAATGGAACAAGGTATAGTTGGTATACCTGGGTCTCCCAATTTCTTAGGCACACCATCCTTAAAAGAATAATTAGCAAGCATAGTAGAAATTTCAGCCTCAGGAATCTTTCTTTTGTTAGTAACAATATCTTTCATAGACTTAAAATAAGGAGGCATTTTCAACATATCAATCAAGCGAGTGCGTAAAACAATAGGTCTAAGTATTTCAACAAAGCGATCGAAGTCCTCCTCGTCCTTACTCTTGGAAGGCTTAGGAGGAAAAGGCATGGGCTTTTGAACCCATGTGTAGTGACCCGACCTCAAACGGTCAAGCCTCTGTGTATCTGTGCCATCCCTGGATCGGTATGCTGGCACACACAGTACATCAATGTATATATCAAAGTGCAATCACGTGTATAAATAACGTAAAACTGATATATACCTCATAAGTCTCAGCGGAAACAGACAATCGGGTGTGGAGTCCCATCAACGCCATCGGCAAGTTGAGTGTAGACCGTAACCCTATATCATAAACCTTACTCGTCGTAGAAAATCCTGCAACATGATACGTTGCAGCCGTGTAGGTCTGTACATTGAATGTACCGGCAAGATCACAAATAAGAGAAACAGATGATAAAGCTATTCTATATGCAATATGGCTGTATGGCTCTGTGTCTGAATTGTTTTGCATAAAAGCTGGTTTTATTTTCCTTACATCAAAGGAATATCCAGGCATCTCTACTACAAAGTAGATACCTATACATGACATGGTTCCGCCAACCGATGTCTCATAACCCATATCATCAGAAGTTGCCCACAATTATGTTTTCGATCTGGTGTTGAGAGTTCCGAGATAGATCCAAGTCCAGAGGCTCAAATTGTCCATAACCGGGGACACGGCTAATGATTAGGTTTTAACTTTGCAGAGTATTGTGCACTTTACCCGCAAGATTCGATCCCTCTTTTTACGTTCTCGCACTTCAGGGTGTTTGAGAACAAGATGACCGAAACATGGTCTTCCGATGAGTTCCTCTGACTACTGTCCGGGCTCATCCAATCCTACCGTAGTTCTACATCTGCTAGCACCGTCCCAGCCAGAGTCACAACTAAGGTCAACCAAGCCAGAGCCCATAGTGACTTGCGGTTGCACAGGTAAGCTTCCGGGCATGAAGTATTCATCCGTATCTTTGAGTCTGGGTGAAGCTTTCCGCAAGATGTCATGGCACTTCCCCATGAATCCTGGGGTCAAACACTGGATTTCCCAGGGTGCCCGTCAAATCCATCCTTCACCCAGTAGTGTGTATTGAAAACTTGTCTCGAGTCTTGAAATCTTGAGGCCTTGAAGATGCAGTCCTTGCAGATGCCATCATGAAGTCGTCGTCTTTGACGTAGAGTCCTCCATTCTCACACCACTCCCGAGCACTCATACCAACCCCGTCTACTATAGCGTAGCTTTAAAACTAAACAACATCCCGGGCTTGGTAACAGAGAGATGGGTTCCTACCTCATGCATTCTACTCAACTACAAGGATTCAATGTCACTACTGGAGGGATTGATGAAATGGTGACACTAAATGCAATAAAAACATAGGTATGAAAATATGGTCAAAGTGAACTTGCCTGGTATTACTTGATGAAGATATCAACGCTTTCGGAAACTTGATAAACTATTCATCACTCCGAGAAAATCTATGTAGTCAGACATAGCATTCAGATAAGAAAAACACTCTAGCAATCAATACTATCAATCATATTAACACTCAAAAAGCAATAAGGAGACAATAATGAAGTCAAAGAAAACCAAATAAAACCAAAGGAAAACTTCAAAGGAGAACCAGTGAGAACCAACTCACACAAATTCTATCATAACAACACTAAATTACTCTAAATAATCTTTCTACAGCAATGAAAATAAAATTCTAATAAAACAACAGAAAGTATTTTACTAACTTATTAACTAGCAAAAAGAACTAAATTAAAAGCTATTATAACCATATAGTTAACACTAAGACAACTATAACAACCAAGCATTCATTAAAACAATAGTAAACTATACTAAATAACTATAAAAACTAATGAGTTTCTAAATAACAGAAACAATAATAAAATAACTTGAAGTGGCAAAAGGAATTACTTTTAAAACTAATAAAACTATTTCTATTGACTAAAACTATGAGCTAAGCAAACAAATACATAAACAGTAGCTAATTACTAATAAATACTTATAAAAATTTATCTACTGTAGCTAAACAAAAGCATATAACCACATGTAAAATTCTACAAAAGGAACTAAATAAAAATAATTAAAAACAATAATTTAATGACTAAAACAACTTTTAAACAAAACAGTACTGTTTCTAATAAAACCCTAATTTCAAATACTCTAAAATTACCCAAATTAATCCTACTGCTAAACAACATCACTAGTGACCAGTAGCAAAAAGAAACAAGTAAAAATCTATTTTTAAACTCAAATTATTCACAAAACAGGGTTTGAAACAAATACATGCTAATTCAAATTTAAACTACTCAAATTTGAAAACTATTGGCACAAACAGAAACTACATAATTTTTGGGACACAGAGCAATTGGAATCACTCAAAAACATTAAAAATCCTAAAAGATATTAACAATCTAAGATAAGAACTATTTTTGTAAACAGAAATAAAAACAGCAAAGGAAAAATGCTAATTGTCGGTTGACCGTGGATAATGTGCATCGTGGCAGGTGGTGAGTGGCTGCGGGCGTTCGCTGCGGGCGGACGACCGATGCTTAGCGAAAAGTTTCGGTGAAGAAAGAAAAAAAATAGATCTGACCCGACAGTTAGATATCGATCTGACGGCTGAGGGGTGTCCGCTGCTGACATCTAAACGGTGGACAAGTGCTATTTAACAGAAAACGGTTTGAACAAAAAAACTAGTCTGATCTAATCTACACCCTAAGTCTATGATCGAACGGTCGAGATCGGTTCTCATCGAAAAACAAAGAAGCTTGTCGCCGGACTTGGAGATGACGGCGATGCGGCGACTCGGGTCGATGCGGGCGTCGCTACTGGTGGTCGCCGGACTCCGGGGATGGTTGGACGGGGCGAGTCACGTGAAGGCGAGCTCGGGGGTGACCTCTTCAGCGTCGGGGGCATCCTCTTGTGACGGTGACGAGCGGCTGGAGCAGAGGACGGCGCCGGCGAGATGCGGGAGGTTGCTCTGGTGCATGTCGGCGAGAGAAGAAAGGTCAGGGAGATAGAGGAGGTCAAGGGGAAAAGTACAGAGGGGAACACGGGCGCTGGGAACCTTCTATGGCGACGGAATCTACCAGCGTTCAAGCTTCGGGGACGATGACTCCTGCATGATCGGGTGAGCGCCCTAGGGCATGAGGAGCCATGATTTTGAGAAAAATCAGATGAGGAGAAACGGGGAGTATTTATAGGGAGGCGGGCTTGCGCGAGGAGAAAGATCCGAGCGAATCCCGCGAGATTTGGGGATCGGGTTCGGTCTCCAGGAAGAACACGACGCCTGGTTGAGGATGACAAGGTGGGTCCCCCGTGTCAGCGATAGAGAGAAGGCAGAGAGGCTAACGTGTGGGGTCATGCGGGAGTCAGCGCTGACGTGCGAATGTGCGGCTGCCGGCAGCGCTGCGTTGGCTGACCTGCTGGGCTGGGCCTCGCCTGGCCTGCTGGGTGGGCCGGTTGGCCTGCCTGGCGGGCGCGGCTTTGTTTGTTTTTTTACAGCGACAAAATAAATAAATAAAACAAGATATAAACAAAAACATTTTATATAGGCATATTATATATCAAAATGTTCAGAGAAATAAATCCTAAAAGATGAACATTTTATCAAGGTCAAATAAAATACAAAAAAATTCATAAAAGTCAAACAATGCTACTGTTGCATTTTAAATTCAAATAAAATTACTTTAAAATACCAAAAATATTTCAAATTTATTTTTCTCCAATTTTCCACTGAAGGGAATCATTTTACCCTATTTTCCATATATTTAATTTTTGGAGAAAATAATTTGAATAAAAACCAAATAACTCCAACTTGAAAGTGGGTTTCAAAATACCTTCAAAGGGACTTTCAATTTGATCCTTTTAAACTTCCAACTCATATTTCATATAATTTGAAGAAGTCATTTTATCTTCTCTCATGAAAATCATTGAGTTGCATAAAGTTTCTGAATTTGAAATATTTTCAGATGGAATTCAAATCTTTTCAAAAACCCTTTTCATTTCAAATGGAAGAAGTCATGTCATCTTCACTCTAGGGTTTTGTGTTTGAATTGAATTTGAATTCATGGAGATCAAAAGGCAAAGTGAAAGTCTGGGAAAGTCATTTCATTCCCTCTCATTCAACTTTCAAAAGTTCCAAATTGTACTTAATTTCACTCAATCATTCACACAACAATCAAACAAACAATTAAAACTATTTATTTAATATAACATTCCAAAATTTAGAATTTTGGGATGTTACAAACTACCTCCCTTAAAATGAATCTTGTCCTCGAATTCGAAGAGGCTAGAAAGAAGGTTAGGTTTTGGAGGGTCCTTCTTGAAAACCCATCAATCATCACAATGATCTGGGGTGCTACCACCTTTAAAAGCAGGGTTACGGTTCCATCAAAACTCATGTACTCCAGATGAGGTGGGTCTTCTCATATTCTCTAGAATAACTCCTGCACTGAGGCTCTTCCGGTAGGGGTATAACCTTTTCCTCAAAATCTTGTGTCCTTTTATCATGGTAAGGTTCTTCCGAGATTGGGTCTTCTCAGTTGACGGGTCTGTCGCCAATACTAAACAATTATCGAAAATCTCATGGTGGCCAATAATTAATGGTTTCTCCTGCAGGAAAGGGTCTGGGTTGAATCACTACAAGAAATATGCTATCTTGCGACCTTCCATATTGGTCACTGAATGGTCGTTGTTTTTCATTTATGACTTTTTATGACCAAAAACTGTTGGTCAAAAGTTGACCGTCTTTAATGAAACTTAACGACCTTCTTGGCACTGGCCAAAAGGTCATAGATTCTACGACCAATTATTTGGTCACTGGCAATCTGCCCAGACCACGTCAGATCCAACGTGGCAAGCTGACATGGCAAAATTGTGACCAAATAAGTTGGTCTTTGATCAGAATCAGCCCTGTCCAGTTCAGCCATCTATGTGGGCCAAGCCCAACAATTCAGCCCATTTATTTATTTTTCCTATCAATTCTGCTGCCTACGTGGGCCAAGCCCAATAATTCGGCCTTAATTGTTTTCTCTTTTTATAAAATGGGTCCACTAGCCAAATGTGTCCCTGTTGTCAGGTTCTGATAAGTAGGTCCCAGCTATTAGGCTCAGATTCGTCATATTTCAATTTGACAGTACAAAAATAACTAGTATTTAAATTGGTAGGTAGAAAACACACATAATACTTCAAATAAAGCAGCAAGATTCAGTATGGATCTCCTGCTCTACAAATGACACGTAATACAGGCTCTTACATATACTTTACAAGCTCTATAAGTGTAATAACTAGATACAAGCTCTACAAGTATGGCAATCACAGTTACAAGCTCTACAAGTGTTTTCTTCTTCAGCATGGAGCTCCTTTGATAGCGATCACATGCCAGACTCACTGGACGACCATAGTCTGGACTGGGCTAACAGAACGGGAACGTGCCTTCGACGGTTGACCTGTTACATGAATCAACTGAGAAGAATCAGAAAAACTGGAGCCAATATATTATGAACATTCCATTTAAAAAAGGAGTAAAGGACAGTTCTTTATAGAATGATAAACACAATTTCAGCTAGTACCATGTTTTTTGTTGTCGAGCTAGTTAAAATGAGATATTCATACAAGACAATAGAGACAGTATGAAGGTGCATGGCTTGTTATTTAACGCGGCTGTGAAAGTGAAAGTTCGCAACAGACAGACACTCACTCGCTCGCTCAGACACTACGGGTGCTTGTTTCGGCACCAAGTTAAATTCAGTCAAGCATGTAAGTAGATTCAGACCAGCAACATACCAAGCAAAAAAAATGAGATTTCTAATAGGCTAGCTAGCTATAATTTGCTGCAATCCTGATGGTACAAACAAGCTAGCTAGATTAAACACCAACAGTTAACATAGCCTAGCTGTAGTAACTAACAAGGCCACTATAAATTATTAACATGCATGATCTGCAGTACTAGGAGGCTGAATCAATGCACATCACAGTAACCACAAATGGGGTCTACTACAAGAGCAGAATTTAACAAGTGTGCTACTCCAGATCATCATCACTTGTAAATAGGAATGATCTTTTCCATGACACAAACATGGAAAGTACAAACAAAATCACCCATGCACATGAAACAGAGCAAGGTACTACTATAGCAGCACAAGAGAGGGAGCTAGAAGGTTGGAGACGAACTCACATGAGAGGAGGTTCTAGCCGATGCCGCACACGGCCACGGTCTTCGTCCCGCGGTAGAGGAGGTTGTAGCCGAGTTGGACCATGTGCGGAGCGTCGTTGTGGCGGTGGATGCCCTGGTTGTCGTCATCATCCATGGAGGATTCCTACTGCTCCGAATCAAACAAAGAAGTAAGAGCTAGTGTTGTTGATCTAGTACAGAAATTAAGCAAGTGAGTATAGGAGACACACACGTGCTACTGCTAGTATCTACAGACATCAATCAAGCTGGCAGTGTGTGTGCTTGAGCTAGCTTAGTACGTACAGTCCATGGTTGGGCTCCAAAACAAACAGAGCATGCTGGCGTCAATAGAATCAATCACAAAGTTATTTTTTTGTTGTTGCTAGCACTGCTAGCTGTATGTGTTGATACATCCATCCATCGACCTAAGTAATGTTGTTGTATCTCTAGACTAAGTGCGGCACAAGAAGAACTAAAACTGCAGAACTAAAACAGATTTAACACAAGACATGAAAAATTGATGAGCCAAATGATTTTTAGTATTATTAAGTTGAAAGGAAGCTCACTGTTTCCATCTTCTACCTATCCATGATTTTCTTTTTCTGAAGCAAGCATCAAAAGGCACAATGACAATCTAATTTCACACAAAAACTGAACCAATACTTGCTATTACGTTGTGTCCATGACAATTGAAATTGATGTCCACTTCAGATCAGATTTGCAAGGGCTAGAAAGAGAGGTTGGAGCTCATCATGTATGGGGGTAGGAGGTAGATGCAGGGGAGGGGTGGATACCTGCACAAAACAGAGGAAGAGGGATGAATAAATCATGGTGAGGAAAAGGGCCTTCAACATGTTTAGATCGGGAAGAGAAACAACAACAAAAAAGACGGAACAAAAAATAGAACCTTCCATGGCGTGCTGTACAAGGAGCAGCTCCTCCCTCTACGCTAGGGTTTGGGGGGCTGGGAGGCTCCAGGGGGCGCTGCGTGGTGGGGGACTAGGGGATCCATCTCCATGTCGGCGTCCCATGCCACGGAGGTGCGCCCCTCTTGCCATCGTCGTCGGCACACCCTTGGCGACCTGCAGAGAAGGAAGAGAAGATGAGGCAAGGTGAGGTGAGGAGGATATGGTGGGTAAAGAAGGAGGGGGAGGGGCTTACCAGTGCTGGATCCGGTCACCTCTGGCCTCGCCGTGTCGTGCCGTGGCGGATCCCGATGAACAAAAGGGGCTGCGAAACCCTAGCCAGTGGGGGAGCCGCAGATCTGCACGGAGGTAAGGCAGGTGCGGACCAAGGGGATCTCGCCGACGTGCTGCGCGCGGCCGGAGCTCGCCAGAACCGGGTGGCGTGGGTGGTGGCGGTGGCAGCGGCGAGAGAGAGGGAGAGGGATTCATGGGGGAGAGACAAGGCAACGAGGCTTCGGTGGGTTCGAGCGAGAGAGACAGAGTGTTGGTGCGTTCAATGGGTCGGGTGGATGGGTGGATGGATGGATGTGGGATTCCTGGGCACAAATGGATGGTTGGATGTGAGCCAAGTCATCGATCCGTGGCACAAATGGATCCACCAATGAGAATAAGTGAAACTGAAATTGAGTGTGTGGGTCTTTTCTTTTGACTTTTTTTCTTCTTTTTGCCTAATTCAGATTTCGTTTGCGGGCTGTTTTTTTCTTGGTGAAAACGAAAGGAAATAATGGATGGTTGGTGGTTCGACGAGTTGGGTTCCGAAAGCATCGCGTGCATGTTTCGTCTGCCTTTCGGAACACAACATGGTGTTGAGTAGAGCATGCATGTTTCATTCGGCTTTCGCTCGGCGTGGGGGTCGAGGAAGAATCGCCATTCGTCGCCGCCGTCCTCACAACTGCTAAACATGCATCTTGGAGGGGGTTGTGAGACCGGCCATGAACACGTGTGATGGTCAACGTCATATATCTTCCTCCGCTGTGGGTGGGTGAAGGGGGTCACACTCCGGAGTCGCACGTCATCGGCGTCTGTGATGGGGGGCACACTCATGGCATAGTTTGTTCAAATGATATCATATTTTGCACAAGTGTGCATATTGTAATTGCAAACAATGTTGCCAAAGGGAGTTTTCATTTTCTTTGCACAAAAAATCTATTTTCCATTTTTAGAGTGCCCAAAATGAGTTTTTTTTTGTGAAGGGCCTAGCAAATATATGTTACAAAATTTGACCACATCAATTTTCTAAAATATTAGACCATATTTAATGTACAATTGACCAAATGTTTGGGTTTAAAAAGCTTTTGATCCAACTCTCGTGAAAAAGACAAATTTTCGTCAATTCAATAGGAAGCAGGTCAAATTTGAACTACATCTGCCTCATAGTTTGTTCTTTATTTTTTTCAAAAATCGTTTATAGGTACAAAAGTATCCATTTCATCATAGATACTCCGAAAGTATTGCAAGATTTAACCCCTAGCTATGAACGGCCAAGCCCGCCGTTTTGACTGCATTTTGGAACGGGCATATGATATTCAAAAAAAACAAAAAAAATGGAAACCTGCGCATTGTGTCATTATATGTGACCTAGTTTCTAGGAAAATAACAAAATTGGACTACGGCAAATGTCTTAAAAAAGTGCTCTCAGAAATGAGCTATCATGTATGAAGATACATGGCTTTCAAGCCAAATGACCAGCGTCATCGCCACACACATGGCATAGTTTGTTCAAATGATATCATATTTTGTAGAAGTGTGCATATTGGAATTGCAAACAATGTTGCCAAAGGGAGTTTTCATTTTCTTTGCACGAAAAATCTATTTTTCATTTTTTGAGTGCCCAAAATGAGTTTTTTGTGAAGGACCTAGCAAATATTTGTTACAAAATTTGACCACATCCATTTTTTAAAATATTATACGATATTTAATGTACAACTGACCAAATGGTTGGGTGTAAAAAGCTTTTGATCCACCTCTCGTGAAAAAGACAAATTTTCGCCGATTCAGTAGGAAGCAGGTCAAATTTGAACTACAGCTGCCTCATAGTTGGTTCTTTATTTTTTCCAAAAATCGTTTATAGGTACAAAAGTATCCATTTCATCATAGATACTCCGAAAGTATTGCACGATTTAACCCCTATCTATGAACGGCCATGCCCGCTGTTTGACTGCATTTTGGAATGGGCATATGAAATTAAAAAAAAAAACAAAAAAAATTGGAAACCTTCGCATTGTGTCATTATATGTGACCTAGTTTCCACGAAAAATAACAAACTTGGACTACGGCAAATGTCTTAAAAAAATGTTCTCAGAAATGAGATATCACGTATGAAGATACATGGCTTTCAAGCCAAATGACCAGTGTCATGGCCAGTTATGGCATAGTTTGTTCAAATGATATCATCTTTTCCACAAGTGTGCATATTGGAATTGCAAACAATGTTTCCAAAGGGAGTTTTCATTTTCTTTGCACGAAAAATCTATTTTCCATTTTTCGAGTGACCAAAATGAGTTTTTTTATGAAGGACCTAACAAATATTTGTTGCAAAATTTGACCACATCAATTTTCTAAAATATTAGACCATATTTAATGTACAATTGACCAAATGGTTGGGTGTAAAAAGTTTTTGATCCACCTCTCGTGAGAAAGACAAATTTCCGAAGATTCATTTTCCATTTTTCGAGTTCCCAAAATGAGTTTTTTTGTGAAGGACCTAACAAATATTTGTTGTAAAACAAAACTTCTTCATTTTTCAAGAATATTAGACCACATTTTATGAACAATTTTTTGTACACTAGAAACATTTTTTATACATATTAAATGGTTTTTAATTACATCATTAACATATTTTAATAAATATTTTGATGTCTAATATTTTGAACACATGTCTACATTTTTAACACATATTTTACATATTGTTTATATATGTTTAACATTTTCAAATACATGATTAACATCTTTTCATATATTCCCAACAAAAAAACATCTTTTCATACATACGTTTTGATGTCTATATTTGTTTTTACACATTGTACATTTTTTGTATACATATAAAACATTGTTTATATAGGTTAGAAAAATTTAAATACATGATTAACATTTTTAGAAAATCTTGTTTTGTTATCTACTTTTCATAAATATTGTAAAATTTCCATATATACGTACTGCTGACTATTTTTTCATACACATGAAACATTTTTTTACATATCTAATATTATTTATGATTAGCATTTTTATATGCATGAAACTTTTCAAATACACACATTGAGTTTTTTAAACACATGATTACATTTTTTGAAATATGTATTAACATTAACATTTTTTTGAATTACATGTTCAGTTTTCTAATTGCTAAACCATATAGCAAGATCCGCGAAGGAGTTCATTATTTTCCTATTCTTATGATTTTATATTGTTTAATTGGTTTCGAGATGTTTCTATAAGGAAAAACCTTTTTAGAGTTATACAATGAAAAATCTGTTTTTTAGACAATAATGAAAACTTTTTTTTCAGATAACGCACCATCCTTACCAAATGGTAATAATGAAAAACTTGTTATTTTCCCTTTTTTCGTTGGGGCGAATATATGTTTTTTTCTTGAGAAATATGAGGGCATCCCACGTTTATTCCTGGATGGGCCAAGGCCTACATGGCACACGAAAATTTTAAAAGAAAAAAAGGAGGTGGCCTCGTTCCACCGAGGCCAAAGCCCACGTGGCGCGACACCTTAAGTACCAATGCATCCACGTTCACAACCTCATGACCATTTATATTGGTCGTAATCGGGTAGAAATAAGGTCGTCAACCACTGTTGTCTGCTTTACGACCATTTGGTGTAAGGTAACTTCAGGGTTTGAGCCCTTCCAAGCGAAATGGACGTAGATTTACGACCAATTCAGCTGGGGTCATTAAGAGAAGGTCACAAGTTGACATATTTCTTGTAGTGAATCTCACCGAATATCCAATGGTTGGATCAATCGTCCTACCATTAAGAGAAGGCCTGTACATGGATCAATCGTCCTACCATTTTAGGGTTTAAATAAGGTTTTGACATCGTCGTCACTCTACTATGGTTAGGTCTCTCTAGATTTACCATCCCGAATAGCAAGAGAGAATGATAAGAGTAAGTCGGTATGGTGATCAATCCATTCCGCACCCAGATCATTACCCTATATAAGGTTTAGCGAATCTCGCATTTCTAACACTCGGGCAGTCTCACAAGCATTGCAGAATTTCTCTTGTCCTCGAACTAGGTTCGGATAATCCATTGATTCTGCAAGCTAAACAAAACATCTATCGTTTCTTCTCAACTCTCGGGTTTTTCGTATCCTCCTAAGGAACTTCTTCTGATCAAATCACAACTTCTTCCAAGATTTTTTTTTCCAAGGAGTACTTGATCCTGATTAATTTCCTAGGCCTGTGGGTCATGGACCCATTTCAACGCATGTATAGCCTTAACTCACCCTGGGAGTTACAATTGTTACATATTCCAACATTACACCTACTTTAATTCCATCAGTACTTTCTTTCTTCATATCCATCATATCAAAACAGAACTCCATCTCATTTTGTCCAAACTCCACTACATGGAATATCATTATCCCTTTTCATGGGTTAAGTGCCCTCACAGGGTACTACCACCCTTGACATGCACACATTCTTCCATGGACCATATTTCTCATATCCTCAAAACTGGTCCAGATCTGTGTTCATAGCGTAACAACTCATACAATTCAACATATGAAATTAGGACACTTTAACTTTATTGACTTCATGAATTCATTACAATCTCTGAGCACCCATTACATAACTCAACTCATTGTACTCATGAAAAATAATTTTGCTTCCTACTACACTTATTACCAATATCAAAATTCCAACTACTCAGCTCCAGCTTTCATCTTGTCGGGACATTTAGTAGCATAATGTCCTGCTTCCCTGCAACGAAAACAAATAACTTCCGATAAGTCTTTGGGCTTCTTGGGGAGGGTGTCTGCTCTTTGGGTTCTTGGCTTCTTCTCTGGACATTTATCAGCGTAATGACCTAAATCCTTGCACCTGTAACAAGTGATATGACTCAGGTCCTTCTTTGCAGAAATTGGGTTGTTCTGGGGATGCCTTTGTTTTCTCTTCCTGGATTTCTCCGTAATGATCAGAGCTTCTATTTCCCGAGGGTCAAACTTGACTTCTACTGTCGGGAAGTTTCTCAGATACTCTTTTCTATTCTTCGTACAATCCTGTGAAAAATGTCCTTCTTCTCCACATGTGTAGCAGGCATTGGAGAAAAATCTGATTAGGCCTTCTTCATTTGTATCTTCAACATCTTCCTTCATGGCTTCCTTCTACTGCTTGATGACTTCTTGTACATTGGTGTACATTTGGCATTGGGCTAGAAAATGTGTAATTCCTTCACACAAGAAACATGTCACCTGCCTAGTCAGGCATTAATTCCTCAGCTGGGTGATTTTCTTCACAGTGTGGGCATCCATCCTTGTGCTCTTCATGGGTGTGCCCTATTTCTCCTCATATCTTACAAGCACAAGGTTTCTTCATCGGGTTATCACCATTCTTCCGAACAAGACGGGACCCTAACAGAGTCTTCTTGAATTCCTCCCAAGTTCTTGCTCCGTTACTTCCTTGTATGGCTTGGTGCATTTCCCACCAAGTTGCAGCACTATTTGTAAAGTACTGAAGAGCGTATTGAACCTCATACTTCCTTGCGATCAAATTTTTCCCGAGGTGATCTTCCATGTTCTGAATCCATAGCTTTGCCTCCAGCTGAGTCACCGGTCCAGGGAATACAAGTCCATCTTCATTCATCATCTATTGGGTCCAAAGGTTTTGGGATGAGATACGAGGGAGGGATGGAGAGATACACATAATACAAACAATAGCTTTGAAAATAAGTTTTATTTGTGGCTGTCGGAAAATGTCACACAATGACAGCTCACAAATCATCGTATCTAACATGAGTATACATCAGGGTTTTGGTCTTTTCAGGGTCTTAATAATATTGGGATTCTTCAGGATCTTCAATTTCGTCGAGTCTTCGAAGTCTTCAATTGTTGTAGCTACAATTCTTCTAATGCTTGGCGAGGTCTTCTTTATTCCGAAGTGGTCCTTGGTTGACTATTCGAGGGTCAAAAGGGAAAGGGCATATTATATCTAGAGGAGGTGAGAGGGACCAATTGGATAAATTAGAAAAAGATAAGAGGTAATGGATCTTTTTGAAAATAAAGTTTTAGAGAGATCCTTTTCTAAGGCTTTCGAGTTCCTAGGGTCACGTCCTACAGTTAATATGTGCTCTGATACCATATCTGTAGCGACCTGACCTCAAACGGTCAAGCCTCTGTGTATCTGTGCCATCCCTGGATTGGTATGCTGGCACACACAGTACATCAATGTATATATCAAAGTGCAAGCACATGTATAAATAACGTAAAACTAATATATACCTCATAAGTCTTAGCGGAAACGGACAATCGGGTGTGGAGTCCCATCAACGCGATCGGCAAGTTGAGTGTAGACCGTAACCCTATATCGTAAACCTTACTCGTCGTAGAAAATCCTGCAACATGATACGTTGCAGCCGTGTAGGTCAGTACATTGAATGTACCGGCAAGATCACAAATAAGAGAAACAGATGATAAAGCTATTCTATGTGCAATACGGCTGTATGGCTCTGTGCCTAAATTGTTTTGCATAAAAGCTGGTTTTATTTTCCCTACATCAAAGGAATATCTAGGAATCTCTACAACAAAGCAGATACCTATACATGACATGATTCCGCCAACCGATGTCTCATAACCCATATCATCAGTTACCAGCCAGAGTTCTGAGATAGATCCAAGTCCGGAGGATCAAATTGTCCATAACCAAGGACATGGCTAATCGATTAGGTTTTAACTCTGCAGAGTGTTGTGCACTTTACCCACAAGATTCGATCCCTCTTTTTACGTTCTCGCACTTCAGGGTGTTTGAGAACAAGACGATAATGAAGTCAAAGAAAACCAAATAAAACAAAAGGAAAACTTCAAAGGAGAACCAGTGAGAACCAACTCACACAAATTCTATCATAACAACACTAAATTACTCTAAATAATTTTTCTACAGCAATGAAAATAAAATTATAATAAAACAACAGAAAGTATTTTACTAACTTTTTAACTAGCAAAAAGAACTAAATTAAAAGCTATTATAACCATATAGTTAACACTAAGACAACAATAACAACCAAGCATTCATTAAAATAATAGTAAACTATACTAAATAACTATAAAAACTAATGTGTTTCTAAATAACAGAAACAATAATAAAATAACTTGAAGTGGCAAAAGGAATTACTTTTAAAACTAATAATACTATTTCTATTGACTAAAACTATGAGCTAAGCAAACAAATACAAAAACAGTAGCTAATTACTAATAAATACTTATAAAATTTTATCTACTGTAGCTAAACAAAAGCATATAACCACATGTAAAATTCTGCAAAAGGAACTAAATAAAAATAATTAAAAACAATAATTTAATGACTATAACAACTTTTAAACAAAACAGTATTGTTTCTAATACAACCCTAATTTAAATTACTCTAAAATTACCCAAATTAATCCTACTGCTAAACAACATCACAAGTGACCAGTAGCAAAAATAAACAAGAAAAAATCTAATTTTAAACTCAAGTTATTCACAAAACAGGCTTTGAAGCAAATTCATTCAAATTCAAATTTAAACTACTCAAATTTGAAAACTATTGGCACAAACAGTAACTACATAATTTTTGTGACACAGAGCAATTGGAATCACTCAAAAACATTAAAAAATCCTAAAAGATATTAACGATCTAAGATCAGAACTATTTCTGTAAACAGAAATAAAAACAGCAAAAGAAAAATGCTAATTGTCGGTTGACCGTGGATAATGTGCAACGTGGCAGGTGGTGAGTGGCTGCGGGCGTTCGCTGCGGGCGGACGACCGATGCTTAGCGAAAAGTTTCGGTGATCAAAGAAAAAAAAACAGATCTGACCCGACGGTTAGATCTCGATCTGACGGCTTAGGGGTGTCCGCTGCTGACATCTAAACGGCGGACAAGAGCTATTTAACAGAAAATGGTTCGAACAAAAAAAACTAGTCTGATCTAATCTACGCCCTAAGTCTATGATCGAACGGTCAAGATCGGTGCTCACCGGAAATCAGAGAAGCTGGTCGCCGGACTTGGAGATGACGGCGACGTGGTGACTCGGGTGGATGCGGGCGTCGCTACTGGTGGTCGCCGGACTCCGGGGATGGTTGGACGGGGTGAGTCGCATGAAGGCGAGCTTGGGGGTGACCTCTTCAGCGTCGGGTGCATCCTCTTGTGATAGTGACGAGCGGCTGGAGCAGAGGACGGTGCCGGCGAGATGCGGGAGGTTGCTCTGGTGCGTGTCGGCGCGAGAAGAAAGGTCAGGGAGATAGAGGAGGTCAATGGGAAAAGTATAGAGGGGAACACGGGCGCTGGGAACCTTCTGTGGCGACGGAATCTACCGGCGTTCAAGCTTCGGGGAGGACGACTCCGGCGATATCGGGTGAGCGCCCTAGGGCATGAGGAGCCATGATTTTGAGAAAAATCGGACGAGGAGAAACAGGGGAGTATTTATAGGGAGGCGGGCTTGCGCGAGGGGAAAGATCCGAGCGAATCCCGCGAGATTTGGGGATCGGGTTCGGTCTCTAGGAAGAACATGGCGCCAGGTTGAGGATGACAAGGTGGGTCCCCCATGTGAGCGATAGAGAGAAGGGAGAGAGGCTGACGTGTGGGGCCATGCGGGCGTCAGCGCTGACGTGCGCGTGTGCGACTGCCGGCAGCGCTGCGTTGGCTGACCTGCTAGGCTGGGCCTCGCCTGGCCTGCTGGGTGGGCCGGTTGGCCTGCCTGGCGGGCGCGGCTTTGTTTTTTTTTACAGCGACAAAATAAATAAATAAAACAAGATATAAACAAAAACATTTTATATAGGCATATTATATATCAAAATATTCAGAGAAATAAATCCTAAAAGATGAACATTTTATCAAGGTCAAATAAAATACACAAAAATTCACAAAAGTCAAACAATGCTACTGTTGCATTTAAAATTCAAATAAAATTACTTTAAAATACCAAAATGATTTCAAATTTATTTTTCTCCAATTTTCCACTGAAGGGAATAATTTTACCCTATTTTCCATATATTTAATTTTTGGAGAAAATAATTTGAATAAAAACCAAATAACTCCAACTTGAAAGTGGGTTTCAAAATACCTTCAAAGGGACTTTCAATTTGATCCTTTTAAACTTCCAACTCATATTTCATATAATTTGAAGAAGTCATTTTATCTTCTCTCATGAAAATCATTGAGTTGCATAAAGTTTCTGAATTTGAAATATTTTCAGATGGAATTCAAATCTTTTCAAAAACCCTTTTCATGTCAAATGGAAGAAGTCATGTCATCTTCACTCTAGGGTATTGTGTTTGAATTGAATTTGAATTCATGGAGATCAAAAGGCAAAGTGAAAGTCTGGGAAAGTAGTTTCATTCCCTCTCATTCAACTTTGAAAAGTTCCAAATTGCACTCAATTGCACTCAATCATTCACACAACAATCAAACAAACAATAAAAACTATTTATTTAATATAACATTCCAAAATTTAGAATTTTGGGATGTTATACCATGGCCCTGTTTCCTTACCATGCTTCCTAGCAACGAAGTCTTTTTTCTCATACCTTTTGTTTTTAGGCGGTGGGTTATCAAGATCCTCAGCAGGTTCAATATAAATATCATTATCTAGCTCTCCAACATTTTCTGGTTGAGTATCTGCAAGAACCTCATTAGTAGCATCAAGTCTATGTTCATCACCAGATTGTGTTTCAGCATCAGAAATAGAAACATCAAGATTAACATCAGGAGGTTTTTCTACCTCAGGTTCACTAGAAGCATGCAAAGTCTTATCATTTTTCTTTTTCTTCTTCTTTTTAGAAGAACTAGGAGCATCTACAGTAGCTCTTTGAGAGTCTTGTTCAACTCTCTTAGGGTGTCCCTCAGGATAAAGAGGCTCCTGGGTCATCCTACCACCCCTAGTCATAACTCTAACATCATGACCATGCATATTTCTATTCATTTCAATAAGCAAATCACTTTGAGATTTAGCAACTTGTTCTAACTGGGTCTGAACCAGAGAAGCATTCTTACTAACTCCTTTAACATCATTGACAATTCTAAATAATAAATCACTCAAATGATCTATTGCATGTGCATTATGTTCTAATTGTTTCATAACACGAGCATTGAAATAATTTTGCTTACCAATATAATTATCAAACTCAAGATAGCACCGATGAGAAGTTTTACCATAAGGGACATCATTTTCATCAAACTTTAACAAAGAATTTACCTCTACCACCTGTGGTGGTGGTGGTGCATTGAGCCCATGTATTTCTTCAATAGGTGGTAAATTCTTAACATGTTTATCTTTAATACCTTTTTCCCTCATGCATTTCTTTGCTTCTTGCATATCTTCAGGACTGAGAAATAGAATACCCCTCTTCTTCGGAGTGGGTTCGGGTGGTGGTTCAGGAAGTGTCCATTCATTATCATTCTTCAATATATTCATTAATAATTCCTTCGCTTGAGTAATAGTTCGTTCCCTGAAAACACACCCAGCACAACTGTCTAGGTAGTCCCTAGAAACATCGTTTATACAATTATAGAAGATATCAAGTATTTCATTTTTCTTCAGAGGAAGATCTGGCAAAGCATTAAGTAGCTGGAGAAGCCTCCCCCAAGCTTGTGGGAGACTCTCTTCTTCAACCTGCACAAAGTTAAATATTTCCTGCAAGGCAGCTTATTTCTTATGAGCAGGGAAATATTTTTTAGAGAAGTAATAGATCATATCCTGGGGACTACGCACGCAACCAGGAGTAAGAGTATTGTACCAAGCTTTAGCATCACCCTTTAATGAAAAAGGGAACAACTTAAGAATATAGTTGTAACGAATCTTTTCCTCATGAGCAAAGAGAGTGGCAATGTCATTCGACTTAAGCTATCAATCCTGTTAACCCTTAGGTCTTGATGTCACATGATTTAATTTTTTGAATTCTAAACAATTATTAAAATAAACAAAATAAGTACTAATAATATTGAAAGTCAATGAAAATAAAATAAGTAATAATATTATTTTATTCATTTTTTTTGCCATTTATTCATTTTTCGAGTCCCAATTTTTCTCCAGTTTTTTTATATATTAAACTTTTTTTTTCGACGTCGTATGCAAAAGTTATGGCCGTTTTACATTTTTTTTTCGTTTTTTGCAAAAAAGGTCAAAATTCATATTTCAAAATTTCTATACCAAATAGACACTAAAACCTAACTACATCTCAAAGGATTTATTTTTTGAAGATTTTATCATTTTCATTTATTTTGTACAATGCTAAAAAAGGCGGTCCATGGGGGGGGTACAGTTTGAGCTAAATGACCCTGAAATGGAAAAGCACTACAAATGAACTCTAAAAAGGTTGAAACTTGGCATGGTATCATCATTTCACCCACATAGCTTGTGCTAAAAAGTTGAGAGGGTTACGGCAAAAACTGGATGCACTTCGTGTACAAACTGGACCATCTCCTTCGAAGTAGTAAGGTTTCGGACGAAAACCCATCTGTTACAAAGGCATTTCATTTTTTTTTACTTATTTCAACTCCAGACTTTTTGTGCATTCAATATGCACCATTCAAAGCCACATCCTCAAATTTCAACCCTTTCTAACTTCATTTGCTATTTTTCATGCATTTAATGATTTTTTTGAGCTAAATTACCCTGAAATTGAAAAGCCCTACAAATGAACTCTGCAAAGGTTGAAACTTGGCATGGTATCGTCATTTCACTCACATAGCATGTGCTACAAAGTTGAGAGGGTTACGACAAAAACTGGATGCACTTCGTGTACAAACTGGACCATCTCCTTCGAAGTATCAAGGTTTCGGACAAAAATCGTCTGTTACAAAGGCATTTCATTTTTTTAAATTATTCCAAAAATAACCAAATAAAACTTACTGTGACAACAATCTAACACGTGACTAGGAGCAAAAAGAATTAAATTAAAAACTATTTGTAAACTCAAGTTATTCACAATCTAGGGTTTGAAGCAAATTTGAACAAATTCAAATTTAAACCATTCAAATTTGAAAACTAATGGCACAAACAAAAACTAGACAAAATTTTGAATCTAATGCAAAAAAGAATCACTCGAAAACATCAAATATCTTAAAATATATAAGCAATTTAAAACAGAAACTAAAAACAGAAAAATAAAAAAAATTCAGAACCCCTTTAGTCCCGGTTGGTGTTTCCAACCGGGACTAAAGGTCCAACCTTTAGTCCCGGTTGGAGACACCAACTGGGACTAAAGCCTCAACCCTTTAGTCCCGGTTGGTGTTACCAACCGGGACTAAAGGGGGGGGCATTTAGTCCCGGTTGGTGATACAAACCGGGACTAAAGGGGTTCGTGGGGGCCCCAGCCTGGCACAACCCCTTTAGTCCCGGTTCGTGTTACGAACCGGGACTAAAGGTCTGGAACGAACCGCGACTAATGATGTCCGTCCCGAACCGGGAATAATGGTCACATTAGTGCCGGTTCAAAACCAAACTGGGACTAATGCTTTGGACAAAAGGTCTGTTTTCTACTAGTGGGAGCCAAAGAATATTTGAAAGTATTAGCAGTTGAGTTGTCAATTCAACCACACCTGGAGACTAAATATCTGTAGCAAAGTGATTAGTAGCAAGATAATATGATAGTATGATAGCAAGTGACAAAAGTAGCAATAGTAACGGTAACAGTAACAATAGAAGATTTGTAGCAAGTGTAACAGTAGCAGCAACAGTAGTAACTTAACAAGTATGAATAAGTCGAAACTCGTAGGCACTGGATCAGTGATGATGGGTATGTGTTGGATGATATCGATCATATAGCAGTTACAACCTAGGGCAACACAGAACTAGCTCCAGTTCGTCAATACAATGTTGGCATGCATTCCGTAAATAGTCATACGTGCTTATGGAAAAGAACTTGCATGACATCTTTTGTCCTACCCTCCCGTGGCAGCGGGGTCCATAAGTAAACTAAGGGATATTAAGGCCTCCTTTTAATAGAGAACCGGAACAAAGCATTAACACATAGTGAATACATGAACTCCTCAAACTATGGTAATCACCGGAAAGAATCCCAGTTATTGTCACCTTGGGGGATGCGGATCATAACACATAGCAGGTGCATACAACTTGCAAGATCAGATCAAGAACACAAATATATTCATGAAAACATAAACGGTTCAGATCTGAAATCATAGCACTCGGGCCCTAGTGACAAGCATTAAGCATAGCAAAGTCATAGCAACATCAATCTTAGAACATAGTGGATACTAGGGATCAAGCCCTACCAAAACTAATTCGATTACATGATCGATCTCATCCAACCCCTACACTGACCAGCAAGCCTACGAAGGAATTACTCACTCCTGGTGAGGGGCATCATGGAATTGGCGATGGAGAGAGGTTGGTGATGACGAAGATCGAAGATTCCCCTCTCCGGAGCACCAAACGGGCTCCAGATCTGACCTCCCGATGAAGAACAGGAGGTGGCGGCAGCTCTGTCTCGTGAAACGCGATAATTCTTCCTCTCTTATTTTTTTCTTCGCAGATGTGATTTTATAGGCTTGGAGTTAGGGTCAGGAGGGCCACCAGGGGCCCACATGGCACTTGGGCGCGCCCCAGGGGGGCGCCCAGGTGCGATGTGGCCACCTGGGACCCCCTCTCTAGTGGGTCTTGGCTCCATAATTCATCATATATTCCATAAAAAATCCACAAAAAGTTTCATCCAGTTCTGAGAACTTTGATTTCTGCACAAAAACAACACCATGGCAATTCTGCTGAAAACAGCGTCAGTCCATGTTAGTTCCATTCAAATCATGCAAATTAGAGTCCAAAACAAGAGCAAAAGTGTTTGGAAAAGTAGATACGACGGAGACAAATCACCCATGTAGTCCTCAAGGTCATCTGCTTAGTTGATGATCGTAATGCAGTTGTGGTGGCTGCCGGCGGCGGGTAAGAAGATCTGCGATGGTGAAAGACAGTCTAGAGGTGGGATCTCTACTGTGGTGGACGCTTACGTCATTGGAGCAGCTCAGCTGGGGTGGACGATGGCGCAGCAGGAGCAGGACAAAACCACACAATGTTTTCTTTGACAGCTATCTGTAACAGAAGTACTTCTGTGAGGGCTCATTTCAGTTGGAGGATTCTAACAACGTAGGGATAGGAAATACACATGAATAGGATACGAATGCACGTGCAAAACAGAGCATTTGCAAACACAGGATTTCTGTCAATCTGGGTGTTTGGTTAACAGGAATTGGAAGATCACAGGAATGCAAAGAAGCATGGTAAAATTAAAGTAAACCACATGAAAATGTACAGTTATAATACAATTATGCTACTATCACTTAGTCTTGTTCTTCATGGATATGAATTTGAAAAGGAGGGCCAAGTGGATATTAAAATTCCTATGGTTTTTTTTCGAAAGAGAAACTAAAGGAAAAAATCCAATAGTTTTCCCTTGCTCCATTCCTTTGAACCAAATGCATTAATAGTAGGACCATATGAAACTATCCAATTCCTATGTTTTTCCGCCACTTTTCCTTTCAACTACTGGCAATTCTAGTATGCAGGCTTGAACAGGCAAAAGCCTACACTCCAAAAATGTTTTTGTACTACTTCTACTACTTTGGGCCCAGGCCACTGCCCTGCTAGCTCAACTCCCAGGCCCATCTACACATGCACAGCTCCAACGCGCAGAAATAAATAATGATGTGTTTCGAGAGAGTCCATGAGGGATAGGTTACTTGCTTAGTACTACATCAGTGATTGTCATATAGGAGAAACTATTCGTATTTCTCATTACTACATGTGCTCAGTGGACAATATATATTACATGTAGAGTAAAAAAATAATGCGACAAGTGTACAACCTCTTTGGCGAAGCCATGTCGATCTCAGCATCATTGGGTTGGTCGCTGAGGATGCTGCGGCTGATGTGGCTGTCGGAGGCGGGGAAGAAGATCTTAGGCGACTGGGGATGGAGCCGAGGGTACTGCTCCGCTGTGATGGACGGTTACGTTGTTGGAGCAGCTCCGGTGAGGTGTATGACAGCGAGGCTGAAGCAGGACAAGAGAGACAACGTTAACCTCAAGTGGTATTCTAATAGCATCGCCAATAGATGATGTAAAATACATCACGAAAATGTGCTACATGTAAAATACATCGGCCGGTCATCTCTGAACTTAACTGTTGAAACTGAATTTAATTATCGAAACTGAATTTAACTGTCGAAACTGAATATTACTGTCAAAACTGAACGCACTAGTAGCAGAATAGCAGTGCACTGATAGTTTTGGCCGCTCGAGCACTAATGGCAGAGTAGCAGTGAACGTCCTACGAGAGAGCAGCCGGGGCAGCTGGTCGTGCAACAGCAGCAGCGCCCAGAGCAGCAGCACGTGTGAGAACCGGGGCAGCTGGTCAAGTAGCAGTAGCTCAGTAGCAGTAGCAGGAGCTCGAACGAGAGCCGGAGCTACTACTCGTGCAGCAGCAGTGCGAGCAAGAGCAGCGCAGCAGTGCAAGCAAGAAGAAGAGCAAGAGCAGACCAGGCACGCTACCGAGAGCAAGAGCAGAGCAGCAGCACGAGCGAGAGCCGAAGCAGAAGCAGCAGCAGCAGCAGGACCAGCGAGAGCCAGAGCAGCAGCAGCAACAGCTCCTGCTGATGTTGACGTCGCCGCCGAGGGAGCGACGCCATGGCAGAGAGACGCCATGGAGGAAGTGGCCGGCGACGCCGCCGGTCATGGAGCCGGGCCATGGCGGCTAGGGAACGGGCGCCAGCAGCACCGTGAGACCGAATCAAGAAGAAAATGCAGCGATTAGTGTAGAACCTCTTTGGTGGTGCCGATTAGGCCTCAACTTCATCAGAGGAATCGATGATGGTGCTGCTCTTCCGATGGTGGAGTTGAAGACGGCGTTGTGGGGATGGAGGTGGCGTGATAGACGCGGTGAACGTCGGAGCAGCTCCTTGGAGGTGGAGGACAGGGTGGCTGAACCGGCGGGACGACGAGATCGACAACGGATCCTCATCCGGTGCGGTGGATGAGCGACGTTGAGCTGTTGCGGTGGACGGTGCCATCGAGGGAGAGGCTCCGGCTGGGCGGCGGTCGGGTGGAGGGAGGAGGAGGGTGTCGGGCTTCATGGGTTTTGGCGGCCACGGTGTACGAATGGGGGGTCGGAGGGGATGGGAGTGGGGAACCATGGCTTAGGGACGCGCTTGTCCGAAATGTGGGGTAAGTTACGAAAGTGCCCTACCCGTTTGAACCACCAACCATGGGACATCGAGGCGGGATTTTTGGCGGAGGGATAGAAGGGGAATTTCGCGTGTCTGGGTGGCGCGACCGATTACGGAGGAGGAGGGAGTTTTCTCGCGCGTTGAAATTTCGGAATAACAAGGCGCGGGTTGATTTGGCGGGATATTCGCAGCGCAATAGACAAAGAGATGCTAGCTTGAAATTTCGGAATAACAAGGCACAACTTTAAATTTTGGGAGAACAAGCTTAACGTGTACAAAAAAAGGACAATTCGCACCACACTAGAGAGAGTCATGTCCCGTTTTACTATATTACTATAAATGCTATTCAAAAACAACAACAAAAACTAAAAAAATCAGGAGAACAAGCTTAACGTGTACAGTACCAAATCAATTTGCACTTCCCTTAACACTAAAAAACAATTCATACCGTATAGCATATGGACTAAATTTGAGTCCATTTTGCCCGTTTGAATGGGATTGTACTCGGGTTAGTTATGCCACCATCTAAATATTATCTTCATGACACATGACATGAATATAGGAGTAGTAAATTCACATTTAAATATGGACTACATGTACATACGATCTCAAATTCAAATATTTGTATCCATTTTATGTTGAATTCGAATCATAGTACATGTATGCCCTAGCTAGACGTTCTGAATCTAAACCATGTTTGATACTATGTATAATGTGTTTTAACACGCACAACACACACACACACACACCCCTTTTAGTTATGAGCTGCGAAAGCCACACATAATCTCCAATTTGAATAGTTTTGTCCATGCATGGATGCAATGTGGCCAAACAATGCCTGCTATCGGTATCTCACATTCAAATCAGTTTTGACCTTGTTCGATGTGTATATAGTATAGCATGCTTGATTCAAAACCACACCACGCATATCTCAATTATATTCATGCATGCATGGGTTGAAACATCATGATCTCTTATTCAAATATTTGAATTCACGTTTACATCGATTATGACCTCACCGAGTCTTTTACACCCACACAGTCATCTTCTCTTTATAGTTGTACCACTAACTTTCTCTCGTGCATGCATGCACACACACTCCCACTCGGCATTATGCATCGCACACACACAATATTTTTCTTCAGGTCGGTCTCCAATGCATGCACACACACATCCCCCTCTTCGGGCCAGTTCTTTTGGTGGCTTCTAGAATAAATTGGAATAAGTTGTATCCTACCCAACCTATTCAAGAAGCCCAACCAAATTTACCTTTTTAGAAGCCTAGTAGTTAAGGCTTGACTAGTAGGCTTCTAAAAATAAAATTTTGGTTGGGCTTCTAGAATAAGCTGGGTAGGGGGCAGCTTATTCTGAAAGCCCAAAAAAGCCAGCAAAAGAACTGGCCCTTTGTCACTTTGGACCTTCTTTATCTCTCACATGCATGAGCAACGATCGATATTCCTCTATGTGTGTATATATATAGCTAGGTCTTTCCTTGTTGTCCATAGAAACCGATCGATCTATATCTCTAGTCCGGTCTCGCCCTCTTTCCCACATACACATCGATCAATCTACCTCTCTAGACAGGACTGCATAGCTAATACACACTCATTATCTATCCATCGTCTCCCCTCTAATCATCTATGCCTTCCACTTCATCTCTCAGACGCGCGCACAGTGGCGGAGACATGGGGCCAGCAGGGCCGTGCCCCCCCTAACATCACTGTATTGAGGCTAAATATGCATGTGATCAGTAGATTAATTGCTGGTAAATTGGTTTAACCTGATGAATTGGCCCTCCCCAACAAGGATTAGCAATGCTTGGCCCCCTCTTTTTTTTTCATGGCTCTGCCACTGCGCGTGCCACCGCGCACGTTCTCGCCCCCTCTCTTTAAATATCGATCTTGCACTTGTACAATCCTTCGCAGTCTCCCTCCAGTTGTCCCCTCGCACCATCTTCCAGCACCCCCCTATCCCAATGCTTGTACGCTCGTAGGTCTCCTCCATCTACTTGTCTCTATCGATATCTCGCGCAGACGACCCCTCCCCTCCCTTCTCGTATATCACCCCCATGCACATACATGTATGTATATAGGCCTCTCTTTCACACAAATTGCATTGACACATATTCCCACTATATCCCCCCCCCACACACATAAATTCACGAATCTCCCATGATTTCTTGCACACACCATCTCTCCCTCTCACACACACACAGACTACGTGTACGAAAGAGAATAGGTGAACGCACACACTCGTTCCCACATACAAACGCACGGGTGCACGGTGGAGTACATTAATTTGTACAACAAATGTGCGTGTAGAAAGGATTTAGATGATGTGGCACAGTGTCTCTCCTTTTTTCAGTGAGTATATTATGATTAAAATGACTTGGGGGCATCTATGTAGCCACGTGGCACATGTGGAGTTGTTGTTGCGACCTTCTTGTGTGGATTGATTACAGTGACGTGCTGCTGGTTCCAGAAGAATGTACTACTCCTCTCTCACACACACTGGTGGAGTACGTGCACGAAGAGAAGAAGTGCACGCAGGCACTCATTCCCTCACACGCACACGCGGGTACATGGTGGAGGGTGGAACACATTTTTCTACGAAGATCCACCCCATGTGATAGTGCGCGTGTAAACTCGTTCACTTAATGGATGGTCAATTAATATAGCGCATGCAAATTGAGTGGACGTGAGGGGGGGAGTAGTTGAGAATGACATTACTACTCATCGCATGCATGTGAGTATTTCGTTCCCTTCCACGTACAAACCAATCAAGTTATGTAAATATATTAGTCTCCCTTCATTAATTAGGACTAATGGCTCGGCTGGCATCCCCAATACACTAAGCGTTTTCAGTTTTCTATTTTGTTCCCTTCCACGTACAAACCAATCAGCCCGCTTACCATCCGTCCAGCTGTATAAGTCACTTTACAAAAATCAGGTTTTCCGAAAACACTTAGGCGCGGTGCATTAACTCCCACCTCGTTCCTTGTTTCTTGACATGAATAAAGGAATCAACCAATACAAAACGTGGGGCGTGTATGTTTTTAATCACTTGAGACTACCTAGCATGACATTCAGTGGTCAGTTCATTGCATGCAATGGTATTAATTAACAAATAAACATTAAGTTCTCTCGTTTTCCCCTTCACCCTGGTCGCAGTGCACAACGTAAGATAACTTAGGGCATCCACAATGTATGCCAATTTGCTAGTGCCAAATGATAAAATGGCTTTTGGCATCACTTTTCACATTGTGGGGGTAGAGCTAAATTAGGGAAAAGAAGGAACTGGCGCTTCCTCCAGCTCCGATGCCAAATTTTTCCATGGAATAAATAACATTCTTTCTCCCAGCTTCCAGCAAGAATCATGCATGGCTCATGGGATGGGTGACATGCAAGGAGAGAGAACACCAATTTTCTATCATGCTTTTACTTAATACTGGGCCCCAATGTACATGAATTTGAAATTGCCTAAATTGGAGAAGGCCAGGAAGTCTGGCACCGGTGACAAATACTACTTGTGTGTCAGATTTGGCATCATCAACGTTGTGGATGCCCTAATACACCGGTACGGAGGGAGTGCCATTTTTTGTTGCACGTGCATGCGTGGTGGACCGCAGAATTGGATTAAGCAATAGATGCTACCTCCCATGCAAAGGTTCTTAGATGAGGTGCTAAGTGTATTAAATGCCTTAACAACACAAGTCCATGCTAACCCACAAGTATAGGGGATCGCAACATTTTTCGAGGGTAGAGTATTCAACCCAAATTTATTGTTGAGTTGTCAATTCAACCACACCTAGAGGGTAAATATCTACAGCAAAGTGATTAGTAGCAAAGTAGTTTGATAGTTTGATAGCGAGTAACCAAAGTAGCAATAGTAACAGTAACAGTAACAGTAGCCGATTTGCAGCATGAGTAACAGTGGCAGCAACAATAGTAACTTAGCAAATATCAATATGTGGAAACTCATAGGCACTGGATCGGTGATGATGGGTGTGTTGGATGATATCGATCATATAGCAGTTATAACGTAGGGCGACACAGAACTAGCTCCAATTCATCAATACAATGTAGGCATGTATTCCGTAAATAGTCATACGTGCTTATGGAAAAGAACTTGCATGACATCTTTTGTCCTACCCTCCCGTGGCAGCGGGGTCCATATGGAAACTAAGGGATATTAAGGCCTCCGTTTAATAGAGAACCGAAAAAAAGCATTAACACATAGTGAATACATGAACTCCTCAAACTACAGTAATCACCGGAAAGAATCCCAGTTATTGTCACCCTGGGGTATGCGGATCATAACACATAGCAGGTGCATACAACTTGCAAGATCGGATCAAGAACACAAATATATTCATGAAATCATAAACGGTTCAGATCTGAAATCATGGCACTCGGGCCCTAGTGACAAGCATTAAGCATAGCAAAGTCATAGCAACATCAATCTCAGAACATAGTGGATACTAGGGATGAAGCCCTAACAAAACTAACTCGATTACATGATCGATCTCATACAATCCCTGCACCGGCCAGCTAGCCTACGAAGGAATTACTCACTCCCGGTGAGGAGCATCATGGAATTGGCGATGGAGAGAGGTTGGTGATGACAAAGATCGAAGATTCCCCTCTCCGGAGCCCCAAACGGGCTCCAGATCTGGCCTCCCGATGAAGAACAGGAGGTGGCGGCGGCTCCATCTCATGAAACATGATAATTCTTCCTCTCCTATTTTTTTCTCCGCAAAAGTGAATTATAGGATCGGAGATAGGGTCAGGGGGGTCACCAGGGGCCCACACACCACCTGGGCGCGCCCCAGGGGGGGTGCTGAGGTGAAATCGAGTCCCAATTTTTCTCTAGTTTTTTTATATATTAAACCTTTTTTCGACGTCGTATGCAAAAGTTATGGCCGTTTTACATTTTTTTTGTTTTTTTTTGCAAAAAAGGTCAAAATTCATATTTCAAAATTTCTATACCAACTAGACACTAAAACCTAACTACATCTCAAAGGATTTTATTTTTTGAAGATTTTATCATTTTCGTTTATTTTGTACAATGCTAAAAAAGGCGGTCCACCGGGGGGGTACAGTTTGAGCTAAATGACCCTGAAATGGAAAAGCACTACAAATGAACTCTGAAAAGGTTGAAACTTGGCATGGTATCATCATTTCACCCACATAGCTTGTGCTAAAAAGTTGAGAGGGTTACGGCAAAAACTGGATGCATTTCGTGTACAAACTGGACCATCTCCTTCGAAGTAGCAAGGTTTTGGACGAAAACCCATCTGTTACAAAGGCATTTCATTTTTTTTAACTTATTTCAACTCCAGACTTTTTGTGCATTCAATATGCACCATTCAAAGCCACATCCTCAAATTTCAATCCTTTCTAACTTCATTTGCTATTTTTTCATGCATTTAATGATTTTTTTTGAGCTTAATTACCCTGAAATGGAAAAGCCCTACAAATGAACTCTGAAAAGGTTGAAACTTGGCATGGTATCATCATTTCACTCACATAGCATGTGCTACAAAGTTGAGAGGGTTACGACAAAAACTGGATGCACTTCGTGTACAAACTGGACCATCTCCTTCGAAGTATCAAGGTTTCGGAGGAAAATCGTCTGTTACAAAGGCATTTCATTTTTTTAATTATTCCAAAAATAACCAAATAAATCTTACTGTGACAACAATCTAACACGTGACTAGGAGCAAAAAGAATTAAATTAAAAACTATTTGTAAACTCAAGTTATTCACAATCTAGGGTTTGAAGCAAATTTGAACAAATTCAAATTTAAACCATTCAAATTTGAAAACTAATGGCACAAAGAGAAACTAGACAAAATGTTGAATCTAATGCAAAAAGAATCACTCAAAAACATCAAATATCTTAAAAGATATAAGCAATTTAAAACAGAAACTAAAAACAGAAAAATAAAAAAAATTCAGAACCCCTTTAGTCCCGGTTGGTGTTTCCAACCGGGAATAAAGGTCCAACCTTTAGTCCCGGTTGGAGACACCAACCGGGACTAAAGACTCAACCCTTTAGTCCCGGTTGGTGTTACCAACCGGGACTAAAGGGGGGGCCTTTAGTCCCGGTTGGTGATACAAACCGGGACTAAAGGGGTTCGTGGGGGCCCCAGCCTGGCACAACCCCTTTAGTCCCGGTTCGTGTTACGAACTGGGACTAAAGGTCCGAAACGAACCGCGACTAATGATGTCCGTCCCGAACCGGGACTAATGGTCACATTAGTGCCGGTTCAAAACCAAACCGGGACTAATGCTTTGGACAAAAGGTCTGTTTTCTACTAGTGGGAGCCAAAGAATATTTGAATGTATTAGCAGTTGAGTTGTCAATTCAACCACACCTGGAGACTAAATATCTGTAGCAAAGTGATTAGTAGCAAGATAATATGATAGTATGATAGCAGGTGACAAAAGTAGCGATAGTAACGGTAACAGTAACAATAGAAGATTTGTAGCAAGTGTAACAGTAGAGGCAACAGAAGTAACTTAACAAGTATGAAGAAGTCGAAACTCGTAGGCACTGGATCAGTGATGATGGGTATTTTTTGGATGATATCGATCATATAGCAGTTACAACCTAGGGCGACACAGAACTAGCTCCAGTTCGTCAATACAATGTAGGCATGCATTCCGTAAATAGTCATACGTGCTTATGGAAAAGAACTTGCATGACATCTTTTGTCCTACCCTCCCGTGGCAGCGGGGTCCATAAGTAAACTAAGGGATATTAAGGCCTCCTTTTAATAGAGAACCGAAACAAAGCATTAACACATAGTGAATACATAAACTCCTCAAACTATGGTAATCACCGGAAAGAATCCCAGTTATTGTCACCCTGGGGGATGCGGATCATAACACATAGCAGGTGAATACAACTTGCAAGATCGGATCAAGAACACAAATATATTCATGAGAACATAAACGGTTCAGATCTGAAATCATAGCACTGGGGCCCTAGTGACAAGCAGTAAGCATAGCAAAGTCATAGCAACATCAATCTTAGAACATAGTGGATACTAGGGATCAAGCCCTACCAAAACTAACTCGATTACATGATCGATCTCATCCAACCCCTACACCGACCAGCGAGCTTACGAAGGAATTACTCACTCTCGGTGAGGGGCATCATGGAATTGGCGATGGAGAGAGGTTGGTGATGACGAAGATCGAAGATTCCCCTCTCCGGAGCACCAAACGGGCTCCAGATCTGACCTCCCGATGAAGAACAGGAGGTGGCGGCGGCTCTGTCTCGTGAAACGCGATAATTCTTCCTCTCTTATTTTTTTCTTCGCAGATGTGATTTTATAGGCTTGGAGTTAGGGTCAGGAGGGCCACCAGGGGCCCACATGGCACTTGGGCGCGCCCCAGGGGGGCGCCTAGGTGCCATGTGGCCACCTGGGACCCCCTCTCCAGTGGGTCTTGGCTCCATAATTCATCATATATTCCATAAAAAATCCACAAAAAGTTTCATCCAGTTCTGAGAACTTTGATTTCTGCACAAAAACAACACCATGGCAATTCTGCTGAAAACAGCGTCAGTCCATGTTAGTTCCATTCAAATCATGCAAATTAGAGTCCAAAACAAGAGCAAAAGTGTTTGGAAAAGTAGATACGACGGAGACAAATCACCCGTGTAGTCCTCAAGGTTATCTGCTTAGTTGATGATCGTAATGCAGTTGTGGTTGCTGCCGGCGGCGGGTAAGAAGATCTGCGATGGCGAAAGACAGTCTGGAGGTGGGATCTCTACTGTGGTGGACGCTTATGTCATTGGAGCAGCTCAGCTGGGGTGGACGATGGCGCAGCAGGAGCAGGACAAACCACACAATGTTTTCTTTGACAGCTATCTGTAACAGAAGTACTTCTGTAAGGGCTCATTTCAGTTGGAGGATTCTAACAACGTAGGGATAGGAAATACACATGAATAGGATACGAATGAACGTGCAAAACAGAGCATTTGCAAACACAGGATTTCTGTCAATCTGGGTGTTTGGTTAACAGGAATTGGAAGATCACAGGAATGCAAAGAAGCATGGTAAAATTAAAGTAAACCACATGAAAATGTACAGTTATAATACAATTATGCTACTATCACTTAGTCTTGTTCTTCATGGATATGAATTTGAAAAGGAGGGCCAAGTGGATATTAAAATTCCTATGGTTTTTTTTCGAAAGAGAAACTAAAGGAAAAAATCCAACAGTTTTCCCTTGCTCCATTCCTTTGAACCAAATGCATTAATAGTACGACCATATGAAACTTTCCAATTCCTATGTTTTTCCGCCACTTTTCCTTTCAACTACTGGCAATTCTAGTATGCGGGCTTGAACAGGCAAAAGCCTACACTCAAAAAATGTTTTTGTACTACTTCTACTACTTTGGGCCCAGGCCACTGCCCTGCTAGCTCAACTGCCAGGCCCATCTACACATGCACAGCTCCAACGCGCAGAAATAAATAATGATGGGTTTCGAGAGAGTCCATGAGGGATAGGTAACTTGCTTAGTACTACATCAGTGATTGTCATATAGGAGAAACTATTCGTATTTCTCATTACTACATGTGCTCAGTGGACAATATATATTACATGTAGAGTAAAAAAATAATGCGACAAGTGTACAACCTCTTTGGCGAAGTCATGTCGATCTCAGCATCATTGGGTTGGTCGCTGAGGATGCTGCGGCTGATGTGGCTGTCGGAGGCGGGGAAGAACATCTTAGGCGACTGGAGATGCAGCCGAGGGTACTGCTCCGCTGTGATGGACGGTTTCGTTGTTGGAGCAGCTCCGGTGAGGTGTATGACGGCGAGGCTGAAGCAGGACAAGAGAGACAACGTTAACCTCAAGTGGTATTCTAATAGCATCGCCAATAGACGATGTAAAATACATCACGAAAATGTGCTACATGTAAAATACATCGGCCGGTCATCTCTGAACTTAACTGTCGAAACTGAATTTAATTATCGAAACTGAATTTAACTGTCGAAACTGAATATTACTGTCAAAACTGAACGCACTAGTAGCAGAATAGTAGTGCACTGATAGTTTTGGCCGCTCGAGCACTAATGGCAGAGTAGCAGTGATCTAAATCGGTAGCCACTACAGGAGGGAACATCCTACGAGAGAGCAGCCGGGGCAGCTGGTCGTGCAACAGCAGCAGCGCCCAGAGCAGCAGCGTGTGCGAGAGCCGGGGCAGCTGGTCATGTAGCAGTAGCTCAGTAGCAGCAGCAGGAGCTCGAACGAGAGCTGGAGCTACTGCTCGTGCAGCAGCAGTGCGAGCAAGAGCAGCGCAGCAGTGCAAGCAAGAAGAAGAGCAAGAGCAGACCAGGCATGCTACCGAGAGCAAGAGCAGAGCAGCAGCACGAGCGAGAGCCGAAGCAGAAGCAGCAGCAGCAGCAGGACCAGCGAGAGCCGGAGCAGCAGCAGCAGCTCCTGCTGATGTTGACGTCGCCGCCGAGGGAGCGACGCCATGGCAGAGAGACGTCATGGAGGAAGTGGCCGGCGACGCCGCCAGTCATGGAGCCGCGCCATGGCAGCTGGGGAATGGGCGCCGGCAGCACCGTGAGACCGAATCAAGAAGAAAAGGCAGCGATTAGTTTAGAACCTCTTTGGTGGTGCCGATTAGGCCTCAACTTCATCCGAGGAATCGATGATGGTGCTGCTCTTCCGGTGGTGGAGTTGAAGACGGCGTTGTGGCGATGGAGGTGGCGTGATAGACGCGGTGAACGTCGGAGCAGCTCCTTGGAGGTGGAGGACGGGGTGGCTGAACCGGCGGGATGACGAGATCGACAATGGATCCTCATCCGGTGCGGTGGATGAGCGACGTTGAGCTATTGCGGTGGACGGTGCCATCGAGGGAGATGCTCCGGCTGGGCGGCGGTCGGGTGGAGGGAGGAGGAGGGTGTCGAGCTTCATGGGTTTTGGCGGCCACGGTGTACGAATGGGGGGTCGGAGGTGATGAGAGTGGGGAACCATGGCTTAGGGACGCGCTTCTCCGAAATGTGGGGTAAGTTACGAAAGTGCCCTACCCGTTTGAACCATCAACCATGGGACATCGAGGCGGGATTTTCGGCGGAGGGATAGAAGGGGAATTTCGCGTGTCTGGGTGGCGCGACCGATTACGGAGGAGGTGGGAGTTTTCGCGCGCGTTGAAATTTCGGAATAACAAGGCGCGGGTTGATTTGGCGGGATATTCGCTGCACAATAGACAAAGAGATGCTAGCTTGAAATTTCGGAATAACAAGGCACAACTTTAAATTTTGGGAGAACAAGCTTAACGTGTACAAAAAATGGACAATTCGCACCACACTAGGGAGAGTCATGTCCCGTTTTACTATATTACTATAAATGCTATTCAAAAACAACAACAAAAACTAAAAAAATCAGGAGAACAAGCTTAACGTGTACAGTACCAAATCAATTTGCACTTCCCTTAACACTAGAAAACAATTCGTACCGTATAGCATATGGACTAAATTTGAGTCCATTTTCCCCGTTTGAATGGGATTGTACTCGGGTTAGTTATGCCACCATCTAAATATTATCTTCACGACACATGACATGAATATAGGAGTAGTAAATTCACATTTAAATATGGACTACATGTACATACGATCTCAAATTCAAATATTTGTATCCATTTTATGTTGAATTCGAATCATAGTACATGTATGCCCTAGCTAGACGTTCTAAATCTAAACCATGTTTGATACTATGTATAATGTGTTTTAACACGCACAACACACACACACACACACACACACACACACACCTTTTAGTTATGAGCTGCGAAAGCCACACATAATCTCCAATTTGAATAGTTTTGTCCATGCATGGATGCAATGTGGCCAAACAATGCCTGCTATCGGTATCTCACATTCAAATCAGTTTTGACCTTGTTCGATGTGTATACAGTATAGCATTATCGATTCAAAACCACACCACGCATATCTCAATTATATTCATGCATGCATGGGTTGAAACATCATGATCTCTTATTCAAATATTTGAATTCACGTTTACATCGATTATGACCTCACCGAGTCTTTTACACCCACACAGTCATCTTCTCTTTATAGTTGTACCACTAACTTTCTCTCGTGCATGCATGCACACACACTCCCACTCGGCATTATGCATCGCACACACACAATATTTTTCTTCAGGTCGGTCTCCAATGCATGCACACACACATCCCCCTCTTCGGGCCAGTTCTTTTGGTGGCTTCTAGAATAAATTGGAATAAGTTGTCTCCTACCCAGCCTATTCAAAAACCCAACCAAATTTACCTTTTAAGAAGCCAAGTAGTTAAGGCTTGACTAGTAGGCTTCTAAAAATAAAATTTTGGTTGGGCTTCTAGAATAAGCTGGGTAAGGGGCAGCTTATTCTGAAAGCCCAAAAAAGCCAGCAAAAGAACTGGCCCTTCGTCACTTTGGACCTTCTTTATCTCTCACATGCATGCCCAACGATCGATATTCCTCTATGTGTGTGTATATATAGCTAGGTCTTTCCTTGTTTTCCATAGAAACCGATCGATCTATATCTCTAGTCCGGTCTCGCCCTCTTTCCCACATACACATCGATCAATCTACCTCTCTAGATAGGACTGCATAGCTAATACACACTCATTATCTATCCATCGTCTCCCCTCTAATCATCTATGCCTTCCACTTCATCTCTCAGACGCGCCCACAGTGGCGGAGACATGGGGCCAGCAGGGCCGTTTCCCCCCTAACATCACTGTATTGAGGCTAAATATGCATGTGATCAGTAGATTAATTGCTGGTAAATTGGTTTAACCTGATGAATTGGCCCTCCCCAACAAGGATTAGCATTGCTTGTCCCCCTCTTTTTTTGCATGGCTCTGCCACTGCGCGTGCCACCGCTCATGTTCTCGCCCCCTCTCTTTAAATATCGATCTTGCACTTGTACAATCCTTCGCAGTCTCCCTCCAGTTTTCCCCTCGCACCATCTTCCAGCACCCCCCTATCCCAATGCTTGTACGCTCGTAGATCTCCTCCATCTACTTGTCTCTATCGATATCTCGCGCAGACGACCCCTCCCCTCCCTTCTCGTATATCACCCCCATGCACATACATGTATGTATATAGGCCTCTCTTTCACACAAATTGCATTGACACGTATTCCCACTATATCCCCCCCCCACACACACATAAATTCATTAATCTCCCATGATTTCTTGCACACACCATCTCTCCCTCTCACACACACACAGACTACGTGTACGAAAGAGAATAGGTGAACGCACACACTCGTGCCCACATACAAACGCACGGGTGCACGGTGGAGTACATTAATTTGTACAACAAATGTGCGTGTAGAAAGGCTTTAGATGATGTGGCACAGTGTCTCTCCTTTTTTCAATGAGTATATTATGATTAAAATGACTTGGGGCATCAATGTAGCCACGTGGCACATGTGGAGTTGTTGTTGCGACCTTCTTGTGTGGATTGATTACAGTGACGTGCTGCAGGTTCCAGAAGAATGTACTACTCCTCTCTCACACACACTGGTGGAGTACGTGCACGAAGAGAAGAAGTGCACGCAGGCACTCATTCCCTCGCACGCACACGCGGGTACATGGTGGAGGGTGGAACACATTTTTCTACGAAGATCCACCCCATGTGATAGTGCGCGTGTAAACTCGTTCACTTAATGGATGGTCAATTAATATAGCGCATGCAAATTGAGTGGACGTGAGGGGGGGAGTAGTTGAGAATGACATTACTACTCATCGCATGCATGCGAGTATTTCGTTCCCTTCCACGTACAAACCAATCAAGTTATGTAAATATATTAGTCTCCCTTCATTAATTAGGACTAATGGCTCGGCTGGCATCCCCAATACACTAAGCGTTTTCAGTTTTCTATTTCGTTCCCTTCCACGTACAAACCAATCAGCCCGCTTACCCTCCGTCCAGGTGTATAAGTCACTTTACGAAAATCAGGTTTTCCGAAAACACTTAGGCGCGGTGCATTAACTCCCACCTCGTTCCTTGTTTCTTGACATGAATAAAGGAATCAACCAATACAAAACATGGGGCGTGTATGTTTTTAATGACTTTAGACTACCTAGCACGACATTCAGTGGTCAGTTCATTGCATGCAATGGTATTAATTAACAAATAAACATTAAGTTCTCTCGTTTTCCCCTTCACCCTGGTCGCAGTGCACAACGTAAGATGACTTAGGGCATCCACAATGTATGCCAATTTGCTAGTGCCAAATGATAAAATGGCTTTTGGCATCACTTTTCACATTGTGGTGGTAGTGCTAAATTAGGGAAAAGAAGGAACCGGCGCTTCCTCCAGCTCCGATGCCAAATTTTTCCATGGAATAAATAACATTCTTTCTCCCAGCTTCCAACAAGAATCATGCATGGCTCATGGGATGGGTGACATGCAAGGAGAGAGAACACCAATTTTCTATCATGCTTTTACTTAATACTGGGCTCCAATGTACATGAATTTGAAATTGCCTAAATTGGAGAAGGCCAGGAGGTCTGGCATCGGTGACAAATACTACATGTGTGTCAGATTTGGCATCATCAACAATGTGGATGCCCTAATACACCGTTACGGAGGGAGTGCCATTTCTTGTTGCATGTGCATGCGTGGTGGACCGCAGAATTGGATGAAGCAATAGATGCTACCTCCCATGCAAAGGTTCTTAGATGAGGTGCTAAGTGTATTAAATGCCTTAACAACACAAGTCCATGATAACCCACAAGTATAGGGGATCGCAAAATTTTTCGAGGGTAGAGTATTCAACCCAAATTTATTGATTCGACACAAGAGGAGCCAAAAAATACTTGGAAGTATTAGCAGTTGAGTTTTCAATTCAACCACACCTAGAGGGTAAATATCTACAGCAAAGTGATTAGTAGCAAAGTAGTTTGATAGTTTGATAGCGAGTAACCAAAGTAGCAATAGTAACAGTAACAGTAACAGTAGCCGATTTGCAGCAAGAGAAACAGTGGCAGCAACAATAGTAACTTAGCAAATATCAATATGTGGAAACTCGTAGGCACTGGATAGGTGATGATGGGTGTGTTGGATGATATCGATCATATAGCTGTGATAACGTAGGGCGACACAGAACTAGCTCCAGTTCGTCAATACAATGTAGGCATGTATTCCGTAAATAGTCATACGTGATTATGGAAAAGAACTTGCATGACATCTTTTGTCCTACCCTCCCGTGGCAGCGGGGTCCATAAGGAAACTAAGGGATATTAAGGCCTCCGTTTAATAGAGAACCGGAACAAAGCATTAACACATAGTGAATACATGAACTCCTCAAACTACGGTAATCACCGAAAAGAATCCCAGTTATTGTCACCCTGGGGTATGCGGATCATAACACATAGCAGGTGCATAGAACTTGCAAGATCGGATCAAGAACACAAATATATTCATGAAATCATAAACAGTTCAGATCTGAAATCATGGCACTCGGGCCCTAGTGACAAGCATTAAGCATAGCAAAGTCATAGCAACATCAATCTCAGAACATAGTGGATACTAGGGATCAAGCCCTAATAAAACTAACTCGATTACATGATCGATCTCATCCAATCCCTGCACCGGCCAGCTAGCCTACGAAGGAATTACTCACTCCCGGTGAGGAGCATCATGGAATTGGCGACGGAGAGAGGTTGGTGATGACAAAGATTGAAGATTCCCCTCTCCGGAGCCCCAAACGGGCTCCAGATCTGGCCTCCCGATGAAGAACGGGAGGGGGCGGCGGCTCCATCTCGTGAAACATGATAATTCTTATTCTCCTATTTTTTTCTCCGCAAAAGTGAATTATAGGCTCGGAGATAGGGTCAGGGGGGTCACCAGGGGCCCACACACCACCTGGGCGCCCCAGTGGGGGTGCCGAGGTGAAATCGAGTCTCAATTTTTCTCTAGTTTTTTTTATATATTAAACTTTTTTTTTCGACGTCGTATGCAAAAGTTATGGCCGTTTTACATTTTTTTTCGTTTTTTTGCAAAAAAGGTCAAAATTCATATTTTAAAATTTCTATACCAACTAGACACTAAAACCTAACTACATATCAAAGGATTTTATTTTTTGAAGATTTTATCATTTTCGTTTATTTTGTACAATGCTAAAAAAGGCGGTCCACTGGGGAGGTACAGTTTGAGCTAAATGACCCTGAAATGGAAAAGCACTACAAATGAACTCTGAAACGGTTGAAACTTGGCATGTTATCATCATTTCACCCACATAGCTTGTGCTAAAAAGTTGAGAGGGTTACGGCAAAAACTGGATGCACTTCGTGTACAAACTGGACCATCTCCTTCGAAGTACCAAGGTTTCGGACGAAAACCCATCTGTTACAAAGGCATTTCATTATTTTAACTTATTTCAACTCCAGACTTTTTGTGCATTCAATATGCACCATTCAAAGCCACATCCTCAAATTTCAACCGTTTCTAACTTCATTTGCTATTTTTCATGCATTTAATGATTTTTTTTGAGCTAAATTACCCTGAAATTGAAAAGCCCTACAAATGAACTATGAAAAGGTTGAAACTTGGCATGGTATCATCATTTCACTCACATAGCATGTGCTACAAAGTTGAGAGGGTTACGACAAAAACTGGATGCACTTCGTGTACAAACTGGACCATCTCCTTCGAAGTATCAAGGTTTCGGACGAAAATCGCTTGTTACAAAGGCATTTCATTTTTTTAAATTATTCCAAAAATAACCAAATAAATCTTACTGTGACAACAATCTAACACGTGACTAGGAGCAAAAATAATTAAATTAAAAACTATTTGTAAACTCAAGTTATTCACCATCTAGGGTTTGAAGCAAATTTGAACAAATTCAAATTTAAACCATTCAAATTTGAAAACTAATGGCACAAACAGAAACTAGACAAAATTTTGAATCTAATGCAAAAAGAATCACTTGAAAACATCAAATATCTTAAAAGATATAAGCAATTTAAAACAGAAACTAAAAACAGAAAAATAAAAAAAATTCAGAACCCCTTTACTCCCGGTTGGTGTTTCCAACCGGGACTAAAGGTCCAACCATTAGTCCCGGTTGGAGACACCAACTGGGACTAAAGGCCCCCCCCCTTTAGTCTCGGTTGGTAACAACCGGGACTAAGTGGGGGCCCCAGCCTGGCACAACCCCTTTAGTCCCGGTTCGTGTTACGAACCGGGACTAAAGGTCCGGAACGAACCACGACTAATGATGTCCGTCCCGAACCGGGACTAATGGTCACATTAGTGCCGGTTCAAAACCAAACCGGGACTAATGCTTTGGACAAAAGGTCTGTTTTCTACTAGTGGGAGCCAAAGAATATTTGAAAGATTAGCAGTTGAGTTGTCAATTCAACCACACCTGGAGACTAAATATCTATAGCAAAGTGATTAGTAGCAAGATAATATGATAGTATGATAGCAAGTGACAAAAGTAGCGATAGTAACGGTAACAGTAACAATAGAAGATTTGTAGCAAGTGTAATAGTAGCAGCAAGAGTAGAAACTTAACAAGTATGAATAACTCGAAACTCGTAGGCAATGGATGGCTGATGATGGGTATGTGTTGGATGATATCGATCATATAGCAGTTACAACCTAGGGCGACATAGAACTAGCTCCAGTTCGTGAATACAATGTAGGCATGCATTCCGTAAATAGTCATACGTGCTTGTGGAAAAGAACTTGCATGACATCTTTTGTCCTACCCTCCCGTGGCAGCGGGGTCCATAAGTAAACTAAGGTATATTACGGCCTCCTTTTAATAGAGAACCAGAACAAAGCATTAACACATAGTGAATACATGAACTCCTCAAACTATGGTAATCACCAGAAAGAATCCCAGTTAATGTCACCCTGGGTGATGCGGATCATAACACATAGTAGGTGCATACAACTTGCAAGATCGGATCAAGAACACAAATATATTCATGAAAACATAAACGGTTCAGATCTGAAATCATAGCACTCGGGCCCTAGTGACAAGCATTAAGCATAGCAAAGTCATAGCAACATCAATCTTAGAACATAGTGGATACTAGGGATCAAGCCCTACCAAAACTAACGCGATTACATGATCGATCTCATCCAACCCCTACACCGACCAGCGAGCCTACGAAGGAATTACTCACTCCCGGTGAGGGGCATCATGGAATTGGCGATGGAAAGAGGTTGGTGATGACGAAGATCGAAGATTCCCCTCTCCGGAGCACCAAACGGGCTACAGATCTGACCTCCCGATGAAGAACAGGAGGTGGCGGCGGCTCTGTCTCGTGAAACGCGATAATTCTTCCTCTCTTATTTTTTTCTTCGCTGATGTGATTTTATAGGCCTGGAGTTACGGTCAGGAGGGCCACCAGGGGCCCACATGGCACTTGGGCGTGCCCCAGGGGGGCGCCCAGGTGCCATGTGGCCACCTGGGACCCCCTCTCCAAAGGGTCTTGGCTCCATAATTCATCATATATTCCATAAAAAATCCACAAAAAGTGTCATCCAGTTCTGAGAACTTTGATTTCTGCACAAAAACAACACCATGGCAATTCTGCTAAAAACAGCGTCAGTCCATGTTAGTTCCATTCAAATCATGCAAATTATAGTCCAAAACAAGAGCAAAAGTGTTTGGAAAAGTAGATACGACGGAGACAAATCACCCGTGTAGTCCTCAAGGTCATCTGCTTAGTTGATGATCGGAATGCAGTTGTGGTGGCTGCCGGCGGCGGGTAAGAAGATCTGCGACGGCGAAAGACAGTCTGGAGGTGGGATCTCTACTGTGGTGGACGCTTACGTCATTGGAGCAGCTCAGCTGGGGTGGACGATGGCGCAGCAGGAGCAGGAAAACCACACCATTTTTTTTTGACAGCTATCTGTAATAGAAGTACTTCTGTGAGGTCTCATTTCAGTTGGAGGATTCTAACAACGTAGGGATAGGAAATACAAATGCACGTGCAAAACAGAGCATTTGCAAACACAGGATTTCTGTCAATCTGGGTGTTTGGTTAACAGGAATTGGAAGATCACAGGAATGCAAAGAAGCATGGTAAAATTAAAGTAAACCACATGAAAATGTATAGTTATAATACAATTATGCTACTATCACTTAGTCTTGATCTTCATGGATATGAATTTGAAAAGGAGGGCCAAGTGGATATTAAAATTCCTATGGTTTTTTTCGAAAGAGAAACTAAAGGAAAAAATCCAACAGTTTTCCCTTGCTCCATTCCTTTGAACCAAATGCATTAATAGTAGGACCATATGAAACTTTCCAATTCCTATGTTTTTCCGCCACTTTTCCTTTTAAATACTGGCAATTCTAGTATGCAGGCTTGAACAGGCAAAAGCCTACACTCCAAAAATGTTTTTGTACTACTTCTACTACTTTGGGCCCAGGCCACTGCCCTGCTAGCTCAACTCCCAGGCCCATCTACACATGCACAGCTCCAACGCGCAGAAATAAATAATGATGGGTTTCGAGCGAGTCCATGAGGGATAGGTAACTTGCTTAGTACTACATCAGTGATTGTCATATAGGAGAAACTATTCGTATTTCTCATTACTACATGTGCTCAGTGGACAATATATATTACATGTAGAGTAAAAAAATAATGCGACAAGTGTACAACCTCTTTGGCGAAGCCATGTCGATCTCAGCATCATTGGGTTGGTCGCTGAGGATGCTACGGCTGATGTGGCTGTTGGAGGCGGGGAAGAAGATCTTAGGCGACTGGAGCTGGAGCCAAGGGTACTGCTCCGCTGTGATGGACGGTTTCGTTGTTGGAGCAGCTCCGGTGAGGTGTATGACGGCGAGGCTAAAGCAGGACAAGAGAGACAACGTTAACCTCAAGTGGTATTCTAATAGCATCGCCAATAGACGATGTAAAATACATCACGAAAATGTGCTACATGTAAAATACATCGGCCGGTCATCTCTGAACTTAACTGTCGAAACTGAATTTAATTATCGAAACTGAATTTAACTGTCGAAACTGAATATTACTGTCAAAACTGAACGCACTAGTAGCAGAATAGCAGTGCACTGATAGTTTTGGCCGCTCGACCACTAATGGCAGAGTAGCAGTGATCTAAATCGGTAGCTGCTACAGGAGGGAACGTCCTACGAAAGAGCAGCCGGGGCAGCTGGTCGTGCAACAGCAGCAGCGCCCAGAGCAGCAGCGCGTGCGAGAGCCGGGGCAGCTGGTCATGTAGCAGTAGCTCAGTAGCAGCAGCAGGAGCTCGAACGAGAGCTGGAGCTACTGCTCGTGCAGCAGCAGTGCGAGCAAGAGCAGCGCAGCAGTGCAAGCAAGAAGAAGAGCAAGAGCAGACCAGGCATGCTACCGAGAGCAAGAGCAGAGCAGCAGCACGAGCGAGAGCCGAAGCAGAAGCAACAACAGCAGCAGGACCAGCGAGAGCCGGAGCAGCAGCAGCATCTCCTGCTGATGTTGACATCGCCGCCGAGGGAGCGACGCCATGGCAGAGAGACGCCATGGAGGAAGTGGCCGGCGACGCCGCCGGTCATGGAGCTGCGCCATGGCGGCTGGGGAACGGGCGCCGGCAGCACCGTGAGACCGAATCAAGAAGAAAATGCAGCGATTAGTGTAGAACCTCTTTGGTGGTGCCGATTAGGTCTCAACTTCATCCGAGGAATCGATGATGGTGCTGCTCTTCCGGTGGTGGAGTTGAAGACGACGTTGTGGGGATGGAGGTGGCGTGATAGACGCGGTGAACGTCGGAGCAGCTCCTTGGAGGTGGAGGACGGGGTGGCTGAACCGGCGGGACGACGAGATCGACAACGGATCCTCATCCGGTGTGGTGGATGAGCGACGTTGAGCTGTTGCGGTGGACGGTGCCATCGAGGGAGAGGCTCCGGCTGGGCGGCGGTCGGGTGGAGGGAGGAGGAGGGTGTCGGGCTTCATGGGTTTTGGCGGCCACGGTGTACGAATGGGGGGTCGGAAGGGATGGGAGTGGGCAACCATGGCTTAGGGATGCGCTTGTCCGAAATGTGGGGTAAGTTACGAAAGTGCCCTACCCGTTTGAACCATCAACCATGGGACATCGAGGCGGGATTTTCGGCGGAGGGATAGAAGGGGAATTTCGCGTGTCTGGGTGGCGTGATCGATTACGGAGGAGGAGGGAGTTTTCGCGCGCGTTGAAATTTCGGAATAACAAGGCGCGGGTTGATTTGGCGGGATATTCGCAGCACAATAGACAAAGAGATACTAGCTTGAAATTTCGAAATAACAAGGCACAGCTTTAAATTTTGGGAGAACAAGCTTAACGTGTACAAAAAAAGGACAATTCACACCACACTAGAGAGAGTCATGTCCCGTTTTACTATATTACTATAAATGCTATTAAAAAACAACAACAAAAACTAAAAAAATCAGGAGAACAAGCTTAACGTGTACAGTACCAAATCAATTTGCACTTCCCTTAACACTAAAAAACTATTCGTACCGTATAGCATATGGACTAAATTTGAGTCCATTTTCCCCGTTTGAATGGGATTGTACTCGGGTTAGTTACGACACATGACATGAATATAGGAGTAGTAAATTCACATTTAAATATGGACTACATGTACATACGATCTCAAATTCAAATATTTGTATCCATTTTATGTTGAATTCGAATCATAGTACATGTATGCCCTAGCTAGACGTTCTGAATCTAAACCATGTTTGATACTATGTATCACATGTTTTCACACGCACAACACACACACACACACACCTTTTAGTTATGAGCTGCGAAAGCCACACATAATCTCCAATTTGAATAGTTTTGTCCATGCATGGATGCAATGTGGCCAAATAATGCCTGCTATCGGTATCTCACATTCAAATCAATTTTGACCTTGTTTGATGTGTATACAGTATAGCATGCTCGATTCAAAACCACACCACGCATATCTCAATTATATTCATGCATGCATGGGTTGAAACATCATGATCTCTTATTCAAATATTTGAATTCACGTTTACATCGATTATGACCTCACCGAGTCTTTTACACCCACACAGTCATCTTCTCTTTATAGTTGTACCACTAACTTTCTCTCGTGCATGCATGCACACACACTCCCACTCGGCATTATGCATCGCACACACACAATATTTTTCTTCAGGTCAGTCTCCAATGCATGCACACACACATCCCCCTCTTCGGGCCAGTTCTTTTGGTGGCTTCTAGAATAAATTGGAATAAGTTGTCTCCTACCCAGCCTATTCAAGAAGCCCAACCAAATTTACCTTTTTAGAAGCCTAGTAGTTAAGGCTTGACTAGTAGGCTTCTAAAAATAAAATATTGGTTGGGCTTCTAGAATAAGCTGGGTAGGGGGCAGCTTATTCTGAAAGCCCAAAAAAGCCAGCAAAAGAACTGGCCCTTTGTCACTTTGGACCTTCTTTATCTCTCACATGCATGCGCAACAATCGATATTCCTCTATGTGTTTATATATATAGCTAGGTCTTTCCTTGGTTTCCATAGAAACCGATCGATCTATATCTCTAGTCCGGTCTCGCCCTCTTTCCCACATACACATCGATCAATCTACCTCTCTAGATAGGACTGCATAGCTATTACACACTCATTATCTATCCATCGTCTCCCCTCTAATCATCTATGCCTTCCACTTCATCTCTCAGACGTGCGCACAGTGGCGGAGACATGGGGCCAGCAGGGCCGTGCCCCCCCTAACATCACTGTATTGAGGCTAAATATGCATGTGATCAGTAGATTAATTGCTGGTAAATTGGTTTAACCTGATGAATTGGCCCTCCCCAACAAGGATTAGCAATGATTGGCCCCCTCTTTTTTTTTCATGGCTCTGCCTCTGCGCGTGCCACCGCGCACGTTCTCGCCCCCTCTCTTTAAATAGCGATCTTGCACTTGTACAATCCTTCGCAGTCTCCCTCCAGTTGTCCCCTCGCACCATCTTCCAGCAACCCCCTATCCCAATGCTTGTACGCTCGTAGATCTCCTCTATCTACTTGTCTCTATCGATATCTCGCGCAGACGACCCCTCCCCTCCCTTCTCGTATATCACCCCCATGCACATACATGTATGTATATAGGCCTCTCTTTCACACAAATTGCATTGACACGTATTCCCACTATATCCCCCCCCCACCCACACATAAATTCACGAATCTCCCATGATTTCTTGCACACACCATCTCTCCCTCTCACACACACACAGACTACGTGTACGAAAGAGAATAGGTGAACGCACACACTCGTTCCCACATACAAACGCGCGGGTGCACGGTGGAGTACATTAATTTGTACAACAAATGTGCGTGTAGAAAGGCTTTAGATGATGTGGCACAGTGTCTCTCCTTTTTTCAGTCAGTATATTATGATTAAAATGACTTGGGGGCATCTATGTAGCCACGTGGCACATGTGGAGTTGTTGTTGCGACCTTCTTGTGTGGATTGATTATAGTGACGTGCTGCTGGTTCCAGAAGAATGTACTACTCCTCTCTCACACACACTGGTGAAGTACGTGCACGAAGAGAAGAAGTGCACGCGGGCACTCATTCCCTCGCACGCACACGCGGGTACATGGTGGAGGGTGGAACACATTTTTCTACGAAGATCCACCCCATGCGATAGTGCACGTGTAAACTCGTTCACTTAATGGATGGTCAATTAATATAGCGCATGCAAATTGAGTGGACGTGAGGGGGGAGTAGTTGAGAATGACATTACTACTCATCGCATGCATGCGAGTATTTCGTTCCCTTCCACGTACAAACCAATCAAGTTATGTAAATATATTAGTCTCCCTTCATTAATTAGGACTAATGGCTCGGGTGGGATCCCTAATACACTAAGCGTTTTCAGTTTTCTATTTCGTTCCCTTCCACGTACAAACCAATCAGTCCACTTATCCTCCGTCCAGGTGTATAAGTCACTTTACGAAAATCAGGTTTTCCGAAAACACTTAGGCACGGTGCATTAACTCCCACCTCGTTCCTTGTTTCTTGACATGAATAAAGGAATCAACCAATACAAAACGTGGGGCGTATATGTTTTTAATGACTTGAGACTACCTAGCACGACATTCAGTGGTCAGTTCATTGCATGCAATGGTATTAATTAACAAATAAACATTAAGTTCTCTCGTTTTCCCCTTCACCCTGGTCGCAGTGCACAACGTAAGATGACTTAGGGCATCCACAATGTATGCCAATTTGCTAGTGCCAAATGATAAAATGGCTTTTGGCATCACTTTTCACATTGTGGGGGTAGTGCCAAATTAGGGAAAAGAAGGAACCGGCGCTTCCTCCAGCTCCGATGCCAAATTTTTCCATGGAATAAATAACATTCTTTCTCCCAGCTTCCAGCAAGAATCATGCATGGCTCATGGGAGGGTGACATGCAAGGAGAGAGAACACCAATTTTCTATCATGCTTTTACTTAATACTGGGCCCCAATGTACATGAATTTGAAATTGCCTAAATTGGAGAAGGCCAGGAGGTCTGGCACCGGTGACAAATACTACTTGTGTGTCAGATTTGGCATCATCAACGTTGTGGATGAACTAATACACCGGTACGGAGGGAGTGCCATTTTTTGTTGCATGTGCATGCGTGGTGGACCGCAGAATTGGATGAAGCAATAGATGCTACCTCCCAAGCAAAGGTTCTTAGATGAGGTGCTAAGTGTATTAAATGCCTTAACAACACAAGTCCATGATAACCCACAAGTATAGGGGATCGCAACATTTTTCGAGGGTAGAGTATTCAACCCAAATTTATTGATTCGACACAAGGGGAGCCAAAACATACTTGGATGTATTAGCAGTTGAGTTGTCAATTCAACCACACCTAGAGGGTAAATATCTACAGCAAAGTGATTAGTAGCAAAGTAGTTTGATAGTTTGATAGCGAGTAACCAAAGTAGCAATAGTAACACTAACAGTAACAGTAGCCGATTTGCAGCAAGAGTAACAGTGGCAGCAACAATAGTAACTTAGCAAATATCAATATGTGGAAACTCGTAGGCACTGGATCGGTGATGATGGGTGTGTTGGATGATATCGATCATATAGCAGTTATAACGTAGGGCGACACAAAACTAGCTCCAGTTCGTCAATACAATGTAGGCATGTATTTCGTAAATAGTCATACGTGCTTATGGAAAAGAACTTGCATGACATCTTTTGTCCTGCCCTCCCGTGGCAGCGGGGTCCATAAGTAAACTAAGGGATATTAAGGCCTCCTTTTAATAGAGAACCGGAACAAAGCATTAACACATAGTGAATACATGAACTACTCAAACTACGGTAATCACCGGAAAGAATCCCAGTTATTGTCACCCTGGGGTATGCGGATCATAACACATAGCAGGTGCATACAACTTGCAAGATCGGATCAAGAACACAAATATATTCATGAAATCATAAACGGTTCAGATCTGAAATAATGGCACTCGGGCCTTAGTGACAAGCATTAAGCATAGCAAAGTCATAGCAACATCAATCTCAGAACATAGTGGATACTAGGGATCAAGCCCAAACAAAACTAACTCGATTACATGATCGATCTCATCCAATCCCTGCACCGGCCAGCTAGCCTACGAAGGAATTACTCACTCCCGGTGAGGAGCATCATGGAATTGGCGATGGAGAGAGGTTGGTGATGACAAAGATCGAAGATTCCCCTCTCCGGAGCCCCAAACGGGCTCCAGATCTGGCCTCCCGATGAAGAACAGGAGGTGGCGGCGGCTCCATCTCGTGAAACATGATAATTCTTCCTCTCCTATTTTTTTCTCCTCAAAAGTGAATTATAGGCTCGGAGATAGGGTCAGGGGGGTCACCAGGGGCCCACACACCACCTGGGCGCGCCCCAGGGGGGTGCCGAGGTGAAATCGAGTCCCAATTTTTCTCTAGTTTTTTTTATATATTAAACTTTTTTTTCGACGTCGTATGCAAAAGTTATGGCCGTTTTACATTTTTTTTTTCGTTTTTTTGCAAAATGTCAAAATTCATATTTCAAAATTTCTATACCAACTAGACACTAAAACCTAACTACATCTCAAAGGATTTTATTTTTTGAATATTTTATCATTTTCGTTTATTTTGTACAATGCTAAAAAAGGCGGTCCACCGGGGGGGGGGGGTACAGTTTGAGCTAAATGACCCTGAAATGGAAAAGCACTACAAATGAACTCTGAAAAGGTTGAAACTTGGCATGGTATCATCATTTCACCCACATAGCTTGTGCTAAAAAGTTGAGAGGGTTACGGCAAAAACTGGATGCACTTCGTGTACAAACGGGACCATCTCCTTCGAAGTAGCAAGGTTTCGGACGAAAACCCATCTGTTACAAAGGCATTTCATTTTTTTTAACTTATTTCAACTCCAGACTTTTTGTGCATTCAATATGCACCATTCAAAGCCACATCCTCAAATTTCAACCCTTTCTAACTTCATTTGCTATTTTTCATGCATTTAATGATTTTTTTTGAGCTAAATTACCCTGAATATGAAAAGCCCTACAAATGAACTCTGAAAAGGTTGAAACTTGGCATGGTATCATCATTTCACTCACATAGCATGTGCTACAAAGTTGAGAGGGTTACGACAAAAACTGGATGCACTTCGTGTACAAACTGGACCATCTCCTTCGAAGTATCAAGGTTTCGGACGAAAATCGTCTGTTACAAAGGCATTTCATTTTTTTAAATTAATCCAAAAATAACCAGATAAATCTTACTGTGACAACAATCTAACACGTGACTAGGAGCAAAAAGAATTAAATTAAAAACTATTTGTAAACTCAAGTTATTCACAATCTAGGGTTTGAATCAAATTTAAACAAATTCAAATTTAAACCATTCAAATTTGAAAACTAATGGCACAAACAGAACCTAGACAAAATTTTGAATCTAATGCAAAAATAATCACCCGAAAACATCAAATATCTTAAAAGATATAAGAAATTTAAAACAGAAACTAAAAACAGACAAGTAAAAAAAAATTAGAACCCCTTTAGTCCCGGTTGGAGACACCAACCGGGACTAAAGCCTCAACCCTTTAGTCCCGGTTGGTGTTACCAACCGAGACTAAAGGGGGGGCCTTTAGTCCCGGTTGGTGATACAAACCGGGACTAAAGGGGTTCGTGGGGGCCCCAGCCTGGCACAACCCCTTTAGTCCCGGTTCGTGTTACGAACCGGGACTAAAGGTCCGGAACGAACCGCGACTAATGATGTCCGTCCCGAACCGGGACTAATGGTCACATTAGTGCCGGTTCAAAACCAAACCGGGACTAATGCTTTGGACAAAAGGTCTGTTTTCTACTAGTGGGAGCCAAAGAATATTTGAAAGTATTAGCAGTTTAGTTGTCAATTCAACCACACCTGGAGACTAAATATCTGTAGCAAAGTGATTAGTAGCAAGATAATATGATAGTATGATAGCAAGTGACAAAAGTAGTGATAGTAACGGTAACAGTAAGAATAGAAGATTTGTAGCAAGTGTAACAGTAGCAGCAACAGTAGTAACTTAACAAGTATGAATAAGTCGAAACTCGTAGGCACTGGATCGGTGATGATGGGTATGTGTTGGATGATATCGATCATATAGCAGTTACAACCTAGGGCGACACAGAACTAGCTCCAGTTCGTCAATACAATGTAGGCATGCATTCCGTAAATAGTCATACGTGCTTATGGAAAAGAACTTGCATGACATCTTTTGTCCTACCCTCCCGTGGCAGCGGGGTCCATAAGTAAACTATGGGATATTAAGGCCTCCTTTTAATAGAGAACCGGAACAAAGCATTAACACATAGTGAATACATGAACTCCTCAAACTATGGTAATCACCGGAAAGAATCCCAGTTATTGTCACCCTGGGGGATGCGGATCATAACACATAGCAGGTGCATACAACTTGCAAGATCGGATCAAGAACACAAATATATTCATGAAAACATAAATGGTTCAGATCTGAAATCATAGCACTCGGGCCCTAGTGACAATCATTAAGCATAGCAAAGTCATAGCAACATCAATCTTAGAACATAGTGGATACTAGGGATCAAGCCCTACCAAAACTAACTCGATTACATGATCGATCTCATCCAACCCCTACACCGACCAGCGAGCCTACGAAGGAATTACTCACTCCCGGTGAGGGGCATCATGGAATTGGCGATGGAGAGAGGTTGGTGATGACGAAGATCGAAGATTCCCCCCTCCGGAGCACCAAACGGGCTCCAGATCTGACCTCCCGATGAAGAACAGGAGGTGGCGGCGGCTCTGTCTCATGAAACGTGATAATTCTTCCTCTCTTATTTTTTTCTTCGCAGATGTGATTTTATAGGCTTGGAGTTAGGGTCAGGAGGGCCACCAGGGGCCCACATGGCATTTGGGCATGCCCTAGGGGGGCGCCCAGGTGCCATGTGGCCACCTGGGACCCCCTCTCCAGTGGGTCTTGGCTCCATAATTCATCATATATTCCATAAAAAATACACAAAAAGTTTCATCGAGTTCTGAGAACTTTGATTTCTGCACAAAAACAACACCATGGCAATTCTGCTGAAAATAGCATCAGTCCATGTTAGTTCCATTCAAATCATGCAAATTAGATTCCAAAACAAGAGCAAAAGTGTTTGGGAAAGTAGATACGACGGAGACAAATCACCCGTGTAGTCCTCAAGGTCATCTGCTTAGTTGATGATCGTAATGCAGTTGTGGTGGCTGCCGGCGGCGGGTAAGAAGATCTGCGATGGCGAAAGACAGTCTGGAGGTGGGATCTCTACTGTGGTGGACGCTTACGTCATTGGAGCAGCTCAGCTGGGGTGGACGATGGCGCAGCAGGAGCAGGACAAACCACACAATGTTTTCTTTGACAGCTATCTGTAAGAGAAGTACTTCTGTGAGGGCTCATTTCAGTTGGAGGATTCTAACAACGTAGGGATAGGAAATACACATGAATAGGATACGAATGCACGTGCAAAACAGAGCATTTGCAAACACATGATTTCTGTCAATCTGGGTGTTTGGTTAACAGGAATTGGAAGATCACAGGAATGCAAAGAAGCATGGTAAAATTAAAGTAAACCACATGAAAATGTACAGTTATAATACAATTATGCTACTATCACTTAGTCTTGTTCTTCATGGATATGAATTTGAAAAGGAGGGCCAAGTGGATATTAAAATTCCTATGGTTTTTTTTCGAAAGAGAAACTAAAGGAAAAAATCCAACAGTTTTCCCTTGCTGCATTCCTTTGAACCAAATGCATTAATAGTAGGACCATATGAAACTTTCCAATTCCTATGTTTTTCCGCCACTTTTCCTTTCAACTACTGGCTATTCTAGTATGCAGGCTTGAACAGGCAAAAGCCTACACTCCAAAAATGTTTTTGTACTACTTCTACTACTTTGGGCCCAGGCCACTGCCCTGCTAGCTCAACTCCCAGGCCCATCTACACATGCACAGCTCCAACGCGCAGAAATGAATAATGATGGGTTTCGAGAGAGTCCATGAGGGATAGGTAACTTGCTTAGTACTACATCAGTGATTGTCATATAGGAGAAACTATTCGTATTTCTCATTACTACATGTGCTCAGTGGACAATATATATTACATGTAGAGTAAAAAATAATGCGACAAGTGTCCAACCTCTTTGGCGAAGCCATGTCGATCTCAGCATCATTGGGTTGGTCGCTGAGGATGATGCGGCTGATGTGGCTGTCGGTGGCGGGGAAGAAGATCTTAGGCGACAGGAGATGGAGCCGAGGGTAGTGCTCCGTTGTGATGGACGGTTTCGTTGTTGGAGCAGCTCCGGTGAGGTGTATGACGGCGAGGCTGAAGCAGGACAAGAGAGACAACGTTAACCTCAAGTGGTATTCTAATAGCATCGCCAATAGACGATGTAAAATACATCACGAAAATGTGCTACATGTAAAATACATCGGCCGGTCATCTCTGAACTTAACTGTCGAAACTGAATTTAATTATCGAAACTGAATTTAACTGTCGAAACTGAATATTACTGTCAAAACTGAACGCACTAGTAGCAGAATAGCAGTGCACTGATAGTTTTGGCCACTCGAGCACTAATGGCAGAGTAGCAGTGATCTAAATCGGTAGCCGCTACAGGAGGGAACGTCCTATGAGAGAGCAGCCGGGGCAGCTGGTCGTGCAACAGCAGCAGCGCCCAGAGCAGCAGCGCGTGCGAGAGCCGGGGCAGCTGGTCATGTAGCAGTAGCTCAGTAGCAGCAGCAGGAGCTCAAACGAGAGCGGGAGCTACTGCTCGTGCAGCAGCAGTGCGAGCAAGAGCAGCGCAGCAGTGCAAGCAAGAAGAAGAGCAAGAGCAGACCAGGCACGCTACCGAGAGCAAGAGCAGAGCAGCAGCACGAGCGAGAGCCGAAGTAGAAGCAGCAGCAGCAGCAGGACCAGCGAGAGCCGGAGCAGCAGCAGCAGCAGCTCCTGCTGATGTTGACGTCGCCGCCGAGGGAGCGACGCCATGGCAGAGAGACGCCATGGAGGAAGTGGCCGGCGACGCCGCCGGTCATGGAGCCGCGCCATGGCGGCTGGGGAACGGGCGCCGGTAGCACCGTGAGACCGAATCAAGAAGAAAATGCAGCGATTAGTGTAGAACCTCTTTGGTGGTGCCGATTAGGCCTCAACTTCATCCGAGGAATCGATGATGGTGCTGCTCTTCCGGCGGTGGAGTTGAAGACGGCGTTGTGGGGATATAGGTGGCGTGATAGACGCGGTGAACGTCGGAGCAGCTCCTTGGAGGTGGAGGACGGGGTGGCTGAACCGGCGGGACGACGAGATCAACAACAGATCCTCATCTGGTGCGGTGGATGAGCGACGTTGAGCTGTTGCGGTGGGCGGTGCCATCGAGGGAGAGGCTCTGGCTGGGCGGCGGTCGGGTGGAGGGAGGAGGAGGGTGTCGGGCTTCATGGGTTTTGGTGGCCACGGTGTACGAATGGGGGGTCGGAGGGGATGGGAGTGGGGAACCATGGCTTAGGGACGCGCTTGTCCGAAATGTGGGGTAAGTTACGAAAGTGCCCCACCCGTTTGAACCATCAACCATGGGACATCGAGGCGGGATTTTCGGCAGAGGGATAGAAGGGGAATTTAGCATGTCTGGGTGGCGCGACCGATTACGGAGGAGGAGGGAGTTTTCGCGCGCGTTGAAATTTCAGAATAACAAGGCGCGGGTTGATTTGGCGGGATATTCGCAGCACAATAGACAAAGAGATGCTAGCTTGAAATTTCGGAATAACAAGGCACAACTTTAAATTTTGTGTGAACCAGCTTAACATGTACAAAAAAAGGACAATTCGCACCACACTAGAGAGAGTCATGTCCCGTTTTACTATATTACTATAAATGCTATTCAAAAACAACAACAAAAACGAAAAAAATCAGGAGAACAAGCTTAACGTGTACAGTACCAAATCAATTTGCACTTCCCTTAACACTAAAAAACAATTCATACCGTATAGCATATGGACTAAATTTGAGTCCATTTTCCCCGTTTGAATGGGATTGTACTCGGGTTAGTTATGCCACCATCTAAATATTATCTTCACGACACATGACATGAATATAGGAGTAGTAAATTCACATTTAAATATGGACTACATGTACATACGATCTCAAATTCAAATATTTGTATCCATTTTATGTTGAATTCGAATCATAGTACATGTATGCCCTAGCTAGACGTTCTGAATCTAAACCATGTTTGATACTATGTATAATGTGTTTTAACACGCACAACACACACACACACACACACACACACCTTTTAGTTATGAGCTGCGAAAGCCACACATAATCTCCAATTTGAATAGTTTTGTCCATGCATGGATGCAATATGGCCAAACAATGCCTGCTATTGATATCTTACATTCAAATCAGTTTTGACCTTGTTCGATGTGTATACAGTATAGCATGCTCAATTCAAAACCACACCACGCATATCTCAATTATATTCATGCATGCATGGGTTGAAACATCATGATCTCTTATTCAAATATTTGAATTCAGGTTTACATCGATTATGACCTCACCGAGTCTTTTACACCCACATAGTCATCTTCTCTTTAAAGTTGTACCACTAACTTTCTCTCGTGCATGCATGCACACACACTCCCACTCGGCATTATGCATCGCACACACACAATATTTTTCTTCAGGTCGGTCTCCAATGCATGCACACACACATCCCCCTCTTCGGGCCAGTTCTTTTGGTGGCTTCTAGAATAAATTGGAATAAGTTGTCTCCTACCCAGCCTATTCAAGAAGCCCAACCAAATTTACCTTTTTAGAAGCCTAGTAGTTAAGGCTTGACTAGTAGGCTTCTAAAAATAAAATTTTGGTTGGGCTTCTCGAATAAGCTGGGTAGGGGGCAGCTTATTCTGAAAGCCCAAAAAAGCCAGCAAAAGAACTGGCCCTTCGTCAATTTGGACCTTCTTTATCTCTCACATGCATGCGCAACGATCGATATTCCTCTATGTGTGTATATATATAGCTAGGTCTTTCCTTGTTTTCCATAGAAACCGATCGATCTATATCTCTAGTCCGGTCTCGCCCTCTTTCCCACATACACATCGATCAATCTACCTCTCTAGATAGGACTGCATAGCTAATACACACTCATTATCTATCCATCGTCTCCCCTCTAATCATCTATGCCTTCCACTTCATCTCTCAGACGCGCGCACAGTGGCGGAGACATGGGGCCAGCAGGGCCGTGCCCCCCCTAACATCACTGTATTGAGGCTAAATATGCATGTGATCAGTAGATTAATTGCTGGTAAATTGGTTTAACCAGATGAATTGGCCCTCCCCAACAAGGATTAGCAATGCTTGGCCCCCTCTTTTTTTTTCATGGCTCTGCCATTGCGCGTGCCACCGCGCACGTTCTCGCCCCCCCTCTTTAAATATCGATCTTGCACTTGTACAATCCTTCGCAGTCTCCCTCCAGTTGTCCCCTCGCACCATCTTCCAGCACCCCCCTATCCCAATGCTTGTACGCTCGTAGATCTCCTCCACCTACTTGTCTCTATCGATATCTCGCGCAGACGACCCCTCCCCTCCCTTCTCGTATATCACCCCCATGCACATACATGTATGTATATAGGCCTCCCTTTCACACAAATTGCATTGACACGTATTCCCACTATATCCCCCCCACAGACACATAATTTCACGAATCTCCCATGATTTCTTGCACACACCATCTCTCCCTCTCACACAGACACAGACTACGTGTACGAAAGAGAATAGGTGTACGCACACACTCGTTCCCACATACAAACGCGCGGGTGCACGGTGGAGTACATTAATTTGTACAACAAATGTGCGTGTAGAAAGGCTTTAGATGATGTGGCACAGTGTCTCTCCTTTTTTCAGTCAGTATATTATGATTAAAATGACTTGGGGGCATCTATGTAGCCATGTGGCACATGTGGAGTTGTTGTTGCGACTTTCTTGTGTGGATTGATTACAGTGACGTGCTGCTAGTTCCAGAAGAATGTACTACTCCTCTCTCACACACACTGGTGGAGGGTGGAACACATTTTTCTATGAAGATCCACCCCATGTGATAGTGCGCGTGTAAACTCGTTCACTTAATGGATGGTCAATTAATATAGCGCATGCAAATTGAGTGGACGTGAGGGGGGGGGTAGTTGAGAATGACATTACTACTCATCGCATGCATGCGAGTATTTCGTTCTCTTCCACGTACAAACCAATCAAGTTATGTAAATATATTAGTCTCCCTTCATTAATTAGGAGTAATGGCTCGGCTGGCATCCCCAATACACTAAGCGTTTTCAGCTTTCTATTTCGTTCCCTTCCACGTACAAACCAATCAGCCCGCTTACCCTCCGTCCAGGTGTATAAGTCACTTTACGAAAATCAGGTTTTCCGAAAACACTTAGGCGCGGTGCATTAACTCCCACCTCGTTCCTTGTTTCTTGACATGAATAAAGGAATCAAGCAATACAAAACGTGGGGCGTGTATGTTTTTAATGACTTGAGACTACCTAGCACGACATTCAGTGGTCAGCTCATTGCATGCAATGGTATTAATTAACAAATAAACATTAAGTTCTCTCATTTTCCCCTTCACCCTGGTCGCAGTGCACAACGTAAGATGACTTAGGGCATCCACAATGTATGCCAATTTGCTAGTGCCAAATGATAAAATGGCTTTTGGCATCACTTTTCACATTGTGGGGGTAGTGCTAAATTAGGGAAAAGAAGGAACCGGCGCTTCCTCCAGCTCCGATGCCAAATTTTTCCACGGAATAAATAACATTCTTTCTCCCAGCTTCCAGCAAGAATCATGCATGGCTCATGGGATGGGTGACATCCAAGGAGAGAGAACACCAATTTTCTATCATGCTTTTACTTAATACTGGGCCCAATGTACATGAATTTGAAATTGCCTAAATTGGAGAAGGCCAGGAGGTCTGGCACCGGTGACAAATACTACTTGTGTGTCAGATTTGGCATCATCAACGTTGTGCATGCCCTAATACACCGGTACAGAGGGAGTGCCATTTTTTGTTGCATGTGCCTGCGTGGTGGACCGCAGAATTGAATGAAGCAATAGATGCTACCTCCCATGCAAAGGTTCTTAGATGAGGTGCTAAGTGTATTAAATGCCTTAACAACACAAGTCCATGATAACCCAGAAGTATAGGGGATCGCAACATTTTTCGAGGGTAGAGTATTCAACCCAAATTTATTGATCCGACACAAGGGGAGCCAAAAAAAACTAGGAAGTATTAGCAGTTGAGTTGTCAATTCAACCACACCTAGAGGGTAAATATCTACAGCAAAGTGATTAGTAGCAAAGTAGTTTGATAGTTTGATAGCGAGTAACCAAAGTAGCAATAGTAACAGTAACAGTAACAGTAGCAGATTTGCAGCAAGAGTAACAGTGGCAGTAACAATAGTAACTTAGCAAATATCAATATGTGGAAACTCGTAGGCACTGGATCGGTGATGATGGGTGTGTTGGATGATATCGATCATATAGCAGTTATAACGTAGGGCGACACAGAACTAGCTCCAGTTCGTCAATACAATGTAGGCATGTATTCCGTAAATAGTCATACGTGCTTCTGGAAAAGAACTTGCATGACATCTTTTGTCCTACCCTCCCGTGGCAGCGGGGTCCATAAGCAAACTAAGGGATATTCAGGCCTCCGTTTAATAGAGAACCGGAACAAAGCATTAACACATAGTGAATACATGAACTCCTCAAACTACGGTAATCACCGGAAAGAATCCCAGTTATTGTCACCCTGGGTTATGCGGATCATAACACATAGCAGGTGCATACAACTTGCAAGATCGGATCAAGAACACAAATATATTCATGAAATCATAAACGGTTCAGATCTGAAATCATGGCACTCGGGCCCTAGTGACAAGCATTAAGCATAGCAAAGTCATAGCAACATCAATCTCAGAACATAGTGGATACTAGGGATCAAGCCCTAACAAAACTAACTCGATTACATGATCGATCTCATCCAATCCCTGCACCGGCCAGCTAGCCTATGAATGAATTACTCACTCCCGGTGAGGAGCATCATGGAATTGGCGATGGAGAGAGGTTGGTGATGACAAAGATCGAAGATTCCCCTTTCCGGAGCCCCAAACGGGCTCCAGATCTGGCCTCCCGATGAAGAACAGGAGGTGGCGGCGGCTCCATCTCGTGAAACATGATAATTCTTCCTCTCCTATAATTTTCTCCGCAAAAGTGAATTATAGGCTCGGAGATAGGGTCAGGGCGGTCACCAGGGGCCCACACACCACCTGGGCGCGCCCCAGGGGGGGTGCCGAGGTGAAATCGAGTCCCAATTTTTCTCTAGTTTTTTTTATATATTAAACTTTTTTTTCGACGTCGTATGCAAAAGTTATGGCCGTTTTACATTTTGTTTTCATTTTTTTGCAAAAAAGGTCAAAATTCATATTTCAAAATTTCTATACCAACTAGACACTAAAACCTAACTACATCTCAAAGGATTTTATTTTTTGAAGATTTTATCATTTTCGTTTATTTTGTACAATGCTAAAAAAGGCGGTCCACGGGGGGGGGGCTACAGTTTGAGCTAAATGACCCTGAAATGGAAAAGCACTACAAATGAACTCTGAAAAGGTTGAAACTTGGTATGGTATCATCATTTCACCCACATAGCTTGTGCTAAAAAGTTGAGAGGGTTACGGCAAAAACTGGATGCACTTCGTGTACAAACTGGACCATCTCCTTCGAAGTTGCAAGGTTTCGGACGAAAACCCATCTGTTACGAAGGAATTTCATTTGTTTTAACTTATTTCAACTCCAGACTTTTTGTGCATTCAATATGCACCATTCAAAGCCACATCCTCAAATTTCAACCCTTTCTAACTTCATTTGCTATTTTTCATGCATTTAATGATTTTTTTTGAGCTAAATTACCCTGAAATTGAAAAGCCCTACAAATGAACTCTGAAAAGGATGAAACTTGGCATGGTATCATCATTTCACTCACATAGCATGTGCTACAAAGTTGAGAGGATTACGACAAAAACTGGATGCACTTCGTGTACAAACTGGACCATCTCCTTCGAATTATCAAGGTTTCGGACGAAAATCGTCTGTTACAAAGTCATTTCATTTTTTTAAATTATTCCAAAAATAACCAAATAAATTTTACTGTGACAACAATGTAACATGTGACTAGGAGCAAAAAGAATTAAATTAAAAACTATTTGTAAACTCAAGTTATTCACAATCTAGGGTTTGAAGCAAATTTGAACAAATTCAAATTTAAACCATTCAAATTTGAAAACTAATGGTACAAACAGAAGCTAGACAAAATTTTGAATCTAATGCAAAAATAATCACTCGAAAACATCAAATATCTTAAAAGATATAAGCAATTTAAAACAGAAACTAAAAACAGAAAAATAAAAAAAATTCAGAACCCCTTTAGTCCCGGTTGGAGACACCAACCGGGACTAAAGCCTCAACCCTTTAGTCCCGGTTGGTGTTACCAACCGGGACTAAAGGGGGGCCTTTAGTCCCGGTTGGTGATACAAACCGGGACTAAAGGGGTTCGTGGGGGCCCCAGCCTGGCACAACCCCTTTAGTCCCGGTTCGTGTTACGAACCGGGACTAAAGGTCCGGAACGAACCGCGACTAATGATGTCCATCCCGAACCAGGACTAATGGTCACATTAGTGCCGGTTCAAAACCAAACCGGGACTAATGCTTTGGACAAAAGGTCTGTTTTCTACTAGTGGGAGCCAAAGAATATTTGAAAGTATTATCAGTTGAGTTGTCAATTCAACCACACCTAGAGACTAAATATCTGTAGCAAAGTGATTAGTAGCAAGATAATATGATAGTATGATAGCAAGTGACAAAAGTAGCGATTATAGCGGTAACAGCAACAATAGAAGATTTGTAGCAAGTGTAACAGTAGCAGGAACAGTAGTAACTTAACAAGTATGAATAAGTCGAAACTCGTAGGCACTGGATCGGTGATGATGGGTATGTGTTGGATGATATCGATCATATAGCAGTTACAACCTAGGGCGACACAGAACTAGCTCCAGTTCGTCAATACAATGTAGGCATGCATTCCGTAAATAGTCATAAGTGCTTATGGAAAAGAACTTGCATGACATCTTTTGTCCTACCCTCCCGTGGCAGCGGGGTCCATAAGTAAACTAAGGGATATTAAGGCCTCCTTTTAATAGAGAACCGGAACAAAGCATTAACACATAGTGAATACATGAACTCCTCAAACTATGGTAATCACCGGAAAGAATCCCAGTTATTGTCATCCTGGGGGATGCGGATCATAACACATAGCAGGTGCATACAACTTGCAAGATCGGATCAAGAACACAAATATATTCATGAAAACATAAACGGTTCAGATCTGAAATCATAGCACTCGGGCCCTAGTGACAAGCATTAAGCATAGCAAAGTCATAGCAACATCAATCTTAGAACATAGTGGATACTAGGGATCAAGCCCTACCAAAACTAACTCGATTACATGATCGATCTCATCCAACCCCTACACCGACCAGCGAGCCTACGAAGGAATTACTCACTCCCGGTGAGGGGCATCATGGAATTGGCGATGGAGAGAGGTTGGTGATGACGAAGATCGAAGATTCCCCTCTTCGGAGCACCAAACGGGCTCTAGATCTGACCTCCCGATGAAGAACAGGAGGTGGCGGCGGCTCTGTCTCGTGAAACGCGATAATTCTTCCTCTCTTATTTTTTTCTTCGCAGATGTGATTTTATAGGCTTGGAGTTAGGGTCAGGAGGGCCACGAGGGGCCCACATGGCACTTGGGCGCGCCCCAGGGGGGCGCCCAGGTGCCATGTGGCCACCTGGGACCCCCTCTCCAGTGGGTCTTGGCTCCATAATTCATCATATATTCCATAAAAAATCCACAAAAAGTTTCATTCAGTTCTGAGAACTTTGATTTCTGCACAAAAACAACACCATGGCAATTCTGCTGAAAACAGCGTCAGTCCATGTTAGTTCCATTCAAATCATGCAAATTAGAGTCCAAAACAAGAGCAAAAGTGTTTGGAAAAGTAGATACGACGGAGACAAATCACCCGTGTAGTCCTCAAGGTCATCTGCTTAGTTGATGATCATAATGCAGTTGTGGTGGCTGCCGGCGGCGGGTAAGAAGATCTGTGACGGCGAAAGACAGTCTGGAGGTGGGATCTCTACTGTGGTGGACCCTTATGTCATTGGAGCAGCTCAGCTGGGGTGGACAATGGCACAGCAGGAGCAGGACAACCCACACAATGTTTTCTTTGACAGCTATCTGTAACAGAAGTACTTCTGTGAGGGCTCATTTCAGTTGGAGGATTCTAACAACGTAGGGATAGGAAATACACAAGAATAGGATACGAATGCACGTGCAAAACAGAGCATTTGCAAACACAGGATTTCTATCAATCTGGGTGTTTGGTTAACAGGAATTGGAAGATCACATGAATGCAAAGAAGCATGGTAAAATTAAAGTAAACCACATGAAAATGTACAGTTATAATACAATTATGCTACAATCACTTAGTCTTGTTCTTCATGGATATGAATTTGAAAAGGAGGGTCAAGTGGATATTAAAATTCCTATGGTTTTTTTTCGAAAGAGAAACTAAAGGAAAAAATCCAACAGTTTTCCCTTGCTCCATTCCTTTGAACCAAATGCATTAATAGTAGGACCATATGAAACTTTCCAATTCCTATGTTTTTCCGCCACTTTTCCTTTCAACTACTGGCAATTCTAGTATGCAGGCTTGAACGGGCAAAAGCCTACACTCCGAAAATGTTTTTGTACTACTTCTACTACTTTGGGCCCAGGCCACTGCCCTGCTAGCTCAACTCCCAGGCCCATCTACACATGCACAGCTCCAATGCGCAGAAATAAATAATGATGGGTTTCGAGAGAGTCCATGAGGGATAGGTAACTTGCTTAGTACTACATCAGTGATTGTCATATAGGAGAAACTATTCATATTTCTCATTACTACATGTGCTCAGTGGACAATATATATTACATGTTCAGTAAACAAATAATGCGACAGGTGTACAACCTCTTTGGCGAAGCCATGTCGATCTCAGCATCATTGGGTTGGTCGCTGAGGATGCTGCGGCTGATGTGGCTGTCGGAGGCAGGGAAGAAGATCTTAGGCGACTGGAGATGGAGCCGAGGGTACTGCTCCACTGTGATGGACGGTTTCGTTGTTGGAGCAGCTCCGGTGAGGTGTATGACGGCAAGGCTGAAGCAGGACAAGAGAGACAACGTTAACCTCAAGTGGTATTCTAATAGCATCGCCAATAGACGATGTAAAATACATCACGAAAATGTGCTACATGTAAAATACATCGGCCGGTCATCTCTGAACTTAACTGTCGAAACTGAATTTAATTATCGAAACTAAATTTAACTGTCGAAACTGAATATTACTGTCAAAACTGAACACACTAGTAGTAGAATAGTAGTGCACTAATAGTTTTGGCTGCTCGAGCACTAATGGCAATGTAGCAGTGATCTAAATCGGTAGCCGCTACAGGAGGGAACATCCTATGAGAGAGCAGACGGGGCAGCTGGTCGTGCAACAGCAGCAGCGCCCAGAGCAGCAGCGCGTGCGAGAGCCGGGGCAGCTGGTCATGTAGCAATAGCTCAGTAGCAGCAGCAGGAGCTCGAACGAGAGCCGGAGCTACTGCTCGTGCATTAGCAGTGCGAGCAAGAGCAGCGCAGCAGTGCAAGCAAGAAGAAGGACAAGAGCAAACCAGGCACGCTACCGAGAGCAAGAGCAGAGTAGCAGCACGAGCGAGAGCCGAAGCAGAAGCAGCAGCAGCAGCAGGACCTGCGAGAGCCGGAGCAGCAGCAGCAGCAACTCCTGCTGATGTTGACGTCGCCGCCGAGGGAGCGACGCCATGGCAGAGTGACGCCATGGATTAAGTGGCCGGCGACGCCGCCGGTCATGGAGCCGCGCCATGGCGGCTGGGGAACGGGCGCCGGCAGCACCGTGAGACCGAATCAAGAAGAAAATGCAGCGATTAGTGTAGAACCTCTTTGGTGGTGCCGATTAGGCCTCAACTTCATCCGAGGAATCGATGATGGTGCTGCTCTTCCGGTGGTGGAGTTGAAGACGGCATTGTGGGGATGGAGGTGGCGTGATAGACGCGGTGAACGTCGGAGCAGCTCCTTGGAGGTGGAGGATGGGGTGGCTGAACCGGCGGGACGATGAGATCGACAACGGATCCTCATCCGGTGCGGTGGCTGAGCGACGTTGAGCTGTTGCGGTATACGGTGCCATCGAGGGAGAGGCTCCGGCTGGGCAGCGGTCAGGTGGAGGGAGGAGGAGGGTGTCGGGCTTCATGGGTTTTGGCGGCCACGGTGTACGAATGGGGGGTCGGAGGGGATGGGAGTGGGGAACCATGGCTTAGGGACGCGCTTGTCTGAAATGTGGGGTAAGTTACGAAAGTGCCCTACCCGTTTGAACCATCAACCGTGGGACATCGAGGCGGGATTTTCGGTGGAGGGATAGAAGGGGAATTTCACGTGTCTGGGTGGCGCGACCGATTACGGAGGAGGAGGGAGTTTTCGCGCGCGTTGAAATTTCGGAATAACAAGGCGCAGGTTGATTTGGCGGGATATTCGCAGCACAATAGACAAAGAGATGCTAGCTTGAAATTTCGGAATAACAAGGCACAACTTTAAATTTTGGGAGAACAAGCTTAACGTTTACAAAAAAAGGACAATTCGCACCACACTAGAGAGAGTCATGTCCCGTTTTACTATATTACTATAAATGCTATTCAAAAACAACAACAAAAACTAAAAAAATCAGGAGAACAAGCTTAACGTGTACAGTACCAAATCAATTTGCACTTCCCTTAACACTAAAAAACAATTCGTACCGTATAGCATATGGACTAAATTTGAGTCCATTTTCCCCGTTTGAATGGGATTGTACTCGGGTTGGTTATGCCACCATCTAAATATTATCTTCACGACACATGACATGAATATAGGAGTAGTAAATTCACATTTAAATATGGACTACATGTACATACGATCTCAAATTCAAATATTTGTATCCATTTTATGTTGAATTCGAATCATAGTACATGTATGCCCTAGCTAGACGTTCTGAATCTAAACCATGTTTGATACTATGTATAATGTGTTTTAACACGCACAACACACACACACACACCTTTTAGTTATGAGCTGCGAAAGCCACACATAATCTCCAATTTGAATAGTTTTGTCCATGCATGGATGCAATGTGGCCAAACAATGCCTGCTATCGGTATCTCACATTCAAATCAGTTTTGACCTTGTTCGATGTGTATACAGTATAGCATGCTCGATTCAAAACCACACCACGCATATCTCAATTATATTCATGCATGCATGGGTTGAAACATCATGATCTCTTATTCAAATATTTGAATTCACGTTTACATCGATTATGACCTCACCGAGTCTTTTACACCCACACAGTCATCTTCTCTTTATAGTTGTACCACTAACTTTCTCTCGTGCATGCATGCACACACACTCCCACTCGGCATTATGCATCGCACACACACAATATTTTTCTTCAGGTCGGTCTCCAATGCATGCACACACACATCCCCCTCTTCGGGCCAGTTCTTTTGGTGGCTTCTAGAATAAATTGGAATAAGTTGTCTCCTACCCAGCCTATTCAAGAAGCCCAACCAAATTTACCTTTTTAGAAGCCTAGTAGTTAAGGCTTGACTAGTAGGCTTCTAAAAATAAAATTTTGGTTGGGCTTCTAGAATAAGCTGGGTAGGGGGCAGCTTATTCTGAAAGCCCAAAAAAGCCAGCAAAAGAACTGGCCCTTCGTCACTTTGGACCTTCTTTATCTCTCACATGCATGCGCAACGATCGATATTCCTCTATGTGTGTATATATATAGCTAGGTCTTTCCTTGTTTTCCATAGAAACCGATCGATCTATATCTCTAGTCCGGTCTCGCCCTCTTTCCCACATACACATCGATCAATCTACCTCTCTAGATAGGACTGCATAGCTAATACACACTCATTATCTATCCATCGTCTCCCCTCTAATCATCTATGCCTTCCACTTCATCTCTCAGACGCGCGCACAGTGGCGGAGACATGGGCCCAGTAGGGCCGTGCCCCCCCTAACATCACTGTATTGAGGCTAAATATGCATGTGATCAGTAGATTAATTGCTGGTAAATTGGTTTAACCTGATGAATTGGCCCTCCCCAACAAGGATTAGCAATGCTTGGCCCCCTCTTTTTTTTCATGGCTCTGCCACTGCGCGTGCCACCGTGCACGTTCTCGCCCCCTCTCTTTAAATATCGATCTTGCACTTGTACAATCCTTCGCAGTCTCCCTTCAGTTGTCCCCTCGCACCATCTTCCAGCACCCCCCTATCCCAATGCTTGTACGCTCGTAGATCTCCTCCATCTACTTGTCTCTATCGATATCTCGCGCAGACGACCCCTCCCCTCCCTTCTCGTATATCACCCCCATGCACATACATGTATGTATATAGGCCTCTCTTTCACACAAATTGCATTGACACGTATTCCCACTATATCCCCCCCCCACACACACATAAATTCACGAATCTCCCATGATTTCTTGCACACACCATCTCTCCCTCTCACACACACACAGACTACGTGTACGAAAGAGAATAGGTGAACGCACACACTCGTTCCCACATAAAAACGCTCGGGTGCACGGTGGAGTACATTAATTTGTACAACAAATGTGCGTGTAGAAAGGCTTTAGATGATGTGGCACAGTGTCTCTCCTTTTTTCAGTGAGTATATTATGATTAAAATGACTTGGGGGCACCTATGTAGCCACGTGGCACATGTGGAGTTGTTGTTGCGACCTTCTTGTGTGGATTGATTACAGTGACGTGCTGCTGGTTCCAGAAGAATGAACTACTCCTCTCTCACACACACTGGTGGAGTACGTGCACGAAGAGAAGAAGTGCACGCGGGCACTCATTCCCTCGCACGCACACGCGGGTACATGGTGGAGGGTGGAACACATTTTTCTACGAATATCCACCCCATGTGATAGTGCGCGTGTAAACTCGTTCACTTAATGGATGGTCAATTAATATAGCGCATGCAAATTGAGTGGACGTGAGGGGGGGAGTAGTTGAGAATGACATTACTACTCATCGCATGCATGCGAGTATTTCGTTCCCTTCCACGTACAAACCAATCAAGTTATGTAAATATATTAGTCTCCCTTCATTAATTAGGACTAATGGCTCGGCTGGCATCCCCAATACGCTAAGCGTTTTTAGTTTTCTATTTCGTTCCCTTCCACATACAAACCAATCAGCCCGCTTACCCTCCGTCCAGGTGTATAAGTCACTTTACGAAAATCAGGTTTTCCGAAAACACTTAGGAGCGGTGCATTAACTCCCACCTCGTTCCTTGTTTCCTGACATGAATAAAGGAATCAACCAATACAAAACGTGGGGCGTGTATGTCTTTAATGACTTGAGACTACCTAGCACGACATTCAGTGGTCAGTTCATTGCATGCAATGGTATTAATTAACAAATAAACATTAAGTTCTCTCGTTTTCCCCTTCACCTTGGTCGCAGTGCACAACGTAAGATGACTTAGGGCATCCACAATGTATGCCAATTTGCTAGTGCCAAATGATAAAATGGCTTTTGGCATCACTTTTCACACTGTGGGGGTAGTGCTAAATTAGGGAAAGGAAGGAACCGGCACTTCCTCCAGCTCCGATGCCAAATTTTTCCATGGAATAAATAACATTCTTTCTCCCAGCTTCCAGCAAGAATCATGCATGGCTCATGGGATGGGTGACATGCAAGGAGAGAGAACACCAATTTTCTATCATGCTTTTACTTAATACTGGGCCCCAATGTAGATGAATTTGAAATTGCCTAAATTGGAGAAGGCCAGGAGGTCTGGCACCGGTGACAAATACTACTTGTGTGTCAGATTTGGCATCATCAATGTTGTGGATGCCCTAATGCACCGGTACGGAGGGAGTGCCATTTTTTGTTGCATGTGCATGCGTGGTGGACCATAGAATTGGATGAAGCAATAGATGCTACCTCCCATGCAAAGGTTCTTAGATGAGGTGCTAAGTGTATTAAATGCCTTAACAACACAACTCCATGATAACCCACAAGTATAGGGGATCGCAACATTTTTCGAGGGTAGAGTATTCAACCCAAATTTATTGATTCGACACAAGGGGAGCCAAAAAATACTTGGAAGTATTAGCAGTTGAGTTGTCAATTCAACCACACCTAGAGGGTAAATATCTACAGCAAAGTGATTAGTAGCAAAGTACTTTGATAGTTTGATAGCGAGTAACCAAAGTAGCAATAGTAACAGTAACAGTAACAGTAGCCGATTTGCAGCAAGAGTAACAGTGGCAGCAACAATAGTAACTTAGCAAATATCAATATGTTGAAACTCGTAGGCACTGGATCGGTGATGATGGGTGTGTTGGATGATATCGATCATATAGCAGTTATAACGTAGGGCGACACATAACTAGCTCCAGTTCGTCAATACAATGTAGGCATGTATTCTGTAAATAGTCATACGTGCTTACGGAAAGAACTTGCATGACATCTTTTGTCCTACCCTCCCGTGGCAGCGGGGTCCATAAGGAAACTAAGGGATATTAAGGCCTCCGTTTAATAGAGAACCGGAACAAAGCATTAACACATAGTGAATACATGAACTCCTCAAACTACGGTAATCACTGGAAAGAATCCCAGTTATTGTCACCCTGGGGTATGCGGATCATAACACATAGCAGGTGCATACAACTTGCAAGATCGGATCAAGAACACAAATATATTCATGAAATCATAAACGGTTCAGATCTGAAATCATGGCACTCGGGCCCTAGTGACAAGCATTAAGCATAGCAAAGTCATAGCAACATCAATCTCAGAACATAGTGGATACTAGGGATCAAGCCCTAACAAAACTAACTCGATTACATGATCAATCTCATCCAATCCCTGCACCGGTCAGCTAGCCTACGAAGGAATTACTCACTCCCAGTGAGGAGCATCATGGAATTGGCGATGGAGAGAGGTTGGTGATGACAAAGATCAAAGATTCCCCTCTCCGGAGCCCCAAACGGGCTCCAGATCTGGCCTCCCGATGAAGAACAGGAGGTGGCGGCGGCTCCATCTCGTGAAACATGATAATTCTTCCTCTCCTATTTTTTTCTCCGCAAAAGTGAATTATAGGCTCGGAGATAGGGTCAGGGGGGTCACCAGGGGCCCACACACCACCTGGGCGCGCCCCAGCGGGGGTGCCGAGGTGAAATCAAGTCCCAATTTTTCTCTAGTGTTTTTTTATATATTAAACTTTTTTTCGATGTCGTATGCAAAAGTTATGGCCGTTTTACATTTTTTTTTGTTTTTTTGCAAAAAAGGTCAAAATTCATATTTCAAAATTTCTTTACTAACTAGACACTAAAACCTACCTACATCTCAAAGGATTTTATTTTTTGAAGATTTTATCATTTTCGTTTATTTTGTACAATGCTAAAAAAGGCGGTCCACTGGGGGGGTACAGTTTGAGCTAAATGACCCTGAAATGGAAAAGCACTACAAATGAACTCTGAAAAGGTTGAAACTTGGCATGGTATCATCATTTCACCCACATAGCTTGTGCTAAAAAGTTGAGAGGGTTACGGCAAAAATTGGATGCACTTCGTGTACAAACTGGACCATCTCCTTCGAAGTAGCAAGGTTTCGGACGAAAACCCATCTGTTACAAAGGCATTTCATTTTTTTTTAATTTATTTCAACTCCAGACTTTTTGTGCATTCAATATGCACCATTCAAAGCCACATCCTCAAATTTCAACCCTTTCTAACTTCATTTGCTATTTTTCATGCATTTAATGATTTTTTTGAGCTAAATTACCCTGAAATTGAAAAGCCCTACAAATGAACTCTGAAAAGGTTGAAACTTGGCATGGTATCATCATTTCACTCACATAGCATGTGCTACAAAGTTGAGAGGGTTACGACAAAAACTGGATGCACTTCGTGTACAAACTGGACCATCTCCTTCAAAGTATCAAGCTTTCGGACGAAAATCGTCTGTTACAAAGGCATTTCATTTTTTTAAATTATTCCAAAAATTAACAAATAAATCTTACTGTGACAACAATCTAACACGTGACTTGGAGCAAAAAGAATTAAATTAAAAACTATTTGTAAACTCAAGTTATTCAGAATCTAGGGTTTGAAGAAATTTGAACAAATTCAAATTTAAGCCATTCAAATATGAAAACAAATGGCACAAACAGAAACTAGACAAAATTTTGAATCTAATTCAAAAAGAATCACTCGAAAACATCAAATATCTTAAAAGATATAAGCAATTTAAAACAGAAACTAAAAACAGAAAAATAAAAAAAATTCAGAACCCCTTTAGTCCCGGTTGGTGTTTCCAACCGGGACTAAAGGTCCAACCTTTAGTCCCGGTTGGAGACACCAACCGGGACTAAAGCCTCAACCCTTTAGTCCCGGTTGGTGTTACCAACCGGGACTAAAGGGGGGGCCTTTAGTCCCGGTTGGTGATACAAACCGGGACTTAAGAGGTTCGTGGGGGCCCCAGCCTGGCACAACCCCTTTAGTCCCGGGTCGTGTTACGAACCGGGACTAAAGGTCCGGAACGAACCGCGTCTAATGATGTCCGTCCCGAACCGGGACTAATGGTCACATTAGTGCCGGTTCAAAACCAAACCGAGACTAATGCTTTGGAGAAAAGGTCTGCTTTCTACTAGTGGGAGCCAAAGAATATTTGAAAGTATTAGCAGTTGAGTTGTCAATTCAACCACACCTGGAGACTAAATATCTATAGCAAAGTGATTAGTAGCAAGATAATATGATAGTATGATAGCAAGTGACAAAAGTAGTGATAGTAACGGTAAAAGTAACAATAGAAGATTTGTAGCAAGTGTAACAGTAGCAGCAACAGTAGTAACTTAACAAGTATGAATAAGTCGAAACTCATAGGCACTGGATCGGTGATGATGGGTATGTGTTGGATGATATCGATCATATAGCAGTTACAACCTAGGGCGACACAGAACTAGCTCCAGTTCATCAATACAATGTAGGCATGCATTCCGTAAATAGTCATACGTGCTTATGGAAAAGAACTTACATGACATCTTTTGTCCTACCCTCCCGTGGCAGCGGGGTCCATAAGTAAACTAAGGGATATTAAGGCCTCCTTTTAATAGAGAACCGGAACAAAGCATTAACACATAGTGAATACATGAACTCCTCAAACTATGGTAATCACCGGAAAGAATCCCAGTTATTGTCACCCTGGGGGATGCGGATCATAACACATAGCAGGTGCATACAACTTGCAAGATCGGATCAAGAACACAAATATATTCATGAAAACATAAGCGGTTCAGATCTGAAATCATAGCACTCGGGCCCTAGTGACAAGCATTAAGCATAGCAAAGTCATAGCAACATCAATCTTAGAACATAGTGGATACTAGGGATCAAGCCCTACCAAAACTAACTCGATTACATGATCGATCTCATCCAACCCCTACACCGACCAGCGAGCCTACGAAGGAATTACTCACTCCCGGTGAGGGGCATCATGGAATTGGCGATGGAGAGAGGTTGGTGATGACGAAGATCGAAGATTCCCCTCTCCGGAGCACCAAACGGGCTCCAGATCTGACCTCCCGATGAAGAACAGGAGGTGGCGGCGGCTCTGTCTCATGAAACGCGATAATTCTTCCTCTCTTATTTTTTTCTTCGCAGATGTGATTTTATAGGCTTGGAGTTAGGGTCAGGAGGGCCACCAGGGGCCCACATGGCACTTGGGCGCGCCCCAGGGGGGCGCCCAGGTGCCATGTGGCCTCCTGGGACCCCCTCTCCAGTGGGTCTTGGCTCCATAATTCATCATATATTCCATAAAAAATCCACAAAAAGTTTCATCCAGTTCTGAGAACTTTGATTTCTGCACAAAAACAACACCATGGCAATTCTGCTGAAAACAGCATCAGTCCATGTTAGTTCCATTCAAATCATGCAAATTAGAGTCCAAAACAAGAGCAAAAGTGTTTGGAAAAGTAGATACGACGGAGAGAAATCACCCGTGTAGTCCTCAAGGTCATCTGCTTAGTTGATGATCGTAATGCAGTTGTGGTGGCTACCGGCGGTGGGTAAGAAGATCTGCGACGGCGAAAGACAGTCTAGAGGTGGGATCTCTACTGTGGTGGACGCTTACGTCATTGGAGCAGCTCAGCTGGGGTGGACGATGGTGCAGCAGGAGCAGGACAAACCACACAACGTTTTCTTTGACAGCTATCTGTAACAGAAGTACTTCTGTGAGGGCTCATTTCAGTTGGAGGATTCTAACAACGTAGGGATAGGAAATACACATGAATAGGATACGAATGCACGTGCAAAACAGAACATTTGCAAACACTGGATTTCTGTCAATCTGGGTGTTTGGTTAACAGGAATTGGAAGATCACAGGAATGCAAAGAAGCATGGTAAAATTAAAGTAAACCACATGAAAATGTACAGTTATAATACAATTATGCTACTATCACTTAGTCTTGTTCTTCATGGATATGAATTTGAAAAGGAGGGCCAAGTGGATATTAAAATTCCTATGGTTTTTTTTCGAAAGAGAAACTAAAGGAAAAAATCCAACAGTTTTCCCTTGCTCCATTCCTTTGAACCAAATGCATTAATAGTAGGACCATATGAAACTTTCCAATTCCTATGTTTTTCCACCACTTTTCCTTTCAACTACTGGCAATTCTAGTATGCAGGCTTGAACAGGCAAAAGCCTACACTCCAAAAATGATTTTGTACTACTTCTACTACTTTGGGCCCAAGCCACTGCCCTGCTAGCTCAACTCCCAGGCCCATCTACACATGCACAGCTCCAACGCGCAGAAATAAATAATGATGGGTTTCTAGAGAGTCCATGAGGGATAGGTAACTTGCTTAGTACTACATCAGTGATTGTCATATAGGAGAAACTATTCGTATTTCTCATTACTACATGTGCTCAGTGGACAATATATATTACATGTAGAGTAAAAAAATAATGCGACAAGTGTACAACCTGTTTGGCGAAGCCATGTCGATCTCAGCATCATTGGGTTGGTCGCTGAGGATGCTGCGGCTGATGTGGCAATCGGAGGCGGGGAAGAAGATCTTAGGCGACTGGAGATGGAGCCGAGGGTACTGCTCCGCTGTGATGGATGGTTTCGTTGTTGGAGCAGCTCCAGTGAGGTGTATGACGGCGAGGCTGAAGCAGGACAAGAGAGACAACGTTAACCTCAAGTGGTATTCTAATAGCATCGCTAATAGACGATGTAAAATACATCACGAAAATGTGCTACATGTAAAATACATCGGCCGGTCATCTCTGAACTTAACTGTCGAAACTGAATTTAATTATCGAAACTGAATTTAACTGTCGAAACTAAATATTACTGTCAAAACTGAACGCACTAGTAGCAGAATAGCAGTGCACTGATAGTTTTGGCCGCTCGAGCACTAATGGCAGAGTAACAGTGATCTAAATCGGTAGCCGCTACAGGAGGGAACGTCCTACGAGAGAGCAGCCGGGGCAGCTGGTCGTGCAATAGCAGCAGCGCCCAGAGCAGCAGCGAGTGCGAGAGCCGGGGCAGCTGGTCATGTAGCAGTAGCTCAGTAGCAGCAGCAGGAGCTCGAACGAGAGCCGGAGCTACTGCTCATGCAGCAGCAGTGCGAGCAAGAGCAGCGCAGCAGTGCAAGCAAGAAGAAGAGCAAGAGCAGACCAGGCATGCTACCGAGAGCATGAGCAGAGCAGCAGCACGAGCGAGAGCCGAAGCAGCAGCAGCAGGACCAGCGAGAGCCGGAGCAGCAGCAGCAGCAGCTCCTGCTGATGTTGACGTCGCCGCCGAGGGAGCGACGCCATGGCAGAGAGACGCCATGGAGGAAGTGGCCGGCGACTCCGCCGGTCATGGAGCCGCGCCATGGCGGCTGGGGAACGGGCGCCGGCAGCACCGTGAGACCGAATCAAGAAGAAAATGCAGCGATTAGTGTAGAACCTCTTTGGTGGTGCCGATTAGGCCTCAACTTCATCCGAGGAATCGATGATGGTGCTGCTCTTCCGGTGGTGGAGTTGAAGACGGCATTGTGGGGTTGGAGGTGGCGTGATAGACGCGGTGAACGTCGGCGCAGCTCCTTGGAGGTGGAGGACGGGGTGGCTGAACCGGCGGGACGACGAGATCAACAACGGATCCTCATCCGGTGCGGTGGATGCGCGACGTTGAGCTGTTGCGGTGGACGGTGCCATCGAGGGAGAGGCTCTGGCTGGGCGGCGGTCGGGTGGAGGGAGGAGGAGGGTGTCGGGCTTCATGGGTTTTGGCGGCCACGGTGTACGAATGGGGGGTCGGAGGGGATGGGAGTGGGGAACCACGGCTTAGGGACGCGCTTGTCCGAAATGTGGGGTAAGTTACGAAAGTTCCCTACCCGTTTGAATCATCAACCATGGGACATCGAGGCGGGATTTTCGGCGGAGGGATAGAAGGGGAATTTCGCGTGTCGAGGTGGCGCGACCGATTACGGAGGAGGAGGGAGTTTTCGCGCGCGTTGAAATTTCGGAATAACAAGGCGCGGGTTGATTTGGCGGGATATTCGCAGCACAATAGACAAAGAGATGCTAGCTTGAAATTTCGGAATAACAAGGCACAGCTTTAAATTTTGGGAGAACAAGCTTAACGTGCACAAAAAAGGACAATTCGCACCACACTAGAGAGAGTCATGTCCCGATTTACTATATTACTATAAATGCTATTCAAAAACAACAACAAAAACTAAAAAAATCAGGAGAACAAGCTTAACGTGTACAGTACCAAATCAATTTGCACTTCCCTTAACACTAAAAAACAATTCGTACCGTATAGCATATGGACTAAATTTGAGTCCATTTTCCCCGTTTGAATGGGATTGTACTCGGGTTAGTTATGCCACCATCTAAATATTATCTTCACGACACATGACATGAATATAGGAGTAGTAAATTCACATTTAAATATGGACTACATGTACATACGATCTCAAATTCAAATATTTGTATCCATTTTATGTTGAATTCGAATCATAGTACATGTATGCCCTAGCTAGACGTTCTTAATCTAAACCATGTTTGATACTATGTATAATGTGTTTTAACACGCACAACACACACACACACACACCTTTTAGTTATGAGCTGCGAAAGCCACACATAATCTCCAATTTGAATAGTTTTGTCCATGCATGGATGCAATGTGGCCAAACAATGCCTGCTATCGGTATCTCACATTCAAATCAGTTTTGACCTTGTTCGATGTGTATACAGTATAGCATGCTCGATTCAAAACCACACCACGCATATCTCAATTATATTCATGCATGCATGGGTTGAAACATCATGATCTCTTATTCAAATATTTGAATTCACGTTTACATCGATTATGACCTCACCGAGTCTTTTACACCCACACAGTCATCTTCTCTTTATAGTTGTACCACTAACTTTCTCTCGTGCATGCATGCACACACACTCCCACTCGCCATTATGCATCGCACACACACAATATTTTTCTTCAGGTCGGTCTCCAATGCATGCACACACACATCCCCCTCTTCGGGCCAGTTCTTTTGGTGGCTTCTAGAATAAATTGGAATAAGTTGTCTCCTACCCAGCCTATTCAAGAAGCCCAACCAAATTTACCTTTTTAGAAGCCTAGTAGTAAAGGCTTGACTAGTAGGCTTCTAAAAATAAAATTTTGCTTGGGCTTCTAGAATAAGCTGGGTAGGGGGCAGCTTATTCTGAAAGCCCAAAAAAGCCAGCAAAAGAACTGGCCCTTCGTCACTTTGGACCTTCTTTATCTCTCACTGCATGCGCAACGATCGATATTCCTCTATGTGTGTATATATATAGCTAGGTCTTTCCTTGTTTTCCATAGAAACCGATCGATCTATATCTCTAGTCCGGTCTCGCCCTCTTTCCCACATACACATCGATCAATCTACCTCTCTAGATAGGACTGCATAGCTAATACACACTCATTATCTATCCATCGTCTCCCCTCTAATCATCTATGCCTTCCACTTCATCTCTCAGACGCGCGCACAGTGGCGGAGACATGGGGCCAGCAGGGCCGTGCCCCCCCTAACATCACTGTATTGAGGCTAAATATGCGTGTGATCAGTAGATTAATTGCTGGTAAATTGGTTTAACCTGATGAATTGGCCCTCCCCAACAAGGATTAGCAATGCTTGGCCCCCTCTTTTTTTTTCATGGCTCTGCCACTGCGCGTGCCACCGTGCACGTTCTCGCCCCCGCTCTTTAAATATCGATCTTGCACTTGTACAATCCTTCGCTGTCACCCTCCAGTTGTCCCCTCGCACCATCTTCCAGCACCCCCCTATCCCATTGCTTGTACGCTCGTAGATCTCCTCCATCTACTTGTCTCTATCGATATCTCGCGCAGACGACCCCTCCCCTCCCTTCTCGTATATCACCCCCATGCACATACATGTATGTATATAGGCCTCTCTTTCACACAAATTGCATTGACACGTATTCCCACTATATCCCCCCCACACACACATAAATTCACGAATCTCCCATGATTTCTTGCACACACTATCTCTCCCTCTCACACACACACAGACTACGTGTACGAAAGAGAATAGGTGAACGCACACACTCGTTCCCACATACAAACGCGCGGGTGCACGGTGGAGTACATTAATTTGTACAACAAATGTGCGTGTAGAAAGGCTTTAAATGATGTGGCACAGTGTCTCTCCTTCTTTCAGTGAGTATATTATGATTAAAATGACTTGGGGGCATCTATGTAGCCACGTGGCACATGTGGAGTTGTTGTTGCGACCTTCTTGTGTGGATTGATTACAGTGACGTGCTGCTGGTTCCAGAAGAATGTACTACTCCTCTCTCACACACACTGGTGGAGTACGTGCACGAAGAGAAGAAGTGCACGCGGGCACTCATTCCTTCGCACGCACACGCGGGTACATGGTGGAGGGTGGAACACATTTTTCTACGAAGATCCACCCCATGTGATAGTGTGCGTGTAAACTCGTTCACTTAATGGATGGTCAATTAATATAGCGCATGCAAATTGAGTGGACGTGAGGGGGGGAGTAGTTGAGAATGACATTACTACTCATCGCATGCATGCGAGTATTTCGTTCCCTTCCACGTACAAACCAATCAAGTTATGTAAATATATTAGTCTCCCTTCATTAATTAGGACTAATGGCTCGGCTGGCATCCCCAATACACTAAGCGTTTTCAGTTTTCTATTTCGTTCCCTTCCACGTACAAACCAATCAGCCCGCTTACCCTCCGTCCAGGTGTATAAGTCACTTTACGAAAATCAGGTTTTCCGAAAACACTTAGGAGCGGTGCATTAACTCCCACCTCGTTCCTTGTTTCTTGACATGAATAAAGGAATCAACCAATACAAAACGTGGGGCGTGTATGTTTTTAATGACTTGAGACTACCTAGCACGACATTCAGTGGTCACTTCATTGCATGCAATGGTATTAATTAACAAATAAACATTAAGTTCTCTCATTTTCCCCTTCACCCTGGTCGCAGTGCACAACGTAAGATGACTTAGGGCATCCACAATGTATGCCAATTTGCTAGTGCCAAATGATAAAATGGCTTTTGGCATCACTTTTCACATTGTGGGGGTAGTGCTAAATTAGGGAAAAGAAGGAACCGACGCTTCCTCCAGCTCCGATGCCAAATTTTTCCATGGAATAAATAACATTCTTTCTCCCAGCTTCCAGCAAGAATCATGCATGGCTCATGGGATGGGTGACATGCAAGGAGAGAGAACACCAATTTTCTATCATGCTTTTACTTAATACTGGGCCCCAATGTACATGAATTTGAAATTGCCTAAATTGGAGAAGGCCATGAGGTCTGGCACCGGTGACAAATACTACTTGTGTGTCAGATTTGGCATCATCAATGTTGTGGATGCCCTAATACACCAGTACGGAGGGAGTGCCATTTTTTGTTGCATGTGCATGCGTGGTGGACCGAAGAATTGGATGAAGCAATAGATGCTACCTCCCATGCAAAGGTTCTTAGATGAGGTGCTAAGTGTATTAAATGCCTTAACAACACAAGTCCATGATAACCCACAAGTATAGGGGATCGCAACATTTTTCGAGGGTAGAGTATTCAACCCAAATTTATAGATTCGACACAAGGGGAGCTAAAAAAATACTTGGAAGTATTAGCAGTTGAGTTGTCAATTCAACCACACCTAGAGGGTAAATATCTACAACAAAGTGATTAGTAGCAAAGTAGTTTGATAGTTTGATAGCGAGTAACCAAAGTAGCAATAGTAACAGTAACAGTAACAGTAGCCGATTTGCAGCAAGAGTAACAGTGGCAGCAACAATAGTAACTTAGCAAATATCAATATGTGGAAACTCGTAGGCACTGGATCGGTGATGATGGGTGTGTTGGATGATATCGATCATATAGCAGTTATAACGTAGGGCGACACAGAACTAGCTCCAGTTCGTCAATACAATGTAGGCATGTATTCCGTAAATAGTCATACGTGCTTATGGAAAAGAACTTGCATGACATCTTTTGTCCTACCCTCCCGTGGCAGCGGGGTCCATAAGGAAACTAAGGGATATTAAGGCCTCCGTTTAATAGAGAACCAGAACAAAGCATTAACACATAGTGAATACATGAACTCATCAAACTACGGTAATCACCGGAAAGAATCCCAGTTATTGTCACCCTGGGGTATGCGGATCATAACACATAGCAGGTGCATACAACTTGCAAGATCGGATCAAGAACACAAATATATTCATGAAATCATAAACGGTTCAGATCTGAAATCATGGCACTCGGGCCCTAGTGACAAGCATTAAGCATAGCAAAGTCATAGCAACATCAATCTCAGAACATAGTGGATACTAGGGATCAAGCCCTAACAAAACTAACTCGATTACATGATCGATCTCATCCAATCCCTGCACCGGCCAGCTAGCCTACGAAGGAATTACTCACTCCCGGTGAGGAGCATCATGGAATTGGCGATGGAGAGAGGTTGGTGATGACAAAGATCGAAGATTCCCCTCTCCGGAGCCCCAAACGGGCTCCAGATCTGGCCTCCCGATGAAGAACAGGAGGTGGCGGCGGCTCCATCTCGTGAAACATGATAATTCTTCCTCTCCTATTTTTTTCCGCAAAAGTGAATTATAGGCTCGGAGATAGGGTCAGGGGGGTCACCAGGGGCCCACACACCACCTGGGCGCGCCCCATGGGGGGTACCGAGGTGCCATGTGGCCACCTGGAACCCCCTATGCAGTCGGTCTTGGCTCCATAATTCTTCATATATTCCATAAAAATCCACAAAAAGTTTTGTCCAATTCTGAGAACTTTTATTTCTGCACAAAAACAACACCATGGCAATTCGGCTGAAAACAGCATCAGTCCGGGTTAGTTCTATTCAAATCATGCAAATTACAGTCCAAAACAAGAGCAAAAGTGTTTGGAAAAGTAGATACGACGAAGACGTATCAGTCCACAATGCATAGGTGCTAAGCTTTTGGGTTCTAAGCTCCCTTCATTTAATTAGTTGTAGACTCAGAATTGTGCTTCCACCTAGGTACACGCGCTTAGCATCGTTTCTTCCTGGGGTTACCAAAGTACTCTCTCTCTTCTTAATTAACATGCCACATCAGATTTTATGCCCACTTGGCAGCCTTAGCACCTGTACATGGTGGAGCATTGGGAGGGGCTGTGCCCTATATATGCACCTGGACGGAGGGAGTACTGGAGTATATTTTTTGGTGACACGCATCGGCTTGGTCTGGCATGTACGTCCAGGTACATCACTGACATGTGCGACCGCATGTGAGCAGTAGTACTGAAAATTTGTGTTCCAGAAAACTCATCGGGAGCCGTTTCGGGCTTCGAAACCAAAACCATCGATAAATCTTTAGGGCTCCTTTGATTCAAAGGAACTAGCAGTGTGTCCCGCGCATTTGCACGGCTAGGTTTTTGATGTGATATACCTTCTATCCACCTTACATCATGATTAAGGAATAAGGAATGGTCTTATTTGATGTTGATTGTGCACATATTGTTTGTGTTGACATAAATCTTTTGCTACAGTCACATGATTAGGTGCTTCCAAACTTGACTGTCACAATGACTATAATTTTCTATTCTACATATTCAATATGCTTGATCAAACACACATCACAATGGCATAAGTTTTTCGCTGTTCCAATGCCATGCCATGCATGCCATATACGGGATTGTTGTACTTGCATATTATGTCATGTAATTTTTCTGAGGTCCAATTTTTGCCCCTTCCAGGTAGCATGAACTCCGTTAGTTATTGCCAATTCATATTGGCATCCTCTGGTGTATACTTTACTTCTGCAATCTATTTCCACCAGCATCGAAGAAATTCATACTAACACATTTAAGATCCCATGCATGTAATACATCTGATTCAATGCATGTTACATTAATATGGTCAATTTACCTTAAAGTTATATCCCACAATTTTCAAATGTTAAATTTTAATATGAAAGTATTTTGAATTTTAGCTATATGGACTGCACATGAAGTACATGCATGCAAATTCAAACAATCAATTTTTTGCTCTCTATCATATTTAAATTTTGAATACAGAGTATATTTGTATTGTTAAATCCAATTCCTAATTTACTTATAAAAATACCCATGAAAATGTATATTGATGGACTTAGACCTGTCTTAATTTTAATATCGCATACATAAAACAAAAATAGTGATTTATTATTCTTCAGACAATTATACACACCACTTTAGATGGGGCACCATCTTAGGTACATGACCTTGATTGTATAAACTGTGAATTGTGGTACTATGAAAATAAATCTATGAATAATAAATGATACTATGTCACATGCCAAATGTAAGTACAAACTTGGCATGACTTTTTAATCGCGGTGAGTGTGTGGATTCTATTAGTAACAACAAACCCTTGAACTTTTTATATCGAACCAATTCATGTGAAATACAAAAGGAAATATAATTTCTTTGTGTGCTAAATAGTTTATCCGTTATCTGTTTCGGTTTTACGAATATATATAGATTTATAAAAAAATTGCTAAATTTTTTTATGAAAATTTCCCATCGGTACCTGTTAGTGAAATTTGTATGGTATTGTATGAGAAAATTAGCTACTATATGTTTTTTCAATACTATTACACTATAAATCGTTGTTCTTTAGTCCACCTAAAATAATTTCCTATATATCTTGTGCCACTCCTGCTTCATACATTGGAAATATCGCCTTACCATCATGATTCTGCTAACGTGATTCTATAGGTTTATACAGGTGCGAGAGTAAAGTTCAAAATATCGCCTCACTGCCATGTCCTGCTTGTCGAGCCGTAAGAAATTGGTTATGATTTTCCTATGACCGGAAGAGATGGATCATTGGACATGCAGCTTTATACATGCAACAGTGAAGTTCCAAATTCTTGCAAAAGAAAAGTTCCAAATACGACGCCACCTAATTCGCAGGTTGGACATGGATCACTGGAAGACATGCAATAGTTAAGTAGATTAAACAATCTTTTGCTGATATCATTGATGATGCAACTGCATGCATGCGAGTTGGACGTCTCATGCATTTGAATCCCTGTCGGATTGCCTTCTTTCCTTTTTTTGAGCTGCCTGCTTTTCTTTAGTTGGTCACGTGATTGCTTTTGTATAGGCCATGCTCGTTTCTACTATATCTTAATATATGATTGCTAGATTAAATAAAAAAGAAAACCAAAAGGCAGTCCCTAATACTTTCGAACCACTTTGTGTTCGACTGGCCGGCTGGAAGGTTGATTGATTTGTTCTCACGTATCCGATACTAACATGTATACCTTTCTTTAGCAGCACATACATGTTTTTCTTTTTCGCGTAACACATACACGATTGGCTTGTTACATGTTTGACTTGGCAAGGTACTTCTCCTATGGAAGCTGTTTTTTCTTCTTACCAGAATTCAAATCGCAATTGATTAGCTAGCTGTCCGTGTAATACATTATGTTGGCTTTTTAAAATTTTAGTTGTCATTCTCCTATGCGTAACTCCTTTTTTTGCACTTGTTTTTTCTTTTTGCACTGTTTCCATAGTAGGTACTTGTACGTGACAGATTTAACATGTGCAAAATAGTGCATGTCCAGAATATTTGTATGTAACGTAATATTGTTAAATCTCAACCATACATATTATTAATCAACGATGTATATTATTTTAGCGAATGTGGAAGAACGTGGTGTCTTATTTGGCTTCTGTCTTAATTATATAATAGATAGATTACATAGGAGTTTTGGAGGGTTAGAATCCTTAGGATTTTTTCCTACGGTTGTCATTTGATTCAAAGGATTGAATCCTATAGAATTTTTTCCTATGGAATCAAGTGTACACATTTCATTGGAAATCAAGCATCCACTCTAACCTCTTTTTACAATTCCTTTGTTTTTCCTGTGGCATCAAACACTCTATGCTAATCCTATAGGATTAAAATGGACATGCCACTCAAATCCTGTATTTTTCCTATTCCTACGTTCTGAAAATCCTGCAAATCAAAGAGGGCCTTAGCTTGTTTCCCATCACATTCCAAAGTAGCAGTACTACTACCATGCTATAATTAAGTGCAAACCTGTTCACACCTATCAAACCTGAACGTGTTCCCACTATGCATCTTTTAGTACTACTAGTACTAGTAGGTTATAAAAAAGGGGAACTACCTAGTCCAAAATTACTCTTCCTTCCTCCTCATAAGTCATTCTTGTTCGTCCTTCCTTGCCATGGCCGGTGTGAAGAGGTCTAGATCGAGAATTACTAGTAACAAGGGACGGGCGACCATGGCCGCGGAAAAAAAAGAGAGGGCTCGCCGCCTCGCGGAGTCCTCGAAAGATCTCTCACAGGCAGAGGAGGGCTCTCAGGAGCGCATTAGCCGCGGAGGCGAACATGCCGTGCTGGCAAAGCTGGAGTCATTATCCCTCGACGACATGCCCGCTCAGCTCAATAACCAGAAGGAGTTGACCGCGGGGTTGGTGAAGCTGCTGAAGGAGAGCCTCGACAACCTGCCTGCTCAGCTCAATCAGCAGAACGAGTTGACCGCCGGCTTGGTGAAGCTGCTGAAGACGACTGGCGAAATCCTGCAAGCTGAGGAGGACAAGGCGAAGCTCAGGCACGAGCTCGACATACTAAGGGAGGAGATCACCAACTGGAAGAAGCTGCATGAGAAGAGCAGTTTCTCGGTGAAGATGGTGACCGCCCTCGTCAAGGAATAGAAGGAGGAATTGACGAAGCTCCGCATCGAGCACCTGGTTGCTGTCAAGCAACGTAATGCGGCCGTGGAAGAGACGATGCAGGCTCGCCTCGAGAAATCCCGCGTCATGCACACAATGAAGAAGATGGCGGAGGAGATGCACGGGGAGCGGAGGTCGTGGAGGCGATGAAGCAGCAGTTAGGACTCCGCGCCCAGCAACCCTTCATGAAGAGACCCAGACTGTTGTCTGCGTCTTCCTTCTTTTTTTGGGGGTTAATCTTCCTTCTTCTTTTGCCCCTGTGTCTTCTTCTTTTCCCACCGTGTGTCTTTCGGGTGTTGCGCCGCATGGGATTGAGATCCGGTGACATGCCATGGCCATGTCACCCATGAACAGTATGGTACCTTGCCCTCTTCTTTAGTCCGTCCTATCAAGATCCAGTGGTCAGATTGACATGCACAATGGACAGACTACAGGACAGCTACAATACGCAGTCGCATGTGTCACGTTCTCTGCGAGGCACGAATAGAACAATGCTAACGATGAGCGGCGCCGTGGGATCGATCACAAGCAAATTAGATTTTTTTTATCGCCATATCGCACTGGGTTGCCGTGTTTCGCACTCCTCCGTCGTACTAGTACTCCAGTGAAAAACTAGAGTACACGGCACGGTTCTTTGCTCCTCTTTAGGTCATCGGCAACAATTATAGTACAACTTCCTTTCGTCGACAGGTCATGCCCCAGATTACCCCGGTGGTAGCGCCGCAGTAAGAATGACTATAAGAAGTAGTCAAATCACAAGGCCCCACCTTCCAGCAGTAACGAGCCGTCAAATCACAAAGGCCCTCGCCTCTCTGTCAAACCGACCAGGCGAGACTGCCCCGCCCTCGCCTTTTAAATATAGTTTTCTACAGTAAAATATCGCCTGGAGGAAAACTAACAAGATAGTACATATACAAAACGCTCGTCGCCAAATTATGCATAGTACTAGTATTAAAAAAGCTAGTACGTGCTTAGATGGGGTGCTAAAGTCTATTAAAAAATTAGCATACCTATTTAATTATTTGACAACTAAACTCCTTCCTGCTTTGGGTAAACTTCTATCATTTGTTTTTTTTTTTGCCAAGGAGTACGAAGTACCTATGGTCTTGCATGAGAGCCCACTCCCACCATTTTTCCATGTCTCTCTCCTCCACATAAGAGCAAGATTAATAACATAGCCGGCTCCTAGCTCTATCTTTGTGCCATGTAAGCGGGCAAGCCCATTATTGTAGAGTACTACTTGCTCTTGAGCACCTGTCGTAGCGCCGCACTAAAGTGTTTCACCCGTAGTAATAACGATAATGGCCAGTCAAATCACATGGCCCCACTTGTCCAGCAGTAACGAGCAGTCAAATCAGACAGCCCTACGTTTCCAGCAGTAAGTTGAATCCGCTACTCCCTCATTCTCCTCGCCTCTCTGTCGAACCGACTAGGCGAAACTGTCCCCGCCTACCACGCGGGAAAAGCCCCACCCTCGACTTTTAAATATAATTATGTATCGATGGATTGCGCCATGGAGCAAAACCAGAAGAAAACGGTGGTACATGTATACAGCACGCCCGTCGCATTCGCGTCGCACCCCAGACGTTCGGTCGGTCTGGTGACGCCGCTCACCGAATGGAACGCACATGTGCGACCGCAATTGAGCAACCGACCATAGGCACGCTCCCCCGTCCCCGCAATGATTGACGCCTTTTCTACGAGTTCGTCTCTAATTTGAGCTTTGATCCTCGTCTAATTTGTCCGTCGAGACGTACTCCATGAAGCTCCATCGTAGATTCAGGTTGTCTCCTTGGGGCAGTGCGGTTAGGGTTTCTTGTCATGTGCCCATTTTTTGCGTTATGTTAATCAGGTGTTTCAGATCAATGACGACAACCGCTCCCCTTGCTACTGGCTGATCATTCTTCGTCTAGCTTTTGTTCCTCCTTTCGTCACTAGTCGTTGGATTCCTGGGATACATCCCTATTTGTTGTTAATGTATTAAGTTGATCGTTTGAATTTGTAGTATTAGTTTGACTTTAACAAATAAAATATATGTTATACTCCCTCCGTCCCATAATATAAGAACGTTTTTGACACTAGTGTAGTGTCAAAAATTATATAATTGAAAAGTACATTCAGATACGAATCCAACGATATAATTTTTTATGACATGCATTCACATTTTGCTTGACGTCAAATACAGTAGGTGGTCAAACTTTAACCAAAAATACGAAGGGGCTAGTAAACCAGCACGGAGGTAGTAGGGGGGACCCACTCACAGCGCGCCGCCCCTCTCGTCCAATCCAAAACCAACTCCCGCCGCTCCTCCTGCATTCCGACTTCCAAGACCATCACCTCAAAACAAAACAAAAACTTCCAAGACCACAGCCTCTCCTCTCCTCTTCCATTTCAAAACTGCCGCCTTTGCTCTCCTGTTCCAATCCAAAACCAGCGCCGCTCCTCTTCCATTGCAAAACCACCGCCGGCGAGTGAAGGTGCTGTGGAGAAGTAGATTGATGGGAGGAGTACAACCGATACGTGACGATCACAGATGGTGACCCTGTGAAGCTAGCCAGGATGATGGAGATACAGTCTTGGTTTGACAACCCGCAGCAATTAGCGGCGACGGTGACAGCGATGGCCAAATATCTGGAAAAGAGCGAAAAGGCAGCGATACTCCCGGAGGGAGTCGCGCGGGAGTACATAGAGCTGCTCCTCTGGGCCATGGAGCAGACAGATTCACCGAATCCAATCGTGAGGCGGAGGTGGTGGGAGTATCGATCCAAGATGGAGCATCCAGAGGATCAAGGACCGAGCAACTACGCGGTGCCGTTTGTGAGGGTGGCGTGGGAGAACGAGCCGGTGGAGTGGGAGAACGAGCCGGTGGAGTCTTCGTCGACCGTACCCAACTGCAAGAGGAGGAAAGCAGTTGGCGCGACGATGCTTCCCTGCCATCCTCTCCCTCGCCTTTCACCTCGTCTCACCCCACCCCCCTAGTAATCAGAGGAGGAGCTTAGGGTTATCAGTATTTGGAGTTTGTGAATTGTGTTTTTTGTTGTGTATTTCGAGTACTTCAGATATGAATGTCTTCTGAATTCAGATTTGCAGTATTGAGCTATGAAGTATTTTCTGAATTCCAGAGATCTATTTTTAGTACTTTCAACAATGTAGTTTCACATAAAAGTGCAGATAATGTGATTTTCAGAGAAGGAACATGAATTTTTAGAGGCAGAGCATTTATAGTAACACGCCCTTTTCAAACAGGGATAACATCATGTTGGAAGTTTTATTCATGGTCGAAAATGGAACTACCAGCCAATTAACATCGTGCTGATCAACATTCATGCATAGCACACCTTCATATGATGCACAGTCAAAAACATATGCTATTTTCAAAATGCCCACACAATGTTGAGTGTGCGAAAAACAGAGAAAAATAGGGATGAAGTTTGGGCAAGTGTTGGAGGTGGTGTGCGTAGATGACAAGGGGGGCCCACATGTCAGTAATCATAGAGGCAAAATGTTGTGGATATTCTCACTGCGTCACGTGGAACCGAACCTGGGCGGACCAGCGGGTGGGGAGTGGGACTTGGCCACTAGGCTACTGCAATACTTTCATTTGAATTAGGCATAGCATATGCCACTACTGTATCACGTCTTCCCCGGCTCCGGTGCTTTCTCATCCGAGGCCTCGACGTCATCCTCCGCCTTTGTGCGCTCACCGCGGTGCCGCCGTCTGCCGTTGTGAACATGCTCAACAAACGAGAGGAATCTGGAGAGGGCTGTACGTGGAGAGGCGGACAGTCGGGACCCAAAGACCTGGCCAAACGGGCCAGCCCGGCATGACACGGCAAGGCCCGTGCTAATCATGCCTGGCACGGCACGGCCCGCCGTGGCATGTTTAATAGCCCGGGCCGTGCTGTGCCGGGCCACGTGCGCCGCTCCTTGGCGCATGCACGGCCTGGTTATTAAACGGGCCTGCCCGTGGCACATTTAGCACGTTGGGCCGTCTGTTTTTTAGCCTATTGGATTATATTTTAGGCCTATTGGGCTGTAATTAAGGTCATATATATATATAGAAATTTTTGGAAAAAAATAAAAAATAATAAACAGGCAGTGCCATGCCGGCCCGTGTGCCCAGCCTCTAGGCCCAGGCACGGCCCAAGGCATGCCGCGTGCCGGGCACGACCCGTTTAGCCCGTGCCGTGCCTGGCCCATGGCGGGCCATGCCGGCGTGCTCATGGGCCGGCCTGATTGGCCCGGCCCATTTAGCCAGCTATCACCCACCAGGTCCATGGTCATACGCAAGCAAGTGCCTCATTGAAAAAATGCTTCCTCCTAATGGTATACTGACGTTGGGGCCCACGGATTTGTCAAAGTAGTTAATACTCCCTCCGTTTTTTTTCTCCACATATAAGATTTGTTTGAAGTGAAAGAACGCAAATTTTGACCAAATTTATATAAAAAAATCAATATTTCCAATACTAAATTTATATAGTATGAAAATTAATTTCATAGTGCATCTAATAATATTGGTTTCGTATTATGAATGTTGATAATTTTTAATATAAACGGAGGGAGTAAAGGAGATAAATTTACAACTAAGCCAGTCATCGTGGAGCTGGCAGGTACTCCCTCCGTCCACGAATAAGTGTACATCTAACTTTTGTTGTACGTCAAAGTTTTAAAACTTTGATCAAATTTCTAAGGAAAAGTAGTAGCATTTATGACACTAAATTAGTATTAGTAGATCCATTTTGAAATGTTCTTTCATAATATACCAATTTGATGTCATATATGTTACTACTCTTTTATAGATAATTAATCAAAATTTTAAAACTTTGACTTGGGACAAAAGATAGATGTACACTTATTCGTGGACGGAGGGAGTATCATTTTTTATCAGAGGGCCAGCAAGTATCAGCTGGGTTGTGGCCTTCCCAGTCTAGGTTTTCTTTTTTAACATGCGCATCCCACACATGCCGACACTGTGGTTGGAACTTATTTTTTTGTGGGATATCATGTATCGACCGGCCTATGGGCCTCCCAGCCTAGGTTTTATTTTTTCTTAAACATCCGCAGCCCAACTTATGTAATTTTTTGAAGAAAACGCAGAGGTCTGTTCAATTTTTCTATATAAGAATAAGAACGCCAGGTCCATCTTATGTTTCCCTTCTTACTATATTTTATATATTTATATTATTTTATATGTTATCATATATTATTATTATTACTGTCCTCATATTTAATAGAAACTTATATATATAATAAGAAAAAACATCCCACGTCTTATTAACTTCTAAAAATAAATGTTTAACAATAAAATCCTGTTTTTTTTTATTATAAGGCAACGAAAATCCTGGTGATTGCGTACAAAATCTTGGTAAGATTTAAGGACCAATGTAATAATAACGCGCTTACTATATAATTTTATTTAAAATAGAATGACCAGCCCCGGTTTATATTTTGACTCCGCCCAACCCAACATTATATTTACATCCAGCCCAGCAAAAAAATTTATTTCGTGAAAGTGCAAATGGGCTGTAATTTCTTAGGAAAAATTAAATACGCCGCACAGACGCTACATTATTTGTTCATCCAGCCCAGCAAATGGACTGTAAATTCTAAAAAAAATGGGTTGAATATGTGCCACATTTTTGGAGGCTGAAATCTGGGCCAATAGCTCGATTCATACGCAAGGCGTTGTCAACTTAGCCAACAAATGATTCTGACATCCATAGCCATTGGATTTACATCCAACGGCCGGCATCCATCTTCAATCACTCGTCTTCTTCCTCCAGCGCCGCCGGGACCATCTGCTCCCGGCTCCGTCGGCTAGCAGCTCTGCTTAGCACGCCTCACTGCTAACCGCTACCCCACCACCGGCCAGCCTTCCCTCCACCCCTCCACACCTCGTGTTATTCTCTGCCGACTGCAGAACCATGCCGCACTAGAACCATTTAACCCTCGTATACCTCTCCGTCTGCGACTCCACTGCCGCATCTTCCCTTCTTCGGCTCGTTCCCGTCCAAGGCCTCGCCGACTCGCCATCGTCCACCGCCTTGGTGCGCTCATGTGCGGCGTGGTCAAAGTGTTCAACAAACGAGAGTCATCATAAGAGGACTGTACGTCGATAGGCTGACAGTGGGGACGCACCAGTTCCATGGACGCACGCATGCAACCGCCTCCTTATACGCGAAAATAAAATTATTCCTCCCCTAAAAGCTGGGACCCACCAGATATATCTTCGCATAGAAGTGCCTCCTTATTCCTCCCCCTGACAGCTGGGACCTGTTGACACCTGATTTTGGCACAATGCAAAATGCAGTAAAGGTGGACTCAAGGCAAGGAGACAGCCCGGCAAGGAGACGGCCCCGCAAGGAGACGACCCGGCAAGGAGATGATCCGGCAAGGCGACCCAGGCAAGATACTCTGATGATAGTCCCGGGAAGGCGGCAGCCCGTCGAAGAACCGAAGATCAAGATGAACGTGAGGAGACCCGAGCCAGCCCATCAAGACAGCCTCCAGGGCGGTAGTACCGTGCCTCCGGAGCAGAAGTACCGCTTGTAAGCGGTAGTACCGCTGCCGATAGAGCGGTAGTACCACTGCCTCCAGAGCGGTAATACCGCCTGTAAGCGGCAGTGCCGCTGCCAGTACCGCTCGTACTACCGCTTCGATTCAGGGCGCGATTTTTCGTGTCGGGTTCAAGCAGCAGTCCAGCGGTAGTACACCGCCCTCCAGAGCGGAAGTACCGCTTGTAAGCGGTAGTACCGCTGCCTCCAGAGGGGAAGTACCGCTTGTAAGCGGTAGTACCGCTGCATCCAGAGTGGAAGTACCGCTTGTAAGCGGTAGTACCGCTGCCCCAGAGTGGAAGTACCGCTTGTAAGCGGTAGTACCGCTGCCTCCAGAGCGGAAGTACCGCTTGTAAGCGGTAGTGTCGTGACGTGTTCACGCAGATTCGGGCAGATGTTGGAAATTCTGAGTTTGGATAGCGTTTTTGACCCTTTGGAAGGAAATCTGAGTTCTTTACTTGTACGGGAAGTCCAGCCGCCCTTTATATATGTTGGGGTGACGGCCGATTGAACAACACACAATCGATCCAATACAATTTACTCTTTTTACTTTTCCTTTATCGTCTTTATCGCCGATGTTCTAGCAACCCTAGGACTCGGTTCATCTTTGTTGCTTTGCTCGAAAAGCATCCGTCCCTCGCCACGAAAGTGCGCGGATTATCTTTGCTGCTTTGCGCCGAAAAGCAGTCGTCCTCCTCTCCGAAATTGAGGAACCCCTTTGTTGCTTTGCTTGGAAAGCATCCGCCCCTCGCCGCGAAAGTGCGTGGACTGTCTTGTGTTGGCGCGGTGCCAAATTTCGGCGCCAACACAAATTGGTAACTCCACTGGGGACGAAGCTTTGAATGGTCTCTGGCCTGTTCTTGATTCGAAGAGATCATCATCTAGGGTTTGCAATCTACAAAGGTAATATGAATACCCAATTCCCTACTGTAGATGCAAATATCTCATATGGTGTTACTAGATCATCCAATGACTATACTCTATCGGCCAACCCTAGCTTTTACAATCATGCATCTAATTATGCGCAAGGGCCGATGCAAGATAATTTTCATGCTTCAACTTCTTATGATACTAGTAACATGCACCTTATGTATCCCAACTCTCATGCATCGGCAACCCCACAAATTCATATGCCGATGAACAACATGATGAGTTCTGTTAATCAAGTTGAGACACCCCATATAGGAACTTCCAATAGTATGCAACAAAGTGTTTCAACTTTTTATTCATCGGCAAATAACTCACAGTATGTTAATCCAAACATGCCGGTGGATAGGGGAATTGGCTATGCTACGTCTAGCTATTCGGCCAGTTACTCTCAACCATCATATGCTATGTCTCATGTTAGTAATTTTTCAGCGCCATACGCAACCGTAGATATTCGTAATTCGGCCCTGCACCTTCATGGTCATAGCCGAATAAGTACGGAAACACAAACTGGTGACTACAACCAACTCGGCGTAAACCCGCCGGGTTACAATCAACTTGGTATGAACTCTCACCGAGTTGCAAATAACTCAGAGACTATGCTGCCAGCTGCCAGTGCCGGGGTTCCATATGGGCCGGTACTTGATTCACATGTTAATGATCCTCCGTTGCAAACTTCATATGCTCAAACAATATTGCCGGAGAATCCGCCACATGCTGCTGTTCCACAAACCTATGTTAGTGTGAAAGATCAGGTGATTAACATACTGAGTCCATACGGTTTAGCGCCGAAAGGAACACACGTGCCGTCATCTAATACTGTAGCATATAATGCATGCTCTACGCAGTTCAAGAATTTCGGCAACACCTCATTGCCGAAAGGATCTGAAAGTATTGGGGACGAAGAACGCCGAGTACTTCCAATCTACTCGGCGACGAGAAGAACAAGGGCAACATCCACTCAGGACATGATGAGTACCGAGTCCAGGAACGGGAGCGACATCGACCCGAAGAACGTCATCGCCGTTACACTCGACGATCTGTCGGAAGATGATCGGCGCGAGCTTGAACAGGAGCTCGAGAGACAGAACGCTGAAAAGAGGAAACTGATGCTGGCGGGATTCCAAAAGACTCGGAACGGTGTTGTCAAGAAAGTGGCTATGCCAGGTGCTATGCCGAGTAATTCAAATTTACTCGGCACTGAGGTAAAACAATCAAACGGAGACCTTGCTCATCTAATTAATGCACCCCCTACACAATTACAAAATTTCGGCAACCCTAACAATTTATTGCCGAAAGATCCTAAAAGCATTGGGGGGGGGCAAATTGATCTAGAGCAGGCTGAGATTGAGAGGGGAGTTAAAGCCTTGCGTGATAAGGTGCAAGTATTTCGCCAAGAGAGAATTGATAGAGAATTGGCTCAAAGAAAGCAAGCCTTGCCAATTGGTAGAATCAATGAAAATAAGGATGATTCGGAACATGAAAGTGCTTTGGTTGAAAAAGCTGAATCAAATATTATATATTCCGAATCCATCAAATCCAAGGAGGCAAGTGTTATTGAGAAAGGGCATGACAAACACGAAATAGCTGTGTTTGATTTTTCTGAGAAACTCTTTTGCCTGCCCTATGAGTTCCGTGCCAAAGAAATTGATGAACATCAAGAACACAAGCATGCAACTGAGCAAAGTTCGCTTGGTAATCATTCAAGTGATGAAGCATGGAATCAAGAAAAAGATGATGACAAGGCGTTGGGGAACCATCCAAAGACGGAGCAAGATATTGTTCAAGTCACACCACCATCATGCTCTCCCAACATATTTGAAGAGGTATGTCTAGCAAGTAATTTATCTATTTTCAGATTTGGTCAGAACTTTATTATTGACGCATCTATTGGAAATATTATCATAAATATTTTTGAAAGACCAATGAATAAGGGTGATTTACTTGTTAGCAACAAAATTGTTATAGAGCATATCGGTCAACACATTGTACCATTCGAAGAGGCCGATAGCGACTTATTATTGCAGCCAAAGTTTTCCCATTGTTTTTTTTAAGTTCATATCTAATTGGGTGGCTTTTCTTATTTCATACATGGCTTACATTGGGACTCAAATGAGCCGTATATGTTATAACAGTTTTGATTTCAGAAATATAAAGCCGAGGCTTGAATCTTTGGAGAAAACCGATGGTAGTATAATTTCTTACTCAAAGTCATTGGAGATAGAGTGCAAAACACAATGCAAAGCCGAATGGGGTGATGCAAAATCTGAACCATTCGTTTGCTTAACTCCAAAGCCGTTCTTACAGCAAGATCGGCTAGAACATAAAAAATTTACCTTCAATTCAAGCATGTGTGATCGAATATTTGATTTGTTCCTGAAAAATAATTACATTAGAATTCTTGATCACCAGGTCAAGCCATCAATCCAAGGACGAATGTATTGTAGGTTGCATCATTCGTTCAAACATAATTTTGAGGATAGCAGTATGTTTCATCAAATAGTCAAATCGGCCATTGATAAAGGACGATTGAGATTTGTTGAAACACTGAGGGATGATCAGTCTATTCCTATTGGTCCCAATGGCAAACGATTTTTGCATCGGCTGATTCAAGCTGATCCATTTAAACATGAGAAGGTAAAAACTGCAGATAATGGGATCAAGCCTTCAAGTAAGAAAGTTGTTCAAGAGCACAATGATAATATTCTTGAGGGCGAAAATTCCATCAAAGTTGCAATGAAGACACCAAGTACTGGGGGGCAACGAGAAGATCCAAAGATCGATGCTAGCAAAATCAAAGAAAGCAAAGGCCGAGGCAAGCACAAAGGTAAAAAGCCGAAAGTCATCGCGCAGCTATTGGAAAAATATCAGAAGATAAGTGAGGAAAAGATTGCTTATCGGCCAAGTAATTCAAAAGCATCAAGATCACCCCGTAGGCGCAAATCTGAGGACCGGCATTGGCAAAGGGGAAATTTCAACGAATCATATTCATATCCATATTTTGGGCCATCAATGTCGATGTCATGGATACCTCCCTACGCTGATTTTTATCCATATTCATCATGGGACAGGTATAATTCGAGGGCACATTATCCATCTTATTTTGAACCATCTCATCAAAATTATGCAGCTCCTAGAAGATACACATCTGATGGAAAAGAGCATAACAAAGACTGTTTCAATCATAAGGAATCGGTCCGGAGCTCAAAGAATAAGAGAGAGGTGGTGAAACAAATATATCGAGTCAAAAAAGATGGTCGTACGTGTGCTAGTTCAGATTTGGTTTCAAATGAAAAAGAGCCAATTTAGATGTTGACATTGGCTACTAAAGGCAAAGAAGTTGAGCAAGCAAATGTTCAAAATCAAGATACCAAATCTGAACAAAAGAAGAGTGAAGGGAAGAATGCTTATTTGCTAAATCATGCAAAGAAACCAAGATCATCCCCAAGGTGCAAATCTCCAAGAAGAGCAACATTTGATGGACAATTGCATAATCAAGACCGTTTCACTCAAAAGGAATCGTTCCGGGGCTCAAGAAAGAAGAAGGAGGTGATTGGGCAGGTCTATCGAGTTAAAAGAGATGGTCGCAAGAGTGCTAATTCAGATTTGATCTTAAAAGATAAAGAGCCAATTAAAAAGTTAGCATTGGCTACAAAAGGCAAAGAAGTGAAGCAATCAATTGTTAGAAATCAAAGTGCCAAATATGAGGAAAAGAAGTTGAGAGTGCACAAAGTAAAACGAGAATTGCCACTTCAAGCAAAATCACAGCCGGGGTGCCCACTCGGCTTATCATATTGGCAAAAGAAGAAATTACAGAAACTTAGTGCACAAGAGTTGAGAAAGATGAACATGGCATGGGTTCCCAAGAAGAGCAGTCAAAACAAAAAAGATGTGCAAGCTTCTATTGCAACAAGTACAACAAAAGTGAAGAAGGAGAAAGAATCTCATAAGAAATTAAGCCGAAGATTTTCATCCACGAAAAATAATCTTCGGTTAGCACATCATTTGTATTCTTCAACCATGCCATTGATACCTTTACCATGGAATTCATCTCCAGGTATGATTGGTTACCCTCCATGGGCTTATTTTGATCCATGGATGCAACACAATTTCTTACATCATGATAGGGTGTTACCAAATCACTATATATTTGATTAGTTACATTTTGTTGCTGATTCAAAGGGCCGAAATATTTGATTTGTTATTTCATTTGTTTATTTCAGCTATATATGCTTTGGTGGATGAATTCTGCATGACACTTATGGTAATGGCCGATATTTATCTATCGTCCTAAGAGTATGTCAATGCATGGCCGGTGTGGTATTCTAAACATCGTCCTTTGTTCGATTGGAGAGCGAGACATGATCCGTGCATATGGAAATTTATATGTATGCTTATATTGTGATTGCATGAAGTTGGGACATTATGACCGATGCCATTCAAAATATGTTGCGACCAATTCATAGCACAATTGGTGAGTGGGCTTATGCTTTGATTTGATATGATTTGGTCTACGAATCTTTCAAATTTACAAGAGGCCAAATCATTGTTAGTTTTATTTTTGAGCATCGGATTTATGACACGCATAATATTGATATAACCTTGTCTCGTTAGTACCATGGGGATTATATTTTGACGGTTCAATTCATAACAATGGCCAAGGTGTTGGTAATGTTTATATCTCCTTATGGTGCTATTTTGTGATGCCTCATGCCGCTTAAAATATTTATGCACAAATGATCAAAGCCGAATATGCATTGTTATTCGGATTGGAGCTTTTACTTGCTATAGGTGCTATACATATTGAGGCTTTTGGTGATTCGTTATTAGTAGTATAACAAATGTCCAAAGTTTTTCAGTGTCTGGACGAATCAGTTAATGTTTATCTTGATAAGTGTCTAGATAATATTTCTACTTTGGATTGTTTTAACATTGCTCATATATCTAGACATGATAATTGGAAAGAAGATGAGTTGGCACAGCAGGCATCCGGTTATCATGTTGATCATGGCATGTTTTATATTTCTCAAAGGCCGATGACTAGCTTTGCCAATGTAGATGCCGAACCAGAGCTTACTGCTTCGGCCACTAACAATAAATCTAGTGCAGGTGAAAATCATGACTGGAGGAAGCCCATTATTGATTATTTGCATGATCCTAGTAAAAGGGTGGACAGGACCGTTCGGCGTATGGCTTTCAAATATACGATGAGAGATGATAATCTTTATTGCCGAACGGTGGATGATGTTCTTTTAAAGTGCTTGGATGAGGACCAAGCAAGAGTTGCTATGGGAGAGGTTCATGAAGGAATTTGTGGCACTCATCAGTCGGCTCCCAAGATGAAGTGGTTATTACGACGTGCTGGATTTTATTGGCCGACGATGATTAATGATTGCTTCAGGTATTATAAAGGGTGTGAAGCTTGTCAAAAGTTTGGTGATATTCAGTTGGCTCCCGCTGCTATGTTACATCTTATTATCAAGCCGTGGCCTTTCAGAGGATGGGGATTAGACTTTATTGGAGAGATTCATCCTTCTTCTTCAAAGGGGCATCAGTTCGTGTTGGTGGCAACTGATTATTTCACTAAATGGTCTGAAGCAATACCTCTCAAAATATGACGCATACGGAGGTAATTCAATTCATAAGTGAGCACATTATTCATAGATTCGGCATTCCTCAAACATTAGCTACGGATCAAGGTTCATCTTTCATGTCACATCAAATTAGAGAATTTGTCGAATCATATAAGATAAAGTTGCTCAAATCCTCTCCGTATTATGCTCAAGCTAATGGACAGGCCGAATCTAGCAATAAGACTTTGATCAAGCTTATAAAGATGAAGGTTGAAGAACATCCGAGAAGATGGCACGAAGTGCTTTCGGAAGCTTTATGGGCTCATAGAATATCTAAGCATGGAGCTACTCAAGTATCACCTTTTGAGCCAGTGTATGGCCAGGAGGTGGTGTTACCCGTGGAAGTTAAGTTGCAAGCTCTTAGGGTAGCCAGACAAAATGATTTGTCGGTTGTGGAGTACACTGATTTGATGATGGACAAAATAGATGATGTTCCAGAAGAAAGATTAAAAGCTTTGAGAGAAATTGAGAAAGAAAAATTAAGAGTAGCCAGGGCTTATAACAAAAGGGTGAAAGAAAAATCGTTTCAAATAGGAGATTTAGTATGGAAAACGATTTTACCCATTGGAACTAAAGATAGAAAATTCGGCAAGTGGTCGCCGAGTTGGGAAGGTCCATATAAAGTTGTAGAGATTGTCCCTGGCAATTCATATTTTGTACAATCTTTGCAAGGGGAGAAGCTGGCTAAAGCCCTCAATGGAAAATATCTGAAGAGTACCACCCAAGTGTGTGGCAAGAAGCCTAAATAGGCAATGGCCGATATATGATTATCGCCCTAAGAACAAACATGACCGATATATGATTATCGCCCTAAGAGTATAAATGCCGATGGAGTGTTGACATCGTCCTTAGAGCCAATATAGTGCAAATTATTTTTTGGTACACAAGTTTTACCGAAAAACAGGGGGGCATGTGTTGACACCTGATTTTGGCACAATGCAAAATGCAGTAAAGGTGGACTCAAGGCAAGGAGACAGCCCGGCAAGGAGACGGCCCGGCAAGGAGACGACCCGGCAAGGAGATGATCCGGCAAGGCGACCCAGGCAAGATACTCTGATGATAGTACCGGGAAGGCGGCAGCCCATCGAAGAACCGAAGATCAAGATGGACGTGAGGAGACGTGAGCCAGCCCATCAAGACAGCCTCCAGGGCGGTAGTACCGCGCCTCCGGAGCAGAAGTACCGCTTGTAAGCGGTAGTACCACTGCCGCCAGAGCGGTAGTACCGCTTATAAGCGGCAGTACCTCTGCCTTCAGAGCGGTAGTACCGCCTGTAAGCGGCAGTGCCGCTGCAAGTACCGCTCGTACTACCGCTTCGATTCAGGGCGCGATTTTTTGTGTCGGGTTCAAGCGGCAGTCCAGCGGTAGTACACTGCCCTCCAGAGCAGAAGTACCGCTTGTAAGCGGTAGTACCGCTGCCTCCAGAGCGGAAGTACCGCTTGTAAGAGGTAGTACCGCTGCATCCAGAGCGGAAGTACCGCTTGTAAGCGGTAGTATCGCTGCCCCAGAGCGGAAGTATCACTTGTAAGCGGTAGTACCGCTGCTTCCAAAGCAGAAGTACCGCTTGTAAGCGGTAGTGCCGTGACGTGTTCGCGCATATTCGGGCAGATGTTGGAAAGTCCGAGTTTGGATAGCGTTTTTGACCCTTTGGAAGGAAATATGAGTCCTTTACTTGTACGGGAAGTCCAGCCGCCGTTTATATATGTTGGGGTGACGGCCGATTGAACAACACACAATCGATCCAATACAATGTTGGAAAGTCCGAGTTTGGATAGCGTTTTTGACCCTGTGGAGACGTAGATTGATGGAGGAGTACAACCGATACGTGACGATCACAGATGGCGACCCTGTGAAGCTAGCCAGGATGATGGAGATACAGTCTTGGTTTGACAACCCGCAGCAATTAGCGGCGACGGTGACAGCGATGGCCAAATATCTGGAAAAGAGCGAAAAGGCAGCGATACTCCCGGAGGGAGTCACGCGGGAGTACATAGAGCTGCTCCTCTGGGCCATGGAGCAGACAGATTCACCGAATCCAATCGTGAGGCGGAGGTGGTGGGAGTATCGATCCAAGGTGGAGCATCCAGAGGATCAAGGACCGAGCAACTACGCGGTGCCGTTTGTGAGGGTGGCGTGGGAGAACGAGCCGGTGGAGTCTTCGTCGACCGTACCCAACTGCAAGAGGAGGAAAGCAGTTGGCGCGACGATGCTTCCCTGCCATCCTCACCCTCGCCTTTCACCTCGTCTCACCCCACCGCCCTAGTAATCAGAGGAGCTTAGGGTTATCAGTATTTGGAGTTTGTGAATTGTGTTTTCTGTTGTGTATTTTGAGTACTTCAGATATGAATGTCTTCTGAATTCAGATTTGTAGTATTGAGCTATGAAGTATTTTCTGAATTCCAGAGATCTATTTTTAGTACTTTCAACAATGTAGTTTCACATAAAATTGCAGATAATGTGATTTTCAGAGAAGAAACACGAATTTTTAGAGGCAGAGCATTTATAGTAACACGCCCTTTTCAAACAGGTATAACATCATGTTGGAAGTTTTATTCATGGTCGAAAATGGAACTACCAGCCAATTAACATCGTGCTGATCAACATTCATGCATAGCACACCTTCATATGATGCACCGTCAAAAACATATGCTATTTTCAAAATGCCCACACAATGTTGAGTGTGCGAAAAACAGAGAAAAATAGGGATGAAGTTTGGGCAAGTGTTGGAGGTGGTGTGCGTAGATGACAAGGGGGGCCCACATGTCAGTAATCGTAGAGGCAAATTGTTGTGGATATTCTCACTGCGTCACGTGGAACCGAACCTGGGCGGACCAGCGGGTGGGGAATGGGACTTGGCCACTAGGCTACTGCAATACTTTCATTTGAATTAGGCATAGCATATGCCACTACTGTATCACGTCTTCCCCGGCTCCGGTGCTTTCTCATCCGAGGCCTCGACGTCATCCTCCGCCTTTGTGCGCTCATCGCGGTGCCGCCGTCTGCCGTTGTGAACATGCTCAACAAACGAGAGGAATCTGGAGAGGGCTGTACGTGGAGAGGCGGACAGTCGGGACCCAAAGACCTGGCCAAACGGGCCAGCCCGGCATGACACGGAAAGGCCCGTGCTAATCATGCCTGGCACGGCACGGCCCGCCGTGGCATGTTTAATAGCCCGGGCCGTGCTGTGCCGGGCCACGTGCGCCGCTCCTTGGCGCATGCATGGCCTGGTTATTAAACGGGCCTGCCCGTGGCACATTTAGCACGTTGGGCCGTCTGTTTTTTAGCCTATTGGATTATATTTTAGGCCTATTGGGCTGTAATTAAGGTCATATATATATATAGAAATTTTTGGAAAAAAATAAAAATAATAAACAGGCAGTGCCATGCCGGCCCGTGTGCCCAGCCTCTAGGCCCACGCACGGCCCAAGGCATGCCGCGTGCCGGGCACGACCCGTTTAGCCCGTGCCGTGCCTGGCCCATGGCGGGCCATGCCGGCGTGCTCGTGGGCCGACCTGATTGGCCCGGCCCATTTAGCCAGCTATCACCCACCAGGTCCATGGTCATACGCAAGCAAGTGCCTCATTGAAAAAATGCTTCCTCCTAATGGTATACTGACGTTGGGGCCCACGGATTTGTCAAAGTAGTTAATACTCCCTCCGTTTTTTTTCTCCGCATATAAGATTTGTTTGAAGTGAAAGAACGCAAATTTTGACCAAATTTATATAAAAAAATCAATATTTACAATACTAAATTTATATAGTATGAAAATTAATTTCATAGTGCATCTAATAATATTGGTTTCGTATTATGAATGTTGATAATTTTTAATATAAACGGAGGGAGTAAAGGAGATAAATTTACAACTAAGCCAGTCATCGTGGAGCTGGCAGGTACTCCCTCCGTCCACGAATAAGTGTACATCTAACTTTTGTTCTACGTCAAAGTTTTAAAACTTTGATCAAATTTCTAAGGAAAAGTAGTAGCATTTATGACACTAAATTAGTATTAGTAGATCCATTTTGAAATGTTCTTTCATAATATACCAATTTGATGTCATATATGTTACTACTCTTTTATAGATAATTAATCAAAATTTTAAAACTTTGACTTGGGACAAAAGATAGATGTACACTTATTCGTGGACGGAGGGAGTATCATTTTTTATCAGAGGGCCAGCAAGTATCAGCTGGGTTGTGGCCTTCCCAGTCTAGGTTTTCTTTTTTAACATGCGCATCCCACACATGCCGACACTGTGGTTGGAACTTATTTTTTTGTGGGATATCATGTATCGACCGGCCTATGGGCCTCCCAGCCTAGGTTTTATTTTTTCTTAAACATCCGCAGCCCAACTTATGTAATTTTTTGAAGAAAACGCAGAGGTCTGTTCAATTTTTCTATATAAGAATAAGAACGCCAGGTCCAACTTATGTTTCCCTTCTAACTATATTTTATATATTTATATTATTTTATATGTTATCATATATTATTATTATTATTGTCCTCATATTTAATAGAAACTTATATATATATAATAAGAAAAAACATCCCACGTCTTATTTACTACTAAAAATAAATGTTTAACAATAAAATCCTTTTTTTTTTAATTATAAGGCAACGAAAATCCTGGTGATTGCGTACAAAATCTTGGTAAGATTTAAGGACCAATGTAATAATAATGCGCTTACTATATAATTTTATTTAAAATAGAATGACCAGCCCCAGTTTATATTTTGACTCCGCCCAACCCAACATTATATTTACATCCAGCCCAGCAAAAAAATTTATTTCGTGAAAGTGCAAATGGGCTGTAAATTCTTAGGAAAAATTAAATACGCCGCACAGACGCTACATTATTTGTTCATCCAGCCCAGAAAATGGACTGTAAATTCTACAAAAAATGGGATGAATATGTGCCACATTTTTGGAGGCTGAAATCTGGGCCAATAGCTCGATTCATACGCAAGGCGTTGTCAACTTAGCCAACAAATGATTCTGACATCCATAGCCATTGGATTTACATCCAACGGCCGGCATCCATCTTCAATCACTCGTCTTCTTCCTCCAGCGCCACCGGGACCATCTGCCCCCGCCTCCGTCGGCTAGCAGCTCTGCTTAGCACGCCTCACTGCTAACCGCTACCCCACCACCGGCCAGCCTTCCCTCCACCCCTCCACACCTCGTGTTATTCTCTGCCGACTGCAGAACCATGCCGCACTAGAACCATTTAACCCTCGTATACCTCTCCGTCTGCGACTCCACTGCCGCATCTTCCCTTCTTCGGCTCGTTCCCGTCCAAGGCCTCGCCGACTCGCCATCGTCCACCGCCTTTGTGCGCTCATGTGCGGCGTGGTCAAAGTGTTCAACAAACGAGAGTCATCATAAGAGGACTGTACGTGGATAGGCTGACAGTGGGGACGCACCAGTTCCATGGACGCACGCATGCAACCGCCTCCTTATACATGAAAATAAAATTATTCCTCCCCTAAAAGCTGGGACCCACCAGATATATCTTCGCATGGAAGTGCCTCCTTATTCCTCCCCCTGACAGCTGGGACCTGTTGACACCTGATTTTGGCACAATGCAAAATGCAGTAAAGGTGGACTCAAGGCAAGGAGACAGCCCGGCTAGGAGACGGCCCGGCAAGGAGACGACCCGTCAAGGAGATGATCCGGCAAGGCAACCCAGGCAAGATACTCTGATGATAGTCCCGGGAAGGCGGCAGCCCGTCGAAGAACCGAAGATCAAGATGGACGTGAGGAGACCCGAGCCAGCCCATCAAGACAGCCTCCAGGGCGGTAGTACCGTGCCTCTGGAGCGGAAGTACCGCTTGTAAGCGGTAGTACCGCTGCCGCCAGAGCGGTAGTACCACTGCCTCCAGAGCGGTAATACCGCCTGTAAGCGGTAGTGCCGCTGCCAGTACCGCTCGTACTACCGCTTCGATTCAGGGCGCGATTTTTCGTGTCGGGTTCAAGCAGCAGTCCAGCGGTAGTACACCGCCCTCCAGAGCGGAAGTACCGCTTGTAAGCGGTAGTACCGCTGCCTACAGAGGGGAAGTACCGCTTGTAAGCGGTAGTACCGCTGCATCCAGAGTGGAAGTACCGCTTGTAAGCTGTAGTACCGCTGCCCCAGAGTGGAAGTACCGCTTGTAAGCGGTAGTACCGCTGCCTCCAGAGCGGAAGTACCGCTTGTAAGCGGTAGTGCCGTGACGTGTTCACGCAGATTCGGGCAGATGTTGGAAAGTCTGAGTTTGGATAGCGTTTTTGACCCTTTGGAAGGAAATCTGAGTTCTTTACTTGTACGGGAAGTCCAGCCGCCATTTATATATGTTGGGGTGACGGCCGATTGAACAACACACAATCGATCCAATACAATTTACTCTTTTTACTTTTCCTTTATCGTCTTTATCGCCGATGTTCTAGCAACCCTAGGGTTCGGTTCATCTTTGTTGCTTTGCTCGAAAAGCATCCGTCCCTCGCCACGAAAGTGCGCGGATTATCTTTGCTGCTTTGCGCCGAAAAGCAGTCGTCCTCCTCTCCGAAATTGAGGAACCCCTTTGTTGCTTTGCTTGGAAAGCATCCGCCCCTCGCCGCGAAAGTGCGTGGACTGTCTTGTGTTGGCGCGGTGCCAAATTTCGGCGCCAACACAAATTGGCGACTCCACTGGGGACGAAGCTTTGAACGGTCTCTGGCCTGTTCTTGATTCGAAGAGATCGTCATCTAGGGTTTGCAATCTACAAAGGTAATATGAATACCCAATTCCCTACTGTAGATGCAAATATCTCATATGGTGTTACTAGATCATCCAATGACTATACTCTATCGGCCAACCCTAGCTTTTACAATCATGCATCTAATTATGCGCAAGGGCCGATGCAAGATAATTTTCATGCTTCAACTTCTTATGATACTAGTAACATGCACCTTATGTATCCCAACTCTCATGCATCGGCAACCCCACAAATTCATATGCCGATGAACAACATGATGAGTTCTGTTAATCAAGTTGAGACACCCCATATAGGAACTTCCAATAGTATGCAACAAAGTGTTTCAACTTTTTATTCATCGGCAAATAACTCACAGTATGTTAATCCAAACATGCCGGTGGATAGGGGAATTGGCTATGCTACGTCTAGCTATTCGGCCAGTTACTCTCAACCATCATATGCTATGTCTCATGTTAGTAATTTTTCAGCGCCATACGCAACCGTAGATATTCGTAATTCGGCCCTGCACCTTCATGGTCATAGCCGAATAAGTACGGAAACACAAACTGGTGACTACAACCAACTCGGCGTAAACCCGCCGGGTTACAATCAACTTGGTATGAACTCTCACCGAGTTGCAAATAACTCAGAGACTATGCTGCCAGCTGCCAGTGCCGGGGTTCCATATGGGCCGGTACTTGATTCACATGTTAATGATCCTCCGTTGCAAACTTCATATGCTCAAACAATATTGCCGGAGAATCCGCCACATGCTGCTGTTCCACAAACCTATGTTAGTGTGAAAGATCAGGTGATTAACATACTGAGTCCATACGGTTTAGCGCCGAAAGGAACACACGTGCCGTCATCTAATACTGTAGCATATAATGCATGCTCTACGCAGTTCAAGAATTTCGGCAACACCTCATTGCCGAAAGGATCTGAAAGTATTGGGGACGAAGAACGCCGAGTACTTCCAATCTACTCGGCGACGAGAAGAACAAGGGCAAGATCCACTCAGGACATGATGAGTACCGAGTCCAGGAACGGGAGCGACATCGACCCGGAGAACATCATCGCCGTTACACTCGACGATCTGTCGGAAGATGATCGGCGCGAGCTTGAACAGGAGCTCGAGAGACAGAACGCTGAAAAGATGAAACTGATGCTGGCGGGATTCCAGAAGACTCGGAACGGTGTTGTCAAGAAAGTGGCTATGCCAGGTGCTATGCCGAGTAATTCAAATTTACTCGGCACTGAGGTAAAACAATCAAACGGAGACCTTGCTCATCTAATTAATGCACCCCCTACACAATTACAAAATTTCGGCAACCCTAACAATTTATTGCCGAAAGATCCTAAAAGCATTGGGGGGGGCAAATTGATCTAGAGCAGGTTGAGATTGAGAGGGGAGTTAAAGCCTTGCGTGATAAGGTGCAAGTATTTCGCCAAGAGAGAATTGATAGAGAATTGGCTCAAAGAAAGCAAGCCTTGCCAATTGGTAGAATCAATGAAAATAAGGATGATTCGGAACATGAAAGTGCTTTGGTTGAAAAAGCTGAATCAAATATTATATATTCCGAATCCATCAAATCCAAGGAGGCAAGTGTTATTGAGAAAGGGCATGACAAACACGAAATAGCTGTGTTTGATTTTTCTGAGAAACCCTTTTGCCTGCCCTATGAGTTCCGTGCCAAAGAAATTGATGAACATCAAGAACACAAGCGTGCAACTGAGCAAAGTTCGCTTGGTAATCATTCAAGTGATGAAGCATGGAATAAAGAAAAAGATGATGACAAGGCGTTGGGGAGCCATCCAAAGATGGAGCAAGATATTGTTCAAGTCACACCACCATCATGCTCTCCCAACATATTTGAAGAGGTATGCCTAGCAAGTAATTTATCTATTTTCAGATTTGGTCAGAACTTTATTATTGACGCATCTATTGGAAATGTTATCACAAATATTTTTGAAAGACCAATGAAGAAGGGTGATTTACTTGTTAGCAACAAAATTGTTATAGAGCATATCGGTCAACACATTGTACCATTCGAAGAGGCCGATAGCGACTTATTATTGCAGCCAAAGTTTTCCCATTGTTTTTTTTAAGTTCATATCTAATTGGGTGGCTTTGCTTATTTCATACTTGGCTTACATTGGGACTCAAATGAGCCGTATATGTTATAACAGTTTTGATTTCAGAAATATAAAGCCGAGGCTTGAATCTTTGGAGAAAACCGATGGTAGTATAATTTCTTACTCAAAGTCATCGGAGATAGAGTGCAAAACACAATGCATAGCCGAATGGGGTGATGCAAAATCTGAACCATTCGTTTGCTTAACTCCAAAGCCGTTCTTACAGCAAGATCGGCTAGAACATAAAAAATTTACCTTCAATTCAAGCATGTGTGATCGAATATTTGATTTGTTCCTGAAAAATAATTACATTAGAATTCTTGATCACCAGGTCAAGCCATCAATCCAAGGACGAATGTATTGTAGGTTGCATCATTCGTTCAAACATAATTTTGAGGATAGCAGTATGTTTCATCAAATAGTCAAATCGGCCATTGATAAAGGACGATTGAGATTTGTTGAAACACTGAGGGATGATCAGTCTATTCCTATTGGTCCCAATGGCAAACGATTTTTGCATCGGCTGATTCAAGCTGATCCATTTAAACATGAGAAGGTAAAAACTGCAGATAATGGGATCAAGCCTTCAAGTAAGAAAGTTGTTCAAGAGCACAATGATAATATTCTTGAGGGCGAAAATTCCATCAAAGTTGCAATGAAGACACCAAGTACTGGGGGGCAATGAGAAGATCCAAAGATCGATGCTAGCAAAATCAAAGAAAGCAAAGGCCGAGGCAAGCACAAAGGTAAAAAGCCGAAAGTCATCGCGCAGCTATTGGAAAAATATCAGAAGATAAGTGAGGAAAAGATTGCTTATCGGCCAAGTAATTCAAAAGCATCAAGATCACCCCGTAGGCGCAAATCTGAGGACCGGCATTGGCAAAGGGGAAATTTCAACGAATCATATTCATATCCATATTTTGGGCCGTCAATGTCGATGTCATGGATACCTCCCTACGCTGATTTTTATCCATATTCATCATGGGACAGGTATAATTCGAGGGCACATTATCCATCTTATTTTGAACCATCTCATCAAAATTATGCAGCTCCTAGAAGATACACATCTGATGGAAAAGAGCATAACAAAGACTGTTTCAATCATAAGGAATCGGTCCGGAGCTCAAAGAATAAGAGAGAGGTGGTCAAACAAATATATCGAGTCAAAAAAGATGGTCGTACGTGTGCTAGTTCAGATTTGGTTTCAAATGAAAAAGAGCCAATTGAGATGTTGACATTGGCTACTAAAGGCAAAGAAGTTGAGCAAGCAAATGTTCAAAATCAAGATGGCAAATCTGAACAAAAGAAGAGTGAAGGGAAGAATGCTTATTTGCTAAATCATGCAAAGAAACCAAGATCACCCCCAAGGTGCAAATCTCCAAGAAGAGCAACATTTGATGGACAATTGCATAATCAAGACCGTTTCACTCAAAAGGAATCGGTCCGGGGCTCAAGAAAGAAGAAGGAGGTGATTGGGCAGGTCTATCGAGTTAAAAGAGATGGTCGCAAGAGTGCTAATTCAGATTTTATCTTAAAAGATAAAGAGCCAATTAAAAAGTTAGCATTGGCTACAAAAGGCAAAGAAGTGAAGCAATCAATTGTTAGAAATCAAAGTGCCAAATATGAGGAAAAGAAGTTGAGAGTGCACAAGGTAAAACGAGAATTGCCACTTCAAGCAAAATCACAGCCGGGGTGCCCACTCGGCTTATCATATTGGCAAAAGAAGAAATTATAGAAACTTAGTGCACAAGAGTTGAGAAAGATGAACATGGCATGGGTTCCCAAGAAGAGCAGTCAAAACAAAAAAGATGTGCAAGCTTCTATTGCAACAAGTACAACAAAAGTGAAGAAGGAGAAAGAATCTCATAAGAAATTAAGCCGAAGATTTTCATCCACGAAAAATAATCTTCGGTTAGCACATCATTTGTATTCTTCAACCATGCCATTGATACCTTTACCATGGAATTCATCTCCAGGTATGATTGGTTACCCTCCATGGGCTTATTTTGATCCATGGATGCAACACAATTTCTTACATCATGATAGGGTGTTACCAAATCACTATATATTTGATTAGTTACATTTTGTTGCTGATTCAAAGGGCCGAAATATTTGATTTGTTATTTCATTTGTTTATTTCAGCTATATATGCTTTGGTGGATGAATTCTGCATGACACTTATGGTAATGGCCGATATTTATCTATCGTCCTAAGAGTATGTCAATGCATGGCCGGTGTGGTATTCTAAACATCGTCCTTTGTTCGATTGGAGAGCGAGACATGATCCGTGCATATGGAAATTTATATGTATGCTTATATTGTGATTGCATGAAGTTGGGACATTATGACCGATGCCATTCAAAATATGTTGCGACCAATTCATAGCACAATTGGTGAGTGGGCTTATCCTTTGATTTGATATGATTTGGTCTACGAATCTTTCAAATTTACAAGAGGCCAAATCATTGTTAGTTTTATTTTTGAGCATCGGATTTATGACACGCATAATATTGATATAACCTTGTCTCGTTAGTACCATGGGGATTATATTTTGACGGTTCAATTCATAACAATGGCCAAGGTGTTGGTAATGTTTATATCTCCTTATGGTGCTATTTTGTGATGCCTCATGCCGCTTAAAATATTTATGCACAAATGATCAAAGCCGAATATGCATTGTTATTCGGATTGGAGCTTTTACTTGCTATAGGTGCTATACATATTGAGGCTTTTGGTGATTCGTTATTAGTAGTATAACAAATGTCCAAAGTTTTTCAGTGTCTGGACGAATCAGTTAATGTTTATCTTGATAAGTGTCTAGATAATATTTCTACTTTGGATTGTTTTAACATTGCTCATATATCTAGACATGATAATTGGAAAGAAGATGAGTTGGCACAGCAGGCATCCGGTTATCATGTTGATCATGGCATGTTTTATATTTCTCAAAGGCCGATGACTAGCTTTGCCAATGTAGATGCCGAACCAGAGCTTACTGCTTCGGCCACTAACAATAAATCTAGTGCAGGTGAAAATCATGACTGGAGGAAGCCCATTATTGATTATTTGCATGATCCTAGTAAAAGGGTGGACAGGACCGTTCGGCGTATGGCTTTCAAATATACGATGAGAGATGATAATCTTTATTGCCGAACGGTGGATGATGTTCTTTTAAAGTGCTTGGATGAGGACCAAGCAAGAGTTGCTATGGGAGAGGTTCATGAAGGAATTTGTGGCACTCATCAGTCGGCTCCCAAGATGAAGTGGTTATTACGACGTGCTGGATTTTATTGGCCGACGATGATTAATGATTGCTTCAGGTATTATAAAGGGTGTGAAGCTTGTCAAAAGTTTGGTGATATTCAGTTGGCTCCCGCTGCTATGTTACATCTTATTATCAAGCCGTGGCCTTTCAGAGGATGGGGATTAGACTTTATTGGAGAGATTCATCCTTCTTCTTCAAAGGGGCATCAGTTCGTGTTGGTGGCAACTGATTATTTCACTAAATGGTCTGAAGCAATACCTCTCAAAATATGACGCATACGGAGGTAATTCAATTCATAAGTGAGCACATTATTCATAGATTCGGCATTCCTCAAACATTAGCTACGGATCAAGGTTCATCTTTCATGTCACATCAAATTAGAGAATTTGTCGAATCATATAAGATAAAGTTGCTCAAATCCTCTCCGTATTATGCTCAAGCTAATGGACAGGCCGAATCTAGCAATAAGACTTTGATCAAGCTTATAAAGATGAAGGTTGAAGAACATCCGAGAAGATGGCACGAAGTGCTTTCGGAAGCTTTATGGGCTCATAGAATATCTAAGCATGGAGCTACTCAAGTATCACCTTTTGAGCCAGTGTATGGCCAGGAGGTGGTGTTACCCGTGGAAGTTAAGTTGCAAGCTCTTAGGGTAGCCAGACAAAATGATTTGTCGGCTGTGGAGTACACTGATTTGATGATGGACAAAATAGATGATGTTCCAGAAGAAAGATTAAAAGCTTTGAGAGAAATTGAGAAAGAAAAATTAAGAGTAGCCAGGGCTTATAACAAAAGGGTGAAAGAAAAATCGTTTCAAATAGGAGATTTAGTATGGAAAACGATTTTACCCATTGGAACTAAAGATAGAAAATTCGGCAAGTGGTCGCCGAGTTGGGAAGGTCCATATAAAGTTATAGAGATTGTCCCTGGCAATTCATATTTTGTACAATCTTTGCAAGGGGAGAAGCTGGCTAAAGCCCTCAATGGAAAATATCTGAAGAGTACCACCCAAGTGTGTGGCAAGAAGCCTAAATAGGCAATGGCCGATATATGATTATCGCCCTAAGAACAAACATGGCCGATATATGATTATCGCCCTAAGAGTATAAATGCCGATGGAGTGTTGATATCGTCCTTAGAGCCAATATAGTGCAAATTATTTTTCGGTACACAAGTTTTACCGAAAAACAGGGGGGCATGTGTTGACACCTGATTTTGGCACAATGCAAAATGCAGTAAAGGTGGACTCAAGGCAAGGAGACAGCCCGGCAAGGAGACGGCCCGGCAAGGAGACGACCCGGCAAGGAGATGATCCGGCAAGGCGACCCAGGCAAGATACTCTGATGATAGTACCGGGAAGGCGGCAGCCCGTCGAAGAACCGAAGATCAAGATGGACGTGAGGAGACGTGAGCCAGCCCATCAAGACAGCCTCCAGGGCGGTAGTACCGCGCCTCCGGAGCGGAAGTACCGCTTGTAAGCGGTAGTACCACTGCCGCCAGAGCGGTAGTACCGCTTATAAGCGGCAGTACCTCTGCCTTCAGAGCGGTAGTACCGCCTGTAAGCGGCAGTGCCACTGCAAGTACCGCTCGTACTACCGCTTCGATTCAGGGCGCGATTTTTTGTGTCGGGTTCAAGCGGCAGTCCAGCGGTAGTACACCGCCCTCTAGAGCAGAAGTACCGCTTGTAAGCGGTAGTACCGCTGCCTCCAGAGCGGAAGTACCGCTTGTAAGCGGTAGTACCGCTGCATCCAGAGCGGAAGTACCGCTTGTAAGCGGTAGTACCGCTGCCCCAGAGCGGAAGTATCACTTGTAAGCGGTAGTACCGCTGCTTCCAGAGCGGAAGTACCGCTTGTAAGCTGTAGTGCCGTGACGTGTTCGCGCATATTCGGGCAGATGTTGGAAAGTCCGAGTTTGGATAGCGTTTTTGACCCTTTGGAAGGAAATATGAGTCCTTTACTTGTACGGGAAGTCCAGCTGCCCTTTATATATGTTGGGGTGACGGCCGATTGAACAACACACAATCGATCCAATACAATGTTGGAAAGTCCGAGTTTGGATAGCGTTTTTGACCCTGTGGAGAAGTAGATTGATGGAGGAGTACAACCGATACGTGACGATCACAGATGGCGACCCTGTGAAGCTAGCCAGGATGATGGAGATACAGTCTTGGTTTGACAACCCGCAGCAATTAGCGACGACGGTGACAGCGATGGCCAAATATCTGGAAAAGAGCGAAAAGGCAGCGATACTCCCGGAGGGAGTCACGCGGGAGTACATAGAGCTGCTCCTCTGGGCCATGGAGCAGACAGATTCACCGAATCCAATCGTGAGGCAGAGGTGGTGGGAGTATCGATCCAAGATGGAGCATCCAGAGGATCAAGGACCGAGCAACTACGCGGTGCCGTTTGTGAGGGTGGCGTGGGAGAACGAGCCGGTGGAGTCTTCGTCGACCGTACCCAACTGCAAGAGGAGGAAAGCAGTTGGCGCGACGATGCTTCCCTGCCATCCTCACCCTCGCCTTTCACCTCGTCTCACCCCACCGCCCTAGTAATCAGAGGAGGAGCTTAGGGTTATCAGTATTTGGAGTTTGTGAATTGTGTTTTCTGCTGTGTATTTTGAGTACTTCAGATATGAATGTCTTCTGAATTCAGATTTGTAGTATTGAGCTATGAAGTATTTTCTGAATTCCAGAGATCTATTTTTATTACTTTCAACAATGTAGTTTCACATAAAATTGCAGATAATGTGATTTTCAGAGAAGAAACACGAATTTTTAGAGGCAGAGCATTTATAGTAACACGCCCTTTTCAAACAGGTATAACATCATGTTGGAAGTTTTATTCATGGTCGAAAATGGAACTACCAGCCAATTAACATCGTGCTGATCAACATTCATGCATAGCACACCTTCATATGATGCACAGTCAAAAACATATGCTATTTTCAAAATGCCCACACAATGTTGAGTGTGCGAAAAACAGAGAAAAATAGGGATGAAGTTTGGGCAAGTGTTGGAGGTGGTGTGCGTAGATGACAAGGGGGGCCCACATGTCAGTAATCGTAGAGGCAAAATGTTGTGGATATTCTCACTGCGTCACGTGGAACCGAACCTGGGCGGACCAGCGGGTGGGGAGTGGGACTTGGCCACTAGGCTACTGCAATACTTTCATTTGAATTAGGCATAGCATATGCCACTACTGTATCACGTCTTCCCCGGCTCCGGTGCTTTCTCATCCGAGGCCTCGACGTCATCCTCCGCCTTTGTGCGCTCATCGCGGTGCCGCCGTCTGCCGTTGTGAACATGCTCAACAAACGAGAGGAATCTGGAGAGGGCTGTACGTGGAGAGGCGGACAGTCGGGACCCAAAGACCTGGCCAAACGGGCCAGCCCGGCATGACACGGAAAGGCCCGTGCTAATCATGCCTGGCACGGCACGGCCCGCCGTGGCATGTTTAATAGCCCGGGCCGTGCTGTGCCGGGCCACGTGCGCCGCTCCTTGGCGCATGCACGGCCTGGTTATTAAACGGGCCTGCCCGTGGCACATTTAGCACGTTGGGCCGTCTGTTTTTTAGCCTATTGGATTATATTTTAGGCCTATTGGGCTGTAATTAAGGTCATATATATATATATAGAAATTTTTGGAAAAAAATAAAAAATAATAAACAGGCAGTGCCATGCCGGCCCGTGTGCCCAGCCTCTAGGCCCACGCACGGCCCAAGGCATGCCGCGTGCCGGGCACGACCCGTTTAGCCCGTGCCGTGCCTGGCCCATGGCGGGCCATGCCGGCGTGCTCGTGGGCCGGCCTGATTGGCCCGGCCCATTTAGCCAGCTATCACCCACCAGGTCCATGGTCATACGCAAGCAAGTGCCTCATTGAAAAAATGCTTCCTCCTAATGGTATACTGACGTTGGGGCCCACGGATTTGTCAAAGTAGTTAATACTCCCTCCGTTTTTTTTCTCCGCATATAAGATTTGTTTGAAGTGAAAGAACGCAAATTTTGACCAAATTTATATAAAAAAATCAATATTTACAATACTAAATTTATATAGTATGAAAATTAATTTCATAGTGCATCTAATAATATTGGTTTCGTATTATGAATGTTGATAATTTTTAATATAAACGGAGGGAGTAAAGGAGATAAATTTACAACTAAGCCAGTCATCGTGGAGCTGGGAGGTACTCCCTCCGTCAACGAATAAGTGTACATCTAACTTTTGTTCTACATCAAAGTTTTAAAACTTTGATCAAATTTCTAAGGAAAAGTAGTAGCATTTATGACACTAAATTAGTATTAGTAGATCCATTTTGAAATGTTCTTTCATAATATACCAATTTGATGTCATATATGTTACTACTCTTTATAGATAATTAATCAAAAATTTAAAACTTTGACTTGGGACAAAAGATAGATGTACACTTATTCGTGGACGGAGGGAGTATCATTTTTTATCAGAGGGCCAGCAAGTATCAGCTGGGTTGTGGCCTTCCCAGTCTAGGTTTTGTTTTTTAACATGCGCATCCCACACATGCCGACACTGTGGTTGGAACTTATTTTTTTGTGGGATATCATGTATCGACCGGCCTATGGGCCTCCCAGCCTAGGTTTTATTTTTTCTTAAACATCCGCAGCCCAATTTATGTAATTTTTTGAAGAAAACGCAGAGGTCTGTTCAATTTTTCTATATAAGAATAAGAACGCCAGGTCCAACTTATGTTTCCCTTCTAACTATATTTTATATATTTATATTATTTTATATGTTATCATATATTATTATTATTACTGTCCTCATATTTAATAGAAACTTATATATATATAATAAGAAAAAACATCCCACGTCTTATTAACTACTAAAAATAAATGTTTAACAATAAAATCCTTTTCTTTTATTATAAGGCAACGAAAATCCTTGTGATTGCGTACAAAATCTTGGTAAGATTTAAGGACCAATGTAATAATAATGCGCTTACTATATAATTTTATTTAAAATAGAATGACCAGCCCCAGTTTATATTTTGACTCCGCCCAACCCAACATTATATTTACATCCAGCCCAGCAAAAAAATTTATTTCGTGAAAGTGCAAATGGGCTGTAAATTCTTAGGAAAAATTAAATACGCCGCACAGACGCTACATTATTTGTTCATCCAGCCCAGCAAATGGACTGTAAATTCTACAAAAAATGGGATGAATATGTGCCACATTTTTGGAGGCTGAAATCTGGGCCAATAGCTCGATTCATACGCAAGGCGTTGTCAACTTAGCCAACAAATGATTCTGACATCCATAGCCATTGGATTTACATCCAACGGCCGGCATCCATCTTCAATCACTCGTCTTCTACCTCCAGCGCCACCGGGACCATCTGCTCCCGCCTCCGTCGGCTAGCAGCTCTGCTTAGCACGCCTCACTGCTAACCGCTACCCCACCACCGGCCAGCCTTCCCTCCACCCCTCCACACCTCGTGTTATTCTCTGCCGACTGCAGAACCATGCCGCACTAGAACCATTTAACCCTCGTATACCTCTCCGTCTGCGACTCCACTGCCGCATCTTCCCTTCTTCGGCTCGTTCCCGTCCAAGGCCTCGCCGACTCGCCATCGTCCACCGCCTTGGTGCGCTCATGTGCGGCGTGGTCAAAGTGTTCAACAAACGAGAGTCATCAGAAGAGGACTGTACATGGATAGGCTGACAGTGGGGACGCACCAGTTCCATGGACGCACGCATGCAACCGCCTCCTTATACGCGAAAATAAAATTATTCCTCCCCTAAAAGCTGGGACCCACCAGATATATCTTCGCATGGAAGTGCCTCCTTATTCCTCCCCCTGACAGCTGGGACCTGTTGACACCTGATTTTGGCACAATGCAAAATGCAGTAAAGGTGGACTCCAGGCAAGGAGACAGCCCGGCAAGGAGACGGCCCGGCAAGGAGACGACCCGGCAAGGAGATGATCCGGCAAGGCGACCCAGGCAAGATACTCTGATGATAGTCCCGGGAAGGCGGCAGCCCGTCGAAGAACCGAAGATCAAGATGGACGTGAGGAGACCCGAGCCAGCCCATCAAGACAGCCTCCAGGGTGGTAGTACCGTGCCTCCGGAGCAGAAGTACCGCTTGTAAGCGGTAGTACCGCTGCCGCCAGAGCGGTAGTACCACTGCCTCCAGAGCGGTAATACCGCCTGTAAGCGGCAGTGCCGCTGCCAGTACCGCTCGTACTACCGCTTCGATTCAGGGCGCGATTTTTCGTGTTGGGTTCAAGCAGCAGTCCAGCGGTAGTACACCGCCCTCCAGAGCGGAAGTACCGCTTGTAAGCGGTAGTACCGCTGCCTCCAGAGGGGAAGTACCGCTTGTAAGCGGTAGTACCGCTGCATCCAGAGTGGAAGTACCGCTTGTAAGCGGTAGTACCGCTGCCCCAGAGTGGAAGTACCGCTTGTAAGCAGTAGTACCGCTGCCTCCAGAGCGGAAGTACCGCTTGTAAGCGGTAGTGCCGTGACGTGTTCACGCAGATTCGGGCAGATGTTGGAAAGTCTGAGTTTGGATAGCGTTTTTGACCCTTTGGAAGGAAATCTGAGTTCTTTACTTGTACGGGAAGTCCAGCCACCCTTTATATATGTTGGGGTGACGGCCGATTGAACAACACACAATCGATCCAATACAATTTACTCTTTTTACTTTTCCTTTATCGTCTTTATCGCCGATGTTCTAGCAACCCTAGGGCTCGGTTCATCTTTGTTGCTTTGCTCGAAAAGCATCCGTCCCTCTCTACGAAAGTGCGCGGATTATCTTTGCTGCTTTGCGCCGAAAAGCAGTCGTCCTCCTCTCCGAAATTGAGGAACCCCTTTGTTGCTTTGCTTGGAAAGCATCCACCCCTCGCCGCGAAAGTGCGTGGACTGTCTTGTGTTGGCGCGGTGCCAAATTTCGGCGCCAACACAAATTGGCGACTCCACTGGGGACGAAGCTTTGAACGGTCTCCGGCCTGTTCTTGATTCGAAGAGATCGTCATCTAGGGTTTGCAATCTACAAAGGTAATATGAATACCCAATTCCCTACTGTAGATGCAAATATCTCATATGGTGTTACTAGATCATCCAATGACTATACTCTATCGGCCAACCCTAGCTTTTACAATCATGCATCTAATTATGCGCAAGGGCCGATGCAAGATAATTTTCATGCTTCAACTTCTTATGATACTAGTAACATGCACCTTATGTATCCCAACTCTCATGCATCGGCAACCCCACAAATTCATATGCCGATGAACAACATGATGAGTTCTGTTAATCAAGTTGAGACACCCCATATAGGAACTTCCAATAGTATGCAACAAAGTGTTTCAACTTTTTATTCATCGGCAAATAACTCATAGTATGTTAATCCAAACATGCCGGTGGATAGGGGAATTGGCTATGCTACGTCTAGCTATTCGGCGAGTTACTCTCAACCATCATATGCTATGTCTCATGTTAGTAATTTTTCAGCGCCATACGCAACCGTAGATATTCGTAATTCGGCCCTGCACCTTCATGGTCATAGCCGAATAAGTACGGAAACACAAACTGGTGACTACAACCAACTCGGCGTAAACCCGTCGGGTTACAATCAACTTGGTATGAACTCTCACCGAGTTGCAAATAACTCAGAGACTATGCTGCCAGCTGCCAGTGCCGGGGTTCCATATGGGCCGGTACTTGATTCACATGTTAATGATCCTCCGTTGCAAACTTCATATGCTCAAACAATATTGCCGGAGAATCCGCCACATGCTGCTGTTCCACAAACCTATGTTAGTGTGAAAGATCAGGTGATTAACATACTGAGTCCATACGGTTTAGCGCCGAAAGGAACACACGTGCCGTCATCTAATACTGTAGCATATAATGCATGCTCTACGCAGTTCAAGAATTTCGGCAACACCTCATTGCCGAAAGGATCTGAAAGAATTGGGGACGAAGAACGCCGAGTACTTCCAATCTACTCGGCGACGAGAAGAACAAGGGCAACATCCACTCAGGACATGATGAGTACCGAGTCCAGGAACGGGAGCGACATCGACCCGGAGAACGTCATCGCCGTTACACTCGACGATCTGTCGGAAGATGATCGGCGCGAGCTTGAACAGGAGCTCGAGAGACAGAACGCTGAAAAGATGAAACTGATGCTGGCGGGATTCCAGAAGACTCGGAACGGTGTTGTCAAGAAAGTGGCTATGCCAGGTGCTATGCCGAGTAATTCAAATTTACTCGGCACTGAGGTAAAACAATCAAACGGAGACCTTGCTCGTCTAATTAATGCACCCCCTACACAATTACAAAATTTCGGCAACCCTAACAATTTATTGCCGAAAGATCCTAAAAGCATTGGGGGGGCAAATTGATCTAGAGCAGGCTGAGATTGAGAGGGGAGTTAAAGCCTTGCGTGATAAGGTGCAAGTATTTCGCCAAGAGAGAATTGATAGAGAATTGGCTCAAAGAAAGCAAGCCTTGTCAATTGGTAGAATCAATGAAAATAAGGATGATTCGGAACATGAAAGTGCTTTGGTTGAAAAAGCTGAATCAAATATTATATATTCCGAATCCATCAAATCCAAGGAGGCAAGTGTTATTGAGAAAGGGCATGACAAACAAGAAATAGCTGTGTTTGATTTTTCTGAGAAACCCTTTTGCCTGCCCTATGAGTTCCGTGCCAAAGAAATTGATGAACATCAAGAACACAAGCGTGCAACTGAGCAAAGTTCGCTTGGTAATCCTTCAAGTGATGAAGCATGGAATCAAGAAAAAGATGATGACAAGGCGTTGGGGAGCCATCCAAAGACGGAGCAAGATATTGTTCAAGTCACACCACCATCATGATCTCCCAACATATTTGAAGAGGTATGTCTAGCAAGTAATTTATCTATTTTCAGATTTGGTCAGAACTTTATTATTGACGCATCTATTGGAAATATTATCATAAATATTTTTGAAAGACCAATGAAGAAGGGTGATTTACTTATTAGCAACAAAATTGTTATAGAGCATATCGGTCAACACATTGTACCATTCGAAGAGGCCGATAGCGACTTATTATTGCAGCCAAAGTTTTCCCATTGTTTTTTTTAAGTTCATATCTAATTGGGTGGCTTTGCTTATTTCATACTTGGCTTACATTGGGACTCAAATGAGCCGTATATGTTATAACAGTTTTGATTTCAGAAATATAAAGCCGAGGCTTGAATCTTTGGAGAAAACCGATGGTAGTATAATTTCTTACTCAAAGTCATCGGAGATAGAGTGCAAAACACAATGCACAGCCGAATGGGGTGATGCAAAATCTGAACCATTCGTTTGCTTAACTCCAAAGCCGTTCTTACAGCAAGATCGGCTAGAACATAAAAAATTTACCTTCAATTCAAGCATGTGTGATCGAATATTTGATTTGTTCCTGAAAAATAATTACATTAGAATTCTTGATCACCAGGTCAAGCCATCAATCCAAGGACGAATGTATTGTAGGTTGCATCATTCGTTCAAACATAATTTTGAGGATAGCAGTATGTTTCATCAAATAGTCAAATCGGCCATTGATAAAGGACGATTGAGATTTGTTGAAACACTGAGGGATGATCAGTCTATTCCTATTGGTCCCAATGGCAAACGATTTTTGCATCGGCTGATTCAAGCTGATCCATTTAAACATGAGAAAGTAAAAACTGCAGATAATGGGATCAAGCCTTCAAGTAAGAAAGTTGTTCAAGAGCACAATGATAATATTCTTGAGGGCGAAAATTCCATCAAAGTTGCAATGAAGACACCAAGTACTGGGGGGCAACGAGAAGATCCAAAGATCGATGCTAGCAAAATCAAAGAAAGCAAAGGCCGAGGCAAGCACAAAGGTAAAAAGCTGAAAGTCATCGCGCAGCTATTGGAAAAATATCAGAAGATAAGTGAGGAAAAGATTGCTTATCGGCCAAGTAATTCAAAAGCATCAAGATCACCCCGTAGGCGCAAATCTGAGGACCGGCATTGGCAAAGGGGAAATTTCAACGAATCATATTCATATCCATATTTTGGGCCGTCAATGTCGATGTCATGGATACCTCCCTACGCTGATTTTTATCCATATTCATCATGGGACAGGTATAATTCGAGGGCACATTATCCATCTTATTTTGAACCATCTCATCAAAATTATGCAGCTCCTAGAAGATACACATCTGATGGAAAAGAGCATAACAAAGACTGTTTCAATCATAAGGAATCGGTCCGGAGCTCAAAGAATAAGAGAGAGGTGGTCAAACAAATATATCGAGTCAAAAAAGATGGTCGTACGTGTGCTAGTTCAGATTTGGTTTCAAATGAAAAAGAGCCAATTGAGATGTTGACATTGGCTACTAAAGGCAAAGAAGTTGAGCAAGCAAATGTTCAAAATCAAGATGCCAAATCTGAACAAAAGAAGAGTGAAGGGAAGAATGCTTATTTGCTAAATCATGCAAAGAAACCAAGATCACCCCCAAGGTGCAAATCTCCAAGAAGAGCAACATTTGATGGACAATTGCATAATCAAGACCGTTTCACTCAAAAGGAATCGGTCCGGGGCTCAAGAAAGAAGAAGGAGGTGATTGGGCAGGTCTATCGAGTTAAAAGAGATGGTCGCAAGAGTGCTAATTCAGATTTGATCTTAAAAGATAAAGAGCCGATTAAAAAGTTAGCATTGGCTACAAAAGGCAAAGAAGTGAAGCAATCAATTGTTAGAAATCAAAGTGCCAAATATGAGGAAAAGAAGTTGAGAGTGCACAAAGTAAAACGAGAATTGCCACTTCAAGCAAAATCACAGCCGGGGTGCCCACTCGGCTTATCATATTGGCAAAAGAAGAAATTACAGAAACTTAGTGCACAAGAGTTGAGAAAGATGAACATGGCATGGGTTCCCAAGAAGAGCAGTCAAAACAAAAAAGATGTGCAAGCTTCTATTGCAACAAGTACAACAAAAGTGAAGAAGGAGAAAGAATCTCATAAGAAATTAAGCCGAAGATTTTCATCCACGAAAAATAATCTTCGGTTAGCACATCATTTGTATTCTTCAACCATGCCATTGATACCTTTACCATGGAATTCATCTCCAGGTATGATTGGTTACCCTCCATGGGCTTATTTTGATCCATGGATGCAACACAATTTCTTACATCATGATAGGGTGTTACCAAATCACTATATATTTGATTAGTTACATTTTGTTGCTGATTCAAAGGGCCGAAATATTTGATTTGTTATTTCATTTGTTTATTTCAGCTATATATGCTTTGGTGGATGAATTCTGCATGACACTTATGGTAATGGCCGATATTTATCTATCGTCCTAAGAGTATGTCAATGCATGGCCGGTGTGGTATTCTAAACATCGTCCTTTGTTCGATTGGAGAGCGAGACATGATCCGTGCATATGGAAATTTATATGTATGCTTATATTGTGATTGCATGAAGTTGGGACATTATGACCGATGCCATTCAAAATATGTTGCGACCAATTCATAGCACAATTGGTGAGTGGGCTTATGCTTTGATTTGATATGATTTGGTCTACGAATCTTTCAAATTTACAAGAGGCCAAATCATTGTTAGTTTTATTTTTGAGCATCGGATTTATGACACGCATAATATTGATATAACCTTGTCTCGTTAGTACCATGGGGATTATATTTTGACGGTTCAATTCATAACAATGGCCAAGGTGTTGGTAATGTTTATATCTCCTTATGGTGCTATTTTGTGATGCCTCATGCCGCTTAAAATATTTATGCACAAATGATCAAAGCCGAATATGCATTGTTATTCGGATTGGAGCTTTTACTTGCTATAGGTGCTATACATATTGAGGCTTTTGGTGATTCGTTATTAGTAGTATAACAAATGTCCAAAGTTTTTCAGTGTCTGGACGAATCAGTTAATGTTTATCTTGATAAGTGTCTAGATAATATTTCTACTTTGGATTGTTTTAACATTGCTCATATATCTAGACATGATAATTGGAAAGAAGATGAGTTGGCACAGCAGGCATCCGGTTATCATGTTGATCATGGCATGTTTTATATTTCTCAAAGGCCGATGACTAGCTTTGCCAATGTAGATGCCGAACCAGAGCTTACTGCTTCGGCCACTAACAATAAATCTAGTGCAGGTGAAAATCATGACTGGAGGAAGCCCATTATTGATTATTTGCATGATCCTAGTAAAAGGGTGGACAGGACCGTTCGGCGTATGGCTTTCAAATATACGATGAGAGATGATAATCTTTATTGCCGAACGGTGGATGATGTTCTTTTAAAGTGCTTGGATGAGGACCAAGCAAGAGTTGCTATGGGAGAGGTTCATGAAGGAATTTGTGGCACTCATCAGTCGGCTCCCAAGATGAAGTGGTTATTACGACGTGCTGGATTTTATTGGCCGATGATGATTAATGATTGCTTCAGGTATTATAAAGGGTGTGAAGCTTGTCAAAAGTTTGGTGATATTCAGTTGGCTCCCGCTGCTATGTTACATCTTATTATCAAGCCGTGGCCTTTCAGAGGATGGGGATTAGACTTTATTGGAGAGATTCATCCTTCTTCTTCAAAGGGGCATCAGTTCGTTTTGGTGGCAACTGATTATTTCACTAAATGGTCTGAAGCAATACCTCTCAAAATATGACGCATACGGAGGTAATTCAATTCATAAGTGAGCACATTATTCATAGATTCGGCATTCCTCAAACATTAGCTACGGATCAAGGTTCATCTTTCATGTCACATCAAATTAGAGAATTTGTCGAATCATATAAGATAAAGTTGCTCAAATCCTTTCCGTATTATGCTCAAGCTAATGGACAGGCCGAATCTAGCAATAAGACTTTGATCAAGCTTATAAAGATGAAGGTTGAAGAACATCCGAGAAGATGGCACGAAGTGCTTTCGGAAGCTTTATGGGCTCATAGAACATCTAAGCATGGAGCTACTCAAGTATCACCTTTTGAGCCAGTGTATGGCCAGGAGGTGGTGTTACCCGTGGAAGTTAAGTTGCAAGCTCTTAGGGTAGCCAGACAAAATGATTTGTCGGCTGTGGAGTACACTGATTTGATGATGGACAAAATAGATGATGTTCCAGAAGAAAGATTAAAAGCTTTGAGAGAAATTGAGAAAGAAAAATTAAGAGTAGCCAGGGCTTATAACAAAAGGGCGAAAGAAAAATCGTTTCAAATAGGAGATTTAGTATGGAAAACGATTTTACCCATTGGAACTAAAGATAGAAAATTCGGGAAGTGGTCACCGAGTTGGGAAGGTCCATATAAAGTTGTAAGGATTGTCCCTGGCAATTCATATTTTGTACAATCTTTGCAAGGGGAGAAGCTGGCTAAAGCCCACAATGGAAAATATCTGAAGAGTACCACCCAAGTGTGTGGCAAGAAGCCTAAATAGGCAATGGCCGATATATGATTATCGCCCTAAGAACAATCATGGCCGATATATGATTATCGCCCTAAGAGTATAAATGCCGATGGAGTGTTGACATCGTCCTTAGAGCCAATATAGTGCAAATTATTTTTCGGTACACAAGTTTTACCGAAAAACAGGGGGGCATGTGTTGACACCTGATTTTGGCACAATACAAAATGCAGTAAAGGTGGACTCAAGGCAAGGAGACAGCCCGGCAAGGAGACGGCCCGGCAAGGAGACGACCCGGCAAGGAGATGATCCGGCAAGGCGACCCAGGCAAGATACTCTGATGATAGTACCGGGAAGGCGGCAGCCCGTCGAAGAACCGAAGATCAAGATGGACGTGAGGAGACGTGAGCCAGCCCATCAAGACAGCCTCCAGGGCGGTAGTACCGCGCCTCCAGAGCGGAAGTACCGCTTGTAAGCGGTAGTACCACTGCCGCCAGAGCGGTAGTACCGCTTATAAGCGGCAGTACCTCTGCCTTCAGAGCGGTAGTACCGCCTGTAAGCGGCAGTGCCGCTGCAAGTACCGCTCGTACTACCGCTTCGATTCAGGGCGCGATTTTTTGTGTCGGGTTCAAGCGGCAGTCCAGCGGTAGTACACCGCCCTCCAGAGCAGAAGTACCGCTGCCTCCAGAGCGGAAGTACCGCTTGTAAGCGGTAGTACCGCTGCATCCAGAGCGGAAGTACCGCTTGTAAGCGGTAGTACCGCTGCCCCAGAGCGGAAGTATCACTTGTAAGCGGTAGTACCGCTGCTTCCAGAGCAGAAGTACCGCTTGTAAGCGGTAGTGCCGTGACGTGTTCGCGCATATTCGGGCAGATGTTGGAAAGTCCGAGTTTGGATAGCGTTTTTGACCCTTTGGAAGGAAATATGAGTCCTTTACTTGTACGGGAAGTCCAGCCGCCCTTTATATATGTTGGGGTGACGGCCGATTGAACAACACACAATCGATCCAATACAATGTTGGAAAGTCCGAGTTTGGATAGCGTTTTTGACCCTGTGGAGAAGTAGATTGATGGAGGAGTACAACCGATACGTGACGATCACAGATGGCGACCCTGTGAAGCTAGCCAGGATGATGGAGATATAGTCTTGGTTTGACAACCCGCAGCAATTAGCGGCGACGGTGACAGCGATGGCCAAATATCTGGAAAAGAGCGAAAAGGCAGCGATACTCCCGGAGGGAGTCACGCGGGAGTACATAGAGCTGCTCCTCTGGGCCATGGAGCAGACAGATTCACCGAATCCAATCGTGAGGCGGAGGAGGTGGGAGTATCGATCCAAGATGGAGCATCCAGAGGATCAAGGACCGAGCAACTACGCGGTGCCGTTTGTGAGGGTGGCGTGGGAGAACGAGCCGGTGGAGTCTTCGTCGACCGTACCCAACTGCAAGAGGAGGAAAGCAGTTGGCGCGACGATGCTTCCCTGCCATCCTCTCCCTCGCCTTTCACCTCGTCTCACCCCACCGCCCTAATAATCAGAGGAGGAGCTTAGGGTTATCAGTATTTGGAGTTTGTGAATTGTGTTTTCTGTTGTGTATTTTGAGTACTTCAGATATGAATGTCTTCTGAATTCAGATTTGTAGTATTGAGCTATGAAGTATTTTCTGAATTCCAGAGATCTATTTTTAGTACTTTCAACAATGTAGTTTCACATAAAATTGCAGATAATGTGATTTTCAGAGAAGAAATACGAATTTTTAGAGGCAGAGCATTTATAGTAACACGCCCTTTTCAAACAGGTATAACATCATGTTGGAAGTTTTATTCATGGTCGAAAATGGAACTACCAGCCAATTAACATCGTGCTGATCAACATTCATGCATAGCACACCTTCATATGATGCACAGTCAAAAACATATGCTATTTTCAAAATGCCCACACAATGTTGAGTGTGCGAAAAACAGAGAAAAATAGGGATGAAGTTTGGGCAAGTGTTGGAGGTGGTGTGCGTAGATGACAAGGGGGGCCCACATGTCAGTAATCGTAGAGGCAAAATGTTGTGGATATTCTCACTGCGTCACGTGGAACCGAACCTGGGCGGACCAGCGGGTGGGGAGTGGGACTTGGCCACTAGGCTACTGCAATACTTTCATTTGAATTAGGCATAGCATATGCCACTACTGTATCACGTCTTCCCCGGCTCCGGTGCTTTCTCATCCGAGGCCTCGACGTCATCCTCCGCCTTTGTGCGCTCATCGCGGTGCCGCCGTCTGCCGTTGTGAACATGCTCAACAAACGAGAGGAATCTGGAGAGGGCTGTACGTGGAGAGGCGGACAGTCGGGACCCAAAGACCTGGCCAAACGGGCCAGCCCGGCATGACACGGAAAGGCCCGTGCTAATCATGCCTGGCACGGCACGGCCCGCCGTGGCATGTTTAATAGCCCGGGCCGTGCTGTGCCGGGCCACGTGCGCCGCTCCTTGGCGCATGCACGGCCTGGTTATTAAACGGGCCTGCCCGTGGCACATTTAGCACGTTGGGCCGTCTGTTTTTTAGCCTATTGGATTATATTTTAGGCCTATTGGGCTGTAATTAAGGTCATATATATATATATAGAAATTTTTGGAAAAAAATAAAAAATAATAAACAGGCAGTGCCATGCCGGCCCGTGTGCCCAGCCTCTAGGCCCACGCACGGCCCAAGGCATGCCGCGTGCCGGGCACGACCCGTTTAGCCCGTGCCGTGCCTGGCCCATGGCGGGCCATGCCGGCGTGCTCGTGGGCCGACCTGATTGGCCCGGCCCATTTAGCCAGCTATCACCCACCAGGTCCATGGTCATACGCAAGCAAGTGCCTCATTGAAAAAATGCTTCCTCCTAATGGTATACTGACGTTGGGGCCCACGGATTTGTCAAAGTAGTTAATACTCCCTCCGTTTTTTTTCTCCGCATATAAGATTTGTTTGAAGTGAAAGAACGCAAATTTTGACCAAATTTATATAAAAAAATCAATATTTACAATACTAAATTTATATAGTATGAAAATTAATTTCATAGTGCATCTAATAATATTGGTTTCGTATTATGAATGTTGATAATTTTTAATATAAACGGAGGGAGTAAAGGAGATAAATTTACAACTAAGCCAGTCATCGTGGAGCTGGCAGGTACTCCCTCCGTCCACGAATAAGTGTACATCTAACTTTTGTTCTACGTCAAAGTTTTAAAACTTTGATCAAATTTCTAAGGAAAAGTAGTAGCATTTATGACACTAAATTAGTATTAGTAGATCCATTTTGAAATGTTCTTTCATAATATACCAATTTGATGTCATATATGTTACTACTCTTTTATAGATAATTAATCAAAATTTTAAAACTTTGACTTGGGACAAAAGATAGATGTACACTTATTCGTGGACGGAGGGAGTATCATTTTTTATCAGAGGGCCAGCAAGTATCAGCTGGGTTGTGGCCTTCCCAGTCTAGGTTTTGTTTTTTAACATGCGCATCCCACACATGCCGACACTGTGGTTGGAACTTATTTTTTTGTGGGATATCATGTATCGACCGGCCTATGGGCCTCCCAGCCTAGGTTTTATTTTTTCTTAAACATCCGCAGCCCAACTTATGTAATTTTTTGAAGAAAACGCAGAGGTCTGTTCAATTTTTCTATATAAGAATAAGAACGCCAGGTCCAACTTATGTTTCCCTTCTAACTATATTTTATATATTTATATTATTTTATATGTTATCATATATTATTATTATTACTGTCCTCATATTTAATAGAAACTTATATATATATAATAAGAAAAAACATCCCACGTCTTATTAACTACTAAAAATAAATGTTTAACAATAAAATCCTTTTTTTTTATTATAAGGCAACGAAAATCCTGGTGATTGCGTACAAAATCTTGGTAAGATTTAAGGACCAATGTAATAATAATGCGCTTACTATATAATTTTATTTAAAATAGAATGACCAGCCCCAGTTTATATTTTGACTCCGCCCAACCCAACATTATATTTACATCCAGCCCAGCAAAAAAAATTATTTCGTGAAAGTGCAAATGGGCTGTAAATTCTTAGGAAAAATTAAATACGCCGCACAGACGCTACATTATTTGTTCATCCAGCCCAGCAAATGGACTGTAAATTCTACAAAAAATGGGATGAATATGTGCCACATTTTTGGAGGCTGAAATCTGGGCCAATAGCTCGATTCATACGCAAGGCGTTGTCAACTTAGCCAACAAATGATTCTGACATCCATAGCCATTGGATTTACATCCAACGGCCGGCATCCATCTTCAATCACTCGTCTTCTTCCTCCAGCGCCACCGGGACCATCTGCTCCTGCCTCCGTCGGCTAGCAGCTCTGCTTAGCACGCCTCACTGCTAACCGCTACCCCACCACCGGCCAGCCTTCCCTCCACCCCTCCACACCTCGTGTTATTCTCTGCCGACTGCAGAACCATGCCGCACTAGAACCATTTAACCCTCGTATACCTCTCCGTCTGCGACTCCACTGCCGCATCTTCCCTTCTTCGGCTCGTTCCCGTCCAAGGCCTCGCCGACTCGCCATCGTCCACCGCCTTGGTGCGCTCATGTGCGGCGTGGTCAAAGTGTTCAACAAACGAGAGTCATCAGAAGAGGACTGTACGTGGATAGGCTGACAGTGGGGACGCACCAGTTCCATGGACGCACGCATGCAACCGCCTCCTTATACGCGAAAATAAAATTATTCCTCCCCTAAAAGCTGGGACCCACCAGATATATCTTCGCATGGAAGTGCCTCCTTATTCCTCCCCCTGACAGCTGGGACCTGTTGACACCTGATTTTGGCACAATGCAAAATGCAGTAAAGGTGGACTCAAGGCAAGGAGACAGCCCGGCAAGGAGACGGCCCGGCAAGGAGACGACCCGGCAAGGAGATGATCCGGCAAGGCGACCCAGGCAAGATACTCTGATGATAGTCCCGGGAAGGCGGCAGCCCGTCGAAGAACCGAAGATCAAGATGGACGTGAGGAGACCCGAGCCAGCCCATCAAGACAGCCTCCAGGGCGGTAGTACCGTGCCTCCGGAGCGGAAGTACCCCTTGTAAGCGGTAGTACCGCTGCCGCCAGAGCGGTAGTACCACTGCCTCCAGAGCGGTAATACCGCCTGTAAGCGGCAGTGCCGCTGCCAGTACCGTTCGTACTACCGCTTCGATTCAGGGCGCGATTTTTCGTGTCGGGTTCAAGCAGCAGTCCAGCGGTAGTACACCGCCCTCCAGAGCGGAAGTACCGCTTGTAAGCGGTAGTACCGCTGCGTCAAGAGGGGAAGTACCGCTTGTAAGCGGTAGTACCGCTGCATCCAGAGTGGAAGTACCGCTTGTAAGCGGTAGTACCGCTGCCCCAGAGTGGAAGTACCGCTTGTAAGCGGTAGTACCGCTGCCTCCAGAGCGGAAGTACCGCTTGTAAGCGGTAGTGCCGTGACGTGTTCACGCAGATTCGGGCAGATGTTGGAAAGTCTGTGTTTGGATAGCGTTTTTGACCCTTTGGAAGGAAATCTGAGTTCTTTACTTGTACGGGAAGTCCAGCCGCCCTTTATATATGTTGGGGTGACGGCCGATTGAACAACACACAATCGATCCAATACAATTTACTCTTTTTACTTTTCCTTTATCGTCTTTATCGCCGATGTTCTAGCAACCCTAGGGCTCGGTTCATCTTTGTTGCTTTGCTCGAAAAGCATCCGTCCCTCTCTACGAAAGTGCGCGGATTATCTTTGCTGCTTTGCGCCGAAAAGCAGTCGTCCTCCTCTCCGAAATTGAGGAACCCCTTTGTTGCTTTGCTTGGAAAGCATCCGCCCCTCGCCGCGAAAGTGCGTGGACTGTCTTGTGTTGGCGCGGTGCCAAATTTCGGCGCCAACACAAATTGGCGACTCCACTGGGGACGAAGCTTTGAACGGTCTCCGGCCTGTTCTTGATTCGAAGAGATCGTCATCTAGGGTTTGCAATCTACAAAGGTAATATGAATACCCAATTCCCTACTGTAGATGCAAATATCTCATATGGTGTTACTAGATCATCCAATGACTATACTCTATCGGCCAACCCTAGCTTTTACAATCATGCATCTAATTATGCGCAAGGGCCGATGCAAGATAATTTTCATGCTTCAACTTCTTATGATACTAGTAACATGCACCTTATGTATCCCAACTCTCATGCATCAGCAACCCCACAAATTCATATGCCGATGAACAACATGATGAGTTCTGTTAATCAAGTTGAGACACCCCATATAGGAACTTCCAATAGTATGCAACAAAGTGTTTCAACTTTTTATTCATCGGCAAATAACTCACAGTATGTTAATCCAAACATGCCGGTGGATAGGGGAATTGGCTATGCTACGTCTAGCTATTCGGCCAGTTACTCTCAACCATCATATGCTATGTCTCATGTTAGTAATTTTTCAGCGCCATACGCAACCGTAGATATTCGTAATTCGGCCCTGCACCTTCATGGTCATAGCCGAATAAGTACAGAAACACAAACTGGTGACTACAACCAACTCGGCGTAAACCCGCCGGGTTACAATCAACTTGGTATGAACTCTCACCGAGTTGCAAATAACTCAGAGACTATGCTGCCAGCTGCCAGTGCCGGGGTTCCATATGGGCCGGTACTTGATTCACATGTTAATGATCCTCCGTTGCAAACTTCATATGCTCAAACAATATTGCCAGAGAATCCGCCACATGCTGTTGTTCCACAAACCTATGTTAGTGTGAAAGATCAGGTGATTAACATACTGAGTCCATACGGTTTAGCGCCGAAAGGAACACACGTGCCGTCATCTAATACTGTAGCATATAATGCATGCTCTACGCAGTTCAAGAATTTCGGCAACACCTCATTGCCGAAAGGATCTGAAAGTATTGGGGACGAAGAATGCCGAGTACTTCCAATCTACTCGGCGACGAGAAGAACAAGGGCAACATCCACTCAGGACATGATGAGTACCGAGTCCAGGAACGGGAGCGACATCGACCCGGAGAACGTCATCGCCGTTACACTCGACGATCTGTCGGAAGATGATCGGCGCGAGCTTGAACAGGAGCTCGAGAGACAGAACGCTGAAAAGCTGAAACTGATGCTGGCGGGATTCCAGAAGACTCGGAACGGTGTTGTCAAGAAAGTGGCTATGCCAGGTGCTATGCCGAGTAATTCAAATTTACTCGGCACTGAGGTAAAACAATCAAACGGAGACCTTGCTCATCTAATTAATGCACCCCCTACACAATTACAAAATTTCGGCAACCCTAACAATTTATTGCCGAAAGATCCTAAAAGCATTGGGGGGGCAAATTGATCTAGAGCAGGCTGAGATTGAGAGGGGAGTTAAAGCCTTGCGTGATAAGGTGCAAGTATTTCGCCAAGAGAGAATTGATAGAGAATTGGCTCAAAGAAAGCAAGCCTTGCCAATTGGTAGAATCAATGAAAATAAGGATGATTCGGAACATGAAAGTGCTTTGGTTGAAAAAGCTGAATCAAATATTATATATTCCGAATCCATCAAATCCAAGGAGGCAAGTGTTATTGAGAAAGGGCATGACAAACACGAAATAGCTGTGTTTGATTTTTCTGAGAAACCCTTTTGCCTGCCCTATGAGTTCCGTGCCAAAGAAATTGATGAACATCAAGAACACAAGCGTGCAACTGAGCAAAGTTCACTTGGTAATCATTCAAGTGATGAAGCATGGAATCAAGAAAAAGATGATGACAAGGCGTTGGGGAGCCATCCAAAGACGGAGCAAGATATTGTTCAAGTCACACCACCATCATGCTCTCCCAACATATTTGAAGAGGTATGTCTAGCAAGTAATTTATCTATTTTCAGATTTGGTCAGAACTTTATTATTGACGCATCTATTGGAAATATTATCATAAATATTTTTGAAAGACCAATGAAGAAGGGTGATTTACTTGTTAGCAACAAAATTGTTATAGAGCATATCGGTCAACACATTGTACCATTCGAAGAGGCCGATAGCGACTTATTATTGCAGCCAAAGTTTTCCCATTGTTTTTTTTTAAGTTCATATCTAATTGGGTGGCTTTGCTTATTTCATACTTGGCTTACATTGGGACTCAAATGAGCCGTATATGTTATAACAGTTTTGATTTCAGAAATATAAAGCCGAGGCTTGAATCTTTGGAGAAAACCGATGGTAGTATAATTTCTTACTCAAAGTCATCGGAGATAGAGTGCAAAACACAATGCATAGCCGAATGGGGTGATGCAAAATTTGAACCATTCGTTTGCTTAACTCCAAAGCCGTTCTTACAGCAAGATCGGCTAGAACATAAAAAATTTACCTTCAATTCAAGCATGTGTGATTGAATATTTGATTTGTTCCTGAAAAATAATTACATTAGAATTCTTGATCACCAGGTCAAGCCATCAATCCAAGGACGAATGTATTGTAGGTTGCATCATTCGTTCAAACATAATTTTGAGGATAGCAGTATGTTTCATCAAATAGTCAAATCGGCCATTGATAAAGGACGATTGAGATTTGTTGAAACACTGAGGGATGATCAGTCTATTCCTATTGGTCCCAATGGCAAACGATTTTTGCATCGGCTGATTCAAGCTGATACATTTAAACATGAGAAGGTAAAAACTGCAGATAATGGGATCAAGCCTTCAAGTAAGAAAGTTGTTCAAGAGCACAATGATAATATTCTTGAGGGCGAAAATTCCATCAAAGTTGCAATGAAGACACCAAGTACTGGGGGGCAACGAGAAGATCCAAAGATCGATGCTAGCAAAATCAAAGAAAGCAAAGGCCGAGGCAAGCACAAAGGTAAAAAGCCGAAAGTCATCGCGCAGCTATTGGAAAAATATCAGAAGATAAGTGAGGAAAAGATTGCTTATCGGCCAAGTAATTCAAAAGCATCAAGATCACCCCGTAGGCGCAAATCTGAGGACCGGCATTGGCAAAGGGGAAATTTCAACGAATCATATTCATATCCATATTTTGGGCCGTCAATGTCGATGTCATGGATACCTCCCTACGCTGATTTTTATCCATATTCATCATGGGACAGGTATAATTCGAGGGCACATTATCCATCTTATTTTGAACCATCTCATCAAAATTATGCAGCTCCTAGAAGATACACATCTGATGGAAAAGAGCATAACAAAGACTGTTTCAATCATAAGGAATCGGTCCGGAGCTCAAAGAATAAGAGAGAGGTGGTCAAACAAATATATCGAGTCAAAAAAGATGGTCGTACGTGTGCTAGTTCAGATTTGGTTTCAAATGAAAAAGAGCCAATTGAGATGTTGACATTGGCTACTAAAGGCAAAGAAGTTGAGCAAGCAAATGTTCAAAATCAAGATGCCAAATCTGAACAAAAGAAGAGTGAAGGGAAGAATGCCTATTTGCTAAATCATGCAAAGAAACCAAGATCACCCCCAAGGTGCAAATCTCCAAGAAGAGCAACATTTGATGGACAATTGCATAATCAAGACCGTTTCACTCAAAAGGAATCGGTCCGGGGCTCAAGAAAGAAGAAGGAGGTGATTGGGCAGGTCTATCGAGTTAAAAGAGATGGTCGCAAGAGTGCTAATTCAGATTTGATCTTAAAAGATAAAGAGCCAATTAAAAAGTTAGCATTGGCTACAAAAGGCAAAGAAGTGAAGCAATCAATTGTTAGAAATCAAAGTGCCAAATATGAGGAAAAGAAGTTGAGAGTGCACAAGGTAAAACGAGAATTGCCACTTCAAGCAAAATCACAGCCGGGGTGCCCACTCGGCTTATCATATTGGCAAAAGAAGAAATTATAGAAACTTAGTGCACAAGAGTTGAGAAAGATGAACATGGCATGGGTTCCCAAGAAGAGCAGTCAAAACAAAAAAGATGTGCAAGCTCTATTGCAACAAGTACAACAAAAGTGAAGAAGGAGAAAGAATCTCATAAGAAATTAAGCCGAAGATTTTCATCCACGAAAAATAATCTTCGGTTAGCACATCATTTGTATTCTTCAACCATGCCATTGATACCTTTACCATGGAATTCATCTCCAGGTATGATTGGTTACCCTCCATGGGCTTATTTTGATCCATGGATGCAACACAATTTCTTACATCATGATAGGGTGTTACCAAATCACTATATATTTGATTAGTTACATTTTGTTGCTGATTCAAAGGGCCGAAATATTTGATTTGTTATTTCATTTGTTTATTTCAGCTATATATGCTTTGGTGGATGAATTCTGCATGACACTTATGGTAATGGCCGATATTTATCTATCGTCCTAAGAGTATGTCAATGCATGGCCGGTGTGGTATTCTAAACATCGTCCTTTGTTCGATTGGAGAGCGAGACATGATCCGTGCATATGGAAATTTATATGTATGCTTATATTGTGATTGCATGAAGTTGGGACATTATGACCGATGCCATTCAAAATATGTTGCGACCAATTCATAGCACAATTGGTGAGTGGGCTTATCCTTTGATTTGATATGATTTGGTCTACGAATCTTTCAAATTTACAAGAGGCCAAATCATTGTTAGTTTTATTTTTGAGCATCGGATTTATGACACGCATAATATTGATATAACCTTGTCTCGTTAGTACCATGGGGATTATATTTTGACGGTTCAATTCATAACAATGGCCAAGGTGTTGGTAATGTTTATATCTCCTTATGGTGCTATTTTGTGATGCCTCATGCCGCTTAAAATATTTATGCACAAATGATCAAAGCCGAATATGCATTGTTATTCGGATTGGAGCTTTTACTTGCTATAGGTGCTATACATATTGAGGCTTTTGGTGATTCGTTATTAGTAGTATAACAAATGTCCAAAGTTTTTCAGTGTCTGGACGAATCACTTAATGTTTATCTTGATAAGTGTCTAGATAATATTTCTACTTTGGATTGTTTTAACATTGCTCATATATCTAGACATGATAATTGGAAAGAAGATGAGTTGGCACAGCAGGCATCCGGTTATCATGTTGATCATGGCATGTTTTATATTTCTCAAAGGCCGATGACTAGCTTTGCCAATGTAGATGCCGAACCAGAGCTTACTGCTTCGGCCACTAACAATAAATCTAGTGCAGGTGAAAATCATGACTGGAGGAAGCCCATTATTGATTATTTGCATGATCCTAGTAAAAGGGTGGACAGGACCGTTCGGCGTATGGCTTTCAAATATACGATGAGAGATGATAATCTTTATTGCCGAACGGTGGATGATGTTCTTTTAAAGTGCTTGGATGAGGACCAAGCAAGAGTTGCTATGGGAGAGGTTCATGAAGGAATTTGTGGCACTCATCAGTCGGCTCCCAAGATGAAGTGGTTATTACGACGTGCTGGATTTTATTGGCCGACGATGATTAATGATTGCTTCAGGTATTATAAAGGGTGTGAAGCTTGTCAAAAGTTTGGTGATATTCAGTTGGCTCCCGCTGCTATGTTACATCTTATTATCAAGCCGTGGCCTTTCAGAGGATGGGGATTAGACTTTATTGGAGAGATTCATCCTTCTTCTTCAAAGGGGCATCAGTTCGTGTTGGTGGCAACTGATTATTTCACTAAATGGTCTGAAGCAATACCTCTCAAAATATGACGCATACGGAGGTAATTCAATTCATAAGTGAGCACATTATTCATAGATTCGGCATTCCTCAAACATTAGCTACGGATCAAGGTTCATCTTTCATGTCACATCAAATTAGAGAATTTGTCGAATCATATAAGATAAAGTTGCTCAAATCCTCTCCGTATTATGCTCAAGCTAATGGACAGGCCGAATCTAGCAATAAGACTTTGATCAAGCTTATAAAGATGAAGGTTGAAGAACATCCGAGAAGATGGCACGAAGTGCTTTCGGAAGCTTTATGGGCTCATAGAATATCTAAGCATGGAGCTACTCAAGTATCACCTTTTGAGCCAGTGTATGGCCAGGAGGTGGTGTTACCCGTGGAAGTTAAGTTGCAAGCTCTTAGGGTAGCCAGACAAAATGATTTGTCGGCTGTGGAGTACACTGATTTGATGATGGACAAAATAGATGATGTTCCAGAAGAAAGATTAAAAGCTTTGAGAGAAATTGAGAAAGAAAAATTAAGAGTAGCCAGGGCTTATAACAAAAGGGTGAAAGAAAAATCGTTTCAAATAGGATATTTAGTATGGAAAACGATTTTACCCATTGGAACTAAAGATAGAAAATTCGGCAAGTGGTCGCCGAGTTGGGAAGGTCCATATAAAGTTGTAGAGATTGTCCCTGGCAATTCATATTTTGTACAATCTTTGCAAGGGGAGAAGCTGGCTAAAGCCCTCAATGGAAAATATCTGAAGAGTACCACCCAAGTGTGTGGCAAGAAGCCTAAATAGGCAATGGCCGATATATGATTATCGCCCTAAGAACAAACATGGCCGATATATGATTATCGCCCTAAGAGTATAAATGGCCGATGGAGTGTTGACATCGTCCTTAGAGCCAATATAGTGCAAATTATTTTTCGGTACACAAGTTTTACCGAAAAACAGGGGGGCATGTGTTGACACCTGATTTTGGAACAATGCAAAATGCAGTAAAGGTGGACTCAAGGCAAGGAGACAGCCCGGCAAGGAGACGGCCCGGCAAGGAGACGACCCGGCAAGGAGATGATCCGGCAAGGCAACCCAGGCAAGATACTCTGATGATAGTACCGGGAAGGCGGCAGCCCATCGAAGAACCGAAGATCAAGATGGACGTGAGGAGACGTGAGCCAGCCCATCAAGACAGCCTCCAGGGCGGTAGTACCGCGCCTCCGGAGCGGAAGTACCGCTTGTAAGCAGTAGTACCACTGCCGCCAGAGCGGTAGTACCGCTTATAAGCGGCAGTACCGCTGCCTCCAGAGCGGTAGTACCGCCTGTAAGCGGCAGTGCCGCTGCAAGTACCGCTCGTACTACCACTTCGATTCAGGGCACGATTTTTTGTGTCGGGTTCAAGCGGCAGTCCAGCGGTAGTACACCGCCCTCCAGAGAAGAAGTACCGCTTGTAAGCGGTAGTACCGCTGCCTCCAGAGCGGAAGTACCGCTTGTAAGCGGCAGTACCGCTGCATCCAGAGCGGAAGTACCGTTTGTAAGCGGTAGTACCGCTGCCCCAGAGCGGAAGTATCACTTGTAAGCGGTAGTACCGCTGCCTCCAGAGCGGAAGTACCGCTTGTAAGCGGTAATGCCATGACGTGATCGCGTAGATTCGGGCAGATGTTGGAAAGTCCGAGTTTGGATAGCGTTTTTGACCCTTTGGAAGGAAATATGAGTCCTTTACTTGTACGGGAAGTCCAGCCGCCCTTTATATATGTTGGGGTGACGGCCGATTGAACAACACACAATCGATCCAATACAATTTACTCTTTTTACTTTTCCTTTATCGTCTTTATCGCCGATGTTCTAGCAACCCTAGGGCTCGGTTCATCTTTGTTGCTTTGCTCGAAAAGCATCCGTCCCTCGCCACGAAAGTGCGCGGATTATCTTTGCTGCTTTGCGCCGAAAAGTAGTCGTCCTCCTCTCCGAAATTGAGGAACCCCTTTGTTGCTTTGCTCGAAAAGCATCCGCCCCTCGCCGCGAAAGTGCGTGGACTGTCTTGTGTTGGCGCGGTGCCAAATTTCGGTTCTTCGACGGGCTGCCGCCTTCCCAGGACTATCATCAGAGTATCTTGCCTAGGTCGCCTTGTCGGATCATCTCCTTGCCGGGTCGTCTCCTTGCCGGGCCGTCTCCTTGCCGGGCTGTCTCCTTGCCTTGAGTCCACCTTTACTGCATTTTGCATTGTGCCAAAATCAGGTGTCAACACACCAGCTACATCTTCGCACGTGCAAGTGCCTCCTTATTATGGGTAAAATAAATTATTCCGCCCCTGACAGCTGGGACCCACCAGCTATATCTTCGCACCCAAGGAAGTGCCTGTTTATCCTCCCTGACAGCTGGGACCCACCCGGTCAAAGCATACGTAGCGTTGTCTGTCTGGTCACGAATGTGTACGTACATACTGGTCGATCGGTGTTTCTGCAAGGATGAACGGTGGCCGAGTAAGTAGTGGTACGTGTCGTAGTAGATCCCCCGAAGTAGCAGTTCATGTCGTCTCGTCTAAATCGTGTACACGTACATACAATCACAAGGCAAAAAATATGGCCATGTACATACATACGGGCGGGGACTCGAAGCATACTGGTGCATACGTACGGCCAGGGCTCGTGTACATGGAGAGGCAACGGACGGCAGCAGCGCCGTCGTCTTCATGGGCAGCCAACCGGCTGGGTCGGACCGGAGGAAACAACGTCGTTTCATCGGGAGGCAACCGACTGGGTCAGAATGCTTCGTGTTCAATGGGAGCCAACCGGCTTGGACGGAACAGCCAAAACTGGGTCTGGCGTACCACAGAATAGAGGAAACGGTTTTTTGTTCGACCGCCTACTGTCGAAACGGGATCCTGTTCATCGGGAGGGGTCTGGCGTACCGCAAAATGGAGGAAACGGACTTCAGTTCAACCGCCGATGGTCGAAACAGGGTCCTGTTGATCGGGAGGGGTGTGACGTACCGCAAAATGGAGGAAACAGACTTCCGTTTGAGCGCCTACGGTCGAAACGGGGTCCTCTTCATCGGGAGGGGTGTGGCGTACCGCAAAATGTAACTCCACGGGCTACTGTTCATCCACCGTCGACTTCCTCATCCACAGCCTCCACCAGACACTGTTCATCCACGGGCTACTGTTCATCCAGCCTCCACCGGCTCATGTTCATCCAGCCTCCACGGGGGTCCTGTTCATCCACCCCAACAGGCTGGGTGTGTGGCAGCCTCCTCGGGGTCCTGTTCATCCGGCGGCAACCGCCTACTACCTGGGGGTCCTGTTCATCCAGCGACAACCGCCTACACACAGCCGGTGTCCTGTTCATCCAACCCCCACCGGGAACTGTTCATCCACAGCCAACCAACCGGCTGGAGTCACCACGTCTCGACTCGTTCTACGTATTACGCGCGCGGCAGCAACTTGCACTGTTCATCCAGAGGCAACCCAACACACCGGGTGGCTACGTCTCGCACGGGGGTTCGATTTGCTTCAGTAAGCAGCAGTAGCGATCGATCGGGTTCAGTTAGCAGTGAAGGAGTCGGTCGGGTTCAGTTAGCAGTGAAGGGATCGATCGATCGGCTTCAGTACGTAGCTAGTGCAATCGCTCGGGTTCAGTAAGCGAACGCCTCTCGCTCGGGTTCAGTTATAGCAAACACGGCTCGCACCACGCGCGTGTACGAGAGAGAAACGCGCAAACCACACACACGATCGCTCGGCCCCGATCACCCACCGTAACCGGGAACTCCGCAAAAAATTCCTCGCCCTCACTTCTACCATGATTTTTTATGTCATGCACGGCCCAAAGAATGTCATGCAGGCACGTCCCTGGCCCGCCCAGGATGAAAAGCCCATTTTCTGTCATGATTTTTTGTCATAGAAGTAGGAGCCCACCACATCTATGATGATACGTATTTTTGTCACAATTATCGTCATAGAAGTGTCATAACCATGACAGAAAAAAAAATTGTTCAGGCCATAATGTCACGGATGTGTCTTTTTTTTGTGGTGCATGCTCCTTGCTTGCGGGGGCGCGCGTCGAAGCACGCCTCCAAGTGGTGCCCGAGCACCTCCCTCGTCACACCGGTCAGGTCAGACGCTTTCCAGGTGGAAGCCCCCGAGCCTGGCCAGAGGGGGGCACCGGGCACGCCTCCCTATGCTGGAGGGAGGCATGCGCCGGCGGCAGGCGTAGGGCCCGTGGCGCTGGCATTAGTGGCCGCCTTCTTCTCCTTGGCGGGGCCTTCGACGGGCAGCAGTTGCTTGTTCCTAGGGGGCGCGGCCTCGGAAGGCCCGTCACCATCCTTGCCATCTGAGTGCTCGGCTGCGACAGCTTTGTAGGCATGCTCGAGGAAGCAGATTGCGTCCTTCTTGTCGCAGGCGATGGCGAGGACACCGCTGCAGCCAGGCATCCTGAGGACGTTGTAGCCAGGGTGGGTTGCTGCCATGAACTTGGCGATAGCCGGATACCCCAGGATGGCGTTGTACGGGAGGCCGATGTGCGCCACGTCGAAGTTGATAACCTCAGTGTGGTATTTGTCACGCGTGCCAAAGGTAACGGGAAGGCGCACTTGCCCCAGGAGGATGGTGGAGCCATCGGTCACCCCAGAGAATGGCCTGATCGGCATCAACTGGTCGTAGGGCACCTGGAGCGTCTCAAAGGTCTCGACAGAGAGCACGTTGAGGCCGGTGCCTCGGTTGATTAGGGTTTTGGTCACCGAGACGTTGCTCATGGTGGGGGTGCACAGCATGGGAAGCGCACCCGCAGCGGCCGTGGACTTGAGGTAGTACTTGGAGTCGAAGGTGATGGCGTACTGCGACCACGTGAGGGGCCGTGCGGCCTCTGGCCTCGGGAGGGCAGCGTTCACCTCATGAGAGAACTGCTTGAAGAGGCAGTTCGATGCAGGGGCATGGGCTCCTCCGTGGATACAAGCTATTGCGTGAGGCTCCTGATAGCCCCCAGCCCCCTCATCATGCTGGTTCTTGTCATTCCTCCTGGGTGGCGGCGATAGCAACAGAAGGCCAGCGTTGGCCTGAGGGTGTGCCTCGTGAGGCTGGTCGCGACAGGCACCCTCACGAGGCTAGTCGCGCCAGCCGCCCTCGCAAGGCTGTTCGTGCCAGCCCTGGCGGGGGTTGCCATTGCGGGTCGGCTGCCTTCGCGGCCACCTCCACGGCCGGTGCCGCGTTCTGGACGGCGGCCCAGGCACTCATTGGGGAGTGACTTGAGCTCCTAGCAGACCTCAGTGTTGTGAGTGCGCACGTTGTGGTAGACAAAAAACAGGCGGTGGTCCTTCGCGGGCGCATCATGGTCGCGGCCACGCTTCTGCTCAAGCTCCGCCACTTGCACGGTAGGGCCCTTGCGCTTGACCTCCTTACCCTTGGCCTTGCCATCGACGGGCACGGCGTCGGGGTCATTGTCAATGAACAAGCGGCCCTCTTCGGCCTTGGCGCACTTGTCAACGATGTTGAACAGCTCCAGGGCCGAGCTCAAGTTGTCGTTGATGGCGAGCTTCTCACGCATCCTAACATCTGTGACGCCGTTGGAGAACGCCAAGATGATGGCTTCATCCGAGGAGCACGGGATCTTGTTGCGCACCTGGCTGAAGCGCTGGATGTATTTGCGGAGGGTCTCACCAAGGCACTGCTTCACTCGCTGCAGGTCATTGACAGTGAGGGTGTGGTCGTGCGTGCCCTTGAAGTTGGCGACGAACCACTCGCAGAGCTCGCTCCATGAAGAGATGGACTCCTCAGGCAGGTTCATGAGCTAGGAGCGTGCACCATCTTTGAGGGTCATGGGGAACCAGTTTGCCATGACCTTGTCATGACCATTCGCCGCCTTGATGCCCAGCGCGTATAGCTGGAGGAACTCCGTGGGGTAAGGGATGCCATCATAGCGTGAGGGCAGCTCCGGGTTGAACTTGACAGGCCAAACCACCCAGCACAGCTCGCGAGTGAAGGCGCAGCAGCCCACACTGCTCGAAGGAACGCCGCGCTCGAGGGCGGCCCGGTTCAGGCGCCCGGCTGCCACAACCTCCTGGACGATCCGGTCTTGGCACTGGCGCTGTTGCTCGAGTAGCACGCGTGTGTCGGGTGGCGCGCGGTGGACGATCTGGCAGCTAGCTTCATCCCCGGCCGGCGCGGGTGCTTCGCGGGGCTGGCCACATGGGGGCGTGTTACGGCGGGGTTCGCCGTGGTCGCCGTGCAAGGGCCGTGGTGGAGGTGCGCCATGCGCCACCTCCCCGGCACGAGACAGCGGAGGACGGAGCGAGTGGGAGGGCACCGAGGCCTCCCCGGCGGCGTTGACGAGCTCGGTGATGCGGCTTAACCAGGCATCGTAGCCGGCGTCCGTCGGGCGGTAGCAGAGCAACTCACAGGCCATGAGCAGCACGGCCTGCGCGTTCAACGGTCCATGTCGGGCATGGGAGGAGGAGGCAGTAGCGGTGTGGCCGTCCTACCGCACGGAGGGGTGCAAGGAGGAGTCCTGCTGCTCGTGGGCAGCGGGGTCGGTGGCGGCGGCACCGGCGGAGTGGTGGCGACCGTCGTGGCCAGCAAGCGCGGTCTGGGAGACGCGAGCCGCCCGATGCTCGGCACGCACACGGCGGGCGTCAGCCATGGAGCCGTCGAGGTGGGAGTTGAAGCAAAGTGGAAGAACAGCCGCGCACCCCTACCCGGCGTGCCAAAATGTCGGAATTGGGGCTCCAGGGTGGAATCGGGGCTCTGGGGACCCAAGAAGGTTCCTATAGCCCTACTCTGCCTTGCTACCTCACGGCGATACTCCGACGTGCTCGAGCTAAGGAAGAAGAACTAGGACACGACAGTTTACCCAGGTTCGGGCCACCTCGTAGTGAAAAACCCTACTCCTAGTTAGCTGGGATTGCTTGAGGATGAGAGAGTACAATAGTGGGTTCTAGCTAGACCGAGGGGTCGGATCCCTCCTACCATGGCACCCTGCCCTCTCTTATCCTGGCCTTGGTCCTCTTCCCCCCCCAAAAACACTAAGCGAGAAGGGTTGCCACAACGGCCAGTTTGAAGGGGGACAAGGCGGCAGCTTATCCTGACTAAAGGTGGTCTTCGCCTGCAAAAGCCTCCTGTCGTGATGCGTCGGTGGGCTCGGGGATGACCTCCGGCCTAGTGCATCCTTGCCTTGGTCTTCTTCCACCAATTGGGAAGCCTTTGGGGACTGCTTTGGGAACTAGCGAGGTGGCCCTGCTCCCTTAGCACAAAAGAAGAAAGCCTCCCTATCCGTGCCTGCTGGCACGGCCTGTGGTTCCGCCTGTCGCCCGACGCGCCACCCACATGAGGACTCTGCGGCGCGCGATGGATCTTGGCGACCCTTGACATGTCTGCCTCTGCGAGGGGCCTCGGGAGATCACCTCGCGAGAGGGCCTCGGGAGGCTCCTGGTGATGCTTGCTGACGTGCACCTCGCGAGGCGAGGGCCTCGCGAGGGCCGCGCTGGTGAAGTCTGGTAGTGGGCCATCCGCTGGGCCCTTGGGCATGCGCCGCGTCCTGGACCACAGGCAGACGGGCCTGGGTACCCCGAGTCCCACGGCCCCGACAACAGCGCAGCCGGCAGTGGATTCCATCCCTCGCCGAAGGCGATAGAGTGAATGGTGCACCTCCTCCCCTTCCCGGTCCGACAGGATCCGGACGGCTCCTTGACCAGTTGTGAGGGTGGAGAGAGAGAGTGTCGTGGATCAACACGATCACCTATGGGGCCCCTCGGCCCCTTTGTGGTTCGCCAAGGGGGTGGTCACGTTGCACAAAGATCGGAGGCCATGACACAGCACGGCAAAGATGACACAGGCAGTTTTTACCCAAGTTCGGGCCGCTGTGAAGCGTAAAACCCTACTCCTGCTTTGGTGGATTGAGTGGGAAGAAGGCCACAAGCATGAAGTGCTAGTCCCCGGCAAGGTGGCCTAGGGAAAAGCAACTGCGTGCGTACAAGTATGTGAGGGTTCGAAGTGGTCGAATCCTTTTCTAGGTTACCTTGGACCTCCTTTTATAGCCCAAGGGGTGACCACAATGGCAAAACAGTCATTATCATGCGATTAGATAGCAAAAAGTGCTATCATACCTAACTCTGCCAGTTAGGACAAAAGGCATTAAATGCACTGCTAGGTGTCATGCTGTGGACGGAGCCCGGCAAGCCTACCGCGCCGCTAAACCAGGTTTTGCTTATTGTCTTGACACGCCACTGTACGGGTGTCAAGAGGGCGTGATCTGTCTTCCAACAGGCTGCCACGCGCCCTGTGGTAGCCACTTAATCACTCGGGGGCTCGACACCGCAATGATAAGTGACTTGTGTCACCGTGCTGTGGAGCGGTGGAGCAGTGGTGTCTTGGCAGGGATCTTGGACTGGGTTACCCCGGCAGGGCTTATCTTGGGCTTGTTCCAGGGGGCGGTCTCGATCTGGCCAGGCTCTCCTGCCCGGCAAGGGAGACTTCCCCTGGGGTACACCTTGCTGTCTTGGTATTCTTGATGCGTTCCTTGATCTCTCGAAGAGTGGTTCTTCTGGCTTGGTTTTGTAATATAAACTGGCGTTGGACGCACGGTCTCTGGTACGCCTGTGCATAAGTCTGGTCAACAAATGCAGGTGTTTGTTGCACCAACAGAAGCCCCCAGGCCTGGCCCATACGTGCTGTCGGGCATCGTTGGGGTAGGCCCTAACAATGCACAGGCGAGCACCAGGACCGCGCCATGGTAGGATTCTTCCTTTTGAGATCTTCTTTGCTTCTTCATTAACCTTGAACTTGGATAAGTTCCTGGTCTTCCCGTGGATCGTGTGGTGCCAAACGTGGTGGGGCCGCCTCTGTAATGGCCCGTGAATGGCCTTTATTCACGGGGTGGTAACTACCATTTCACGCCTCCCACTACGCCCGTCTCTTCCGCCACGTACGCCGCATGCATGGCGCGGGGTAGGTAACGGATGCGTAGGCTGCGGAAAGGAGTGACATGGCAGAAAACCAAGCACCCTAGATTGGCGTGGGGGGGGCGGCCGACGATTCCAGCTGTCGTCAGTGGCACAGATGAGCCAGATTTGTAGGAGCCACCCTCCTAGATGGGGTGGAGAATCAGCCCCCAGCCCCCGCTCAGCTATAAAAGGGGAGCGAGAGGGGGAGCGGAGGCATTCATCCACGCACCTTCTCCTTCTTCCCTGTTTTCATCCCTCGCCATGCCGAGAGGGAGAAGTCGGAGCCACGCTCCCGTAGCGGCGACAAGGGTGTCTTCTCGTCAGCGGGCCACCGCGCCTACCGCAGCCACCGGGGAAGAGCCCAGTGTGTGAGGTGGAGGCGTTGGGCGTGGTCATGGTCGGCGAGGTGCTCGGGGCAGAGGTGGGCACGGTGGTGGCGTAGCCATCGTAGAGCCACCCGCCCCAGCTCCAGTGGTGGGCCACGTCGGGGACACAGCGTTGGAGTTCATCATCAGGCTGTGTGAGCCCCCACGCGGCCATCTTCGCCTTCCCGGGCCGTTCGCAAGGATAGTGGAGGTCGACCAGCCGCCGGGGTTGAGGCTACACATGAGGGGTTGCTATAATGGCGATACGTGGGTGAACATTGAGTTCCCCGCGCCTCATGTCATGCTCCTCTGGCGTGGCTGGAAGACCTTTGCACGCGCCCATGGTCTGACGGAGGGGCACATCCTCCACTTCAAGTTAATGGAGGCCGATCTGCTCTCCATCAAGGTCATTGGGCGCTCAGGAATCCGGTTAGGGTGCTGCATGGAGAGGTCGACCGATGACGAACGCTCCTCTTCAAGCGATAGCGACGAGGAGGAGGCCAGTGGGGAGGACGACGGCGATGGGTCCGGCTGAACGCCGGACGCACCGTCGCCATCAGCTGGCACCGACAGCACCATCATCTGCACCTGGTCTTCTCCCCGGCAGAGCGATTTGCCGGGGGTTCCAGGCGTAGATGCTTGCGTCTCCTCCAGCAGTCTTCCAGCTGGTCCCCGGCAAGCTTCCTCGTGGCCCCCGGCTTCGTCTTCCCTGCCGGGGGGCCCGGTCTTGTCGTGCTCCTCTGGTCCTGGCGGGGGTGACTAGGGCGCTGCCCACGTTCTCCCGACCCTACCGGCCGGCGTCCAGGTGGTCCCGACAGGGTCAGGCTGGGCTTTTGCCCAGGTGCTCCTTTTGCCCTCTCGTCGTCTCGATCCACCTACTAGGAGGAGAGGAACAAGAAAGGGTTTACGGGGAACTTATCTTTTTTTAGATCTAAAACTTGTAGGCACTTGCCAATTTTTAACTTATATTATGTAATCCTCTGCCCCTGCCTGTACTCTGTATGATGCATACTTGTTGATCAACGTATTAATGAAAAAGAGTGCTTGTCGGGCTTTCGTGCATGTATGAGGTTCATGCTAAGGAACGAGTCCTTATTACTTTCAAGTAAACAATGTTCCCCGGTAGCGTCTCTTGCCGTTTCCCTTTTCTTCTGCTACGACTACATTCTCGCCTTGGCGAGGGTAGGAGCGAAGATGGGGACAGACCCTTTGCCTGCCTCCTTCCAACTACCACTACAACCAACTTCTATAAAAGGAAAATTTGGTCTAGAAGGAGGGAGCACAGTAGTATAGGAGCGACCAAGGTTTCATACGTTCAAGTTCTTCATATAGTGGTACATTACAAAGGGCGAGGTGAACTTATCTGAACTTGCTGTTCCCGGCAGCCACAAGTCTCCGGGGCAGGTGCGCTGGTCCACCCTTTCCTCCTTCCAGGAAGTTCTGCCACGGCAGAGGTGCAGCTGTGAACCAAAGAAGTGCGAGGGATAGGACAGCAGTATATGACCTCTATGTAAAGCGTTAGTTAGCTTGCACTAAGCATGATTGCAACCCTATCAAAGAGATGCTCAATCTAACATGCATGTTAGTTCCTAGGGCGCCAGCGCTTCGATTTATTGTCTGTGCATAGGGTCTTCGCCTGGCTTTGTACAAAGGGTTACATGCAACATCGGCAAGGCTTGTACAAAAGGTGGCTGCCGGGACTAAGCCCGGCAGCCGCGCCTTACGGGTAGAACTTATGAAGATGCTCAATATTCCATGAGTTTTGCACCTTAGTGCCATCTTCGGTCTCCAGACGGACTGCGCCAGGTCTGGTGACTCGTACTACCCGGTAAGGGCCTTCCCACTTCGGCATCAACTTGTTGGAACCCTTGGCGGACTGAACACGCCTAAGGACAAGGTCACCTTCCTCAAGGCTCCGGGCGCGCACACTGCGGCTGTGATAGCGGCGCAGGGCTTGCTGGTATCGTGCAGCACGTATAGCCACCCGGAGACGATCTTCCTCGAGGAGCACAGCATCGTCATGCCGTAGCTGCTTCTGTGCTACTTCATCGTAGGCAAGTACTCGAGGTGACCCGTTATGAGTTCCGTGGGGAGCACTGCTTCTGCCCCATATACAAGGGAGAAGGGAGTCTGGCCAGTGGCTCGATTTGGTGTCATACGGAGGGACCAAAGAACCACCAGCAGCTCGTCGATCCAGCGTCTGCCACACTTTAGCAGCTTGTCGAAAGTTCTTGTCTTGAGTCCTCGCAGCACTTCAGCAGTCATCCTCTCTGCTTGACCATTGCTCCGGGGATGAGCAACGGAAGCGAAAGAGACCTTGCTTCCAAGGTTTTAGATGTATTGGGTGAAGGCGCGGCTCGTGAATTGGGTGCCGTTGTCAGTGATCACCTTGGCGGGTACTCCGAAACGGCACACCAACCCCTTCAAGAACTTGATAGCTGATTGTGCGGTCACCTTTCTCACTGGCTCTACTTCCAACCACTTTGTAAACTTGTCGATTGCCACGAACAAGAATTCAAAGCCCCCGGCAGCTCGGGGGAAGGGGCCCAAGATGTCGAGCCCCCAGACCGAAAACGGCCAGGATAAAGGGATCGTCTGGAGAGCTTGAGCTGACTGATGGACGTTCTTGGGGTGGAACTGGCAGGCTTCACATCTGCCGACGAGCTCAGTTGTGTCTTGGAGGGCTATGGGCCAGTAGAAACCCTGCCGGAAAGCTTTCCCGACAAGGGCTCTGGATCCAAGGTGGGAGCCGCACATGCCTTTGTGTATCTATGCCAGCAACTCCCGTCCAACTTTCCGACAGATGCATTTCAATTTCACACCATTCGGCCTTCTTCTGTATAGAGTGTCATTGACAAACTGATACATACTTGACCTCCGGGCTACTCTTTGAGCTTCTTCTTGCTCATCGGGAAGTTCTCCTATTTGGAGGTAGTGGACTATGTGCCGCGCCCAAGTTGGAGCCTGGGGCTCGACAACAAGGATCAACGGCGTCTCTTCGTTCATGGGAGCGCTCATTTCGACCGTCAGAACCTACGGTTCCACGGGAGGCGGCTGCTCACCACCCGAAGTAGAGCTGTCCCCGGCAGCATCTCTACCTGCGGCTTCGGGAAGCTCTACCGGGTGATACCTGCTGGAGTCCAACTTCCTCCTTTTTCTGGCCATCGTCAAAGGGGATACTGAAGGTTGGGTCAGGTGGAGGACAAAAATCCTAGGTTCCACTGGGAGTTTTTGCGCAGCGCATTTGGACAGGTGGTCAGCAATGCTGTTTTCCGCACGTGGTACGTGTTCTGTTTGCAGCCCATCAAAGCGCTCCTCCAGCTTCCTCACTTCCTCCACATATGCCTCCATCAATGGGCTCTGGTAGTCTTTATGGACTTGCCTCACCACCAGTTGCGAATCGCCACGGATGATTAACTTCTTGATTCCCAGTTCCACTGCTATTCTGAGCCCGGCAAGGAGTCCTTCATACTCAGCAGTGTTGTTGGTAGCCTCTTCCTGGGGAAAGTGCATTTGGATCGCGTACTTGAGGTGCTCTCCGGTGGGCGCGACGAGGAGCATGCCAGCTCCGACGCCCTGCAGTGAGAAGGCACCATCAAAATACATGACCCATTCTTGAGGTGTTTCCCTGCCGGGAAGAGCTGTCTCTGGTACTTGTTCATCCGGAGTGGGCGTCCATTCGGCAATGAATTCCGCCAATGCTCTGCTCTGAATAGTTGAAGTGCTCTCATATTTCAATCCAAAGCTTGACAATTCTAGTGCCCATTCAATTATCCTGCTGGTGGCCTCAGGGGTCCTCAAAATGCGCTACAGAGGGAAACGGGTGATCACTGTGATCTCGTGTGCTTGGAAGTAGAGGCGCAACTTCCTCGAGGCCATGACAAGGCCGAAGATCAGCTTTTGCACCCCGGAGTACCTTGACCTAACCCCCTGCAGTAGGGAGCTGACAAAGTAAACTGGTCATTGCACCACCTTCTTCTTTGCCGCGGCCGCTTCAGTTCCTTCCCCGGAAAGGACAGTTCTTGCAGCAGCTTCCCCATCCACCTCTCACTGCGCCACCAGAGCTGCACTAACCACTTGATTCGTTGCCGCTAGGTATAGCAGCAACGGCTCTTGTGGCCTAGGAGCGACCAAGGTGGGAGCGGAAGAGAGGTAGGTTTTCAGGTCTTACAGCGCTGCTTCTGCCTCAGGGGTCCACTTCACTGGCCTTGCCTTCTTTAAGATCTTGAAGAAAGGCAGAGCACGCTCGGCAGACCTGGAAATGAACCTACTCATCACGGCAATGCATCCAGTCAGGCGCCTCACATCCTTAACAGTCCTTGGCGCCTGAATCTGCTCGATTGCTCTGATCTTGTCTGGGTTGGCTTCTATCCCTCAATGAGACACAAAGTAGCCAAGAAGCTTGCCGGAGGGGACACCAAATACACACTTCTCCGGGTTCAGCTTCAAATTAATCTTGCGCAGGCTCGCAAAGGTTTTCTCCAAGTCTTGAATGAGTGTTGATCTGTCCTTGGTCTTGACCACTATATCATCCATGTAAGCTTCAACATTCTGGTGCAGCTGAGGTCCAAAACCGATCTGTACTGCTCTTGCAAAAGTGGATCCAGCGCTTTTTAACCTGAAGGGCATACGTACAAAGCAGTACGTGCCACATGGAGTTATGAACGCAGTCTTCTCCTCATCTTCCTTGGACATGAATATCTGGTGGTAGCCGTAGTAAGCATCCAGGAAGGCAAGTAGGTCACATCCGGAGGTAGAATCTACGATCTGGTCGATGCGTGGCAAGGGGAACGGGTCCTTCGGGCACGCCTTGTTCAAGTCAGTGAAATCAATGCACAGCCTCCATTTCCCATTTGCCTTGTGCACTACTACCGGGTTAGCCAACCAGGTCGGGTGTAGTACTCCTCTGACCAAACCAGGTGCTTCGAGTTTCTTGATTTCCTCTGCAATGAACTGCTGCCGTTCCAAAGCTTGCTTCCTAACCTTCTATTTCACAGGCCGGGCGTGAGGGCAGACAGCTAGGTGGTGCTCGATTACCTCCCTGGGAACACCGGGGATGTCAGATGGTTGCCAAGCAAGCACATCGACATTCGCCCGCAGGAAGGCAACGAGCGCGCTTTCCTATTTGTCGTCAAGAGTGGAGCTGATGGTGAACATGCCATCAGCGCCATCCTGCCTTGCCGGGACCTTTTTCACAGCAGGTGAAGCAACCTTAGATCTCTTGCTAGTGGAACTCTCCGGCAGATCCTCAACAGGTGCAGCGCACTGCGAAGAGGCGCGCTTCCCGGAGTCCTTGCCGGCGTCCCGGCTAGCCTCCTTCTTTTTCCTTGTATCCTTAGCGGGAGCTGTGGCTTCTGCTGCATCAGCTGCTACCGCATCTCGATACATTCTGTCCACACATATGATTGCATCATTCTTGTCTGAGGGGATGGAAATGATGCCCATCGGCCCTGGCATCTTCAAAGTGTTGTAGGCATAGTGGGATGCTGCCATGAACTTTGCCAGATCCGGACGACCAAGAATTCCGTTATACGGCAGGGGGAGCTCGACGACGTCGAACACAACCCTCTCAGTCCGGTAGTTCAGTTCCCCACTGAATGTCACTGGTAGCATAATCTTCCCCTTAGGACGGCGCCTACCGGGGTTGACTCCCTGGAACGTGCCAGTTGCTTCAAGCTCTTCTTCGCGGATCTGCAACTTGCTGACCACTTTTGGGGAGATTAGATTCAGCCCAGCCCCGCCGTCAACTAGCATCTTGATGACCTTGAGGTTGTAGATCGTTGGAGAAACCAACAACGGCAAACATCAAATCATAGTGGTGCGATCAGGATGATCCTCTTCGTCAAAGATGATAGGCGTGCGGGACCACTTCAGCGGCCTCCGGGAATCTGCAGTTGGTTCCATGGCATTGACCTCACGCGCCCACTGCTTGAGTTGCTGATGGGAGGAGTGCAAAGAGGCACCCTCGTCAACACACATGGCTTCAGTCGCCTTTTGGAATTCTTGTTCGCTAGTCTCTTCTCCATCTCCTCCATCACTCTCATCTTCTTCCTCTTTCTTTTTGCGGCCCCTGGCGGGCTTATCATTTGGCTGTGGAACCTTGCCACGGCGTCCTCCCCTATTGCCGTGGCCCTTCCCGCCATTACCTTCTTGATCTCTCTCCTTGTCGCGTTTCTCATATTCTGCTCTCTGCTTCTTAACAAGCTGCTCCACTTGATGGCACTCTTGGAGATCATGACCTTTTGTGCGGTGGATCTTGCAGTATGGCCCATTGGATTTTTCGGCTTTCTCCGCCGCCGCAGCCTCCCGGCAATCAGCGCACGCGGCAGCTTCCTTGCCGGGGGCTTCGGTTTTGGCCTTCTTGCCGGAGCTGAGATTGCCGGAACCCTCAACGGCCAATACTGACTTATCCTTGCACTTCTTATTGTGCTTCTGGTTCCTCCCCTTCGGGTTGGAGGTCTCATCGTCGTCCTTAGAGTCAACCTCAGCACCCTCCTCCTCGCCGGGGAGTCGCCTTCCTTCCTCAGCCCGAGCGCACTTATCCGCCAAGGTATACAATTCATTGACGGTCTTGGGCAGCCGAACGCTCATTTTAGAACGAATCCTTCTGTTGCGCACGTTCGAATGGAACGCGGCAATCACAGCTGCCGGGTTTATCTCTGGAATGTTGCGATGCACTCGACTGAACCTCTGCATATACTTCCGCAAACTCTCTCCTTCTTTTTGCGGGAGAACTTGCAAATCACTGGGTCTCCCGGGCTCTTGATGGCCACCTGTGAAGGCGCCAACAAACTCATTGCACAAGTCAGCCCAGGATGAGATGGAGTTCTCTGGTAGGTGCATCAGCCAAGACCTCACGTTTGGCTTGAGCGCCAAAGGGAAGTAGTTGGCGAACACCTTCTCGTCTCTAGCTCCAGCAGCTTGAACAGCGATAGTATAGATGCTCAAGAACTCTGCCAGATTCAACTTTCCATCGTACTTCTCTGGCAACTCTGTCTTGAATACGCGGGCAGACGGCCAGTGGACTCGCCGTAGCTCACGAGTGAAGGCAGGACACCCGACCTCGTAAGGTAGGTACCCGCCATCGCTGGGCGCGGGTTTATCAACAACTGGACCGTTGCGTCTATCTGATGTGCGGCGCGTCTCCTGGCGCCGCTCTATGGTGACACGCACATCTTCTTTCCGCCGATCTTCTAAGACTTGCTGCTGATCCTGTCGAGCACGTGGGCCAGACGAAGCCATCGACGTCTCGTCGGGCTCGTTGGTACGTTACCCTTGCTGTGGCTACCGTTGAACATGTTGCCGCGGAGGGGAGCGCACGGTCATCGTGGCCTCCCCAACACGGGCATCTGCTTCGGTCGCTGCAGCCGTGGGTTGGCGCTGCGACAGTTCTCCCTACCTCTACCCTCCAGCCTCAGCGAAGCCGATCAAACTCTGGATAGTGGCCCTCCACTCGTCCATCCAATCAGTTGCCGGAGGGAACCTTAGCAGGAGTTGGCCTCGCGCCATGGCTTCCGTCGCCATGCTCGGCATAGCTGAAGAGGCGGACCGCGACGTCGCTCGACTCCTGGTAGAACCAACAGGAGCTTCGCCGCGTTCACGCCATCGCAAGCCGGTCGCCATGGCGGGCTGATGAAGGGCGGGCTGCGCTCGGGAATCGGCGACCCCGTTCTGCCCGCTTTGCCCTGGACGAGGCACGGGTCCAGCGGCCGCGCCAATAGCGGGAGCCGCTGGAGGGTCCCGGCTCGCACCAGAGCGTGCGTTGTTGCTGCGACTGTGCCCGCTAATGCGACGGGAAGGTTGAGGCTGGATGCCTCCCCCATCCACGGCCGGCGGGTCACGGCCGCTCTCCTCCGGCGCCCTCCGCCCAGTTTCGGCCACGGGTGACACGGCGACGGCGCTGCCTGCGTCGGCCAAGTCACCCGCGACGCCCACTTCTCCCGACGCTGCCGCGGCATTCGCTGCGTCCGCGACCGCGTGTGAGGGAGCCTTTGAAGTGGAAGGAAGTGCGGTCGTGTTGGGCTTCTTCTTTGGCCCCATGGATGAAGATGGTGACGAAGATGATGATGAACGCGCGCTTCACAACCTCGGGTTCGCACAAGCGACTCCCCCTACCTGGCGCACCAAAGATGTCGTGGATCAACACGATCACCTATGGGGCCCCTCGGCCCCTTTGTGGTTCGGCAAGGGGGAGGTCACGTTGCACAAAGAGCGGAGGCCATGACACAGCGCGGCGAAGTTGACACATGCAGTTTTTACCCAGGTTCGGGCCGCTGTGAAGCGTAAAACCCTACTCCTGCTTTGGTGGATTGAGTGGGAAGAAGGCCACAAGCACGAAGTGCTAGTCCCCGCAAGGTGGCCTAGGGAAAAGCAGCTGCGTGCGTACAAGTATGTGAGGGTTCGAAGTGGCCGAATCCTTTTCTAGGTTGCCTTGGACCTCCTTTTATAGCCCAAGGGGTGACCACAATGGCAAAATAGTCATTATCCTGCGATTAGATAGCAAACAGTGCTATCATACCCAACTCTGGCAGTTAGGACAAAAGGCATTAAATGCACTCCTAGGTGTCATGCTGTCGACGGAGCGCGGCAAGCCCGCCGCGCCGCTAAACAAGCTTTTGCTTATTGTCTTGACACGCCACTTGACGGGTGTCAAGAGGGCGTGATCTGTCTTCCAACAGGCTGCCACAAGCCCTGTGGTAGCCACTTAATCACTCGGGGGCTTGACACCGCACTGATAAGTGACTTGTGTCACCGTGCGGTGGAGCGGTGGAGCAGTGGTGTCTTGGCGGGGATCTTGGACTGGGTTACCCCGGCAAGCCTGCTGGGGCTTGTCTTGGGCTTGTTCCAGGGGGCGGTCTCGACCTGGCCAGGCTCTCCTGCCCGGCAAGGGAGACTTCCCCTAGGGTACATCTTGCTGTCTTGGTATTCTTGATGCATTCCTTGATCTCTCGAAGAGTGGTTCTTCTGGCTTGGTTTTGTAATATAAACTGGCGTTGGACGCACGGTCTCTGGTACGCCTGTGCATAAGTCTGGTCATTAAATGCAGGTGTTTGTTGCACCGACAGAGAGGTCAACGCAGTCTTGTTTAGATCTGATGAAGAGGGTGAGAGATTGTGAACAGAGCAAACCTTAGAAAAGGAACGCCGAGCCTCCAGCGTGTATATATATATATGTAGTGCAGCGAGAGTGTGAAGATTGCAAACCCTAGCGAACAAGCGTTGAGGCTCCAGCTTATATAGTACTAATATAGTGGAGTGGTTTTCTTTTTCTCTCCATAACAATCGTTTTAAATTGTGTACGAAACAAAACTCTTTATTTAACGTACCAGTGAAGAAAACTACGATCAACTAACTATCCACGCGTCCTGGTCGCACTTCCTGTCGTTCACGTGCGGTACACTACCCTTCGTTAAGTGAACAACCACACATGCGCCAAATTATCGGAAAGGTATGAGAGTGTGTACAAATAAAGAAATTTAATTTCAATTATTTTGTATGTACAGGTTGCCCTCTCTCACTAATTATGGTTTGTTGTGTTCGGCCTAAATCAGTGTGCCACCGTATCTCGTACTACCTCCATCCAGGTTTTTACTCCACACCATATTTTTAATCAAAGTCTGACCACATATATAACTAGCAAACGGCTAATACATGCCAACAAAAAATAAATATTATTGGCTTCATATTTTTATGTAGTTATATGAGTAATATTTTTATCAAAGTGTGGCAACATAATTCAATAGTGGCAAAAATTTGGAACCAACTCATAAATAAAATGTTTATACAACTCATCGATTGATAGATCATAGCCAACATTTAGTTAATACCTGGACAAATAAAATTATAGGGGAGTTGAAGACAAAGTTGTGAGAAGGCTTAGAAATCAATACAAAACTTTTGCTCTTAGCACCAACATCGATGCTTCCTCGAGGAAACATTTGGTTCATAGCCAAAGAAAAAATTGCACCAAGGTGAAAGGTGAATGTGTCTCGAATGCAACCAAGGTCCACTGATGAATGATATCTTGGTCTTTGTGGGTAACAGGCAAAGAGCACTAATGGAAGACAGCTTGTATTTCGTCGAACATCGATCAGCTTCACCAGCCGATGCAACCATGAGACACAACCATGAGCATCGATAGGTCATCGTGGTGATGCATCATCCATTTGGCATCAAGTTTGGCTGAGGCACCACTGAAGTTCGATAAATCCTCACTGTGGTCTATTTCTTCTCGGTAATCAAGTTCGAGAAAGGAAGAACCACGTGGCAGAGGACAGTTAGGTGGAGCAACAGTGGTCATCCAATTTTGTGCAGTTCCACTAAAATTGAGGAAGACATGCCCGGGTATGGAGACATGCATCGCTGTTTGCAAAAATATAAAAAAGGGATATTTAAGTAGTGTCATTACTTTGTTTTGGCAGTGGTACAAGATTAATAGCAGCATCTTAATTGTCAATAAGAATTAATGAAATGTAAACCAACAAATAGAAGCATCATGATTATCTTGATGGGAACTAAAGCAGGATACCCGGAAAAAAAACTAAAGTAGGATAGAAGCATTTATCGACGCTTCTAGATTGACAGCAGCATTACTTAAAAAGGGACGTCACTTTAACATGGGCATTGCTTCATTTTACCAGTGATAGTATTAGATTAGCAGCAGCAATAGGAGCATATGGACAATGACCGCACAACGACCATGTACTTTTGTCGAAAAAAAACCATGTATACCTCCACCGAGGCATAATCCGGGACAACTTTTGGAGTGGCCTTTCCTCTAATAGTAAAAAATAGGTTATGTTGGACCAGCCGACGAACCCTAGCTACTGTATACATGGGGAGCTAGGGAGTAGTGGTATAGAAGAAAACCCGCATGCAGCAACTTGGGGAGTTGGACCAGTACAATGAAGCATGAAATTCAAAAGAAGTTATACCTCAGGTGGGCGAGATGTGGCTTAGGTGGGCGGGCGGGATCTGCCCACATGATGGCAGCGAACAATGGCGCGGAGGACCTTCATTCGCGCCAACGCCGGCTTAGAGAGGACGGTGCGCATCGGCTTCCTCCATCAACGACGGCGGCAACATCAACATTGCACCTCCTCACCTCCCGCAGCGGACGGGATCTAACCGGATCTGTGACCACTGGTGAGGAGAGAGATAGAGTGGACACTATTGTCTTGTTTAGATATGGAGAGGGTGAGAGAGCGAGCTAGATGTGAGAAACCCTATCAAACAAGAGGCGACATATACAATGGAGTAAAAAAATCTCTCCATAGCAGTGCTTTTAAATAGAATACACGCGTTCCCGGAAAAAAGAAACGAAAATTGGCGGACAAATCTTTTTTTAATGTAGCAAGAAAGAAAACTCGATCAATAACATGCCCCCGCTTCCAGGTCGCACTTTGTATCGCTCACATGTGGTCCTCGACCCTCCATTATTAAGTGAACAAATTAAAGGGTCAAATTATTACGGAAGCCGCGTCTTCATGTACAAATGCGCTCCATCGTGTACTCGCGGGTATGTCGGAGGCAGAGTGAGTGCGTGTACATTTCTTCTTGTACGTAGTACTCCATTTATCTCACTTCCTATTGTTTCCCACTCCTATGATATTCCTATCCTAGGAAAAAAATGAGGTTGTACTAAGTTTGTGTGTGTAGGGAGAACGAGACATCGATGATGTGTACGAGTAGTCGCGAGAGTCGTCACTATGTGTGTGTGCGCGTACACAGACATAGACATACATACCGTGTTTACGTAAAATTCTTACTTTCATCTCCATCTCCATCTCCATCTCCAATCATATTTGTCCAACTGGCACATTATTTATGTTAATTACGTTGCAATATTTACGTACGTCTAGCATCTCTCGTTTGCGGGCGTCCTGACCGCTGCCACGCCCGCTCCTGACCGCCCTTGCCAACCCAAACCCTCTTCATCACCCGCGCGCGCTTCCTGCCCGAAACGGTCAGTGCCGCATTCATGCCCGGCCAGAGCGCACGCGACCTGTCACTGACGCCGGCATTGAAGCGGCGCGCCGGCCGAGAGAGTGCCGCCCCCACTGCTTCCCGGTGCACGCGACTACTCCGCATTCAAACGACACCATGGCTGGCCACAACATGCATGCAAAAAAGTTCTTGCACTACTAGAAAAACGGCTATAGCTAATATGGACATTAATGGCGCACCATGTATGTGGTGCGCCACTGCTATATAGCAGTGGCGCACCGGATATGGGTGCGCCATTAATGGCCATATTACTAATGGCGCACCTGGTGTGTGGTGCGCCATTACTAGTTTTGTCCTGGCCCCACACCCCTTCCCAGACTTAGCAGTGGCGCACCAGGGGAAAGTGCGCCATTACTAGTTTTAACTAGTAATGGCGCACCACACCCACGGTGCGCCACTACTAAGTTTGTCCTGGCCCCACACCCCTCCCCAGACTTAGCAGTGGCGCACCAGGGGAAAGTGCGCCATTACTAGTTTTAACTAGTAATGGCGCACCACACCCACGGTGCGCCACTACTAACAAAAAAAAATTCAATTTTTTTTTCAAAACTAGTAATGGCGCACCACACACCAGGTGCGCCATTAGTAACCCTGGTTACCAATGGCGCATTCTTAGGAGGTGCGCCATTGGTAACCTGAGAGCAGCTAGTTATTTTTGACATCCACCTACCACACTCACTTTCCCCACTTCATTCTCTCCACCTCTACCAAGCTTGGTCTCGGCTGCCTCCTCCTCCTCACCTCATTTACACCATAGATTCACCCAAATTAAGTGGTTAAATTTCCTTTTTTTGATAGGTAAGTAAGGGGAAAGCTTTCTTTATGTTCTAGATCTACTTTTTTCTCCCTCCAACGTACACACTTTTTATGGCCTAGATCTACACTTTTCTCATTGAGCTAGATCTACGTATGTTTGTGGTGTTGCATATGTTTGTGTTTGCAGGTACCGGTATTTGAAATGCGATAGTTGCCAATATTTTGCCGGAATGTTGATTCATTTCCGTTTCGGCGAGAATTTGGCACTATGCATTCTTTTTGGTCCTATTTTTAGGCAAAGTCATGCCAAAAAAAATTTGGTTCTAAAATATCGTTTTGCTCTACCCCGCAGGCGACCATGGTCCGCACGATGACCGAAGGCATCGTGAATAGGTTTTTGAGCTCCGCGAAGGACGAGATGCTTCAAAAGAACGAGACGGAGATAAGATGTCCGTGTCGAAGATGCAAGCTGAAGAGCCTTATGGACCCGGATTCCAGACAGGTGCGGGACCACCTGCTCGTGCGTGGTTTCATGGATGGCTATCGGTGGCAAGGTGATGAAGATGATTATGAAGTCGTCCATGGGGGTCGGGCAAGAAATAAGGAAGGGCAGCAAGACAATAGCGGCGAGGGCGGGCGAGAAGACGAAGAATCTCCAGGACATGATCACGAAGTAGATGCAGGACACAGTCATCATGTAGAAGATGCCGGACATGATGATGAGGAAGATCAAGACGAAGGGCATGATCATGAAGATGAAGATGCCGGAGCAGACGACGATGGACCATCGATGGGCTGGGTGCAGGACCCTCATATTCAAGAGCTGCTTCTCAAGCAGACGGGTAACGCAAGAGCTGCCACCCGAGAGAAAGCCAAGCTGGATCAACTGGAGATAGACGCGGTTACTCCATTGTATGAAGGATGCAGGCCCAAGGATACCCGCCTGAAAGTAACGCTCATGGCTCTGGAGATGAAGGTAAAACACAAAATGACCGACACATGCTTCGACGAGAACATGTCATTCTGGCACGAACGTCTTCCCAAGGGGAACAAGTGCCCAACCAGTTTCGAGGAGGCGAAGAAAATCGTGTGTCCTCTGGATTTACCGCACGTGAAATACCATGTGTGCATGAACGATTGCATCATTTATCGGGACGAGCACGCGGAGTCTACCATATGTCCGGTGTGCGGCGTCACTCGATACAAGAAGAGGAAGAAAGCTCCTCGAAAAGTGGTGTGGTACTTTCCGATCACTCCTCGTCTGCAGCGGTATTTCGCGGACCCTAAGCAAGCAGAGCTCCTGCGTTGGCACGCGGATAGGGAGGAGAAGAAGCGAGAAGATGATGGAAATGATCCGGAGATAAATGAAAAAGACAAGATGCTGAGTCACCCTAAGGATGTGAGCCAGTGGCAAGCGTTGAACTTCGAACACCCAGAATTTGGGGACGATCCAAGGAACATCATGCTGGGCGCGAGCACCGATGGAGTCAATCCGTTTGGCAGCCAGAGAAGCACACATAGCACCTGGCCTGTGTTTGTGTGGATGTACAACCTTCCCCCCTGGATGTGCATGAAGAGGAAGTACATTCACATGAGTATGCTAATTGAAGGGCCGAAACAACCAGGGAACGACATCAATCTGTATCTGGGGCTGCTGAAAGAGGAGCTAGACACGCTGTGGAAAACGCCAGCCAATACGTGGGACGCCGCAGCGAAACAATATTTCCCTATGAGAGCCGCACTGCTCACGACGGTGCACGACTATCTCGGTTACGGATATGTCGCGGGGCAGGTGGTCCACGGATTTTGTGCATGCGTCAGGTGCATGGATGACACAACGTATCGCCAACTAGATAGAGATCCTGGGTCTTCGAAAACCGTGTTCATGGGACATCAAAGGTGGCTTCGCGACGATGACGCATGGAGAAAACGCAAGGATCTGTTCGATGGTGAAACCGAACCCCGAAGACCCCCACGTATGAGGAGCGGCGAGGAAATAGACGAGCTGTTGAAAAATTGGAAAGAGTGCCCACCGCCGGGAAAGAAGCGAAAGGCGCAAGAGCCGCTGCTGAAGGTATGGAAAACGAGGTCTGTTTTCTGGGACTTGCCGTACTGGAAGATCCTCCGTGTGCCTCACAGCCTTGATGTCATGCATATCACGAAGAACGTGTGCGAGCGTCTGCTTGGTACCCTGCTCAACATGCCAGAGAGGACCAAAGATGGGCCGAAAGCAAGGGCAGACTTGCAATCAATGGGCATCAGGGAGGAGCTTCACGCAAAACGCCCTAATGATGATGATGATGATGATGATGATGATGATGAGGCGAAGGACACGGAAAGTCGTCGCAAAGGCAAAAAGGCCAAGAAGATCGAATATGACTGCCCTCCGGCGTGCTTCACTCTAAGTCAGAAGGAGATCGAGCAGTTTTTCACCTGCCTCATAGGAGTAAAACTTCCTTACGGTTACGCGGGGAAGATAAGCAGATACCTAGACTCAGCGAAGCAGAAGTTCAGCGGGATGAAGTCTCACGACTGTCACGTGCTGATGACGCAGATACTTCCAGTTGCAATCCGTGGGATCATGGACGCGCACGTCCGTGAAACGCTATTTGGCCTATGCAACTTTTTCGACGTCATCTCTCGGAAGTCGGTTGGCGTGAGGCAACTCAGAAGGCTACAGGAAGAGATCGTGGTGATACTATGCGAGCTTGAGATGTACTTCCCGCCCGCATTCTTCGACGTTATGGTGCATCTGCTGGTCCATATCATGGAGGATATCATCCAACTCGGGCCGACGTTCCTGCACAGCATGATGCCGTTCGAAAGGATGAATGGTGTCATCAAAGGATACGTTCGCAACAGGGCACATCCAGATGGAAGCATAGCCAAGGGCTTTCTGACCGAAGAGTGCATCTCCTTCTGCACGAATTATCTAGGCATCGAGAACCCCGTTGGTCTGCCCGTCAACAGGCACCTCGGCAGGCTCGCTGGATGGGGTCACCGCGAGGGTCGCCGCGAAATGCATGTCGACTTCGAGGGTCGACTCGCCGACTTTGAAAGAGCAAACCTAGTCGCGCTACAACACATAGACGTGGTCGATCCTTGGGTGGTAGAGCACAAAACCTTTATTGAGAAGACGTACAATGACCGAGGCCAACAGAGGACGGACGGAGATATAATCAAAGAGCACAACTCATGTTTCACGCGTTGGTTCAAGGACAAGCTTCTGTCGTACCCTTTACATGAGGATTCTTCCGCAGAAGAAAAACTCATATTCGCCTTGTCACAGGGCGCCGAGCACAACCTGATGACCTATCAGGCGTACGATATCAACGGCTACACATTCTACACCGAGGAAAAGGACATGAAGAGCGATTATCAGAACTCCGGGATAACGATGGAATCCTACACCGGTAACGACAAGGACAGATACTACGGAAGGATCGAGGAGATCTGGGAGCTGAGCTACGCTGGAGAGAAGGTCCCGATGTTCCGTGTCAGATGGGCCAAGAGCGTCCTAAAAGAAGACCGGTATTTCACCACCATGGTTATACCCGAAGCCAAATCCAAGACCGCGGGCGCAAACGTCACCGCGAAAAATGAGCCATGGGTACTGGCTTGCCAAGTGGACCAATGCTTCTTCATTACCGACCCGTCAAAGCCCAGTCGTGTTGTCGTGAGGAGAGGCAAAAGGAACATCATCGGAATGGATGGAGCCACCAATGAGCAAGACTTCGACAAGTACGGCGACCCGAAGATGGAAGATGACGACGACGATGAAGTACCATACACCACAAGAAGAAGCAGGACCACCCTACCTAAAGGACGTCCGTTCAAGAGAAGAAATCAAGGGGTTCCGGGGCTAAATTATTCAACCGCGAGAAAGAAGGGCAAGAAGATTGTGAAAAGATAGCTAAGATCGAATCACGACGTGTCGGCCGCGTGTGTATGTGGGCATATTATATTATGTATCATTTTTCTATGGAGATGGATATGGCATATTGTTAATCTACACATTTTAACGACCTTAATAGTCATATACTATATATTTTCTTTTAGATATTATATTATTTCAAATACACTACATAATTATAATTATGTGTGCTTATTTATTTTAGAGTATTTGGATATTTATTACAAGGTTAAAATAAATTTAAAATAAAAAGAAAAAAAATAGCAGTGGCGCACCAGGCAGAGGTGCGCCATTGCTATACGGGTATGTATGGCGCACCAGGCAGAGGTGCGCCATTGCTATATGGGTATGTATGGCGCACCAGATAGAGGTGCGCCATTGTTATATGTATGTATGGCGCACCCCTCCTAGGTGCGCCATTGTTACCCAGCCCCCCCCCACTACACAGCCTCTCCTCTCTCCCCGGCCTGACCCTCCCCCCTGCAGTTACCCTGCTGCTGCGAACTCAAGCGAGCGAACGGCGAGAGCGCCGCCTCCTTCCCGTCCCCAGCGAACGACCGGAGCTCTTCCCGAGCGCGACAGCTAGGGTTCCAGGCCGCTGCCGCTACAGCCAGCCCTCCGCCGCGGCGCGCCCAGCCGGCCGAACCCTCCGCCGCTACGGCAGTGCCTCCCTCCCTGTCCCTGGAGCAGCCACCCCCGCCCAGCAACGCCGCCGCCCGGAGCTATGCCGGCGACCAGTCCATAGGCAGGTAGCCACCACCGCTCGTTCGTCCTCCCTCCCTCCTCCCTCTTACATCCTCTGTCCGCTCAAAAAATTTCCCCTGATTTCTGCATTGGATGAGCACCTGCGGTAGATCTGATATTGTGAGAACATGATGATGATTATCTCTTGATGAGTACTCGCCGCATGAGTTTTCCCGTGCGTGCTCAAGTCCACTACATGTGAAAGGATTTTTGCTTGGTAGGTGTTTGTGGTAATGCTTGCAGGGGCAGATGCCTACGAATTGTAGTTTGAATCTTCTTCAGATGCTCAAAAAGAGGAATTGCTACTCCTGCTGCTGCTGTTCAACATTTTTTTTGAAGCAACAATGGTTTGGGAGTACCCCACCTGAGTCTGCAGTCTGGAATGTGTTCGATTTCTGTCGAGTCTACAGTCTGGAGAGATCATGAGACTGAATATCCTACCCGAAGGGGTTATTTGAAGTTTACAGTATATGCTTGTTTGTGTTTTCTTTGGTGCATTTTCAGTCTGTAATTGTTTTCTTCTTCTTAGGAGCACTTTCTAATGCTCGTTTGTGTTGTATCTCCAAGTACTTTGGTCCTGTGTTTTTGGGTATGGAAGTTTGGGTCTGCTCTTTATTCCAGTCCATGCTGATATAGAGCAGTGTTTCTTTACAATTCCTATGCTCTGCGACGTGGAAGCTCGGATTGATGGACTGATACAATTCCCTGCTGCTGCTGCTGTTCATGGATAATTATTAGCTGCTGTTCATGGATAAAAATGTTGGACTGATACAAATTTGTGGAAAACAATTCCCTGCTGCTGTTCATATCCTGCTGCTGCTGCTGTTCATATCCTGCTGCTGCTGCTGTTCATATCCTGCTGCTGCTGCTGTTCATATCTATGTAGGGATTTGTGCCCGTTATCGCCGAAATGTTGATTCATTTCCGTTTCGGCGAAAAACGGGCACTTCTAGGTCAAGAAAATAGCAAAGGTCATGCTGAATTTTTCCTAGAATTTATGTTGCCAGCTAATTATTAGCCATGAGCTTAAGATAGATAGTACGAGGAGCAATGTGCTTAAGATCACCATGGCACTAATTATTAGCCATTTTTTCCTATTTAGAGCGAACATGGCCGACAACGATGAGGCCAGCGGTTCGGGCAAGCCATTCTGGGAGCTGTCCCAGGAGATGGAGGAAGAAACTCACCGCTACGAGGACGCCGCGGAAGACACCGATCCCGACTACACAACCCCTAGTGGCGTCGGGGATGACACCACTGATGGTGCCGCCGGGGATGCCACCACTGATGATGGCAGCGAACGCACAGATGGCAGCCAACCGAAGAGGCAACGGAAGGACCGGCGCCCGAACGTGCTCGGCACCGTCAAGGAGGAATTTACTGAAGTGTCCTCCAGTGGGCATCCAACGGCGCCCAAAGAATTAGTCGGTGGGTACGCGGGACAACTCGGGTGCATTCTCCGGAGCACCGTCTCGATCAACACCGAGAACCTAAGGCATCGTGACCGAGGGAATTTGCGCAACCTCCTCTTCACGAAGCTGCACGAACGATACAAGTTCCCCGGTGACTTCGCAAACACACGCCTCTCAGGGAATAAAGTGAACAGTGCCGCCCTCACGAAGATGAGCACAGCCCTGGCTACTTGGAGAGCCGCGGTGAAGAGAAGGATTCTAAGAGGTGATAGTTATGAGAAGATCAAGGAGACAAATCCTTCGATCAGCGAAGCTGACTACCTGGAGTTCAAGATCAAGTGCGAGAGCAACGCATCCGCGGAATCAAGTCAGTGGGGGAAAGATATGCGGGACTTGAACTTAGGGGTCCACAAACTCGGTCCCGGCGGTTACAGAGTGGCGGAACCTAAATGGGACAAGGAGGACGCGGAGCGTGCCGAGCAAGGCCTACCGCCCCTCTTCGATAAATACCATGAAAAGCAGACCAAGAACTATGTCAGGGCCCGGTACAAGGTGGACCCGGTAACAAAGGAGCTTACCACGGATCCGAAGGTGAAGGAGCTTGAGCGTGTTCTGGTAAGGAAATACACCCCCGCGTAATTAGCTCCATATGGTTGCATTCTAATTAATGAAGCCAAATTTCTAAATGGTTCACATTCCTTCCGCAGGAAACTGAAAGTAGTAGCGCGGGGTCTCAGAGCTCCCCGTCTGCCCCTTGGGACACCACTTTAAATAGGGCGTTGAACGTAATGAAACACAAGGATAAGTTCAGTAAACCGTCGTCAGCTGGTCGTGTGGCCGGCGAAGGCTTGTCCACGAAATGGTCGGAATACTATAAGGCTGGGCGAAAGGAGAGAAAGACCAGCTCGGAAAGCCAGGAGCGCGAGGTTAAAGAACTCAAGGCACAAGTGGCGCGGATTCCGGAGATAGTCCAAGAGCAAGTGCGAGACCAACTGGGAGCGACGATCACCGCCATTATGCCTTCCTTGCTTGAGGGGCTGCGGGGGTGGATTGCGGGCGGCCAACAGGGGCCGCCCCCGATTCCCAGCTTCACGGGCAGCAACTCGCACAACGCGCCGGCATTGGTGTCTCCGGCGGAGGCGACATTGGTGTCTCCGGCGGAGGCGCCGGTATTGGAGCTTAATGCACCCGGGTGTGGGAAGAATACGCCGGCCGACACCTCGGCAGCAAGCGGCCCCTCCGTCACTTGCACGCCCGCCGTTGGCGGTGCCTCGACATTAGCCGAGCTCGACGCCATCACGGTAACGCCTAAACTTCTTGAGAGCAGTCTGACAAGTGCCTAGCAGTCTTCTTGCTCTGTATGAGAAACTCTGTATGAGAAACTCCTGTAAGAGTTGTATCGATTGGTCGCAAAGTGGAAGATCTGCTTGCAAACCCTGAAAGCAAAGAATGGTTATCCATATCAACTGAGCTGTGTGGAGGTATATTTGCTACTACGTTCTATGTAATTCTACATTTGTGCGTTTATGTCATCTAAAGTTTATGTATGTCAGGTACACACATTTCAAACACTAGAGATGCTGCAGCATTTGCTCTCATATCTGAAGAGGGTATCGCAAAAGGTGTTCGGAGGATAACGGCTGTTACTGCTGAATGTGCCTCACAGGCTATGACGTTGGCATCATCTATCGATACTGATATCAATGAAGCATCTAAGCTGGATGAAGTGACATTGGAAAAGGTACTAAGCTCTCCCCTTTTGTGCTTGCGTCTCTTAGTGTGAGCTATATGATTGTGATGCTCTGATAAATTGGATATTATTAGAACTTACTGTGATTTTTGTTTGTTTTCTTACAAATATGATGTCCTTAACCGTTATATGAATAGACGATGTCAATTCTACTTTGTATCCGTTTCCTGTTGATCTGCTTTATATTAGATTGTATCTAAGAATGACATTTCTTCATCAGAAAATTGGGTCCATCAAGAATACACTGGATGCAGCTGCTATCCCAGCTGCAAGGAAAGCTGATCTAAAAGGCAATATCTCAAAGTTGGAGGTCTGTAAATGCTTCAGTTCATGTGTCACATCTTGTCAAAGAGAAAATATTTATGATATTTGGTATTCTGTTGGTAGTTAAAATGAAAGCTGATTATAGCTGTTGCATATATCAGGATCAACTTAGGGAGGCGAAGAAGAAAATGGGCAAAGAAAACATCCAAAAGGCTGTCAAGACTGCCATAGATGCCGCAGAAGCTGCTGTTTCCGAAGGAAAACCCTTCTGTGTTACTCATGCCGATGTGGGTCTTGATACCACTGCTGTCCGGGAAGCAGTTGTCAAAGCCATGGACCGTTTCAAGGTCGGTACTCCAATCCGTTTCTGTCTAGTAGTGTGTGTCTCGATCATCTAAAAAATAACTATAGATTCAGCATAATTTCCAGCTTATTACAACAATTTTATTTATCTTATGAATCATTAAAACATTAAATTTGTATTCCTTGTATCAAATCTTTGGATGTGCTGCTGTCAGGGTCTGCCGATAATGGTATTCAGCACAGACGAGGCATCAAACAAGGCTGTTATCTATGCGGGTGTACCTCCAGACGCACCCAATGGCTTCAAGGTGTTGGATTGGCTTACGCCTTCAATCGCACCACTCAAGGGGAAAGGAGGCGGCGGCAAGAATGGTCTTGCACAGGGCCAGGTGAGGCATCATTGTTTAATCTTAACTTCGGTCAAAGTCTAGTATGCACTAGTAATTATCGTTACTGAGTACCTGCGAATAATCCTGCAATGCAATATTAATATGAATGCAGGGAAGTGATGCTTGTCGGGTCAAGGAGGCCATGGAGCTTGCTACCCAGATCGCTTCAATGAAGCTGAGCTGATTTGTTGAGACTGGTCTGGTCTCACGCCTAGGAAATCGGCTGTGAAGTTGTGGGCATATCGTCGTCGATGAGCAAGCTGCTAGGCACTTGGCGGCCCTCACGCCTAGGTGTGTTTGTTGTTTATGTCTAGGGTGCATCTGAGGCTATTCTTGTAAGCCTTTGATGCTCTGTATGTAATGTAACACGGCCCTGCATGAGAAACTCGCTACTCGCGGTCTCGAGACTACTAGGCACTACAATTGCCTTCTTGCTCTGTATATAATCTCGATATCGACTTTGTAATGTGACGACAAACTCGCTACTCGCGGTCTCGAGACCTAAACTTCGCTAATGTTTGAAGTTTGTTCACTATTTCGAATTCGGAGACTAATATGATGAATTGTATATATTACGTGATGTTTATACTTGACTAATTGTGGTGCTGTATTGTACTATATATTCTGTGCATATTTTTCTGTGCTGTATATTGTATTTTGTAACCTATGCAAATACCAGAAAATCAAAAAAAAAATTCCTAATATTCATAGTAGTGGCGCACCATATTGAACATTAGTGGCGCACCAGGCCTAAATACCAGTGGCGCATTATGGGGCATAGTAATGGCGCACTTGGGGGCATAGGTGAAGGTATATATGCCCCCTAGGAGGCATAGTAATGGTGCACCGTTGACATAGTAATGGCGCACTATGTGGTGCGTCACTATTATCTGGGATACTAATGGCGCACCAGTGGTGCGCCATTAGTATTTGTTACTAGTGGCGTGATAATAGTGGCGCACCTATAGTGCACCATTAATAGCCAAAATAGGTGCATCACTAACAGCCTTTTTTCTAGTAGTGTTGGGAGTCCGTGCTACAGCTAGCTGTCCTCGCCTCCTCGTCTATCTCTTCCAATAGTAGAGTACTAATACTCCATGGCGCGATCCATCGACAAGCAGGCGAGAAAATTTGCGTATAGTTGGTTTGCGGAACGTTCGTTTTGCTCCATGGCACGATCAACCGAAAGGAAACATTGGTTTCCAAGAGAATAATGTAGTATACTCATGAGGGAGAAGCGGATTCAACGAAGAGTGATGGTTGCTTCGTCCGTCCAATTTTTTGCTGGGTCTATGTGATTTGACGGCTCATTTTTCATTATTACTGCGGTGTTAGAGCGTTGTAGAGTGTCTGCACTCTTATTTTTTATTCTGTGATAAAACTAATTTTCTCCACTGTTACATCGGAGGAGTGCGAAACACGGCAGCCCATTGAGTACATGGCCCACCTCACACTATCACCATATTCCTTGGACATCGTGCGACACCTCCGATCCCTTTTTCTTTGCGTTTAACACCTACGTAGTAGCCCGCATGCCAAGGACACGAGTGCTCAGAAAAAATTACTACACCAGAGTAGTAGACTATTTGCCCCCGGATTTGCTATGGAGGAAATGCTGGGTAGTTGCGCGCATGCAAAGTATTGGTTCAGCCTGCAGCCCTCAATTCTCGCGCACAATTACTCCTCTTTCCATCTCTCTGGATACAGGCCCTCTCTCTCCTCTTCATCTATCTACATCTCTCTCTCTCCGGTTTTGCATGCATGCGACTCTCTCTCTCTCCCTCTCTCTCTCTGTGTGTGTGTGCAAGCATGCCTTGGGAAGGGACGAGGAATATGGGAGAGAGAGATGGGAATTATTGTGGCTGCGTGTGCGGTACTATTGGAAAGAGCAGCACAAAGATGCTAAGGCGCAGACCATTGCAGGAAAACTGAGATTTTCTTATACGCATATAAAAAAGGACCAGAGGGACTATTACAATGCTATGAAGCTTTCAGCTTTTGTTTCATGTATGTATCTTGACTCCAAGGTTGCCCCGTTACAACATTCCATCAAATACAAAGGAAAACTAACATGCATGCTGATGCATCTCAATGATTCACAGGTCATAGCCAATATTTACTTCACAACAAAAGACAAAAGTTGTGAGAGTGTGTACAAATAAAGAAAAAAACGATTGATGCGTTCCCTAGGCCTTAAACCCTAAACCCTAAACAGGCTTTAATTTCCTGGCGAGGTAGAACCTGTCGAAGGAAAGAAGCCTGGAACCCATGGACCATCCGATGATTTTGTGCAGTTCCACTAAAATTGAGCTAAGCATCCCTGTTGGCAAAGAAGAAGTGTGATTAGAATAATATTAGTGGAACTAGTTGATGAGACATAAAATCATCACAAATAGAAGCTGGTAGAGAAGTACAGAAAGATCCACATGGAGATGAGCTACGTGGGGAGCTGCGGAAGTGGAGCAAGCCGGCTCCAAAAGGAAGTTGTACCTAAGGGACGTCGCGATGTAGCTAGGAAGGCGGTGGGAGGCGGCATCAGCCCATACCGTGGGGACCCCCAATCGGGACGCATCGGCACTGGGTTTTCTCCATCGCCGCTGCCGACCGCATCTACGCAGAACATTCTCCCACTACTAGGGAAAACCCTAGCAGTAGCGCGGGTATTTGGTGTATCAGTAGCGCGGGTACCCGCGCTACTGATACGGCGCTACAGCTAATGTTTAGCAGTAACGCGCTTGGCACGCGCTACTGCTATACCTGCTTAGTAGTAGCGCTTTCTATACCAGCGCTACTGCTAAGTCCTTTAGCAGCAGCGCTTTCCATACCAGCGCTACTGGTAAGTCCTTTAGCAGCAGCGTTTTCCTGTCAAGTGCTAAAGAGCGCTACTACTATATTTTCTCATATCTTTTTTTTTGTACGTATTTACGATGTTTCTGTACAGGTTCTATACCGGCTTCGCCAGTCTCGGCGCCGGTTTTGGTTCTATACCGGCTTCGCCAGTCTCGGCACCGGTGTCAGTCTCAGCGCCAGTCTCGGTGCCAGTCTTGGTGCCGGTCTTGGCGCCGGTCTCTGCGCCGGTCTCGGCGCCGGTGATAGGTGGGCCCTGCAACAACCGTTGCTCATCGAGAAGGTTCAAATAGGCGTCTGCTGCCACGTAGACGTTGCAATCACCAGAACCCTGTCCTTCATCGTTGCTAGCCATATTTCCTACGATTAAATCTAGTCAATTAATTCTAGACCTAATAAAATGAATAATGACATAAAAAAGGCCAATGTTTTGCAGGAATGTTGAATCATTCCCGTTGCGGCAAATCCCGGGCACTCGATATGTCCTAGTTTGTAGCACAAGTCATGCCGAAATTCACGGAAAATTTCGGCATGACCTTTGCTACAAACTGGACAAATAGAGCGCCTGAAATTTGCCGGAACGGAAATGAATCAACATTCCGGCAAAACATAGGCCACTCGGAATCATTCCCTGCAAACAACAAAAGGCCACTTGGGCACAATCGAACCACTTCAATGTTGCATATAACAGGACCACTTAAGAACATGTACATGAGCAACTACAACAGTAGATAAACATGACCACTTCAAATTTGCATCTCCTAGTGTTTGACACTTCAAGAAAATCTACACAAATCTCATGCTCTCTCAAACTCAATTCAAAAACCAAATATAGATGGATGAACCCTAGAAACCTAGAACCTTTACATATTTTTGTCCTAATAAAAATTATGTCCTAATAAGAATTAAACCTTACTTTCCTAACATTTGTAATTAAAACTTACTTTACTAACATTTGTAATTAAACCCTACAGCCCTAACCCTACTGCCCTAGTTAAGCATATACAATTTTTTCCTAAAAATTATATTTAGTTAACTACTGAACTAAATTTTACTCTGAACTAAACCCTACTGCCCTAATTAACATCTAGTTAAACAAACTCAATTCAAAAACTAAACCCTACTGAACTAATTAACATCTACATTATCTACTACTTAACATCTATTATTACCCTAACTAAAAAACTTCTACTATTAACCCTACTGCCCTAGTTAACTAGTACCACCACTACTACTAATTAACATCTACTACTACTACTAAAAAACATTATCTATGAACCCTACTGCTAATTAACATCTACTACTACTACTAAAAAAATGGCAGGAAGAACAGGCAGAGAGAGAGGAGGGGTGGGGGGAGGGGTGGGGGGCTTACAGAGAGGGGAGAGACGGCGGCAGGGAGGTGATCGGTGACGGAGGCAGGGGCGGCGAGGGCGCGCGGCTCCATTGGCGGCGACGGAGGCAGTGGAGGCGAGGGAGGCAGGGGCGGCGAGGAGCGGACGAGGGAAGCAGTGGCAGCGAGGGAGGCAGGGGCGTTGAGGGCGCACGGCTCCGGTGGCGGCGACGGCGCGCGGCTTCGGTGGGGCAGGGCCGGCGAGGGAACGACGGCGGCGACGGAGAGGCGACGATGGAGGAGATCGATGGGAATTGGGGGGAAAAGACTTAGCAAAATTTTGAGCCCGCGTGGGGTTAAGTCAAAATAGCAATAGCGCTGGTAGGAAAAAAGCGCTATAGCTAAGTTAGCTATAGCGCTTTCTACAAAAACGCGCTACTGCTATAGGAAGTAGTGAAAGGAAGAGAGGGTGGGGGAGGGGGGAGGGTGCAGGGAAGGTGGTGGCTGCGCTTTAGCAGTAGCGCGTTTACGGAAAACGCGTTGCGGCTAAACAAGTAGCAGTCGCGCCCTTATGGTAGACGCGCTACTACTAAGTGGGTCCCGCAATGTGGCCAAGTTCAAACTTAGCCGTAGCGCCCTAACCTAAAAATGCGCTGCTACTATTTGGTTATCAGTAGCGCGGTTTCTGTAGAGGCGCTACTACTATACCTAGTCTGGTGGCAACAGCGGGGCAATTATAGTAGTAGCGCTCTTTCTTATACACGCGCTACTGCTATCATAGTATCAGTAGCGCTCTTTTATGGAACGCGCTACTGATAATTAGCAGTAGCGCCTTATTTTAATACGCGTTGCTGGTAAGATTCTGTGTATAAGGTTTTCCCTAGTAGTGTCCCCTTACCTCGGTGACGGGATCTGGCCGGATATGTGACCAGCGATGTGGCCACCGTCGTTCTATGCGAGAGAGTGTGAAGAGAGCAACCCCCGGCAAGCAGGCGTGTAGCTTAGGCTCCTGGCTAGTATTATGTTATTATGTACTAGTGTATATATAGTGAAGAGCGGTTTTCTTTTTCTCTCCATATCAACCTTTTTATATTGCATACGTGTCATTGAAGAGTGAAATGATGGTTGCTTCGTCCGACCAACTTACTGTGTGATTTGACTACTCATTAGTCATATTACTACAGCCCCTGCACATACTTCCCCTACGTGTGTGACCGTTCCTGAGTCTCACTTGTACTTATCTCTATATTTTCTCGCATGACACGTGGACATGGATGCTAGATGTCCCACGTGTCGGCAAAAGGAAGAAGAACGAGTTCCTACGACTGAGAAGTAGTATTTCCATGCAAACGGATCTTACGATGCATGAGTTGTTTGTTGTGTTATCGACCAAAATACCCCTACGTGCAGGTTTGTCTCACTCCTATGTGCCCTACCTGCTCTAACATCCATCATTTTAGCAAGGGGTAAAGCTGTCTAAAACTACGTCCATGCAGTACATTATGGGATTTTGGTCAAAATCTTATGCGCACTATAAAATGGAACAGAGGGAGTATGTTTTACCATGCTCGTATTTCCATGCTAATACTTGGTCGCTGAAAAGAGAAGGTCATTGATCTATCACTTGTTTCTGAATGAGAGAGTGAATTGGTGATATCGTGATCTCCATTTGAAGGTCAATGATGTATGCATGCGTAAACGGAACAACGGGAGTATGTTGCATGTTGCGGTGCGGTGTTTTCTTATGCATGTTCATGTGGAAGCATTGTGATTTAAAACCCACTGAGAATGCGCTAATGCATGTTGCGTGGTAGAGGATTCTTGAGCATACTACATCAAACGGATGGTAGTGGATCTAGCTGGTAACCCGTCTATGCCGGGCCCTTGTGTCAGTTAATGGAAGAGAGAGGTGCGTACGCATAACTGCGGAAGCGTGCTCCTCTAGCAGACATGATGGCATTAGAGAGTAAGGCATGTATTGTCACTTCACTGTGAAGACCGATTGAATAGTTTTCTCTGACTGATGGGGAACAATGCCTCTATGTGCATCCTGTCCAATAAGAACAACCATTAGCCAAGGCTCCGGGTGCCAATTACGTACCTACTCCCTCCTTATGGTTTACTACTAGTAGTGATGAGTCCTGAAATACTTTTGTGTACTACTACTTTTCAAAAGTACTCAATTCATGGGCTCGTTTTCATCAAGAAAATGTCTTTACCAATGTATTAATATCGGCAATGCATGCAAGCATGCGTGAACAACGAATGAATAAACCTTCCATGCAACGTTTTAATGAAGCTTTGAAATGTGAACATGTGAATGTGAGGGACTATGTCGGTGTGGAACGACTATCTATGGGGCGGTTTGGCCCCTTTGTGGTTCGGCGAGGGGATTGCACAAAGTGCAAAGAGTAGGTCCAACAGAAAGCGTAAGGATCTTTACCCAGGTTCAGGCCACCTTTGAGGTGTAACACCCTACTCCGGCTTTTGGTGTATTGAAAGTGTGTAGAGCACAAGTACACGGAGCTCTCTCTCCCGACAAGGCGCTAAGAGAAGGCAGCTACACGAGCAAAGTCTAGGGGTTTGAATGGGTTTGGACCCTTGTAAAGTTGCCCTGGCCCTCCTTTTATAGCTCAAGGGGTTACCACAGTGGCAAAAAGGCAATTACATAATAATTAGATAGCAAACAGTGCTATCATACCTAACTCTGCTAGTTAGGACAAGAAGCATTAAATGCAATGCGAGATGTCATGAGGAGGATAAGCCCCGGCAAGAATATAGCACCGCTTGCCCAGCTAACTCCTATTAGCTTGACACACCGTTTGGACGGTTGTCGATAAAGGTAATCTTGTCTCCAGCACAATGACACGTGCCGGCAAACTCCCCCTCACTGCCTGCGGGCTCGACACCTCACCAATCAGCGGCCAGCTGGCTGGTGAGGTGGGGCGTTGGTAGGTGGTGGGGATTTGCTAGCCACGAGGCTTGCCGGGCCTTCGCCTTGCCGTCAAAGGCTGCTTGCAGTGTTCTGTCTTGATGTTTATCATGAACCTTGGTCTTCTTGATGCGCTCCTTGATCTCTCAAAGAGCTGCTCCTTTGATTTCAAAATCTTCTTTGAGACTTCGTTTGGCGGGGGAACTACTACTTGTCTATGCATAGGTCAGGGTATTATACACCCATGTTTAATACAATGACAGGAGCCCCCGGGCCTAGGCCACACGTGATGCCGGGCATCGTTGGGCGAGGCCCAAACAATGCATAGACAAGCAGTGTTGATCTTGTCCGAATGATGTTTGTGTCTTGAAATCTTCTTTGCTTCTTCATTAATCTGAATTCGAGCTAGCCCCCAGCCTTCCTCTGGTATCCTTGTCGTCTAGGCGGCCTTCATCGCTCGTGTCAGAAACCAGGGGCACGTACGCATGCGGGCTGCCACTAGGCTCAGCCTGCCTAGACCCACGATCACGCGTGGCTTGAGGTAACTGCCATTTTTGTCATCACTCCCTCCCATTACTGCAACCCCTCACGATGCATATTGGGCACGAGACGTGGGATTGGTGTAGAAGGGCGGTTGTGAAGATAGTGTAGGGGAACGCAGCAGAAAACAAAAAAATTCTGACTTACGCACCAGCCCAGGACCATTATGAAGACTGCATACAAGGTTTCGATCCGATCGTTACCGACTCATAGCGCAGCGGAAATAAAGTCGATGTCGATCGACGGTTTAGATCCCCGCAGCTAGGATTTACAACCTCCCGACCGCGAGGATGTTCTCCATCTTCTGCTCCCTGGACAGCCCTCCGGGGGCGGTCGGACAGTCCGTTGGACGGTGTCACGGACAGCCCTTCGGGAGGACCCTCAAAACTCAGACGGTCACTCGGACAACCCTTCGGGAGGCACTTTTGAACAGCCCCTCGGGCAAAAATATCGAACCTACGACCTCTCTACAGGGTTGCACACATACGGTGTCATCTATCCGGCAGGGCTTCGACGTCCAGAACTAGTTCCCACCGGAACTTAGACAGCCTTTCGGCTCTACCAAACTATTTCGTGGGGAGGGAGAGAGAAGCCAGATCATTGCATGGCACTTGTATGTGAGAAAGACTGAGTGTGGAGAGTGCCTCACCACCTCTATTTATAGGAGAAACCAAGGGGTAGGGTGGCACATGAAAAACCCAAAATGCCCATGCTTTATGTCACACATAAAGGGCATAATTGGGAGGTAATAGGAGCCCCCTTGGCTGCCCACCATATGTGGGTCCGCCCCCAAAAGGGGGTTCCCACCCATCCATGTCATCCCCTAGATCTTTTGGGACAATGCCCAAAAAGGTGGCTTTCCAAAAAGCAACCATAAAGTGCTTTTCACTATTCACAGAAACATTTTTCTGCGACCGTTAAATTCGAAAATATTTCTATAGGTCTAAGAATATTTCTAGTACCCACTAAAATAATTTTGGACGCGTTCCGAAACAATTCTGGATTAGTGATTTTCATCTGCGAAAAGCAACCAAAGCGGTTTCGGCAGCTCTGGAACATTTCCGGTTTTTTCTCCGGAAAAATCCCAGAAGTTCCCAGAACCATTCTGGCACCCTCCAAGAATTTCCAGGCGTGTGCCAAAACCATCTTGACTTAATGGTATATTCGGAAACAACTTTTCGGTTTTACCGAAACCCTTCCGGTGTTCTCTTTCCGGAACTCTTCCGTTGTCTCCGAAACTTTTCCGGTGACTTTCTCTCAGACTCCTTGTCTAGTATTCAGCAGATAGATGACCCTTAAACGTGTGACCCTATAGGTTCGGTGAAGCATAGACATGGCTGGAACACTTTCCGATCAATGATCAACATCGGAGCCGTGGACACCCATATTGACCCCTATACTGACACGAATAAATATTCGAGTGAACCTCCAGTTGTCGTGTGCTATTCATGTTGCTTCGCGATATGTTACAAAACCCGAGGTGAGATTTTTCGGCATCCCCGTGGATCAAAAACTTTGTCCACTATGCCAGTTACCTCATTACCGGTTTTGTTCTCTTTTCTCGTTCCCGTGTACCGGCATCCCTGTGATCAAATCACATTGTGGCTGGCCAGGCGATGATGGATACTGTAACACCAAGATGGCCCAGAGATATCTCTCCATCGTCGGAGGAGCAAATCCCAATCTTGAGCTGTCAGGACCCCGATGCTAAGTCACACCGATCTAGCATAAGACACATCATATCTCTTTGTGGCCTCATGCACGGTAACCCACGGCTTCCACCATTACCTTGGCCGGGACCGTTTGCGTCTTTTGGCTCACGTGTATGATTGTGATGCTAGCATCCATATGATAGAGAACCCGGGCCGACATGACTAGTCGTAAACCCAAGGTGGCACAAACTTACAGGGACAGGCATACATGACCTAGCAATGCACGTGTCGGTCAGCAGCGAGTGTAATCGGGCTGTAGCAAGCTATTAGGACTCCGGTAAACATCGCGTGACATTTCCCTCAAGGGACAGACATAGGAGCAAAGAAGGACACATGCCGGTCAATCCATGTGTTCCGGAGCAGTAGCAAGCTACCATGGCTCAGTGGAAGCACTAGGAGGCATTTCCCCACAAGGAAGGTACCAAGAATAAACAACTAGGTGTCGGATCCCACACATACCAAGCATTTCAATAACATACACACAATATGCTCGATATGTGTAAACACAACATGGCATCACAACAAAGCTCTACGACTCAAAGTATTTATTTAAGAGGCTCTGAAGAGCCATACATAACATGATATTACAATCTTGGGTCTCATGACCCAACATACAAAGTCATACAAGCAACAAGCACGTGGGGAAGCTTATCCTGTCTGAGTACAGACATCTGAAAAGAAAGAAGGCTAGAAAGCCTGTCTATCTATAGACCCTCCATAGGAGCCAGACCTCTGTCTGGGATTCCCAAGCTAACCATTGAAGCCCACGTGGAACTACTAGTGAGACTGAAGTCTCCTCTGCAAAAACGTAAATTAAGCAAACATGAGTACAAAGGTACTTGGCATGACTTACATCAGAACTAACTACATATGCATCGGTGTCAACAAAGGGGTGGTGGATTTTAACTGCAGCAAGCCAGCTTTGACTCGGTGGCTATCATGTACTGCGACTACCAGTATCTCCTTTGAGGTAAAAGATCACACACGAGTCCACATATTCACCATATCAATACACCACTATGGATATGCTCCCGTCTCCCTACAAGAAGGCCATCCATAGCACTCACACTTATCTTGCGCATTTTAGAGTATCCATTTCAACTTGTCTATGAACAATGTAAGCGTTCCAACTGGTCCATATCTGCGGACACGGCTATTCGAATAGATCATATTACCCTATAGGGGTGTACTTCTTCACACACGCTCTCGCCACTTACCGCCATGTACACGTCATGTATCTTGCCAATCTTCAAGCGGAAGCCTGGTGAGGGTGTCGGCCATGACCTGACTAACCACACAAGTCTCTAGCACAGGTTTATCGCCTATTTGAGTCCACTCCGCAAGGAATTCCGTCCGAAGTTTCCAGTACGGCCCCAAACGATGTGTGCAGGGTTCCCGAGTCCACCTCGACGGATGGTTCTACGCTTGGTATACCGTGCCACGGTGCCTAGTCTGTCCCAAGCCCACCTGTACCAGGTGCCACTTGGTAGACTACTAACACAACCTACAAACACCAGAAACTAGTTGCAACTCCTGGACAGAGATCGAGGCAATTAATAAGTCGAGAGGGGCACTTAAGCATTCCAATGTGTGGTAGCAACTGTCTTGGATCACAAACACAGAACTCAGTTCCTGAGGACGGTTTCAATGAGACAACCCACCATGTGCCTCTCATCGCTACCTTTACCAAATCATGTTCACACATTTAGCTCTCAACAGTAGGACATGTTCACCACCATTCCAATCCATCCCAGATGAATCAGACCTGACACAACTCTAAGCATAGCAGGCATAACAAGCAAGCATGAATGAGTAAGCACATCATGTCTCAAACAACTCCTACTCATGCTAGTGGGTTTCAACTATTTACTGTGGCAAAGACAGGTCATGCAGAGGAACGGGTTCAACTACCGCAACATGTAAGAGTCGAATCATTGTTGAGCTAATGCAGTAAAGAGAGCAGGAGCGAGAGTGTGGGATTGTATCGAAATGCTCAACGGGGGTTTGCTTGCCTGACACTTCTGAAGATAGTATAGCTCTTCATCGGTGTCATCGATCTCATCGTCGGAACAGCGTCTACCGAGAGAGAACAAACACCGGCAACAGAGAAAAGGGAACATCATTCAATGCAATGCACAACCAAATGAATGACATGTGATGTTAAGGTGCTGAAATGACCTAATGCAATAGTTAGTCATATTAATTGAAGTGGAATTCAAACATATAGCAAATTCCAACTCCAAAGCTAAATACCATATATTCCATAATTATTAATTGTCCTAGTTGGTCATGTTAACTTGCTCAAGATGCATGAACATGTCATAAACAGATTCTTCGTATTTTTCTGATAATTTTTCATATATAATTTATTTTCATCTGAGCTTCGGTTTAATTTATGTGATTTTTAGAAGTTTTAACTATTTTCTGGAATTTCCAGGATTATATTTATTCCAGAAAATCATTAATGACCTCAGCACTGCATCATACTTGCGTCAGCTGGTCAGCTGAGCTGACCAGGGTCAAACCTGACACGTGGGACCCACACGTCAGTGGCACAGTGGTTAAACTGGTTTAATTAAACCTAAACTAAAAATAACAGGGGTTTAATTAATAAATGGGGACCACCTGTCAGTGACCCTAGGGGGTAATTAGTAGGGCGATTAGGCCCTAATGGCTGGATTAGGCCGGCGGTTAGTCGCCGGCGTAAGGAGAGGTGGCGGCGTTCGCCGTTCCGGCGATTCCTGCAACGGGAGGAAGCGGGGCTGGTCTTGTTGGAACGGCCGCGACGCAACGCATCCAACGGTAGCTGCAACTGGAGCTGGGGTGGCCGGTAGCGTTGCCGGCATCGAGATTTGCGGCGCGGAGCTCGGCAAGGTGCGGGCACGGCGCTGTAGTGCGAGGTAAGGCTAGCAGTTGATTGCAAACGACTCCACGGACGCTCTGGAGCAAGTTAGTGGCAGGCGCAGGTGCTGGGGAGCACGTACAGCTCGTGTGCTACGGCCATGGCGGACGGTGAGCTTCGGTCATGGTGGGGAGCATCGCTACGGCATGTAACACCCTGGGTTTTGGCCCTTTCTTTTTCTTTTGATTTTGTTTGGTTTTGGCTCTGTTTTTCTTTTGGAGCAGTTCTTTGGGCTTTGATACCTGGGAGGTTTTAATTCTCTACTCTCCCAAGTTTGTTCTTCATTCTCATCTTCTTCCCAAGATCATGCCATAACCCATTTGCAATTTCTATCTTTTGGGAATATTTCCTTTTCTATCAAAGGAATAAACCCTGGTTGCCCTTGGTTGTGAAGCAACCCATCTTTCTGCCTTGCCATAAATTCCCAAATAATTCTCATAAATTGCTTGGATCATATGTCCACCAAATATGACCAAACCTTTCCTTGCCCAGTTCAAAAATAATCAAGCAATATTTCTTTTCCATTATGTCCAGCATGGCACTGTTGAGAAGGAAGTGCTATGTATCTTTGCTTGACTACTCCCAAACTTTTTGGGCACTCTTTCTTATCCATATCTTTGCCACATGTAAAATTTTAACTTCATTTGCCTAGCCAATATTTTTCAGCAAATTTCCAAAGTTTCTGCTTAGATGGAAGCTTTGTGAAGCAAGTGCTAGCTGGTCTTATCCAAATGGGTTGAAATTTTGCAAGCCCCTTATTATGCCGAAACCATGACTCTCCACCAATTTTCAGCTCCATCCAACAATCCATGTGATCACCACTTCAAATCTTTGTTTCTAGTCATGTTTTCAGTGTGTGAAGAAAGTATAATTTATATTGCTTCATTATTGCTGAAACTTTACCAGAGCATTCTCCTATACATATTACCCATCTCCACCAAATTATAAGTCATTTCATCAAGCCAATCTCCCTCCACAATTTTCACAAGTTTCTGGACAAAGGGGATCTGTATGAAGGAAGTACCATTTTGGCAAGTCCAAATGGTATGAAATTTATTCAGCATCTTCATATGTCAATTTCATCCTACCACACCAAAATTCAGCTCATGTCATTGCACCATGTGAGTGCCACATCAACATTTCTATTTCTGGACCACATATGCTGTTGCAAAGCAACTACCTTAAGTTGTGGTCCATTTCTTCTCAAACTTCACAGGACAGTAGTCCTTCCCATCCTAATCATCCCTGACAACAAGTTTGCTGCTTAACTTTTCTCATTTGATCACAACAATGTGGTCAAGGTTGATACAGTAAACTTTCAGTGAACCCTCCCATCTCTTCTTTGTTTCTTTTGATGATCTTTCAACTCATAGCAGTCCCTAGGAGTAATGAAAACAAGCTAGACAACATCTTTCTGGCTCTGGTGCCCTCTCCTATCCTATCCACGCGGTAACCGCGTCTCTGGCATGCCTGAGCACGCGCTCTGGCCGCAGAGAGCGCGCTCTGCGTGTCGGGTCTCGTCGGCCCACGGCTTCCCAGCAAAGCCTGCGCGTCCGCGAGTGCCGAACTGCCTCCCTCTTCATCTCACATCGCCCTCAAGCCCTCTGACCCCATCGGAACCGCCTCGCTGGCGCTAGACACCGCGTGCCCACGGGCGTACAGTGCCCCGCCCGCACTGTGCTCGCCGCGTCCTCTTCCTCCTCTCCCCTGGCGCATTCCTCTGCTCCCCTGCACCTCCTCCCTCACTCGTCGCTCTCTGAGCCCTCCTGTGCGGCATCCAGCCATCGCTGGAGCAGGTCACGAGCCCGCGGCTACTTCTGGCTCGGGCACCTGCGCCCTGGCTATTTAAGCCGCGCCCGAGCTCGCTCCTCTCCACCACTCCACCTCTCTTCCTCACAATCACGCTCTGGAGCTCGCCAGCAAGCCCAGCAAAGCTGTCTTCTCCCACTCCGGTGAGTGCTCCACCGCCTCAGCCCTCTCTATGGTCAGCCTCCTCAGGTGCCTCTCCGCCGAGCCAGCTACCGGGTGAGTGCATGAGGGGCTTGACGAGTCGCGGCTTGATGCCGGCTAGGATGAGGCCATTCGCCTGCTCGACCTGGCCATTCGACTGAGGATGGGCAACAGAGGCGAGGTCGAGCCGGATGCCGGAGACGGAGCAGTACTGAGCCAGGGCGCCCTTGGCGAAGTTGGTGCTGTTGTTCGTGATGATGCTGTGCGGGACGCCGTAGCGCACCGCGATGTCCTTGATGAACCGGACGGCTATTGGCCCGTCAAGCTTCTTGATCGGTCGTGCCTCGATCCACTTGGTGAACTTGTCGATGGTGACCAACAGATGTGTCATGCCGACTCGAGCGGTTTTGAAGGGGCCCACCATGTCGAGTCCCTAGACGGCAAAGGGCCAGGTGATCGGGATGGTCTGGAGGGTTGAAGCCGGCAGGTGGCTCCGCTTGCTGAAGCGTTGGCAGCCCTCGCACTTGAGGACCAGCTGCTCGGCATCTTGCAGGGCCGTGGGCTAGTAGAACCTGTGGCGGAAAGCTTTGGCCACCAGAGACATCGAGGCGGCGTGGTGCCTGCACTCGCCCTGGTGGATGTCGAGGAGGATGTTGATGCCCTTGTCCTACTCGATGCAGCGCTGGAACATGCCCGTCGCGCTGCGCTTGACGAGCTCATGGGTGATGATGTTTTAGGCGGACGCCCGGCGTTGCACTTGCCGAGCCTCGATCTCATCCATGGGGAGTTTGCCGGACTCGAGGAAGGTGAGGATGGGCTGTGCCCAAGACGGCGCCGTCACCACTGTGAAGACGGCCGTCGGGACGGGGTCCGAGCCGGCGCTCCCTGTGCCGGCATCGGCAGTCCCCAGGCCGGAGCTGGCAGCCCTCGGGACGGAGCTGGCAGCCCCCGCGTCTGGGCTGGGATCTTTGGGGTTGGGCTGGGCCGCTGCGGGGTTGTCTGGGACGAAGATGGATTCGGAGTCAGGGGACGGCTTGATGAACGGCTTTCGCAGGTGCTCGAGGGAGACTCCGGCTGGGATGGCCTGCCGGCTGGAGCCGATCTTTGCCAGCGTATCGGCCGCCTCGTTGTCGGCTCGAGGGACATGGAGGAACTCGCAGCCGTCGAAGGTGCCGGAGAGCTGCTGGACCAGGAAGCGATAGCTGGCCATGTTGGCGTCTCTGGCGTCCCACTCGCAGGAAACCTGCTGCACCACTAGATCCGAGTTGCCGTAGCTGAGGATGCGGCGGATGCCGATCTCCTTGGCCAGCCGGAGGCCATGCACGAGAGCTTCATACTCGGCGACATTGTTGGAGACGGACAAGTGGATCTGCAGTGCGTACCGCATCCGGTCGCCCTTGGGGGAGGACAACACGATGCCGGCTCCCAAGCCGGTGCGCATCTTGGAGCCGTCGAAGTGCATGCGCCAGTGCATCGAGTCGGGTGCCGGTGGCAGGTACTGGGTCTCCGTCCAGTCGAGGAGGAAATCCGCCAACGCTTGAGACTTGATGGTGGTGCGGGGCTCGTAGAGGATCGTGTGGGCGGCTAGCTCGATGGCCCACTTGGCCACCCGGCCGGAGGCATCCCGGTAGCCCATGATTTCATCGATGGGGGTCGTGCTCACCACGTGATAGTGTGCTCTTGGAAGTACTACCACAGTTTCTTGGCGGTGAGGTACACGCCGTAGCACATCTTCTGCTAGTGGGGGTAGTTCTGCTTGGAGGTGGAGAGGACCTCGCTCAGGTAGTACACCGAGCACTGGACCGGCTGGACTTTGCCCTCCTCTGGGCGCTCGACCACCAGCACCGGGCTGACAGCCCACGAGGTGGCGGCAACGTAGAGCAGGAGCGGCTCCTTCTCAGTCGGCGTGGCCAGGATGGGTGCGGTGGACAGCATGCACTTGAGGTCGCGGAAGGCCTCGTCCGCCTGGTCGCTCCACTTGAACGCCGTCATCTTCTTCATCAGCTGGTATAGGGGCAAGGCCCTCTCCCCCAGCCGGCTGAGAGAGGCCAAGCAGCCGGTGAACTTCTGGATGTCGCGCAGTGCTACTTGTAAACTGCATTGGATTTTTATCCCCGAAGAGGAGAGGATGATGCAGCACAGTAGAGTAAGTATTTCCCTCAGTTAAGAAACCAAGGTTATCAATCAAGTAGGAGAACCAAGCAACACCACGTAAACAACACCTGCACACAAAACGCAAACCTTCGCACCCAACGCAAACGAGAGGTTGTCAATCTCTCGATGGCTAAGTAACGAGATTAAAGGTATATGATAGATTCATAGATTGATAAACAAATAAAAGATAAAAATATGCAGCAAATATTTTTGGTATTTTTGTATAAGAAAACAAGATAGATCTTATGATAAAAGTAGACCCGGGGGCCGTAGAGTTCACTAGAGGCATCTCTCAAGAAAATAGCATACGGTGGGTAAACAAATTACTGTTGGGTAATTGATAGAAAATCAAATAATTATGATGCTATCCAAGGCAATGATCATGATATAGGCATCACATCCAAAACAAGTAGACCGACTCCTGCCTGCATCTACTACTATTACTTCACACATCGACCGCTATCCAGCATGCATCTAGTGTATTCAGTCCATAAGAACGAAGTAATGCATAAAGAATGATGACATGATCTAGTCAAGATAAACGCTAACAAGAATTCATCCCAACTTGTTATCCTTAATGGCAACAATACTTGCGTGTCAATTCCCCTTCTGTCACTAGGACTGAGCACCGCAAGATCGAACCCATTACCGAGCACCTCTTCCCATTGCAAGAAGATCCAATCTAGTTGGCCAAACCAAACCAAAACTTTGGAGAAGAAATACAAGGCTATTCTAGATAATGCATAAAAGAGATCAGAGAAGAACTCCAATAAAACAAGGATAGATCTTATCATAAACTCACAATTCATCGGATCCCAACAAACACACCGCACAAAGTCATTACATCGAATGGATCTCCATGAAGATCATGGAGACCGTTGTATTGAGAAACACAAAGAGAGAGAGAGAGAGCCATCTAGCTACTACCTACGGACCCGTAGGTCTATGGTGAACTACTCATGCATCATAGGAGAGGTGGCAAGGTTGATCTAGAGCCCCTCCGTGATGAGTTCCCCCACCGGCGAAGTACCAGAGAAGGCCTCCAGATGGGATCTTGCTAGAACAGAGGCTTGCGGCGGCGGAAAAAGTATTTCGTCTGCTCCCCTAGGGTTCTTGGAATTCTTCTGAATTTATAGAGGCGGAAGTAGGGTAAAAGGAGGCAGAGGGGGCCCACATGGCACTGGGGCGCCCCCCCCCCCCGGGGCGCGCCTTGGTGCCATGTGGGGCCCTCTGGAAGCTTCTTCCTTGGCTTCCAAGTTGATGTTGTTCCCTATCTCCAGAAAAAAATCTCCAAAAAGTTTCGGGACGATTTGATCTTATCTGATATTGATTTTCTGTAAAACAAAAATAGGGCAGAAAACAGGAACTGGCACATGGCACTAAGTTAATAGGTTAGTCCCCAAAAATGATATAAAAATGTATGAAATGATATTAAAAACATCCAAGAATAATAATATCATAGCATGGAACAAGCAAAAATAATAGATACGTTGGAGATGTATCAAGCATCCCCAAGCTTAACTCCTGCTCGTCATCGAGTAGGAAAGTGATAAAACATATTTTTGATTGTGGAATGCTACCCAACATACTTCATCAAGTTATTTTTATAGCATAGACATGAGGACAACCAAAGGATGTCCTCTGATTTTGAAAGTAGTATGAAGGAATTTATCAATGCTCAAAAAGCGTTCAACACTTCGATAGAAGAAAAGTTGAACAAAATTGATGATTTGTCTAAAAGTGTTGATAAACTTTCTCTTGATGTGGAAAATCTCAAGGTAAAACCTTTGCCTTCGAGAGTTGATATTAATGAATCTATTTAGGCTATGTATGTTTCTATTGATGAATGTAAGAAGAGAACCGCTATGTTGAATGCTAAGCGGGAATTGCTTGAAAAAGCCTCTCTTACTAATTTTCGTAGCAATAAGGATGAGCATGTTAAGATGATTGGTGTGTCTTCTATTGATTCTTTTTTTAGTAAAGTTAATCTTGTTGACAAGGGGACTGAAGAAGAGTCAACTTTAGATAGAGGGCGTCTCCATGATTCGGAGGGTGAAAATCTTGATGCAAAAATTGTTGAAAGTTGGTTTGAAGAGCTTAAAACTTTAACTAGCAATGCACCCACTATCTTGTATTGCCATGACTTTAATTATGATAGTTGTTCTTTGGTTGAGTGTATTTCTTTATTGCAATCTTTGTTGAACTCACCAAATGCTTATGAACAAAATAAGGCTTTTACTAAGCATATTGTGGAAGCCTTAATGAAGGCTTTGGAAGAAATACTTGAGTTAGAAATTTCTATTCCTAGAAAGTTGTATGATGAGTGGGAGCCTACTATCAAAGTTAAGATTAAAAATTTTGAGTGCAATGCTTTGTGTGATTTGGGTGCAAGTGTTTCTACAATTCCAAAGTCTCTTTGTGATGTTCTCGGTTTTACCAATTTGGATGAGTGTTCTCTTAATTTGCATTTGGCAGATTCTACTATCAAAAGGCCATTGGGGAGGATCAATGATGTTCTTATTGTTGCAAATAGGAACTATGTACCCGTGGACTTTATTGTTCTTGATATTGATTGCAATCCGTCTTGCCCTTTGATTCAGGAAGACCGTTTTTACGCACTATTGGTGCGGTTATTGATATGAAAGAGGGAAATATAAAGTTTCAGTTTCCTTTAAAGAAAGGCATGGAACACTTCCCAAGGACCAAAATTAAACTACCCTATGAATCCATTATGAGGGCCACCTATGGAGTAAAATCCAAGGATGACAATACTTGATGTATTGCTTTATGCCTAGCTAGGGGCGTAAAACGATAGCGCTTGTTGGGAGGCAACCCAATGAATAAAATAAATTTTTATTTTTCACTTTTGGATCTGTTCTTCTGATTACCCTTTATTTGCCTCTGTTTTGAGTTGGTTTTTATATTTTAATTAGTGTTTGTGCCAAGTAAGACCATTGGGATGATGTGGATGCTTGTGAACGCAATTCTGTGAAAAACAGAAACTTTGACGCCCAGTCCAGAATTTTTATAAATTCGTCAAAGAGTCGAATGAGTCTGAATTTTTTACACGTGATTGATATACAAATTTTCCACGTTGTCCTAATTTTCAGAATTTTTGGAGTTAAAGAAGTATGGCTTTTCGAGAGATTGTTACAGACTGTTCTGTTTTTGACAGATTCTGTTTTTGATGCATTGTTTGCTTGTTTTGATGAAACTATGGATTGTATCGGGGGGTGCAAGCCATGGGAAAGTGAGAACACAGTACCTATAATGCAAAATATAATTTGAATGGGTTTTGAACAGTACTTATAATGGTAATTTGTTTTGTTATACTAACGGATCTCACGAAGGTTTTGTTGAGTTTTGTGTGATTAAAGTTTTCAAGTTTTGGGTGAGACGACGATGGATGAAGGAATGAAGAGATGCAAAAGCCTAAGCTTGGGGATGCCCAAGGCACCCCAAGGTAATATCCAAGGAGACTCAAGCGTCTAAGCTTGGGGATGCCCCGGAAGGCATCCCCTCTTTCTTCTAACGACTATCGGTAACACACTTGAGGCTATATTTTTATTCGTCACATGATATGAGTTTTGCATGGAGCGTCTTGTATGATATGAGTCTTTGTTTTACTTTTTTGTTTATCACAATCATCACCTCTGAAAACATTTGCTTGAGATAGCTTCACGTCATCATGATTTGTTAGAATTGCTCTTTGTGCTTCACTTAAATTTGTTGAGCTAGGTGGTTGCTCTAGTGCTTCACTTAAATCTTTTTGAGCACGGTGGTGCTTTTGTTTTAAAGAAACTTGTTCTCTTGCTTCACTTATATCTTTTTGAGAATGCTAGATATTCTGTAGAAATGTTGCTCTCATGCTTCACTTATATCTTTTTGAGAGTTTGAAAATAGTTATGGTAATTTGTACAAGCTATAAGCTTGGTCCCCATGTGATGAATATTCAAGAGGAATAATGAAAACTAGCATACAAATTTTATGGGACATGAAAAACTTGATTCTTTGCAATAGTTTTTAGATATGTAGATGATGATATGTGAGTTATGTTCATGAGTAATTATGCTCTAATATAAATAGTGATGTTAAGGTTTATGATTCCCTATGCAAGCACGTAAAGTCAATAGTTATGCAATGAAGTTGCATCCTACTTGTGATGCATTATTCGGTGTTGGTTATGTTTTATGTATGCATGTGCATCATTATGGTTTCTTAGTTGGTTGCTTCTCAATCTTTTTGCTAGCCTCCATTTGTACTAAGTGGGAATTCTACTTGTGCATCCATTACCTTAAACTTGTTTTGCCAATTGTGTCCACCATACCTACCTATATGCGGTATTTCAATGCCGTCCTAAGTAAATTTGCACGTGCCATCTCTAAAAAATTCTCAAAAATAATTTCTCTTTTGTGTGCCCGTATCGCTCATGAAGCGGTGAGGGGTGGCTGCTACTTGTAAACTGCGTTGGATTTTTATCCCCGAAGAGGAGAGGATGATGCAGCACAGAAGAGTAAGTATTTCCCTCAGTTAAGAAACCAAGGTTATCAATCCAGTAGGAGAACCAACACCACGTAAACAGCACCTGCACACAAAACGCAAACCTTCGCACCCAACGCAAACGAGAGGTTGTCAATCTCTCGATGGCCAAGTAACGAGATTAAAGGTATATGATAGATTCATAGATTGATAAATAAATAAAAGATAAAAATATGCAGCAAATATTTTTGGTATTTTTGTATAAGAAAACAAGATAGATCTTATGATAAAAGTAGGCCCGGGGGGCGTAGAGTTCACTAGAGGCATCTCTCAAGAAAATAGCATACGGTGGGTAAACAAATTACTGTTGGGCAATTGATAGAAAAGCAAATAATTATGATGCTATCCAAGGAAATGATCATGATATAGGCATCACATCCAAAACAAGTAGACCGACTCCTGCCTGCATCTACTACTATTACTTCACACATCGACCGCTATCCAGCATGCATCTAGTGTATTAAGTTCATAAGAACGAAGTAATGCATAAAGAACGATGACATGATGTAGTCAAGATAAATGCAAATAATAATTCATCCCAACTTGTTATCCTTAATGGCAACAATACTTGCGTGTCAATTCCCCTTCTGTCACTAGGACTGAGCACCGCAAGATCGAACCCATTACCGAGCACCTCTCCCCATTGCAAGAAGATCCAATCTAGTTGGCCAAACCAAACCAAAACTTCGGAAAAGAAATACAAGGCTATTATAGATCATGCATAAAAGAGATCGGAGAAGAACTCCAATAAAACAAGGATAGATCTGATCATAAACTCACAATTCATCGGATCCCAGCAAACACACCGCACAAAGTCATTACATCGAATGGATCTCCATGAAGATCATGGAGACCGTTGTATTGAGAAACATAAAGAGAGAGAGTCATCTAGCTACTACCTATGGACCCGTAGGTCTATGGTGAACTACTCACGCATCATCGGAGAGGCGACAAGGTTGATGTAGAGCCCCTTCGTGATGAGTTCCCCCTCCGGCGAAGTACCGGAAAAGGCCTCCAGGTGGGATCTCATGAGAACAGAGACTTGCGGCGGCGGAAAAAGTGTTTTGTCTACTCCCCTAGGGTTTTTGGAATTCTTCTAAATTTATAGAGGTGGAAGTAGGGCAAAAGGACGCAGAGGGGGCCCACATGGCACAGGGGTGCCCCCCCTGGGGCGCGCCCCGCGCCCTGGTGCCATGTGGGGCCCTCCAGAAGCTTCTTCCTTGGCTTCCAAGTTGACGTTGATCCTTATCTACAGAAAAAAAATCTCCAAAAAGTTTCGGGATGATTTGATCTTATCTGATATTGATTTTTTGTAAAACAAAAACGGGGCAGAGAACAGGAACTGGCAGTAGGCACTAAGTTAATACGTTAGTCCCCAAAAATGATATAAAAATGTATGAAATGATATTAAAAACATCCAAGAATAATAATATCATAGCATGGAACAAGCAAAAATAATAGATACGTTGGATACGTATCAGTGGCCGATGAATTCCATGTTGGATATGTCATTCTCAAGATGAGTGTTTATTCACTCGTCATTGCATGAGAGTGTGGCGGTAAAAGGGATGCCCAGTCCCAAAATAAATTAAATTTCCTTGGAATGTGTTGGTATGGAGGGCACCCGTGAATACGGCTAGCCATGGATTGTGATAAGGAAAGGTGGAAAAACAAACTCCTTCGGATGTGAATGGAAAAAAGGGACAAAAGTCTCAAAACCATTGAACGATGATGGGGAGCAAAACTTTTATTTTCTGTTTGGGAACCGCCTATGATGTATCTAGCGTGGAAGGTATTGGGAACTCTAAGTCGTTCTCATTGATGAGAAAAGCATGCCTCCCAAAATAATTTTTTCATCTCTTTTAAAAACTTGAGCTCTGGCACCTCTGCAAATCAATGCTTCCCGCTGCGAAGGGCCTTTCTATTTATTTTTATGTTGAGTCTCATCCTTCTCATTAAAAGCACCAACTAGGGGGTCATGTGATCATGTGTGTGCATGGAGTATGATTGATATTCGAGTGTGTTTCATGAATGGATCAATGATTGAGCATAATGGGCTAGGGATAATTTTCTTTAACATTGTTATTTTGAAAGGCATGATTGCTTGTTAGCATCACTTGAGTATTTATGTCATCATGTCAAATTATAGACTATTGCTTTGAATCATACAAGTCCTCATGTCTATGCTATGAAAATAACTTGATGAAGTATGTTGGGTAGCATTCCACAATAAAAAATATGTTCTATCACTTTCCTACTCGAGGACGAGCAGGAGTTAAGCTTGGGGATGCCTGATACGTCTCCAACGTATCTATTATTTTTGCTTTTCCATGCTATGATATTATTATTCTTGGATGTTTTTTATATCATTTCATACATTTTTATATCATTTTTGGGGACTAACCTATTAACTTAGTGCCTAGTGCCCGTTCCTATTTTCTGCCCTGTTTTTGTTTTACAGAAAATCAATATCAGATAAGATCAAATCGTCCCGAAACTTTTTGGAGATTTTTTTCTGGAGATAAGGATCAGCGTCAACTTGGAAGCCAAGGAAGATGCTTCCAGAGGGCCCCACATGGCACCAGGGCGCGCCCAGTGCCATGTGGGCCCCCTCTGCCTCCTTTTGCCCTACTTCTGCCTCTATAAATTTAGAAGAATTCCAAAAACCCCTGGGAAGCAGACAAAACACTTTTCCCGCCGCCGCAAGCCTCTGTTCTCGCGAGATCCCATTTGGAGGCCTTCTTCGGTACTCCGCCGGAGGGGGAACTCATCACGGAGGGGCTCTACATCAACCTTGCTGCCTCTCCGATGATGCGGGAGTAGTTCACCATAGACCTACGGGTCCGTAGGTAGTAGCTAGATGGCTCTCTTTCTCTCTTTGTGTTTCTCAATACAATGGTCTCCATGATTTTCATGGAGATCCATCCGATGTAATGACTTTGTGCGGTGTGTTTGTTGGGATCCAATGAATTGTGAGTTTATGATCAGATATATCCTTGTTTTATTTGAGTTCTTCTCTGATCTCTTTTATGCATGATCTAGAATAGCCTTGTATTTCTTCTCCGAAGTTTTGGTTTGGTTTGGCCAACTAGATTGGATCTTCTTGCAATGGGAAGATGTGCTCGGTAATGGGTTCGATCTTGCGGTGCTCAGTCCTAGTGACAGAAGGGGAATTGACATGCAAGTATTGTTGCCATTAAGGATAAAAAGTTGGGATGAATTCTTGTTAGAGTTTATCTTGACTACATCATGGCATCATTCTTTATGCATTACTTCATTCTTATGGACTTAATACACTAGATGCATGCTGGATAGCGGTCGATGTGTGAAGTAATAGTAGTAGATGCAGGCAGGAGTCGGTCTACTTGTTTTGGATGTGATGCCTATATCATGATCATTGCCGTGGATAGCATCATAATTATTTGCTTTTCTATCAATTGCCCAACAGTAATTTGTTTACCCGCCGTATGCTATTTTCTTGAGAGATGCATCTAGTGAACTCTACGGCCCCTGGGTCTACTTTTATCATAAGATCTATCTTGTTTCTTATACAAAAATACCAAAAATATTTGCTGCATATTTTTATCTTTTATTTATCTATCAATCTATCATATACCTTTAATATCATTACTTAGCCATCGAGAGATTGACAACCTCTCGTTTGCGTTGGGTGCGAGGGTTTGCGTTTTGTGTGCAGGTGTTGTTTATGTGGTGTTGCTTGGTTCTCCTACTGGATGATAACCTTGGTTTCTTAACTGAGGGAAATACTTACTCTACTGTGCTGCATCATCCTCTCCTCTTCGGGGATAAAAATCCAACGTAGTTTACAAGTAGCACACACACACTCCCACTCGGCATTATCCATCGCACACACACAATATTTTTCTTCAGGTCGGTCTCGAATACATGCACACACACACATCCCCCCTCTTCGGGCCAGTTCTTTTGGTGGCTTCTAGAATAAGTTGGAATAAGCTGCCTCCTACCCAGCCTATTCTAGAAGCCCAACCAAATTTACTTTTTTAGAAGCCTAGTAGTTAAGGCTTGACTAGTAGGCTTCTAAAAATAAAATTTTGGTTGGGCTTCTAGAATAAGCTGGGTAGGGGGCAGCTTATTCTGAAAGCCCAAAAAAGCCAGCAAAAGAACTGGCCCTTCGTCACTTTGGACCTTCTTTATCTCTCACATGCAGCCACATGGCACATGTGGAGTTGTTGTTGCGACCTTCTTGTGTGGATTGATTATAGTGACGTGCTGCTGGTTCCAGACCAGAAGAATGTAGTACTCCTCTATCACACACACTGGTGGAGTACGTGCACGAAGAGAAGAAGTGCACGCAGGCACTCATTCCCTCGCACACACACGCGGGTAGGGATGAAAACAGAGCGGAAACGGATGGAACTGAGTGCTACCACATTTGTTTTCATTTTTTTTGCAGAAGTGGAAACAAATACAGAAACTCCGAAAATGAATACGGAAATAGATACTACCAGAAACGAACACAAAGCGAATACAGAGCGGACACAGAAACAAAAGTGGGCATTGACCGGAACTTAAAAACCCCTTGAATCGTAGAGAAATACACACAAAAACAAACAAATTTAGTGAAGTGTTAACATGGCCACAAAATAATATGTTTATTTTAGCAACTTAGCACACGATTGTACTAGTACTAGACAATTGTGTATAGGGTAAGGTTGAGTACATGTGTGGTAGTAGAAGTTGGGCCTCAAATGATCCATTAATCATTGTGTCATTGTGTGTTGTTTCGTCGTTGGGCTACAAAGCAGCCATATGCCTATAGTAAAAAGGGAAATTCCATATTCATGGAAATGGAAAGTTCCGTTTCCATGTCTGTTCCACCAAAAAACACCGTTCCGTTTTTTTTTCGTTTCCGCATAAAAAATTCCATTTTCACTTCCGTTTTGCAAATTTCCATTTCCGTTTTCATATTTCCTCTCTGTTTTCATTTTTCCACCAGAAAAGCGGAAAGTTTCCACTCCATTTTCACCCCTACACGCGGGTACACGATGGAGGGTGGAACACATTTTTCTACGAAGATCCACCCCACGTGATAATGCGCGTGTAAACTCGTTCACTTAATGGATGGTCAATTAATACAGCGCATGCAAATTGAGTGGATGTGAGGGGGGAGTAGTTGAGAATGACATTACTACTCATTGCATGCATGCGAGTATTTCGTTCCCTTCCATGTACAAACCAATCAAGTTTTGTAAATATATTAGTTGCCCTTCATTAATTAGGACTAATGGCTCGGCTGGCATCCCTAATACACGAAGTGTTTTCAGTTTTCTATTTCGTTCCCTTCCACGTACAAACCAATCAGCCCACTTACCCTCCGTCCAGGTGTATAAGTCACTTTAGGAAAATCAGGTTTTCCCAAAACACTTAGGCGCGGTGCATTAACTCCCACCTCATTCCTTGTTTCTTGACATGAATAAAGGAAATCAACTAATACAAAACGTGGGGCGTGTATGTTTTTAATGACTTGAGACTACCTAGAACGACATGCAGTGGTCAGTTCATTGCATGCAATGGTATTAATTAACAAATAAACATTAAGTTCTCTCGTTTTCCCCTTCACCTTGATCGCAGTGCACAACGTAAAGGCTGGCCATAGTGGTAGTATCTTAGCCGGTATCATGCACTCGAAAATTCGATGAAGCAATACTACTTCCAATGCAAAGGTGCTTAGCTGAGGTGCTAAGTGTATTAAATGCCTTAGCAACATAAGTCCCCAATGCATAGGTGCTAAGCTTTTGGGTGCTAAGCTCCCTTCATTTAATTAGTTGTAGACTCAGAACTATGCTTCCACCTAGGTACACGCGCTTAGCATCATTTCTTCCTGGGGTTACCAAAGTACTCTCTCTCTCTCTTCTTAATTAACATGCCACGTCAGATTTTATGCCTACTTGGCAGCCTTAGCACCTGTACATGGTGGAGCATTGGGAGGGGTTGTGCCCTATATATGCACCTGGACGGAGGGAGTACTGGAGTATAATTTTTGGTGACACGCATCGGCTTGGTCTGGCATGTACGACCAGGTACATCACTGACATGTGCGACCGCATGTGAGCAGTAGTACTTGAAATTTGTGTTCCAGAAAACTCATCGGGAGCCGTTTCAGGCTTCGAAACCAAAACCATCGATAAATCTTTAGCTTGTTTCCCATCACATTCCAAAGTAGCTGTACTACTACCATGCTATAATTAAGTGCAAACCTGTTCATGCCTATCAAACCTGAACGTGTTCCCACTATGCATCTTTTAGTATACTACTACTAGTACTAGTAGGTTATAAAAAGGGGAACTACCTAGTCCAAAATTACTCTACCTTTCTCCTCATAAGTCATTCTTGTTCGTCCTTCCTTGCCATGGCCGGTGGGAAGAGGTGTAGATCGAGAACTACTAGTAACAAGGGAGGGGCTACCAGGGCCGCGAAAAAAAAGAGGGCTCACCACCTCGCGGAGGCCTCGAAAGATCTCTCACGGGCAGGTGAGGGCTCTTAGGAGCGCATTAGCCGCGGAGGCGAACATGTCGTGCTGGCAAAGCTGGAGTCGTTATCCCTCGACGACCTGCCCGCTCAGCTCAATAACTAGAAGGAGTTGACCGCGGGCTTGGTGAAGCTGCTGAAGGAGAGCCTTGACGACATGCCTGCTCATCTCAATCAGCAGAACGAATTGACTGCCAGCTTGGTGAAGCTGCTGAAGGAGGGCATTGCCTCCGGTAAGAAGGCGACCGGCAAAATCCTGCAAGCTAAGGAGGACAAGGCGAAGCTCAGGCATGAGCTCGACATGCTGAAGGAGGAGATCGTCGGCTGGAAGAAGCTGCATGAGAAGAGAAGTTCCTCGATGAAGATGGTAACTGCCCTCGTCAAGGAATAGAGGGAGGAATTGACGAAGCTTCGCATCGAGCACCTGGCTGCTGTCAAGCAACATAATGCGGCCGTGGAAGAGACGATGCAGGCTCGCCTCGAGAAATCCCGCGTCATGCACACAGTGAAGAAGATGGCGGAGGAGATACACGAGGAGCGGAGGCCGTGGAGGCAATGAAGCAGCAGTTAGGACTCCGCACCCAGCAACCCTTCATGAAGAGAGCAGTGACCTAGACTATTGTCTGCGTCTTCTTTCTTTTTGGGGGGGGGGGGTTAATCTGCCTTCTTCTTTTGCCCATGTGTCTTCTTCTTTTCCCACCGTGTGTCTTTCGGGTGTTGCGCCGAATGGGATTGAGATCCGATGACATGCCATGGCCATGTCACCCATGAACATTATGGTACCTTGCCCTCTTCTTTAGTCCGTCCGATCGAGATCCAGTGGTCAGATTAACATGCATAGTGGACAGACTATAGGAGAGCTACAGTACGCAGTCGCATGTGTCACGTTCTCTGCGAGGCACGAATAGAACAATGCTAATGATGAGCGGCGCCGTGGGATCGATCACAAGCAAATTAGGTCTTTTTTATCGCCATATCGCACTGGGTTGCCATGTTTCGCACTCCTCCGTCGTACTAGTACTCCAGTGGAAAACTAGAGTACACCGCACGGTTCTTTGCTCCTCTTTAGGTCGTCGGCAACAATTATAGTACAACTACCTTTCGTCGACATGTCATGCCCCAGATTACCCCGATGGTAGCGCCGCAGTAAGAATGACTATAAGAAGCAGTCAAATCACAAGCCCCACCTTCCAGCAGTAATGAGCCATCAAATCACGCCACTTTGTCAAACCGAGCAGGCGAAACTGCCCCGCCCTCGCCTTTTAAATATAGTTTTCTATAGTAAAGTCTCGACTGGAGCAAAACTAACAAGATAGTACATATACAAAACGCTCGTAGCCAAATTATGCATAGTACTAGTATTAAAAAAGCTAGTACGTGCTTAGATGGGGGGCTAAAGTCTATTAAAAATTAGCATACCTATTTAATTATTTGGCAACTAAACTCATTCATGCTTTGGGTAAACTTCTATCATTTGTTTTTTTTGCCAAGGAGTACATAGGTACCTATGGTCTTGCATGAGAGCCCACTCCCACCATTTTTCCATGTCTCTCTCCTCCACATAAGAGCAAGATTAATAACATAGACGGCTGCTAGCTCTATCTTTGTGCCATGTAAGCGGGCAAGCCCATTATTGTAGAGTACTACTTGCTCTTTAGCACCTGTCGTAGCGCCGCACTAAAGTGTTTCACCTGCAGTAATAACGATAATGGCCAGTCAAATCACAGGGCCCCACCTATCCAACAGTAACAAGCAGTCAAATCACATAGCCCTACGTTTCCAGCAGTAAGTTGAATCCGCTACTCCCTCATTCTCCTCGCCTCTCTGTCGAACGGACTAGGCGAAACTGTCCCCGCCTACCACGCGGGAAAATCCCCGCCCTCGACTTTTAAATATAATTATGTATCGATGGATTGCACCATGGAGCAAAACCAGAAGAAAATGGTGGTACATGTATACAGCACGCCCGTCGCGTTCGCGTCGCACCCCAGATGGTCATCTTGCGTTTGCACACACATGTGCGACCGCAATTGAGCAACCGACCATAGGCACGCTCCCCCGTCCCCGCAATGATTGACGCCTTTTCTACGAGTTTGTCTCTAATTTGAGCTTTGATCCTCGTCTAATTTGTCTGTCGGGATGTACTCGATGGAGCTCCATCGTAGATTCAGGTTGTCTCCTTGGGGCAGTGCGGTTAGGGTTTCTTGTCATGTGCCCATTTTTTGCATTATGTTAATCAGGTGTTTCAGATCAATGACGACAACCGTGCCCCCTGCTGCTGCTGATCATTCTTCGTCTAGCTTTTGTTCCTCTTTTCGTCTCTAGTCGTTGGATTCCTGGGATACATCCCTATTTGCTGTTAATGTATTAAGTTGATCCTTTGAATTTGTAGTATTAGTTTGATTTTAACAAATAAGATATGTGTTATACTCCCTCCGTCCCATAATATAAGTAAGTTTTTGACACTAGTGTAGTGTCAAAAATTATATAATTGAAAAGTACATTCAGATACGAATCCAACGATATAATTTTTTATGACATGCATTCACATTTTGCTTGTCAAATACAGTAGGTGGTCAAACTTTAACCCAAAATACGAAGGGGTTAGTAAACCAGCACGGAGGTAGTAGGGGGGACCCACTCACAGCGCGCCGCCCCTCTCGTCCAATCCAAAACCAACTCCCGCCGCTCCTCTTGTATTCCGACTTCCAAGACCATCACCTCAAAACAAAAAAAAACTTCCAAGACCACCGCTGCTCCTCTCCTCTTCCATTTAAAAACTGCCACCTCTCCTCTCCTGTTCCAATCCAAAACCAGCGCCGCTCCTCTTCCATTGCAAAACTACCGCCGGCGAGTGAAGGTGTTGTGGAGAAGTAGATCGATGGAGGAGTACAACCGATACGTGACAATCGCAGACGGCGACCCTGTGAAGCTAGCCAGTATGATGGAGATACAGTCTTGGTTTGACAACCCGCAGCAATTAGCGGCGACAGCGACAGCGATGGCCAAGTATTTGGAAAAGAGCGAAAGGGCAGCGATACTCCCGGAGGGAGTCGCACGGGAGTACATAGAGCTGCTCCTCTGGGCCATGGAGCAGACAGATTCACCGAATCCAATTGTGAGGCGGAGGTGGTGGGAGTATTGATCCAAGATGGAGCATCCAGAGGATCAAGGACCGAGCAACTACGCGGTGCCATTTGTTAGGGTGGCGTGGCAGAGCGAGCCGGTGGAGTCTTCGTCGATCGTACCCAACTGCAAGAGGAGGAAAGCAGTTGGCGCGATGACACTTCCCCGCCATCCTCTCCCTCGCCGTTCACCTCATCTCACCCCACCACCCCAGTAATCAGAGGAGGAGCTTAGGGTTATTAGTATTTGGAGGTTTTGAATTGTGTTTTCTGTTGTGTATTTCGAGTACTTTCAGATATGAATGTGTTCTGAATTTCAGATTTGCAGTATTGAGCATATGAAGTATTTTCTGAATTCCAGAGATCTATATTTGTACTTTCAAAAATGTAGTTTCACATAAAAGTGCAGATAATGTGATTTTCAGAGAAGAAACACCAATTTTCAGAGGCAGAGCATTTATAGTAACACGCCTTTTTCAAACAGGGATAACATCATGTTGGAAGTTTTATTCATGGTCGAAAATGGAACTACCAGCCAATTAACGTTATGCTGATCAACATTCATGCATAGCACACCTTCATATGATGCACAATCAAAAACATATGCTATTTTCAAAATGCCCACACAATGTTGAGTGTGCGAAAAACAGAGAAAACTAGGGACGAAGTTTGGGCAAGTGTTGGAGGTGGTGTGCGTAGATGACAACGGGGACCCACATGTCAGTAAAGGCAGAGGCAAAAATGTTGTGGATATTCTCACTGCGTCATGTGGAACCGAACCCGGGCGGACCTGCGAGTGGGGAGTGGGACTTGGCCACTGGGCTACTGCAATACTTTCGTTCGAATTAGGCATAGCATATACCACTACTGTATCAAGTCTTCCCCGGCTTCGGTGCTTTCTCATCCGAGGCCTTGACGTCATCCTCCACCTTTGTGCGCTCGCCGCGGCGCCGCCGTCTGCCATTGTGAACATGCTTAACAAACGAGAGGAATTTGGAGAGGACTGTACGTGGAGAGGCGGACAGTCGGGACCCAAAGACCTGGCCAAACGGGCCGGCCCGGCACGACACGGCACGGCCCGTGCTAATCGTGCCTGGCACGGCACTGCCTGCCATGGCATGTTTAATAGCCGGGCCGTGCTGTGCCGGCCCACGTGCGACGCTCCTTGGCCCACGCACGGCCTGGTTATTAAACGGGCCGGCCCGTGGCACATTTAGCATGCTGGGCCGTCTGTTTTTTAGCCTTTTGGGTTATGTTTTAGGCCTATTGGGCTGTAATTAAGGTCATATATATATAAAAAATTCTGGAAAAAATAAAAAAAATAATAAACGGGCCATGCCGTGCTGCGTGCCGGCCACGACCCGTTTAGCCCGTGCCGTGTCTGGCCCATGGCGGGCCATGCCGGCATGCTCGTGGGCCGGCCTGATTGGCCCGGCCCATTTAGCCAGCTATCACCCACCAGGTCCATGGTCGTACGCAAGCAAGTGCCTCATTGAAAAAATACTTCCTCCTAATGGTATACTGACGTTGGGGCCCACGGGTTTGTCAAAGTAGTTAATACTCCCTCTGTTTCTTTTTTCTTCGCATATAAGATTTGTTTGAAGTGAAACAAAGAAAATTTTGACCAAATTTATATAAAAAAATCAATATTTACAATACTAAATTTATAGAGTATGAAAATTAATTTCATAATGAATCTAATAATATTGGTTTCGTATTGTGAATGTTGATAATTTTTAATATAAACGGAGGGAGTAAAGGAGATAAATTTACTACTAAGCCAGTCATCGGGGAGCTGGCAGGTACTCCCTCCGTCCACGAATAAGTGTACATCTAACTTTTGTTCTAGGTCAAAGTTTTAAAACTTTGATCAAATTTCTAACGAAAAGTAGTAGCATTTATGACACTAAATTAGTATTAGTAGATCCATTTTGAAATGTATATGTTACTACTCTTTTATAGATAATTAATCAAAATTTTAAAACTTTGATTTGGGACAAAAGATAGATGTACACTTATTCATGGATGGAGGGAGTATCATTTTTTATCAGAGGGCCAGCAAGTATCAGCTGGGTTGTGGCCTGCCCAGTCAAGGTTTTCTTTTTTAACATGCGCATCCCACACATGCCGACACTGTGGTTGGAACTTATTTTTTTGTGGGCCATCATGTATCGACTGGCCTATGAGCCTCCCAGCCTAAGTTTAATTGTTTCTTAAACATCCGCAGCCCAAATTAGGGAATTTTTTGAAGAAAACACAGAGGTCTGTTCAATTTTTCTATATAAGAATAAGAACGCCAGGTCCAACTTATGTTTCCCTTCTAACAATATTTTATATATTTATATTATTTTATATGTTATCATATATTATTATTAATGTCCTCATATTTAATAGAAACTTATATATAATAAGAAAAAACATCCCACGTCTTATTAACTTATAAAAATAAATGTTTAACAATAAAATCCTTTTTTTTACTATAAGGCAACGAAAATCCTGGTGATTGCGTAGAAAAGCTTGGTAAGATTTAAGGACCAATGTAATAATAACGCGCTTATTATATAATTTTATTTATAATAGAATGACCAGCCCCAGTTTATATTTTGACTCCGCCCAACCCAACATTATATTTACAACCAGCCCAGCAAACATTTTTATTTCGTGAAAGTGCAAATGGGTTGTAATTTCTTAGGAAAAAATAAATGGGCCGCACAGACGCTACATTATTTGTTCACCTAGCCCAGCAAATGGACTGTAAATTCTAAAAAAATGGGTTGAATATGTGCCACATTTTTGGAGGCTGAAATCTGGGCCAATAGCTCGATGCATACGCAAGGCGTTGTCAACTTAGTCAACAAATGATTCTGATATCCATAGCCATTGGATTTACATCCAACGGCCGGCATCCATCATCAATCACTCGTCTTCTTCCTCCAGCGTCGTCGGGACCATCTGCTCCCGCCTCCGTCGGCTGGCAGCTCTGCTTAGCACGCCCCGCCTCAGACATGATTATTCACTTTGATCTCACCGAGATTTATGTTTCAGTGCCACCGAGTTGGGTCAAACTTGTGTAACAGTTGGATTTTGTGTGGAGGCTATATATACCACTCCACCCCCTCTTTCACAAGAGAGAGGGCCATTAGATCGTGCCTACACTCATATCTTCTAATTTCTGAGAGAGAACAACCTACTCATGTGTGGAGATCAAGATATTCCATTCCTACCACATAAATCTTGTTCTCCAGCCTTTCCCAAGTTGCTTTCCACTCAAATCCCTCTTCCACCATAGCCAAATCTGTGAGGAGCTATTTGAGTGTTGGGGAGACTATCATTTGAAGCACAAGGGCAAGGAGTTCGTCATCAACACACCATTTATTACCTTTTGGAGAATGGTGTCTCCTAGATTGGTTAGGTGTCACTTGGGAGCCTTCGACGTGATGTGGAGTTGAACCAAGAAGTTTGAAAGGGCAAGGAGATCGCCTACTTCGTGAAGATCAACCAAAGTGAGGCAAGTCCTTCATGGGCGATTGCCATGGTGGGATAGTGATGACCCACAAGTATAGGGGATCAATCGTAGTCCTTTCGATAAGTAAGAGTGTCGAACCCAACGAGGAGCAGAAGGAAATGACAAGCGGTTTTTGGTAAGGTAATTTCTGCAAGCACTGAAATAAGCGGTAACAGGTAGTTTGATAGCAAGATAATTTGTAACGAGTAACAAGTAACAAGTGTAAATAAAGTGCAGCAAGATATCCCAATCCTTTTTAGTGCAAAGGACAGGCCGGAACAAGTACTTATAATGAGGCAAACGTTCTTGAGGACACACGGGAATTTCATCTAGTCACTTTCACCATGTTTGTTTGATTCGCGTTCGCTACTTTGATGATTTGATATGTGGGTGGACCGGTGCTTGGGTGTTGTTCTTACTTGAACAAGCCTCCCACTTATGATTACCCCCTCTCGCAAGCATCCGCAACTACGAAAGAAGAATTAAGACAAAGTCTAACCATAGCAATAAACGTGTGGATCCAAATCAGCCCCTTACGAAATAGCGCATAAACTAGGGTTTAAGCTTCTGTCACTCTAGCAACCCATCATCTACTTACTACTCCACAATGCATTCCCTTAGGCCCATAAATGGTGAAGTGTCATGTAGTCGACGTTCACATGACACCACTAAGAGAATCACAACATACATATCATCAAAATATCGAACGAATACGAAATTCACATGATTACTTATGACAAGACTTCTCCCATGTCCTCAAGAACAAAAGTAACTACTCACACATCATCATCATGTTCAAGATCAGAGGGGTATTGAATGACATAAAGGATCTGAACATTTAGTAATTCACCAAGTAAACCAACTAGCATCAACTACGATAAGTAATCAACACTACTAGCAACACACAAGTACCAATCTGAGGTTTTGATACAAAGATTGAATACAAGAGATGAACTAGGGTTTGAGATGAGATGGTGTTGTGGTGGATGATGATGAATATTGGTCCTCCCACGATGAGAGGGTTGTTGGCGATGACGAAGGCTTCGATTTCCACCTCCCGGAGAGAAGTGTCCCCGACAGAATCTGCCCGCCGGAGAGCAAAAGTGCTCCTGCTCTAGTTCCGCCTCGTGGCGGCGGCGCCTCGTCCCGAAAGTCTCCCCATAAAAGTTTTAGGGTAAAATGACTTATATACCAGAAGGAGGGAGCCAGAAGTGGGCCAGGGGCCCCACATGGCACTTGGGCGCGCCCCGGGGGGGCGCCCAGGTGCCATGTGGGCACCTGGTGGTTCTCCTCTGGTAACTCTTCAGCTCGGTATTTCTTATATATTCCAAAATAAATCTCCGTTGAATTTCAGCCCATTTGGAGATGTGCAAAATAGGTATCTCTGCTGTAGCTTTTTCAGGCCCTGAATTCGAGCTACCGGCATTCCCTCTCTTTGTGTAAACCTTGCATATTAAGAGAGAAAAGCATTAGAAATACTCCATGAAGTGTTATATTGATCAAAAACTTAATAAATAACAGTAGGAAAACATGATGCAAAATGGACGTATCAACTCCCCCAAGCTTAGACCTCGCTTGTCCTCAAGCGAAAACCGAAATCGAAAAACATGCCCACATGCTTAGAGAGAGAGGTGTCGATAAAAACAGAAATACGGACATAGAAGCATCATGAACAATATCATAGCAGCAACAAACATTATCATAAACTTCTCATGAGCAAGTAAAAATTCACCACAATATTGAAGTATGAAGCATAAACTTTCTTGAAAACCAACAAACTATGTTCTCAGTCAACAATGCAATTGCAATTCATCATATTTTCAGGAAGGGTCACATGTACGAGCCTTTTGGCAAGTCCACATACTCAACTATCATTTAGTCTTTCATGATTGCTAACACTCACACCATACATATGGAGCATAAAGTTTCAGCCAGACACATAGAAAGATAGGGGCCTATAAGATTGCCTCCCAACTTATTCACCTCAAGGGTGATGTCAACAATAATAACTCATGCTCACCCACATTCAATGGGATATATGTGCCTAGATCTTTCCACACCACATGATGCTTGCCAAGGAGTAAAATAAAAACGAATAGAGGGAATAACTTTGACTCTTTGCATAAAAGTAAATGATAGGCCCTTCGCAGAGGGAAGTAGAGGTTGTCATGCACTTTTAGTTTTTGGATGCACTAACTCTTAATGCAAAGGAACGTCACGTGATATTGCACCTTATGATAGCAACCTCTATTATGCAGTCTGTCGCTTTTATTCTTTGCCATCACAAGTTCGTACCACGCTTATTTTCCCTTACAATAAAAGATCATACATATTTAGGAGCAATTTTTATTGCTTTATTGCACCGATGACAACTTACTTGAAGGATCTTGCTCAATCCATAGGTAGGTATGGTGGACTCTCATGGCATGAATTTGGTTAAGGGGTTTTGGAAGCACAAGTAGTATTTCTACTTGGTGCGGAATATTGGCTAGCAAAGATATTCGGAAAGCACCACATGTTGGAGGATCCATGACAATATAACTTCTATGTGAATATGAACAAGCATAACTCATTACGTTGTCTTCCTTGTCCAACGTCAACCGTTTGGCATACAATACTTAATGGGTGCTCACAATCACAAAAGATGTCCAAGATAGTATATTTTCATGTGAATCTTCTCTTCCCTATTAACTTTTTCATGAATTGCACCATTGACCAATGCTATGTTTGTCAACCTTCAATAAATTTTACCACTTATACTTTTCTTTATGTGATGTCATTACTCACCATAAGATTAGCATATGATCTTTTTCATTATTTTCATTGCTTTTTATTGAAACATAAAAGTAAAGAAGCAAATCTCAAACTACTCTTTATTATATAACTCACACTCGATTACATAGATATCTAGATCACAAAACTAACACTCGAAAATAGGTCATACTAAACTTTTATTCAACTAGATCAAGAAATAACTAAAGATCGAACTGGAAATAGGTAAAGATAATAAAAGTGATGATGATACGATACCGGGGCACCTCCCCCAAGCTTGGCACAAGCCAAGGGGAGTGCCCATACTTGTGTGATCAAGCTTCCTTCTTTGGTGACGACGGTGGTGAAGGATCCATGAGCTTGTTTATCTTCCGTTTGAGAATGAAGTTTTGCTCCTTCAGGTCATCGACCTCTTGCTCGAGCTTCAATACCCTTTGGCATAATTCTTCTTTGCTTTCCTGCAGAAAACGAGAGGGGATAAATAGGACCTTGGGTTTTCTCCTTGTTTTCGGGAGGCTCGATTTCTTGAACTCCACGTGCATATCTCCTGGTTGACGCAGAGGGATCTCTTCTTCATCAGAGCTTGCTTTTTCCTCCTCGTCTTCTTGTTCCTCCTCCGAGAATAGGCCATAAGAATCCAAATCCCCATAGAGCTTGGGATTAGCAAGATAATGTGAGCTCTCTCCGTCAGACTCTTGGGACGACATATTTTCAGATCTGTCAGGAAAATAGCAAGAAACAAGAACAGAAGATTTCTCGTGATGCGGTGGTCAAGACAATACGGGAACTATATATAGAATTTTTATCTTGCAAAATAAGTAAACGAGAGGAAAACAGAGTCAGGAAGGCTCACCAGGGCGCGCCTAGGTGCCATGTGGCCACCTGGTGGGCCCTCTCGGCTTCCTTTTATTTTTGTATTTTTCTAAATATTCCAAAACTGACAGAATATATTTTTGCGGAATTTTTGGAGTTGGTTTACTTACCGTATCACATACCTATTCCTTTTTCAGTATTCTGGAGTGTTCCGGAAGGACTCCTTGATATACTCCTCCGGCGTAATAGTATCAATAACATTAGTTTCAACATTAATGGGTGTACCTGAGATGTAGTGCTTAATCCTTTGTCCATTTACCACCTTCGGATTGGTACCCGCGGCATTATTGATCTTTATGGTTCCGAAACGATAAACCTCCTCGATGACATATGGTCCTTCCCATTTTTTTTGAAGGGTTAAACAGTAGGAAAGACTCCTACTGCATGTATATTATCATATAAATTAGAGTACAAGTGTTATGTTGGTCCTTCCCATTTGGAGAGAAGTTTACCTGCAAAGAATCTAAGACGAGAATTATACAATAAAACATATTCACCCACCTTGAATTCTCGTTTCTGAATCCTCCTATCATGCCATCTTTTCACTTTTTCTTTGAATAGCTTGGCATTATCATAGGCCTGGGTTCTCCATTCATCTAGTGAGCTAATGTCAAATAACCTCTTTTCACCTGCAAGCTTGAAGTCATAGTTAAGCTCTTTGACAGCCCAAAAAGCTTTGTGTTCCAATTCAAGATGTAAATGACAAGTTTTACCATAAACCATTTTATAAGGAGACATATGTAGGAGATATGCCCTAGAGGCAATAATAAATGTTATTGGTTATCTCCCTGTTCATAATTAGGTTTATGTTCCATGCTATAACTGCTATGGTTCTCGAGTCTGCAATAACCACGAGGCTCAGAGGAAGACTCATATGCACGTGTGGAATAATAAACGGTAAAATGTATTCCTAGTCTGGCCTCTAAGACTAGCTCAAGTGTTGCATGATGGTTCTGTTTTCCTGATCATGGGCATGTCTATGCCGGCAACTTTGAGGGCACAATGTTAGTAGAACACTTGTGTTGAATCGACCCGATTGATGTTATGCTATGAGATTCATTCGTCATAAGTTAATGGTTAATAACACAGAGAAGTTAATGTTTGCATAATTCCTTAGACCATGAGAGTGTCGAGTTTCTTCATGCTTGCTTCATGAACTTTGGGGTTTGTTAAACGTCATCCGTAAATGGGTGGCTATTACGGCAGCTTACGGGTTCATGGAAAAGTATGTTAAGTAACTTGATAGCTCAAGATTGGGATTTGCTCCTCCGACGATGGAGAGATATCTCTGGGCCCTCTCGGTGTTACGGTATCCATCATCGTCTGGCCAGACACAAGTATGATTTGATCACAGGGATACCGGAACACAGAAACGAGAAAAGAGAACAAAAACCGGCAACGAGGTAACTGGCATTGTGGACAAGTGTTGATCCACGAGGATGCCGATGTTTCTCACCTTGGGTATTTGTAACATATCGCGAAGCAACAGGAATAGCACACGGCAACTGGAGGTTCACTCGAATATTCATTCGTGTGGGTATAGGGGTCAATATGGGTGTCCACGGCTCCGATGTTGATCATTGATCGGAAGGGGTTCCGGGTCATGTCTATGCTTCACCGAACCTATAGGGTCACACGCTTAAGGGTCATCTATCTGCTGAATACTAGACGGGGAGTCTGAGAGAAAATCACCGAAAAAGTTTTGGATGAAACGGAAACGTTCCGGAGAGGATATCGGAATAGTTCCGGTGAAACCGAAAAGTTGTTTCGGAGTACACCATAAAGTCAAAATGGTTTCGGCACATGCCTGATAATTCTTGGAGGGTGCCAGAATTGTTCTGGAAACTTTCTGGAATTTTCCGGGATGAAAACCGGAAATGTTCCGGAGCTGCCGGAACCGCTTCAGATGCTTTTCGCAGATGAAAATCACTAAACCGGAATTGTTCCGGCTCGCGTTGAAAATTATTTTGGTGGGTACTGGAAATGTTCTAAGCCCACATGAATATTTTCAGTTCGATCAGACGCTGAAAAATGTCGTCGTGAATAGTGAAAGTGCTTTTTGGGATATTTATGGAAAAGTCACCTTTTGGGATATTTTCCCAAAAGGTTTCTAGAAGGCTTGGGGGCCAAGAAACCCTACCCCTTGGATTACCTATAAATAGAGGTGGAGGGGCTGCCTCCACACTCACTCCTTCTCACATACAAGTGCCATGACATTTCTGGCTTCTCTCTCCCTCCCAGCGAAATAGTTTCGTAGAGCCGAAAGGCTGTCTGGGTTCCGGTGGGGACTAGTTCTGGACGGCGAAGCCCTGCCGGATAGATGACACCGTATGTGTGCAACCCCGTAGAGAGGTCGTAGGTTCGATCTTTTTGCCCCAGGGGCTGTTCGAGGGTCCTCCCGAAGGGCTGTCCGAGTTTCTGTCCGAGTTTCGGGGGTCCTCCCGAAGGGCTGTCCGTGAGGCCTCCCGGAGGGCTGTCCGAGGATCCGTCCGGTGGGACTATCCGAAAGACTGTCCAGAGGCCTCCCGGAGGGCTGTCCGAGGATCCGTCCGGTGGGACTATCCGAAAGACTGTCCAGAGGCCTCCCGGAGGGCTGTCCGAGGATCCGTCCGGTGGGACTATCCGAGGGACTGTCCCGAGGCCTCTCGAAGGGCTGCCCGGAGATCCGTCCGGTGAGCTGACGAGGGAGTACATCCTCGCGGTTGGGAGGTTGTAAAATCCTAGCTGCGGGGATCTGCACCGCCGATCGTCATCGACTCTACTTCCGCTGCGCTACGAGTCGGTAACGAAACAGATCAAACCTTGTATGCAGTCTCCATAGTGATCCTGGGCTGGTACGTAGGTCGGAAAAATTTTGTTTTCTGCTGCGTTACCCTACAGTGGCATCAAGAGCCGTGCTATGCGTAGATGCAGGTTGCGATCTAGAATACATGAGATGTATGGGTGTTGCACAATATAATTAGGTAGTAGATGAGTTCTATTGCTGAAAATTATTTGTGCGGGTAGCAGATGAAATCTGTTACCCGATGTTCTTGTTGCTTCCCTGGAATTTGCATATTTCTGATCTTGATAACAGTATGGTGGAGTTTCAAAGTTCTGGCAATCCGCGATCCTGACTGATCAACGAAGTGCTAACAGTTCTTTGAATTCCACCATAGTTAAAAAGAAAGATGAAATTTCGCAGACGAAAGGGCAATGCAGATATGATCTGCACGGGGTTCACGCGTATGACGAAGTTCAGTATGGGGCTCGAGATTTTATTATCTCGTGTTTCATACACCTCGCAATGTTAATCTAGCGACTTGGATTATCATGCTTGATGATGGACGTTGGTAGCTTCGGTTTGTTTCGAAACCTTAGAAGCCACGTAAAATAAAATTTTGCATGAACCGATTAGAGGCGTCTAACTTGGTTTTGCAGGATGGTTTGCATGTGCATATGATGTGGTATAGCAGTGTTCATAATAATTTAATTATGTATGAGATGACTATATGATGTAAATTGATTAACATGACCTACGTGTCATGATTCGGCATGATGGCTGGAGCCATATGATTGCACTTTAATGACCTGCGTGTCAACCTTATGTAATGCACTTATTTTATTAGCTATAGAGATAGCAATATTATCTGGTGCATCGACAAGGTGGTGGCAATCTTCGCGAAGGTGAACACCGACGCGAATGCCGAAGACGTAGAAATGAAAGACTTCTCCGTCAGAAAGGGCTATACCATATCATGCTATTATGAATTGCCTGAGATGTTTATCCCTTACGATGCACCCTTGTTGATTGCGCGGTAGTCGCTTTTATTAGGGTGATCTCTCACAAAAATATCAAGTAGTTAGTGTTCTCCCAAGTGTATCACCGTCACGGCACCTAACTTTTCGGGGTGTCACATGCTAACATGGGCACGAACGATTAGAGAAGTGTGAGGCGGGTGAGTTGAGACCTCGCAGCGAGATCACTTGGTTGTCTTGACGTTCAGGCATGAAAGTCATGAGCTCGGAACACACGCATCGAAAGATGAACAAGAGTCACATAGAGATGTGATTGGCAAGTTGGCCTACCGGTTGAGATTTTTCGTCATCTGTGATGCTACCATCGTGGCGAACAATCAAAAATCGGGTCTTGTATCACTTATAATCAATTTTGAGAGATATTGATTTGAGTGGGAGCGCACTGTAGAATTAACTTGTTTAATTCTCGGTGCAATTAATTCTGAACACTGTCTAAAGTGTGATTTGCATAAAAGTTGTAGAATAATGGCTCGCGTTTCCACCTTCCCTATTAAAATTGAATAGCTGTTAAATATCTGGTTAAAACTTTACGGTTGGTAACGTAATGTGAGGATTGTCCTCAAGAGTGCCGAGAAGGATTTTGTCCTATCGCATGCTTTCGGTATTCTCCCGCTAATGCTATGGATCATGTGACACTCGTCCTTCGATCCAAAAAGCTAGAATTCCGTTTTCAGTCAAGTGCAATATGTTTGCTTCCATGAGACCCGAACTTCGAAAGTTTGGATAGTTATGTGATATTCATGGAATCTGAAAATCATTTTCAGAGACAGACAAAGGCTAAAAGATATGAGATATCCAAAGCAATGTTTGTTTGTAAACTATTAGTAAAGGAGTTTACTATGCATTAGACTGATAAGAGAGGGATCCAGGAGAACGCCTGTCATATGATGAAAGGTGAATAAAACAACAACTTAAAGAGAAAGGAAGTGTCCGAAGGGTGTTAGTAAGACTTTCACGCCTAGGAAGTCCGGGGCTAACGCCACTCTTAAGTTGGATACTTCTTCTGAGAGTAGGAGAAATACTGAAAGTTAAACTATTAGAAGTATAAAGGCAAAAGGAAAGAAGACTGGAATATCCAGCTCACGTATGAATGTCATACAGGTTTTTGATGTATAGAAGGCTGGTCAAAGATATAGTTCTTGGGAATTATGGTTAAACATGTTAATCACTAATTCTTGGGTATTGTGAGTTAATCACAAAGATACCCGCTCGATTGCATTCTGTTGCAACTCGATGTAAGAACTACTATGGCCTGAAAGACTAGCCAGGAATGAGGTTTAGATACACGCAGGGAACATAGTAAATGTTGCTATGCCTTCCATAGGTGTATTCCCTATGTATTTACTTTCATAAATCATTTTAGAGTTTTACACACTCTAGCCCATTGCATAAAGTATCTTGCAAGAAGGTTGTTCATAAGAGAACTTTTAATGTTTGGAGTTATGAATAACAAAAGGGCCATACTTTCATTATGAATGAGAAGTATGTTATGAATATTGATAATAATACATTACCTCTGTATTTACTTTCATAATTCATTTAGAGTTTCATACACTCTAGCCCTTTGCATAAGGTATCTTGCAAGGAGGTTATTCATAAGAGAACTTTTGATGTTCGGTGTTATGAATAACATGAAGGGCCATGCTTCCATCCAGGATGGGATGTATGTTATGAATATTGATGGTAATATGATACATCCATAACACTGACGCTAAATGTCGCAAGACTAAAAGAATACCACATATGTGTGGCACTGCATTTGGTCACATTGGAGAAACCCGCATGGAAATTCCATTATGATGGATTTTAAAGTCATTTGATTTTGAATCATCTGACACTTGCAACTTTCCTCCGAAAAGTGAAGTGACTGAAATACCGTTCACAGGCCATAAGGAACGAGCAACAAACTTATTGGTGATCATACATTTTGATGTGTGTAGTTCAATAAATGTTGTTGCAAGTAGTGGATTTATCTATCTTCAGAAATGACTCAAGTAGATATATTGATATTTACTTGATGAGACGTAAGTCTGGATCTTTTGAAATCATTCGAAAGGTTTTCAAAATGAAGAAGAAAATATTGTAACCAGAAAATTATGTTTCTACAATTCGATTGCAGAAAGGAATATTTGAGTTACAAGTTTAGCGAATGTCTGATGAGTTGTGAAAGGGGTTTCATAACTTGCATCTCCCGGAACACCACTGCAAGTGGAAAGTCCGTGAAGACGTAATCGAACCATTTATGACATGGTAAGATCAAAGATGACATAAATAAAATTGCCATTATCCCTTTTAAAGTGATGCTTTAGAGACTGCGGCTTTTACACTGAAAAGAGCTCCATCAGGTCTGTTGAAATGACGCCATGGTATGGTACGCCCAACCATGTTATATCTTTTCTTAACATTTGGAATATGGGGCTTGTGTAAAAGGTTACAAACCTATTCCAAATCAGACAAGTACTACTTTGTAGGTTATCCCAAGTCATTGGGTATTTCCCCACCACAATACCGAGGCAAATAGGTTTGCCACAAAGAACGGTATGCTTTTTTGAAGAAAATGGTTCTTTCAAAAAGGTGAGTGGGAGAACAGTGCAACTCGACGAGATAAACAGTATCATCGTCATCAGATCAAAGTAAAGAGACCTTGGAAGTAATTCCGGAGTTTCCTACTGCGACTGATACGGAAGTCTCTACAATAAAATGTATGGACTTTGGTCGAACTTGCAGCTGAACCACGTAGGCAAAGCTCGTGCAAACCTATCAGGTGCGCAAACGAGATATTGTTGTTAGACAACAGTATACCTACGATTCACAAGGAAGCGTTGATGGGCCCTGACTCCGGAATTGGCTAAATGCCAATACAATCCGAGATAGTTTCCATATAAGTGATTCAAGATTAAGATCTTGATACACCTTTCGGAAGACTTAGAGTCTAACGAATATTTATGGAACTAAAAACTGATACGGATAAAATGTTTAATCCATAAAGCTCGACTTGTTGCAATAACAAGTTCAAGGAGTTGACTACGATGAGATTCTCTCACCGTAGCGATGCTTAAAGTCGGTTCGGGTTGAACTAGCAATTAATACATATTTCAATCATGAGATATGAAACATGGATGACAAAAGGATTTCCATGTGATGGAAATGAAACCTAGGACTTGTATGTGATACAGTCCAAAGTAATTTGCCGATCCAGAGGATGCTAGTAAGTATGCAAACTTCAGAGTTCCAGCGATGGACAGAAGAGAGCAAAGTGGAGTTGGAATCTTCGTTTTTGATGGAATGGTCAAAAGGGTTTTGACTTCATCAAATGGGTATCGAAGATGCTTGTGATTCAAGAAAGTAAGTGGGAGCATAATAATATTTCTAAAAACCTTGTGTACTTGACACATTGTTAATTGGAAATAAATTTCTTGACACGAATTAGGACTTCATTTGAAAATAGTTTTTCCAATGAAGTGCTTGGGCTAAATAGCCTCAATATCAGGCATGATGATCTATGGTGATAGATTTACCTAATGGGGCTAAGCAATGAATACATATTGACAAGATGCTAAAACTTTTTAGCATTTAAAACGCCAAGGAGTGATTCTTGCCGAAGTCACATGGAAAGAGTTTTTGCAAGACTCGGTGTCCCAAAACACTGATGAGTAAAATACATGATGGAGATTCCACACACTCTTGTGTTTGGATTAATCATGTATTCCATGGTATGTAAAACAACCAGATATGTCCGATACTCCAAAAGTTGTTGCGAGTATGGATACCAAAGTGATCAAAGTACTGATCATAGGACAACAGTGAAAGATGTCATTGAGTACTAGAGTAGTAGTGATGACATGTTTTCTCGCAAGCAGAGATTATGAAGTGCTCGTTGTAAGTAATTACATCGATACAGCCTTCATCAATGCTCCATGCGATTTTCGATTTAAGTTAAGGGTTTTGTGTAATACACAATATGATGGCACGGTAGTTGGAAATTGTTCCAAACAAGATACTGTGGCGAATTCTATAACAAAGGCTAAGTATGTTGACGCTTAAGAAGCGACAAAGAAGTTGTTGAATCATATAGTTCATTCATGAACTTAGTATGGTTCCAAGATGGCTTTGGTCTATGGGACACTATTGCAGATAGTTGCTCCATAGCTCAGTCTGAGGAATCAGGTTTCGACCAATGATTCACACATATGCAAAGCCAAGTCCACACAAAATATGAATTTTGTGAAAGCGTGAAAACGCGAGGATATGCAAAGTTACACACGGAGCTGAAGTCGTCAGATCCGTTGGACATCAGGCTATACCACATGCGAAGCATTTTTTACACCAGTATGCCATAGGTGTAAAGTGCATTAGCATTGACTAGATTATTGACTCTAGTGCAAGTGGGAGTCTGTAGGAGATATGCCCTAGAGGCAATAATAAATGTTATTGGTTATCTCCCTGTTCATAATTAGGTTTATGTTCCATGCTATAACTGCTATGGTTCTCGAGTCTGCAATAACCACGAGGCTCAGAGGAAGACTCATATGCACGTGTGGAATAATAAACGGTAAAATGTATTCCTAGTCTGGCCTCTAAGACAAGCTCAAGTGTTGCATGATGGTTCTGTTTTCCTGATCATGGGCATGTCTATGCCGCAACTTTGAGGGCACAATGTTAGTAGAACACTTGTGTTGAATCGACCCGATTGATGTTATGCTATGAGATTCATTCGTCATAAGTTAATGGTTAATAACACAGAGAAGTTAATGTTTGCATAATTCCTTAGACCATGAGAGTGTCGAGTTTCTTCATGCTTGCTTCATGAACTTTGGGGTTTGTTAAACGTCATCCGTAAATGGGTGGCTATTACGGCAGCTTACGGGTTCATGGAAAAGTATGTTAAGTAACTTGATAGCTCAAGATTGGGATTTGCTCCTCCGACGATGGAGAGATATCTCTGGGCCCTCTCGGTGTTACGGTATCCATCATCGTCTGGCCAGACACAAGTATGATTTGATCACAGGGATACCGGAACACAGAAACGAGAAAAGAGAACAAAAACCGGCAACGAGGTAACTGGCATTGTGGACAAGTGTTGATCCACGAGGATGCCGATGTTTCTCACCTCGGGTATTTGTAACATATCGCGAAGCAACAGGAATAGCACACGGCAACTAGAGGTTCACTCGAATATTCATTCGTGTGGGTATAGGGGTCAATATGGGTGTCCACGGCTCCGATGTTGATCATTGATCGGAAGGGGTTCTGGGTCATGTCTATGCTTCACCGAACCTATAGGGTCACACGCTTAAGGGTCATCTATCTGCTGAATACTAGACGGGGAGTCTGAGAGAAAATCACCGAAAAAGTTTTGGACGAAACGGAAACGTTCCGGAGAGGATATCGGAATAGTTCCGGTGAAACCGAAAAGTTGTTTCGGAGTACACCATAAAGTCAAAATGGTTTCGGCACATGCCTGATAATTCTTGGAGGGTGCCAGAATTGTTCTGGAAACTTTCTGGAATTTTCCGGGATGAAAACCGGAAATGTTCCGGAGCTGCCGGAACCGCTTCAGATGCTTTTCGCAGATGAAAATCACTAAACCGGAATTGTTCCGGCTCGCGTTGAAAATTATTTTGGTGGGTACTGGAAATGTTCTAAGCCCACATGAATATTTTCAGTTCGATCAGACGCTGAAAAATGTCGTCGTGAATAGTGAAAGTGCTTTTTGGGATATTTATGGAAAAGTCACCTTTTGGGATATTTTCCCAAAAGGTTTCTAGAAGGCTTGGGGGCCAAGAAACCCTACCCCTTGGATTTCCTATAAATAGAGGTGGAGGGGCTGCCTCCACACTCACTCCTTCTCACATACAAGTGCCATGACATTTCTGGCTTCTCTCTCCCTCCCAGCGAAATAGTTTCGTAGAGCCGAAAGGCTGTCTGGGTTCCGGTGGGGACTAGTTCTGGACGGCGAAGCCCTGCCGGATAGATGACACCGTATGTGTGCAACCCCGTAGAGAGGTCGTAGGTTCGATCTTTTTGCCCGAGGGGCTGTTCGAGGGTCCTCCCGAAGGGCTGTCCGAGTTTCTGTCCGAGTTTCGGGGGTCCTCCCGAAGGGCTGTCCGTGAGGCCTCCCGGAGGGCTGTCCGAGGATCCGTCCGGTGGGACTATCCGAAAGACTGTCCAGAGGCCTCCCGGAGGGCTGTCCGAGGATCCGTCCGGTGGGACTATCCGAGGGACTGTCCCGAGGCCTCTCGAAGGGCTGCCCGGAGATCCGTCCGGTGAGCTGACGAGGGAGTACATCCTCGCGGTTGGGAGGTTGTAAAATCCTAGCTGCGGGGATCTGCACCGCCGATCGTCCTCGACTCTACTTCCGCTGCCCTACGAGTCGGTAACGAAATAGATCAAACCTTGTATGCAGTCTCCATAGTGATCCTGGGCTGGTACGTAGGTCGGAAAAATTTTGTTTTCTGCTGCGTTACCCTACAACATACCCATAGGATTATTATAAGCAGTTCTATAAGCCCACAAAGCATCATCTAATTTCTTAGACCAATTCTTTCTAGATCTATTGACAGTCGTCTGCAAAATCAACATTATTTCCCTATTGCTCAACTCAACTTGACCAATAGACTAAGGATGATAAGGAGATGCAATTCTATGATTAACATCATACTTAGCAAGCAACTTACGAAAAGCACCATGAATAAATTGCGAACCACCATCAGTCATTAAATATCTAGGGACTCCAAACCTTGGGAAGATAACTTCCTTAAGCATTTTGATAGAAGTGTTGTGATCAGCACTACTAGTGGGGATAGCTTCTACCCACTTAGTAACATAATCAACAGCAACTAAAATATGAGTATACCCATTGGACTTAGGAAAAGGTCCCATATAATCAAAACCCCAAACATCAAAAGGCTCAATAACAAGTGAATAATTCATAGGCATTTCCTGACGTTTACTGATATTACCAATCCTTTGACATTCATCAAAAGATAAGATAAACTTACGAGCATCCTTGAAGAGAGTAAGCCAATAAAAACCATATTGCAATAGCTTGTGTGCAGTTCTATCTCCAGCGTGGTGCCCTCCATAAGCTTCGCAGTGACACTTCCGAAGAATTTGTTCCTGTTCATGCTTAGGTATACAATGTCTAACAATACCATCTACTCCTTCTTTATAGAGATGTGGGTCATCCCAAAAATAATGTCTCAAATCATGAAAGAATTTTTTTTGCTGATAAGTAAAGCTAGGAGGAATAAACTTAGCAACAATATAGTTAGCATAATCTGCATACCAAGGAGAAACATGAGAAACATTTATAGCAGCTAGTTGCTCATCAAGAAAACTATCATCAATAGGTTGTGGGTCATCAAGCACATTTTCCAATCTAGACAAGTTATCAGCTACGGGGTTCTCAGCCCCTTTCCTATCAACAATATGAAGATCAAATTCTTGCAACAAGAGAACCCACCTGATAAGTCTAGGCTTAGCATCTTTCTTCTCCATAAGATACTTGATAGCAGCATGATCAGTATGAATAGTAACCTTAGAATCAACAATATAAGATCTAAACTTAACACATGCAAACACAACTGCTAAAAACTCTTTTTCAATAGTGGCATAATTCCTTTGGGTAGTGTCCAAAGTTTTGCTAGCATAATGAATAACATTCAACTTCTTATCAACTTTCTGACCTAGAATAGCACCAACAGCATAATCACTAGCATCACACATAATCTCAAAAGGTAAATTCCAATCAGGTGGCTGAACAATAAGTGCAGAAATTAAAGCTGACTTAAGAGTTTCAAAGGCTTCTACACAATCATCATAAAAAACAAAAGGAACATCTTTTTGCAAAAGTGATAAGAGGCCTAGAAATTTTAGAGAAGTCTTTAATAAATCTCCTATAGAAACCAGCATGACCAAGAAAACTTCTTATACCTTTGATATCCTTGGGACATGGCATTTTCTCAATAGCATCAACCTTAGCCTTATCAACTTCAATACCTCTTTCGGAGATCTTATGGCCCAAGACAATACCTTCATTAACCATAAAGTGGCACTTCTCCCAGTTGAAGACGAGATTTGTTTGTTCAGATCTCTGCAAAACTCGATCAAGGTTGCTCAAGCAATCGTCAAAAGAAGTCCCATAAACGGAAAAATCATCCATGAAAACCTCAACAATATTTTCACAAAAGTCAGAGAAGATAGAAGTCATACATCTTTGAAAAGTAGCAGGTGCATTGCATAAACCAAAAGGCATAGGTCTATAAGCAAAAGTTCCAAAAGGACAAGTAAAAGTGGTTTTCTCTTGATCAGATTGTGCAACAGGTATTTGAGAAAAACCAGAGTATCCATCTAGGAAACAAAAGTGTGTGTGCTTAGACAACCTTTCTAACATTTGATCAATAAAGGTAAAGGATAATGATCTTTCCTAGTATCTTTATTCAACTTTCTAAAATCTATCACCATCCTATAACCAGTTACTATCCTCTGAGGAATAAGTTCATTCTTATAATTGGGAACAACGGTAATGCCCCCTTTCTTAGGAACACAATGAACCGGACTTACCCATCTACTATCAGCTATGGGATAGATTATACCTGCTTCTAGAAGCTTTAATATTTCAGTTCTTACCACCTCTTTCATCTTTGGATTCAATCGACGTTGGTGGTCAACAACGGGTTTAGCGTCTGGCTCCATATTAATCTTGTGCTGACATAGAGTGGGACTAATGCCCTTAAGATCATCAAGAGTATATCCAATAGCAGCACGGTGCTTCCTCGGAATTTTTAGCAATCTCTTTTCTTCATGTTCTGAAAGGTTAGCACTAATAATAACTGGATATATTTTCTTTTCATCAACATAAGTATATTTCAAAGTATCGGGCAATTGCTTCAATTCAAAAACAGGATCACTCTTAGGTGGAGGAGGACCTCCAAGAGTTTCAACAGGCAAATTATGCTTAAGAATAGGCTGCTGTTTAAAGAAAACCTTATCTATTTCATTCCTTTCATCCATATGCAAATCATTCTCATGATCAAGAAAGTATTGTTCTAAAGGATCAGTAGGAGGAACAGCAATAGAAGCAAGACCTACAATTTCATCTTTGCTAGGCAACTCTTTTTCATGAGGCTGTCTATGAAACTTAGAGAAATGTAACACCCCAAAAATTTAATCATGTTTTTATTAAGTAAAATTTGGCCAGAAATAAAACTTTGAATTATATGATGTCATTTATGGTTTCAGAATCTTCTCTGCTTTCTATTTTCCAAAATTCTTCCCTTCATAGAAAAAAACAATTATTTGGAGATATTGTGGGCCTTGGTAGTTTTCTTAAGGTACTTCAATTATATTTCTATAGCAGTAGGAATTATTTTCATAATAAAATTTTGCCCTAGGTAATTCTTTTAAAGGCATTTTCAATTCTTGAAATGCCTCTGTTGCACTACAACCATTTTAAATAATTCTCCTAAAATTCCACAAAAATTCTCGTCCAGATGCTTATATATCACTTTGGTGCAAAAACCTAACTTAGTCTTTTGAAAATTTTGAGCAAACCATCCCCTTTTCATTTCTGGTCCAGATTCAGTTTTGAACTACAACCCCAATTTTCCTTTCTCCAAAAATTCTGAAACTTTGCCATATTATAGTTCTTCCTAAGAAACCCTTAAGTCCAGAAGATCAGCTCCAATTACCTCTTCTTACTTCACCAAATATCTCCCTGTAATTTGGGTCCAGAACTGAAATTGTTCCCAACTTGCACTAACAAGTTTCCCTTTTTGTCAAACAAATTCCACCACCATCTCTATCATCCAGTGAGACATCATCCAGTCAAATTGCACATCCAACAAAGCCTTCTAGATGGCCCTAACATTCTGTCAAGCACCTTGTGTGCATGACTGAAAATTTGCCTCTTCCTAAACTTCAAATGCCACTTGCTCTCCTTGTCCATCCAGCATGTCCATCATCTCTACCAGACCAAGATTAGCTACCCTACCAAAACCCAACTCCTTTAGATCACTCTAGACCATGCTGGCATTTGGTCGAGCAGGTGGTGCGCGTGTCCAGAGCGCATCCAGAGCGCAGCTATTACAGCCGCTGGCATCAAGCTGCTGCCGTGCTCCTGCTGCCTCCCTCGCTCGTCCTAATCCCTTCCCTGGATCACCGCGTCACCACTGAGCCTCACCGACACCCTCACTTGGCCGCTTGCGCTGGCCACCACCGTCCAACGCCACCGCCATCACCGCCGTCTCGGACACGCCACCGCCTGAGACGCGGGGCTTGTCTCCGAGCCAGCCAGCGCGCCCCTCCATCACTGCAAGCTGCCACCGTCCTCACTGAACCCCGCCGTCCACGAACGGCCTCGCCACCGTCCTCGCTTGCCATTAATGGTCGCCACTGCAATCCACTCGGGGACAACACCGTCCAGGCTACCTGGCACTTTCCCGAGCCAGCCAGCTCACTGGAGCACAGCTGCGTCCAAACCGACCATTCCGTCGACCCCAAACGACCTCGCTACCAGCCACGCCTTGCAATGGCGCCGCTGGCGTGGCCCTCTCTGCAAGCCTCGGTACCAACCTTGCCGCACTATAAAACCCCCGTCCGTGCTCACCCTACTCCACGGCAACCCTCCAAACCTCTCTGGAAGCCACCACAAGTAACAGGGCGACCGGAAGTGGCCGTCTTCCACGCCTCCTATGGCCACGGCCATCACCACCTCGTGGACGAATCCGGCGTCGTCAAAGCTCCTCTGTCCAAATTCTCTTCACCACTATCTTCCATGGGAACCCACTGATCCGTTCCACACCTCAATTCCGTTCGAGATAGGTTGTGGGCAAAAGCCCTCTTTCACCCGTAGCTTCCCTCCGCCATGGTGGATGCCTCGCTCATCCTCGAGCTCCCTGGCGAGCGTGCGTGGCATGTACAGAAGCGTCATGCTCCCCTGAGCATTCCGGTGGCCGTAGCACCTCGAACGGTGAGGTGTGCCGCCGGGAATCATCGCCGGAGTCCTCCTCTGTCCCTGTCTAGACGCGCGCGGGAGATGGGAGACGAACCCGACAAGTGGGACCCGCCCGTCAGCCACTCAAGCCGTGGACCCCGCCATTTAAGTGGAGACGGCTTCCCGGGAATTCGTATTCGCGCGGGGAAGGTGTATTCCCATAAGTGCGCCTTCGACGTCGGCAGCCTCCCGCGCAGCCGATCGGCTGAGCTCGGCCCAATACCACCTCACGTCTAATTAGCGCTCAATGCGTGTTTCTGCCTTACTCTTTTCCTTTTCCAGCAAGTTTCAAATAATTCCACAGTGGTCATTTCTACACCAAATTTCATGATTCAAATTTATACATACTCCTAAAATCATGTTCTATTAATCTAGATAGGGTGAACATTTTTCCTAAGCTTAGTTTTTGTTGGATCTATTAAATAGTCCATTTAGTCATTTATTTTAGTTTAGAAACTCTCTAGGAAAATCATATGGACTCCAAATAATTTGATTCTTTCTTTGTTATTCCTTATTTTTCCTCTAGTTTATTTTAGTATTTATTTTAAAAATTTCCAAACAACTTTTTAGTACTGTTTTTACTTTATGTGGTGATTTCAATATTTTTGAAAATAGGAAATGGAGGGAAGATATATTTTTTCAAACTTTTGGAGTGCACCCAACACCCCCGCATGCTCAAGGCAAGCATCTTGAACACTTGATATGGTGATTGCATGTTTAAATGTTTGCGAGAATAATTGAATTATGCATATGTTGAATTCAAATAAAATTTGCATGCATGTAGTGTTGGCATGTATCCTCGTACCATGCATCGTGTGCTTGTCATGACTAACTTGCAGGAGCAGGTATAAGAGAAATACTGTTATCGATAGAAGGGTGATCACGTCGGAGCGTGATCATGCATTGTTGGTTATGCATGTTGGATCATGCAAGGGTTGTGGCCCTGTCTTGATACTACTGTCGAAAGAATATTTTATTGTGCTGACCACAGCAAGAAATACTTAAGCCTCCTGAGTCGACCATAGATCGAGTCTTGTTCCGGTAACCCCCATACTTGATTCGTGCTGCCACTTGTCCCTGCCACAGGTAGGGTATGTTTCAGTAAGTTGTTAACCCCTTTCCGTGTACACACCACATAGAGGGCCACGATGAGGGTTTCCACAATCATGGACTAATTCCTGTCATCGTGTCAGGGGGCATGGGTGTTTCTGGTTGTAGCCGAGAGGGGGGCACCCCTTGTAATCCGCGCATATGAATAGTGATCCCATGCTATTCGAGATTGTTGTCTCCCTGACTTAGAGTTTTTCTTGAACGATGCTTTGGGTGATACCTGGCATCCGGAAAGTTAATCTGGTGTGTGCTGGTTAGGTGTGTTTTCAACCCAAAGACCGTAATGGGAATTAGCCAGCGTCTCGATGCGGGCTAAAGAAATCCTTTACTTGTGGGTAAAGAGTACACCCTCTGCAGAGTTATACCTATTCGAATAGCCGTGTCCGCGGTTAAGGACTACAGTCTGGGTTGGTCAAGTGTCGGTCTTAGTGTCGGTCTTTGGAGGAAATAATTAAAATTGAGCATGACTATTATTGCAGGATAATTATTACCACTACAGATGCTGTCAAGAATATTTTTATCATGATTACTATTGTTGTGAATATTATTGCTGCTTGAAAATTATTATGGACTAACCCGTTTCTCTTATTTTTATTTTCGAAGTGTCTCAGGGGCTGGCTATACTACCCCGGGCATTCAATTTTATTTTGAAGACCTTACGAGGCGTCTCTCGAGTTCTCGGGCGGTCCTGTCTCGCCCGACTCTCTTGTAGATACCCATTTGGCATTTCTTTTCAAGACCGACCGTGGAGTCACTTTTGACACCCGACTGGCATTTCTTTTCAAGACCTCTCGTGGCGTTGCTTGTGTTCTCGGATGGTCCTGTCTCGTCCGATTTCTCTTTTAGACACCCGTTTGGCATTTCTCTTCAAGACCTACCGTGGTGTTACTTTAGACATCCGACCGGCATTTCTTTTATATTTCCTTTGGATTCTAGGATGGTCTTGTCTCGTCCGATTTTCCATTAACTTTCCTTGTTTGTCACTAACACTTTACTTCTGCACATGCTAATAATTTATCATGCCATGATTTAATTTCTGTCAGCATGCATATAATATAGTTCAGCATGAGCATTTCACATAATCTTTCATGAGCATATGCATTCGGTATATCTTTTGTTCATAATGTTTGCGAGTACATTCAAACGTACTCACTGGCTTGTCCCTGGCTATTTACTTGGCCAGGTCAGGGTTTCAACAAGAAGTATTATCACGACGTCCGTGCGGAGCCTAGGATAGCAGCCACGCGAGATAGGAGTTATCCAGGTCAGCTGTTCCTGTGGGAACGGAGCCCCACCGAAGATGGAGATCCGCTACCCGCTTCCGTCATCCACTGTTAGAAATCAGAGTTGTATCATTGGATCTTTATGGTCTTGTATCCAATTCTTGTAATTGATTGGTAATCTGTAACAAGGACATGTCCACCAGTAACAGCAATCCTGGGGCTGGTGGTGACATGAGGGGTTAATTTCTGGGATATTGCGTCCCCGAAATCCGGCTCCGACAGCCTTGGTATCAGAGCCAGGCTGACCATTGGCTAATCCTATCTTAGCCTGGTCGCTATCCCTAGGTTTCCACACCTTTTCCCTATCCGTAGTCAAGCCCATCTCACCCGATAAGCCAACACAGTGGCCAGCCGACATCTTTTGACAGTCGGTGCCCAACCTACCAGCCTGCCCATAGGCCGTGTACCTGTGGCTGACACCTGAGTTGTCTCATCCACAAGCGTGTGATGGAAGACTCTATTGGCTTATAAAGGAAGCCTTGCACATAATAGCCACACCCGCTCTTCTACATGCACTAGGTGCAGAAACCACACACGCACACACACTTAACATCTAATTAACCGCCTCGCACACCGGATCACTCTCACCACACCATGGTTTTTTTCGAAAGAACAACTCGTGGGTTTTTATTTCTACAGAGCCACTGCAGAGCACACTAACACTCACTCATAACCACCACTAATGCCTAATCCTCATGATCACCGCCGCCTCGGAGAGCCACCACTCGAGATGCGGCATCACGGTGATCGTCGAGGATCATCGCACACAGTAGCAGCGAGGAGCCAACCAACGCTGCCAGCAGACTGACCAGAAGGATCGTGATCAGCTCCGAACCCATGTCCTCCATTGATGCCTCGTCTCGAGCTCCTGCAGCTAGAGGGAGAAGAAGAGGAAGAAGTGAGGCGAGGTGCGAGGTAGGAGGAAGAAGAAAACCATGGTCGTTTTATAGCTCGAGTTCGGTGCACGGTGAGCAAAGTCCACCAGCGTCGCTCGTCGCTCGATCGCCGGTGTTCGGAGGCGAATCCGCGAGCAGTGCCGACAGGGTGCTGGCCCGCGAGATGAGTGCACGCTGCACCAGCAGCAAGCACGCCGCGCACTACCGCAGCATGGCCCTAGATGCCCTATGCGCTAGACTCCACGGATGGAGTAAGTGCGAGAGAGCACGCAAGAGAGAAGAGAGGAGAGCCGGAGGAAGAAGAAGAGACTGACAAGTGGGCCCTGGGTCCACCTGTCAGCCGGAGAGAGCACTGTGCACTGGAGTACGGCGAGCGAACTTTGGAATTTATACTTTTTCCAAATTTGTCATACCAGTAACAGTAGAACCACAGCACCAGTACCCCACTGTAGTTGCACTAGTTATCAGTAGTCCCACATCAACTGTGCATAATTAGGTTATTCAGTTAATTCAGAAAAATCTCCTCGAAAGGTGGGTTTAATTTTAATGACCACCTTAACAAATCTCGAGGACGAGATTTTCTTAAGGGGGGTAGAGTTTCATTTGTGCCCCTTGAGTTCATTTGCTTTTGGTTTAATATAGTTTTAATCATGTTTTTATTAAGTAAAATTTGGCCAGAAATAAAATTTTGAATTATATGATGTCATTTACGGTTTCAGAATCTTCTCTGCTTTCTATTTTCCAAAATTCTTCCCTCCATAGAAAAAAACAATTATTTGGAGATATTGTGGGCCTTTGTAGTTTTCTTAAGGAACCTCAATTATATTTCTATAACAGTAGGAATTATTTTCATAATAAAATTTTGCCCTAGGTAATTCTTTTAAAGGCATTTTCAATTCTTGAAATGCATCTGTTGCACTACAACCATTTTAAATAATTCTCCTAAAATTCCACAAAAATTATGAGGGGTCATGCGATGCTTATATATCACTTTGGTGCAAAAACCTAACTTAGTCTTTTGAAAATTTTGAGCAAACCATCCCCTTTTCATTTCTGGTCCAGATTCAGTTTTGAACTACAACCCCAATTTTCCTTTCTCCAAAAATTCTGAAACTTTGCCATATTATAGTTCTTCCTAAGAAACCCTTAAGTCCAGAAGATCAGCTCCAATTACCTCCTCTTACTTCACCAAATATCTCCCTGTAATTTGGGACCAGAACTGAAATTCTTCCCAACTTGCACTAACAAGTTTCCCTTTTTGTCAAACAAATTCCACCACCATCTCTATCATCCAGTGAGACATCATCCAGTCAAATTGCACATCCAACAAAGCCTTCTAGATGGCCCTAACATTCTGCCTAGCACCTTGTGTGCATGACAGAAAATTTGCCTCTTCCTAAACTTCAAATGCCACTTGCTCTCCTTGTCCATTCAGCATGTCCATCATCTCTACCAGACCAAGATTAGCTACCCTGCCAAAACCCAACTCCTTTAGATCACTCTAGACCACGCTGGCATTTGGTCGAGCAGGTGGTGCACGTGTCCAGAGCGCATCCAGAGCGCAGTTATTGCAGCCGCTGGCATCAAGCTGCTGCCGTGCTCCTGCTGCCTCCCTCGCTCGTCCTAATCCCATCCCTGGATCACCGCGTCACCACTGAGCCTTGCCGACACCCTCACTTGGCCGCTTGCACCGGCCACCACCGTCCAACGCCACCGCCATCACCGCCGTCTCGGACATGCCACCGCCTGAGACGCGTGGCTTGTCTCCGAGCCAGCCAGCGCGCCCCTCCATCACAGCAAGCCGCCACCGTCCTCACCGAACCCCGCCGTCCACCAACAGCCTCGCCACCGTCCTCGCTTGCCATTAATGGCCGCCACCGCAATCCACTCGGGGACGACCCCGTCCAGGCTACCTGGCACTTCCCCGAGCCAGCCAGCTCACTGGAGCACAGCTGCGTCCAAACCGACCACTCCACCGACCCACAACGACCTCGCTACCAGCCACGCCTTGCCATCAATGGCGCTGCTGGTGTGGCCCTCTCTGCAAGCCTCGGTACCGACCTTGCCGCACTATAAAAGCCACGTCCGAGCTCACCCTACTCCACGGCAACCCTCCAAACCTCTCTGGAAGCCACCACAAGCAACAGGGCGACCGGAAGTGGCCGTCTTCCATGCCTCTGATGGCCACGGCCATCACCACCTCGTGGACGAATCCGGCGTCGTCAGAGCTCCTCTGTCCAAATTCTCTTCACCACTATCTTCCATGAGAACCCACTGATCCGTTCCACACCTCAATTCCGTTCGAGATAGGTCATGGGCAAAAGCCCTCTTTCAGCCGTAGCTTCCCTCCGCCATGGTGGATGCCTCGCTCATCCTCGAGCTCCCAGGCGAGTGTGCGTGGCATGTACAGAAGCGCCATGCTCCGCTGAGCATTCCGGTGGCCGTAGCACCTCGAACGGTGAGGTGTGCCACCGGGAATCACCGCCGGAGTCCTCCTCTGTCCCTGTCCAGACGCGCGAGGGAGATGGGAGACGAACCCGACAAGTGGGACCCGCCCGTCAGCCACTCAAGCCGCGGACCCCGCCATTTAAGTGGAGACGGCTTCCCGTGAATCCTTCTTCGCGCGGGGAAGGTGTATTCCCATAAGTGCGCCTTCGACGTCGGTAGCCTCCCGCGCAGCTGATCGGCTGGGCTCGGCCCAATAGCACCACATGGCTAAGTAGCGCTCAGGGCGCGTTTCTGCCTTACTCTTTTCCTTTTCCAGCAAGTTTCAAATAATTCCACAGTGGTCATTTCTACACCAAATTTCATGATTCAAATTTCTACAGACTCCTAAAATCATGTTCTATTAATGTAGATAGGGTGAACATTTTTCCTACGCTTAGTTTTTGTTGGATCTATTAAATAGTCCATTTAGTCATTTATTTCAGTTTAGAAACTCTCTAGGAAATTCATTTGGACTCCAAATAATTTGATTCTTTTGCTGTTATTCCTTATTTTTCCTCTAGTTTATTTTAGTATTTATTTTAAAATTTTCCAAAAAACTTTTTAGTACTGTTTTTACTTTATGTGGTGATTTCAATATTTTTGAAAATAGGAAAAGGAGGGAAGACATATTTTTTCAAACTTTTGGAGTGCACCCAACACCCCCGCATGCTCAAGGCAAGCATCTTGAACTCTTGATATGGTGATTGCATGTTTAAATGTTTGCGAGAATAATTGAATTATGCATATGTTGAATTCAAATAAAATTTGCATGCATGTAGTGTTGGCATGTATCCTCGTACCATGCATCGTGTGCTTGTCATGACTAACTTGCAGGAGTAGGTATAAGAGAAATACTGTTATCGACAGAAGGGTGATCACGTCGGAGCGTGATCATGCCTTGTTGGTTATGCATGTTGGAGCATGCAAGGGTTGTGGCCCTGTCTTGATGCTACTGTCGAAAGAATATTTTATTGTGCTGACCACAGCAGGAAATACTTAAGCCTCCTGAGTCGACCATAGATCGAGTCTTGTTCCGGTAACCCCCATACTTGATTCGTGCTGCCACTTGTCCCTGCCACAGGTAGGGTATGGTTCAATAAGTTGTTAACCCCTTTCCGTGTACACACGACATAGAGGGCCACGATGAGGGTTTCCACGATCATGGACTAATTCCTGTCATCGGGTCAGGGGGCATGGGTGTTTCCGGTTGTAGCCGAGAGGGGGGCACCCCTTGTAATCCATGCGTATGAATAGTGATCCCATGCTATTCGAGATTGTAGTCTCCCCGACTTAGAGTTTTTCTTGAACGATGCTTTGGGTGATTCCTGGCATCCGAAAAGTTAATCTGGTGTGTGCTGGTTAGGTGTGTTTTCAACCCAAAGACCGTAATGGGAATTAGCCAGCGTCTCGATGCGGGCTACAAAAATCCTTTACTTGTGGGTAAAGAGTACACCCTCTGCAGAGTTATACCTATTCGAATAGCCGTGTCCGCGGTTAAGGACTACAGTCTGGGTTGGTCAAGTGTCTGTCTTAGTGTCGGTCTTTGGAGGAAATAATTAAAATTGAGCATGACTATTATTGCAGGATAATTATTACCACTACAGATGCTGTCATGAATATTTTATCATGATTACTATTGTTGTGAATATTATTGCTGCATGAAAATTATTATGGACTAACCCATTTCTCTTATTTTTATTTTCGGAGTGTCTCAGGGGCTGGCTAGACTACCCCGGGCATTCAATTTTATTTTCAAGACCTTACGAGGCGTCTCTCGAGTTCTCGGGCGGTCCTGTCTCGCCCGACTCTCTTGTAGATACCCGTTTGGCATTTCTTTTCAAGACCGACCGTGGCGTCACTTTTGACACCCAACTGGCATTTCTTTTCAAGACCTCTCGTGGCGTTGCTTGAGTTCTCGGATGGTCCTGTCTCATCTGATTTCTATTTTAGACACCCGTTTGGCATTTCTCTTCAAGACCTACCATGGTGTCACTTTAGACATCCGACCGGCATTTCTTTTATATTTCCTTTGGATTCTCGGATGGTCTTGTCTCGTCCGATTTTCCATTAACTTTCCTTGTTTGTCACTAACACTTTACTTCTGCACATGCTAATAATTTATCATGCCATGATTTAATTTCTGTCAGCATGCATATAATATAGTTCAGCATGAGCATTTTCACATAATCTATCATGAGCATATGCATTCGGTATATCTTTTGTTCATAATGTTTGCGAGTACATTCAAACGTACTCACTGGCTTGTCCCTGGCTATTTACTTGGCCAGGTCAGGGTTTCAACAAGAAGTATTATCACGACGTCCATGCGGAGCCTAGGATAGCAGCCACGCGAGATAAGAGTTATCCAGGTCAGCTGTTCCTGTGGGAACGAAGCCCCACCGGAGATGGAGATCCGCTACCCGCTTCCGTCATCCACTGTTTGAAATCATAGTTGTATCATTGGACCTTTATGGTCCTGTATCCAATTCTTGTAATTGTTTGGTAATCTGTAACTAGGACGTGTCCACCAGTAACAGTAATCCTGGGGCTGGTGGTGACACGAGGGGTTAATTTCTGGGACATTGTGTCCTTGAAATCCGGCCCCGACAAGAAATTAAACTCATGAGACACACCGCCAAAGTTAACACTAACAATTTCCTTAGCACAATCAATTTGAGCATTGACAGTATTCAAGAAAGGTCTACCAAATATTATTGGACAAAAGTCATCTTGTGGTGATCCAAGAACAAGAAAATCAGTAGGGTATTTTATCTTAACGCACAAGACTTCAACATCTCTGACAATACCAAGTGGTGCAATAGTATTTCTGTCTGCCAGCTTAATGGTGACATAAATATCCTCAATTTCAGCAGGTGCAATATCATTCATGACTTCTAGATATAAAGTAAAAGGAATAGCACTCACACTAGCACCCAAATCACATAAACCATGATAACAATGATCTCCAATTTTAACAGAAATAACAGGCATGCCAACAATAGGTCTATTCTTGTACTTAGAATCAGGACTAGCAATTCTAGATGCATCATCACAGAAAGAAATAACATGCCCATCTAAATCATCAACCAAAAGATCTTTAACTATAGAAATACTAGGTTCAACCTGAATCTGCTCAGAGGGTGTGGGTGTTCTAACATGACTTTTCCTAACCACAGAAGAAACCTTAGAGTGTTCCTTAATCCTAACAGGAAAAGGTGGTTTCTCAAAATAAGAAGTAGGAACAACAGGATCAACATTGTAAACAATAGTTTTCTCTTCCTTAACCGCTAAGGGTTCTTCCTTTAATTCTATAGGAGGATGGTATTTAAACCACTTCTCCTTAGGAAGATCAACATGTGTAGCAAAAGATTCACAAAAAGAAGCTACTATCTCAGAGTCAAGCCCATACTTAGTGCTAAACTTATGAAAGGCATTTGATTCCATAAAAGATTTAACACAATCAAACTCAAGATTTATACCTGACTCGTTACCTTTGTCGATTTCCCAATCATCATGGTTGCGTTTAATTTTCTCCAGAAGATCCCATCTAAAATCAATAGTTTTCTTCATAAAAGAGCCAGTCGAAGAAGAATCAAGCATGGTTTGATCATTATGAGAAAGCCGAGCATAAAAGTTTTGAAGAATTATTTCTCTTGAGAGCTCATGATTGGGGCATGTATGCAACATATACTTAAGCCTCCCCCAAGCTTGAGCGATACTTTCTCCTTCATGAGGCCAAAAATTATATATATAATTCCGATCATGATGAACCAAATGCATAGGATAAAACTTCTGGTGGAATTCCAATTTCAACCGGTTCCAATCCCACGTGTCAGTATCATCACATAGCCTGTACCATGCCAATGCCTTTCCCTCCAAAGATAAAGGGAATACTTTCTTCTTAGTTCTATCTCCAGATAAACCTGCAAGCTTAAACAATCCACAAATTTCATCCACATAGATCAAGTGCATATCAAGATGTTTAGTTCCATCTCCTGCATAAGGATTAGCTAGCAGTTTTTTAACCATACCAAAAGGAATTTCATAAGCAACATTTTCAGTAGACTCAATAGGTGGTGGAGAGGCAACTCTTGTTGTTTCCGGTCGAGGTGAAGATACCCCGAACAAACCTCTCAAAGGATTAGTTTCCATAGTGACAAGTAGCAGTAAATTTCAGCACGTAATATAAATTTTTCCTTACCAATTTCCACTTACCAAAAGCGCTTCACTCCCCGGCAACGGCGCCAGAAAAGAGTCTTGATGACCCACAAGTATAGGGGATCAATCGTAGTCCTTTCGATAACTAAGAGTGTCGAACCCAACGAGGAGCAGAAGGAAATGACAAGCGGTTTTTGGTAAGGTAATTTCTGCAAAACCGAAATAAGCGGTAACAGGTAGTTTGATAGCAAGATAATTTGTAACAAGTAACAAGTAACAAGTGTAAATAAAGTGCAGCAAGATAGCCCAATCCTTTTTAGTGCAAAGGACAGGTCGGAACAAGTACTTATAATGTGGCAAACGTTCTTGAGGACACACGGGAATTTCATCTAGTCACTTTCACCATGTTTGTTTGATTTGCGTTCGCTACTTTGATGATTTAATATGTGGGTGGACCGGTGCTTGGGTGCTGTTCTTACTTGAACAAGCCTCCCACTTATGATTACCCCCTCTCGCAAGCATCCGCAGCTACGAAAGAAGAATTAAGACAAAGTCTAACCATTGCAATAAACGTGTGGATCCATATCAGGCCCTTATGGAATAGCGCATAAACTGGGGTTTAAGCTTCTGTCACTCTAGTAACCCATCATCTACTTACTACTCCACAATGCATTACCTTAGGCCCATAAATGGTGAAGTGTCATGTAGTCGACGTTCACATGACACCACTAAGAGAATCACAACATACATATCATCAAAATATCGAACGAATACCAAATTCACATGATTACTTATGACAAGACTTCTCCCATGTCCTCAAGAACAAAAGTAACTACTCACACATCATCATCATGTTCAAGATCAGAGGGGTATTGAATGACATAAAAGATCTAAACATTTAGTAATTCGCCAAGTAAACCAACTAGCATCAACTACGATAAGTAATCAACACTACTAGCAACACACAAGTACCAATCTGAGGTTTTGATACAAAGATTGAATACAAGAGATGAACTAAGGTTTGAGAAGAGATGGTGATGTGGTGGATGATGATGAAGATTGGTCCTCCCACGATGAGAGGGTTGTTGGCGATGACGAAGGCTTCGATTTCCCCCTCCCGGAGGGAAGTGTCCCCGGAGGAATCTACCCGCCGGAGAGCAAAAGTGCTCCTGCTCTAGTTCCGCCTCGTGGCGGCGGCGCCTCGTCCTGAAAGTCTCCCCATAAAAGTTTTAGGGTAAAATGACTTATATACCAGTAGGAGGGAGCCAGAAGTGGGCCAGGGGCCCCACATGGCACCTGGGCGCGCCCCAGGGGCACCTGGTGGCTCTCCACTGGTAACTCTTCAGCCCAGTATTTTTTATATTTTCCAAAATAAATCTCCGTTGAATTTCATCCCATTTGGATATGTGCAGAATAGGTATCTCTGCTGTAGCTTTTTCAGGCCCTGAATTCCAGCTGCCGGCATTCCCTCTCTTTCTGTAAACCTTGTATATTAAGAGAGAAAAGGCATTAGAAATACTCCATGAAGTGTTATATTGATCAAAAACTTAATAAATAACAGTAGGAAAACATGATGCAAAATGGACGTATCAGATAGACAAGGTTGCTTCTTCGTGGACCCTTTGTGGGTGGATCCGTCCGTGGACTCGCGCAGCCGTTACACTTCGTGGGTTGAAGTCTCCATCAACGTGGACGTACGATAGCACCACCTATCGGAACCATGCCAAAAATCTTCGTGTCTCCATTGCGTTTACCTTCTACAAACCCTTCCCCTTTACCTTCATGTGCAATGTTCTATTTTCCGCTGCTATACTCTTTGAATTGCATGCGTAGGTTGATTGCTTGACTTGCTATAATTGCTAAAATTTGCCAAAACTAAAATTGGGAAAATGATAGATTTTTAATTGGTCAAGTAGTCTAATCACCCCCCCTCTAGACATACTTTCGATCCTACAGAAAGAAACTCTGCGTCATACAACATTCTCCGATCAAAAGTTTAACGTGTTTAGTTCGTTAGACGCATACCTCAGGGCTGCCCGGACTGGCTTTGAAGGAGTGGCCAATCTTCTGTCATCTAATATGCAGGTAAGAGATTTGGTTTTAAAACCGCACATAAGTCCTAACCCAGTAGCCCCAGAGCCTTAAATTGGGCGGGACGACCAAGTTAAGGATCATTTGTCAATAAGGTGCACTGTTGTTATTGCGCAGGGCTTGAAGGACCGAAACAAGACACTGTCCGAGGACCTCGAGGTGAGCCGAACACAGCTGGCTGCTACAAATGCCGAACTAGAGGGGGTAAAACAGTTCACCAGGGAAGCGCATGGTGAGCAAGATTCCTCATTATGTAATAACTTTTTAGCGATCTGCGTCTAACGCGAGATGTTCCATGTAGCAGCGGAGTCCATAGGGCAGCTGCAGAAAGATCTGGACGCAGCCAAGGAATCCCAGAGATACGCCGAGTCGCAGGAGGCGGCTGGCTGCCGAGTGCTAGCCCTAAGTCTTGAGGACAAGAACAAACTTGAGGCTGAACGGCAGTGACAAGCTGAAGAAATCCAGAGCTTAAAGGCTCAATTAAATGATGCCCTAGGGGAGAACCGGATATTGAAGGGTGGCATTTTCAGTAAGTTGAATCGCAATTTACTCTTACAAGAAATATGTGTTCTCTGCGAGTATAAAAGTTGTGTCGTGTCCCTTTGTAGGTCTCCTCACCGGGTGTCCAGAAGAAGATGTCTCCTCATATGGGGGAAATTTATTGAAGGAGCTATCCATGGTGCACGAGCGAGCTCGGAAAGCCATGCGGAGCATGGTCAAGGCTTTATGGCCAACCGAAACGCCTCCAGAAGGCATGGCCGAGCTGGCTGGTCTATTCAAAGGGGCTCAATGATGCTTTGAATTATGGAAGACATCAGCTTGCCGAGAAGGAGCACGGGAGGCGTGAGCTATGGTGAAGACCCGTTATACCAAACTCGGGCCTGTACATATGGCTAGAGTTGGACAAGTGGGCCCGGATGGGCAAGAGATACCCCTTCACTTGGTATACGACCAAGTGTTGCCGGTTGCGCGATACTCCCAAGAGGACTATGCCCTAGATAGCCTCATAGATAATTTAGACAAGGAATAGGTGTTTGATTCTATGTATCCATGTACTTTACATCAAACTACCTCCGTCCAAGCTATGAATGGTGTCTTAACCGACCATCGGCTTCCGCCTCCGCAACCAGTGGTTGGGGAGTGTTCCGTACTATGTGACCTGAGGTAGTCAGGAAATCACTTTTCGGGTAACCAGGCAATCCGGCCATGTGGTACGAATAGACAAAAAACGTGCGCGGGGAGTTATGTTATTTTACTATTTAACGTAAGAAACATCTTCCAGACAAAATAGTTCCTCGATGGCTTCCTTTCTTCGGGCTTTCATGTTGACCATGGGCGTAAGGGCCGGATACTTGTAGTATGCGGTTTTTTTTTGGGGGGGAGAACCCATTGTATAGGTACCGAAGTATTACTAATTCCCTCGTTGCCGACCAGTTATTTTCTTAAGAACGCTAGCTTTCGGCTTCACCCGTCTGAGGTATGTACCCGGCTGACCCGGTCGTAGCAATCGCACAGGTGCTCCCTTTACACCCTAGCCAAACAATCGGGAACGTAGGGCGTAAACACAGGAGCAAGGCAACCCAGCTTGGCAAAAACTTAAGTCAAAATGGTGCATATAGTGGCGTAAAAACGAGTTAAGAACAGTACACTTTATAATATAGTGGGGCAATACAACAACTGGCTTCGTAAAAGAAGTCCCCGGGTGGATCCGGGTATTACATTCGAAGATGTATACCTAAAGGAGCTCTAACATTGTTCGGTTGATCCGAACATGACCTGGGGTATGCTTGCCAATACTACGTGTGCCGAAAGAGAAAGACAAAAAGAAAATAAGGGGACAAGGAAGAAAACCATGCGGAGAGGCGACGCTGGACTATCCGTAGAATCATCGAAGCCAACCTGCGTTCCATGGGTTTGGTTCGAGGCGATTGTCTGCTGCATCGCGAAGATGATATGCTCCTCCTGCAAGTACTTCATCGATTATGAAGGGACCTTCCCACTTGGATTTGTGCTTGTTCTTTTGCTTCTCGGGGAGGCACAGGACAAGGTCACCTGTATTGTATGTCTTAGCCCGAACTTCCCTGCTTTGGTAGCGTCGAGCCTGCTGCTGGTAAAACGCAGAACGGGATCTGATCGTGCCCGTCCTTTAAGGGATTTGATCAATGATTTTGGCTAACCCACTCGCGCATAACGTCAAGATTTTATCGGGAAGAGGCGAGGTCTACAGCACAGTGAAAGGACCCTTGGTATGTTGGCAGCTTATACGAGGGGAAAGGCCATCTCTTTTCTTTTCATGCTTCCATCTCCTCGCCATTACTGCCCAAAACCTCAGAGCTCCAGTGCCCTAAGCCTTCTTTCCGTGCACCCTTTTCCAACACCTGTGGCTCGCCATGGCTGGATCCGGCGCCAAGGGCAAGTGGGAGGCCTCATCCGTCACCAACAATGACATCGAGGACCTCAAGCGCGCCGGCTACGTTTCCGTCGACATCGCACACAGGCCACCGGAGAAGGACCAAATCATCACTATAAAAAAAGACACATCCGTGACATTATGGGCCGAACGAATTTTTTTTTGTCATGCTTATGACACCTCTATGATGATAATTGTGACAAAAACACGTATCATCATAGATGTGGTGGGCTCCTACTTCTATGACAAAAAATCGTGACAGAAAATGGGCTTTTCGTCCTGGGCGGGCCGGGGACGCACCTGCATGACATTCTTTGGGCCGTCCATGACATAAAAAATCATGGTAGAAGTGAGGCCGAGGAAATTTTCGCGGAGTTCCCGGTTACGGCGGGTGGTCGAGGCCGAGCGATGCAGTGTGGTTTGCGCGTTTCTCTATCGTACGCACGCGTGGTGCGAGGCGCCGTGTTTGCTATAACTGAACCCGAGCGAGGCGTTCGCTTACTGAACCCGAGCGTACTACGTACTGAAGCCGATCGATCCCTTCGCTGATAACTGAACCCGAGCGATTCCTTCGCAGCTGGTGCTGCTAACTGAACCCGAGCGATCGAACGCTGCTGCTACTTATACTGAAGCCGATCGAGCCCCCATGCGAGACGTAGCCACTCGGTGTGTTGGGTTGCCTCTGGATGAACAGTGCCCGTTGCTGTCGCGCGTGCGATACGTAGAACGAGTCGAGACGTGGTGATGAGTCCAGCCGGTTGGATGAACAGTTCCCGGTGGGGGTTGGATGAACAGGACCCCGGGCGTGTGTAGGCGGTTGCCGCTGGATGAACAGGACCCTGTGGTAGTAGGCGGTTGCCGCTGGATGAACAGGACCCCGAGGAGGCCGCCACACACCCCAGCCGGTTGGGGTGGATGAACAGGACCCCGTGGAGGCTGGATGAACAGTAGCCGGTGGAGGCTGGATGAACAGTAGCCCCGAGGATGAACAGTGTTTGGTGGAGGCTGGAGGAAGTCGACGGTGGATGAACAGTAGCAGGTGGAGGCTGGAGGAAGTCGACGGTGGATGAACAGTAGCATGTGGAGGCTGGAGGAAGTCGACGGTGGATGAACAGTAGCCCGTGGAGTCCTGTTTTGCGGTACGCCACACCCCTCCCGATGAACAGGACCCCGTTTCGACAGTAGGCGCTCAAAGAGAAGTCCGTTTCCTCCGTTTTGCGGTACGCCAGACCCCTCCCGATCAACAGGATCCCGTTTCGACCATAGGAGCTCGAACAGAAGTCCCTTTCCTCCGTTTTGCGGTACGCCAGACCCCTCCCGATGAACAGGATCCCGTTTCGACCGTAGGCGGTCGAACAGAAGGCCGTTTCCTCCGTACTGCGGTACGCCAGACCCCGTTTCGGCTGTTTCGTCCAAGCCGGTTGGCTCCCGATGAACAAGACGCATTCCGTTGCCTCCCGATGAACACGACGCAGTATCTCCGTTCCGACCCAGCCGGTTGGCTGCCGATGAACAGGACGCCGTTGCTACCGTCCGTTGCCTCTCCATGTACACGAGCCCTGGCCATCCGTATGCGCAAGTACGCGTTCGAGACCCCGCCCGTATGTACGTACGTGACCGTATTTTTTGCCTTGTGGTTGTACATACGTGTACACGGTTTAAACGGGACTGCCTGAACTGCTACGTCGGGGGCTTTACTACGACATGTGCCGCTGCTTGCTCGGCCACGGTTCATCGTTGCAGAGAGACCGATCGACCAGTATGTACGTACACGTTCGCGACCAGACAGACAACGCTACATACGCTTTGACCGGGTGGGTCCCAGCTGTCTAGGAAGATAAGGACGCACTTCCTCGCGTGCGAAGATATAGCTGGTGGGTCCCAGCTGTCAGGACGAGGGATCATTTTTTCACGCCTAATATGAAGGCACTTCCTTGCGTCCGAAGACGTAGCTGGTGGGTCCAGCTGTCAGCGTCACCACGTACAGTCGTCTTCCGATGGCTGTCATTCGTTGACCACGTTGACCACGCCGCGCCGTGAGCACCAAGGCGGTGGACGACGACGAGGCCTAGGAAGGGAACGACGCGGAGCCGGAGAAGACGCGGCAGTGGATGCCCACGCGGAGGGGAGTACGAGGGTTGACTGCTTCGGCTGCGGTGTGAGGCTGCCGTCGTCGGAGAATAACAGGAGGTGTGGGTGAGTAGAGGGATGGCATGGCCAGCGGTGGTAGCACGGCCGGCCACGGGAGGCAGGAGCACACTACTAGGAAATAGCTTATAGATAGACGCTTACTAGTAGCGCGCTATATTGACCCACGCTACTGCTAATTACTAGTAGCACGCTATATTGTCCCCTTGCTACTAGTCATATTACAGGTAGTACATGGCAAAAAAAACACGCTATTAGTAAATATCTCCCGTGGACTAACACATGTGAGACACCCCACGCTGCTACTACCACAGTACCACGATCCACTCCCACCCCACCGAACTCTCTCATGAATTCCTCAAAAAAAAAAACTCTCGCGAACCTCACCCCCACCCCTCGGTCGACCTCCTCTCCCCCACGATCTCCTCCCCGCCGCCACCACCCACGCCGGCCGGTTCCGGCGAGCTCCGGCCGCGCGCAACACACCCCCAAGCTCCCCAAGCTCCGCCCCTCCCTCCCCCTCGTCCAGATCCGTGCCTCAAGGCCTGCATCCTTGCCTGCGGCTAGGGTTTCGGGCGCCTCCCGTGTTCTTGCCGGAATCCACCACAATCGGCGATGGCGAGGCCGAAGCTTCCGGGATCCGTCACCGGCGTTGCCCAGGTAGGCCATTCCCCTCCTTCCTTGCTCGGGTCCGCCCTCTCCTCCTCACCTCACCTTCTCCTCCTATCCGTCCCTTTGCTGCAGGTCAGCATGGCGCGGAGACGGCAATGACGGCAAGAGGGCACCGACCTTGCCCTGCTTGAGGAGGAGGAGGAGGGGCGCACCTAGCCGCCGGCCCTGCTCTGCTCGAGGAGGAGGGGCGGGAGGGGTCTGCTCCTAGGGCGACCAAGAGGTCCTGCACGAGCTCAAGCATGGCCATGATGACCCACCACGGCAGGTAGCATCTCCATCTCCCTCCCCCTCTTCCACTACTCACTACTGCTGCTAAGTTGAGGCCAAATTTCAATAAATATGCATCATGAGCCTGAGTCAATTCATTTAATTTTGTCTTCAATCAACCTATCATTGTTCTTTTAGTTGCATCGTAATGGTATTCTGTAATAACTGCAGTTTGCTGAATCTCATGAGATGCTAAATTCACCAAATCCTCGAGCAAGTATATGGGAGAGAAGGATGCAGTAGCATTGCAGCTTAGTATTTTTCCAATGAAAAACCATTATATGGCTGCTTCACACCATCTTGAGTTGTATCAGGATATTTGTTAACTGCAGAAAAAGAGAAATGTTAATGTTTCCATTTAAATATATTGAGGGATGACATATGTAAGTTATTTCAGGTGGATTTTGCTTCTATTCTGGTTGTGGATAGCCTTGGTATCAATGTGAAGGTAACAACCCTCTCAAAGATTGGCTCAATTTCAGTACTTTCTACTATTGTTCATGCATAGGCATATAACTGATGAGATAAATAATAACAGTAAAAATGGAGGTGACTGGGTAGCAGAGTGTTCATTATAACAACAACCAAGAGTTGGACTGACTAAGGTTGAATCCATATTCACTGTAGATTCAGCATGGTACTGCAGTAGTGCTTGTTTAGTAATTAGTAATCTTACTCTAAGCATAATAGTGGTCAATCTGCTCACCTTTTTATATTTACCTACTTGATCACTTTAGTTTACTCCCATAAAGTCTGTTTAGCCTGGCTACTATGCATGTTGTGTCCTACTGCCTAGCGAACTATCCTTCCTATAAAATTCGAACACAATCTAGCTTGGTGCAAACTGATTCTGTAGCTTGGTGCTACTTTATGAGGCATTTGGTAGTGATAAAATATCTTGCTTTTCGTGCCAAGTTTGCTTGCACCAATTATATGTGTAACAATTAGAGGGGAACTTTTGGAACTCATACATTCTATTTCAGTTAATGTTCGAAGCAACTTTCCTGTGTGAATCTGATAATCTCACTGAAACATGTGTTTCATTGTGTATATTCAGCCTATCGAGTCAAGTTTCAGACTAATCATGTATCCCCTTGATATTCACTGGATGGAATCCCCTGTTTTACTCAGACTGAACCTTCTACAAACATTGGAAAAGCAACAGTAATAAAGATGGACAGAAATTCCAAAAATAAGGTTAGTTCCTTTTTGTTCCGTATCATTCTCTTTACCGTTCCTTTTGGTACTATACTCCAAAAAAGTGGCAATCAAAAATATTTAGGTCTACTGAAAAGTAATTCTGGAGCTCGCAGAGTCCTCATTTTTCAGATTTGCAGTAGAATTCGCTTTTGGTTTACATGATATTGGCTGTATCTCCCTGACAACTCCTGCTCTTCGGTTGGTGCAGGTGTTTTTGTATGGATGTAGCTGGTTGCATTGAAGCTAAACAATAAATAATGCTATCACTTATTACCTTCGTCTATTTTCCTTCATGTTCTGGTTCTAAGGTACCAGGACAGACCCAGAGTTATTTGTAAAAAAGTGCTTTCCAATGTACCAATATTTTGTATCCTTTCTAATGCTTAAAAAAAGAGGCGAATGATTCTTTTAGAATATGTAATATCCGACATGTGTAACACATCTTAAGAGACTACTAAGTTATCCTGTGTAATTGGCATGCCTACTTTTGTAGTAATAAATATATCATGTGCTGCTCCATACAGGTGATACATTGCATTTACCATAGTATTTGATTACATATGATAACATAAAATCTGTTTTTTCCTTAGCGGTTCGGCACACTTAGTGCATAGAAACAGAGTACAGGGAAATTGATTAGATGCATTAGTTAAGAACACTGATTTTTTTGGAAAGCTTCATCATGACATCGATCTTGGTTTCGCCTTACTGCCACTCAGAGGTTGGATGGAGCATCGAGGATTTCAGGCTTGGGGTGGCCACGTGTTGCAGGATAGCAAGAAGAGTTGGATGTGTTCTGCAGAGACCAGGTGATCAATGTCGTTGCCGACAGGTACCTGAAGTACACACTTCTAAATTTGGTTGTTTATTTATCCTCAGAGCTGGTTCCCTTGATACTTTTTCTTAGAAACATGATCAAAGATACAAAAAGTTTTACTTCTGAAGCAGAAGTGGCAGTATAGTGTGCATGCCCTATTGACCTGTTCATGCCAATGGCAGAAGTATCTGATTCATCCGACCTAATTGAAGTTAACTTGAGTGCAGCAGTAGATAAACATTCACTTACAAATTCTACTCCAAATGGACAGTCATAGTTGTACGCGGGCAGTGTAAAATGTGTTTTTGTTAGTTCAATGAAAATTAGAGATCAACCTGATGGTACTTCATTTTTATTCTAATCTGCCAAATGCTATTAAGGAAATGAAGTTTCTTCCTCGATCAAGTTATCAGTCCTTGGTTCACTCTCGCCCTTTGCGCCATCGGCGCAACGGGTCATCTAGTAGATTGAAACGCTGACAGTGAAGCTGAGAATGGTTGATGAGGATCTAGCTTCTGGCCAGTGGAAAGCAAAGCTTTCTAAATCTCATTTCACTCGTGGTCATGCCTAGCATTGTATCCTTCTTAAGTTGGGTTTTCCCCAATTTCTAGGATTGGTCTGTTTGGTACTACTTATAATTCATATATACTATGCTGCTGCTATATGCTTTTGTTTCTGCTATTGTTACTTAGTGATCTATAGGTTACTGTTATACTGTACTAATGCTACAGGTTCTTTGTGAGTTCCTAGTAGTGGTCTTGGTTCATTGTTTAATTCCAGGATTTGTGAGTTCCTAGTAGGGAACACATGGACATGAAGCTGCGGCGGCGACGAAGACGATATCGACATGAGGCTGCGGCGGCGACGATGACGACGGCATCGACATCGACACGGGGCTGCGGCGATGATGACGATGACGACATCATCACGGTGATGCAGCGACGACGACGATGTCGTCACGGTGCTGCCGCGGTGGCAATGACGACGACATCAACACCAGCAACACGGGCTTGTGGAGGCGCCGACGACCTATACGTGTGGCGTATACTGTATATATATATGTGTGTGTATTAATTATCTATATCAGATATGTATGATTGACTGTATGCATAACATGTGCGTATTATGAAATGCATGTATGTGAGTACTATAAAATGAAATAGGTAGATTTTTATTTTTTTTAAATCCTAATTTGTTTCTAGTAGCGTGGGTGTATCATAGATGGGCTACTACTAGTCCGTTAGTAGTAGCGTGGTTTGAAATAGTAGTAGCGCGGGGCACTAGCGCTACTGGTATGTCTGTTTATTAGTAGTGTGGGGTAAAACACACGCTACTGCTAAAAAATATCTGTAGCCCCATAGCAGTAGCGTGGGAACCTACGCTACTGGTAGTCCAAAAACCAACGTTACTACTAAGATTTTTCCTAGCAGTGGCAGGTGGTCCTGCCGGCGCTGGTTTGGGTGGCTGGAGCACGAAAATCAGAGGTTGAAGAAGCAGTATGGCAATTGGATTAACATCCAATGGTCACTGTTGCTAGAATCGTTTTGATTAGGTTGACAAAACCTTGCGTACGCGTCAACTTAGTATGCCCACAAGTCAGCCATCAAATCTGATGGGTCTGCCCTAGCAGCGGGAGGAATCATTTTTCTTGCGCGGAATAAGGAGGCACTTTCTTGCGTGCGAAGATGTAGCTGGTGGGTCTCAGCTGTCAGCTGGAGGAAAAAAAAATCCCGTGTAATAAGGAGGCACTTCCTTTGCGTGCGAAGATGTAGCTGGTGGGTCCCAGCTGTCAGGAGGTGCAATCATTTTTGTTCGCGTAATAAGGAGGCACTTGCTTGCGTGCGGCCATGGACCACGTGGGCCCTACAGTCAGCCTCTCTACTTTATAATACTTTACAGCCCCTTTGCTAATTCTTAAGGATTTTTTTGGAGCCCATATTCTTTCTGTATCATTACAGCCCATATTTTGGCCACGGTTAAAAAATACTCCCGAAATTTTGCATATTTCGGTGCGGTCCAAACTGTTTTGAGTCCCGAAATTTCGAGTCACATTCAAACTAATTTGAAAAATAAATTTATATCAATTTAAAATCCAACTTAATTTCCCTCGCAAAAACAATCAATGAAATTTAAAATTTCGAAATCCTAAAAAAATTAATTTGAAACTAATTGCCGGTTTGTTGTGTTTTTAAATTTTACAGCCCATTTCTTACTACTTATAGCCCATTTTCTGGGCAAGCGAATAGATCCGTCGTCATCTTGAAAGATTTGCAGCCCAGCAGGGCTGAGAAAAGCAAGACGGCCTCGGTTGGGTATTCTGTAAAATAAATAGAACTGGGCTCGCCATTTTCAGAAAGAAAATAAAAACAACTGGGCTCGTCATGTGGTAAACATAAAATAAAACCCTGGGCTAGACGGGCCACAGCCCCCGCACAGCCCCGTTGATACCCTGCTCCTTCTCTAAAACAATTGCGCGACCTGCTGGGTCCTGGTGTCAGCAGCTCGTTGTGTAATTCTCTCGTTTATTGACTATACGTTGACAATGTCGTGGGACACAGATATCAAACCATTAGGAGGAAGCATTTTTTTGGCTTGTAATAATAACGAGGCACTTGCTTGCGTACTGCCATGACTCTGGTGGGTCCCTACTGTCATTCTCTCCACGTATAGTCATCTATTGATTCCTCTCGGTTATTGACCATGTTGACTACGCCAGACGGCGGCGCACCGCGCACGGCGAGTGAACCAAGGCGGAGGATGACGGAGAGGCCTCGGACGGGAACGAACAGGAGCCGTGGAAGATGCGGCAGTGTAGTCGCAGGCGGAGGGGAGTACAAGGGTTGAGTGGTTCGGGTGCGGGTGCGGGTTGGGGCTGACGTCGCCGGAGAACAATAGGACGTGTGTGGACTGGCCAACGTTTGAGCGTATGGTAGGGCGGTGGAGGCGCAGCCAGCCGTGTGAGGCGGGACCGACGGCGTGGTTTGGTTTGGGCGGCTGGAGGAAGAAGACAAGAGATAGAAGAAACACGACAGATGTTGGATGTCAATCCAACGGCAGGTAGGCAGAATCGTTTGTTGACTAAGTTGACACCACCTTGGATAGTCTTTTTCCTTGTGGGTCCCAAATGCCAGAATCCAAATATGTCATGGCCATGCAGCCTTTCTTATGAAGAATTACTGCCTGTTTGGTGTGCTAGCTCAAAATAAGTTTGTGGGTGCTGGCGGGCGCTAAGCACTTGGGTTCTGTAATGCACAATGAGCTCAAGCAGCCAGCGAGAGTGATGTTATTTGCTTGGTTGGGATTTGTTACAATATTTCTCTCTTTAATTAAGGAAATGGCAAGCCATTTGCCTTGTTTCAAAGAAAATATGACAGTCACAGCAGAGTTGAAAAGCGCAACAACATCTAACTCAAGCTTACAAACGGTACAAAAGCCCAAGGATTAATTGTTCATCAGGTTTAGAAAAAACCCAGACTGAACATGGCAATAACATCTAACCCAACCACTGCTTTTGGCAGTCACAAACAAATGGATCGGTCCGATCCATAAAATCAACATCCTGTGTCAAAAAGTTTACTGGAATATGACCACAAGTTCTTGTAAATAGAAGCCGAGCGCGTTCAGAAGCCCATTTGTCCACCTGAAACTTCTTTTTTTGCTGTTCAACATATCCTTCCGTGAGAAATTTCTTGTTGAAAAACTTAAGCCTCATTGACAATAGTAACTTCGCATTCAACAGGAAGAATGTGACGAAGCTTCTGTTTGCCTGGTTGGATGCATATCCTTCCACCGTTATTGTCCGCAAACGAATGTCATGAGAACTGAGAAAATCCCGGTGCTTATTACGCCACCGATTGCTTATATGTTTTTCTTCATGTGTTAGTGCCTACGTAGACATGAAGATTGAAAACAGTTAAGGTCCAAAAAAAGAGAATGTCGAAAGAGCGACAGCTGAACGGTAATTCTAGTACAGTATATATGGGCTTTCAATGTGCATGAAATAATCACCTTTACATACAAATTCTCCAGACATGGAAAGCATCGCAGCAAGCCAGTAATTGTGTTTAGATCTATACTAAACATTCCGATATATAAGATCTTGACAGAATCCAGCACCATTGATAGGCTATCGGTGGACGAACTCTTCATTGAGCATATAACATAATATTAGTATCCAAACTATACTCCAAGATGATATAAAACTTATGCGCACAAAATGAAAAATGTAGCTTATGATTACAAAAGTGTAGATGATAATATACAGTACCTGAATAAGTGTGGAGCCAATCACCATCTTGTGATAGTTAAATGGGTCACGAATTTCACCCAAGGTCTCCAGTTTAGGTGCAGAGACGGCAGTTATTTGTGAAGGTATATAACAATGATCAAGGAGCAACCTTTGAAGTGAAGGGGCATCTTCAATGATGAGCTGCTCTCCTTCAAAACAAATTCCAATGCTTTTAAGGTGAGGCGACTTTATTTGGAGACAACCGATACGCATATCTATTCCGAAAACAAGCAGCAAGCGCTCCAGGGCAGGGTAACTGGAGTGGATGATGTTGTGCAGTGAGGCCTCCGACAGATGAACCACCGCAAGAGAAAGTTTTTTTAGTAGTGGGAGTCGAAGCATTTGTACCAGATAGTCAGGTAGATGGCACCAGGAGAAGGTGGCGGTGTGGAGAGAGGAGGAAAACCACGAGATGGACAACGGTGGTGTGGGCACAAATACAAGGCATTCGGCTCGTGGTATGCGATGTTCGTAGTAATGGTAGAACTCAAGTTGCTGGAGTTTTTCGAATTCAGGGGATGTCAGCCAGGCGTCCACCGTGCAGGTTATGGACAGCAGGTAGTGTGTCGGGATGCAGAGGCGTTGAACAGAGCCCTGGTGGGAGGAGATGATGGCTCCGAGGAGTTCAAAATCATGAACGGCATACAGCTGACGACAATCAAGATTAAGGGGCGTGGCGTGCCATAGAGGGCGCCACCGAGTTGAGAGGACTTGGGTGCGGCAGCAATCCTTGGTGGGGAGAAGCGAGATGATCTCCCAAAGGATGGCGTCCGGGAGATCGCTGATGCAGTCCACCCGAGATTCTACGGGTTCCACAGATCCGGTGGGGTGGGACTCGCCGCTTCTCCCAGCGTTGCCGGATGCGGGATCTACGACCGGCGTCGCCGCTGGCAGGAGCCTCATCTTCTTGGCGCTGGGGCCAGCCAACTCCATTTTCCTTGCGGCCGTCGCGCCGAGCTCATGGGTTTGTGCAGAGTAGCGAGAGACGAGCCTAGTGGCAGTGCGACTGGGGAAGAAGGAGGGTTTGGGTTTTCTGTAGGAGCGAGGAAGAAGAGGAGCAGGCGTTTTTGGTATGAGTGAGGAAGAAGGTGAGCGGGGGTTTTCTGTACGAGTGAGGAAGATGGGGAGCGGGGGGAATTGGGGGGCGACGGAAGCGGGAGAGTCCAGCGAGCTGCAGTAAGTGGAGGCGAGGAGGAAGGAGGGTTTTTCTGGGATCGCCCCTCTTCAAGAAATATGGGCTTTTCCTCGCAAAAAACAAAAACAAATGGGCTTTAAGATGGATAGGCTTTTGTATCAGCCTAGTTGGTTGCCCGTGTTTCGTACTGGACGGCCTTAACACTAGAGGCAGCCCATTAGAGAAACTCTCCAGCTTATTGCCCATTCGAAAGAAAAAAAAGATGCCCTCCAGCTTATGGCTCCTCATCGGTAACATTTTTCAACTTTAAAAAAAGTTATAGCTCCTTCTCGGGCCCGCTTGGCATCCACCAAATTAGGGGATGTGATACTGCATGCAGACACTCACACTGGTCGTAGCGCGACAAAATGAGGGGTCAAATAACAGGCCCACAATATAGATTGTAAAGGGTGACACGCTAGTCAACATTCACACTAAACTAAGCTTCACAAGATACGGTATGTATAGTAGCTAACATTCACAAGCACTTAAGTTCAGCATGTTTACGCATCTAAATGATTCACAAAACTATAACCAAGACAAAGCTGTGAGAAGGTGTAGAAATAAAGAAAAAACGATCGATGCTTCTCTGAGCAAAGGGCCTCCCTACGGACGCATCAATTTCCTAGGCATGCATTAATTTCTTGGGCATGCTTCTTTCTGCTCAATGTTGCATGCACTTTGAGCATGTTGGCAACTCCATAGCTAGCTTGATGGCTCATATTGCAATTGACGCTGACACATTGCAGCAAACAGAGGAGACAATAGAGATCACTCAACATCAGACCATTTTGTGCAGTTCCACTAAAATCATCTTCATTGTCCTAAATGAGAAAATATAGGAAAGCAATAGCTGTACTTAAACGGTGTCGCAAAACAGTAGCACATATCAATATCTCGGCATGACAAAACATGATCATCTGGACGAAGGGGATACTGACCTGCGTGAGGAAGATTATGCATAATTTTATAGGTGGTTAGTTGATTTCCACCTTGGGATCTCCTATGATGGCACGGAGGAAATTCTTTCCAATCGATGAGTGCAATTCCTTCCGTGTGGTTGTAGAAAATTTGTCCGACTAACCCCAATATCTTTTTTGTGTAGTTCCACTAAAATAATGGACCGTTGTTTGCATGACCCCTACTCGCCGGCAAGGCCATCAATGACTCGGTCTCTTTTATCTTGCGTTGACGGCGCGGCTATAGTGCTTGTTTGCTCCTCCACACATGACATGCTCGTTCCACACTGCAATCAGCAAGTCAACGTACGAATAAGCTTGTTTCATATTGCGTTGGTCATTCTACCTAGTTACGCAAATAGACACCATATGGAGATAGACAACCCTGTTTGCACAAATATGTAATAGGGTTATTTAAGCAGTGTCATTTTTTGCAGCGGCATATGATTAACAACATCATCTGATATGTTATCAATGGCATTACATTGAGAGTATGAAAAAGTGCCATTAACTAAGAACTGCCATCACATCAAATCAACACTGGCACTACATTAATAGGGGCTTACATTAACATGCATAACAATTGCAATATTACTCTGTGATGACAGATTGAGAGTAGCACTTGATCAGTAAGTACGTGCGCGGTTAACAGGAATGATCGTTCTAACATAGGGTGATACGGAAAGGAGAAACACATCATCGTGTCAACCATTGTGCAATTAAAGAAAGACAGATTTTAGTGTAACGGCCCAAAACACTCTTTATGAGAAATAAAGCAAGACAGAAGCATTTCATAAAACGGTGGTGGCATTGATTCAGTTTATCAATGGCAATAGATTGACAGCAGCATTACTTAACAGTGACATCACATTAACAGTGGCATTGTTTCATTTTACCTGTGATGTTAGATTAACAGCAACAGTAAGGGCATAGGGACAGGGGAGGCACAAGCATGTTTTACATCCACCGAGGCATAAAGTGGTGAGGCAGAGGTATTGCCGAGAGCAGCAAACATGCAAAGCATGTCTGGATTTGTGCCTTTTTTGTTCTCGTCAGTGACCTTTCCTATGTGACCACAGGAAATCTAGACGTGCTCATTCTCGGTTGCATTGTTCGACAAGCCGACGGAGCTAGCTACATGGGGAGCTTTGTAATACTAGAAGAATATCCATATGCAGGATGCAGCGACGTGGGGAGCAATCCTAACTTGATGAAAAAAAAGGATGCAGCGACGTGGGGAGCTGGGCCATTAGAACAGGGCCGGTTCTAAAAGAAGTTATACCTCCGGTCGGCGGGATGTGGCGAGGCAGGCGGCGGGATCTGCCAACACGACGGCGGGGAGCAAGGGTGCGGAGGACCTCCCACGCTGGCGCTAGGTGAGAGACGACGGCGCGCGTCGGCTTCCTCCCTCGCTACCAGCGACCGCGTCAACGTTGCACATCCTCCCCTACCCAGCGGAAGGGATCCAGCCGGATCTGTGACAACCGGTGAGAAGAAAGAGAGAGAGAGAGATAGAGATAGAGAGAGAGAGAGAGAGAGAGAGAGTGGACACCGCCGTCTTGTTTAGATCTGGAGAGGGTGAGAGAGTGAGAAGAAGAGAGCAACCCAGCAAGCAAGTCCCGAAGTGGAGTAGTAATTGTTTTTCTCTCCGTAGAGATCGTTTTAAATTGAATACGTGTGGAGCCATCTTTTCATTTAACGTACCAATAAAAAGAAACTCGATCAATAACCGCGCCACCGCGTCGACGGCAGATGGCGCAGACACAGGCACTGGAGGCGTTGTACGACGCGGCGTCGTCGAGGGCAGCGATGATGCCCGTGCCGCCGTGCTCCCAGCCGCGCTGGCCTTGAGCAACTCGGCACTCCTCCTCGAGCTGGATTGAAGCGACCAGTTGAGGAATCACGCACTGGCTTAGGGTGGCAACTGCCTCCGTCGGGCTAGGCTAGGTTGGTGGAGCATCGAGCTGCCTCGCTCGTAACTGTCGGGCTCGGCGGGCCACTCAGCCAGCTTTTATTCCGGAGAACTGCTCTTCCTGCTCGTCAGATGCCATCGAAAGAGTGGAGAAAATGGCTCCGAGTTCGACCCTCGTGATGCTAGGTGCGAGCCGAGGAACAGTGTTGGAGAGCCCCCCTGATTATTTTTCTTAGTACAAAGTTAGTCAAAATTTACAAATTTTGAGTTTGACAACATTTTATATTCAGACCTTAGGGCTCCTCTGATGAAAAGGAATTTCATAAGGTTTTCTGAGGGCTAGAATCCTTAGGAATTTTTCCTACATTGGTCGTTTGATTCATAGGATTGAATGCTATAGGAATTTTTCCTATGAAATCATGTGTTCATTGGCAATCTAGCATCTACTCCAACTTTTTTTTCACTTCCTTTGTTTTTCCTGTGGCATCAAACACTGTGTTAATGCTATGGGATTCAAGTGGACATGCCACTCCAATCCTTTATTTTTCCTATTCCTGCGTTTTAAAGAATCCTACAAATCAAAGAAAAGAAACAGACGGACTACTTGCTCTAAGACTAGCCACAATGGGAGTAACTTCAGCAGTAACATCGAGTCCAACTCAGCAAATTTGCCTATGTGGCAATGAGTTAATGAGGAGAGAGATGGTTTGAGTAACTTAGCTAGTTACTCATACTATGAGTAACATCACACATACCAATACAATATGAGTCTATACCCTAATAAATGAAGCTTTGCATGACACCACACTTATGTTACTAGGTAGTAACATAGTCTAGAGATATGTGTATGTTACTAGTGTATGTTACTCTCCATAGTCTAGAGATATGTGTATGAGTCTATACCCTAATGTTGTGCCACTACAAGAGCCGCCTACTATATTATTAACCATGCTATAAAAAGGTGGCACAGCTTTGGCTATAGTAGATGAGTCGGTGACCTTGCGCTTGGCTCTTCGCCTCTTCGGGAGGTCCAACAATGATGATAGTACTACAGTACAATATGCTTCTAGCAATCTAACACCGAACAAACTGTTGCACATCCACCGCGAGGGAGAGGGCGCTGTAGTCAAAACCCTCTCCTCGTCCTGCGAGCCACCACGCGCGTGGGCGAGGGAGAGGGCATAGGCGTACGTAGTAAGCAAGCTTCTCCTCGTCCTGCGAGCCACCGCGCGCATGGGCGAGGGAGAGGGCGTAGGCGTACGTAGTAAGCGAGCTTCTCCTCGTCCTGTGAGGCACCGCGCGTGAGCGAGGGAGAGGGCGTAGTAAGCAAGCTTCTCCTCATTCTGCGAGTTGACGGGACACATCAATGTTATTTAGTACTCCTACGTACTCTCTCCAAAAAGGGCCAACCATGTCCCATGGCTACCATCCCGTGCTCCGTCATTGAGTACGTGCATGATTCACGTGCCATCGAGGAGAAAAAATATTGTGTACGTGCCATCGAAGTGCACCACTCACTTAGGCCCTGTTTGGATACTCTAACTCAGTTAGAGGTTAGAGTTAGATTCTAACCCTGAACTAACCCTGAACTAACTCTAACCAAAGAGGTGTTTGGATGGCAGGGTTAGATTGACAATAAATGCTCTTTCTCAATCATTTGACTACTTTGGACCCTATTTTCTGCCGGATTTGGTGTGGCCGGCTCTTGTGTGGCCTCCTCCTCGATTGCTTTGGCTCACCGGGGGACCTCCGGAGCTCGCTAACTCCTCCACATCACCCTCGAATTCTTCATCACCATTGTCGAAGGGAGCGCCGGAGCTGGATGCTTGCCCACGGACGGCACTCCTCGGTGCCCTCGGTGCCCAGCGGACGGGTACGCGCTGGCAGCCGCGACCGCCACTGAACGTCGTGTTGCCACGCTGGCCTCTCGCGTAGCCCGCCGGCCGAATCCATCGTCTCTGCGCAAGGAGCCACGCTGGACGAGGCCGATGGGCCGTGCAAGGAGCCGTGACTACTTACCGGCGGGCGGACGGGCCACGGGGAGACGTGGGGGTTGGAACGGGAGGATAGGGCGGGGCTTCTTACCAGCGGCGGACGGGAGCACGGATACAGCGAGGCGCCTTCGCGGGCGGTGCGAGAGGGAGGGAGGGAGAGGATGAGAAGCTTCGGGGAAGTGGGAAGGGATCTGCTGCGGGGAGAGCGAGAGAAAAAGGTGTTTTTTAGTGGTCCCGAGGAGAACTAACCCAAATAAGCACCTCTTGGGTGGGTTAGTTTTTTTGGGTGGGTTAGATGCATCTAACCCAAACTAACCCTCCTGTTTGGATATTTTTGGGTTAGTTGAGTCCAAACTTACCCAAACTAACTCTAACCCATGGATCCAAACAGGGCTTAGTAGCGCAGTGTAGCTACATCGTACGTGGCCCACCTCACGCATTCACCAGATTCCTCGGCCTCCGTGCGACACTAGTTCTGTGCCACGGTGGACAGGTGCTAAGCATGCCACAGGAAGAACCAATGTCATGGCGCACTAATTAAGGAGGAGAGAGAGCACTTTGGTGACCCCAGGAAGAACCAATGCCAAGCACGTGAACCTAGGCAAACCACTTAAATGAAAGAAGCTGACCAATGCATGGAAGAGTTTATGTGCTAAATCATTAAATAAAGTGAGCTTAGCAACAACAAGTTAAGCACCTATGCATTGAGGAATTGAGTTGCTAAGCTATTTAATGCACTTAGCACCTCATCTAAGCACCTTTGCATTGGAGGCCCGTATCGCTTCTCGCTCCTCGTCTCTCTAAAAGTGCGGCGGGCTGGCGATTTTGCCATCTATTGAGGTCGGTTTTACTCACACTCCCTCCCACATGTTAGTGACATGCCAAGAGCATTCTGAAAATTTTACTCTATTGTTATGCCAAGAGGAAGCGCTTTGACCGACGGACCAAACGAGACAGGCGTGCCGTGCCGTGAGTGGGTCTAGTTTCTCGTTTTGAACTTGTTTGGTGTAGTAGTAACACTTGGTTTTGCACCTTCATAGAATGATGCAAATTCCCGCTAAAAAAGGCGCTTTGCTTTCTGCTAAGGCTGGTCATAGTGGGAGTAGCGCTTTTCAAGTCAAATTTGCTTATGTGTCACGTAGTTAATGAGGAGAGAGGTGTTTAGAGTAACATAAGGCCCTGTTTGGATCCATGGGTTAGAGTTAGTTTGAGCTAGTTTGGGCTCAAATAGCCCTAAAGTATCCAAACATGAGGGCTAGTTTGAGCTAGTTGCATCTAACCCACCCAAAAAACTATCCCACCCAAGTGGTGCTAATTGGATCTAGTTCTCCTGGGGCATTTATTGTCAATCTAACCCTGTCATCGAAACACCTCTTTGGCTAGATTTAGTTCAGGGTTAGTCATGAGCTAGAAACTAACTCTAACCTCTATCTAAGTATCCAAACAGGGCCAATATGTTACTGTAACATAGCGCTTCCCGAGAAAAGATGAGTCCACAAGCTAATAAATGGAGCCACATATGACATGAGTACTACTCAAATTTATTGGTCACATTCACATGTTTAGATTTCAAAGCGCATTAAATTCTTAAGTGCAATGATCAAGATATAATTAACCAATGCATGTAAAACGTTCTTGTTTATTGTAGTACTCCTCACGCATGCATGCGTTGCGATTAATACTACTCCCTCCATCCATACATATATATAGGGCCTAATGTATTCTTCAAGATTGCCTTTGACTATTGATAAGATTTTGTGTAATTTGAAAATTATATCATTGGAAGATCCTTTCACGTACGATATTGACGGTATGCTTTGAGCAACTTGAATGTCCTATACTGCTCGAACATGTGGTCAAAGTTATTCTCGAAAAACGCATTGTGCTACTACCGTCCAATATTCGCGTGTGGTGGTTTTCTAGAATAAAAAAAGGAGGGACTTACTGTGGTAAAGGTGAAGTAATGGTTGCTTCGTTCGAGCAACTTATTACTCTGGGAATATTGGAGTACGAGCGGATTCAACGAAGAGTGAAATGATCGTTGCTTTGTCCGAGCAACTTCCTGTGGCGAAGGTGGGGCTCTGTGATTTGACTGCTCACTAGTCATTATTACTGCGGCACAACGACCGGGGTGAATCTCCCCTGCAGTTGTGCACTCAATATTGGTTCCCCTGCAGTTGTGCACTCAATATTGGTGCATGTCAGGTGGAGCCGGATTCAGGATGTCCCACATGTCGGCGAAACGAAGTTGAATGGTTTCTGGCATTGCTACTTTCAGGTTTCAACTTAGGTTTCATGTCTCCTCTTGCCTCAAGGTTGTCTCGTTACAACATTCCATCAAATACAAATGAAACTACCATGGCTGCTAATGCATCTCAATGATTCGCGGATCACCGCCAAAATTCACATCATCACAACTGAAGACAAAGTTGTGAGAAGGTGTACAAATAAAGAAAAATATAATATTGATCGATGTTCTTTGCAGGCATAGCGCCATTTCCTGGCCACGGTGTTCATTGCTTGGCAGCTAGTTTCATGCAAACCTGTAGCCAAGAAAGAGGTGTATGGAGGACATCACAATCCGATCATTTTGTGCAGTTCCACTAAAATCGAGCGTCGGCGGAAGATGGGCAGTGGAGCAAGGTCGAAGGAAGCTGTACCTGAGGGTCGTCGGGATGTAACTAGGAGGGCGCCGGCGGTCAGGATCTGCCCATACTGCGGCAACGAGCAAGTGGCGAAGGCCCTACCGCGCCGGAGCTTGGTCAGAGAGAACGGCGGGTACCGCAGCATGCTGCCTAGACGCCGTCGAACGGAGCAATGATGCACGTCCTCCCTTTCCGCCGGCCGACGGGATCGGGCCGGATCAGTGACCAGCGGTGAGAGAGAGAGAGAGAGAGAGAGAGAGAGGCCACCGCTGTCTTGTGTGAGAGAGTGTGAAGACAGACTAACCCCAGCAGGCAAGCTCCATTGTATATAGTGGAGCGGATTACTTTTTTCTCGGTAACAATCATTTTATATTCTATACGTTCCATTGAGCAATATAACTTTATTTACAAATAACGCGCCAACGCACCAAGTTGAACTTTGTTTCATGCACGCGTGGTACACGACCCTCCGTCAAGTAAACAACCGCTACACGCTCTCAAATTAGCACGCGGGCTGCCTTTTCGTACCGAAATGAGCTCCACCGTGTGCCCACGCGGGTGTGGCTGGGAACGAGTGATACGTCTCCAACGTATCTATTATTTTTGCTTGTTCCATGCTATGATATTATTATTCTTGGATGTTTTTAGTATCATTTTATACATTTTTATATCATATTTGGGGACTAACCTATTATCTTAGTGCCACGTGCCAGTTCCTGTTTTTTGCCCTGTTTTTGTTTTTCAAAAAATCAGTACCAGATAAGATCGAATCGTCCCGAAACTTTTTGGAGATTTTTTATTGAAGATAAGGATCACCAGGAACTTGGAGGCCAATGAAGATAACGCTGGAGAGCCCCACATGGCACCAGGGCGCGCCCCAGGGGGGCGCGCCCCAGTGCCATGTGGGCCCGTCCTTGCGCCATTTGCCCTACCTCCACCACTATAAATTCAGAATTCCAAAACCCTCAAGGGAGTCCATGAAATAATTTTTCTGCCGCCGCAAGCCTCTGTTCTCGCAAGAACCCATCTGGAGGCCTTCTCCGGTACTCCGCCGGAGGGTGAACTCATCACGGAGGGGCTCTACATCAACCTTGCCGCCTCTCCGATGATGCGTGAGTAGTTCACCATAGACCTACGGGTCCGTAGGTAGTAGCTAGATGGCTCTCTCTCTCTTTGTGTTTCTCAATACAATGGTCTCCATGATCTTCATGGAGATCCATCCGATGTAATGACTTTGTGCGGTGTGTTTGTTGGGATCCGATGAATTGTGAGTTTATGATAAGATCTATCCTTGTTTTATTTGAGTTCTTAGCTGATCTATTTTATGCATGATTTAGTATAGCCTTGTATTTCTTCTCCGAAGTTTTGGTTTGGTTTGGCCAACTAGATTAGATCTTCTTGCAATGGGAAGAGGTGCTCGGTAATGGGTTCGATCTTGCGGTGCTCAGTCCTAGTGACAGAAGGGGAATTGACACGCAAGTATTGTTGCCATTAAGGATAACAAGTTGGGGTGAATTCTTATATGTTTTTATCTTGACTAAATCATGTCATCGTTGTTAATGCATTACTTCATTCTTTTGGACTTAATACACTAGATGCATGCTGGATAGCGGTCGATGTGTGAAGTAATAGTAGTAGATGCAGGCAGGAGTCGGTCTACTTGATTTGGATGTGATGCCTATATCATGATCATTGCCTTGGATAGCGTCATAATTATTTGCTTTTCTATCACTTGCCCAACAGTAATTTGTTTACCCACCGTATGCTATTTTCTTGAGAGAGATGCCTCTAGTGAACTATACGGCCCCCGGGTCTACTTTTATCATAAGATCTATCTTGTTTACTTATACAAAAATACCAAAAATACTTGCTGCACTTTTTTATATTTTATTTATTTATCAATCTATCATATACCATTTAATCTCGTTACTTGACCGCCGAGAGATTGACAACCTCTCGTTTGCGTTGGGTGCGAGGGTTTGTGTTTTGTGTGTAGGTGCTATTTACGTGGTGTTGCTTGGTTCTCCTACTGGATTGATAACCTTGGTTTCTTAACTGAGGGAAATACTTACTCTACTGTGCTGCATCATCCTCTCCTCTTCGGGGATAAAAATCCAACGCAGTCTACAAGTAGCAGGAAGGATTTCTGGCACCGTTGCCGGGGAGACATAATCAACATTACCAAGTACCTACACTCTCAACTCTTACCTTTGCATTTACTTTATTTGCCATTTGCCTCTCGTTTTCATCTCCCCCACTTCTAAAAAAATTTACAAAAATATTTTATTTTGCCTTCTCATTTGCCATTTTTATTTGCCTCTTTTATTTCGCCGTTTTCTCGTTTGCCTTTTTCTTGTTTGCTATCTTTGCTTGTGCTGCCATGTGCCTTCTATTTGCTTGCATCTTTGCTTGCTAAAAGTTTATTGTTATGGATCCTCATCCACTTGCTAATCTTTTCAAAAGATCCAATCATGATGAACCAATTGCTAGTGATTTGAGTACTCTTGATTATCTCTATGAAGATTTGATTTATAAAGTGACTCATGATAGCTCCTTGATTGAAAAGCATGATTGCAATGATGTTACTATAAATTCTATTAATGTCAATTATGCTATTGATGTGCAAAACCCCAAGCTTGGGGATCATGATTTTGCTATGTCCACTACTCATTTAATGATCATGATTGGGGTGATGCTTCTTATGATCTTGAAAATTTATTTAAGCCTCATGATGATGTTGTTTGCAATACTATTGAAAGTGGGTTTGGGAGAGTGTCAACTTTAGAAAATAATCCCACATATTTGGAGAGTGTTCAATCTTATGAAATTTTTGATAAAAGTGGGTTTGGAGAGGTCATGACTTTAGTTGATGATAATCCCACTATTTTGGAAGAGTGTCAACTTTGCATGCATGTGGATCATATAGAGAATATGTTATGTGATGGCTATATTGTTGAATTTGAGTATGATCCTACATGTAATTATTTTGAGAGAGGAAAGTATGGTTGTAGAAATTTTCATGTTACTAAATTACCTCTCTTCATGTTGAGATCGCTATTGTTTCTTTCTTCTTCCTTGCATATGCTAGATCTTGCTTGTCTTGAAATTTGTTTTCCTATAAAATGCCTATGCATAGGAAGTATGTTAGACTTAAATGTGTTTGTCACATGTTTTATGATGCTCTCTTTGTGTTTCAATTATTATCTTTCATGTGAGCATCATTGAAATCTCAAGCCTATCTTAATGGCTATAAAGAAAGAGCTTGTTGGGAGACAACCCAACGAATAAAATATTTATTTTATTTTTCACTTTTTTGTTCTGTTCTTTTGATTTTCCTTTATTTGATTCTGTTTTGAGTTGGTTTTTTATATTTTAATTAGTGTTTGTGCCAAGTAAGACCTTTGGGATGATGTGGATGCTTGTGAATGCAATTCTGTGAAAAACAGAAACTTTGACGCCCAGTCCAGAATTTTTATAAATTCGTCAGAGCGTAGACTGAGTCTGAATTTTTTGCAGGTGATTGATATACAAATTTGCCACGTTGTCCTTATGTTTCAGAATTTTTGGAGTTACAGAAGTATGGCTTTTCGACAGATTGCTACAGACTGTTCTGTTTTTGACAGATTCTGTTTTCTATGCATTGTTTGCTTGTTTTGATGAAACTATGGATTGTATCGGGGGGTGAAAGCCATGGGAAAGTGAGAACACAGTACTTATAATGCAAAATAAAATTTGAATGGGTTTTGAACAGTACTTATAGTAGTGATTTGCTTGGTTATACTAACGGATCTCACAAAGGTTTTGTTGAGTTTTGTGTGATTGAAGTTTTCAAGTTTTGGGTGTGACAACGATGGATGAAGGAATGAAGAGATGCAAAAGCCTAAGCTTGGGGATGCCCAAGGCACCCCAAGGTAATATCCAAGGAGACTCAAGCATCTAAGCTTGGGGATGCCCCAGAAGGCACCCCCTCTTTCTTCTAACGACTATCGGTAACACACTTGAGGCTATATTTTTATTCATCACATGATATGTGTTTTGCTTGGAGCGTCTTGTATGATATGAGTCTTTGCTTTTTAGTTTTTCACAATCATCACCTCTGAACACATTTGCTTGAGATGGCATCACGTCATCATAATTTGTTAGAATTGCTTCTTGTGCTTCACTTAAATTTGTTGAGCTAGGTGGTTGCTCTAGTGCTTCACTTATATCTTTTTGAGCACGGTGGTGCGAATGTTTTGAAGAAACTTGTTCTCTTGCTTCACTTATATCTTTTTGAGAATGCTAGATATTTTGTAGAAATGTTGCTCTCATGCTTCACTTATATCTTTTTGAGAGTATGAAAATAGTTATCGTAAATTGCACAAGCTATGAGCTTGGTTCCCATGTGATGAATATTCAAGTAGAATAATGAAAACTAGCATAAAAATTTTATGGGACATGAAAAATTTGATTCCTTGCAATAGTTTTGAGATATGTAGATGATGATATGTGAGTTATGTTCATGAGTAATTATGCTCTAGTATGAATAGTTATGTTAAGGTTTATGATTCCCTATGCAAGCACATTAAGTCAATAGTTATGCAATGAAGTTACATTCTACTTGTGGTGCATTATTCGGTGTTGGTCATGTTTTATGTATGCATGTGCATCATTATGGTTTCTCAGTTGGTCGCTTCTCAACCTTTTATGCTAGCCTCCATTTGTACTAAGTGGGAATTCTGCTTGTACATCCTTTACCTTAGAACCTGTGTTGCCTATTGTGTCCACCATATCTACCTATATACGGTATTTCAATGCCGTCCTAAGTAAATTTGCATGTGCCATCTCTAAAAAATTTCAAAAATAATTTCTCTTTTGTGTGCCCGTATCGCTCATGAAGCGGTGAGGGGTGGCCAATGATTTTCATGTTGGATATGTCATTCTCACGATGAGTGTTTATTCACTTGTCATTGCACGGGAGTGTGGCGGTATAAGGGATGCCCAGTCCCAAAATAAATTGAATTTCCTTGGAATGTGTTTGTATGGAGGGCACCTGTGAATACGGCTAGCCATGGATTGTGAAAAGGAAAGGTGGAAAACAAACTCCTTCGGATGTGAATGGAAAAAAGGGACAAAAGTGTCAAAACCATGGAACGATGATGGGGAGCAAAACTTTTATTTTTTTTGGGAACCGCCTATGATGTATCCAATGTGAAAAGTGTTGGGAACCTTAAGTCGTTCTCGTTGACGAGAAAAGCATGCCTCCCAAAATAATTTTTTCATCTCTTTTTAAAACTTGAGCTCGGGCACCTCTGTAAATCAATGCTTCCCTCTGCGAAGGGCCTTTCTATTTACTTTTATGTTGAGTCTTATCCTTCTCATTAAAAGCACCAACTAGGGGGTCATGTGGTCATGTGTGTGCATGGAGTATGATTGATATTCGAGTATGTTTCATGAATGGATCAATGATTGAGCATAATGGGCTAGGGATAATTTTCTTTAGCATTGTTATTTTGAAAGGCATGGTTGTTTGGTAGCATCACTTGAGTTTCTATGTATTCATGTCAAACTATAGACTATTGCTTTGAATCATACAAGTCCTCATGTCTCTGCTATGAAAGTAATGTGAAGTATGTTGGGTAGCATTTCACAATCAAAAATATGTTTTATCACTTTCCTACTGGCGGACGAGCAGGAGTTAAGCTTGGGGATGCTTGATACGTCTCTAACGTATCTATTATTTTTGCTTGTTCCATGCTATGATATTATTATTCTTGGATGTTTTTAGTATCATTTTATACATTTTTATATCATTTTTGGGGACTAACCTATTAACTTAGTGCCACGTGCCAGTTCCTGTTTTCTGCCCTATTTTTGTTTTTCAGAAAATCAGTACCAGATAAGATCGAATCGTCCCAAAACTTTTTGGAGATTTTTTATTGAAGATAAGGATCACCAGGAACTTGGAGGCCAAGGAAGATAACGCTGGAGGGCCCCACATGGCACCAGGGCGCGCCCCAGTGCCATGTGGGCCCCTCCTTGCGCCATTTGCCCTACCTCCACCACTATAAATTCAGAAGAATTCCAAAACCCTCAGGGGAGTCCACGAAATACTTTTTCCGCCGCCACAAGCCTCTGTTCTTGCAAGATCCCATCTGGAGGCCTTCTCCGGTACTCCGCCGGAGGGGGAACTCATCACAGAGGGGCTCTACATCAACCTTGCCGCCTCTCCGATGATGCGTGAGTAGTTCACCATAGACCTACGGGTCCGTAGGTAGTAGCTAGATGGCTCTCTCTCTCTTTGTGTTTCTCAATACAATGGTCTCCATGATCTTTATGGAGATCCATCCGATGTAATGACTTTGTGCAGTGTGTTTGTTGGGATCCGATGAATTGTGAGTTTATGATCAGATCTATCCTTGTTTTATTTGAGTTCTTTGCTGATCTCTTTTATGCATGATTTACTATAGCCTTGTATTTCTTCTCCGAAGTTTTGGTTTGGTTTGTCCAACTAGATTAGATCTTCTTGCAATGGGAAGAGGTGCTCGGTAATGGGTTCGATCTTGCGGTGCTCAGTCCTAGTGACAGAAGGGGAATTGACACGCAAGTATTGTTGCCATTAAGGATAACAAGTTGGGGTGAATTCTTATATGTTTTTATCTTGACTACATCATGTCATCGTCCTTAATGCATTACTTCGTTCTTTTGGACTTAATACACTAGATGCATGCTGGATAGCGGTCGATGTGTGAAGTAATAGTAGTAGATGCAGGCAGGAGTCGGTCTACTTGATTTGGATGTGATGCCTATATCATGATCATTGCCTTGGATAGCGTCATAATTATTTTCTTTTCTATCAATTGCCCAACAGTAATTTGTTTACCCACCGTATGCTATTTTCTTGAGAGAGATGCCTCTAGTGAACTCTACGACCCGCGGGTCTACTTTTATCATAAGATCTATCTTGTTTACTTATACAAAAATACCAAAAATACTTGCTGCACTTTTTTATCTTTTATTTGTTTATCAATCTATCATATACCATTTAATCTCGTTACTTGACCGCCGAGAGATTGACAACCTCTCGTTTGCGTTGGGTGCGAGGGTTTGTGTTTTGTGTGTAGGTGCTGTTTACGTGGTGTTGCTTGGTTCTCCTACTGGATTGATAACCTTGGTTTCTTAACTGAGGGAAATACTTACTCTATTGTGTTGCATCATCCTCTCCTCTTCGGGGATAAAAATCCAACGCAGTCTACAAGTAGCAACGAGGCGTGAGTACGTGCATCATGCGTGCACCTATTCTCTTTGTGTACGTACACCACCTACGTGTGTGTGTGAGAGAGAGATACAAACCTAGAGAGAGATGGTGTATGGGTTCATGAGTGTTTTTTTGGGGGGTGCATGAGAGATAGACAGGGAATATGTGTCGATGATATCTCAAACAAAAAATGTAACATATGCAATGTGTGTGAAACAGAGGCCTGGATATATCATATATAGAGGGGGCGATCCACGTGAAGAGAGTGGAGGGATCATCGACGTGAGGTATCGATAGAATCAAAGAGAGGGATGAAGTGTGTGGGTGCGCGAATGATAAAGAGTGCCATCGAATTTGTGTGTACCCATGTCAAAGATATAGGGCGGCTGGCCTACTGGAACGTGAGAGGGGAGAGGTGCAGTTTGTCTCTGTGGCATGGATACCTACCTACAGCGTTAGACTATCGGGGTGTGTCTGTGGGGGGGGGGGGGGGGCAGAGACCTAACTATAGAGCGGTAGATTGACTGTTATATGTGTGGAGAAGGAGATAGACCTAGCTATGTATTGAGGGAGATCGATCGGCATCCATGCATATGTGTAGGAGAGGCATAAGGTTGGGAGAGAGACAGAGCTAGAGTGTCAGAGGGTTGGTGGTGGAGTTGCTTCTCACAAATGGTGGGAGAAGCGTGCTTGACAAATGGAGGGTACGACTGCAATATCAATAAGAGAGGGGATGCCTGCCTGTCTGTGCACGTGCGTGTGAGAGACGGGTCGGGAGGCATGCATGGATGATGAGGGGGACGATATGGCTGTGGTAGGCAGAGTAACTACATAGGAAGATCAATCGTCGTGTGTCAGAGAAAGGGAGAGACATAACTTGTGAGGTACGTCAATCGGTGTGTGGGGAACAAGAGTTATAGTCGACCTAGCTATATGTAGGGAGATCGATCGGTATACATGCATGCATGTGTTAGAAGCAAATAAGGCCCGGAGAGATGGATAGAGAGAGAGAGGGATGCGGCTAGGAGGTGGTGCAAGAGGCATACTATATCGAGGGAGGAGTGTGCGAGTATGAGATCGATGAAAAGAGGGGCGGGAGTGTGCACGTGCGTGGAACCGTATTAGACAGAGGGGGCATGGATGGTGAGAAGAGAAGAGGGAAAGCGTTTGTTTGTGGTAGGTACACCTGGCTAGAGAGGTATATCGATCGGTGTGTGCCGGAAAGAAGGAGCTGGGGGGCCTACACACACCGTGGGTGAACGACCTAAAGAGAAATAACGAATGTGCGCGATGGAGAGAATGTTGAGGGAGGGTGAGAGGGAGGCGGGCATGTGCTTGCACGAGAGAAATTTAGTGCTAGCTACAAAGAGAAGAGGATTGTGTGGGTGGAAAAGAGGAGCAGGGATCATAATTCATTCTAAAAGTGGATTCAGATATTTGAACAAGAGATCCTAGTGTTTTAAACAGACGCATGCATGAATATGACGGTGATACGCATGGTGTGGATATGAACATGTTATACTACATATAATATATATAACATTTATTTGAATTTGTGATAATGTGTGGCTTTTGTAGCTTAGGGCTAAATACATGTCATCATGTAGGGGGCGGGCCACTATACTTTGTGTGATAAACACAGTGTACATAGGAAACCTGGTTTAGATTATGAAGATCTAGCTAGTACTTCAAATGTACTATTATTTGGAATCAACATCTAGCGTATTCAAAATTTTGAATTCGAGTTCATATAGTACAAATAGTTCATATCTAAGTCTATAGTAATCATGTGGTGTGTTGTTAAGATAATATACAAATGATGGTTTAACTTGGCAACAATCATGATTGTAGATTCTTATTCAAATAGAGAAATGAATTCAAATTTAGTTCGAATTGCAGCGATAGTATATACATTTGGAATGCACTAAAATGTTCATATGAGTAGGTTACATGCATTATACAGCTAGCGAAAAAAATTAATTGGACATAACTTGGATTCATAGTTTTCAATATCATTTGTACAGTAAAATGGGACAAGACTCTCTCTTTGTGTGGTGCGAATAGTTTTTTTTTCGTCGAGGGAAGTGCGAATTGATTTGGTACGTACATTATTACACGTTAGGTCTGTCCCAAAATTTCAACCCGCGCCTTGTTATCCCGAAAATTCAGACATCGCTTTGTCTCTTTGTGCTCTGAAAACTCGCGCCTTGCTATCCCGAAATTACAACGCGCGCTAAAACTCCCTCCAGCTGCCAAATCCCAACACGCGAAATCCCCCTTCTAACCCTGAGTCGAAAGGGCCGCTAATTCAAATCGGTGGGGGTAATTTCGTAACACACCCTACATTTTGGACAAGCGCATCCCTAAGTCATGGTTCCCCCCTCCCATCAACTCCTTTTCGCCATTCGAAAACCCAGGCCGCCATAACCTCTCTGCTCCAGCCGAGAAACCCCACCCACCGTCAGCCGCCACCTCACCGCTGCCCAGCCGGAGCCTCTTCCCCGACTACGTCGTCCACCGCAACAGCTCGACGTCCCTCATCCACCGCCCCGGATGAGGATCCGTCGTCGATCTGATTGTCCCGCCGGTTCAGCCGCCCCGTCCTCCACCTCCAAGGATCTGCTCTGACGATCGCCTCATCTATCACGGCTGCTCCATCCCCACAGCTCCGCCTTAACCTGCTCCACCGGAACCACAACATCCTCACCGATTCCTCGGACGAAGCCGAGGCCTACTCGGTGCCACCAAAGAGGTTGTACAGTCATCGCATCGCACCTTCTCCTTAACTCGACCTCCCGGCGCCGTCGGTGGTCGATCCCACTCCCCCATGGCGCGGTTACCTCGTAGTCGGCACCACCGGTGACATCTCCATGGCGGCTCTCCCCCAGTGCGAGGCTCCCACGGTGGCGGCATCCATACCAGCCGGAGCTGCTGCTGCTGCTCTGGCTCTCACTCGCTCGCGCTGCTGCTGCTGCTGTTCTGGCTCTCACTCGCTCGTACTCCTGCGGCTGCTCCGGCTCTTGCTGGCGCTGTTGCTACTCAGGCTCTCGCTCGCTCACGCTGCTGCTCAGCTCTTCCTCTCTCTCGTGCTGCTACTCTGCTCTTGCTCTGGCTCGTGCTACTGATGCTGGTACACCGGCTGCTGCAGCTACACGAGTAGCTGCTCTGGCTCTAGTTCACGCTGCTGCTCCAGCTATTATCTGCTAGTGTCTTCACTGTCGATCGCCTACTGATTTAGATCACGGTTTCTCTACTACTAGTGCTTGAGCGGCCTAAACTACATGTGAAGTGCTTCTCTGCTACTAGTGCGTTTAGTTTCGACAGTAACATTCAGATTCCACAGTAAATTTCAGTTTCGACAGTTAAGTTCAAAGTCAACTTTTTTTACCTGATCTGTTGCAGTCAGGTGTTTTTTGGTGATGTAAATTTTACATCTACCACTTTTTGGTAATGTATTTTACAACATATATTGGAGATGCTATTAGAATCCCACTTGAGATTAACGATCTCTGTCTTGTACGCTTCAGCCTCGACATCTTACAGCTCGCCGGAGCTGCTCCAACGATGGAACCATCCATCACAACAGAGCAGTACCTTGGACGCCGTCTACAGATGCCTCAGATCTTCCTCCACACCTCCGACAGCCACCTCTGCCGCAACTTCTTCAGTGACCAAACCAATGATGCTGAGTTCGACACGGCTACGCCAAAGAGGTTGTACACTTGTCGCACCACTTATTACTCTACATTCATGTAGATCCATTAGGGCTATTTTGGTTCAAAGGAAAAAGTGAAGGAAAAACATAGCAATAGGAAATTTTCCTATGGCACTCTACTATTCAATTATTCATGCATTTGGTTGAAAGGAATGGAGCAAAACATCCACCTGGCCCTACTTTTCAAAATCCTATGTATGAAAACAAGACTAAGTGCATTAGTGGCAGAATAACATTCTAACTGTACACATTTTCGTATGGTTTCACTTTAATTTGGCCATGTCTCTTTGCATTCCTCTGTTCTTCCAATTCATGTGAACCAAACACCCAAGTTGACAGAAATCCTGTGTTTACAAATGCTCTGTTTCCCACATGCATTCCTATCCTATTCCAGTGTTTTTCCTATCCCTACGTTTCTACAATCCTGCAAGCCAAAGGAGCCCTTACAGAATTACTTCAGTTACAGATAGGTGTCGAAGAAAACTTTGTGTGGTTTGTCTTGCTCCTGCCGCGACGTCGTCCACCTCACCTGAGCTGCTCCATTGACAGAAGCATCCACCCTACCAGACATCATGACACCTGACCATTTTTCGCTGCCTCAGATCTCCTTCCCTGCTGCCGGCACCCACCGCAACTGCATCACCATCATCGACTCAGCAGATGAACCTGAGGAGTACACGGGTCCGCAAGAGAGGTCGCACTCTTTTGTTTCTGCTTATGTTATGCATTGCTTAATATTACCTGCTACTTTATCATCCTGTTCACCTCTTAGATTCCAAGTCAGGTCCAAATTAATGTTCAATATTTAGTTATAAAATGCTTGTGGGGCACATATCGAGGCAGCAATGAATAGTATCTTTGTCTATTATCTGGTTCACCTAGGGTATGTCTATGTTGTTCATCTTGGGTGGGAAACAAACAATATGTTCATCTTGGCTGGGAAACAAACAGTAAAGCAATCATCATCTGCCTTTTATTAAATTAGAGCTATCATCAGCCTGCTATCATTTTTTGGATCTATCCACTGGTTGTTACCATCACTCTAGATTTCTGCATGCTCTCCTTACATAATCTCACTATATTTTTTTCGTATGCATGTCAGATATTGTACACAGTCATGCTGAACATGTAGAGAAAAAGAGAAGAGTTTTGTGTGGCAATACAATGTCATGCAGACATCACTCCATGGTGGGTGCAATGGCAAACCCTCCCCCCTCCTCCAGATTGTAATCCAGAGGAAGATATCTGTTCAGAGGCGGATTCAGACAGAGCTGACCACTCCTATTTACCCCCCGAGGTGTTTGCTCTAACTTGGCATGATGATGTTGGTCATATCATGCATATGGTTCCTTGCAGTGCTTACTTTCGACATCATATATGTCATTTGCTTAGTTTAGACATGTTCTGTAATGCCACCTGCTTAGTTTCTATATCATATATGTGAACTATGCAATCTCATCTTTTTTAACCAGCCATAATATATGTGAAATATGCAATGCCATCCTGTTTAGCCAGGCATCATATATTTGAATTATATCTTGCCATTCCTTTTCTTCATTACATTTCCATTTGTCGACAATGTTTGTACATTCAACTACTCTTCCTGTGAATCAGCCATTTGAGTGGGTGATGGAAAAATCTGGAGTGAAAACAAGGTCTTCAGAGCAGACAGTGCTACCTGTCGAAGCAGATCTCTTGCTGGGTCCAGATAGCTCCTCAGAGATGGATTCAGAGATAGATGACCAGTCCTATTCCCCCACCGAGGTGTATGCTCTAACTTGGCATGGTTATACTGCTCGTATCATGCATATGGTGTCTTGCATTACATAGTTTAGACATCATATACAGAATATTGAAGACCATGTTCTTAGTTCAGACATCATATATGCGAATGCCATCTGCTTAGTATATAAATCACATATGTGAATTATATCATGCGATCCTGATTACTTAGATAACATGTATGTGAATTATGTCATGCGAACCTGTTTACTAAAGAAATCATATAATTATCTCATGCCATCCTGTTTAGTTAGTCATCATATCTTTGAATTATGTCATGCTATGCTATCTAGTTTAGATAGACATCATATATGTGAAATTATGTCATGCTATCCTTTTTAGTTAAACAATATATATGTGAACTATTTCATGCCCTCTTTTTTCCACACTATCTATTGCATCTGTCTCTCATACAAGGTCTGTACATTCAACTACTTTTCTTGTTTATCAGCCATTTGAATTGGAGGGGGTGATGGCAGTATCTAGTGGAGTAAAAACACGGTCTTCAAATAAAACTGTGCTACCTCTTGGTGGAGATAGCACCCCGGTTGTACATGCACAAGAACCAGCCCTACCACACATAACCCAGACTCTCGCAGATTGTACCCCTACTCCGATGGATAGAGAACCAGCTTCACCCAATCTAACCCCAACCCCAGCAGATAGTAATCCAGTTCCAGTTGACACAACACCATCTCCAACACAGAGCTGGCAAACAACAGCAGTTAGTAAGGCAGCTCCAGTGCCCAAATCGCCAGGACTACCACGGCGAACCCCAACTCCACCAGTTAGTACACCTATTCCTGTGGACGAAGCACAACCAGCCATTTGTAGTTTAGCATCTATCACATTTGATGTTGTTAAATCCTATGTGCGTATCTTCCCATCATGGAAATATTATACTGAAGATGAAGGAAAAAACCAGTTGCAGGTGTTCGTCCATGAGTTATGTGTAAGTAATGTTATTCATGGCAATTACTTTGCTTTGTCCCATACATTCTACCTCCATGTTGGTTATAATATAGCAAATGTTCCCATTTTTCTCTATAGAGAAGGACCGATTTGGAAACTCAGGATGAGGTAACCTGTGCTAATACCTCTGCTATCTTCAAGAATGCTTTGTGGCAGTATCAGAATTACCTGAAGAAAACATACTTCACTGGCAAGGAAACTCATCAAATTCCCTTACTTTCTCCTGAGACACATTTACTGGACGATGACTGGGAACACCTTGTTCTGTACTGGTCCCGAGGCAAGAATGTGGTAAGGTCTATGAGATCATTTTTTATTTTGAAGTACTATATGCCTGCGTCTTACTGTACTCTGTTCGCGTAGAACAAGTGCTTAAACCTGAAGAACAACTGTTCTCATTTAAGATTCCATTGCTATGGTGCATACTGCTTTGCTCTTATATCACAGTATTTACTCATACAAACTTATTTTTAAATTGAAGGATCCAATCAAAACTCCAATGGCACAACAGGTATGTTTAAACATGTTTCTTTAACTGGTTTGCTCTTCTAAATTGCTATGCTGATTTCAATTTCAATTGTGTATACAGTTGACTTCTCATATCATGCACATTACTAGCATCACAACAGAGCCAATAGTGTTGTTGTACATGTATACCCGTGGTACCCATCTGAAATCTTGTTGTGCCGTGTAGTTTCCCACAATTGTATTCTTTCAATGCTGCTTTGTCTTGAACTGATATGATTTGAACCAGGGTGTCTCTATTTTGATTTGGCAAGACAATGCAGTGACCGCATCACATAGATATATGTTTGTTTGATGCTTTTATTATGTACTACTTCTCAATAGAAGACTTGGTAGTTTAACCCTGTCCACCTTACACTGAACTGGTTCACCGAAATCAGTTTCATATACTACTTGCTAAACCTGTTTTGTGTCTGCTTGTTTCTTCTTTTAGAATGCTGACAAAATATTGGGGAAGAGTACCTTATTAAGCAATGGTAAAGGAAGTAATGCAGATAAGGTTAAGGATAGTGAGACATCCTTGTTGGTCTCCAACAAAGCTGATAAAACAGCTAAGGAAAACTATCTTGAAGACAGTGAGACAACCCCAAAGTCCTGTCTTGATGTAGTGTTCGAGTTACTGGCCACTACTGCTGCCACAAGCTCTTCGAACTCACTGTCTGAATCAGTTCGGTTTCTTGAGTCTCAACTACAAGCTGAAAGACATCGATCAGCTCTGCTGCGACAAGAAGCCGAAGGACTGAGGAAGTCCCTGGAGAATTCAGATGCATACTTTCTGGTGCAACAGCAAGCGTTGGAGGATTTTAGTGCCAAACAGGAGAAAGCTAATAAGCTTGCTAAGCTTATTACCAGCATGGTGGATACCTAGGATAACCTTTCTTGAGCTCTTCTGAAGTAGTTTCAGTGATGGACTTGTTTTGCTGCCCCGTTTATTTGCACTGGTGGCCAATTTAGACGCCCAGTGTATGTAATATGCTACTTTGTTCCCTATATTTGCACTGGTGGCGAACTTTGATGCCCAGTGGATGTAATATGTGTAACTAGTATGTAATCAATATCCTAGTAATGATAGGGAGGCTAATGATGTGAACAATCGTTTGGTTATGACATTTATGACATCGACAACTCGACCATAGCAGGAAGTAGTTTCTCACTGTTCACTAATATAAGATGTTTTTGATATTTAAAAGTAGACTACATCCGTAATGACATGAGTGAACAGACACATTAAAATGTGTTTACACACATCTGATTTACAAAAAAGTTAGAACATCATATAGTAGTGAGCGGAGGGAGTTTTAATCAATGGCCCAATGACTAGGTTACAGGTGAAGAACCCTACGCAAGCACAGTGTCAGACAAATAGGATGTCCTGGTAATTGTAATATAGTGACTTAGCATAACTGGATGAACAGGCTCAGCGTTGCTCCTCCTTCTCTCGCAAGGCTCCCTCCTAACATCTTGTACTTGGAAATCCTGAATCTTTGCTTCATTGCACCCCCTCTGCAAGGTGACACAAACTTGTAACTGGTCTCCTTGGAAGATAAATATGCATACTTTCTAGTCTCTGAACAACACCAAAGCATGAGTTTATAACAAAACAACAACACCTAATGAAACATGCCACATCTCTTGCGCACAATCAAATGAGCATTTACTATGTGTGCGCTATGTAAAAAGTAGGCATACCTTTGAAGTGGACCTCCGGGTACTCTTGGAGAGCCTAGTTTAGTGTACAGGCAAACCTTTATGTCACCTATGAGTTATGCAAGCCCCCACTACATCAGCCCCTAGTGTCCAAATCATTTACAAGCTCTGTTAGGTCAAGAACAGCAAGTAATCAAAGTCTCGTGGATCAACACGATCACCTATGGGATTCCTAGGTCCCTTTGTGGTTCGGCAAGGGGGAGGTCACGTTGCACAAAGAGCGGAGGCCATGACACAGCGCGGCGGAGATGACACGGGCGATTTTTACCCAGGTTCGGGCCGCTGTGAAGCGTAAAACCCTACTCCTGCTTTGGTGGATTGAGTGGGAAGAAGGCCACGAGCACCAATTGCGGATCCCCGGCAAGGTGGCCTCGGGAAAGCAACTGTATGCGTACAAGTGTGTAAGGGCTCGAAGTGGCCGAATCCTTCTCTAGGTTGCCTTGGACCTCCTTTTATAGTCCAAGGGGTAACCACAATGGCAAAACAGTCATTATCCTATGATTAGATAGGAAACAGTGCTATCATACCTAACTCTGGCAGTTAAGACAAGAAGCATTAAATGCGCTGCTAGGTGTCCTGCTGAGGACGGCGCCCGGCAAGCCTGCCATGCCACTTATTCACCTTTTTCTTATTGTCTTGACACGCCTCTGGACGGGTGTCAAGAGGACGTGATCTGCCTTCCACAGGGCTGCCACGTGCTCCGTGGTAGCCACTTAATCACTTGGGGGCTCGAAACCGCACTGATAAGTGACTTGCGTCGCCGTGCGGTGGAGTGGTGAAGTAGTGATGCCCTGGCGGGGATCTTGGACCCGGAGACCCCGGCAAGCCTACCGGGGCTTGTCTTGGACTCGACCCAGGGGGCGGTCTCGACCTGGCCGAGCTCTCCTGCTCAGCAAGGGAGACCTTCCCTGGTGTATATCTTGCTGTCTTGGTATCCTTGATGCGCTCCTTGATCTCATGAAGAGCGACTTCTCTGGCTTGGCCTTGTGGTGTAAGCTGGGATCGGATGCACAGTTTTTAGTACGCCTGTGCATAGGTCTGGTCAACAACGCAAGTGTTTGTTGTACCGACAGAAGCCCCCAGGCCTGGCCCATACGTGCTACCGGGCATCGTTGGGGTAGGTCCCAATAATGCACAGGCGTGCACCAGGACCACGCCGCGGTAGGGTTCTCCCTTTTGAGATCCTCTTTGCTTCTTCATTAACCTTGAACTTGGATAAGTCCCCGGTCTTCCCGTGGATCGTGTGGCGCCAAATGTGGTGGGTCCACCTTTGTAATGGCCCGTGAATGGCCTTTATTCACGGGCTGGAAACTGCCATTTCACTTATCCCACTACGCCCGCCCCGTCCGCCACGTACGGCACATGTATGGTGCGGGGTAGGTAACGGATGCGTAGGGCGCGGGAAGTGGTGCCATGGCAGAAAACCATGCGCCCTGGATAGGCACAGGAGGGCGGCCGACGATTCCAGCCATCATCAGTGGCACAGACGAGCCGGATTCGAAGGAGCCCCCCAGAGGGGTGGAGAATCAGCCCCCAGCCCCCGCTCGGCTATAAAAGGGGAGGGCGAGGGGAATGGAGGCATTCATCCACGCACCTCCTCCTTCTTCCTCCTTGCCTTCTTCTCCTCCTTCGCCATGCCGAGGGGGAGAGGTCGGAGCCACCACTACAAAAAAAAACACTTCCGTGATGATACGTGTTTGTCACAGTAGTTCACTTTTTTGTCATGCATGTACATCCATGACGATTTTATGACAGAATCAAGATAGTCATGCCTGTGCGGTCGTAGAAGTGTTCCATGACAAGACCAAAATTATCATCACGGAAGTGTCCACTTCCATGACGATAAATGGCGCGTCACGGAAGTGGTTTCATCAAGGGTAACCGGCACGTGGCATCCACCGTAACGGGTCACCGTTAAGCTATCGGGTCCGGTTTTGGATCCGATAACCCGTTAACAGGCGCGACCAATAGCGATTTTCCACGTGTAAAATTCTCATTGGTCGCAGGAAACACGTATCGGCTCCCCGTTTTAATAGATGTCATCCAGTGAATGGACGGGACGCGCCTATGAAAATTTGACACGTGGCTCGGCCCAACAGAGGCCCATTTACGTTAAAAGACCGGCCGAGTCAAAATCAGCGGGCTGGCCCACTAACGGCCTGCTTGCATACGGCCCATTGACAGTTAAGGTCTATAGGAATAGTGCCAAATCGGCCCGTCAACGGCCCATTCTAGATTCTCATCATTGCGGCCCATTGTCACTTCTGGCCCGTTAAGAGTCCGCTAAGTATTTGGGCCGAATTACGGCCCGGAATTTTTTCGTCCTATTAAAGGTCCTGTTACATTTGGGCCCATTTATTGCCCATGAAACATTAGGCCCATAAAAGACCATTAAGGAATTGGGCCATATTCGGCCAGGTGCGACATTCGGCTTGTCAACGGCCCACTGTAGATTTGGGCCACTTCCAGCCTTTTGTGTTTTTCGGCCTGTTAACTTCGGACAACATAGATGGGCCATATGTGGCCCAACGTCACATCGGGCCTACTAACGGCCCATATACTAGCTAATACAAGTCAAGCCTGCCCACACTTCCGGCCTGGTATAGGTCCGTGTAGTAGGTCGGCGCAATTACGGCCCGTCTGACTTTCAGCCTGTTAACGATCCGCATTGTAAATGGGCTACCATGAGCTGAGATACATTTCGGCCTGCTAACGACGAGTGGGTTATTCGGCATATTTCAGGCCCAATCATCTTTCGGCCTCATAAAAGCCCGGGGCTTACTCTGGCCCAACTAAGGCCCAATCTAATTTTTGGCCTATTAAAGGCCCATTTGTTTATTGCACATATTAGGTCCGTGATATATTTACACGTGCTAACGGGCTATTGTTACTAAGGGCCCAAACTATGTTTAGGCCTGTTAACAGCCTACTATGGCCACGGGCCTATAAAAAATGAGGTAGATTATGCTGATTTAGTCCGACATATTTTTTGTGGGTTACATGCCAAAAGCGGCCCATGATCGTTGTTAACCCAATTGGAATTGTGGGTCAGAGGAATGTTGGCCCGTTGGGTTCCTACGATGCTTATGGCCGAAAGGATATCGATGAGGCTGAATACATTACTAAGATAAACCTACACTATACAAAAATAGCTTCATAATTTCTCCGGCCTTTGGCAGCACGATAAATGATGTATCACAACAAAATAAATTACAGCCATACAACAAAAGGCCTGTTGGCATAAAAGTTTACAGTCCTTGCAGATAAATGCACCATCAGATCTATAGAAGCATAGATCATTTGACCTGAGTGCTAATGTTTCAGGGTGTAGAATCTGATGGAGCAGCATGACCTTCCGCATTTTTCCACCATTGCTCTTGAACAATGTAGCAAATGTCTGATAGTCTGGTTTCAAAACCATTCATATCTTGACGACATTTGTCAACCACTATTCTTGTTTTAGATGCGACCTCCATTAGGGATTGGACTTGTGTCTGGAGCACATGTATATCACTCTGTCTAGCCTGAAGATTTTGTTCAGTACACGATTTGGACGATGTTACCTTGACAACCAACCCAGAATTACGCAGGAAGGTGCTTTTTGCACTGTTAGTGGAGAGATACTGGCGCACTGTAGCAAGAGGTGGCATTGTGCCTGTGGTAGCCTCGTCACCTTCAGGTGGTTGTGCCTGTTCAATCATTTGTTCCATAGCTTGCTGAAAGTTTGAATTTGTAGATTAGTGTACCAGATAAGTTACTAATGAGACAAAACAAACAAAATAGCTTTCACGTTTATACATAACTTATTTTGATTAACTACTATAATACATTAGCATGTATTTTAGTGCTAACTACATAATAAAATCACTTTCGGAACATATGTCCATGTAGCATGCCTACTGTATTGTATATTTCCTCAGATTTATAGACATCTATGGATAAAGAGACATGGTTTAAAGTAGGATGAACATAGTATGACATCATTCATATAACAAATATCAAACAAACAGGCTATTGTATCATTGTGTGGGCATGTGAACATCACAACTAGATTACAGATCAAGACCAAAAGAATGTCCTTCCTCTCTTTTAAAACATGTAACGTGAAATGATATGTTAAGACAACTGTGTATAAAAGTGAACAGAGTAACTGGCATTGGCTGCAAACCAAGCAGTTAAATGAACACGTCACAGTAACAAGCAGTTCAAAGGCATGAGGAGTAAGGACTTACAACAGCGGCTTGAACTGGTGTGCTCATGCCCTTCATCTTGCTGGTGTGACAATCCTTGAAGATTTGCACTGCATTCGGTTCAGGTTCTTTTTGGTCTGCACGGGCTTTCCTCTGTATTTGGAACAAGTCAATATAGATACGATAATATGGCATAGCAAAAGGAAGGAAATAGCAGCTATTTACAAGAGCCTCGCAGTGTGCAATATAGCTACGAGATCCTATTGTCTGTTGGAATTTCACTTTAGAACGGTTGGTCTTGTTCTTCAAACAGTTAGCCTAGAAGAAGATAGACTTGTAAGGCACATACGTAAATACGAGTTCAATATGTGATCCGATCACATACATATACCCTACCTGATACTTGGGATCAGACCAGTGTTTAACAAGGGCTGTCTAGTCTTCATCCGTAATATATTCCACTGGAGATGTTTGGGCGATTTCATTGTTAGCCTTGCCTTCAAAGTGAGTTTTTCTAAGGTGATACCGATACTGTCTCAGAGCAGACTAAAAAACATGAGTGCATGCTTGTTTAGTTGCATCGTCCTTCGGATCCAACTTGAACCTCATCTGTTGAAAAAAGAATGGGAGTCTCATTAGGAGGAAGCTAGAAAGTAAGGAACAGAGTAAGACAATTTTACAAATTGCGATGAATAACATTACTTACGGATAAATGGTCAAGGAAGGTGTTAAACTGGGTATCGTCTTTCTCATTCCTGTACTGGATCCACGTTGGGAGGATATGTGCATGACACCTAACGGCAACGGCTGCCTCTGATACTAACTTGGCTGACTCTATAGCATCACCTGGCCTTTTTAAACCTGCCTCAAAATGGATCTCCATTCTTCCACCTTTAGATTTTGTTAATCTGTCAAGCATTATCCTTGATGTCTATTTCCTCTTGCGCCGTGGTGCTAGTTCAACAACGAAAATGGAAAGTGTTAGTGCACATCAAACTGTGAGAGTACATAGAAAGGAGCATGCAACTTGACTTGACTCAGTCAGGTACCGTATTGGTGTTGATGCTCATGAGGTTCATCTAATCTTGCCAAGTCCTGTAGTGTCAGCAGTGCTTCGGAAGTAGTGTTAGGTGTGAAGGCAGCTTGGGAACATGCCACTTGCGGAGCACTCAAACGAGTAACTCGTTGAGATGTCGGTATAGTTCAAGGAGGTGCTGCAGCTGGTGGAGCAGGGGATACTGTGTTTGTAGATTTAGCTGGTGGACTTGGACCTTCTACTACACTATAAGTACCAACAGAATCTCGAGGGAAGCTCCTTTTCCGTTGCACCCAACGAGTAACACCATCCCCTACTATATTATTTTCCTTGCTCTTTTTTGACGTTGCCAAGTGAAGCCGTACCCACAACACAAAATTCGCTCTTCAGAACTCATTGATGCATGATACAGATGAGCAATACTTTGATGTTAAGACAACCGTATGAAGAGGATGGAATATGTACGAAAAACATGACGGCATGACATATTCACACGTACGATGAGTAAACTAAGTAGAATGATTTTCAAGAAATTAGAAGCAATGCAAGCTAGACACGATATGAAAGATGCAACCAATATCACTCAGCCAAGTTAGAAGTGTTTTGTCATAAGTGGCATTTCAAAAAATCCGAAGCAGTACAACCTAGAAATCAATGCAAGATGCAACCAATATCACACTGCCAAGTTAAAAGCATCCAATCATAAGTGATTGATGCAGGATACACAACAACAGTACTTTGATGTAAGAACATGGTGTGATAGATAGATGCAGTGTATTCTAGAAACAGGAAGGCATGTCATATGCACATGTATAACATATAAACTCAGCAGGTGCAATTTAATCAAATTAGAAGAAATGCAAGCTAGACACCATATGAAACATGAAACCAATTATCACACTGTCAACTTAGAGCAAGCACCTGCAATGGAGTAGGGGAGATGAACTCATCATATAGACTTGGGACTTCAACTGCAGTAGCAGTAGCAGTGCCAAATCTGGAGAGCCTCGGTTTGCGTCGGTCCGGAGGACCACGTACATCCCCTAACTTACTATTTTCCTTCCTCTTTTTGGATATTGCCTTCTGAAGTCAAAACCACAAGAAAAGGAATAAAATTAGCTCTGCATAACTCGTTGATGCATGATACAGACGAACACTACTTTCATGTAAGGCAAGCGCATGATAGGAGGATGGAATATATACGAAAAAAGGACAGCATTGCATATTCACACCTATGATAGGAGGATGGAATACGTATGAAAAACAGTAAGCAGAAGGCATTTCAACATAATTAGAAGAAATTAAAGCTAGGCACCATATGAACATGCAACCAATATAACTCTACCAGGTAAAAAGTGTCTCATCAGAAGTGCCATTTCAACAAATTAGAAGCAGTACAAGCTAGAAGACAATGCAAGATGCAACCTATATCACACTCCCAAGTTAAATGTGTCTTATGGTAAGTGATTGTTGCAGGATACACAACAGTACTTTCATGTAAGAACATGGTATGATAGACAGATTTATTATGTTCTAGAAACAGGAACACGTGTCATATTGACAGGTATAAGTTGTAAGCTATGCAGATGCAATTCAACAAAATAGAAGCAATACAAACTAGACATCATATGGAACTTGCAACCATAGATAACAGTGCCAAGTTAGAGTAAGCACCTGTGATGGTGGAGTAGGGGAGATGTGCTCATCATCTACACAGCATCGTTGACTGTCTAGCCTTGCGTTGTCTTGCGAATCTTGTTGGGAGGATGGCACAGTAGAATCTGTAGAGACCCTCTATTTCAGTTGCTCCGAAGGACCACCATCATCCATTGCCTTACTAATTTCCTTCCGCTGTATTGATTATGCATTGTGAAGTCAAACCGATAAGAAAAAGGAATAAAATCCACTCTTCAAAACTCATTCATGCATGATACTGACGAACACTACTCGGATGAAAGGCAAACACGTGATACAAGGATGGAATATGTACGAAAAATAGGACGGCGTGACATATTCACACCTATGATGTGGTAACTAAGCAGAAGGCATTTCAACAAATTAGAAGCACTGCAAGCTAGACACCATATGAAAGATGCAACCAATATCACTCTGCCAACTTAAAACTGTCTGGCGTTTCAACAAATTAGAAGCAGTACATGCAAGAAATCATATGCAAGATGCAACCAATATCACAGTGCCCACTTAATGGTGCCTCATCGTAAGAGATTGATGAGGGATACACAAGAACGGTAGTCTGATGTAAGAACATGGTGTGATCAGATATAGTATTGTCGGTGTACTAAAGTTCGGGTCCTTTAGTACCCCATACTTGTGCACGGACGGTTGTAGCCATACCAGCGGCAAGACCTGCCAGAGAATAGCTGGGAATAGTCACAAGATTATCGAGAAGGCGTTCAAGCTAATGACCAGAAGACAGAAGACCGAAGGCTGGGTTCCCAGCAAGATCCTTGCCGGGAAGGCTCGCGAAGGCCCGGCAAGGCCTCATGCCCGGCAAGATCTCGCACCCGGCAAGATCCCATCACTCCAGCACAATGCCGCCGCCCCAGCGCAGCGACCGGCCTGTCGTTTAGGGCTTGTCCTCCTGGTTGCGTGGCATGGCGCTGGCCACAAATGGGCTTAAGCGGTGCTGATGGGACAGCTCCTTTTTCCGCCCCAAGAAAGTAAGGGACAGCTAAGTAGAGCATTAAATGCGTTTGTCCTCAGACGTTTGTCCTCAAACGTCGGTAGTAATCATGAGACAATGTAGTAACTTTCCACCTCTTGTACTCCTGTCTGCCACTGTTGGTGACCCCTTGGACGTATAAAAGGAGGCCCAAGGCGGAGCTACAGGGGGGAGGACCTCCTGGCCCATTCTGCATGCGTAGCTGCTTCTTCATCACAAGCGCTCCATGTACTTGAGCCAAGAACATCCACAGTAATACAACTAAAGCAGGAGTAGGGTTTTACGCTTCTCAGCGGCCCGAACCTGGGTAAAGATCCCCGCGTTGATCGTTGGTTCCGCTCTTTGTGCAAACCTTTTCCCCCGCCGAACCGTAAAGGGATCCTCTCGATCCCATAGGTGTCGTACGCCGACATCTTTGGCGTGCCAGTTAGGGGGAGAGGTTGCGCGAACCCGATCTAGCGGTCAGCACGCCAGTTCTTGATCACTTTCATCGCCATGGCACCCAAGAAGAAGGGCGTTACGGCGGTTGATCCATCTGCGTCCAGCCTCCCCGTACCCGCACAGACGGGTGATGGCGCGGGCGCTGGTGGAGGAGGTGGAGGGCTTGAACCTCCGTGACATTCTGGCGATCCGAGCCAGGCGAGCGCCAGGTCTAAGGACGGAGCCGTGCTACCCACGGGTGGCGCGGCGAACTCCAAAGACAGGACGACGCCTTCCAAGACACCCACGCCGGCACATGCGCCGCGGCCTTCTCAGGTCGCGCGCGACGTGCAGCGCCGCGACGTTGGTGGCTCCAGGCATCCCCATGCAAAAACCCCTACGCATCACTCCCAAGATGCGCGGGGCCAAGATCCACGCCAACATGCCGGTGGAAGCCGCGCGCGGTTGCAGGACCGTGACGGTGCTCCTTCTAACTCTGTTAGGAGTCAGACCACCTCACGTTCTTCGCATCTTTCGCCGCCGCCTACACCAGCAGAAGCCTTGGCGCGAGCTCAGCTGCTCCTAGACTTCCCTCCCACTGCAGAGAAGCTAGATGAGTGGAGATCTGCCATTCAGAGCCTCATCGGTTTTGCCAATGACGACAGGCCGCAACAGGCAGAGCCCTCACGGCGGCAGTCAACTGGGCCGGTGCATGCCGATGGCGAGAAGACCGGAGGCGGAACGACTACGATGCGCTCTCCTCCGTCGCGACAAGAGCGGTTGACAACTCGGCGGATCAACGCCCGTGACGATGACTCCACGACGTCGTCTGATCCGCGGGTTCGCCGCGATCAACGCCTAGTTCTTCAAGAACGGCACAAGGAGGACGCTCGAACCACTATCGAGCGGCGACGGGAAGCGCGCCGTCAATCCGACAAGCGCGCGGGACCCACTGTCGACGAGCCTGCGCCAGGGTATCCTGGTGGCCTGCCTTACGAGGTGGGCTGTCCAGCGTTTACTCGAGAGCTGCGGCGAGTCCAGTGGCCCAGTTCCTGATCTTTCAAGCCGGAGGTGCCGGAGAAATATGACGGTAAGACTCACCCGTCAGAGTTCCTGAGCATCTACACCATTGCGCTGCAAGCCGCCGGGGCTCGGGACGACAAGATACTTGCCAACTACTTCCCGTTGGTGCTTAAGCCCAACGTCAGGTCATGGTTGATGCATTTGCCAGAGAATTCCATTTCCTCCTGGGCAGATCTGTGTCATGAGTTTGTTGGCGCCTTTACTGGAGGCCACCAGGCTCCTGGCCAGGAAAGTGATTTACATGTCATCCCCCCAGAAGGAGGGCGAAACCCTGCGCAAGTATATACAGAGATTCAGCCGTGTACAGTACAACATCCCAGATGTTCATCCTGCCGCATTCACCAGCGCCTTCCATCAGAATGTGCGCAACCGCAAGATGCGGGAAGAGCTGGCGATGAACAAGGTCATGGATGTCACCGAGCTCTACGCTCTAGCAGACAGATGTGCTCGGGCCGAAGAGGGAAGGAGACTCCCCAGCGAAGACGCTGGCGTAGGAGTCGATTCTGAAAGCGAAGACGCCGCTACCCCGGCGAAGAAAGGCCGACGAAGGAACAGGAAGAGCAAGAGCAAGGCCGTGCTTGCCGTAGAGGGATCCAGCAACGCCGACACCGCCAAGAAGGTCAAGACTGATGGCCCCGACAAGGAGGTTGCCGGGTGTGCCGCGTGTCAGGCCTTGGCGGCTGCCGACAAGCCGGAAGGCTCCGCCAAGCAGTACTGCAAGATCCACCGCACCAAGGGCCACGATCTCCAAAACTGCCGGCAAGTTGAGGAGCTTGTCGAGAAGCAGAAAGCCGAGTATGAAAGGCGAGATAAGGAGAAGGCCCAGGATGGCGCTGGGGGGACCGGCAAGAAGCACGGTGGCCGAGGAGGTCGCCGCGGCAAGGCCAAGCAACAGAAGGAGAGGCCCGCTCGAGGCCGCGATAAAGAGCAAGGGGATGATGACGATGAAGAGGGCGACGAGTCCAGCGAGCACGAGTTCCAGAAAGCTACGGAAGCCATGTGCGTTGATGGAGGCGCTTCGTTGCATTCCTCTCACCGCCGACTCAAATAGTGGGCGTGCAAGATTAATGCAGCAGAGCCATCGGTCGATGCCCAGAAGCCGTTGAAATGGTCCCACACGCCTATCATTTTTGACGCCGAGGATCACCCTGATCGCACAACTGCGGTCGGGTGTTTGCCGTTGTTGGTTTCACCAACTATCCGCAACCTCAAGGTGACGAAAATGTTAGTTGACGGTGGGGCTGGTTTGAACTTGATCTCGCCTGATGAAATCAAGAGATTACAAATTCCTGACAAAGATCTCGAGGAAACGGGCACGTTCCAAGGGATCAATCCAGGAAGGAGCCAGCCGAAGGGCAAGATCACCCTGCCAGTGACGTTTGGTAGTGAGCTGAACTACAGAACGGAGAAGATCGTCTTTGACGTCGCCAAGATTCCATTGCCATATAATGGGATTCTTGGTCGCCCGGCGCTGGCCAAGTTCATGGCGGCATCACATTACGCCTATAACACATTGAAGATGCCCGGCCCGATGAGCGTCATCACAGTCCACTCCGACAAGAAGGATGCGCTTATCTGCACCGACCAACTCTACCGGGAGGCAGTTGCAGCGACTGCCGCCAAGGCACATGCTCCTGCCGTTGAAGCTCCCAGAGGGAAGAAGAAGACCGGCAAGGCCTCTGGCACACACTCCGGCAAGCGCACCTCCTCGGAGTGCTGCGCTCCCGTCGAGGATGTGCCAGAGAGCTCCACTGGCAAGAGCAAGAAATCCAAGGCAGCTCCACCAGAAACTAAGAAGGTGCCCGCCAAGGAGGATGGTACGGGAGGAACTTTCACCATAAGTTCCACCCTCGATGACAAATAGGAAAGCGCGCTCATTGCCTTCCTGCGGGCGAATGTCGATGTGTTTGCATGGCAACCATCTGATATCCCTGGTGTTCCCAGGGAAGTAATCGAGCACCACCTTGCTGTCTGTCCTCACGCGCGGCCCGTCAAGCAGAAGGTTAGGAAGCAAGCCTTGGAGCGGCAAGAGTTTATCACCGAAGAAATCAGGAAGCTGGAAGCTGCAGGTCTAGTTAGAGGAGTCCTCCATCCGACATGGTTGGCCAATCCAGTTGTAGTGCGCAAGGCGAATGGTAAATGGAGGCTGTGTATTGACTATACTGACATCAATAAAGCCTATCCAAAAGATCCTTTTCCCTTGCCACGCATCGACCAGATTGTGGACTCCACTGCTGGCTGCGATTTGCTGTCATTTGTTGACGCATATTCGGGATACCACCAGATTTTCATGTCAAAGGAAGACGAAGAGAAAACCGCATTTATCACCCCATGTGGCACGTATTGCTTCATACGCATGCCTTTCGGGTTGAAAAGTGATGGTTCAATCTTTGCAAGAGCAGTCTAGATTGGTTTTGAGCCCCAGCTACATAGAAATATGGAAGCTTATATGGACGACATAGTGGTCAAAACCAAGGACAAGGCGACACTCATACAAGATTTAGAAGAGACATTTGCAAATCTGCGCAGGATCAATCTGAAGCTCAATCCTGAGAAGTGTGTGTTTGGCGTTCCATCCGGCAAGCTTCTCCGGTTCTTTGTGTCTCAACGTGGAATCGAAGCCAATCCCGACAAGATCAAGGCGATTGAGCAGATTGAAGCACCGAGACGTGTCAAAGATGTATGTCGACTTGCCGGCTGCGTTGCTGCTTTGAGCAGGTTCATCTCCAAATCAGCTGAGCGCGCCCTGCCTTTTTTCAAAATTTTGAAGAAGGCAGGTCCAATGAAATGGACTCCGGAAGCGGAGGCAGCGCTGCAGGACTTGAAGAAGTACCTCTCCTCTCCGCCGACGCTAGTCACGCCTAAACCACAAGAGCCGTTGCTGCTATATCTAGCGGCAATGAATCAAGTGGTTAGTGCTGCGTTAGTGGCGTGGAGAGAAGTAGACGACGAAGCAACGGCAGCGGCAAGCCCGTCAAGCGACAAGCTGGGACTCTCCCCGGCAGGGTCTGGTGCCGACAAGACAGGATCCGCGCAGTCAAATGAAGCAGTGCAGAAGAAGAAGATGGTGCAGTGCCCAGTATATTTTGTCAGCTCCCTGTTGCAGGGAGCCAGGTCAAGATATTCTGGCGTGCAAAAGCTGCTCTTCGGCCTCCTTATGGCCTCGAGGAAGCTGCGCCACTATTTCCAAGCACATGAAGTCACCGTCGTCACTCGCTTCCCGTTGAAGTGGATTTTACGGAATCCAGATGCGACCGGCAGGATTGTGGAGTGGGCGTTGGAACTGTCAAGCTTTGGTCTCAAGTTTGAAAGCACTTCAACTATTCAGAGCAGAGCCTTGGCCGAATTCATTGCAGAATGGACACCGATGCCAGACGAAGAAGTTCAAGAGACAGCTATCCCCGGCAAGGAAACAGATCGAGAATGGATTATGTACTTTGATGGGGCTTTTTCGCTGCAAGGCGCCGGTGCTGGCGTACTGCTTGTCGCACCCACCGGAGAGCACCTCAAGTACGTAATTCAGATGCACTTTCTCCGGGAGAGATCAACAAACAATACTGCAGAATATGAAGGACTGCTTGCCGGTCTCAGGATCGCGGCAGACCTTGGAATTAAGAAGCTCATCGTCAGAGGTGACTCATAGCTTGTCGTCCGACAAGTTAACAAAGATTATCAGAGCCCGTTGATGGAAGCGTATGTAGATGAAGTGAGGAAGTTGGAGGAGCACTTTGACGGTTTGCAAACAGAGCATGTTCCTCGAGCAGAGAACAGCGTTGCCAACGACCTGTCAAAGCGTGCTGCCCTCAAGTTACCTGTGGAACCAGGAACTTTTGTGCTCCGCTTAACTCAGCCATCTGTAACACCATCGATGAGGCAAGACAAAAGAAGAAAGTTGAGTACCGGCAAGTACTTTCTGGCAGAGCTTCCAGAAGCCGCCGGCAAGGAAGTTGCTGGGAACGACATGGTTGCCGGTGAGCAGCAGCCTCGCGCAGAACCTCAGGTTCTTGCCGCAGAAGCGAGCGCTCCCGCAGCTGAAGATATGCCTTTAGTCCTTGTTGTCGAGCCGCAGGCTCCGACATGGGCACAGCACACTGTCCGATTCCTTCAAACAGGAACTCCCTGAAGAACAGGAAGAAGCGGAGAAAGTAGCCCGTCAGTCTAGTATGTACCAGTTCGTCGACGACGTCCTGTACAAAAAGAGACCAAATGGTGTGAAATTGAAGTGTCTTCCTTGGGAGGATGGACTGGAGCTGTTGGCAGAGATACATGGAGGCATATGTGGCTCCCACATAGGCTCGAGAGCTCTTGTCGGCAAGGCATTCCCGCAAGGTTTCTTCTGGCCCACTGCTCTCCAGGATGCAACTGCACTAGTAACCAAGTGTGAAGCGTGCCAGTTCCATTCAAAGCAATTGCATCAACCAGCTCAAGCTCTTCAGACGATCCCTCTTTCCTGGCCATTTTCGATCTGGGGGCTCGACATATTGGGCCCCTTTCCCCGCGCTGCCGGGGGCTTCGAATACTTGTATGTTGCTATTGACAAGTTCATGAAGTGGCCGGAAGTGGAAGCAGTGAGAAAGGTGACAGCACAGTCGGCCGTCAAGTTCTTCAAGGGAATAGTGTGCCGTTTTGGTGTGCCGAACAGGATCATCACCGACAATGGCACGCAGTTCACGAGCCGCACCTTCATGCAGTACGTCCAAGCCCTTGGCTGCAAAATCTGTTTTGCCTCCGTTGCTCACCCGAGAAGCAACGGCCAAGCGGAGAGGGCGAATGCTGAAGTGCTGCGGGGCCTCAGAACAAGAACTTTCGACAAGCTGCACAAGTGCGGAAGGCGTTGGATTGATGAGATGCCGGTGGTTCTTTGGTCAATCAGAATGACACCAAATCGAGCTACCGGCCAGACTCCCTTCTCCCTGGTCTACGGGGCAGAAGCAGTTCTCCCCACGGAACTCATATACGGGTCACCTCAAGTGCTCGCTTATGATGGGCTCGAGCAAGAGCAGCTGCGCCAAGATGATGCCACACTCCTTGAGGAAGATTGTCTTCGGGCTGCTGTGCGAGCTGCACGCTACCAGCAAGCTTTGCACCGCTATCATAGCCACAAGGTTCATGCCCAAAGCCTTGAGGAAGGCGACCTTGTTCTTCGGCGCATTCAGTCGGCCAAGAATTCCAACAAGTTGACGCCGAAGTGGGAAGGCCCTTATCAGGTAGTACGAGTCACCAGGCCTGGCGCAGTCCGCCTGGAGACCGAAGATGGCGTTCCAGTGAGCAAATCCTGGAATATCAAACACCTTCGTAAGTTCTACCCATAAGGCGCGGTTGCCGGGCCTCCCGGCAACCACCTTTTGTACGAGTCTTGCCGGCAAGGCATGTGATCCTTTGTACAAAGCCAGGCGCAGACCCTGTGCATAGTTGAATAAAGTTAAGTGTTTTACAATTCTTGTCGATTTTCATGTCATTTTATATGCATGCTTGTCTGAGATATTGTATGACATCTTGCTTCCGGTAAGCCCTAATGAACCGCCAAGGTTCCATATCTCTATTTTCTCTTCTTTCTTTTTCTCAAAGGACAGAAGGTTCCCTCGTGTACATGTTTGCCGGGGGGAGAATGATGGTATGGATACCGACAGGCGACGTTCAAGTTGGCATTACGCAATAAGGAGTACAGCAACGAAAAGATAAGTTGCAAAACTCTTTAAGCAGATTTTTGTTGTAAAGTTATTTCCCTTGAACGATTTCGGCCTTTGTATGGAAAACCTGCACGCGAAGGAACCTTGTCATGATTGGTTGCGCCCTTACTTTGTTTTGAGTCCACTCAACAACTTAAGTGGCTGCACCAAAAGCGTCAAGGTATCTTGCCGATAGCGGCGACACCCCCAGCAGGCTGCTAAGGATCTGTTCCTCAAAGCGCTCGCGGCAAGGGTGCGCGCACCGGCAAGATCCCAATAAGCGTAGGGAAAAAACCATACAGAAAGAAATCGGACGAGGGAAATAGCATACATTCATCCAAAACATAGCAAGTTATATAACATTGATAAGTCGCCGCAATTCTAACTAAGATAAAACTGTCTTTGGTATGGAGTAGTGGCGACAAGATGAAGCGAAGTGGCTAGTCCCTGCGCTGGCCTTCGACCCGCTTGACGTGGCTCACTCCGTCGACGATGGGCGCGACATGTTCCTCGAGTGCCTTGAGATCTGCATCCTCCGGCAAGCTAGCGAGGATGTTGGTGAGGTTGATGCCAGGGTTCTTGTGCACCACTTTGACGAGCACCTTTTGGAGGACGGCCCGGCAGAGTTTGCGGGATTCTTTGGCCAGATGGGTTGCTCGGTCGGACTGGAGCAGCTTGAGGGCATCAACAACGCCCTCGAAGAACATGGTCAGCTTGGCGCTCGAAGACACCCTCTCGTTGGAAGAATACCTGAAGTTATCCAAGCCCATGGTGGACAGTTTTGCGGCAAGCTTTTTCGCGACGTCGACGAGGCGCTCAGTCTAGATCGTCACACCTTTCTCGAAGTCATTATATGTGGCGGCGGCGCTGTTGAGTAGGCTCTTCTCGGCCAGAAGATCCTTGGTCAGAGCCCTTTCACGAGCCTTGCTGCTCTCAAGGGACTTCTCCAGCGTTGTTAGCTTCAATGTCAGATCGGCAATGGATTCATTGGCTGAAGAGAGCTCTTTGATCTTGTCGGACATAGCGGCTTGCATCTCCGCCAAGCTAAAGAGAGTCTTATCTCTGTCGGCTTTGAGTGTTGAGATCTCCTTGCCGTGGCCCTCAAGATCCGCTTCCAGCCTCTTTACCTTATCGCCCAGCTCGTTCTTGGCGGCCTCTGCAGCTTTGGCGGCATCGATGGCTTCCTTTAACTTGCCGGCGTGATCTACGACCAGAGCTTCAAGTGCTTCCTTGTGCCTCTGCTCCAGTTCCTGTGTTCGCCGCACGACGAGCTTCTCAATCTCCTCGTCCTTGCTGCGAAGCTTGGCGGCAAGCGCCTCCTCACGAGCGGCAAGGTCTTCTTCGTGAGCATCAAGCCCGACGCGGCATTCCGTCAAGCGAGCTTCCTCTACCGCGGCCTGCTGCGCCGCCTCCTCTTGTGCCTTCTCGACATTAGACTGCTTCATGAGGAGCTCGTTCCAGCTTTGATTCAGCAGCTCCCGACCAGCCGTCAGCTCTTGGAAGGCCTCGGCGAACCAAACTTGCGTCTCCCCGACACACTTATGAAAGTCTGCCTCTGCTGCTTCAACAACTGCCGCCCTGTAGTCCAACTTCTCCTTTCGGGCGCGGTAAAGCGCCTGGAGCTTCTGAAAGTTATCGCTCATGGCTTTGAGGAGCTGCCCTTCCTTGAGCCCGCTGCCGCTTGCAGCGCCAACAACGTCTTCATCAAAAGTTTCTCCTTCAGTTGACACCCCGGTGCTTGCCGTCCCCGGTATGCTGACGAACAGGTCATCGCCAACCTTAAGATAACTGCTTGATGGGGGGACGTCGGATGTTGACGGTTGATCCTCAACAACCGCCTCTCCGGCAGCTGGGGGCTCCGCGACCGGTGTAGCGCCAGACGCTCCTGCGGCAGGAATGCCGTCAGTATGGTCGCCGGTCTCCTTGCCGGCCCCCTCAGCAGACTCCTTGGCGGTTTCTTCCTGTGCGGCCTTGGCGGCCTCGTCAGCTGCGACCCTGTCGGCCTCGGCGGCAGCATCCCTGGCGGTCTCTTCAATGACAGCATCAACATCCATTTGTTCCGGCAAAGGGAGATCTGAAAGCCAAGAAAAGAAAACAAGATGAGACCAAGTTGAAGTTCGAGAAGACAAAAACAGAAATGAAGAAAGAATGACAAAGTACACCACGGCAACGGTTTACCTGTGTCGAGCTGCTGAGAGGTGGCTTCTCCTTTCCCGGCAACGTTGGTTGCCGAAGTAGGATTGCCAGCGCCTGCCGAAGGTTCGCCGGTGGAACCCCCTGCCGAAGGTTCATCTCTAGGCGACGTGGTCGACGGAGGCGGCACTTCAGGGACGGCCTCCAATGGCTCTCCATGTTGCCGTCCTTCTCCTACAAGCCCCGTGATGTCAATAGCGAAGAAAATCTCCCCAACGCTCGCCAGCAGAAAATGAGCAGTGGACTCACGCTGGGGGCTAGGTTCGAGACTGCGTTGAGGGCTCAGCTTCGGGCTGATGACAATGGTCTCTGGCGCACCTACGGTGCTTGCCGAAGGCTCGTCGCCCGTAGAAGTCTTCGCCCTCTTCACCAACGTTTGCGCCAACGTTTCTGTATCTCTGCGGGGACAAGCCAAAGCAAAACAATTGAGTTAAACAAAGCCAAGGATTCAGAAATTGAAATATGCGGCAAGGACCACTTACTCCTCTCTTTCCGGGCTGAAGGAAGAGATGTCGAAGTCGACCTCCGCTCCAGTGTTCGTGTAAGGAGGTGGAGAAGGGGTCCTGGGACGTTTGGCTGCGGCAGAAGCAGGCAGTTGATGCGATCTTGCCGCCCTAGCTGTTGATGCCGTCAGGCGAGACTCCCCCGCCACATCAGCTGTTGCCGTGGTCATGCGTGGCGAGCGTCGCACAGGTTGCTGCTGGGCTCCTTGCCGCTGCGCGGCCTTGCCGGTTGCTCCCTTACCAGCCTCGCCGCTTGAAGAAGACTGACGTGCTGGGGCACCAGAGCCAGCTTTCCGAAGAGCACGCTTTTTCTTACCTGGAGCCGGGGGCTCCTCGTGCGGCTGCTCCTCGGCTGTGTCCTCGGCAGAAGGACTCCCGGTGGCCACGCCTCCCCGCTCCCTAGCAACTTCCCCTTGCTCAGCAAGGATTTCCTCTGGCACTGTCTCTTCTTCACTGGTGTCCTCTCCCGTGAAGCCAAAGTCGCCGGCCTCCGCAGCAAGGTTTGCCTCTTCCGCCCTGCTGGCAATATAAGCTATTTCTTCATCAGTGGTGGGGCGGATAAGGTTCGAGTCTTCCCGGACGGCCCTCTCCGACAAGCTGTCGAAGAACTCATGTACTCGCTCTGGAGGCGGCTCTACCCAAGTCCCATCAAGGCCGTGGGCATTGCACACTGGCATCATAGCGATGATGGAGCCCAGGGCAGAATTGTTGCACAAAGGAATCACACCAGCCGGCAACGTGTACCTCCCGTCAGGCCTGAACAGCTTGTGGCAGAGTAACGTGTGCTGCAAAATCGTCAGATTGTTATTCAGACCAGGGCGCAGCCTCATGATATCTGCTGCGTTCTTGAAATCCCAGGCTGGCCTCCCTTTGTTATGCAAAGGGGCAATGCGTCGGTGGAGGAAATCTGCGCCGACCATCTCAATCGTGAGCCCGGCAGCCTTAAGACGGTGGATCCTGGTAATCGCAATTGTGAGCTTTCCATCTTGAGGATCGAAGTCGCTCCAATTCTTGCCGCGGACTACCTTCTTTTGCCGGGGTACGCAGAACGGCTGAGGGTCTTTCTCCTAGATCCAGCACCACTCGGACCGCCATTCTTCCCACTTCTTGCGGTAGAGACCCCCTGGGTATATATCTTTGTTCCATGCCCTTGGAATCCAAGTGATAGAACCAGAGAGGGCGTCTCCTGTCTCGATGCGGGGAATGAAATAATGGCGGAAGAGGGCTATGTTGGGGACTACTCCGGCAAAGTTTTCGCAGAGGTGAGCAAAGACGGACATGCATGTTACGGCGTTCGGCGTGAAATCCAAAAGGCGGAACCCGTATGTGTACATGATGTTGACAAAGAAGTCGGAGAATGGAGGACAGAGCCCGCAGTAAAAATAAGCAGCAAAGAAGGGGAATCTATCTGCGCCGCCCCCGGCGGAAGCTGGGAGCGCGCGGGTGGCCAGATGGCCATTCGTTTTCTTCCCCCATGCGGACATGTACCGAGCAATCAGGGTGTGCCCGTCGAGCGTCGGGTCGAAGACGGCGTGCTCCTTCCGCATCTTCACCAGATCGACCTCATCCACTCCTGCGGCCGAGCCGGCGGCTTCCGCCGCTTTGCCCTTGCCTGCTTTGGACGGCATAGCGACTGTGGAAACGGAGTCCGAAGATGATGAGGGCGTGCGGGTGGCGGATGAATGGGAGAGACTCTGCTTCGAACTCGAGGAAGAAGACGATGGCGGTTTCTCAGATTGGAGAAGACGATGGCGGTTTCTCAGATTGAAGAAGACGAGGGGGGTAAATGAGCAGCGCCTCTGCGGATTCCTTTCTATGGGGAAGGCGCGGGGCTGGCTCTTTACTGACCAAAGTGAAAGCATTTTTACAAGCGCACTACCGCGGCCGTTTCGCGCACATATCCCACGTCCCGCATTTAATGCGCGTCGTGGGAGGGCGCGGTAAATAAGGCGATTATGACAGCTAAATTCCCGCCACGCGTACCCGTGCACTGTTTGGGCCTAGCCCAACAACGCCTCGCACCCGTGTATGGCCTAGGCCCGGGGGCTCCTGTCGGTGTACTAAAGTTTGGGTCCTTTAGTACCCCATACTTGTGCACGGATGGTTGTAGCCATACCAGCGGCAAGGCCTACCGAAGAATAGCTGGGAATAGTCACAAGATTATTGAGAAGGCGTTCAAGCTAATGACCAGAAGACAGAAGACCGAAGGCTGGGTTCCCGGCAAGATCCTTGCCGGGAAGGCTCGCGAAGGCCCGGCAAGGCCTCGCGCCCGGCAAGATCTCGCACCCGGCAAGATCCCATCACTCCAACACAGTGTCCCCGCCCCAGCGCAGCGACCGGCCTGTCGTTTAGGGCTTGTCCTCCTGGTTGCGTGGCATGGCGCTGGCCGCAAATGGGCTTAAGCGGTGCTAATGGGACGGCTCCTTTTTCCGCCCCCGAGAAAGTAAGGGACAGCTAAGTAGAGCATTAAATGCGTTTGTCCTCAAACGTCGGTAGTAATCATGAGACACTGTAGTAACTTTCCACCTCTTGTACTCCTGTCTGCCACTGTTGGTGACCCCTTGGACGTATAAAAGGAGGCCCAAGGCGGAGCTACAGGGGGAGGACCTCCTGGCCCATTCTGCATGCGTAGCTGCTTCTTCATCACCAGCGCTCCATGTACTTGAGCCAAGAACATCCACAGAAATACAACTAAAGCAGGAGTAGGGTTTTACGTTTCTCAGCGGCCCGAACCTGGGTAAAGATCCCCGCGTTGATCGTTGGTTCTGCTCTTTGTGCAAACCTTTTCCCCCGCCGAACCGTAAAGGGATCCCCTCGATCCCATAGGTGTCGTACGCCGACAAGTATGTTCTAGAAACAGGAACACGTGTCATATTCACAGGTATAATGTGTATAGTAAGCAGATGCAATACAACAAAGTTGGAAGCAATGCAAGCTAGACATCATACGCAACATGCAACCACATATAATAGTGCCAAGTTAGAGCAAACACCTGTGATGGTGTAGTAGGGGAGATGTGCTAATCATTTACACAGCTACGTTGACTGTCTAGCCTTGCGTTGTGTTGCGAATCTTGTTGGGAGGATGGCGGAGTAGAATCTATAGAGACCCTCCATTTCAGTAGCTTGGAAGGACCACCATCATCTAATGCCTTACAAATTTCCTTCTGCTTTATTGATTTTTGCATTGTGAAGTCAAACCGACAAGAAAAAGGAATAAAATTTGCTCTTCAGAACTCATTCATGCCTGATACTGACGAACACTACTCTGATGAAAGGCAAACTCATGATACGAGGATGGAATATGTACGAAAAACTGGACGGCATGACATATTCACACCTATCATGTGGAAACTAAGCAGAAGGCACTTCAACAAATTAGAAGCACTGCAAGCTAGACACTATATGGAAGATGCAACCTCTGCCAAGTTAAAACTGTCGCATCATAGGTGGCGTTCAACAAATTAGAAGCAGTACATGCTAGAAATCATATTCAAGACGCAACCAATATCACACAGCCAACTTAAAGGTGTCTCACCACAAGTGACTGGTGCAGGATGCACAAGAACAGTAGTTTGATGTAAGAACATGGTGTGATAGGCAGATGTAGTATGTACCAAAAACAGGAAGGCGTGTCATATTCACACGTATAATGTGTAAGCTAAGCAGATGCAGTTTACACTAATTAGAAGCAATACAAGCTAGACACCATATGCAACATGCAACCAGATATTACACTGCCAAGTTAGAGCAGTCACCTGGGATGGTGTAGTAGGGGAGCGGAGACTTGGAACTTGTAATGCACTAGCAGTACAAGGAGAATCTATAGAAATGGTCCCTTTACGTTGCTGCAGAGGACCACCATCATCGCCTTCCTTACTTTTTTCCTTCCTCTTTTTTGATTTTGCCTTGTCAAGTCAAACCCACAAGAAAAAGGAATAAAATTTGCTCTTCAGAACTCATTGATGCATGATACTGATGAACACTACTTTGATGTAAGGCAACCGCGTGATAGGAGGATGGAATATGTATGAAAAACAGGAAGGCGTGACATATTGACACCTATGATGTGTAAAGTGTAAACTAAGCAGAAGGCGTTTCAACTAATTAGAAGCAATGCAAGCTAGACACCATATGAAAGATGAAACCAATATCAATCTGCATAATTAAAAGGGTGGCCTCATCAGGGTATTTCAACAAATTAGAAGCAATACATGGAAACAGGATATAAATCATATGCAACATGTAACGAATAAAGGTGTCTCATCGTAAGTGATTGATGCAGGATACACAAGAACGGTAGTTTCATGTAAGAACATGGTTAATAGATAGATCTAGAATGTACCAAAAACAGGAAGGCATGTCATATTCACAGGTATAATGTGCAAACTAAGCAGATGAAATTTAGCCTAAATAGAAGCAATACAAGCTAGACACCATATGCAACATGCAACCACATATCGCACTGCCAAGTTAGAGCAAGCACCTGTGATGGTAGTGTAGGGGAAATGCGGTCCTCAACTACAGAGCTACGTTGAATATCTTCATCTAGACTTGATGTTTCTTGAGAATCATGTGGGGAGGATGAAACTGCACTCTTTATAAGAGTAGCGCGTCTCATACTAACCCACGGGCATGACTGTCTCATCATAAGTGATAGATGCAGGATACACAAGAACGGTAGTTTGATGTAAGAACATGGTGTGATAGGCAGACATAGTATGTACCAAAAACAGGAAGGCGTGTCATATTCACATGTATATTGTGTAAGCTAAGGAGATGCAATTTAACAAATTAGAAGCAATACAAGCTAGGCACCATATGCACATGCAACCAGATATCACACTGCCATGTTAGAGAAGCACCTGGGGTTGTGGAGTAGGGGAGACGAGATTTGGAACTTGCACTGCAGTAGGAGTAGCAGGAGAATCTGCAGAGATCATCTGTTTCGGTTGCTCCAGATGACGACCATCATCCCGTGCATTCATCCTTTTAGATTTTTCCTTGTCAAGTCAAACCCATAAGAAAAAGGAATGAAATTTGCTCTTCCAAATTTGTTGATGCATGATACTGTTGAACACTACTTTTATGTAAGGCAACCACATTATAGGAGGATGGAATATGTACGAAAAATGCTAAGCAGAAGGCATTTGAACAAATTAGAAGCAATGCAAGCTAGACACCATATGAAAGATCCAACCAAAATAAATCTACCAAGTTGAAAGTTTCTCATCATAAGTGGCATTTCAAAAAATTAGAGGCAGTACATGCTTGAAATGATATGCAAGATGCAACCAATATCACACTGTCAATTTGAAGGTGTCTCATCAGAAGTGATTGATGCGGGATACACAAGAAAAGTAGTTTGATGTAAGAACATGGTTAATAGAAAGATGTAGTATGTACCAAAAATAGGAAGGCATCTCATATTCACAGGTATAACGTGTTAACTAAGCAGATGCAATTTACCATAATTAGAAGCAATACAAGGTAGACACCATATGCAACATGAAACCACATATCACACAGCCAAGATAGAGCAAGCACCTGCGATGGTGGTGTAGGGGAATTGCGGTCATCAACAACAGAGCTATGTTGACTATCTTCATCTAGCTTTGCTGTTTCTTGAGAATCATGTGGGGAGGATGACAATGCACTCTTTCAAAGAGTAGCATGTCTCACAGTAACCCACTGTCGTGGCTGTCTCATCATAAGTGATTGATGAGGGATACACAAGAGCACTAGTTTGATGTAAGAACATGGTTAATAGACAGATATAGTATGGACCAAAAACAGGAAGGAATGTCATTATCAAAGGTATAATGCATAAAGTAAGCAGATGCAATTTAACCAAATTGGAAGCAATGCAAGCTAGACACCATATGCAACATGCAACCACATATGACACCGTGAAGTTAAAGCAAACACCTGGGATGGTGGTTCATGGCCAACGAGATCATCAACTGCAGAGCTATGTTTACTGTCTGCATCTGCTGACACTGCACCCTTTAAAGCGCTTAAACGCTTCGGGCTTATCCACGAATTAGACTGGAGCGAATTCTCTCTTTTCTTTCGTGAATTTATCAACAGTGTGTCAGAGGCTGAAATACCCATGCATAAAAAACCAATAGTGAGAGTATGGGTGAAGTGTGTGCAGAAGCAGTGCACTGTAAAAGTAGCATACAGCAGGTGGGTGAAAAATAAATGATGGGAGACATATGGTAGCTCTATAAATGCATGGCACATGAAATAATATTCTAGGATTTTGAAGTATGAGCACAGGGATGGCTGGGAAATTCAGCCATGCAGGTACTCCTCTAGTACACCACAAGATGTGGTCCTAGGAAAATAACAGTCGACTGAAAACAAATAGGTCAGTCCATTTTTTCTGCACCGTCCGATGTACAAAGAACGGGCAGATGGCCTTCATCTACCTCCAGCTAGTCAGTGTTGACGATCTTCCGCGAACCGCCAGCGACCACCGGCCCAGTCCCCTGCCTCCGCCCTCCCCTCGACCTCACCCCACCGCCGTGCTTGGCACGGCCCCTCGGTCATCCCTTTAAGCCCCGCTGACCTCCAGATCGGGCGCCAGTAGCTCCTGCGCCCCACACCCCTAAGATAGACACTGATGCGCCGCTTCCCCGGCGAACAGGCGGACTAGGTGCTCCGCGCGCCTCAGCGGGTGCCGCATCTTTTAATTGGGAATCAACTGACCCTGAATTGAAATCCAGGTGGGCGACGAACCTCTAGCTAAGGTGACATAGTAAATGGGGGGAAACCTTGTGCATGGCGAGTTACTTGAAACATTTCGTATCACGAAGAAGGTGAAGTAAGAAGCGGTCAACTAGTTTCTTTCATGAGATGAATACCGTGTGAGCAGAGACGTAAGATTTGCACAAATTAGGGAAGAGGAGTACCAATTTCGGCTAGCAGTGCTGTGTCCTCCAGTTTTTTCAACGATCTTCTTGTGGTTCACTGGAAACAAGATGTTGTGGAGGACGGTGGAGCCTTGGACGAACCCATGGCCAAGTTGTTGAGGGTGGTGCGGTGGCCGTCTGTCAGCCGCGGGGAAGCAGATCCGAGGCGGTGAACCACGGCATAGCGGGAACAGATCCGGTGCGGTGGACGGTTGCGACAGTGGAGCGGCAGCGGTGAGGCGCAGGACGGCGTGGTCGAAGTGGTTCGGGTACGGCACACGTCGGCGTCATGGAGGCAGCTCTACCTCGGCTTCAGCTGCTAAGTCTTTGAGGGCGTCGTTGAGGTTGGGGTTGCGGTGGACGATGACGTCGGGGTACCGGCTCTGGCATGATGGAGGTGGGCGGCGGTGGATCGGGCGCGATGGGGTGGAGGACGAAGGAGGCTGGGGTTTCGCGGCTGGTGGAGAGGGCGTTTTGGCGCCCACGGAGTATGAATGGGGGGGAGGGGGAAACGGAGGGGGGGAACCTAAGGGGGAACAATGTTTCGGTTTGGGACGCGCTTGTTTGAAATTTGGGGAAAGTTACCAGCTTTGCCCCAATCTAAAATTTCGGACATATTGCGGGTCGGGGGTAGGACGGTAATCTCAGGTGTCCCAAATAGTGGGCGGGATAAATTTCGGCCGAGTGCATGGGTGTTTAGGCGCCCACGGTGTATGAATGCTTCTCGGAGGCGTATGACTGGCGCCTTGGTGGAGTTACAAACCTACCCCAGTTTAGTCCTTTGGACATCGGGCCGATAGGCTACACGGGTCAGAGTCAGGACAGTGATTTCCTACCACCAAAAATTGGCCTCGCGCGGTTTTGGGCGACCAGAGGCTTATTTGGTGCTTCGTTCGATATTTGGGAGCAGAAGCATTAACGTTTACAGTTCTCTTGAATTGAACTTTCAGGATTTGTCAAACTTCAAAAATCTTGACTCTTGAAAATCCTAAAACTACGATTATTTTGTAATGGAGGGGCTACATTTGAATCTACATTGTACACGAGTATATATTAAAAAAATGCAGCTTAGCTCAATCCATGCATGGTTCCAGATATAATCTCCTTGGTTGCAAAAAAATAGTTAGACATGCGTATGAATATATAGCATGTTCAAACGCACAACAAAGATTGATGCCCCCTTTTAGATCTGATTTACAGATGCCATTATCTCGAATTCAAATAGTTGAATGCACTTCCTATGAATTCGAATCATTGAAACCACTTTTATGTTGAATTCAACATGTATTCTATTTCGTAGCTAGCAATTTGGAATGTATCCATGTATGTGGCAAATGTATAAAGTGCTTGACACTGACAACACGAAGTACACTCATGTTTATATATGAATTGCAAAAGCCATGCATTGTCCGGATTACAAACCACTCTCACTCTATGGATTAATAATGTGAAATAAACCCATACACATGCTCGAATTCAATAGAGTATGGGTGTTTGATAGACCAATGTTCGTTCATACGCAAATTGCAAAATTCATGATCCCATCCAAAAAAATTAATGCAATTTATATTTTAATTTAATGTGTAGAACCACCTTTTACGCATGATGCACTATGCCTCAGCCCCTCCTCACACACGCGTTGTATATCTCTCTATCCTGACGCAAAAGTGCACACACTTTATATACATCGGCATTTCTCTCTCACACATGCTCACACTCTCTCCCGTGGTGTCTCACGCACACACTCTCTATATATCTCCCCTCTCTCTTTCTCTTACTACTATCTACGACTCTCTTCAATAATCTCAGTTGGAAAACACTATTTCTCTTACATGCATATATACACACGCACGGTCTCTGTTTGCCCTCTATATGCACATATATTCCCCTACGTGTCTCCCGCACACGCACACTGTCTTTAGGCCTCTCTCGCACACATTGCCCCCCCACCTCTCTATTACTAGTTGGCGGATATGATTCCATCAAATCATTCGGTAGGATATCCCTGATGGTTAGGCTCGATGGTAATAAGAGGCAAAGTTTTACACAAGTCCGGGCCCTTGCAGTTGAGGAAAAAACCTACTCCTGGTACTATATATTTTGTGACTGGGGTGTGTACAAAGTACACGTCCGTTCATGACCGGGCCAGCATTAAACGCAACGCCGGCCGAGCTCCTCCCGTCCGACCTCTATTTAATCTTCTATTTAAACGAGGCCCGACGCCGGCCAGAATTGCACACCTCCGCTGCTCCCCTATATCTCCTCCTTCTCCATTTTCTCCACTCTTTACAATGGCTTACGAAGAGTAGTTATCCGGCATACAAGCCGGCGGGGTAGCCCGCCAAGCCCGGTGGATACGAGCTATGCAGCTTGCTGATCCACCTCCCTCGCCCCGCCCGACGTGGCCAGTTGCCGCCCCAAGCCGGCGCGTGGTTCAGCAACTCGCCGCTCCAGGCCAGCTCGACGAGGAGCGGCGAGTTGCTCCACGCCGGCACGGCGCGGAGCACGGGCGTCGTCGCCACCGTCCACGACGCCGCCTCGAACCGCGCCTCCTGTGTCTGTGGCCGTGACTCCCGTGCCCGCGGTCGCGCCATGCAGGCAGAGCAGAAGCCGGGTGCGCGGAGAGCGACGAGTCGGTGGCCAGCGCCTCCGCGTCCGCCGCCATCATCGAGGAGAAGTAGGACACGGGAGGCCGCCGCCGCTTGGGTCCCATGAAGGCCACCGCCGAGGCGACGCCGGCGAACACAACAGGTGTCTTGCCGGGTCATTCTGTTGCGAGGACCTTCGTCGATCCCGCATGGGCTCCACGGAAACGGAGAAGCCCCCTTCGACTCCATCTTAGGCATCAGCCAAGGATTTCACTCAGTTGAGCGGTGGGGAAGCGAGCCGTCCTTTGCGCTGAAGCATATACATCCGGGGCTCCCGGCAGTCCGGTGATCGTGCTGCCGGACATGAGGAAGACAAAGGGATCCGCGGGCGACCATTTAGACTAGGTATTATTATACCTGTGCAGTTCAGGAGTAGTACCGCTTAGTTGATTTATAAATGTAATGAAATCCGTCATGTTTATACGAAAATCCAGTATTTTATTTGAATTCTGTCATTGTTTACATGAATTATCGCCGTGTTTGCATGAATTTCGTCCGGTTGGTTGACGGCCGGCTCGGGCGGCGAGGTGGGACAAATAAAAAACAGCTCGTGCGAGCTCGTATCCGACGCGCGCGCTGAAGGAGCACCCGAGCTCTACTCATTCATCGGTGGCAAAGGCACGGGTGGACAAAAGGCTCGCCAATATTTTGGCTACCCCGGGCAAGATCCAAACAGCCCCTCGTTCGCCATCTTTTCAGGGATATTTTGCTGTGTGAAAACAAATTGAAATATGAACGAATAATCGGTGTCCGCGGTCTTCTGCCGGGACACGGTTGGATGGCCTCATAGTAGTAGTGGAGTAGTAGTAGTATAGTGGTAGGAGTAGTATTGTGTAGAGTATAGTACGAGTCTCATCTGACACCAATTTCCTTGGAGTCAGTGCTACAGCAAGCTACCCTAGGCTATGTTACTAGTAGTAGTAGTACTCCACCTCCATAGTACGTAGTAAGTCGCTCAACCTTGGTCCTGTTTGGATACTCTAACTTAGCTAGAGGTTAGAGTTAGTTTCTAGCTCATGACTAACCCTGAACTAACTTTAGCCAAAGAGGTGTTTGGATGACAGGGTTAGATTGACAATAAATGCCCTAGGAGAACTAGCTCCAGTTAGCACCTCTTGGGTGGGATAGTTTTTTTAGGTGGGTTAGATGCAACTAGCTCAAACTAGCCCTCATGTTTGGATACTTTAGGGCTATTTGAGGCCAAACTAGCTCAAACTAACTCTAACCCATGGATCCAAATAGGGGCCTTACTTATTTGCTTGTTTCCCTTCCTGCCTCGTTGTTCTTCCCCATGCAGCAGAAAAAACGAGGTCGTGTGAATAGCAATTGATTACCCATGTTGATTTTTTTTTGCGAAATGATTACTCGTGTTGATGGCTGCATGTGTCTAGGCCAATGCATGCACTTTTTGCTTGGTGCTCGTTGGGCAATCCGAGTAGAAAAAAGCAGGGGGGTACTACTTCAGCGTGCCGGACCGACCTTGTGGGGGTACCTCTGTCCTGATTTATCGCTCCACATCGTATTTTGTGTCAATTTTGACCATGTATTTAACTAACGAAATGTTATTGCATGTCACAAAAATCTATATCATTGAAAACTATGTTCAAATACGAATCCAACGATATAATTTTTGTTGACATGCGCTAACATTTTGTCAATTAAATCTTTGGTCAAAATTTAGCACAAATTACAAACATTCAAGCATTTCATCACATCTTTCTCTCGCTCTATCTGTTGAACAGACTGTGCCAAACTCCCCTGCGTACCGCGCAGGAAAAGACTCGCCCTCGCCTCTTTTAGTCGGGGTTTGTATCGATGGATCGGGCGAAGCAGCAATAACCAAGCCGTGTCTTGTACTCCTCCGTCGTACTAAGAGTGGAGACGGTCGCTTTCATAAATGTTCTACTTCCTCTCGCCGACATGTGGGACATATAGCAACCGGATCCGTGTGTCATGCACCAAATGACAGTGCAGAACAGCAGGGGGGTCGCACCCCAGTCGTAGCGCCGCAGTAGTAGTAGTAATGAGCAATGAGACGTCAAATCACAAAGCCGCACCTTTCCCGCAGACGGGCGAAGCAACCATTATTTCACACTTCGCTGAATCCGCTTCTCCATCATCTCCTTAAACAAAACCACATAGGAGTATTGCTTCTGCCGTTGTTCTGCCTCAGGAGGGACGCGCGTGGGCTTGGTAATACATCATAACACATGGGACCGCATGACAGGCCATGCTCCCCCGCCCACCGCTCGTTAAAATCACCTCATTTTTACTAATCTGGATACTATCTTTAGATCAATATAGTTGGGATTCACAAGGAGCAAACCAAGTGGGTCATCCACCATGTTGTTCCACGTGCGATGCACCAAATTACAGTTCGGAGCAGCTGTTGGACTTGGAGGTACCCCGGTCGTAACGTTGCAGTGACGTAGTAGTAAATGAGTGATGAGGGGTCAAATCACAAAGATGGACGGACGAAGCAACCATCATTTCACTCTAGGGCACAGGAGCATAAAGAAAAAAGGAAAGCAATGATGCGTGCGGCAGCTACCTAGGGCGCCCTACGGTAGGAGCCTCCACTACAAATCCGCTTCTCCCTCATCCTCATGAAGAAAACCGATGATGCGTGCGGCGGGTAGGGTTTCTAGGAGTACTATGGCATGTGGGGCCCACGCCGTAGTAAACGGGAGAGGGATTGAGTTGGAGTCGACGCCTTAATGCGGGTGGGCCGCTCGGTTTTACGGGAACGAGGCAAAATTTTGGGTTCGGGGAGCAATGGAGATATACGTACAAAAAATTGTGGACGTAGTAGGTTCGACCGAAAGGCAATGACGCATGGGACCCGCGTTTTGATATACCAACGGCCGCTTGAAATTTGCTACTCAAAATAATGCATAAAAGTTCCTCCAAAAACATCTATAACTAATGGGAAGTGAATGTATGCTTAAAATGAAAATAAAATAAAAAGGGTAATAAAAAGATGAAAAAATGAATTGCAGTTAAAAGAATACATTTCTAACAAAAATGTGAATGTGAACTACATATGTGTGCACGTGACCAACACATATATTGTCAATACAAAATCTAATGCAAAAAATAACTTATGAGTAACATGCACGAATTGATGATGTGGTGCTTGCATGCATAGAGTACAAAAACAATGTGATTTATGACTTGCATGCATGACGTGTTCATGTGCCATAGTTGCATGTCCAGGAAAAAAAGCTAGTGGGTTGTACTAGCTATTTAGGAATAGAAGATGTATATATGGAAGTTGTAGGGAAAGAGAATGCATGTATCTTAATTCCTAAGAGTAGGGATTGGAAAAGAGATGTCATTTTGTTCACATCATAGGAACTTTTCTATTGAATCTAGAGATGACATGTATCTCAATTCCTAAGAGTAGGGATTGGAATAGAGATGTCATTTGGTTAACATCATAGGAACTTTTCTATTGAATCTAGAGATGACATGTATCTCAATTCCTAAGAGTAGGGATTGGAAAAGAGATGTCATTTGGTTCACATCATAGGAACTTTTCTATTGAATCTAGAGATGACATGTATCTCAATTCCTATGAGTAGGGATTGGAAAAGAGATGTCATTTGGTTCACATCATAGGAACTTTTCTATTGAATTATTCTAGGCTAATGTTTATTTTCCTTTGAAATTGTGGGAGTATAGGAATCCATTCATATGAACCAAGTAGCTCTAAAGCTATAAAAATCATATCATGTTTATTTTCCTTTGAAATGTGGAGTATAGGAATCTATTCCTATGAACCAATTGGCTTTAAAGGAAAAATTCCTATAAAAATCATATCATATAGAGTTCCTATGATATTCCTCCACACCAAAGGATGGTTGAAATTGCTGCAAGTGATACAACGGTCTTTCTTTGTACACTCCTCCCCCATCTCTATAGTTACCTCTCGATGATGAATGAAATGATATATACTGGGTATTCTATATGTGCATTTTGTTCTACGAAAACTTGGTAAAAGTTTGGGAGGTTCGAATTTTCAATCAAGCTATATGCACTACATTTTGGAACGGATGAAGGAGCATACGGCAGTTGCTAACACTCATGTGGAAGATTTGTGTGTCGGAGGAGTGCGTGTTCTGTTAAATGCCATGGCAAAACTGACACCGTCGGATGCCGATCTGACGGTTCTTTCGGCGTTCGTCAGGAAACGGCTTGTGGCGAACGTTTGTCAGATATGATTTACGGACCCATGCATTGCATTGATACGTGCCCCCTCTCTCTCACGCACACACGCACCCTCACGAGTCACGACTCTCCTGAGTGCTCTCGCACCCACCGTCTATCTGTAGGTAGACGTCACACACATATGTGCTCTTCACACCCTACCCTCAGAACTTCTAAAAAATAAAAGATGTCGCACACCTTCTTTTTTAACTCACACGTCACACACTTGTACTACTACTCTTGTCGCGAACGTTCTTTGGGCGTAGTATATTGCACTCTCACGAAGAGAAGCGGTGCACGCACACACTAGTTCTCTCACACCCACGCGTGGGTACACGTAGGAGCGCATTTTTTTTGAAGCTGGGAGCGCATTTGTATACAAAGAGGCATCCCAATTGACATTTTGACTCATCTAGTTTTCAACTTCATGGAGGTGGGGACCACACGTGAATGATACGTACAGTACATAGTGCGTCCTGGACGCAGTGATTTGATAGTGGGACCTTGAAGCAGTGGCACGTTATTAATCGACTTTTATTTTTACTTGAACTTTAAATGAAAATAGTGGTTCGTGCCTATTCAATTTAATAACGGTTGCTACAACAAATTCACTCCACTATATATATAAGCAGGAGCCTCGGCGCTTGCTTTACTAGGGTTCCTCTCTTTCACTCTCTCATGCTCTCCAGATCTAAACAAGATATAGGTGGCCACACTCTCTCTCTGCTCACCGCTGGTCGCATTTTCGGCCAGACCAGCTCGGCCGGGGCAGGGGTGTAGGTGCATCGTTCACGCCGTCGGCGGCGGCGAGTGAGGAGACCAACAGCTGCCCGCGCGTCCTGATCGGCGGCCGTGCCGTTCTCTCCGAGACAGCGCCTAGACTTTTACTATTATTAGAGGTAAACCTAGTTCACACAGTCGAATCTAAGACTTGGTTCAAACAGGGAAGAAAGTGGGAAAGCTGTAGCATGAATCTAGGACTTGGTTCTAAGAGGAAAGGGGGAAAAGTAGTAGATATTGGCTTCCCAACCGATCTCTTGGTTGAAAAGGGGAAGAAAGCGGGGTGGATGGCGAAGGGTGGGGGGAAGTGGACCTGTCTCTTGGTAGAAAAAGGAAAGAGAGTGAGGGGTGTTGGGGGGACAACGCAAATGAGAACGAGCAGGTCTAGATTTCCTGTGCTTACATAGGAAAATGTCGTCGAGGAGATAAAAAATGGGACAAATGCAGACATCCTGCCTGAATGTTTGCCGCTCTCGGCAACCACATCTGCCTCACCATTTAAGTGTTCTTGCAGTTACACTTAAATCTCACACCAGTAACATTGCTTTCATCCCAGTGGAACTGCACAAATTTGATTGCACATTTTGGTTGCACCGAACACGGGCTACTGACCATGTGCTACTCTCATGATAGTAATACTTGTTCTGCATGTTAATCTAGTGGCAGTGTTGATGTGATGTGATGCTACTTCTTAGTTAATGGCACCTTTTCATACTGTCAATGTAGTGCCAGTTATAACAAAATAGATGCTGCTGTTAATCATGTCCACTGCAAATAACTGTCACTGCTTAAATAACCATATTACATACTTGTGCAAACAGGGATGTCTGTGTCGATATCGTTTCCATTTGTGCAATCAGAAGTACACACCTAAATTTTAGTAGAACTGCACAAAATCAGATGGGTATTCGTAGCTGTCGTCGTCTAACCACCCGTGTTCCAGGTATTCCTACATTGGTAGTAACTACTAGGAAGAATGACCAACTCAATATAAAAGAATCTCATTCTTACGTTTACTTCCTGATTGCAGTGCAGGGACGAGCCTGTCATGTGTCGCAGAGAAAACAAGCACAGTGTCCTAGTCGGGAATGCACTTCTTCCCAGATAAGGATGACCAGAGGACTAGCTGGCACGGCTGCGTGGAGGTTTTTGGGACAGGTGCGCGGACAAGAGGCATTGTGGTCTGCTTATTTCTGCCAATAGTGGTGCTTAAATTTAGTGGAACTGCACAAGAAGTTCAGATGGTCAGTCCACTACATGGTTCAGTTCACTATTCCAACTGAGAACACAATTATAATTGCTTATTCTGGAATGAGAGAACCTAACCTTGGATGGTGGCAACAAGAAAAACCAGAGTGAACTCCAGGAAATTAAAGCGTGCCTAGGGAGGCCATTTGCTGAGAGAAGCCTTGCTTGATTTTTCTTGATTTGTAAACCTTCTCACAACTTTGTATTTTGCTGTGAACTAGTAATTGTTGGTTATGTTCTAGTATGAATCATTGAGATGTATAAAATTGCTGAATTTATGAAGCCGTGTTTAATGTGAATGTTCCACATGAATGCCGGACTAGCGTGTGAATGTTTGGAATTTACATTGTGGCCTCAGTTAACTGCATGAACCACTGTAACAAGATACGTACCCTATGTGCCGTGTATTGATTGTGAGCTGGTCGATAGCAGACTTTTCTAGTGTTGAAGCGAGCTGCGCCAATGTGCCGTGTTTTGCACAACTTCTTGCAAGTGGTGTAGCACCAACAGTATTTACAAGTACTTAACCGGCCTCACATACCCTATGTATACGTCGGTGCACAGTTGTCGAACAAGTACTCTATTTCATCAAACACACACTGCTCGTATGATAAACTATGGCAACTTATGTCTTACCATGCCATATTACATGAAAAAACCAGTGAGGGTGCATCTGATTCGGCAACAATTGTACAATGGTTCTCACATGATTCACTGGCACACAAAAGTAGCACTAGTTCCCATAGACGGATTGAAACAGAGTACTAGCCCCCAGAGGGCTCGACAATACGCAAGGTTCATGTAATTAAACACAATCCAAACTACTTCGAAAACACTAGCTGGGCCAACTATTTCATGCCATCGATCTAATTTGGGATGGACACAAGACGGACATTGTCATGAACATCTTCGAGGATGTTCGGCAGTAGCTCAATCCTGTCAACCTTCTTGAAGATAACCTTGTGGCCTTGCCACTCGTAAACTTGTCTGTCGAGGCATGCCACATCATCTTCCTGCCTAAGCTTGACAAGAACAGTATGCCTCACAAACGATGGAGTAGCTTTGAACTTCTTGTGCTTCAGTACACCCTGGACAACACGCCTGACAATAGTGTAGCTGGAATACATCTCGTCTTTGGTATAAGTGCAACTGGCTTCCAGGATCGAACAGCCTAAGAACTTTGTTTTCCCAGTGCGTATATTCAGGTCATCCGCCTCATAGCGAGTGACATGTACAACCACACAATCCTTGTCTGCATCAGGGCTCTAATCGAAACAGAAATGAATTCTGAATTACTTTCCAATATAAAAAACACAGGTTATTTAAACCACTTTGTAGAGTCAAAAGTATGCATGACAGGGAGGTATCATGGCATCGGAGCTAATAAATCTTGCATTATTTATCACCACATACTTAGATGAAAAACCACAATCAAGATCAGCAGAGAAGAAAATCACCTTGGGCAGCTCAGCGGGGGGGGGGGGGGGACAAATTCTCGAAGGGGGAAAACTGCTCCTGCAGGGCCACGGGGGCTGTAACCTCAAACGTGGTGTTGACCATCTCAGTAGTGGTCGTGAGCGTATCTGGGGTCGGCTTGGTGGTGGCCTTCATCTTCTTGGAGCTCTCTGTCTCGAGGGGATCATCCTCCCGCGTCTGCTCCAACATCGGCAGATCTTTGCCTGGTTCTCCTTGATCCATCATGAAACTGACGAATAGAAGACAATTGAAAGGAAAACACAATCGCAATGACAATGAAACAAAAAAGAGAGTGAGGATCGGTTACTGCTTTGCAAAAGATTTTTTTTTGGAAACAAAATATACCGACATCACGGATCCGCTTACCTTCCCTTCATTGGGGGAGAAGAACAATGGCAGAAGCGAGTGTTGCTTTCTTGAAGACGATGAGGGAGAAGCGGATTCAGTGAAGAGTGAAATGATGGTTGCTTTGTCCGTCCAACTTAGACTGCGGGGAGGTGGGGTTTTCTGATATGACGGCTCGTTACTGCCGCGCTATGACCGGGGTGACTCTCCTCCTGCATACCGCCTTCTAATTCGGTGGATGCCATTTGGGCCCGGGCGCTGCATGGACCGCATGTCGGTGAACGAAAGTAAAACGACATTCAGTAGCGGGAGATGTTTCGATGACCGTGAAGGAGCCAGAAGCGATAGTGTATCCACTGTACTAGTAGTTAATTGTTTTTCTGGTTAGCTGTAGAGTGTCTACACTGTACTAGTAGTAATATAGTTTCTCTGGGCCCTAGACAAAAGAGCCCATCCACCCTAAATAATAAAATCAATTCAAAAGCCCATATTAATGAGAGGCGCTCCCCCAGCACACCGCCCCCCAAAAAAACCTGGGTGCTCTCCTTCCTCCTCACTCCCACTTCAGGTCAGCTCGCTCCACTCGTACCCCCAAATTCCTCACCTCACTCCTATAGAAAACCCCAGCTCCCCTTCTTCCTCACTGCTATACAAAAGCCCAGCTAGCCTTATTCTTCATTCGCACTACAATTAGGCTCATCATTCATTACTCTGCTCAAATCCATGAACTCGACGCGGTGCCCGCAAGGAAAATGGAGTCGGCTGACCCCAACGCCAAGAAGATGAGGCTCCCGCCAGCGGCGACGCCTGTTGTAGATCCCGCACCCGGCAGCACGGGGAGAAGCGGCGAGGGCCACCCACCTAGATCTGAGGAACCCGAAGAATCTCGGGCGGACCTCATCAGCGATCTCCCGGACGCCATCCTTGGGGAGATCATCTACCTTCTCCCCACCAAGGATGGCTGCCGCACCCAAGTCCTCGCATCTCGGTGGTGCCCTCTATGGCGCGCCGCGCCTCTTAATCTCGACTGTCATGGCCTATCTCTCTTTAATAATTTTGAACTCCCCGGAGCCATCATCACCTCCCACCAGGGCTCCGTTCAACGCCTCTACATCCCGGCATGCTACCTGTGCATGCCCTGCATGGTGGACGCTTGGCTGAAATCCCCTGAATTCGAAAAACTCCAGGTGCTTGAGTTGTACTATTCCCAGATAAATCACATACCACATTCCGAACGCCATGTACTTGTGCCCTCAGCACCGATGTCCATCACGCGGGTTTCCTCCTCTCTCCACACCGCCACCTTTGCGCTGTTCAAACTACCAGACAATCTGGTACAAAAGCTTTGACTCCCACTTGTCAAAAAACTTTCACTTGTGCTGGTTCGTATGTCGGAGGCCTCATTGCACAGCATTATCAACTCCAGTTGCCCTACCCTGGAGTGCTTGGTGCTTGTTTTGACAGTTAGAATCAGTTGTCTCCAAATAAAGTTGCCTAACCTTGTAAGACTTGCAATTTCTTTTGACGGAAGGGAGCTCATCATCGAAGATGCCCCCTCCCTTCAAAGGTTGATACTTGATTCTCGTTATTCACCTTCGCAAATAACTGTCGTCTCTGCGCCTAAACTGGAGACCTTGGGTGTAATACATGATCTCTGTGCTCATTTCAAGATGGTGTTTGGCTCCACGGTTCTTCAGGTACTGTATATTATCATCTACACTTGTAATCATAAGCGGCATTTTTCATTTGTGCGCATAAGTTCTATATCATCTTGGAGTACACTTTTTGTACTAATATTATGTTCTATGCTCAATGAAGAGTTTTTTCATGGATAGCCTATCAATGCAGCTAGATTCTGTCAAGATCTTATATATCAATATGAATACTTTTGATCTGAACAAGATTATTGGCTTGCTGCAATGCTTTCCATGTCTGGAGAAGTTGTATATAAAGGTGATAATTTCACGCACATTGGAAGCCCGTATATAGTGTATTAGAATTAACCATTCAACCGTTGCTCTTTCAACACTCTTTCTTTAGAACTTAACCGTTTTCAATCTTCATGTCTATTTAGGCAACAGGATGGGGTAAGAAAGTTATAACCAATTGGTGGTTTCATAAGCAAAGGGATTTTCTCAGTTCTCATGACATTCGATTGAAGACAATAACCCTGGAACGATATGTAGACAACCATGCAAACACTAGATTTGTCAATTTCTTATTGCAGAATGCAAGGTTACTATTGTTCATCAGGCTTAAGTTTATCAGCAGCATGGTTTTGACGGATGGGTATGTCGAAGAGCAAAAAAAGGAGTTTCAGGTGGACAAAAGGGCTTCTGAATGTGCCGGGCTTCTATTTACGACATCTTCTGGTCATGATCTAGTAAATTGTCGGGGCCGGATTTCGGGGACGCAATATCCCAGAAATTAACCCCTCGTGTCATCACCAGCCCAGGATTACTGTTACTGGTGGACACGTCCTTGTTACAGATAACCAAGCTATTACAAGAATTGGATACAAGACCATGAAGGTCTAATGATACAACAATGATTCCGATGGTGGATGACGGAAATGGCTCGTGGTTCTCCAACGTCAATGGGGCTCCATTCCCACAGGAACAGTTGACCCAGATAATTCCTATCCTGTGTGGCTGCTATCCTAGGCTCCGCACGGACGTCACTGTGGTACTCCTCGTAGAACTCCTGACCTGGCCAAGTAAATAGCCAAGGACAAGCCTATGAGTACGTTGGAATGTACTCGCAAACATAATGAACAAAAGATATATCGAATGCATATGCTCATGCTGGATTATAATAAATGCATGTGCTGACAGGAATTAAATCATGGCATGATAAAATATTGGCATGTGCAGAACAATGAGAATATAAACGTTATTGACAAACAAAGGAAGTTAATGGAGAATCGGGCGAGACAGGACCGCCCGAGAATCCAGAAAAGAAATTAATAAAAAAATGCCGGTCGGGTGTCTAAAAGGAGAATCGGGCGAGGCAGGACCGCCCGAGAATCCAAGCGACGCCACAAGAAGTCTTGAAAAGAAATGCCAGTCAGGTGTCAAAAAGTGACGCCACGGTCGATCTTGAAAAGAAATGCCAAACGGGTATCTACAAGACAGTCGGGCGAGACAGGACCGCCCGAGAACTCGAGAGACGCCTCGTAAGGTCTTGAAAATAAAACTGAATGTCTGGGGTAGTCTAGCTAGCCCCTGAGACACTCAGAAAATAAAAATAAGAGAAATGGGTTAGTTCATAATAATATGCACAATAACAATAGTATTCATGGTGACATCAGTAGTGGCAATAATCATTCTACAAATATGAATCATGATCAGTTTCATTATTTCCTCCGGAGACCGACACTAAGACCGACACTTGACCAACCCAGACTATAGTCCTTAACCGTAGACACGGCTATTCGAATAGGTATAACTCTGCAGAGGGTGTACTCTTTACCCACAAGTAGAGGATTTCTTTAGCCTGCATCGAGACGCTGACTAATTCCCATTACGGCCTTTGGGTTGAAAACACACCTGACCAGCACACACCAGCTTAACTTTTCTGCTGCCAGGAATCACCCAAAACAACAGTTAAGTAAAACTCTCAGTGGGAAGGCTACAACCTCCAATAGCATGGGATCACTATTTATATGCGCGGATTACAAGGGGGGAACCCCCTCTCGGCTACAACCGGAACACCCATGCCCCTGGACCAAGTGGCATGCCTACCAGTGGCCACTGGTATCTTCCACTCTGGCCTCTCTGTACGGTGTGTGCACGAAAAGGGGTTAACAACTTACTGAACCATACCCTACATATGGCAGGGACAAGTGGCAGCACGAATCAAGTATGGGGGTTACCGGAACAAGACTCGATCTATGGTCGACTCAGGAGGCTTAAGTATTTCCTGCCGTGGTTAGCACAACAGAGTATTCTTCCAACCGTAACACCAAACCAGGGCCACAACCCTTGCATGCTCCAACATGCATAACCAACAAGGTATGATCACGCTCCGACCTGATCATCCTTCTGTCGATAACAGTATTTCTCTTATACCTGCTCCTGCAAGTTATTCATGACAAGCACACGATGCATGGTACGAGGAAACATGCCAACACTACATGCATGCAAATTTTATTCGAACTCAACCTATGCATGATTCATTTCTTCTTGCCAACAATTTAACCATGCAATCACCATATCAAGTGTTCAAGATGCTTGCCTTGAGCATGCAGAAGTGTTGAGTGCACTCCAAAACTTTGAAAATTTTATCTTCCCTCCATTTCCTATTTTCAAAAATATTGTAATTACCACATAATTCTAAAACAGTGCTAAAAAGTTGTTTGAAATTTTTTGAACTAAATACTAAAATAAACTAGATGAAATATAAGGAATTACAGAAAAATAATCAATTTATTTGGAGCTCATATGAATTACTTATAGAATTTCTAAGTTGAAATAAATAAAGAAAAGGGGCTATTTAATAATTCCAGTGAATATAAAGCTTAGTAAAAATGTTCACCCTGGCTGGAATAATAAAGCATGATTTTAAGAGTATGTAGAATTTTGAATCATCAAATTTGGTTTCGAAATGGCCACTGTGGAATTATTGGAAGTTTACTGGAAAAGAAAAAAAAGAAGGAGCAGAAGTGCGCCCTGAGCGCCATATAGCCATGCGGTGCCACTGGGCCGAGCCCAGCCATCTGGCAGCGCGGAAGAGGTGCTGACGTCAATGGTGTACTCCAGGGAATACGCTTTCCCTTGCGTGAAGACGGCTTCTGGAGAACCCGTCTCCACTTAAACGGCGCGCTGGCGAGGCACTGGTCGCTGACGGCGGGATCCGTCTGTCGGGTTTGACCCTGGTCAAACCGGCCTTCTCCCTCCTGCGCGACAGAACAGTGGCGACCCGCTGGCGGAAATTGCCGGCGAACAGCGGTACCTCTCGGAAAACCGAGCACATGGACGGAACCAGGAGATCGAGGCGATCCTCTGGGTACCCATCGTGGTCGCAGGAGAGCACGGGGTCGTCGGCGGCGAGCTTGCCAGAAAGACTCCGGCGGAGGTGATTTGGGGCTTTCGCCAGTGGTCGAGCTCGAGCCAAATTGGGAGGCGGGATGGATCAGCGGGTGCTCTAGGAAGTTGATGGTGAAGAGAGCGGAGAAAGGGAGGCTCCCTTGGCATGGGAATCCTCGAGGCAAGGACGGCGGCTGTAGTTGCCGGAGATGGGGGAGACGACCGTTTCCGGTCGTTTGGCTACCTCGGGAGGGCTTATGGGGAATGGAGGAGTGGTGGAGATGAGAGGAGCGAACTCGGAGGGGCCTTTTATACGCGAGAGCGACGCGGTGCCATGGCTTCCAGAGGAAGGCACGTCAGCGGCGCCATTGACGGCAAACCATGGACGGCGGCGAGGTGGTTGAGGGCGGTGGAGGTCGGTGAAGAGTTAGGTGAGCTGCGGATGAGCTTGGGCAGTTGGCAATTAAGTGAGGGGAGGCGTGGCCGAGCGGAATACGTCAGGCGGCGGCCGTGGCTGGCGTGGTCGGCGGTGGCCGGCGCAAACGGCCAAGTGAGGGTGTCGGCGAGGTTCAGCGGTGACGCGGTGATCCAGGGGAGGATCAGGACGAGAGGGGGAGATAGTAGGGTGGCGGCAGTAGCTCGGTGCCGACAGGTGCAACGTGGCCGCTCTAGCCACGCTCAGTGCACGCACCCAGGGTGTTCGGCGAAATGCCAGGGCACCCTAGAAGGATTTGTTGCCACTGAAAGTTGTCAGGGTGATGCTCCTGGACATGCTAGAGTTGGTGGACATGTTAGTTTGGCCAAAAGACCCAGTGTGCAAAGCAGTTTATGAAGAGGCAAACTTTCTGCCATGCATACAAGGTGCTTGACAAAATGCTATGACCATCTACAGGGTTTTGTTGGATGTGAAACTTGACAGGATGATGTCTTACTGGATGATAGAGATGGTGGTGGAGTTGGTTTTGGCAAAAAGAAAAACTTGTCAGTGCAAGTTTTTCTGAAATTCATTTCTGGACCAGATTTTGAGGAAATTGTTTGGAGGGATAAAAGGAGGTATTTGGAGTTGATCTTCTGGACTTAAGGGTTTGGTTGGAAGGATTATAAGTGGGAAAGATTTGGGAATTGTTGGAGCAAGGAAAGTTAGGGTTGTAGTTGAAACTCAAATATAGGACAAAATTGAAAAGAGGTTGTTGTGCTCAAAATTTTCAAAAGACCAAGTTGGGTTTTTGCATAAAAGTGATATATAGGCATCACATGACCTCTCATAATTCTTGTGGAATTTTTAAAGAATTATTTAAAATAGTTATAGTGCAACAGAGGCATTTAAAGTATTGAAAATGCTATTAAAAGAATTATTTTGGGCAAATTTTATTATGAAAATAATTCCTACTGTTATTAAAATATAAATGAAATGTTTTAAGAAAACTACCAGAGCCCATAGTATTATTTCCAAAAATTCCTATATGGAGGGAAGAATTTTGAAAGTCAGAAACAGAAAAGGCTCTAAAATTATTAAAGGACTTATTATAACTCAAAATTTTATTTCTGCCCAAATTTTACTTAATGAAAATGTGGTTAAATTTTTGGGGTGTTACAAACTCTACCCCCCTTAAGAAAATCTCGTCCTCGAGATTTGTTAAGGGCGGAAGAATTAAATGCGTATCACAACAAACAAAACACTCATATGCAAAATGCAATCATGGCAATATATTCATGACATACGCCCTAAGAACAATACAAAGTTCACATCATGCAAACAAGCACTACACGCTACACAAACGCACTCATGACCGTCTATGGTCCGAAAGTGAGATCTACAAGGTCGTGCAGGAGGGTTCCCGGTGCTGGAGCACATTCTTCTTCTTCCGGAGGGAGTGGAGGAAGTTGAGGGAGCAAACGAAGAACGTGTCCCTCCTGAGTTGGGATTCAGAATAGCAAGATAGTGCAGATACTCCAGTATTTGCTGGGTGAAACGCTCCTGGGCCATCACATACTGAATGAGATAGACCAGGGCTGGATCGCTCTCTATACGTTCACAGCGGAACGTAGCTTCTGCTCCAAAAGCTACGCGGCTCGGGAAATAGCAGTATTCCCTTCCGCTGGCACAAGGTACCGCAAATCGAAGACGGGTAACTGCTTCGTATGCAGCAGACTCAACGGCCATGTCTGGGGTTGGCATGGATCTCCCGATGAAAATAACACGTGGAGGGCCTTGGTTTAAATCTGCTGGGGGGATGTGCACAGCGGCCCAGTATTTCGAGAGATCAGGAGTGATCCTCGATTTGAACAGCTCATACTGGGGTGGATGGGTGGAGCCAAGAGTATTGCGGGTAAAATCCCTCAATATCTTAACAAAACTACCAGGGCTTGCATTGGGGGTCCTCGGGTAAGCTCCGGGGTGAGACATGGGTGGATGAATGGGGAAAGGCAGTGCTCGAGGTTGATGGTTGCTGGTGTGGAGTGGAATGTGGCCGCTTATAAAATACCTGGGCGAGAAACATGAGGCGACGCCAGTACGACTTGTGCACCAGCTCCGGCGTGGGGTTGTCTGGGTCAAAGTCTCAGACCTCAAAAGGAATGTGACGTATTACTGTGCGTGTCGGTTAGGGGGGGTTTGGCAGTCATGTCACCTGCCAAACAATTTATGCCAGATCACACATACTACTATTTGGATGATGACATACAGGTGGTTTACAACTTACTACGCCACACAACTGCTACTGCGAAATTATAGGAAAAACCGGGCCACTAGGGCTCGACAACAACTCTGGTGGACTCAGTGCACCTTGTTGACATCTAGCCGGGCGCGTCTTGTGGATGCCGAGTCCTCTCCGTGTGCTTTTGCGTCGGAGCTGGTCGGGGTAGGATGGGGAGCTACAGGGCTGGGGTAGCGGTGGTGTCCTTCGCGGGGTGTCGAGGTCACCGTCCCGTTGGAGAAAGTCTCCAAGAGACGACGGAGTTCTCCTGGGGAAGCGAAAGCATTGCTCGGATGGATAACATGGGTGGAACTTGGGGGCTCAACAGGCCTTCCAAGCAGTACTATTGGGGTGTCAGTGGCAGGGTGCAGCTTCACTTCTTGCCGGGGTCAGGAGAGCGAGCGTCCTGCGAGTCGCGATCAGATCAAGGGTGACCTGGTGGAAGAGTGCATCTTGCGCTCTCAGGTAGCGCACTAGATGCACCAGAGCAGGATCCGACTCTTGGTCTCCGTTGGCGACTTGGGTCGGGCTACCATAGCCTTCACGACTAGGGTAGTAGTAGAAAGAGCGGCAGTTAACCCTCGGCGACAGATGCCGGAGTTGAACTACAGCCTCACATGCTGCAAGTTGGATGGCTTGGGGCTTGTCGGAGGTCGTCCTCACGGTGAACCGGTAGGGACGCTCTGATGTGATGCTCCTCCCGTAGATGTGCACCGTGTCCCAGAAGTGATGGATGGAATCACTCGTGTGCTCTTGGTACACGACATACTCCGGCGGCTCTTCGATGCTGAAAGCACGAAGGGTGAGGTTGGCGAGGACGGCTACAAAGCCTTCAAGCTCGGCTGCGGTGGTCTCGTTGTGAACGATGGGGCCAGGCATCTTGGTTGTTGGATATCGAACTGAGAGTGAGGCTGTGATGTGCTCAGTTGGGGTGAGGCTTCCTTTATAAGCCAGCAGAGTCTTCCATCGCACGCTTGTGGATGGGACAACTCAGGTGTCGGCCACAGGCACACGGCCTATGGACCGGCTACTAGGTTAGGCACCGACTGTCAAAAGATGTCGGCTGCCACTGTGCAGGCTTATCGGATGAGATGGGCTTGGCTACGGACAAAAAAGATTTGGATGGTGTGGAAACCTAGGGATAGTGACCAGGCTAAGATGGGATTAGCCAGTGGTCAGCCTGGCTCTGATACCAAGGCTGTCGGGGCCGGATTTCGGGGACGCAATATCCCAGAAATTAACCCCTCGTGTCATCACCAGCCCAGGATTACTATTACTGGTGGACACGTCCTTGTTACAGATTACCAAGCTATTACAAGAATTGGATACAAGACCATGAAGGTCTAATGATACAACAATGATTCCGGTGGTGGATGACGGAAATGGTTCGTGGTTCTCCAACGTCGATGGGGCTCCATTCCCACAGGAACAGCTGACCTGGATAATTCCTATCATGCGTGGCTGGTATCCTAGGCTCCGCACGGACGTCACTGTGGTAGTCCTCGTAGAACTCCTGACCTGGCCAAGTAAATAGCCAGGGGCGAGCCTGTGAGTACGTTGGAATGTACTCGCAAACATAATGAACAAAAGATATATCGAATGCATATGCTCATGCTGGATTATAATAAATGCATGTGCTGACAGGAATTAAATCATGGCATGATAAAATATTGGCATGTGCAGAACAATGAGAATATAAACGTTAGTGACAAACAAAGGAAGTTAATGGAGAATCGGGCAAGACAGGACCGCCCGAGAATCCAAAATAGAAAATAAAAAAAAATGTCGGTCGGGTGTCTAAACGGAGAATCGGGCGAGACAGGACCGCCCGAGAATCCAAGCGACGCTACGATAGGTCTTGAAAAGAAATGCCAGTCGGGTGTCAAAAAGTGACGCCACGGTCGGTCTTGAAAAGAAATGCCAAACGGGTATCTACAAGAGAGTCGGGCGAGACAGGACCGCCCGAGAACTCGAGAGACGCCTCGTAAGGTCTTGAAAATAAAACTGAATGTCTGGGGTAGTCTAGCCAGCCCCTGAGACTCTGCCTGGCAGTCGGGTCGGGTATCACCGGGTCGACCCCAACCAGACCCATGCCCGAGTTCACTATCGGGTAGAGCACCCACCCTCGACCCTACCCATGGATCCCAACTCGGACCCATGCCCACACCCGACGGGTCACCCGACCCTTTCGGGCACCCATCGGGCACGCACGCAATAGCACACACAAGCAGCGTCCTGCTATATTTATAGCCTTGTTGCTGCTCCCTTCCTTGCTACCTTGGCGAGGTGGTACTAATTCACGTAGGTGAAGCGAATGCACCAGCGTGTGTGTAGCTAGTCACATTTGCATGGGCCGATAGAAAAGGAAAAGAACAGTGTATAAAAAGGAGCAGCAGGGCCTGCTACTGCTAGCGTGCTAGCGTACTACCAAGTGATGTGGGCTGTGTGATCTACTAAAACAAAGTGGGCTGTATATTGAGTGGCTAGCAAATGGCAGCAGTGAGCCATATTTGCCTCAAAAAAAGCAGTGAGCCATATATGTAGCATATAGAAATAATGGGGCAGTGCGAGACCAGGTCACTAGTTTAGGGTCTTTTTATATCGAGACCCACATGTCAGTTAATCGGGCGACCCATCGGGCAACCCATGGGCATGACCTTATGCCCATACCCTACCCATGACTAATCGGGTTACCCATCGGGCTTACCCACGGGTCAAGATGGTGACCCATACCCTACCCATTCGGGTCAGGTGCCCATGGGCGCGGCCGCCCATGGGTCGGATTGCCGGGTTGACCTGAGACACTCAGAAAATAAAAATAAGAGAAACGGGTTAGTTCATAATAATATGCACAATAACAATAGTATTCATGGTGACATCAGTAGTGGCAATAATCATTCTACAAATATGAATCATGATCAATTTAATTATTTCCTCCAGAGACCGACACTAAGACCGACACTTGACAAACCCAGACTGTAGTCCTTAACCGCGGACACGGCTATTCGAATAGGTATAACTCTACAGAGGGTGTACTCTTTACCCACAAGTAGAGGGTTTCTTTAGACAGCATCGAGACACTGACTAATTCCCATTACGGCCTTTGGGTTGAAAACACACCAAACCAGCACACACCAGCTTAACTATTCTGCTGCCAGGAATCACCCAAAACAACAGTTAAGTAAAACTCTAAGTGGGAAGGCTACAACCTCCAATAGCATGGGATCACTATTTATACGCGCGGATTACAAGGGGGGTACCCCCTCTCGGCTACAACCGGAAACACCCATGCCCCCGGACCAAGTGGCATGCCTACCAATGGCCACTGGTATCTTCCACTGTGGCCTCTCTGTATGGTGTGTGCACGGAAAGGGGTTAACAACTTACTGAACCATACCCTACCTGTGGCAGGGACAAGTGGTAGCATGAATCAAGTATGGGGGTTACCGGAACAAGACTCGATCTATGGTCGACTCAGGAGGCTTAAGTATTTCCTGCTGTGGTTAGCACAACAGAGTATTCTTCCAACCGTAACACCAAAACAGGGCCACAACCCTTGCATGCTCCAACATGCATAACCAACAAGGTATGATCACGCTCCGACCTGATCACCCTTCTGTCGATAACAGTATTTATCTTATACCTGCTCCTACAAGTTAGTCATGACAAGCACACGATGCATGGTACGAGGAAACATGCCAACACTACATGCATGCAAATTTTATTCGAACTCAACCTATGCATGATTCATTTATTCTTGCCAACAATTTAACCATGCAATCACCATATCAAGTGTTCAAGATGCTTGCCTTGAGCATGCAGAAGTGTTGAGTGCACTCCAAAACTTTGAAAATTTTATCTTCCCTCCATTTCCTATTTTCAAAAATATTGTAATTACCACATAATTCTAAAACAGTGCTAAAAGTTGTTTGGAAAATTTTGAAATAAATACTAAAATAAACTAGATGAAATCTAAGGAATTACAGAAAAAGAATCAATTTATTTGGAGCTCATATGAATTACTTATAGAATTCCTAAGTTGAAATAAATAAAGAAAAGGGGCTATTTAATAGATCCAGTGAAGATAAAGCTTAGTAAAAATGTTCACCCTAGCTAGAATAATAAAGCATGATTTTAAGAGTATGTAGAATTTTGAATCATCAAATTTGGTTTTGAAATGGCCACTGTGGAATTATTGGAAGTTTACTGGAAAAGAAAAAAAGAAGGAGCGGAAGTACGCCCTGAGCGCCATATAGCCATGCGGTGCCATTGGGCCGAGCCCAGCCGTCCGGCAGCACGGAAGAGGTGCTGACGTCAATGGCGTACTCCAGGGAATACGCTTTCCCTTGCGCGAAGACGGCTTCTGGAGAACCCATCTCCACTTAAACGGCGCGCTGGCGTGGCACTGGTCGCTGACGGCGGGGCCCACCTGTCAGGTTTGACCCTGGTCAAGCCGGCCTTCTCCCTCCCGCGCGGCAGAACAGAGGCGACTCGCCAGCGGCGATTGCCAGCGAACGGCGGCACGTCTTAGAAAACTGAGCACATGGACGGAACCAGGAGATCGATGCGATCCTCTGGGTACCCATCGTGGTCGCCGGAGAGCATGGGGTCGTCGGCGGCGAGCTTGCCCGAAAGGCTCCGGCGGAGGTGATTTGGGGCTTTCGCCCGTGGTCGAGCTCGAGCCAAATTGGGAGGCGGGATGGATCTGCGGGTGCTCTAGGAAGTTGATGGTGAAGAGAGCGGAGAAAGGGAGGCTCCATTGGCGTGGGAATCCTCGAGGCAAGGACGGCGGCAGTAGTTGCCGGAGATGGGGAAGACGACCGTTTGCGGTCGTTTGGCTGCCTCGGGAGGGCTTATGGGGAATGGAGGAGTGGTGGAGATGAGAGGAGCGAACTCGGAGGGGCCTTTTATAGGCGAGAGCGACGCGGTGCCGTGGCTTCCATAGGAAGGCACGTTAGCAGCGCCATTGATGGCAAACCGTGGACGGCGGCGAGGTGGTTGAGGGTGGTGGAGGTCGGTGAAGAGTTAGGTGAGCTGCGGATGAGCTTGGGCAGTTGGCAATTAAGTGAGGGGAGGCGTGGCCGAGCGAAATACGTCGGGCGGCGGCCGTGGGTGGCGTGGTCGGCGGTGGCCGGCGCAAACGGCCAAGTGAGTGTGTTGGCGAGGTTCAGCAGTGTCGTGGTGATCCAGGGGAGGATCAGGACGAGAGGGGGGACGGTAGGGTGGCGGCAGTAGCTCGGTGCCGACAGGTGCAACGCGGGCGCTCTGGCCACGCTCAGTGCACGCACCCAGGGTGTTCGGCGAAATGCCAGGGCACCCTAGAAGGATTTGTTGCCACTGAAAATTGTCAGGGTGATGCTCCTGGACATGCTAGAGTTGGTGGACATGTTAGTTTGGCCAAAAGACCCAGTGTGCAAAGCAGTTTAAGAAGAGGCAAACTTTCTTCCATGCATACAAGGTGCTTGACAAAATGCTATGACCATCTAGAAGGTTTTGTTGGATGTGAAACTTGAAAGGATGATGTCTCACTGAATGATAGAGATGGTGGTGGAGTTGGTTTGGCAAAAAGAAAAACTTGTCAGTGCAAGTTTTTCTGAAATTCATTTCTGGACCAGATTTTGAGGAAATTGTTTGGAGGGCTAAAAGGAGGTATTTGGAGTTGATCTTCTAGACTTAAGGGTTTGGTTGGAAGGACTATAAGTGGGAAAGATTTGGGAATTGTTGGAGCAAGGAAAGTTAGGGTTGTAGTTGAAACTCAAATACAGGACAGAATTGAAAAGAGGTTGTTGTGCTCAAAATTTTCAAAAGACCAAGTTGGGTTTTTGCATAAAAGTGATATATAGGCATCACATGACCTCTCATAATTCTTGTGGAATTTTTAAAGAATTATTTAAAATAGTTATAGTGCAACAGAGGCATTTAAAGTATTGAAAATGCTATTAAAAGAATTATTTTGGGCAAATTTTATTATGAAAATAATTCCTACTGTTATTAAAATATAAATGAAATGTTTTAAGAAAACTACCAGAGCCCATAATATTATTTCCAAAAATTCCTATATGGAGGGAAGAATTTTGAAAGTCAGAAATAGAAAAGGCTCTAAAATTATTAAAGGACTTATTATAACTCAAAATTTTATTTCTTGCCAAATTTTACTTAATGAAAATGTGGTTAAATTTTTTTGGTGTTACATAAATTTTAGGACCCATGATATTCATTTTCTGGACCTGACCGATCCATTTGATTGTGCCTGCCGAAAACAGTGCTGGAGTTAGATGTTGTTGCTCTTTTCAATCTGGTTTTTGTCTAAACCTGATGAACAATTAATCCTTGTGCTTTTGTACCGTTTGTAAGCTTGAGTTAGATGTTGTTGCTTTTTTCAACTCGGCTGTGACTGTAATTTTTTCTTTGAAACAAGGCAAATTAAGAGAGAAATATTGTAACAAACCTTAGGGAAATAACATCACTATCGCCGGCTGCTTGACCTCTTTGTGCGTTACAGAACCCAAGTGCTTAGCGCCCGCCAGCAGCCCAGCAACAAATAGGCTGTAATTCTTCAAAAGAAAGGCTGCGTGGATATGACGGATTTGGATTCTGACATTTGGGACCCACGAGGAGAAAGCCTATCCAAGGTGGTGTCGACTTAGTCAACAAACGATTCTGCCTACAAGCCGTTGGATTGACATCCAACATCTATCGTGTTTCTTCTATCTCTTGTCTTCTTCGTTGAGCCGCCCAAACCAAACCACGCCGTCGGTCCCGCCTGCTCCTGCCTTCAGTGCCCGCCTCCCATGGCTGGCTGCGCCTCCGCCGCCCTACCGTACCCTCAAACTTTGGCCAGTCCATCCCTCTATTCCCCCACATGTCCTGTTATTCTCCGGCGACGTTAGCCCCAAACCAGTCAACCCTCATACTCCCCTCCACCTACGACTAGACTGTCGCATCTTCCACGGCTCTTGTTCGTTCCCGTCCGAGGCCTCGCCGTCGTCCTCCGCCTTGGTTCGCTCGCCCTGCATGGTGCGCCCCTGTGTGGCGTTGTCAACGTGGTCAACAACCAAGAGGAATAAAGAGATGACTGTACGTGGAGAGGATGACAGTAGGGACCCACCAGGGTCATGGCAGAACGCAAGCAAGTGCCTCGTTATTAGTACAAGCAAAAAAATGCTTCCTCCTAATGGTTTGACATCTATGTCCCATGCCATTGTCAGCGTAGTCAATAAACGAGAGAATTACACAACGACCGGCTGACACCAGGACCCAGCAGGTTGCGCAGTTGTTATTTAGTTATAGAGACGGGGCAGGGTATCAACGGGGCTGTGTGGGGGCCGTGGCCCGTCTAGCCCAAGCTTTTATTTTATGTTTACCACATGATGAGCCTAGTTGTTTTTTTCTTTCTTTCTGAAAATAGCAAGCCAAGTTCTATTTTTTTTAAAGAATACCCAACAGAGGCCTACTTGCTTTTCTCAGCCATGCTGGGCTGCAAATCTTTGAAGATGAGAGGGATGTTTTCGCTTGCCCAGAAAATGGGCTATAGGTAGTAAGAAATGGGCTCTAAATTTTTAAAACACAGCAAACCGGCAATAAGTTTCAATAATCGATTTTTAGGATTTCAAGATTTCAAATTCAATTGTTTTTTGCAGGGAAAATTATGTTGGATTTTAAATTGATATAAATTTATTTTTTAAATTAGTTTGAGTGTTACTCAAAATTTCGGTATTAAAACAGTTCGGACCGCATCGAAATATGCAAAATTTCGTTGAATTTTTTAACCGTGGCCAGAATATGGGCTGTAATTCGCTTCATTAATAAAAAAAATGGGGCGGGGGGAAACCCTTTTCGTTAAAAAATAGAATATGGGCTGTAATGCTAACAAAAGAATATGTGCTTCCCCTAAAAAAAGAGAATATGTGCTTGAAAAAGAATATGGGCTTCACACAGCAAATGGGCTGTTAATTTATTCGAAATAATGGCAGATGGGCTGTATGCTGTTTTCCAGATATTTGAGGCTGACTTGTGGGCCTCCTTATTACGTGCAAAATAATGATTCCTCCACCTGACATCCGGGACCCACCGGAAGGGCATCTGTATTTTGAGAAAAAACGTTTCTCCCACTAACAGCTGGGACCCACCAGCTATACCTTCGCACGGAAGGAAGTGCCTCCTTATTAAGCGAAAAATAAAGATTGCTCCCAATGACAACTGGGTCCACCATATTTGGAGGCTGACTTGTGACCCCACTGAGTTGACACGTACACAGGGCTTTGTCAACTTAGTCAACAAACGATTCTATCAGCAGTGACCATTGGATGATAATCCAACGGTCGTGCTGCTTCTTCAACCTCTGATTTTCTTGCTCCAGCCGCCCAAACCAGCACCGGCGGGACCGCGTGCTCCTGCCTCCCGTGGCCGGCTGTGCTGCCGCGCAGGCATCACCGCCCCCTCCTACTACCACCGCTGGCCAGGCCATCCCTCTACTCACCCACACCCCCTGTTATTCTGTGGCGCGGCAGCCTCACACCACAGCCGAACTAGTCAACCCTCGTACTCCCCTCGGCATCTTCACCGGTTCTGGTTCGTTTCCTTGCTAGGCCTCGCCGTCGTCCACCGCGTTGGTGCTCTCGGCGTGGCGTCGTCAACGTGGTCAACCAACGACAGCCATCGGAAGAGGATTGTACGTGGTGAGGCTGACAGCTGGACCCACCAGCTACCTCTTCGCACGCAAAGAAGTGCCTCCTTATTATGCGCAAAAAAATGAATCCTCCCCCCTGACAGCTGGGACCCACCAGTTATATCTTCGCACGCAAGGAAGTGCGTTCTTATCCTCCGTGATAGCTGGGACCCACCAGGTCGAAGCGTACGTTACGTTGTCTGTGTGGTCGCAAACGTGTACGTACATACCGCCCGATCGGTCTGTCTGCCACGATGAACCGTGACCGAGTAAGGAGCGGTAGCAGTTTAGGCAGTCTTGTCTAAATTGTTTACACATACGACAGCCATGCTAAAAACGTACGTACATACGGGTGTGGTCTCGAACGCGTACGGCGACGACGTCCTGTTCATCGGCAGCCAACCGGCTCGGTCGGAATGGAGAAACAAAGTCGTGTTCATCCGGAGGCAACCGACTGGGTCGGAATGCGTCCTGTTCGACGGGAGCCAACCGGCTTGGATGGAACAGCCGAAACGGGGTCTGGCGTACCGCAGAACAGAGGAAACGACCTTATGTTCGACTGCCTACGGTCAAAACGGGATCCTGTTCATCGGGAGGGGATGTGGCATACCGCAAAACGGAGGAAACGGACTTCTCTTCGAGCTCCTACGGTCGAAACGGGGTCCTGTTGATCGGGAGGGGTGTGGCGTACCGCAAAACAGAGGAAACGGACTTCTCTCCAACCGCCTACGGTCGAAACGGGGTCCTGTTCATCGGAGGGGTGTGGCGTACCGCAAAACGTGAGTTCACAGGCTACTGTTCATCCACCGTCGACTTCCTCCAGCCTCCACCTGCTACTGTTCATCCACCGTCGACTTCCTTCGGCGCGCGCTCCACCTGCTACTGTTCATCCACCGTCGGCTTCCTCCAGCCTCCACCAGACACTGTTCATCCTCGGGCTACTGTTCATCCAGCCTCCACCGGCTACTATTCATCCAGCCTCCACGGGGTCCTGTTCATCCACCCCAATCGGCTGGGGTGTGTGGCGGCCTCCTCGGGGTCCTGTTCATCCAGCGGCAACCGCCTACTACCACAGGGTCCTGTTCATCCAGCGGCAACCGCCTACACACGGCCAGGGTCCTGTTCATCCAACCCCCACTGGGAACTGTTCATCCAACCGGCTGGACTCATCACCACATTTCGACTCGTTCTACGTATCGCGCGCGCAGCAGCAATGGGCACTGTTCATCCAGAGGCAACCCAACACACCGGGTGGCTACGTCTCGCACGGAGGCTCGATCGGCTTCAGTATAAGCTACAGCAGCGATCGATTGCTCAGGTTCAGTTAGCAGCGAAGGAGTTGGTCGATCGGGTTCAGTTAGCAGCGAAGGAGTTGGTCGATCGGGTTCAGTTAGCAGTGAAGGGATCGATCGATCGGCTTCAGTATGTAGCAGTGCGATCGCTCGGGTTCAGTTAGCGAATGCCTCGCTCGGGTTCAGTTATAGCGAACACGACGCCTCGCACGCGTGCGTACGAGAGAGAAACGCGCAAACCACACTGCATCGCTCGGCCTCGACAACCCACCATAACCGGGAACTCCGCGAAAATTTCCTCGGCCTCACTTCTACCACGATTATTTATGTCATGGACGGCCCAAAGAATGTCATGCAGGTGCGTCCCCGGCCCGCCCAGGACAAAAAGCCCATTTTCTATCATGATTTTTTGTCATAGAAGTAGGAGCCCACCACATCTATGATGATACGTGTTTTTGTCACAATTATCGTCATAGAAGTGTCATAACCATGACAGAAAAAGTTTTTGTTCGGGCCATAATGTCACGGATGTGTCTTTTTTTTGTAGTGCACGCTCCCGTGGTAGCGACGAGGGTATCTTCTCGACAGTGGGCTGCCGTACTTCCTGCGGCCACCGAGGGAGAGCCCAGTGCGCGAGGTGGGGGCACGGGACGTGGACGTGGTAGGCGAGGCGCTCGGGGCAGAGGCGGGCATGGTGGCGGCGTAGCCGCCACACCGCCGCTCGTCCCAGCTCCGATGGAGGGCCATGTCGGGGACACAGCGCTGGAGTTCATCATCAGGCTGCGTGAGCCCCCGCGTAGCCATCTTCGTCTTCCCAGACCGTTTGCGAGGGTGCTGGAGGTCGACCAACCGCCGGGGTTGAGGCCGCACTTGAGGGGTTGCTGTAATGGCGACATGTGGGTGAACACTGAGTTCCCCGCACCTCATGTAATGCTTCTCTGGCGTGGCTGGAAGACCTTTGCATGAGCTCACGGCCTGACGGAGGGGCACCTCCTCCACTTCAAGTTGATGGAGGCCGATCTTCTCTCCGTCAAGGTCTTCGGGCGCTCGGGAATCTGACTAGGGTGTTGCACGGAGAGCTCGACTGACGACGAAAGCTCCTCCTCGAGCGATAGCGATGAGGAGGAGGCCAGTGGGGAGGACGACGGCGACGGGTCCGGCTAAATGCCGGACGCACCGTCACCGTCAACCAACGCCGGCAGCACCATCATCTGCATCTGGTCTTCTCCCCGGCAGAGCGATTTGCCGGGGGGTTCGAGGCATGGATGCATCCGCCTCCTCCAGCAGTCTTCCAGCTGGTCTCTGATAGGCTTCCCAGCCGGTGTTCCTGTCTTGCCGCATCCCTCTGGTCCTGGCGGGGGTGACCAGGGTGCTGCCCACGTTCTCCCGACCCTGTCGGCCGACGTCCAGGTGGTCCCGACAGGGTCAGGCTGGGCTTCTGCCCAGGTGCTCTTTTTGCCCTCTCGCTGTCTTGGCCCACCTACTAGGGGGAGAGGGACAAGAAAGGGATTACGGGGCACTTATCTTTTTTAGTTCTAAAAGATGCAGGCACTTGCCAGTCTTTAGCTTTACTTGTGTAATCTCCTGCCCATGCCTGTACTCTGTATGATGCATACTTGTTGATTAACATATTAATGAAAAAGAGTGCTTGCCGGGCTTTCGCGCATGTGTGATGTCCATGCTAAGGAACGAGTCCTTATTACTTTCAAGTAAACGATGTTCCCCGGCAGCGTCTCTTGCCGTTTCCCTTTCCTTCAGCTACGACTACATTCTCGCCTTGGCAAGGGTAGAAGCGAAAACGGGGACAGGCCCTTCGCCCGCCTCCTTCCAACTGCCACTACAACAAACTTCTATCCAAAGGCAAATTTGGTCTAGAAGAAGGGAGCACAGAAGTATAGGAGCGACCAAGGTTCCATACATCCAAATTCTTCATACAGTAGTACATTACGAAGGGCGAGGTGAACTTATCTGAACTTGCTGTTACTGGCAGCCACAAGTCTCTGGGGCAGGTGCGCTGGTCCGCCCCCTTCTTCTTTCGGAAAGTTCTGCCACGGCAGAGGCACAGCTGTGAACCAAAGAAGTGCGAGGGATAGGACAGCAGCATATGATCTCTTAGCAAAGGATTAGTTAGCTTGTACTAAGCATGACTGTAACCCTATCAAAGAGATCCTCAATCTAACATGCATGTTAGTTCCTAGGGCGCTAGTGCTTCGATTTATTGTCTGTGCACAGGGTCTGCGCCAGGCTTTGTACAAAGGGTTATATGCAGCATCGGCAAGGCTTGTACAAAAGGTGGTTGCCGGGACTGGGCCCGGCAACCGTGCCCTACGGGTAGAACTTGCAAAGATGCTCAATATTCCATTAGTTTTGCACCTTAGCGCCATCTTCGGTCTCGAGACGGACTGCGCCAGGTCTGGTGACTCGTACTACCCGGTAAGGGCCTTCCCACTTCGGCGTCAACTTGTTGGAACCCTTGGCGGATTGAACACGCCTAAGGACTAGGTCGCCTACCTCAAGGCTCCGGGCGCGCACACTGCGGCTGTGATAGTGGCGCAGGGCTTGCTGGTATCGTGCAGCACGTACAGCCGCCCGGAGACGATCTTCCTCGAGGAGCACAACATCGTCATGCCGTAGCTGTTCCTGTGCTACTTCATTGTAGGCAAGTACTCGAGGTGACCCGTATATGAGTTCCTTGGGGAGCACTGCTTCTGCCCCATATACAAGGGAGAAGGGAGTCTGGCCAGTGGCTTGATTTGGTGTCGTACGGAGGGACCAAAGAACCACCGGCAGCTCATTGATCCAGCGTCTGCCGCACTTTTGCAGCTTGTCGAAAGTTCTTGTCTTCAGTCCTCGCAGCACTTCAGCATTCATCCTTTCAGCTTGACCATTGCTCCGGGGATGAGCAACAGAAGCAAAAGAGACCTTGCTCCCAAGGCCTTGGATGTATTGGGTGAAGGCGCGGCTCATGAATTGGGTGCCATTATCAGTGATCACCTTGGCGGGTACTCCGAAATGGCACACCAACCCTTTCAAGAACTTGATAGCTGATTGTGCGGTCACCTTCCTCACTGGCTCTACTTCCGGCCACTTTGTAAACTTTTCGATTGCTACGAACAAGAATTCAAAGCCCCCGGCAGCTCGGGGGAAGGGCCCAAGATGTCGAGCCCCCAGACCGAAAACGGCCAGGATAAAGGGATCGTCTGGAGAGCTTGAGCTGGCTAATGGACGTTCTTGGAGTGGAACTGGCATGCTTCACATCTGGCGACAAGCTCAATTGCGTCTTGGAGGGCCGTGGGCCAGTAGAAACCCTGTCGGAAAGCTTTCCTGACCAGGGCTCTGGATCCAAGGTGAGAGCCGCACATGCCTTTGTGTATTTCTGCCAGCAACTCCTATCCAACTTCCTGACAGATGCATTTCAATTTCACACCGTTCGGCCTTCTTCTGTATAGAGTGTCATCGACAAACTGATACATACTTGACCTCCGGCTACTCTTTCAGCTTCTTCTTGCTCTTCGGGGAGTTCTCCTGTTTGGAGGTAGTGGACTATGTGCCGCGCCCAAGTTGGAGCCTGGGGCTCAACAACAAGGATCAACGGCGCCTCTTCGTTCGCGGGAGCGCTCATTTCGACCGACAGAACCTGTGGTTCTGCGGGAGGCAGCTGCTCACCATCCGAAGTAGCGCTGTGCCCGGCAGTATCTCTACCCGCGGCTTCGGGAAGCTCTGCCGGGAGATACTTGCCGGGGTCCAACTTCCTCCTCTTTCTGGCCATCGTCGAAGGGGAGACTGAAGGTTGGGTCAGGTGGAGGACAAAAATCCCTGGTTCCATAGGGAGCTTTTGTGCAGTACACTTAGACAGGTGATCAGCGATGCTGTTTTCCGCACGTGGTACGTGCTCTGTTTGCAGCCCATCAAAGCGCTCCTCCAACTTCCTCACTTCCTCCACGTATGCCTCCATCAACTGGCTCTGGTAGTCTTTGTTGACTTGTCTCACCACAAGTTGCGAATCGCCGTGGATGACCAATTTCTTAATCCCCAACTCCATCGCTATCCTGAGCCCGGCAAGGAGCCCTTCGTACTCAGCGGTGTTATTGGTGGCCACTTCCCGGGGAAAATGCATTTGGATCACATATCTGAGGTGTTCTCCGGTGGGCGCGACGAGGAGCACGCCAGCTCCGGCGCCCTGAAGCGAGAAAGCACCGTCAAAATACATGACCCGTTCTTGAGGTGTTTCCCTACCGGGAAGAGCTGTCTGTGGTACTTGTTCATCCGGAGTGGGCGTCCATTCGGCAATGAATTCTGCCAATGCTCTGCTCTAAATAGTTGAAGTGCTCTCATATTTCAATCCAAAGCTTGATAATTCCAGTGCCCATTCAACTATCCTGCCGGTGGCCTCAGGGTTCCTCAAAATGCGCTGTAGAGGGAAATGGGTGACCACCGTGATCTCGTGTGCTTGGAAGTAGTGGCGCAACTTCCTCGAGGCCATGACAAGGACAAAGATCAGCTTTTTGCACCCCAGAGTACCTTGACCTAGCCCCCTGCAGCAGGGAGCTGACAAAGTAAACTAGTCATTGCACCACTTTCTTCTTTGCCGCGGTGGCCTCAGCTCCTTCCCCCGGAAGGGTAGTTGCCGCAGCTGCTTCCCTGTCCACTTCCCGCTGCGCCACCAGCGCTGCAGTAACCACTTGAATCGTTGCCGCCAGGTATAGCAACAACGGCTCTTGTGGTTTAGGAGCGACTAAGGTGGGAGCGGAGGAGAGGTACGCCTTCAGGTCTTGCAGTGCTGCTTCTGCTTTGGGGGTCCACCTCACCAGTCCTGCCTTCTTCAAGATCTTAAAGAAGGGTAAGGCACGCTCGGCAGACTTGGAAATGAACCTACTCAATGCGGCAATGCATCCAGTCAGACGTCTCACATCTTTAATAGTCCTTGGTGCATGAATCTGCTCGATTGCTCTGATCTTGTCGGGGTTGGCTTCTATCCCTCGGTGAGACACAAAGTAGCCAAGAAGCTTGCCGGAGGGGACACCAAATACACACTTCTCCGGGTTTAGCTTCAAATTAATCTGGCGCAGGCTCACAAAGGTTGCGCTTGCCGCTGTCCCTCGGCCTCAGCGAAGCCGATCAGACTCTGGATAGTGGCCATCCACTCGTCCATCTGATCAGCTGCCGGAGGAAACCTCAGCAGGAGTTGTGCTCTTGCCATGGCTTCCGTAGCCGTGCTCGGCATAGCTGACGAGGCGGACCGCGACGTCGCTCGACTTCTGGTAGAACCAGCAAGAGCTTCGCCGCGCTCGCCCCGCCGTGAGCCGGTCGCCATGACAGGTTGATGGGGAGCGGGCTGCGAACGGGGATTGGCTATCCCATTCTGCCCCTCTTGCTCTGGTCGAGGCGCGTGCCCAGTGGTTGCGCCAATGGCGGGCGCCGCTGGAGGGTCCTGGCTCGCGCCAGAGCAGACGTCGTTGCTGCGGCTACGCCCACTAGAGCGGCGGGGAGGCTGAGACTGAGTGCCTCCTCCATCCACGGCCGGCGGGCTATGGCTGCTGACGCGCTGTTGGAGTTGTCCACCTCCGGCGCCTTCTGTCCCAACTTCGGCCATGGGCGACACGATGGCGGCACCGCCTGCGCCGGTCGCGTCACCCGCGGCGCCCACCTCCCCCGACGCCGCCGCGGCGTTCACCATGTCCACGGCCGTGTGCGAGGGAGCCTTCGAAGTAGAAGGGTGTGTGGTCGCGTTGGTCTTCTTTTTAGGCGCCATGGATGAAGATGGTGACGAAGATGATGATGAACGCGCTCTTCACAACCTCGGGTTCGCACAAGAGACTCCCCCTACCTGGCGCGCCAAAGATGTCATGGATCAACACGATCACCTATGGGACTCCTAGGTCCCTTTGTGGTTCGGCAAGGGGGAGGTCACGTTGCACAAAGAGCGGAGGCCATGACACAGCTCGGCGGAGATGACACGGGCGATTTTTACCCAGGTTCGGGCCGCTGTGAAGCGTAAAACCCTACTCCTGCTTTGGTGGATTGAGTGGGAAGAAGGCCACGAGCACCAATTGCTAATCCCCGGCAAGGTGGCCTCAGAAAAGCAACTGTATGCGTACAAGTGTGTAAGGGCTCGAAGTGGCCGAATCCTTCTCTAGGTTGCCTTGGACCTCCTTTTATAGTCCAAGGGGTAACCACAATGGCAAAACAGTCATTATCCTATGATTAGATAGGAAACAGTGCTATCATACCTAACTCTGGCAGTTAGGACAAGAAGCATTAAATGCGCTGCTAGGTGTCCTGCTGAAGACGGCGCCCGGCAAGCCTGCCGCGCCGCTTATTCACCTTTTGCTTATTGTCTTGACACTCCTCTGGACGGGTGTCAAGAGGACGTGATCTACCTTCCATAGGGCTGCCACGTGCTCCGTGGTAGCCACTTAATCACTTGGGGGCTCGACACCGCACTGATAAGTGACTTGCGTCGCCGTGCGCTGGAGCGGTGAAGTAGTGATGCCCGGGCGGGGATCTTGGACCCGGAGACCCCGGCAAGCCTGCCGGGGCTTGTCTTGGACTCGACCCAGGGGGTGGTCTCGACCTGGCCGAGCTCTCCTGCTCGGCAAGGGAGACCTTCCTTGGTGTATATCTTGCTGTCTTGGTATCCTTGATGCGATCCTTGATCTCATGAAGAGCGACTTCTCTGGCTTGGCCTTGTGGTGTTAGCTAGGATCGGATGCACAGTTTTCAGTACGCCTGTGCATAGGTGTGGTCAACAACGCAAGTGTTTGTTGTACCGACACAAAGCAAACAGTTCTAGTATGGCTGGCTGATACAAACAAGCAATTGAACAGATGTGTGAGCAAATCTTGCACAACACTGAATTACATATCAAGACAACAAGCATAGAAGAGGCTTAAAGACCATCACTTGACTGACCAGATTTATGAGGCATTTAAACATCATGTGCAACGTATGAACTAACATAAACATTGCATATTTCAGATTCTATAATGAAATGCACATGTATTAGGTTATGCCATGTATGATGCCTAAATGTACACTATAGCATGCAGGAGTGATTCATCATTGCACGCACAATTGAATTGCAGGTTAAGGGCCAGTTCTATTCCGCCTTTTGAGAGCTTATTGTCAAAATAAGGCATAAAAGATGTAAAGAACTCGTTTTTGAGGTATGGGCTTGGGCTTAACTTATTTTCACCGCCCATTCCTTCACAATGAGAGAAAGCTTGGGGGGGGGGGCTCACTAAAAATTGAAGGGAAGAGGAATAGCGAAATGACTCTGTTGTCTGCCTATATTACACTCAAAATGCCACTGCTCACGCCCGCGTCACACCTGACCCCCAAGTAAAAACAAACACACAAGCGTTCATTACCCTGCCCGCTTGCATCTCCTCTCCCCTTTCCCTCTACCTCGATCCCCTGCCTGCAGCGCTAGGGTTCCTCTAGCGAGCGGCCGCCACCCATCTGGCCTGCTCCTCGACGATGCTCTGTCCAGCTAGGCTACATGGCCGGCGGGTAGGGCCCAATCTCCCCGGCTGCTCCTCCCTCTAGCGCCGCCCCTCACTCTCATGGTCTCCAGCAGCTGCTCCGCTATGGTCCGTCCAATGCTCTACACCGGTGTCGCCGCACAACTACGGCCGACGCCCCACTCCGGCAGAAGGCACCTCGTTCCCCCTCCCCTCCTCCAAGGCCGTGGCCTTGAGGTGCTGTTGAACGATGAGCTCATCCAACAAGGTGAGGATCTCCGTTGATTTTTTGCCAAATTTTCATTCTGATCAGCTATACGATGAATTGATATGAGCTGCTACTGCTATATGATGAATTTCTATGAGTTGCTGCTGCAGTTGTATGATGAATTGCTATGAGCTGCTGCTGCTACAGCTGTATGATGCATTGCTGTGAGCTGCTGCTGCTATATGATGAACTAGCGAGTCCACCCGCGCATTTGCGCGGCTAGATTTTTATTTATTTATTTTAGACAACCATTTTCGGCATTTCAGTATTTGTTTCTCTCTGTGTTGAATTCTACATAGTATGCCATTAAAGATTTATGATAAGTTTAAATGGTATATTTAAATAAACGGATTTATAGCAAGTGATTTAATTGTTGTCCTGATGTATGTACTCAGGGTTACCTCGATGTAGTTATATCATTTAAATATGTCTACATAGTTTTTACACTTCTTTGTTCTATTTTCCTAAGCCTCTCATTAGCCATGAAGCTATGCTATTCTCCTCGAGTGGCATACTTGCTCAACAAATGTCACTATGAAATAATACTATGTATCATACTATTTAAAATTCAATTGATAGATAACATATTGTGTATTTCCCTACTATGTCATTGGTTTTAAAACATATAATGTAATGCACAAATTTATTGTTCCATTATGTGCAAGCCGTCTATAATAATTATGTGTGATCTAAGGATAGCAATGTACCATTAAAAAAATGTTGTAATTGTGATGTTTTTCCGGTACAATGAGCATACGCTGCATTCTTGCTTTTCGCCATTTTATGTAGTTTTGCCATATCAGTTCGTGTTACCATTTTCTCACGGCATCTTCAAGCTTATATTAGTCTGATGTTATGTATTAATGATTGGAAAGTGCCTTTCAAGGATGTATGTTTGGTGGTCTACATTGATGTTGGATGGAAACTTTTGACTCGATCGAGTGCCTCCTGATACATAATCATGTGTCATACTGTCAGCGTGGAAGCACGATCACCTATGGGGCAGCGACGCCCCTTTGTGGTTCGGTGAGGGGACGGTCACATTGCACAAAGAGCAGAAACAGTAGGAGACGGCAAGGCGACGACAGCTCTCTTTTTACCCAGGTTCGGGCCGCTTTGCAGCGTAAAACCCTACACCTGCTTTGGTGGTTTATCTGGAGGTGGAAGAAGATGCAGCTCACCCTGGCCCGGCAAGGTTGCCTCGGGGAGAGCAGCATGTATACAAGTGTTGTAGGTTGGGGGGAGCCGAACCCCTTGCTAGGTTGCCTTGGGCCTCCTTTTATAGGTCAAGGGGCAATCACAGTGGCAAAAAAGTCATTTTGGATATGACTGGATAGATAACAGTGTTATCGTACCTAACTCTAGCGATTAGGACAAAGCGCATTAAATGCACCGCTACGTGTCACGCTGGAACCGCAGCCTGGCAAGCCTGTCGCGCCGCTTATCTGTCCCTCCTTGCTTATCGTGACACGTCTTCTGGATGGGTGTCAATAAAGTTAATCCCCTCTCCCCTAACGCGGCCACGTTGACAGTTGAGTCCACCTGGGTGCTTAGAAGCTTGACACCGCACTGACGAATGACTTGGGTGTGGCGAGGTGGAGCGGTGGCGCCTTGTAGGAGACCCGCCGGCAAGGATCCTGGCGGGGGTTTGATCTCGCTGGTCCCGGCAAGCCTGCCGGGGCGGTTTTGGCCCGTCCTTGAGTGTGGTCTTCGACCTTGCTGGGGCCTCCTGCCCGGCAAGGGAGGCCTTATCAAGGTGATCTTCTGTTGTCTTGCTCCCTGTTGTCCCCTGTCGTACTTGGCAAGGGTAATTGCCGGGGAGGCTTTCCTTTGTCTGTGCACCAACAAGAGGGGGAAACAAATACCCTTGTTTGGTTACACCGACAGTAGCCCCCGGGCCTGAGCCAATCGTGCCGCGGGCGACGTTGGGTTAGGCCCCAAATTACTGGTGCACAGACACGCGGCGTGGAACCGCTGTCCACGCGTAGGATTTTTACCGCCTTGTCAAACGCACGTCTTTTCCACGCAGTTACTGCGGGTCGTGCGCCTGCAATAAGGCGGTTTCTGCAGGTGGATATGATGGAGGGCCAGCCCCCCTTCGCGTGGTCCCAATAAAAGGAGGGAGAACGCGAAGGAGCATGACTCTTTCACATCTCCTGCCTCTTCCACTTCATCTTCTTCCTTGAGACACACAAGGAAACCGCCCCCGCCGCCGCCACCCCCCCCCCTCTCCGCCATATCAACATCTCCTTCCTCCATTACTTGGAGAAATGGGACAGAAGAAGGGCGCCGTGAAGGGGAAGCAGGCGGCCGACGAGAAGAAGAAAAGGGAGGCGGAGGAGCTGGTCTTGCGGCGGCAGAGGAACGTCGTCTTCTCGCCGTCGAACTTGGATGGCAACACCCTGATCGAGAGGTATGCCTTCATGTGGGGGAGGAAGACAAAGGGGCACGAAGCGCCGGTGACCCTCCCGGAGGGATCCAAAGTGCCAAGCGACTCGTACCCCTTCTTCTGCGCGTATTTCTACTGCGGGCTCTGTCCCCCTTTTTCTGATTTCTTCAGTGCGATGATGTATTCCTTTCGATTCCATCTGCTTGATTTCACGCCCAATGCGATGACTTGCATGGCGGTGTTTGCCCATTTCTGCGAGAATTTCGTCGGAGTCGCCCCCAATGTGGATTTGTTCCGCCACTTCTACATCCCCCTTATCGAAGATAAATCTCTTTCGGGGAATATAGCTTGGATCCCGCGGGTGAAGCGGGAAGATTGGGATTATCTCCCGGGGCAACTGCACGGCAAGTGGGAGGAGTGGAGGGGAGAATGGTGTTGGATCAAGGATCCGAACGCGTCGTCATTCTGCTGGCAACGGACCAAGTGCGTGGTGCGCAGCGAGGGCTGGAGTGATCTGGGCCGCACTGATGATAAGCTGCGCACAGCGCTGCACAGGATTGCCCGCCATAAGGCTGCCGGGCTCACCATCGAACAAGTGGGAGCTGACTTCCTTCGGCGACGCATCGCCCCGCTGCAGCACAGGGACCGCTTCGCTTGGGAGTATCAGAATGCCGCCGATTGGATACGGCTCTACCCCGGAGTGGCCAACAATTTAACCGTCTACAGCCATGCTTGGCTGTGTGAGCAGCTTTTCCAGAAGACCGGCACCTTCCATCTGCCGGGGAAGATAGTCCCGCTGCATATCAACTCTGCCAGGGACCAAATTCTCATGTGGATGCCAGACTGTAACGCCAATGGTGTCAAGGCAGAGTGGTTGCTTCCCAGTCTGGAGGACGAGACGGATTGGTTCTCCAGCTTGGAGGAGAAAGCCATCAGGAAGGAGACAGACTTCACCAAGGGGACGACTCAGGAGGAGCAGCAGTATATCCTCAGCAGGCTAGAAGAGGCCCGGAGGATCAAGGCTGCCCTGACCGCAGGAGAAGGTGGCGGTGGTGCCCCCCTGGAAGAAGAACATGTCGACGAAGAGATTGCCGAGCTTGAGGTGTTGGCAGTGGAGACTGCTGGAGCAGAGGTTGCCGGGGTGGAGGCTGCCGGGGCAGGGGCTGCCGCAGCTCCGGAAGAGGAGGGGCTCGAGGCGGGCCCTCAGGCTCCGAAGCAGAAGCGTCGGCTCCGCAGGAAGGGGAGCCGAGACCCGGTGGTCGCGCCTTCGGCAAGGGCCAAGCCCAATGTGAAGAAGACGACCACCAGGGGTGTCAAGGAGGACACCGTCCGCCGCCACTCGCCTCGTCTTGCTCCAGCCCCGACACCTCCTCCCCGGCAGCGAGCAATGAGGGGTGTTGACCCGACGCTGTCGTCGAGCCCTACGCCTTCGGCGAGCAGGAATCCACCGCCGCTCAAGAGGGGCAGGGAATCACCCCCTCCCGTAGCGTACGAGATAAACGCCATGTTTGATGACTTAGAGTGAGAAGAACTCTTGCTGTTCCATAATCTTAACCGTGTCCTGATTTGATTCCTGACTGACCTTGCGATGCTTGTCTTGGCAGGGAAGAGGAAGAACCCTTGGTGCAGCGGACCAAGCGTCCCCGACCGGCCATGGAGCAGGGGTCGGTGTCTGGTGTTGACCTGGCAGGAGAAGCCATGGATGTTGCCGTACCCAGCCCCCGGGCAAGCCCACTGCGTGAAGGTACGGGGCAGACCCTGGCCGCCGAGGAGGAAGCTGAGGTCCCCCTCCCGTCGCCCGCCAAGGAGGGCAGCGAAGCCCGCCAAGGAGGAACCCGGCAGGACCCCGTGGTCATACCAGCTTCTCCTGTAAATGGTGCCAGAGGAGCGGGGTCCCCGGCAAGGGTCCTTTCTGCCGACTCTGCCCGAGCCGAGGGTACCCCCATGAAAGAAGTTGGTGCTGATCGCCAGCCGGCAGCGAGCGTTGCCAGGGACTTTGAAGTTTCCTCCAGCCAACCACCAACAGGTAACCCATCGATGTCTGACCTTTGATTTATGATCTTTCTGCTTTCTTCAAACCTCGGATCATGTTTATAACTCTGATATCCCTGGTTCCTTCAATCTCTTCTTTCCAGCTCCCATTGAAGAGAAGGAACTCCTGGAGGAGGTAGCGGATATTGGGAAGGATGCTGCCGTAGGGGCCCTCGAGGTTGCCTCCAGAGAAGGGCAAGTTGAGGTCGCCAAGGATATCCAGGGCGCCCTGAAGGAAAAGGAGGAACTCCCTGGTAGCATATCAGGCTCCATCATGGTGGTAGAGGAGAAGGTGCCCCTTCGAAGCGATGCCTCTTACCAGAGGGCAGCTCCCCTTGCCAACGGTCTGGAGATGGTATTGGTCCATCCTTCCCCGGCAGCCCCCAACCCATCAGTCCTTGCCGAGGTCAATTTTGATGAGGAGATCGGTCGCATCCTGGCCTCCTTGTCCCAGAAGACCAAGGAGGTAAGTGACACGCTCGATCGCTCAAAGGATCTGACCTTCTTGGAGACAATGGCTGTCGGGTTTAAGGAGGCGCAGGAGAGGTACGGCCAAGTGTGGCAGGCAATCCGGGAGGAGCGCAAGGCACACGACGCAGCTACCCGGCAACTGAAGGACAGGGCGGGGGAGCTGCGCGATTGGTACAATGCTCGATCTCGGGAGCTGAGGGACCAAAAGGAAAGGATAGATGCTGCCGCGGAGAAAGCAAAGGCCCGCGACGGTGAGGTATCAAAGCGAGAGGCAGAGCTTAACGCCAAGGCCAAGGACCTTGCCGCGCGTGAACAGGCCTTGTCCGATGCCTTGCGTACCAAGGATGACGAACTGGAAGGCCTTGTTCAACAGCGGGTCAAGGATCTGGAGGACAGCCATAGGAGGGCCATCGACTCGCAGGCCCAAGACGCAGCAGCAAAGCTCAAAGAGATCGCCGACAATCTCGCCGCTGCTTCGAATGCCAAGGCAGAATTTGAGACTCGGATGAGGAGGTCAGAAGAAGAGCTCGCCGGGAACAAGAAGGAGATGGAAGCTCTCCGAGGGGAAGCGCAGAAGGCAGTTGTCACTCTGGAGGGGCTGCAATCGCAGCTCGCGTCGAAGGATCAGGAGCTACAGACTGCCGCCAGCACCATTAGTGACCTGAACACCAAGCTTGCCGCCTTGGAGAAGAGCCTTGAGCAGGCCAAGGAGCGAGAAAGAGTCTTGACGGAGGATGTGAGCAAAGCTGAGACTCTCCGGGAGGATGCAGAGAGCAAGCTCCAGAACCAGGCTGACCTGTATAACACTTGGGTGCAGAGCATGGTTGCCATAGCCAAGCGTATCTCCTCTCAGACCGCCAAGATGAACATGAGGGTTTGGTCCTTCACAGTCGGTGAACATGAAGCCCCCAGTGCTCTGCTGACGCTCTTCTTCGAGGGCCTCATCGAGGGGTTGAAGACGTACGAGGATGATAGGGCTGTCTGCTTCGCCAACGAGTCCCGGCAGTTCGCCCGGGACACCGTCTTCTCCATCCTCGTCAACTTTGCCCAGCGCCACCCCGATGTGGACCTATCCGATGCCTTCAAGAAGCTGCCTGCCGTGCCGGGACGGACATCTCCGCCGCTGCTCAAGTCGTTGGTCCTCTGGCTGCCAAGGTTCTTCGCATCCCCCGGGTCCAAGGAGATCGTCGGGATTAACCTCCCTTGCTACATTCGCCGTGACCATGTCAGGCAAAAGACATTATTCGGCCGTGTGTCAGGCCTTGCTATCTTTTCGTGATGTAATAGTACTCTTAAGTAGTTGCGTGCATTAATGCTATCCCTTGGGTCTCAAGATCGTCCTTTGTTTTACGTGACTGTGATCCCTACGCGTTCTGAGACTCGCCGGGGCGAACACTAGCCGTGCCGCTATGGGCGCGGGCCCCAAGCGTTTTGCAGGCATAGGTGCCACCGGCAAGTTTCCCCTCGACGTGCCCGATGCGGCTTTTTTCGACTGTTGAGCGGACTCGAAACAGACGAGGATGCAAGCGAACATGGAGGAGTCCCTTCGCGTTTCGGGTATCTCACATAAACGCCAGAGTTTCTAAAACCCAAAGGAATCGCAAAGCGTACGCAAAAAGAGTTCGGAAACCACACAAGGTTCTATAACTTATCTTTTCATGTCCTCATGGCAGTCGTTGTCGCCCGGGGAGCGTGTCCTCCCTCCCCTTTTGTCATCTTGCGCGGGCGGGGCAGCATTCACCCTTCTCGCGACAGGGTTGCAAAGCACTGCCCCGCGCGAAGAGACTTGCCGGGATAAGGTGGAGGCGTGCCCAGCTACAACTCCCTCCCTCCAAGGGTGTCGTTCCGCTGGTGGGGGGCGGGTACCCGGTGAGTCGGCCGCGAGCATGGCCTGATTGAGTGCTTTCTCCCTTGCGGAGGGCGCATCATTGTTCTCAGGCGCGGCTTACCAACAACTGGGTTTCCCGTTCCCGCACCAGTTCCGTCGCGTTCCCGACTCGAAGGGGGCGGCGATGGGAGCGATGATAGCCTGATCAGTGGCGGCCGCGCCGCCTCCGAGGTTAGCCCCGTCTGCTGTGGTTGCAGCGCTTGCGGCGTAGCAGCCATAGGCAAAGGGACGGACGGAACAGAGGGCGGCGCAGCCGGCCACCTTCCTCCCTGCGCACCTTGGGCGGCGCGAAGAGGCGGCGTAGATCGACGCGCCGGCCACCGCTTCTGGTTCGCGCAAGCGACCAGCCCCTACCTGGCGCGCCAAAGATGTCGGCGTGGAAGCACGATCACCTATGGGGCAGAGACGCCCCTTTGTGGTTTGGTGAGGGGACGGTCACATTGCACAAAGAGCAGAAACAGTAGGAGACGGCACGGCGACGACAGCTCTCTTTTTACCCAGGTTCGGGCCGCTTTGCAGCGTAAAACCCTACTCCTGCTTTGGTGGTTTATCTGGAGGTGGAAGAAGACGCAGCTCACCCTAGCCCGGCAAGGTTGCCTCGGGGAGAGCAGTGTGTATACAAGTGTTGTAGGTTGGGGGGAGCCGAACCCCTTGCTAGGTTGCCTTGGGCCTTCTTTTATAGGTCAAGGGGTAACCACAGTGGCAAAACAGTCATTTTGGATATGACTGGATAGATAACAGTGTTATCATACCTAACTCTGACGATTATGACAAAGCGCATTAAATGCACCGCTACGTGTCAAGCTGGAACCGCAGCCCGGCAAGCTTTGTCGCGCCGCTTCTCTGTCCCTCCTTGCTTATCGTGACACGTCTTCTGGATGGGTGTCAATAAAGTTAATCCCCTCTCCCCTGACGCGGCCACGTTAACAGTTGAGTCCACCTGGGTGCTTAGAAGCTTGACACCGCACTGACGAATGACTTGGGTGTGGCGAGGTGGAGCGGTGGCGCCTTGTAGGAGACCCGCCGGCAAGGATCCTGGCGGGGGTTTGATCTCGCTGGTCCCGGCAAGCCTGCCGGGGCAGTTTTGGCCCGTCCTTGAGTGTGGTCTTCGACCTTGCTGGGCCCTCCTGCCCGGCAAGGGAGGCCTTATCAAGGTGATCTTCTGTTGTCTTGCTCCCTGCTGTCCCCTGTCGTACTTGGCAAGGGTAATTGCCGGGGAGGCTTTCCTTTGTCTGTGCACCAACAAGAGGGGGAAACAAATACCCCTGTTTGGTTACACCGACACATACCATACTTCTGTTGGACATTGTTCCCTCATTAACCCTGAAGTCTTTGGTTCTATTACTTGCCTCGTTGCTCAACTACTATCATGTCTAATCCGTCTATCCTGTCGCAGAAATATAGCTTTACTCAATTAAGATTCTGGATGTAGAAGCTATTAAGGGAAGTATAATGTTTTTCGCTAAATTCGTAAAATGGTTGATATTACCAAATGAACTGTTTGCAAGTGTACATATTCATGCTTCGGGAATGTTTAAATTTACATAAAAATAAAATTATTTATGCCTGAAAGAATGACTAATTAAAGCAATCTTGTAATGATGAAAAATAATTTTTGAAACGTCAGGCAAATCTCATCAACTTACAACAAAAAATTACACGCACATGAAAGGAAAATGTTAATGGCTAAAAACATCAGAATTTTTGCATTTGGTCAGATATTAATTTTACCTGGGAGCTCATCCACCTGTTCAACAACACTGAGAAGAAAGGTTAATCTCATCCAAAGCGCGGTGTGGTGCAACAATACTACGCAATCATTACTTCTGCTCATGATGCCTCAGCTCGGTTCCAGTTTCAGTAATCACGCTTGCGATCACATTGGAGCCTGTGGATTTGCCGGCGTCAGTGGCACAGCGGATGATTTGCATGTGGGTAGCGCTTTCCACCTTCCATATCTGCGGGAGGCAATCGTAGTCCTAGTTGCCACCCTACTGCTCCTCCAACTCCACGACGAACACGCCGGTACATCGATTGCCACAACAATTGTCGTTCATGTCCGGCTACTGGTCGCCTGTCGCCACCAGCTCGCTTTACGGCAACTGCACGGCGAATGGCCCCTCCTTGCTTACCCGCTGCCTCCTGCACCACACTTGTTTCAATCCTGTTCTTCCTTTAACCCGTTGCTCTTCCCCGAATGATGCTTGTGGTACCTGATGTTGTGTTTGTCCAAGCCGTTGTTGTTCGAGTAGGTGGCGCTACGGCGGGTCCGAAGGAACTTCTCAGTTTCATGCTCGATGGCGACGATGACAAAAGTTTGTCCTCGTCTGGCCGTTGCCGAACAGCACTGCAGACTGGTTCGTGCGGGCACTGAGGCAGAAGGAGCCCACGGGAAGGCTGTCCACTTCGAGCTGCGAAGTTATGGTGTCCATGTTAGCTTTCGATAGGGTGTTGTCGCCGGCTTCGGCGTTGCCGGCCTCGCACTCCCTCTCGCAGGAGGAATAGCTCTTCAGGTCAAGATAATGGCCTTCTCAATAGCGTTTCCTCAGGAATTTCATAGTCCTTTCCTTGCTTCAGCCGGGTCGCAGTGGCGCTGTCGTCGGCAGCGCCACGGGCTCCGATGGGATCGTAGGCTTGCATACGTTGTCGAGTTGGAGCCGGGCAGAGGCACTTATTTGCACCTAGAGATGCCCATGTATTTCTATAGAATCATTTATTACTATTAACATGTTCCTTATTTTTAACATTTTTTAACGAAAAGTGGTTTGCCAACCTTTTTCTCCCACTCTTTGGTGTGTATGTGCGCATCTTTTCTTCTTTATACATTAAATATAACTAGTCATCGACTCGTGCTACAGCACGGGCTAGCAATTTCAATAATTAGACGATTTTGTCTTATAAGAAACTGATAATTAGGAATACTGGGAACTTGAAGGCCCTCTTCAGAATAAAAGATTTTTTTTTTTTTTGGAAAATGAGGGATGCAATAGGAAATTGCTTTTCACCAAAGGAACATCATATGATAGTATTTTTCTCCTACAAATTGTTTTCTCTAAGACAGTGGATATTATTTCTATTGCTCTCTCTTCTCTCTTTCTCCAGGTAGCACAAACTTTAGAAGTTCTTGTGTTCTCTCATGCAAAATATAAGCATTTCTTTGAAATCAACACATGCGTTTATTATTCTTGGTGTTGGACATGCCACTAAATTGTAACTGTGTATGTTTTAACCCCGGTCGTTTCTTAATTTCCCCTTCCAAAGAGGCCCTACACATAGTTTAACAAATAACATGGTGTATTATAAAAATTAATTATTTCGCTTCATTTACTTTTGACACTTTAGTTAATTTCTAATTAGACTTTCACATTATGCATCGTTTTAGTTTTAGGCAGAGAGGCATGATCCATGCATCAATGCCTGGAGGAACATGCGTTGGGGCAATGAGCGCAGAGACAACATGTAGATTTTTTTTAGATCATGTATGACTGTTTTTTTTTAGAAAGATCACGTTGAATTTTTTTTTAACACACACCACCGTTATAATAAAGGGAGAGATGAATTCGAAAAGAAGAAATAAAGGAAGATATAGTGCTTACATCTTCTTGGACTCTCCACCACGTACACAAATAGAGCAACTTGTGGATGTCACGTAGGGCTGTTTTTTTTTTTAAGATCACGTACAACTGTTTTTTTTTAGAAAGGCCACCTTCCGCTATTTTTTTGGATCACATACCATCCCTTGTCCCTAGAATAAAGGGAGAGATAGTGCTTAAAAATTCTTGGACTCTCCAACACGTATAGAAATAGAACTATTTTTCTATCATCAGATATTAACCGCATGATTATTATCTAACGACTACTATTACACGTTTTCTAGGATTAACGTGGAGCCTCCAAAGGTGCTTCCAATTAGTAAATATAAGAAGGCGACCGCTACGCGTAATCCGGCTGATGCAAACCAAACGTAAACCGCCTTGTCTACCGTTAGATGAGATAGATCAGAGCCGTCTGCTCGTCTCCAACTCCTCCAGCACATGCCGCAACGCAGTCTCAGCCCCTGCATCTAGCGCTTCGCAACAGACGCTCCTCGTGACGCGGCAGCCCGGAAGCCCGGCAGCTCCGACGAGCAGTAGCCGACGGCCGGCTCGCAACACCTGCGCCAGCTCACGGTATCTCCCCGTTTTTGCTGCAAACTTATCATCCCTGGAGCTAGCTTGCAAGGGCTTGAAGGCTTATAGCAGTATGTTGTTCTTCATGGTAGCACCGGCGTGCAGCTCCGGCTGCCCCTCATAGTGAAAGCCTCACAATACGGCGACGTCCATTCGAGCACGGCGACGACCATCACAAACATCACGCCCACAGCTCCAAACGTCCATTGTCACGACGAAGACCATCACAACGGCAAAGCCGCAGCTCCGAACTCTCGTTACAAAACGACGACCATCACAACAGCGGCCCGTGGCTCCGGATGCCCATTGCAGCGCGGCGACGACCATCACAACGCCGGCGCGAAGCTTCAGACGCCCTTTGCAGCCGGGCACAACCATCATAGCGTGGCGACGATCATCGCAACACCAACGCGAAGCTTCAGACAACCATTGCAGCGCCGCGACGATGATCACAACCACGGCCTGCAGTCACAACACCGACGTGTGGCTCCGGGCGCCCATTGCAGCACGGTGGCGACCATGACAATGCCGGCCCACAGCTTCAGACGCCCATTGCAGCATGTCGGTGACCATCTCAACACCGCTCCACGGTCCCGGGTGCCCATTGCAGCACGACGGCGGCCGTCACAACACCGACCCACGGCTCCGGACGCCCATTGAAGCACGGTGGCAACCATCACAACACCGGCCCATGGCTTTGGACGCCCATTGCAGCACGGTGGCAACCATCACAACACCGGCCCACGGCTTCGGACACCCATTGCAGCACGGTGGCAACCATCACAAGACCGGCCCGCGGCTTCGGATGCCCATTGCAGCACGGTGGCGACCATCACAACACCGGTCCGTGGCTCCGAATGCCCATTGCAGCACAGTGGACAACACCAGCCTGCGGCGCCGAAGGCCCATTGCAGCACAGTGGAGGCCATCACAACACCGACCCCGGCTCCGGACGCCCATTGCAGCACGGCAGTGACCATCACAACACTGATCCACGGCTCCGGACGCCCATTGCAGCATGGCAGCGACCATCACAATACCGACTCATGTCTCCGAATGCCCATTGCAGCACGGCGGCGACACATGGTGGACAACGCCGGCCTGCGGCGTCGAAGGCCCATTGCAGCACGGCGGCGACCATCACAACACCGACCCACGGCTCCGGACGCCCATTGCAGCACGGCGGCGACTGTCAACAACACGACCCACCGCTCCGGACGCCCATTGCAGCACAGCGGCGACCATCACAACACCGACCCACGGCTCCGGACGCCCATTGCAGCACGGCGGCGACTGTCAACAACCCGACCCACCGCTCCGGACGCCCATTGCAACACAGCGGCGACCATCACAACACCGACCCACGGCTCCGGACGCCCATTGCAGCACGGCGGCGACGCATGGTGGACAACACCGGCCTGCGGCGCCGAAGGCCCATTGCAGTACGGCGGCGACCATCACAGCACCGACGCGCAGCTCTAGATGCCCATTGCAACATTTAAAAATATAAATTGGCAACTTCACGTTATTACAAAGCTCGATGCCTTGGAGAACCCTATTCTAGACATGGACATCCAGCACAGCAAAGATAGGAATAATGTAGGTGCAGCAGTGGCCGTCGGCCGTATGCATATGGAGCTGTAGGTGTGACGTAGCAACAACAGCGAGCTTCCTGTCCGAGCTTCCTGCTCAGCAAAGACAAGGCTGGCAACGGCGTGTCTGCAGCCGCACTTAACTCCCGGTGTTAAAGCAGCAGCAACAGAAGTGAGTGTGCGATGGATTAATTCTATATCGGAAAAAAGGCAGTGCGGGAGTCCTGGGACCATGGCCGACGCAGGGGACACGTGGTTGGCTAGCAAGGCGGTTGACGCTGCGCGTATCTTCAGCCGGATGATTTGAAACGATTTCTATATAAGAATCTTGGTAGGGAAAGTTTTTTGTTCCAACTTGAAGCACTATCTAAAGATGGAGTACGTGTTGATTTTTGAACACAGAAAGAGGGGTCCAGCTTGATTAAGTTGTTGCTCCGTTTTGCTGTCAAAAAAAAAGAGTTGCTGATCCGTTTTCTGGCCGGCCTCCTTTTCGTGGTGTGCCTGGACTCTTTATTTTGGGGTGCGCCGATCTGGCTACCGTATTTGCAGCACTAACGTATGCCTATGTATGATTGTCTTGACAAAATTTTCCTGATAGGAAAGGATTATGATTGTGATATAAGACGTGTTGGCCTATTCTTATTTGACGTGTCAAACTATTTTTATATGTATGTAACGCTACAACTGAAAAAGACATGTACGTCAATTCTAAAAAAAAAGGACATGTACGTGACAACTTCCTATGTTCCGAAAAAGACATATATACAATATTTGTATGTAACGTTACATCTTTAAATCTTAGCCTTTAATCTCTAAAACTAATGGTTGACATAATTTAATATATGTGGATCAATATAGTGTCTTGTTTGTCTTCTGTTTTAAGTATATAATAGATAGAAGATAGCCGTAATATCCTAGCATAAGTTGCTTGATTATTTATTTTCTTATTGTCTTGTTTATTTGTTTGGTTGTAGTCACTGCAGTTCTTTTTCCGCGGTTGGCTAGTGGCCACAATAAAATATTTTTTAAAACTAGGCCACAATAACCATGGGCAACATACGAACCGTTATAACCATGGTCCTGCTACCTGCTGTAGTGACCATGGGCCTCCTACGGGCCGTAGGATCCATGGGCCTTCTACGGGCCTTAGAATCAATGGGCCTTCTACGGGCCGTATGATCGATTGGCCAAACATGGGCCGTACTATTCGTGCACCAATAACGGACCGCAATATGGGCCCGTAAACGGGCTAGAGTGGAAATCGTCAGTTTATGGCCCGAGCATAAAGGGCCGTTAATAGGCCGATATGTATAACGGGCTTAATTCTATCGACAGGCATAACGGGTCGTTAATGGGCCATATTTGACGACGCTATGAAAACAGCCCAAAGGATTAACGGGCCACAAACGGGCCGACTGTAACCACGGGCTGAATTTGGCCCACAAACAGAACAGGCCAGTAACGGACCGTAAGTAATCGAATTCTGGAAATGAGCCCAAGAATAAATGGGCCCTTAGAAGGCCGAAAGATAACACGGGCTGAAAACGGCCCAATGGAATAACGGGCCGTTAATGGGTATAAAGCTATACACTGTCCATTGTGGGCCAGTTTCACCACGGGCCGTTAATGGGCCCAGAGTTACAAAGGGCCTCATATGGGCCGAAAGACGTCATGGGCCATACATGGGCCGGAAGTTACAATGGGCTGGAATCATATTGGACGGCCCAGATGCATCTGGGCCTTACTCGGATAGGCCATAACGGGCCGTTAGTTAGTAGCGGGCTGTAAATTGGCTATATGCGAACATGCCGTTAACAGGCTTTCCGTGGGCCGGCCCGCTTCCTTTTGACCAAGTCAAACGGGCCGGCCTTTTGACCTGAATGGGCCACTGTTGGGCCGAGCCACGTGTCGACGTATCATAGGCGTGTCCCGTCCATTCGTTGGATGACATCTGTGCCAACGGGGAGCTGACACGTGTTTCCTCCGGCCAATGAGAATTTTACACGTGGAAAATCGCCATTAGTCCGGGCTGTTAACGGGTTATCGGATCCAAAACCGGACCCGATAGCATAACGGCGACCCGTTACGGTGGATGCCACGTGTCGGTTACCCTTGACGAAAGTACTTCCATGACGCGCGATTTATCGGCATGGAAGTGGACACTTCCGTGATGATAATTTTGGTGTTGTCATGGAACACTTCTACGACAGCACAGGTATGACTATCTTGATTCTGTCATAAAATCGTCATGGATGTACATGCATGACAAAAAACGTGACCTATTGTGACAAACACGTATCATCACGGAAGTGTTTTTTTTTGTAGTGCATCCCCTCGCCTCGGCCTGGGGAGAGGGTGGTATTTATCCCTCACTTCATCTGGGGACTCGGCTTCCCGCTCCACCCCTTCATCAGGGGACTCATGTTCTTCTACGGGCTAGATTTCCACGATCTGGCCCCGAACTCTATCCTGCACATCTTGGCCTTCATAGTGATCTGTGAGGCCTTCTTGCGGATCCAGCCACACTTCGGCCTATGGCTGAAGGTCTTCAACGTCAAGCCGAAGGTGGTCGATGGCCAGCAGGCGGACTGCGGAGGGGCCATGGTAAGCAAGCTTGCCCGGGTCATGTGGCCGGAAGGCACCTTCATCGACACGGTCAAGATTTGGCAGAAGGAATGGTTCTACAACACCGAACCCCGCGGCGCAACTTGGGCCGCGGCTCCCGAATTCAGATCCGGACCCCCTATGAGGCTAACTTCATGGAACGCAAAGGGCCTCGACTGGGGGTCACCCACCGAGGTGGCTACGCTGCAAAAGCGCATATCAAATATCATACTGGCAAAGACGGCGTTGACCAACGTGGTCCAAGTTATGCTCCGCCGCCGCCTCCTGCCCTGCCAACTCCGAGCTTCCCCAATGTGCGCTTACAAGCCCGAAGACCCCAAGAATGTGCAGCACTTCTACGGCACCACACCTGAGAATTTGTGGAAGGTGTTGTTCAAGTCACAGAAGGAGTGGCCGGCGGAGGCAAAAGACATCGGGCTTGATGCCACTACCCCTCCCAAAGAGGTGATTAAATCATGTCCATACTTTTATTCGGACATATGTCAAATTTTGCAATCGTCCTAACCCTTCCTCCCTATTGCAGGGCTGGTTGGCCAAAGCGGAGCGGATTGACAGTCCGGCTCCGTTGCCCGAAGACCCCAGGACAGCCCTGCTGTCAAAGATGCTGGTAGCGGCGCCCTACAAGGCACCCGAAAAGAAGGAGAAGCCGAAGAAGAAGAAAACAGGGGAGGCCAGAGATGGTCTCTGCTCAAGGGGTCCACCGGACACTCGGTCTGAGGAGACCCAAGCTCCCTCAACCCACGAGGAAGAGGAGGCCGAGGAAGGGGAGGAGAGCGACTCCTCCCACACGAGGAAAAGGGTGGCGTCCGAAGACGTCGAGGAGGTGCAGCCCCCTGCCCCAAAGAGGTCGTGCAGGCCCAAACTGGTCCTGCCAGACAGCTCGGACTCCGACGCAGAGTCCGTAGCGTCTGAAGAGGTTCCCCAATGGAACCTCAGGGTCAAGCCCCCGGCCCAGAGGTATGAATCCGAAGACCCTTCCCAATGCCTTCTTTATTAGTTTGTTACTGACCGTATATATGTCATATTGTAGCCCCCCACGGTAAATCCCCACCGACCGCATATTGGAGGGAGATTCTCTGCCACCTGAGCTGGCGGAGAGCGGGACGGCGTCGCGTTCCCCGCCCCCTCCAGCCATGGGAGACACCGGGGAGGTGCTGTCTCAACAGACACCTCCTGGCCCGGAGACGAGGGGTGGGGCCGATGAAGTCATGGCCGAGGTACATACCTCGGTCGCCGAAGACCAGGGGGAGAAATCCCCTCTAGCAAGCAAAGAAGGGGAGCCCAGCCAGTCCGGGCCAGCCCCAAAAACAGCTCCGGAGCCTGCAAGGTCTCCAGAGCTGACAATTTCGTCCCCTACTAGAGGGGGGACGAGGGTTCCGTCTCCGATGCAGCCATCTGGGCGGCCGGATACCCTGGAGGAGGCGCTGAACAGTGCCTCCATTGTGGACGACCACCGTGCTCTGATGGGCATGGTGATGAAGAGGATTCAATCCGTTAACAACGGATTGAAGGATGCCTTCGATGGCCTTCTAACAGGCTTCGAGGTGAGCGATGTAATATATTTTTGTTACTAAAGGGTAAATTTTTATGCCGTCTTTATATGCGTAGTAGCCCCCGAGACTCTGTCTGGTTTGGCAAAACCGGACAGAGGATCGAAAATCAATTACTCTGGGGACTTAGCAATTATGTCTTGAATTTGAAGGCCTCGTCACTGGCGGCGGCTCCTAATGCCGCGGAGCTAGCCGAGCTAAATCGTAAGCTCCGAAATGCCGATGAGGAGCTCGACCGCGTCAACAAGCGGTTCGAAGAGACGCAAGGTAAGCCTGACCGAAGTATCTAAAGTTCGGAATTCCTTTGTTTGTTGAAGTATCACTACTAGGAAAATGCTTATACGTAGAACTTTACCAGTAGCGCCTGTTTGGGACCCCACGCTACTGGTACATACCAGTAGCGCTTGGTACAAAACGCGCTGCTGGTATTACTTAGCAGCAGCGTGGGTTTTTTTGGGCAGCGCTACTGGTAAGTGTGCCACACCACACCCCCAGGTTAAGACATAGTAGCAGCGTGGGTGATCAACCCAGCGCTACTGCTAAAGACATAGCTGTAGCGCCTGGTGTGCAAAACGCGCTACTGCTATTTCTTCTGCGTGTAAACTAGTGGGCCCATTTAGCAGTAGCGTGTTTTACACCCAGTGCTATAGGTAGCGCAGATACCAGTAGCGCGTTTTGTTTGGCCGCGCTACTGCTATGGTCGGCCAGCCAAAAAAATCTGCCACCTCCCCCCCCCTCTCCCTCCCCCTTCCTTTCTCCCCCTCCTCTCTCACTTTGTTGGTTCTTCCTCCTCCCCCTCTCTTCTTTGGCCCTCCACCCCCTCCATTAATGCCCTCCCTCCTCCCTCTCTCTTTCTTTGCCCCGCCACCACCTCTCCATTAATGCCCTCCCTCCACCCTCTCTCTTTCTTTGCCCCACCACCTCTCCATTAATTAATGGCCTCCCCTCCTCCATCTCTCTTTCTTTCATCCACCCATCTCCACTAGCTCTCTCTCTCTCTCTCTTTCTCTCTCCCTACTTAGAGCTATATGTAGGTACCTCACTATCTAGAGCTACTAGCTAATTAGGAAGGGGCTCGATATCCCTCTCGACACATAGGTGAGCAAAAAAATAGTTGTGCAAGAATGGAAATATGTGTGTGTGCGATTAGGACCGAAACTATGCGCGATATGAATATACGTACCAAATTGTGTGTGGCATGTGAGTGACATGAGTTGCCTATGTTTTGCCGAAATGTGAGTGACATGAGTTGCCTATGTTTTGCCGAAATGTCGATTCAATTCCGTTTCGGCGAATTTTGGGCATACTCAATATGTCCTATGTTTAGGGAAGGTCATGTCAAATTTTTGTATGAATTTGGTCCATGCATGCGTACGTGGTTATAATTCTTTTGCTCCACGCAGGTGATCATGAAGGTCAATGGAAGGATGGTGGAAAGATACTGGCAATCCGCGGTGGACGACATGTATGAAAAAAGACTGAAGGATGTTTTATGTCCGTGTCGAAAATGCAAAGGAGGAGTCAGGCTCGACCCCTTTAAGGGTGGTAAATTCAAGGCGCACCTGCTCATGCATGGTTTCATGGATGGCCATACTCAATGGATAAGTGAAGATGACCATGATGATGAGGACGTCGACGAGGCAGGAAATGACGACATGGGGCCAGACGAAGAGATGACCGATTATGGGCCCGAAGAAGAAGAGGGCCTCGGAAATGGCGATGGCGAAGAGGCAGTAAAAGGCAGAGAAGACGCGGAAACGCCGCAGCCTTCGTCGCTACTAAGTTCAGCCATGCGGGACCCGCATGTTCGAGACCTGCTTCGCAAGAAGACGACTAGCGAGAGAGCTTCTTCTAGAGAGGAGGCCAAACTGGCGCAACTGGAGGTAGACTCGATGACTCCATTGTATGATGGTTGTGATCCCGAGGTGACCCGCTTGAGTTTCACGCTAGAACTTCTAAAGACGAAGGCAAAAAACAAATGGACGGATGCAAGCCTAGATGAGCTTCTGAAGTATCTAAAGAAGGTTCTTCCCGCGGGAAGCCTGTGTCCTACTAGTGTTGAGGAGGCAAAGAAAATTGTGTGCACTCTTGATCTGCCACACATTAGATATCACGCATGCATCAACGATTGCATCATATATCGGAACGAGCACGCGGAAAAAACCATCTGTCCAAAGTGCAATGCTTCACGATATAAGAAGGCCGGAAAGAAAGCTCCACAGAAAGTTGTATGGTACTTTCCGATCACTCCGCGTCTGCAGCGGTATTTCGTAGATCCTAAGGAAGCAAAGCTTATGCGCTGGCACGCGGAGAGGGTGAAGCCAAATGACGGAGATGATCCGAAGCTGAGACACCTCGCAGATGCTAGCCAGTGGAGAGCATTAAACGTTGAATTTAAATTTTTCGCAGATGATGCAAGGAACATCGTGCTTGGCGCTAGTACTGATGGCATGAATCCGTTTGGCAACCAGAACACCAATCATAGAACATGGCCCGTGTTTGTATGGATGTACAACCTCCCCCCTGGAAGTGCATGAAGGAAAAATACATACACATGACTATGCTTATTCAAGGGCCTAGACAACCGGGAAATGATATAAATCTGTATCTCGGGTTACTGAAAGAGGAGCTACAGACCTTATGGACAACGCCGGCCAAGACATGGGACGCAAGCAAAGGAGAGTATTTCTACATGAGAGCCGCGCTGATCACGACGGTGCAGGACTATCTCGGTTACGGCTATATCTCCGGCCAGGTGTGCCACGGATATTGCGGATGCACCAGGTGCATGGATAATACAACTTCTCAGCAGTTATCGAAAGATGGTGGGTCTTCAAAAATCGTGTACATGGGGCATCGAAGATGGCTCGAGAAGGATGACCCGTGGAGAAACCGTGGAGATCTATTCAATGGTAAGGCTGAGCATCGAGGTCCTCCACGTAAGCATAGTGGTGCCAAAATATATGAGTTATTGAAGAACTGGGAAGAGTGCCCCTCGCCGGGAAAGACGAAGAAAAAGGCGACGGAGCCGCTGCTGAAGGTATGGAAGATGAGGTCTGTTTTTTGGGACTTAGAGTACTGGCCCAAACTCGACACGCCTCGTAGCCTTGATCAAATGCATATCACGAAGAATATCCTCGAGAGCTTGCTTGGAACATTGATGAACATGTCGGAGAAGAACAAGAATGGGCCGAAGGCAAGAAAAGACTTGGAATTTTTGAATATCAGGAAAGATCTCCAAATGCCCGGTAAAAAGTCGTCGGAGGAGACGGAGACGGAAGATAGGGGGAAAAAGTAAACAAGAAGGAAGAACAATATTGCCCCCCCTCTTGCTTCACCTTACATCCGAAGGAGGTCGATCAATTGTTCAAGTGCCTTGCCGGAATCAAAGTTAGTTCCGGATACTGTGGGAAGATTAGCAGATATCTGGACACCAAGAAAAAAAGGTTCAGCGGGATGAAGTCTCACGACTGTCACGTGATGATGACGCAGTTACTCCCGGTTGCACTTAGAGGGATTATGGACACACACGTCCGTGAGACGCTTACTGACCTATGCCACTTTTTTGATGCTATCTCTCGAAAGTCGATCAGTGTCAAGCAGCTCCATAGGCTACAGGAAGAGATCGTTGTCATACTAAATGAGCTAGAGATGTACTTCCCGCCCGCGTTCTTTGATGTCATGGTGCATCTATGTGTCCACATCGTGGACGACATCATCGACCTAGGGCCGACATTCCTGCACAGCATGATGCCGTTCGAGAGGATGAATGGGGTCATGAAAGGATTCATTCATAACATGTCCCGTCCGGATGGAAGCATAGCCCAGGGATATCTGACCAAAGAGTGCATCTCTTTCTGCGAGACTTATCTAGGCACCGGAGACCCTGTTGTTGGTTTGCCCGTCAGCAAGCACTGTGGAAGGCTCGAAGGCGAAGGTCACACCAATGGTCGGAGGGATGTGAATGTGTTCCGCTCGGGCCGACAAAACGACTTTGACAGGGCAAACTTAGTAGTGCTACAACACCTAGATGTGCTAGAAGATTTCGTGACACTGCACAAAGAGAACATCGCAAAGAACTACCGTGACCGTGGGGTGCACAGGACGGACGCTGAAGTTATTAGAGAGCACAACTCCACTTTCTTGCGTTGGTTCAAAGAGCGAGTTCTATTGGAAATATGCCCTAGAGGCAATAATAAATTAGTTATTATCATATTTCCTTGTTCATGATAATCGTTTATTATCCATGCTATAATTGTATTGATTGGAAACTCAAATACATGTGTGGGTACATAGACAATACTGTGTCCCTAGTATGCCTCTAGTTAACTAGCTCGTTGGTCAAAGATGGTTAAGGTTTCCTAGCCATAGACATGAGATGTCATTTGATAACGGGATCACATCATTAGGAGAATGATGTGATGGACAAGACCCAAACTATAAACATATCATATGATCGTGTCAGTTTATTGCTATTGTTTTCTGCATGTCAAGTATCTGTTCCTATGACCATGAGATCATGCAACTCACTGACACCGGAGGAATACCTTGTGTGTATCAAACGTCGCAACGTAACTGGGTGATTATAAAGATGCTCTACAGGTATCTCCGAGGGTGTCTGTTGGGTTGGCATGGATCAAGACTGGGATTTGTTACTCCGTGTGACGGAGAGGTATCTCAGGGCCCACTCGGTAATACAACATCACAACAAGCCTTGCAAGCAATGTGACTAAAGTGTTAGCCACGGGATCTTGTATTACGGAACGAGTAAAGAGACTTGCCGGTAACGAGATTGAACTAGGTATAGAGATACCGACGATCGAATCTCGGGCAAGTAACATACCGAAGAACAAAGGGAACAGCATACGGGATTAACTGAATCCTTGACATAGAGGTTCGACCGATAAAGATCTTCGTAGAATATGTAGGAGCCAATATGGGCATCCAGGTCCCGCTATTGGTTATTGACCGTAGAGGTGTCTCGGTCATGTCTACAAAATTCTCGAACCCGCAGGGTCTACACACTTAACGTTTGGTGACGATTAGTATAGTTGAGTTATTGTGTTGGTGGTCGAAGGTTGTTCGGAGTCCCGGATAAGATCCCGGACATGACGAGGATCTCCGGAATAGTCCGGAGGTAAAGATTGATATATGTGATAATAGTGTTTTGATCTCCGAAAGGGTTCCGGAATTCACCGGAAGGGGTTCCGGATGTTTACCGAAGTGTTCGGGTGCAACAACACTTTATATGGGCCAAAGGGGTAAAGCCCACGAGGTTTTGGAAAGTGCAAAAGGAAGTTTTTCTACTGCCTTAAGCGGTACTACCGCTGGTAAGGCAGTACTACCGCGTAAGCGGTACTACCGCTTGTGTGAAGCGGTACTACCGCTCAAGCGGTACTACCGCTCGTGAGCGGTACTACCGCTTGTACACGGTACTGCTGGAATTCGAGTGGGACTCTTTCCGTGCGGGCCAAACCGACCTTGTGCGGGCAAAACCGACCTTGTGAAGGCTTTCTCTCCAAGTTTAGACCCCAGGGCTCAACATATAAATAGAGGGGCAGGGCTAGCACACGGGACACATCAAGATTTCCCCAAGCCGTGTGCCGGCAACCTCTAGTTCCTCCCATCATAATCTCCGTAGTGCTTGGCGAAGCCCTGCAGAGATTGTTCCTCACCACCATCACCACGCCGTCGTGCTGCCGGAACTCATCTACTACTTCACCATCGCTCGCTGGATCGAGGAGGTGAAGGCGTCATCAAGCCGTACGTGTGTTGAACGCGGAGGTGCCGTCCGTTCGGCGCTAGATCGTGTTTGGATCGAGGGACGACTTGCGATTTGTATCGCGAAGATGTTCGACTACATCAACCGCGTTTTTAACGCTTCCGCTTAGAGATCTACAAGGGTATGTAGATTCACTCTCCCTCTCGTAGATGCTCATCACCATGGATAGATCTTGCGTGTGCGTAGGAAAAAATTTTGTTTCCCATGCTACGTTACCCAACAATGGTATCAAAGCCAGGTTTATGCGTAGATGAGATCTCGAGTAGAACACAAAAGGGTTTTGTGGGCGTTGATATTAAGATTGCTTCCTCCCTTGGTCTTTCTTGTTTCGGCGGTATTGTGGGATGAAGCGGCTCGGACCAACATTACTCGTACGCTTACGAGAGACCGGTTCCTTCAACTGACATGTAACTTCGTTGCATAAAGATGGCTAGCGGGTGTCTGTTTCTCCCACTTTAGTCAGATCGGATTTGACAAAGTCGGTCCTTGAGAAGGTTGAAAAGCAATTTTTATATCACCGTTGTGGTTTTTGCGTAGGTAAGAATCGTTCTTGCTAGATACCCGTACCAGCCACGTAAAACTTGCAACAACAATTAGAGGACGTCTAACTTGTTTTTGCAGGGTATGTTGTGATTTTATATGGCCAATTACATGATGAGATGTATGTGATGTATGAGATGATCATGTGTTGTATAGAATATCACGAATTGCATGTCGATGAGTACGGCAACTGGCAGGAGCCATAGAGTTGTCTTTAATTATTTTTTGCCATTTTGCTTTACTTTATCGCTATGAGTTAGCAATAGTCGTGGAAGCAACAGTCGGCGTGACAACCTCATGGCGACACGTTGATGGAGATCAAGATGATGGAGATCATGGTGTCATGCCGGTGACGATGGAGATCATGCCGGTGCTTTGGAGATGGAGATCAAAAGCACAAGTTCATGGCCATATCATGTCACTTATGTATTGCATGTGATGTTACTCCTTTTATGCATCTTATTTTGCTTAGGACGACGGTAGCATTATAAGGTGATCCCTCACTTAAATTTCAAGATAAATTGTGTTCTCCCCGAGTGTGCACCGTTGCGAAAGTTCGTCGTTTTGAGACACCACGTGATGATCGGGTGTGATAGACTCTACGTTCACATACAACGGGTGCAAGCCAGTGTTGCACATGCGGAACACTCGGGTTAAACTTGACGAGCCTAGCATGTACAGACATGGCCTCGGAACACAAGAGACCGAAAGGTCGAACATGAGTCATATAGTAGATATGATCAACATGGAGATGTTCACCATTGAAACCACCTCAACTCACGTGATGATCGGACTTGAGTTGGTGGATTTGGATCATGTGGCACTCGAATGACCGGAGGGATGTCAATTTGAGTGGGAGTTTTAAGTAATATGATTAACTAAACTCATTATCATGAACATAGTCAAAGTGTCTTTGCAAATTATGTTGTAGATTACTAGATCGCGCTGTAGCTCCCTTGAATTTTTATATGTTCCTAGAGAAATAAAGTTGAAAGATGATGGTAGCAATAATGTGGACTGGGTCCGTGATCTGAGGATTGTCCTCAATGCTGCACAGAAGGCTTATGTCCTTAATGCACCGCTCGGTGTGCCACCCCCTCTAGCGTCGTCTGTAGATGTTGTGAACATCTGACAGGCACGTTCCGATGACTACTTAATAGTTCAGTGCGTCATGCATTACGGCTTAGAATTGAGGCTCCAAAACGTTTTGAACGTCACGGAACATATGAGATGTTCTAAGAGCTGAAATTGGGATCTCAGGCTCGTGCCCGTGTTGAGAGGTATGAGACCTCCAACAAGATTCTTTGCCTGCAAGATGATGGAGAATAGCTCAATCATTGAGCATGTGCTCAAATTGTTTGGGTGCTACAATCGCTTGAATCGAGTGGGAGTTGATCTTCCAGATAAGATAGTGATTGATATAGTTCTCCAAGTCACTGTCACTAAGCTACTAGAGCTTCGTGATGAACTATAAAAGGCCAGAGATGGAAATAATGATCCCTAAGCTGTTCGTGATGTTTGACACCGCGAAAGTAGAAATCAAGAAGGAGCATCAAGTGTTGATGGTTAGTGAAACCACTAGTTTCGAGAAGGGCAAGGGCAAGGAGGGATACTTCATGGATGGCAAGCTAGTTGCTGCTCCAGTAAAGAAACCCAAGGTTGAACCCAAACCCGAGACTGAGTGCTTCTATTATGAGGAGAACGGTCGCTGAAGCGGAACTGCCCTAGATACTTGGTAGATAAGAAGGCTGGCAACGTCGACAGAAGTATATTTGATATACGTGTTATTGATGTGTACCTTACTGGTACTCCTAGTAGCACTTGGGTATTGGATACCGGTTCGGTTTGCTAAATGTTAGTAACTCAAAATAAAAGCTACGGAATAAACGGAGGCTAGCTAAGGGTGAGGTGACGATGAGTGTTGGAAGTGTTTCCAAGATTGATGTGATCACCATCGCACGCTCTCTCTACCTTTGGGATTAGTGATGAACCTAAATAAATGTTATTTGGTGTTTGCGTTAAGCATGAACGTGATTAGATCATGTTTATTGCAATACGGTTATTCATTTAAGTTAGAGAATAATGGTTATTCTATTTACATGAATAATACCTTCAATGGTCATGCACCCAATGAGAGTGGTTTATTGAATCTTGATCGTAGTGATACACATGTTCATAATATTGATGCCAAAAGATACAAAGTTAATAATGATAATACCACATACTTGTGGCACTGCCGCTAAATGTCATATTGGTGTAAAACGCATGAAGAAACTCCATGCTGATGGATCTTTGGACTCATTCGATTTCGAATCGGTTGAGACATGCGGACCATGCCTCATGGGCAAGATGACTAAAACCCCGTTTTCCGGTATGATGGAGCGGGCAATTGACTTATTGGAAATGATACATATTGATGTATGCGGTCCAGTGAGTATTGTAGTGTGCGGTGGATATCGTTATTTTCCTACCTTCACTGATGATTTGAGTAGATATGGGTATATTTACTTAATGAAACACAAGTCTGAAATGTTTGAAAAGTTCAAACAAAATCAGAGTGAAGTTTGAGATCATCGTGACAAGAAGATAAAATGTCTATGATATGATCGTGGAGGTGAATATCTGAGTTACGAGTTTGGTATACAACTTAAGACAATGTGGAAGTTGTTTCACAACTCACGCCACCTGGAACACCATAGTGTGATGGTGTGTCCGAACGTCATAGTCATACCTTATTGGATATGGTGTGAACTATGATGTCTCTTATCGATTTACCACTATCATTTTAGGGCTATGCATTTGAGACAATCACATTCACTTTAAAAGGGGCACCATCTAAGTCCGTTGAGATGACACCGTATGAATTTTGGTTTGGCGGAAACCTAAGCTGTCATTTCTTAATGTTTGGGGCTGCGACGCTCATGTGAAAAAGGGTTTTCACCTAATGATCTCGAACCCAAAGCGGACAAATGCATCTTCATAGAATACCCTAACGTAACAGTTGGGTGAACCTTCTATCTCAGATCCAAGCACAAAGTGTTTGTTGCTAAAACAGATCCTTTCTCGAGAAATAGTTTCTTTCGAAAGATTGAGTGGGAGGAAGATAGTACTTGATGAGGTTGTTGAACCTTTACTTCAACCCGAGAGTAGCGCAGTGCAGAAAGATGTTTCTGTAGAGCCTACATCAATTGAAGAGGAAGTTAATGATGATGATCATGAAACTTTGGATCAAGTTACTATCGAACCTCGTAGGTCGACAAGGACGCGTACTGCTCCTGAGTGGTACAGCAACCCTGTCTTAGAGGTCATGTTGTTGAACAACGATGAACCTACGAGCTATGGAGAAGCGATGATGGGCCCAGATTCCGAGTAATGGTTAGAGGCCATGAAATCCGAGATGGGATCCATGTATGAAAACAAAGTATGGACTTTGGAAGTATTACCTGAAGGGCGTAAGGCTATTCAGAACAAATGGATTTTTTAAAAGGAAGACAGACGCGGACAGTAATGTCACCGTCTATAAAGCTCGACTTGTGGCAAAGGGTTTTTCACAAGTTCAAGGAGTTGACTACGATGAGACTTTCTCACCCGTAGCGATGCTAAAGTCTGTTGGAATTATGTTAGCAGTTGCTGCATTTTTCGATTATGAAATCTGGCAGATGGATGTCAAAACATCGTTTCCTTAACGGTATCCGTAAGGAAAGGTTGTATGTGATACAACCGGAACGTTTTGTCAGTCCTAAGGATGCTAAAATGTATGCAAGCTCCAGCGATCCTTCTATGGGCTGGAGCAAGCATCTCGGAGTTGGAATATACGCTTTGATGAGGTGATCAAAGTTTTTGAGTCTATACAAAGTTTATGAGAAACTTGTATTTACAATAAAGTGAGTGGGACCACTATAGAATTTCTGATAAGTATATGTGGTTGACATATTGTTGATCAGAAATGATGTAGAATTTCTGGAAAGCATAAAGGGTCATTTGAAAGGAGTTTTTCAAGGAAGACCTGGAATAAAGCTACTTAAATATTGGGCATCAAGATCTATAGAGATAGATCAAGACGTCTGATAAGACTTTCAATGAGTACATACCTTGACAAGATTTTGAAAGAGTTCAAAATGGATCAGTCAAAGAAAGAGTTCTTGCCTGATTTGTAAGGTGTGGAGTTGAGTGAGACTCAAAACTCAACCACGGCAGAAGAAAGAGAAAGGACGAAGGTCGTCCCCTATGCCTTATCCATAGGCTCTGTATAGTATGCCATGCTGTGTACCGCACCTAATGTGTGCCTTGCCATGATTCTGTCAAGGGGTACAAGAGTGATCCAGGAGTGGATCACTGGACAGCGGTCAAGATTATCCTTAGTAACTAGAGGACTAAGGAAATATTTCTCGATTATGGAGGTGATAAAGAGTTCATCGTAAAGGGTTACGTCGATACAAGCTTTGACACCTATCCGGACGACTCTGAGTAGCAGTCAGGATACATATAGTGGGGCAGCCATTTGGAATAGCTCCAAGTGGAGTGTGGTAGCAGTGTCTACAGTATGACATAGAGATTTGTAAAGTACACACGGATCTGAATATTGCAGACTGTTGACTAAAGACCTCTCTCACATGCAAAGCATGATCGAACCCCAGAACTCATTGGGTGTTAGATTCATAACAATGTAAATCACATGGTGATGTGAACTAGATTATTGACTCTAGTGCAAGTGGGAGACTGTTGGAAATATGCCCTAGAGGCAATAATAAATTAGTTATTATCATATTTCCTTGTTCGTGATAATCGTTTATTATCCATGCTATAATTGTATTGATTGGAAACTCAAATACATGTGTGGGTACATAGACAATACTGTGTCCCTAGTATGCCTCTAGTTAACTAGCTCGTTGATCAAAGATGGTTAAGGTTTCCTAGCCATAGACATGAGATGTCATTTGATAACGGGATCACATCATTAGGAGAATGATGTGATGGACAAGACCCAAACTATGAACATAGCATATGATTGTGTCAGTTTATTGCTATTGTTTTCTGCATGTCAAGTATCTGTTCCTATGACCATGAGATCATGCAACTCACTGACACCGGAGGAATACCTTGTGTGTATCAAACGTCGCAACGTAACCGGGTGACTATAAAGATGCTCTACAGGTATCTCCGAGGGTGACTGTTGGGTTGGCATGGATCAAGACTGGGATTTGTTACTCCGTGTGACGGAGAGGTATCTCAGGGCCCACTCGGTAATACAACATCACAACAAGCCTTGCAAGCAATGTGACTAAAGTGTTAGCCACGGGATCTTGTATTACGGAACGAGTAAAGAGACTTGCCAGTAACGAGAATGAACTAGGTATAGAGATACCGACGATCGAATCTCGGGCAAGTAACATACCGAAGAACAAAGGGAACAACATACGGGATTAACTGAATCCTTGACAAAGAGGTTTGACCGATAAAGATCTTCGTAGAATATGTAGGAGACAATATGGGCATCCAGGTCCCGCTATTGGTTATTGACCGTAGAGGTGTCTCGGTCATGTCTACATAGTTCTCGAACCCGCAGGGTCTACACACTTAACGTTTGGTGACGATTAGTATAGTTGAGTTATTGTGTTGGTGGTCGAAGGTTGTTCGGAGTCCCGGATAAGATCCCTGACATGACGAGGATCTCCGGAATAGTCCGGAGGTATAGATTGATATATGTGATAATAGTGTTTTGATCTCCGAAAGGGTTCCGGAATTCACCAGAAGGGGTTCCGGATGTTTACCGAAGTGTTCGGGTGCAACAACACTTTATATGGGCCAAAGGGGTAAAGCCCACGAGGTATTGGAAAGTGAAAAAGGAAGTTTTGCTGCTGCCTTAAGCGGTACTACCGCTGGTAAGGCAGTACTACCGCGTAAGCGGTACTACCGCTTGTGTGAAGCGGTACTACCGCTGAAGCGGTACTACCGCTCGTGAGCGGTACTACCGCTTGTACACGGTACTGCTGGAATCCGAGTGGGACTCTTTCCGTGCGGGCCAAACCGACCTTTTGCGGGCAAAACCGACCTTGTGGAGGCTTTCTCTCCAAGTTTAGACCCCAGGGCTCAACATATAAATAGAGGGGCAGGGCTAGCACACGGGACACATCAAGATTTCCCCAAGCCGTGTGCCGGCAACCTCTAGTTCCTCCCGTCATAATCTCCGTAGTGCTTGGCGAAGCCCTGCAGAGATTGTTCCTCACCACCATCACCACGCCGTCGTGCTGCCGGAACTCATCTACTACTTCACCATCGCTCGCTGGATCGAGGAGGTGAAGGCGTCATCAAGCCGTATGTGTGTTGAACGCAGAGGTGCCATCCGTTCGGCGCTAGATCGTGTTTGGATCGAGGGACGACTTGTGATTTGGATCGCGAAGACATTCGACTACATCAACCGCGTTTTTAACGCTTCCGCTTAGCGATCTACAAGGGTATGTAGATTCACTCTCCCTCTCGTAGATGCTCATCACCATGGATAGATCTTGCGTGTGCGTAGGAAATTGTTTTGTTTCCCATGCTACGTTACCCAACAAGTTCTGGCTAATCCCCCGAAAGAGGGCTGTCCGGACGGAACGCTCATATACGCCTTAGCACATGGCCCGTCGGTCAACCTCGTGACTTATCAAGCATACGATATCAATGGATACACGTTCTACACGGAGGCCAAAGATATAAACAGTGATAACCAGAACTCAGGGGTGACGATGGAAGCCATGACCGGGAACATAATTGAAAGATATTACGGAAGGGTGGATGAGATCTGGGAGCTTGACTACTCTGGATTGCATAGCGCGACGATGTTCCATGTCAGATGGGCTAAGAACGTACAAAGAGAAAACCAACATTTCACTACCATGTGTATACCCGACTCCGATAGCGGTACCGTCAACGCCACCGCCAAAAATGAGCCATGGGTACACGCTAAACATGTGACACAATGTTTCTTCATAACCGACCCGAGCAATCCCAGCCGTGTTGTCGTGAGGAGAGGCAAAAGGAGCATCGTCGGAATGGATGGAGTCGCCAACGAGGAAGACTACGATCAGTACGGTGACCCGATGAGGGAAGATGATGCTGATGACGATGAAACATACGTCAAAAGAAGGATGAAGACTACATTACCTACGAAAGATCGTACTCCCTGGAAAAGGAAAAGTCACGACCATGGGCTCAATTATTCGACAACGAACAAAAGAGGAAAGAAGAAGATCAGTCTGAAGCGTCGTCAACCAAGCTAACAAACTATCATAATTTGTCTATATCTATTTTGTATACGTACTTAACACACCGTTAGCGGTCAAATGATGTAATATATATTATACACTAATTATTATCCGGAGGGTACGGTGTTATTGCTCCAACCAGACCTAACCCTAGCTATACCCCTGCTACAACTTATACAACAAGGAAATGAAAAAGAAAAATGCAAATGAAAGATAAAGAAAAAGAAAAAGAAAAAGAAAAAAGAAAAATGAAAAATAAAAAGAAAAATGCAAATGAAAGATAAAAAAAGAAAAAATAAAAAGAAAAATGCAAATGAAAGATAAAGAAAAAGAAAAAAAAATATCTATACGGGCATAAGAAAAAGAAAAATGCAAATGAAATGAAAGATAAAGAAAAAGAAAAAGAAAAAGAAAGGAAGTTGTGGAAAATGAAATGAAAGAAAAAGAAAAAGAATAATGATCAGTAGCGCTTTTCGGGGAACAAGCGCTACAGCTAACTAGCCACATAATTTTAAAACAAAAAAAAATGTTAGCAGTAGCGCGGTTTGTGCTGGGCAGCGCTATAGCTAACTTAGCTATAGCGCGTTTTGCCCAGACGCGCTATAGCTAAGTTGCCTACATCACCGGTCAAGCCACACCTATCTCTTTCCTCTCTCTCACTCTCGCTCTATCGATCCCCTTCTCTGAGCTCCCACGCCACCGCCGACGCCGCACCCGCCCATGCCGCCGTCGACGCCGCACCCGACCCCGACGCCGCCCACTGGCCGCCCCGACACTTCCTCCCCCCATGCCGTCCCCTGCCCTAGGTCCACCCCTCGGCCCGGCCCCTCCCCCTGTGCCGCCCCTCCCCCGAGCAGTCCCCACCACCGGCTGGCGCCATCTTCTCTCCGCCGGCAGGTCTCTCTCTCTCTCTCTCTCTCTCTCTCTCTCTCTCTCTCTCTCTCTCTCTCTCTCTCTATCTCTCTGACCAAATTTGGTCTCTCTGCAGATCGAAGCTGGGCGCAGATCATCGAGGAGGAGAAGGACGCCCTCAACCCCATCTGCCCCGGCGACCCCGACCCCGATCCCAACCCTGAGGTGCGCCACCCCCTCTTCCCTCCCTCTTCATATGCTTGTTGTCCAAATATTTCCATATGTTAGAGTGTTAGAGTGTTCATATTGTTGTTAGAGTGTTCATATTGCTACTAGAGTGTTCAAATGCTTGTTAGAGTGTTCATATTGCTGTTAAAATGCTTGTTAGAGTGTTCAAATGCTTGCTGTTAAAAACAAATGCAGCGACATTGGAGTCAATTTGGAGTTGCTAGAGTATTTGGAGTTAAAATAAAATGAAATGAAATGTTGTCCATTGGAGTCCATTTGGAGTTGCTGTCCATTTGTATTTTGTTGCTGGAGTAAATGAAAATGAGTGTTCAGTTTGTTGATAGAGTAAATAAAATGAAAATGAGCATTTTATTAGGCAGATCGATTGTAGGTCTACAATTGATCTTGTGTGTCTACAATAATTGATCTTGTGAATGCTTGACGCACAGGTAGATCACCGACGTGCCGCTCGACGACGCCGCGAGAAGATCATTGACACCACACCCGCATCCTCGACAGGCAGATAGTGAGCATCCCAAAACCCACACTATATATAGCTCTGTCCATGCAGATGCTAGAGGAGAGTGATGACATGTGCATGTGGTTGTTGTGCTGCTATAGAATGTTTGGACAGATGCTATAGGATGATAGTGAGCATCCTATATTGTTGTGATGCTGTAGTTGTGCCGGACTTTGGTTGTTTGCAGGGAAACCGATTCCGAGTGGCCTATGTTTTGCCAGAAATGTTGATTCATTTCCATTCCGGCAAATTTCAGGCGCTCTATATGTGCACTTTCTAGCATAGGTCATGCCGAAATTTTCCGTGAATTTCGGCATGACTTGTGCTAGAAAGTTGGACGTACATATCGAGTGCTCGAGATTTGCCGCCACGGGAATGAAACGACATTCAGGCAAAACAAAAGGTCACTTTTTTTGTCATTATTCACTTTATTATATAAAGCTCGATAATTAAACGACTACGACATTGAACCCTATCTAGGAAACATGACTGACAATGATGAGGCCGGAGGTTCTCACACCCAAGAAGGACAAGCACACGCCTACCTCGACTTTCTTGCGGCTCAGGAGAAACAAGGGTGGCAGGACCCCCTTGTCATGACGGACGACGACGGTGGTGGCGCCGGCGCCGACACTGATGCCACCAACACCAGCACTGAGACGGGCCCTGATGATGTTGCTAACGACAGCATGGAAGGTGGGACCTCCCAAGCCAGTGAAGGAAAGAAGGCAAAGAGGGCACGACGCCCAAATGAGCTCGGCACCGGAAGACTGGTGGTCACGGCGGTGCACCCCGACGATTTCGAGCCTGTAGAGCCGCGGGAAGTGGCAGCGTGTTACGGCAACCAACTAGCATGCATCCTACGAGATACCGCTAACATCAACACCACAAAAATATGGAAGAATGAACATTTGAAGCAGCTGCTCCTAACTAGGTTGCATGCAAGATTCCTGTTCCCCGATCGGAAAGACAATGTTGACCCATGGAAAGACGATGCCATGGAAAAAATCAACAACAAAGCCCTAGGGAAGTTCAGCAACGCATTGAGCGCCTGGAAAACTAGGGTGAAAAAGGCGATTGAAGTAGACCATGAAACCTATGCCGACATTGTTGCAGACAATCCGACAATTATGCTAGAGGACTTTGAAAAGTTCAAGGCGACTTGCAATGAAGAAGCTGCCAAGGCCAGGTCGGAGAGAGGCAAGCAGCTGCAGGCAAAGAACATGGGGAACCACCGCCTCGGAAGTCATGGTTACACGGGAAAGAGGTCCGTGTGGGCTAAGGAGGATGCGAAACATGAACGTCTGGGGATCTCAGACCCCTTGGCTAAGTTCACTGACTAGCAGGAGCACGACTTCATCAGGGCCCGATTCTCGTGGGACCCCAAAAAAAGATTTTTTTCACCGACGGGCCACTAGGCAATTCATGAGATTACTGGTAATTATCCTTTTACCACCTTATATATTAGCTTCCGATCAATGAAGTCTACTACATTCTAGTCACATTCGTAAATGATTCACGCTCCATTTTGCAGAGAGAGCAACACAAGAATGCGGCCGAAAGCGACTCGTCGACTCAGTCGTCGGCGAAGTACAAGTGGGACACCCCTTTCAACCGGGCCATGAACATAATGATGGGACACCCGCCGGGCCAGCGGCCGCAATATGGACATGTGCACGGCGTCGGAGACGGCGCCACGTGGAAGTACTATTATGGCGAGAACCCTGAGGCCAAAAGACAGAGAAAGAAGTTAAGTCAAGTGACTATCGACGAGAAGGTGGCGCGGGCGATCGAGAAAACAAGAGCTGATACCAAAGCTGAGACAATTCGGGAAGCGGTAGCTTCCTGCAGAAATGATATGGCAGCTGCCTTTACAAGCTTGATTCCAAGTGTGGTCAGCTGGTTGCAACAAAATCCAAATGCGGCACCAACTGATTTTCCCATGCCCAGCTTCACCGGGAGCAACTCAATGAACACCGCACCCACACCCGTACCTGATATGGCAACCGCACCCGCACCTACTCCAGCACCTGCTCCCGCACCCTCTCACGGCAGCCCTAGCTCCGTCTTTGGCTTGAATGCCGGACCGTCGACATTGGCTGAGCTCGATGCCCTCACGGTAAATACGCTTCACACCCTCATCAACACAACAAATTAATCTTCTGTTCCTGTTCTTTTTGGATCTCCGACGCCGCACACGTACATGTCTTCGTAGGCCGACTCCACTCCGTGCACCCTCCTTTACCACATGAAGGGCGGGTTGGTGGATGTGGGGAAGGGTACTATAGTGAAGCCCAAGGATCGATTGTTCCACAGCCGGCAGATGCCTGATAACGCCATAAGGGTCTCTGTGGCGAGTGTGAAAGCGGGCTACGAGTGTTTTCCTCGTCCCATACAAACCGGTGGAGAGGATGACGAGACCCCCACGCAGCTTGGCCAATGCAAAAATTGGCCGATCCTGTGGCCGAAGAATCTTCTTCGTGTGGAGGTGGCCGGGAGCACACCAACGGGACCTCATCAGGAAGGTATGACCACAAACCCACCTACACAACTACAACAACCATCGTCTGTGCTGCTGGGTGAGATCGAGAGACACGAGGAAGGAGGGCCAATCGTTCCGGCGGATGATGACATCGGCCCCATGGAAGAGGATATGGATCATGACATGGAGGAGGATGACCCTCTCCAGTATCTCAATACCGGCTTTGACCACGAAGTAACGATGAGTCAACCATATGAGATGCATGGTGTACCAGAGCCGGAACGTCCTCGGGAGTGCAAGAAGTCTTTGTTCATGCAATCCTCGTAGGACACGCCTCCAGATGCCGGTTCCACCCAAGCTCAACTAATTAGCCTGAGGCGTTCAATGCTGAGCCCGACAACACTAGGGGCGGTGGTCAGGGAGGGTCTGACAGACCCACCAGCACCTGAGCCCACCAAGAAGAAGCAGAGGAAGAGACCGATGAGAAAAGGCCATAAAGCTGCCAATGTTGCTTCTAGCAGCCAGCCGCCTTCGCAGACCAGGGTTGATAGTGTACCGATGAAACATGCGCCATTACTCCATGTCGCGGGAAAGCCAATGGTACCGACGGATGCGCTAGCTGCCATAACAGGGGATCTCAGGAGACTCCATGACCATGTGCTGTCGACAGAGAGAAGCCTCCTCGCCTCGGATGATCCAGGATACCCACTTTATATGGTTAGTGTGCCATGCAGTGGCAAGATGTACGTCACCACATGCCCCGCGGACCTGTTCTTCCTGCGATTTGATTACATCTTCGAGATGTTTCAAATGAGGAGACTCGATTTTACGTTCGTCCGCCTGTATGTGCTGCACATGAACTACATCGTCAGGAGAGAGCAAATCACTGGTCTTGCGGTCGCAGACCCATACTACATGCATGAGGGCTTCTTGTCAATCAACGAAGCCAACCGTCAATATGCGAGGGAGTACATCGAAGAATTCTTGGTCATCAATAAGGACAAACAAAAGATTCTCCTACCTTATCATCCCGGGTAAGTCATCCGCAGATAGCCACTATAACACATACATCCTTTTGTGCATTTCAATAATTACTTTGCACGCATGGAGGCTAACTTGATCGTGTATTTTGCGTAGCGGGGGGGCCGTGCCGTTCTCATCATTCTTTACCCGCGTTTCTCCCACGCTCTATATTTGGACCCATCGAAGAACATAGAGAAGAAAGATTACACACACATAAAGTATGTTCTCGGCAGAGCTCTCATGGGCTTCAGCATGCGGGGTGGCTACATCCAACTCAAAAAAACAAGTAAGGCCGGGCTGTGTTTCGGCCATAAGACTGACTTCTGGTGCCTCCAGCGACCGGCAACAAGTGATAATGATGGATTCTACGTCATCCATCTAATGATGGAGTATAGAAGGGATGTGCAATCACTTTGCATGACATCTTCATCCGATGCCCATATCCGGAGATGGGCCAAAGCCTTTGGAACTGTGCCGGATAATCGACTTCGAAATGATTTCTACCGGATCCAGCAGGAAATTGCGTGCATCATCATGAAAGACGTCCTCGAAGAGAATGGGATGTTCTACGCCAGCCCAATATCGCGAGCTGACGTCCGAACCCGCATAGCCCTACAGCGTCAGGACATGACGCCTTTCACTAAGCTTGGGTGCATCCTCACGGATATGGCCGGATGGGAAGAGTGCACTGCTTGAAGACAATGTGTCTGTTTAGTTAGTTATTACTTTCTGTACGATGAAACTTTTGAATGTCTTTGTACGAGGAAACTATTAGATGTAAATGGTGTTGCGCTAGTTAATTAGTTTTGGTACGATGAATTTCGTTAACTATGTTTACTATACGTTGCTTCTATTTCATAACTGTTTCTCTCCACAGGCCGACGTATCTTACGCTGCATATTATATATCGTTGAATTCGCTTGATGATATATGTGCATCTCTGACAGGTATATAGATCAACGATGGCGAGGAAGTGGTATGCCGTGTATGTAGGGCATGTTCCGGGTGTGTACGATGAGTGGCCGGAGTGTCAAGCCCAAGTGTACTGCTTCCCGGGCGGAAGCCAGAAAGGGTTTGATAGCAGAATGGAAGCCGAAGCTAGTTACTTGAGATTCATAGCGCAACAGAGGATTCAGAACTGGTGCCGCAAAAACTACTACATAATCCTGCTTTTGCTCATCGTGATCGCTCTTCTCTTCTATGCGATCATATCATAGTCTACATAGATGATGAAACATGAGTATGTGACCATGTAGTTGCATGTATTCGGAACTTCTAATAACTTGTAATGCTATTTTGAGACATGTGTTCGACCATGATTGATGATGATGAGATACTGTAGTCGAGACTTCTAATAACTTTTGCTCATCGATGCCTCACTTGTTTTTCAATGAATGTGCATGCATGTTGTTATTGTATAAAAGATGTATCTGTTTAAACATGTACAGCGCCAAAACACAGAAAAAAAAACAAAAACTTTAGCAGTGGCGTGGGGGCAAAAACAAATGCTACTGCTATCTTCCGTTACCAGTAGCACGCTACAAAAAAACGCTAGTGCTATCTTCAGTTACCAGTAGCGCACTACAAAAACAAACGCTACTGCTATATTCAGTTACCAGTAGTGCTGGCACAGACAAGCGCTACTGCTAAAAAATAGCTATAGCGCTGTAGCAGTAGCGTGTCTTCCAGCGCTACTGGTAGCAAAAAAACTGCGCTACTGGTAAGCATTTTCCTAGTAGTGTATTCAAGTTTAGATCCTGAATTGCCATGTGAATTATGATTATAGCCGATGCCACGGAGGTTGAGAACCTCAAGGCCAAATTAGAGAAGGCCAAGAAAGAGGTCGTGGCTGAAAAGGCAGCGGCTGAGAAAGCGGCTGCCGAGCTGTTGACGGAGCAAACCGCTCGAAGCCAGCACGAGGCCAGGGTAGCCGAGGTGGAGCAAGATCTCAAGGACGCCATCACAAAATGTGAGGTCCTTGAGAAGAAGAGCACGGACCAGGCCACGGAACTTTCCAAAATAGGAAAAGAGGTCCAAGAGGCGCGGACGGAGTCCCGGGGCGCTCGAGAAGAGCTCCGCCAAGTGAAGCAGATTGCGGCTGGTAAGCCTTATTTACTGCAGAGTGTGTTTGGAGGTCAGAGGTACGCATTACTCACCCGAGTATGGCGCTCTCCAGGCGCATTTGCGGACCTCCCGGCAGACGCAGCTAAGTACTTTGCGGCCTAGGAGGGGGAGGTCAATGGTAAACTGTTCTGGGCGCAGTTCCAAGCGCCCGAACACCCTCCCCTCCTAAGCAACCAAATGAAGCAGCTGATGGAAATGCATCGGACGGCGAAGCTGGCCATGAAGGACCTCTTCGTCCGGTTGTGGCCTTCGGAGCCGCTCCCCAGCAGCTATTTCGGCCTAGTGCAAAGGTTGTGCGACGCCTCTCCTCGGGTTGATGTGGTGAAGCGCTCCGTATGCATCGAGGGAGCTCGGATGGCCTTCGCCGGGACCATGGTCCACTGGCTGAAGATAAAGCCATCTGAAGTGGCGACCGGGCCCCCGCCAGCTGGAAAGTCGCACCGGCGCCCCGAGCTATATTTTCCTGTTGTTATGGACGGAGCTCGAGCGATAGAGGCCCAGTGCTCGAAAGACATAATGTATGAGTGATGCTTCTATCATGTATTAAATGACAGTGCTCAGCCTTTTATCGTGTAATATAATTGCATTGCATGTTTAATCATACGCCATTTTGCTTTTCATTTTGACTCCTTTGCGGTCGTTTATAATCTGAAAGTTACCAGTCGTCGGCTTCAGCCCCCTTGTAGATACTACAGGGGTGTTTCAACCTTTACACTTTGACCCTTAGCCGACGTCTCGGTCCAGGAAGGAGGTAGTGTGTGAGGGAAACCAGGCAATCAGACTATGTGGTTCTATTGCTTTCACTTAGCCATAGGAGCTTGACTGTGGGGCTAGTGACTAGCCCCCGGTGTGTGATAAACGGGCGAGCCGAGGTGTATACCTATATCACATGGTTGGGCCGAAGACCAACCCTTCGTGTAACACGGTGTAATCGCCAATGATTTCTAGTTTGACACTTGTCATCGGATCGTTGACCAGTTCGCGCATATTATGACAGTCAGTTTTCGGCTTTCTCTGCTGAGGCACTTGACCAGACGAGCTAGAAGTGAAATCGCAGTAGTTCTCCCTTTACCCCCTTAGCCGAACGTCCGAAACGTAAGAGGGTAAGCACAGGAGCCGGGCAACCCAACTATTGACCCAAGACATAATTCAGAACGGATGCATATAATGGAATATCCGAGACGCCGAGCACATGAAAGATAGTGTCGGACTTGATGTTTAAGGCGGTCTCTATGACCCAGCCCCCGGTTTAGTAGCCGGTACATCGAAACGCAATAATCACCAGTACGGTGTGCTTCGGCATCGAAGAGCAATGAAAAGGGCGTATACAAAAGGAAAGGGCCACATTAGACCAACATTAAGAGCGATCTTTTATTTCCTTTAGGCTCGAGACGTCTATCCGTACAGTTCGAACTGCCGAAGCAAGCGTAATACATATGTTTCGTAAGAATATTTATAGAGGAAAGGTTTACACAGGGCCTTGATGCGTGGTTTAACGTCCCTACTATGCCCTGTTGCATGTCTACACCTTTGCTCTTTGGAAGGGGAGATCCTTTAGAGGTATTGACCGGCGATTGGGCCCTTTGAAAGAGGGTCTTGAGAAGCCGCCGCTTTGTGTTGAGCTTTATGCCGAACAGGTCCTGGTTGGTACCTGCCGTTGTCCAAAGACTTGTGAGCCCTTAGCTCGGTTGAACCGAGAAGTAGGCTATTGGATAAAGTGGCCCCTGCAGCTGCCCATGGTATTTTAGGCGCGAAGTTGTGCATGCGAGGCACATATTTCACAGATGGGGTGGGCGTATTGCAGGGCGCGAATCCCTATTTATTCTGGGAGCAAGGTGACTCCTCGGGCCGAGGTGCGGACCTGGCTCGTTTGCCTGAATCGCGTCCCTTGATGGTGAGCGAGTGCTTCGGCCCTTCGAGGCCGCATTGTACTTCGGCCGCTAAAGCCGCCGTGTGCTCCTCAGTTCGGAGTGAGCGCTCCGTATTGCCATTGACTGTAATGATGCCTCTGGGTCCAGGCATCTTGAGTTTGAGGTATGCGTCGTGAGGGACCATGTTGAAATGAGCGAACGCCGTCCATCCCAGTAGTGTGTGATAACCACTGTGGAAAGGGACGATGTCGAAGATCAAGTCTTCGCTGCGAAAGTTGTCCGGCGAGCCGAACACTACCTCCAGGGTTATGGTGCCCGAACAACGGGCTTCGACACCTGGTATCACTCCTTTAAAGGTAGTGTTACTGGGTTTAATCCTTGATGGATCGATGCCCATTTTTCTCACCGTGTCCTCATAGATTAAGTTTAGGCTGCTGCCTCCATCCATCAGGACTCTAGTGAGGTGGTACCCATTGACTATGGAGTCGAGGACCAGGGCTGCCGAACCTCCATGACAGATACTGGTCGAGTGGTCTCTTCGATCGAAGGTGATCGGGCATGTCGACCATGGGTTAAATTTTGAGGCTACGGGCTCCATGGCATAGACATCCCGAAGTGCGCGCTTCCGCTCCCTCTTCGGTATGTGGGTGACGTAAATCATGTTCACCGTTTTTACCTTTGGGGGGAATTGTTTTTGGCCTCCGTTATTTGGGCCACGAGGCTCTTCGTCATCCTCGCTTCGAGGGCCCTTGCCTTGCTCCTCGGACGTAAGCTTGTCGGCCTGCTTGATTACCCAACACTTACGGTTGGTGTGGTTGGCAGGTTTATCCGAGGTGCCGTGTATCTGGCAAGGCATGTCCAGGATTTTATCCAGGGCGGTCGGGCCATCCTTGTTTCCTTTAAAGGGCTTCATCCATTGACCAGACTTGGAGTTGCTTAATCCGGCGTTAACTGCCGTGTCATTTGCTTCTCCGTTATTATTTCGGCGTTTATTCTTGTTACGCCGTGGTTTTCTGTTTCCATCCCGGACCTCTGAGGTACCAAGGTCTGATAGGTTGTTGCTTCTACGAGCCAACCAGCTGTCTTCGCCCGCGCAAAAGCGGGTCATAAGTGAAGTGAGGGCCTACATTATCTTCGGCTTATCCTCGCCGAGTTGTCGGGCGAGCCATTCGTCGTGGATGCTGTGTTTGAATGCGGCTATGGCTTCGGCATCCGGACAGTCGACGATTTGGTTCTTTTTAGTCAAGAACCGATTCCAGAACTGCCGGGCTGACTCTCTAGGCTGTTGGATCACATGGCTCAGGTCGTCCACGTCCGGTGGTCGGACATAAGTGCCCTGAAAGTTAGCTCAGAATGCATCTTCGAGCTCTTCCCAGCTCCCTATGGAGTTTTCGGGGAGGCTGTTCAGCCAATGTCTGGCTGGTCCTTTGAGTTTCAATGGTAGGTATTTTATGGCGTGGAGATCGTCTCCTCGAGCCATATGAATGTGGAGAAGAAAATCTTCGATCCACACAGTCGGGTCTGTCGTCCCGTCGTATTGTTCAATATTTACGGGTTTAAACCCTTCGGGGAACTGGTGCCGCATCACTTCGTCTGTAAAGCACATTGGGTGAGCGGCACCCCTGACCCGAGCTACATCGCGCCGGAGACCGTCTGTCATTTGGGTCCGGTGTTGTTCCGGAGCTCGGTCGTTTCGGTCGCGCTAGGCTTGATATCTGTCCTCCCCCGCAGGGGTGTGTTCTCTTGATCCGTAGATGGACCTAGTCTGGCCGGCTCTATTGGCGAGGTCCTGACGTAGGTCGTACCTATAGCTTGGCTGCACCACCTCCTTGCCTTTATGGCGAGAGGGAGCGGGTGGGTATTCAGCTCCATCAGCCATCCTGTCCCATCCTCGAGGGGAGTAATCGGGCTGGTCTGCATGAGTGTATCTTGGCGGCGCAGGCGCGAAAGCCTCGTCGTCAAACTGTGGCAGCAATTTGCGTTTTGGATAGCTCTTGGTTTGTCGCTCGTAGCCGTATCCCTCTTCGGCTACATGGACTTTCGTCCATCTCTCGTTGAGGGTGTCCTGTTCGGCCTTCAGCTGCTGTTGCTTCTTCTTGAGGCTGCGAGCGGTGGCGATAAGTTGCCGCTTGAACCTCTCCTGGTCCAGCAGGTCCTCAGGGACAATGAATTCCTCATCTCCGAGGCTAACATCCTCTTCAGAGAGGGGTAGATAGTTACTATCTTTGGAGTCATTGGGGTCCTTGGGGTTGTACTGGCCCTCCTGCTCCTCCGATCCGTTCGGTTGGTGCTCGGGGGCGGCGGGGTCACTGAGTCCGTCGACGTTATCCGGGGTGTCATCCTCCCCGGTACCTGTGTTGCTTTCCTTTGCCCTACGCCCTTTGGACCATCGATGCGGTCGTTTGCGCTTTGGTGGCTCTTCGACGGGCTTATCAACATCCTGCTTGGGGGTGCCGTCGTTGTTCTCCTTAGGGGTGTCCACCATGTAGACATCATATGTGGAGGTGGCCGTCCATCGTCCGGTGGTGGGTGTTGCTTTGCAGGGTGTGGCTTCGACGTCTTTGTCCATGCCATCGGTTTCATCAGAAGCGTAGTCTAGCGTGTCGGTTAAATCCTCGACAGTGGCTATGAAGTGGGTGGTGGGTGGGACGCAAAATTCCCTGCGCCCGGCCTCACGATTGGGCCAGGCATAGGCCGAAGATGAGTCATCGGCAATGGTCATCAACTGGATCCGGTCTAACACTTCGTTTAGCCGCGCAAGCTGGGCCAGATCGGTGCCATGATTATCTTCGGAGCCGCCCATTGGCTCGAAGGCATGGGCGGGTCCGGTAAGGGCCGACTCCGGATGTCCAAACACCGGAGTCGAACTAGCATTCGAAAGAGAGTCCGGAGCGACTATGATGAGTCCGGTCAGGGTTGACTCCCAGTCTTCGGACGTCGAAATTGTGCCCGAGCTCGAGGCTAGGCGCGGGATGAGGGTTGTGAATCCGGCGGGGTTTGACTCCCCGTCCTCGGATTTTGAGATTGTATCCGAGCTTAGAGCCGGTGACGTGGAGAGGATGGGCCCATAGGTTGGGCCGGGGAGAGGCTCCGAAGATGAAGCCCCGATGTTTCCGGGTGCTCCGGGCAAGACCGAGAACCCGTCGAAGGTCAGGTCGCCCCAGACGTCGGTGACGTATTCCAGGTTTCCAAACCTAATCCGATGCCCGGGGGCGAAACTGTCGACCTGGTCTAGATGACCGACCGCGTTGGCGCGCAAGACAAACCCGCCAAACGTGAAGAGCTGGCCAGGGATGAAGGTGTCCCTGGAGATGATGCCGTCGTTGATGATGAGGCGAGCCATCAATCCTTCGACGATCACACAGCGGAACTCTCAATGAAAGCACCAATGTCGGTGTCAAAACCGGCAGATCTCTGGTAGGGGGTCCCAAGCTGTGGATCTTGGATCAATGGGGAACGGGAGATGAAGGACACGATGTTTACCCAGGTTCGGGCCCTCTCGAATAGGTAAAACCCTACATCCTGCTTGATTATATTGGATGGTGTATGACAATTACATAGTCGATCTACCACGAGATCAGATGAACTAAACCCTAGGTGGGTATGTCTACGGTTGTTGTTCTTCTAGCCTCTACGGCCTAAACCCTCTGGTTTATATAGACACCAGGGGTCCTAGGGTTACACATAGTCGGTTACAAAGAAGGAATAATCACACCGAAACATCTATTCTTGCCTTGGAGGACACATCAAGATAATAAAGATCTCCTATCCGGACACGGGGTCGACCCCTTGCTCGGTCTATCATGCGTCCCACCAGCCCGGCCCATAAGAGATAGGCCGGACACTTGGAGACCCCTTAGTCCAGGACTCCCTTAGCTTGTTCAAGTAAGGACATCACCCAAGCACCGGTCCACCCACATATCAAAATATCAAAGTAGCGAGCGCGAATCAAACAAACATGATGAAAGTGACTAGATGAAATTCCCTTGTATCCTCAAGAATGCCTAGCTATTATAAGAGATCGTTCCGGCCTTTCCTTTGCAACAAAAAGGATTGGGCTACCTTGCTGCACCTTAGTTACTATTGCTACTTGTCACTTGTTACAAATTATCTTGCTATCAAACTACTCGTTACCAATAATTTCAGTGCTTGCAGAAAATACCTTGTTGAAAACCGCTTGTCATTTCCTTCTGCTCCTCGTTGGGTTCGACACCCTTACTTATCGAAAGGAATCGGTTGATCCCCTATACTTGTGGGTCATCAAGGCTACAATTGATCCCCTATACTTGTGGGTTATCATGGGGTGACGGAGGTTCGGCAAGGCCTGGGCGGCGACTGGGGTGGTACAACGGGGACGGTGATCTAGGAGTGTGTAGATACAGAGCAAGGGGGAGGGAATGAAGTGTGGAAGATGGCCTCGAAAGAGGGGTTTTTAGTGGGCCAGGGTGTCGGAGTTCGACTTGGCGGGCGACCCGACACCCCGAAACCTCCCACGAGTTTTTTTCTTTGGTTTGTGGGATTTTAAACATCTGAACAGCGTCGTGGACATTTGATGCATGACGTTGAATGACAAAAGTATGTAGTCCACACAGTCCAGACATTTAGGAGTGTTTTGATGCAGATCGTTGAAGTTGCCCTTAGTGATCCACATTGGAGTTGCGCTTAGAGGTTGACTCGTCGGATCCCAGTGACTGCTCCTAATTGGCGCCTTATGCCCCAGTTAGGAATACTGGCGCTCACTTCCTCCCGCTCATGGGCCTGCCCAGTTCAACCTTTCGAGCTCTGGCTCAGTTACTAGATCGGTCACTAAAAGAAAAAAGTTCCTGGTTCGTTCAGTTTTTATTTCCTGGTTTGGTCGGTTCCTAGTTGACCGGGCGCTGTTCACCATTGACTAGAGGCCACGTTGATAGTTGACTATTCAGAAAAGTTCACAAAATAATAAAAAATCATGAAAGTTAAAAAATCATGAATTGGAAAAAAAAGTTCAAGGATTTGAATAAGTTCATCGATTTTGAAAATGGTTCATGGATTTTGAAAAAAGTTCATAGATTTTTTTAAATAAAGGTAATGATTCTGGAAAAAGTTCATCGATTTTGAAAAAAGTTCATGAATTGGAAAAAAAATTCATCAATACTGAAAAAAAGTTCATGAATTTTTAAAAAAGTTCACGAATTTGGAAAAAGTTCATTGATTTTTAAAAAACAAATTGCGAATATATGAAAAAACTTCATGCATTTGCAACAGAAAAAGAAAACAAAAAGGAAACAGAAAAATAAAAAAACCATCCCAAAAAAGTGAAAAAAAAGAAAAATACCGGTTTAGGAAGCTTCCCAAAACCGAGGATTCGCGAACTGGAGAAAGAATTGAAGGCATAAAACGAAGTTAGTACGCACAAGTAGTGTGATAGCCTAGTGGTTGGTGAGTTGCCCTGTGAAGGTTGAAGTCCCCGGAGAAAGAGAAAATTTTGAAATGGGCCAGCCCAAGCGTAGAGGGGGTTGTGTGCCGGTTTATAAAACACACTAGATCATTGATGGCGCGCGTTGCCGCGCCCGTCCATTGTGATGATAGAATGCTAGGAATTAAGTGATTGTTACCTCCACACTTTGAAATGTGCTTTGGACTTCCTGAGGGGTTTGGGGTTTTTGGAAGCAGATATATTAACCACACATCAGAAAAAACCAAACCAAAAGTTGAGAAGCTTGGTTGTGTGGGAAGCATCTTTAAGCAAGAATAAGTGGAAACAATATTATCATTGTAGTCTGAAAGTGCAACTAATCCCCGGGTGGTTTTGGTAATTCATAACAACATATAGCTCATTGAACTAATAGCCTTTCAAGATAAATATTTCAGGAAGTTCAATGAATGGCATGGCATGGATTGGAGATGTGAACCCCTCAAAATGCTAAGGACAAACATTGGCAAAAGCTCAAGACTCTTCATCTTTATTTTAGTGATCCAAGATCACATTGAGTCCATAGGAAAGCCAATACTATTAAAAATGGATGAGGTGTTGCTTAATAGCTTGCTTGCTCAAAATGCTTAGTGATATTGCTCCTAAACCCTCAAGCACTTTTTCCATCCAAATATGTCAAAACCCTAAACTCCAACTAGGCCCCACCGATTCACTTTCATCTGGAGCCACCGAGTTCATATTACATAGCCATAGCCAGAAACCCTAACAAATCGGACGCACCGATACGGCTTTCGGTCTCACCGAGATGGCCTTGCAAACTCTCTGTTGCCTGTTGCAATTGTTTTGGTCTCACCGAAATAGCAATCGGTCCCACCGAGTTTGCCTGACCAACTCTCTGTTGCTCTATTGTTTCACTTCGGTCTCACCGAGATGAAACAATCGGTGCCACTGAGATTTGGTTTGCCCTAGCCATTGCACATCGGTCCCACCGAGTTTGTTCCAGTCGGTCCCACCGAGATGCCTAACGTTCACATTTTGAACTAGTCGGTCTGACCGAGTCATTCTGATCGGTCTCACCGAGTTGTGCAATAATGTGTAACGGTTGGATTTTGTGTGGAGGCTATATATACCCCTCCACCCACTCTTTCACAAGAGAGAGAGCCATCAGATCGTGCCTACACTCATACCTACCAAGATCTGAGAGAGAACCACCTACTCATGTGTTGAGATCAAGATAACCCATTCCTACCACATAAATCTTGTTCTCTAGCCTTTCCCAAGTTGCTTTCCACTCAAATCCTTCTTCCACCATAGCCAAATCTGTGAGGAGCTGTTTGAGTGTTGGGGAGACTATCATTTGAAGCACAAGAGCAAGGAGTTCGTCATCAACACACCGTTTATTACCTTTTGGAGAGTGGTGTCTCCTAGATTGGTTAGGTGTCGCTTGGGAGCCTCCGACATGATGTGGAGTTGAACCAAGAAGTTTGTAAGGGCAAGGAGATCGCCTACTTCGTGAAGATCTACCCAAGTGAGGCAAGTCATTCGTGGGCGATGGCCATGGTGGGATAGACAAGGTTGCTTCTTCGTGGACCCTTCGTGGGTGGAGCCCTCCGTGGACTCGCGCAACCGTTACCCTTCGTGGGTTGAAGTCTCCATCAACGTGGACGTACGATAGCACCACCTATCGGAACCACGCCAAAAATCTTCGTGTCTCCATTGCGTTTACCTTCTCCAAAACCCTTCCCTTTACCTTCATATGCAATGTTTTACTTTCCGCTGCCACACTCTTAGAATTGCATGTGTAGGTTGATTGCTTGACTTGTGCTAATTGCTAAAAATCCGCCCACAACTAAAATTTGGGAAAAGGATAGATTTTTATTTGGTCAAGTAGTCTAATCACCCCCCCCCCCCTCTAGACATACTTTCGATCCTACAAGTGGTATCAGAGCTTTGGTCTCCGTAGCCTTGATTTCCATTGCTTTGGTGATCATAGCCTGGTTTCGCAACCTAGGAGAGTATGGCGTCTAGTGAGGGTAACTATCACTGTAGAGGTCCATATTTTGATGGTACAAATTTTGCTAGTTGGAAACATAAGATGAAAATGCATATTCTTGGTCATAACCCTGCCATTTGGGTTGTTGTTTGTGTTGGCTTGCAAGGTGAATTCTTTGAGGATGGCAAAGAACCGGATCGTGAAGCAACCGCGGAAGAATTGAAGATGCTACAATATAATGCTCAAGCTTGTGACATTCTCTTCAACGGTTTGTGTCCCGAGGAGTTCAACAAAATCAGCCGCCTCAAGAATGCAAAGGAAATTTGGGATACTTTGGTTGATATGCATGAGGGTACCGAGTCCGTCAAGGAATCTAAGTTGGATGTGCTTCAAAGTCAACTTGACAAGTTCAAGATGAAGGATGGTGAAGGAGTCGCCGAAATGTACTCTAGGCTAGCTCTCATCACAAATGAGATTGCCGGCTTAGGAAGTGAAGAGATGACTGACAAATTCATCATCAAGAAGATTCTTAGAGCTTTGGATGGAAAATATGATACCGTTTGCACATTGATCCAAATGATGCCAAATTACAAAGATCTCAAGCCCACGGAAGTTATTGGAAGAATTGTCGCTCATGAGATGTCTCTCAAGGATAAAGAGGAGCTACACAACAAATCAAGTGGTGCTTACAAAGCCTCAACCGATGCTCCCACAAGTTCAAGTGACAAGCTAGTCTCTAATGAGGAGATAAGTCTAATGGTGAAAAGATTCAACAAGTTCTACAAGAGCAAAGCTAAAGAAAGAAGCTCTAGCTCAAGACACTATGAGAAGAGATCATCAAGTCGATAACGGAATTGCTATAATTGTGGAAGACCCGGACACTATTCCAATGAGTGTACGGCACCTCACAAGAAAAGAGAAGAATCACCAAGAGGAAGATATCGAAGAGATGAATCACCTCATAAGGAGAGAAGGAGTTGGGAAGATCGTTATGAACGAAGATCCTCTCGAAGAAGCAAAGATTCAGAATGGAAGGACAAGTCATCCAAGAGCTATACAAGAAGAATACATCAAGCTCATGTTGGTCAATGGGTCTCCGGCTAAGACTCCGACAATTACTCCAAGAGAAGCTATCACTCCAACTCCGAAGACACTCAAGATGAAGGTGTTGCCAGACTTGCTCTAGTGTCATCCAACTCCTACGACATATTTGACTCACCAAATGAGGGAATTGGAAGATGCTTCATGGCAAAAGGTCCTAAGGTATCACACCCCGAATACTTTGACTTTAATAGTGATGAGGATGATTTGCTTGGTGATGATGATCTACTTGTTGATAATGCTAGTAATGTGAGCTACAATGAAAATGCTAGTAATCATAATGATCAAGAGGAAATGAATGACAATGCTATGAAGGAGATTGAGTGCTTGACTAAAGAACTAAATGCTCTTAAGTTAGCTCATGAAACAACTCAAGAAGATCATAGAGAACTTCTAAGAACTCATGAGAAGCTACGTTTCGAGAAGCTAAATTTAGAGCAAGAGCATGAGTTTCTTAAAGCTATCAATGACGATCTTCGAAAGAAGAGTTCTTCATATCTTGCCAAACGTTTACTCTTGTCTACTTATATGCCTCAAGTAAAATCTAGCAATAAGAGCAAGAAAGATTCTTCTTCTAGTAGTAACAATAATCATGGCAAATCAAATGTTGTTGCTTCTAGTAGTTCTCTTGATTCCACTAATGATTCTCTCAGCCAAGTTACACTTGAGCAAGAAAATAGCTTATTGAAGGGAATTATAGAGAAAGGTGTGTACAAGAGCCTTGCCGGAAGTAAGAAATTTGAGCAAATTGTACGCAAGCAAGGAAGGCACCGGAAGAATCAAGGTGTTGGTTTTAAACGAAAGTTCAATGCCAATGGAGTTGAATGGGAAGAAGATCAATACCCAAAGACGAAGTTTGTTCCTCAACAAGAGAAGTATGACCCCACTTCTTTTGAGGGAACACAAGCTCAAGATGATCTTCCACCACAAGACCACAAGCTAAAGGGCAAGGACAAGCTTCAAGAAGAGATTGATTCATTTGAAGAAGCTCCTAAAGCCATGGTCAAGTGGGTTCCCAAGACTACATCAAGCTCTACTTCATCAAGTTCAACTACAACTCCAAGGATTCCCATCAAGTTGATGTGGATCCCAAAGAAGAAGAACTAGAGTGTTCTTGAGGGTGACTCCGCCAACGTATTTCACTCATATTCATATTGGCAAGGACTTGTGCAACCAACTTTCACATCTTGCACTAGTTCATGGAGTCACAAACCCTCTTGTTGGTAAGACAAGGGACAAGGTAACCAAATGCATTCATGGACATCATCACTTGTGTAATTCACTCTATGTCTATGGATATACTTGTATGTTCCTTGTGTGGGACTAACCCATGTAGGTATTGAAAGTGCAACGCTCCAATGGATTGCTCCAAATGGTCTACATCAACATTGAGCATCCACATCTTCACTATCTACATGAAGTCATCATCGACAAAACCCAGGGTTAGTTCATCCCTCTTAGGGGGGATATCACATCTAGGGGGAGCTTTACTCTAAGAATTGAGCTAAAGCAACTCTAATGGTGTGAACACATTAATGCTTTATGTAAAAGTGGCAACCCCACTTGTGCTTATACGATGAGTATGACCTATGATCAAATGTTCTCATTTGACTCCTAAGTCAATATACTCATATATAGATGACCTAGTCATCGCCAATTGTTTGATAGATGCTAGAATTGTTTGTGGATGCTTTGACACATGTTTTATTTGCTATCTTATTGGGTGAGCATGTTGAATGCATAATTTCTTCATTCAAGGACATCCATTTGTAGTTTTGATTGTTTGGTTTTTATTGGCCAAATGGATGGACAAGAATGCCTAAGAACCTTCTCTAGCTATCTATGCTTTTCTTGTCTCAAACTCTATTCATGCTATATCACAAAAATTTGAACAAGTCTATTTCGGACCCTCCGAGTGAGGAGCACTTGGAGCCACCGATCCGTCAAGGGCTACATTCCAAAACCCTCTATTGCATTTCGGTCAGACCAACTGATTCCCATTCGGTCACACCGAAATCAATAGACTGATCTGAATTTATCATCTTGGTGCTACCGATTAGAATGCCTCGGTCTCACTGAGTTGCACTGACTGTTCTCAGTCTGCATCTCGGTGCCACCGAAACATTCCATTCGGTGCCACCGACAGCACATGGGTATATATACCTTGCGGACCCGTTCGGTTGAAAAATCCTTCAAACCCTCTGAGCCCACGCCCCATTGCTGCCGCCCCTTGGTCTCCGGATCGTCGCCGTCTTCGCCTGTGCGTCTCCACCGCAGGTCTCCGTCGCCGTCAACGGGAATCTACTCCGCCGTTGTCGCCGTAGCGAGCCATCACCAAGTTAGGGTATGGTTCGAATACTTTGTGCTCATTTCCCCTTCCGATTCTTAGCACAAAGTTTACGCCTAGTTTCTTGCCAAGTTTGAGAACCTTCTATCCACACAAAAATTCCTTTAGTATAGATTTGATGCAAAATCTTAGGGTTAGGTTTCTGCCGAACTCATCTCGGACCGATCGAAATGTAGTTTTCGGTCCCACTGATTGGCTCTGGCCATTGCACTAAGTACAACTCGGTCTGACCGAAGCGTACTAATCGGTGAGACCGAAAGCGGAGTCTCAGTGAAACCCTAGCATCTCGGAGTCACCGAACTGCAACTCGGTCTGACCGATGTTGTATGTTTAGACTCTATTTGTGCTTCGGTGTCACCGAGATTTTCATATCGGTAGCTCCGAAATGCTTTCTGCAGAAAACTAAAACTAAGTTTTGACTCAATTATTTTGCAAAAATAGCTGCATTTTTGTGATACTCATCTACTCTGCCTATACCCAACTATTCACAGGGTCTGCTAGCAACATGTCAAGTGCCAGTGACAGCCAGAATGAGTCAGAGCAGAATGTCAATCTCAGTGAAGGCTCTAGTGCAGAAGAGAGCTATTATGATGGAGAGAGGAGTTCTCCAAGTGATCTGCCCAAGGCTGCCACAAAGACCAAAAAGAAGAGAACCTCAGACAGTGAGGATGAGGACTTCCAGCCAGAGGAAGTGGTCTCAAAGAAAACAGTTGTCAGGAAAGAATATGGCACAGCTGCAAGTTCTAAGCCTACTGCCAAGGAGAAAGCTGCTGTCAGGAAAGTGCCTAAGCCTAAGGCCAAAGCTACTCAAGCTCACAAGGAAACCATGACATTCACTCTAGAGCAATCAGAAGAAGAAGCAGGTGCTTCAAAGCAGAAGAAGAAGAGAGTGAGGAAAACCACAACAACAGTGATTGGAAGACCTTCCATGATGGAAGATGAGGATGAAGAGGAGGAGGAAGAGCCAGCTGCACCTCCTGCCAAGTCTCAAAAACTAATGGCTGATGCCATTAGGACTGGAGCTGCTCCCTCCAAGTCCAAGCCAAAAGCTCCAGCTCCCAAACCCAAGAGAACAACAAGAAATGTGTCTGCTGCAGAGAAGAACAAGGCCCCAGTGCCAGAGGTTCAGGATGATGATGAGCCACTAGTGCTCAGGAGATTGAAACCTAAGATTCCAGATCATAATGATGATCATCCTGTGGCAAAAAAACATGAAGCTCAGGAAGGATGCAGGACTGAGGAGATGGAGGACTCAGGATCCATACTCAGTGAGGAGAAGAACTGCTGTTGACTATAGATTCCACACCAAAGAACAGCAGGATTTCTATGAGACAGTCTTGCTTGACAAGAAGCCTATAGTATGTGACACGAAATGGGTGGACTGGAAATACATTGATGCCAATGAAGATTATTTCCCCCATGTTCATGAGAGCTTTAGGATGACAGGAACAGATGCTTTTGTGGGACAAAAGCTGACTAAGTGGAATGATGAGATGGTGATGCAATTTTACTCCACTGCCCACTTCTATCCAGATGGGAAGATTGTTTGGATGACTGAAGGAACAAGATATCAGTCTACAATTGCTGAATGGGCTGAACTCATTGGTGCTCCCAAAGAGGAAGATGATGATATTGATGTGTATGGGAAGCCCAGGGATGACCACAACTCAATGTCAAACATGTACAAGCCCATCCTTGAGAAAGATGTGGAAAATCACAAGTTTGGCTCTATTTATCATTTGCTTGCAGGACTGACCACAATCAACACTATACTAAGGCATACCCTATTGCCTAAGTCAGGAGATCACAGAATGATTTGTGGCCACTCCATAAATTTGCTACACTTGTTTGATGTGCCCCAGAAGTTCAAGGTGATGAGCTTGATAGTTGAAACTGTGAAGAGGACTGCTGCTGACCAGAAGAGATCTTGTGGATATGCTCCACATATTCAGATGCTTATCAACTCCAGAGTTGGAACAGATACCTATCTTCTTGATAGTGAGCATCTTCCACTCAGACCAGAATTTGAAGATAATGAGGTTGTGATGGATCCTTCACACCCCTCTTCTGCTCAAGCACAAGATAAGATTCGAGCAGCCAAAGGAGCCAAGGAAGCAAAAACTGCTACATCTTCAAGAGCAAACATCTCAATCCTCAAGTCAAAGGGAGATCAAATGACCTATCTGCTAGAGGCCACCATGAGGATTGAACAAGGCCTGGCCAACCTTACCAAGAATCAAGCAAGCCTAGAGCGGATTGTGGAAACAAAATTTTATGATCTAGATGTGAAGGTCACAGAGATCCAGACAATTGTTGAGAAGCTTAAGAAAGATGTTGAGAGAGCAAGAGCTACTGCTGAGGACAGTGATGAGGATAGACCAACCACTGACAAATTTGAGAGTGTGCCAAGAGCACAGAGGTCTACAGCTATGCCAGTTGCAGATGTCAGGACATCACATTCTGCACCTGCTGCTACTGCCACAGATGCACCTCCAGTGTCCACTCCACCAGCCCCTCAGGCATCAGCAGAAGCATTTGCAGAAGGAGTTCTCTCTACGCCGTCTACGCACACCGGAGCAACCAGCCAGAAGACCCCTTCAGGAGCTCCCGGAGATCGTGCCTAGAGTGCCGCATAGCACTATACGTTTTCAAACTTTTTGGTAACTTGTTGTCAAAGGGGGAGAAAGTGTATAGATCATAGGCTTCGAGAGAGAGAGTCTTTTGCTTTATTGGTTTTTCATTTGCTTGACACTTTTGTTCGCTTGGTTGTGCTACTTATTGGTCTATGCTTGTGAGATACTATGCTGGGATGTGTGTGATTGATCATACTATGCTACATGTGATGCTTAATGCTTATCCTTCTACAATATTCTTGTATGATCATTCATTTACGTCCTTGGTGATGAGTGCATGTTATTTCAATCTTATCATTTTGTGAGCTCCACCAAGATGTATGTGACATGGAAGAGTGACCCATGATCCCAATTGATTGTGCATTTGCATTCAAACGCAATTTTTAATAATGCACAAATTTAGGGGGAGCTCTTGCTTATCACATACTTCTCAAAGCGACGATATATTTTATTCTTTTATCATTTGTCGAAGCTTTGATCTATATGTTGTCATCAATTACCAAAAAGGGGGAGATTGAAAGTGAAACTAATCCCCGGGTGGTTTTGATAATTCATAACAACATATAGCTCATTGAACTAATAGCATTTCAAGATAAATATTTCAGGAAGTTTAATGAATGGCATGGCATGGATTGGAGATGTGAACCCCTCAAAATGCTAAGGACAAACATTGGCAAAAGCTCAAGACTCTTCATCTTTATTTTAGTGATCCAAGATCACATTGAGTCCATAGGAAAGCCAATACTATTAAAAGGGGATGAGGTGTTGCTTAACAGCTTGCTTGCTCAAAATGCTTAGTGATATTGCTCCTAAACCCTCAAGCACTTTTTCCATCCAAATATGTCAAAACCCTAAACCCCAACTCGGCCCCACCGATTCACTTTCATCCGGAGCCACCGAGTTCATATTACATAGCCATAGCCAGAAACCCTAACAAATCGGTCGCACCGATACGGCTTTCGATCTCACCGAGATGGCCTTGCAAACTCTCTGTTGCCTGTTGCAATTGTTTCGGTCTCACCGAAATAGCAATCGGTCCCACCGAGTTTGCCTGACCAACTCTCTGTTGCTCTATTGTTTCACTTCGATCTCACCGAGAGGCGCCACCGAGATTCGGTTTGCCCTAGCCATTGCACATCGGTCCCACTGAGTTTGTTCCAGTCGGTCCCACCGAGATGCCTAACGTTCACATTTTGAACTAGTCGGTCTGACCGAGTCATTCTGATCGGTCTCACCGAGTTGTGCAATAATGTGTAACGGTTGGATTTTGTGTGGAGGCTATATATACCCCTCCACCCACTCTTTCACAAGAGAGAGAGCCATCAGATCATGCCTACACTCATACCTACCAAGATCTGAGAGAACCACCTACTCATGTGTTGAGATCAAGATAACACATTCCTACCACATAAATCTTGTTCTCTAGCCTTTTCCCAAGTTGCTTTCCACTCAAATCCTTCTTCCACCATAGCCAAATCTGTGAGGAGCTGTTTGAGTGTTGGGGAGACTATCATTTGAAGCACAAGAGCAAGGAGTTCATCATCAACACACCATTTATTACCTTTTGGAGAGTGGTGTCTCCTAGATTGGTTAGGTGTCGCTTGGGAGCCTCCGACATGATGTGGAGTTGAACCAAGAAGTTTGTAAGGGCAAGGAGATCGCCTACTTCGTGAAGATCTACCCAAGTGAGGCAAGTCTTTCGTGAGCGATGGCCATGGTGGGATAGACAAGGTTGCTTCTTCGTGGACCCTTCATGGGTGGAGCCCTCCGTGGACTCGCACAACCGTTACCCTTCGTGGGTTGAAGTCTCCATCAATGTGGACGTACGATAGCACCACCTATCGGAACCACGCCAAAAATCTTCGTGTCTCCATTGCGTTCGCCTTCTCCAAAACCCTTCCCTTTACCTTCATATGCAATGTTTTACTTTCCGCTGCCACACTCTTAGAATTGCATGTGTAGGTTGATTGCTTGACTTGTGCTAATTGCTAAAATCTGCCCAGAACTAAAATTTGGGAAAAGGATAGATTTTTATTTGGTCAAGTAGTCTAATCACCCCCCCTAGACATACTTTCGATCCTACATAGTCTTACATCTTGATATGAAATTCATCCGAAAGTACAAGTTAAGACAAGGTATACATATAGAAATTTAGTGCGCAAAAAACAAAATGTAGGAGATATCGAAATGAAAATGATTTATCATTCATACTTGCAGGACACCAGTGGTGATTCATACTCACTAAAATAGTATGACATCTTGAGATGACATCTGAAGTACAAGTTAAGACGAGGTATACACAAAAATTTAGTGTGCAGAAAAATAAATATAGGAAATATCAAAATGACAATGATTTATCATTCATACTTACAGGACACCAGTTAGTGGCGATTCTAGAGTTTTTTATACTACTCTACCAACAGAAATTAAAAAAAAGGTGCTTCTAGGAAGAGTCCAACTTTAATAGCTACGCAACAGTTAGATAACCAACTTGACTGCACCGCATGCTTGTCATAAAGGAGAAACTGGTAGCATTTGACCTCTCCTTGCTACCACATTAGTACAAGATATCTATATTTAGGCCTAAAAAAACAGTGAGATTTATTGGTCAATATGAGCATGCTATTTTTATTAATGATAAAACTTTTCAATAAATACTACATGTGCTCATTCATATGGAAAATTTTGAGCTTATTTGTATATCATGGTTGGAAGATAACGACTATTTTGCTATATAGACCCAATTTATTGGTTCTAAATATCATTTTTTTTAAATCCCAACCAATTCCAATAAATAGTACATGTTGCCAGTAGTAATATAAATTTTTGGGGGCTTATTTAGACTACATGATTAGGAGATAATTGCTATCTTACTAAACAAATTCAAATTTTGGTAAAAAAAAAGTGTTTATTTGCTAACCATTAACTTTTGAACCCATCCTTTATTTTCTTCCTAGATTCGCCACTAATACCAGGCAGAACACTATAGCTGGTATCTCCCTCCTAGACTACAACACTGTCGATGCCATCCTTCACATCAGAAATCCATATGTGCTAAAGGCATGAATAGGAGTATTGCTACCTATTCCCGCAAAACAAAAGTATTACTGCCTAAAAGGATCTTCATTTGGCACGCCGCTGAGAAGGGGATGATATCTCATGCCACAACATGGTTAAATAAGCAAGTAAATTCTCCATTTTCACAGTTAAATAGACAAACCGTTTAACTTTCTACATGATACATTTTAGAAAAATAGATGTTATATAGAGTTGAGCACACAAAGGAAAATAATCAATGGAATGGAAGAATAAACAATATTTAATTAGTGAACATGCCATGATAGACTTTACCAATCTTAGCTTAGACTTTAATGAAGTCCCGGTGACACTCATATGCTTAGTGCATTTTTTAAGCAAACAGTGCAGCAATACATTCTGATGTGAGCATTTCATCTATGAAAACACAACGGCTTCAATGCTTGCCTCAATTTATTCAAGTGATGTGCTTAGTAGGCAGCCTCATTTTAACTTAAAGAATACACCTGTGCACCAAGAGAGGTTAGCTAGCAGCACACGAAGGAGAGAAATGTTTATCTTTTAACTTAATTTATTACCTGCACGACGCCCCCTATGATATGAAGCCAGAGAAGATTCAGTGTGGGATATAAAACATCGGTAGAGTAATGGTACCTCAATTTCCTACGCATTTTTTTCTTGACAGAGATCATGGAGGGGGGGAGTTTCATTCATATTAATCTCCTTGGCATCATCGAGTAATTACCGCCACCTCACGTCATCACGATAGGAGGCCATTGTCACCGCTGCCTCACTCCTTTATGGAAGTAAACTATCGCATACAACACAACAATGTCATGGCCAGAGTGACAGAGAAACATAAGCAAAGCAATAGTATATCCTTAATGCATATTACTAAAACATGAAGATATGAGGTATGTTGTTGTAACACCCTGGTTTTCGCTCCTATTTTTTTTTCCTTCGCGGGATTTGACTCCTGTCTTTTTTTCTCGGTGTTTTTGGATTTCTCTAGCTCTTGGGTATATGAAGACGGTCATTTAGTCTTACCTTTCCTATCCAACCAGAGAATCTCTCCAGACCAACCTTCCCACCCAAGATCTATTCTTAGGATTTTGCCACCGAAACCCTACCTTCCGAGTTGCCGGACGGGAAACCCTGATCTCTTCCGTTACAAAGGAACCCCAACTTCCTTTGATCTGCTGACTCCCAAACTTCTTCCAGTGATCATCCTATATCATTCAACCCTGGATATGCAAAAATATTGCCAAGTCATTTGCAATATTTTTCATTTAAAATAATTTCTTTTTCTGCCAGTTAAAGGAATTAAATACAGGAAAATATCTATCCATCTCCAAAGTTCATGAAAACTTGTGGAGATATTCTTTGTGATCATATTGAGCTCCCATAAAAATATTGGCCATAATTAAATAAGGAAAATTGCATTTTCCTATTTAATGCCAATATTGCATTTTGGGCAGTTTCTAAGGGAACTACCATTTTGGTAGCCAGGAAAAATCCCAAATAAATTGTGGAGCTTCTCCTATCCATATCTTCACCATTTACATCAAGAACCCAAGTTCCATAGTTCAAATTTTGAGCACAACATCAATTTGCAAATTCTATCCAGTTGGGCAAATTGCAAAGGAAGTGCTTGAACCCTTGATCTATTTGAGCTAAAAAAATTCATGGTGATTAATATTGACAAATAACTCATGGAAACCAAAAACCAGCTCAATCCATCTATCCATTCTTCCACAGCAATTTTCTCAAGTTTCTGTTCATTTGGAAGCTCTGTGAAGGAAGTATCACTTTGGCATTTCCAAATGAGCTGAAACTTTTCCAGTATCTCCATATATTCAAATCATCCTCCTACACCCAAATTCAACCCAATCCATTCAGCCATTTGAGCACAGCTTCAAATTCCAGTTTCTGACCAGACTGCCCAGTTGTGAAGGAAGTATATGCAAATGGGGTCCAAATGACTTGATATTTTGCAAGCATATACTCCTTCCTACCCCATTGCATTGTGACAAAGATCCAGCCCCTCTCCTTCACCCAGTTCTCCAAAAAAGTCCACATAAGTTTGCTGCTAGAATCTTCTTTTGCAAGTATCTCTCACCTCAGAGACACCCAGCTAGTTCCATATACCTCCCTCATCTGTTTGAGCAGCAAGGGACCTGTTGGACAAGCTTAGACAGGCAGAACCCATCGGGAGCACGCCATGCATGTGGTGACCACGCAATGGTCACGCAGAAACGGCGCTCTGGGTACGGACCTCGTCGGGCAGCTCACTCCGGCCGTCCCCGGTTTGTCTGAGCGTGTCCAGTGGCTCCCCGGCGTCCACGCGCCCCTCTCCAGCACCTTCTCCCCTCCTCTTTCCTCCTCCTCACGCCACGGCAGTCGCCGCCGTGGCACTGTCCCGTCCGTGAGCGTCGTCGTCTTCCCCTTCCGTTGGCTCCTTCCTCCCCGAGCCGTCCACTCCCTCTGCAGCTCGTCAGGTCAGCACCACCGAGCTGCAGTGCAGCGATAAGGCCACCACGGCGGCCGAGCTCATCCGCTCGCCTCGGCCGGCTATAAAATCCGTGGCCTGATCCCTCCCCGAGCACCCACACCACTCCCAGCCGACCCTTCTCCCTCCTAGCACCCTGCCCATGCCCTCGCCCAGCCTCCCTGCCCACCGAAGCCACCACATCGCCACCATGGCCGCCGCTCGGCTTCGCCTAAATTCGGGCAAGCCCGAGCTCTCCTCCTCCTCATTCCACCACCAGGAGAACCCCCCGAGGTCCGGCGAGCCTCCCCAGCTCTTTCCCTCGTCGCCGGAGTCAGTGTGGCCGCGGGCCCACGACGGCCGTCGCCCGTTTCCATGGCCACCGCGTGGAGCCACCACTCTCTCCCTCCCCGGCGCTGGTTCTTCTTCTGGTCGGACGCGGCGCGGCACCAGGAGCTCGCCGGTTCGCCCGAGCCGGAGACCGCCGGAGTCGCCTGGAACCTTCGCCGGAGCCCGCCCCCTGTCCTCTGTTCCCGCGAAGCGCCACCGCTCTGCTGCCCTCCCCAGCGCCAGCTGCCGGACTGGATGGCCGCGCCACTCCTCCCCGCACCCGCCGGCGTCCTCGCTCCGGCCGGAAGCGGCCGGAATCGCCAAGGCCGTCGCCGGCGTCGCCCCTTTCCTGCTCCTCCTCTGTCTCGATCGGGAACAGAGGGAGGAGGAAGAAGACCTGCAGGCGGGCCCGGCCTGGCAGCGGCGCAGCCCCTCCCTCCGTTTTTTTTAAAAATGGTGGGGATGCGGGTGGGCCGGCCCAGCAACAGCAGCAGCTGTGCGGCCTAGCTGGTGCCCCGGGCTCCAACCACTTTCGGCCCAAGCTGGCCCGTGGGCACAGTGCCATTTATTCTTTTCCCAGAAAAAAACTGTGGAGGACCCAGAAGTAAATATTTTTCTTACAGAAAGGTCCTTCCACAGTCAACACCTCATATATTTTTACTCGTGACTCCAAATTAGGTGAAACCAACGCTCACGTCTTCAGTTCGTCGAGCCCGTTCCGATGGTATCATTTTCATAATATTTCCACACTGTGAAAATGACCATTTTGACCTTGCCCTTCTATCAGCCCCTCCGAGAGAGAACGGTTTCCGGCGATCCTTTCCGCGGACTTTCCGCACCTTCTTCCGGTGGACCCTTCAACCCCAGGCAAGCCGACCATCTGATATATGCCCTAAAGCATTGCTCTATGTTATTCTTGCGTGTTTAATTAACGAATATGCCTGTGATAGAAATAATTAAACTTCTGTTAGATTGCACTTACTATTTACATTACTTGCATAGTTTGCTTTGTGATAATTCAAAGTAGTTTACTTAAATGCACAGTTGATGCCACCTCAACTTGTTGTGATAAACAACCAAGCTTGCTAAGTACCTGCTAAAACTAAACCTAGTCGGTTGATCCAGAGTCACCTGTCCGGACTTATCCGTGCAACCACATTTGCCGGTATGGGACGGCCTTGACTTGGTCTGATCGCGTGCTCTTTTATCGGTACCACCAAATAGGGAAGGTTATGTGCGCGTGCTACCCTGGCCCGATAGGCGGCGATAACCTTGTGAGCCCAGTTGAGTTATTTGGATCCAGGTCCCCGTTTGGGATAGTTTAGTTGGCCACGACGGTGGCAGGTGTCACGAGGTGACACAGGGGCCACCCAGGGCTTGACTCCGGGGGAGAATGATTGCCGATGGTATGGTTGAGAAGTCACGGGTTAGGCAGGTTTCATTGAAGCAACCCTGGTCCACCCGAATGGGATCACGAGGCTAGGTGCTCCATGGTGTGGGTAAAGTGTGCAACCTCTGCAGAGTGTAAGAATCTATTCGAATAGCCGCGTCCACGGTATTGGACAGTCCGTACTAGGCCTCACTAGGTGGTCAATCGTAACAATGATAATAATGATGGAAGAACTCGTCTTATGCCCTGAAGTACTCAGTGGATCGTGAATATTCTGAGGGTTGTAAGGCAACCCGGAAGAGAGTAAGTTGGTCAGACTTATGGTGCTGATGCATGGACATCGGGTGATGTCAGGAGTATGAAATATTTACTTAATATGCTTTACCTTACTGTATTTACTTCAGTAGTTATCTTGCTAGATAACCCTGCTATGGCATGATAATCAATATTGCTAGCTAGTTATGCCATGTCATGATAATTAATGTTGCTCTAATAACAAGTGCATGCTTGAATGCCATGGATTGCTTTGCTTGGTGTTTATGTTAGTTTGGTTTGCTTGCGAGTACATTCAAAAGTAGTCAGCGGCCTTTAACGTGGCCAGGTTCACAGAAGGATCCGTCGTCCGTCAACGAGGAGCCGGAGCGTTCGCGGGCTAGAAGAGTAACCCAGTCAGATCCCTGTGGATTGGAGCCGCACCAAGACCATGCTGCCTTAGATAGAGCTTTTCCGCTGCCATCACTCTTGTAAACTATCATGTAAGACCTATATATCCATTAATAGAAATGCCTGTGTTCATGATACTTGTTGTAAACGCGCATGCCATAGTGATTTCCTGGGCTGGCGTGCGTGGCGACCGTCTGGCTATAGAGGTAATCAGGCGGGGCGCCACAGTTGTCCACGTGAACTAATTATCTGGCCCACGGCCATTGTAGTAACTAAAGAAAGAATAACATCTGAAGATAAATAAAAAGAGCAGACAACTATTTCTTCCGATGAATGTACACGTCACACCATGATCATGCTTATGGTTTAATAAACATCAGAAAGGAAGAAAATACCACATGCTTGTACGGAGGCAAGGGCCAGGGTCCGATGGGAGTTGGTGTGTGTGGGGGGGAGGCAAATCCACGGGGACAAAACGGGGGCGTCAGGGACGGTGCATGCTTAGCTCCACGGGATCAACCACCACATGGAAGGCATAGATGGCGACGGGATTCCCGTCCAGCATGGCGGACTTCATCAGCGTGACAGCATCAGATGCAGATATATCCATTGGTGGCGAGCACGTTCATGATTCAATTATTGGACTTTGGATCCTCGACGGGTGGAACAACAACAACCTGGGTTCAGGTCGTCGGAGATGAGAGTATGGGGAGGATACCTAGGGTCCGCTGGTGGGATGGACCCAACGGGGCTTACGGCGGGCGCCGCCGCTCAGGGTCGAGGTCGAGAGATGGATGTGGCGGCGGAGGCACAACCAGGTCTTGGGCTCTAAAAGAGAAGAGGAGAGGTCAAAGAGAGATGAAAGGAGGGGCCGAGAGATAGGAGATGCTCTTGGGCTTTCGTGAGACTGAATGTTTGTACGCAAAACTGGCCCAATTAACCAGAGGCCACCGAATTTTCTTCGGGAGTAGCGGCCGGGAGCTCCTGTTCGGCGCCTTAAGCGCCCGAACAGGTAGCCAGCGCCCGCGCGCCTCACCTCATGGGCCGGCCCAGGACCGCGCATTCACAGGAAAACCTATAAATAGCGCGAAAAACAGCAAAAATCTCGTACCATCCCCAGGATTCGAACTCGCGTTGTTACTTTCACGTAGGAGTCGACTAACCAATACACCTACTCGGGTGTTGTGAACGATAATAGATCTAACCTGATAAGAACAATTCGGCCGCGCTATTTATTGCATATCTATTGTATCACTTAGTTTTTTGACTTATTTGAATAAAAATGTGAATTTGAAAAAAATCGTCATTTTTGAAGAAAAAGTTCACAAACTTGAAAAAAGTTCACCGTTTTTAAAAAAAGTTCATGAAAAAAGGAAAAAAGTTCATCAAAATTGAGAAAAGTTCATCGATTTCTAAAAAATTCAACCTATTCGACAAGAAAAGTTCATGGAATTTGGAAAAAGTTCATTCAATTTGAAAAAAGTTCATCGAATTTTAAAAAAAGTTCATCGAAATTTTAAAAAAGTTCATGGATTTGAAAAAAGTTCATCAAATTAAAAAAATCATTTATTTGAAGAAAATGTTCACATATTTACGAACAATTCATCGAACCTGTAAGAAAAAAAGACAGAAAACAAAAAAGGAAAAACAAAAAACGAAAAAAAGGGAAAAGGAACGAATAAAAGAGGAGAAAAGATAAATGTTACCAGGTCCCACTCGTTGGCGTGGTGGTTAGGCCAGCTTACCTGTATGCGTGAGGTCGTCGGTTCGATCTACAAACAGTTTGCTTTTTGCGAACTAAGACACAGAAGAAGAAATCACTAATGGGCCGAGCCCAATTGACGCGGCTGCAGGCGCCGGTTTGCAGAAACAATAGTAACCGGCGCCTGCAGCGCTAAATAGGATTCGCCGTAGCGGCCCTCTTAGGACAGGCGGCCCAGTTAGCGAGAAGTGTAGCCCTAAACAGTGATCTAACGGTCAGATAAGGTTCAAATGTGAAATCCGACGGCCGAAATATCTGAGGGCATGAGAGAGCTCGGTTTACGCACAGTTTTACTGTCCTAAACAGTAACGGCGCTTTCTCCCCTAAAAAAAATCTGCCGTTACTTTTTTTTTTTTAGAACAAAAAGAAACAAAGAAGACGGAGGCGTGATGGGCTGTGGTGCTTGGGAATATTCAAGCATGGCTGGGCCGACCCACGGATCATGGTCCAAACGCATGATTTCATTCACCAGGGCGCATCAGTGTATATAAGGGGCGAAGAGGCAGGCCGCAAAACCTAGATCCCGCATCCCTTATCGCCGCCGCCGCCCCTTCCCCAAACCAACCCGCACCTCCTCCCACTCCCCCCCTCCTCCCGAATCCTCTCTTGCATCTTGAACAAATCCAGCTTCCACCCCGTTCGGTCTTCCTCCCTGCCAGAGGTAAGCTTGGATCCGACATGCTCGCCTGCCGTATGTTTACATTTGTGGATTTCTACGATTCATTTTTGTTATCTCGTTCGATCACGAGGGCGAAGTGAGAAGAAGTATATAATCTTGTGTTCTTTTTTGTTTGTGTGAGCAGAATTTCTAATCTTTCGCTGAAAATTCTAATCTTTGTTTTCTCGTATGATTCGATAGGCCATGTTCTCCCGGCAGTTCATCAACCTGGTGGTGAAGGATTTTCGCGTCGGCGGCTCGTATTGGCTTAGCCGCTTGATGCCCGAGGAGAATCTCTTCTACCCCTCAGCGGCAGAGGCAATTACGGCACACGCGGAAACCAAGAAGATGTCCCTTCCGTATCGGAGCACCCTGGATCTCACCCCGCCGGTTGTCAGTTTCAAATCATCCCGCACGGACTGCCCGACGTTAGAATTCATGCCTTTCTATGGACGAGGTGGTGGCCAAGGCAAGATCGTCACGGTCGACATGGCTGGGCAAAGTGTGCTGTATGACGCTGATGCTCGTGGCGGCTCCATTGAGATGTTGCCCCGCCTCAACGCCTCCAAGTGGCGGAGTCCCATCTCCCTCTGCGTCAAGGCCAACGCCAATGGTGCCCAGGACTCCCTCTATGCCATCAACAGGGCCTACCCCAGCGAATTTGAGGCTCTTGTCCATTGCAACCCATATGGGCTTGGGAGGTGCGATGAAGATAAGGCTTGGCACTGGCGTAAGCTCCCGCCGCCACCCTACCTTGACCATCCAGCCTGCGAAGACCGCACCATTCAGTCATACACGCTGCTTGAGGACGGCAAGACCATCTGCTTCTCTTCAGTCCATGACAAAGGTGGCTTTGGCACCTACTTCTTTGACACGTCCAACCACCAGTGGGCCAAGGCAGGCGGCTGGGTGCTGCCCTTCTATGGTCGTGCTCTGCAAGTCCCAGAGCTCCATGGCCTCTGGTTTGGCATCGGTGACAACCAGCATGAGCTGTGTGCCGTTGACCTATCTTCTCTAGACCGTGCTCCCGAGGTGCTGCACAGGTGGCAAGGCTCCAACCCTCCCAAACACTGGCTCTTGATTGGTAGCAGCATGGTGTACCTGGGAGCCAACAGGTTTTGCATGGCCAAAACCTTTGGCGTTTATAGTGAACCCCAGAAGCACGATGAAGAACTAGCACCTCATACGGCTGCTATCCTCACTGGCGTGGAGATTGTGAATGGAGAAGCAAATAAAGGCAAGCTGCGCATGGTCGAGCACAAGAGCAGAACATACATCTTTGAGCGCTGTGGCATTATGTCTGTGTTCTAGCTGTCTGCTTCTATCCTCATCAGTGTGGAGATTGTGAGCGGAGGAAAAAGAAAATAAAGACTTGCTGACCGTATGGTCGAGCACAAGAGCAGAACTTACATCTTTGAGCGCTGTGGCATTGTGTCTGTGCTATAACTGTCTGCTTCTATCCTCGTCAGTGTGGAGATTGTGAAAGGAGGAGAAAATAAAGACTTGCTGAATGGATGGTCAAGCACAAGAGCAAGAACCTGCATCTTCGAATGTGGCATTGAGTCTGTCCTCTAATCGTCTGTCCTTTGTTTAGTTTCAACACTGAAGTTGTTTACAGCAGCTTCAGCTTTGTAGCAGCTTTGTCCCCCAATATATCTGTATCACTCCGTATGTTATCCTGGTATAGGAAGGTTAAAGTTCCACCTCCATCAATGTAATATGAAACTTTCTTCTAGTAGTATTTATCATGATTTTCTTTTACATCTTCATAAATGTGAGTATATGATCGCTGAACTTGAAAATTTTATAAAGAGTCTGTCCACCATGTATTATCATTGCTCAGTTAACCATTATTTTCCTAGAAAGAAACTACTAGTAGTTTTGAGTATAGCCTGTGGTACATAGCCAGATTGAGCTGACCTCAACCATCTTACCGATCAAGGATTCAGAGTGCAAGCATCTGAGCCTGGTGCTGTCCAATTCTCACCCTCGGTTCATTGTTTTTATAGGTTGGCTATCATGCAATTCGCTTCTAACCATGACAAGTTGATCCTCTTTGATTGTTAGCCAGCTGCTGAAGCTCTCCAAACAGCAGCTCTCCAAACTAAACTGCTGACTTGTTAGTCTGCTTTTTGTGTCCGAACGTTGTGAATCCAATATTCATGCATGTCTCTGTCTCCAAAACAGTGCATGAACTGTCTTCGTCTCGGAAGTATGGTTTCCCTCTCCATAAGTTCAAAGAGATTGCTTAGCTTTCTAAATACACTAGTAAGCTTGCACGTGCAATGCACGTCTCGACTAATATTACATATAAACATATGTGAGAATTAACATAGATAGAAAGATATTGTGTTTGCACCAAAAGTATTACAAATCAAGAAAATACGTTAGTGTAGCATATTATGCATATAGCCCAAAAAAATAGGTAATGTTGTTTCCATCGCCATTTAAATCAAGCTAACTGTTTCCAACAAGAAAAAATTAATCAAGGTAAGCTTCACGAACACCAAAACAAAGAAGTTCTTCTCATAGATATGCGTACGAATACTGGATGATGATAAAGCAATCTAGCAAATGTGTGTACCTTAACTCAACATTCCTTAACCCCAATGATAGCTTTTGCTGCAGTGTTATAATTAACCTTGTGCACGGAATAGCTGACATTCATCATCATCGTCATCATCATAGCAGGCTTCTCCCTCTTTAGTGGTGTCCAAGCATTCTACGAGAACTCAATTATTGAAATCAAGTAAACATAATGAATGTGGGTAATATTATGCTATACGGAAAGACAATACACCTTCAAGTTCAGCAGCCTGTCCCACAGGCTCGAAAATTCCATGTGCATCGGAGTCCTCGTCAGTGACGCAACCTCCTTGAAAATGTGTCAATACCACCCAGAAAGAGCAGAAAAGTTGTCAAATGGAGCAAGGCATCCACAATGTGAATATGAAGTGGCAAATGCATGAAAATACACAGGCGAAGAGCTGAAGATTACTTGGTGAGGGGATGTTTGATCCACCTGGCGCCTCAGGAATGTTGGATTGGTCAGACGATGGGACAGTATGGCGTTTTCCTATCTTGTACACACGCTTCTTACGCAACACAGCTTCTTTATCTTCTGCCTTTGTCCCAACATATTGTTCTCTAATTCGCCGTTGTTTCTTCACAGAAGATGTCTTTGACACCGATACATGGTTACAATACTTTATCTGTAAAATCAAAATGAGTCGGTCAGTAATGACTCGTGAGTATACCTGTCATTTGGACTGATCGAACTGAGTGATTGACTGTCTGTACATGGCACATCCAGTAATGAAGGACCATGTGTTTCACGGACTTGCTCATGGTCAATACTAATCAGAGACGCAGACTTCTTTTCTGCGTGGACCTCTCGGCGCTTCTGGTTGTATTCCGCTCTCTTGTAATCCGACATTCGGACCCACCAATTTGGACCACTCTTTCGTTTTTTGCTCTCACGGATCGTCGCCTGCTTGATTTGCATTCACATGAATATAGGCTTATTCATCGGATCTTTAAACGGGCAACGTTCCCCTGATCCTAACGGGGATGGAGGTGGATGATGATTCTCCTTCTATGTCATGTTTATAAAAAACAATGGATTAGAAAAACAAATGGTGAACCTCTTTAATCATGCCAAGCACATAATGATGGTAAACCTCTTGATTATAATTTATAATACACTTTGAAGTTCACAAGCTTTTTCTTAGTACTCTTTGAAGTTCACAAGCTTTTTAGGACTCCCCCGTGGTATTTATATTTTGACAGCCATATTAAGAGGTTGTAAAACTCAAAAAATCAAGCTCTATTCCTTAACAGGCTCTGTTCGGCATTGCGATGGATTATGATAATTCAGCTTATGAAACCAGCTTTTGATGTTTGTTCGACTAACCATTAGTTCCGTGGCTATTTCCCCACAAGTGATTATTAAACAAGCATAGCGAAGCACAGCCCATCAATACATCACAGTTATCTGAATTGGTAGCTCATGCAAGACTATCTGCATATATATATATATAAATATGGATCAACATGATAATTTGATGTATAGAGGCAAGTGGAAATACTTAAAAACAACAACATTTATTTCAGTTGGGTACTACTTCACTTATGAGCTCCATCTTTTCTATAGAGTAGTATTATAATATGATGAGTGGCAAAGTACACACCTGATATTTAAAATAGACATAGAAAGGAGATGTATTGCATCTATTGGCACATTCCAAGATTGTCAACTCCTTTAAAGACATGAATTTCAAATCAATTAAAAGAGATACATGAGTTTTGTCGCTTCCCTCTAGCCCCTGTAGAAATCTTCTCCTGACTACTTATAATTTGGCATCAAATGGTTCGAAAAAATTGACATTTTTTTTAAGAAACATACACCCTATAGTCCGTGGACACTTGAAGAAAGTTGCTATGCAATCTGTACACACTTGAGGCAAGCATCTCACAGAAAACTGAAAATGAAGCTCGAGGTCGCTGGGGGCGACCCCCACGGAGCAGCAGCGCCAGCAGCCAGGGATTCCCTCCTCAGCCTCCCAGGCCAAGCACCTCAGAGCGACCAAAACAATGGGCCCTTGATCCAGATTCAAACCTGACATGATGAAGAAGAACGATACCAACTCTTGGGCTCCAGGACAAGGAAGTTTAGTCTTGCTCCTATACTTTCCTATCTACAACAACAATCAGTCTGTGTCTGCTGAATTCGAGTTTACGCATTCAGTCTGTGTGTTCTCTATCTAGTCCAGTCCAGTCCAACAAGACTTTATTTGATTTGTGTCAAGAGATTTGTGAAATTGGTGCTGTTACTGAGTGCGTGCGCGCTGATACATTGCAAGCAAGCTCCTTGCTGGACCCAGTCAATTTCCACCTATGTGCTAAGCTAAATTAGCAAACTCATGTTATCTCTATTACTACTAATTGAGTACCATTCATTTACATGGTGGACCTTTATCTCTACGATTCTCAACAATTACAGCTAGTCTAGTCTAAATAGAAAACAAAAGCATGAGTTTCTTCTAATTATTCTAATCTGTGGTTTACCAAAAGGGAAATCACATGAGTTTCTTCTAATTATTCTAATCTGTAAACACTTCAAGCAGGCAAACATCTAACAGAAAAGTGAATATGAAGCTCATTGCAGTGGTTTTCCAAAAGAAAAATCACATGAGTTTCTCTAATTATTCAATCTGTACACACTTCAAGCAGGCAAAAATCTAACAGAAAACTGAATATGAAGCTCATTGCAGTGGTTTTCCAAAAGGAAAATCACATGAGTTTCTTCTAATTATTCTGTTGGCCTATCCATGGTGTTTCATGAAATCAGAATCATTTGCTTGCTATAGAGTATATGAGGTACACCCAAGTGACCCAACTGAGGGTTTGATGTTAAGGTAAAGAAAAACCTGATAAAAATTTGCCAGCTTATTAGTGGCTAGGGCCTGAACGTGGCGGCGGTGGCAGCAGCCGAGGAAGAGGAGAGCCGCCGGCGGCGAGCCCGTGGGGCAGGAGAGGAGGAGCGGCGGGCGCTCGCGCCCATGGGGGAAACAGCCGACCAAGAGCAGAGCGGCCGGCGGCGAGCCCGTGGGGAAGCAAAAGAGGAGCGGCGGGAGGCGACGGCGATCCGCACTCGCGTCAGTGTGGCATCAGAGGAGGAACGATTGGCGGCGACGGCGACGGCGATCCGCGCTCGCGTCTGTGGGGAAGCAGAGAAGGAGCGGCGGGCGGGGCGTCTGTCGGGCAGTAGAGAAGGAGCGGCGGGCGGGACGGCGGCTCTGCGTTGGCGTCAGCAACAGAGGAGGAGCGGCGGGCGTCGGGGGCAAAAGGCGTGGTGAGTTTTTTGTTTTTTCTATTGAGGACGTGCTGATCGTGGGTTAGGGAGGATTAGCGATGGGCTGATGTGGCTTGTTGCGTTAAACACGCGAGGCTTTCGGGCCTTTAGATCTTTTAGATGAACGGTTCTGGTTATTTGGATCTGCCTCCTCTCGTATTTTTATAGGGGTAGTAGATAGATAGATAGATAAATAGATAAATAGATAGAGTAGTAGATAGATAGATACTTCTTTCGTACTTTTTCATGTCAGTTCTGGCTTCATTTCTGCCCCACACGGCTTACTTTTGTACAACTAGTAAACGAAATTGCTGCACCTACGATGCTTGGATACGATTTCTGTACGATTCCTGTTCGGGTGGTGGGCAGCGGCTGGCTCTAACACAGGGACGGTGTGATCTACATTGTCGTATGAAAATCGTACGGAAGTAGTCGTATGCACAGCAATGACTAATTGCATTCTAATTATGATGTGATTTGCGCTGATATTGATCTTTGGTACTTCCTTCATTCCATAATGTAGTGCATATAGATTTTTTTACAAAGTTAAACTTTACAATCTTTAACCAAATTTGTAAAGAAAAACATTTACATCTAGAGTACCAAATATATATTGTTAGATACATCATGATACGTACTTTCGTACTTTCATATGGTATATACTTGGTATTGTAGATATGAATAGTTATCTCTTAATATTTGGTCAAAGTTTATAAAGTTTAACTTTTTCAAAAATCTAGATGCACTACATTATGGAACGGAATGAGTATGATATTAAATGTGTCTTGAACATGTTGAGCGCTCGTCATGGGAGCAATACAGGTCGTTTGATTGGCATGATTTGATGGCCTAGATTAATTGAATCTGCTCATTTGAGTCTTTTTATATTGGTATATTTAGATATATGAGTAGGGCGATTTGGATCTTGGCCTCCATGGAGGCCATTTTTTTTGAAAAATGCGAAATTTAAAATTTGATTGTACATGGCACTTCTAAGATAGCACCATTGTACACAGGGGCGAAGCTAGGTGCGAACAAAATTGTGTTGTGACCCGCCCAAGGCCAAGTGAAAACAGTGAAGAGTGAAGGGGAATCTGGACTTTGAGAGCAATTTTTTTGTGATTTCCTTCAGCCCGGTTCCCTCTGGTCCGCCCAACAAATTTTGTGTAGCTCCCGCTAGTGATTGTACATGCCCTGACAGCCCACACGGCCGATAACGAGAGGTCGTCTCTTGGTCCGAACCACGACGGCCGAAAACAAAATAGTTTTGCTAGAGCACATCTAGATGTGCCATAAGAATTGCACATCTAAGTCCTATATCATTGATCTTATGCGAAGATTTGTGTGAGTATTCTTTTTCTTTTTCTTCTCATTCTTGATTGAGTTACTTAGATGTGCAATGTGCCCTAGACGTACCCAAAACAAAATCAGCTCCTCCTCCACCTCGAAGCATCTCCAGTCGCCAAGTCCGCCAGCGCCGCTCTCCTTCTCCGATACCACTAATCACCTATTTATCTACACTCACGGGTATTCACGGGGTTTTACGGGGCTGATTAAGTATTGATGGCTAGGATTTAATTAAGGACGGCGGGCCCATTAGTGAAAATAGGGGGGGGGGCGAATTAGGAGAGGGTACGTTGGCCACTCCGTAAAAGTCCGTTGATGCACCCCGTGAGTCTAGTATTATTGTTATCTACTACTACTATATATTTTTTGACGGGATCTACTAGGACGTGGATTTTTGGGACATGTGGCTACGCGATACCCAAATCCAGTGCGTCCGTGAGCGCGTCGCGATTGCTAGTTATTATAGTCCCACTCGCAATACCTGGCGCGCTATTATCCAGCGTTCCCGAATCCGTCGATTGGCGTGACCAAGTGGTGCCCGAAAGGCTCTAGCGTTTTCTGGACTTGGGCAATATGCCGGCGATTGGCGTGATGCCGTTTTCTTCTTCCTGATTGTGAGGCCCCGGACGGATTCGTGGATAATCGACTCACATCAGGGGAAGTTTTTTTACTCACAGATACCCCGAATTGGGGAAAGTTCGGTTACACGAGGAGGACGAACCCTAGACTAGACTACAGATAAGCTAAATGATTCTTCCTTCTTCCTCTCCCTCTCGCACGACGCGCTTATATTACAGAGTTTTACCGGAGTGAGTTACAGGGAAAAAACATCAGCTTGACATCTGGGCCGTCTGTGGTTGCCTGAAGAGGTACCGGTGGATCTGGACCGTCCTTCTTCTGAATATGTGTGGGCTGTCGACACTTCAGAGCTTCAGCTTCAGTCTTCCGTGTAGCTCCAGTCTTCAGTGTTGTTCTATCCATCAGGCGAGGTTGTGGTCCTGACAATGCCGCCCTCTTGAGAATCGCCTTGTCCTCAAGGTGAAACAGCTTGTGTCCTGGAAAATGGTTGTTCAGAAATGAAGCATCTTCCCAGGTAGCGTCGTCAGGTGCTAGACTCTCCCACTGAACCAAGCATTGCCCAATTGGTTGTTTGTTCCTCTGGATAATACGTATGTCCAATACTGCCACTGGGTACGTTTTAACATATCCTTCCGGAGTTACCAATGGAACATGTGGAAGAGGTACAACCCTGTGACCAATGTGCTTTTTCAGCTGGCTAACGTGGAACACTGGATGTATATCAGCTCCATCCGGCAGATGCAATTTGTAGGAAACATTTCCCACCTTGTGAAGAACTTTGAAAGGACCATAGAATTTGGATCTGAGTTTGAGAGAACCTCTTAATCCAAATGCATTTTGTCTGTAGGGCTGAACCTTCAAGTACACCATATCCCCCACCTCAAAATGCCTCTCTGTCCTTTTCATGTCAGCATAGAATTTTATTCTGTTTTGAGCTTGTAACAAGTTTTCTTTCAGCTTTTGGATCATTTGCTCTCTGTTTTCCAAAGTGATCTGTGCTTCAGAGGAAAGTGTTGGGAATGGAGAATTCACATATCTGTGGTGGCTTATAACCATATAGAGCTTCAAAAGGGGTGCATTTCAGCGAAGTATGATATGATGTATTATACCATAACTCTGCTAGGGGTAACCACTTGATCCATTGTTTAGGTTCTTGGAACACCATTCCTCTTAAATAAGCCTCCAGACACTGATTTACTCGCTCCGTTTGCCCATCTGTTTGTGGGTGGTCAGTGGTACTGAATCTGAGTTCCACATTCAGTGCAGCAAAGAGTTCTTTGTATAACTTGCTTGTGAATATTCTATCTCTGTCTGAGATAATTACCAGAGGAATTCCATGCAGCTTAATGACATTGTCCATCAGAGCGTGGAAGACTGATTGAACAGAGTAGGGGTGTGCTAGAGAAATAAAATGTGCATATTTTGTAAGCCTGTCCACTACCACCAAAATGACCTCCTTTCCTTGTGCTTTTGGAAGGGCATGGGGGCCACTTCAATAGGATCCAGCAAGCCAGGTGGATGTATATGTTCAATTTTTGTCACTTGACAGATTGGACATTGAGTAACAAATTCCTCCACAGTTTTCCTCATGTGAGGCCAATAGAAATTTCTTTTCAATCGATGGTAGGTAGCTTTAACACCTGAATGTCCTCCCAAAGCTGAGGAGTGAAAAGTTTGCAACAGTTGTTGTCTTAGACCATTTGCAGTCCCCGCATACAGTCTGTTCTTGAATTTTAATAGTCCATCGTGCAAGGAAAAATGAGGTGTACTAGATACATCTGCAGCTACTTTGTGTAACAGTTTGGAGCTGTCTACATCTCCCAAGTAGCTGAGTTTCACATCCTCCACCCATGCTGGAATAGCTTGTGTTATGGCGTGACAGTGAGATTTATCTTTGACATCTCTTCTTGACAAAGCATCTGCAACCACATTTTCCTTTCCCTTTTTATACTCAATTACATAGTCAAATTCCAATAACTTGACTAGTAACTTATGTTGTATTCCATCTGTTAGTCTTTGTGTGGTCATGTACTTGAGGCTCTGTTGATCAGTTTTGATTATCAGTTTATTTCCCAAGATGTAGTGTCTCCATTTCTTTAAACTTTCCAATATTGCCATGGCTTCCTTTTCATACACAGATTGAGCAGCAGCTTTTAGTCCTAGACTTTGGCTGAAAAATGCTAAAGGTTTCCCTCTCTACATCAATACTGCTCCTATCCCAGTACCACAGGCATCAGCCTCAATTGTGAAAGGGTTTTGAAAGTCAGGAAGTGCCAACACTGGACATGTGGTCATCACTGTTTTCAATGTCTGAAAAGCAGTATCTTGTTCTGGACCCCATAGAAAAGCATCTTTCTTAAGCATGTCATGGAGTGGCCTGCAAATCTTTCCATAGTTCTTAACAAATTGTCTATAATAACCTGTCAGACCCAGGAAGCCCCTCAACTTAGTAACTGTAGTTGGTGTAGGCCAATCCACTATAGTTGATATTTTAGCAGGATCTGTTGCAACACCTTCAGCAGAAATTATGTGACCCAAATATGCTATAGTGGGGGTAGCAAATTGACACTTGGACATCTTAACAGATAAGTTGTTCTCCTTGAGAATTTGGAAAGTTATTTTTAAATGTTCCAGGTGCTCTTCCTTTGTTTTGCTGAATATCAAGATATCATCAAAGAACACCAATACGAACTTCTTATGAGGACCAAAGAGCAAATTCATGAAGTTTTGGAATGTTGCAGGAGCACAAGACAGGCCAAAAGGCACCACAATATATTCATAATGTCCCATATGAGTTTTGAAAGCTGTTTTTGGTATGTCTTCTTTGGCCATTCGTATCTGGTGATAACCAGATCTCAAGTCCAATTTACTGAATATCTTTGCCCCATATAATTCATCCAGTAGATCTTCTATGACAGGCATAGGAAACTTGTTTTTAATTGTGAGAAGATTGAGTTCTCTGAAATCAATGCACAATCTCCACCCCCATCTCTTTTTCTGATCATGATAGCAGGAGATGAGAAAGGACTAACACTGGGCTGGATCTCTCCTTTTCTGAGATCTAATATGATTTCTTCCATTGCTGCTTTCTGATGATGGGGCACTCTATATGGCCTTAAATTTGGAGGAGTTGCTCCTGGTTTCAGCTCTATTATGTGATCACATTCTCTTGAAGGTGGTAATCCCTCTTTTTCTGAGAAAATCTCCTTGTATTCCTCCAGAACTTCCTTCACAAAAGTTGGAACTGTAGGGATTATTGCCTCCTCAGGTACTATTGCTTGAATGTGAAACACAAATCCCATAATATCCTTTTGTAGCATCTTTTGCAGTTGTACTGCTGATAGCATAGATTGCTTTTCCAGCTGAGTGTGATCTCTCAAAATTACAGATTTGCCTCTTTTGTTGACCATTAATATTCTCTTGATCAGATCCATGTAAATAGGGCTGTGGTGGAAAATCCAATCAGCTCCTAAGATGATGTCATAACTGACTAGTGGAAGCACTTTGAAAGAAGATTGAAATGTGTGGTTCTGGATTTTGTACTGCATCTCTGGAATATAACTGTCAGAAATCAGTTTGCCCCCTCCAGCTACAGCAACACTTCTAGGTTTTACTGACTTTTGGTTGCAGTTGCTATCTATGGCAAATTGGTTGCTCATAAATGTATCAGAAGATCCACTATCCACTAATGCTACATCTCTTTTTCCTGCAATATGGATGATTAAAGAAAAGGTGCTAGGACCTGTACTGCCTTCCACTGCATTGGAAGAAATCTGCATAACTTTTGCTCCCGTAACAGCGTCGGGAGTGTTAGGAGCTGTATGAAAAGCTTGATCCGGAGAGGGTTGTTCTGCTAACTCTGGCATTTGCTCTTCCTCATTTTCTTCTTGTAAAATGTGCACAGTGTTTCCAATTTTGCATTTATGTTGTCTAGACCATGGTTCTCTGCAATACCAACAATTTGTAGGAGATATGCCCTAGAGGCAGTAATATCAGTTACTTTTGTATCTCCAAGTTTGTAATGAATGTTTATGATCCATGCTATAACTGCAATGATTCTCAAGTCTACAATAACCACGAGGCTTGGAGGGAAACTCATGTGCACGTGTGGTATAATAAACGGTAAATTGTATTCCTAGTCTTGCCTCTAAGACTGGCTCAAGTATTGCATGATGATCCTGTTTTCCTGATCATGGGCATGGGTATGCCGGCAATTTTGAGGGCACGATGTTGGTAGAACACTTGTGTTGAATCGACCCAAATTGATGTTATACTATGAGATATATTCGTCACAAGTTAATGGTTAAAATAACACAGAGATGGTTAATGTTTGCATGATTCCTTAGACCATGAGAGTATCGAGTTTCTTCATGCTTGCTTCATGAACTTTGGGGTTTGTTAAACGTCATCCGTAAAAGGGTGGCTATTACGGCTGCTTACGGGTTCATGAAAAAGTATGTCAAGTAACTTGATAGCTCAAGATTGGGATTTGCTCCTCCAACGATGGAGAGATATCTCTGGGCCCTCTCGGTGTTACGGTATCCATCATCGTCTGGCCAGACACTTGTGATTTGATCACGGGGATGCCGGAACACGGGAACGAGAAAAGAGAACAATACCGGCAACGAGGTAACTGGCATTGTGGACAAGTTGTTGATCCACGAGGATGCCCTTATGTCTCACCTCGGGTATTTGTAACATATCGCGAAGCAACAGGAATAGCATACGGCAACTGGAGGTTCACTCGAATATTTATTCGTGTGGGTATAGGGATCGATATGGGTGTCCACGGCTCCGATGTTGATCATTGATCGGAAGGGGTTCCGGGTCATGTCTATGCTTCACCGAACCTATAGGGTCACACGCTTAAGGGTCATCTATCTGTTGAATACTAGACAGGGAGTCTGAGAGAAAAACACCGGAAAAAGTTTCGGACACCGGAAAAGTTTCGGACAGCGGAAAAGTTCCGCAGAGAGAGGTCACCGGATGAGTTTCGGTGAAACTGGAAAAGTTGTTTCAGGGGATACCATAAAGTCAAATTGGTCTTGGCACATGCCTGATAATTCTTGGAGGGTGCCAGAATCGTTCTGGAAACTTTTTGGAATTTTCTGGAATGAAAACCGGAAATGTTCCGGAGCTGCCGAAACCGCTTCAGATGCTTTTAGCAGATGAAATCACTAAACCGGAATTGTTCCGGCTCACGTTGAAAATTATTTTGGTGGGTACTAGAATTGTTCTAAGCCCACATGAATATTTTCAGTTCGATCAGACGCTGAAAAATGTCGTCGTGAATAGTGAAAGTGCTTTTTGGATATTTGTGGAAAAACACCTTTTTGGATATTTCCAAAAAGGTTTCTAGAAGGCCTTGGGGGCCAAGGCAGCCCCTCATGGGGGTCCCCCAAGGGTGTGGCCGGCCAAGAAGGGTGGGGCACCATGGTGCTCCACATGGCACTCCCATATGGCATATTCCTTTTAGGAAAGGGATATTCCATGGGCATTTTGGGGTTTTTTGTATGACAACTTTACCCCTTGGCTTGGCTATAAATAGAGGAGAGTGGGCAGCCCACTTCCTCATCCTTGTGCTCTCATACAAATGCTATGCTTTGCTAGCTCTCTCTTCTCCCTCACACGAAAAGAGTATTTCGTAGAGCCGAAAGGCTGTCTGGGTTCCGGCAGGAACTAGTTCTGGACGGCGAAGCCCTGCCGGATAGATGACACCGTATGTGTGCAACCCCGTAGAGAGGTCGTAGTTTCGATCTTTTGCCCGAGGGGCTGTTCGAGGGTCCTCCCGAAGGGCTGTCCGAGTTTCCGTTCGAGTTTCGAGGGTCCTCCCGAAGGGCTGTCCGTGACATCGTCCGGGGGACTGTCCGACCGCCTCCCGAAGGGCTGTCCGACGAGGGAGTACATTCTCGCGGTTGGGAGGTTGTAAAATCCTAGCTGCGGGAATCTGCACCAACGATCTCCACCGACTCTTCTTCCGCTGCGCTACGAGTCGGTACGGATCAGATCAAACCTTGTATGCAATCTCCATAGTGATTCTGGGCGTGCTCGCTATACCGAAAATTTTTGTTTTCTGTCGCGTTCCCCAACAGTGGCATCAAGAGCCAGGCTATGAGTAGATGCACGTTATGATCTAGAATACATAGAGATGTATGGGTATTGCACAATATAATTATGTAGTAGATGAGATCTATTGCTGAAAATTATTTGTGCGGGTAGCAGATGAAATCTGTTACTCGATGTTCTTGTTGCGTCCCTTGAATTTGCGTAGTCCTGATCTTGACAGCATTGTGGAATCTGACAAAGTTCTGGCAATCCGCGATCCTTTCATGCTGCTCCTGAGTATGCTGATTGACAGATCAACGAAGCTAACAGTTCTTTGGGTTCCACTTTAGTCAAAGAAAGATGGATGTTTCGCAGACGAAGGGCAATGCAGATATGATCTGCACGGGGGTCACGCGTATGACGAAGTTTAGTATGGGGCTCGAGATTTTACTGTCTCGTGTTTCATACACCCTGGAAAGTTAATCTAGCAACTTGAAGTATCATACTTGATGATAAACGTTGGTAGCTGCGATTTAAGTAAAAACCTTAGAAGCCACGAAAAATAAAATTTTGCATAAACCGATTAGAGGCGTCTAACTTGGTTTTGCAGGATGGTTAAGCATGTGATGTGGTATAGCAATGCTCATATTAAATTTGATTATGTATGAGATGACTATATGATGTAATTAACATGACCTGCGTGTCATGATTCGGCATGATGGCTGGAGCCATATGATTGCACTTTAATGACCTGCGTGTCAACCTTATGTAATGCACTTATTTTATTAGCTATAGAGATAGCAATATTATTTGGTGCATCGACAAGGTGGTGGCAATCTTTGCGAAGGTGAAACACCGACGCGAATGCCGAAGATGAAGAAATACTTGACTTCTCCGTCAGAAAGGGCTATACCATATCATGCTAATTATGAATTGCCTGAGATGTTTATCCCTTATGTTGCACCCTTCTTGATTGCGCGGTAGTCGCTTTTTATTAGGGTGATCTCTCACTAAAAATATCAAGTAGTTAGTGTTCTCCCAAGTGTAGCACCGTCACAGCATCCTTCCTTTCGGGGTGCGCCATGATCTATATGGGTACGAACGATTGTACGGGTGTAAGGCGGGTGAGGTCAGACCTCGCAGCAAGATCACTTGGTTGTCTTGACGTTCATGGCAGGATCGTCCTGAGCTCGGAACACACGCATCGAAAGATGAACAAGAGTCACATGGAGATGTGATCGGCAAGTTTGCCTACCAATTGAAATTCGCGACATCGGTGTTCATCTCGAACAATGGCGTTGAATTACAATTTGGATCTTGAATCACTCACAATCAATTATGAGAGATATTGATTTGAGTGGGAGCGCTTTTTAGAATAAAATTGTTTATTCACTAGTGCATAAATCATTATGAACAAAGTCTAAGTGAAATTGTGTTTTCCGTTGTAGATCAAATGGCTCGCAATACCGCGTTCAACTTAGGCCCGATGTTAGAGAAAGAGAAGTTAGCTGCGAGTGGAAACAACTATGCGGACTGGGTCCGTACCCTGAGGATTGTCCTCAGGAGTGCTAAGAAAGTGTACGTGCTTGACGGACCTCTTCCACCTAAGCCGGCGGCAACAGCCGCGGCAGACATACAAAATGTCTGGGCCACTAAGGATGATGATTTCAACTTAGTGCAGTGCCTCATGCTGTCTTGCATGAGTTCAGAGCTTCAAAAACGTTTTGAATTCCATAACTCCTTTGATATGATCAAAGATCTGGATGCTCTGTACAAGTTTAATGCACGGTCTGAACGTTTTGATATCATGAAAATGATGTCGGAGACCAAGATGGCTGAGGGCAGTTCAGTTGGCGAGCACGTAGTCAATATGATTGGCTACGCTGAAAGGCTTAAAACCCTGGAATTTCCACTTCCAGAAGAGCATGTAATGGACATGTTGCTCCGTTCACTCCCCCCTTCTTACGGAGGTTTTGTCATGAACTACCACATGAATGGGATGGACAAATCACCTAATGAGGTGCTTGCCATGCTGAAATCTGTTGAAGGAGGACTGCAGAAAAATCGCAAGCAAGTGTTGCTTGTGAATAAAACTGCCAGTTTCAAAAAGAAAGGCAAGCCAAAGAAGGGCAAGGGGGCCGGTAAGACCGGCTTCCAACGCAAATCTAAGGGCGGAGCCAAGAATGAAACTGAGTGCTTCTACTGCAAGGGCACAGGACACTGGAAGAGAAACTGCAAGAAGTATCTGGAAGATAAGAAGTCCGGGAAAACCGGAAAAGGTATAATTGTTATACAAGTTAATGTCATTGACGTTTTGCTTGCTAGCGAAAATTCTAAGTCTTGGGTATTTGATACCGGATCGGTTGCTCACATTTGCAACTCGATACAGGGGCTTCAGAAGGTGCGCAAGCTGGCAAAGAATGAAGTCGTGATGCGTGTCGGGAACGGCGCTGGGATCGCCGCTCAAGCCGTCGGCATTATGCCTCTACGTCTCCCTTCAGGATTTATTTTGGAGCTTAGTAACTGTTATTTTGTTCCGGCATTGTGTAGAAACATTATCTCTGGATCATGTTTGGTGCACGATGGGTACTCCTACAAGTCTGAGAACAATGGTTGTTCACTTTATTGTAAGGACATGTTTTATGGATTTGCACCCATTGTTGGGGGCCTTTTCATACTAAATCTTGAATGTGAAAATGATGTCTTTAACGTGAATGCTAAACGCCTTAAGAAGGCTGACACCACCACCACTTTCATGTGGCACTGTCGCCTTGGCCACATCGGAAAGAAACGCATGCAAAGACTCCATAAAGATGGAGTTTTACCGTCTCTTGATTTTGAATCATTTGACACATGTGAAGCTTGCTTGATGGGAAAAATGACCAAGACGCCGTTCACGGGTCATCCTGAACGGGCGGGTGAATTATTGGAAATAATACATAGTGATGTATGTGGTCCAATGAACACGGCCGCACGGGGTGGGTATTTTTACTTCGTGACTTTTACTGATGATTTAAGTCGGTATGGCTATATCTACTTGATGAAGCATAAGTCGGAAACCTTTGAAAAGTTCAAAGAATTTCAGAATGAGGTAGAAAATCATCGTAACAAAAAGATCAAGTTTCTGCGGTCTGATCGCGGAGGCGAATATCTTAGTCACGAGTTTGGCCAACATCTGAGTGACCGTGGAATCGTTTCACAGCTTACGCCTCCCGGAACTCCGCAGAGAAACGGAGTGTCGGAAAGACGTAACCGAACCCTGTTAGACATGGTTAGGTCGATGATGTCTCTTACCGATCTACCGATATCTTTTTGGGGTCACGCACTACTCACTGCCGCTTATACATTAAACAGAGCACCGTCTAAATCTGTTGAGACGACGCCATTTGAATTATGGTATGGGAAGAAACCCATTGTGTCGCATCTCAAAATTTGGGGTTGTGAGGCATACGTAAAACGTTTACAGCCTAGCAAACTCGATCCCAAAGCAGATAAATGCTACTTTGTAGGTTATCCAATTGAGACCATTGGGTATTCCTTCTATCTTCCCTCCGAGCACAAAGTGTTTGTCGCTCGAAATGGAGTCTTTCTCGAGAAAGAGTTTCTTAAGAAAGAAGTAAGTAGGAGGACAGTACAACTTAATGAGATTAGTGAATCTTCGGCAACCGGTGATATGGCTAAGGAACCGGAAGAAATTCCGCTAATTATCCCTACAACCGAGCCGGAAGTTGTCGCATGTGATGCGGAAACTTCAAACACTGTTGTAACTGAACCGCGCAGATCAGGTAGGGCTATCCAGCCACCTGAGTGGTTTCATAATGAAATCTTCATTCTTGAAGACGATGAACCTGCGCACTACAAGGAAGCGATGGCGGGGCCTAGCTCAAGGGAATGGCACAAAGCCATGAGATCCGAAATGGAATCCATGTACGAAAACCAAGTTTGGAACTTGGAAGAACTTCCAGATGGCGTAAAACCCATTGGTTGTAAATGGATTTTCAAAAGAAAGACGGACGCGGATGGTAACATTACTATCCACAAAGCTAGACTTGTCGCGAAAGGGTTCACGCAAGTTCCAGGAGAGGACTACGACGAGACTTTCTCGCCCGTAGCTATGCTTAGGTCTGTTCGGATATTACTAGCAATTGCTGCTTATTTCGATTATGAAATATGGCAGATGGATGTCAAAACGGCTTTCCTAAATGGAAACCTTGATAGGGATGTATACATGATACAGCCAGAAGGTTTTGTCGATCCTAAAAATGCTGGAAAGGTATGTAAGCTTCAGAAAGCCATTTATGGTCTGAAGCAAGCATCAAGGAGCTGGAATATTCGTTTTGATGAAATGGTCAAAGAGTTTGGCTTCATCAGGAACGATGAAGAATCTTGTGTGTACAAGAAGTTTAGTGGGAGCGCAAAAGCATTTCTAATCTTGTATGTGGATGACATATTATTGATTGGAAATGATGTGAAATTTCTTAGCGAAATAAAAGACTCATTGAAGAAGAGTTTTTCAATGAAAGACTTAGGCGAAGCGGCATATGTATTAGGCATCAGGATCTATAGAGATAGATCAAGACGCTTAATAGCGCTAAGCCAAAGCACGTACATTGACAAGGTGTTGAAAAGGTTCAACATGGAGAACTCCAAGAAAGGCCTACTCCCCATGTCACCTGGCACAGTGCTTTGCAAGAATCAGAGTCCTCGTACCCTTGATGAGCGAGTACAAATGAATGATATTCCATATGCTTCGGCAGTTGGTTCTATTATGTATGCCATGCTATGTACAAGACCGGATGTTTCCTATGCGCTAAGTGTTAGCAGCCGGTACCAAGGTGATCCAGGATTGGAACACTGGGCCGCAGTCAAGGGTATTCTTAAGTACCTCAGAAGGACCAAGGATTTACTCCTTGTGTACGGAGGTGATGAAGAGCTCATTGTAAGTTGTTACACTGATGCAGGCTTCATGTCTGACCCAGATGACTTCAAATCTCAATCAGGCTATGTTTTCATATTGAACGGCGGTGCAGTTGATTGGAAAAGTTCCAAACAAAAGACTGTGGCGGATTCTACGACGGAGGCGGAATATGTTGCTGCTTCAGAAGCCTCCAAGAAAGCTGTCGGTATCAAGCAATTTCTTGAAAACCTTGGTGTGGTTCCAAGTGCTCAGGACCCGGTGGAGATCTATTGTGATAATAGTGGCGCCGTGGCTCAGGCAAGGGAGCCATGTTCGCACCATAAGACAATGCATATTCAACGCAAATATAAACTCATTCGACATCATGTCGAAGAAGGTTTAGTGAAAGTACGCAAAGTTCACACGGATCTGAATGTGTCAGACCCGATGACGAAGCCTCTACCACGAGCAAAGCATGAGCAACACCGGATTGCCATTGGTGTTAGGGAAGCCATGTAACTAGATTATGACTCTAGTGCAAGTGGGAGACTGTAGGAGATATGCCCTAGAGGCAGTAATATCAGTTACTTTTGTATCTCCAAGTTTGTAATGAATGTTTATGATCCATGCTATAACTGCAATGATTCTCAAGTCTACAATAACCACGAGGCTTGGAGGGAAACTCATGTGCACGTGTGGTATAATAAACGGTAAATTGTATTCCTAGTCTTGCCTCTAAGACTGGCTCAAGTATTGCATGATGATCCTGTTTTCCTGATCATGGGCATGGGTATGCCGGCAATTTTGAGGGCACGATGTTGGTAGAACACTTGTGTTGAATCGACCCAAATTGATGTTATACTATGAGATATATTCGTCACAAGTTAATGGTTAAAATAACACAGAGATGGTTAATGTTTGCATGATTCCTTAGACCATGAGAGTATCGAGTTTCTTCATGCTTGCTTCATGAACTTTGGGGTTTGTTAAACGTCATCCGTAAAAGGGTGGCTATTACGGCTGCTTACGGGTTCATGGAAAAGTATGTCAAGTAACTTGATAGCTCAAGATTGGGATTTGCTCCTCCAACGATGGAGAGATATCTCTGGGCCCTCTCGGTGTTACGGTATCCATCATCGTCTGGCCAGACACTTGTGATTTGATCACGGGGATGCCGGAACACGGGAACGAGAAAAGAGAACAATACCGGCAACGAGGTAACTGGCATTGTGGACAAGTTGTTGATCCACGAGGATGCCCTTATGTCTCACCTCGGGTATTTGTAACATATCGCGAAGCAACAGGAATAGCATACGGCAACTGGAGGTTCACTCGAATATTTATTCGTGTGGGTATAGGGATCGATATGGGTGTCCACGGCTCCGATGTTGATCATTGATCGGAAGGGGTTCCGGGTCATGTCTATGCTTCACCGAACCTATAGGGTCACACGCTTAAGGGTCATCTATCTGTTGAATACTAGACAGGGAGTCTGAGAGAAAAACACCGGAAAAAGTTTCGGACACCGGAAAAGTTTCGGACAGCGGAAAAGTTCCGCAGAGAGAGGTCACCGGATGAGTTTCGGTGAAACTGGAAAAGTTGTTTCAGGGGATACCATAAAGTCAAATTGGTCTTGGCACATGCCTGATAATTCTTGGAGGGTGCCAGAATCGTTCTGGAAACTTTTTGGAATTTTCTGGAATGAAAACCGGAAATGTTCCGGAGCTGCCGAAACCGCTTCAGATGCTTTTAGCAGATGAAATCACTAAACCGGAATTGTTCCGGCTCACGTTGAAAATTATTTTGGTGGGTACTAGAATTGTTCTAAGCCCACATGAATATTTTCAGTTCGATCAGACGCTGAAAAATGTCGTCGTGAATAGTGAAAGTGCTTTTTGGATATTTGTGGAAAAACACCTTTTTGGATATTTCCAAAAAGGTTTCTAGAAGGCCTTGGGGGCCAAGGCAGCCCCTCATGGGGGTCCCCCAAGGGTGTGGCCGGCCAAGAAGGGTGGGGCACCATGGTGCTCCACATGGCACTCCCATATGGCATATTCCTTTTAGGAAAGGGATATTCCATGGGCATTTTGGGGTTTTTTGTATGACAACTTTACCCCTTGGCTTGGCTATAAATAGAGGAGAGTGGGCAGCCCACTTCCTCATCCTTGTGCTCTCATACAAATGCTATGCTTTGCTAGCTCTCTCTTCTCCCTCACACGAAAAGAGTATTTCGTAGAGCCGAAAGGCTGTCTGGGTTCCGGCAGGAACTAGTTCTGGACGGCGAAGCCCTGCCGGATAGATGACACCGTATGTGTGCAACCCCGTAGAGAGGTCGTAGTTTCGATCTTTTGCCCGAGGGGCTGTTCGAGGGTCCTCCCGAAGGGTTGTCCGAGTTTCCGTTCGAGTTTCGAGGGTCCTCCCGAAGGGCTGTCCGTGACATCGTCCGGGGGACTGTCCGACCGCCTCCCGAAGGGCTGTCCGACGAGGGAGTACATTCTCGCGGTTGGGAGGTTGTAAAATCCTAGCTGCGGGAATCTGCACCAACGATCTCCACCGACTCTTCTTCCGCTGCGCTACGAGTCGGTACGGATCAGATCAAACCTTGTATGCAATCTCCATAGTGATTCTGGGCGTGCTCGCTATACCGAAAATTTTTGTTTTCTGTCGCGTTCCCCAACACAATTCCTGGTGTCTTTGTTCAGCCCTTGTTTATTTCTGTCTGTGTTGTTCACTGGTATTTGCATAGGAGGAGGAGGAGGTCTGAAATTATTGGTGTTTAGTGCTCTGGGTCTGAACTGATTGTTTTGTTGTGATTTCCTTGCATTAGCTGCTCTTTCATAGTTCTTGGCAAACCAGTATGCTTCCATAATACCAGCAGGCCTTTGACCACATACATCATGCTTGATATCTGCTCTTAATCCTCCAATGAAACAACTAAGCAGAAAATTCTCTTGCAAGAAAGGATGGTCTCGTTTAACCAAAGCCACACATTGTTCAAAGTTATCAATATAGTGAGATACTGAACTTGTTTGCTGAATGTTCTTTAACATCTCCACAGCTTCATGTATAGTAGCTTTTGAAAATCTCTCAGCTACCATATTGCAGAACTGTTGCCAAGTCACCATTTGCCATGGCACACAGATATTCTTTAACCAATTTGCAGCTCTGCCTTGGAAATGACCTGTAGCAAGATTTACCCACTGCTCATATGGTGTGCCTGACATATCATAAAATTTCTCACACGCAATGAGCCAGCCAATGGGATCCTCTCCACTGAACAAGGGAATTTCCAACCTTGGCCCTTTCAAAGTAGCTTCTGCAAAATAAGAAGGCCCCCCTAATTGTGTAGCATACTGATTTCTTTGTGCCTCATGCAGTTGTACCCCTGTCTGATACTAGTAAGCATGCACGTGCAATGCACGTATCTACCAATATGTACTAAATTAAACATAATATAATACAAAAGAGACTACCTGATCTCATATCAACCACAGCAGTTCACATCCAAACATGAAATAACTATCTTGAGAATCTGTTGTGAAGTGCATAATTCCTAATTCCTGTCATGTACAAATAATTTGAATTATCATGTGTCATGAATCAATGTGTCCTATCCTTTCTAATATATGTTGCCCCAACCATATAATCTCCTATCTAATGCACACTTCAATATTTCAAAGTGGAACGATGTGTTGCATTGCAAAATATAGCCAAAATAAATGTGAACATTTATCATGGATAAGCCTGAATGTAAGCAACAATAATATTAAAAGGGCCAAGTCAAGGCTTTGTATTCAACTTCTTGCCGACTTGTTTGCCCATCTTTTGTAGAGGATCCGCAACAATTTTGGTACCCCGTGGATTATTCAAAAAGAGTCAGCAACAAACCATGCATCACCATGAGCTATTGACACCATGACCTGAACTGTGGGCATCATCTGCTGCAAGAACAAAAATATGGCTGCCTTTTCGTTGATATAGAGATCTGCTATATGTATATGGATTCTTCTCATAGCAACAGATGGTACACAAAAATCAACGCAACACATGTTCGTGTCCGTTGATGTATCACAACAAACAGTGCTTCTATGTTCACCAAAATAATAAGCTGGATTGCATTTCACAATCCTGCTATGCTTGCAATATCCATTTAGCATTTTTCATTGCTAATTGTTGGTACCAAACTGCACTTCCGAGAAGATGTTCCGCTACTGAAAACTAATAGACTCCAAATTAATGTCCCCTTTCACAAATGTATTTTTCGAGAGATGTTTAGATGTGAATGTGTAGCCATACCATGGACACTTTTGAAAGCAACATCCAGTTTGGTTGCCTTTGTACCTGAGCTATCAAAGATGAATAGAAGTATATATGCAAGCATTGTAAGTACGTCTCCCTTGACCAACTCAGATGACATCCTGTAAAGTATAAATATTTTAATTAGATAGTAGGCAAAGACAAAGCTTTGGAACAGAATAAATTTCGTTTTGAAGAAATAGTAAGCTTGCACGTGCAACACACGTCTCAATTAATGCAAATATATACTCTAAATAAGTCATTCTTTCTATATTCTAAATAAATGGAATTGTACTGACAACACACTGAAGCTAGAGACACCTATAATGTGATTACAATTTTAACGCGATTAAGGGAGATCGCGGCGGATACTCCGTCATAGGCCAGGGCCATTACGGATAATCCCATTGACAGATTGTTGGACTCGGCACATGAATATAGTCCGCAACGGTAGTTATCTTTTATTCCATTTTTGGCAAGTTACATGTGTTCATAAGTATATATCATAGCAGGCTTCTTTTCGGAACCAACCAAGTGTAGAACTTCGACGGAAGGTAATGGAGCATCCAACCCCGTTAGATGATTGGGACAAACTTTGCTACTATTTACTCCCTCTGTCCCAAAATAAGTGTCTCAACTTTGTCCTAACTTTGGACAAAGTTAAGACATTTATTTTGGGACGGAGGGAGTATAATCTATAACAATGAAAGAAATCAAAATGTTTCAGAACACAAATGATTTAAGACTGAAAAAACATCCCGTTGCAAATTTAAATACCCATAGTTCTTACATTTTGTAGAAGGTAGTATATTTATCAAAGCACCATGGTTAAAACTTGTTGGTTGTCAGAATGTCAGTCCACATACCAAGTTTTGTTTGTTACAACATCGAGACTTGATAAATCTTCTTGCTGTCCTCCGCACATACATCAGACCATACTACCCATCAGGCATATTTCCAATTGTTGGAATATATCCTAGATGAATAACCGCAGGCACGAAAATGATTTCATTTCGGATGTAACCTGGACCTAGGAGCCCACGAAGGCATAAGTAAATTACTCACAAGAGTCTCCTAACCTGCAAGTTCCGTGAATTGGTGATGGTGTGCAGCCGTGGAACATAGTGCTTGTTGTCCTCTGCCATCATAGCGACGGAGTCTTGCATTCAGTCGTGTACGCAAGAGCCCAAACTGTCTATGGTAACTTAGGACACATCCGACGGCAGTCTGGACATGGCAGTCGGAGCAGAGGCAGCCAGGCTAGGGGATGGAAGTGACCGGCGGTAATTAGTGAAGTGAGATCATCCGTTTGGTTGTTGTCCCCTGCACCTCAGGTTCAGTATTTGCATGGATAAGTGATACTCATAAACTACTGTACAACACCATGGATGATAAAACTATTCAAAACTACTATACAACACCATGGTTGATAAAATTACCCTGTCATAGGTAGAATAGATCTAGCATATATATTCCATACCGTATGAAATACATATACAAGATCTATTATATGTGAATGTCAATAGAAGATAAGCTACTTCCCTGTATATTCCACATCCTATCAATGGACAATAACAAAAAATCAAGCATAGTTAAAAAAAATGGAAGTTCTTAAAACAGTACAAGCACATAATGATGGTACACCTCTTGATAAAATTAATGCACATTGATCTAAACTAAAGGTCTGAATATATGATGTGGTAAATCAGAACATGCAAGCATGGTGCCCAATACCAACTGGCAGGCCAACTTATAAGAACAAAATCTTGCTTACTGTACTGCAGATATTTAGATAAGCAAGTGCCTAGCCTTTTTGATTCATGAGTTGGTTGCACTATTTATTGGTATATACATGCAAAAGTGTGAATAGGGAGGACTTTTGCAATTGCAAAATGAACCCAGCATACAATCAACAAGCTTTTACCGTCAGTGGTAAATTTACAAATGTTGTTCCGGATTCTGAACGTGCTAGATAATGGCCTATCCATGGGTGTAGGGAACGACATATCCTTTCTGAGAAAAGGTGGATTTGGGCAAATCTGAAAACAAAGTGGATAAAAAAAATCACATGATACGGATGAGGTAAGTAAAATTCATAAGGAACAATTTCCAAACACCAAATTCAGGTTAAACGACACCATTAAATCTGACCTCTGAGTCAGAAACTTGGAGGTGCAACAGAAATCCGAATTGAGAGGAAAACAATTATTGCCTTATCAATTATGTCTTGCTCCTCCTCCCTCACGTACTCAGATCCGTGTACTTAGATTCAGATATGAGAAGGTGCAGAACAACGTATATGGGAGAGAGAGAGTATAGATCATTGGAGAAAGAAAGAGATGTGCGTACATGCTGCATTCATCACCAAGCAGAGGCGGGGACCAGGTTCACTCGAGGACGGATGGGGTGGCGGTGTTGGGCGTCGCCGCCGCCGGCGTCGTTGTCAGGCGGCTTGGAGGACTTGACGGCGTAGGCGGCCTCGATTCTCTGGAATGCCGCCTCGCTCGTCCGCGATGTCCCAGTAAATATCGCCAGCGTCGCCGCTGGCGGCTATGTGCGGCCACGTGCGTCGGCCGGCGCCCGAGCGGCGGGTGGTGACCTGCGCGTAAGGAGAGGCTGGCGGCGGCGGGGGCGGAAACAAATGCAGATCAGCGGCGATGTCGGAATAGAGGCAAGGCGAGCGCGGTGGCGGGGGAGGATCAGGCGGCGTCGCGTGTGGCGTGGGGTGGCGACCCTCTAGGTTGTAGGAGCGTTCGGCGGGCCTCTCGCGGGGTAGTTGTCTTGAGCGAGCACGAGCAAGGCAGCACACAAATTGAGGATTCGATTGCGATCCGTTTCCTTTTCTTATGCCCTTGCGTGATTGTAGGGATCACGGACGTGGGATTATCCTCTGCGGTGGAGTACGGTCAGTCAACTTAAATTACTAAGTGCACACCAAAGAACGGATTAGATTAAGGCTAACGGTTAGATTAAATTTAGTGGGCTTAATCATGTGGTGGTAATGAGTTCGTGTACGTTTTGTGGGATGCATTTAGAGAAGATAATGTTTGATCTTTTATAAGTAGTATAGATACTGCTTGGGAATTTCCTGAAGTAACTGCAGCATTTGTTGGTGTGGTGTTAATGAACTGGCCTGTAATGGAGTTGTAAATTTGAAGAGGTTGATACAAGGGAGCAATTACCGGAGCAAAGTAACCAGTGTTGCCAGTAAAGCCCAGTGTATGTGGTTGCAAGTGAGCAGCAAGATCTGTGGATGTCATCCTGAATTGGGGTTTTGACTGCGGTCCTGTAGGTGTATCGGCAGTATAAATGGTACTATCCGTATACACTGGTCCTGAATGTAAAGCTGTATGCAGTCCAGAACCTGATAATGGTGGAATTTGGCTAGGGATTTTAGAGTTAGCAGGAACTGTACAAGATGTTGCAGGTACAAAAGACCTAGCTGTCTCTGGTATGAAAATTGGAGACTGAGGGATGGTAGCAGAAGTAGCTTTGCAAACAGGAACAGACACTGGAGGTGGTGTACCAACCGTACTGTTAGCTGTCATATTCTGCAAGATGAGTTGCAGAGTTTGCTGAATACCGTCGTTCATCTCTGCTAATTTCTGTTCCACTCTGGGCATGGTCACCATTTCTGCCCTGATTTGTGTCACTTCCTGCTTGAGATCTTGAAGATCAGCTAGTTCAGTTCGCAAATCTGCCACTTCTTTCTCCATCCGATCCACCGTAATCTGAACCTTGGCTCGAGTGTCCATCTTGCAAATCCGTGTCAGTGCAAGGAGCGGAGTGTGCAATTTTGGCCCTATAAGCCCCGATCTGAACCCAACTCCTGCGAGCTCGTGTAATTCGACAGGGATTTTACAGCGAACCAACCTGACGAACAAACACGCTCGGATCGCCACCCGCAGCGCACGAATCAACGACAGTAGCAGGGATTTTACCTCAAGAGAAATGTTCTCTAGGAACCTCTACGGTCTCGTCGATCTGCGCCCGAACTGGAATTCGCCGCCACCACACGTCGCCGTCGTCGAAGCTCACACCGCCGCCGCGAACAGGGAGGGACGGGAGGGATTTTATGAGCGAACTCAACCTCCACTCCGCCTCTGCTCGAATCGCCGCCGATCTGACGCCGCGGCCGAGAAGCGACTGGTCTCTGATACCCTTGTGAGGCCCCGGACGGATTCGTGGATAATCGACTCACATCAGGGGAAGTTTTTTTACTCACAGTTTCCATCTTATTCCTGCTATCAATCTTTCTCGTTTCCAAATCTAGTTGCCCCAGATTGATTTCCCTTCTTCCCAGGTTCCCCAAATCCCTCTATTTCTTTACTCTCTTCCATCAAGATTTGGGATGAGCTGGTTTTTTTCCCCCGCTACAGTGTTCAGCTCGTGATTTCCTTCCTCTGCTGTGTCGATCTTCCATCTCTTGAGGGCTAAGGGAGTGATTCCTTGCCGCCTGGTCGGAGGAGGAGCTGGTGGAATTTTTCGGCCGTCGGTGACGCTTCCTGCCACCTCACGGCTTCCCTGCGGATGGCGTTTGGATATTTTGGATTGGATTTGGAGGTGTTGGAGGGGTGGAAGGCGCGGGCGCTGCAAATAGTTGGCAGATCGCGGGATCCGGCGCGAAGCTTGCAGCTTATGCGGGATAAGGCAGCGTCTATTTTCGATTTGGGTGATTTGGGAGTTCATACCAAGATGAAATCCTTGGAGGAGGGGCGTGTGTCTCCCTGTCAACCAAACAAAGTCGATCCACCTGCCGTTGAGCTAGAAGGAAGTTTTCAACGTTTTGATCCTGCTCAGCAAGATTGCACCTGCTGTCGAGTTCATGCGAATCTTCAGCAGCAGCAGCTATTTCCCGTCCCCACCTCTCGGACACAGGTGAATCCCGGAGCGTTTGCCTCCGGGCAAAATGTACGAATTGGAGTGATGCAACCGCGAAGCTTTGTAACTGCTACCTTCGAAGCAGGAGACGTCCGAGCCCGGCTGCCTGGTAACTACCACCACAAGTCTATGAGCTCTGGTGGAAGTGGTGGGCATGAGGAAATGGCCCTGGTTGTGAAAGATAAGATTGTTGAAGAAGGTTTTCTGCTGAACATTATCCAACAAATCAAGATGAAGAAGGGCATCACCAAGAGAGTCAAGATGAAGATATGTACTGCTGCTGTGTTGCTTGCCATACATGATCTGGATGCAGGATTTCTGAAGAAGCAGAAGACGTGGGGGGAGCTCAATTTTTCAGCGGCGGAGCCTGCTAAGGAAGTGCAGGCCCGCCGAGAACAATGAGGATCTTGGCCTGGAACTGCCGGGGGTTAGGGTTGACCTCGGCAGTCGGCGAATTAAGGGACCTTATTCGGTCATACAACCCGTCCTTAGTGTTCCTGTCTGAGACAAAAAAGAAGGGCCCTGCTATGGAGAGATTGAGGTGGAGTATTGGGTTTACAAAGGGTGTTGCAGTGGATTGTAAAGGTCGAAGTGGAGGTTTGGCGGTGTGGTGGAGGGATGATTTGGATATAGAGGTGCGGCCGTACTCTCAGTACCATATGGACATTATTATCAAAGAGGGAGGTCGGGAATGGAGGTTCTCTGGTATCTATGGTGAACCAAAAACAGAGCTTCGTGATAAGACCTGGGGCATCCTCCGCTATCTATATGCTCAGAGTGACTTACCATGGTTATGCGCTGGAGATTTTAATGAAATCATTAGTGTGGACGAGCAGAAAGGTGAGCGTGAGCGCAGTCTGACTCATATGATGCGATTTCGTGAATGTCTCGAGGTGTGTGAGTTGCAAGACCTTGGCTTCTCGGGCTACCCTTTCACTTGGAATAATAACAGAGAAGGAAATGCGAATGTACAGGTCAGACTGGACCGGGCAGTGGGTAATGCGGCCCTTTTTGAGATGTTTCAGTACCTAAATGTTCAACATGTTGCTACAGAAGAGTCCGACCACATGGCTTTGGTTATTGAGATGGAGCCGGAATGGAGGGACAGGAGGTTTAGACGTGGAAGAAGGTTTCAGTATGAAGAAATGTGGACCAAACATGAGCAATATGGGACAATGTTTCAAGAAGCTTGGGAGAGACATGACTTGGGTGAGGAGGGGGCTGTAGGTCTCTGGAGCAGGTTGAAAGGCGTCTCGGCTCACATGCATAAATGGAGCAGAGAGGAGTTTGGCTCGGTACGAGGGGAAATTAAAAAACTTCGACAAAAGTTAGAAGAAGCAAAATTTGATGAGTTGGAAGCTGGTGGGGATATGGAGGTGAAGCAAATAGAAGCTAGGTTGCATGAGCTATTTGAGAGAGAGGAAATCATGTTAAAGCAGCGCTCGCGGCAGGACTGGCTGAAGGCGGGTGACCAAAACACAAAATATTTTCAAGCCAGGGCGTCGCATCGTATACGCAAAAATACGGTGCGCTGTTTGCTCAACGAAAGTGGAGGCCGGGTTTCGACAGATGAGGGTATGAGAGATATAGCACGGAATTTTTTCCAGGACCTGTACAGTTCGGAGGGGGTGCATGGCATGGAACATGTTTTAAATTCAATCAATTCTTTTATTACTGATGCCATGGTTGCCGAGCTTGATGCAAATATCTCCGACGAGGAAATTCTTACAGCTCTGATGCAGATGGGGCCTACGAAGGCGCCGGGTCCTGATGGTCTTCCTGCCCTATTCTACCAAAAGCATTAGGATATGGTGGGAAGTGCAGTATGTCAGGCGGTTCGAGATTTCTTGTCAGGCAAACCGGTTCTGCCGGAGCTAAATGAAACAATCATTGTGCTCATTCCAAAAGTGCCGAGTCCGGAGCGGATATCGCAGTTCCGGCCAATCAGCTTGTGCAATGTCTTATATAAGCTTGCGTCAAAGGTGCTTGCAAATAGACTCAAGAGAATTCTGCCTGTGCTGATCTCGGAGGAACAAAGTGCGTTCGTCCCAGGAAGACTTATTACTGACAATGTCTTTATCGCCTATGAGTGTTTACACTCCATCCAGAGCCGGAACTGGAAGAAACCATTATGTGCTGTTAAACTAGACATGATGAAGGCGTACGACAGAGTAGAATGGGACTTCTTGGAGAGCGTTCTTGTTCGGATGGGCTTCTCAGCTAGGTGGACGGAAAAAGTAATGAGATGTGTAAGGACGGTGAATTTTAAGGTCAAACTGAATGGTGATATGTCAGATTCTTTTACACCTTCAAGGGGACTAAGACAGGGGGATCCCCTTTCACCATATCTCTTCATCTTATGTGCGGAGGGGTTCACCGGCTTATTAAAAAGGGAGCAACAAGCAAGAAGGCTTAGAGGGGTGTCTTTTGCAGCAAATGGGCCGCAGATTACGCACCTTTTGTTCGCAGATGATAGCATCGTCTTCCTAGAAGCGTCGAGGGAGAATATGTTGGCGCTCCAGTCCGTCTTGCAGTGCTATGAGGTGAGCTCGGGCCAGAAAGTGAATCTTCAAAAGTCATCCATTTTCTTTGGACCTGGCTGTGATGATACTTTGAAAGTGGAGCTTATGAACATATGTGGTATTAAGGATGAAGCACTAAATGAGAGATATTTGGGTCTGCCAATGAAAATTGGTCGGTCAAAGCAAGGGGCATTTAAACACATTCCGGAGAGGACGATGAACAAGGTGCAAGGTTTTAAAGGCCAAGGGCTATCAAAGGCAGGGAAAGAGGTGTTGATCAAATCGGTCTTGCAAGCGGTTCCAGCTTATACTATGAGTTGTTTTAGTTTTTTCAAACTTCTTTGCAAATAGCTCACTTCGGTTATAGCCAGATTTTGGTGGGGGGCACAGAATGGTAAAAGGAAAGTTCATTGGGTGAGCTGGGAGAGGCTAACACAGGCAAAGCGTGATGGTGGGCTGGGTTTCAGGGATTTGGAGAGTTTCAATCTTGCTTTGTTGGCGAGACAAGGCTGGAGGCTGATTCCATGCCCTAACTCGTTGTGTGCAAAGGTACTTAAGGCACGCTACTTCAAAAATTCGTCCTTTTTGGAAGCGTCAAGCAATCCAAGCAGGGCGTCTTTTACCTGGAGGAGCATTTTGAAGGGAAGGAGTCTGCTATTAAAAGGTTTGGTTTGGCGAGTGGTGAATGGAAAGATCAACTAAGATATGGAGTGATTCATGGCTTCCTCGTGGTGGTTGCTGCCACCCGTTGGGTAGAAAGGTGGACACAGACATAGAGTTGGTCTCTGATCTGTTTGTGCTTGAAACCAGGTGTTGGGATGAACCAAAAGTACGTCAGGTTTTCTATGAAGCCGATGCTCAGGACATTCTAGCTATCAAGGTAGGGCAATGGGAGGGTGATGATTTTCTTGCTTGGAATTGGACCAGAAATGGCATCTTCTCAGTAAGGTCTGCGTATCATTTGAGTAAACGGGTGAACACGATTGTGCAAAGAGATAAATGTGGTGGATCGCCCTCCAGCATTAGTTGTCATGAAGGCTGGTTGAAGATGTGGGAAGCCCGAGTGCCAGGGAAGAAGAAGATTCTGCTGAGTAAATAGGCAATTTTTCGATTAATTTAATCCATGAATAAATGACTAGCATGGCATTGATAGAAATAAACACATGCTGATATTCGGTAATGCGAGCACATACTACGCTAACAGCAGACACATCTACGTATAACGCTAGCATGGCTAAAACAGAAAACAATAGGAGCGGGATAAGCGAGTTATACCCTCCAGTTGGCCGTGGCAGCAGCGGCGGCCTCCTCGGCCGCCTTCTGGTAAGCAGCAGCCTTCTCTTTCTCGGCGGCGGCTCTCTCGGCGTCGGTGGACATGATGACGATGAAGTTGATGCAGCGGACGTGGACGAAGTGAGGCGAGCAGTCGCGTAGTCGCTCCCCAAAAACCTAATCGCCCCTCTCCCGTACAGGATCTGGAGAGGCAGGGTTTCAGAGGCCTACTCTCCCGTCTACGCGGCGGACGGTATGGGATCACCGCAGCAATGGAACGGCAGTGGGCGTGGAGGCAGAGATGCGATCTGTTTTGCGTGACGGCTAGGGTTCGGCAAAAAGAAGCGCATAGGTGTGAGCGCAACCTGCGACGCGTCGTGGCGAGGCGGGCGGCGGAGGAGGAGCGCGCGGGAACCACTTCTCTTCTCAAGCTCCAATAGCATGTGGAAGAGAATCCCTTATAAGGAGGTCCAACTCCTTCTCCACTAGCGGTATGGGACTAAACTTCTCACCACACCTAGTGCCATATAATCCCACATGGGCCCTTAGAGATTAATCTGAAATTGTTAGATGGGCCCAATGCCCAACTCATATTTCAACAATCCCCCACCAGATCTCAAGGGCCCATTTTGTCCTTTGTTCCAAACACTGTTTTGATATACCAGTATTTCAGTGAAGACCGGTTATGGTTGAACTTCACCTAGAGCAAGTAGCTACACTCCTTCACAACTGAACAATGAACTATGCCTTGAATTGTCAGTTTGGCGTAAAGAAGTTTCACCACAGGTGTTACTAGTACTAGACTGCCGAAGGCTGACCCCTCGGGTGGAGCATATTAGTCACACTCCTGGCCTATTCATGAGCTTGTTAGAGATCACCCCAATCTCATAGACTGTGACCAGCAGTCGGACTCATATAGGTGTGTTCCTCCAAAGATCGCTCTGCAGGACAGCATCTTGCTTATATATATAAGCCTTGAAACACATTAAGACAGTAGTCATCCTACCATACAGTTTTCGAGAGTATTGCATCTCCAACGGAGTGGGTTAGTAAAGTTACTCTCCTCAGTTCACCACTGGCTTGTTTTCCCAGATCCTACTTCACGGGATCTCCGATCACATAGGTTGGGTTACTACCATGGCAACTCATGTGGGTCTCATACCCATCTCCCTCGATGCATTATCTATCACAACACGTGATAGCCCTTTAGTAAATGGATCTGCCAGATTCTTAGCCGTTTGGATATAATCCAACGCTATCACTCCGGAGTTTCTTAATTTTCTGACAGCTTTCAATCTCATTCTTATGTGTTTGTTGGACTTCATGTTGTCCTTTGAACTCTTCACCTTGACAATAACTGTTTGATTGTCACAGTTCATAAGGATGGCCGGAACCGGCTTCTCAACCACTGGCAAGTCCATCAAAAGATCTCGAAGCCATTCTGCTTCGCCACCAGATGTGTCTAATGCTGTTAATTCTGCTTCCATTGTCAATCTCGTTAAGATCGTTTGCTTGCAAGACTTCCAGGAAACAGTACCACCTCCAAGAGTAAACACATACCCAGTTGTGGCTTTCATCTCATCAGCATCAGAGATCCAATTCGCATCACTATACCCTTCAAGTACCGACGGGTATCCGGTATAGTGAAGTCCATAGTTCATAGTACCTTTCAGATAGCGCATAACTCTTTCAATAGCATGCCAATGTACATCACCCGGTTTGGAAACAAACCGGCTCAGTTTGCTCACAGCAAACGCGATGTCAGGCCTCATTGTGCTCGCTAGATACATGAGTGAACCAATAATTTGAGAGTATCTCAATTGATCTTTAGGTATGCCTTCGAACTTTCGAATCAGCACACTAGGATCATATGGTGTTTGAGATGGTTTGCAGTCCGAATATCCAAAACGACTCAACACCTTCTCAACATAATGGGATTGCAGAAGTGTAATCCCACCCTCATCATCTCTCAATATCTTGATGTTCAAGATAACATCAGCCACTCCAAGGTCCTTCGTCTCAAAGTTCTGAGATAAAAAGGACTTAACTTCCTCAATCACTTTGAGGCTAGTTCCAAATATCAGTATGTCATCAACATACAAGCACAGTATAACTCCTTCGCCCCCACCATAGCGATAGTATACACATGTGTCAGCTTCATTAACAAAGAAGCCAACAGATGTCAAAGTTTCATTAAATTTCTCATGCCATTGCTTAGGTGCTTGTCTCAGACCATATAAAGATTTCAACAACTTACACACCTTTCCTTCCTGACCATCTATCACAAAGCCATCAGGCTGTTGCATGTAGATTTCCTCCTTTAGCTCTCCGTTCAGGAATGCCGTCTTAACATCCATCTGGTGGACGAGAAGACCATGCGAGGCCGCCAACGAGAGTAATACTCGAATGGTGGTCAGTCTGGCCACAGGTGAATAAGTATCGAAGAAATCTTCTTCTTCTTTCTGGGCATAGCCCTTGGCCACAAGCCTAGCCTTGTACTTTTCAATTGTTCCATCGGGCCTAAGCTTCTTCTTGAACACCCACTTACATCCCAATGGTTTGCAACCATAGGGACGTTCGGTAATCTCCCAAGTCCCGTTAGCCATGATGGAATCCATCTCGCTACGGACCACATCCTTCCAGTAGTCAGCTTCTGGAGATGCATAAGCTTCTGAAATAGAAGTGGGAGTATCATCCACGAGGTACACGAGGAAATCATCACCAAAGGTCTTTACAGTCCTTTGTCTCTTGCCCCTACCAAGGGCTTCCTCGTCATCCTCCTTAGGATTTTCATCGTGTGTTTGTTCATAATATTCCATCGGAATGGTAGGTTCAGGAGTCTCTTCAAATTCCTGTCTAGAAGTGCTTTGCATATCTCTCATAGGAAAAATATCCTCGAAGAATGTAGCATCCTTAGACTCCATAATTGTACCGACCTTCTGGTCAGGTACCTCAGATTTCACTACTAGAAATCTATAGCCAACGCTATTCTTAGCGTAGCCCAAATGAACGCAGTCCACGGTCTTTGGTCCAAGCTTACGCTTTTTGGGAATCGGCACGTTGACTTTCGCCAAACAGCCCCAAGTACGCAAGTACGGGAGTGTTGTCCTTCTCTTCGCCCATTTCTCATAGGGAGTGATCTCATTATCCTTTGTCGGAACTTTATTCAGGACATGACATGATGTCAATATTGCCTCCCCCACCATGCCTTGGATAAACCCGATGTATCTAACATGGCGTTAACCAAATCGGTTAGAGTACGGTTTTTCCGTTCGGCAACCCCATTTGACTGGGGTGAATAGGGAGGCGTCCTCTCATGAATAATACCATGTTCCGCACAAAAGGAATCAAACTCACTCGAGAAGTACTCTCCACCACGATCTGACCGGACTCGTTTAATTTTCTTTTCAAGTTGATTCTCAACTTCAGCCTTATAGATTTTAAAGTAGTGTAGAGCCTCATCTTTAGTATTTAACAGATACACATAGCAATATCTAGTGGAATCATCTATCAATGTCATGAAGTATTTCTTTCCACCTTTAGTCAACACAACATTCATCTCACAAAGATCAGAATGTATGAGTTCTAATGGCGCCAAGTGTCTCTCCTCCGCAGCCTTGTGAGGCTTCCGAGGTTGCTTAGCTTGCACACACGTAAGGCACTTAGAACCTTTGGCTAAAGTGAAACTCGGGATTAAATTCAGTTTTGCTAGCCGCGTCATAACACCAAAACTAATGTGACAAAGACGTGAATGCCAAACTTCAGATTCATTAACACTCGAATGAATATTGTTCACGACTTTATTACAAAAATCAGCGAGAGAAAGGCGGAACATTCCTCCGCATTCATAACCCTTTCCAACAAATAGTCCATATTTCGTAACAACTACTTTATTAGACTCGAAGACCAACTTAAACCCTTCTCTACACAGAAGGGAGCCACTAACAAGGTTCTTCTTGATGGCGGGGACATGCTGCACGATCCTTCCCGAAGTAAACTTCAGATCGACCGTGCCAACACCATGAACAGAAGCACTCGCGCCATTCCCCATCAATACGGACCCGTGACCTGTGGCCTGGTAAGAAGAAAACAATGAAATGTCAGCACACACATGAACACCTGCACCTGTGTCCACCCACCAATCGGTGGACTGACAAACTGAAAATATAGTAAATAAATTACCGTACCCTGATGCACCACTTTCATTGTTGCCCACAATCATATTGGCAGACTTGGAGTCCTGCCCTGGCTTCTTGTACTTGTTAGGGCACTTGTTGGCCCAATGTTCATATGAACCACAAGTGAAGCAGCCATCTCCCTTCTTGTTCTTCTTGAAGGTCTTCTTACCCTTCTTCTTAAAGTCGGTATTTTGTTGGACACTGTTCTTTCCCTTAGGCTTGTGAGAATTGAAGTTCTTCTGATGCACCATATTGGCTACAGAAGTTCCTTCGACCCCTTTTCCATGCGAGTCTTTTGCTCTCGAGTTCTGCTCAACACTCAGATCACTAGTAGAAAAACTACTTTACGTGAGATACATTAGTCCCGGTTTGTAAACGGACCGGCACTAATGTGACCATTAGTGCCGGTTCCAACGGCTAGGCAAGCGGGCATCATTAGTCCCGGTTCGTGTTGAACCTCTAGTACCGGTTCGTGCCACGAACCGGGACTAAAGAGGTGGTGGCAGGCTGGTGTCAGGCTGGGGCCCCACCAGTCCCTTTAGTCCCGGTTCGTGGAACGAACCGGTACTAGAAGCTCACATTTAGTCCCGGTTCATGCCACGAACCGGGACTAAAGAGGTGGTGGCAGGCTGGTGTCAGGCTGGGGCCCCACCAGTCCCTTTAGTCCCGGTTCATGGCACGAACCGGTACTAGAAGCTCACATTTAGTCCCGGTTTGTGTCATGAACCGGGACTAAAGGTTTTCCTATATAAACCTTCGTCCAGCCCGCGATCAAGCTCTCTGTTCTTCCCCTTTTCCTCTCCTCTCTGTTCTTCCCCAAAGCTCGAGCTCATCCTTCATTTTACCCAAAATTTGTCAAGATTTGAAGGCCCCCCATCCATCCAAGTGATCACAAAGGTTAGCAACTTTGTTCTTTCATCTCTCATTGGTAGATTAGCTCTTGCAATGCTCTATAAGTATAGTGATTTGTGGGTTTTAGTTTGGGAGTAATTATATGTGGTAGTTTATTTGATTTATATGCAATTTGAGCTCAAATTAACTCTTAGTTTGCATATGTAGGTGTGGTTTACTTAGCCTTCCCGTCCCCGTCCTAACCACCGTCGATCGCCCGCACCGTCCCGTCGCCGGCACCACCTTGGTGAGCCTCTTGTTCTTATCTTTTTTATAAAAAAAATCATGTTTGTGTGATTTAGATATATAGTTACTTGTATAATTTTCTTACCCGTACGTTGTTTGTTATACATAGTGCCATGACTTTGATATCCGTCCCCGTCGGCCCTCTTCCGGTTTATGATTCGGATGTGGTATATTCTCTTTTATAACTATTTGTTGCATTTCGTGTTTATAACAAATTATGCCCATCAAGTTGACATAGATATTTTTATCTACGAGGTATGTGAACCGGAAATTCCAACCGACCCTCTTGTCGAGAGGTTAAATTTAGTTGAAAAAGAAAACAAGTATTTGAAAGAAAAATTGAAAAGAATTGAAGAAGAGAAGATGAAACTGGAGTTGTATGTTGCCGATGTCGTTGATGATCACAAGATCAAGATGGATGCAATGCGCTTGAAGATTAGAAAATTTAAAAAATATGCCATTGATAGTGAGGCTTGGTATCACTATGCTGTTGGATCAATTGTTACCTTAGTTGCGATCTTGATCGCATTTGTTGTTGCATTTAAATGCTTTAGCTAGAGAGTTTGTATGTTGTTTTATGAGAACAAGTGTGTATGAACTTGTATTAATTTGGTCTTTTCGGTGTTGTGTAATGAAGATGAGCCGGCAATGGATGTACGATGACCGATGCTCTCCCCAGTTCATTAATGGCATGCGTACTTTTCTGGTTGCGGCTGAGGCAAACAAGCGGGCGGATGGTTTTATGTATTGTCCATGTGCTGGCTGTAAGAATGATCGAAATTACTCTAACTCAAGAACCATTCACGTCCACCTGTTTGAGTCTGGTTTCATGTCTGGCTATAACTGTTGGATCAAGCACGGAGAAAGAGGGGTCCTAATGGAAGAGAATGAAGAAGAAGAGGATGACGACAGCTATCCTGGCCATGGGTTCCCTGAATACGATGGTACAACAATGGGGGAAGAAGCTGAGCCGGCAATGCGGGAAGAAGCTGAAGAAGAGGCATCAGATGAGCCCGCTGATGATCTTGGTCGGGCCATTGCCGATGCAAGGAGAAACTGCGCAAGTGAAAAGGAGAAGCTGAAGTTGCAGCGCATGTTAGAGGATCACAAGAAATTGTTGTACCCAAATTGCGAAGATGACAAGAAAAAGCTGGGTACCACACTGGAATTGCTGCAATGGAAGGCAGAGAATGGTGTATGTGACAAGGGATTTGAAAAGTTGCTGATAATGTTAAAGAAGAAGCTTCCAAAGGACAACGAATTGCCCGATAGTACGTATGAAGCAAAGAAGGCTGTCTGCCCTCTAGGATTAGAGGTGCAGAAGATAGATGCATGCCCTAATGACTGCATCCTCTACCGCGGTGAGTACGAGGATTTGAATGCATGCCCGGTATGCGGTGCATTGCGCTATAAGATCAGCCACGATGACCCTGGTGATGTTGAGGGCGAGCGCCCCAGGAAGAAGATTCCTGCCAAGGTGATGTGGTATGCTCCTATAATACCACGGTTGAAACGTTTGTTCCAAAACAAAGAGCATGCCAAGTTGATGCGATGGCACAAAGAAGACCGTAAGAAAGACGGGAAGTTGAGAGTACCCGCTGACGGATCGCAGTGGAGAAAAATCGAGAGAAAGTGGAAGGACTTTGCAGATGACGCAAGGAACGTATGGTTTGGTTTAAGTGCAGATGGCATTAATCCTTTTAGAGAGCAGAGCAGCAATCATAGCACATGGCCTGTGACTCTATGTATCTATAACCTTCCTCCTTGGTTGTGCATGAAGCGGAAGTTCATTATGTAGGAGATATGCCCTAGAGGCAATAACAAATGTTATTATTTATCTCCATGATCATAATTATGTTTATGTTCCATGCTATAACTGCTATGGTTCCCGAGCCCGTATATCCATAAAGGCTCTGAGGAAAACCCATGTGCACGTGTGGAATAATAAATGGTAAAAAGTATTCCTAGTCAAGCCTCTAAGACTAGCTCAAGTGTTGCATGATGATCACGTTTTCCTGATCATGGGCATGACTATGCCGGCAACTTTGAGGGCACAATGTTGGTAGAACAATTGTGTTGAATCGACCCGATTGATGTTATGCTATGAGATACATTCGTCATAAGTTAATGGTTAATAACATAGAGAAGTTAATGTTTGCATAATTCCTTAGACCATGAGAGTGTCGAGTTTCTTCATGCTTGCTTCATGAACTTTGGGGTTTGTTAAACGTCATCCGTAAATGGGTGGCTATTACGGCGGCTTACGGGTTCATGGAAAAGTATGTCAAGTAGCTTGATAGCTCAAGATTGGGATTTGCTCCTCGGACGATGGAGAGATATCTCTGGGCCCTCTCGGTGTTACGGTATCCATCATCGTCTGGCCAGACACTTTGTGATTTGATCACGGGGATGCCGGAACACGGGAACGAGAAAAGAGAACAATACCGGTAACGAGGTAACTGGCATAGTGGACAAGTTGTTGATCCGCGGGGATGCCAACATGTCTCACCTCGGGTATTTGTAACATATCGCGAAGCAACAGGAATAGCACACGGCAACAGGAGGTTCACTCGAATATTCATTCGTGTGGGTATAGGGGTCAATATGGGTGTCCACGGCTCCGATGTTGATCATTGATCGGAAGGGGTTCCGGGTCATGTCTATACTTCACCGAACCTATAGGGTCACACGCTTAAGGGTCATCTATCTGCTGAATACTAGACGGGGAGTCTGAGAGAAAATCACCGAAAAAGTTTCGGACAAAATGGAAACGTTCCGGAGAGGATATCGGAATAGTTCCGGTGAAACTGAAAAGTTGTTTCAGGGTATTCCATAAAGTCAAATTGGTTTCGGCACATGCCTAGAAATTATTGGAAGGTACCAGAATTGTTCCGGTAACTTCTGAGATTTTTCAGAGACAAAAACCGGAAATGTTCCGGACTGCCGGAACCGCTTTAGTTGCTTTTCACGGATGAAAATCACTAAACCGAAAAGTTGTTTCGGAGTACACCATAAAGTCAAAATGGTTTCGGCACATGCCTGATAATTCTTGGAGGGTGCCAGAATCGTTCTGGAAACTTTCTGGAATTTTCCGGGATGAAAACCGGAAATGTTCCGGAGCTGCCGGAACCGCTTCAGATGCTTTTCGCAGATGAAAATCACTAAACCGGAATTGTTTCTGATCGCGTTGAAAATTATTTTAGTGGGTACTGGAAATGTTCTAAGCCCACATGAATATTTTCAGTTCGAACGGACGCTGAAATATGTCGTCGTGAATAGTGAAAGTGCTTTTTGGATTACTTTTTGGAAAGCCACCTTTTTGGGCTTTTGCTCCAAAATATCTTGGAGATGACATGGATGGATGTGGCTGAAATTTCAGCCCCTCCACCCCTCCTTCTCCTATAAATAGAGGTGGAGGGGGCAGCCCAAATCTCATCCTTGCTCTCATACACATGCCATAGACTTGTCTGGCTTCTCTCTCCCTCCCAGCGAAATAGTTTCGTAGAGCCGAAAGGCTGTCTGGGTTCCGGCAGGAACTAGTTCTGGACGGCGAAGCCCTGCCGGATAGTTGAGACCGTATGTGTGCAACTCTGTAGAGAGATCGTAGTTTCGGTCTTAGTTTGAGAGTGCCTCCCGAAGGGCTGTCCGAGTGACTGTCCGAGTTTCGATGGTCCTCCCGAAGGGCTGTCCGTGACACCGTCTGAGCGACTGTCCGACCGCCTCCCGGAGGGCTGTCCGGGGGCGGATGAGGGTATACATCCTCGCGGTTGGGAGGTTGTAAATCCTAGCTGCGGGGATCTGCACCGCCGATCGTCATCGACTCTACTTCCGCTGCGCTACGAGTCGGTAACGAAACAGATCAAACCTTGTATGCAGTCTCCATAGTGGTCCTGGGCTGGTGCGTAGGTCGGAAATTTTTGTTTTCTGCTGCGTTACCCTACAGTGGCATCAAGAGCCGTGCTATGCGTAGATGCAGGTTGCGATCTAGAATACATAAAGATGTATGGGTGTTGCACAATATAATTAGGTAGTAGATGAGTTCTATTACTGAAAATTATTTGTGCGGGTAGCAGATGAAATCTGTTACCCGATGTTCTTGTTGCTTCCCCTGAATTTGCGTAGTCCTGATCTTAACGGCATGGTGGAATCTCACAAAGTTCTGGCAATCCGCGATCCTTTAATGCTGCTCCTGAGTATGCTGATTGACAGATCAACGAAGTGCTAACAGTTCTTTGGGTTCCACCATAGTTAAAGAAAGATGGATGTTTCGCAGACGAAAGGGCAATGCAGATATGATCTGCACGGGGGTCACGCGTATGACGAAGTTTAGTATGGGGCTCGAGATTTTATTATCTCGTGTTTCATACACCCCGCAATGTTAATCTAGCGACTTGGATTATCATGCTTGATGATGAACGTTGGTAGCTGCGGTTTGTTCGAAACCTTAGAAGCCACGTAAAATGAAAATTTGCATAAACCGATTAGAGGCGTCTAACTTGGTTTTGCAGGATGGTTTGCATGTGCATATGATGTGGTATAGCAGTGCTCATATTAATTTGATTATGTATGAGATGACTATATGATGTAAAATTAACATGACCTGCGTGTCATGATTCGGCATGATGGCTGGAGCCATATGATTGTCACTTTAATGACCTGCGTGTCAACCTTAAGTAATGCACTTATTTTATTAGCTATAGAGATAGCAATATTATCTGGTGCATCGACAAGGTGGTGACAAACTTCGCGAAGGTGAACACCGACGCGAATGCCGAATACGAAGAAATACAAGACTTCTCCGTCAGAAAGGGCTATGCCATATCATGCTATTATGAATTGCCTGTGATGTTTATCCCTTGTGATGCACCCTTCTTGATTGCGCGGTAGTCGCTTTTATTAGGGTGATCTCTCACAAAAATATCAAGTAGTTAGTGTTCTCCCAAGTGTAGCACTGTCACGGCACCTAACTTTTTTGGGTATCACATGGATACATGGGTACGAACGATTAGAGAAGTGTGAGGCGGGTGAGTTGAGACCTCGCAGCGAGATCACTTGGTTGTCTTGACGTTCAGGCATGAAAGTCATGAGCTCGGAACACACGCATCGAAAGATGAACAAGAGTCACATAGAGATGTGATTGGCAAGTTGGCCTACCGATTGCAATTCTCGTCACTTGAGATGGATACATCCTTGGCGTTGAATTGTAATATGGGTCTTGAATAACTCACAATCAATTATGAGAGATATTGATTTGAGTGGGAGCGCATTTTAGAATTAATTCTTTTAATTCTTAGTGCAATTAATTATGAACTTTGTCTAAGTGAAATTTGCATAAATAGTTGTAGAATAATGGCTCGCATTTCCACCTTCCCTATTAAAATTGAATTAGCTATTAAATATCTAGTTAAAACTTTACGGTTGGTAACGTAATGTGAGGATTGTCCTCAAGAGTGCCGAGAAGGACTTTGTCCTATCGCATGCTTTTGGTATTCTCCCGCTAATGCTATGGATAATGAGACTCTCGTCCTTTGATCCAAAAGCTAGAATTCCGTTACGGTCAAGTGCAATATGTTTGCTTCCATGAGACCCGGACTTCAAAAGTTTGGGATAGCTATGTGATATTCATGGAACTGAAAATCATTTTCAGACACAAACAAAGGCTAAAAGATATGGGATATCCAAAGCAATGTTTGTTTTGCAAACTGTTAGTAAAAGGTGTTTACTATGCATTTGACTAATGACAGAGGGATCCAGTAGAACGCCTGTCATATGATGAAGGTGAATAAAACAACAACTTAAAGAGGAAGGAAATGTTCGAAGGGTGTTAGTAAGACTTTCACGCCTAGGAAATCCGGGGCTAACGCCACTCTTAAGTTGGGTGCTTCTTCTGAGAGTAGGAGAATTATTAGAAGTAAAACTGTTAGAAGTATAACGGCAAAAAGAGTGAAGACTGGAATATCCAGCTCATGTATGAAAGTCATACAAGTTATTGATGTATGGAAGGCTGGTCAGAAGAAATAGTTCTTGAGAATTATGATTAAATTGTTAGTCCATAATTCTTGGGTATTGTGAGTTAATCACAAAGATACCCGCTCGATTGCATTCTGCTATGACTCGATGCAAGAACTACTACGGCCTAAAAGGACTTGCCGGAGTGAGGTTTAGATACGCGCTGGGAATATAGTAAATGTTACTATACCTTCCATCGGTGTATTACCCATGTATTTATTTTCATAATTCATTTAGAGTTTTACACACTCTAGCCCATTGCATAAGGTATCTTGCAAGAAGGTTGTTCATAAGAGAACTTTTGATGTTCGGTGTTATGAATAACATAAGGGCCATACTTTCATTATGAATGAGATGTATGTTATGAATATTGATAATAATACATAACCTCTGGGTTTACTTTCATAATTCATTTTAGAGTTTCATACACTCTAGCCCATTGCACAATGTTTGTTGCAAAAGAGTTGTTCATGAAAACAACAATTGTTGTTCAGTATTATGAATAACATGAAGGGCCATGCTTCCATCCTAGATGGGATGTATGTTATGAATATTGATGGAAATATGATACATCCATAACACTGACGCTAAATGTCGCAAGACTAAAAGAATACCACACAAGTGTGGCACTGCATTTGGTCACATTGGAGAAACCCGCATGGAAAATTCCATTATGATGGATTTTGAAGTCGTTTGATTTTGAATCATCTGACACTTGCAACTTTCCTCTGAAAAGTGAAGTGACTGAAATACCATTCACAGGCCATAAGGAACGAGCAAAGAACATATTGGTGATCATACATTATGATGTGTGTAGTCCAATAAATGTTGTTGCAAGTAGTGGATTTATCTATCTTTAGAAATGACTCAAGTAGATATGTGGATATTTACTTGTTGAGACGTAAGTCTGGATCTTTTGAATTCATTCATAAGGTTTTCAAAAATGAAGTAGAAGTTGTTGTAACAAGAAAATTATGTTTCTACAATTCGATTGCAGAAAGGAATATTTGAGTTACAAGTTTAGCGAATGTCTGATGAGTTGTGAAAGGGGTTTCATAACTTGCACCTCCCGGAGCACCACTGCAAGTGGAGAGTCCGTGAAGATGTAATCGAACCATTTATGACATGGTAAGATCAAAGATGACATAAATAGATTTGCCATTATCCCTTTTAAAGTGATGCTTTAGAGACTGCGGCTTTTACACTGAAAAGAGCTCCATCGGGTCTGTTGAAATGACGCCATGGTATGGTACGCCCAACCATGTTATATCTTTTCTTAACATTTGGAATATGGGGCTTGTGTAAAAGGTTACAAACCTATTCCAAATCAGACAAGTGTTACTTTGTAAGGTTATCCCAAGTCATTGGGTATTCCCCCACCACTATACCGAGGCAAAGGATTTTGCCGCAAAACGGTATGCTTTTAAAGAGAATAGTTCTTTCAAAAGGTGAGTGGGAGGACAGTGCAACTCGACGAGATAACCAGTATCTTCGTCATCAGCTCAAAGGAAAGAAACCTTGGAAGTGATTCCGGAGTTTCCTACTGCGACTGATACGGAAGTCTCTACAATAAAATGTATGGACTTCGGTCGAACTTGCAGCTGAACCACGTAGGCAAAGCTTGTGCAAACCTATCAGGTGCGCAAACGAGATATTGTTGTTAGACAACAATATACCTACAATACACAAGGAAGCGTTGATGGGCCCTGACTCCGGAATTGGCTAAATGCCAATACAATCCGAGATAGTTTCCATATAAATGATTCGAGATTAAAATCTTGATACACCTTTCGGAAGACTTAGAGTCTAACGAATATTTATGGAACTAAAAACTGATACGGATAAAATGTTTTATCCATAAAGCTCGACTTGTTGCCATAACAAGTTCAAGGAGTTGACTACGATGAGATTGTCTCACCGTAGCGATGCTTGAAGTCGGTTCGGGTTGAACTAGCAATTAATACATATTTCAATCATGAGATATGATACATGGATGCCAACAAGATTTCCATATGATGGAAATGCAACCTAGGACTTGTATGTGGTATAGTCCGAAGTATTTTGTCAATCCAGAGGATGCTAGTAAGTATGCAAACTTCAGAGTTCCATCAATGGACTGAAGAGAGCAAAATGGAGTTGGAATCTTCGTTTTTGATAAAATAGTCAAAGGAGTTTGATTTGATCAATGGATAACGAAGATGCTTGTGGTTTCAAGAAAGTAAGTGGGAGCATAATAATATTTCTAAAAACTTTGTGTGCTTGACACATTGTTGATTAGAAATTTCTTGACACAAATTAGGACTTCATTAAAAATAGTTTTTCGATGAAGTGCTAGGGCTAAATAGCCTTGACATTAGGCATATTTATCTACGAGATAGAATTGCCTAATAGGCTAAAGCCAAAAATACATATTGACAAGATGCTAAAACATTTTAGCATTAAAACGCCAAGGAGTGATTCTTGCCGAAGTCACATGGAAAGGGTTTTTGCAAGACTCGGTGTCTCAAAACACTGATGAGCGAAATACATGATGGAGATTCCACACACTTTTGTGTTTGGATTAATCATGTATTCCATGGTATGTAAAACAACCAGATATGTCCAATACTCCAAAGCTGTTGCGAGTATAGATACCAAAGTGATCAAAGTACTGATCATGGGACAACAGTGAAAAATGTCACCAAGTACTAAAGTAGCACTGATGACATGTTTTCTCGCAAGCAGAGATTATGAAGTGCTCATTATAAGTGATTACATCGATATAGTCTTCATCAATGCTCCATGCGATTTTCGATTTAAGTTAAGGGTTTTGTGTGATACACAATATGGTGGCACGGTGTTTGGAAATCGTTTCTAAACAGGTTACTGTGGCGAATTCTATAACTAAGGCTAAGTATGTTGCCGCTTTCGAAGCAACATAGAAGATGTTGAATCATACAGTTCGTTCATGAACTTAGTATGATTCCAAGATGGCTTTGGTCAATGGAACACTATTGAAGATAGTTGCTCCATAGCTCAGTCTGATGAATCAAGGTTTGACCAGTGATTTACATATATACGAAGCCAAGTCCACACAAAATATGAATTTTGTGAAAGCGTGAAAATGCGAGGACATGCAAAGATACACACGGAACTGAAGTTGTCAGATCCGTTGGACATCAGGCTATACCACATGCGAAGCATTTTTTACACCGGTGTGCCACAGGTGTAATGTGCATTAGCATTGACTAGATTATTGACTCTAGTGCAAGTGGGAGTCTGTAGGAGATATGCCCTAGAGGCAATAACAAATGTTATTATTTATCTCCATGATCATAATTATGTTTATGTTCCATGCTATAACTGCTATGGTTCCCGAGCCCGTATATCCATAAAGGCTCTGAGGAAAAACCATGTGCACGTGTGGAATAATAAATGGTAAAAAGTATTCCTAGTCAAGCCTCTAAGACTAGCTCAAGTGTTGCATGATGATCACGTTTTCCTGATCATGGGCATGACTATGCCGGCAACTTTGAGGGCACAATGTTGGTAGAACACTTGTGTTGAATCGACCCGATTGATGTTATGCTATGAGATACATTCGTCATAAGTTAATGGTTAATAACACAGAGAAGTTAATGTTTGCATAATTCCTTAGACCATGAGAGTGTCGAGTTTCTTCATGCTTGCTTCATGAACTTTGGGGTTTGTTAAACGTCATCCGTAAATGGGTGTCTATTACGGCGGCTTACGGGTTCATGGAAAAGTATGTCAAGTAGCTTGATAGCTCAAGATTGGGATTTGCTCCTCCGACGATGGAGAGATATCTCTGGGCCCTCTCGGTGTTACGGTATCCATCATCGTCTGGCCAGACACTTTGTGATTTGATCACGGGGATGCCGGAACACGGGAACGAGAAAAGAGAACAATACCGGTAACGAGGTAACTGGCATAGTGGACAAGTTAGTGATCCGCGGGGATGCCAACATGTCTCACCTCGGGTATTTGTAACATATCGCGAAGCAACAGGAATAGCACATGGCAACTGGAGGTTCACTCGAATATTCATTCGTGTGGGTATAGGGGTCAATATGGGTGTCCACGGCTCCGATGTTGATCATTGATCGGAAGGGGTTCCGGGTCATGTCTATACTTCACCGAACCTATAGGGTCACACGCTTAAGGGTCATCTATCTGCTGAATACTAGACGGGGAGTCTGAGAGAAAATCACCGAAAAAGTTTCGGACAAAACGGAAACGTTCCGGAGAGGATATCGGAATAGTTCCGGTGAAACTGAAAAGTTGTTTCAGGGTATTCCATAAAGTCAAATTGGTTTCGGCACATGCCTAGAAATTATTGGAAGGTACCAGAATTGTTCCGGTAACTTCTGAGATTTTTCAGAGACAAAAACCGGAAATGTTCCGGACTGCCGGAACCGCTTTAGTTGCTTTTCACGGATGAAAATCACTAAACCGAAAAGTTGTTTCGGAGTACACCATAAAGTCAAAATGGTTTCGGCACATGCCTGATAATTCTTGGAGGGTGCCAGAATCGTTCTGGAAACTTTCTGGAATTTTCTGGGATGAAAACCGGAAATGTTCCGGAGCTACCGGAACCGCTTCAGATGCTTTTCGCAGATGAAAATCACTAAACCGGAATTGTTTCGGATCGCGTTGAAAATTATTTTAGTGGGTACTGGAAATGTTCTAAGCCCACATGAATATTTTCAGTTCGAACGGACGCTGAAATATGTCGTCAAGAATAGTGAAAGTGCTTTTTGGATTACTTTTTGGAAAGCCACCTTTTTGGGCTTTTGCTCCAAAATATCTTGGAGATGACATGGATGGATGTGGCTGAAATTTCAGCCCCTCCACCCCTCCTTCTCCTATAAATAGAGGTGGAGGGGGCAGCCCAAATCTCATCCTTGCTCTCATACACATGCCATAGACTTGTCTGGCTTCTCTCTCCCTCCCAGCGAAATAGTTTCGTAGAGCCGAAAGGCTGTCTGGGTTCCGGCAGGAACTAGTTCTGGACGGCGAAGCCCTGCCGGATAGTTGAGACCGTATGTGTGCAACTCTGTAGAGAGATCGTAGTTTCGGTCTTAGTTTGAGAGTGCCTCCTGAAGGGCTGTCCGAGTGACTGTCCGAGTTTCGATGGTCCTCCCGAAGGGCTGTCCGTGACACCGTCCGAGCGACTGTCCGACCGCCTCCCGGAGGGCTGTCCGGGGGCGGATGAGGGTATACATCCTCGCGGTTGGGAGGTTGTAAATCCTAGCTACGGGGATCTGCACCGCCGATCGTCATCGACTCTACTTCCGCTGCGCTATGAGTCGGTAACGAAACAGATCAAACCTTGTATGCAGTCTCCATAATAGTCTTGGGCTGGTGCGAAGGTCGGAAATTTTTGTTTTCTGCTGCGTTACCCTACACATTATGATGCCAGTGCTCATCCAAGGCCCCAAGCAACCCGGCAACGACATTGATGTGTACCTAAGGCCATTAGTTGAAGAACTTTTAGAGCTGTGGAGTATAGAAGGTGTACGTGCGTGGGATGAGCACAAACAACAAGAATTTGACCTGCGAGCGTTGCTGTTTGTAACCATCAATGATTGTCCTGCTCTCAGTAACCTTTCAGGACAGACAAACAAGGGATACCACGCATGCACCCACTGTTTAGATGATACCGATAGTATATATTTGGATAAATGTAAGAAGAATGTGTACCTAGGACATCGTCGATTTCTTCCGAGCAGGCATCCCGTAAGAAAGAAAGGCAAGCATTTCAAAGGTGAGGCAGATCACCGGAAGAAGCCTCGCCACCGTACTGGGGATGATATACTTGATATGGTCAAGGATTTAAAAGTAATCTTTGGAAAGGGTCCTGGCGGACAATCTGTTCCGAATGACACTGACGGACGCGCACCCTTGTGGAAGAAGAAATCTATATTTTGGGACCTACCCTAGTGGAAAGACCTAGAGGTCCGCTCTGCAATCGACGTGATGCACGTGACGAAGAATCTTTGCGTGAACCTGCTAGGCTTCTTGGGCGTGTATGGGAAGACAAAAGATACACCGGAGGCACGGGAGGACCAGCAACGTATGCACGGAAAAGACGGCATGGATCCAAAGCAGTATCAGGGTCATGCCAGCTACGCTCTTACCAAAGAAGAGAAGGAAATCTTCTTCGAATGCCTGCTCAGTATGAAGGTCCCGTCTGGCTTCTCATCGAATATAAAGGGAATAATAAATATGGCAGAGAAAAAGTTCCAGAACCTAAAGTCTCATGACTGCCACGTGATTATGACGCAACTGCTTCCGGTTGCATTGAGGGGGCTTCTACCGGAAAACGTTCGATTAGCCATTGTGAAGCTATGTGCATTCCTCAATGCAATCTCTCAGAAGGTAATCGATCCAGAAATCATACCAAGGTTAGAGAATGATTTGGTGCAATGTCTTGTCAGTTTCGAGTTGGTGTTCCCACCATCCTTCTTCAATATCATGACGCACGTCCTAGTTCACCTAGTCGAAGAGATTGCCATTCTGGGTCCTGTGTTTCTACACAATATGTTCCCCTTTGAGAGGTTCATGGGAGTCTTAAAGAAATATGTTCATAACCGTGCTAGGCCAGAAGGAAGCATCTCCAAGGGCCATGAAACAGAGGAGGTCATTGAGTTTTGTGTTGACTTTATTCCTGACCTTAAGCCGATTGGTGTTCCTGAATCACGGCATGAGGGCAGACTGGGTCGAAAAGGCACGTTCGGAAAGAATTCAGTAATATGCCATGACGGGCATTCTTGGGCGCAAGCACACTACACAGTTCTACAAAGTTCCGCCTTGGTGGCTCCGTATATCGAGGAACACAAGAATATTCTACGCTCCAAACACCCGGAGCAGACGACTGGATTACACATGAACAAACGGGGACTTTCGCCGGTTGGTTGCAGACACGTCTCATGCATGACGACACTGTTGCAGATGAGCTGTACTTGCTATCCAAGTTACCATCTTCGACTATATTGACTTTCAAAGGGTACGAGATAAATGGGAATACATTTTACACGATCGCCCAAGATAAAAAGAGCACCAACCAAAACAGTGGTGTCCGCTTTGATGCAGCAAACACCAATAGGCCAAAGGACACATATTATGGTTACATAGAGGAGATATGGGAACTTGACTATGGACGTGGTTTGAAGGTCCCTTTGTTTCGGTGCAAATGGGTCAATCTGACAGGAGGCGGGGTAAAGGAAGACCCGCAGTACGGAATGACAACAGTGAATCTCAACAATCTTGGGTACGCAGACGAACCATTCGTCCTAGCCAATGATGTGGCGCATGTTTTCTATGTGAAGGACATGTCTACCAAGCCGAGAAAAAGAAAAGATAAGGAAGCGAATACATCATACGATGAGCCAAAGCGCCACATAGTTCTTTCAGGGAAAAGAAACATCGTGGGAGTGGAGGACAAGACAGACATGTCAGAAGATTATGAAAAGTTTCATGAAATTGCTCCCTTCACAGTGAATATTGACCCGAGCATCCAGTTAAACGATGAAGATTGTCCATGGTTACGGTGCAAAGGGACACACGCGAAGAAAAAGTTTTGTACCCAAAGATCCCACTCTGGGATGTGACCGGCTTCACTGTCATCACTTTCTTCTCTAGTGAGTTTCCGGACTTATATATCTGGAAAGTCCCACTTCGGACAAACCAGAGGGAATCTTTGTAATAGTTAGGGTACTTATGTGTTTTGGCATTTGAAACGCGAAGAAATATTATGTCCAAACAAATTATTTCATGCATTTACTGATTTTTTTGAGCTAAATGACGCTGAAATTGAAAAGCACTACAAATGAACTCTGAAAAGGTTGAAAGTTGGCATGGTATCATCATTTCACCCACATAGCATGTGCTAAAAAGTTGAGAGGGTTACGGCAAAAACTGGATGCACTTCATGTACAAAATGGACAATCTCTTTCGAAGTTTCAGGCTTTCGGACGAAAACTCATCTGTTACAAAGGCATTTTATTTTTTTAAATAACCTAAGAATTACCAATTTGAATATAATGATAAAACTCACTAATATTAAACAGCAGAAAAAAAATCACTGAAAAATCTATTTTTAAAGTAAAGTTATTCACAAACTAGTGATTTACACAAAATTCAAATAATTCAAATTTAAACTATCAAAATTTGAAAACTACTGGCACTAACAGAAAGTTTATAATTTTTTTACCTAAAGCAAAAAGATTCACAAAGAAACTCTAAATAAAGCAAAAAACAACTCAGAAACAAAAGAAAATAAATAAAGCAGAAAAAAATGAAAAGTAAATAAATTAAAAAAAAACCGCCTACTGGGCCACCACGGCCTGCATACGACTAGAAACCCAACCTCTAGTTGGGCCAGGATGCAGGCCCGTCAGGCCCAGTAGGCCCAACAGGGCATCGAAGGTGCGGTATGCCCGGAAGGCCTGCTTTAGAGAGGAGCTCGAAGGAGCAACCGCGGCGGGGCTTATAAACCAGTGCGGCTGCCCTTCGCTGGGCGAGGTGGGACTAAACTTCCTGCACCGCGGCTGTGGTAGCACGAGACCTTTAGTCGCGGTTGGTGGCTCCAACCGCGACTAAAGGGGGGCCTTTAGTCCCGGTTGGAGCCACCAACCGCGACTAAAGGTCTGGCTTCCCGCCGCTTGGCCTGGCAAAAATTGACCTTTAGTCGCGGTTGGTGCCTCCAACCGGGACTAAAGGCCTCCGCATATATATACAACACTTGAAATTTTTTCAGTTTCTCTCTGCTTTCGACCACTACACAGAGGAGATCGCCGCCCCCGACGCGCCGCCTGCCCCGACGCCTTCGCCGCCCCCGACGCGCCGCCCACGCCGCGCCCGCGCCCGCCTGCCCCGACACGCCGTCCCGCCGTCCCTCCTCGACCTCGCACGCCGTCGCCGTCGCCGTCGCAGTCGCCGTCGCCGACGACTCGCCTCGCCTCGCCGGCCGTCGCCCCGCTGCTGTGAGCCCGTGCCGCCCTGGCCGCCCCTCCCATCGAGCCTGCACACACACACACACACACATGCATGAACACACACACACACACATATTCTTATTTTCTGTTTTTTCTGTTTCTTAGTTTTTTATACTTTTAGTTATAGAAATGTTAGATGAAGTGTTAGATATATAAATGTTAGATGAATGTTTTTTTGTTTTTTATACTTTTAGTTATAGCTAGATAAATGTTAGATATAAAAACGTTGAGGAATTTTGACATTTGATCCAATGTATAGCAATTAGTATTTGCAAAAGTTGCATATTATAATGTTGTATTTGCAAAAGTTTGTTATGTATTTGCAATTAATATATGTATGTATATAATAGATTCTCTTAGTCCTTTAAGGGATTTATCAAGAATGCCCCCATTATGGATGTGCACAAGTTGATCCATTTTTTTTTCTGATCTCATGCATCTACCCTTCTATATGTCACGTTTTGTCTAGTGTCAAAGTATTGAATAAATTCATGGCTTCATAATTAGCCGGAAGTAACAGGCGCATGATGATACGAAGTTTTTCAAAGTTGTTTTGGAACGGAGTTCTTAATAGAATAATTAGCTTTTTGGTACGAAGTTCAGCAAAGGCCTTCCAAATAGCGATATTCGGAAGGCTCTTGTTGAACTTCGTACCAAAAAGCTAATTATCCTATCCGGGACTCCGTTCCAAAACAACTTTGGACAGCTTCGTACCATCATGCGCCTGTTACTTCCGGCTAATGATGAAGCCATGGTTTTCTTGAATCCTTTGACACTAGACAACGTGACATATAGAAGGGTAGATGAGATCAGGAAAAATATGGACCATTTTCTGCACATCCACAATGGCGCCATTTTGTTAAATCCCTTAAAGGTTAAGAGAATCCGTTATGATTCTGAAGGTTCCTCGTATATAAGAAATCACAATCAAGCATTTAAAAAATGTTAAATTTGCATAGAATTTGTTCTCGACGTCAACGATGCCCGGCCCGCATCCTCGTCGTCGACTCATTCGCGACGACATCCTGCTTCAGAGGCGCCACGTTCGGGACTGGGCTCCACCGGGCTGGCACTGGGAGGTGCTACCTTCAGGGGCGCGCAGCTTGGTGAGGAACCTGGCCCCGGGTCCCGTCGTCGACCCGGAACTTCTTTGGTGGCATTCGCGTGGGCCACTTTCAGTGCGGAGGCATCTGGCCCCGCCGGAGGTGGTATGTCGCCGTGTCAGGGAGGAGGACGAGCACGTCCGTCGCTACATGGATGCGTTGGACGTCAGGTTCTCCAATACCTGGCAGGTTCTTCAGGGATCTCACCCGAGCTATGATCCTGTGATGGTTCCTTCTCTTTGGGTGTCCACCGCCCGCGCCTCAGGAACCGCGAGTGAACTAGATTCTTCGATAATATTCGATCTGTATTAGTTAGTGATGTTATATATATATATATATATATATATATATATATATATATATATATATATGATAATATTCGAGATGTATTAGTGATAATACTCGAGATGTATTCGAGATTATATTCGAGACGATGTATTCGAGATTATATTATTCGATAATATTCGAGACGATGTATTCGAGATTATATTCGATGATGCATATTATCTGGATTATTCGAGATGCATATTATCTACTATGATTCAGTTTTTCCTTATTGATTGCATGCATTCTAATTTGAATACTAAATTGTTTTATCTTTCTTCTGGATTAGTTAAATAAAATCTATGGACAATACCGGCAGAGAAGGAGAAGATGCTCTGTTCGACATCATACGCTCCCCGAGCCCAGATGATCATGATGACGGCTCGCAATATCTGAACCCTTCGGGTGAGAGTATGATGTTTGATGAAGACGAACGAATAGATGAAGGCAACAACAATGATGACGAAGGAAATGTTCTTCAAATAACAAAGACCGGCGAGCTAGAGGTATATTTATTATATAAGCCATCCGGTGATCATTACATGTATTAATTGATTTGTATATATTAACGAATCGATCTTTGTTCTTTTAGCCCTCCGGATCAAGCAAATCTTCTACAAGCGGCAGGGCAGTTCGAGGCCCGGCTAAAAGGTTGCAGGCTGGCGTAAAGTACAACATTGATGCCATCAAATCAAATGGCGAACCGCTTGAACCTAAGAAGAATGCGACCAAGTTCACTCGTCAATGCGGAGTTATTGTCAGGGACCAAATCCCGATCTCCGTTCAAGAATGGAAAAAGCTAGCAAAGGGAGATCCAGGAGTTACTTTTGTCGACGAAAGAGCAAAAGATCTGCTTTGGGAATCGCTCATGTCACATTTCACCCTACCAGATCATTTGACAGATGCAGATCTGGCGAAAGTCAGGAAGAGTGCTCTTAAGAAGATGGCGATAGCATTCAACAACCACAACAAAAATATATGGGCCGCGTACGTCAGAGCAGGAAAGCGGACTCCAGAATTCAATGGAACACTGGAGAAGGCAAAAGATCACTGGGACGATTTCGTGAAGTTCAAGGAATCGGAACTAGCTCAGGAACGGTCGAGACAAAACAAGATTAATGATGCGAAAAAGAAGTGGCACCATACTCTGGGGCCAGGTGGCCCTGCCCAAGTGGGATCTCGCTGAGCAAAATATGATGGATGCAGGGGTCACTCCAGTTACATTGGACTGGCCCCCCAGGTGCAGAACTTGGTTTTATGCGCATGGGGGGAAGTTGGACCCAGAGACAGGGCTGATTATGGAGCGGGCAAGTCTTAAAAAAGCTCAGGACGATTTACTTGTTGCAATAGAAGAAGCTCGAACGGGGGTGTTCACGCCCAACAGAGAGAACGACGAGCTTACGCGCGCCCTGAAGAATCCTGAACACCCGGGAAGAACACGAGGCAAAGGCGTTGTTCCGTGGTTTGAGGGGTTTGCGGATTGGAACGCCGATTACAGAAGCCGTGCGAGAAAGAAGCAGCAGGAGGAGCAGAAGAGGAAGCTGGAGGAGGAGAAGAGGAAGGAGGAAGCACTCTTCCTTCAAGGCCTATACTCTAGTCACTTGGAGTTGGAACGCGCTTTCAAGCGGCAGCAGGAGCAGCTCGACTCACTTAGCCAGGAAAGGGCGTCTCAGCGGCAGCAGGAGCAGATCGATCCAGCATTGGATAGCACCGTCCCATCTATGCCGAGAAGCAGCATGGGTTCCACCCCGGCCGATGATGCACTGCTGGCTAGATACCCTGTGGATGATATCAAAGATAGGACTACTTGTGAGCTACACATGAAAGTTAAGAACCTATCCATGAAGGTGGCGGACGGCTATGCTTTAACAAATCCCCCTGAAGCAACCTTCCATTGCAATCCGATTCCAGCTGGCTATGCTCGTGTCGGGGTTGATGAAGTGATGTCAGGATATTACGAGCTACAGCTTGACATTCCTGGAGGTGACGAGGAGGGCACACTGGGAGAGGCCATACATCGTATCATTCTATGGAAGAAGGATTGCATCGTCTTTCCAAGGCCACCGACTCCTGCTGCAACAAGTCCGCCGCCGCGTTAGTCGACTCCTCCTCCTCCAAGTCCGGCACCGCGTCAGCCGACTCCTCCTCCAAGTCTGGCACCGCGTCAGCCGACTCCTCCTTCTCCAAGTCTGGCACCGCGTCAGCCAACTCCTCCGCCTCCAAGTCCGGCACTGCATCAGCCATCTCCGCCGCCTCAGCGGGCTCCGCCGCCTAGGCAAGAGCGGAAGAGAGGTGCCGCAGCTACGGCGGCTAGCGGTACAACAGGCAAGAAATACAAATATGGTCCAAGCCTCAAGCCTCTTTCGAAATTGCCTTACCACCTGACTGAGGAGGAAAGCAAAGCCGAAGTGGCTGCCCAATTGAAGGCCCATTTTGGACCGAAATCGCCCCCGCCGCCAAAGGAGAAAGTACCTGAGGATGTCATACAACACTTTATTGATAATGCTCAACCGGCTGTCAAGCATACAGACTCAGACTATGAGCGTTGTATCAAGAAGTCATATCAGGCACAACAAAAGAAGGAGTCGAGCTCGAGCTCGAGCCAAGCAGTTGGCAAAAAAAGCGGGAAAACTGTTCCCCAGCTGGGAGAACAGGCAGTGCAATCGATCCCCCCACTCATTGTACAAACACATGTGAGTACGGTCCATCAGCTGGTAATAACCGACGATCATAAAAGGCAGGCTAAAGAAGCCAGTCTCACTGTTGAACAACTCCTAGGCACCGAGGAACTCCCCGTGTTTAAAGAGGAGGAACTAAAATGGAAATATGTCCGCGGCCAACCTCTGGTCAAGCCTGAGCAGGTCCCGCTTCTACCAACGAGAATGTACAATTTGCATAAGTGGTACATGCAAGAAGCAGCAAAGACCGATCGAGAGTCCCTCATGGTGAAAGTCAAGGAAAAGCATTACTTCCATGCAAAAGATTTGTGGGTTGAGTTTGAAGACATGTTTCAGTTATTCAATCAAGACGCACTCGACAAATCTATCGTCAGTCGCTATTGTCTGTAAGTGATTTCTTTCTGTAATTTAAGTCTCTAGCTAGCTGTGCTCGTTCATTACCTGTAATTATCCTCACTATATTCTTTTCTGTGGTATTATGCAGAATGAAGATTGATGAAATGGAAAAAGCTGGACGCTATGGCATTGTGTTCATTGACCCAAATACGATTAATCAAAAGACATGGTCAATTGAATGGTCGAGAGAAGACACAGAGATCAGCTTGCTAGAGTTTTTGAAGCGACTAAACACCCAACCAGAAATACTACTTCCTTACAACTTCGGGTGAGGGTTACTATATCTTGTACTACAAATTCTATGTTTGCTTACTAGATGTTAATAAGTGTAGTTGATGAGTTATGCACATGCCCGCTTAATTATACAAACATGTGCGCATGCAGTTTCCACTGGATCTTGTTAATCATTGAAGTTGACAAGGGAAAGTTCAAGTACTGAACTCACTATATAAAGAGCAAACCGAATACGAAATCGTGAAGGGGATGTTCGACAGGTAATTTCAATCATTATCGCACTATGTCGGCCTCTTTAGTTCATTTTCTGATATCAACAATTAATAACTCCTTTATTCATTTTCTTTGCCGGCGGGCAGGGCTTGGCAAAAGTTCATCAAAGAGGTCCCCGGCCAATGGAAAGAACGGCTGAAATGGGTGCGACCCAAGGTAATTAAGTAGTACTGTACTAGCTAGCTTGATTAATTCTAGTTTCAATACCATTATCATGCTTGATTAATTATTATCTGATTGAATTTTATTCTCGTAAAGTGGCTGAGCCAGGCGCCGGGGAATAATTTATGCGCATACTACGTTTGCGAGACCATTCGCATGATGACGTCCGAAATGGAAAAATCTGAAAAACAACGTTGGGTACGTTTGCCAGAACACTATCCACAATTTTTTTATCATGATCTAATATATATACACACAACTAATATATTCATCTTGATCTCCTTCTTTAAAGCTGTGGGAGATGCGGGGCAAGCTCCTACCAACGGATCGCGTACGAGCAATTCAAGAGGAAATAGCGGGATTTTTGCTCGACCAGGTCATAGATCCCAAAGGAGAATTCCATTACAAGCTGTAATGCCTGCATGTAATGATCCGCAAATTGTAGGAGAAATTGTATATACCAAATTGTATATATATATATATGTGTATGTGAATGGTCATAGGAGAAATTCGATGATATATATATGATCGGTTCTACGAGAAATTCTATATATATATATATATATATATATATATATATATATATATATATATATATATATATATATGCATAACGTGTACAGTATGTAGTAGCGTAAAATATGTTTGAAATGAAAAAGAATTAAATGGAAAACACAAAATTAAAAGAAAAAATAAACCATAAACCCCTAAACCCCTATACCTTTTAGTCCCGGTTGGTATTACCAACCGGGACTAAAGGCCACCAAGCCCCCGGCGCGGGCTCGTGCCACGTGGTGTCTTTTAGTCCCGGTTGGTGTTACCAACCGGGACTAAAGGTCCCCCAGCCCCCGGCGCCGGCTCGTGCCACGTGGTGGGCCTTTAGTCCCGGGCCGTGTTGAACCGGGACTAAAGGGAGGGGGGCCTTTAGTCCCCACCCTTTAGTGCCGGTTCCTGAACTGGGACTAAAAGCCCTTACGAACCGGCACTATAGGCCGATTCTGCACTAGTGGATGGCCGATGACATCCTCTACTGAGAATTCACGCCTCTGATGTTTCAGAGTGGTAGCAAAATTCCTCCAGAAATTAGGGAGCTTAGCGATTATACAGCCCGCGACAAATTTGCCCGGTAAATCGCACTTCAGAAGCTCAAGCTCCTTAGCGATGCATATTATCTCATGAGGCTGTTCCAATACAGAACGGTTCTCAACCATTTTGTAATCATGGAACTGCTCTATAACATACATCTTTCTCCCAGCATCGGTGGCCCCGAATTTAGATTCGAGCGCCTCCCACAAGTCCTTGGCAACCCGCACATGTAAATATGCGTCAACCAACTTATCTCCGATCACGCTCAGAACTGCTCCGAGAAAGATGACAGTGGCCTCCCTGAACGCCTTCTCCTGTTCAGGATTGAGCGTTCCTGTGGGAGTCACACCAGCAACCCAGAACACGTTCATTGCCGTGAGCCATAAGATGGTTTTGGTCTGCCAACACTTAAAATATGTACCGGTAAACTTATCCGGTTTCAGTGCAGCAGCAAAACCATGATTCAAAAAATTCCTACACAAATTAGGTTTTTGGATTGCTGAGTAAATAGGCAATTTTTCGATTAATTTAATCCATGAATAAATGACTAGCATGGCATTGACAGAAATAAACACATGCTGATATTCGGTAATGCGAGCACATACTACGCTAACAGCAGACACATCTACGTATAACGCTAGCATGGCTAAAACAGAAAACAATAGGAGCGGGATAAGCGAGTTATACCCTCCAAATGGCCAGTTGGCCGTGGCAGCAGCGGCGGCCTCCTCGGCCGCCTTCTGGTCAGCAGCAGCCTTCTCTTTCTCGGCGGCGGCTCTCTCGGCGTCGGTGGACATGATGACGATGAAGTTGATGCAGCGGACGTGGACGAAGTGAGGCGAGCAGTCGCGTAGTCGCTCCCCAAAAACCTAATTGCCCCTCTGCCGTACAGGATCTGGAGAGGCGGGGTTTCAGAGGCCTGCTCTCCCGTCTACGCGGCGGACGGGATGGGATCACCGCAGCAATGAAACGGCAGTGGGCGTGGAGGCAGAGATGCGATCTGTTTTGCGTGACGGCTAGGGTTCGGCAAAAAGAAGCGCATAGGTGTGAGCGCAACCCGCGGCGGCACGGCGCGTCGTGGCGAGGCGGGCGGCGGCGGAGGAGGAGCGCGCGGGAACCACTTCTCTTCTCAAGCTCCAATAGCATGTGGAAGAGAATCCCTTATAAGGAGGTCCAACTCCTTCTCCACTAGCGGTATGGGACTAAACTTCCCACCACACCTAGCGCCATATAATCCCACATGGGCCCTTAGAGATTAATCTGAAATTGTTAGATGGGCTCAAGGCCCAACTCATATTTCAACAGATTCATGTGTGGAGGTTGGCACAATGTAGTCTGGCGGTGGGTGAGGAACTGGCTAGACGGAAGATTAAAACCCATGTAGTGTGCCCTTTCTGTGGAAGAGCGGAGTCGTTCGCACATGCTTTCTGGGGCTGCAGGTATGTCATGGAAGCATGGTCCGAGCTGCAGAAGCTCACTGGTTTTACCTGGCCGAGTCTAAATGAACACAGGCGTGAGGCATATTTTTTGAAGGAGTGGCTGTTGGACCAGATCGCAGGGATGGAGGAGACAAAGCTGGAAATTTTCCTAACCATGTTGTATGAATTGTGGCAGGTCCGCAATGCAGCAGATCACGGAGAACAGATGCAGCACCCAACGGAATTTGCTCGTCGAACTCTCATGCTTAGGGAGGAGTGGTCTTTAATGCATAGATCAGATAAACCTACTTTGACGCGAACAACAGAGATGTGGAAGCCACCCCCTCTGGGATGGGTTAAAATCAACGTTGATGGAGCTCTCGACAGGAGGGCGAGTGTGGGAGGTAGCGGTGTTATCGCCCGTCGTGACGATGGCTCCTTCATTGCTGCGACTATGATGTTTTGGGATCGGGTGGCTGACCCGTTGTTGGCCGAACTATTGGCGGTCAGGCATGGATTGGAGTTGGCGGCGGAGTTGGATTTAAACAGGGTGGTGCTGGAGACGGATAGTGTAAATGTCAAAACGATGTTGTCTGGTACTGACCTGGACAGATCGACCTACGGGTCTCTGGTGCAGGAGCTGAAATGGCGTTGCAGCTTAGTGCATGAGATTGAGGTGGTATGGACTCGTAGGACGGCCAATGGATGCGCCAATGTGTTAGCTAAGGTTGGTTGTAGAGATAGACAAGCTGTATCTTGGTTTTACGCTTATCCGGCTTGGTTTGAGCCCTTTTTTGTGTAAAGACCGAGATCTGATCTAATAAAAATACCAGCCTTAGCTCAAAAAATAAAATAAAAATACAAGCCTTACTCTAAAAAAAAAAAAGAATCCGTCGTGGTATACAGCCGGGGAGTGGGCCTGTCGCATTAATTTTCATAAGGATATAGCCTTGGATGCGCGGCCCACTCCACGGTTCTGGCGTCGGCATAACTGCTCTTGTCCACGCAGCCTCCACGGGAGAAACAAGGGCAGAAGTGGAGATGGGTTCTGCGCAGACGGAAATCAGGTTAGCTGCTAAAATCCCATGCGTGGTCCGATTTTTATTGCTTTGTTTGTCAACGGCGGGACGAGCACACCTGTAATTATCTGTCGTCTGTCTCAATCGCCCAACATCACGACATTTGCCGGGGGGAGCCCTGGATCTGGCTCCTGTAATGGGACGTTGGAGTTGCCTGTTTACCCTGATCCAGCGGTATTTGGGGGCCAATCAGGGAGGCTAGGTACGGTGCGGGAGGTGATTGAGGATGACCCAACTGGGAGATTCACAGATTTGTTAGATTATGTCGATGTTCGCCAAGAAGCAGAGGCGGAGGATTCAGTCGAGGAGAAAGTTGAGAGGAAAGAGAACGGATACGCAGCCTGTCACCTCCCGCACCGTACCTTGATGACAAAGTTGGATGGGTTAGGACTTAGGTAATTCTTGTTTGCCACATCTAAATATTCTTTTCAGAGCTGGATGATTGATCTTCGGTTTGTTTCACTGTCCACTTGGTTGCCCGTGTTATCATGTAAACGACGAACTGTTCTTATGTATTTCTGTGTAGCGAACTCGGTTTGATGTATGTTTTTTGCTTTGTCTGCACCCGTTTAATTTGAGCTGCTTGATTTGTTCGGTTCTTATCCCATCTGCCCCATATGTGCAAGCTGCCAGAATAAACAAACAGAGCAAACATGGTTCAAACCTGGATTACTGCTCGATGGCACATGGACTGGTTTGTTGGGTGCCATTATAGGTTGCAGAGCAGATGGTTGTATTCATTCGCCCCTGGGATGTTTAAAATTGCCATAACGCATGTCGGCTGACAAGTCGTAATTATTGATGCTTTGGGTGGGTGGGTTGCACACGGTGTGCGTGGGATTAATGCCGTCCCTATTGCTTGGTGTAATCTAAGTTCAGACCTGGATTAATGCTCCATGCACACGACCGCTGGAGGTGTACTCCCTCCGGTCCTTTTTACTTTGCATATTAGAATTGTTTGAAGTCAAGCTTCCTAAAGTTTGACCGTATTTATATAAGAATATATCAACATCTACAATACTAAAGTTATACAATATGAAAATTCAATTCATGATGCATCTAATGATACTGATTTCATATTGTCAATGTTGATATTTTTTGCTATAAAGTTGGTCAAACTTTACGAAGTTTGACTTCAAACAAATCTTATATGCAAAGTAAAAAGGACCGGGGGAGTACTATTGAAAGGCCAGCCTACTGCGTACGTAGGACGCGACATGTACTGGCGGATACATGCAGTACAGGTAGCACACCGAAAGGGAAAATACATTCTTAATAATATACTAAACCTGGCTAGGTTTGATTTACCCTTTTTTTTTTACTTTTTCTATCAGTGAAAATCTGTCAAATCAGGTAGTGACACGTGCTTTATTGGGGGATCTGGCTGGGTAGGATCTTGGGTGTGTCCAATGATTTTACATGGGATTTGAGACATTCCATTTGTTGTATTGTCAGTTTGTGCGTGAGTGCATGTATCTGGTTTGAGTACGTAGATCAAATGGATCTTGCTGACTAGCTTTTTTGGCAGTTTGTATGCAGCGCCGGCGTGGTGGTTGCGATGTGCATGCAATTTGCATGTCCAGAATTGTCTCGGCTACCCACCGATTGGTTTCCATGTGTTGGTTATACCTGGCTCCGCCACGTTTTGTATGGTACTGTAAAAATTTACATTTTTCTCCCCATCTATCCACATCTCTCTCGAAGGATCGTAGCAAATACGTGCACGACTTAACCACCGCTCCGCCGCCATATGAGCCTATAAAATCTGCCCTGCCGTTAACTCCCAGCATCGCCATTCCTCAGTCCGCGGTGGAGTAGCGGTAGCCCATCCAACCCGTCTGCGCTTCAAGCTCGTGGCTGCTGCGAGCGACCTCGTGTTAGGCACTTAGGCGTCGTCACCTCGACCCGCTCTCCTTTACCCCGCTTTATCTTCCATCTTGTTTGGCCGTGCCATCCCCTGATCCACCGTACAGAGGTGTCGCGGAGTCTCAGCGAGCGAGCCCGTCGGGTACGCGGTGATGGCATATGCGCGCACGCCGGCTAGGGCGGAGGCCCTGATCGCCGCTGGAGTGTGCCTTGCGGACACGGCGGCCTCCGTCGCCGCTACCTCCGACATGGTCTTCACGGTGATCGACGATCTCCGGAAGATCATGGTCGGCAACCCCGGCGACGTCCGTGCCGTCGTCGGGTGTGCCATGGCAGACCGCCCACAAGAAGGTGCCCGGAGGGAGGTGCATGCAGAATTGCAGACTATGGCGGCGGTCATGAATGCGACAATGGTGTGTGGGCACGTGAGTTCCATCGGGCTGTTGTTGCCGGACACCACCGGCGTCGACGATCTTCGGAAGGCTTGCAGTACATGAACACAACCTGATGAGCTCTGGGCCTCCGGTTTCTGCCGTTAGAAGCAGAAGGGGTGCAGCCTGCAGGGACATGGCAGTGCGGACGAGAGGTTGTGGCGCGTCACCTCCGCCGCGGACGCTTCGAAGACCTGCAGCACGGCCGTCGGGTGTCGTCGTCTCCGCCTCACGCTCCCGTAAAAAAACAGCGTTAGCGCCATGGCCCTCGACTCCGGGACCCTATGGCCCCTTCATCCTGGCCGGTACCGCCCCCATGGCCCTCCGTTTCGGTGGCGGGTGGATCGTGAGTGCGGACGGAGGGAACTGTGACACTGCAGGCCTCGTCGTTCGTGAGGCGACAAGAGGCCAGAGGCACTATGTGCCCATGCTCATGCGCCACCTTGCCACCCCAGGGCTTTTGGTCGTTTCCATGACGCCGAAGTCGCGACCGCGAGACGCGACATGTAGCCTGTGCGCAACCATCTCGGGCGCGGGAAAGCACGCCGCCCAGCCGTGCCCGCGATCAGTCGCCGTGGCCACGCTGTTGTTGTCGCTCGCCGGAGCCGGCGCCGCAGGCTGCGTTGCCTCAAACGCTCAGTAATCTGTATCCGTGCGTTGCCTTGGCGGTGTTGTCCTGCAGGTTGCTCAGTATCCGTGCCTTCCACCCTGCATCCGCCCAGATCGACGCAGCACATGCTAGCCCGGTGGTGACCACCACGGCCAGGAGCAGCGTCCAAGAGGCCAGACATGCTTGCTCTTGGCAGCCGGTCGCTGGCTTGCTGCACGGAGCACCGATACGCAGCATAGGCCAGTGTCGTTGGCGTACTGACTCCCCGGCAGCGTGTTGATCTACCCGTGCTGCGGTATTTCTCCTATGTGTTTGTTGTCAGAGACGTTGAGCAGCACGACGAAGGAGAGGCCGGAAAACTATTTCGGTACAAGATCCACCACGGCGAATTCGTTTTGCTATAATTTGGTTCAGTTACACGCCTAATTAATCGCTATAGCCTGACTCTGTATGTGTCGATCATGAGCAGCTTGATAAAGCTATAATTTCATCTTTGGTTAACAATTGCACTTTTAAATTCTAATTTCAATGGAGTAAATCTAGACATGAATTGCAATCAAGATTAGTCATTGGATGTTCTCTCTTTCTTTGACCTTGATTAAGATTGTGTTATCAGGAAAAGGTAATTAGGTATCTCCCTTGCTGCATAATTTTGCAAATTATTCTATTTCAGATGACATGGCAATGTTGCTGGACATGCCTCTCAACAATACCTGCATAGGTGACCACGTTACGGCCAAGAGCAGTGGCCAAGAGGCCGTACTGAAATAGAGCTTCCCTTTTGACGGTTTTTGAACAAGCTCTCAAATTGAAGGTGCATAGTGTTTCTCCCATCCTTTTCTGTAACTAACACTGCCAATACTTGCATGCTTGATATAAACTATAGTCGATGTAGGTGAGTGGCACTCTGAAATGATTCCATATTATGGCAAGTTACCAATGTCAAGAGCCAGAACAGTGGATTATTCTATCTACTTGGGTTTTAATTTTTTTGATTTATTTTATGAAAAATAATGCTTCAGCTGAACCTGTTATATCCAGCTGTGAACGTATCCAACTTCTTGAACTTTCTTTCTTTCTTTTTTCTTTTTGCAACATGAATGGATTAGCTAAGCCAGCAAATTGAGATTTATTTGGGCGTGATGCATGCATAAATAACAGTTTGCGTCAGCATGCACATTCTCAAGCAGAGTCATACCACTATACCACTTCATAAATACAGAGCATATGTGGATTCACCTTCATTTTTGACAAATTTCTGCAGTTTCTTCTCCGTGTAACATGTCCATATGGGAAATGTATGTCATCACTCTGAATCAGCTATGATCGTGGCTGACCTCTCAATGGAGAGGGGATGGGGAAAAGGAGACACCGCCATCTATTTTATTTTCAGTCATTGGTAGTAATGTTTATGTTTGAATGGAGGGAACAATTGTAAAATATTAGTTGTCAGCCTTCATGCAGTACTGACCAAGCTTATTAAAATGTCACAGACTGGTTATTTGCTTCATGAAAGCATTTGCTTATGTTAGCACTGTCATCGGTAGGACATAGCGTTTCGCTTAATCAATTTTACTCAAGAGGAGGTGCATGTTTGGTAGTGCTATTTTTGCTGTCTAATTTCGATTGATCTTGCCCAGTCTGCACTAAAAAAGATCATCGAAATGCACCAGCAAGGCGATGTTGCCCAAGCTGCCTTGGAATACCTGCACTCACTTTAAAATCGTCATCAATGAGCATAGTTATCATGCCTTTGAAGCTATCAAGAGAAGCCTATTTACACAAGCACGAGTCTGCACCAAACAATGGCAGTTCAACATGACCCACCAGCAAATAAACGCTGACAAGATTAGTTTACAAGACAAACTGATAAGATCATGGCAAAGGCATGCAACAAGTTTTCGGACATAATACCATTGCACATGTCCTCAACGCTCACAAACTAAAGATCCAAAGATCTCATACACCGGTGCTAAGCCACCACAAGAATGTATGCAAGAATTTGCAAAATCTCTATGTCACTTTATCACACGCACCAATCCTACATGAGGCCACACTAGAATGATATAAACTATGAGTGGTTGTAATGTGTTCGATCTTAGTATAAGAGTAGAAATCTTCATACTTCGTAAAATATGATGATATGGTGAATAAACCTATGTATTCCGATTCGCCTTTATACACGTATAGACTTTTTCTTAAATCCAAATTAGTGAAGTACTACCTCCGTCCGGGTTTATTAGGCCCCTTTGTATTTTGGGTTCAAGTTTGAACATGTATTTAACTAAAAAAATATAAAGTATATGCTACCCAAAGTATATTGTTGGATTTGTATTTGAAAGAGGTTTTCTATGGTATAGTTTTCGTGACATATAGTTTATACTCTATCAGTTAAATTCATGGTCAAACTTAGGCTCAAAATGAAAGGGGCCTAATAAACCCGGACGGAGGTAGTAAAAAAAAAGCATCATTGCTATCATGCAACACATTTTATCATGATGCGTCAGTGGGGCATTGCGAGGGTCGCAAAAGCATATTTTGTGGGGTGCCGATACCGGTACGTAGCACTCATGGTTATAATCAGTATATCCTTCCTAAATTGCTTCCGTGCACGACTTGCCTTTTCGTGACTACAAGATTATGCTCACAAAACTCTTATTTTATGCCTAGATTCATCACATGAAATAAAAATAGCATATAGAGTATATACATATAACTTATCGATGGGGCGCGGCGTGCCGCCGCGCAACATGTCTATTTCTCCAACAAGTATTTTCGAACGGAGGGAGTAGAAAATAACACCAGATCCAACCAGTGAATATTGGCTCAAATTAACAGGTAACTCAGAGGAAATTTGCTCTTTCAACACTACATTCTACAACTCGAATAACTATTAACAACTCGAATGACTATTCATTAAAGAAAAAAAGATTAATACTCCTCCAATTCATATTAATTGTCACTCAAACGGATGTATTTAGTACTGAATACGTCTAGATACACCCGTTTCAGCAATAATTAATATAGATCAGAGGAAATAGTTAAATATTATATATTACACAAAAAATTCAGATAATGTCTCAACAACAATTTGCAAAGGCCCTTTACCACTTCATCACGGGAACCAATTATGCAGGGAGCTCCACCAGAATATTGTAGACCAGAAGTGAATGTACTGTGTTTAATCTTATTAGAAATGTATCAATATGTGCTTCATGTTCCCTAATATGTACCACACATGGTGAATATAAATGTCTAATTTTTGGTTGCTTCTAAGCATGACTTCCTTTATTGTGACTACGACCTTACCCACATAGTTATTTGATTTCAAAGTGAAATTCATTGTATACAACAAAGACAAAGATATCATGTATAAACACAACGTATCGACAGGGCGCGGCGTGCCGCCGCGCGGGTATGCTAGTAGGGAACTAGGGCAAATCCATCGCACGGGAATGAGATCCTCTAACGTAGCATCAACTACTGCAGAGGGACGTCGATGTCTAGCACCCGTCGATGCCTCATCCGATGGCACGAAGTTGGAACGTGGCAAGCACCCCAGCAATGCCTAAAACCGTACGGCCCATAAACGAAGCCCAATCGCGTAAGGAAAAAAAAAACCTTCAAAACTCTGTCACTGTTCGCTCGCCGTCGCCATTGCTCGCGCTTGACGCCGCCGTGAAACTGAGCTTCGCTCATACCTAAGCAACTCCAACACGCCGACCCATTTGGTCCGCCCGCATTCGTTTGGATCGAAATAGACACAAAAGTCGGTCCACGCCGACCCAAACAGACATGCGTCCGCTTTTTATCCGCTGTGCGACCCATTTCAGGCCCAAATTTGGGTCTCGTTTGCGTCGACGCAGACACGAAACGGACGCGAAAAATGCCCGCCTACTCCTCCCCCCGGTCCGCCAGTCGGCGGCACAACCACCCCCATTTCCCTCTCTTTCTCAAAACACCGCCGCTCGCTCGCGCTCCCGGCCGCTCGCCATGGACGACGCGCCGGCCCTCGACGCCGCCTCCAGCCTCACGTCCCTCGCCTCCTCTGTCGTGGTTACTAACCTGACAATGAATACTAGGGGTACGAATGAAGGGGCAGAGCCTAACTACAGCACAGGTGTGGCACTCGGTTTTTATGACTTCGGGGCCCTCTCGGAGAAGGTAACAGCCCTACGTCTCGTTGCCCGAAGGCTTGTTTTCTCTTGGGGTATGTGATTACAGTGGAAGCTGAACCCTTGCTAAGGAGGAGGAGGGCAGCTTATATAGAGTGCGCTTCGGCCTCTTCTCTCCCACGATGCTAGGGTATTAATGACAATAACTACATCAGTTAGGAGTGTTTAACAGCTATGACTATGGCAGTTACAGGTAACGGTAGCCATAACTATAATTAAAGCCTACTGAAGACTACTCGACCGTTGCAACTCCCACGTTGTCCTTACGTCTCCCTTGTCCGAGTGATGACGGCTGGCTGACTGGAGGCGGAGAATCAAACGAAGAAGCTCGAGATGGAGGCGGAGAAGCAAAAGGAAGATACGCGAGATTGAGGCCACCAATGCGAAGACCAAAGCAAAAGAAGTGGCGCTCGCTTGCATGGCAAAGGGGCTGGAGATGGACTTGAGCACGGTGTCCCTGAGAAAGAGGCCTTGGTTCGGGAAGATGCAGGCCGACATGCTCAACTTCGATGACGAGAGATCTATGGCGGAGAGCGCCGCCTTTTTTTGTATGTCGGCAAGTGTGCCGGCATGACCACGGCCGAGAAGACGTGGTTGAACTCCCGCCCCCTTTTGTGTGCTGGAATGTTTGCCGGACGCTGGCAAGTGCGTCAGCAAGAACTGTGTGGCGTTTTTTTGAAGGCTGTCATGGCGCCGGCATGAACATTGGGCGATGGCATGGACGCTGGCATGACCTATGTCTGCGGATCTTTTTAAAATTTATAGTGTTTTTTGCGCGGACGATAATTGGGTCGGCCGGTTGGCCGCACGACCGACCCAAACGCACAAGGGGGCAGACGAGCCGACCCAAACGGATAAAAAGGGACAAAACATGCATCCGTTTGGTCGGCGTGTTGGAATTGCTCTAACAAGTTGAGATTGATGTCTGAAATTTGTACTAGAAGCCAGTGGCGGAGCCAGCGAATTGCCAAAGCCCGGGCACGCCGTAAGCTAAAATTTACTTTTGTCTATCAAACACAATAAGTATCATATATTTGGATAAATGTCATGTGCAATATACACACTAACGTTTTATAGATCATAGAAGTAATTAAAAACAGGAATACAATATCAAATAACTCTCCAAACACTAGTCACACAACCTAACCTTTCGACGTCTCGACGACAATAATCCAATCTCCAATGTTCGTCCTTGTGCACACAAGAGAATCTACAAGATAAAACACATTAACAATTTATATAATTGAAATTAAACACATTAGATAGAATGGAGTGTACCAGTAATATGCTAATTGGACCTGGGCAATTGCCCTTTCCGAAACTTCATGGCTTGAAACCGTTTAATAATAGCAGCATCATCAAGTCCTTTAAAAATCTCCCGCTCGGTGTAGCATCATCATTCATCTTGCTGCGCAATTTAGATTTGATAATCTTCATTGCCAAGAAAGCTCTTTCGACCGATGCCGTTGAGACTGGCAATAACAAAGCCAACTCTATGATTCTGTACAGCAGTGGAAAACCAAATGTTTCTCGGTTCCAACCATCGTTTGACCGTCGCCCGCTTGCGCTTCCGATCTTGACCGTTGCCCACCGGAGTCATAGCAGAGGCCTGGCCGCACGTCATCTCTAATCTCTCTTCTAATCTTGCCGGTCGACGTTGATCTGGCTGCCGGATTCCGGCAGGCGGCACCGCGGCAGTCTACCTCGCGCCCTCGCCGCCTCGGAGGCGCAGCTGCGCAGCAGATGGTAGGTCGCGACAGGTCTCGCTTTCCTGCGCACGCAGACGAACAGGCGACTTGTCGATGGATCGATCGATTCAGATTCTTCTTCAGTCCGTGGATTGATCGAGCAAACAAGGCCTATCGGCTGTTGTGGCCCATGTGATTGCTTAGCTGATATGAGTAAGGCCCAAACTGCAGAAAACGCCCAGACTGGCCCAGTTAGAGAAGTTTATGTATTTTCCATCGTATTTTCTTGTTATTGAGCGTTTTCTAGGCATGCGATGGCTAGGAAAGTTCGCTATATTTCAGAAAATCGAGGGATCGAGCCCGGGCACGTGCCCAGGGTGCCCGTACGGTAAATTCGCCACTGCTAGAAGCTAAGTTTCAGTTTTTTAGACTAAAATGAGATGAACTGGTGTTCGTAAATAACGAAACTGAGTCTGGAAAAACAGATCGAGAGATGGTGTTGTTTGTTATGATTTTTCAACCGGAACATTTTGCCGTCCAAATTTGTTCATGTACAAATAGCAACGGGAAGCTTGTTCTCGACGGCGTGGTGCAGCCGACCATGGCAATGGCTGAGCGGAAGTTGGCGAGTGAATTTCAGGAAACCACCACATTGACGTCTAGGTTTGCAAAAAACACTGGTTTACGAATTTCTGACAGAAACCACTGATTCTCAGCCTAATTTTTTGCAGAAAACACTAACCAGTCACTTTGGGCATTTTAACCTCGGTTATGACATGTGGGGCCTGCATTTGATGACGTGGCGAAATGGCTCGCGTTAGACGGCGTTTGGTCTAATATTACAAACTAGTCCCTGAAATTTTACATAGACACCCCTCAATCATAAAGCAAAAACGCAATTAGCCCCACCCACGTGCACAGAACCTGCATCACGGCGCCCATGGCTCTAGTCCCGGCAAGGGGCAGCGGATGGACCTTGCCGGCGTCGAGGTCGAGCACCAGGCTGGGCGACAAGAACTGCGTCTGCCCGCGCGCCGCGACCTGCCGACGGCGAAGGCAAGCAGGTCACCGGCGACGAGCAGGTCCGCGCGTCGGCCAGTGCGCTGCCGTCGTCCTTGCTCGAGCACCACGGCTGCACCGGCTCGGAGGAGGCTGACGACGGCCTTGCGGCTGGGCGCCCGCCGGCTCGAGCATGCTCTCGACGCACCACGCCGCCGGCGCCGCTTATACTCTCGGCCACGGCGGAGGATATGTGGCCGGACCGGCGCGGCCTTCCGTCCTCCATCCCAACGACCACGACGGCGAGGACGTGCGGCGTACAGCTCGCGGCGGCGCGCACGGCTCACGATGGAAGGGGCACCAGCAGCGGGGCCAGGGTGCTTCTTCGCGGCGGCGCACACTGGAAGGGGCACCGGCGGCGTTCTTCGCGGCGGCTGAGGCCTGAGGCCCTCGAGACCAGCAAACACGTCGGGGTGGTTCCACGAGAAGGCATCGAGCAGGGCATCCACCGGGTGTACGAGAGAGCTAGGAAGGAGCTCCGGCCAAGGAGCTGGCATGAGGAGGGGATGGCGATGGTGTGTGGGAGCGCCAGATCCCGATCTGGATCGGGGAGGAAGATAGGTGTTTTTTAGAAAGGGGAGGACTTTTTGACAAAAAGACCTGTTTAGTGCCGTTTATTACGAACCTTTACGCCACGTCAGCACAGAGCGGGCTCCATCTGTCATAATCGTCATTAAAATAGACAAAACCTTCAACTAGTGTTTTTTGCAAAAGATTAGGGTAAGAATCAGTGGTTTCTGACAGAAATTCGTAAACCGGTGTTTTTTGCAAACCTAGGCTTCAATGTGGTGGTTTTCTACAATTCACTCGCAGTTGGCCTCCCTCCTGCGCCAAGGCAGGAGTGAACGAATGGCAATGACGATTAAAGAGGACTTTCTAGCGACATCTTTTTTTCATTCTCGAGGTGATTGGGCTGCTTATGGGCCACGCAACAAACGCAGTTGATTCTGTTTGCAGTTCCTGCCGTCGGATGGCTCATTAACGGACGATACACTCAGGACGTCCCTCTGCAGTAGTTGCTGCTACGTTAGAGGATCTCGTTCCATCGCACGAGGTACACAGGGGGGCTAGAGCAAATCCATTGCACGAGGATCACAGGGGATCTAGACCAAATCCATCGCATGGGGGGGAGAAGGGGGGGGGGGGGGGGGGCGGGAGCTTCAGAGGTTGTGCACGAAGATCATGGCCATGAGCAGCAGGTTCAGAACGCCCAGAATGAACATGTTCTTCAGCCATGCTTGATTTACCTGCATCTACCGTACTGCAAAGCACAAAAAACAGAGGCCTAGCAAGGCCGTGTGGTGGGATGGATGAAAAGGATCTTGAAAAGCTTACTCCATGATGTGAGCAATGGGGAGGCAGAACTGAGAAGAAAGGTTGAGTGGGATGGGCATTGACAGGCAAGCCGGATGTTTAAAAAGGCCGCGGTGTGCGTCCCACGCCTCAATTCAATGCCTGACTGCACTGCAGGCCATGTACTGTATGTGTCAGATGCAAATACGCGGCTATACAAATGCTATCTGGGGAGGCGAAAATCATTATACGGCCTGCGGGTATTCGAGTTGCACGAATCACGCGGCAGCATGCGGTGTGGACACAGACCGCGCGTGGCCGCATGTCCCCTCGCGATTATTCAGGATCTATATACTCCCTTCGGTTCCAGAATGTAGTGCATATAGATTTTTTAAAAAATCAAACTTTACAAACTTTGACCAAATTTATGAAGAAAACTACTTACATCTATAATACTAACTATATACAATATGAAAGTACGTCTTGTGATGCATCTAAAGATATGTATTTGGTATTTTAGATGTATATGTTTTTCTCTACAAACTTGGTCAAAGTTTGTAAAGTTTGACTTTTTGAAAAATCTATACGCACTACATTGTGGAACGGAGGGATTACTATATTAAAAGAGCAAACATTATCTTCCCTAAACGCACCCGTTTTACGTACACAATAACACGAAGCAATTCATCCGCAAAAAAATAAAAATAAAAAATAACACGGAGCAATTAGAGCCTCAGTCCACTCTAGATCTAACCATCAAGATAACAACTAACCAGCGTTAAAAATTCGTTTAGCAATTTTGAGTAGGCAGACGAAAACTCTGCGATCCGCATCCGCAACCACGACCGTGCCCTTCGTCCACCCACGTCAACCTGGGATTCAGTCCAGCCTAACAGTTCGGTGTTTTCTTTTTCTCTGCGACGAACAAATCCACTACCACAGTGACGCGCCGCCCCTCTCCCACGGCGACCCCCGACGCCGGCAGCACCACCCATTCCCTCCTATCATCTCCCCCTTCCCTACCCGGTGGAAGTCTCCCTCCTCCCCTACAACGACGACAAGCTGAGACGGCGCCGTCTCGCCGTGCACGCCCCTGATCTGGATGACACCGCCGAGCCCGTGGCCCTCTTCCCCTAGGTCACGGGATCCAGCCGAGATCCGTCCTCGGCGCTTCGTCGGCGTTTGCTAGCCCGCCCGTCCGACAGCCTCGACACGTAAGCGCCCTACCCATCCCCCCCCGCGCGTACCTGGTCAACATCCAATTTGAGAAGAACGTGCAGTTGCAGGTAAGTACAATGAGTCACCAATCTGCTGCTGCTTCCACTGTAGACCCAACGAATAGCCTGATCCCGGAATGAGGGTTGGAGAAGATGTGGAACCAGTTGCCTTTCACAGAGCACATCATGGAAAAGAACACACAGGTTCGTACGTGAGATCATTCTAATTCGTGTTTCATTGAGTACAAAGGGGTACTCCCTCTGTAAATAAATATAAGAGTGTTTAGATCAGTACAAGATATAAGATGGGGTGGACTGACATGGCGCGAGGTTGCGTAGATGCAGGATGTGAATACTTACATTAGTAGTTGCTGAAAGGTAGTAGTATTGCCAATTTGTGATAATTTGCTATTTCACGAGTACTTGAAAGTTGAAACACCATGCATGTGCTATCATAGAAATGATGAGCAGAAGATTTATGTGTAAATCAAACAATCTTCTACGTTACGCGGATACTTCAGAAAGTGTGCGTATCCAGCCGGATACTGCCCCGATACGGCCCGATACGTATCCCGTATGTATTCCTCAATTTTTTTATTTTAAAGAAAAAAATAATGTTTGATACTCCTGGTATACTTTTACGATACATTTTGGATACTTGAAACCCCTAGTTTGACATGAAATCCCCTCAAGAGGAAAAGCGCACCTTTTGAGAATTCCAGCATGGACGTGAGTTCATGTCAAAAGGTGACTGTCGATGTTTTTGTTCAGTTGAAAGGTGAGCAAGAGAGAGTCAATACACTCATTGAGAGCAGCAAACCTAGAGAAATCCCAGTTGATGGAAGTGGACCAAGTGCAAGAACAAAAAGTGGTAATCCTATTGAGGCATGCTTTGACATGGAAGCTACTTACTTTTTCATATTTTTAATAATTAACATATATATATAAACGTATCCCCGTATCCTAGTTTTTAGAAAATTGGCATATCAGGCGTATCCCCGTATCGCGTATCCGATACGTATCCAAGTATCCATGTTTAATAATATATATATATATATATATATATATATATATATATATATATATATATATATATATATATATATATATATATATATATATATATATATATATATATATAAACGTATCCCCGTATCCTAGTTTTTAGAAAATTGGCGTATCGGGCGTATCCCCGTATTGCGTCCATGGGGATACGCCCGATAGGCCAATTTTCTAAAAACTAGGATATGGGGATACGTTTATATATATATATGTTAATTATTAAAAATATGAAAAAGTAAGTAGCTTCCATGTCAAAGCATGCCTCAATAGGATTACCACGTTTTGTTCTTGCACTTGGTCCACTGCCATCAACTGGGATTTCTCTAGGTTTGCTGCTCTCAATGAATGTATTGACTCTCTCTTGCTCACCTTTCAACTGAACAAAAACATCGACAGTCACCTTTTGACATGAACTCACGCCCATGTTGGAATTCTCAAAAGGTGCGCTTTTACTCTTGAGGGGATTTCATGTCAAACTAGGGGTTTCAAGTATCCAAAATGTATCGTAAAAGTATCTCAGGAGTATCAAACATTATTTTCTTTATTTAAAATAAAAAAATTGAGGGATACGTACGGGATACGTATCGGGCCGTATCGGGGCAGTATCGGGCCGTATCGGGGCAGTATCTGGCTGGATACGCGCACTTTCTGAAGTATCCGCGTAACGTAGCATGCAACATAGACAATCTTTTTTCTTGAATCTTTACATCACAGTTTTAGAGGTTGCTTTAGAATTATTATGTGTTCCAATGCATCAAATCATCTTTAGATTAAATCTTGATGGTTCAGGAGGGGACTGTGGATTGAGGGAAAAGTAACAGAGTTGAAGTCACAATGGAGTAAGGCAGTTGCAAAGAAGGATTTTCTTTCAACAGCAGAAGCCTACAACATGGTATATATATATTATGGCATCATATTTCTCTGTGTCTATCCTTTCCAGCCTCTAATTTTTTACTGTCTAATGCTCAGCATGACTCTTTAGAAGTTTATGGCTCTTATTTCAGTTCTCGCCTTGGAATGGGTTGTTTCTTTTGGACACTATTTTTGTGAATCAAATGGTACAATGCTTGGTCAGGTTTTGGTCATGCAGGTTGCAGTTCTTAATGCTGGTTGGCCTCTGCTCCAAATTGAGGTCAACGTCTGCTACTGGTTTCAATTCAGTTGAAGCAGAGCGAAGGTGAGTGTAGAACCAAAAGGGGGAGAACATTGTTTGGTGTATCAAATAGGGAATTGCTGTTAGACAAAGGCTTCAAACTCAACAAATGTACAGCTTGGTATTGTCATATATGAACACATATTATTTTCTCGTTTTTCTTCATGCAGTAAGCTTAGATTCTGTTTTTCTTTTAATGTTTCATAACAATTTGCATATTCACATTTAAAGCTAAAATACTATTCCTTGACATCATCTTTCATATGAATAACCTAACATATATATAATATGTTACACGAAAGAATGGTGATCTTGTCTTTGAGCTATTATTTGAAAATTTATGCCAAAGCATAAGTAAGGCTATATAAAATTATCATGTCTACAAATTACAAACCGAAAATATATGTACTCTCAAAGATTTTTATTTTCCACTCCATGAAGATTTTGGTGCATCTAGTGATTTGTTTTTGTTACTGCTCATCCTCATGCTTGTGTTTGCTGCAGGTCAAAAGAGACGATTGCGGCAGATTGGTTCATTTTACATAGATCATACACCCGCCATATATGATAGCTTTTTAGTTATGTTACCTCTTCTTATACAAGAATATATCACTAATGCTAATGCAGCTTATTGCAATCTCCAGTGGGGGTAGTATTTGCCCAAATGCAGTATGTGTCTTGCAAGCTTATTCTATATGTAAATAATGTGTGAGGTTTCAGATTCTGTAATTTTGTTACTGTTGCTAACTGAGCATGGATCCATAGATGTCAATGGTTGCATGAATATTTACAGGTCGGAATGGTCCATAGATTCTGTAATTTTTTATTTGTTATTTTTTGCAAACCAGGGAGCTTTTTGTACATTAAAACGGGATTCTTCTTTGTTTTCCACCAAGCAAGAACTGATGGCACGACCAGGGGAAGTCAAGAAGTTCAGGGCAAAGGATGAAATAATAGGTAAAAAGAAAGACTAGCAATTGCCCATCTAAATGATGTCAAGCAAAGTAATGCAAAGAAGTGACTGTCTTTACTGTTTTCAGCTATTATATTTGAACACGGTGACCTTTTATTTTAATATTGTAAGAGTTGGTATGCGTGTTTGTGCAGGTAAATGCACATGAAGGGTACTACTTGTGATCTGTTTTTAACTAAGTGTAGAATTTCATGTGCAGTAGACTGGTAGTCATTGCAATTTAGGACAAATTCTTCAAGTTCTCAACTTCCAATACAATGCAGAAATTACATTTGTGCAATAACATCATTAAAGTGATAATAACACATGTCTACAAATAGCCTTCCATGAACAGGGCCATTGCATGCATCACAAGTTTACAAATAAAAAAACTCGATGCTTACATTTTTGAATTGTTTTCATCACCCATTCTTCTTAGTTCAGCAATTTCTTTCGTTCTTTCTTTTTGGGTGATCCTCTCGGTTTTGCTCAGGAAATACATGTTGGCTAGGGTTCAATTTCGTGTGAATAAACTTCATGGACGACATGTTGATCAGGGCCTTAAGGAACTTGGAGGGAAAGGGGGTTGCACATTGTGCTGTTGGTTCCTTCAGGGACGCCCATCCCCATCGGGGGCGCATATTCTCTGACTTTGCCCCCCTGCCTTTTCCCTGCCTTTGAGTCACTGGCGCATGGGGTCGACCAGATGCGGGACCCACCTGTCGGCGAGCCAAAGGCAGGTGACGTACGTCAGAGAATCTGCGCCGCCCCATCGGTGGCTTGTCTCCCCCTGCCGGCACAATGAAGGGCGTGCAGGGAGCCTTGGCCAGTTGTCCTGCGACCACATGTTGTTCGTAGCTCAGGAACAAGAGTGGGTGGCCGCGCTGGTGCACCGCCACAATGTCCGAAGCGAAGGTGCATATCTCGTGTTGCTACTGCTCCAGCTTCCCCTCTGTCAACCGCTGCCGCTGCTTACAGAACACACTCAAGTTGCCGAGGACATGATTTCCCCCCATTCCACCACCTGTTGATGCACCCCTCCTCTTTCTTTTGCAACTTCATTGATCTTAGTGTTAGGACAAGGCGACGGTCAGTGCAACCGGCCCACAAGTCGGCGTGGCATGTCAGACGGTACAGGTTTAGTATGACAATCCATTAGGAAAATATGATATGGGTCTAGGGTTCTGATTTTAGGGATTAGAAGTTCAAGTTGGTATAAGAGTATGCATACAAGTTCAGGGTTTAGAACAAACTTAATGCAATACTTTTTGCTAAAGTTATACGTGCGTTGCACGTGTATGATTACTGGTACACAAGAATCAGGATCAATCGAATCTCGCCCCAACGCGCCCTAAATCCCTCCTAGTCCCCCCTGCCACTCTGCCGCCGACGCATCCATCAACCCCCCCTCCCGCCTCTCTCTCTCTGGCGCGCGCGTCACCCTCCCTGCCTCCCTCGCCGGAGTTTCCGCTCCGCCCGCTGTGTCCGGCCATTGCGCCTCGAGGTACGAGCTTGTTTTCGCCCAGAGATTATCTCGGCTGAATCCCACTGGCAGGCCTTCGCTGCTTCTGGGCGTCACCGTCCGCCTAGATCTCTTTGGGACGGCATTGCGAAAAGCTGCCGCCTTTTAGCTTTTGCGTTTTCTTAATTTGGAGGAGGATGTGGGGATGCCGTACAGCGCCTACAGTACCTAGCTGCCTAGTGAATCATATAGCACAGAGAGGTAGTAGTGCTCTGTTTCTTTCTTCTGAATTTGTTTCTTCAGTCAGTCAATCGCATCCCTCTCAAGTCCCAACGCGTTTCTTGTTGATGTCAGAGCATTGCTGCTTGCTTCAGAGGACGTGTTCATTCTAAATTTAGCTGTTTTTTTTTTTTTTTTGTATTCGTTTCAAGTGTTTATTTTCAGATGTGCTCTGCTCAATCATATTCTTGATGTCAGATGCTAGCTGCTGGCACATTATTCAGTTGTTGGTTATTTGTCCCTCACCGGATGCTGTGTGCATCTTTTAGCAACCTAGTACTCGTTTTTAGGAAGAGTGCCATCACTTTGTTTGTTCTTGAAGGTCAGTAAGACTATGTATTGATTGATCTTGTATGCCGCCATGGATACTTTGCAGGTAGTAATAATTTGCCAAGGTTGTTGTTGCCATGGAGGCCAACGGCCATCACAAGCCAAGAAGAGAGTATACCGACAGAGAGTGCAATGGTGTAAAACCACCCGATAATTTCGGTGAAGTTGATCCCTGGACGGCGTGGGCGTACAGACCGTGAACCATCTCGTTGTTACTGTTGAGAACCTACTTTTTAATGTGAGCAGCTGCTGGATCTCGTTTGCCTGTGGATTTAATTTTTAGCTTGGCTAGAAAGATTCTGACAACAACGGTGTGCTAATGCCTTGCTGATGGTTGACCTGCTGTGTCATTTTACCATTGTGAAGATCACTGCAATTTTTTTGAAAGAACTTGAAGAATTCCAAAACAGCTCTATGTTTAATGGATAACTGTTTTTATTCTTTGTCAGTTGGGCAAGTGGTGCTCTTAATCCAGAAGGAAGCTTCTCTGCTGGTCGTGTCTCGTCTGTAAAAAGGTATCTTGTGTTAGGATGGAAAAATGATTGTTTCATGCTCTCAGCAGCTGAACCTCAGTTACAACATATCTTCATCTGGGATAATTTTATCATTCACCACTGTTTTTTCTTGCCTTTTAGTGATCATAAATCTTTCTCTTGTCAACAGGGGTGTCTTTGCAATGATTGCTGTTTTCCTGGCTTATTCTTTTCTTCAGGCACCTTCAACGTGAGTTGCAGAAACTATGCATCCTAATTTCTGACTCTTATTTCGTATGTTGTGCACTGCTATTGAGCATAAGGGGAATGCATTTGTGTCTGCTTTATATTTGATCTGAACTTCTTAATATCTTCGAGCTTGTGTGTATGATCTGTAGACATTTCTCCTCCTGATGTATGAGTTTTGTAGTAGCAACCATTCAGATTTTTTTTATAGTAGCACTCAAAAGAGTACTTACCACCTGGACAGCAAAGCATTACTTCATTTCTGCTCCATGTATAAAAAATAAACATGACTCTTTGCACCTTCTCCATAAATTTTGTTCCAGAAGTCACTGGGGTTTGTGCAGACATTTATTGATATCTACTTCCATTATGATTCAGTGTGCTCATCACTTCATCAGACCACACCCTGCAATTTGGCGTCTGGTCCATGGGATGGCAGTTGGTTACCTTGTGGGTGGGCATCACATTTTTGCTTTTCCAGGTAAGTACAGTTTTTCAAATCTTGTTTAAAAAAAAATGTTTATGCTATTTGATTCTTTGAACCTGTTGAAAGCATTGCTAATTAATGGTGCGAAAGTCTCAGTTTTTTTTTGCTTAGCATTGGAATCATGTTTTGTTAGTACTTCGGCTCATCCTTCACCCAAAATAAAATATATGCCATTGCACTGATTAACAAAAACGGTCCATTGCTTGGCAATGGGAATATCATGCAGAATGTGATGATAACATAGAAGCGCCAATGTCAAGTGCCCGACCGTAATATTATTACAACTTGGAGTGAATACAAATCAATATGGACATATGATGCTTAAAAAAGTAAGACGCAATAGAGAAAAGGGCCAGGGTGTACCTTTTCTATATCATGCTGGTAGCTTGTTTATGTAGAAAACTTACCAGACAGCAATAGGGAAGTGCAGCGTTCAGGTATTGTCTTTAGTAGCCAAAATGCTTACAGAGATGCCAGTCCTCTTAGTTACTTTACAAAAAGTAGTGAATTGTATAAGCTCATCAGGCATCAAAAGTTACTTTCTAAATTTAGTTGCGCAATGTAGCACTTATATTAACTGTATTTAAACAATTGTACCATTGCTTTAGTATGATCTGTTCCATATATGTATTTTTGAGTTTTATTGGTCAAATAGGCCATCTTCATCAGACAAAACAATGATTAGAAATTATAATTTAGTGACAGAGGCAATAATGAAATGCAGAGCCTATAATTAGTAGTCATATTTCCTTTTATTCCATTTTACAGACTCGTGATGATGCTAGGCAGTTCATGAAGTATCTTCACCCTGACCTTGGTGTTGGTAAGGCAATTCATTTTCCATATGTGATCTAATAGTGGAGCCTCATGTTGTTGAATAAGTCCTTTAACTTTCGCACCATTGTGTGACATAATTACTTGAAAGATCCTATGGAACCGACTGCCGTATCTATGTACCTGATCATCCGAAAAGCACGTTTAACAATGTTTATGTATGCTGCTTCATTCACAAACCTGCTACCTTTCCTTGTTCAATTTGATTTGTCGTATTTCTCTGATTGATCATGATCTTGCAGATGCTTCAAGTTACTGATCTGAATATAGGTTTTTATAGGACAGCCTTTTTGATGAGTTTGCCCATATCCTTGGATGGTGGAGTGAATTGCAAAAAACATCGACACTGAAGGCTAGGTTTGCAGGAACCACAAGTCTAAGGAATTGTGCCCAAAACCACTAATTTTTTGCAAAAAACACTAGTCGCTCGGTTTGGTCGTTTTAAGTCAGATTATGACAGGCGAGGCCCGTTTTTGTTGACGTGACGGCACTGTTCATCCGTCCGAGCTGTTACACGGCGTCAGACGCCGTGCGCCGCGCCGGTTCGAGCCGCTAGGTCGTCAAACCCCCCGAATCGGTACAAGCCCACCCCCAGCCCTCATTCTCTCTCTGTCGACTTCTCCCTCTCTCTGCTCCCAGTCGTTCGCCGCCGCCACCCCCTCCCACATATCCGACCACCGCCGCCGCCGCGTTGCCAAGGTGCCCTGGACTGATGACGACAGCAGCAAGAACTCTTACCAGTACGTCGTCTCAGCTTCAGACGACGGCATCGTCAAGGCGAGTTGCTCGAGCTAGGGTTAGGGTTTGGATTTGGGGACTTTTCTGTTGAGCTTGATCTGAAGTTTCTTTTCCAAATGCCTGGCTTTCCTTTGCACGTGCAGATCCCTGCTACCACGGTTGATTCCGATTTCGAGGGCACTGAAACTGACATCCATGTTTGTGCCATGAACATGGCAAGGCAGCAGAGAGGCATGTTGCTTTCGAGGGCATCCATACTGGCAAGAGGTTCCTTGCTTGTCCTGTGAAGGTATGTGCCAAACTTGTGCTAATTTGATGTTGTGGACTAATTATTTGGTCATTGTTTAGTACTGATTTTGTAGTTAGCAGATGTGGCTTGTTAGTTAGGTTGTTTAAATATGTGGTCAATGCTTACTGGCTCAGTGAGGTCATTGTTTATATGTGAGCATGTGCATAGTGTTGTGGCATGTTCATTTGTTTTGTATTTTCTATGACAGTGGTGGATAAGTGAGGTCATTGTTTATATGCCAGTATGTGCATACGGTTGGGAGCACTGATTGATACTTGTTACTTTATAGCATGTGGATTAGTGAGGTAAGAAGCGTTATTAAGTACTGGTGGACTAGTTGAGCATTGTAATTGCTATTAGTAAAACAATTAGGAGGGTAAAAGCACTCATTGTGTCATATAGCTCATATCTTTTGTTGAGCACTGTATTTGCCTAATTGTTATTAGTAAAGCACTCATTGTGTCATATAGCTCATATCTTTTGTTGAGCACTGTATTTGCCTAATTGTTATTAGTAAAGCACTCATTGTGTCATATAGCTCATATCTTTTGTTTAACACTGTAATATTACAGGAGGGTAAAAACTATGGACTAGTTGAATGGATTGATCCATCTTGGCCAACTACAATGGAGAATGCGTTGGCCAAGTTGCGGGATATGTATGAAGAGTGCAAGAGAAATAGGATTGAGGACAATCTGATGAACTCATTTGCTGTTCACAATCTGACACAAGAGAAGATCAAGCTGCAGGCCACTTATGAGAAGTTGGTTGAAGATGTCAATGCCCTTTTGGATGCCTAGATGGAAAGGAAACCTGATGAGAGCAAGCTGCAGGAGAAGTATGACATGGTCAAGAACCTAACAGTTGCTCAAGCCAATGTCATTAGGAACATGAAGTTGAAGCTTGCTGAAGAGAAGAAGAAGTTGCAGGCCCACATTAATGAGCTTGAGAAGGTTGTGGAGCAGACCAAGGTGAAGCTGAATGGGATCAAGGCCATCTTAGATGAATGGTCAGTATAATCTAACATGCTACTTATAAGTACCACCAGCATGGTTATGGGAGAATGAGTACTATCATCATGGTTATGTAATGTACCGATCTAGTAATATCTGAATTATGGTTATGTAATGTACTGATTTAGCACTGAGCAGTATCGTGTAATATGGTACTTATTAGTTACGGTTATGTATGGATCTTCCAATTATGCTGAATGTGATGCTTTGTTGGTTGGTTTTGTCGATGCCGAGAGAAGAATTAGGTGGGTGGTTTTGTCGATGCCGAGAGACCCTAGAATAATTTGGGTGTTTTGTCGATGCCGAGAGACCCTAGAATGAGGTGTGTGGTTTTGTCGATGCCGAGAGACCCTAGAATGAGTTGGGTGGTTTTGTCGATGCCGAGAGACCCTTGAATGAGATGGGTGGTTTTGTCGATGCCGAGAGACCCTAGAATTAGGTGGGTGGTTTTGTCGATGCCGAGAGACCCTAGAATGAGATGGGTTGTTTTGTCAATGCTGAGAGACCCTAGAATTAGGTGGGTGGTTTTGTCGATGCTGAGAAACCCTAGAATTAGGTGTGTGGTTTTGTCGATGCCGAGATACCCTAGAATGAGTTGGGTGGTTTTGTCGATGCTGAGAGACCCTAGAATAATTTGGGTGGTTTTGTCGATGCCGAGAGACCCTAGAATTAGGTGTGTGGTTTTGTCGATGCCGAGAGATCCTAGAATGAGATGGGTGGTTTTGTCGATGCCGAGAGACCCTAGAATTAGGTGTATAAGCATGTAGCATAATAAACTACCAACATCAGCATAAACATCCAACATTCAGCATAAACATCCAAGACAACCAACATTGTCAGGTTCTCATAGCCAACAAAGGCAACATTTAGTTCAAAGCCAACAAAGGCAACATGTAGTTCAAAGCCAACAAAGGCAACATCTAGTATCAAAGCCAACAAAGGCAACATAGGTTCTCACAGCCAAGAAAGGCAACACAAGCAACATAGTCTCTCACAACAATGTAAACATCTAGTTACCAGAAGCATACAAGTACTCTTTCAACTTGTATGAAGCAGTCCTTTTTCTTCCACTCCGTCTTGGAGCTTGAAAAGTTGACCTGTGCCATGCAGCAGAGGTAGAGGCTGTACCAGCTGTGGTAGCTTTCTTCCTGGGAGACCTCCTTGGAGGAGCAGTAGGTGTAGTGGCAGCAGGGGTAGCTTTCCTCCTTGGAGGAGTAGTAGGTGTAGGAGAAGTAGTTGTAGGAGCAGGTGTGGCTTTCTTCTTGGGAGGAGCAGTACCAGGAGCAGCTGTAGATGGAGATGGCCTCTTCCTTGGTGCTGCACCAGCTGTAGATGAAATGTTTGTTGAAGCAGAAGCCTGTGACATGTTTGGCTGCATTTCAAAAACAATTCAGGATTGTGAGTTACAATGGAGACAAAATAAAGAGAACTGGGGTGCTACTCTAACTAACCTGATGCTGGTTTATTCTCATAGCAAGAGCTGGCTTCAAGGGCTTGGAGCAAACATTGTATCTATGCCCTACAAGTTTGCAGTTGCTGCAAGTAATAGATGCCATCCTAGATGTATCTCTTGGTGCTGGTGATGACCCACAAGTATAGGGGATCAATCATAGTCCTTTCGATAAGTAAGAGTGTCGAACCCAACGAGGAGCAGAAGGAAATGACAAGCGGTTTTCGGTAAGTTAATTTCTACAAGCACTGAAATAAGCGGTAACGAGTAGTTTGATAGCAAGATAATTTGTAATGGATAACAAGTAACAAAAGTAGCTAAGGTGCAGCGAGGTAGCCCAATCCTTTTTATTGCAAAGGACAGGCCGGAACAAGTTCTTATAATAAGGCAAACGTTCTTGAGGACACACAGGAATTTCATCTAGTCACTTTCATCATGTTTGTTTGATTCATGTTCGCTACTTTGATAATTTGATATGTGGGTGGACCGGTGCTTGGGTGCTGTTCTTACTTGAACAAGCCTCCCACTTATGATTAACCTCTCTCGCAAGCATCCGCAACTACGAAAGACGTATTAAGATAAATCTAACCATAGCATTAAACATATGGATCCAAATCAGCCCCTTACAGAATAGCGCATAAACTAGGGTTCAAGCTTCTGTCACTCTAGCAACCCATCATCTAATTACTACTCCACAATGCATTCCCTTAGGCCCATGAATGGTGAAGTGTCATGTAGTCGACGTTCACACGACACCACTAAGGGAATCAACAGCATACATATCATCAAAATATCAAACGAATACCAAATTCACATGATTACTTATGACAAGACTTCTCCCATGTCCTCAATAACAAAAGCAACTACTCACAAATCATCATCATGCTCATGATCAGAGGAGTATTAAATAGCATATTGGATCTGAACATATAATCTTCCACCAAGTAAACCAACTAGCATCAACTACAAGATGTAATCAACACTACTAGCAACCCACAGGTACCAATCTGAGGTTTTGAGACAAAGATTGAATACAAGAGATGAACTAGGGCTATGAGATGAGATGGTGCTGTTGAAGATGATGATGAAGATTGGTCCTCCCACGATGAGAGGGTTGTTGGTGATGACGAAGGCTTCGATTTCCCCCTCCCGAGGGAAGTGCCCCCAACAGAATCGCTCCGCTGGAGAGAAAAAGTGCTCCTGCTCAAGTTCCGCCTCGTGGCGGCGGCGCCTCATCCCGAAAGTAATCCCACGATTTTTTTCTAGGGTAAAATCTCTTATATGTTGGAAATATGCCCTAGAGGCAATAATAAATTAGTTATTATTATATTTCCTTGTTCATGATAATCGTTTATTATCCATGCTATAATTGTATTGATTGGAAACTCAAATACATGTGTGGGTACATAGACAACACTGTGTCCCTAGTAAGCCTCTAGTTGACTAGCTCGTTGATCAAAAGATGGTGAAGGTTTCCTAGCCATGGACATGAGATGTCATTTGATAACGGGATCACATCATTAGGAGAATGATGTGATGGACAAGACCCAAACTATAAACGTAGCATATGATCGTGTCAGTTTATTGCTATTGTTTTCTGCATGTCAAGTATCTGTTCCTATGACCATGAGATCATGCAACTCACTGACACCAGAGGAATACCTTGTGTGTATCAAACGTCGCAACGTAACTGGGTGACTATAAAGATGCTCTACAGGTATCTCCGAGGGTGTCTGTTGGGTTGGCATGGATCAAGACTGGGATTTGTTACTCCGTGTGACGGAGAGGTATCTCAGGGCCCACTCGGTAATACAACATCACAATGAGCCTTGCAAGCAAAGTGACTAAAGAGTTAGCCACAGGATCTTGTATTACAGAACGAGTAAAGAGACTTGCCGGTAACGAGATTGAACTAGGTATAGAGATACCGACGATCGAATCTCGGGCAAGTAACATACCGAAGAACAAAGGGAACAGCATACGGGATTAACTGAATCCTTGACATAAGAGGTTCAAATGATAAAGATCTTCGTAGAATATGTAGGAGCCAATATGGGCATCCAGGTCCCGCTATTGGTTATTGATCGTAGAGGTGTCTCGGTCATGTCTACATAGTTCTTGAACCCGCAGGGTCTACACACTTAACGTTTGGTGACGATTAGTATAGTTGAGTTATTTTGTTGGTGACCGAAGGTTGTTCGGAATCCCGGATAAGATCCCGGACATGACAAGGATCTCCGGAATAGTCCGGAGGTAAAGATTGATATATGTGATAATTGTGTTTTGATCTCCGGAAGGGTTCCGGAATTCACCGGAAGGGGTTCCGGATGTTTACCGAAGTGTTCGGGTGCAGCAACACTTTATATGGGCCAAAGGGATAAAGCCCATGAGGTATTGGAAAGTGCAAAAGGAAGTTTTGCTACTGCCTTAAGCTGGTAAGGCAGTACTACCGCTACTGTATCAGCGGTACTACCGCTTAAGCTAGTCAAGCGGTACTACCACTACTGTATCAGCGGTACTACCGCTTAAGCTGGTCAAGCGGTACTACCGCTACTGTAGCAGCGGTACTACCGCTTGTGCGCGGTACTGCAGGGATCCGAGTTGGACTCTTTCCCTGCGGGCCAAACCGACCTTGTGCGGGCAAAACCGACCTGGAGGAGGCTTTTACTCCAAGTTTAGACCCCAAGGCTCAACATATAAATAGAGGGGCAGGGCTAGCACACGGGACACATTAGATTGCCCCAAGCCGTGTGCCGGCAACCTCTAGTTCCTCCTACGTCATAATTTCAGTAGTGCTTAGGCGAAGCCCTGCTGAAATAGTTCCTCACCAACATCACCACGCCGTCGTGCTGCTGGAACTCTTCTTCTCCGCTCCCTCTTGCTGGATCAAGGAGGCGGAGATCGTCATCAAGCCGTACGTGTGTTGAACGCGGAGGTGCCGTCCGTTTGGCGCTGGATCGTGCTTGGATCGAGGGACGACTTGCGATTTGGATCGCGGAGACGTTCGACTACATCAACCGCGTTTCTTAACGCTTCCTCTTAGCGATCTACAAGGGTATGTAGATTCACTCTCCCTCTCGTAGATGCTCATCACCATGGATAGATCTTGTGTGTGCGTAGGAAATTTTTTGTTTCCCATGCAACGTTCCCCAACAGTGGCATCTGAGCTAGGTCTATGCGTAGATGAGATCTCGAGTAGAACACAAACGAGTTGTGGGCGTGGGTGTATACATATTGCTTGCCGTTACTAGTTGATATTTGATTCGGCGGTATTGTGAGATGAAGCGGCCCGGACCGACATTACGCGTACGCTTACGCGAGACAGGTTCCTTCAACTAACATGTAACTTCGTTGCATAAAGATGGCTAGCAGGTGTCTGTCTCTCTCACTTTAGTTGAATCAATTTCAATGAAGAGGGTTCTTTTAGAAGATCAAAAAGCAATCACTACAACACGTTGTGGTTTTGCGTAGGTAAGAACGGTTCTTGCAAACCCGTAGCAGCCACGTAAAATTTGCAACAACAATTAGAGGACGTCTAACTTGTTTTTGCAGGGTATGTTGTGATGTGATATGGCCAATTGTTGGAAATATGCCCTAGAGGCAATAATAAATTGGTTATTATTATATTTCCTTGTTAATGATAATCGTTTATTATCCATGCTATAATTGTATTGATTGGAAACTCAAATACATGTGTGGGTACATAGACAACACTGTGTCCCTAGTAAGCCTCTAGTTGACTAGCTCGTTGATCAAAGATGGTTAAGGTTTCCTAGCCATTGACATGAGATGTCATTTGATAACGGGATCACATCATTAGGAGAATGATGTGATGGACAAGACCCAAACTGTAAACGTAGCATTTGATCGTGTCAGTTTATTGCTATTGTTTTCTGCATGTCAAGTATCTGTTCCTTTGACCATGAGATCATGCAACTCACTGACACCGGAGGAATACCTTGTGTGTATCAAACGTCGCAACGTAACTGGGTGACTATAAAGGTGCTCTACAGGTATCTCCGAGGGTGTCTGTTGGGTTGGCATGGATCAAGACTGGGATTTGTTACTCCGTATGACGGAGAGGTATCTCAGGGCCCACTCGGTAATACAACATCACATTGAGCCTTGCAAGCAAAGTGACTAAAGAGTTAGCCACAGGATCTTGTATTACGGAACGAGTAAAGAGACTTGCCGGTAACGAGATTGAACTAGGTATAGTGATACCGACGATCGAATCTCGGGCAAGTAACATACCGAAGAACAAAGGGAACAGCATACGGGATTAACTGAATCCTTGACATAGAGGTTCGACCGATAAAGATCTTCGTAGAATATGTAGGAGCCAATATGGGCATCCAGGTCCCGCTATTGGTTATTGGCCGTAGAGGTGTCTCGGTCATGTCTACATAGTTCTCGAACCCGCAGGGTCTACACACTTAACGTTTGGTGACGATTAGTATAATTGAGTTATTATGTTGGTGACCGAAAGTTGTTCGGAGTCTCGGATAAGATCCCGGACATGACGAGGATCTCCGGAATAGTCCGGAGGTAAAGATTGATATATGTGATAATAGTGTTTTGATCTCTGGAAGGGTTCCGGAGTTCACCGGAATGGGTTCCGGATGTTTACCGAAGTGTTCGGGTGCAGCAACACTTTATATGAGCCAAAGGGATAAAGCCCACAAGGTATTGGAAAGTGCAAAAGTAGTTTTGCTGCCGCGTAAGCGGTACTACCGCTTGGTGAAGCGGTACTACCGCCCGAGCGGTACTACCGCTTGTGTGAAGCGGTACTACCGCCCAAGCGGTACTACCGCTTGTGTGAAGCGGTACTACCGCTTGTGCGCGGCTGTGCACGGTTCGGCAGGGATCCGAGTTGGACTCTTTCCCTGCGGGCCAAACCGACCTTGTGCGGGCAAAACCGACCCGGAGGAGGCTTTTACTCCAAGTTTAGACCCCAAGGCTCAACATATAAATAGAGGGGCAGGGCTAGCACACGGGACACATCAGGATTTCCCAAGCCGTGTGCCGGCAACCCTAGCCCTCTAGTTCCTCCGTCATAATCTCCGTAGTGCTTGGCGAAGCCCTGCAGAGATTGTTCCTCACCACCATCACCACGCCGTCGTGCTGCTGGAACTCAACCACTACTTCATCATCGCTCGCTGGATCGAGGAGGTGAAGGCGTCATCAAGCCGTACGTGTGTTGAACGCGGAGGTGCCGTCCGTTCGGCACTAGATCGGAAGGATCGTGATTGGATCGCGGGACGCTCGGCGATTTGGATCGCGAAGACGTTCGACTACATCAACCGCGTTTATTAACGCTTCCGCTTAGCGATCTACAAGGGTATGTAGATTCACTCTCCCTCTCGTAGATGCTCATCACCATGGATAGATCTTATGTGTGCGTAGGAAAATTTTTGTTTCCCATGCAACGTTCCCCAACAGTGGCATCATGAGCTAGGTCTATGCGTAGATGAGATCTCGAGTAGAACACAAACGAGTTGTGGGCGTGGGTGTATACATATTGCTTGCCGTTACTAGTTGATATTTGATTCGGCGGTACTGTGAGATGAAGCGGCCCGGACCGACATTACGCGTACACTTACGCGAGACAGGTTCCTTCAACTAACATGTAACTTCGTTGCATAAAGATGGCTAGCGGGTGTCTGTCTCTCTCACTTTAGTTGAATCGATTTCAATGAAGAGGGTTCTTTTAGAAGATCAAAAAGCAATCACTACACCACGTTGTGGTTTTGCGTAGGTAAGAACGGTTCTTGCAAACCCGTAGCAGCCACGTAAAATTTGCAACAACAATTAGAGGACGTCTAACTTGTTTTTGCAGGGTATGATGTGATATGATATGGCCAATTACATGATGAGATATATGTGATGTATGAGATGATCATGTTTTGTATAGAATATCACGACTTGCATGTCGATGAGTACGGCAACTGGCAGGAGCCATAGAGTTGTCTTTAATTATTGTATGACCTGCGTGTCAATCATTAAGCGCTATGTAATGCTTTACTTTATCGCTAAACGTTAGCTATAGTCGTGGAAGCAACAGTCGGCGCGACAACCTTATGGCGACACGTTGATGGAGATCAAGATGATGGAGATCATGGTGTCATGCCGGTGACGATGGAGATCATGCCGGTGCTTTGGAGATGGAGATCAAAAGCACAAGTTCATGGCCATATCATGTCACTTATGATTTGCATGTGATGTTAATCCTTTTATGCATCTTATTTTGCTTAGGACGACGGTAGCATTATAAGGTGATCCCTCACTTAAATTTCAAGATAAATTGTGTTCTCCCCAAGTGTGCACCGTTGCGAAAGTTCGTCGTTTCGAGACACACCGTGATGATCGGGTGTGATAGACTCTACGTTCGCATACAACGGGTGCAAGCCATGTTGCACGTGCGGAACACTCGGGTTAAACTTGACGAGCCTAGCATGTACAGACATGGCCTCGGAACACAAGAGACCGAAAGGTCGAACATGAGTCATATAGTAGATATGATCAACATGAAGATGTTCACCATTGAAACCACCTCAACTCACGTGATGATCGGACTTGAGTTGGTGGATTTGGATCATGTTACACTCGAATGACCGGAGGGATGTCAATTTGAGTGGGAGTTTTTAAGTAATATGATTAACTAAACTCATTATCAAGAACAATAGTCTAAGTTGTCTTTGCTATATTTATGTTGTAGATCATGGCTTGCGCAGTAGCACCCCTGAATTTTAATGCGTTCCTAGAGAAAGCTAAGTTGAAAGATGATGGAAGTAACTTTGTGGACTGGGCCCGTAATCTAAGGATTATCCTTACGGCTTCCCAGAAGGCTTATGTCCTTGATGCACCGCTTGGTGATCCACCCGCTCCAGTTGAGTCTCTAGACGTTGTGAACGCCTGGCAGGCTCGTTCTGATGATTACTCAATAGTTCAATGTGCAATGTTGTATGGCTTAGAACCGGGACTTCAAAGACGTTTTGAACGTCATGGAGCATATGAGATGTTCCAGGAGTTGAAGTTTATCTTTCAGAAGAATGCCCGGATCGAGAGATATGAGATCTCCGATAAGTTCTATGCTTGCAAGATGGAGGAGAACGGGTCTATCAGTGATCACGTGCTCAGAATGTCTGGGTACTCCACCCGTCTGGCTGAGTTAGGGATGCCCCTTCCGCCAGAGGCTATCACTGACAGAGTTCTTCAATCATTGCCACCTAGCTACAAGAGCTTCGTGTTGAACTATAACATGCACGGGATGAACAAGTCAGTCGCCGAGCTGTTTGCGATGCTGAAAGCCGCTGAGTCTGAAATTCAGAAGGAGCATCAAGTGTTGATGGTCAATAAAACCACTAGTTTCAAGAAAAATGGCAAGGGTAAGAAGGGTAACTCCAAGCAGAGTGGCAAAGCAGTTGCTCCTCTCGTGAAGAAACCCAAGGCTGGACCCAAACCAGAAACTGTGTGTTTTCATTGCAAGGGAACTGGACACTGGAAGCGGAATTGCCCCAAGTATTTGGCTGACAAGAAGGCGGCCAACAACAAACAAGGTATATATGATATACATGTTATTGATGTGTACCTTACCAACTCTCGTTGTAGTGCCTGGGTATTTGATACCGGTGCGGTTGCTCATATTTGCAACTCAAAACAGGAACTGCGGAATAGACGGAGGCTGGCAAAGGACGAAGTGACGATGCGCGTGGGAAATGGTTCCAAGGTTGATGTGATCGCCGTTGGCACGCTCGCTCTTCGATTACCGTCGGGATTAGTGATGAACCTAAATAAGTGTTATTTGGTGCCTGCGTTAAGCATGAACATTATATCTGGATCTTGTTTATTGCGAGACGGTTACTCATTTAAATCAGAGAATAATGGTTGTTCTATTTATATGAGTAATATCTTTTATGGTCATGCACCCAATGTGAGGGGTTTATTCTTGTTGAATCTCGATAGTAATGATACACATGTTCATAACATTGATGCCAAAAGATATAGAATTGATAATGATAATACCACTTTGTTGTGGCACTGCCGTTTAGGTCATATTGGCGTAAAACGCATGAGGAAGCTCCATGCTGATGGTCTTTTGGAGTCACTTGATTTTGAATCACTTGACACATGTGAGCCATGCCTCATGGGCAAGATGACTAAAACGCCGTTCTCTGGAACAATGGAATGGGCAAGTGACTTGTTGGAAATCATACATACTGATGTGTGCGGTCCGATGAGTATTGAGGCGCGCGGTGGTTATCGTTACTTTCTCACCTTCACTGATGACTTAAGTAGATATGGGTATATTTACTTAATGAAACACAAGTCTGAAACATTTGAAAAGTTCAAACAATTTCAGAGTGAAGTTGAGAATCATCGTAACAAGAAGATTAAATTCCTACGATCTGATCGAGGAGGAGAATATCTGAGTTATGAGTTTGGCAGTCACTTAAGACAGTGTGGAATTGTTTCACAACTAACACCGCCTGGAACACCACAGCGTAATGGTGTGTCCGAACGTCGTAATCGAACCTTATTGGATATGGTGCGATCTATGATGTCTCTTGCCGATTTGCCACTATCGTTTTGGGGTTATGCATTAGAGACAGCTGCATTCACTTTAAATAGGGCACCATCGAAATCCGTTGAGACGACGCCATATGAACTTTGGTTTGGCAAGAAGCCAAAGCTGTCGTTTCTTAAAGTTTGGGGATGTGATGCTTATGTCAAAAAGCTTCAGCCTGAAAAGCTGGAACCCAAAGCGGAGAAATGCGTCTTCATAGGATACCCAAAAGAGACAGTTGGGTATACCTTCTACCTCAGATCCGAAGGCAAAGTGTTTGTCGCTAAAAACGGAACGTTTCTTGAGAAAGAGTTTCTCTCGAAAGAATTGAGTGGGAGGAAGATAGAACTTGATGAGGTTGTTGAACCTTTACTTCAACCTAAGAGTAGCGCAGCGCAGAAAGTTGTTTCTGTGGAGCCTACATTAGCTGAAGAGGAAGTTAATGATGATGATCATGAAGCTTTGGATCAAGTTGCTATCGAACCTCGTAGGTCGACAAGGACGCGTACTGCTCCTGAGTGGTACGGCAACCCTGTCTTAGAGGTCATGTTGTTAGACAACGATGAACCTACGAGCTATGGAGAAGCGATGATGGGCCCGGATTCCGAGAAGTGGTTAGAGGCCATGAAATCCGAGATGGGATCCATGTATGAAAACAAAGTGTGGACTTTGGAAGTATTACCTGAAGGGCGTAAGGCCATTCAGAACAAATGGATCTTTAAGAGGAAGACGGACGCGGACGGTAATGTCACCGTCTATAAAGCTCGACTTGTGGCAAAGGGTTTTTCACAAGTTCAAGGAGTTGACTACGATGAGACCTTCTCACCCGTAGCGATGCTTAAGTCCGTCAGAATCATGTTAGCAATAGCTGCCTTTTTCGATTATGAAATTTGGCAGATGGATGTCAAAACAGCGTTCCTTAACGGTTTCCTTAAGGAAGAGTTGTATATGATGCAACCAGAAGGTTTTGTCGATCCAGAGAATGCTGACAAAGTTTGCAAACTCCAGCGATCCATTTATGGACTGGTGCAAGCATCTCGGAGTTGGAATCTTCGCATTGATGAGGTGATCAAAGCGTTCGAGTTTATACAAGTTTACGGAGAAGCTTGTATTTACAAGAAAGTGAGTGGGAGCTCTATAGCGTTTCTAATATTATATGTGGATGACATATTGCTGATTGGAAACAATATAGAAATGTTGGAAAGCATGAAGGAATATTTGAACAAGAGTTTTTCAATGAAGGACCTAGGAGAAGCTGCTTTCATATTAGGCATCAAGATCTATAGAGATAGATCAAGACGCTTAATAGGACTTTCACAAAGCACATACCTTGATTAGATTTTGAAGAAGTTCAAAATGGATCAGTCCAAGAAGGGGTTCTTGCCTGTTTTGCAAGGTGTGAAGTTGAGTAAGACTCAATGCCCAGTGACTACAGAAGATAGAGAAAAGATGAGTGTCATCCCCTATGCTTCGGCCATAGGCTCTATTATGTATGCAATGCTGTGCACAAGACCCGATGTCAGCCTTGCCATAAGTATGGTCGGAAGGTTTCAAAGTGATCCAGGAATGGAACACTGGACGGCGGTCAAGAATATCCTGAAGTACCTGAAAAGGACTAAGGACATGTTTCTCGTTTATGGAGGTGATCAAGAGCTCGTCGTAAAGGGTTACGTCGATGCAAGCTTTGACACTGATCCGGATGACTCTAAGTCTCAAACCGGATACGTATTTATTCTTAATGGGGGTGCGGTTAGCTGGTGCAGTTCCAAGCAAAGCATGGTAGCTGATTCTACATGCGAAGCAGAGTACATCGCAGCCTCGGAGGCGGCGAAGGAAGGTGTCTGGATGAAGGAGTTCATGACAGATCTTGGAGTAGTGCCTAGTGCGCTTAACCCAATGACTCTGTTTTGTGATAACACTGGTGCCATTGCTCTAGCCAAGGAACCAAGATTTCACAAGAGGACCAGACACATAAAGCGACGCTTCAATTCCATCCGCGATTACATCAAGGAGGACGACATAAATATTTGCAAAGTACACACGGATCTGAATGTTGCAGATCCGATGACTAAACCTCTTCCAAGGGCTAAACATGAACAACACCAGAACTGCATGGGTGTTCGATTCATTACAATGTAAATCACATAGTGATGTGAACTAGATTATTGACTCTAGTGCAAGTGGGAGACTGTTGGAAATATGCCCTAGAGGCAATAATAAATTAGTTATTATTATATTTCCTTGTTCATGATAATCGTTTATTATCCATGCTATAATTGTATTGATTGGAAACTCAAATACATGTGTGGGTACATAGACAACACTGTGTCCCTAGTAAGCCTCTAGTTGACTAGCTCGTTGATCAAAAGATGGTGAAGGTTTCCTAGCCATGGACATGAGATGTCATTTGATAACGGGATCACATCATTAGGAGAATGATGTGATGGACAAGACCCAAACTATAAACGTAGCATATGATCGTGTCAGTTTATTGCTATTGTTTTCTGCATGTCAAGTATCTGTTCCTATGACCATGAGATCATGCAACTCACTGACACCAGAGGAATACCTTGTGTGTATCAAACGTCGCAACGTAACTGGGTGACTATAAAGATGCTCTACAGGTATCTCTGAGGGTGTCTGTTGGGTTGGCATGGATCAAGACTGGGATTTGTTACTCCGTGTGACGAAGAGGTATCTCAGGGCCCACTCGGTAATACAACATCACAATGAGCCTTGCAAGCAAAGTGACTAAAGAGTTAGCCACAGGATCTTGTATTACGGAACGAGTAAAGAGACTTGCCGGTAACGAGATTGAACTAGGTATAGAGATACCGACGATCGAATCTCGGGCAAGTAACATACCGAAGAACAAAGGGAACATCATATGGGATTAACTGAATCCTTGACATAAGAGGTTCAAACGATAAAGATCTTCGTAGAATATGTAGGAGCCAATATGGGCATCCAGGTCCCGCTATTGGTTATTGATCGTAGAGGTGTCTCGGTCATGTCTACATAGTTCTTGAACCCGCAGGGTCTACACACTTAACGTTTGGTGACGATTAGTATAGTTGAGTTATTTTGTTGGTGACCGAAGGTTGTTCGGAATCCCGGATAAGATCCCGGACATGACGAGGATCTTCGGAATAGTCCGGAGGTAAAGATTGATATATGTGATAATAGTGTTTTGTTCTCCGGAAGGGTTCCGGAATTCACCGGAAGGGGTTCCGGATGTTTACCGAAGTGTTCGGGTGCAGCAACACTTTATATGGGCCAAAGGGATAAAGCCCACGAGGTATTGGAAAGTGCAAAAGGAAGTTTTGCTACTGCCTTAAGCTGGTAAGGCAGTACTACCGCTACTGTAGCAGCGGTACTACCGCTTAAGCTAGTCAAGCGGTACTACCGCTACTGTATCAGCGGTACTACCGCTTAAGCTGGTCAAGCGGTACTACCGCTACTGTAGCAGCGGTACTACCGCTTGTGCGCGGTACTGCAGGGATCCGAGTTGGACTCTTTCCCTGCGGGCCAAACCGACCTTGTGCGGGCAAAACCGACCTAGAGGAGGCTTTTACTCCAAGTTTAGACCCCAAGGCTCAACATATAAATAGAGGGGCAGGGCTAGCACACGGGACACATTAGATTGCCCCAAGCCGTGTGCTGGCAACTTCTAGTTCCTCCTACGTCATAATTTCAGTAGTGCTTAGGCGAAGCCCTGCTGAAATAGTTCCTCACCAACATCACCACGCCGTCGTGCTGCTGGAACTCTTCTTCTTCTCCGCTCCCTCTTGCTGGATCAAGGAGGCGGAGATCGTCATCAAGCCGTACGTGTGTTGAACGCGGAGGTGCCGTCCGTTCGGCGCTGGATCGTGCTTGGATCGAGGGACGACTTGCGATTTGGATCGCGGAGACGTTCGACTACATCAACCGCGTTTCTTAACGCTTCCTCTTAGCGATCTACAAGGGTATGTAGATTCACTCTCCCTCTCGTAGATGCTCATCACCATGGATAGATCTTGTGTGTGCGTAGGAAATTTTTGTTTCCCATGCAACGTTCCCCAACATTATATACCAGAAGATGGGGGCCAGAAGTGGGCCAGGGGCCTCACACAGCATCAGGGCGCGCCTGGGGGGGGGGGGGGGGGGTGGCGCGCCCTGGTGCTGTGTGGGCACCTGGGGGCCCCCTCTGGTATATTTTTCTTCCAGTATTTGTCATATATTCCAAAATAATTCTCTGTGAAATTTCAGCTCATTTGGAGATGTGCAGAATAGGTATCTTCGTTGTAGCTTTTTCAGGCCCTGAATTCCAGCTGCCGACGCCCCCCCTCTTTGTGTAAATTTTGCATATTAAGAGAGAAAAGGCATTAGAATTAACTCCATAAAGTGTTATATTGACTAAAAACACTATAAATAACAGTAGGAAAACATGATGCAAAATGGACGTATCAACTCCCCCAAGCTTAGACCTCGCTTGTCCTCAAGCGAAAGCCGATATTGATAATCATGTCCACATGTTTAGAGAGAGATGTGTCGATGAAAACAAAATACGGACATAGAAGCATCATGATCATTATTATAACAGCAATATTTCTTTAGCATATAACTTCTCATAAGCAAGTAACAATTCATCACAACATCGAAGTAGAAGCCATAAACTTTCTTGAAAACTAACAAACTATGTTCCCAGTCAACAATGCAATTGCAATTCATCATATTTTCAGGAAGGGTCTCATGTAAGAGCTTTTTAGCAAGTCCACATACTCAACCATCATTTAGTCTTCCATGATTGCTAACACTCACAACATATATATGGAGCAAAAAGTTTCAGCCAGACACATAAAAAGATAGGGGCTTTATAGTTTCACCTCCAAACTCATTCATCTCAAGGGTGATGTCAACAATAATAACTCATGATCACTCACATCCAACTGGATATATGTGTCTAGATCTTTCACCACCACATGATGCTTGCAAAAGAGAAAAATAAAAGGGAATAGAGGAGAACACTATTGACTCTAGCATGAAAAGTAAATTCATTAAAGTAAAAGATAGGCCCTTCGCAGAGGGAAGCAGAGGTTGTCATGCACTTTTTGTTTTTGGATGCACAAGCTCTTAATGCAAAGGGACGTCACTTTATATTGCCCCTTGTGATAGCAACCTTTATTATGCAGTCTGTCGCTTTTATTTCTTTACCATCACAAGTTCGTATAAAGCTTATTTTCCCTTACAATAAAAGATCATACATATTTAGGAGCAATTTTTATTGCTTTTTGCACCGATGACAACTTACTTGAAGGATCTTATTCAATCCATAGGTAGGTATAGTGAACTCTCATGGCGTGATATTGGGTTTAGGGTTTTGGATGCACAAGTAGTATACTTAGTGCAGATTTTTGGCTAGCAAAGATATTGGGCAAGCACCACATGTTGGAGGATCTATAACAATATAACTTCTATGTGAATGTAAACAACCATAACTCATTACGTTGTCTTCCTTGTCCAACGTCAACAATTTGGCATAAAATACTTAATGGGGGCTCACAATCACAAAAGATGTCCAAAGATAGTGTATTTGCATGTGAATCTTCTCTTCCTTTATTAATTCTTTCATGAATTGCATCATTGACTAATGCTATGTTTGTCACCCTTCAATAAATTTTACCACTTATACTCTTCTTTATGTAATGTCATTACTTTCTATAAGATTAGCATATGATCTTTTTCTTTATTTTCATTGCTATGTTTGAAACATAAAAGTAAAGAAGCAAAAACTCAAACTACTCTTTATTATATATCTCTCAACTCGATTACATAGATAGATCACGAAACTTGCACTCGAAAATAGATCACACTAAACTTTTATTCAACTAAATCATGATATAGATAAGGATCGAACTAAAAGTAGGTAAAGATAATAAAAGTGATGGTCATACGATACCGGGGCGCCTCCCCCAAGCTTGGCACAAGCCAAGGGGAGTGCTCATACCCATGTGATCAAGTCTCCTTCTTCGGTGATGGTGGTGATGAAGTGATAGAATTTTCCTCCGGCTTCCATGGCATAGGTTCCCCATCATAAAGGGATGAACGAGTCTCTGGAGTCCTAAAACTTGCAGCTAAACTCATACCTTTGAATCTTGCTTCATATTCATAATTTTGGGTTTGAAGATCAAAGATTTGGCCTTGGAGATAATCTATTCATTCGTTGAGCTTGAAGATGATGTCCCCTATGGACTTGCCATCCACCTTGAGATCACGGGTGAGTTCCGCGATCATGGAGTGGTTGGCGCTGAGTCCACGCTCCACCATGCCTTGGCACTTGAAGATCTCCTACTCCACTGCTTCAAGCCTGGCCTCTATGCTCCCGGTCTTCTTGGGTCCTTGAACATCCCAGATGTGAAGCACCCCCTCGCGCAGCTCAATTTCTTGAGGGTGTTTCATCACCTCCGGTAGATAGGGGTTGATGACCTTCTCATAGAACTTGTCCTTGGAGGAACTTGGCGGAGCCATGGCGATCTAGATCTATCAGAAAAATAGCACGAAAGAAGAACAGAGGATATTTCTGCGATACGGTGGTCAAAACAACCTGGAGACTATATATAGAATTTTTATCTTGCAAAACAAGCAATCAAGGAGAAAACGGAGTCGGGAAGGCTCACGTGGGGCCCACACAGTACCAGGGCGTACCCTGGTGCTGTGTGGGCACCAGGTGGGTCCCCTCGGCTGCCTTTTATTTTTGCATTTTTTATATTTTCCAAAATTGACGGGAAGTATTTTTATGGAATTTTTGGAGTCGGTTTACTTACCGTATCACATACCTCTTCCTTTTTTAGGATTCTGGAGTGTTCTGGAAGGACTCCTTGATATACTCCTCCGGTGTAATTGTTTCAATAAGATTAGATTCAACATTAATGGGTGTACCTGAGATGTAGTGCTTAATTCTTTGCCCATTTACCACCTTTGGGTTGGTGCCCACAACATTATTGATCTTAATGGCTCCGGAGCGATAAACTTCCTCGATGACATATGCTCCTTCCCATTTGGAGAGAAGTTTACCTGCAAAAAATCTAAGACGAGAATTGTACAATAAAACATATTCACCCACTTTGAATTCTCGTTTATGAATTCTCCTATCATGCCATCTTTTTACTTTTTCTTTAAATAATTTGGCATTATCATAGGCTTGGGTTCTCCATTCATCAAGTGTGCTAATATCAAATAACCTCTTTTCACCGGCAAGTTTGAAATCATAGTTGAGTTCCTTAACTGCCCAAAATGCTTTATGTTCTAACTCAAGAGGTAAATGACAAGCTTTTCCATAGACCATCTTATAGGGAGACATACCCATAGGATTTTTATAAGCAGTTCTATAAGCCCATAATGCATCATCAAGTTTCTTAGACCAATTCTTTCTAGATCTATTGACGGTCTTTTGCAAAATTAGTTTTATTTCCCTATTGCTCAATTCAACTTGACCACTAGATTGAGGATGATAGGGAGATGCAATTCTATGGTTGACATCATATTTAGCAAGTAGTTTGCGAAAATCACCATGAATAAAGTGTGAACCACCATCAGTCATTAAAATATCTAGGGACTCCAAACCTTGGGAAAATAACTTCTTTAAGCATTTTAATAGAGGTGTCATGATCAGCACTACTAGTTGGAATAGCTTCTACCCACTTAGTAATGTAATCAACAACAACTAAAATATGTGTGTACCCATTAGATTTAGGAAAAGGTCCCATATAATCAAATCCCCAAACATCAAATGGTTCAATAACAAGTGAATAGTTCATAGGCATTTCCTGACGTCTACTGATATTACCAATTCTTTGACATTCATCACAAGATAAGACAAACTTACGAGCATCCTTGAAGAGAGTAGGCCAATAAAAACCAGATTGTAATACCTTGTGTGCAGTTCTATCTCCAGCGTGGTGTCCTCCATATGCTTCGGAGTGACACTTCCGAAGGATTTGTTCCTGTTCATGCTCCGGTATACAACGTCTAACAATACCATCTACTCCTTCTTTATAAAGATGTGGGTCATCCCAAAAATAGTGTCTTAAATCATAGAAGAATTTTTTCTTTTGTTGGTATGTGAAACTAGGTGGTATAAATTTTGCAACAATGTAATTAGCATAGTCCGCAAACCAAGGGGTTTGACAAGAAGTGTTTAAGACAGCTAATTGTTCATCTGGAAAACTATCATCAATAGGTTGTGGGTCATCAAGCACATTTTCCAATCTAGACAAGTTATCAGCTACGGGGTTTTCAGCCCCCTTTCTATCAATAATATGTAAATCAAATTCTTGTATTAATAGAACCCACCTAATAAGTCTAGGCTTAGCATCTTTCTTTTCCATAAGGTATTTGGTAGCAGCATGATCAGTATGAATAGTTACTTTAGAATCAACTATGTAGGATCTGAACTTATCACATGCAAACACAACTGCTAAAAATTCTTTTTCAGTAATAGCATAATTCCTTTGGGCACTGTCTAGAGTTTTACTAGCATAATGGATAACATTCAGTTTCTTATCAACTCTTTGTCCTAGAACAACACCAATAGCATAATCACTAGCATCACACATAATCTCAAAAGGCAAATTCTAATCAGGTGGTTGAACAATAGGTGCAGTGGTTAAGGCTTTCTTAAGGGTTTCAAAGGCTTCTACACAATCATCATCAAAAACAAATGGAACATCTTTTTGCAAAAGATTGGTAAGAGGCCTAGAAATTTTAGAGAAGTCTTTAATGAACCTTCTATAAAAACCAGCATGACCAAGAAAACTTCTTATACCTTTGATATCTTTAGGACATGGCATTTTGTCAATAGCATCAACCTTAGCCTTATCAACTTCAATACCTCTTTCGGAGATTTTATGACCCAAGACAATACCTTCATTAACCATAAAGTGGCACTTCTCCCAATTCAAGACAAGATTAGTTTGTTCACATCTCTGCAAAACTTGATCAAGGTTGCTTAAGCAATCATTAAAAGAATTTCTGTAAACAGAAAAATCATCCATGAAAACCTCAACAATCTTTTCACAAAAGTCAGAGAATATAGCAGTCATAAATCTTTGAAAGGTAGCAGGTGCATTACATAAACCAAAAGGCATGTGTCTATAAGTATAAGTTCCAAAAGGACAAGTAAAGGTGGCTTTCTCTTGATCAGATTGTGCTACGAGTATTTGAGAGAAACCAGAATATCCATCTAGAAAGAAAAAGTGTGTATGCTTAGACAATCTTTCTAGCATTTGATCAATAAAAGGCAAGGGGTAATGATCTTTTCTAGTAGCTTTGTTTAATTTCCTAAAATCAATTACCATCCTATAACCAATTACAATTCTTTGTGGAATGAGTTCATTCTTATCATTAGGTACAATAGTAATGCCTCCCTTCTTAGGAACGCAATGAATGGGACTGATAACCCACAAGTATAGGTGATCAATTGTAGCTTTTTCGATAAATAAGAGTGTCGAATCCAATGAGGAGCTAAAGGTAGGATTAATAAACCCTTCAAGTTCTGTCGACCATCGATATAACTCTACGCACACTTGACGTTCGCTTTACCCAGAACAAGTATGAAACTATTTTGTAATTGATAGGATAGGTTTGCAAGAACAAAACTAGAAGTACTTTGCGAGAATAAAACTATGAATAAATTGCAAGAATATAAAAGTTAGTAGAAAGCTTTTGTAACACTAGAGAAAGATTTGTCCATAGGCAATCGATAACTAGACCGGTAATCACTATTGCAATTCTATATGAGGGAGAGGCATGAGCTAACATACTTTCCGTACTTGGATCATATGCACTTATGATTGGACCCCTAGCAAGCATCCGCAACTACTAAAGATCATTAAGGTAAAACCCAACCATAGCATTAAGTATCAAGTCCTCTTTATCCCCGATACGTCTCCGTCGTATCTACTTTTCCAAACACTTTTGCTCTTGTTTTGGACTCTAATTTGCATGATTTGAATGTAACTAACCCGGACTGACGCTATTTTCAGCAGAATTGCCATGGTGTTGTTTTTGTGTAGAAATCGAAGTTCTCAGAACTAAACGAAACTTTCTGGGGATTTTTTATGGAATTAATAAGGAATTATGGAGCAAAGACCTGCTGCGGAAGGGGCCCCATGTGGCCACATGGCACCTAGGCACGCCCCCCCTAGGGCGCGCCCCAGTGCCATGTGGGCCCCTGGTAGCTCCCCTGACCCTACCTCCAGGCCTATAAATTCACATCTTCGGAGAAAAAACCAAGGAGGAAGAATTATCGTGTTTCACAAGACAGAGCCGCCGCCAGCTCCTGTTCTTCATCGGGAGGCCAGATGTAGAACCCGTTTGGGGCTCCGGAGAGGGGAATCTTCGATCTTCGTCATCACCAACCTCTCTTCATCGCCAATTCCATGATGCTCCTCACCGGGAGTGAGTAATTCCTTCGTAGGCTCGCTGGTCGGTGTAGGGGTTGGATGAGATCGATCATGTAATCGAGTTAGTTTTGTTAGGGCTTGATCCCTAGTATCCACTATGTTCTGAGGTTGATGTTGCTATGACTTTGCTATGCTTAATGCTTGTCACTAGGGCCCGAGTGCCATGATTTAAGATCTGAACCGTTTATGTTTTCACCAATATATTTGTGTTTTAGATCCGATCTTGCAAGTTGTATGCACCTGCTATGTGTTATGATCCGCATCCCCCAGGGTGACAATAATTGGGATTCTTTCCGGTGATTACCGTAGTTTGAGGAGTACATGTATTCACTATGTGTTAATGCTTTGTTCCGGTTCTCTATTCAAAGGAGGCCTTAATATCCCTTAGTTTTCTTATGGACCCCGCTGCCACGGGAGGGTAGGACAAAAGATTTCATGCAAGTTCTTTTCCATAAGCACGTATGACTATTTACGGAATGCATGCCTACATTGTATTGACGAACTGGAGCTAGTTCTGTGTCGCCCTAGGTTATAACTGCTATATGATCGATATCATCCAACACACCCATCATCACCGATCCAGTGCCTACGAGTTTTCACATATTGATACTTGCTAAGTTACTACTGTTGCTGCTACTGTTACTCTCGCTACAAATCTGCTACTGTTACCGTTACTATTTCCGTTGCTACTTTTGTTACTCGCTATCAAACTATCATATTATCTTGCTACTAATCACTTTACTACAGATATTTAGTCTCCAGGTGTGGTTGAATTGACAACTCAACTGCTAATACTTCCAAGTATTCTTTGGCTCCCCTTGTGTCGAATCAATAAATTTGGGTTGAATACTCTACCCTCGAAAACTGTTGCGATCCCCTATACTTGTGGGTTATCAAGACCTTTTTCTGGCGCCGTTGCCGGGGAACATAGCTATATTTGTGAAGTCACTTGGAATTTATATCTATTTGCCACTATGAAGAATCTTAAGGATGACAGAACCAAAATCTTTCCCTGTACTACGAGGACAGGTAAGGAACTGCCATCTAGCTCTGCACTTGATTCACCATCTATTTTGAGTAAGCTTGCGACACCACCACCTGCTATGTCTCATGTTATTGATGATGCCACTTCTGCTATGAATGATGCTATGAATGATGCCACTTCTGCTTTGAATGATGCTATTGATGATGCTAGTACTATGCTTGATACTACTATGCCTGTTGGTGATTTTCTTGATGAACAACTTGCTAAGGCTAGAGAAATTGAGAAAGCCAAAGTGCTGAAACTCTTGAGAATCTCGATTCACCTTTATTGCTTCGTCCTGTTGTTAGAGCTGAAATACCTGATGAACATTGCATAGATAAAGAAACTGCTTTAGCTATTCTTGATTGCAATAGTAGAGAAGAAGCTTTAGAATTGCTTGCTGTGTTGAAAGAAAAATCTAAGAGGGAGAGGATAAAGTGTGATCCTAAGTTTGCTACCTCTCCCATCTTTATCACCGATAAGGATTATGAGTTCTCCGTTGATCCTAAGTTTATTACTTTGGTTGAGTCTGATCCTTTCTATGGTACTGAATCTGAAACTGTTGTGGCACATCGTACTAAGTTGAATGATATTGCTACTCTTTTTGCTCATGAGGAAAAGATTCGTTACTATTATATTCTTAAGTTGTTGCCTTTTTCATTAAAGGGAGATGCTAAAGCTTGGTACAATACTCTTACTCCTGGTGTTGGGGAACGTTGCATGGAAAACAAAAAAAAGTCTACGCACATGCAAGATCTATCCATGGAGAAGCATAGCTATGAGAGGGGGGGGGGGTGTTTATGTACCCTCGTAGACCGTAAGCGGAAGCGTTAGAACAACGCGGTTGATGTAGTCGAGCAACTTCGCTATCCAACTGACCGAGCACCAAACGTACGGCACCTCCGCGTTCAGCACACGTTCAGCTCGGTGACGTCCTCGCCTTCTTGATCCAGCAAGACAACGAGGTAGTGGATGAGTTCCAGCAACACGACGGCGTGGTGACGGTGATGCTATCTCAACAGGGCTTCACCTAAGCACTGCGAGAATATGACTGAGGGACGAAACTGTGGAGGGGGCACCGCACACGGCTAAGACAATGTTGTGTCCTTGTGTCGTGCCCCCTCCCACATATATATAGGTAGGGGGAAGAGGGGAGGCAGCCAGGCGCAACACAAAAGTGGCCGGCCAGCCCTAGGGCTCCTGCCCTGCCCTGCCCCCCCTTCCATATATAAGTCAGAGGGAAAGGAAAGGGGGGAGAGGGAAGGAAGGGGGAGGCCGCCTCCCCTCTTTCCTTCTCTCCCCATGGGCCGGCTGCCATAGAGGGGCGCACCAGCCCCTTGTGGGCTGGTGTGCTCCCTTTTCTTGGCCCATATGGCCCATACACTTCCCGGGGGTGTCCGGAACCCCTTCCGGTGCCCCGATGACTACCCGGTGCACTCTGAAACTCTTCCGGTGTCCGAATACCATCGTCCTACATATCAATCTTTACCTCCGAACCATTCCGGAGCTCCTCGTCATGTCCGTGATCTCATCCGGGACTCCGAACAACATTCGGTCACCAATTCATATAACTCATATTACACTATATCGTCAACGAACGTTAAGCGTGCGGACCCTACGGGTTCGGGAATGATGTAGACATGACCGAGACGCCACTCCGGTCAATAACCAATAGCAGAACCTAGATGCCCATATTGGTTCCTACGTATTCCATGAAGATCTTATCGGTCGAACCGCAATGACAACATACACAATTCCCTTTGTCCATCGGTATGTTACTTGCTCGAGATTCGATCGTCGGTATCTCCATACCTAGTTCAATCTCGTTACTGGCAAGTCTCTTTACTCGTTCTATAATACATCATCCCATAACTAACTCCTTAGTCACTTTGCTTGCAAGCTTATGATGTGCATTACTGATAGGTCCCAGAGATACCTCTCCAAAACACGGAGTGACAAATCCCAGTCTCGATCCATGCCAACTCAACAGACACCTTCGAAGATACCTGTAGAGCATCTTTATGATCACCCAGTTATGTTGTGACATTTGATAGCACACAAGGTATTCCTCCGGTATCCGGGAGTTGCATGATCTCATGGTCTGAGGAACATGTATTTGACATTCAAGAAAGCAGTAGCAATAAACAGAACGAACATATGCTAAGCTAACGGATGAGTCTTGTCCATCACATCATTCTCCTAATGATGTGATCCCATTATCAAATGACAACTCATGTCTATGGTTAGGAAACCTTAACCATCTTTTGATCAATGAGCTAGTCAAGTAGAGGCTCACTAGGGACACGGTATTTGTTTATGTATCCACACATGTATTTAAGTTTCCGGTCAATACAATTCTAGCATGAATAATAAACCTTTATCATGAATAAGGAAATATGATAATAACCATTTTATTATTGCCTCTAGGGCATATTTCCATCAGTCTCCCACTTGCACTAGAGTCAATAATCTAGTTCACATCGCCATGTGATTAACACCCAAAGAGTTCACTAGAGTCAATAATCTAGTTCACATCGCCATGTGATTAACACTCAAAGAGTTTACTAGAGTCAATAATCTAGTTCACATCGCCATGTGATTAACACTCAAAGAGTTCTAAGGTGTGATCATGTTTTGCTTGTGAGAGAGATTTAGTCAATGGGTCTGCAACATTCAGATCCATGTGTATTTTGCAAATCCTTATGTCATACTGTAGATACTGCTATCACGCTTTACTTGGAGCTATTCCAAATGACTGCTCCATTATACGTATCCGGTTTGCTACTCAGAGTTATCTAGATTGGTGTCAAAGCTTGCATCGACGTAACCCTTTATGACGAACTCTTTACCACCTCCATAACCGAGAAACATTTCCTTAGTCCTTTAGTTACTAAGGATAATTTTGACCGATGTCTAGTGATCCACTCCTGGATCACTCTTGTACCCCATTTGCCAGACACATGGCAAGGCACACATCAGGTGTGGTACACAGCATGGCATACATTATAGAACCTATGACTGAGGCATAGGGAATGACTTTCATTATCTCTCTATCTTCTGCCGTGGTCGGGCTTTGAGTCTTACTCAACTTCACACCTTACAATACAAGCAAGAACTCCTTCTTTGACTGATCCATTTTGAACTCCTTCAAAATCTTGTCAAGGTATGTGCTTTGTGAAAGTCCTATTAAGCATCTTGATCTATCCCTATAGATCTTGATGCCCAATATATAAGTAGCTTCACCGAGGTCTTTCATTGAAAAACTCTTATTCAAGTATCCCTTTATGCTATCCAGAAATTCTATATCATTTCCAATCAACAATATGTCATCCACATATAATATTAGGAATGCTACAGAGCTCCCACATGATCCGGACAGACTTAAGCATCGCTACAGGTGAGAAAGTCTCATCGTAGTCAACCCCTTGAACTTGTCGAAAACCTTTCGCGACAAGTCGAGCTTTGTAGACAGTGATATTACCATCAGCGTCTGTCTCCTCTTAAATATCCATTTATTCTCAATGGCTTGCCGATCATCGGGCAAGTCCACCAAAGTCCACACTTTGTTCTCATACATGGATCCTATCTCAGATTTCATGGCCTCAAGCCATTTGTCAGAGTCTGGGCTCATCATAGCTTCTTCATAGTTCGTAGGTTCGCTGTTGTCTAACAACATAACTTCCAGAGCAGGATTTCCATACCACTCTGGTGCGGAACGTACTCTGGTCGACCTACGAGGTTCAGTAGTAACTTGATCTGACGCTTCATGATCTTTATCATTATCTTCCTCTCTTATTGGTGTAGGCATCACGGGAACGGTTTTCTCTGATGAGCTACTTTCCAATTCGAGAGAAGGTACAATTACCTCATCAAGTTCTACTTTCCTCACACTCACTTCTTTCGAGAGAAACTCCTTCTCTAGAAAGGACCCATTCTTGGCAACAAAGATCTTTCCTTCGGATCTGTGGTAGAAGGTGTACCCAATTGTTTCTTTAGGGTATCCTATGAAGACGCACTTCTCCACTTTGGGTTCGAGCTTATTAGGTTGAAGCTTTTTCACATAAGCATCACATCCCCAAACTTTAAGAAACGACAGCTTAGGTTTCTTGCCAAACCATAGTTCATACGGTGTCGTCTCGACGGATTTAGACGACGCCCTATTTAACGTGAATGCAGCTGTCTCTAATGCATAACCCCAAAACGATAGTGGTAAATCGGTAAGAGACATCATAGAATGCACCATATCTAATAAAGTACGGTTACGACGTTCGGACACACCATTACGCTGTGGTGTTCCAGGTGGCGTGGGTTGTGAAACAATTCCACATTTTCTTAAATGAAGGCCAAACTCGTAACTCAAATATTCGCCTCCGCGATTAGATCGTAGAAACTTTATTTTCTTGTTACGATGATTCTCTACTTCACTCTGAAATTCTTTGAATTTTCAAATGTTTTAGACTTGTGTTTCATCAAGTAGATATACCCATACCTACTCAAATCATCTGTGAAGGTTAGAAAATAATGATACCCGCCGCGTGCTTCAACATTCATTGGACCGCATACATCGGTATGTATTATTTCCAATAAATCAGTAGCTCGCTCCATTGTTCTGGAGAACGGAGTTTTAGTCATCTTGCCCATGAGGCATGTTTCACAAGCATCAAATGATTCATAATCAAGTGATTCCAAAAGTCCATCCGTATGGAGTTTCTTCATGCGCTTTACACTAATATGACCTAAACGGCAGTGCCACAAGTATGTTGCATTATCATTATCAACTTTGCATCTTTTGGCATCAATATTATGAATATGTGTATCACTATGATCGAGATTCAACAAGAATAAACCATTCACAAGGGTGCATGATCACGAGGGATATTATTCATATAAACAGAATAACCATTATTCTCTGACTTAAATGAATAACCGTCCTGCAATAAACAATATCCAGATATAATGTTTTATGCTCAACGCAAGCACCAAATGACCATTATTTAGGTTTAATACTAATCCCGATGGTATTACGAGTGTGTCGATTTTGATCATATCAATCTTGGAGACACTTCCAACACATATCGTCACCTCGCCCTCAGCTAGTCTCCATTACTCTGCAGCTCCTGCTTCAACTTACTAATATTAGCAACTGAATCGGTATCAAATACCCAGACGCTGCCACAAGCACTAGTGAGGTACACATCAATAACATTTATATCAAATATACTTTTGTTCACTTTGCCATCCTTCTTATCCACCAAATATTTGGGGCAGTTCCGCTTCCAGTGACCATTCCCTTTGCAGTTAGAAGCACTCAGTTTCAGGCTTGGGTCCAGCTTTGGGCTTCTTCATGGGAGCGGCAACTTGCTTGTCGTTCTTCTTGAATTTCCCCTTCTTTCCCTTGCCCTTTTTCTTGAAACTAGTGGTCTTGTTAACCATCAACACTTGATGCTCCTTCTTGATTTCTACCTCCACCGATTTCAGCATCGTGAAGAGCTCGGGAATTGTCTTCTCCATCCCTTGCATATTATAGTTCATCACGAAGCATTTATAGCTTGGTGGCAGTGACTGAAGAACTGTGTCAATAACACTCTCAACCGGAAGATCAATTCCCAGCTGAGTCAAGTGGTTGTGGTACCCAGACATTCTGAGTATGTATTCACTGACAGAACTGTTCTCCTCCATCTTACAGCTGAAGAACTTGTTGGAGACTTCATATCTCTCAACCCGGGCATTAGCTTGAAATATCAATTTCAGCTCTTGGAGCATCTCATATGCTCCGTGGCGTTCAAAATGCTTTTGCAGTCCCGGTTCTAAGCCGTAGAGCATGGCACACTGAACTATCAAGTAGTCATCAGATCGAGCCTGCCAGGCGTTCACAACGTCTGCAGCAGCTCCTGCAGTAGGTCCATCACCTAACGGTGCATCAAGGACATAATTCTTCCATGTAGCAATGAGGATAATCCTCAAGTTACGGACCTAGTCTGTGTAATTGCTACCATCATCTTTTAACTTAGCTTTCTCTAGGAACGTATCAAAAACAGGGGTGCTACAACACGAGCTATTCATCTACAACATAATTTGTAAAAACTATCAGGACTAGTTCATGATAAATTAAGTTCAATTAATCAAATTACTAATGAACTCCCACTTAAATTAACATCCCTCAAGTTAACTATGTGATACATGATCCAAATCAACTAGCCCATGTCCGATCATCACATGAGATGGGATAGTCATCAATGGTGAACATCTCCATGTTGATCATATCTACTATATGACTCATGTTCGACCTTTCGGTCTCCAGTGTTCCGAGACCATGTCTGTACATGCTAGGCTCGTCAAGTTTAACCCAAGTATTCTGCTTGTGTAAAACTGGCTTACACTCGTTGTATGTGAACGTAGAATCTATCACACCCGATCATCACGAGGTGCCTCAAAACGACGAACTTTAGCAACGGTGCATACTCAGGGAGAACACTTTTATCTTGAAATTTTAGTGAAGGGATCATCTTATAATGCTACCGTCGTTCTAAGCAAAATAAGATGCATAAAGGATAAACATCACATGCAATCAAAATGTGTGACATGATATGGCCATCATCATCTTGTGCTTTTGATCTCCATCTCCAAAGCATCGTCATGATCTCCATTGTCACCGGCATGACACTATGATCTCCATCATCTTGATCTCCATCAACATGTCGTCACGTGGTCGTCTCGCCAACTATTGCTTCTACAACTATTGCTAACGCATAGCGATAAAGTAAAGCAATTACATGGCGCTTGCATTTCTTACAATAAAGAGACAACCATAAGGCTCCTGCCGGCTGTCAATATATATTACAAAACATGATCATCTCATACAACAACATATATCACATCATGTCTTGACCATATCATATCACAGCATACCCTACAAAAACAAGTTAGACGTCCTCTACTATGTTGTTGCAAGTTTTACGTGGCTACTATGGGTTTCTAGCAAGAACCATTCTTACCTACAGAAAAAACAACCACGACGGTGAATAATCAAGTTTGCTATTTTAACCTTCTTCATGGACCGGCCGTAGTCAAATTCGATTCAACTAAAGTAGGAGAAACAGACACCCGCCAGCCACCTTTGTGCAAAACAAGTTGCACGTCAGTCGGTGGAACCGGTCTCATGTACGTGGACATGTAAGGTTGGTCCGGGCCGCTTCATCCCACAATGCCGCCGAATCAAAATAAGGCGTTGGTGGTAAGCAGTATGATCATCACCGCCCACAACTCTTTGTGTTCTACTCATGCATATCATCTACGCATAGACCTGGCTCATGATGCCACTGTTGGGGAACGTTGCATCGAAAACAAAAAAAATTCTACGCACACACAAGATCTATCCATGGAGATGCATAGCTACAAGAGGGGGAGTGTGTCTACGTACCCTCATAGACCGTAAGCAGAAGCGTTAGAACAACGCCGTTGATATAGTCGAACAACTTCGTGATCCAACCGACCGAGCACCGAATGTACGGCACCTCCGCGTTCAGCACACGTTCAGCTCGGTGACGTCCTCACCTTCTTGATCCAGCAAGACAGCGAGGTAGTGGATGAGTTCCGGCAACACGATGGTGTGGTGACAGTGATGGTGATGCTATCTCAACAGGGCTTCGCCTAAGCACTGCGAGAATATGACCGAGGGACGAAACTGTGGAGGGGGGCACCGCACACGGCTAAGACAATGTTGTGTCCTTGTGTGGTGCCCCCTCCCACATATATATAGGTGGGGGGAAGAGGGGAGGCAGCCAGGCGCACCACAAAAGTGGCCGGCCAGCCCTAGGGCTCCTGCCCTGCCCTGCGCCCCCCTTCCATATATAAGTCGGAGGGAAAGGAAAGGGGGGAGAGGGAAGGAAGGGGGAGGTCGCCTCCCCTCTTTCCTTCTCTCCCCAAGGGCCGGCTGCCATAGAGGGGCACACCAGCCCCTTGTGGGCTGGTGTGCTCCCTTTTCTTGGCCCATATGGCCCATACACTTCCCGGGGGTGTCTGGAACCCCTTTCGGTGCCCCGATGACTACTCGGTGCACTCCGAAACTCTTCCGGTGTCCGAATACCATCGTCCTATATATCAATATTTACCTCCGGACCATTCCGGAGCTCCTCGTCATGTCCTTGATCTAATCCGGGACTCCGAACAACATTCGGTCACCAATTCATATAACTCATATTACACTATATCGTCAACGAACGTTAAGCATGCGGACCCTACGGGTTCGGGAATGATGTAGACATGACCGAGACGCCTCTTCGGTCAATAACCAATAACGGAACCTGGATGCCCATATTGGTTCCTACATATTCCATGAAGATCTTATCGGTCGAACCGCAATGACAACATACACAATTCCCTTTGTCCATCGGTATGTTACTTGCCCGAGATTCGATCGTCGGTATCTCCATACCTAGTTCAGTCTCATTACCGGCAAGTCTCTTTACTCGTTCTGTAATACATCATCCGGTAACTAACTCCTTAGTCACTTTGCTTGCAAGCTTATGATGTGCATTACCGAGAGGGCCCAGAGATACCTCTCCGAAACACGGAGTGACAAATCCCAGTCTCGATCCATGCCAACTCAACAGACACCTTTGGAGATACCTGTAGAGCATATGATCACCCAGTTACGTTGTGACGTTTGATAGCACACAAGGTATTCCTCCGGTATCCGGGAGTTGCATGATCTCATGGTCTGAGGAACATGTATTTGACATTCAAGAAAGCAGTAGCAATAAACAGATCGATCATATGCTAAGCTAACAGATGGGTCTTGTCCATCACATCATTCTCCTAATGATGTGATCCTGTTATCAAATGACAACTCATGTCTATGGTTAGGAAACCTTAACCATCTTTTTATCAACGAGCTAGTCAAGTAGAGGCTCACTAGGCACACGGTATTTGTTTATGTATCCACACATGTATTTAAGTTTCCGATCAATACAATTCTAGCATGAATAATAAACCTTTATCATGAATAAGGAAATATGATAATAACCATTTTATTATTGCCTCTAGGGCATATTTCCATCACCTGGTTGTGTGCGTAGTCCCCAGGATATGATTTACTACTTCTCTGAAAAATATTTCCCTGCTCATAAGAAACAAGCTGCCTTGCAGGAAATATTTAACTTTGTGCAGGTTGAAGATGAGAGTCTCCCACAAGCTTGGGGGAGGCTTCTCCAGCTACTTAATGCTTTGCCAGGTCATCCTCTGAAGAAAAATGAAATACTTGATATCTTCTATAATGGTATAGATGATGCTTCTAGGGACTACCTAGACAGTTGTGCTGGTTGTGTTTTCAGGGAACGAACCGTTACTCAAGCGGAGGAATTATTAATGAATATATTGAAGAATGATAATGATTGGACACTTCCTGAACCACCGCCTGAACCTACTCCTAAGAAGAGGGGTATTCTATTTCTTAGTCCCGAAGATATGCAGGAAGCAAAGAAATGAATGAAGGAAAAAGGTATTAAAGCTGAAGATGTTAAGAATTTACCACCTATTGAAGAAATACATGGGCTCAATACACCACCACCTCCATAGGTGGTAGAGGTAAATTCTTTGTTAAATTTTAATGAAAAAGATGTCCCTTATGGTAAAACTTCTCATCAGTGCTATCTTGAGTTTGATAATTATATTGGAAAGCAAAATTATTTCAATGCTCGTGTTATGAAACAGCTAGAACATAATGCTCATGCTATTGATCGTTTGAGTGATTTATTGTTTAGAATTGTCAATGATGTTAAAGGAGTTAGTAAGCATGCTTCTATGGTTCAAACTCAGTTAGAACAAGTTACTAAATCTGAAAGCGATTTGCTTATTGACATGAATAGAAATATGCATGATCATGCTGTTAGAGTTATGACTAGGGGTGGTAGGATGACCCAGGAGCCTCTTTATCCTGAGGGACACCCCAAGAGAGTTGAACAGGACTCTCAGAGAGCTAATGTTGATGCTCCTACTTCTTCTAAAAAGAAGAAGAAAAAGAAAAATGATAAGACTTTGCATGCTTCTAGTGAACCGGAGGTAGAAAAACCTCCTGATGTTAATTTTGATGTTTCTATTTCTGATGCTGAAACACAATCAGGTGATGAACATACACCTAATGCTACTAATGATGTTCTTGCAGATGCTCAGCTAGAAAATGTTGGAGAGCCAGATAATGATATTGATATTGAACCTGCTGAGGATCTTGATAACCCACAACCTAAGAATAAGAGGTATGAGAAAAAGTGAAAGCACACTTGCTCCCTTGGTAATTTTGGTAATTCATGTCAACATACATGTTGTTGGACTAATGTTTCCATCGAGTATATTTTAGGTAAGTTCAACATTGGCATGGCTAGAACAAGGAGATGTGGAACCCTTCAAAATGCTAAGGACAAACATTGGCAAAAGCTCAAGACTCTTCATCTTTATTTTAAGTGATCCAAGATCACATTGAGTCCATAGGAAAGCCAATACTATTAAAAGGGGATGAGGTGTTGCTTAACAGCTTGCTTGCTCAAAATGCTTAGTGATATTGCTCCTAAACTCTCAACCACTTGCTCCATCCAAATATGTCAAAACCCTAAACTCCAACTCGGCCCCACTGATTCACTTTCATCCGAAGCCACCGAGTTCATATGACATAGCCATAGCCAGAAACCCTAACAAATCGGTCTCACCGATACGGCTTTCGGTCTCACCGAGATTGCCTTGCAAACTCTCTGTTACCTGTTGCATTTATTTCGGTCTCACCGAGATAGCAATCGGTCCCACCGAGTTTGCTTGACCAACTCTCTGTTGCTCTATTGTTTATTTCGGTCTCACCGAGATAAACCAATCGGCGCCACCGAGATGCGGTTTGCCCTAGCCATTGCACATCGGTCCCACCGAGTTTGTTCCAGTCGGTCCCACCGAGACTCCTAACGTTCACATTTTGAACTAGTCGGTCTGACCGAGTCTTTCTAATCGGTCTCACCGAGTTGTGTCAATAGTGTGTAACGGTTGGATTTTGTGTGAAGGCTATATATACCCCTCCACCCACTCTTTCACAAGAGAGAGAGCCATCAGATCATGCCTACACTCATACCTACCAAGATCTGAGAGAGAACCACCTACTCATGTGTTGAGATCAAGATAACCCATTCCTACCACATAAATCTTGTTCTCTAGCCTTTCCCAAGTTGCTTTCCACTCAAATCCTTCTTCCACCATAGCCAAATCTGTGAGGAGCTGTTTGAGTGTTGGGGAGACTATCATTTGAAGCACAAGAGCAAGGAGTTCATCATCAACACACCGTTTATTACCTTTTGGAGAGTGGTGTCTCCTAGATTGGTTAGGTGTCGCTTGGGAGCCTCCGACATGATGTGGAGTTGAACCAAGAAGTTTGTAAGGGCAAGGAGATCGCCTACTTCGTGAAGATCTACCCAAGTGAGGCAAGTCCTTCATGGACGATGGCCATGGTGGGATAGACAAGGTTGCTTCTTCATGGACCCTTCATGGGTGGAGCCCTCCGTGGACTCGCGCAGCCGTTACCCTTCGTGGGTTGAAGTATCCATCAATGTGGACGTACGATAGCACCACCTATCGGAACCACACCAAAAATCTTCATGTCTCCATTGCGTTTGCCTTATCCAAAACCCTTCCCTTTACATTCTTGCAACTTGCATGCTTTATTATTTCCGCTGCCTACTTACTCTTGTCATGCTTTCTTGAAATGTATTGTGAATGCCTTAACTTGTGATAAAACTCTACCTCAATTTGAAGTAATCTTAAAAACTGCCAACTTTGCTTGTTAAGGGTCTAATCCCCCCTCTAGACCCTCCTTCCCGATCCTTCAAAGAGGACTTTGTTGCTAGAAAGCACGATAAGGAAAGGACTTTGTTGCTAAAAACCCATGCCTTTTCCTCCTAAGCCTTCCAAGAGTAAGGATGAGGAGGACTTTGAGCGTTTTATTGAAGTACTTAAACCTGTTGTTTTATGTACTCGCTTGATTGATATATTGAAAATGCCTCCTTATGCTAAGTATATGAAAGATATTGTTACTAACAAAAGAAAGATTCCTGAGGCTGAAATTTCTACTATGCTTGCTAATTATTCTTTTAAGGATGGTGTTCCTAAGAAATTGGGAGACCCAGGTATACCAACTATACCTTGTTCCATTAAAAGAAATTATGTTAGAACTGCCTTATGTGATTTGGGAGCCGGTGTTAGTGTTATGTCTTTCTCTTTATATAAAAGACTTGAGTTGAACAAACTCACTCCTACTGAGATTTCTTTGCAGATGGCTGACAAGTCAACAAGCATTCCTATCGGTATTTGTGAGGACGTGCCCGTTGTGGTTGCGAATGTTACTATCTTAACAGACTTTGTTATACTTGATATGCCCGAGGATGATAACTTATCGATTATCCTTGGAAGACCCTTCTTAAATACTGCAGGGGCTGTTATTGATTGCAACAAAAGCAAAGTCACTTTTCATTTTAATGGTAATGAGAACACGGTGCATTTTCCGAAGAAACAATTTCAAGTGAATGGTATTAATGTTATCGAAAAAACTCGGAGCTCTATCCACAACACGGAGCTCCTCTATGAAGAATGCCAAGGGAATTCGTGGAGAGTCTTTGGACAATGATCTCTATGCACCCCGCGTTGTGGAGGTTCGGCCATGCGAATGGTCACATGTAACCTTCATGGATGAAGCCGGTTTCCACCACGAGTTCGCACAGTTCATCACCAACGCCGGGCTGACCGCCTTCCTCGCAGATGAGCGTGAACAATATCACATCCTTACTAATTGCTTTGTGCAAAGTTTTCATTTCTTGAGTGGGAACAATCCTCCTGAAGTGAGCTTTAAATTATATGATGAGATCCATCAGATATCACTTGACCAGTTTTGTGAGATGTGCTTGATCCCTACTGATGGGGATTTGAGAGAGCCTCGACCTGCGGAGTTTGAGGACTTCCTCCACACCTTGACAGTGGGAGAAGGAAGAGGAGTGTCCGTAGCCAAGTCCACTAGTTTACATTTCCCCGCTGTTCACTACTTTGCTTTATTCATAGGGAAATGCTTAACTGCTAGAAAGTCTGCGAGCTGTCTTAGTGCACCTGACTTTGCTATCCTACATCGTGCACTTTATGCTGATAACACTTTTAGCCTGGGAGCTATCATTGCACGCCGCTTGCACACCAATAGGACTAAGGGCATGATTCACGGTGGTATCTATGCTACTCGCTTGGCGAGTCATTTTAATGTTAACATCCGTCCGCATGATCCCCGTTTGCCCAAGGTTTACTTAGATTTTGAGTCCATGAAGCACCATTGCTTCATTTCTGATTCGGATGACCTTCACCGCATCCACTATAACTTAGTCTATGATGAGGTTTCTATGGATATTATCCCGTTGCCTGCACCTACTTTGTTTGATTCTCATGCCAGGAACGGATACATTATCATGCCATCGGACATTGTTGCTTACTGAGAGGCGTTGGCCGCGGCCGAGCATGAGGCCCAGGACTGGGATGCTCAGTCCCGCCTCCTCGGGAGTTTTCGTTGGGACCGGATGGATTCTTCGGATGGTAGTAGACCAAGCTAGGCCAAAAGCCTAAGCTTGGGGGAGTACGTATTTTCCACCGACATTTTATTCATGCTCATACATTTCACTCTAGTTGTCGGTGCTCATACTTTTTCATTGTATTATCCATGTTAGTTTTATTTTCTCGCTTTCTTCTTCTGTGTTTGAATTTTTTTGAGAAAATCCAAAAACATAGTTAGCTTCTTTTTGGTTTTTGCTTCTTAGTTTAATTAGTTGTAGCCTCTAAAAATCAAAAACCCAAAAAGATTTCTCGATTCTTCTTTTGCTTGTTGGGAGCTTTCCTGTGTAAATAGTTATTCTCATTTTTGTTTTTCTTTCTTTAATTTGCCTTCTTCAAGAAAAACCAAAAACTCCAAAAATATTTCGGTGTGTTTCTCTGAATTTCTTTTCTTTTCTTTCGGTTGAGTTCTTATAAGGAGAAGACCACGATGAAAATGTTGAGTGGCTCTCATATGCATTATTGATTATCTGTCAGAGAGCCCATTTTACCTTGTCTTCTCCTTTGAATGAAATGTTGTAGAGTCCAGCTTAGTCCATGGCACCCTAGCACTATTATCATTTCTATATCATTAGGTCATGCAAGTGAAAGGCAATAATGACGATGATTTGCAGGAGTGACCGTGGCAAAGAAAAGCGGGTATGGACTCAACTTGTTCTTGTCTTTATGAATGTGTTTAGACCGATGTCCATGATTCAGCATATTATGATCAAACATGTTTGTGATGACAATTAGAGATTGTAGTTGTTCATGTCATGCTTAAGTAGCTAGGGGTTGATAATGATTTATCTTGGATGTCAACATGTACTTAAAATGATTGTGATGTGGTATGATGGCATGGTATCCTCCTCTGAATGTTTCAAGTGGCTTGACTTGGCACATGTTTATGCATGTAGTTGAATCAAAACCAACATAGCCTCTATGATGTTTATGTTCATGGTGCTCATATCCTACTCATGCTAGTACTCAATGTTGATTGTGCATAATGTATGTTCATGACCATATTCGCTCTCTGGCTGGTCGCTTCCCAATCTTATTGCTAGCCTTCACCTGTACTAAGCGGAAATTCTACTTGTGCATCAAACCCTTAAACCTGAGTTGTTCCAGATGAGTCCACCATATCTACCTATATGCGGTATTACCCTGCCGTCCCAAGTAAATTTGCATGTGCCACCTCTAAATTATTCAAATAAACATCTGTTTTGTGTGCTTGGACCGCTCAAGGAGCGACAGGGGGCAGTCAATATCTTCTATGCTAAGTGAGTTATTCTCAGATGAGTGTTTATTCACTTGTCATCGCACAAGAAAAGGGCGGTAATCGGGATTCCCAGTCCCAAATCAAAATTGCAAATAATAAACAAACTCCCCCGGACTGTTGTTGGTATGGAGAGCACCCGAGGATTCGGCTAGCCATGGCTTGTGATTAATGGTGGAGGGGGAGTAAACTTTACTTTCATCGCTTGGGAACCACCACTAATTTGTTTAGCATGGAAGATATTGAAAAATCTCGGTCGTGACATTGATAGGAAGGGCATGCCACCCAAAATTAAATTTTATCTCTGTTTTAAAACTTTGAGCTCTGGCACCTCTACAAATCCCTTCTTCCCTCTGTGAAGGGCCTATCTATTTACTTTTATTGTTGAGTCATCACCTTATCAAACAAGCACCAGACTAGAGAGCACTATTGTCATCCTCCTGCATTGTGTGTGGTTAATCGTTGGGTGCATCATGACTGGATCTTTGTTGCCATGAATTACAATGTTTAGTCGCTGCTTGAATTTTGGAGGTGCTCTGCATTTATGTTTTGCGGTCTCAGAAAGGGCTATCGAGATACCATCATTGTCATATTATAACATGATTGTGTTGACAAAGTGTTGGCATTTGAGATACTTTATTATTGCTCGTTAGTTGATTATGCCATTGATATGAATGAATATGATCTCTAAGAGTTTTTTTTTGAGAATATGATCTCTAAGAGTTATCATGAGCGTGGTTAGTTTGTATGTATTCATAAGCACAAGAACAAAAAGAGTTTGTAAAAGTTTTTTCTTTATCACTGTCAGTTTACCAACTGAATTGCTTGAGGACAAGCAATGAGTTAAGCTTGGGGGAGTTGATACGTCTCTGTCGTATCTACTTTTCCAAACACTTTTGCTCTTGTTTTGCACTCTAATTTGCATGATTTGAATGTAACTAACCCGGACTGACGCTGTTTTTAGCAGAATTGCCATGGTGTTGTTTTTGTGTAGAAATTAAAGTCTCAGAACTGAACGAAACTTTCTGGGGATTTTTTATGGAATTAATAAGGAATTATGGAGCAAAGACCTGCTGCAGAAGGGGCCCCAGGTGTCCACATGGCACCTGGGCGCGCCCCCCCGGGGGCATTCCCCAGTGTCATGTGGGCCCCTGGTAGCTCCCCTGACCCTACCTCCAGGCCTATAAATTCACATCTTCGGAGAAAAAAACCAAGGAGGAAGAATTATCGCGTTTCATGAGACGGAGCCGCCGCCACCTCCTGTTCTTCATCGGGAGGCCAGATCCAGAGCCCGTTTGGGGCTCCGGAGAGGTGAATCTTCGATCTTCATCATCACCAACCTCTCTTCATCACCAATTCCATGATGCTCCTCACCGGGAGTGAGTAATTCCTTCGTAGGCTCGCTGGTCGGTGCAGGGGTTGGATGAGATCGATCATGTAATCAAGTTAGTTTTGTTAGGGCTTGATCCCTAGTATCCACTATGTTCTGAGGTTGATGTTGCTATGACTTTGCTATGCTTAATGCTTGTCACTAGGTGACTGTGTCCTGGACTAGGTGGTACTCACCACATTGTCTCCCGACCAGGTGGATCGGGCCGAGGACCCCCATGGTGGTTCACTATTGGGCCAGTTCGGACAGCCGATGACATATACGAGGAAGATTCCACAAGACTTGGTGATCAAGACAAGGGCTCCTCTCCACCAACGTAGCCGAGTAGGACTCTTGTTATCCTAGGCCTTCGGTACATTATATAAGCCGAGGTTAGGCTAGTCGATAGGCGAGATCATTATTATCATATTCATCCATCATATCATTAGAGTTTAGACCACAACTTATGATCTCGAGGTAGATCAACTCTGTACTTGATACTCCATCAATATAAACAAGAGCAGGACGTAGGGTTTTACCTCCATCAAGAGGGCCCAAACCTGGGTAAAACATCGTCTCCTTCGTTCCTGTTACCATTGATCCAAGAATCCACAGCTCGGGACCCCCTACCCCGAGATCTGCCGGTTTTGACGCCGACAATGGTGCTTTCATTGAGAGTTCTGCTCTGTGATCAAAAAAGGATCAATGGCTGGCCTGCAGATCAAGTGTGACGCCGGCATCTTCATCGCCGGCTCGACTGGTCACCTCGGCTGGGCCGAGGACCAGACTCCTCTTCGGATCGTCAAGATCGGACATATGTCCTCATCATCATCAACTCCGATCTCTATCAAGATCATAGAGGAATCATCCATGGAGCCCGAGGGCTCAACGTCAACAATGCCCTAGCGCAACCGTGCAGTTTTTCTGGACAGCGGGTTTGTGCTCGCCGCCACCGCCTACTCGAGCGTCGTTTTGAAGAATCCTTTGGTGTAATTGTGTGGAATTGAGTCTATAATGACCTCGTAAAATTTCGTCATATCCCGATGGAGGAATCTCCGCTGATCTACGATATACCGGAGCCTTGTCGAATCTGGACGTGAATCTGGATGAGTTTAGGGCGACGAGTCCAGCGCCCAGCTCGGACGTCCTTTGGAAGATCCAACCGTTGATCGGCTGCGGAATTCCTATATCTACCACCCCCCAAAAGTTCAGCTCGATCCGACCGTTCAAACTCCGGGAACAGCCCGAGGAGTGCGTCAATTTTCGGATCTGTTTTCTGCGCGAAAACGAATCCGACCCGAATTCATCTTTCTTCATGAACGGGATATTGGACATCCTTTTTGAAGGAATTTTCTGTTTCTAGGGTATTGTGTGTTGTTCTCAAACACGTGCCTACAAATTTTTAGTATTTCCCGAGGCAATCTTCACCGTCGTGCCGATGTCAAACCGGCCCGATCATGTTGCTCCACGGCTACCGACCTGTGCCAGCATCGACTGCGCCGTCGCTCCATCGAGCCGATGACAACTACCTCGGATCGTCACCTCGGCGAGCCGACCAAGAGTTCGGCACCGTGAAGGATAAATAATCATCAAGACAAGATCGTCGCCCCACGGATTGCGCGGGTCGGGCGCGCCAGCATCACCGCGTGGTCACTTCTCAAGCCGGCTTTGACCGTGTCACAAGTTCTGACCTGCGTCGGCATTTTCGCGCCATTGCTTCTTCAAGCCGATGTCTTGCCGACCTGCTTCGACACCTCGGCTGGCGTGGAGGCTCCGGCACTGCTCCACCGGACTGACCTTGACATTCAGGCCATATTTCTTTAATTATTTACTTCACTTAAATTAATTAAGTAGAAATTGTTTAAATATATATATATTATTATCTTTATTTGTTATTAATTTTGGTTTGAACTTTTTTTATGTGCACAGGTAAATCGACGTCAACTGGTCTGCGTCGTCTACTCCAACACCTCGGCTAGACCGGGGGCTTCGCCGTCTCTTCATCAACCTACTCCGGGGACTTCGGCGTCACCAACTGACCAGCTTCGTCACGTTAGCTGGACTGGGGACTTCGGCATCACCAGCCAACCAGCTTCGTCACCTCGGCTGGACCAGGGGCTTTGCCTCGCCGCATCGACCGAGCGGCGTCGCCACTTCATCAAGCCGAGCTCTTCGCTCGGGCACCTCGGAACCAGCTTGGGGGCTGGGATCTCGACCTGCTGCAAGCTCGGCCCGCGTCATCAACGCCGAACACATTAACCAGCTAAGTCGCTTTCATGCTCAAAGTTTTTAAATTTTTAATTTGTGTTCGGTTCGACCATGCTCACATACGTTGTTTGTTAAAAGAAACTCCTTCTACCCATGTTAACTGGGGACTCTTAAAATTTATATGAGCCATTCTATAATAAATATTTTTTCTTTCTTCTAAGTCATTGCAAAGTCTTTTTCTACTACTTCTTTTTCCAACGTGAGTGTGTGGTCAATAGCTGGATAGCCTGGTTTCTCTCTAAAGCCGCTCGCGTTTAGTTCGCTAAACTGGCCTGAGAAACACTCCGCCTTCGGGATAGGAGGTTGAAGCCGAAGGCTGACCCGCTTGAAGTCTGGAGATCAGATGTATCATGTTAAAGCACGACGGAAGCATAAATTAATTTTAAGACCAATTTCGGATTGGCACCAAAAACTTGATTTAGTTCGGGCGTACAGTTTTTACTGAAGTTTTTTGGTTTTCCAAGCCTATGGCACTTTTAACCTATTTGTGTGTTTCCAGCATAGGTGTCGCAGTGCAACGCCGGACACCTTTACAGATTCGGCAATATCAACAGGGGGCTTCAACTAGAGCCGAACCCACCAAAAGCCAAGGTAATTCATGGAGTCCTCGGCAAAACATTCTCGGATATTGCTTTATATGCATCGGTTTCGAATTGTGTCTTCGGTTAATAGTTGGGTTGCCCGGCTCCTGTGCTTGCCTCCTACATTCCGCTTTGTTCGGCTAGGTGTGTAAAGGGAGAACCACTGCGATTGTGCTTCCAGCTCGAATGGTTAAGCGGCTCAATGGAGAAAGCCAAAAACTGACTGTCACAATAAGCATAAACTGGTCAGCGATCCGATGATTGTGTCAAACTACAGATCGATAGAGGTCACCCTGTGTTAAACGATGGGCCTTTCATCAGATTGGCCGAAGTGTTACTGGTTTGACCTCGGCTGACGTCGAACACTAACCGGGGGCTAGTAACTGGCCTCGAACTTTAAACTCCTATGACTAAGTGAAAGTTATAAAGCCTGCATATCTGATTGCCTCATTTCCGCTAACACAACCGCCTCCGGGCACCGAGACATCGGCTAAGGGTTGTATTGTTAGTACGGAAACACCCTGTGTAGCATCTACAAAGGGGTGGAAGCCGACGATGGGCCACTTTCAGGTTATAAACAGTCTCAATGGAGAATTTGCCTTCCATAATTATCGTAATAAAGCCATAAATATGCATCAATTTGACTTAAGATTTTGGCCAAGCTGGGTTGCCTAGCTCCTGTGCTTACCCCTCTGTGATTGTTACTACCGGGTCATCCGGGTTATTACCTCAGACTGGGTGAAGCCGAAAGCTAGCCATCTTAAAAGATATAATTGGTCGGCAATGATGGAAGTGAAATTTTTGGTTCATTATGGACCATAGAGTTCAGGAACTTTCCCCCAACTAAATCCTCAATATTTTCCTCCCACATTGATTGGAGATGAGGTTTCATGATCATGGTCAGCATGACAACCCAAAGAAAGAAACCGATAGCGGGACTATTTTCTTTGGAAGATGTTTCTTACGTTCAATAGTAATATAACATATCTCTCCGTGTACCTTTGTTTATAAAACTGTATGGCCGGATTGCCTTGTTTGCCATAAATCTTTGCCCTCATAAAGGCTTTATAAAGTGGGACAAACACTCCCCGGCTACTGGCCAAGGAGGTTGAAGCCGATGGTCGGTCAACAAAGTTTTGTACAATGCGGATCCGAGCATTAATGATGTAAAGTACTTGGGTACATAGAATCATTACACAAAAATTGCGAGCAAAAGTCAATTTATTGCAGCCAATCTTTTAAAGAGTCAAGGGCACAATCTCGCTGAGACAACAGAGCAGCTGACATAACGCTCTCATAATTCCCTATTGGCATTGATTTCCTATCTATTAAGCCCCTTGAGGCCGACCTTGGCGAGCTCAGCTTTCGTTAGCTCTAGCTCCTTTAAGAGATCTTTATTCTCTTTCTGAGAAGTTTGTGTTAAACACAACAAAATTTTCCGTCAAACGGATATCGATCCTTAATTAGGCCACCCGTGCCCACATTAAGGCTCAGGGGCTACTAGGCTTCGCGCTTATCATTTACAAATATTAAAGGGGCACATCGATCCCCTGATCAGGTGTTGCCACCCGACCAGTGGCTCGGGGGCTACTGCATTGCCTATTCAATGCAGAAAATTCATAATGCCCAGTGTTCGGCTTGACCGAGCTATGGGCAAATGCGTCTTCGGACAACAATAGGTACCATCTGGACCTATCCCGCATCAAGCTAATATATTGCGGCAACTTCTCAAGACCCTCTCTCAAGGGCCCGTCTGCCGATCACTATTTCCTCAAATATATTACACCGCGTTTCTATTCCTAAGTATGCTGCAGAGCTAGGAGTTAATCCTCAGGCCGATTTTGTGAATCTACCTGAGTCTCAGGGGCTACTGGGATCATCGGTTTTATGTTTTCCTTCAGGTGCATGCCGGACATTCAACGGACACACACCTTGAGGGCTACTGGCTATATATCTCGGCAGAGAATACATTGCACAAATCGGAATTAAATTCACAAAAATCAGCCCATGGCCAAGGTGGTGCACCACCTCGGAAGCAGTCCGGCATAAAGCTCGGATGCAAGTGGCTGGCTCCATAGAGGGCATTTCCGGCATTAAGCTCGGTTGAACCCCTTCAATTTTTTCAAAACCGAGGTAATCTATGACACCTCGGATGTAGTCCGGCGCTCGGATACAGTCCGACGCTGGAGCTCGGATGCAGTCCGGCGTTGGAGCTCGGCTGTAAAAAGACTCTTCGGGTACAGTCCGGCATTGGAGCTCGGATACAGTCCGGCATTGGATGTGGCGCCCCGCCTGAATACCACTGTAGTCAGATGGTCACCGCACATACCAGCCCAGGAGATCACTCTGGCATGCGCTTTTACAACAAGTATCAAGAACACAAACATTTCTATTAATGAAATATATCAGTCTTACATGATATATTACAAGGGTGATGGCAGCGGAAAAACTCTATCTAAGGCAGCAGGGTCCTGGTGCGGCTCCAATCCACAGGAATCTGACTGGGTTACTCTTCTAGCCCGCGAACACTCCGGCTCCTCGCTAGCGAATGTCGAATCCTTAGGTGAACCTGGCCACATTGAATGTCGCTGAGTACTTTTGAATGTACTCGCAAGCAACCAAATAACATATACACCAAGCAATGCAATCCATGGCATTAAAGCATGCATTTGTTATCTTATCAGTATTAAGCATCATGTTATGACAGGAATATCTATCAATATTAAACATCTAGTACATTAATCATCTTAAGTGCTCAAAACGCTTACTGGTACCAATTACCAACTTACTCTCTTCTGGGTTGTCCTACAACCCTCAGAATACTCAGGAACCACTGAGTACCTCCGAACATCAGGCAAGTTCTTCCATCATTATTATCAGTGTCACGGTTGACCACCTAGTGAGGCCTAGACAGACTGTCCAATACCGTGGACGCGGCTATTCGAATAGATTTTACACTCTGCAGAGGTTGCGCACTTTACCCACACCATGGAGCACCTGGCCTCATACTCCCATTCGGGTGGACCAGTGTTGCTCCAACGAAACCTGCCTGACCCGTGACTCCTCTATCGTACCACCGACAATCATACCCCTCCAGGGTCATGTCCTGGGTGGCCCCTGTGTCCTCCAGACACCTGCCACCATCGTGGCCAAACTAAACTGTCCCAAACGGGGACACCGGCAAATAACTCAACTGGGCTCACAAGGTTATCGTCGCCTACCGAGCCACGGTAGCACGCACGCATAACCTTCCCTCTTTGGTGGTACCGATAAAAGAGCACAAAGTCAGTCCAAGTCAAGGCCATCCTATACCGGCAAATGTGGTTGCACGGATAAGTCCGGATAGGTGGCTCTTGATCAACCAACTAAGCTTAGTTTTAGCAGGTACTTAACAAGTATAGTTATTCAACATGATCAACTTAACATGGCAGTAACTATTTATCAAAGTAAAATTATTATGAATTATCATATAATGAAAATAATGCATATGGTAACATAACAACCTATCTTCATATAATATCAGAGCAAGTCATTAGTGCAACAATGTAATGAGCATTAGCAGGTAATGTAAATAGTAAGATATTACTTTACCAGTTTTAGCTGTAAGTGACAACCATCTGAACCCTTGCATGAAACCGGCAAATAAACCAGTAGCCACTAGAACGGTCTTTACAACTCAGATCTGGGACGTGACTGGAATAACTCAACCCCGGCTCAAGACGGCTGAAAAGCAGCTCAGAGCATGAGACGGTGTTGATAAAAAGAATGTAGTGGTTCCCTAAGACGGCCGAAAAATAGCTTAGAGCATAGGGTCACCGCTACAGAAAGAAATTCAATAGCTGCCCGAGACGGCCGAAAAGCAGCTCAGAACACGGGACAGTTGTTGAGAAGAGAAATACAAAATCGACATCCACCCCGGACGGCCGAAAGCAGCTCAGAACACAGGCGTGGTGCCGTCATCAAAGAAAAACAGACAAGGGTTCATCGGCGTCACATACAGCTCACCACTATGCACAGGAGTATAAATATATTAATTAAACACGCAAGAATAACACAGAGCAATGCTTTAGGGCATATATCAGATGGTCGGCTTGCCTGGGGGTGAAGAAGTACTCCGGAAAGAGGTGCGATCATCTCGCGGAAAATTCGCCGGAAAGGATTCCCTCTCGGAGGGGCTGATTAGAGGGCAAGGACAAAATGGGCATTTTCAGAAAGTGTGAGCATGGTGGAAGTGGTATCATCAGAACGGGCTCAACGAACTGAAGAAGTGGGCTTTGGATTCACCTCGATCGGAGTTGCGGATAAAAAGTTGTGAAGGCTTGACTGCCAGGGACCAGTTTGTAATATAAATAATTAACAGAGGCCCTCAGCAGTTTTTCTGAGAAAATGAAAAAGTGCACTGTGCACTTGGGCTGGTTTGGGCTGGATTTGGCCACCGCCGTCGCTGTTTCACTGGGCCGGCCCACGGCACTGTTGCCCTCTCTTTTAAAAAAAACAGAGGGGAACTGGGCCGTTGACGAGCCGGCCCGCTGACAGGCCGTCTCCCTCCTCGCGCGCGCGCGTGCGCCTAGCCGGGGAGCAGAGGGCTCCGGCGAGGTTTGCCGGTGGCACCGGGCACCTCCCGCAGTGCTTGACCCACCGAAGTGCTCAGGGAGAGACGCCGCATTCATCCCGGTACCGCATGGATGCCGGGGAGGACCGAGACGATGGCGGCGTGAGCTCCCGCGGAAGTGGCCATCGGCCGGAATAGGGGCGAGGCCACGGTGGCTCTGGGGACAAAGCGAGGCGGTGGGGAGGCTTGCCGGAGAGTGGAGCTTCGAGGAGGCCGAACAGCTAGTGCGGGGAAAGGCGGTGCCGCTCGAATTTAAGCGGAGAAGAAACGGCGATGGCTTCGGCCGTGGGGGAGAAGTGGAGCATCCCAGCTCCATTCGCTGGGTGAGAAAGCTTCTGGGAGGGAGAGAGAGGTGCTGGGATGGTGTGGGTGCCCGGGAGGACGCGGGGTGGCGACTTATATAGGCGGCCGGCGCGGGTGGATGAGGACGGCCGCCGTGGCAAGCTTAGCCGCTCACTGGCACTCGGGGACACGCGGAGGATGGAGGCGATGTCGGCAGGCACTCCGGGAGGGCGGGGAAGTCAGCAGCAACTTCGGGAGGGATCGGGGAGGAAGAAGACAGAGGAAGACGATGACGGCGTCACGGGCGCACAGTGCGGAGCTCGTCGCGGTGCGGCGAGGAAGAAACTGGAGGGGAGAAGGTGCGGGAGAGGGGTATGTGGACGGTGCGAAGCCATTGGACATGCTCGGACACGCGGGGACTGACCGGAGCTAGCTGGCCGACGAGGACAGCACGCGGAGCGCCATTTCTGCCTGCTGTCCACGCGGTCACCACGTGCATGGGTTGCTCTAGAAGGCTCCAGCATGTCCAAGCTTGTCCAACAAGTCTCTCGTTGCTCAAATAGGTGAGAGATGCTGGTGGAACCAGCTGGGTGGCTATGGGATGAGTGAAACTTGCTGAAGAAGATTCTGACAGGAAAATTGGCTGGAATTTTGTGGTGAAATGAAGGAGAGTGGGGAGCTGAAACTTTGTCAAAATGAAATAGGGTAGGAAGTACTATGTGCTGGTAAAATTTGAAGGCATAATGGACCAAGTTTGAGTGCACTTCCTTTACAATGCCAAATTTGGTCCAGAAACTTGACTTTGAAGCTGCACTCATATGGCTTGATGAAATGAGCTGAAATTTGGTGGAGGGGAGTTATTTGGATGCATGGAGATACTGGAAAAATTTCAGCTCATTTGGACATACCAAAATGGTACTTCCTTCACAGAGCTTTCTGCTGGACAGAAACTTGAGAAAATTGCTGTGGAATATTGGCTAGATGAAATGGGCTGATTTTTTATATCCATGAGTGATTTGTCAATGCCAATCACCCTGAAAAGTTTCAGCCCAAAAAGATCAAAGTAGCAAGCACTTCCTTTGCAAACTGGAATTCTGGACAGAATTTGCAAATGGATGTTGTGCTCAAAATTTGATCTATGGAACTTGGGATCTTGATGGAAATGGTGAAGATATGGATAGGAGAAGCTCCCCAAATTATTTGGGATTTTTCCTGGCTACCAAAATGGTAGTTCCTTTAGAAAGTGCCCAAATTGCAATATTGGCTTAAAATAGGAAAATGCAATCTCTCCTATTTAATCATGGCCAATATTTTTATGGGAGCTCAGTAAGATCACAAAGAATATCTCCACAAGTTTTCATGAACTTTGGACATGGATAGATATTTTCCTGGATTTAATTCCTTTAAATAGCAGAAAAAGGAATTAATTTTAAATGAAAAATATTGCAAATGACTTGGCAATATTTTTGCATATCCAGGGTTTATAGATATGGGATGATCACTGGGAGAAGTTTGGGAGGCAACAGAGTAAAGGAAATTGGGGTTCCTTTGTAACTGCCAGAATTAGGGTTTCCCTTCCGGTGGATCGGAGAGTAGGGTTTCGGTGGCAAAATCCTGAGAATAACTCTTGGATGGCAAGGTTGAATCGATGAGAATCTCTGGTTGGGTAGGAAGGCAAGGCTAAATGACCATCTTCATATACCCAAGAGCGAGAGAAAATCCGAAAAAAGACGGGAGTCAAATCCCGTGAAGGAAAAAAAACAAGGAGCGAAAACCAGGGTGTCACAAACCTACCCCCCTTAAGAAATGCTCGTCCTCGAGATTTCCGAGCTTACCTCCCGGTGAGGGGGAACTTACCTGTGTACGACGTGGATCCATCAGCTGTCTTGTCTTCATCAGTTCACTGGCCTTTTAACTGCCTCTTCTGATGGCTCAGGTGCGGTCTTCTCAAACGGCTGTATTGAATCCTTCTCTTTCCTGTCAGGCAAACCCTTTGTCCTGGTGGTTTGCTGTTTTGGTGGGGTAGTGGTAGTATCGACCAATAACTTGGTTTCCATGGCCTGGAGCTAGCTGCTTTGGGTTTCATTGCGATACTCCGTACCCTGACTGTCACGGGTGAGGCATTCTTTCTGGATACAGGCCTCATGTGTTCATATGGCCTCGAGTGACTAGGGATGGCTTTCTTTCAGTCTGACTTAGGGTTCCGTACGAGGTGTTCCCTTCTGTCTCTTGCATTCTGACTTCGTCCTCAGGTGATTCCCAACTGAAATGTCGGGCATGATCACAAAGTAATCATAGACGGTAATCTCTGAGGTGGCTCTGCCATATATAGCCTATGTGGTCCTTGCTATGACCACTGAGCTGAACATAGTATGGCTATCATTCGGTGTATCTTCCGGAGCATAGCCTCTTATCTTGGTTGATGGCCCATATTCATGATGAGTATGACATACTGGCTGCATTGTTGTGGCTGTATATGCAAGAGTCCGACAAGGATTAGCAATATCACCTTGCCTGTGAAGCTTTACTTCACTGACCATCACGGGGATTGTTTATTCAAGACTTCCTTTTGTGGGCCTGCCACGACCTGCCAACATGGCTCCTTGGTCATATCATAACTTACTCTTGCATATCTCGTAGGGATTGCTGCGTTCATATCCTTCTTTGAAGTATGGGGCCAATGTTTTTCTAAACACAGCTCGGGACCCCCTACCCCGAGATCTGCCGGTTTTAACGCCGACACTAGGGCCTGAGTGCCATGATTTCAGATCTGAACCATTTATGTTTTCACCAATATATTTGTGTTTTAGATCCGATCTTGCAAGTTGTATGCACCTGCTATGTGTTATGATCCGCATCCCCAGGGTGACAATAACTGGGATTCTTTCCGGTGATTACCGTAGTTTGAGGAGTACATGTATTCACTATGTGTTAATGCTTTGTTCCGGTTCTCTATTAAAAGGAGGCCTTAATATCCATTAGTTTCCTTATGGACCCCGCTGCCACGGGAGGGTAGGACAAAAGATGTCATGCAAGTTCTTTTCCATAAGCACGTATGACTATTTACGGAATGCATGCCTACATTGTATTGACGAACTGGAGCTAGTTCTGTGTTGCCCTAGGTTATAACTGATATATGATCGATATCATCCAACACACCCATCATCACCGATCCAGTGCCTACGAGTTTTCACATATTGATACTTGCTAAGTTACTACTGTTGCTGCTACTGTTACTCTCGCTACAAATCTGCTACTGTTACCTTTACTATAACCATTGCTACTTTTGATACTCGCTATCAAACTATCATATTATCTTGCTACTAATCACTTTACTACAGATATTTAGTCTCCAGGTGTGGTTGAATTGATAACTCAACTGCTAATACTTCCAAGTGTTCTCTGTCTCTCCTTGTGTCGAATCAATAAATTTGGGTTAAATACTCTACCCTCGAAAACTGTTGCGATCCCCTATACTTGTGGGTTATCAATCCCATATGCAACAACCCCCTTACTCGGGTGTAAGCTTCTGTCACTCTAGCCACCCACCATAAGAGAATCATGAACGTATTGCAACACCCTACAGCGGGGATCCCTCACGCTTGCGCAACACGGAGAGCACCATAGGACAACACCAATAATAAAACATACAACTTAAACCAATCACGATCATCAATCAACCCATAGGACAAAACAGATCTACTCAAACATCATAGGATAGCCATACATCATTGGGAAATAATATATAGCATGAAGCACCATGTTTAAGTAGAGATTACAGCGGGGAGAAGAGGTGTTGTTGGTGTTGACGGTAGCAAGGTTGATGTAGATCGCCGTCACGATCGTTCCCCCTGCGGCGCTCCGGCGCCACCGAAAGAGAGGGGGAGATAGCCCCCCTTCTTCTCCTTCTTCCATGGCCTCCCCCCTAGACGGGAGGAGGGTTCCCCCTCTGGTCCTTGGTCTCCATGGCGGCGGAGGGGCGAGAGCCACCTCTGAGATTGAATCTATCTCTCTGTTCTCTTCTGTTTCGCGTTCCTGGCTCTGGCCTTTCACTGTTTCTTTTATAACCGGAAATCCGTAACTCCGATTGCGCTGAAATTTTAACACGGTTTTTTTCTGGATATAAGCTTCCTTGCGCCCGAAGGAGACCCCCAACCGACTTACGGTGTGGCTACATGGCACCACCGCGCGCATGATACGTCTCCAACGTATCTATTATTTTTTCTTGTTCCATGCTATGCTATTATTATTCTTGGATGTTTTTATTATCATTTTATACATTTTTATATCATTTTTGGGACTAACCTATTAACTTAGTGCCACATGCCAGTTCCTGTTTTCTGCCCTGTTTTTATTTTACAGAAAATCAATATCAGATAAGATCGAATCGTCCCGAAACTTTTTGAGGATTTTTTATTGAAGATAAGGATCACCAGGAACTTGGAGGCCAAGGAAGAAGAAGCTGGAGGGCCCCACATGGCACCAGGGCGCGCCCCAGGGGGAGGGCGCCCCCGTGCCATGTGGGCCCCTCCTTGCGCCATTTGCCCTACCTCCACCACTATAAATTCAGAAGAAATCCAAAACCCCCAGGGGAGTCCACGAAATACTTTTTCCGCAAGATCCCATCTGGAGGCCTTCTCCGGTACTCCGCCGGAGGGGGAACTCATCACGGAGGGGCTCTACATCAACCTGGCCACCTCTCTGATGATGCGTGAGTAGTTCACCACAGACCTACAGGTCTGTAGGTAGTAGCTAGATGGCTCTCTCTCTCTCTTTGTGCTTCTCAATACAAAGGTCTACATGATCTTCATGTAGATCCATCCGATGTAATGACTTTGTGCGGTGTGTTTGTTGGGATCCGATGAATTGTGAGTTTATGATCAGATATATCCTTGTTTGATTTGAGTTCTTTGCTGATCTCTTTTATGCATGATTTAGTATAGCCTTGTATTTCTTCTTCGAAGTTTTGGTTTGGTTTGGCCAACTATATTAGATCTTCTTACAATGGGAAGAGGTGCTCGGTAGTGGGTTCGATCTTGCGGTGCTCAGTCCTAGTGACAGAAGGGGAATTGACACTCAAGTATTGTTGCCATTAAGGATAACAAGTTGGGGTGAATTCTTATATGTTTTTATCTTGACTACATCATGTCATCGTTCTTAATGCATTACTTCGTTCTTTTGGACTTAATACACTAGATGCATGCTGGATAGCGGTCGATGTGTGAAGTAATAGTAGTAGATGCAGGCAGGAGTCTGTCTACTTGATTTGGATGTGATGCCTATATCATGATCATTGCCTTGGATAGCGTCATAATTATTTGCTTTTCTATCAATTGCCCAACAGTAATTTGTTTACCCACCGTATGCTATTTTCTTGAGAGAGATGCCACTAGTGAATCCTACGGCCCCCGGGTCTACTTTTACTATAAGATCTATCTTGTTTACTTATACAAAAATACCAAAAATACTTGCTGCACTTTTTTATCTTTTATTTTTTTATCGATCTATCAATCTATCATATACCATTTAATCTCGTTACTTGACCGCTGAGAGATTGACAACCTCTCGTTTGCGTTGGGTGCGAGGGTTTGCGTTTTGTGTGTAGGTGCTGTTTACGTGGTGTTGCTTGGTTCTCCTACTGGATTGATAACCTTGGTTTCTTAACTGAGGGAAATACTTACTCTACTGTGCTGCATCATCCTCTCCTCTTCGGGGATAAAAATCCAACGCAGTCTACAAGTAGCAGGAAGAATTTCTGGCGCCGTTGCCGGGGAGACATCATCAACATTACCAAGTACCTACGCTCTCGACTCTTACCTTTGCATTTACTTTATTTGCCATTTACCTCTCGTTTTCATCTCCGCCACTTCTGAAAAATTTACAAAAATATTTGCCTTTTCTTTTCCCACTTTTATTTGCCTCTTTTCCTTCGTCGTTTTCTCTTTTGCTTTCTGTTGCAATGGGTGATTTTGGTATGGCAAGAACGGATGATGGAAGGACTCCTAAAATTGGAAATCCTACCAATCTTGATTCTAAAACTTTTGTTCTGGGACATGGAAATTTTGTAGGGAAAAGTACTATCCAAGAGTTCTTTAATTGTGTGGGAACTCTATCTTTGGATGAAGTACCAGTTCCGAAAAGACCCGCAGACTATGCTGAAGCTATTGCCGGATTTGTTCTTAAATTTGAAAGAAGATTTATTCGAACTCATCCTACTTTGAAAAGACTGTTTTATGAGCTCCCTGTTATAAAGGATCCCAAAGCTAAGAAATTAACCACTCTTATCCTTATGCATGAATTTGATTATTTAGTGAAAGAAGCTAGAGAAATTTTTATTTCTATGGTATAGAAAGTAAGAAACTGGTTATCAAAGAAATCCTAGATACTAATGATGACTTATTGAGGCTTTTATTTCGTAGCAATAGTACTTTTGATGAGAATACCAAAAATAAATTCCATCCTATGGATATGATCCAACATGTCTTTAATGACGTCAATAGTCACTATTCTTGGATCATAGCTGGGAATCAAAAAGGCTACAAAGATGAGCAGCTTTTGTAACACCCTGGATTTTGCCCATTTCTTTTTCTTTTGATTTTGGTCTGGTTTTGCTTTTCTGTGGTTTGGTAGTCTTGGAACCTGAAGGGATCACCCTTGATTTCTCTTCCCTAGTGGCTTGCCAACCTCTAAACCCATCCCAATACCTTGTCATTTCCATCTTGATCCAATCCCAATATTCTTTTTCTTGGGAATATTCCTTTTCTATTAAAGGAATAACCCTGTCTGCCCTAGGTTGTGAAGCAACCCACATTTCCATCATTCCAAAAATTCCCAAATAATTTCCATAAATTTTTTGGGTCATATCTTCCTCAGATATGTCAAAACCCTTCCTTGTCATGTTCATAAATATTCCTCCAATATTCCTTTTCCTATTCTGTCCCAGATGGCAGTTGTGAAGCAAGTACCATTTATCTTGGTTTTCTTGCTCTCAAACTTTTTGGGGACTCCTTCCTATCCATATCATGGTCTCATGCCAACATTCAACTCAATTTGGCCAGTAAATATTTCTTGGCAAATTTCCAAAGTTTCTGACCCATAGGAAGCTTTGTGAAGCAAGTGCTAGCTAAGTGTATTCCAATGAGTTGAAATTTAGCAGGATTCTTTATATGCTCAAATAATAACTCTCCTCAAGATTTTAGCATCATCCCATCTTCTATTTGACCTCAGCATCCAATCTTAGCTTCTGGTCATATTTTCCTGTTGTGAAGCAACTATATTTTATATTGCTTCATAATTGCTGAAATTTACCAAAGCATTCTCCTACCCATATAATCCATCTCCACCAAATTTGGGCTCATTTCATCTAGCCATTTACCCTCAGGAAGTTTTCTAAGATTCTGGTCAAAGAGGACCATTATGAAGGAAGTACCATTTTTGCTCATGCAAATGGTATGAAATTTTTATGGCAACCTCATATGACCAAATCCCTAGCCTCCTCCAAATTTCAGCTCCATATAAGCAAGTATGTGAGTGCCACATCCAGATTTGCTTTCTGGACCAGTTTGGTCAGTTGCAAAGCAACTATATTAAACCTTGGTCCATTTCTCTCTAAACTTCCCAGGATTATAGTCCTTCTTAACGTAAAACTCACAGACATCTTATTTGAATATTATCACCTCCCTGTTGATCACAGTATCATGCAACAGTTTGCTACAGCCAACTTCAGAAGATCATTCACATCCAACCACAGTGCGTTTCTTCGAGCCATCACCTCTCTGGGGCTATTCCTTGGAAGGACAACACCCTGGACATCTTTTGGCATCGAGCGCAGTGTGGCATCGCCGTGGCCGCATGGTGACCAGGGGCAGAGCACGCCAAAATCGTGCTCTGTAGATCAAGCTCGTCGGGAGCGGACCTCCATCTGGTTCCAGCCCGTCCAGGAGTGTCTAGGAGCTCCCCGTCGCGCGCATGAACCCTCTGGAGCTCTCTCCCCCTCGTCCCGAGCCTCCTAGCCGCCTCTATCGTTGACCCGAAGCTCTGGCCGCCGCCTCGAAGCTCCTGTCCCATTCCTCCTCCTTCCCGAGTCCCTCCCCGCAGCTATATATAGCGTGCCCAATCCCCTCTAGCCCCCATCGAGCCCTGCCCCTCCTCTATCGAGCCCCAGAGCTCCCTGCCTCCGCAATGGCCGCGGCCCTGCCGCCGGCGTCCGTGAGGAAGCCGAGCAATGGAGCCTCCCCCGCAGCCCTCGACCAGTCCATAAGCTCTCCCGGAGCCGCCGCATCATTTTCCCCCACCGAAATCCAGCCGGAGGAGCCGCCATACTCGGCCCAACCACGCCCGCGCCGGTCGTCCGCTGTGGAACGGGCAGCCTCCGCCTCGGCCCTCCCGCCCCCCCCCCCACCAGCTAGTTCCTCAGGCGCGGCGAGGAGCGGCGGAGCCGCTGCGCCCGTCGGCCGGCCCTCCCTCGCAGCGGAGCAACGGCAGCCGCGCAGGCCGGCGCCTCCCTTGCTTCTGTCGGGTGCGAGGAAGACGGCCAGAGGGTGGAGGAAAGAGATGCGGTGGGCCCCGCATGTCAGCGGCCCAGGCGCTGACCAGGCCGGCCGTTGACTGACATTAGTGGAGGCGCAGTTTCAGAAATACGTTTTCCCTTGTGGAAAGCGCACTCTGCTGCCGCCTTTCATTAAAATACGCTTTCCCTGCGCGGAAGTGTATTCCGTAAAATGCGTTTTCAGTCCCAGCCCGCCGGCCGAAGCCTTTATGCTGCGGCCGTTTGCTCGTTAGCACTCAAAACGGACACCCTCTTGTTTGTTTTTCTGCTAACGAACAAACGTGCATAACTTTTCCTCCGCAACTCCGATCGAGGCGATTCCAGCGCCCACGTCTTCGTCTTGTCGAGCCCGTCATGTTGGTATCATTTTCATACTGTTTTGCCACTGTGAAAATGACCATATTGCCCTTGCCCGTAAACAGCCCTCCGAGAGAGAACTGTTTCCGGCGATTCCTTCCGCGGCCTTTCCGCACTCCTTCCCGGTGGATCCCTCATCCCAGGCAAGCCAGGACACCCATTCCATGAAGTATTTCAATAGCATTACATATTTAATTGAATTGCTTGCATTTACAAATGAATTACTTTCATTTACTTGCTATATGATAATTCATAGTAATTAATTTAAATGCCGAGTTGCTGCCATGCTAAGTATTGTAATGAACCACTATAATGGCTAAATGAACGTAGTGGTTGATCTTGAGTCACCTGTCCGGGAATAATCGTGCCACCACATTTGCCGGTATGGGACGGCCCTGACCGGGTCTGACTGCGTGATCTTTCACCGGTACCACCAAAGAGGGAAGGTTATGCGCGGCATGCTACCCTGGCCCGGTAAGCGACGATAACCTTGTGAGCCCAGTTGAGTTGTTTAGCCCGGGAGTCCCCGTTTGGGACAGTAGGCCCCGTTTGGGTCTACAGAGTTTGGCCACGACGGTGGCAGGTGTCATGAGGACATAGGGGCCACCCAAGGATGACCTCCGAGGGAGGAAGAGTGCCGGTGGTACGATGAAGGGTCACGGGTCAGACAGGTCTTGTTGAAGCAATGCTGGTCCACCCGAAGCGAATCTCGAGGTCATGGGCCAGGTGCTTCATGGTGTGGGTAAAGTGCGCAACCTCTGCAGAGTGTCAAATCTATTCGAATAGCCGTGTCCACGGTAATGGACGACCCGTCCAAACCTCAGTAGGAGATCAACCATATTAACCATATCAACCATATTACTGATATTAATAATGGAAGAACTCTTCGTATGATCGGAAAAACTTGATGGCTTATGTGTATTCAGAGGGTTGAGAGTCAACCTGAAAAGATTAAGTTGAGGGTTGTGTGACAACCCAGAAGAGAGTAAGTTGATGACTGGTAACAGTAAGTGAAGCAGTTAAGTATTTAATATGATAACTGCCATGCTACTGTCTGCTGCATGGTTTGGTTGTCGTGAGCTTGCGAGTACATTCAAAGTACTCACCTGGCGTATCATGCCAGTTTGCAGGTCATGCCATGATCGCTTGCTTGTCATGGATGTCGAGTTTGCGAGCTAGGATGCGCGTTCCAGCCAGAGTCCCTGCGGAGTGGAGTCCATCACCGCAGTCGTTGTTCCGCTGGCGAGAGTTGCTCCGCTTCCTCAGGTTGTTCCGCTGTTAGTATAGAACTGCCCTAGGCAGGTGTAGTCTCGCCGTATCGATGTAATCCATGTAATCTTATTCATAGTATTAAAGAGCTGATTTGTTCTATGCCAACAGTGCCGTATTCCAGAAGACTTGTCCTTGGGCTGGAATACGGGGCGTTCCGGTTTTCTCTGAGCCGGGGTGCCACAGCTTTCTAATGCTAAAATTTCTATGAACGATGTGTTTCATGTTATTTTTGAAAAGCCTCCTGACAAAAGCACTTCTACGAAAAAGAAGGATGACAATACTTGATGTATTGCTTTATGCCTAGCTAGGGGCGTAAAACGATAGCGCTTGTTGGGAGGCAACCCAACGAATAAAATAAATTTTTATTTTTTTCACCTTTTTGTTTCTGTTATTTTGATTTTCCTTTATTTTCTTCTGTTTTGAGTTGGTTTTTTATATTTTAATTAGTGTTTGTGCCAAGTAAGACCTTTGGGATGATATGGATGCTTGTGAATGCAATTCTGTGAAAAACAGAAACTTTGACGCCCAGTCCAGGAATTTTATAAATTCGTCAGAGCGTCAAATGTGTCTGAATTTTTTACTGGTGATTGATATACAAATTTTCCACGTTGTCCTAAGTTTTCAGAATTTTTGGAGTTACATAAGTATGGCTTTTCGACAGATTGCTACAGACTGTTCTGTTTTTGACAGATTCTGTTTTCTATGCATTGTTTGCTTGTTTTGATGAAACTATGGATTGTATCGGGGGTTGCAAGCCATGGGAAAGTGAGAACACAGTACCTATAATGCAAAATAAAATTTGATTGGGTTTGAACATTACTTATAATAGTAATTTGTTTAGTTATACTAACGGATCTCACGAAGGTTTTGTTGAGTTTTGTGTGATTGAAGTTTTCAAGTTTTGGATGTGACGACGATGGATGAAGGAATGAAGAGATGCAAAAGCCTAAGCTTGGGGATGCCCAAGGCACCCCAAGGATCCAAGGAGACTCAAGCGTCTAAGCTTGGGGATGCCCCGGAAGGCATCCCCTCTTTCTTCTAACGACTATCGGTAACACACTTGAGGCTATATTTTTATTCGTCACATGATATGTGTTTTGCTTGGAGCGTCTTGTATGATATGAGTCTTTGCTTTTTAGTTTGTCAAAATCATCACCTATGAACACATTTTCTTGAGATGGCCTCACGTCATCATAATTTATTAGAATTTCTCTTTGTGCTTCACTTAAATTTGTTGAGCTAGGTGGTTGCTCTAGTGCTTCACTTATATCTTTTTGAGCACGGTGGTGCGAATGTTTTGAAGAAACTTGTTCTCTTGCTTCACTTATATCTTTTTGAGAATGCTAGTTATGTTTTGAAGAAACTTTCTCTCTTGCTTCACTTATATCTCTTTGAGAGTATGAAAATAGTTATGGTAAATTGCACAAGCTATGAGCTTGGTCCCCATGTGATGAATATTCAAGTAGAATAATGAAAACTAGCATAAAAAATTTTATGGGACATGAAAAACTTGATTCCTTGCAATAGTTTTGAGATATGTAGATGATGATATGTGAGTTATGTTCATGAGTAATTATGCTCTAGTATGAATAGTGATGTTAAGGTTTATGATTCCCTATGCAAGCACGAAAGTCAATAGTTATGCTATGAAGTTACATCCTACTTGTGGTGCATTATTCGGTGTTGGTCATGTTTTATGTATGCATGTGCATCATTATGGTTTCTTAGTTGGTCGCTTCTCAACCTTTATGCTACCCTCCATTTGTACTAAGTGGGAATTCTGCTTGTACATCCTTTTACCTTAAAACTTGTTTTGCCAATTGTGTCCACCATATCTACCTATATACGGTATTTCAACGCCATCCTAAGTAAATTTGCATGTGCCATCTCTAAATTTTTTCAAAATAACTTCTGTTTTGTGTGCCCGTATTGCTCATGAAGCGGTGAGGGGTGGCCAATGATTCTTGTGTTGGATATGTCATTCTCATGATGAGTGTTTATTCACTTGTCATTGCACGAGAGTGTGGCGGTATAAGGGATGCCCAGTCCCAAAACAAATTGAATTTCCCTGGAATGTATTTGTATGGAGGGCACCCGTGAATACGGCTAGCCATGGATTGTGAGGAAAGGTGGAAAACAAACTCCTTCAGATGTGAATGGAAAAAAGGGACCAAGTCTCAAAACCATGGAACGATGATGGGGAGCAAAACTTTTATTTTTTGTTTGGGAACCGCCTATGATGTATCCAATGTGAGAATTGTTGGGAACCTTAAGTTGTTCTCGTTGACGAGAAAAGCATGCCTCCCAAAATTAATTTTTTCATCTCTTTTAAAACTTGAGCTCTGGCACCTCTGTAAATCAATGCTTCCCTCTGCGAAGGGCCTTTCTATTTACTTTTATGTTGAGTCCCATCCTTCTCATTAAAAGCACCAACTAGGGGGTCATGTGGTCACGTGTGTGCATGGAGTATGATTGATATTCGAGTGTGTTTCATGAATGGATCAATGATTGAGCATAATGGGCTAGGGATAGTTTTCTTTAGCATTGTTATTTTGAAAGGCATGATTGTTTGTTAGCATCACTTGAGTATCTATGTCTTCATGTCAAACTATAGACTATTGCTTTGAATCATACAGGTCCTCATGTCTATGCTATGAAAGTAATGTGAAGTATGTTGGGTAGCATTCCACAATCAAAAATCTATTTTATCACTTTCCTACTCGAGGACGAGCAGGAGTTAAGCTTGGGGATGCTTGATACGTCTCCAATGTATCTATTATTTTTGCTTGTTCCATGCTATGATATTATTATTCTTGGATGTTTTTATTATCATTTTATACATTTTTATATCATTTTGGGGACTAACCTATTAACTTAGTGCCACGTGCCAGTTCCTGTTTTCTGCCCTGTTTTTGTTTAACAGAAAATCAATATCAGATAAGATCGAATCGTCCCGAAACTTTTTGAGGATTTTTTTATTGAAGATAAGGATCACCAGGAACTTGGAGGCCAAAGAAGAAGATGCTGGAGGGCCCCACATGGCACCAGGGCACGCCCCAGGGGGGGCGCCCCCGTGCCATGTGGGCCCCTCCTTGCGCCATTTGCCCTACCTCCACCACTATAAATTCAGAAGAAATCCAAATCCCCCAGGGGAGTCCACGAAATACTTTTTCCGCCGCCGCAAGCCTCTGTTCCCGCAAGATCCCATCTGGAGGCCTTCTCCGGTACTCCGCCGGAGGGGGAACTCATCACGGAGGGGCTCTACATCAACTTTGCCGCCTCTCCGATGATGCGTGAGTAGTTCACCACAGACCTACGGGTTCGTAGGTAGTAGCTAGATGGATCTCTCTCTCTCTCTTTGTGTTTCTCAATACAAAGGTCTACATGATCTTCATGTAGATCCATCCGATGTAATGACTTTGTGCGGTGTGTTTCTTGGGATCCGATGAATTGTGAGTTTATGATCAGATCTATCCTTATTTTATTTGAGTTCTTTGCTGATCTCTTTTATGCATGATTTAGTATAGCCTTGTATTTCTTCTCCGAAGTTTTGGTTTGGTTTGGCCAACTAGATTAGATCTTCTTGCAATGGGAAGAGGTGCTCGGTAGTGGGTTCGATCTTGCGGTGCTCAGTCCTAGTGACTGAAGGGGAATTGACACGCAAGTATTGTTGCCATTAAGGATAACAAGTTGGGGTGAATTCTTATATGTTTTTATCTTGACTACATCACGTCATCGTTCTTAATGCATTACTTCATTCTTTTGGACTTAATACACTAGATGCATGCTGGATAGCGGTCGATGTGTGAAGTAATAGTAGTAGATGCAGGCAGGAGTCGGTCTACTTGATTTGGATGTGATGCCTATATCATGATCATTGCCTTGGATAGCTTTTCTATCAATTGCCCAACAGTAATTTGTTTACCCACCGTATGCTATTTTTTTGAGAGAGATGCCACTAGTGAATCCTATGGCCCCCCGGGTCTACTTTTACTATAAGATCTATCTTGTTTACTTTTAAAAAAATACCAAAAATACTTGCTGCACTTTTTTATCTTTTATTTATTTATCGATCTATCAATCTATCATATACCATTTAATCTCGTTATTTGACCGCAGAGAGATTGACAACCTCTCGTTTGCGTTGGGTGCGAGGGTTTGCGTTTTGTGTGTAGGTGCTGTTTACGTGGTGTTGCTTGGTTCTCCTACTGGATTGATAACCTTGGTTTCTTAACTGAGGGAAATACTTACTCTACTGTGCTGCATCATCCTCTCGTCTTCGGGGATAAAAATCCAACGCAGTCTACAAGTAGCAGCGCCCTAGGGGGGTGCGCTCAGGTGTTGTGTGGGCACCGTGGGCCTCCGTTTGCGTTGCTTCCACCTCCCAAAAATCACAAATATTCCAAAATAATTCTCCGTAAAATTTTATTACATTTGGACTTCGTTTGATATGCGTATTCTGTGAAACAAAAAACATGCAACAAACAGGAACTGGCACTGGGCACTGGATCAATATGTTAGTCCCAAAAATAATATAAAAAGTTGCCAAAAGTATATGAAAGTTGTAGAATATTGGCATGAAACAATCAAAAATTATAGATACGATGGAGATGTATGAGCATCCCCAAGCTTAATTCCTGCTTGTCCTCGAGTAGGTAAATGATAAAAAAGATAATTTTTGATGTGGAATGCTACCTAGCATAAACTTGATCACATAATCTAGTCATGGCATGAATATTAAGATACGAGTCATTCAAAGCAATAGTCTATAGTTTGACATAAAGACATCAATACTCAGGCATCCCAATAAACAATCATGTCTTTCAAAATATCAATGATAATGAAAGTTATCCCTACAAAATCATATAGTCCTGTCATGCTCCATCTTCTTAACATAAAATACTTTATCATGAACAACCCCAGTTTTAGCCAAGCAATTGGTTCATACTTCTAACGCGCTTCAGCATTTTCAACTCTCACGCAATACATGAGCGCAAGCCATGGATATAGCACTAGGTGGAATAGAAGGCGGTGGTAGGTATCAAATAATGAAAAAGGAGAAGTAGAAAGTCTCGCATCAACTCGGCGGATCGACGGGCTATGGAGATGGCCGTAAATCGATATCAATGCGAGGAGTATGGATTGCCATGAAACAGATGCACTAAGAGCTATAAGTGTATGAAAGCTCAAAATAAAACTAAGAGGGTGTGCATCCAACTTGCTTGCTCATGAAGACCTCGGGCATTTGAGGAAGCCCGTCATCGGAATATACAAGCCAAGTTCTATAATGAAAATTTCCCACTAGTATATGAAAGTGAAAACATAGGAGACTCTCTATATTAAAAACATGGTGCTACTCTGAAGCACAAGTGTGGTAAAGGATAGTAACATTGCCCCTTCTCTCTTTTTCTCTTATTTTTTTTCTTTTCTATTTTTTTTTATTTTCCTTTTTTTTCTTTGGCTCTTTTTGGCCTCTCTTTTTTTCTTCTCTTTTTTTTCGTCCGGAGTCTCATCCCGACTTGTGGGGGAATCATAGTCTCCATCATTCTTTCCTCACTGGGGCATGCTCCAATAATGATGATCATCACAAACTATACAAGATGACTCTATATGAATGCCTCTAGCAATGTGCTAGGATGCACAATGATCTAGCGTAGCAAAGATATCAAAAAATGGACAAGCCATGAAAATATCATGCTAGCTATCTTACGATCATGTAAAGCAATATGAAAATGAATGCTCAAGTCATGTAAATGATTTAATTTGCATGGCAATATATCTCGGAATGGCTATGGAGATGCCATAATAGGTAGGTACGGTGGCTATTTTGAGGAAGAGGCTTATGTGTGATTGAGCGTATCATATCACAGGGTTTGGATGCACCGGCAAAATTTGCGCCAACTCTCAAGGTGAGAAAGGGCATAGCACGGTACTGAAGAGGCTAGCAAAATACGAAAATATAGGAGTGCGTATAATCCATGGACTCACATTAGTCATAAAGAACTCACATACTTATTGCAAAAGTCTACTTAGCCCTCGAAGCAAAGTACTACTACTCATGCCCCTAGGGGGGAGGTTGGTAGGAGTTAACCATCGCGCGCCCCCGACCGCCACACAAAGGAGACAATCAAAAATAAATCATGCTCCAACTTCATAGCATAACGACCGATCATACGTGCATGCTTCGGGAATCACAAACCTTAACACCAATATTCTTACTAAACCACAATCATTCACTAGTACCTCCCACATATTACCATCTCCATATCGCAAAACTATTGCAAGGAATCAAACATATCATATTCAGTGATCCACAGGTATTATGTAGGATTTTATGACTAACCATGTGAATGACAATTCCTGTTGACTCTCTAAACAGATATAAGTGAAGCAAGAGAGTTTAATTATTTCTACAAAAGATCACACTCTAACAAATATAAGTGAAGCAAAAGAGCATTCTACAAATAACGGTTTTATGTGAAGAGAAACATGCATCCAAACTTCAAATAATATAAGTGAAGCACATGAAGCATTCTATAAAGCCATACTCAAAAGATATAAGTGAAGTGCAAAGAGCATTTTATAAATCAACCAAGGACTATCTCAAACCAGCATGGTGAATTATTAAAATAAAAAGAAAAATCACATGATGCTCCAAGTACAACACATATCATGTGACGAATAAAAATATAGCTCCAAGTAAAATTACCGATAGATTGTAGACGAAAGAGGGGATGCCTTCCAGGGCATCCCCAAGCTTAGAAGCTTGAGTCTTCCTTGAATATTACCTTGGGGTGTCTTGGGCATCCCCAAGCTTAGGATCTTGCCTCTCCTTATTCCTTTATCCATCGTAGTCTCACCCAAAACTTGAAAACTTCAATCACACAAAACTCAACAAAACCTTCGTGAGATCCGTTAGTATAATAAAGCAAATCACTACTTTAAGTACAGTTGCAAACCCATTCATATTTTGTTTTTTAATTATACCTACTGTATTCTAACTTCTCCATGGTTCATACCCTCTGATATAATCCATAGTTTCATCAAAACAAGCAAAACAATGCATCAAAAACAGAATCTGTCAAAAACAGAACAGTCTGTAGTAATCTGAAGATTCACCATACTTATCTAACTCCAAAAATTCTTAAAAATTAGGACAACGTGGGAAATTTGTATATAAATCATGTGTAAAAAATTCAGAAGCTTTTGACTCTCTGATGATTTTATAAAAATTCTGCAGTGGGCACAAAAGTTTCTGTTTTTGCACAGAATCAAGCAACTATCATCCAAATCGTCCCAAAGGCTTTACTTGGGACATTATTTTTATAATACAATGGATTTGTACATGGGGATAATTATTTTTGTTGAAAAGTTTCTGTAATCAAGATCTGCAAAGTTTCCATGGGCATGAACAAAGTTTAAGGCTAGCTCCCACTTCAACGGTGCTCGTCTTTCTCACTTTCACTTCTCTTTTTTAAAAAGTTTTAGGTTCCCCTCTATATTTTTTGTTTTTAAACTATTTGAAAGCACTCAACAGAAATAAATGACTCTCTAAAACTTTCGGGTTGTCTCCCAGGCAGCGCTTTCTTTAAAGCCATTAAGCTAGGCATAAAGTGCTCATGCAGCCGATCCACCCGGATCCCAAGGTATATCAAAGCCAAGTTTAATTAGCAATGATTTGTAATTTAGTAATGAGAACAAAGCAACATAAAACATGCAATGACAAAGTATAACTCTCTTCCTATGCATCGGCATGTCATAAAAGAACAATTCATGCACATCAAGTAAAGGCCAATGCATAGCATAAACAGTTTCTTGCAATTTTATTGTATTGGAAACATAGAGAGGTGGAGATAAAGTTCCTCTCTCATTATAATTGCAAGTAGGAGCAGCAAGCACATGCATATTATACTCATCAAAATCATCATGTGTAATAGTAAAAGGCAACCCATCTATATAATCCTTAATAAGTGCAAACTTCTCCAATATAGTGTAGTTTGGAGAATTCAAAAAGATAAGAGGACTATCATGTGTGGGTGCAATAGCAACAATTTCATGTTTAACATAAGGAACTATATCAAGTTCATCTCCATAAGCATCATTCATATTGGCATCTTGGCCACAAGCATAGCAAGCATCAAGTTCATCAAAAAGGGATATTTCAAAAGAATCCAAGGGATCATAGCAATCATCATAGCATTCATCCTTCGGTAAGCACGAAGGGAAATTAAACAATGTATGAGTTGAAGAGTTACTCTCATTAGAAGGTGGGCACGGGTAGCTAATCCGCTCTTCCTCCCTTTGTTCTTTGCTCTCCTCCTCATCTTTTTCATTTGATTAGCTCACAAATTCAGGAATTTCTTCTTCCATAGATTCCTGCAAAATATTAGTCTCTTCTAGGACATCGGAGACCTTCTCAATAAATTTATCAATATGGGCAATGTATTCATAATTGGCATAGCAATAACGAAGTATAGCTAAATTTTGAGATCGGTAAATAGCATCATCACAATCTTCATACTTTCCAAACAAAGCTTCAATTTCAAAAGCACCCTTAAAAGCAACAAATTCTTCTATTTGTTCCACATCATAGTAATCATAAATACCATTAGCATAAGAAGCCAAGGTTTCATTATCATTAAATTCACATGAAAAGGGAAGGTGTTTAGCCTTCATCCTAGAGCAACAAGTCATATCATATCTCAAGCATAAATTCCAAGCATACCATTGCAACATCTTAATTTGATCCCATAAGAGTTTCCCCTTTTGAGTCAAGCGATAATCCCTTAAGTATTCACGTTGATCCAACGTGACTCCCATTATCAAGTTGAATGGGGTTTTCTCGGGATTATCAAAGTAGTGTTTAATATCTTTCACATAACCAGCATCGAGGGTTTTAGGAGGTTCCCCATCTCCATGAGTAGCAAGTACAACTAATTTTTTTGGTGTTTCGTGTTCCATATCCATAACTAAAGATAGAGAACAACTTAGAACAGAAAATAAAAACTACTCAGTGATAAAGCAAACAAGCACACACGAGAATATCAACCCCACGCTATGACTCCCCGGCAACGACGCCTGAAAAAGGTCTTGATAACCCACAAGTATAGGGGATCAATTGTAGCTTTTTCGATAAATAAGAGTGCCGAACCCAACGAGGAGCTAAAAGTAGGATTAATAAACCCTTCAAGTTCTATCAACCACCGATACAACTCTACGAACACTTGACGTTCGCTTTACCCAGAACAAGTATGAAACTATTTTGTAATTGATAGGATAGGTTTGTCTTGGCTCCATAATTCTTCATATATTCCATAAAAAATCCACAAAAAGTTTCGTCCAATTCTGAGAACTTTTATTTCTACACAAAAACAACACCATGGTAATTCTGCTAAAAACAGCGCCAGTCCGGGTTAGTTCCATTCAAATCATGCAAATTAGAGTCCAAAACAAGAGGAAAAGTGTTTGGAAAAGTAGATACGATGGAGACGTATCAACTCCCCCAAGCTTAACTCATTGCTTGTCCTCAAGCAATTCAGTTGGCAAACTGACAGTGATAAAGAAAAACTTTTACAAACTCTTTGGTTCTTGTGCTTATGAATGTGCTTAAACAACATCCAAGTTTTCAGCAAAGATTATAACTAACCACACTCATGATAACTCATCGAAATCATATTCATTCATATCAATGGCATAATCAAATAGCGAGCAATAATAAAGTATCTCGAATGACAACACTTTGTCAAAACAATCATGATATAACATGACAATGATGGTATCTCGCTAGCCCTTTCTGAGACCGCAAAACATAAATGCAGAGCACCTCCAAAGTTCAAGCAGCGACTAAACATTGTAATTCATGGCAACAAAGATCCAGTCACGATGCATTCAACGATTAACCACACACAATGCATGAGGATGACAATTGTGCTCTCCAGTCTGGTGCTTGTTTGAGAAGGTGATGACTCAACAATAAAAGTAAATAGATAGGCCCTTCGCAGAGGGAAGCAGGGATTTGTAGAGGTGCCAAAGCTCAAGGTTTTAAAACAGAGATAAAATAATTTTGGGAGGCATGCCCTTCCTAACAACGTCACGACTGAGATTTTTCAATATCTTCCATGCTAAACAAATTAGTGGTGGTTCCCAAGCGATAAAAGTAAAGTTTACTCCCCCTCCACCATCAATCACAAGCCATGGCTAACCGAATCCTCGGGTGCCCTCCATACCAACAACAGTCCGGGGGAGTTTGTTTTATTATTTACAATTTGAGTTTGGGACTGGGAATCCCTATTACCGCCCTTTTCTCGTGCGATGACAAGTGAATAAACACTCTTCTGAGAATAACCCACTTAGCATGGAAGATACTGACTGCCCCCTGTCGCTTCATGAGCGGTCCAGGCACACAAAACAGATGTTCATTTGAAATTTTTAGAGGTGGCACATGCAAATTTACTTGGAACGGCAGGGTAATACCGCATATAGGTAGATATGGTGGACTCATCTGGGATAACTCAGGTTTAAGGATTTTGATGTACAAGCAGCATTCCCGCTTAGTACAGGTGAAGGCTAGCAATAAGATTGGGAAGCGACCAGCCAGAGAGCGAATATGGTCATGAACATACATTATGCACAATCAACATTGAGTACTAGCATGAGTAGGATATGAGCACCATGAACATAAATATCATAGAGGCTATGTTGGTTTTGATTCAACTACATGCATAAACATGTGCCAAGTCAAGCCACTTGAAACATTTAGAGGAGGATACCATCTCATCATACCACATCACAATCATTTTAAGTGCATGTTGACAACCAAGATAAATCATTATCAACCCCTAGCTACTTAAGCATGGCATGAACAACTATAATCTCTAATTGTCATCACAAACATGTTTGATCATAATATGCTGAATCATGGACATGGATCTAAACACATGCATAAAGACAAGAACAAGTTGAGTTCATACCCGCTTTTGTTTGCCACGGTCACTCCACCAAATCATCGTCATTATTGCCTTTCACTTGCACGATCTAATGATATGGAAATAATAATAGTGCAAGGGTGCCATGGACTAAGCTGGAATCTGCAACATTTTATTCAAAGGAGAAGACAAGGTAATATGGGCTCTTTGTTAGATCATCAACAATGCATATGAGAGCCACTCAACATTTTCATCGTGGTCTTCTCCTTATAAGAACTCAACCAAAAGAAAAGAAATTCAGAGAAACACACTGAAATATTTTTGGAGTTTTTGGTTTTTCTTGAAGAAGGCAAATTAAAGAAAGAAAAAAAAACAAGAAAAACTCTTTACATGGGAAAGCTCCCAACAAGCAAAAGAAGAAGAGATAAATCTTTTTGGGTTTTTGATTTTTAAGGGCTACAACTAATTAAACTGGAAAGCAAAAACCAAAATGAAACTAACTATGTTTTTGGATTTTCTGAAAGTTTTTCAAACACACAAGAAGAAAGCGAGAAAAATGAAACTAACATGGATAATACAGTGAAAAAGTATGAGCACCAACAACTAGAGTGAAATGTGTAAGCATGAATAAAATGTCGGTGGGAAATACGTACTCCCCCAAGCTTAGGCTTTTGGCCTAGCTTGGACTACTGCCATCCGAAGAATCCATCCGGTCCCATGTGGAACTCCTGAGGAGGCGGGACCTGAGCATCCCAGTCCTGAGCCTCGTGCTCGGCCGCGGCCAACGCCTCTCGGTAAGCAACAATGTTCGATGGCATGATAATGTATCCGTTCATGGCATGAGAATCAAACAAGGCAGGTGCATGCAACAGAATAATGTCCTGAGAAATCTCATCAAAGACTAAGTTATAACGGATGCGGTGAAATTCATCCGGATCCGAAATGAACTGATGGTACTTCATGGACGTGTAATCTAGATAAACCTTGGGCAAACGAGGATCATGCGGACGGATGTTAACATTAAAATGACTCGCCAAGCGAGTAGCATAGATACCATCGTGGATCATGCCCTTAGTCCTATTGAGGTGCAAGCGGCGTGCAATGATAGGTCCCATGCTAAAAGTATGATCATTATGAATAGCACGGCGTAAGATAGCAAGGTCAGGTGCACTGAGAGAGCTTGCAGACTTTCTAGTAGTCAAACATTTCCCTATGAATAAAGCAAAGTAGTGAACAACTGGGAAATGCAAACTAGTGGATTTAGCTGCGGACACTACCCACCCTTCTCCCACCGTTAAGGTGAGGAGGAAGTCCTCAAACTCCCCTGGTCGAGGCTCTCTCAAATCCCCATCAGTAGGGATCAAACATATCTCACAAAACTAAGCAAGTGGTATTTGATGATTCTCATCATATAAATTAAAGCTCACTTCAGGAGGATTGTTCCCACTCAAGAAATGAAAACTTTGCACAAAACAATTGGTAAGGATGTGGTATTGTTCACACTCATCTACGAGGAAGGCAGTCAGCCCGATGTTGGTGATGAATTGTGCAAACTCATGGTGAAAGCCGGCTTCATCCATGAAGGGTACATGTGGCCATTTGCACGGCCGAACCTCCACATCGCGGGGTGCATAGAGATCATTGTCCGAAGACTCTCCGCGAACTCCCTTGACATTCTTCTTAGAAGAGCTCCTCCTGAATATGTTCATTTTCTATGAACAAATTTCTGAAAAATTTTGGTCCACAAAAAATGTTAATCAAAACTTCACAAAATTGATAGCAACTACTCATACAAGTGTCTAGAGGCCATATCAAGCATTCAAACTACTTAGCACTTAAAGAATTCAACATGCAAGCTCATTTTTTGTAGCACCAAGAGTAGCTAAATATGCAAAATATAAACCACTAAAACAAAAACTAATTGGAGCAATGGAGGTGTCACATACCAAGGAGTAATTCCTCAAAACAGTTTCGGAAACGGGGTTCCGAGCAAGGAGATCGGAAATCACAACAATGGAGGCAAGAACACGGGCAAGAGAAGAACCAGGAATTTTTTCAAAGGAAGAAGAAGGAAGTGGGAGGAAGGGATAAGTGAGTGGGGCCCTGGGTGTCTCACATGGCAGATGGGCGCGCCCCAGGGGGGCGCCCTGGTGCCATGTGGCCACCTGGGGTGCTCCTCTGCAGTAATTTTTTGTTCCAAAAATTCAAATATATTATATCAAAAATCATGTAAAAATTTCAAGACATTCTGAGCTCTTTCATTTCTGGCACTTTTTTATTGCACGGGAAATTCAGAAAACAGGAAAACATGGCATTTTGTTTGTATTTAACTAATAAAAACAAAGAATAAAGGATGGGTACAAAAAGTTGTGCTTGCTAAATTCATCAATCTCATACCTCTCGAAAAGAATCCATTAATAAGGTTGATCAAGTCTTATTAATAACCCCTTTCAATTAACATGAAACCGAAGAATTTTTCGCGAAAACACTATGTTACCTCAATGGGGATAGGCATGTCCCCTACCATAATTGTTTCATATTTCTTTTTGGCAGTAGGAATAGGTATTTGAAAGCTTCCAATAGTGATAGTAGGAGTTTTTCTGATAACATTAATACCATTCACCTGATTACCATTGACATGAAAATGCACCGTGTGCTCATTACCATTAACATGAAAAGTGACTTTGCTTTTGTTGCAATCAATAACAGCCCCTGCAGTATTCAAGAAGGGTCTCCCAAGGATAATTGATAAGTTATCGTCCTTGGGCATATCAAGTATGACAAAGTCTGTTAAGATAGTAACATTTGCAACCACAACGGGCACATCCTCACAAATACCAATAGGAATGGCTGTTGACTTGTCATCCATCTGCAAAGAAATCTCAGTAGGAGTGAGTTTGTTCAAATCAAGTCTTTTATATAAAGAGAAAGGCATAACACTAACACCAGCTCCCAAATCACATAAAGCAGTTCTAACATAATTTCCCTTAATGGAACAAGGTATAGTGGGTATACCTGGGTCTCCCAATTTCTTAGTCACACCATCCTTAAAAGAATAATTAGCAAGCATAGTAGAAATTTCAGCCTCAGGGATCTTTCTTTTGTTAGTAACAATATCTTTCATATATTTAGCATAAGGAGGCATTTTCAACATATCAATCAAGCGGGTACGTAAAACAACAGGTCTAAGTATTTCAACAAAGTGATCAAAGTCCTCCTCATCCTTACTCTTGGAAGGCTTAGGAGGAAAAGGTATGGGCTTTTGAACCCATGGTTCTCTTTCCTTACCATGCTTCCTAGCAACGAAGTCCTTTTTCTCATACCTTTTGTTTTTAGGCGGTGGGTTATCAAGATCCTCAGCAGGTTCTACATCAATATCATTATCTGGTTCTCCAACATTTTCTGGCTGAGTATCTGCAAGAACCTCATTAGTAGCATCAGGTGTATGTTCATCACCTGATTGTGTTTCAGCATCAGAAATAGAAACATCAAGAGGTTTTTCTACCTCTGGTTCACTAGAAGCATGCAAAGTCTTATCATTTTTCTTCTTCTTCTTCTTTTTAGAAGAACTAGGAGCATCAACAGTAGCTCTTTGAGAGTCTTGTTCAACTCTCTTGGGGTGTCCCTCGGGATAAAGAGTCTCCTGGGTCATCCTACCACCCCTAGTCATAACTCTAACAGCATGATCATGCATATTTCTATTCATGTCATAAAGCAAATCACTTTGAGATTTAGCAACTTGTTCTAACTGAGTTTGAACCATAGAAGCATGCTTACTAACTCCTTTAACATCATTGACAATTCTAAACAACAAGTCACTCAAACGATCAATTGCATGAGCATTATGTTCTAACTGTTTCATAACACGAGCATTGAAATAATTTTGCTTACCAATATAATTATCAAACTCATAATAGCACTGATGAGGAGTTTTACCATAAGGGACATCATTTTCATTAAACTTTAACAAAGAATTTACCTCTACCACCTGTGGTGGTGGTGGTGCATTGAGCCCATGTATTTCTTCAATAGGTGGTAAGTTCTTAACATCTTCAGCTTTAATACCTTTTTCCCTCATGCATTTCTTTGCTTCTTGCATATCTTCAGGACTGAGAAATAAAATACCCCTCTTCTTTGGAGTGGGTTCAGGAAGTTTCAATTCATTATCATTCTTCAATATATTCATTAATAATTCCTTCGCTTGAGTAACAGTTCATTCCCTGAAAACACACCCAACACAACTGTCTAGGTAGTCCCTAGAAGCATCATTTATACCATTATAGAAGATATCAAGTATTTCATTTTTCTTCCGAGGATGATCTGGCAAAGCATTAAGTAGCTGGAGAAGCCTCCCCCAAGCTTGTGGGAGACTCTCTTCATCAACCTGCACAAAGTTAAATATTTCCTGCAAGGCAGCTTGTTTCTTTTGAGCAGGGAAATATTTTTTAGAGAAGTAATAAATCATATCCTGGGGACTATGCACACAACCAGGAGTAAGCGTATTGTACCAAGCCTTAGCATCACCCTTTAATGAAAAAGGGAACAACTTACGAATATAGTAGTAACGGATCTTTTCCTCATGAGTAAAAAGAGTGGCGATATCATTCAACTTAGTAAGATGTGCCACAACAGTTTCAGATTCAGTACCATAGAAAGGATCAGACTCAACCAAAGTAATCAGCTCAAGGTTAACAGAGAACTCATAATCTCTATCAGTGATAAAGATGGGAGAAGTGGCAAACTTAGGATCACATTTCATTCTCTCCCTCATAGATTTTTCTTTCAACACAGCAAGCAATTCTAAAGCTTATTCTCTATTATTGCAATCAAGAATAGCTAAAGCAGTTTCTTTATCAAAGCAATGCTCATTAGGTATTTCAGTTCTACAGGACTAGACAAGAAAGGTGAATCAAGATTTTCAAGAGTTTCAACACTCTTGGCTTCCTCAATTTCTCTAGCTTTAGCAAGTTGTTCATCAAGAAATTCACCAAGTGGCACAGTATTATCAAGCATAGTACTAGCATCATCAATAGCATCATTTAAAGCAAAAGTAGTATCATTCATAGCATCATTCAAAGCATCATTCATAGCAGAAGTAGCATCATCAATAACATGAGACATAACAGAATTCATAGTAGGTGGTGGTGTTGCATGCTTACTCAAAACAGATGGTGAATCAAGTGCAGAGCTAGATGGCCGTTCCTTAGCTCGCCTCGTAGTAGAGCGAACGATCTTGGTTCTATCATCCTTAAGATTCTTCATAGTGACAAACAGATATAAATTCCAAGTGACTTCACAAATATAGCTATGCTCCCTGGCAACGGCGCCAGAAAAAGGTCTTGGCTCCATAATTCTTCATATATTCCATAAAAAATCCACAAAAAGTTTCGTCTAATTCTGAGAACTTTTATTTTTGCACAAAAACAACACCATGGCAATTCTGCTGAAAAAAACGTCAGTTCGAGTTAGTTTTAGTCAAATCATGCAAATTAGAGTCCAAAACAAGAGCAAAAGTGTTTGGAAAAGTAGATACGACAGAGACGTATCAGTTTGCAAGAACAAAACTAGAAGTACTTTGTGAGAATAAAACTACAAATAAATTGCAAGAATATAAAAGTTAGTAGAAAGCTTTTGTAACACTAGAGAAAGATTTGTCCATAGGCAATCGATAACTAGACCGGTAATCACTATTGCAATTCTATATGAGGGAGAGGCATGAGCTAACATAGTTTCCGTACTTGGATCATATGCACTTATGATTGGACCCCTAGCAAGCATCCGCAACTACTAAAGATCATTAAGGTAAAACCCAACCATAGCATTAAGTATCAAGTCCTCTTTATACCATACGCAACAACCCCCTTACTCGGGTGTAAGCTTCTGTCACTCTAGCCACCCACCATAAGCGAATCATGAACATATTGCAATACCCTACAGCGGGGATCCCTCATGCTTGCGCGACACAAAGAGCACCATAGGACAACACCAATAATAAAACATACAACTCAAACCAATCACGATCATCAATCAACCCATAGGACAAAACAGATCTACTCAAACATCATAGGATAGCCATACATCATTGGGAAATAATATATAGCATGAAGCACCATGTTTAAGTAGAGATTACAGCGGGGAGAAGAGGTGTTGTTGGTGTTGACGGTAGCAAGGTTGTTGATGTAGATTGCCGTCACGATCGTTCCCCCGGCGGCGCTCCGGCGCCACCGGAAGAGCGGGGGAGATAGCCCCCCTTCTTCTCCTTTTTCCATGGCCTCCCGCTTAGACGGGAGGAGGGTTCCCCCCTCTGGTCCTTGGTCTGCATGGCGGTGGAGGGGCGAGAGCCATCTCCGAGATTGGATCTATCTCTCTATTCTCTTCTGTTTCACGTTCCTGGCTCTAGCCTTTCACCGTTTCTTTTATAACCGGAGATCCGTAACTCCGATTGCGCTGAAATTTTAACACGAATTTTTCCCCGGACATAAGCTTCCTTGCGCCCGAAGGAGACCCCCAACCGACTTACGGTGTGGCCACATGGCACCACCGCGCGCCCTAGGGGGGCGCCCAGGTGCCGTGTGGGCACCGTGGGCCTCCGTTTGCGTTGCTTCCACCTCCCAAAAATCACAAATATTCCAAAATAATTCTCCGTAAAATTTTATTGCATTTGGACTTCGTTTGATATGGGTATTCTGTGAAACAAAAAATATGCAACAAACAGGAACTGGCACTGGGCACTGCATCAATATGTTAGTCCCAAAAATAATATAAAAAGTTGCCAAAAGTATATGAAAGTTGTAGAATATTGGCATGAAACAATAAAAAATTATAGATACGATGGAGACGTATCAGGACTCACCCATCTACTATCTGCTATAGGATAAATTATACCTGCTTCCAGAAGCTTTAATATTTTAGTTCTTACCACATCCTTCATCTTAGGATTTAATCTTCGTTGATGATCAACAACTGGTTTAGCATCTGGCTCCATATTAATCTTGTGTTGACATAAAGTGGGACTAATGCCCTTAAGATCATCAAGAGTATATCCAATAGCAGCACGGTGCTTCCTTAGAATTTTTAGCAATCTCTTTTCCTCATGTTCTGAAAGGTTAGAACTGATAATAACATGATATATCTTCTTATCATCTAGATAAGCGTATTTCAAAGTATCAGACAATTGTTTCAATTCAAATACTGGGTCACCCTTAGGTGGAGGTGGACCTCCAAGAGTTTCATTAGGCAAATTATGCTTAAGGATAGGTTGTTCATCAAAGAATATGTTATCTATTTCATTCCTTTCATTCATATGCATATCATTTTCATGGTCAAGAAAATATTGTTCTAACGGATCAGTAGGAGGCACTTCAATAGAAGCAAGACCAATAATTTCATCCTTACTAGACAATTCTTTATCATGAGGTTGTCTACGAAACTTAGAGAAATTAAATTCATGAGACACACCACCAAAGTTTACACTAACAATTTCCTTAGTGCAATCAATCTTGGCATTAAAAGTATTCAAGAAAGGTCTACCAAATATTATTGGACAAAAATCATCTTGTGGTGATCCAAGAACAAGAAAATCAGTAGGGTATTTGATCTTACCACACAAGACTTCAACATCTTTAACAATTCCAAGCGGTGAAATAGTGTCTCTGTTTGCAAGCTTAATAGTGACATCAATATCTTCAATCTCAACAGGTGCAATATCATTCATAATTTCTTGATATAAAGTAAAAGGAATAGCACTCACACTAGCACCAATGTCACATAAACCATGATAACAATGATCTCCTATTTTAACAGAAATAACAGGCATGCCAACAATAGGTCTATTCTTATCCTCAGGATTTGGATTAGCAATTCTAGCTGCTTCATCACAGAAGTAAATAACATGCCCATCTATATTATCAACCAAGAGATCTTTAACCATAGCAATATTTTGTTCAACTTTGATTTGTTCAAAGGGTCTAGGTGTTTTAATATAACTTTTATTAACCACAGTTGAAACTTTAGAGTGTTCCTTAATCCTAACAGGAAAAGGTGGTTTCTCAATATAAGCAGTAGGAACAACTGGGTCAACATTGTAAACAATTGTTTTTTCTTCCTTAATCTCTATGGTTCTTCTTTTAATTCTATAGGTGGATGATACTTAACCATTTCTCTTTAGGGAGATCAACATGGGTAGCAAATGATTCACAAAAGGAAGCTACTATCTCAGAGTCAAGTCCATACTTAGTGCTAAACTTATGAAAAGCATCAGTTTCCATAAAAGATTTAAGACAATCAAACTCAAGATTCATACCTGACTCATTACCTTTGTCGTTTTCCCAATCCTCATGGTTGTGCTTAATTTTTTCCAGAAGATACCATCTGAATTCAATAGTTTTCTTCATAAAAGAGCCAGTCGAAGAAGAATCAAGCATGGTTTGATCATTATGACAAAGCTGAGCATAAAAGTTTTGAAGAATTATCTCTCTTGAGAGCTCATGATTGGGGCATGTATGCAACATATACTTAAGCCTCCCCCAAGCTTGAGCGATACTTTCTCCTTCACGAGGCCAAAAACTATATATATAATTCCGATCACGATGAACTAAATGCATATGATAAAATTTCTGGTGGAATTCTAATTTTAACCGGTTCCAATCCCATGTGTCAGTATCATCACATAACCTATACCATGTCAATTCCTTTTCCTCCAAAGATAAAGGGACTACTTTCTTCTTAGCTCTATCTCCGGATAAACCTGCAAGCTTAAACAATCCACAAATTTCATCCACATAGATCAAGTGCATGTCAGGATGTTTAGTTCCATCTCCCGCATAAGGATTAGCTAGCAGTTTCTCAACCATACCCAGAGGAATTTCATAATAAATATTTTCAGTAGTCTCATTAGGTGGTGGAGAGGCAACTCTTGTTGTTTCTGGTCGAGGTGAATATACCCAGAACAACCCCCTCAAAGATTACTTTCCATAGTGACAAGCAACAATAAATTTCAGCACATAATATAAATATTTCCGTACCAATTTCCACTCACCAAAGGCGCTTCACTCCCCGGCAACGATGCCAGAAAAGAGTCTTGATGACCCACAAGCATAGGGGATCAATCGTAGTCCTTTCGATAAGTAAGAGTGTCGAACCCAACGAGGAGCAGAAGGAAATGACAAGCGGTTTTTGGTAAGGTAATTTATGCAAGCACTGAAATAAGCAGTAACGAGTAGTTTGATAGCAAGATAATTTGTAACGAGTAACAAGTAACAATAGTAGCTAAGGTGCAGCAAGGTAGCCCAATCCTTTATAGTGCAAAGGACAGGCCGGAGCAAGTTCTTATAATAAGGCAAACGTTCTTGAGGACACATGGGAATTTCATCTAGTCACTTTCATCATGTTTGTTTGATTCGCGTTCGCTACTTTGATAATTTGATATGTGGGTGGACCGGTGCTTGGGTGTTGTTCTTAATTGAACAAACCTCCCACTTATCATTAACCTCTCTCGCAAGCATCCCCAACTACGAAAGAAGTATTAAGATAAATCTAACCATAGAGTGGCATTAAACATATGGATCGAAATCAGCCCCTTACGGAATAGCGCATAAATTAGGGTTCAAGCTTCTATCACTCTAGCAACCCATCATCTAATTACTACTCCACAATGCATTCCCTTAGGCCCATGAATGGTGAAGTGTCATGTAGTCGACGTTCACACGACACCACTAAGGGAATCAGCAACATACATATCATCAAAATATCGAACGAATACCAAATTCACATGATTACTTATGACAAGACTTCTCCCATGTCCTCATGAACAAAAGCAACTACTCACAAATCATCATCATGCTCATGATCAGAGGAGTATTAAATAGCATATTGGATCTGAACATATAATCTTCCACCAAGTAAACCAACTAGCATCAACTACAAGATGTAATCAACACTACTAGCAACCCACAGGTACCAATCTGAGGTTTTGAGACAAAGATTGAATACAAGAGATGAACTAGGTTTATGAGATGAGATGGTGCTATTGAAGATGATGATGAAGATTGGTCCTCCCACGATGAGAGGGTTGTTGGTGATGACGAAGGCTTCGATTTCCCCCTCCCGGAGGGAAGTGCCCCCGGCAAAATCGCTCTGCCGGAGAGCAAAAGTGCTCCTGCACAAGTTCCGCCTCGTGGCGGTGGCGCCTCATCCCGAAAGTAATCCCATGATTTTTTCTAGGGTAAAATCCCTTATATACCAGAAGATGGGAGCCAGAAGTGGGCCAGGGGCCTCACACAGCATCAGGGCGCGCCTGGGGTGGTGGCTCGCCCTGGTGCTGTGTGGGCACCTGGGGGCCCTCCTCTGGTACATTTTTCTTCCAGTTTTTTCATATATTCCAAAATAATTCTCCGTGAAATTTCAGCTCATTTGGAGATGTGCAGAATAGGTATCTCTGATGTAGCTTTTTCAGGCCCTGAATTCCACCTGCCGGCATTCCCCCTCTTTGTGTAAATCTTGCATATTACACTAGTAGAAAACAGGCCTTACATTTGCCCCTTTAGTCCCGGTTTGGTTTTGGCCCGGGACTAATGTGACCATTAGTCCTGGTTCCAACGGCTAGGAGCGGTCGGGGGCACGGGCATCATTAGTCCCGGTTCATTTGGGACCTATAGTCCCGGTTTGTATCTCAAACCGGGACTAAAGGGGTGGTGACAGGCTGGTGTTAGGCTGGGGCCCCCACGAGCCCCTTTAGTCCCGGTTTGTGATACAAACCGGGACTATAGGTAGACCTTTAGTCCCGGTTTGTATAACAAACCGGGACTAAAGATGTCCCTATATAAACCCACTACTAGGGAAAAGCCTAGCAGTAGCGCGGGTCATATGTTTATCAGTAGCGCGGGTGCCCGCGCTACTGATACGGCACTACAGCTAACGGTTAGCAGTAGCGCACTCTGACCCGTGCTACTGCTATCTAAGCTTACCTGTAGCGTTCTTTGAGAAAGCGCGCTACTGCTAATAGCTGCAGCACCCTATTATAAAAAGCGCTACTGCTAAGACCTCACTGCTGCTAAGGACATACCCCGCGCTACTGTTATTAGTTTCTGAATCTTTTTTTCTGCTGCATATTTTGTGCTACTGAATTTTGTTTAGGGTTTTATACAATAGTCTCTAGCATATCATACACATACAAATCTGATCATATCATACACATACAAATAATCTCATCAAATCGATCATGTCATCATCATAATCATCATCCAAAGCAAAATCATGTCTATCGTCATCATCTCGAAATAGCGATACAAGTTATGACATGTCTCGAATACTTGCAACTACATCGTCATCCATCTATACAATGATATAGACGAGAAGAGCTATCACAATGAGTGAGAGTGGAACTATGCAGTACATGAGGTGGCGGTTATGATTCCTCTCTCGCGCTAGCATGAACCTCAAGTAACTAGCTTCTGCTTCTTGTCTGCTTTTGAAGCCTTTATGGCTGGCGCCCGAGAACTGCTCCACTTGCGCCTGGCACTCGTGCCACTCGTCGTACAGTCCCGGAACCTTCCCTATGTACATGACATAGCACTGCTTCTTCGCCATCAAGGATCTAGGTACCTGTTAGAGATGCATCTTCATAAAGAGAATGTACAATCATATGCAACAAAATATACTTGAGCAACACGAAAAGAAAGGGTATGCAAATAGATGCAACATATAGTAAACATAAATAATCATCGTAGTTTCATCGTACGCAAACTAATTAACTAGAGGTACACAGGTGATCGTACCCAAACTAACAAAGTAGCGTTACACAAGTTCGGCAGGGACCGTGGACATCACAAAGTTTCATCGGTACAGAAAGTATACAAGTTCAACCGACACATATCATCATCATCGGCATCGTAAATCACTAGAAGTTCCATCCATCCATATCCGGGAGGATGCACCCTAGCTTTGTGAACGGCGTGAGGTCCTGACGTTGCATGCCTATGCGAGTTCGGACGTCAGCTCACGATATAGGGCCGTGGTGGAACATCCCCTTCTCTTCGACGACTTCTTTCATGATGATCGTCGCAATGTCCCTCTGGATGCGGAAGAAGTCATCTCTAAGTTTATAATCTACTTCTCCTTGGGATTCTACCCACTTTCGGATATGATCATCGCTTCTGGTTGTCATGCGACGTTGTTGATGATCCCTTCTGAACTCCATCATGAGATGGAGGAGGTAGAATCCATCGTTCCTGCTTGGTTTCGGGACATGGATGCAGCAGAAGTTAGTTTTATGCGAGAAACCCGGCCTGCGGTTCCTTTGTTTCCTGATCTGCAGGTGGCCACCCATCAAGCTGAAGCCGTGGAGAGCCTCATCTAGAATATTCATTACGTGGGTGTAGTCCTTCTTCTCGTAGTTTCTGGTAGGGTCGAAATACACGGCGTGGGAGACTTGCAGGTAAAGAACGATAAGGATGGCGCGCCCGTTGCTGCGGGAGAAAAAACACCTCAAATTATTATCCATATGAGCGAGGTGGAATGATTGAAATGTACGAAAGGGTTGTCCGGCAATGACTTACATTGGATGATAAGGCAGGAGGATAATTTCGTTGTCCTTATTACTTATCATGAAGTTCGAGGTACTCCCTAGCAGTTTTACGCTCAAAGTCGCCAAGACTCAAGGACTAGTGCATGTAGTATGGATCCGCCACACAGATTTGCGAGACTACTTCTCTCTTCATGATGGAGCTCATATGTAGCGCAAAAAGGCGGACGATTGTAAAATTGAGCCGCCTTGTCAGAAACATCTCGAAGATATGGTCAAACCGCAGGAAGAACACCTTCGAGGGTCGTGTGTCGACATATCACTTCCCCTCAGGCACACGAACCGCGTATAGCGGATATCCTAGATCCTTCAAGGCTAGTAGGCTTTTCTCAGTCGACAGCACATGGTCGTGTAGTCTCCTGAGATCCCTTGATATGGCCGCTAGTGGTTTTGGCGGTAGGATAGGTTGGCCCGTGACATGGAACATGGCCGCACCTACGACGGGTACACACTCTTCAAAATCCGTCGTCTGACTGCTATGTGCTCTGGCTTGTTTGTAGGTAGCAGAGCCTTTCTTCGATGGTATCTTCCTCTCCTTTTTCTTGGGCTGACCTTCCATACCCTTCCTTAACCCCTGCCCCAGTGTTGTCGGGCTAAGCACTGTACACCCCTCGGCTAGTGCAGCCTGCGTTGAGGCGGCATCCTCAGGCGTGTCCTATGATGATTGCATGAAGAGAGACTTCTTGCAATCAGCCCTGCTAGGACGTTCCTGCACAGGCACATCATCCATCTCCTCATCAGCATGCTGATAGCCCGAGTAGTCGTCATATGGCTGACTCATCATTTCTACGTCTTCGTCTTAGGCGCCTGTATTGAGGAACCGAAGAGGGTCATCCTCGTCCATCTCATCATCCAATCTTTGTTTTACGGGGGCGATTACATCATCCACTATTGGACCCCCTTCCTCGCGTCGTCCGCCGCTCTCACCCGGCACTACAGGCGCTGCTATTTGCGTAGGCGGGGTGGTTGTGTTTATACCTGCTTGCTGATGTGTGGTTATTGGTGTGCCCTCGGACGCCTCCAGACGAAGAAGATTCTTCGGCCATAGCAGCATCCAACCCTTGCAGTTTCCAAGCCGCGTCGGGGTCTCGTCGTCCTCTCCCCCGAGCCATATTGGAGGTGGCAAATCCTCATGCCCCGATTTCACACTCGACAAGTAAACCCTGAAGTGGCCAACGGGGATCTGCTTGCCGTGGAACCTGAGTTCCAAGGACTTCGTTGTCACCGCCTTTCCCACGTCCACCTTCCGGCCTTTGATCAAGTAGAGTATGGTGCACGGGGTTTCGTCGGCCTGCAAAGACATGTTTGCGGCGTAAAACATCCGAAAGGCAATGAAAACCAAATATTCTAGATATATGTTGGTGCGACATGTAATTACCGTGAGGGCATCGAGCTCAGCCAAAGACAAAGGCCCGCCTAGCATGCCAGAGACAGAGGACGGGCTGCTATGAGCGGGTGCGGGTGTGGGAGCATGCGCGGTTGCGTGAGCAGGTGATGGTGCGGTTGTGATGTTCACCGAGTTGCTCCCGACGAAGCTGGGCATGGGAAAATCAGCTGCCATCTTGTCTGGATTTTCCTTCAACCAGTTGATGATAGCCAGGATCAAGTTAGTAGCAAAATCATTTTTGCAGGCATCTACAGCTGCAGCGACTGCCTTCTGGACCAACTCATTTTTCTCCTGAGCTGCTTTTTTCACGTCCTCAGCTTCTTTCTTCTCGAACGCAAGCTTAACCTTCTCGTTGATGTCTGCGTGACTGAACTTCTTTTTTTGCTTCTTGGCCACTGGGCCCTCGTTGTAAAATACCTTCCACGTGGCGCCGTCTCCGGCGCCGTGCACACGTCCATATTGTGGCCGCTGGTCCAAAGGGAGTCCCTTTAGTTCGTTCAAGGCCCGGTTGAGAGGGGTGTCCCACTTGGGCCTCATCGACAAAGACTCGCTTTCGGCTACAAGCCTATGTTGCTTCTCCTGGAAAAGGAACACGAACCGTTTACGAATGTGTAGTCTGACTTGATCAGAAGCTAAATGTAAGGTGTGGTAAAAGAATAATTAACTGTATTCTTTCCAATTTCCTCGTGACCGGGTCCATGTAAAAAACCTTCTTTTCCTTGTCCCACTTGTAGCGGGCCCTGATGAAGTCATGCTCCAAGGGGGCGGTGAACTTCGTGAAGGGGTCTGGGAGACCCGCGGCTTCATGTTCCGCATACTCCTTATCCCATATGGGCCTTTTGCCAAGGTAGCCGCGGCTTCCGAGGCGTTGGTTCCCCGTGTTCCTTTGCTGAAGCGCCTTGAATTTCTCAGCCTTAGCCTTGGCTGCCTCAGTAGCGCAAGTGTCCTTGAACTTTCCGAACTCCTCTTCCGTAAGTGTCGGATTTTCCTCCAGAATCTTGGACAGGGGTTCATTAGCCTCAATAGCTCATTTCACCCTCCCTTTCTAGAAGGCCAAATCATTGCTGAACATGCCCATGGCGTGATTGTTAATCTTTTTCATCTTCGGATCATCCCACGGGTGTTCTATGCTGTCATCCCGGTCGGGAACTGGAATCTCTTGTGCAGCTTCGTTAGGAGCAACTGCTTCAAATGCTCTTTACCCCTTAAGTCATCATCGTTGATGCTCGCGCATACCCATACGATGCATCCGAGTTGGTTCCCGTAGCACTTGCGAGGTTCTTCCGGCTCTAATGGCTCAAACTTGCCAGGGGCCATCTTTGTGATCACCAGCCGTCTGATGCCGAGTTTGTTAGGTTTTCGTATCCTCTGCTTCTTCTGCTTCCTGTTTTTGTTAGCGGCTTCGGCGCCGGTACCTTCCCCGCCAGTCTCGGCACCGCCATCAGTGCCGGTGCCATCGGTGTCGATGTCAGTGTCAGTGCCATCACCGAGGCCGTCCTGCAAACCTTGACTGCGCTTAGCAGCCAAATAGTCGAGGTAGTTATGTTCACCCTCATAATCCATCTCGTCTGCATCGTGGTTAGAAGGCCCAGTTTCTTCGTTGTTCGACATGTTTCCTACGATTAAGTCTCCTCGTTTAATTCTTAAACTATAATAAAATGAGAAATGACATAAAAACAAAGGTCTATGGTTTGCCAGAATGCCGTTTCATTCCCGTCGTCGCAGCAAATCCCGGCACTCGATATGCCTACTTTCTAGCACAAGTCATGCCAAAATTCACGGGAAATTTCGACATGACCTTTGCTAAAAAGTGGACATATCGAGCGCCTGAAATTCACCGGAACGGAAATGAATCAACATTCCGGTGAAACATAGGCCACTCGGAATCATTCCCTGCAAACAACAAAAGGCCACTTGGGCACAATCGAACCATTTCAATGTTGCATATAACAGAACCACTTAAGAACCTGTACATGAGCAAACACTATTAAGGATTTTGCATATACCGTGACCACTTCAAATTTGCATCTCCTAGTGTTTGACACTTCAAGAAAATCTACACAAATCTCATTCTCTCTCAAACTCAATTCAAAAACCAAATATAGATGGATGAACCCTAGAAATCTAGAACCTTTACATATTTCTGTCCTAAATTTGATGAACCCTAGCTACTTAAGCACCCTAGCTAGGCAGAGGTAGGGGAGGAGGAGGAGGAGGTGTAGGCGTGCTCACCTCAGGCGCCGGCGGAGGTAGGGAGCAGGAGGAGGCAGAGGTCGGGGTCGGGGTCGGGGTCGGGGTCGGGGCTCGGGGTTGGGGTCGGGGCTCGGGGTCGCGGGGTCGAGGTCGGGGTCGATGTCGGGGCTCGGGCACGCGGTGAGGGAGGGCACCAGACGAGGGCGACGGCGATGAGGGCAACGGCAGTGAGGGCGACGGCGGCGACAACAGAGAGGAGAGTGGGGGATTTGGGGGAGAAAGCCCGCGCGTGGGGGTTATGTAAAACATAGTGGTAGAGCTGGTCGGGAAAAGCGCTATAGCTAACTTAGCTATAGCGCTGGTAGCTAAAATGCGCTACTGCTATAGTAAGTAGCTATAGCGCGGTACCTAAAAAGCGCTATAGCTATCGGGAGTAGCTATTGCGCTTTTTTCAGTACCGCGCTATAGCTAACTTAGCTATAGCAGGTTTCTTCAACAAGAGCCACTGCTATTGTTTTCATTTTTTCTTTTCCTTTTCTTTTTTTATTTCCTTTTTTTCTTTTCTTTTCCTTTTCTTTACTTCTATTTTCTTTTCCTTTTATTTTCTTTTCTTTTCAACAAGAGCCAAAACAAAGGGAAGGTGATACAATGTATATAACTAAGGCGATATATATTGCATCATTTGACCCATAATTAACGGTTAAGTGTGTATACAAAATAGGAACATATATATTACATCATTTGACCCATAACGGTTTCTCAGCATCGACGTTTTCGTTTTTGAGTGAGCTTCTTTCCCTTCTTGTTCGTTGATGAATAATTGAGCCCCTTGTTGTGACTTTTCCTTTTCCATGGAGTATGATCTTTCTTAGGTAATGTAGTATTGATTCTTCTTTTGACGTAAGCTTCATCGTCATCTTCCCTCATCGGGTTGCCGTACTGGTCATAGTCTTCCTCGTTGGTGACTCCATCCATTCCAATGTTGTTCCTTTTGCCTCTCCTCACGACAACACGGCTGGGATTACTCGGGTCGGTATGAAGAAGCATTGTGTCACGTGCTTAGCGTACCCATGGCTCGTTTTTTGCAATGGCATTCACGGTAGCGCTCTTGGCATCGGGTATAGACATGGTAGTGAAATACCGGTTTTCTCTTTCGACATTCTTTGCCCATTTGACATGGAACATCATGGCGCTGTGCTGTCCAGAGTAGTCAAGCTCCCAGATCTCCTCGACCCTTTCGTAGAATCTCTCAGTTGCGTCGTTGTTGCCGGTCATGCATTCCATCGTCACCCCTGAGTTCTGAAAATCACTGTTCATATCTTTGGCCTCCGTGTAGAACGTGTATCCATTGATATCGTATGCCTGATAGGTCGCGAGGTTGGCCGCGGGGCCATTTCCTAAGGCGTATATGAGCAATGCGTCCTTAGAGCCCTCTTCTGGGGGATTAGCCCGAATATGCTCTTTGAACCAATACAGGAAAGTGGAGTTGTGCTCTCTAGTAACTTCGGCGTTCGTCCTGCATAGCCCCCGGTCACGATACTTCTTTGCGATGGTTTCTTTGTGCAGTGTCACGAAAGGATCTACCACATCTAGGTGTTGTAGCACTACTAAGTTTGCTATGTCAAAGTCGTTGCGTCGATCCGAGTAGACCACATGCAGTTCCTTGCGACCGTTGGAGTGACCTTCTCCGTCGAGCCTCCCAAGGTGCTTCTTAACGGGCAAACCAACACCAGGCCGGTCTCCGCCATATAGATAATTCTCGCAGAAAGAGATGCACTCTTGTGTTAGATAGCCCTGGACGATGCTTCCATCCGGATAGGACATGTTACGAACGAATCCTTTGATGACCCCATTCATCCTCTCGAACGGCATCATGTTGTACAGGAATGACGGCCCCAGGTCTATTATGCCGTCCACAATGTGGACACACCGATGCACCATGACGTCAAAGAACGCGGCGGGGGGGGGGGGGAGTACATCTCAAGCTCATTTAGTATCACAATGATCTCTTCCTGTAGCCTTGGGAGCTGCTTCACACCGATCAACTTTCGAGAGATGACATCAAAAAAGTTGTAAAGACCAATAAGCGTGTCACGGACGTGCTTGTCCATTATCCCTCTAAGGGCAACAGGTAGTATCTGCGTCATCATCACATGACAGTCATGGGACTTCATCCCGCTGAACCTTTTCTTCTTCATGTCTAGAAATCTGCTTATCTTCCCACAGTAACTGGAACTAACTTTGATTCTGGTAAGGCACTTGAAGAATTGATCGATCTCAGCCGGACTTAAGGTGAAGTAAGAAGGGAGGCAATAATCCTCTTCCTTCACTTTTTTGCCCTTCTTCTCCCGCACCTCCGTCTCCATCTCTGTCTCCTCTGGCTTTTTACGGGGCGGCATGTGCAGATCTGCCCTGATTTCCAAATCTTGCAAGTCTTTTCTTGCCTTCGGCCCATCCTTGGTCTTATCCGGCATGTTCATCAGTGTCGCAAGCAAGCTCTCAAGGACATTCTTACAGTTATGCATTTGATCAAGGCAATGAGGCGTGTCGAGTTTGTGCCAGTACTCCAAGTCCCAGAAAACAGACCTCGTCTTCCATACCTTCAGCAGCGGCTCCGGTGCCTTTTTCATCGTCTTTCCCGACGCGGGGCAATGTTCCCAGTTTTTCAACAGCTCATTGATTTCGGCGCTGCTCCGCTTACGTGGAGGTCCTCGATGCTCAGCCTCACCATTGAATAGATCTCCACGGTTTCTCCACGGGTTGTCCTTCTCGAGCCATCTTCGATGCCCCATGTACACGATTTTCCCAGACCCGCCTTCTTTCCTTGACATTAGCTGTTGAGACGTCGTATCATCCATGCACCACATGCATCCGCAATATCTGTGGCACACCTGGCCTGTGACATATCCGTAACCGAGATAGTCGTGCACCGTCGTGATCAGCGCGGCTCTCATATAGAAATACTCGCCTTTGCTGGCGTCCCATGTCTTGGCCGGTGTTTTCCATAACGTGTCTAACTCCTCTTGAAGTAGCCCCAGATATAGATTAGTATTATTTCCCGGTTGTTTCGGCCCTTGAATCAGCATGCTCATGTGTATGTACTTCGACTTCATGCAGAACCAGGGGGGAGGTTGTACATTCATACAAACACGGGCCATGTGCTATGGTTGGTGTTCTGGTTGCCAAACGGATTCATGCCATCGGTACACATGCCAAGCACGATGTTCCTTGCATCACATGTGAAATATCGATATTCGCCGTTGAGCGCTCTCCACTGGCTTGCATCCGCGAGGTGTCTCAGCTTCGGATCATCTCCATCATCGGGCTTTTTCCTCTCCGCGTGCCAACGCATGAGCTTTGCTTCCTTGGGATCTACAAAATAACGTTGCAGACGGGGAGTGATCGGTAAGTACCATACAACTTTCTGGGGAGATTTCTTTTCGGCCTTCTTGTATCGAGAAGCATTGCACACCGGACAGCTGGTTTTTTCCTCGTGCTCCTTCCGATAAATGATGCAATCGTTGATGCATGCATGGTATCTACGTGCGGCAGATCAAGAGGGCACACGATCTTCTTGGCCTCATCCACACTAGTAGGACATAGATTCCCCACAGGAAGAACATCCTTTAGGTACTTGAGAAGCTCATCGAGGCTAGTGTCGGTCCATTTGTTTTTAGCCTTTGTCTTCAGAAGTTCGAGCGTGAAACTCAAGCGGGTCACCTCGGGATCGCAACCATCATACAATGGAGTGTTCGAGTCTAACACCAGTTGCTCCAGCTTGGCCTCCTCTCTAAAAGCAGTTCTATCAGTACTCGTCTCCTTGCGAAGCAGGTCTCGAACATGAGGGTCCCGCATGATTGAACTTAGTAGCGACGAAGTCTATGGCGTGTAGTCCATGTTTTCTCCGCCGCCATGTCCGGCCTCTTCTCCGCCGCCATGTCCGGCCTCTTCTCCACCACCATGTCCGGCCCCTTCTCCGCCGCCATGTCCGGCCCCTTCTCCACCGCCATTATCGGTCATCTCTTCGTCTTGCCCCGTGTCGTCATTGGCTGCCCCGTCGGCGTCCTCATCATCATCATCTTCAATTATCCATCGAGTATAGCCATCCATGAAACCAGTCATGAGCAGGTGCGCCATCAAACGACCATTCTCATAGGGGTCGAGCAAAACTCCTCCTTTGCATCTTCGACACGGACATAAAATCTCTGTCCGGTTATTTTCATTCATGTCCTGCACCACCGACCACAACCACCTTTCCACCATCATTCCACTGACCATCATGAATGCCTGCGCGGTAATAATAAACAAATTGATTATAAAAATGCATGCATGCATCAAAGTCATACAAAAATTTGGCATGACCTTCCCTAAAAATAGGACATATAGAGTTTGACCAAAATTCACCGAAACGGAAATAAATCGACATTTCGGCAAAACATAGGCAACTCAAGCACAATTCGGCGGCAACTCATGCCACACACACAATTTCCATCATATCGCCCGATTATGTCATATCGCACACATACACATATTTCCATTCTTGCAAAAGCACAAATTTTTAATCACCTATCTCGATATCGAGCACGGTGATGATGATGTCAAATATCGGTGTCGCCACACACCTAGGGAATGATCAAAAGTGGGCAAAGCTTACTTCTTGACATGGCTAGATCTAGTTAGGGAGGTATATAGGTCACTTCATTAAATGGGTAGATCTACCTAGCTAGTTGGGGAAGGAGATGACTCTAACTAGTGGAGGGGGAGGAAAAAGAGAAAGGAGTTGCATTAATGGAGGTGGTGTAGTTAGCTAGGAGCAATAAAGAGAGGTAGAAGAAAGAGAGTAATGGGGGGAGAAGTAGTGAGGAAGAAGTAAAGTGAGGGAGAGAGGAGGTGGGAGCTAGGGGAAAGTGAAAGGAAGAGAGGATGGGGGAGGGGGAGAGGGTAGGAAAAGGTGGCTGCTGCGCGTTAGCAGCAGCGAGGGTTGGAAAATGCGCTGCTGCTAAAGTACGTAGCAGTAGCGCGTGAGAAGGCCCACCATGTGGACAAGTTCAAACTTAGCAGTAGCGCCCTTCCCTAAACACGCGCTACTACTATTTTCTTAGCAGTAGCGCGGTTTGAAGAAGGGCGCTACTACTATAGCTAGCCTGTCGGCAACGGTGTGGCAATTATAGTAGTAGCGCGTTTTACTCCTGCCGCGCTACTGCTATGTGTATAGTAGTAGCGCCCTTTGACACCACGCGCTACTGCTAATTAGCAGCAACGCCTCCTTTTAACCAGCGCTACTGATAAGCTTCTGTGTATAAGGTTTTCCCTAGTAGTGACCCTTCGTCGAGCCCGAGCCCATTTCTCTGTTTTCTCCATTCCCCTCTCTGTTCTTCCCCTTAGCTCGAGCTCATCCTCCATTTTTTGCCAAGATTTGTCAAGATTTGAGGCACCCCATCTCTCCAAGTGTTCACAAAGGTTAGCAACTTTGTCCTTTCATCTCTCATTGCTAGATTAGCTCGTGCAATGCTCTATAAGTATAGTGATTTGTGGGTTTTAGTTTGGGAGTAATTATGTGGGAGTTTATTTGATTTATATGCAATTTGAGCTCAAATTAACTTCTTAGTTTGCATATTTGTAGGTGTGGTTTACTTAGTGCCTTCCTGTCTCCGTCCTAACCACCGTCGATCGTCCGCACCGTCCCGTCGCCGGCACCACCTTGGTGAGCCTCTTGTTCTTATCCGTTTTATAAAAAAAATCTTATTTGTATGATTTAGATAGTTACTTGTATAATTTTCTTACTTGTCTGATTGTTTGTTATACATAGTGCCATGGTCTTGATATCCGTCCCCGTCGGCCCTCGTCCGATTTATGATTCGGATGTGATATATTCTCTTTTATAACTATTTGTTGCAATTCACGTTTATGAAAATTATGCCCATCAAGTTGACATAGATATTTTTATCTAGGAGGTATGTGAACCGGAAATTGCAACCGACCCTCTTGTCGAGAAGTTAAATTTAGTTGAAAAAGAAAATGAGTATTTGAAAGAAAAATTGAAAAGAATTTGAAGAAGAGAAGATGAAATTGGAGTTGTATGTTGCCGATGTCGTCGATGATCACAAGATCAAGATGGATGCAATGCGCTTCAAGATCAGAAAGAATAGAAAATATGCCGTTAATAAAGAGGCCTGGTATCACTATGCTGTTGGATCAATTGTTACCTTTGTTGTTGCATTTAAATGCTTTAGCTAGATAGTTTGTATGTTGTTTTATAAGAATAAGTGTGTATGAACTTTATGTATGAACTTGTATTAATTTGGTCTTTTCGGTGTTGTGTAATGAAGATGAGCCGGCAATGGATGTACGATGACCGACGCTCTCCCCAGTTCACTGATGGCATGCATAGTTTTCTGCGTGCGGCTGAGGCAAACAAGCGGGATGATGGTTTTATGTGTTGTCCATGTGCTGTCTGTAAGAATGATAAAAATTACTCTAACTCAAGAGTCATTCATGTCCACCTGTTTACGTCTGGTTTCATGTTCGGCTATAACTGTTGGACGAAGCACGGAGAAAGAGGGGTGCTAATGGAAGAGAATGAAGAAGAAGAGGATGGTGACAACTATCCTAGGTTCCATGAATACGATGGTACTACAATGGGGGAAGAGAATGAAGAAGAAGAAGCTGAAGAAGAGGCATCAGATGAGCTGGCTGATGATCTTGGTCGGGCCATTGCTGATGCAAAGAGAAACTGCGAAAGTGAAAAGGAGAAGTTGAAGTTGCAGCGCATGTTAGAGGATCACAAAAAATTGTTGTACCCAAATTGCGAAGATGACAAGAAAAAGCTGGGTACCACACTGGAATTGCTGCAATGGAAGGCGGAGAATGGTGTATCTGACAAGGGATTTGAAAAGTTGCTGAAAATGTTAAAGAAGATGCTTCCAAAGGACAACGAATTGCCCGACAGTACGTACGAAGTAAAGAAGGCTTTCTGCCCTCTAGGATTAGAGGTCCAGAAGATACATGCATGCCCTAATGACTGCATCCTCTACCGCGGTGAGGAGTGATGACCCACAAGTGTAGGGGTCAATCGTAGTCCTTTCGATAAGTAAGGGTGTCGAACCCAATGAGGAGCAGAAGGAAATGACAAGCGGTTTTCAGCAAAGTAGTTTCTGCAAGCACTGAAATAAGCGGTAACAGATAGTTTGATAGCAAGGCAATTTGTAACGAGTAACAAGTGACAAGTGTAAATAAGGTGCAGCAAGATAGCCCAATCCTTTTGAGTGCAAAGGACAGGCCGGAACAAGTACTTATAATAATGCAAACGTTCTTGAGGACACATGGGAATTTCATCTAGTCACTTTCATCATGTTCATTTGATTTGCATTCGTTACTTTGATGATTTGATATGTGGGTGGACCGGTGCTTGGGTGCTGTTCTTACTTGAACAAGCCTCCCACTTATGATTACCCCCTCTCGCAAGCATCCGCAACTACGAAAGAAGAATTAAGACAAAGTCTAACCATAGCATTAAACATGTGGATCCAAATCAGCCCCTTACGGAGTAGCGCATAAACTGGGGTTTAAGCTTCTGTCACTCTAGCAACCCATCATCTAATTACTACTCCACAATGAGTTCCCTTAGGCCCATGAATGGTGAAGTGTCATGTAGTCGACGTTCACATAACACCACTAAGAGAATCACAACATACATATCATCAAAATATCGAACGAATACCAAATTCACATGATTACTTATGACAAGACTTCTCCCATGTCCTCAAGAACAAAAGTAACTACTCACTCATCATCATGATGTTCAAGATCAGAGGGGTATTGAATAACATAAAGGATCTAAACATTTAATATCTCACGAGGCAAACCAACTAGCATCAACTACGATAAGTAATCAACACTACTAGCAAATCACAAGTAGCAATCTATAGTTTTGACACAAAGATTGGATACAAGAGATGAACTAAGGTTTGAGATGAGATGGTGCTGTTGATGATGATGATGAAGATTGGTCCTCCCACGATGAGAGGGTTGTTGGTGATGACGAAGGCTTCGATTTCCCCCTCCCGGAGGGAAGTGTCCCCAGCAGAATCTGCCCGCCGGAGAGCAAAAGTGCTCCTGCTCTAGTTCCACCTCGTGGCGGCGGCGCCTCGTCCCGAAAGTCTCCCCATAAAAGTTTTAGGGTAAAATGAACTATATACCAGAAGGAGGAGGCCGGAGGTGGGCCAGGGCCTCCACATGGCACCAGGGCACGCCCCAGGGGGGCGCCCAGGTGCCATGTGGGCACCTGGTTGGCCTCCTCTAGTAACTTCTTGGCCCAGTATTTTTTATATATTCTGAAATAATTCTCTGTTCATTTTCAGCCCATTTGGAGATGTGTATAATAGGTATCTCTGTTGTAGCTTGTTCTGGCCCTGAAATCCAGCTGCCGGTATTCTCCCTCTTTGAGTAAACCTTGCATATTAAGAGAGAAAAGGCATTAGAAATACTCCATGAAGTGTTATATTGAATAAAAACTTTATAAATAACAGCAATAAACGTGATGCAAAATGGACGTATCAACTCCCCCAAGCTTAGACCTCGCTTGTCCTCAAGCGAAAGCCGAAATGGAAAAACATGCCCACATGCTTAGAGAGAAAGGTGTCGATAAAAATAAAATACGAACATGGAAGCATCATGAATAAATATTATAGCAGCAATGATTACTATCATGGACTTCATATGAGCAAGTAATAATTCATCACAAGATCGAAGTACGAATCATAAACTTTCTTGAAAACTAACAAACTATGTTCTCAGTCAACAATGCAATTGCAATTCATCATACTTTCAGGAAGGGTCACATGTCGGAGCCTTTTGGCAAGTTCACGTACTCAGCTATCATTTAGTCTTTCATGATTGCTAACACTCACACCATACATATGGAGCATCAAGTTTCAGCCAGACACATAGAAAGATAGGGGCTTATATTTGCCTCCCAACTTATTCACCTCAAGGGTGATGTCAACAATAATAACTCATGCTCATCCACAGTCAACTGGACATATGTGCCTAGATCTTTCCCCACCACAAGATGCTTGCCAAAGAGAAAAAATAAAAAGGAATAGAGAGAATAACTTTGACACTTTGCATAAAAGTAAAAGATAGGCCCTTCGCGGAGGGAAGCAGAGGTTGTCATGCGTTTTCAGTGTTGGATGCACCAACTCTTATTGCAAAGGAACGTCACGTGATATTGCCCCTTGTGATAGCAACCTTTATTATGCAGTTTGTCGCTTTTATTCTTCACCATCACAAGTTCGTACCACGCTTGTTTTCCCTTACAATAAAAGATCATACATATTTATTAGCAATTTTTATTGCCTTATTGCACCGATGACAACTTATTTAAAGGATCTTACTCAATCCATAGGTAGGTATGGTGGACTCTCATGACAAGAATTTGGTTCAAGGGTTTTGGATGCACAAGTAGTATTTCTACTTAGTGCGGAGTTTTGGCTAGCATAGATTTTGGGCAAGCACCCCATGTTAAAGGATCCATGACAATATACCTTCTATGTGAATATGAACAAACATAACTCATTACGTTGTCTTCCTTGTCCAACCTCAACCGTTTGACATACAATACTTAATGGGTGCTCACAATCACAAAAGATGTCCAAGATAGTGTATTTGCATGTAAATCTTCTCTTCCCTATTAACTTTTTCATGCAATTTCACCAATGACCAATGCTATGTTTGTCAACCTTCAATAAAATTTACCACTTATACTTTTCTTTATGTGATGTCATTACTCACCATAAGATTAGCACATGATTTTCGTTCTTTTCATTGCTTTTGATTAATGCAAAGAAACAAACAGGCACACTTCAAACTACTCTTTATTATATAACTCTCACTCAATTACATAGATAGATAGATCACGAAACTAACACTCAAAGATAAATCATGCTAAACTTTTATTCTACTAGATCACGAAATACTAGAGATCGAACTGAAAAATAGGTAAAGATAATAAAAGTGATGGTCATACGATACCGGGGCACCTCCCCCAAGCTTGGCACAAGCCAAGGGGAGTGCCCATACCCGTGTGATCAAGCCTCCTTCTTTGGTGATGGTGGTGGAGAAGTAGTAGGATCGTCCTCCGGCTTCCATGGAGTGTGCTCCCCACCATAATATGATGCATGAATTTCTGGAGCCCTGAAACTTGCAGCTAAACTCATACCTCTGAATTTTTCCTCATACTCATAGTTTTGGCGACGGAGGTCATAGATCTGATCTTGGAGGTAGTTGATGCGGTCATTGAGCTTGAGGATGATGTTCTCCATAGACTTGCCATCCAGCCTATTCTCACGGGTGAATTCCGTGATCATAGAGTGGTTGGCACTAAGTCCACGCTCCACCATCCCTTGGCACTTGAAGATCTCCTGCTCCACCGCTTCGAGCCTCTCCTCCACACTCCCGGTCTTCTTGGGTCCTTGAACGTCCCGAATGTGAAGCACCCCCTCACGGTTCACGATCTCCTGAGGGTGTTTCATCACCTCCGGGAAGTAGGGGTTGATGACCTTCTCGTAGAACTAGTCCTTGGAGGAACTTGGGGGAGCCATGGAGATCTGGATCTGTCAGAAAACAGCAAGAAACAAGAACACAAGATATCTCACGATACGGTGGTCAAATCAATCTGGTGAGTATATATAGATTTTTTTATCTTGCATAACAAGTAAACGGGAGGAAAACGGAGTCGGGAAGGTGCACCAGGGCCCCACATGGCACTGGGGCGCGCCCCAGGGGGGTGCGCCCAGGTGCCATGTGGGCACCTGGTGGGCCTTCTCGGCTTCCTTTTATTTTTGTAATTTTTTAAATATTCCTAAATGGTCTGTAGATATTTTTGCGGAATTTTTAGAGTCGGTTTACTTACTGTATCACATACCTATTCCTTTTTCAGTATTCTGAAGTGTTCCGGAAGGACTCTTTGATATACTCCTCCGGTGTAATAGTATCAATAATGTTAGTTTCAACATTAATGGGTGTACCTGAGATGTAGTGCTTGATTCTTTGTCCATTTACCACCTTCGGTTTGGTTCCCGCGGCATTATTGATCTTGATGGCTCCGGAACGGTAAACCTCCTCGATAACATAAGGTCCTTCCCATTTAGAGAGGAGTTTACCTGCAAAGAATCTAAGACGAGAGTTATACAATAAAACATATTCACCCACTTTAAATTCTCGTTTTTGAATCCGCCTATCATGCCATCTTTTAACTTTTTCTTTGAACAACTTGGCATTGTCATAGGCCTGGGTCCTCAATTCATCGAGAGAGCTAATATCAAATAACCTCTTTTCACCCGCAAGCTTGAAATCATAGTTAAGTTCTTTAATAGCCCAAAAAGCTTTATGTTCCAATTCAAGAGGTAAATGACATGCTTTTCCATAAACCATTTTTTAAGAAGACATACCCATAGGATTCTTATAAGCAGTTCTATAAGCCCACAAAGCATCATCTAATTTCTTAGACCAATTCTTTCTTGATCTATTGACAGTCTTTTACAAGATCAACTTTATCTCCCTATTGCTCAACTCAACTTGACCACTAGATTGAGGATGATAGGGAGATGCAATTCTATGATTAACATCATACTTAGCAAGCAACTTACGGAAAGCACCATGAATAAAATGTGAACCACCATCAGTCATCAAATATCTAGGAACTCCAAATCTAGGGAAAATAACTTCCTTAAGCATTTTAATAGAAGTGTTGTGATCAGCACTATTAGTGGGGATAGCCTCTACCCACTTAGTAACATAATCAACAGCAACAAGAATATGAGTATACCCATTGGACTTTGGAAAAGGTCCCATATAATCAAAACCCCAAACATCAAATGGTTCAATAACAAGAGAATAATTCATAGGCATTTCCTGACGTCTACTGATATTACCAATCCTTTGGCATTCATCACAAGATAGGACAAACTTACGTGCATCCTTGAAGAGGGTAGGCCAATAAAAACAGGATTGCAATACCTTATGTGCGGTTCTATCTCCTGCATGGTGTCCTCCATATGCTTCAGAGTGACACTTATGAATAATTTGTTCCTGTTCATGCTCGGGCACACAGCGTCTAACAATACCATCCACACCTTCTTTATAAAGATGTGGATCATCCCAGAAGTAGTGTCTCAAATCATAGAAAAACTTTTTCTTTTGCTGATAAGTAAAACTAGGAGGTATAAACTTAGCAACAATGTAATTAGCATAATTAGCATACCAAGGAGTACTTTGAGAAACATTAATAGCAGCTAGTTGCTCATCAGGAAAACTATCATCAATAGGTTGTGGGTCATCAAGCACATTTTCTAATCTAGATAGATTATCAGCTATGGGGTTCTCAGCCCCTTTCTTATCAACAATATGAAGATCAAATTCTTGTAACAAAAGAACCCACCTAATAAGCCTAGGCTTAGCATCTTTCTTTTCCAGAAGATACTTAATAGCAGCATGATCAGTATGAATAGTTACCTTGGAATCAACAATGTAAGATCTAAACTTATCACATGCAAACACAACTGCTAGAAACTCTTTTTCAGTAGTAGCATAATTCCTTTGGGCAGTGTCCAAAGTTTTACTAGCATAATGAATAACATTCAACTTCTTATCAACTCTCTGCCCTAGAACAGCACCAACAGCATAGTCACTAGCATTACACATAATTTCAAAAGGTAAATTCCAATCAGGTGGCTGAACAATAGGTGCAGAGATTAAGGCTGACTTAAGAGTTTCAAAAGCTTCTACACAATCATCATCAAAAACAAAAGGAACATCTTTTTGCAAAAGATTGGTAAGAGGCCTAGAAATTTTTGAGAAGTCCTTAATAAATCTCCTATAGAAACCAGCATGACCGAGAAAACTTCTTATACCTTTAATATCCTTCGGGCATGGCATCTTCTCAATAGCATCAACCTTAGCCTTATCAACTTCAATACTTCTTTCGGAGATTTTGTGGCCCAAGACAATACCTTCATTAACCATAAAGTAGCACTTCTCCCAGTTCAAGACGAGATTTGTGTCCTCACATCTCTGCAAAACTCGATCAAGGTTGCTCAAGCAATCATCAAAAGAAGTTCCGTAAACGGAAAAATCATCCATGAAAACCTCAACAATCTTTTCACAAAATTCAGAAAAGATAGCAGCCATACATCTTTGAAAAGTAGCAGGTGCATTACATAAACCAAAAGGCATGCGTCTATAAGCAAAGGTTCCAAAAGGGCAAGTAAAGGTGGTTTTCTCTTGATCAAATTGTGCAACAGGTATTTGAGAAAAACCAGAATAACCATCTAGGAACAAAAGTGTGTATGCTTAGACAACCTTTCTAACATTTGATCAATAAAAGGCAAAGGATAATGATCTTTCCTAGTAGCTTTGTTCAACTTTCTAAAGTCTATCACCATCCTATAACCAGTTACTATCCTCTGAGGAATAAGCTCATTCTTATCATTAGGAACAACTGTAACACCACCCTTTTTAGGAACACAATGAACTGGACTTACCCATCTACTATCAGCTATGGGATAGATTATACCTACTTCCAGAAGCTTTAATATTTCAGTTCTTACCACCTCTTTCATTTTTGGATTCAATCGGCGTTGGTGATCGACAACAGGTTTAGCATCTGGCTCCATATTAATCTTGTGCTGACATAGAGTGGGACTAATGCCCTTATGTGGCGCCCCGCCTGATTACCACTGTAGCCAGATGGTCGCCGCACATACCAGCCCAGGAAATCACTCTGGCATGTGCGTTTACAACAAGTATCATGAACACAGGCATTTCTATTAATGGATATATAAGGCTTACATGATATATTACAAGAGGGATGGCAGTGGAAAAGCTCTATCTAAGGCAGCATGGTCTTGGTGCGGCTCCAATCCACAGGGCTCTGACTGGATTACTCTTCTAGCCCGCGAACGCTTCGGCTCCTCAATGACGGACGACGGATCCTTATGTGAACCTGGCCACGTTAAAGGCCGCTGAGTACTTTTGAATGTACTCGCAAGCAAACCAACTAACATATACACCAAGCAAAGGAATCCATGGCATTCAAGCATGCATTTAATTATCATGACATGGCATAACTAGCTAGCAATATTGATTATCATGCCATAGCAGGGTTATTTAGCAAGATAACTACTAAAGTAAAATACAGTAAGGTAAGCATATCATATTCCTGACATCATCTGATGTCTATGCATCTGCACTACAAGTCTGACAAACTTACTCTCTTCCGGGTTGCCTTACAACACTCAGAATACTCACGATCCACTGAGTACTTTAGGGCATCAGACGAGTTCTTCCATCACTATTATCATTATTACGGTTGACAACTCAGTGAGGCCTAGTGTTGACTGTCCAATACCGTGGACGCGACTATTCGAATAGATTCTTACACTCTGCAGAGGTTGCGCACTTACACACACCATGGAGCACCTGGCCTCGTGATCCCATTCGGGTGGACCAGTGTTGCTCCAATGAAATCTGCCTAACCCGTGACTCCTCTATCGTACCACCGGCAATCATTCTCCGCTGGAGTCAAGCCCTGGGTGGCCCCTGTGTCACCCCGTGACACCTGCCACCGTCGTGGCCAACTAAACTGTCCCAAACGGGGACGCCGGCAAATAACTCAACTGGGCTCACAAGGTTATCGCCGCCTACTGGGACAGCGCAGCGTGCGCGCATAACCTTCCCTATTTGGTGGAACCGATAAAAGAGCACGCGATCAGACCAAGTCAAGGCCGTCCCATACCGGCAAATGTGCCTGCATGAATAAGTCTGGACAGGTGACTCTAGATCAACCGACTAGGTTTCATTTAGCAAGCATGGTTATCCATCACAACAAGTTGAGGTGGCAGCAACTATGCATTTATAGCAAACTAATGCAAGTAATGTAAACAGTAGGTGCAATCTAACAGAAGTTTAATTATTTCTATCACAGGCATAATCATTAATTAAACATGCAAGAATAACACAGAGCAATGCTTTAGGGCATATATCAGATGGTCGTCTTGCCTGGGGTGAAGGATCCAGAGGGTGCGCGAAGACACTCCGGAGCTGCTAGACACGCTCCAGTGGCGCGAGCTCGACTGTTGGACGGTGGCCGAGGGTCCCGAGATCCAGAGTGCGTCGAATGGCAGGCCATCCACGTGGTCACCACGCACTCTGCAAGCTCTGGCACTTTCCTCCCTGTATAATCTTGTCAAATAACTCCCTAACTGCTCAAATGGATGAGATATGTGGCTGGAATCAACTCGAAGGCTCTAGGGTGGGAGAAACTTGCAGAAGAAGTTTCTAACAGCAAACTGTTTGATGTGAGTTGAGAGAGATTGAGCAGGAGATAGACTCTGGTCTTTGGCTGAGAGTGATCACCCACTAAGATGATCATCTCTGCAAATTTGCAGCTCGTTTGGATGAAGATAAGTGGCACTTGCTGTAGAATGGACTCCACTGGTCAGAAATGCAAACTTTGATGTGGCACTCACATACTAGCTTGCATTGAGCTGAAATTTGGAGGAGGTGAGTGATTTGAACATATGAAGCCACTGTAAAAGTTTCATACCATTTGGGTACACCAAAATGGTACTTGCTTCACAGTGGTTCCAAATGGACAGAAACTTGGGAAAATTGATGGGGAAGAATGGATAGATGTATTGAGCTGGTTTTTGTTTTCCATGAGTGATTTATCAATGTTAATCACCATGAAAAATTTCAGCTCAAATAGATCAAGGGTTCAAGCACTTCCTTTGTAATTTGCTCAACTGGACAGAATTTGCAAATTGATGCTGTGCTCAAATTTTGAACTATGGAACTTGAGTTCTTGATGGAAATGGTGAAGATATGGATAGGATAAGCTCCACAATTTATTTGGGATTTTTCCTGGCTACCAAAATGGTAGTTTCTTTAGAAAGTGCCCAAAATGCAATATTGGCTTTAAATAGAACATTGCAATTTCCCTATTTAATTATGGCCAATATTTTTATGGGACCTCAATATGATCACAAAGAATATCTCCACAAATTCTCATAAACTTTGGAGATGGATAGATATTTTCCTGGATTTAATTCCCTTAACTGGCAGAAAAAGGGATTAATTATAAATGAAAAATATTGCAAATGACTTGGCAATATTTTTGCATATCCAGGGTTTATAGATGTAGGATGATCACTGGGAAAAGTTTGGGAGTCATAAGATCAAAGGAAATTGGGGTTCCCTTGTAACTGCAATTGTTAGGGTTTCCCTTCCGATAACTCGAAAGGTAGGGTTCCGATTGCAAAATCCTGAGAATAGATCTTGGATGGCAAGGTTGGTCTAGAGAGAACCTCTGGTTGGATAGGAAAGGTAAGGCTAATTGACCATCTTCCTATTCCCAAGAGCTAGAGAAATCTGATACCACCGAGAAAAAAGACGGGAGTCAAATCCCGCAGAGGAAAAAACAGGGAGCGAAAACCAGGGTGTTACAAACCTACCCCCCTTAAGAAAATCTCGTCCTCAAGATTTCCGGGCTTACCTCCCGGTGAAGGGGGACTTACCTGTGTGTGACTTGGATCCATCAGCGATCTTGTCTTCGTTGGTTCATTGGCCTTTTAACGGCCTCTTCTGATGGACCATGTGTTGTCTTTTCACACAGCTTCCTTGAATCCTTCTCTTTCCTGTCAGGTAAACCTTTTGTCCTGGTAGTGGTGTTGCTGGGTGGGGTAGCGGGTAATACCAACAGACAGCTCGGTTTTCATGGCTTGGAAGTAACTGCTTCGGGTTTTATTGTGACGCTTCGTTACCTTGACTGTCACGGGTAAGTCCTTCGTTCCTGGTACCAGGTTCACGTGCTCGTATGGCCTCGAGTGAGTGGGAGTGGCTTTCTTTTTGCTGTGTCAGAATGCTCAGTCTGGCTGTGGGTTCCATACTGATGTTTCCTTCTGTCTTAGGCATTCTGACTTTGTCCTTAAGGGACCCACAATCCACATAACCAGGCTATTACCGTCACATCCCTAACTGAAATGTCAGGCATGACAAAGTAATCATAGACAATAATGCCATCATGATGTCTACGAGCTGTTGGTGCTGACGTGCTTTGGGCCATTCTATCTGAATGTCTTGTTTCAAACTCCGTCGCTTGTGGAGAGGGCTCTGTCATATATAGCCTTTGTAGTCCTTGCTGTGACCACTGAGCTGAGCATAGTATGGCTAGCATCCGGTGTATCTTTCGGAGTATAGCCTCTTACCTTTGTTGATGGCCCATATTCATGATGAGTATGACCTATTGGCTGCATTGTTGCGGCCGTATATGCAAGAGTCTGACAAGGATTGGTAATACTACTCTGTCCGTGAAGCTGTATCTTGTTGACCGTCATGGAGGTTGTTTGTCCACAACTTCTTTGTTCTTGAGGACTCCTTTGATGGACTTGTAATGACCTGCCAACACGGCTCCTTGATTGTTTTCCTGGCTTGTCGGGCTTGTTCTCATAACTTACTCTTGCATATCTCGTAGGGGTTGTTGTGCTCATATTCTTCTTTTCAACATGGGGCCAATGCTTCTCTAAACACAGTCATTCCCGTGTACGAGTGGCTCGCATGAACTGATCCACTGGACTGCATGCTCACAACATATGCAGGTGTAGGATAAATCCTTTCATAACCACTGAGTTCTGAGGCGGATGTGTGCCCAGACTAGCTCGTGCTCCTGACAAGCTTGTCGTGGGCACAATAAATAGTGTGTTGAAGGAGGCTGAATTCCTTATGCTTGAAGCTTCTGCCAGGGTAGCGTGCTGAAGAAGGCTGGGTATCGTACCTACAAAGCTTTCCTTCATGTGGCTTGCTGAGGAAGGTCAGGTGCCTTATGCAGGAAGTTTTCCGTGGTAGCACGTGGTGGAAGATGGGAGTACCGTATCCCAGAAGATTTTTCTCACCAAGTGACGTATCGAGGAAGATTAGCAGTCTTGCGTCGTAAGCTTCTCCCGGTAGCTTGCGGAGGAAGGCTGGGTTCCTTATACCAGAAGCCTTTCACTATTTACGCAGTCGAATCTATGGCCGATTCTGGCTTCCTTCCAAAGTATCCAGAATTTTACCCATAACGGAGGCAAAACTTGATACAGGCCATACCTTGACTGAAGATTTTCTATTGGTCACGCACACCGCTTGTCTTCCTGCTAGTGTACTCATTGCTGCTGTAAAGGTTGCATGACTGATGCAGACTTCAGGTTGATAATTAATGCTGAATACCATATATTCAAACCAGGTGTTGCCGATAATAAGAAGTTGACGGATAATTCCATTCGGTTTAGCTGAGCTTCCAAGCATGTGAAGTTCTCATTGATTCTGGGGTCCCGTGAACTTATCCATTTTCCTTGCAAACCTTGTCACAGTGCCTAGAAGATTTTATATTTGCACCGGTGAACTTCAAGATTTGCTTTGAAATTTGTACCAACGTACCAGAGTTTTGCTGTTGCTCTTGGCGCATTCACATTCTCGAAATATGTCCTCGGCGGGGAATAAATGGTTCTTGAGTCCATTGAGGAAAGACTCAGTTCACCTTACTGACTGAAATAATCCTTGTATCACGGACGAAATAATTTGTCCTTACTGGTGTTCATTCTTGGTAACTCATCTGACCGCTTCTTAGATGTGATATGCTCTGGGGCAAACTCTCTCAGGTATATTCTGGCCTTGTCTGTTGCACACAGATTCTGCTTCTGACCGATTCTTCATTCTTGATAGATCCGGTAATAATGTTCTGAATATCAGCCAGTTGACTTGGCATGACTCTTGCTGAATTTGGATTATTTTGTATTATCCAAATTGCATGCTGATCTTCTTTGGTAGCTCTTGCGGATGGATCCAGTCGGAGCGAAAGAAACGGAACCGACAAAAGAAACAAGAACCGCGAGAAACCAAAAAGCAAATAAAGCTCAAATTTTGCGGACCTTACACACGTGGCCGAAGATTCACTAGTATAACTAATATAGCGCACTCGATGCACCTTTAAGGATTTAGAAGCGAAACCACACAATGCTCCTGGTAGCACTGGTGTCAAGCTCCTACTACTTCCTGAAGGAACATCAAACTCGACGCGCGATCGTAGCCAAAATAGCTTAGTCAACGATCCTAGGGTTGTTGGGGAGAGATAGAATTTATAGGCGTTTCCCACAGGAAACTAGAGTTAAGAAGAGAAATGCCATGGCTAGCAAACAAGGTAGGGATATCTGGTTTGCCTAGAGGTTCAGGTCTCATGGGTCGTTGCCTGGTGCGGATATTTCGTACCGGAGGCAAATGCCACGAGAGTTGGGGTCTGATGGAGCCAAAACCTATGGGGTTGCCTTATGATGAATAATAGCCGTGCCTGGTTGGCAAAGATGGTTGAAATCCATCTGGGCTTTCTACTGAGCACAAGACAATGAAGTCCAGCTAGGGTAACCTATAGTCAGCATGGCTGCTCTGATACCACCCATTGTGGCGCCCTGCCTGATTACCACTGTAGCCAGACGGTCGCCACACATACCAGCCCAGGAAATCACTCTGGCATGCGTGTTTACAACAATTATCATGAACACAGGCATTTCTATTAATGGATATATAAGGCTTACATGATATATTACAAGAGTGATGGCAGCGGAAAAGCTCTATCTAAGGCAGCATGGTCTTGGTGCGGCTCCAATCCACAGGGATCTGACTGGGTTACTCTTCTAGCCCGCGAACGCTTCGGCTCCTCAACGATGGACGACGGATACGTAGGTGAACCTGGCCACGTTAAAGGCCGCTGAGTACTTTTGAATGTACTCGCAAGCAAACCAACTAACATATACACCAAGCAAAGCAATCCATGGCATTCAAGCATGCATTTAATTATCATGACATGGCATAACTAGCTAGCAATATTGATTATCATGCCATAGTAGGGTTATTTAGCAAGATAACTACTAAAGTAAAATACAGTAAGGTAAGCATATCATATTCCTGACATCATCTGATGTCTATGCATCTGCACTACAAGTCTAACAAACTTACTCTCTTCCGGGTTGCCTTACAACCCTCAGAATACTCACGATCCACTGAGTACTTCAGGGCATCAGACGAGTTCTTCCATCATTATTATCATTATTATGGTTGACCACTCAGTGAGGCCTAGTGCGGACTGTCCAATACCGTGGATGCGGCTATTCGAATAGATTCTTACACTCTGCAGAGGTTGCGCACTTTACCCACACCATGGAGCACCTGGCCTCGTGATCCCATTCGGGTGGACCAGTGTTGCTCCAACGAAACCTGCCTAACCCATGACTCCTTTATCGTACCACCGGCAATCATTCTCCCCCGGAGTCAAGCCCTGGGTGGCCCCTGTGTCACCCCGTGACACCTGCCACCGTCGTGGCCAACTAAACTGTCCCAAACGGGGACGCCGGCAAATAACTCAACTGGGCTCACAAGGTCATCGCCGCCTACCGGGCCAGGGCAGCGCGTGCGCATAACCTTCCCTATTTGGTGGTACCGATAAAAGAGCACACGATCAGACCAAGTCAAGGCCGTCCCATACCGGCAAATGTGGCTGGACGAATAAGTCCGGACAGGTGACTCTAGATCAACCGACTAGGTTTCATTTAGCAAGCATGGTTATCCATCACAACAAGTTGAGGTGGCAGCAACTATGCATTTATAGCAAACTAATGCAAGTAATGTAAACAGTAGGTGCAATCTAACAGAAGTTTAATTATTTCTATCACAGGCATAATCATTAATTAAACATGCAAGAATAACACAGAGCAATGCTTTAGGGCATATATCAGATGGTCGTCTTGCCTGGGGTGAAGGATCCAGAGGGTGCGCGAGGACACTCCGGAGCTGCTAGACACGCTCCAGTGGCGCGAGCTCGACGGTTGGACGGTGGCCGAGGGTCCCGAGCTCCAGAGTGCGTCGAATGGCAGGCCATCCACGTGGTCACCACGCACTCTGCAAGCTCTGGCACTTTCCTCCCTGTATAATCTTGTCAAATAACTCCCTAACTGCTCAAATGGATGAGATATGTGGCTGGAATCAACTGGAAGGCTCTAGGGTGGGAGAAACTTGCAGAAGAAGTTTCTAACAGCAAACTGTTTGATGTGAGTTGAGAGAGATTGAGCAGGAGACAGACTCTGGTCTTTGGCTGAGAGTGATCACCCACTAAGATGATCATCTCTGCAAATTTGCAGCTCGTTTGGATGAAGATAAGTGGCACTTGCTGTAGAATGGACCCCACTGGTCAGAAATGCAAACTTTGATGTGGCACTCACATACTAGCTTGCATTGAGCTGAAATTTGGAGGAGGTGAGTGATTTGAACATATGAACCCACTGTAAAAGTTTCATACTATTTGGGTACACCAAAATGGTACTTGCTTCATAGAGGTTCCAAATGGACAGAAAATTGGGAAAATTGCTGGGGAAGAATGGATAGATGGATTGAGCTGGTTTTTGTTTTCCATGAGTGATTTATCAATGTCAATCACCATGAAAAATTTCATCTCAAATAGACCAAGGGTTCAAGCACTTCCTTTGCAATTTGCTCAACTGGACAGAATTTGCAAATTGATGCTGTGCTCAAAATTTGAACTATGGAACTTGAGTTCTTGATGGAAATGGTGAAGATATGGATAGGATAAGCTCCACAATTTATTTGGGATTTTTCCTGGCTACCAAAATGGTAGTTCCTTTAGAAAGTGCCCAAAATGCAATATTGGCTTTAAATAGAAAAATGCAATTTCCCTATTTAATTATGGCCAATATTTTTATGGGAGCTCAATATGATCACAAAGAATATCTCCACAAATTCTCATAAACTTTGGAGATGGATAGATATTTTTCTGGATTTAATTCCCTTAACTGGCAGAAAAAGAAATTAATTATAATTGAAAAATATTACAAATGACTTGGCAATATTTTTGCATATCCAAGGTTTATAGATGTAGGATGATCACTGGGAAAAGTTTGGGAGCCATAAGATCAAAGGAAATTGGGGTTCCCTTGTAACTGCAAGAGTTAGGGTTTCCCTTCCGATAACTCAAAAGGTAGGGTTCCGATAGCAAAATCCTGAGAATAGATCTTGGGTGGCAAGGTTGGTATAGAGAGAACCTCTGGTTGGATAGGAAAGGCAAGGCTAATTGACCATATTCCTATTCCCAAGAGCTAGAGAAATCCGATAACACCGAGAAAAAAGACGGGAGTCAAATCCCACAAAGGAAAAAACAGGGAGCGAAAACCAGGGTGTTACAACTTAAGATCGTCCAGAGTGTATCCAATAGTAGCACGATGTTTCCTTAGAATTTTCAATAACCTCTTTTCTTCATGTCCTGAAAGGTTAGCGTTGATAATAACATGATATATTTTCTTTTCATCAAGATAGACATATTTCAAAGTGTTAGGTAATGGTTTTAATTCAAAAACAGGGTCACCCTTTGGTGGAGGAGGACCTCCAAGAGTTTCAACAAACAAATTATGCTTCAGAATAGGTTGCTGACTAAAGAAAACTTCATCTATTGCATTCCTTTCATTCATATGTAAATCATTCTCATGATCAAGCAAATATTGTTCTAAAGGATCAGTAGGTGGAACAGCAATAGAAGCAAGACCAACAATTTCATCCTTGCTAGGCAATTCTATATCATGTGCCTGTCTACGAAACTTAGAGAAATTAAACTCGTGAGACACACCACCAAAATCAACACTAACAATTTCCTTAGCACAATCAATTTGAGCATTGACAGTATTCAAGAAAGGTCTACCAAATATTATAGGACAAAAATCATCTTGCGGTGATCCAAGAACAAGGAAATCAGCAGGGTATTTGATCTTACCGCACAAGACTTCAACATCTCTGACAATACCAAGTGGTGAGATAGTATTTCTATCTGCAAGCTTTATAGTAACATCGATATCCTCAATTTCAATGGGTGCAATATCATTCATTACTTCTTGATACAGAGTAAAAGGAATAGCACTGATACTAGCACCCACATCACATAAGCCATGATAACAATGGTCTCCAATCTTAATAGAAATAATAGGCATGCCAACCACAGGTCTATTCTTATGCTTAGGATCAGGACTAGCAATTCTAGATGCATCTTCAGAAAAAGAAATAACATGCTCATCTAGTTCATCAACCAAAAGATCTTTAACTATAGCAACACTAGGTTCAACCTTAATTTGCTCAGAAGGTGTAGGTGTTCTAACATAACTTTTCCTAACTACAGAAGAAACCTTAGAGTGTTCCTTGATTCTAACAGGAAAAGGTGGTTTCTCAAAATAAGTAGTAGGAACAACTGGATCAACATTGTAAGCAATAACCTTTTCTTCCTTAACCTCGGGAGGTTTTTCTTTAATTTCTATAGGAGGATGGTATTTGAACCACTTCTCCTTAGGAAGATCAACATGTGCAGCAAATGATTCACAAAAGGAAGCTACTATCTCAGAATCAAGTCCATACTTAGTGCTAAATTTCTGAAAAGTATCTGTTTCCATAAAGGATTTAACACAATCAAATTCAAGATTTATACCTGACTCATTACCTTTGTCGATCTCCCAATCCTCATAGTTGCGCTTAATTTTCTCAAGGAAATCCCATTTGAATTCAATAGTCTTCTTCATAAAAGAACCAGTCGAAGAAGAATCAAGCATAGTTTGATCATTACGAGAAAGCCGAGCATAAAAGTTTTGAAGAATTATTTCTCTTGAGAGCTCATGATTGGGGCATGTGTGAAGCATATACTTAAGCCTCCCCAAAGCTTGAGCGATACTTTCTCCTTCGCGCGGCCAGAAATTATAGATGTAATTCCAATCACGATGAACCAAATGCATAGGATAAAATTTCTGGTGGAACTCCAGTTTCAACCGATTCCAATCCCATGTGTCAGTATCATCACATAGCCTATACCATGTCAATGCCTTTCCCTCCAAAGATAAAGAGAATACTTTCTTCTTAGCTCTATCTCCAGATAAACCTGCAAGCTTAAACAATCCACAAATTTCATCCACATAGATGAAGTGCATATCAGGATGTTTAGTTCCATCGCCTGCATAAGGATTAGCTAACAGTTTCTCAATAAGACCAACAGGAATTTCATAAGCAATATCTTCAGTAACTTCAATAGGTGGTGGAGAGGAAAATCTAGTGATTTCTGGTCGAGGTGAAGATACCCCGAACAAGCCTCTCAAAGGATTACTTTCCATAGTGACAAGTAGCAATAAATTTCAGCACGTAGCAAAAATGTTTCCTTACCAATTTCCACTTACCAAAGGCGCTTCACTCCCCGGCAACGGCGCCAGAAAAGAGTCTTGATGACCCATAAGTGTAGGGGATCAATCGTAGTCCTTTCCATAAGTAAGAGTGTCGAACCCAACGAGGAGCAGAAGGAAATGACAAGCGGTTTTCAGCAAAGTAGTTTCTGCAAGCACTGAAATAAGCGGTAACAGATAGTTTGATAGCAAGGCAATTTGTAACGAGTAACAAGTGACAAGTGTAAATAAGGTGCAGCAAGACAGCCCAATCCTTTTGAGTGCAAAGGACAGGCCAGAACAAGTACTTATAATGATGCAAACATTCTTGAGGACACATGGGAATTTCATCTAGTCACTTTCATCATGTTCATTCGATTCGCGTTCATTACTATGATGATTTGATATGTGGGTGGACCGGTTCTTGGGTGCTGTTCTTACTTGAACAAGCCTCCCACTTATGATTACCCCTCTCGCAAGCATCCGCAACTACGAAAGAAGAATTAAGACAAAGTCTAACCATAGCATTAAACATGTGGATCCAAATCAGCCCCTTACGGAGTAGCGCATAAACTAGGGTTTAAGCTTCTGTCACTCTAGCAACCCATCATCTAATTACTACTCCACAATGAGTTCCCTTAGGCCCATGAATGGTGAAGTGTCATGTAGTCGATGTTCACATAACACCACTAAGAGAATCACAACATACATATCATCAAATTATCGAACGAATGCCAAATTCACATGATTACTTATGACAAGACTTCTCCCATGTCCTCAAGAACAAAAGTAACTACTCACTCATCATCATGATGTTCAAGATCAGAGGGGTATTGAATAACATAAAGGATCTGAACATTTAATATCTCACGAGGCAAACCAACTAGCATCAACTACGATAAGTAATCAACACTACTAGCAAATCACAAGTAGCAATCTATAGTTTTGACACAAAGATTGGATACAAGAGATGAACTAAGGTTTGAGATGAGATGGTGCTGTTGATGATGATGATGAAGATTGGTCCTCCCACGATGGGAGGGTTGTTGGTGATGACGAAGGCTTCGATTTCCCCCTCCCGGAGGGAAGTGTCCCCAGCAGAATCTGCCCGCCGGAGAGCAAAAGTGCTCCTGCTCTAGTTCCACCTCGTGGCGGCGGCGCCTCGTCCCGAAAGTCTCCCCGTAAAAGTTTTAGGGTAAAATGAACTATATACCAGAAGGAGGAGACCGGAGGTGGGCCAGGGCCTCCACATGGCACCAGGGCGCGCCACAGTGGGGGCGCGCCCAGGTGCCATGTGGGCACCTGGTTGGCCTCCTCCTGTAACTTCTTGGCCCAGTATTTTTTATATATTCTGAAATAATTCTCCGTTGATTTTCAGCCCATTTGGAGATGTGTAGAATAGGTATCTTTGCTGTAGCTTTTTCTGGCCCTGAAATCCAGCTGCCGGTATTCTCCCTCTTTGAGTAAACCTTGCATATTAAGAGAGAAAAGGCATTAGAAATACTCCATGAAGCATTATATTGAATAAAAACTTTATAAATAACAGCAATAAAACATGATGCAAAATGGACGTATCAAGGACTACGAGAATTTGAATGCATGCCCGGTATGCGGTGCATTGCGCTATAAGATCAGCCCCGATGACCCTGGTGACGATGTTGAGGGCGAGTGCCCCAGGAAGACGATTCCTGCCAAGGTGATGTGGTATGCTCCTATAATACCACGGTTGAAACGTTTGTTCCAAAACAAAGAGCATGCCAAGTTGATGCGATGTCACAAAGAAGACCGTAAGAAAGACGGGAAGTTGAGAGTACACGCTGACGGGTCACAGTGGAGAAAAATCGAGAGAAAGTGGCGGGACTTTGCAGATGACGCAAGGAACGTATGGTTTGGTTTAAGTGCAGATGGCATTAATCCTTTTGGGGAGCAGAGCAGCAATCATAGCACCTGGCCTGTGACTCTATGTATCTATAACCTTCCTCCTCTATTGTGCATGAAGCGGAAGTTCATTATGATGCCAGTGCTCATCCAAGGCCCCAAGCAACCCGGCAACGACATTGATGTGTACCTAAGGCCATTAGTTGAAGAACTTTTATAGCTGTGGGACATAAAAGGTGTACGTGTGTGGGATGCGCACAAACAGCAGGAATTTGACCTACGAGCGTTGCTGTTTGTAACCATCAATGATTGGCCTGCTCTTAGTAACCTTTCAGGACAAACAAACAAGGGGTACCACGCATGCACGCACTGTTTATATGATACCGAAAGTATATATTTGGATAAATGTAAGAAGAATGTGTACCTGGAACATCGTCGATTTCTTTCGATCAAGCATCATTTAAGAAAGAAAGGCAAACATTTCAAAGGTGAGGCAGAGCACCGGAAGAAGCCTCGCCACCGTACTGGTGATGATATACTTGATATGGTCAAGGATTTAAAAGTAATCTTTGGAAAGGGTCCTGGCGGACAATCTGTTCCAAATGACGCTGACGGACACGCACCCATGTGGAAGAAGACATCTATATTTTGGGACCTACCCTATTGGAAAGACCTAGAGGTCCGCTCTACAATCGACGTGATGCACGTGATGAAGAATCTTTGCGTGAACCTGCTAGGATTCTTGGGCGTGTATGGGAAGACAAAATATACACCGAAGGCATGGGAGGACCAACAACGTATGCACGAAAAAGACGGCATGCATCCAAAGCAGTATCAAGGTCCTGCCAGCTACGCTCTTACCAAAGAAGAGAAGGAAATCTTCTTTGAATGCCTGCTCACTATGAAGGTCCCGTCTAGCTTCTCATCGAATATAAAGGGAATAATAAATATGGCAGAGAAAAAGTTCCAGAACCTAAAGTATCATGACTGCCACGTGATTATGACGCATCTGCTTCCGGTTGCATTGAGGGGGCTTCTACCGGAAAACGTTCGATTAGCCATTGTGAAGCTATGTGCATTCCTCAATGCAATCTCTCAGAAGGTAATCGATCCAGAAATCCTACCAAGGTTGCAGAATGATTTGGTGCAATATCTTGTCAGTTTTGAGTTGGTGTTCCCACCATCCTTCTTCAATATCATGACGCAAGTCCTAGTTCACCTAGTCGAAGAGATTGCCATTCTGGGTCCTGTATTTCTACACAATATGTTCCCCTTTGAGAGGTTCATGGGAGTCTTAAAGAAATATGTTCATAACCGTGCTAGGCAAGAAGGAAGCATCTCCAAGGGCCATGAACCATTCGTCCTAGCCAATGATGTGGCGCAGGTTTTCTATGTGAAGGACATGTCTACGAAGCCGAGAAAAAGAAAAGATAAGGAAGCGAATACATCATACGATGAGCCAAAGCGCCACATAGTTCTTTCAGGGAAAAGAAACATCGTGGGAGTGGTGGACAAGACAGACATGTCAGAAGATTATGAAAAGTTTCATGAAATTCCTCCCTTCACAGTGAAGACTGACCCAAGCATCCAGTTAAATGATGAAGATTGTCCATGGTTACGGCACAAAGGGACACACGCGAAGAAAAAGTTTTATAGCCCAAGATCCCACTCTGGGATGTGACCGGCTTCACCGTCATCTCTTTCTTCTCTAGTGAGTTTCCGGACTTATCTGGAAAGTCCCACTTTGGACAAACCGGAGGGAATCTTTGTAATAGTTAGGGTATATATGTGTTTTGGCATTTGAAATGCGAAGGAACATTATGTAGGAGTTAATCAATGCAAATATGTCCAAACAAAATATTTAACTATGTGTTTTGACTTCGTTTGCTATTTTTCATGCATTTATTGATTTTTTTGAGCTAAATGACCCTGAAATTGAAAAGCACTACAAATGAACTCTGAAAAGGTTGAAACTTGGCATGGTATCATCATTTCACCCACATAGCATGTGCTAAAAAGTTGAGAAGGTTACGGCAAAAACTGGATGCACTTCATGTACAAAATGGACAATCTCTTTCGAAGTATCAGGGTTTCGGACGAGAACTCATCTGTTACAAAGGCATTTCAGTTTTTTAAACTTATTTTAACTCCAAACTTTTTGTGAGTTCAATATGCACCATTCAAAGCCATGTCATCAATTTTGAACCCTTTCTGACTTCATTTGCTATTTTTCATGCATTTATTGATTTTTTGAGCTAAATGACCCTGAAATTGAAAAGCACTACAAATGAACTCTGAAAAGGTTGAAACTTGGAATGGTATCATCATTTCACCCACATAGCATGTGCTAAAAAGTTGAGAAGGTTACGGCAAAAACTGGATGCACTTCGTGTACAAAATGGACAATCTCTTTCGAAGTATCACGGTTTCAGACGAAAACTCATCTGTTACAAAGGCATTTCAGTTTTTCAAACCTATTTTAACTCCAGACTTTTTTTGTGTTCAATATGCACCACTCAAAGCCACGTCATCAATTTTCAACCCTTTCTGACTTCGTTTGCTATTTTTCATGCATTTATTGATTTTTTTGAGCTAAATGACCCTGAAATAGAAAAGCACTACAAATGAACTCTGAAAAGGTTGAAACTTGGTATGGTATCATCATTTCACCCACATAGCATGTGCTAAAAAGTTGAGAGGGTTACGGCAAAAATTGGATGCACTTCGTGTACAAAATGGACAATCTCTTTCGAAGTATCAGGGTTTCGGACGAAAACTCATCTGTTACAAAGGCATTTTCGTTTTTCAAACTTATTTTACCTCCAGACTTTTTGTGTGTTCAATATGCACCACTCAAAGGCACGTCATCAATTTTCAACCCTTTCGAACTTCGTTTGCTATTTTTCATGCATTTATTGATTTTTTTGAGCTAAATGACCCTGAAATTGGAAAGCACTACAAATGAACTCTGAAAAGGTTGAAACTTGGCATGGTATCATCATTTCACCCACATAGCATGTGCTAAAAAGTTGAGAGGGTTACAGCAAAAACTGGATGCACTTCGTGTACAAAATGGACAATCTCTTTCGAAGTATCGGGGTTTCGAACGAAAACTCATCTGTTACAAAGGCATTTCAGTTTTTCAAACTTATTTTAACTTCAGACTTTTTGTGCATTCAATATGCACCATTCAAAGCCACGTCATCAATTTTCAACCCTTTTTGACTTTGTTTGCTATTTTTCATGCATTTATTAATTTTTTTGAGCTAAATGACCCTGAAATTGAAAAGCACTACAAATGAACTCTAAAAAGGTTGAAACTTGGCATGGTATCATCATTTCACCCACATAGCATGTGCTAAAAAGTTGGGAGGGTTACGGCAAAAACTGGATGCACTTCGTGTATAAAATGGACAATCTCTCTCGAAGTATCAGGGTTTCGGATGAAAACTCATCTGTTACAAAGGCATTTCAGTTTTTTAAACTTATTTTAACATAAGTGAGTGTATAAAAATTAGGATGTGATTTGAAGAAGGTCAAAAAATTGACATAACATATGCAAAAAATAAAAAATGCCCGCCTACTAGCCACCACGGCCTGCATATGACTTGAAACCCAACAATATCTGGGCCAAGATGCAGGCCCGCAGGGCAAGTAGGCCCCACAAGGCAGAGGAACATTAGGCATATACTGCTTGGCGAGGTGGGACTAAACTTCCACCGCACCTCGCCGTGCCAGAACCAGATCTTTAGTCCTGGTTGGTGGCTCCAACCGGGACTAAAGGCCCCCTTTAGTCCCGGTGCGAGCCACCAACCGGGACTAAAGGTCTGGGCTTCCCGCCGCTCGGCCTGGTGAAAATTCACCTTTAGTCCCGGTTCATGGCTCGCACCGGGACTAAAGTGGGCCTTTAGTCCCGGTTGGAGCCACCAACCGGGACTAAAGGGTTTCGTATATATACACAGACTTGGAAAATTTCCCCCAAATCGCTCCACTCTCTCGACGATGCTGAAACAGAGGACGACGCCAGGCTGCTGTGCCGGAGATCGCCGTCGCCTCGCCTCGCCGTCGCCGTCGCCGTCGCCTCGCCTCGCCTCACCTTCGCCGTCGCCTCGCCTCGCCTCGCCGTCGCCGTCGCCGTCGCCTCGATCGACCTCGCCGGCCCCTCTCCTCCCTCGACCTCGCCATCACCGTTGCCTCACCTCGCCATCGCCATCGCCTCGCCTCGCCGTATTTGTCACCGTCGCCTCGCCTCGCCATCGCCGTCGCGCGCCTCGACCTCACCATCGCCGTCGCCGTCGCCGTCGCCTCGCCTCGCCGTCGCCGTCCCCTCGACCACGCCTGCTGTGAGCCCCTGTCCTCCCTCTCCCCCCCTCTCCTCCCTCGACCTCGCCGGTGCAAACACACACACACACACACACTAGATTGTTTTTTTTCACTTGCTAGTTTTTTTCTTCTTCTATTTTTTAGTTTTTTATACTTTTAATGTTGTATCATGTATAGTATAGAAAAAATTTGCATAGGAAAAATTTTGAACATAGGATGAAATTTTGACCAAGCATAGAAAAAAGTTGACCATATGTATAGCATAGAAGAAATTTGCATAGAAAAAAGTTGCATAGAAAAAAGTTTACCATGTATTAAAAATATTTTAATGTTGTATCTTAAAAATATTTGCAAAAGTTTGTCATGTATTTGCAAAATCAAGTGAACAAGAATTACAAAAATCATAATCAAGCATTTAAAAAATGTTAAATTTGCATAGAAACATTTTTGGCGTCGACGATGCCCGGCCCGCATCCTCGTCGTCGACTCGGTGGCGACAACCTGCTTGAGAGGCGCCATGTCCGGGAGTGGGCTCCGCCGGGCTGGCACTGGGAGGTGCTACCTTCCGGGGCACGCAGCTTGGTGAGGAACCGGGCTCCCATCGTCGACCCGGAGCTTCTTTTGTGGCGGTCGTGTGGGTCACTATCGGTGCGGAGGGAGGCGGCCCCCGAGGAGGTGGTACATCACCGTGTCAGGGAGGAGGACAAGCACGTCCGTCGCTACATGGTTGCGTTGGACGGCAGGTTTTCCAATACCTGGCAGAATCTTCAGGGATCTCACCCGATCCTGTGATGGTTCCTTCTCTTTGGGTGTCCACCGCCCACGCCTTAGGAACCACGAGTGAACTAGATTATTCGATAATATTCGATCTGTATTAGCTAGTGATGTTATATGATAATATTCGAGATGTATTAGTGATAATACTCGAGATGTATTTGAGATTATATTCGATAATATTTGATGATGCATTAACTAGATTATTCGAGATGTATTAGTGATAATATTCAAGATGTAATCGAGATTATATTCGAGATGATTCGATGATGCATTCTAATTTGAATACTAAATTGTTTTATCTTTCTTCTGGATTAGTTAAGCTATGGATGCTAGCGGCAGAGATGATGATCAAAACGAGATCATGTTCGACATGATCCGAAACCCAGAGGGTGAACCTGATCAAGATGACGGCTCACAATATCTTAACAATTCCGGTGAGGGAATATTTCTGGAAGAACCAACAGACGAAGGCCACACAAACACTGATGACGAAGGAATTGATCTTCAATTAACAAAGACCGGCGAGGTATATATAAGGCCTCTGGTGATCGTTACGTGTATTAATTGATTTGTATATATATATGGTGATGTAGTCGAACGTTGCATGGGAAACAGGAGAGTGAATCTACATACCCTTGTAGATCGCTAAGCGGAAGCGTTAAGAAACGCGGTTGATGTAGTCGAACGTCTTCGCGATCCAAATCGCAAGTCGTCCCTCGATCCAATCATGATCCAGCGCCGAACGGACAGCACCTCCGCGTTCAACACACGTACGGCTTGATGACGCCTTCATCTCCTCGATCCAGCGAGCGATGGTGAAGTAGTCGATGAGTTCCGGCAGCACGACGGCGTGGTGACGGTGGTGAAGAACAATTTCAGCAGGGCTTCGCCAAGCACTGCGGAAACTATGACGTAGGAGGAGCTAGAGGTTGTCGGCACACGGCTTGGGGAAATCTCAATGTGTACTTTGTGCTAGCCCTGCCCCTCTATATATATGTTGAGCCCTGGGGTCGAAACTTGGAGAAAAAACCTCTTCAAGGTCGGTTTAGCCCGCAAGGCAAGAGTCCCACTCGGACTCCAGTACGGCAGTATCGCGGCTCAAGCGGTAGTACCGCTCACGAGTGGTAGTACCGCTTAAGGCGGTAGTACCGCTTCACACAAGCGGTAGTACCGATTACGTGGTAGTACTGCCTTACCAGCGGTAGTACCGCTTAAGGCAGTAGCAAAACTTCCTTTTGCACTTCCAAAACATCGTGGGCTTTACCCCTTGGCCCATATAAAGTGTCCTCGTACCCGAACATTTCGGGAAACATCTGAAACCCTTTCCGGTGAATTCCGGAACCCTTTCCGGAGACCAAACACTATTATCACATATATCAATCTTTACCTCCGGACTATTCCGGAGATCCTCGTCATGTCCGGGATCTTATCCAGGACTCCGAACAACCTTCGGTCACCAACACAACAACTCAACTATACTTATATCATCACCAAACGTTAAGTGTGTAGACCCTGCGGGTTCGAGAACTATGTAGACATGACCGAGACACCTCTTCGGTCAATAACCAATAGCGGGACCTGGATGCCCATATTGGCTCCTACATATTCTATGAAGATCTTTTATCGTTTGAACCTCTATGTCAAGGATTCAGTTAATCCCGTATGCTGTTCCTTTTGTTCTTCGGTATGTTACTTGCCCGAGATTCGATCGTCGGTATCTCTATACCTAGTTCAATCTCGTTACCGGCAAGTCTCTTTACTCGTTCCGTAATACAAGATCCTGTGGCTAACTCTTTAGTCACTTTGCTTGCAAGGCTTATTGTGATGTTGTATTACCGAGTGGGCTTTGAGATACCTCTCCGTCACACGGAGTAACAAATCCCAGTCTTGATCCATGCCAACCCAACAGACACCCTCGGAGATACCTGTAGAGCACATTTATAGTCACCCAGTTACGTTGTGACGTTTGATACACACAAAGTATTCCTCCGGTGTTAGGGAGTTGCATGATCTCATGGTCATAGGAACAGATACTTGACATGTAGAAAACAATAGCAATAAACTGACACGATCTTATGCTATGTTCATAGTTTGGGTCTTGTCCATCACATCATTCTCCTAATGATGTGACCCCGTTATCAAATGACATCTCATGTCCATGGCTAGGAAACCTTCACCATCTTTTGATCAACTAGCTAGTCAACTAGAGGCTTACTAGGGACACGTTGTTTGTCTATGTACCCACACATGTATATGAGTTTCCAATCAATACAATTATAGCATGGATAATAAACGATTATTACGAACAAGGAAATATAATAATAACCAATTTATTATTGCCTCTAGGGCATATTTCCAACAGTCTCCCACTTGCACTAGAGTCAATAATCTAGTTAACATCACCATGTGATTTACATTGTTACGAATCGAACACCCATGCAGTTCTGGTGTTGTTCATGTTTAGCCCTTGGAAGAGGTTTAGTCATCGGATCTGCAACATTCAGATCCGTGTGTACTTTGCAAATATTTATGTCGTCCTCCTTGATGTAATCGCGGATGGAATTGAAACGTCGCTTTATGTGTCTGGTCCTCTTGTGAAACCTCGGTTCCTTGGCTAGAGCAATGGCACCAGTGTTATCACAGAATAGAGTCATTGGGTTTAGTGCACTAGGCACTACTCCAAGATCTGTCATGAACTCCTTCATCCAGACACCTTCCTTCGCCGCCTCCGAGGCAGCGATGTACTCCGCTTCGCATGTTGAATCAGCTACTACGCTTTGCTTGGAACTGCACTAGCTAACCGCACCTCCATTAAGAATAAATACGTATCCGGTTTGCGACTTAGAGTCATGCGGATCAGTGTCAAAGCTTGCATCGACGTAACCCTTTACGATGAGCTCTTGATCACCTCCATAAACGAGAAACATGTCCTTAGTCCTTTTCAGGTACTTCAGGATATTCTTGACCGCCGTCTAGTGTTCCATTCCTGGATCACTTTGAAACCTTCCGACCATACTCATGGGAAGGCTGACATCGGGTCTTGTGCACAGCATTGCATACATGATAGAGCCTATGGCTGAAGCATAGGGGACGACACTCATCTTTTCTCTATCTTCTGCAGTCACTGGGCATTGAGTCTTACTCAACTTCACACCTTGCAAAACAGGCAAGAACCCCTTCTTGGACTGATCCATTTTGAACTTCTTCAAAATCTTATCAAGGTATGTGCTTTGTGAAAGTCCTATTAAGCGTCTCGATCTATCTCTATAGATCTTGATGCCTAATATGAAAGCAGCTTCTCCTAGGTCCTTCATTGAAAAACTCTTGTTCAAATATTCCTTCACGCTTTCCAACATTTCTATATTGTTTCCAATCAGTAATATGTCGTCCACATATAATATTAGAAACGCTATAGAGCTCCCACTCACTTTCTTGTAAATACAAGCTTCTCCATAAACTTGTATAAACCCGAACGCTTTGATCACCTCATCAAAGTGAAGATTCCAACTCCGAGATGCTTGCACCAGTCCATAAATGGATCGCTGGAGTTTGCAAACTTTGTCAGCATTCTCTGGATCGACAAAACCTTCTGGTTGCATCAATAGACAACTCTTCCTTAAGGAAACCGTTAAGGAACGCTGTTTTGACATCCATCACTACTAGAAAAAGCCCTATTAGTGGCGCACGTGTTTTCGTTAGTAATGGCGCACTATAGGTGCGCCACTATTAACACGCCACTAGTAACAGATAGTAATGGCGCACCTCTGGTGCGCCATTAGTAATTCAGATAGTAATGGCGCACCTCTGGTGCGCCACTACTAACCCTTAGGTGCTCCACTAGTATTCCCTCTAGGTGCGCCACTAATAGCCTTATAGGTGCGCCACTAGTAATAAAAGAAGGTGCGCCACTAATAAGGGCTGAAATGCGCCACTAGTAATGTATTTGGAAAACAAAAAAAATCCAAATTTACAGAAAACAACCTATAAGGAAAAATAATTTAAAAACAAAAAATGAAATAGAATCATAATTTTTATTATAGTAAGAATATTACAATGTCTTTACAAGTATCCAATAAAAGAAAATTTACAAGGAAATAAAAGAAAATTCTAAAACTAATCTTCTAGTAATCTTTTCTTCTTTTTCTTTACTTTATCCCTACAAAGAATGATAGAAATATGTGAGAATGAACATTGCAGAGAAGTGAAATTGAGCAATTATTTGCATCCGACATCGAAGATCTAAGTTACCTTGAATCATAGACATGGGTCATTTCATGAAGCCAAGAGTCTATGCCATTCAGGATGCATAGTTCCCTGTCAGAAGAACTTAATTATTCAGTAAACACAGTCCTAAGCTTTTTACATGAGACAAAACATAAGGTACATGCTTGACCTAAGCTACGGCCACGCTAATCCTGCTAACAACACACATGCAACTAGCTAATCAAGATTACTACTAACATAATTCACCGAAAGAGTAACAGGTGATGCATCAAAAGGAATCTGGCCAGATCCAATCACATTAGACGAGCCTAGGTGTGTGGATCCAAAACAAAGTGTGCAGACCTTTGATAAATGAAAGTTAAGGTTAATAATCTAAACTTTAATATTCTGAACTTTGTTACAGTTTAGCCCAAGGAGACATGCTCTATTCCTAAGAAATTAACTATTCAGTGACATAAACGTTGTGATTGATGTGACGATGAAGGAGTTTAAGTTCTGTACCTCATGCATTGCGCCACCGTCCAGTGCGGCTTGCTGTGCCGTAGGGTCCTCATCTCGACAGTGTTTTGGGCAAGATTCAAATTTGGGCAAGATTATGTTAGTAGGATGGACTATGTGTGAATGGATTTCAAATTTGAAACGCTGCACACAAGTTATCATCCGTCCCAAAAAAAAAGTCACACCAACATCATGTTGCAACAGTAGCCATCCTACTATTGAACTTGGAGTTGAGTGAACAATCAATGTCTACTGTCTTTCAATGCCATTGAATTGCACACTGAATTTTCTGAGACTGAAGCGTTGTTTGTTTCTGTATACTGTTTTTTGAGTGTATTTGCAGTATGCATGCACTCCCAAACTAAAATGGGCCTAGCTAGGGTAGTTGAGAAACAGCTGCTGCTCTGGTGACTTACATTTATCTAGTACAGAAACTAGCTGGCAATAAAAGGGATTCCTTTCTATCTAAGCAACAATTAAAAATATAACAAGTCCAAGTGCACAAGCTTTCAGTTTCCAGTCAAGTGATAGAAAAGTCACGGAGTTAAGTCCAGTTATGGATTCATTCGACAGAGAAACGGAAAGAGGGAAGGTCAGTCACCCACCATTGTAGTTGAAGTAGGCCTACCACTGACAATAATCGCTTTTGTGCAAGGCAAACATTAACGTTCTTCTGCCAGACCAAAGAGCTCTTGAATGTCCTGAAGATACGTAAAAGAATTAGCTACATTATAAAGTAGGACATGTAGCAAGAATTTGACAGGAAACATATTGCTTGGAATTTATTATATCTTTTCTTCCGTATTACAGTAAGAAAACAGGGGTTACTAACGAGTACCAAATATTGTTGATGCGTCATAACAGGACCTAGTGAGACATCGTTCGGCCGTTCAAAAAAGCACTCTACTAAGCAACATCAAATATATTGTTTGTACATCGTCATAACAGGGCCTACCAACGCAGCTTTCATTAAGCTATACAATGCACTCTAAGACTGACAATGCGACACGCACTAGCTTAAAGAATAGCTCGAATAAAACCAAAATGGCAGATGATTTCTCAGAATATAATGCAGTGGCCACCAGGTAGCAAACAGAGACTTCCGATGAGCTAAAGCATTCGTTGTTTCTATCTACTGTTTTTTGTGTATTTGCAGTATAACTGAAATACAGATGTACTAGTATACATTGTAGGTTAGCAATGTCTGCCCTAGCTAAGGCTTCTTCTTTTCAAGTATTGAATGAAATATATACAGTGAAGAGAAGGGCAAAAGAAAGAGATGACATTTAGTAATCTATAATATCTGAATCATGCATCATCATTTTCCCGTGTCTCTCGATGCAAGGGACTTGAACTTGATAGATTGATACGAGCATAGAAGGCACCAGGGATTACATCCAGAATTACAAGGTGCGGTCCAAAACTGACAGGGCCCTAGCTAGGACAGTAGAGAAAAAGCTGCAGATTTGCATTTATCTAGTATACAGGAAGTAGCTGGGCAACAAAAGGAATTCCTTTATACTGTATGTTCACAACAATTAAGAACATAACAAGTCCAAATGCACATGCTTCCAGTGTCCAGTTAAGCGACAGAAAAGTCACCGAGTTAAGTTCAGCTATGGATTCGATACAAATGTACTAGTATACATTGTTGGTCAGCAATGTCTGTCCTAGCTAGGGCTTCTTATTCTTTTCAAGTATTGAAACATATACGTACAGTGAAGGGCGAAAAAAAAAGAGATGACATTTAGTATCTATCTGTATCTGAATCATGTGTTCCCATTTTGTGCATCATTTTTTCATGTCTCTCGATGCAAGGAACCTGAACTTGATTGAACGATATAGGCATAGAAGGCAACAGATGCTGCTCTGCTGACTTGCATTTATCTAGTGTAGGACAGAAACTAGCCGGGCAACAAATTAAAGGGACTCCTTTCTAAGCAGCAATTACAGCGTGCACCCAGAAAGATAGATGGCAACCAACCAACCACAACATTTTGCAGTCCAAGATAAAATGATTTTCATGACATACAACAGGATATTAATTCGTATCAATGGGTTTGGAAACTGCAGAGTTGAACAGCAACAGGATTACTAGGCTCGCTAGGGAACAAAAAATTCCAATCCAATCCAATCCACAGCAGGAGGCTATGTCTCACCTCGCTGGTGAGGGATTTGGGGGCAGCTGCTCGTGAGGGGGAGGGAGTACCTTGAAGAGAGGCGTCGTGGATCCGCGAGAAGCGCTGCGTCTCTTGTGCACCTACCTACCTGCGCGAGGAAGCAACATCAGGCAAAGGGGAGAAGAGCAAATCGAACCACGGAGAGGAGAAGAGGGGACCTTGAGGAGCAAGTCCTGTCCCGGCGCGGATCTGGCCACCGCCGACGTCGTCGAGGCAAGGGCGGGCGGCTAGGGTTTCCAGCGCGAGGAGTGGGGGAGGGAGGGAGGGCGGATCTGACCGCTGTGGGAGTGGATCCGCGGCCGTGGGGAGAAGGGGAGGGGTCGCCGGGGTTGGCCGGGGGAGAGGACGACGATGGCGGCGGCTGGTTGGTTGGGTGGGTGGGGAATCGGGGAGAGGAGGAGGAAGCGGCGGGCCTCCCTCCCTCTGTTCTGTTGGCATTCATTCCCAGGTTGGGTGGTGCTAACAATGGCGCACTTTTGCTCGTGCGCCATACATATTTGCTAGCAATGGCGCACTCTTTAGGGGTGCGCCATTAGTAACAAAAATAGCAATGGCGCACTTTCCCCTGGTGCGCCACTGCTAAGTCTGGGGAGGGGTGTAGGGCCAGGATAAACTTAGTAGTGGCGCACCACATGCAATGTGCGCCATTAGTAATATGGCCATTAATGGCGCACCCATATCTGGTGCGCCACTGCTATATAGCAGTGGCGCACCACATACATGGTGCGCCATTAATGTCCATATTAGCTATAGCCGTTTTTCTAGTAGTGCATCTGCCAAATTTCATAATCGAAAAAGGCAGCTATTGCTAACATGATTCTGACGGACTTAAGCATCGCTACGGGTGAGAAAGTCTCATCGTAGTCAACTCCTTGAACTTGTGAAAAACCCTTTGCCACAAGTCGAGCTTTATAGACGGTGACATTACCGTCCGCGTCCTTCTTCCTCTTAAAGATCCATTTATTCTGAATGGCCTTACGCCCTTCAGGTAATACTTCCAAAGTCCATACTTTGTTTTCATACATGGATCCCATCTCGGATTTCATGGCCTCTAACCATTTCTCAGAATCCGGGCCCATCATCGCTTCTCCATAGCTCGTAGGTTCATCATTGTCCAACAACATGACCTCTAAGATAGGGTTGCCGTACCACTCAGGAGCAGTACGCGTCCTTGTCGACCTACGAGGTTCGATAGCAACTTGATCCGAAGCTTCATGATCATCATCATTAACTTCCTCCTCAGCTGATGTAGGCTCTACAGAAACATCTTTCTATATTGCGCTACTCTCAGGTTGAAGTAAAGGTTCAACAACCTCATCAAGTTCTATCTTCCTCCCACTCAATTCTTTCGAGAGAAACTCTTTCTCAAGAAATGTTCCTTTTTTAGCGACAAACACTTTGCCTTCGGATCTGAGATAGAAGGTGTACCCAACTGTCTCTTTTGGGTATCCTATGAAGACGCATTTCTCCGCTTTGGGTTCCAGCTTTTCAGGCTGAAGCTTTTTGACATAAGCATCACATCCCCAAACTTTAAGAAACGACAGCTTTGGCTTCTTGCCAAACCAAAGTTCATATGGCGTCATCTCAACAGATTTCGATGGTGCCCTATTTAAAGTGAATGCAGCTGTCTCTAATGCATAACCCCAAAACGATAGTGGCAAATCAGCAAGAGACATCATAGATCGCACCATATCCAATAAGGTTCAATTACGACGTTCGGACACACCATTATGCTGTGGTGTTCCAGGCGGTGTCAGTTGTGAAACAATTCCACATTGTCTTAAGTGACTGCCAAACTCATAACTCAGATATTCTCCTCCTCGATCAGATCGTAGGAATTTAATATTCTTGTTACGATGATTCTCAACTTCACTCTAAAATTGTTTGAACTTTTCAAACGTTTCAGACTTGTGTTTCATTAAGTAAATATACCCATATCTACTTAAGTCATCAGTGAAGGTGAGAAAGTAACGAGAACCACCGCGCGCCTCAATGCTCATCGGACCGCACACATCAGTATGTATGATTTCCAACAAGTCACTTGCCCGTTCCATTGTTCCAGAGAACGGCGTTTTAGTCATCTTGCCCATGAGGCATGGCTCACATGTGTCAAGTGATTCAAAATCAAGTGACTCCAAAAGTCCATCAGCATGGAGCTTCCTCATGCGTTTTACGCCAATATGACCTAAACGGCAGTGCCACAAGAAAGTGGTATTATCATTATCAATTCTACATCTTTTGGCATCAATGTTATGAACATGTGTATCATCACTATTGAGATTCATTAAGAATAAACCCCTCACAATGGGTGCATGACCATAAAATATATTACTCATATAAATAGAACAACCATTATTCTCTGATTTAAATGAGTAACCGTCTCACAATAAACAAGATCCAGATATAATGTTCATGCTTAACGTAGGCACCAAATAACAATTATTCAGGTTCATCACTAATCCCGATGGTAATCGAAGAGCGAGCGTGCCGACGGCGATCACATCAACCTTGGAACCATTTCCCACGCGCATCGTCACTTCGTCCTTTGCCAGCCTCCGTCTATTCCGCAGCTCCTGTTTTGAGTTGCAAATGTGAGCAACCGCACCGGTATCAAATACCCAGGCACTACAACGAGAGTTGGTAAGGTACACATCAATAACATGTATATCATATATACCTTGTTTGTTGTTGGCCGCCTTCTTGTCAGCCAAATACTTGGGGCAATTCCGCTTCCAGTGACCAGATCCCTTGCAATGAAAGCACACAGTTTCTGGTTTGGGTCCAGCCTTGGGTTTCTTCACGGGAGGGGCAACTGCTTTGCCACTCTTCTTGGAGTTACCCTTCTTACCCTTGCCATTTTTCTTGAAACTAGTGGTTTTATTGACCATCAATACTTGATGCTCCTTCTGAATCTCAGACTCAGTGACTTTCAGCATCGCAAACAGCTCGGCGACTGACTTGTTCATCCCGTGCATGTTATAGTTCAACACGAAGCTTTTATAGCTAGGTGGCAATGATTGAAGAACTCTGTCAGTGATAGCCTCTGGCGGAAGGGGCATCCCCAATTCAGCCAGACGGGTGGAGTACCCAGACATTCTGAGTATGTGATCACTGATAGACCCGTTCTCCTCCATCTTGCAAGCATAGAACTTATCGGAGATCTCATACCTCTCGATCCGGGCATTCTTCTGAAAGATAAACTTCAACTCCTGGAACATCTCATATGCTCCATGACGTTCAAAACGTCTTTGAAGTCCCGGTTCTAAGCCATACAATATTGCACATTGAACTATTGAGTAATCTTCAGAACGAGCCTGCCAGGCGTTCACAACGTCTAGAGACTCAACTGGAGCGGGTGGATCACCAAGCGGTGCATCAAGGACATAAGCCTTCTGGGAAGCCGTAAGGATAATCCTTAGATTACGGGCCCAGTCCACAAAGTTACTTCCATCATCTTTCAACTTAGCTTTCTCTAGGAACGCATTAAAATTTAGGGGTGCTATCACGCGAGCGATGATCTACAACATAAATATAGCAAAGACAACTTAGACTATCGTTCAAGATAATGAGTTTAGTTAATCATAATACTTAAAAAACTCCCACTCAAATTGACATCCCTCCGGTCACTCGAGTGTCACATGATCCAAATCTACCAACTCAAGTCCGATCATCACGTGAGTTGAGGTGGTTTCAATGGTGAACATCTTCATGTTGATCATATCTACTATATGACTCATGTTCGACCTTTCGGTCTCTTGTGTTCCGAGGCCATGTCTATACATGCTAGGCTCGTCAAGTTTAACCCGAGTGTTCCGCACGTGCAACACAGGCTTGCACCCGTTGTATGCGAACGTAGAGTCTATCACACCCGATCATCACGTGGTGTCTCGAAACGACGAACTTTCGCAACGGTGCACACTCGGGGAGAACACAATTTTATCTTGAAATTTAAGTGAGGGATCACCTTATAATTCTATCGTCATCCTAAGCAAAATAAGATGCATAAAAGGATTAACATCACATGCAAATCATAAGTGACATGATATGGCCATGAACTTGTGCTTTTGATCTCCATCTTGAAAGCACCAGCATGATCTCCATCGTCACCGGCATGACACCATGATCTCCATCATCTTGATCTCCATCAACGTGTCGCCATGAGGTTGTCGTGCCGACTGTTACTTCCATGACTATTGCTAACTCATAGCGATAAAGTAAAGCAAAACGGCGAAAAGAATTAAAGACAACTCTATGGCTCCTACCAGTTGCCGTACTCATCGACATGCAAGTCGTGATATTCTATACAACACATGATCATCTCATACATCACATATATCTCATCATGTAATTCTCCATATCACATCACAACATACCCTGCAAAAACAAGTTAGACGTCCTCTAATTGTTGTTGCAAGTTTTACGTGGCTGCTACGGGTATCTAGCAAGAACGATTCTTACCTACGCAAAAACCACAACGGTGATATAAAAATTGCTTTTCAACCTTCTCAAGGACCGCCTTTGTCAAATCCGATCCAACTAAAGTAGGAGAGACAGACACCCGCCAGCCATCTTTATGCAACGAGGTTACATGTCAGTTGATGGAACCGGTCTCTCGTAAGCGTACGAGTAATGTTGGTCCGAGCCGCTTCATCCCACAGTACCGCCGAAACAAGAAAAGACCAAGGGAGGAAGCAATCTGAATATCAACGCCCACAAACTCCTTTGTGTTCTACTCGAGATCTCATCTACACATAGACCTAGCTCAGATGCCACTGTTGGAGAACGTTGCATGGGAAACAAAAAATTTCCTACGCACACACAAGATCTATCCATGGTGATGAGCATCTACGAGAGGGAGATTGAATCTACATACCCTTGTAGATCGCTAAGCGGAAGCGTTAAGAAACGCGGTTGATGTAGTCGAACGTCTTCGCGATCCAAATCGCCAGTCGTCCCTCGATCCGATCACGAACTAGTGCCGAACGGACGGCACCTCCGCGTTCAACACACGTACGGCTTGATGACGCCTTCACCTCCTCGATCCAGCGAGCGATGGTGAAGTAGTAGATGAGTTCCGGCAGCACGACGGCGTGGTGATGGTGGTGAGGAACAATCTCTGCAGGGCTTCGCCAAGCACTACGGAGATTATGACGGGAGGAACTAGAGGGTTAGGGTTGCCGGCACACGGCTTGGGAAATCTTGATTTGTCCCATGTGCTAGCCCTACCCCTCTATTTATATGTTGAGCCCTGGGGTCTAAACTTGGAGAGAAAGCCTCCACAAGGTCGGTTTTGACCGCATAAGGTCGGTTTGGCCCGCATGGAAAGAGTCCAACTCGGATTCCAGCAGTATCGCGTACAAGCGGTAGTACCGCTCACGAGCGGTAGTACCGCTTGAGCGGTAGTACCGCTTCACACAAGCGGTAGTACCACTTACGCGGTAGTACTGCCTTACCAGCGGTAGTACCGCTAAGGCAGCAGCAAAACTTCCTTTTGCACTTTCCAATACCTCGTGGGCTTTACCCCTTTGGCCCATATAAAGTGTTGCTGCACCCGAACACTTTGGTAAACATCCGGAACCCCTTCCGGTGAATTCCGGAACCCTTCCGGAGATCAAAACACTATTATCACATATATCAATCTTTACCTCCGGACTCTTCTGGAGATCCTCGTCATGTCCGGGATCTTATCCGGGACTCCGAACAACCTTCGGTCACCAACACAATAACTCAACTATACTAATCGTCACCAAACATTAAGTGTGTAGACCCTGCGGGTTCGAGAACTATGTAGACATGACCGAGACACCTCTATGGTCAATAACCAATAGCGGGACCTGGATGCCCATATTGGTTCCTACATATTCTACGAAGATCTATATCGGTCGAACCTCTATGTCAAGGATTCAGTTAATCCCGTATGCTGTTCCCTTTGTTCTTCGGTATGTTACTTGCCCGAGATTCGATCGTCGGTATCTCTATACCTAGTTCAATCTCGTTACCGGCAAGTCTCTTTACTCGTTCCGTAATACAAGATCCTGTGGCTAACTCTTTAGTCACTTTGCTTGCAAGGCTCATTGTGATGTTGTATTACCGAGTGGGCCCTGAGATACCTCTCCGTCATACAGAGTAAAAAATCCCAGTCTTGATCCATGCCAACCCAACAGACACCCTCGGAGATACCTGTAGAGCATCTTTATAGTCACCCAATTACGTTGCGACATTTGATACACACAAGGTATTCCTCCGGTGTCAGTGAGTTGCATGATCTCATGGTCATAGGAACAGATACTTGACATGCAGAAAACAATAGCAATAAACTGACATGATCATATGCTACGTTTATAGTTTGGGTCTTGTCCATCACATCATTCTCCTAATGACGTGATCCCGTTATCAAATGACATCTCATGTCCATGGCTAGGAAACCTTCACCATCTTTTGATCAACGAGCTAGTTAACTAGAGGCATACTAGGGACACAGTGTTGTCTATATACCCACACATGTATTTGAGTTTCCAATGAATACAATTATAGCATGGATAATAAACGATTATCACGAACAAGGAAATATAATAATAACCAATTTATTATTGCCTCTAGGGCATATTTCCAACATATATATATATATATATATATATATATATATATATCATAACGAATCGATCTTTCTTCTTTTAGCCCTCCGGATCAAGCAAATCTTCTACAAGCCGCAGGGCAGTACGAGGCCCGGCCATAAAGTTGCCGGCTGGCATAAATTACAACATCGATGAGATCAAACCAAATGGCGAACCGTTGCTCCTAAACAGAATGCGGACAAATTTACTCGTCAGTGCAGAGTTATTTGTCAGGGACCAAATCCCGATCTCCATTCAAGAATGGAATAAGCCAAAGGAAGATCAAGGAGTTAGTTTTTTCGATGAAAGAGCAAAAGATCTGCTTTGGGATACGCTCATGTCACATTTCACCCTACCAGACCATCTCACAGATGCAGAACGGGAGAAAGTCAAGAAGAGTGCTCTTAAGAAGATGGCCACACAATTCTCCAACTGGAAGAAAAGATTATGGGGCATGTACGTCGACGCAGAAAAGCAGACTCCAGAATTCACTGGACCAATGGAGAAGGTAAAAGAACACTGGGACTTATTTGTGGAGTTCAAGGAATTGGAAGAAGCTCAGGAACGGTCGAGGAAAAACAAGCTCAATGCTGCGAAAAAAAAGTTTCACCATGTTCTGGGTCCAGGTGGCTACCAGACTGGCCGGCCTAAGTGGGATGCATCTGAGGAAAAGATGATTGCTGCAGGGGTCACTCCAAAAACTTTGGGTTGGCCCGACAGGTGCAGGACTTGGTTTTATGCGCATGGAGGAAAGTTGGACCCAAAGACAGGGGAGATTATGGTGCAGGCAAGTCTTACAGAAGCCTCGAAAGATTTACTTGATGCAATAGAAGCGGCTCGAATGGGGGCGTTCCAGCCTGAGAGAGAGAACGATGAGCTTACACGCGCCCTCGGGAATCCTAAACACCCGGGACGAACACGAGGCAAAGGCATTGTTCCGTGGGTTGAGGGGTTTGTGGACTGGAACGACACTTATAGAAGCTGTGCGAGAAAGAAGAAGCAGGATGCAGACAGGCTTCAAAGGGTAGAATCAAAGAACGTGGAGTTGGAACGCGCTTTCATGTAGCAGCAGGAGCAGATCGACACACTTAGCCAGCAAAGGGCGTCTCAGTGGTAGGAGCAAGCAGATCCAGCATTGGATAGTACCATCCCATCTATGCCGAAAAGCAGCGTGGGTTCCACGGGGGTCCCGGCCAATGATGCACTGCTGGCTCGCTACCCCGTGGATGATATCCAAGAGACGACAACTTGTGAGCTGCACATGAAACTGAAGAACATATCTATGCTTTACCGAATGCACCTGGAGCAACCATCCACGGCAATCCGATTCCACCTGGCTATGCTCGTGTCGGGGTGGATGCAGTTCTGTCGGGATATGACTCACTGGAGCTTGACTTTCCTGGAGGTGAAGGGGAGCAGACACTAGGAGAAGCCATACGTGGTCACATTGTATGGAGAAAGGATTGCATCGTGTTTCCAAACTCGGTGTCAAGGCTACCGACTCCTCCTGATCCAAGTCCGCCGCGTCAGCCGACTACAACCCACCCCGAGATGGAGCGCATCGCGAGTCCTCCATATCGATCTCCGCCGCGTCAGCTGAATCCACCAAACCCCGAGCCGGAGCCCAGCGCGAGTCCGCGATATCGATCTCTGTCGCGTGAGCCGACTCCAAAGCGGAAGAGAACACCAAAGAAGAAACCAGATCAGCCTCCTACCAAAAAGAAGTTAGCTTACGATCTGACTGAGGAGGAAAACAACGCGATCGTGGATGCCCAAGTGAAGGCCCATTTTGCATGGAAACCGCCCCCGCCGAAGGAGAAAGTACCTGACGAAGCCGTACAACACTTTCTGGATTTTCCTAAACCGGCTGAGAAAAGGCGACGATCAGACTATGACCACTCTATTAGCAAGTCATATCATCAAAAAAAAATCAGCAGTCGAGCGGTTCAGGTAGTAATAATAAATGTGGGAAAACTGTTCCCCACCTCGGAGAACAGGCAGTGCAATCGACCCCCCCCACTCAAGGTGAGTACCGAAAGTGCGGTAATTACCGACGCTCATAGAGAGAGGGCTAGAGAGTTTGGTATCAGTGTTGAACAACTCCTAGGCATGGAGGAAGTCCCCGCGGGGGAACTAGCATGGACATATGTCCACGGGTAGCCTCTGGTCAGGCCTGGGGAGGAGAAGCTTCTATCAACACAAATGTACAAATTGCATCAATGGTACCTGAGAGAAGTAAAGGCCGGGCGAGAGAGCCTCATGGTGAAAGTCAAGTTAGAGCATTACTTCCGTGAAAAAGATTTGTGGATTGAATTTCCAGAATTTTTTTAGTTATTCAATCAACAAGCACTCGACAAATCTCTCGTCAGTTGCTTTTGCTTGTAAGTGATTTCTTTCTATAATTTAAGTCTCTAGCTCAGCTCGTTCATTGCCTGTAATTATCCCCACTATATTCTTTTGTGTGGTATTATGCAGAATGGAGATTTTTGAATTGAAAAGAGATGGAGTCTATGGTATTGGGTTCATTGACCCAAATACCGTTAATGAAAGTGTGTTAAAAGAACACCCCGAAGACACAGAGAATAGCTTGCTAATGTTTTTGAAGGAAATAAATACCAAACCAAAAATACTTTTGCCTTACAACTTCAAGTGAGTGTTACTGTCTTGTACCTACATATTCTATTTTTGCTTACTCGATGTTAAGTGTAGTTGATGAGTTATGCATGCCCGCTTATACAAACGTGTGCGTAGATTCCACTGGATCCTGCTAATCATTAGAGTTGACGAAGGACAAGTTGAAGTACTGGACTCACTGAGTAAACCCCATGAAGAATACAGGAGCCTGTATTTGATGCTCGACAGGTAATTTCAATCATTATCGCACTATGTCGGCCTCTTTAGTTCATTTCCTGATATCAAGTAATTAATATATAACTCCTTTATTCAGGGTTTGGAAAAAGTTCATCAAAGAGGTTGTCGATGAATGGAAACCAGAGCTGAAATGGCGACGGGGCAAGGTAATTAAGTAGTACTAGCTACGTCCGCACATCTCTTTAATTCTAGTTTCAATACCATTATCATGCTTGATTATTATCTGATTGAATTCTATTCTCGTAAAGTGCTCGAGGCAGGAACAGGGGACCAATTTATGTGCATACCACGTTTTCCAGAACATTCGCTCTTTCACCGAAAGTAGCAAAGATGGAAGAAATCTTTGGGTACGTAAACACTATTCACAATTTTTTTATCATGATCTAATATATATACACACAACTAATATATTCATATTGATCTCCTTCTTTAAAGATGGTGGAGATGCGGGATAGGCTCCTAACAAAGGACCACATACGAGCACTTCAAGAGGAAATGGCGGGATTTTTGGTTGACCAGGTCATATCTCCCGACGGAGAATACCATTACACCCCCGATCCATAATGATCTGCAAATTGTAGGAGAAATTGTATATGCCAAATTGTATATATGTGTGTATGCATGGTCGTACGAGAAATTCTATGATATATGATTGGTTCTACGAGAAATTCTATTATATATGCATATATAACGTGTACAGTATCTAGTAGCGTAAAATATGTTTGAAATGAAAAAGAATTAAATGGAAAACACAAAATGAAAAGGAAAAATAAACAATAAACCCCTAAACCTCTAAACCTTTAGTCCCGGTTGGTGTCACCAACCGGGACTAAAGGTCCCCAGCCTCCGGCGCGCGCTGCCTGCCACGTGGCAGAGATTTAGTCCCGGTTGGTGACACCAACCGGGACTAAAGGTCCCCAGCCCTCGGTGCGCGCGGCCACCCACGTGGCAGGGATTTAGTCCCGGGTCGTGTCCAACCAGGACTAAAGGGTCTGGGCCTTTAGTCCCGATTTATTAGTCCCGGTTGGTGAACCGGGACTAAAGGCACTTCCCAACCGGGACTATAGGCCTGATTTTTACTAGTGTTAAGAGAGAAAAGGCATTAGAATTACTCCATAAAGTGTTATATTGACTAAAAACACTAAATAACAGTAGGAAAACATGATGCAAAATGGACGTATCACGCTCCTAGGCCGCTGCCGCGAGAGAAAGCGGGGAGGGGAGGGGCAGCATCGCTGCTGGCCGCTCCCACGGAAGGAGGCGGGGAGGGGAGGGGCGGCGGCGCTCTCGGCCGCTACCATGGAAGGAGGCAGGGGAGAGGGGCGGCGGCGCTCCGCGGTAGGACGAGGGGAGGGGCGGCGGCGTGGAGGTGGGGCCGTTATGAGAATAAGCGTTTTTGTTAGGAGAATAAGAGTCTTAAGGGTGTTATGAGAATAGACCCCCACACACACATATATATATATAGGACTGGACTATTCTGTTACTGGTAAGAATATTATTCTGTTACCCCTCGGCCCTATAAGGGCACGACGCGCCCACAGCCACCCCGACCCACCCCCAACCTAACCCGCCTCCTACCGCCGGAGGCAGCCGTCGCGGGCGAGCGAGCGACGGCGGCAGCCGGAGCGAGGGAGCCTGCGGCGCCGTGACAGGTCGCTCCTCCGCCGCCGGATCTGTGACCTACTCCGCCGCCTCCTCTGCTCGCTGTCCTGCATCGTGCCACCTACCTCCCAGCACCTCCTCCCCACCCCGCCGGCCGGCGACGCGCCACACCGCCGACCCCGGCGACGCGCCACCACGCCGCCCCCCGGGACGCGCCGCCACGCCGCCCCGCCGGCCAGCCGCCCCAAAAGTACAGACAGCCGCGGCCGCCTCCTGAGCTCTGCCTTCCAGGCAGCCAACGTGTCTGCCTCCCGACCTCCGCCGCAGTTCGCGGCCTCTTCCACCTGCAGGTCGTCGTCTCCCAAAGCTCCTTGCCTGCATCAACGGCGCCGCCTTCCAAGCTTTTTCCAATGCGCCGCCGACGAGAGAAAGAAGACGTCAGATGCAAGAACATGCCTCCGCAGGTGATGCGTGCTTCCCACATGATTTTTTCTCAAATTTGAGTCTGCCTGATTGCTCCTGAAGCACGAATGATCAGTTCAAGAACATACCACATTTGTGTCAGTTCATCAGTTCGTCAGTCCCTGTCTGCAAAAAATTAATTTAAAAATTGCACACACTATGTTCTGTCTACTATTAGGTTCATCAGTACAACATGTGCTACATCAGCAGCACATGTCCTGTGATACAGAAGCTGATAGTACATTGCAAAAATGCTTGCATCAGTTCATTACACCCCTGCCACTTGACGCACAATTTGGATGTCGAGGTTACTATCAGTACCTCTAATGTGCTTGCTTCAGTTCCAGTCAAAAAAACATAAACTTATGCATCAGTCCAAGTACCTTCAACAGTTTATATCAGGTTCAACTACCACTGCAAGTTATATGTTGTGATTACTAACAGTACATGTCATGTAGTTGTATCAGTTCGAACGACGAAAAGACTGTTGTTGAAAAGATTAAATACACCTCATACACAATAAGTTCAACGGTACAGAAACTAGGAGTACTTATAATGTAAATGCATCAGTTCTAGTGGAAAACAAAAAGACATGCATCAGTTTCATACCTGCCAACTACTCCCAAGTTCAATGTTCAGGTTACTAGCAGTACACCAAATGCTGCATTGTACCAAAATAGGATGTACAATGATGCACTGAATTTAGTTAGCTGGATGAAACATTTCAGTTAACTGACAACATTCAGTTAACTGACAAAACATTCAGTTAACTACAAATTCAGTCAAGTTAACTGAAACATCACATTCTGTGCAAGTTGGGGTACTTGGGGTGCTTTTACCTCGGCAAAAAATTCTAGACTAGAACAAAAATGTTCGAAAACTGAATATAGAAAAGTTCAAATACTTGTTCAACTACCAAAATGAAAAAAGTTCAAACAAAAATTGGTTGTCAATACTGCTAAATTTCTTATTTACGTAAAATCTGACTAGAGCTCAACTAACGATTTCGTCGTAACTAATATCAGTCCCAAAAAAACTTCAGTTCAAAGATATATATCACAACAATACTACAAAAAACCAGGAAAGGTCAGACCACTCACGCTACATAAACACACCACTGTGGCACCAATTTTCAAAGCATTACGCTGTATGAAATTACAATTCAGTACTCACAGCACTATACCATAAGTACACAAGAGATGGGTACAGAAACTATAAAGGCCCAACTTAGGTTGGGACAGATGAAAATTAAATAAGTCTCCCTTTTGACCAATAACTCGCAGGGCGTTGAAAAAAGTGGTCAGTTCAACTAGTGTATACGACTTCAGTGCAAATAAAACTTAACCAAAACAAATCCCCGAGAAAAACAAATCCTAAGCATTCCAATCAGAATGATACACAGCTGCAAAACAAAAAAACAAATAATCAAAAATCATGACACACAAAAAGGAAAATAAAATCAGCGCGTCAATCACCAGTCCAAGTATTCGTCACTCAAAAGAGTAAAAAAATGCCATCATTAACGACCCTCAGGCGTGCAAGTGGAATAAGCAGCTGATAAGTACAACTTGACAAGACTGGTCAGTGCGACCAGTGAATACCCCTGCAAAGAAATTGGCTTGGACGGTTGGTTTTTCCAGGCCACCGCCCGCGCCACCCGCTGAGCGGTTGCCACGACAGACTGCAATGGCGACCCCATGACCACTGCCCAAACGTGCGCGACGAACCGCCTCCCCCCACGTCCCCAAACACGCCCTGAAATATCCCATTCGCCTCCATCTCTGGCTCATTCCAAGAACCACCATTGCCGCTCCATCTCCCCACAACATCTCTCTTTGAAGCCCACCGTCGCTCGAGGAGGGCAATGGCGGAGGAACCGTCTGCCAAGCGTCAGCGTGGCGAGATGTCCGACCAGAGCAGGAACCTCGAGGACGTTCACGTCCCCGGTGAGAAGCTCGCGTACACCAAAACGCTCACAGGGGTTGAGCTCCATGGCAAGGAGACACTGGAGGTCGTCTGCACCAGCGAACCAGACGAGGCCGACAAGATGATCAACAGGCTCAGGATGAAGGGCGGCGGCTTGTTTCCTAGCTTCATCGGCGTTGATGTGGAGTTTACCAGAAAAGATGAACCTCCGCAGATGGCAGCAGTTCTGCAGTTATGCGTGGAGGAACTCTGCCTGGTATACCACATCACCGCAGCCACAAAATGGTGAACCATCCTACTCATTTCATCTTTTTAATTAGTACTGCTCCCTCGAAATTTCATTAAACTAGTTTCCCAACTAGATGTACTAGTGTAGTTTGTGAAGTGGATGCAATAGTACATGTTTCTCAAGTTGATGCACTGGAATATATTTTGAACCTGATGCACTGAATTACTATCTGAAAAATGTTGCTCAAGATTAATTTCTGAACTTGATGTACTAGTGTAGTTTCTGACCTTGATGCACTAGTATAGTTTCTGGACTTGATGTATTAAAAGATGTTTCTGAACTTGATGTAGAAAAGTAGTTTCTGAACTTGGTCTGATGTTATTTTCAGCAGCAAAATAAGTAAGAACTTGGTGAAGCACTGGTATAGGTTTTTTTATTGAACAAAAGAAAACTGAACTGGCACTAAGCAACACATAGATCATTCACTCTGGTATATGTTTCTGAACTTGGTGAAGCATTTGGTGAAGCATTGTAGATACCAAAAAGAAAAATAACATGGTGTACTTGAAAATAATTTCAGAACTTTGTGTACTAGTTTCTGAACTACATTCATCCATGACTTATACAATATAAGCATCTACCTCATGGATTCATCACTTGTAAACCAAAAAAACAGAAGAATTAAATCTTGAAAAAGAACACTAATCTTCAATATGTGTCTCCCCTTGCAGGCCCAAGCGCCTCAAAGAGCTCCTGAAGGAGGAGAAGTTGTACACCTTTGTCGGTTTCAGCATTAAAGACGACAAGGAGATGCGGAAGAAGTCTGGTTTGGAGATCAACCCCAACAACTTCATCGACATTCAGCGCAACTGGAGAGTTCCAAACACCAGAAAAGAGTACGACTCCTTGGCTGATGTTGCAGGCAGTGTGATGCACCCATTTTACAAAGACATGAAGAAGAAGATCGACAGGGAAGAAGACCATAAACTGTGGGGAATCAGCCCACCACCAGAAAAGCTCATCAGGTATGCAGCGACAGATGCATACGCCACCTACTAGTCATGGAAGAAAATCGACAACATCAAAACAGGACCCCTACTACCACTGCCACTATGCGGGATGAACAGTCATCAAAGTCTGCCTTCGTGTTGCTTGCGCTTGTGCTTGTCCTTTATCTTGTTGTTTCAAATTCGTAGTTTGCTTTTGTTAGGTTAAACAAGTTTGCTTAAGTCATGTGTGTCAGGGTTTAACCAGTTTCCTTATGTCAAGTACATAGTTTGCTTATGTTGTTGAACAAGTTTGCTAGCTTCCTAATTCGTTTATCCATCATTTGAAGTTGAAGTAGCTTGTGAATGAAATTTTGTGGCTGCTCGGCAGCACTAGTTATGGAGCAACTAATCACACATGGATGTTTCATGTGCAGTTTGTATTCAGCACTGTACGGAAAACAGAACGTTGAAAAAATTCAGTACAATTTGGGCTGCTTAACAATGCTTGTAAAAACAAATCCCTCGGGATATCCCGGTTCAAAGTTGAAACAAAAACCTTGTGATGTAAGTATATATGAACAAAACATGTCCTGTCCTGCAACAGCGATTAGTGAAAGCAGTAACATAGAGTTGTACTGCCAGCATATATTTCACAGAACCCGGGTGGACTAAGAACAACAACAATACTGCCCCTGGACGCTCAGTACAGCTTAGTCCTGTACGGCAGTACTATCACACTAAATAGTTTCAAGAACAACAAAAAAAACAATAATCACAACATTCACTACTAACAAGAATGACAGTACCAGTACACTTGAAGATGTAGTACAGCTTTACTACAATAGACAGGATCAACAAGCATCAGTTCGCATTACTTCATCACTGACAGACTAAGCATAGAAGTACTAGTACAATTGAACTCTCGGTACAACTTAGTTTACACGCAAGTACCATTGTACTAAAATAATGCCAACAACATTGAAAAAAAGAAGGCACAAAACTAAATGAAAAGGTATCAGTTCGAGCCAAGGAGAAACATTCAGTCCTAATAAAAAATCATGCTTACATAAAAACAAGAAAATTCACAAGAACTACAAACAAAAGCATCAGTCCGCATTGATGGTGCAGTCAAGTACTAGTCTGAAAAACAAAAACAAAAAAAATGACCGCCCAAGGATGTAACACCCCTTGTAATTAACTACAGTAATCCCCTGTTAACAGTGCCATGTCATCATGATTGTTAGAGCATAATCATCATTTGCATCATAGTCCATTTCAAATTCAAATTCAAATTGCAATTTAAATCCCAAGTGAAAATAAAAATTGTTCAAAGTCAGTAACTAAAATGTTCAAAGTGATGTAAATATTCTGGAGGCAATTGTAAAATAACACCTAACATTAACTAAATTGATTAAGCAACTATGTTAAATTGAAACAGTAGCTAATAACAATATTTTAACACTAAAATAAATAATAGGATTTAAAGTGAAATCATAATTTGCCAAAACTAATTTCTGGTGGATGAGAATAATACACTGTGAATTATGAGCTAAGTCCCACATTTATTAAAATTGCTTTAGTGCCAAAACAATTAGCAAAACGGAGAGAAAGAAAAGAAATGAAAAAGAAAAAGGGAAAAGCTTACCTGTTACTATGCGGCTGGGCCGTGAGTGCATAGTGTCTGGCGGCCCAGCCCACGCGAGGTCGTCGTCCCCGTCGCGCTGTCGCCGTCCGCGCGCGACACCGGCCGTGGTCGTCGTCGTGTCGGCCATCCCGCGGTCCCCCGCCGTCGATAAGGCCCCCCCGGTGCCCTAGGGTTCGCCCCCTTCCTCTCCTTCTCGCCATTTGCCCCCTCTCGCCCCAGATCCGCCGCGCCTCTCCTCGCCCGAAGACGCTCGCCGTCGCCGCTGCGGGTCCACGGCCACCGTGCCTCTCGGGCCTCCCCGACCAGCTCAAACGCGTCGCCGACGACCTCTCCATCCTCTCCGACCACGCGTCCGAGCCGAGGCCCGCCACATTGCACAAATCGACCCGGCCCCTTCTTCTCGGTCGCCGGCGATCCCCGCCGTCCCCGAGCTCCTCTGCTGCTCCTAAGCCGTCAAGGGCATTCCGTTGCCGCTAGGTGAGCTCCTCTCCTTCTTTTTCCTCTCTCTCGCGCGCTGATTCGACCCCGTAGCTGTTGTCGCCGCCGGCGCCCGAATGCTCCTCCACCTTGGAGCTCGCCGCCGTTAGGGTAGTTGCTACCATGGCAGTCCGAGCGCATGGTCGTGCTCAGCACCTCTGTGCGGTTCTAACGCAGCCGATCCCGTCGCCTATCGAGCCCTACGGCGACTAGCCGGTGCTCGCCCAAAAGGTCTCGCCGCCGGCGAGCTTCTGCCGCTCGTCTCCGGCCGAATTGGCTCGCGAAACCGCCCCAGATCGCTTCGCCTCACTTCCCCCGTTCGAACGCCGCCTCCCGCACGCAAAACGGTGGCTGGAGTGCGATTTCCGGCCGGTTCCCGTGCGCGCCGCCGCTGGAATGGTCGCCGGCGGCTCGTCGCCGGCCGCCGCTGACCTGGCTGGCCTGGGGCCACCCCCAGTGCCACTGCCAGTGGGCCCCGCTGGCCCCAGTTGACCGAGTTGACTCGGTCAACTCGGCTGACTGGGCTGCCCAGTCACTGGCAGGTGGGGCCCCTCACCCCTGTGTGTATGACAGGTGGGTCTCCCTGTCAGATTACTAATTAGTAATTAGGAATAACTAAAATAATTAATTAAACTCTAATCAGTCACTGACATATAGGCCCCACCATTAATTAATCCGTAGTTAGTTTAAAAAAAACCTAATTTATCACCGTGAGGCTGACCAGTGGGTCCCATTGGACCCACAGGTCAGATTTGACCCAGTCAACTGCACTGTTGCGTGCTGACGTCATGATGACGTCAGGCTTATGTCAGCACAACACTGTTTTGGATAATGTTGATTTAATAAATAGAAATAAATTCAGAAATTAATAAACTTTAAAAATTCATATCTTTTAAACCGTAATTCAGATGAAAATAATTTATATATGTAAAATGATCAGAAAAATATGAAGATTCTAATTATGTGATCAAAACACCTGTCCAACATACCTAGATAGCTGAACCTGTAACTTTTTGACTGATTTCAGTAGATGAATAGTGACCGACGTTGATTAAACAAATTCTAATAAATTTCTAAATTCACCAAACCATTTAGTTAGGCATTAAAACTCATCCGCATAACATTTAAGCATGTCATGCATCGTGATGCATTTGTCTGCTTTATATTTATTGTTTCTTCCCCCTCCTTCCCTCCCGCTAGACGCCGAGACAGACGCCGATGCCCCTGAGTTCGACTACACCCCCGTCGACCTGCCGACTGTCGATCAGCCCCTTTCAGCAGAGCTTCCAGGAAAGCAAACCCCCTTGACGCATACCTACAACACCCATTCTTTCTCCCTCCTGCTTGCATTAGAAATTGCCGCTGCTATTGCTTTATCCTATTCTGTTGCATAGCCTGTCCTTGTTGCTGTTTATTGATACCTGCCATATTATCCAAACTACTTAGTATAGGTTGGGTGGAACCATCTGTGGCCCCTCTCCCTTGATGTAGTTGCTACGCTTAATATCCGTGCCCCGTTCATATGACCGACGGGCTGAGACCAGCACAACACCACACACTCCCCTAAACCGCTCGACACTGCAGAGTTAGCATCGAGTGCCGAGGGTGATACCTCTTAGCTCACTTATGATGGTGTCTCTATGGAATAGCTATACGGACGTGTGTTATCGAGGGTGATTCCTCTTTCATCACTTCCGATAAGCTGCCGTCGTGCAACTCCCCGAGTGGAAGCCATCGAGGGTGATTCCTCCTGGTTCTCCTTGACAGATTACATCGAGTGGAATCCATCGAGGGTGATTCCTTGGACTCCTCCTCGATACTCGGACACACAGTTACTTTGGCCTTTGTTACAGGCGGGTCCACCTCGAGAGGTACCCGCGGGGGAAATGTAAAGTCAGGCTGTCCTGCGACATGTCGATCACCCGAGGCCGGACATCACCAGGAACAAGGGTGTGCGGCCGGAGTTAATCGAGCATGTTGGGCGAGCGAATAATACTAAAGGAACTTAACGGAACTGGGTGTTTGATCTGAGTGGGTCGTCGTGCCCATTTCGCACTACCACCACGTGGGATAATGGTTTAATGGGGCCCTCTGCATCATAGTGTCAGCCGAAGGCTCTTCAGACGTCACAGCTCAGAGATGCGGGCTGATTGCTGGGATTGGGCTGGTTACGTCACTGGCGTGTTCAATGTCGCGCCTGTTTCTTCGGCCAGTCTCGCAACGTGCAGGAGTGCAAAGGGTGATGGGCCCAAGACCCCTGCGCACTTAGGATTTAGACCGGCGTGTTGACCTCTCTGCTGAGCTCTAGGTCGGGCTGCGTTGTGTCGATCACCCGAGGCCGGGTATTACCCAGCAAGTGTGTCCGGCCGGAGGTAATCGAGCGTGTTGGGTAACAGTAGTGCACCCCTGCAGGGAAGATATCTATTCGAATAGCCGTGTCAACGGTAACTGGACGCTTGGAGTTGTGCCCGGATCCACTACAACTACAAACTGATGATGAATCGTATTAAACTGTTGATAATGCTCTCGGGATCGCTTTCTCGCAGGGAGTCAAGAAAGGATCTCAGGGCATTGCTATTGTATGACAACATGTATGCTACTAACCTGTACTCTTCTAATGCTGCAAGACTGCTTGAAGATGCTAGTCTTCGATACGACTAGGCCTTTCTCTCTACTCTGGCATTTCTGCAATACAGTCCACAGATACAGCCTTTTCATTTGAAACCAGTGCATAATTAGCATAGTTCTGATGTCAGTCTTGCGAGTACTTTGGATGAGTACTCACGGTTGCTCTGCTATTCTTTTTCCCCATACCCAATTGATGATACATCAGACGATGGAGCCCAGGAGCCAGATGCCGCCTCAGGAGCTTACTACCAGGAGGGTCCCGATGGTACCTACTACTGGATCGAGCCAGCCGACGAGGAGTAGTTAGGAGGTTCCCAGGCAGGAGGCCTCGCCTCATTCGATCCGCTGCCTATGTTTGTGCTAGCCTTCTTAAGGCACCTTTGTCTAACTATGTCTGTACTCAGATATTATTTGTGTGACTGACTTATGTATTCGGTCCCTCGTGCCCCTGGTTTGTAATATGTTGATTTGAGACCTTTTATTTGAGTTTAGAGTTGTGTTGTGATATCTTCCCGTGAGTCCCCGTTCTTGATCGTACACATCTGCGTGTATGATTAGTGTACGATTAAGTCGGGGGCGTCACAAGTTGGTATCAGAGCCGACTGTCTGTAGGAAGCCCCTCTCCAACTCCTTGGCCGCAGTTTAGTCTAGTATTTCCGAAAACTTTTTTACTAACATGGCTGTGTGGCTTACGGGCCCACGTCGCCAACTGGGTGGTATTTGGATCTTTTATTCCTCTTCTATACTCTGGGACTCTGAATCCTCTTCCTTTCGGGTTAAATGAATTTTACTAACGCCGACACTAGGATCTCGTAATCTCGTTCACCCAAAGAGCTGGATTATCTATGCTTGTTCCTTATCATTGATCTGATTAGTCTGATAATCATATTTCCTTACATTGGTCTGTTTAACCTTCCCAAGTTATACGATAATTCCCATTGTCAATTGACAATCTTAAGTTTCTTCTGTTTCAGATGGATCGTTTGTTTCCACCACGCCCCGCGACGCAGCTTGTGCTTCGCACTTCGGCTCGTAATGCCCCGGGATTTCCTGCTGTCCTGATCGCCCTCCTGACCAGACTTGGATACCGTTGGTACCCTGAGTACATGGTTTACGAGGATTACCGCGAGTTCAACCAGGAGCAGTACCATGCTGATGTTCGTATCTACGATCAGCGGGATGACTCAGAGACCGAGTTGCACCTTTTTCACGGTATTGGCGTGACGATTGAGATGGCAGTCCATGAAGCTGCCTATTCTGCTGTCGCACGACTCCGTGGAGAGCATAGTACTTTTGATGCTTCTGAGTTCCGGTACATTCCGTATGCACCTACGGGAGATGTTACTGGATACTACACAGCTATCTGTGCCCCTTACGAGCGTCGTCGATACGACCCGCACGTGTTGATTCAGTGCACTCAGGCTCTGGATCGCGCTAACCGGGCTCTCGCCGTCGAGCTGTTTGCCACTCGAGCACGTCTTTACGATGCTATGGCGCAGTTGCTACCAGCTGTTCGTGCAGGGATACATCCGGAGTATATCCTTTACCCACGCAGGACTCAGATGCCGGCAGGTATTGATTGGCCTGCTGTTGGAGGTCACAGGCCTGCGCGTGGACCTCTTCTTTCAGTTCGAGACCAGGTTCTGCATCAGAGTGTACACGGAGAACAGGAAATTTCTGCCACAGAGATTCATCGTCCGCACTTGCACTTGCAGTTGCCCCGTTTCAGTCGTCTTCCCCGACGTTGATGTAGCCTTTGCTATGCCTCGTTGTGTAGTTCCTCACCGCGTGCCTGCGCGCCGCCTATCATGTCTTTCTCCTTAATTTCACAGCGTTATGTTGTTCGCGTGTGACCGACTCTGTGTATGGATCTGTATGTCTTAATTGACTACTGTTATGTATCTGATGCACTACTTATTCATTGTCGTGTTACATCATGTTGTCGCTAAACACTTGCAGTTGTTTTTACTAAACTACCCCCTGTTGAAACTTTAGCAGGATGGTTAGACCAGGTGGTCGTGGTCGTGGTCAGGCCCCTGAGCAGCCACCACCGCTCGACTACATGGCCGCAATGATGCAACAATTTGAGCTCAACCGTCAGTTTATGACCAACATTATGGCTCAGTTCCCGCACCAGAACAACCAGAACCAGAACAACAACCCAGCCTCAATAACACTGTCTGAATTTGTGCGCCTCAACCCCAGCATTTTCCGCAACTCTGAACAGCCGCTGGACGCAGATGACTGGCTCCGTGACATTGCTTATGAGATGGAATCTGCTAGTGTCACCCTTGACAACTATGTCACCTTCGCGACCTACTTTCTGAAGGGCCCCGCTGCACAATGGTGGTCCTCTCACAAGCGCACACTGCCTGCTGGGACAGTTGTCACCTGGGATGATTTTCAAGCTGCCTTCCGCGCTCGTTATATTCCGCAGGGAACTATAGACCGGAAGAAGACCGAGTTCCGTAACCTCGTTCAGGGAAACAAGTCCGTTGAAGCTTATCAGCGGGAGTTCCTCAACTTGTCACGCTACGCTGAAGAAGATATCCCAACTGATGCTCGCAGACAGGAGAAGTTCCGTAGTGGACTCCACCCCGACCTCGAGCTTGCACTCGCTGCTCAAGACTTCCCCAACTTTGCTACCCTTGTGAACAATGCTATTATGGTTGAGACTGCCCAGGCCAAGCATAAGGAATCGCAGAAGCGCTATTGTGATATGGGTTCATCTTCGAGCTCAGCACAGAAGCGTCACATCTGGATTCCCAACAATGTGTACCGTCCGCCTGCCCCTGCGCCAAGACCCTCTTATGCTGCACCGCGTCTGCCTCCTCCGCCACCGAGGCAGCCCAGAGCTCAAGCTTCTTCACCCAGTGCTCCTCTTCGTCCTGAGGATGGACTCTGCTTCAAGTGCCGCAAACCGGGTCACATGGCTAAGGATTGCCGCCAGGCTCAGAATCAGTTGGCATTCCCCCGTAATGGCCGTGGTAATGGCCGTGGCAACAATCAGACCCGCAACTATAACACTGGGTCTGCTGCTTATGGTCGTGGACATGCTTACAACATTGATATTGAAGAAGTCCAGGATCAGCCTGCTACTGTGATGGGTACTCTACTCGTTAACTCAGTGCCTGCTTCTGTTTTATTTGATTCAGGAGCATCACATTCATTCATGTCGGGAAAATTTGCATTCATGCATGGCATTCATTATGAGAAGATGCATACTCCGTTAGTCGTTAAGACTCCCGGGGGCCATTGTCATGCTGACATGATGGCACCTAATGTCACCGTCGAAATTGAAGGATTACAATTCCTTGCCTGTCCCGTTGTTCTGAAGTCTTCCACTATAGACCTTATTCTGGGGATGGATTGGTTGAAAGCACACACCGCTAATATTAATTGTGCCACCAAAGAGGTTCAGCTACTTCATCCCTCCGATGAGATAGTGATCTACACTGCCCGAATTACCCAGAATGCTGAAGCTCAGATCTATGCTCTGAATGCTTTGAACGCCTCACCTCTGGAAGGGATTGAGAAAGTTCCGGTTGTCCGTGACTTTCCGGACGTCTTTCCGAAAGAACTTCCTGGAATACCACCGGTTAGGGTTGTCGAGTTCGTCATCGACTTGAAGCCTGGCACTACCCGTATTGCGAAGCGTCCTTACAAGATGCCTCCGCATGAACTTCTGGAGCTCAAGGAAGAAATCGACAAGTCACTGAAAAAGGGTTTCATCCGCCCCAGTTCCTCTGCTTGGGGAGCACCTTCTCTCTTTGTTAAGAAGAAGGATGGAACTAACCGATTGGTTCAGGACTATCGGCCCATTAATCAAGCCACAATCCAGAACAAATATCCACTGCCCCGGATCAACGATCTTTATGATCAGCTTGCTGGATCCTCTGTGTTCTCGAAACTTGACTTGAGGTTGGGTTATCATCAGATCCGAGTTCGCAAGGAGGATATTCTGAAGACTGCATTTGTTACTCGTTATGGATCATACGAGTACACTGTGATGTCGTTTGGATTAACTAATGCACCGGCAACTTTTTCCCGATTGATGAACTATATCTTCATGGACTACCTCGACAAGTTCGTCGTGGTCTACCTGGATGATATTCTTATATATTCCAAGAATGAAGAAGAACACACTGAACATCTTCGGCTTGTATTGGAGAAGCTGCGAGAACACCAGTTATATGCCAAGTTGTCTAAGTGTGAATTTTGGTTATCTGGGGTGACTTATCTTGGTCACGTGATTTCCAAAGATGGCATCGCTGTCAACCCGAAACGAGTTCAGGCTATTCTTGACTGGACCCCTCCGAAGAATGTCAAGCAAGTCAGGAGTTTTCTCGGACTCGCTAGTTATTGTCTTCGATTCGTTCAGAATTTTTCCAAGATTGCAAAACCATTGACTGACCTGCTCCACAAAGGTGTTAAATTTGAATGGACAGAAAAATGTCAAGAGAGCTTCCAAATGCTTAAAGATAAGTTGACATCTGCCCCAGTCTTAGCACCCCCGGATTCTCAAAAGGACTTCGAGATTTACTGCGATGCATCTCGTCAAGGATTAGGCTGTGTCCTAATGCAAGAGCGCAGAGTAATTGCTTATGGCTCTCGTCAATTGCGTCCTCACGAGGAAAATTATCCGGTACATGATCTCGAGCTGGCTGCAGTTATTTATGCTCTGAAGCTGTGGCGACATTACCTCCTTGGTAATCGTTGCGAGATTTACACGGATCATAAGAGCTTGAAGTATCTGTATACTCAGCCAGACTTGAACCTTCGTCAACAAAGATGGCTTGAGAGCGTAGCCGATTATGATATGAATATCTCCTACAGCCCTGGCAAGGCTAACGTAATGGCCGATGCTTTGAGTCGCAAGGCTTATTGCAACAACCTCATGGTTCAGGAAGCGCAACCTATGCTTTATGAAGAGCTTCGCAAATTGAACCTTCACATTGTTCCTCAGGGTTATCTCAATACTCTGGAGGTTGAGCCAGACCTCGAGCACAACATCAAGACCAGACAGAATTATGACTCCGAAGTCGAGAACATCAAGAAATTCCTCTCCAAGGGTAATCCTTCTTTCTACCATGTTGGTGAGGATGGTGCTTTGTACTTCAAAGGCCGCCTAGTGGTCCCCAGAAGACATAATATGGACTCTCGTTCGGATGTTATGAAAGAAGCACATGACACGCCTCTATCTATTCACCCTGGTAGTACCAAGATGTACCAAGACATTCGTCAGTGGTACTGGTGGCCTGATATGAAGCATGATATTGCTCAATATGTTGCTGAGTGTGACATCTGCCTTCGCATAAAAGCAGAACATCAAAGGCCTGCTGGAACCTTGCAACCTCTTGATATTCCCGAATGGAAATGGGACAAAGTTCAAATGGACTTTATTACTGGGTTTCCCAGATCGCAGAAGGGTCCTGATGCTATCTTTGTCGTCATCGACCGTTTCTCCAAGGTTGCTCACTTTTTGCCTGTCAAGGAGACTATTACTGCTAGTCAGTTGGCACACTTGTATGTTTCCAGAATTGTGTCACTCCACGGTGTTCCGTTGGAGATCAGTTCTGATCGTGGCAGCCTTTTCACCTCCAGATTTTGGAGCAGTTTCCAAGAAGCCATGGGAACTCATCTGTCTTTTAACACTGCTTTTCACCCTCAGTCTCAGGGTCAAGTTGAAAGAGTTAATCAAGTGCTTGAAGATATGCTTCGAGCTTGTGTCATCTCATTCGGTAAGAAATGGGAGGAATCTCTTCCGTATGCCGAATTCTCTTACAACAATGGTTATCAAGCTAGTCTGAAGATGGCACCGTTTAAAGTTCTTTACGGACGTAAGTGTCGAACCCCTCTGAATTGGTCAGAAACTGGGGAACGTTCACTCGTTGGACCGGACATTATTCAACAAGCTGAGGAACAAGTCCGCATTGTCCGTGAACATCTGAAAACTGCTCAGTCTCGTCAGAAGAGCAACTATGACCGAAAGCACAAGGTAATGGTCTATCAACCTGGTGAGCAAGCTTACCTTCGTGTCACTCCGATGAAGGGCACTCATCGATTCGGAATCAGGGGCAAGTTAGCTCCTCGCTATATTGGCCCGTTCCATATTCTCGCTCGTCGAGGAGAAGTAGCATATCAATTGGAGTTGCCGCCAAGCCTTTCTCAAGTGCATGATGTCTTTCATGTATCGCAACTCCGTCGCTGCTTCAAGGATCCTATTCGAGCTGTCGATCATGAGATGCTTGAATTGAGCGAAGACCTCTCTTATCCAGAATTTCCGGCCCGCATTCTTGATGAAGCCGAACGTCGAACTCGTCAGAAGTCGATCAAGTTCCTCAAAGTTCAGTGGTCAAATCATTCTGAGGATGAAGCCACTTGGGAACGCGAGGACCGTCTTCGTGAAGAATACCCCTCTTTCTTTCTGTCTTCCTCTTAATTATCGGGACGAGAATTTTTGTTAGTAGAGGAGAATTGTAACACCCCTTGTAATTAACTACAGTAATCACTTGTTAACAGTGCCATGTCATCATGATTGTTAGAGCATAATCATCATTTGCATGATAGTCCATTTCAAATTCAAATTCAAATTGCAATTTAAATCCCAAGTGAAAATAAAAATTGTTCAAAGTCAGTAACTAAAATGTTCAAAGTGATGTAAATATTCTGGAGGCAATTGTAAAATAACACCTAACATTAACTAAATTGATTAAGCAACTATGTTAAATTGAAACAGTAGCTAATAACAATATTTTAACACTAAAATAATTAATAGGATTTAAAGTGAAATCATAATTTGCCAAAACTAATTTCTGGTGGATGAGAATAATACACTGTGAATTATGAGCTAAGTCCCACATTTATTAAAATTGCTTTAGTGCCAAAACAATTAGCAAAACGGAGAGAAAGAAAAGAAATGAAAAAAGAAAAAGGGAAAAGCTTACCTGTTACTGTGCGGCTGGGCCGTGAGTGCACAGTGTCTGGCGGCTGGGCCGCGAGGTCGTCGTCCCCGTCGCGCTGTCGCCGTCCGCGCGCGACACCGGCCGTGGTCGTCGTCGTGTCGGCCATCCCACGGTCCCCCGCCGTCGATAAGGCCCCCCCGGTGCCCTAGGGTTCGCCCCCTTCCTCTCCTTCTCGCCATTTGCCCCCTCTCGCCCCAGATCCGCCGCGCCTCTCCTCGCCCGAAGACGCACGTCGTTGCCACTGCGGGTCCACGGCCACCGTGCCTCTCGGGCCTCCCCGACCAGCTCAAACGCGTCGCTGACGACCTCTCCATCCTCTCCGACCACGCGTCCGAGCCGAGGCCCGCCACATTGCACGAATCGACCCGGCCCCTTCTTCTCGGTCGCCGGCGATCCCCGCCGTCCCCGAGCTCCTTTGCTGCTCCTAAGCCGTCAAGGGCATTCCGTTGCCGCTAGGTGAGCTCCTCTCCTTCTTTTCCCTCTCTCTCGCGCGCTGATTCGACCCTGTACCTGCTGTCGCCGCCGCCGCCCGAATGCTCCTCCGCCTTGGAGCTCGCCGCCGTTAGGGTAGTTGCTACCATGGTAGTCCGAGTGCATGGCCGTGCTCAGCACCTCCGTGCGGTTCTAACGCGCCCGATCCCGTCGCCTATCGAGCCCTACGGCGACTAGCCGGTGCTCGCCCGAAAGGTCTCGCCGCCGGCGAGCTTCTGCCGCTCGTCTCCGGCCGAATTGGCTCGCGAAACCACCCCAGATCGCTTCGCCTCGCTTCCCCCGTTCGAACGCCGCCTCCCGCACGCAAAACGGTGGCCGGAGCGCGATTTCCGGCCGGTTCCCGTGCGCGCCGCCGCTGGAATAGTCGCCGGCGGCTCGTCGCCGGCCGCCGCTGACCTGGCTGGCCTAGGGCCACCCCCAGTGCCACTGCCAGTGGGCCCCGCTGGCCCCATTTGACCGAGTTGACTCGGTCAGCTCGGCTGACTGGGCTGCCCAGTCACTGGCAGGTGGGGCCCCTCACCCCTGTGTCTATGACAGGTGGGTCCACCTGCCAGATTACTAATTAGTAATTAGGAATAACTAAAATTATTAATTAAACTCTAATAAGTCACTGACACATAGGCCCCACCCTTAATTAATCCGTAGTTAGTTTAAAAAAACCTAATTTATCACTGTGAGGCTGACCAGTGGGTCCCACTGGACCCACAGGTCAGATTTGACCCAGTCAACTGCACTGTTGCGTGCTGACGTCAGGCTTATGTCAGCACAACACTGTTCTGGATAATGTTGATTTAATAAATAGAAATAAATTCAGAAATTAATAAACTTTAAAAATTCATATCTTTTAAACCGTAATTCAGATGAAAATAATTTATATATGTAAAATGATTAGAAAAATATGAAGATTCTAATTATGTGATCAAAACACCTGTCCAACATACCTAGATAGCTGAACCTGTAACTTTTTGACTGATTTCAGTAGATGAATAGTGACCGACGTTGATTAAACAAATTCTAATAAATTTCTAAATTCACCAAACCATTTAGTTAGGAATTAAAACTCATCCGCATAACATTTAAGCATGTCATGCATCGTGATGCATTTGTCTGCTTTATATTTATTGTTTCTTCCCCCTCCTCCCCTCCCGCTAGACGCCGAGACAGACGCCGACGCCCCTGAGTTCGACTACACCCCCGTCGACCTGCCGACTGTCGATCAGCCCCTTTCAGCAGAGCTTCCAGGCAAGCAAACCCCCTTGACGCATACCTACAACACCCATTCTTTCTCCCTCCTGCTTGCATTAGAAATTGCCGCTGCTATTGCTTTATCCTATTCTGTTGCATAGCCTGTCCTTGTTGATGTTTATTGATACCTGCCATATTATCCAAACTACTTAGTATAGGTTGGGTGGAACCATCTGTGGCCCCTCTCCCTTGCTGTAGTTGCTACGCTTAATATCCATGCCCCGTTCATATGACCGACGGGCTGAGACCAGCACAACACCACACACTCCCCTAAACCGCTCGACACTGCAGAGTTAGCATCGAGTGCCGAGGGTGATACCTCTTAGCTCACTTATGATGGTGTCTCTGTGGAATAGCTATACGGACGTGTGTTATCGAGGGTGATTCCTCTTTCATCACTTCCGATAAGCTGCCGTCGTGCAACTCCCCGAGTGGAAGCCATCGAGGGTGATTCCTCCTGGTTCTCCTTGACGGATTACATCGAGTGGAATCCATCGAGGGTGATTCCTCGGACTCCTCCTCAATACTCGGACACACAGTTACTTTGGCCTTTGTTACAGGCGGGTCCACCTCGAGAGGTACCCGCGGGGGAAATGTAAAGTCAGGCTGTCCCGCGACATGTCGATCACCCGAGGCCGGACATCACCAGGAACAAGGGTGTGCGGCCGGAGTTAATCGAGCATGTTGGGCGAGCGAATAATACTAAAGGAACTTAACGGAACTGGGTGTTTGATCTGAGTGGGTCGTCATGCCCATTTCGCACTACCACCACGTGGGATAATGGTTTAATGGGGCCCTCTGCATCGTAGTGTCAGCCGAAGGCTCTTCAGACGTCACAGCTCAGAGATGCGGGCTGATTGCTGGGATTGGGCTGGTTACGTCACTGGCGTGTTCAGTGTCGCGCCTGTTTCTTCGGCCAGTCTCGCAACGTGCAGGAGTGCAAAGGGTGATGGGCCCAAGACCCCTGCGCACTTAGGATTTAGACCGGCGTGTTGACCTCTCTGCTGAGCTCTACGTCGGGCTGCGTTGTGTCGATCACCCGAGGCCGGGTATTACCCAGCAAGTGTGTCCAGCCGGAGGTAATCGAGCGTGTTGGGTAACAGTAGTGCACCCCTGCAGGGAAGATATCTATTCGAATAGCCGTGTCCACGGTAACAGGACGCTTGGAGTTGTGCCCGGATCCACTACAACTACAAACTGATGATGAATCGTATTAAACTGTTGATAATGCTCTCGGGATCGCTTTCTCGCAGGGAGTCGAGAAAGGATCTCAGGGCATTGCTATTGTATGACAACATGTATGCTACTAACCTGTACTCTTCTAATGCTGCAAGACTGCTTGAAGATGCTAGTCTTCGATAGGACTAGGCCTTTCTCTCTACTCTGGCATTTCTGCAATACAGTCCACAGATACAGCCTTTTCATTTGAAACCAGTGCATAATTAGCATAGTTCTGATGTCAGTCTTGCGAGTACTTTGGATGAGTACTCACGGTTGCTCTGCTATTCTTTTTCCCCATACCCAATTGATGATACATCAGACGATGGAGCCCAGGAGCCAGATGCCGCCTCAGGAGCTTACTACCAGGAGGGTCCCGATGGTACCTACTACTGGATCGAGCCAGCCGACGAGGAGTAGTTAGGAGGTTCCCAGGCAGGAGGCCTCGCCTCATTCGATCCGCTGCCTATGTTTGTGCTAGCCTTCTTAAGGCACCTTTGTCTAACTATGTTTGTACTCAGATATTATTTGTGTGACTGACTTATGTATTCGGGCCCCCGTGCCCCTGGTTTGTAATATGTTGATTTGAGACCTTTTATTTGAGTTTAGAGTTGTGTTGTGATATCTTCCCGTGAGTCCCTGTGCTTGATCGTACACATCTGCGTGTATGATTAGTGTACGATTAAGTCGGGGGCGTCACAAAGGACAAGCCGGCCCAGGAGGATACTTGAACTCGAGCCCACGGCGGAACCGTTGGCGAATCCCTAGTAATCCACGCTGTGCAGGGCCAGCAGACCAGGGCCCACAGGTCATAGAACAGAGAGCGAACGCTGTGTATAAGCTCTCAGGTAAGTATTCAGAGGAGTTCGATCCAGTGGCCGTGCCAGCATTTACAAACAGGTCGAGAGCCCCCTCGGCTAGCGAGGTGGGACTAAACGCATAGCGCACGCGCAGCCAGCGGTGCACAGTCGCGCGCACAGGCCATTTGGGCCGGAAAAGGGCCCAAATACGACTGCTCCTTGGAAGCCTCCCTCGTCTCTAATCTGTCCTCACCCCACCCATAAGGCCCGTTAAATAAACTACAGCCAAAAAGTTCGAAAACTGAATATAGAAAGTTCAAATACATGTTCGCAGGCAGTAATTTTAAATTCAAAAATAAAAATAAAAATAAATTTAGCTCTGCACCACGGATAAAAAAAAGAAAAAAAATACGATACAAAAACAACGATACTTTAAAAGCGGAGAACTTAATAGGCTATCTGTTAAATGTAGCTAATTTAAACCAGTGGATTAATTTTTACCTTGAAGTTCAACTAATAAAAAGCAAAAAGTTCAAACGAAAATTGGTTGTCAATTCTGCTAAATTTCTTATTTAAATAAAATCTGGCTAGAGCTCAACTAGTGATTTCGTCATAAATAATCCCAATCCCAAAAAAAAACTTCAGTTCTAACATATATATGACACCAGTTCTACAAAACCAAGAAGGGGTCAGTCCACTCACGCTACATCCACATACTACTGTCACTCAAATTTTTAAAAGCCTTGCGCTGTATGAAATTACAATTAAGAACTCACAGAACTATACCATAAGTACACGAAAGAGGTTGGCACAGATGGAAATAAAATAAGTTTCACTTTTGAGCAACAACTCGCAATACAATGAAAAAAAGAGTTTCACTTCAACTAGTGTATAAGACTTCAGTTCCAGACTGAAAACATCACAAACTACCCTAGTTATTACATATAGTTTGCAAGACATCCAAAGCCTACAAACAAAGCCTACAATATTTTCAAGACATAAATCACACAAGAATACCAATCACTACACAAATGATAATCAATTCTTCTATGCATCGGGAGCCAAAGCCTGGACCTCCTCAGCTCCGTCAACAGAACCTGGTTGTTTTGGTTGAACACGACTGAATACAGATCCTCAGCATTCCAATCAACAATACGCGGCTGCAAACAAAAACCGAATAATTAAAAATCATAACACAGGAAAAAGGAAAACACAAATCAGCCAACACACAGAAAAGTGAAAGCTGAACTAGAACCCACATCATTATTTTGAATATTCCCGACGATCTTTTCACCATCATAGTTCATCGCAAACTTCAAAGCATAATGGCCACATTCATTCGGCCCTTGAAAGGGAATCTTCACAAACGTTGGTCTCTTTGCTAAACCTTCCAATTGGCCTGCTTGCTTGCATTATACTGAGCCTCACCATACACAGCCTTCATTACTTCGACCAATCTAGTGATCTGTAAATTAAAGACCACCAAAAAAAAGAAACAACACATTTCAGGTCTCAGAAAAGCAGAAACAAGAGGCCCAAAAATTAATCTAGTAGAGATAATGAATATAACTCACAATCATCTCGCAGTCTTTGTGATACGTGTTCTTTGAAGGACGATGGTTCTTCACATACGGTAAAGGGTCAAGGATGTCAACGGTACTTCGGTACCGATTCATGACATATAAGGAATAGTGCGGCAATTTCTTCTCCTTTAGAACCATAGGTTTGAATAGAGGCAACATGACCTAAAAACAAATGACCAAAAGACATGTTAAATATTCAAAATAAAAACCTGCATCACAGCAAACAAAAAAAACAAAAATCAGCTAGTAGATCTCATAAGATTCGCAGTGAGCAAGTCTTCCCCATCTCTAACATAGCTCTTGAAATCTCTCGCTGCACTCTCCACATTAAACGCTCGCTCATCATCGCCGTAAAATGTACAGTCAAGCACAACCTTCAAAAAAGGCAAAAAGAAATAGACAGGGAAAAAAGGATTAATGAGGGAAGTATTTTAAAAACTCGTAAAACAATAGGCATTCTTATTTCACTGAAAGAAACGATCTAATTCATTACCGTGATGAAATATGGACTCAGCAAGATCCTTTTTCCAGATGTCAAATCAACATTTCTTTTGGGATCTCGCTTCCATTCATCAATGAGTAAGTCCATTACATCACCCTCCATCAGCTGTCCAGGTGCAAAAACTTCCCAGATGCGATTGCCAGTGAAGGAAGTTACGTTATCATCGGGCTGAGGTATCAGTGAGAATGCAGTCCCGCAGCACACAAAAAACAAAAAGAAGGGAAAAGGAAGTTAAGGCATTCATAGCAGTTCAACTTATATTAAATGAGCAGTTAAGGTCATATTTATTTAGCAGTTAGAAACAACATGAAATAAAAAAAGAGGAAACATAATGAGAGATACTCACTCGGCGTACTTCTCACGTCCTTCATCACTAAGCAACAGATCATACAACTTCCGAGCCTTTTCAAGGTGAAGGAATTTATGAGGGTGAAGCTGCTGCACGAGGGAGCAAAACTTAATCGGAGCTCTGGGTGCACGCTTCGTGCTTGTAATATTGCCAGACTTCAAAGCAGCATCTTTCCTAGCAACACCAGCTCTACGGCCAACTATTCCAGCAAGGGGAGATACACCCTTGGCAGCAGCACTCCTGGTGACTCTTCCCATGACAGCGATCTTGTCAAACGCATCATCGTCACTGTCTATCAATTCCACAGTAGGATTCTTGGGTGTAGTGGGGCTCTCTAGACCAGCAGCCGTAGAACCTTTGAGAGCTCCCAACCGCCCCTTCATAAAACCAGATCTTGTCTTTTCAGGAGAACGCCCCTGGCTCAAATCAACAGCGACACGCTCGAGCTCCAAGAACTGGCCACCAAAGATCCTGTAGTCATGCTCCCCAAGATCCAGCCACTCACCTGCAACAAAAAAAGAGGAGCAATAAAAAGAGTAAGTTAAAATACAGCACAGAATTCATGACAATACTAGTCAAGAGGTGAAGCTGGAAACAAAGACAAAAAAGGTCATGCATACGTACAAGGTTCGATGCCAAACAAACCCCGGAAGTCAACATCAAACACATCACTAGTGGCGCAAGTATACAGTAGAGTTTTTCTAATGTCAGGTATGTCTTCGTGGGTGTAATCCAACATTTCAATCACACCATCCTCCTAGCAATGATAACTCTTGCTGTTTTGTAGCATAAAGAAGCCACAATCATGCCTGTCAACAAGAAAAAACAAAGGATACATTACAAAATTTAAAATACAGGAATACGACCAAAAATGGAAAACCACGCATTCCAGCAACAAAAAACAACTAATAAATTTCATTAAAATGCATACTCACGTGTTTCGCTGCTTCGGCACACGAACAAACTAACAAGAGAAACCATCAACATGGCCCGGCGAGAACGGTTTGGCCCTATCTACACTGGACTCTCTCCAAAGCCTCTTTATATTATCCGTCATTGTACTAAACAATCTAACTGCACTACTCCAGGTTTCATCACGGAGTGAATCAAGACACTCGAAACGATGGAACCTCAAATTCAAAACAACCAAACACCAATGCCCAACATCTTCACCAGGCTTCATGGCAGCCACAGATGACGGCGGATCAAAAGTAGGGAAAAGAAGCTGAACAAAAAAGTCGCAGAGGAAAAATTAATTTAACAATTATAATGAAACTAATATTAAGACTCCAAAACAATAAATACAAGAGGGAAATTGAAATTCAGCAGTTCCAAAACATATCCAATAATCATAAGTTCTAATTGAGTAAGCAACTCAGTACAAAAAATAAAGGCTACTCAGGCTTATCTCGACTGCGCAAACTTGCAAGAAACATATCAGTTCGACTACCTTGTTACAATAAGTTCACCTTCAAAAAAAGAGCACACATCATTCCTAAGTACAGGGAAAAAAAACAGGCTACTTAACTTCATTCCCACATTCCAAACTTGCAAAGAAAAATGACAGTTCTAGTACATGAGTACAATAAGTTTACATAAGAGCATGCATCTTTCATAACCATCAAAACATCAGAATGAGTCACGTACATGGTTGTAACCATCAGCCCCTGATCTTGTGAACCACTGCCGCATGTTGGCATCAATATTTCCATCACGGATCTTGGTCTGTTGTACAAAAAGAACAACACAACAGTTAGAAAATTGCCAAACAACTTATCATCCTATGTACAAGCAAAATACTGACTGTCACCCATCTGGGAACAATCAACTTGTCAGTGTCTCGGTACTTCTCACGTAGAGAATATAAAACAACATCAGCACTGTCCGAATTGAGCATTCCAGTGGGGACGAATGCGGTAGCAACAGAACCAACACTGGCATCGCATTCCTTATTTTGAAACATCGGCTTGTCACTAGGAGAAAACACAAAGATGAGAGGAATTAAACCTACTGCAGTGACAACAGTAATCATGTGAGAGAAAAGGAAAAAGAAACAAAAATGATACAGGCAAAATGCCACACTAACCGTTTCCCACGATTCGTGCGCAACCTCGTAACAGCAAAGAAAAAGGAATCAACCTTAGCAGCATTAGCACCTTCTGCTTCAAGAAAAAAGAAAAAACAAAAAGTTCAAGCACTGCAAGGGAACATGGCCACCAGGCCATAAATGAGAAGTACGCCTTATTTACAAATCCTTACCTGCACTTTCAGGGTTTGACGATGGAAGATCCTGTGACGACACCAATATGCCTGCACTTTCAGGGTTTGACGACACAAGATCCTGTGACGACATCAATATGCCTGCACTACCAGGGTCTGAAGACAGAAAATCCTGAGACGACAGGAGCGCCTCCTGCGTCAAGGCGTCAGAAGAAATCGACAGAATTAAATCATCATCTTCAGATGGCACAACCTCCACACTAGCCACGTAGACTTCTTCCAATGCAGCACCATAGTCAAGCCCTCCAGGCAGGAAATTTTCCGGCGGCACCTCTTCAGAATCAGAACCATTATTATTCTCAGCAATACCAACACCAGAAGATTTGGCTTCAGGTATGCTTGCAGCACCAACATCCTGATCAGCAACTTTGCCACCAACATCGCAACCACTGCTCAATGGAACATCACAAGCATCTGATCCAACAGTAACAACCACCTCGTGCTCAACATCAGCCATCTGAAAACACAAAAATTCAGACAGTAAAATGAGCAAAACTAACAACCAAAAAAACCCAAAAGAGCTGCACAGGCCAAACTTTTACAACAACAAGAAACAGCAGCGAAAAGATGCATATAAAATTAATGCAAGCACAAAAGAACAAACCTTAGCAGAATCCGCACAAACATCACTGATGTTGCTGCTGCTAACATTTAAAGGATCAACACCAATGCACGAATAACGCTCATCGCCAACAACAGGATCCCGATTCATAATAATAAAGCAAAAACAATGATCTTATTAGCAAAAACACACAAAAGTTAAACAACACTAACAAAGCTAGATATCACCTACAATTCTTAACGTTGTGCGATAGCAAAATAAACATGTAAGGCATAGTGCTGCGCATGACAATTCAACAACCTTTCTAAAAACAATAAAAAAAACCTTGCTCTTATCAGTAGATGGATCATTAACTGCACAGTCAACAGCACCCTCAACACCATGACTCGTCTCCTGCATCAAAAAATAAACAAATGAACATGAGCAAGTTCAACTACATTACCAACAGCAGAACAACATACTAAAAATGCAAAAATCAAGGACTGACTAACCTCAAGAATAGGGGACTCCAAACCGACAACATTCGTATGGTGGTCACAAACATTAGCATCAGTATCATCACCAGCATTCCTGGCAGAAGCAGCAGCCTCATCCTGTTCCATCTGCTTGATAACAACATCAGCACATTCTTCGTAAGGCTTGCAGCGAGAGTCTTGCATAGTTTTGAAATGCTTCACGTTGTTCAACAGGCGCACAGAGCTCTGAATTAGTTGAGCAGCACCATCACGCATATCACTAATTAAAATTCTCTCCATCTCAATAATAGTCCTCTGCTTCCTCAGCATTAAAATGATGACCCTCAGGAAGGATACCATCAATACAGCTCAGACGCTCAACAATAGATGGGACGTTTTCCAGCTCAAAACACACATTAATAAAAATATGTTGAACGCGCTCCAACGCACAAACAGCTACATTGATACCAAAACCGGACTTCTGCGAAGTACTTGCCTTACTAGGGCCAGGGGGAATATAACCAGCACCCTCAACACTACAACCATCTCTCAACTCATCGTGAGGAGATGAAATCTTGGGAACTTGAGACGGCATCTCCAGGACTGGCCGTTTATAGACCCGGAAAAAGACAACTTCCTCTTGAGTTTTCCACTACAAACAAGGGAAAAAAGAGTTAATTAATCAATGCAACACACAGGAAAAAATAACATTTAACTAACAGATTTAAATCTTCAGTACTAACATGCTTTCACTATCAGTGCCAACTTATTAGTGTTTTCAAACAGGTCATGTAAACAAGAGATTCAGTTCAAACACTTATGACACAACAGTACTAGAGATCATACCTAAAAAATATCACAAGCTTAAGAACAGACAATTCTAAACATGTCTACTCCAGCAAAACAACTATACCTAAAGAATAAAAGGGCTACAAGACAGGATAGAAATAAAACTCATCGGAAGTTTCCCAAACACCCAAGTCCTTGGGTCTGCATTGCCTCTTATTATCAAATCCTATTCAGCCAGACCGGAAAGCTTGTCCTGATCCATGAAACATAAGCGGGGGACTCGCATGTCAACATCCACATTCTTGCCACGGATGAGGCAGTCAAGGTACATTAGGAAAGGCCCTATAGCACAGCCTGTGATTGCCTTCCCCAAGGTAACACCATCTTGGTACCTCACAACAGCCCTACGCAGCTCATCAACCATCAACTGGCAATAATCCATACCAGCCATGTCCTCGATGACAAGGTTCTCAAACATTGCTGCCTCTCTGGAAACACGAGTGGCCGCACTAGGCAACACAACTTTCATGAACACAATAATGAAGAACACTCGTAGAGCTAGGCCATCTTTACAAGGATCCTCGACAAGCACCTTGAGCTTATTCCTCAAATCCTTCCTCTTGATATCCTGGTTCCTGCTAATGCCAAGTTCTGATCTTAACTTCATCAGAGCGTCATCATATCCATCCTCTGACGGTCTTGGTGCAGAGCGACCGCCACGAGGAAACCCAAAAAGTTGTTGTATGCCATCACTAGTGATACGAAGCTTCTTATTCGCCTCACCCATGTCAAGAGTCATCGTATCAGGATCTATCTTCAGGTACAACACTCCCATCAGAGGGCGGGAAATGTTAGACTTCACCTTCCATCCGAAAATAGAACCAAAACCAGCTGCATGAACTCTGGCCACATGGCGACTCTTGAGTATACGAGCACAAATATCTACCTCTTTTAATGAACATCGCACAGTTATATTCAATCGCTGTGAGTCACCTTCATCCACAGTAACTTTTACCTCATTGCCACTCACCGGCTTGACCGGACTCCTAACGCTAACAGGCTGTAAATGAAATTAAGAAGGCGCAGCTTAGTTCAATGAATATAAAAAACAAAAGAAACATATGAAGGCAAGATGGAAACAAAATGATTTTTCACAAGTTCAACTATTAAAACAACTTCAGTACCACAAAAAAAAGTCCAAAACCAATAAGTGATGCAAACAATAACCAAGCCTCACCTGACCAACATACCAACCCGGACGCAACCAAATTATTGGAAGTACAACTAGTAAGTAACATACAGTACAAACACTTATCCTTAAAACTCCAAATTATTGGAAGTACAACTACTAAGTAACTTACAGTACAAACACTTATCCCTAAATCTCCAAATTATTGGAAGTACAACTAATAAGTAACATACAGTACAGAAATTTATCCTTAAAACTCCAAATTATTGGAAGTACAACTACTAAGTAACATACAGTACAAACACTTATCCCTAAATCTCCAAATTATTGGAAGTACAACTAGTAAGCAACATACAGTACAAACACTTATCCTTAAAACTCCAAATTATTGCAAGTACAACTAGTAACTAACATACAATACAAAACACTTATCCCTAAATCTCCCTCAAATGTGGCCCAGTGTGCATGACTAATACTAATAAACACAGTAAATCACTAACCTACTTCAGCAAAGACTAAAACAAAGTAATACAAATTAAAAAATGCAACTAAATAGAAAATTTCAAATACTAAAAAACAAACAAACATACCACTGCATATTCATCATCAGAATTAACTTCAATATCATCTACCTCAAATGCAGGATCTTCAGCCTCGACACGAGAACGCTTCTTCACACCTTTGTTCACCTTTGCAGGAGGAACTTTGCGCTTCTTATTTTCCTTCAACGGAGAGCGCTTCGGAAGAGGAGACGAAGAAGGCTTCTTATTTGCCAAAACACGTGGACTCCGGCGAACAGGGGAGCCACCAAGTGTGCTTGGACCAATCTTGACAGCAACACTATCTGCATCAGCTTTGCTATCACCGGGTTGGGAAGCAGCTTTCACACGTGGGCTACGCCTCTGTGTGCCATCAGGATTTGGATCTGCCATCTTCCTCTTCAAAACAGTTTTCTTTGCCTTAACTCCATCATGAGGAAACACTTGCGTCAACCGAGTCTGCAACAAGTTCATCTTGACAGGCATGTCAGTTCCATGAGACCCATCATGACCAGTTGCAACGGCATCGTCACCACCTTCATCATCTCCAGCTTGAGCAACATCCTCAGCTCTTGGTTGCACGCAAGCAGCCTTACGACGACGTTCCAACTCCTTCTTCTTCTGAAAATCACTCTTCTTCTTTCTTATCCTTTCATCCTCCAGCTGTAACTGCATAGGAACATCCTCAGCCTGAGTCACAGGCTCAGTGCCATCCACACTCTGAGACTGAGTAACAGACAATTGCAAGCTCCTATCACCATCACCAAAATTAAGAGAATAAATTCCATCATTAATATCTTTCACAACATTGTCAATGTCCTCATTAACTGCATGGCTATCATTAACTGCATAAACCAAAAACATAAGAAACAAATATAAATTAAAAAACAATCAACATTGCAGAGACAAAAAAAATTAAGGTGCATAACGTCAGACACAAAACAAAATAAGAACTGAGCTAACTAAACACAGTTATGTATGCAAGGTTGTTAAAAAAGAGCAAATAAAAGAGAAAAACCAGCAACACTCGCAAGTTCTTCTAGAGAATTTGGTATCTCAAAAATAACATTCACAAGATCTTGAAAGCGGTCTGATTTGTCAGAATCAGGAGGTACGGGCACTCCAACATCTGCAACAACATGATAATCAGCAAAAAGGGAAAAGTATGAAAATACATGAACAAGCAATCAGTTCAATTATATGAAACCTACTAGTGCACAAACATGACAAGACGTCAGTTCATGAACATCACAGCAACCATTAAAAAAAATATAACCCCACAACTCACACACCCAACTTCAAATTGTCAACTCTTTCAACATCCTAGTAATTCTTCTTACACTGCTACAAATTATTGAGATGACACCACAACAGTTCAAACTACACATAGTCATCAGTACTACAACCTTTATGCAGGTTAAAATGACCTAAAAACTAGACATACCACACATTCCATGGCAAAAAATAACAAATATCAAAATCCATACAGCTTGTAATGTCCATACGACAATACCTATACAACTGAAACCCTATTATGCACCAGATCTGATAAAACATCAACAGCAAAAGAAACGAAAAGTTTCAGCAGAACGAATTACCTGCATCCACATTCTTCGGACTAGGTGACGTACCCATCGAGATTTACAAACCATAAAATCTGCCGAACCACAACGGCAAGAGCCATGACCAATTCTTAGGGTTCTTACCGATTTCAGAGAAGGAAGGACGCCAAACAAGCAAAACACTTACCACCAAACACAGACTCCACCACTGAATCCAGTCTGACACCCGCGAGCCGCTGGCCGGAAAAAACACACAAACAAAGCTTCCCCCTAGCGAATCCAGCCTGAGACAGCAGGAGAGCAACAACTTACAATACAAAAAAAATCAGTACAATAAGGGAGGCGAGGGGAGTCGAGGGCAGAGGAAAGGAACTAGCACGGCACACAAAGCTTCCCCTGGAGCTCAACCCACCGGCCGACGCTTCTATGCGCCGAAGAGGAGAGCAGGGGAACGAAAACAGAGGAGAGGGGAGGGGAACGGAGAAGAGGGGAGGTTAAAAGGAGAGTGGGAGAAAACCGACGGCCAAAGCCCACCATCGTAGAAGAAAAAAAAGGGCAAAGCCCACTATCTCAGGGCAGTTACTAAAAAAAATACAAATGACAAAAAAACTTAACATAGTGGGAGAAAACCAACGGCAAAATCCCAAATAAGATATCAAAACAGTTCGACAAAACACTATCAAAAAAGTACAATTGAAATACCTTACATAGATTATTCAAAATTAACTACAATTTTTCTCTAAAATTACAACAAAAGATAAAATAAAATGGTGGTACTCTTTGGATCACAAATTCAACTAGCTTCCACTGACTTTTCGTACGCATGTGACACTGCAACACATTATACAATGCCGACCCCCTAATAAAGATACATAATACGGCAAGTTATGTACAAATTCACCAAAGCAGGCGACAATGCCGCTTCTTACAGACGACACTATTCAATAATCCATAAAAGCAAAAAAAGATGTGTCCGTACGATATGATGTGGTTGTGCCTTCAACCATTATCCATCTTGACGCGGATGTTTCATCAATCCATACAAGAAAGATCTGTCAGTACAACTATGGTCGAGCAGACCGAAAGGCTCAAAAGGGGTTGATAAAATAGTTTCATCAGTCCATACAAAAAAGCAAAAAAAAAGATGTGTCAGTACGACTATGCCCCTCGGTGCGGTGCTTGTTTTTCCCCTAAAGATAGATAATGGGGCAAGTCATGTTACGGACTCGCCTCCGCATGCGACAACGCGGCACGCCGCGTCGTCGCCTGCTACGGCTTGTTCCTGGCTCGGCCTCGCCGGGAGGGGGGAGGGGCCCTCCCCCCCCTCGACTCGGCCTCGCGCTAACGCGGCAGTGCGCTCGTTTGACAGGCGCAGTGCGGTTATTCTACTCCTCCCCCCACGCACCCACACCCCCCTAAAAGATAGATAATGGGGTTGTGCCTTCAACCATTGTCCATCTTGATGCGGATGTTCCATCCGTCCATACAAGCAACATGTGTCAGTACAACTATGCCCCTAGATGCGGTGCTGCTTTTCCCTTAAAGATACATAATAGGGCAAGTCCATACAAAAAAGCAAAAAAGAAAATAAAAAGATGTGTCAGTACGACTATGCCCCTCGGTGCGGTGCTGGTTTTCCCCCTAAAGATAGATAATGGGGCAAGTCATGTTACGGACTCGCCTCTGCATGCGACGCCGCGGCACGCCGCGTCGTCGCCTGCTACGGCTCGTTCCTGGCTCGGCCTCGCCGGGATGGGGGAGGGGGGTCCCGACCCCACCTCCCCCCCGGCTCGGCCTCGCGCTAACACGGCAGTGCGCTCGTTTGACAGGCGCAGTGCGGTTATTCTGTTCCCCCCCCCCCCCCCCACACACACACACACCCTAAAAGATAGATAATGGGGTTGTGCTTTCAACCATTTTCCATCTTGACGCGGATGTTCCATCAGTCCATACAAGCAACATGTGTCAGTACAACTATGCCCCTCGATGCGGTGCTGCTTTTCCCTTAAAGATACATAATAGGGCAAGTCCATACAAAAAAGAAAAAGATGTGTCAGTACGACAATGCCTCTCGGTGCGGTGCTGGTTTTCCCCCTAAAGATAGATAATGGGGCAAGTCATGTTATAGACTCGCCTCCGCATGCGACGCCGCGGCACGCCGCGTCGTCGCCTGCCACGGCTCATTCCTGGCTTGGCCTCGCCGGGATGGGGGAGGGGGGTCCTGACCCCCCCTCCCCCCCGGCTCGGCCTCGCGCTAACGCGGCAGTGCGCTCGTTTGACAGGCGCAGTGTTGTTATTCTGTCCCCCCCCCCACACACACCCACACCCCCTAAAAGATAGATAATGGGGTTGTGCTTTCAACCATTGTCCATCTTGACGCAGATGTTCCATCAGTCCATACAAGCAACATGTGTCAGTACAACTATGCCCCTCGATGCGGTGCTGCTTTTCCCTTAAAGATACATAATAGGGCAAGTCCATACAAAAAAGCAAAAAAAAAAGATGTGTCAGTACGACTATGCCCCTCGGTGCGGTGCTGGTTTTTTCCCTAAAGATAGATAATGGGGCAAGTTAAGTTACGGACTCGCCTCCGCATGCGACGCCGCGGCACGCCGCGTCGTCGCCTGCTACGGCTCGTTCCTGGCTCGGCCTCGCCGGGATAGGGGAGGGGGCGTCCCGACCCCCCCTCCCCTCCCCGGCTCGGCCTCGCCCTAACGCGGCAGTGCGCTCGTTTGACAGGCGCAGTGCGGTTATTCTGTCCCCCCCCACCACGTACCCACACCCCCCTAAAAGATAGATAATGGGGTTGTGCCTTCAACCATTGTCCATCTTGACGCGGATGTTCCATCAGTCCATACAAGCAACATGTGTCAGTACAACTATGCCCCTCGATGCGGTGCTGCTTTTCCCTTAAAGATACATAATAGGGCAAGTCCATACAAAAAAGCAATAAAAAAAAGAAAAAGATGTGTCAGTACGACTATGCCCCTCGGTGCGGTGCTGGTTTTTCCCCTAAAGATAGATAATGGGGCAAGTCATGTTACGGACTCGCCTCCGCATGCGACGACGCGGCACGCCGCGTCGTCGTCTGCTACGGCTCGTTCCTGGCTCGGCCTCGCCGGGATGGGGGAGGGGGGTCCCGACCCCCCTCCCCCCGGCTCGGCCTCGCGCTAACGCCGCAGTGCGATCGTTTGACAGGCGCAGTGCAGGGGTTGTGCCTTCAACCACTGTTAAATCTTGACACGAATGTTTCATCAGTCCATACATTCGAAAATAATGTGTCAGTACAACTATAGCGCTCGATGCAGTACCGCTTTTTTTACTGACGACTATGCCCCTCAGTGCGAAAGATGTGTCAGTACGACTATGCCCCTCGATGCGGTCTTTGATGTCTGACCCGGATGTTCATCAATCCAAAAAAGCTTGAAAAATAATGAGAAGAAAAATAAAGTGAGAAAAAAAACACTATAAAAAATGGGTCAGTTCAAGAACAGGGAGGACATTCAGGACTAATAAAAAATAATGCTTATACAACTATGACTGGTCTGCCAGTCCTAGTTCAGAAAGCCCATCAGTACATAAAAAGAATTGCCTAAAAGCAAACAGAAATTATGTTGTAAACAATTATGTTGATTTAAACATAATTGTTTACAACTAATTTATATGTAAAAAGTACTTTCAAAAATTATGTTGATTTAAACAATCATTTCAAAAAACAAAAATGTTTTAAAAAATTTGCATCACACACATATTCAGAACTTGTATTGGTAAGTTCAACTACACGTCAATAACCAGTCCAAGTGCTAGACAGTCGAGCAGTACAAAGAGCCATCATTACCGACTAAGCATAGAAGTGCTAGTTCAATTCAACTATCAGTACAACTTAGTTTACACGCAAGTACTATAGTACTAAAATAATGACAAAAGACCCTTGAGAATAATCACAACAACATTAAAAAAAGAAGGCAAAAACTAATTGAAAAGGTATCAGTTCGAGCTAAGGAGAACATTCAGTCCTAATAAAAAATCATGCTTACATAAAACCAAGAAAATTCACAAGAACTACAAGAAAAGCATCAGTCCGCATTACTGGTGCAGTCAAGTACTATTCTGAAACCCCAAAAAAATGATAGTACTAAAAGAAGGCAAAAACTCATTAAAAACTCATTAGTTTACACGCAAGTACTATAGTACTAAAAGAAGGCAAAAACACATTTAAAAGATATCAGTTCGAGCCAGGAGAACAATCAGTACTAATAAAATCATGCTTACATAAATCCAAGAAAACTCGCAAGAACTACAACAAAAGTATCAGTTCACAGTACTGGTGCAGTCAAGTACTACTAGATTCAAATCAGCAAAAAAAAATGACCGCCCGAGGTCCGGCGGGCGGATACTTGAACTCAAGCCCACGGCGGAACCGTTGGCGAATCCCTAGTAATCCACGCTGCGCAGGGCCAGCAGACCAGGGCCCGCAGGTCATAGAACAGAGAGCGAACGCCGTGTATAAGTGCTCAGGTAAGTATTCGGAGGAGTTCGAGAGATGAGCCACGGCAAGGCTTATAAATAGGTCGAGAGCCCCCTCGGCTAGCGAGGTGGGACTAAACTCAGAGCGCACACGCTGCCAGCAGTGCACAGCCGCGCGCACAGGCCATTTGGGCCGAAAACAATGGCTCCGGGGGACGGCCCAATACAACAGAGCAACCTATTACAAAATTCCTGCAGATCACACACGACCAATCGAAGGAACAAATGCAGATAAATTTTAAAAATAAACCACATACAGAAACAAGTTCAAATAAAGAATGTGGAAAAGTTCAAACACATGTTCGTTGTAAAAATTTCAAAACTAAACAAAAAAACGTCACATAAGCAACGCAAAAAAATAAATAAAAAGATAACTAGATAAAAGGATATTTCAACGTAGCTGATTGTAATAAAAATTTCAGAAACATATTTTTTTAAAGTTCAACTTCTAAAATGAAAAAAGTTCAAATAAAATTTCTAATGTGCAGCAAGATTAAATTCTTTTATTTAAAAAATTACTATAAATATCAGTAGTCAACTAAAAAATAAAATTGTACTCTAAATTATCGTCAGTACTAATAAAAAAATATTCTGCAACAAACGAATGCGATTGCGCCTTGACATCCAAAGTACATCAGTACTATCATTAACAGCTTGCAAGTTCAACATACTCAACACAAGGGGTGCTACATCCATCACCAGCATATATATTTCGTGTTCGAGCCATCTACATGAAAATATGCTAGTAAAAACAAAAGGATGCACACTAGTTCAACTATAGTTGCTGCAAAAACAAATAAAAAAATATAAAACCATTGCGATTGAGCCAAAAATAGGAACCATTACATTAAAAATATAGCGCATACATTAACATACAAAAAAATTATTCCAAACCATATGGTAAAACATAGAGCTCAACCATCTCATACACATTGTTTTAAAAATACTGCAACATAATCAAACGCAGACAAATCTCACAACCAGCCTCATTTGCCACATTTAAACCTACAGCACATCAATCCTGAACATCAGAGAGTCATCTTCCCTGAAGAACATCACCATAACCACATCTCCATCCTCAATTCCAGACACTGCCACAAATTCCTTCCATCCAGCAGTTAGGTTGATGCAACCACAAAAGTCAATGTGGTGGCCAACTTCCATCAACTAATACCCGTTCTTGTGTGCCGTCTCCATCTTTAGTGTATCCGAACTAGGAGCAACAATCCTGATTCTGGATGTCATTTTCCGCAAATGGGCATGGGGGGGGGGTGAGAAAATAAGTGAACACCAGAAATAATTGAATATTTGAACAGATTTAGCAACTGTTACATAACAAATTAAAAAGATCTGAACCCAAAACAAAATAGAAAACCAACTACTGCTATTTCCTGACCAAACTGAAGAAATATACATAGGAATAACTACAGTAAACTTCTGACAAAAACCGAACAAGAAAGATACAAAGGAATAAGTACTGTTAACTACTGAACAAATATGCGTAGGAATCCATACTGTTAACTTCTGACAAAAGCAAATATGAATCATGGACATAACTATTGATAAATCTAAAATATAGATTCAGTCCATGGGCTTCAAAAAAATGAGACCTACAAAGCAGAAAACAAAACAAATAGCAAACACATACCCATGATTCCTCCAAGTCCCCAGCCGTCAGGCGACAAACATAGGGAGCACGAAACCCAGATCTGATGTACAACAGCGACGAAAGTTGCCCACGGCGCTGACTCTCGGTAAGCTCCAAACCAGATTCGTACACACAAGCGTCAGCAAAGGGCACCATCCTTGCGAGGCACCCGCATGAACAATCCTCCATCGGCACAACAGGAAAAAAAATAAGAAAATAGCAGAGAGAAGGAGAGAGGAACCTAGATCTGATCTTTGGAGGAAGGAAGAAAATGGAGGAGGAGACTGAGCAACGCACCAACATAGATGGATAGAATTTATAGCCAGGGTGACTGATAGATTATAAAAATAATAAAATAGGCAGGTGGGCAGCCAGCCGGTAGAAAATAGTTATTATGATGTCGTCATACAAGTCATACAACATTGACCGCAAAACAGCTCAAGTACAAATACGGCAGAAGTTCAAGATAAACATATGGCAGCAGTTCAGAATACACATACCATTATGTAGATAGGATAACTCATTCAGAGATAGACAGATGCATTCATTCAGTCATTCAACTCTATGCTCTCTCCCAACATAATCTTAAAAACATAAAAATTTAGTACTTCAATCATAATGATCAAAGAACCGACGCCACTTAGCCCTGGTGGATGGATGTGGAGCCATGACTGCTCTTCCCCTAGCCCACCTGATGATCAGTAGCGAGTTCCTTCTCCTCCCGTCTGGTAAAACTAGCTCCAATTCAGTGGAGTTGCAAGTCTCAAGCACTTTGTCGGCAAGACGTCTGTTGAACTCTGCCTCCACTTCCTCCTCGGCCGCATGTTGTGCCCTCTGCCTACGCCTCCTCCTCATCCTATCCTCTGCTGCTGCAGGCCTCACCTCGACGGCATCACCCTCCTCCTCTGTGACCTCTCCTAGGTCAGGATCCATCTGGCTTTCCTTTGGTGGCGGCTGGTGGAATGAAAGTGAGAGAGGGGAGGGGATGGAGAGAGGTTTATATTGACAGTACAGATGGTTGGGTAGGCAGCATGTAGAAAAATACTTACTCTGATGTCTACGTACAATCATACAACTTTGACCAGGAGCAGTCCAACTACACATACGCCAGCCATTCAAGAAGCATGGATTTCTGCCCACAAAATTCAACAACACAGAAAAACACAAAACTTAATTACAGCGGTTGACCACACTCTAAGAAATCGTACACTACAAACAGCCACGATAAACCACCTCCGCCGACCACCAAATCATATGGGCAACGGATAGAAACAACTCAAGGAGCAAAATTAACAACGCAAAACTGTTCATACGATCCTAATCGCTCTCCCTGCAATGCCAATTTGAAAAACAAAACATCAAAAAAACAAGAACACACTTGCATGGCGGCCATGGCCGACGCCCAAGAACTGCAAAACTTCTGATCAGAAATTACAGTCAAAAGGGTGTTAGGAGAATAGACCCACCCTAACACCCTTAAGACTCTTATTCTGCAACCAAAAACCTTATTCTGCTAACACCCCGTCTTCTCCCCCCGGGATGGAACACAGTCACCCTCACCCACCTCCCGCACGACCACAGCCACACAACCCCAATCCTCCCCTACCATCTTCGGCGCCCCCGACGCCCCCGCGCGGGACGCAGCGCCGGGCGGCACCTACTCCTCTTTCTCTGACCTCCCACCTCCCTCCCTCTTCAGACCTTCGTTTCCACCTCTCCTATGGTCGCCGGAGCACCAATGCCCGCGCCCATCGCCGAATCTCGGCTAGCCCAAGACCCCATCGGCCACCGCGCCCGTCCCTGCACCGTCCGCAACCTCCCTCCCCCACGACGCCCCACACTCCATCCAAACCCAGCTACACACCGAGGCCCAAAACCAACTCCCCACGCCGCCATCGGAGCTAAGAACTCACTGCCGCCGGATCCAGCAGCACGGCGCCCCTCGGCCTCACCTCTCGACGCCGCCGTCCTCGTTCCATCACCGCCTCCCCCTGCTGTACCCGCATTTCTGGATGACCGCGCCGCCATGATTCCCCCCGATCTGGGTGGTGGACGTCGGCGTCCATGGCGTCCGGTGTTGTCCCCTGCTGGTGCCCAACTTCCTCTGGGTCAACGCCGTTCTGCCTTCTCTGCCCCGCGTGCAGTGCCCACCTCGCGTAGCTGCAGTGCGCAGCCGTCCACAATGGTGCAGTCCACGCCGCCAAAGGTCGCCCGCAGTCCATGTTTCCAACGCGTGCAGCTCGCAGCCCGCCGATGTGGAGTGCGGCAGTGCGTGCTTGCATAGAAGTGCGCCCATGAGGAATTGCAATCCACAGCTGCTCCGCGTGTGCAGTTCGCGAGGCACGTGCCTGCAGATTTTTGGGCGGCGCGGCCTTCTGCTATTCTCCCCTTTTGCAGGTCCTTCCCCAGCTCCAGCAGCGTTGCCGTGGGGGTCATTGACTCCAGCCAACGCGGTTGGGGACGGGTGGGGAGCGTTGACGACGTGAGGAGGGCGCACGACATCGGCGCACTGGGCACCTACCCATCTTGCATCTCTGGTAACATCCACAACCGGTACATCCTTCCTTCCCCTTTGCTTACTTCCCCTCGCCCTGAGCTCCAATGCAATTTCCGACTGCAGTAGACGCTGACGCGTGATAGTCAGCGGGTTGCCTCAGCTCAACGTCGACGATACGACAAGATCCCTGGAGCGCGTGACGAAGGTTAACAGCGGCGACGACGCCGGTGTAGTTCAGAAAATGCAGTGCTCTGCTGCACTTTGCGGGTCGCCCGGGCTCATGTCTGCAGTTCAGAAAAATGCCACTTTTTTAGGTTGTTTTGTGTGAAATATCTGCACTGGCGACCAACATGCTGTTCGCTCGCGATGCCATTCAACCCGTGCAAATTTTTGGCTTCTGCAGTTCGGTGCCCCCATGTCATGTGCAGTTCATTTACTTATCAGGCTCTCGGCTGCACTTCATCATCTGAAAAAATGGGACAAACAAATGGCCCAAACCTCACTTCATTTTGTTCGTCCCCAGCGATCCTGATTTTTGTTTTATTAACATAAAATTCAGTTTGTGTGCATTGCGAGGTCCTCTGCTTGTTTGTGAGAGGTTCGTTCAACTGTACAATGCCGTTCTTTTTGTTGCAATTTGATGCAGTTCCTTTTGTTTTGCTAATTTCCAGGGATGAGAAATTGTAACCGAATTGAATTTCATGTAGTTCACTACTCTTGACCCTAAAGTGCAGAACACATTAGAAAAATATATATAGAAACTTGCAGTTCAGTAATGTGAAACACATACATGATTTTGTTTAAAAAAAGTGTTGTTCATATCGCGTGGTGTTGTGGTTCATTCTTTTCGATCATGCGGTGCACTTTGCTCTAAAAAAAGGTCCACTACGAAGGACTCTTCAGCACACTCCATTTAAAACAAAATGCAGTTAAAAAACACGCAAATGCAATGCACTCTGGCCTTATAAAAAGTCCACTACGAAGAACTTTTGAGTACACTCCATTTAAAATAAAATGCATTTAAAAAACATGCAATTGTGGTGCACTACGAAGGACTCTTCAGTACACTCCATTTAGAACTTCGGTACACTCAATTTAGAACAAAAGTCCACTACGAAGGACTTTTCAGTACACTCATTTAAAATAAAAAACATGCAAATGAGGTGCACTTTGGTCTAAAACAAAGTCCAATGCGAATGACTCTTTAGTACAGTCCATTTAAAACAAGATGCATTTTAGAAAACATGCAAATTCAGTGCATTTTGGTCTTACAAAAAGCCCACTACGAAGAACTTTTCGGTACAGTCCATTTAAAACAAAATGCATTTAAAAAAAACATGCAAATTTAGTGCACTCTGGTCTTACAAAAAAGTCCACTATGAATAACTTTTCAGTACACTCCATTTAAAACAAAAGTGCATTTAGAAAATATGCAGTTCTCTTGCCCATGTGATGCAGTGCAATATTCAGTCTGAAGCAATGCGTTCTTCTGTCTGATGCAGTTCCTTCGTCGATTTTGGTGTCACGAAAAACAGTGTCTGCGATTTAGTAAAATTGAAACTGCTCTTAAACCGTAAAGATTTAGAGAAAGTAATATACATAAAAAAGTTGCGCCTCGACGATATCTTTCCAACGGAATATCATTTGAATCATTCCCGAGAAGCAGTTTATACAAATTCGCGAGAAAACGGCCGCTGCCACTCGTCGTCCACCGCACCATTTTCAAAATTAATTCAAAACCGTAAGGAATCTCAAAAACCTTTGTACATATGAAAGTTGCGCCTCGTCCGTAGCTTTCCAACAGCATATCACACGCCTCGTTTCGACAAACGGTTAATAAACTGGAGCGAAAACAGTACCAAAAATTTGCAAAAATTTGAAAAACAAAATTCCGCGATTTAGAAAATTTGAAACTGCTCTTAAACTGTAACGAATTAGAGAACAAAATATATATGAAAAATTTGCGCCTCAACGATATCTTTCCAACGGCATATCATCTGCTTCATTCCGACGAGCGGTTTAGAAAAAAACGCGAAAATACGCTCGCTGCCACTAGTAGGGTGCCGCACCATTTTCAAAACTGCTCTTAAACCGTGAGGAATCTTGAAAAAATTTCTACATGGTGAAGTTGCGCCTAATTCATAGCTTTCCAACGGTATATTACATGCCTTGTTTCGACAAAAGGTTTAAAAACTGGAGCAAAAACTGCGACGGGAAGTTCACTCACATAACTACTGCAGTGCTATTGCTTCAAGAATGACGTGCACTACCGTTGAGCGTGTAGTTCGGAAGTGTTAGCAGAATAACTATTCTGCTAATATTAGCAGAATAGACCGGCTGTGTGTGTCTATATATATATATGGTGGGTCTATTCTGCTAACACCCTTAAGACCCTTATTCTGCTAACACCTGCCCCTTATTCTGCTAACAGCCCACTTTCTCCATGAACGCACCCACCCCTACCCCCGTAACTACCTTCTTTCTCGCAAGCCACCACCCAACCGCGTCCCACGCCCCGAATCCCCTCCCCAACTTCCGCCGCCACCACGCCCCACCACCATCGCCCCACTCCCGTCCCGGCGCGCCGCCGCCTGAGCCGCCATGGGACGGGGCCGCACCCATGACCCACTCCCTTATCCCCTCCACCTCCTTCCTTCAGCCGGGGGCGCACCCACCCAACACTGCTGACTTTTCCTCCTGCCGCGCCCCTCGCCGCTGGAGCCCTGGCTACTCAGAGCGTCGCCGCACCCTTCCAGGCTAGTCGCCGCCCTGACCACTCCCAGTGCCAGGCCTTCCTCTCCCAAGGCGCTGCGTCGCCACCTAGCCCCCAGATCCGCGCCTTCCTCTCCCATGGCACTGCAGCCACGCCGTGAAAATCCTCGCCGGATCCGACGACCGGATTCGTGGAGATCTGCCCGCCACGACGAGTTTCTACCCTCACATCAGCCGCCTGGATCACGGCGCCCATCCCACACCCCCGGCGGTCGTCCCCCCTGCATCCCTCCCCGCGCGCCCTGTGGCCTGCTCTGTCAAGCCACTGGTGCGCCGTGCGCGGCACCGTGTAGTCCACTACGTGGGTGCACGCAGCACGCCCATCCCGCACCCCTAGCGCCGTGCAGTCCACGCAGTGCAAAAGCATCTTCCCGTGATGCCATGGAGCTCCCTCTGCTCAGCAAGGTCCATGGGGAGAGTACCTCGGTGGCGGAGGATGAAAAAAAATTAAGGTAGGGCGAAGCCTTAAGAAAAAAAAGTTTGATGACAAATCAAAATAATCAATACACACGAACAATGCATTTTTCGAAAAGGAGGTTGAACCCCAGGCCTCTGCATCAAATGATGCACACGGCCATTTTTATTATATTTTGCAACAACGCCTTACAAGATAAAATATCGATCCACACCGTTCAATGCATAGTAATATTTTTATGTGATCCTCAATGGAATAACTAAATACAACCGCTGTTCACCGCCGCCCGCCATCGACCACTCGGCCTGGTCCTGGCCATCGCGGCCGCTGCCGCCGCCGCACTAGGTTCTTGGCGTGGCTGGCCTCGTGGATCATGCGTGTACTCACTGGGGCGCTGGCTCCTGGCTAGACTCGATCCTTTTGTGTTGTTCGGCCGGCGTGCATCGTGATTCGCTAGTAGGTTAGGCCCAATACCGTGGGTTGTGGCTGCGTGGCCCATGTACATCGACGGAGCGACCGGTCTCTGCAGCGATTTTTTCCTAGCGATCGTAGCCAACCAAAGCGCCGTATCAGCGATGAGATGCGTACCTGTAAAAACATTTGCGCACGGAATCAAGGTAGGGCGGCCGCCCTACCTTGCCCGAAGGGGTCCTCCGCCAGTGAGTACCTCTATGCAGGGGCGGCGCCATGGAAGGCTTGAGCTCTTCCGCTCCTCAACAAGCAGCAGCAGCGTGACGTTGAGGTTTTCCGCCATGGAAGGCCATCAACGGAGGTCCAACCCCTGTTCGATTTCAATCCTGTTCGATTTCAAGTATCTCTTCCCCTCCTCTTGGATTTAGTAGGCTAAATGGTTACTTTTTTTTGCAGCAGGCCGAGCAATGCTGGTGGCCGACTGATGGTGACGGGATGGAGGCTGCTGCTGTGTTGTATGGTATGAATCCCTCACCCCCTTGACCTCTTCTTGGCTGCTGCACCAAGATCCTCTGCATGCGGGTGTTGTGGTTGTGCAGCTCGGAGATGCTCGCCATGCGGTTCAGGGCTCGTGCGCGTGCATTCCAGTGAGCGCCATCTCTTCCCCTCTGGTCGGTCGACCATGGCCATGCAGCTCGGAGACGCTCGCCATGCGGTTCGGAGCTCGTGCGCATGCAGTCCGGCAAGTGCCATCTCTTTCCCTGCAGTTCGTCGACCATGCCATGCAACTCAGAGGTGCTTGCCATGCGGTTCAGAGCTCGTGCGCGTGCAATCTGGCGAGTGTCCGTGCATGTGCAGTCCGGCGAGCATCCGTGCACAGCAGCGCCTCTGCCACAACATTCAGAAGAGGATCCCCTAGTTTGGAAAATGCTAACTTTTGGATTCAAAGACCAATTAGGTCCCTTAATTACATAGTTTTAAATAGCCGGCTATAGCTTCGCTATAGCCCGCTATAGCCTTTTCAGCAGGGTGCCGCTAAATGGTCTCCTTCACAAATAGCCCGCTAAAGCCCGCTATAGCTCCGCTATAGCTGATTTGGAGGCCCGCCGCTATTTTCCATAGCCCGCTATTTAAAACATTGCTTAATTATGAAGAGATGTTGCTAGACCAATTAGTATCCGTGCATAGCAGCTTCTAAAACCAATTTTGAACTAACTTTTGGAAAATGCTAACTTTTGGATTCTAAGACCAATTAGTGTCCGTGCATGTTGCTAGACCAATTAGGTCCCTTAATCCAAAAGTTTTGGATTCCGTGTCCGTTGTTCTCTTGCTGTTCAGATTACCTTCTAAGATCACATGTGTCCGTGCATGGATTAACTTATGGATTCTAACGCTAATTGGTCCGTGCACAACAGCTAAAATTTTTCCTTCTTGTGATGTTGCGCTAGCAGTATGTATCATGGGACCATATTTTCAATACTCTCTGGTCTTTTATTTTTCAGTTAAAGAGATGGAACAGGGCTGTGGGCATTTGCTCAGTTTTTTTCCTTATCCGTTGCACATTTTGCTGAAGAGCACCAAGATCCTCTGCATGCACCAAACGACTGACATGCAGTTCACTGTTTGTGTTTTTTTTTTAAAAATCAAACTGCACTGCTGTCCGTTGTTCTCTTGCTGTTCATTTTACCCTTTTTTCAGGTGAAAGACGAAGATCAAAGTACAGAAAAACGTGCGCTGCAGTCTCTTGTGGCTCAGTTGATGGAAATATGCCCTAGAGGCAATAATAAAATAGTTATTATCATATTTCCTTATTCATGATAAAGGTTTATTATTCATGCTAGAATTGTATTGACCGGAAACTTAAATACATGTGTGAATACTTAAACAAATACCGTGTCCCTAGTGAGCCTCTACTAGACTATCTCGTTGATCAAAGATGGTTAAGGTTTCCTAACCATAGACATGAGTTGTCATTTGATAACGGGATCACATCATTAGGAGAATGATGTGATGGACAAGACACATCCGTTAGCTTAGCATATGATCGTTCTATTTATTGCTACTGCTTTATTGAATGTCAAATACATGTTCCTCCGACCATGAGATCATGCAACTCCCGGATACCGGAGGAATACCTTGTGTGCTATCAAACGTCACAACGTAACTGGATGATCATAAAGATGCTCTACAGGTGTCTCCGAAGGTGTCTGTTGAGTTGGCATGGATCGAGATTGGGATTTGTCACTCTGTGTATCGGAGAGGTATCTCTGGGCCCTCTCGGTAATACACATCATAAGAAGCTTGCAAGCAAAGTGACTAAGGAGTTAGTTACGGGATGATATATTACGGAACGAGTAAAGGGACTTGCCAGTAACGATATTGAACTAGGTATGGAGATACCGACGATCGAATCTCGGGCAAGTAATATACCGACGAACAAAGGGAATTGTGTATGTTGTCATAACGGTTCGACCGATAAGATCTTCGTGGAATATGTAGGAACCAATATGGGCATCTAGGTTCCGCTATTGGTTATTGACCGGAGAGTCGTCTCGGTCATGTCTACATCATTCCCGAATCTGTAGGGTCCGCACGCTTAACGTTCGTTGACGATATAGTGGTATATGAGTTATGTAAATTGGTGACCGAATGTTGTTCGGAGTCTCGGATGAGATCACGGACATGACGAGGAGCTCCGGAATGGTCCGGAGGTAAAGATTGATATATAGGACTATGATATTCGGACACCGGAAGAGTTTCGGAGTGCACTGGGTAATCATCGGGTCACCGAAAGGGGTTCCGGACACCCCCGGGAGGTCTATGGGCCTAATGGGCCAAGGGGAGAGACACACCAGCCCACAAGGGGCTGGCGCGCCCCTCTCCCTGGCCGCCGGCCCTAAGGAAGGAAAGGGGAGGGCTAGCCCCTCCTGCCTTCCCCTCCACATGGGAGAAAGGAAAGGGGGGGGGCACCCTCCCATGCCTTTACCCGCGCGCCTAGAAAGGCTGGGGGCGGCATGGGACAGGACCCCAAGTGGGATTCGGCCCCACTTGGGGTGCCTCCTTGGCTGCTCCTCCCTCCCACCCCACCTATATATATGAGGGAGGGGGCGCCACACAAGAACATGACAATCTCTTAGCCGTGTGCGGCGCCCCTCTCCATAGTTTCGTCCCTCGGTCATATTTTCGTAGTGCTTAGGCGAAGCCCTGCGGAGATAGCATCACCATCACCGTCACCACGCCGTCGTGCTGCCGAAACTCATCCACTACCTCACCGTCTTGCTGGATCAAGAAGGCGAGAACGTCATCGAGCTGAACGTGTGCTAAACGCGGAGGTGCCATACGTTCGGTACTCGGTCGGTTGGATCGCGAAGTAGTTCGACTACATCAACCGCATTGTTTAAACGCTTTCGCTTACGGTCTACGAGGGTACGTAGATGATGGAAATATGACCTAGAGGCAATAATAAAGTTGTTATTATTTTATATTTCCTTGTTCATGATAAAGGTTTATTATTCATGCTAGAATTGTATTGACCGGAAACTTAAATACATGTGTGAATACATAAACAAATACCGTGTCCCTAGTGAGCCTCTACTAGACTAGCTCATTGATCAAAGATGGTTAAGGTTTCCTAAACATAGACATGAGTTGTCATTTGATAACGGGATCACATCATTAGGAGAATGATGTGATGCACAAGACCCATCCGTTAGCTTAGCATATGATCGTTCTGATTATTGCTACTGCTTTCTTTAATGTCAAATACATGTTCCTCAGACCATGAGATCATGCAACTCCCGGATACCGGAGGAATACCTTGTGTGCTATCAAATGTCACAACGTAACTGGGTGATCATAAAGATGCTCTACAGGTATCTCCGAAGGTGTCCGTTGAGTTGGCATGGATCGAGACTGGGATTTGTCACTCCGTGTTTCGGAGAGGTATCTTTAGGCCCTCTCGGTAATGCACATCATAAGAAGCTTGCAAGCAAAGTGACTAAGGAGTTAGTTACAGGATGATGTATTACGGAACGGGTAAAGAGACTTGCCGGTAACAAGATTGAACTAGGTATGGAGATACCGACGATCGAATCTTGGGCAAGTAACATACCGACGGAGAAAGGGAATTACGTATGTTGTCATTGCGGTTCGACCGATAAGATCTTCATGGAATATGTAGGTACCAATATGGGCATCCAGGTTCTGCTATTGGTTATTGACCAGAGAGGCGTCTCGGTCATGTCTACATCATTCCCGAACCCGTAGGGTCCGCACGCTTAACGTTCGTTGACGATATAGTGTTATATGAGTTATGTGAATTGGTAATCGAATGTTGTTCGGAGTCCCGGATGAGATCCCGGACATCACGAGGAGTCTCGGAATGGTCGAGAGGTAAAGATTTATATATGGGAAGTCATATTTTGGGTTCCGAAAAAAGGTGCAGTTTTTTTCGGTATTGTACCGGGAAGCTTCCAGAAGGTTTCGGAGGATTCCGGAGGGGTCCAGAAGTCCACAAGTGGGTCCACCATGTCCCAAAGGGCTTGCATGGGCTAAGGGGAGGCGCCCTGGCCTTATTGGGCCAGGCGCACCAAGTCCTCAGAAGCCCACGCAGCTAGGGAAGGAAAAAAGGAGAGTCCTAGTAGGAATATGATTGGACTTTGGAGTCCAAGTCCACGTGTGTGTACTATTCACGGTTACTGTTCACTTGGCACTATTCCTTCTACTCCAAGCCCCTACACATATATAAATAGAGGAGAGGGGGCGCCCCAAAGGTACACACAACATTGTCTTAGCCGTGTGCGGCGCCCCCCTCCACAGTTCCGTCCCTCGGTCATATTTTCGTAGTGCTTGGGCGAAGCCCTGCGGAGATAGCATCACCATCACCGTCACCACGCCGTCGTGCTGCCGGAACTCATCCACTACCTCGCCGTCTTGCTGGATCAAGAAGTTGAGGACGTCACCGAGCTGAACGTGTGCTGAACGCGGAGGTGCCGTACGTTCGGTGCTCGGTCGGTTGGATCGTAAAGTTGTTCGACGACATCAACCGCGTTATTCTAATGCTTCTGCTTACGGTCTACGAGGGTACGTAGACACACTCCCCCTCTCGTAGATATGCATCTCCATGGATAGATCTTGCGTGTGCGTAGAAATTTTTTTGTTTTCCATGCAACGTTCCCCAACAGTGGCATCATGAGCCAGGTCTATGCGTAGATGATATGCACGAGTAGAACACAAAGAGTTGTGGGCGGTGATGTTCATACTGCTTACCACCAACGTCTTATTTTGATTCAGCGGCATAGTGGGATGAAGCGGCCCGGACCAACCTTACATGTCCACGTACATGAGACCGGTTCCACCGACTGATGTGCAACTTGTTTTGCACAAAGGTGGCTAGCGGGTGTCTGTTTCTCTCACTTTAGTTGAATCGAATTTGACTACGGCCGGTCCTTGAAGAAGGTTAAAACAGCAAACTTGATAATTCACCATTGTGGTTGTTTTTCCGTAGGTAAGAACGGTTCTTGCTAGAAACCCATAGCAGCCACGTAAAACTTGCAACAACAAAGTAGAGGACGTCTAACTTGTTTTTGCAGGTTTTGTTGTGATGTGATATGGTCAAGACATGATGTGATATACGTTATTGTATGAGATGATCATGTTTTGTAATTTATCGGCAACCGGTAGGAGCCTTATGGTTGTCTCTTTATTGTATGAGATGCAAGCGCCATATAATTGCTTTACTTTATCGCTATGCGCTAGCAATAGTTATAGAAGCAATAGTTGGCGAGACGACCACGACGCAACGATGGAGATCAAGGTGTCGAGCCGGTGACGATGGAGATCATGACGGTGCTTTGGAGATGAAGATCAAAAGCACAAGATGATGATGGCCATATCATGTCACATATTTTGATTGCATGTGATGTTTATCCTTTATGCATCTTATTTTGCTTAGAACGACAGTAGCATTATAAGATGATCCCTTCACTAAATTTCAAGATAAAAGTGTTCTCCCTAAGTATGCACCGTTGCTAAAGTTCGTCATTTCGAAGCACCTCGTGATGATCGGGTGTGATAGATTCTACGTTCACATACAACGAGTGTAAGCCAGTTTTACAAAAGCAGAATACTTGGGTTAAACTTGACGAGCCTAGCATGTACAGACATGGTCTCGGAACACTTGAGACCGAAAGGTCGAACATGAGTCAAATAGTAGATATGATCAACATGAAGATGTTCACCATTGATGACTATCCCATCTCATGTGATGATCGGACATGGGCTAGTTTATTTGGATCATGTATCACTTAGTTAAATTGAGGGATGTTAATTTAAGTGGGAGTTCATTAGTAATTTGATTAATTGAAATTAATTTATCATGAACTTAGTCTTGATAGTTTCTTTGCATATCTATGTTGTAGATAAATGGCCCGTGCTACTGTTCCGTTGAATTTTAATGCGTTCCTAGAGAAAGCTAAGTTGAAAGATGATGGTAGCAACTACACGGACTGGGTCCGTAACTTGAGGATTATCCTCATTGCTGCACAGAAGAATTATGTCCTTGATGCACCGCTAGGTGATGGACCTGCTGCAGGAGCTGCTGCAGACGTTGTGAACGCCTGGCAGGCTCGATCTAATGACTACTCGATAGTTCAGTGTGCCATGCTCTACGGCTTAGAACCGGGACTGCAAAAGCGTTTTGAACGCCACGGAGCATATGAGATGTTCCAAGAGCTGAAATTGATATTTCAAGCTAATGCCCGGGTTGAGAGATATGAAGTCTCCAACAAGTTCTTTAGCTGTAAGATGGAGGAGAATAGTTCTGTCAGTGAACACATACTTAGAATGTCTGGGTACCACAACCACTTGACTCAGCTGGGAATTGATCTTTCGGTTGAGAGTGTTATTGACAGAGTTCTTCAGTCACTGCCACCAAGCTATAAAGGCTTCGTGATGAACTATAATATGCAAGGGATGGAGCAGACAATTCCCGAGCTCTTCGCGATGCTGAAATCAGCGGAGGTAGAAATCAAGAAGGAGCATCAAGTGTTGACGGTTAACAAGACCACTAGTTTCAAGAAAAAGGGCAAGGGAAAGAAGGGGAACTTCAAGAAGAATGACAAGCAAGTTGCCGCTCCCACGAAGAAACCCAAAGCTGGACCCAAGCCTGAAACTGAGTGCTTCTACTGCAAAGGGACTGGTCACTGGAAGCGGAACTGCCCCAAGTATTTGGCGGATAAGAAGGATGGCAAAGTGAGCAAAGGTATATTTGATATACATGTTATTGATGTGTTCCTTACTAATGCTCGCAGTAGCGCCTGGGTATTTGATACTGGTTTGGTTGCTCATATTTGTAACTCGAAACAGGAGCTACGGAATAAGAGAAGATTGGCTATGGATGGGGTGACGATGCGCGTCGGGAATGGTTCCAAGGTTGATGTGATCGCCGTCGGCACGCTACCTCTACATCTACTTTCGGGATTAGTTTTAGACCCCAATAATTGTTATTTGGTGCCAGCATTGAGCATGAACATTATATCTGGATCTTGTTTATTGCGAGACGGTTATTCATTTAAGTCAGAGAATAATGGTTGTTCTATTTATATGAATAACATCTTTTATGGTCACGCACCTTTTGTGAATGGTCTATTCTTGTTGAATCTCGATCGTAGTGATACACATATTCATAATATTGATGCCAAAAGATGCAAAGTTGATAATGATAGTGCAACATACTTGTGGCATTGCCGTTTAGGTCATATTGGTGTAAAGCGCATGAAGAAACTGCATGCGGATGGACTTTTGGAATCTCTTGATTATGAATCATTTGATACTTGCGAACCATGCCTCATGGGCAAGATGACTAAAACTCCGTTCTCCGGAACAATGGAGCGAGCTACTGATTTATTGGAAATAATAGATATCGATGTATGCGGTCCGATGAATGCTGAAGCACGCGGCGGGTATCGTTATTTTCTAACCTTCACAGATGATTTGAGTAGATATGGGTATATCTACTTGATGAAACACAAGTCTGAAACATTTGAAAAGTTCAAAGAATTTCAGAGTGAAGTAGAGAATCATCGTAACAAGAAAATAAAGTTTCTACGATCTGATCACGGAGGCGAATATTTGAGTTACGAGTTTGGCCTTCATTTAAGAAAATGTGGAATTGTTTCACAACTCACGCCACCTGGAACACCACAGCGTAATGGTGTGTCCGAACGTTGTAACCGTACTTTATTGGATATGGTGCGTTCTATGATGTCTCTTACCGATTTGCCACTATCGTTTTGGGGTTATGCATTAGAGACAGCTGCATTCACGTTAAATAGGGCACCATCTAAATCCGTTGAGATGACACCGTATGAACTATGGTTTGGCAAGAAACCTAAGCTGTCGTTTCTTAAAGTTTGGGGATGCGATGCTTATGTGAAAAAGCTTCAACCTGATAAGCTCGAACCCAAAGCGGAGAAGTGCGTCTTCATAGGATACCCTAAAGAAACAATTGGGTACACCTTCTACCACAGATCCGAAGGCAAGGTCTTTGTTGCCACGAATGGGTCCTTTCTAGAGAAGGAGTTTCTCTCGAAAGAAGTGAGTGGGAGGAAAATAGAACTTGATGAGGTAATTGAACCTTCTTTCGAATTGGAAAGTAGTTCATCAGAAAAAACCATTCCTGTGATGCCTACACCAATAAGAGAGGAAGATAATGATAATGATCGTGAAACTTTAGATCAAGTTACTGCTGAACTTCGTAGGTCAACCAGAGTACGTTCCGCACCAGAGTGGTACGGTAATCATGTTCTGGAAGTTATGTTGTTAGACAACGGCGAACCTACGAACTATGAAGAAACTATGATGAGCCCGGATTCCGACAAATGGCTTGAGGCCATGAAATCTGAGATAGGATCCATGTATGAGAACAAAGTATGGACTTTGGTGGACTTGCCCGATGATCGGCAAGCCATTGAGAATAAATGGATTTTTAAGAGGAAGACAGATGCTGATGGTAATATCACTGTCTACAAAGCTCGACTTGTCGCGAAAGGTTTTCGACAAGTTCAAGGGGTTGACTACGATGAGACTTTCTCACCCGTAGCGATGCTTAAGTCTGTCCGAATCATGTTAGCAATTGCCGCATTTTATGATTATGAAATCTAGCAAATGGATGTCAAAACTGCATTCCTTAATGGTTTTCTCAAAGAAGAGAAGTATATGATGCAACCAGAAGGTTTTGTCGATCCTAAGGGTGCTAACAAAGTGTGCAAGCTCCAGCGATCCATCTATGGACTGGTGCAAGCATCTTGGAGTTGGAATATACACTTTGATGAGGTGATCAAAGCATATGGTTTTGTACATACTTACGGTGAAGCCTGTATTTACAAGAAAGTGAGTGGGATCTCTGTAGCATTTCTAATATTATATGTGGATGACATATTATCGATTGGAAATGATATAGAATTTCTGGATGGCATAAAGGGATACTTGAATAAGAATTTTTCAATGAAAGACCTCGGTGAAGCTGCTTATATATTGGGCATCAAGATCTATAGGGATAGATCAAGACGCTTGATAGGAATTTCACAAAGCACATACCTTTACAAAGTTTTGAAGAAGTTCAAAATGGATCAGTCAAAGAAAGGGTTCTTGCCTATCTTGCAAGGTGTGAAGTCGAGTCAGACTCAATGCCCGACCACGGCAGAAGATATAGAGAAAATGAAAGTCATTCCCTATGCCTCAGCCATAGGTTCTATTATGTATGCCATGCTGTGTACCAGACCTGATGTGTGCCTTGCCATAAGTTTGGCAGGGAGGTACCAGAGTAATCCAGGAGTGGATCACTGGACAGCGGTCAAGAATATCCTGAAGTACCTGAAAAGGACCAAGGACATGTTTCTCGTTTATGGAGGTGACGAAGAGCTCGTCGTAAAGGGTTACGTCGATGCAAGCTTCGACACTGATTCGGATGACTCTAAGTCACAAACCGGATACATATTTATATTAAATGGTGGAGCTGTCAGTTGGTGCAGTTCCAAGCAGAGTGTCGTGGCGGGATCTACGTGTGAAGCGGAATACATAGCTACTTCGGAAGCAGCACATGAAGGAGTCTGGATGAAGGAGTTCATATCTAATCTAGGTGTAATACCTAGTGCATCGGGTCCAATGACAATCTTTTGTGACAACACTGGAGCAATTGCCATAGCCAAGGAGCCCAGGTTTCACAAGAAGACCAAACACATCAAGAGACGCTTCAACTCCATTCGTGAATATGTCAAGGATGGAGACATAGAAATTTGCAAAGTACACACGGATCTGAATATGGCAGACCCATTGACTAAGCCTCTTCCACGAGCAAGACATGATCAGCACCAAGACTCCATGGGTGTTAGATTCATTACTATGTAATCTAGATTATTGACTCTAGTGCAAGTGGGAGACTGATGGAAATATGCCCTAGAGGCAATAATAAAGTTTTTATTATTTTATATTTCCTTGTTCATGATAAAGGTTTATTATTCATGCTAGAATTCTATTGACCGGAAACTTAAATACATGTGCGAATACAAAAACAAATACCGTGTCCCTAGTGAGCCTCTACTAGACTAGCTCGTTGATCAAAGATGGTTAAGGTTTCCTAACCATAGACATGAGTTGTCATTTGATAACGGGATCACATCATTAGGAGAATGATGTGATGGACAAGACCCATCCGTTAGCTTAGCATATGATCGTTCTGTTTATTGCTACTGCTTTCTTGAATGTCAAATACATGTTCCTCAAACCATGAGATCATGCAACTCCCGGATACTAGAGGAATACCTTGTGTGCTATCAAACGTCACAACATAATTGGGTGATCATAAAGATGCTCTACAGGTATCTCCGAAGGTGTCTGTTGAGTTGGCATGGATCGAGACTGGGATTTGTCACTCCGTGTTTCGGAGAGGTATCTCTGGGCCCTCTCGGTAATGCACATCATAAGAAGCTTGCAAGCAGAGTGACTAAGGAGTTAGTTACAGGATGATGTATTACGGAACGAGTAAAGTGACTTGCCAAACTAGGTATGGAGATACCGACGATCGAATCTCGGGCAAGTAACATACCGACGGACAAAGGGAATTACGTATGTTGTCATTGCGGTTCGACCGATAAGATCTTCGTGGAATATGTAGGAACCAATATGGGAATCCAGGTTCCGCTATTGGTTATTGACCGGAGAGGCGTCTTGGTCATGTCTACATCATTCCCGAACCCGTAGGGTCTACACGCTTAACGTTCGTTGACGATATAGTGTTATATGAGTTATGTGAATTGGTAACCGAATGTTGTTCAGATTCCCGGATGAGACCCCGGACGTCACGAGGAGTCTCGGAATGGTCGAGAGGTAAAGATTTATATATGGGAAGTCATATTTTGGGTTCCGGAAAAAGGTGCAGTTTTTTTCAGTATTGTACCAGGAAGCTTCCAGAAGGTTCCGGAGGATTTCGGAGGGGTCCGGAAGTCCACAAGTGGGTCCACTACGTCCCAAATGGCTGGCATGGGCTAAGGGGAGGCGCCCTGGCCTTATTGGACCAGGCGCACGAAGTCCTCAAAAGCCCACGCAGCTAGGGAAGGAAAAAGGGAGAGTCCTAGTAGGAATAGGATTGGACTTTGGAGTCCAAGTCCACGTGTGTACTATTCACGGTTACTGTTCACGTGGCACTATTCCTTCTACTCCAAGCCCCTACACATATATAAATAGAGGAGAGGGGGCGCCCCAAAGGTACACACAACATTGTCTTAGCCGTGTGCGGCGCCCCCTCCACAGTTCTGTCCCTCTGATATATTTTCGTAGTGCTTGGGCGAAGCCCCGCGGAGATAGCATCACCATCACCGTCACCACGCCGTCGTGCTGCCGGAACTCATCCACTACCTCGCCGTCTTGCTGGATCAAGAAGTCGAGGACGTCACCGATCTGAACGTGTGCTGAACGTGGAGGTGCCGTACGTTCGGTGCTCGGTCGGTTGGATCGTGAAGTTGTTCGATGACATCAACCGCGTTGTTCTAACGCTTCCGCTTACGGTCTACGAGGGTACATAGACACACTCCCCCTCTCATAGCAATGCATCTCCATGGATAGATCTTGCGTGTGCGTAGAATTTTTTTTGTTTTCCATGCAACGTTCCCCAACAGTAGACACACCCCCCCTCTCGTAGCTATGCATCTCCATGGATAGATCTTGCGTGTGCGTAGAATTTTTTTTGTTTTCCATGCAACGTTCCCCGACAGTGGCATCAGAGCCAGGTCTATGCGTAGATGATATGCACGAGTAGAACACAAAGAGTTGTGAGCGGTGATGATCATACTGTTACCACCAATGTCTTTTTTTGATTCGGCGGCATTGTGGGATGAAGCGGCCCGGACCAACCTTACATGTCCATGTACATGAGACCGGTTCCACCGACTGACGTGCCACTTGTTTTCCATAAAGGTGGCTGGCGGGTGTCTGTTTCTCCTACTTTAGTTGAATCGAATTTGACTACGGTCGGTCCTTGAAGAAGGTTAAAACAGCAAACTTGATAAATCACCGTTGTAGTTGTTTTTCTGTAGGTAAGAACGGTTCTTGCTAGAAACCCGTAGCAGCTACGTAAAACTTGCAACAACAAAGTAGAGGATGTCTAACTTGTTTTTGCAGGGTATGATGTGATGTGATATGGTCAAGACATGATGTGATATACGTTATTGTATGAGATGATCATGTTTTGTAATTTATCGGCAACTGGCAGGAGCCTTATGGTTGTCTCTTTATTGTATGAAATAGAAGCGCCTTGTAATTGCTTTACTTTATCGCTATGCGTTAGCAATAGTTGTAGAAGCAATAGTTGGCGAGACGACCACGACGCAACGATGAATATCAAGGTGTCGAGCCGGTGACGATGGAGGTCATGACGATGCTTTGGAGGTGGAGATCAAAAGCACAAGATGATGATGGCCATATCATGTCACATATTTTGATTGCATGTGATGTTTATCATTTATGCATCTTATTTTGCTTAGAACGATGGTAGCATTATAAGATGATCCCTTCACTAAATTTCAAGATAAAAGTGTTGTCCCTGAGTATGCACCGTTGCTAAAGTTCATCGTTTCGAAGCACCTCGTGATGATCGGGTGTGATAGATTCTACGTTCACATACAACGGGTGTAAGCCAGTTTTACACAAGCAGAATATTTGGGTTAAACTTGACGAGCCTAGCATGTACAGACATGGTCTCGGAACACTTGAGACCGAAAGGTCGAACATGAGTCATATAGTAGATATGATCAACATGGAGATGTTCACCATTGATGACTACCCCATCTCATGTGATGATCGGACAAGGGTTAGTTGATTTGGATCATTTATCACTTAGTTAACTTGAGGGATGTTAATTTAAGTGGGATTTCATTAGTAATTTGATTAATTGAACTTAATTTATCATAAACTTAGTCTTGATAGTTTTTGCATCTCTATGTTGTAGATAAATGGCCCGTGCTACTATTCCGTTGAATTTTAATGCGTTCCTAGAGAAAGCTAAGTTGAAAGATGATGGTAGCAACTACACGGACTGGGTCCGTAACTTGAGGATTATCCTCATTGCTCCACAGAAGAATTATGTCCTTGATGCACCGCTAGGTGATGGACCTGCTGCAGGAGCTGCTGCAGACATTGTGAACGCCTGGCAGGCTCGATCTGATGACTACTTGATAGTTCAGTGTGCCATGCTCTACGGCTTAGAACCGGGACTGCAAAAGCGTTTTGAACGCTACGGAGCATATGAGATGTTCCAAGAGCTGAAATTGATATTTCAAGCTAATGCCCGGGTTGAGAGATATGAAGTCTCCAACAAGTTCTTCAGCTATAAGATGGAGGAGAACAGTTCTGTGAGTGAACACATACTCAGAATGTCTGGGTACCACAACCACTTGACTCAGCTGGGAATTGATCTTCCGGTTGAGAGTGTTATTGACAGAGTTCTTCAGTCACTGCCACCAAGCTATAAAGGCTTCGTGATGAACTATAATACGCAAGGGACGGAGAAGACAATTCCCGAGCTCTTCGCGATGCTGAAATCGGCGGAGGTAGAAATCAAGAAGGAGCATGAAGTGTTGATGGTTAACAAGACCACTAGTTTCAAGAAAAAGGGCAAGGGAAAGAAGGGGAACTTCAAAAGGAACAGCAAGCAAGTTGCCGCTCCCGCGAAGAAACCCAAATCTGGACCCAAGCCTGAAACTGAGTGCTTCTACTGCAAAGGGAATGGTCACTGGAAGCGGAACTGCCCCAAATATTTGGCGGATAAGAAGGATGGCAAAGTGAACAAAAGTATATTTGATATACATGTTATTGATGTGTACCTCACTAGTGCTCATAGCAGCGTCTGGGTATTTGATACCGATTCAGTTGCTAATATTAGTAACTTAAAGCAGGAGCTGCAGAGTAACGGAGACTAGCTGAGGGCGAGGTGACGATATGTGTTGGAAGTTTCTCCAAGATTGATATGATCAATATCGACACACTCGTAATACCTTCGGGATTAGTATTAAACCTAAATGATGGTTATTTGGTGCTTACGTTGAGCATAAAACATTATATCTGGATATTGTTTATTGCAAGACGGTTATTCATTTAAGTCAGAGAATAATGGTTATTCTGTTTATATGAATAATATCCGTCGTGATCATGCACCCTTGTGAATGGTTTATTCTTGTTGAATCTCGATTGTAGTGATACACATATTCATAATATTGATGCCAAAAGATGCAAAGTTGATAATGATAGAGCAACATACTTGTGGCACTGCCGTTTAGGTCATATTGGTGTAAAGCGCATGAAGAAACTCCATGCGGATGGACTTTTGGAATCTCTTGATTATGAATCATTTGATACTTGCGAACCATGCCTCATGGGCAAGATGACTAAAACTCCGTTCTCCGGAACAATGGAGCGAGCTACTGATTTATTGGAAATAATACATACTGATGTATGCGGTCCGATGAATGTTGAAGCACGCGGCGGGTATCGTTATTTTCTAACCTTCACAGATGATTTGAGTAGGTATGGGTATATCTACTTGATGAAACACAAGTCTGAAACATTTGAAAAGTTCAAAGAATTTCAGAGTGAGTAGAGAATCATCATAACAAGAAAATAAAGTTTCCACGATCTGATCGTGGAGGTAAATATTTGAGTTACGAGTTTGGCCTTCATTTAAGAAAGTGTGGAATTGTTTCACAACTCACGCCACCTAGAACACCACATTGTAATGGTTTGTCCGAACGTCGTAACCGTACTTTATTAGATATGGTGCGTTCTATGATGTCTCTTACCGATTTGCCACTATAATTTAGGGGTTATGCATTAGAGACAGCTGCATTCACCTTAAATAGGGCACCATCTATATCCGTTGAGACGACACCGTATGAACTATGGTTTGGCAAGAAACCTAAGCTGTCGTTTCTTAAAGTTTGGGGATGCGACGCTTATGTGAAAAAGCTTCAGCCTGATAAGCTCGAACCCAAAGCGGAGAAGTGCGTCTTCATACGATACCCTAAAGAAACAATTGGGTACACCTTCTACCACAGATCCGAAGGCAAGATCTTTGTTGCCAAGAATGGGTCCTTTCTAGAGAAGGAGTTTCTCTCGAAAGAAGTGAGTGGGAGGAAAGTAGAACTTGATGAGGTAATTGTACCTTCTCTCGAATTGGAAAGTAGCTCATCAGAGAAAACCGTTCCCATGATGCCTACACCAACAAGAGTGGAAGATAATGATAAAGATCATGAAGCTTCAGATCAAGTTACTGCTGAACGTTGTAGGTCGACCACAGTACGTTCCGCACCAGAGTGGTACGGTAATCCTGTCCTGGAAGTTATATTGTTAGACAACGGCGAACCTACGAACTATGAAGAAGCTATGATGAGCCCGGATTCCGACAAATGGCTTGAGGCCATCAAATCTGAGATAGGACAAAGTGTGGACTTTGGTGGACTTGCCCGATGATCGGCAAGCCATTGAGAATAAATGGATTTTTAAGAGGAAGACAGACGCTGATGGTAATATCACTGTCTACAAAGCTCGACTGGTCGCGAAAGGTTTTCGACAAGTTCAAGGGGTTGACTACGATGAGACTTTCTCACCCATAGCGATGCTTAAGTCTGTCCGAATCATGTTAGCAATTGCCGCATTTTATGATTATGAAATCTGGCAAATGGATGTCAAAACTGCATTCCTTAATGGATTTCTTAAAGAAGAGTTGTATATGATGCAACCAGAAGGTTTTGTCGATCCTAAGGGTGCTAACAAATTGTGCAAGCTCAAGGAATCCATCTATGGACTGGTGCAAGCATCTCGGAGTTGAAATATACGCTTTGATGAGGTGATCAAAGCATATGGTTTTATGCAGACTTACGTTGAAGCCTGTATTTACAAGAAAGTGAGTGGGAGCTCTGTAGCATTTCTAATATTATATGTGGATGACATATTGTTGATTGGAAATGATATAGAATTTCTGGATGGCATAAAAGGATACTTGAATAAGAGTTTTTCAATAAAAACCTCGGTGAAGCTGCTTATATATTGGGCATCAAGATCTATAGGGATAGATGAAGATGCTTAATAGGACTTTCACAAAGCACATACCTTGACAAGATTTTGAAGGAGTTCAAAATGGATCAGTCAAAGAAGGAGTTCTTGCATGTATTGTAAGGTGTGAAGTTGAGTAAGACTCAAAGCTCGACCACGACAAAAGATAGAGAGAGAATGAAAGTCATTCCCTATGCCTCAGCCATAGGTTCTATAATGTATGCCATGCTGTGTACCACACCTAATGTGTGCCTTGTCACGTGTCTGGCAAAGGGGGTACAAGAGTGATCCAGGAGTGGATCACTGGACAACGGTCAAAAATTATCCTTAGTAACTAGAGGACTAAGGAAATGTTTCTCGATTATGGAGGTGATAAAGAGTTCGTCGTAAAAGGGTTACGTCGATGCAAGCTTTGGCACCAAATCCGGATAACTCTGAGTAGCAAACCGGATACGTATAATGGAGCAGTCATTTGGAATAGCTCCAAGTAAAGCGTGATAGTAGCATCTACAGTATGACATGAGGATTTGCAAAATACACATGGATCTGAATGTTACAGACCCGTTGACTAAAAAAAATCTCTCTCACAAGCAAAACATTATCACACCTTAGAACTCTTTGAGTGTTAATCACATGGTGATGTGAACTAGATTATTGACTCTAGTAAACTCTTTTGGTGTTAATCACATGGTGATGTGAACTAGATTATTGACTCTAGTGAACTCTTTGGTTGTTAGTCACATGGCGATGTGAACTAGATTATTGACTCTAGTGCAAGTGGGAGACTGATGGAAATATGCCCTAGAGGCAATAATAAAATGGTTATTATCATATTTCCTTATTCATGATAAAGGTTTATTATTCATGCTAGAATTGTATTGACCGAAAACTTAAATACAATACTTAAACAAATAATGTGCCCCTAGTGAGCCTCTACTAGACTAGCTCGTTGATCAAAGATGGTTAAGGTTTCCTAACCATAGACATGAGTTGTCATTTGATAACGGGATCAGATCATTAGGAGAATGATGTGATGGACAAGACCCATCTGTTAGCTTAGCATATGATCGTTCTATTTATTGCTACTACTAGACTAACTCCCGGATACCGGAGGAATACCTTATGTGCTATTAAACGTCACAACGTAACTGGATGATCATAAAGATGCTCTATAGGTGTCTCCGGAGGTGTCTGTTGAGTTGGCATGGATTGAGATTGGGATTTGTCACTCAGTGTATCGGAGAGGCATCTCTGGGCCCTCTCGGTAATACACATCATAAGAAGCTTGCAAGCAAAGTGACTAAGGAGTTAGTTACGGGATGATGTATTACGGAATGAGTAAAGAGACTTGCTGGTAACGAGATTGAACTAGGTATGGAGATACCGACGATCGAATCTCGGGCAAGTAACATACCGACGGACAAAGGGAATTGTGTGTGTTGTCATAACGGTTCAACCGATAAGATCTTCGTGGAATATGTAGGAACCAATATGGGCATCCAGGTTCCGCTATTGGTTCTTGACCGGAGAGTCGTCTCGGTCATGTCTACATCATTCCCGAACCCGTAGGGTCCGCACGCTTAACGTTCGTTGACGATATAGTGTTATATGAGTTATGTGAATTGGTGACCGAATGTTGTTCGGAGTCTCGGATGAGATCACGGACATGATGAGGAGCTCCGGAATGGTCTGGAGGTAAAGATTGATATATAGGACTATGATATTCGAACACCGGAAGAGTTTCGGAGTGCACCGGGTAATCATCGGGTCACCGGAAGGGGTTCCGGACACCCCCGGGAGGTCTATGGGTCTAATGGGCCCAGGGGAGAGACACACCAGCCCACAAGGGGGCTAGCGCGCCCATCTCCCTGGCCGCCGGCCCTAGGGAAGGAAAGGGGGGAGGGCTAGCCTCTCCTGCCTTCCCCTTCACATGGGAGAAAGGAAGTGGGGGGCGCCACCCTTGTAGGGGAACGTTGCATGGGAAACAAAAATTTTCCTACGCACACATAAGATCTATCCATGGTGATGAGCATCTACGAGAGAGAGAGTGGATCTACATACCCTTGTAGATCGCTAAGCGGAAGCGTTAATAAACGCGGTTGATGTAGTCGAACGTCTTCGCGATCCAAATCGCCGAGCGTCCCGCGATCCAATCACGATCCTTCCGATCTAGTGCCGAACGGACGGCACCTCCGCGTTCAACACACGTACGGCTTGATGACGCCTTCACCTCCTCGATCCAGCGAGCGATGATGAAGTAGTGGTTGAGTTCCAGCAGCACGACGGCGTGGTGATGGTGGTGAGGAACAATCTCTGCAGGGCTTCGCCAAGCGCTACGGAGATTATGACGGAGGAACTAGAGGGCTAGGGTTGCCGGCACACGGCTTGGGAAATCCTGATGTGTCCCGTGTGCTAGCCCTGCCCCTCTATTTATATGTTGAGCCTTGGGGTCTAAACTTGGAGTAAAAGCCTCCTCCAGGTCGGTTTTGCCCGCACAAGGTCGGTTTGGCCCGCAGGGAAAGAGTCCAACTCGGATCCCTGCCGAACCGTGCACAGCCGCACACAAGCGGTAGTACCGCTTCACACAAGCGGTAGTACCGCTTGGGCGGTAGTACCGCTTCACACAAGCGGTAGTACCGCTCGGGTGGTAGTACCGCTTCACACAAGCGGTAGTACCGCTTACGCGGCAGCAAAACTACTTTTGCACTTTCCAATACCTTGTGGGCTTTATCCCTTTGGCTCATATAAAGTGTTGCTGCACCCGAACACTTCGGTAAACATCCGGAACCCCTTCCGGTGAACTCCGGAACCCTTCCAGAGATCAAAACACTATTATCACATATATCAATCTTTACCTCCGGACTATTCCGGAGATCCTCGTCATGTCCGGGATCTTATCCGGGACTCCGAACAACTTTCGGTCACCAACATAATAACTCAAATATACTAATCGTCACCAAACGTTAAGTGTGTAGACCCTGCGGGTTCGAGAACTATGTAGACATGACCGAGACACCTCTACGGCCAATAACCAATAGCGGGACCTGGATGCCCATATTGGCTCCTACATATTCTACGAAGATCTTTATCGGTCGAACCTCTATGTCAAGGATTCAGTTAATCCCGTATGCTGTTCCCTTTGTTCTTCGGTATGTTACTTGCCCGAGATTCGATCGTCGGTATCACTATACCTAGTTCAATCTCGTTACCGGCAAGTCTCTTTACTCGTTCCGTAATACAAGATATCGTGGCTAACACTTTAGTCACATTGCTTGCAAGGCTCATTGTGATGTTGTATTACCGAGTGGGCCCTGAGATACCTCTCCGTCATACGGAGTAACAAATCCCAGTCTTGATCCATGCCAACCCAACAGACACCCTCGGAGATACCTGTAGAGCACCTTTATAGTCACCCAGTAACGTTGCGACGTTTGATACACACAAGGTATTCCTCCGGTGTTAGTGAGTTGCATGATCTCATGGTCAAAGGAACAGATACTTGACATGCAGAAAACAATAGCAATAAACTGACACGATCAAATGCTACGTTTACAGTTTGGGTCTTGTCCATCACATCATTCTCCTAATGATGTGATCCCGTTATCAAATGACATCTCATGTCAATGGCTAGGAAACCTTAACCATCTTTGATCAACGAGCTAGTCAACTAGAGGCTTACTAGGGACACAGTGTTGTCTATGTACCCACACATGTATTTGAGTTTCCAATCAATACAATTATAGCATGGATAATAAACGATTATCATGAACAAGGAAATATAATAATAACCAATTTATTATTGCCTCTAGGGCATATTTCCAACAGTCTCCCACTTGCACTAGAGTCAATAATCTAGTTCACATCACTATGTGATTTACATTGTAATGAATCGAACACCCATGCAGTTCTGGTGTTGTTCATGTTTAGCCCTTGGAAGAGGTTTAGTCATCGGATCTGCAACATTTAGATCCGTGTGTACTTTGCAAATATTTATGTCGTCCTCCTTGATGTAATCGCGGATGGAATTGAAACGTCGCTTTATGTGTCTGGTCCTCTTGTGAAATCTTGGTTCCTTGGCTAGAGCAATGGCACCAGTATTATCACAAAACAGAGTCATTGGGTTAAGTGCACTAGGCACTACTCCAAGATCTGTCATGAACTCCTTCATCCAGACACCTTCCTTCGCCGCCTCCGAGGCAGCGATGTACTCCGCTTCGCATGTAGAATCTGCTACCACGCTTTGCTTGGAACTGCACCAGCTAACCGCACCCCCATTAAGAATAAATACGTATCCGGTTTGCGACTTAGAGTCATCCGGATCAGTGTCAAAGCTTGCATCGACGTAACCCTTTACGACGAGCTCTTGATCACCTCCATAAACGAGAAACATGTCCTTAGTCCTTTTCAGGTACTTCAGGATATTCTTGACCGCCGTCCAGTGTTCCATTCCTGGATCACTTTGAAACCTTCCGACCATACTTATGGCAAGGCTGACATCGGGTCTTGTGCACAGCATTGCATACATGATAGAGCCTATGGCTGAAGCATAGGGGATGACACTCATCTTTTCTCTATCTTCTGCAGTCACTGGGCATTGAGTCTTACTCAACTTCACACCTTGCAAAACAGGCAAGAACCCCTTCTTGGACTGATCCATTTTGAACTTCTTCAAAATCTTATCAAGGTATGTGCTTTGTGAAAGTCCTATTAAACGTCTTGATCTATCTCTATAGATCTTGATGCCTAATATGAAAGCAGCTTCTCCTAGGTCCTTCATTGAAAAACTCTTGTTCAAATATTCCTTCACGCTTTCCAACATTTCTATATTGTTTCCAATCAGCAATATGTCATCCACATATAAGATTAGAAACGCTATAGAGCTCCCACTCACTTTCTTGTAAATACAAGCTTCTCCGTAAACTTGTATAAACTCGAACGCTTTGATCACCTCATCAAAACGAAGATTCCAACTCCGAGATGCTTGCACCAGTCCATAAATGGATCGCTGGAGTTTGCAAACTTTGTCAGCATTCTCTGGATCGACAAAACCTTCTGGTTGCATCATATACAACTCTTCCTTAAGGAAACCGTTAAGGAACGCTGTTTTGACATCCATCTGCCAAATTTCATAATCGAAAAAGGCAGCTATTGCTAACATGATTCTGACGGACTTAAGCATCGCTACGGGTGAGAAGGTCTCATCGTAGTCAACTCCTTGAACTTGTGAAAAACCCTTTGCCACAAGTCGAGCTTTATAGACGGTGACATTACCGTCCGCGTCCGTCTTCCTCTTAAAGATCCATTTGTTCTGAATGGCCTTACGCCCTTCAGGTAATACTTCCAAAGTCCATACTTTGTTTTCATACATGGATCCCATCTCGGATTTCATGGCCTCTAACCACTTCTCGGAATCCGGGCCCATCATCGCTTCTCCATAGCTCGTAGGTTCATCGTTGTCTAACAACATGACCTCTAAGACAGGGTTGCCGTACCACTCGGGAGCAGTACGCGTCCTTGTCGACCTACGAGGTTCGATAGCAACTTGATCCAAAGCTTCATGATCATCATCATTAACTTCCTCTTCAGCTAATGTAGGCTCCACAGAAACAACTTTCTGCGCTGCGCTACTCTCAGGTTGAAGTAAAGGTTCAACAACCTCATCAAGTTCTATCTTCCTCCCACTCAATTCTTTCGAGAGAAACTCTTTCTCAAGAAATGTTCCGTTTTTAGCGACAAACACTTTGCCCTCGGATCTGAGGTAGAAGGTATACCCAATTGTCTCTTTTGGGTATCCTATGAAGACGCATTTCTCCGCTTTGGGTTCCAGCTTTTCAGGCTGAAGCTTTTTGACATAAGCATCACATCCCCAAACTTTAAGAAACGACAGCTTTGGCTTCTTGTCAAACCAAAGTTCATATGGCGTTGTCTCAACGGATTTCGATGGTGCCCTATTTAAAGTGAATGCAGCTGTCTCTAATGCATAACCCCAAAACGATAGTGGCAAATCGGCAAGAGACATCATAGATCGCACCATATCCAATAAAGTTCGATTACGACGTTCGGACACACCATTACGCTGTGGTGTTCCAGGCGGTGTCAATTGTGAAACAATTCCACACTGTTTTAAGTGACTGCCAAACTCATAACTCAGATATTCTCCTCCTCGATCAGATCGTAGGAATTTAATCTTCTTGTTACGATGATTCTCAACTTCACTCTGAAATTGTTTGAACTTTTCAAATGTTTCAGACTTGTGTTTCATTAAGTAAATATACCCATATCTACTTAAGTCATCAGTGAAGGTAAGAAAGTAACGATAACCACCGCGCGCCTCAATACTCATCGGACCGCACACATCAGTATGTATGATTTCCAATAAGTCACTTGCCCGTTCCATTGTTCCAGAGAACGGCGTTTTAGTCATCTTGCCCATGAGGCATGGCTCACATGTGTCAAGTGATTCAAAATCAAGTGACTCCAAAAGTCCATCAGCATGGAGCTTCTTCATGCGTTTTACGCCAATATGACCTAAACGGCAGTGCCACAAGAAAGTGGTATTATCATTATCAATTCTACATCTTTTGGCATCAATGTTATGAACATGTGTATCATTACTATCGAGATTCAATAAGAATAAACCCCTCACATCGGGTGCATGACCATAAAAGATATTACTCATATAAATAGAACAACCATTATTCTCTGATTTAAATGAGTAACCGTCTCGCAATAAACAAGATCCAGATATAATGTTCATGCTTAACGCAGGCACCAAATAACACTTATTTAGGTTCATCACTAATCCCGACGGTAATCGAAGAGCGAGCGTGCCGACGGCGATCACATCAACCTTGGAACCATTTCCCACGCGCATCGTCACTTCGTCCTTTGCCAGCCTCCGTCTATTCCGCAGTTCCTGTTTTGAGTTGCAAATATGAGCAACCGCACCGGTATCAAATACCCAGGCACTACAACGAGAGTTGGTAAGGTACACATCAATAACATGTATATCATATATACCTTGTTTGTTGTTGGCCGCCTTCTTGTCAGCCAAATACTTGGGGCAATTCCGCTTCCAGTGTCCAGTTCCCTTGCAATGAAAACACACAGTTTCTGGTTTGGGTCCAGCCTTGGGTTTCTTCACGAGAGGAGCAACTGCTTTGCCACTCTTCTTGGAGTTACCCTTCTTACCCTTGCCATTTTTCTTGAAACTAGTGGTTTTATTGACCATCAACACTTGATGCTCCTTCTGAATTTCAGACTCAGCGGCTTTCAGCATCGCAAACAGCTCGGCGACTGACTTGTTCATCCCGTGCATGTTATAGTTCAACACGAAGCTCTTGTAGCTAGGTGGCAATGATTGAAGAACTCTGTCAGTGATAGCCTCTGGCGGAAGGGGCATCCCTAACTCAGCCAGACGGGTGGAGTACCCAGACATTCTGAGCACGTGATCACTGATAGACCCGTTCTCCTCCATCTTGCAAGCATAGAACTTATCGGAGATCTCATATCTCTCGATCCGGGCATTCTTCTGAAAGATAAACTTCAACTCCTGGAACATCTCATATGCTCCATGACGTTCAAAACGTCTTTGAAGTCCCGGTTCTAAGCCATACAACATTGCACATTGAACTATTGAGTAATCATCAGAACGAGCCTGCCAGGCGTTCACAACGTCTAGAGACTCAACTGGAGCGGGTGGATCACCAAGCGGTGCATCAAGGACATAAGCCTTCTGGGAAGCCGTAAGGATAATCCTTAGATTACGGGCCCAGTCCACAAAGTTACTTCCATCATCTTTCAACTTAGCTTTCTCTAGGAACGCATTAAAATTCAGGGGTGCTACTGCGCGAGTCATGATCTACAACATAAATATAGCAAAGACAACTTAGACTATTGTTCTTAGATAATGAGTTTAGTTAATCATATTTAAAAAACTCCCACTCAAATTGACATCCCTCCGATCATTCGAGTGTAACATGATCCAAATCCACCAACTCAAGTCCGATCATCACGTGAGTTGAGGTGGTTTCAATGGTGAACATCTTCATGTTGATCATATCTACTATATGACTCATGTTCGACCTTTCGGTCTCTTGTGTTCCGAGGCCATGTCTGTACATGCTAGGCTCGTCAAGTTTAACCCGAGTGTTCCGCACGTGTAACATGGCTTACACCCGTTGTATGCGAACGTAGAGTCTATCACACCCGATCATCACGGCGTGTCTCGAAACGACGAACTTTCGCAACGGTGCACACTTGGGGAGAACACAATTTATCTTGAAATTTAAGTGAGGGATCACCTTATAATGCTACCGTCGTCCTAAGCAAAATAAGATGCATAAAAGGATTAACATCACATGCAAATCATAAGTGACATGATATGGCCATGAACTTGTGCTTTTGATCTCCATCTCCAAAGCACCGGCATGATCTCCATCGTCACCGGCATGACACCATGATCTCCATCATCTTGATCTCCATCAACGTGTCGCCATAAGGTTGTCGCGCCGACTGTTGCTTCCACGACTATAGCTAACGTTTAGCGATAAAGTAAAGCATTACATAGCGCTTAATGATTGACACGCAGGTCATACAATAATTAAAGACAACTCTATGGCTCCTGCCAGTTGCCGTACTCATCGACATGCAAGTCGTGATATTCTATACAAAACATGATCATCTCATACATCACATATATCTCATCATGTAATTGGCCATATCATATCACATCATACCCTGCAAAAACAAGTTAGACGTCCTCTAATTGTTGTTGCAAATTTTACGTGGCTGCTACGGGTTTGCAAGAACCGTTCTTACCTACGCAAAACCACGACGTGGTGTAGTGATTGCTTTTTGATCTTCTAAAAGAACCCTCTTCATTGAAATCGATTCAACTAAAGTGAGAGAGACAGACACCCGCTAGCCATCTTTATGCAACGAAGTTACATGTTAGTTGAAGGAACCTGTCTCGCGTAAGTGTACGCGTAATGTCGGTCCGGGCCGCTTCATCTCACAGTACCGCCGAATCAAATATCAACTAGTAACGGCAAGCAATATGTATACACCCACGCCCACAACTCGTTTGTGTTCTACTCGAGATCTCATCTACGCATAGACCTAGCTCATGATGCCACTGTAGGGGAACGTTGCATGGGAAACAAAATTTTTCCTACGCACACATAAGATCTATCCATGGTGATGAGCATCTACGAGAGAGAGAGTGGATCTACATACCCTTGTAGATCGCTAAGCGGAAGCGTTAATAAACGCGGTTGATGTAGTCGAACGTCTTCGCGATCCAAATCGCCGAGCGTCCCGCGATCCAATCACGATCCTTCCGATCTAGTGCCGAACGGACGGCACCTCCGCGTTCAACACACGTACGGCTTGATGACGCCTTCACCTCCTCGATCCAGCGAGCGATGATGAAGTAGTGGTTGAGTTCCAGCAGCACGACGGCGTGGTGATGGTGGTGAGGAACAATCTCTGCAGGGCTTCGCCAAGCGCTACGGAGATTATGACGGAGGAACTAGAGGGCTAGGGTTGCCGGCACACGGCTTGGGAAATCCTGATGTGTCCCGTGTGCTAGCCCTGCCCCTCTATTTATATGTTGAGCCTTGGGGTCTAAACTTGGAGTAAAAGCCTCCTCCAGGTCGGTTTTGCCCGCACAAGGTCGGTTTGGCCCGCAGGGAAAGAGTCCAACTCGGATCCCTGCCGAACCGTGCACAGCCGCACACAAGCGGTAGTACCGCTTCACACAAGCGGTAGTACCGCTTGGGCGGTAGTACCGCTTCACACAAGCGGTAGTACCGCTCGGGTGGTAGTACCGCTTCACACAAGCGGTAGTACCGCTTACGCGGCAGCAAAACTACTTTTGCACTTTCCAATACCTTGTGGGCTTTATCCCTTTGGCTCATATAAAGTGTTGCTGCACCCGAACACTTCGGTAAACATCCGGAACCCCTTCCGGTGAACTCCGGAACCCTTCCAGAGATCAAAACACTATTATCACATATATCAATCTTTACCTCCGGACTATTCCGGAGATCCTCGTCATGTCCGGGATCTTATCCGGGACTCCGAACAACTTTCGGTCACCAACATAATAACTCAAATATACTAATCGTCACCAAACGTTAAGTGTGTAGACCCTGCGGGTTCGAGAACTATGTAGACATGACCGAGACACCTCTACGGCCAATAACCAATAGCGGGACCTGGATGCCCATATTGGCTCCTACATATTCTACGAAGATCTTTATCGGTCGAACCTCTATGTCAAGGATTCAGTTAATCCCGTATGCTGTTCCCTTTGTTCTTCGGTATGTTACTTGCCCGAGATTCGATCGTCGGTATCACTATACCTAGTTCAATCTCGTTACCGGCAAGTCTCTTTACTCGTTCCGTAATACAAGATATCGTGGCTAACACTTTAGTCACATTGCTTGCAAGGCTCATTGTGATGTTGTATTACCGAGTGGGCCCTGAGATACCTCTCCGTCATACGGAGTAACAAATCCCAGTCTTGATCCATGCCAACCCAACAGACACCCTCGGAGATACCTGTAGAGCACCTTTATAGTCACCCAGTAACGTTGCGACGTTTGATACACACAAGGTATTCCTCCGGTGTTAGTGAGTTGCATGATCTCATGGTCAAAGGAACAGATACTTGACATGCAGAAAACAATAGCAATAAACTGACACGATCAAATGCTACGTTTACAGTTTGGGTCTTGTCCATCACATCATTCTCCTAATGATGTGATCCCGTTATCAAATGACATCTCATGTCAATGGCTAGGAAACCTTAACCATCTTTGATCAACGAGCTAGTCAACTAGAGGCTTACTAGGGACACAGTGTTGTCTATGTACCCACACATGTATTTGAGTTTCCAATCAATACAATTATAGCATGGATAATAAACGATTATCATGAACAAGGAAATATAATAATAACCAATTTATTATTGCCTCTAGGGCATATTTCCAACAACCCTCCCCTGCCTTTCGCCGCGCGCCTAGAAAGGCAAGGGGGGCGCGGCAAGGGGCAGGACCCCAAGTGGGATTCGGCCCCACTTGGGGCGCCTCCTTGGCTGCTCCTCCCTCCCCCCACCTATATATATGGTGGAGGGGGGCGCCACACAAGAACACGATAATCTCTTAGCCGTGTGCGGCGCCCCTCTCCACAGTTTCGTCCCTCGGTCATATTTCCGTAGTGCTTAGGCGAAGCCCTGCGGAGATAGCATCACCATCACCGTCACCACGTCGTCGTGCTGCCGGAACTCATCCACTACCTCACCGTCTTGCTGGATCAAGAAGGCGAGGACGTCATCGAGCTGAACGTGTGCTGAACGCGGAGGTGCCGTACGTTCGGTACTCGGTCGGTTGGATCGCGAAGTTGTTCGACTACATCAACCGCGTTGTTTAAACGCTTTCGCTTACGGTCTACGAGGGTACGTAGACACACTCCCCCCTCTCGTAGCTATGCATCTCCATGGATAGATCTTGCGTGTGCGTAGATTTTTTTTTGTTTTTTCCATGCAACGTTCCCCGACATCAGTTTACCTTTTTTCAGGTGAAAAGACAAACATCAAAGTTGAGAAAAAATGCGCAACATCGGCTGGCTCTCAAATGCAGTTCTGCTGGTGTATGTGTGTGGCTGTAAAACAACGAATGGATGTATGTGTGTCTATGAGCATCATCGGCATCCATAGACAAAGGCGCAAAACAAAATGTGCACGTGCAGTTTGCTTAGCTCTGTCGTGCAGTACTTTGTTTTTGTTTTGTGCGGTTCGCTTGTTTGTTAAAAAAATTCAAAAAATGTTGGTGGGAGATAACATTCTTTTGATGCAAAATGTAATTTTAAATGCAGTCCACTCATCCCATTCATGCAACTCACTAACATTGACCATGTAGTCCATATGAATTAACACAAAAAATATATTAAGAAACGAAGAAAACAATTAAGTAGTTCACTTGGTAAATATCTGAAAAGAAGCTTGTTCTTTATTAGAAGTAGTTCACTAGGTCAGTCCATGCGGTCCACTTGCCCAGTCTACGCGCATGAAAAAAAATAAGTATGAAAAAAGCAACAAAATCTCATGCAGTTAGCTTTTGGTAGAGTCGAGGTTCATTTTCGGTAGTGTTGCGGTTCACTTACTCCCAATATAAAGTGCATAAAAATGTTACGGAAACAATAAAAAAAAGGTAAAGCGGTTCAGTTCTCGATAGGGTTGCGGTTCAATTATGCCCGATGTGAAGCGCAGCCCACTTCCTCGTTTGGGAAATTTACGTCTGAATAAAAGAAATCATGCAGTTCGCTTGCCCATCTGATGCAGTGCGGTTTTTCGTCCAAAGCAGTGCGATTTTCTATCTGATGCAGTACACACGTTGATTTTGGTGTCGCAAAAAACAGTGTCTGCCGCATAATTTTCAAAATTAATTTAAAACCATAAGGAATCTCAAAAACATTTCTACATATGAAAGTTTTGCCTCGTCCGTAGCTTCCCAATAGCATATCACACGCGTCGTTTCGATAAACGGTTAAAAAAACTGGAGCCAAAACAGTACCCAAAAATTGCAAAAATTTGAAAAACAGAATTACGCGATTTAGTAAATTTAAAACTGCTCTTAAATAGTAACGAATTAGTGAAAGTAATATATATGAAAAAGTTGCGCCTCGACGTTATCTTTCCAACGGTGTATCATTTGCTTCATTCCGACGAGCGGTTTAGAAAAAAACGCGAAAATACTCTCGCTGCCACTAGTCTGGCGCCGCATCGTTTTTGAAACTGCTCTTAAACCGTGATGAATTTCGAACAAATTTCTACATGGTGAAGTTGCGCCTAATCCATACCTTTCTAACGGTATATTATACGCCTCGTTCCGACAAACGGTTAAAAAACTAGAGCAAAAAAGGTATCAAAAAACACCACGTGCAGTTTTTTCCGACGCGAAGTTCACTAGTCTCTGTATTGCAATACCTTTGCTACAGAAAGTGCAGTGCCCTCGTGTTGAGCGTGTGGTTCATAAGTGTTAACAGAATAGCAGAATAAATTGGATATATATATATATATATATATATATATATATATATATATATATATATGTATATATAGGACAGGACTATTCCGTTACTCCCGGCCCTATATAGAGTGCGCGATGCATTTTTGCCGAACCGGTAAAAGAGAGAAAAGCAGTCCACCCCGAAAAGCCCGAAAACAAAAAGAAAAAAAAACGCAGGCCACCAGCTCCCCCGAGCCTCCCTCCCCACGCGCTGCCGCCTACCTCCCGTGCGCCGCCGCCTCCCTCCCCACGCGTCGCCGCCTACCTCCCGCGCGCCGCCGCCTCCCTCCCCACGCGCCGCCGACTTCCCCCACGCGCCGCCGCCTTCCTTCCCACGCGACGGGCGTCTCCCTCCCCACGCGCCGGCGCTTTCCTCCCCGTGCGCCGGCCACCTTCCTCCCCGTCGCGCTCCGCCGTCTTCCTCCCCGAGATCCGGCCGTCTTCCTCCACGAGATCCGGCCGCCTTCCCCCTTCCCCGAGGTCCCACGGCTGCACCGCCGCCGCCCAACCCCTCCGTCCGCAAGCCAGGGATCTGGGCTGTCCTCCTCGCCGCGGTGGCCCTGCTGCCCGGCGGCGGCGGAAGCGGGGTGGTGGGTGCCGGCGGGCTACTCTCCGGCGAGGGCGCCGTGCTGCACGGGCGCTGCCAGACATATCAAGTTCTCTGGTATAGTTTCTGTATGACCATGCATCAGTTCTTCAGTGCGCACAAAAAAAGACCAGCAGTTCAACTCTCATTTACTAAACTCATTTTTCAGTTCAGTTCGATTAACGAATTTAGTTTAGTTCAAATTCTTGTAATAGTTTGAGTTCAAATTCTTGTTACTCAGTGCCCTCCATGCTGATCCTTCTACGAGTAGACAACAAATTGCAAGACCTGCGCACAATCCTATACTCAGTAGGGCAGCTACCTGATGGCAGGACCACAACCTTATCCGTCGCTCGAGGTTCGCCTGCAGTTCTAGATCAGGCAGGCTCCTTCTCTCTGCCTAACGAGCTCTCTCTCTGTAATGTGTGTGTACGTGGTACAGCAACAAATAGCCGCCTGCTTTTTTCTGAATTGCTCGGGCAGAAGAAACAGCTCCACGGTGTGGTGCAAAAATTCTGAAATTACTAGATCGTGTGAGTATTTTGGGTTATGGGTAATGGATGTCTGACTTCATGCATCACCTGCACTCCAGAAAGTTCAAATATACTTGGACAAAAAGTTCAATATTAAATGTCCAGATAGTGCCTAGAAAAAGTGAAGATAGGTTTGTAGTGATGTTTATGATAGACGGGTACTTGAAAGATTTAGAGGTAAAAAATATTTTCTTGCAAGCTGCTGAATGTTTCAATTCGTTGCGTGCGAATTTTGTTATAGCAAAAAACTGAATGGTAGGCAAGATGACTATAGTTATGGCAAAAACAGTGAAACTTTTAAAAAGTTTCTTTTTAAATCTTGGGTTAATACATGAACATGGTCGTCTTTTTACATGTACTTACATCAGCTCGTCAGAGTTGTTCGTGTACTTGTAACACAATCAACTCAGATTTTGAGATACTAGAAGTTCAGAGAAAAAAAATACAAAAAGGAGGCCGTGCGCCCTTACAACCTCAAGCCGTTCACCTCCGCTGCACGAGGCCGTGCGACGACGCAGCGATCAGGCTGTTCACCTCTGCCACCAAAAGCCGTCCACCTCTGCCACAGGCAGTGGCGGACCCAGGAATTGAAGTTAGCCGGGGCGAACATTTAAGTTTAAAAAAAAAATTAGTTGCAAATACAAGCCTACTTAATCAAAATTCATGACCTTCAACTACCAAAAACATTAGAAAAAGCCTTAAAACTATTAACATGGATTCTTGTCGCTTGATATGCTCACACTTGATGCCACAATACATTCTCACAATCTCAAACGAGACCTACAAAATTACGAATGTATTAGCACAAGTGTGATAACAGTTGTACAAAGTACAAAAGGTTGTCAAGGTAGATTCTTTATAGTATGAACATGTATCAGTCTGCTTATCACTAATTTTAAAAAAAAATCATGACATACTCCATCCGTAAAGACTAGTGATCTAAACGCTCTTATATTGCTTTACGGAGGGAGTACTAGTTATGTCACTCTTCGTTTCGTGAGAGAGTAGTATAGACTATGTATGTTGGTGTGTTGGTGTGGTGTCTCCTCGAAGATGTTCGCATCTGTCGTGGATTTCTTGTAAACTTGTTTCTCTCCTTCTATAAAGATAAGGTACGCTATTGACGTACTCTCAAAAAAAAATGTCACTCTTACTATATCCACTTATAATATAATATGTGGGTATGTAATATACGATTCGTCTATTTTTAAGATATGTCAGACAAATCAAATCTTCTTATGGTTCGCAAACCATCAGATCATTAAATAGCGCCGGAAGCTCCGGCACGGAGCAGCGACTGGAAATCATGGACACGGCTAAACTGGGCGGCGACGCAGCTGTCAGTGGTGGCTTGGGAGGGGGGGTCAATTTTTCTTTTCTTTTTTTGAGAAAATGAGGGGGTCAGTGTGGGCAATGGGAGGCCAATACATTCAGTACTGCCGAGTACTGGATAGATTTTATGTTCGGCAGCATGCGTTAGATCATTTGGGCCTTAAGCGTAATTGTGCAAATGCTACAGACCAGCCCAAACCCTGTAGCCCAGCCGAAACGCCTCCCACTCTGCTCCTGCCTCGCGTACTGCTTCGCAGAAACGGTAAATAGGCCGCCACCGTGAAAACTGCTTGCCGCTGCCATGAAATCAGCTCGCCGCCGGACGATAGGTAGGCGGGGGTCGCTGCTCCGCCACCGGCGACCCGGGGCGGCCGCCCCAGCTCGCCCCAATGGTGGATCCGCCACTGACCACAGGAGGTCGTTCGACGATGCAGCGCTGAGGACGTTGTGTTTTTTTTTCAGTACATGTTTTGTGTGCTTTTCAGTTCACCTACTTAACGATATTATGTCCAATTTCCCCTTTGTTTTCATGTTCTTCCTATAGTACAATAGGTGTTTCTGTTATGCCTTAATAAGCATTTAAGAAAGCCTTGGATCGAAACTACCATATGCTCTATTCTATTCTTGTAAATGAAGCTCCACTTCTGTTTTGTTTGAAGTTACTTGGCATAAAAATTAGTATATGTTTTACTGTAAAAAACATATATAAAATGTCTTGATGCATGCTAGCAGAAATCTGAAAATAAACTCAGCACAGTTCCTATATTTTATTTCAGTTCAATTTCAAATTCCAGTTCAGTTCAATTCTGGTTTTGTTAAACTTGCTATGCAGCTGCCGTATTCCTAGTGCTGGAGAATTGGCTCAACCCAACCTGCAACTCCCTTTGCTTACATGTAAGTACATGGTTTTACAGAGAAGCATGGTAAGAACTGGCACCACTCCCATTTTCCTCTCTAGTTGCTCTTACCTTGTTCTTCCTAGCCAGTAGAATGATCTCCCAAAAAATGATGCCTTTTCTGCTCACTTTAAAATTACTATGTAGCTGATGCATTGGAGTTTTGACCCATGCAAATAAATTTCAGGAAGCAAAAAGAAAATCTATTCACGAATGGAGCATTACATTACCCTGGGAATTTTTCGTGCGTGTTTTGCATTTTATGTAGTGGAGAACCAGTAAGTTCTACTACATCTACGTGTATTTACAATCTTCCAAAGGTATTTGGTGTCTGTGGCACATGCATGCTATGGACTCCTCACTCACCGTTCTGTTGGGGAATGTTGCATGGAAAACAAAAAAATTTCTACACACACGCATGTGCAGCACAAGTTCAGCTCGGTGACGTCCTCGCCTTCTAGATCCAGCAAGACGACGAGGTAGCGGATGAGTTCCGGCAACACGACGGCGTGGTGACGGTGATGGTAATGCTATCTCAACAGGGCTTCGCCTAAGCACCGAGAGAATATGACCGAGGGTCTAAACTGTGGAGGGGGGCGCCGCACACGGCTAAGACAATGTTGTGTTGTGCTAGGCGCCCCCCTCCCACATATATATAGGTGGGGGGGGGGGTGGAGGGAGCAGCCAGGAGGCGCCCCCAAGTAGGCCGAATCCTACTTGGGGTCCTCCCCCAAGTGGCGCCCCCCTTCCTTATTTGGAGTGCGGGAGGAAGGAAGGAGGAGGTGGCGCCCCCCCTTTCCTTTCTCTCTTGAGGAGGGAAAGGCAGGAGGGGCCACCCCTCCCCTTTCCTTCCCCTAGGGCCGGCCAGCCAAGGGAGGAGGCGCACTAGCCCCCTAGTGGGCTGGTCTGTCCACTCCTTTGGCCCATAAGGCCCATAACTTGCCGGGGGGTGCCCGGAACCCCTTCCGGTGACCCGATAACTTCCCGGTACGTCCCGAAACACTTCCGGTGTCCAAATACCATCGATCTATATATCAATCTTTACCTCTCGACCATTTCGAGACTCCTCGTCATGTCTGTGATCTCATTCGGAACTCCGAACAACATTCGGTCACCAATTCACATAACTTATATAACACTATATCGTCAACGAACGTTAAGCATGCGGACCCTACGGGTTCGGGAATGATGTAGACATGACCGAGACGCCTCTCCGGTCAATAACCAATAGCGGAACCTGGATGCCCATATTGGTTCCTACATATTCCATGAAGATCTTATCAGTCGAACCGCATTGACAACATACGTAATTCACTTTGTCCGTCGTTATGTTACTTGCCCGAGATTCGATCGTCGGTATCTACATACCTAGTTCAATCTCGTTATCGGCAAGTCTGTTTACTCGTTCCGTAATACATCATCTCGTAACTAACTTCTTAGTCACTTTGCTTGCAAGCTTATTATGATGTGCATTACCGAGAGGGCCCAGAGATACCTCTCCGAAACACGGAGTGACAAATCCCAGTCTCGATCCATGCCAACTCAACAGACACCTTCGGAGATACCTGTAGAGCATCTTTATGATCACCCAGTTACGTTGTGACGTTTGATAGCACATAAGGTATTCCTCCGGTATCCGGGAGTTGCATGATCTCATGTTCTGAGGAATATGTATTTGACATTCAAGAAAGCAGTAGCAATAAACAGAACGATTATATGCTAAGCTAACGGATGGGTCTTGTCCATCACATCATTCTCCTAATGATGTGATCCCGTTTATCAAATGACAACTCATGTATATGGTTAGGAAACATTAACCATTTTTGATCAACAAGCTAGTATAGTAGAGGCTCACTAGGGACACAGTATTTGTTTAAGTATTCACACATGTATTTAAGTTTCCGGTCAATACAATTCTAGCATGAATAATAAACCTTTACCATGAACAAGGAAATATAAAATAATAACAAATTTATTATTGCCTCTAGGGCACATTTCCATCAGTCTCCCACTTGCACTAGAGTCAATAATCTAGATTACATAGTAATGAATCTAACACCCATGGAGTCTTGGTGCTGATCATGTTTTGCTCGCGGAAGAGGCTTAGTCAACGGGTCTGTCACATTCAGATCCGTGTGTACTTTGCAAATTTCTATGTCTACATCCTTGACATATTCACGAATGGAGTTGAAGCGTCTCTTGATGTGTTTTGGTCTTCTTGTGAAACCTGGGCTCCTTGGCTTTGGCAATTGCTCTAGTGTTGTCATAAAAGATTTGTCATTGGACCCGATGTACTAGGTATTACACCTAGATCGGATATGAACTCTTTCATCCAGACTCCTTCATGCGCTGCTTTCGAAGCAGCTATGTACTCCGCTTCACACGTAGATCCCGCCACGACGCCTTGCTTGGAACTGCACCAACTGACAGCTCCACCATTTAATATAAATACGTGGACAAATTGAAATTCCAGTTGGTGGTCACACCAGCAGTGATCTCGCGACCGCGTCGCCCCCGCGCGGGCGACCGGCCGCGCCACCCCCCCTCCTCCCTCCAGTCCCCCCTCCCTCCTCCCTTCCGGCCGCCGTCACCGGCGCCCGCGGCCGACCTGGCCCCGGTGCTGCTGGTGGCGGCGGCCCCCCTGGCCCTTCCCCTCCTGGTCGCTCTCCGGCGCGGGCGGAGCTGCACCGGGGGGTGCACTTAGGCGGCGGCGGTCTGGCGTGGCGGCAGGGCTCCGCGGCGCGACGCAGGCGAGCTGCTGGGCGGCGACGCCGCCGTTGGCGGCGGGGCGGCGCGGCGGCGTAATCTGGCGACGCCCGCTCGGCCCAAATCTGGGCCCTTCGGGCCCCATCTGGGCCTGGGCGGGCCGGCGGCGGGGATGGTCTCCGGCGTGGCTTCCGGGAGGCGGGGGAGACGCGACGAGCGGCTGGGCGCTGGCGGCGCCGATGCCAGCCTGCTGCAACGTGGCCGGCGAGGGCTTAACAGGCCCGCTTCGGGTCTGGCTAGGCCAGGGGTGGCCCGGCATGTCCCGCTGCCGCGTCCGGACGGCGACCGCGTCGGTGACGGAGGCACGGGCCTCCCGCACGACGGCGGTGGAGGTGGTTCCCTCCCGCTCGGCTTCAGTGTTGCTGCTCCCGTCGTGGTGAGCTTCTCTCCGGTCCTCTTGGCCTCGTGGTGGTGTTCGCAGTGAGGCGGCGTGGGTGGTGGCGCAACCGAGATGGCGCTTGGTGGTGGGCGGAGGTTTGGCTGGTCGGCTTCGGTTCGGCTGGGCGGCGGGGTTTGGTGTACGGGAGAAATCCTTGCCAGTCTTCGGCTCCGATGCGGTGACACCATTCCTTCCTGGAGGGTGTCGGTGGTACCCAGCCCCCTCATCCCTCCGCGTGCCGGGGGAAACCCTAGGACCCGTCCGGGCAGCAGCGTCGTCGGCGTCGCATTCCTTCTTGGAGGTGCTGCTTGGTACGCGGAGGATCGGAGCCTTGTTTGGTGGTTTGTTTCCGGTGGGCGCAGCGGTGGCGGATCATCCGCGCTTTGTCGAGCTGCCGCTGTTGGCATTTGTTTCTGTAGGGGAACGCAGCAGAAAACAAAAATTTTCCGACCTACGCACCAGCCCAGGACCACTATGGAGACTGCATACAAGGTTTGATCTGTTTCGTTACCGACTCGTAGCGCAGCGGAAGTAGAGTCGATGACGATCAGCGGTGCAGATCCCCGCAGCTAGGATTTTACAACCTCCCAACCGCGAGGATGTATACCCTCATCTGCCCCGCGGACAGCCCTCCGGGAGGCGGTCACACAGTCCCCCGGACGGTGTCGCGGACAGCCCTTCGGGAGGACCTCCGAAACTCGGACTGTCACTCGGACAGCCCTTCGGGAGGACCTCCAAAACTCGGACGGTCACACGGACAGCCCTTCGGGAGGCACTCTCGAACTAAGACCGAAACTACGATCTCTCTACAGAGTTGCACACATACGGTGTCATCTATCCGGCAGGGCTTCGCCGTCCAGAACTAGTTCCCACCGGAACCCAGACAGCCTTTCGGCTCTACGAAACTATTTCGCTGGGAGGGAGAGAGAAGCCAGAAATGTCATGGCATGTGTATGTGAGAAGGAGTAGGAAATATGGCAGCCCTCACCCCCTCTATTTATAGGAAGAGCAAGGGGTAGAGTGGTCATATCCAAAAATCCATGTCATCCCAAAATATCTTGGGAAGATATTTGTGGAAAGCCAACTTCCAACCATATCCATAAATCTGATTTCACTATTCACGATGACATTTTTCAGCGTCCGGTCGAACTGAAAATATTTATGTGGGCTTAGAACAATTCCAGTACCCACTAAAATAAGTTTCAATGCGATCCGGAACAATTCCGGTTTAGTGATTTTCATCTGCGAAAAGCATCTGAAGCGGTTTCGGCAGCTCCGGAACATTTCCGGTTTCTGTCTCTGAAAAATCTCAGAAGTTACCGGAACAATTCTGGTACCTTCCAATAATTTCCAGGCATGTGCCGAAACCAATTTGACTTTATGGAATACCCTGAAACAACTTTTCAGTTTCACCGGAACTATTCCGATATCCTCTCCGGAACGTTTCCGTTTCGTCCGAAACTTTTTCGGTGATTTTCTCTCAGACTCCCCGTCTAGTATTCAGCAGATAGATGACCCTTAAGCGTGTGACCCTATAGGTTCGGTGAAGTATAGACATGACCCGGAACCCCTTCCGATCAATGATCAACATCGGAGCCGTGGACACCCATATTGACCCCTATACCCACACGAATGAATATTCGAGTGAACCTCCAGTTGCCGTGTGCTATTCCTATTGCTTCGCGATATGTTACAAATACCCGAGGTGAGACATGTTGGCATCCCCGTGGATCAACAACTTGTCCACTATGCCTGTTACCTCGTTACCGGTATTGTTCTCTTTTCTCGTTCCCGTGTTCCGGCATCCCTGTGATCAAATCACCCTGTGTCTGGCCAGACGATGATGGATACCGTAACACCGAGAGGGCCCAGAGATATCTCTCCATCGTCGGAGGAGCAAATCCCAATCTTGAGCTATCAAGTTACTTGACATACTTTTCCATGAACCCGTAAGCCGCCGTAATAGCCACCCATTTACGGATGACGTTTAACAAACCCCAAAGTTCATGAAGCAAGCATGAAGAAACTCGACACTCTCATGGTCTAAGGAATTATGCAAACGTTAACTTCTCTGTGTTATTAACCATTAACTTATGACGAATGTATCTCATAGCATAACATCAATCGGGTCGATTCAACACAAGTGTTCTACCAACAATTGTGCCCTCAAAATTGCCGGCATAGCCATGCCCATGATCAGGAAAACAGGATCATCATGCAATACTTGAGCCAGTCATAGAGGCTTGACTAGGAATACATTTTACCGTTTATTATCCCACACGTGCATATGAGTCTTCCTCCGAGCCTCGTGGTTATTGTAGACTCGAGAACCATAGCAGTTATAGCATGGAACATAAACCTAATTACGAACAGGGAGATAATCAATAACATTTATTATTGCCTCTAGGGCATATCTCCTACAGTTTCTTCTTCTTTTTCTTTTGGGCTTGTTGTGCTGCTCGCCCCAGCGATCCATGTATCGGTGTTGGTTGCTTTGTAATACAAAGCGGGGGGAAACCCTTTTTCGACAATATAAATACGTATCCGGTTTGCGACTTAGAGTCATCCGGATCAGTGTCGACACTTGCATCGACGTAACCCTTTACGACGAGCTTTTCGTTACCTTCATAAACGAGAAACATGTCCTTGGTCCTTTTCAGGTACTTCAGGATATTCTTGACCGCTGTCCAGTGATACACTCTTGGATTACTCTGGTACCTTCCTGCCAAACTTATGGCAAGGCACACATCAGGTCTGGTACACAGCATGGCATACATAATAGAACCTATGGCTGAGGCATAGGGAATGACTTTCATTTTCTCTATATCTTCTGCCGTGGTCGGGCATTGAGTCGGACTCAACTTCACACCTTGTAACACAGGCAAGAACCCTTTCTTCGACTGCTCCATTTTGAACTTCTTCAAAACTTTATCAAGGTATGTGCTTTGTGAAAATCCTATTAAGCGTCTTGATCTATCCCTATAAATCTTGATGCCCAATATATAAGCAGCTTCACCGAGGTCTTTCATTGAAAAACTCTTATTCAAGTATCCTTTTATGCCATCCAGAAATTCTATATCATTTCCAATCAACAATATGTCATCCACATATAATATCAGGAATGCTACAGAGCTCCCACTCACTTTCTTGTAAATACAGGCTTCATCGTAAGTCTGTATAAAACCATATGCTTTGATCACCTCATCAAAGCGTATATTCCAACTCCGAGATGCTTGCACCAGTCCATAGATGGATCGCTAGAGCTTGAAAACTTTGTCAGCACCCTTAGGATCGACAAAACCTTCTAGTTGCATCATATACAACTCTTCTTTGAGAAATCCATTAAGGAATGCAGTTTTGACATCCATTTGCCATATTTCATAATCATAAAATGCGGCAATTGCTAACATGATTCGGACAGACTTAAGCATCGCTACGGGTGAGAAAGTCTCATCGTAGTCAACCCCTTGAACTTGTCGAAAACCTTTCGCGACAAGTCGAGCTTTGTAGACAGTGATATTACCATCAGCATCTGTCTTCCTCTTAAAAATCCATTTATTCTCAATGGCTTGCCGATCATCGGGCAAGTCCACCAAAGTCCATACTTTGTTCTCATACATGGATCCTATCTCAGATTTCATGGCCTCAAGCCATTTGTCGGAATCCGGGCTCATCATAGTTTCTTCATAGTTCGTAGGTTCGCCGTTGTCTAACAACATAACTTCCAGAACAGGATTACCGTACCACTCTGGTGCGGGACGTACTCTGGTTGACCTACGAAGTTCAGCAGTAACTTGATCTGAAGTTTCACGATCATTATCATTATCTTCCTCTCTTATTGGTGTAGGCATCACGAGTCGAGCTTTGTAGACAGTGATATTACCATCAGCGTCTGTCTTCCTCCTAAATATCCATTTATTCTCAATGGCTTGCAGATCATCGGGCAAGTCCACCAAAGTCCATACTTTGTTCTCATACATGGATCCTATCTCAGATTTCATGGCCTCGAGCCTTTTGTCGGAATCTGGGCTCATCATAGCTTCTTCTAGTTCATAGGTTCACTGTTGTCTAACAACATAACTTCCAAAACAGGATTACCGTACCATTCTGGTGCGGAACGTATTCTGGTCGACCTACGAGGTTCAGTAGTAACCTGATCTGAAGATTCATGATCTTTATCATTTTCTTCCTCTCTTGTTGGTGTAGGCATCACGGGAATGATTTTCTCTGATGAGCTACTTTCCAATTCGAGAGAAGGTACAATTACCTCATCAAGTTCTACTTTTCTCCCACTCACTTCTTTCGAGGGAAAGTCCTTCTCTAGAAAGGACCCATTTTTGGCAACAAAGATCTTGCCTTCGGATCTGTGGTAAAAGGTGTACCCAATTGTTTCTTTAGGGTAACCTATGAAGACGCACTTTTCCGCTTTGGGTTCGAGCTTATCGGGCTAAAACTTTTTCACATAAGCATCGCATCCCCAAACTTTAAGAAACGACAGCTTAGGTTTCTTACTAAACCATAGTTCATACGGTGTCGTCTCAACGGATTTAGACGGTGCCCTATTTAACGTGAATGCAACTGTCTCTAATGCATAACCCCAAAACGATAGTGGCAAATCGGTATGAGACATCATAGAACGCATCATATCCAATAAAGTACGGTTACGACGTTCGGGCACACCGTTACGCTGTGGTGTTCCACGTGGCGTGAGTTGTGAAACAATTCCACATTTTCTTAAATGAATACCAAACTCGTAACTCAAATATTCGCCTCCGTGATCAGATCGTAGAAACTTTATTTTCTGTTTACAATGATTCTCTACTTTACTCTGAAATTCTTTGAACTTTTCAAATGTTTTAGACTTGTGTTTCACCAAGTAGATATACACATATCTACTCAAATCATCTGTCAAGGTTAGAAAATAACGATACCCGCCGCGTGCTTCAACATTCATCGGACCGCATACATCGGTATGTATTATTTCCAACAAATCAGTAGCTCGCTCCATTGTTCCGGAGAACGGAGTTTTAGTCATCTTGCCCATGAGGCATGGTTCGCAAGTATCAAATGATTCATAATCAAGAGATTCCAAAATTCCATCCGCATGGAGTTTCTTCATGCGCTTTACACCAATATGACCTAAACGGCAGTGCCACAAGTACGTTGGACTATCATTATCAACTTTGCATCTTTTGGCATCAATATTATGAATATGTGTATCACTATGATCGAGATTCAACAAGAATAAACCATTCACAAAGGGTGCATGACCATAAAAGATGTTACTCATATAAATAGGACAACCATTATTCTCTGACTTTAATGAATAACCGTCTCGCATTAAACAAGATCCAGATATAATGTTCATTCTCAACGCTGGCACCAAATAACAATTATTTAGGTCTAAAACTAATCCCGAAGATAGATGTAGAGGTAGCATGCCGACGGCGATCACATCAACCTTGGAACCATTCCCGACGCGCATCGTCACCTCGTACTTAGCCAATCTTCGCTTATTCCGTAGCTCCTGTTTCGAGTTACAAATATGAGCAACCGAACCAGTATCAAATACCCAGGCGCTACTGCGACCATTAGTAAGGAACACATCAATAACATGTATATCAAATATACCTTTGCTCACTTTGCTATCCTTCTTATCCGCCAAATACTTGGGGCAGTTTGCTTCCAGTGACTAGTCCTTTTGCAGTAGAAGCACTTAGTTTCAGGCTTGGGTCCAGCTTTGAGTTTCTTCGCGGGAGCGGCAACTTGCTTGCCGTTCTTCTTGAAGTTCCCCTTCTTTCCCTTGCCCTTTTTCTTGAAACTAGTGGCCTTGTTAACCATCAACACTTGATGCTCCTTCTTGATTTTTACCTCCGCCGATTTCAGCATCGCGAAGAGCTCGGGAATTGTCTTCTCCATCCCTTGCATATTATAGTTCATCACGAAGACTTTATAGCTTGGTGGCAGTGATTGAAGAACTCTGTCAATAACACTCTCAACCGGAAGATCAATTCCGAGCTGAGTCAAGTGGTTGTGGTACCCAGACATTCTGAGTATGTATTCACTGACAGAACTGTTCTCCTCCATCTTACAGCTGAAGAACTTGTTGGAGACTTCATATCTCTCAACCCGGGCATTAGCTTGAAAATATCAATTTCAGCTCCTGGAACATCTCATATGCTCCATGGCGTTCAAAACGCTTTTGTAGTCCCGGTTCTAAGTCGTAGAGCATGGCACACTGAACTATCGAGTAGTGATCAGATCGAGCCTGCCAGGCGTTCACAACGTCAGCAGCAGTTCCTGCAGCAGGTCCATCACCTAGCGGTGCATCAAGGACGTAATTCTTCTGTGCAGCAATGAGGATAATCCTCAAGTTACGGACCCAGTCCGTGTAGTTGCTATCATCATCTTTCAACTTAGCTTTTTCTAGGAACGCATTAAAATTCAACGGAACAGTAGCACCGGCCATTTATCTACAACATAGATATGCAAAAACTATCAGGACTAAGTTCATGATAAATTAAGTTCAATTAATCAAATTACTAATGAACTCCCACTTAAATTAACATCCCTCAAGTTAACTAAGTGATACATGATCCAAATCAACTAGCCCATGTCCGATCATCACGTGAGATGGGATAGTCATCAATGGTGAACATCTCCATGTTGATCATATCTACTATATGACTCATGTTCGACCTTTCGGTCTCCAGTGTTCCGAGACCATGTCTGTACATGCTAGGCTCGTCAAGTTTAATCCAAGTATTCTGCTTGTGTAAAACTGGCTACACCCGTTGTATGTGAACGTAGAATTTATCACACTCGATCATCACGAGGTGCTTCGAAACGACGAACTTTAGCAACGGTGCATACTCAGGGCGAACACTTTTATCTTAAATTCAGTGAAGGGATCATCTTAAATGCTACCGTCGTTCTAAGAAAAATAAGATGCATAAAGGATAAACATCACATGCAATCAAAATATGTGACATGATATGGCCATCATCATCTTGTGCTTTGATCTCCATCTCCAAAGCATCGTCATGATCTCCATCGTCACCGGCACGACACCATGATCTCCATCGTCACCGGCACGACACCATGATCTCCATCATCTTGATCTTCATCAACGTGTCGTCATGTGGTCGTCTCGCCAACTATTGCTTTTACAACTATTGCTAACGCATAGCGATAAAGTAAAGCAATTACATGGCTCTTGCATTTCATACAATAAAGAGACAACCATAAGGCTCCTGCCGGCTGTCAATATATATTACAAAACATGATCATCTCATACAACAACGTATATCACATCATGTCTTGACCATATCATATCACAGCATACCCTGCAAAAACAAGTTAGACGTCCTCTACTTTGTTGTTGCAAGTTTTACGTGGCTGCTACGGGTTTCTAGCAAGAACCGTTCTTACCTACGGAAAAACAACCACAACGGTGAATTATCAAGTTTGCTATTTTAACCTTCTTCAAGGACCAGCCGTAGTCAAATTCGATTCAACTAAAGTAGGAGAAACAGACAACCGCCAGCCACCTTTATGCAAAACAAGTTGCACGTCAGTCGGTGGAACCGGTCTCATGTACGTGGACATGTAAGGTTGGTCCGGGCCGCTTCATCCCACAATGCCGCCGAATCAAAAGAAGACGTTGGTGGTAAGCAGTATGATCATCACCGCCTACAACTCTTTGTATTCTACTCGTGCATATCATCTACGCATAGACCTGGCTCATGATGCCACTGTTGGGGAACGTTGCATGGAAAACAAAAAATTTTCTACGCACACGCAAGATCTATTCATGGAGATGCATAGCTACGAGAGGGGGGAGTGTGTCTACGTACCCTCGTAGACCGTAAGCGGAAGCATTAGAACAACGCGGTTGATGTCGTCGAACAATCTTCACGATCCAACCGACTGAGCACCGAATGTACGGTAGCTCTGCGTTCAGCACACGTTCAGCTCGGTGACGTCCTCGCCTGCTTGATCCAGCAAGACGACGAGGTAGCGGATGAGTTCCGGCAACACGACGGCGTGGTGACGGTGATGGTAATGCTATCTCAACAGGGCTTCGCTTAAGCACCGAGAGAATATGACCGAGGGTCTAAACTGTGGAGGGGGGCGCCGCACACGGCTAAGACAATGTTGTGTTGTGCTAGGCGCCCCCCTCCCACATATATATAGGTGGGGGGTGGAGGGAGCAGCCAGGAGGCGCCCCCAAGTAGGCCGAATCCTACTTGGGGTGCTCCCCCAAGTGGCGCCCCCCTTCCTTATTTGGAGTGCGGCAGGAAGGAAGGAGGAGGTGGCGCCCCCTCTTTCCTTTCTCTCCTGAGGAGGGAAAGGCAGGAGGGGCCACCCCTCCCCTTTCCTTCCCCTAGGGCTGGCCAACCAAGGGAGGAGGCGCACCAGCCCCCTAGTGGGCTGGTCTGTCCCCTCCTTTGGCCCATAAGGCCCATAACTTGCCGGGGGGGGGGGGGGGGTGCCTGGAACCCCTTCCGGTGACCCGATAACTTCCCGGTACGTCCCGAAACACTTTCGGTGTCCAAATACCATCGTCCTATATATCAATCTTTACCTCTCGACCATTTCGAGAGTCCTCGTCATGTCCGTGATCTCATCCGGGACTCCGAACAACATTCGGTCACCAATTCACATAACTTATATAACACTATATCATCAACGAACGTTAAGCGTGCGGACCCTACGGGTTCGGGAATGATGTAGACATGACCGAGACGCCTCTCCGGTCAATAACCAATAGCGGAACCTGGATGCCCATATTGGTTCCTACATATTCCACGAAGATCTTATCGGTCGAACCGCAATGACAACATACGTAATTCCCTTTGTCCGTCGGTATGTTACTTGCCCGAGATTCGATCGTCGGTATCTTCATACCTAGTTCAATCTCGTTACCGGCAAGTCTCTTTACTCGTTCCGTAATACATCATCCCGTCACTAACTCCTTAGTCACTTTGCTTGCCAGCTTATTATGATGTGCATTACCGAGAGGGCCCAGAGATACCTCTTCGAAACACGGAGTGACAAATCCCAGTCTCGATCCATGCCAACTCAACAGACACCTTCGGAGATACCTGTAGAGCATCTTTATGATCACCCAGTTACGTTGTGATGTTTGATAGCACACAAGGTATTCCTCCGGTATCCGGGAGTTGCATGATCTCATGGTCTGAGGAACATGTATTTGACATTCAAGAAAGCAGTAGCAATAAACAGAATGATCATATGCTAAGCTAACGGATGGGTCTTGTCCATCACATCATTCTCCTAATGATGTGATCTCGTTTATCAAATGACAACTCATGTCTATGGTTAGGAAACATTAACCATCTTTGATCAACGAGCTAGTCTAGTAGAGGCTCACTAGGGACACAGTATTTGTTTAAGTATTCACACATGTATTTAAGTTTCCGGTCAATACAATTCTAGTATGAATAATAAACCTTTATCATGAACAAGGAAATATAAAATAATAACAACTTTATTATTGCCTCTAGGGCATATTTCCATCACGTTCACCAAGACCTTTCTCCTTTCGTTTGCTTTGCTTTTACCAGGGATGCAAGGAAGTGATGAAAGGATGGAGGGGCACAACTCTTGGGTAATTGCACCACGGAGCGCGTGGTCCTTAGTTAAAACAGGCACAAAACAATTCGTGCATTTCTAGTTGCTACTTGCTGCCACTGCTAAATTGGACAAGTTCAAAAAGTGTCATCGAGCAAGCTCAGTAGATGATTGTGCTGTTGACCCTGCTTACTGATGCGCCTTCTAGTTGTTACTTGGTGTCATTCTTAAATTGTGAAAGTTCAAAGACTGTCATAGAGCAAAAATCAGAAGTTTGCTTTCCTGAAAAATGTGATTTTTGGTCATTATATTGTATGATTCATTTGGCACAGGCATTGTGTGATTTTATGAAGCTTTATACAAAACTATGTTCTACCATCACAAAATTTATGTTGTCAGAATCACGGAAACAAGATGTCCGGGAAAAAGAGAACACTACGAAAACATCAAAAAATAAATATAAAGTTCACCAAAAAAAAAGTTCAAAAATGCAAATAGACACATGTCCAGAGCTTCGTTGCCAAAATGTTCGAATTTGAAGAAAACAGAAAAGAAAACAAACATATCATTTTATTTTATTTAAATTCAATCAGCTCTACTAGATAAGCTATTCAAGTTCGATGCTAACGACATCATCAATTCGAACGGGGAAACAAATTCAAAACGTAAAAGTTCAAATCGCAAAACGAGAGAAGTCCAAAACATCGCTGCAAAAGTTGAGTTAAAAAAAAGAAACACACAAATCATTTCCTTTTTAAAAAAAAATGTCATTCAGTTCAACGATATAAATCATGCAAGTTCGGGGGACGATGATACCGTAAACCGTTGAAAAGTTACGAGAAAAATCATATCGAAAATATAGAGTAAAGTCAAGTTTGTGAAAACACGCTCAGTACAAACCCATACAGACATCAGTTCAACTACTCTTTTTTCGGAACCATTCAAAATTATTCTATGAAAAATACCTCAGTACAAACACACACATTGATCAGTACGAGTACTCTGTTTTTCGGATGGAAAAACAGCACAATGGTTCTCACCATATTCAAAATTACTCTTAAATGGTTGTGAATTTGAGAAATTGTTCAACACGATTAAGTTTCGCATTTTCGATAGCTTTCCAACGGTATATTATTTACCCCATTTCGACAAACTTAAAAAAAAATCGTGTTCGAAATCAAATTTGACCGTATTTGAATTCGAGTTTAAACCATAAGGAATTAAAAAAACATTTATATATGAAAAAGTTGCGCATTTTCCATAGCATTCCAACGCTGTATCATTTGCGTCAATCCGACAAACCGTTTGCAAAAAAAGGCGAAAATATGTTTTGCCCAGAATTTCGCCGTTTTTCAAATTACTTTTAAATCGTATAGAATTTGAAAAAACATTAGATATATGGAAGAAGAGGATTTTCACAAGCTTTCCAACGCCATCTTATTTGCTCAATTACGACAAACCGTTTGAAAATTAAGTCCAAAATACGATTCGAGTTTTCGGTTTTGAAAAAACGGTTTTCAAAACTGCTCTTAAACCATGATGATTTTGCAAAAACGTTCAATATACTGGAAATATAGTTGTCAAGAGCTTTCCAATGATATATTACACGCCCTGTTTCGACAAAAAAATTGCAAAATTGTTTTGAACTAAAGAAGACGATATGTTCAACAGAAATGAAAGCGTCAGTTCAACCGCTCGAATTCATCTGTTCAACCGCTCGAATTCATCAGTTCAATGATAGTAACAGAATAATATTCTGTTACGTGAAATAGAATAGCCCAGATGTATATATATAGGGAAAATACATCCTACCACCTAGGGGTAGTTACCCCACATGTCTCATATACTACCATGTGTGTTGACACCAGATTTTGGCATGGTCAAAAACATAATTAAGAAGGCCTCAAATGGAAAAGTGCTCAAAGTGAGAAAGTTCCATATCGTCGAAAGGAGAAACTTTGATATTTGGGCCATATCCATCCGATCTCATCTCTAAGGCCGAAGTTGTGTTCGAAGTACTGAGATTTTGTATCCAGAACACTATTCGGCTGATTAAGCCCCCAAGACGACCTCATATGAGAAAATGTTCTACAGGGATTGTCTTCGTCTCGTCGAATCGGTCGATTTTGATATTAAAATCGTCTCAATCCGAGATCGTATGCAAAAGTTACAGCCATTATAAGATGCTGCTACAACAGAGGGCGGTAGTACCGCTCCCATAAGCGGAAGTACCGCTCGAGCGGTACTACCGCGCCTACTACCACGCCTACTACCGCTTACAAAGATTCTTCTGGAACCCCGAGACCCCCAAGCGGTAGTAGCGAGGTACTCAGAGCGATACTACCGCTTGAAGCGGTACTACCGTGCCCAGAAGCGGTACTACCGCTTGCATGCAGATTCGGGCAGATTTTTGGAGAGTCCGAATTTGGCTAGCGTTTTTTGGATCCTTTGGAAGGAAATCTGGGTCCGTGTCTTGTACGGGAAGTCCAACCCCCTCTTAAATAGAAGAGGTGATGGCCGATTGAAACAACACACAATCGAACAAACACATCTACATCTTTTACCCTACTTTTATCCCTCTCCCTCGTATCTTCCTTCTCGTTCTTCGTTCGTTCTTCGTGAAGGAGGGCAGCGATCCACGAGGCTCTAGGGGCGTTCAGGACGACTTGGAGCAGCCAATCATCGCCGGGTACTCTGACGGGGTCCCTCCCGAGTAACCGGGGCGTCTGGTGTCAAAAGCGCCGGCCGGATTGTCTTGCGTATCGCGCTTCCTGCAGGCCTCCCACGGTGTGAGCTGCGGAGCATCTCCCTCGGCGCCGCGGGTACGCGTGACGTGTTCGTGTGTCAACACACTTTTTGGCGACTCCGCTGGGGAGGAAGCTTTGAACTGTCTCCGGCCCGTTCTTGCTACGAAGAGATCGTCATCTAGGGTTTGCAATCTACAAAGGTAATATGAATACTGAATTCCCTCATGTAGATGCAAATAATTCATATGGTGTTACTAGATCGTTCAATGAGTATGCTCTATCGGCCAACCCTAGTTTTGTCAATTATACATCTAATTATGTGCAAGGGCCGATTCAAAGTAATTTACAAGCTTCAACTTCTTATGATACTAGTAACATGCACCATATGTATTCCAACTCTCATGCATCAGCAACCCCAGAAATCCATATGCCGATGAACAACATGATGAGTTCGGTTAATCAAGTTGAAACACCTCATGTTGAAACTTTCAATAATATGCAAAAAAGTGTTTCACCTTTTTATTCATCGGCACCTAACTTGCAATATACTAGTTCAACCATGCCGATGGATGGGAGAATTGGCCATGCTACTGCTAGCTATTCGGCCAGTTACTCTCAACCGTCATATGCTACACATCATGTTAGTAATTTTTTGGCACCATATACAACTGTAGATGCTCATAATTCGGCTTCGCACCTTCATGGTCATAGCCGAATAAGTGAAAATTTTGCAGGAGTGCACATGCCATCATCTAATATTGTAGCATATAATGCATCCTCTACACAATTGCATAATTTCGGCAACACCTCATTGCCGGAAGAATCTAAAAGTATTGGGGAGCAATCCCTTACAGAATGGGAAGTGGTTGTACTAAAAAGGGATATAGCCTGAAATAACAAGATTAGTGCTCTTTGCCTTGAAGAGCATGATAAGGGGTTAGTGCCTGATTATAATGCAATAAAGGCTAGAGTTTTACAAGAAGATGAATCTTTGCCAATTGATAAAATTGGCGAGTAAAAATATGGTTTTACAACATTGCATACGCCTTCACCTACTACTACATCATATTATACACCCCCTACACAATTGCAAACTTTTGGCAACACCCATGTGTCATTGCCGAAAGAATCTAAAAGCATTGGGGGGCAATCATATCCGGAGTGGGCTGAAATTGAGAAAAAGCTTAAAGCCAATTTTGCCGCTCGCCGCCAGAAACAAATAGAAAAAGAATTGGCTCAAAGAAAAGAAGCATTGCCGGTTGATATCATTGATGAAAAGAAGGATGATTCGGAACATGAAAGTGCTTCGGTTGAAAAAGCCGAATCAAGTATACATTCTGAATCCATCAAATCTGAAGAGGAAAGCATTGTTGAGAAAGGGCATGGAAAGTATAGCAAAACAGCCATACTTGATTTTTCTGAAGTTAATGGAACCTACTTCCTGCCCTATGAGTTTCGTGCCATAGAAATTGACGAGCTTCATGAACAAGAACAAGTAGCCGAACAAAGTTCGGTGGACAAAGATCTTCAAACTAATGATGCACGGAATCAAGAGAAAGATAATGAAAAGGCTTTGGGGAGCCATCCAAAGACGGAGCAAGATGTTCTTCAAGTCACACCACCATCATGCTCTCCCAACATATTTGAAGAGGTATGTCTACCAAGTGATTTACCTATTTTCAGATTTGGTCACAACTTTATTGTTGATGCATCTATTGGAAAAATTATCATAAATACTTTTGAAAGACCAATGAAGAAGGGTGATTTACTTGTTAGCAACAAAATTGTTATAGAGCGTATCGGTCAACCCATTGCACCATTTATAAGGACCGATAATGACTTTTTATTGCAACCAAGGCTTTCCCCATTGCTTTATTTAAAGTTCATATCTAACTGGGTAGCTTTGCTTATTTCATGCTTGGCTTGCATTTGGTCTCAAATGAGACATATATGTTATAACAGTTTTGATTTCAGAAACACAAAGCCAAGGCTTGAATCTTTTGAGAAAACCGATGGAAGTATAATTTCTTATTCAAAGACATCGGAGATAGAGTGCAAAACACAATGCATAGCCGAATGGAGTGATGCAAAATCTGAACCATTCGTTTGCTTAGCTCCAAAGCCGTTCTCACAGCAAGATCGGCTAGAAAATAAAAAGTTTACCTTCAATTCAAACATGTGTGATCAAATCTTTGATTTGTTGATGAAAAATAATTATATTAGAATTCTTGGTCACCATGTCAAGCCATCAATCCAAGGACGAATGTATTGTAAGTTGCATGATTCGTTCAAGCATAATTTTGAGGACTGCAATATGTTTCGTCAAATAGTTAAATCGGCCATTGATAGCAGACGATTGAGACTTGTTAAAACACCAAGGGATGATCATGCTATTCCTATTGGTCCTGATGGTAAAAAGTTTTTACATCGGCTGCTTTAAGCCGATCCATTTGAAGACAAGAAGGTAAAAACTGCAAGTGATGGGATCAAGCTTTCAAGTGCAAAAATTATTCATGAGCACAATGATGATATTCTTGAAGGCAATGGTTCTATCAAAGTTACGATGAAGACGCCAAGCACTGGGGGGCAACAAGAAAATCCAAAGATCGATGTGAGCAAAACCAAAAAAAGCAAAGGCCGAGGTAAGCACAAAGGTAAGAAGCCGAAAGTCACTTTCGCGCAGCTATTAGAAAAATACCAGAAGATGAGCGAAGAGAAAAGTGCTTATCGGCCAACTAATGCAAAAGCATCAAGATCACCCCCTAGGCGCAAATCTGAGGATCGGTATTGGCAAAGTGAGAATTTCAATGCAACATATTCGTATCCTTATTTTGGGCCACAAATGCCAATGCCGTGGATGCCTCCCTATGCTCACGTAAACCCATATCCATCATGGGACAGGTATGATACAAGGGCACATTCTCCATCTTATTGTAAACCATCTCACCAATATTATGCAGCTCCAAGAAGACCAACCTTCAGTGAGCAGTCATATGTTCAAGACCGTTTCAATAAAAACGAATCGGTCCGGAGCTCAAGAAAGAAGATAGAGGTGGTCAAGCAAGAATATCGAGTCAAGAAAGATGGTCGTAAGTGTGCTAGTTCAGATTTGGTTTCAAATGAAAAAGAGCCAATTGAGATGTTGACATTGGCTAGTAAAGGCAATGAGATGAATCAATCAATTGTTGAGAGTCAAAATGCCAAATCTGAAGAAAAGAGTTTGAGAGTGCACAAGGTAAAACAAGAATTACCACTTCAAACAAAATCGCAGCCGGGGTGCCCACTCGGCTTATCGTATTGGCAGAAGAAGGAATTACAAAAGCTAAGTGCACAAGAGTTGAGAGAGAGGAACATGGCATGGGTTCCCATGAGGAGCAGTCAAAATAAAAATGATGTCGAGCCTTCTATTGCGACAAGTGTTACAAAAGTAAAGAAGGAGAAAGAATCTCATAAGAAAGTAAACCGAAGGTTTTCATCCACAAAAAATAATCTTCGGTTAGCACATCATTCATATTCTTCAACCATGCCATTGATACCTTTACCATTGAATTCATCCCCAGGTATGATTGGTTACCCTCCATGGGCTTATTTTGATCCATGGATGCAATACGATTTCTTACATCACAAGAGGGTATTACCAAATCACTATACATTTGATTAGCTACAAGTTTGTTGCTGATTTAAAGGGCCGAAATATTTGATTTGTCATTTCATTTGTTTATTTCGGCTATACAAGCTTTGGTGGATGAATTCTACATGTCTCTTATGATAATGGCCGATATTTTTCTATCGTCCTAAGAATCTATCTAAACATGGCCGGTGCAGTATTCTGACATCGTCCTTAGCATAGTTGGATACTGAGACAAGGCACATATTCATTGAAATTTATACTTATACCTATGTTATGCTTCGATGGAGTTGAGACATTATGACCGATGCCATTCAAAATATGTTGTGACCAATTCATAGCAAAATTGGTGAGTGGGCTTATGCTTTAATTGAGTATGATTTGGCTTATGAATCTCTAAAATCCATGAAAGGCCAAATTGTTGCTAATTTTATCGTTGAGCATCGGATTAATGACAAGCAAGATACTGACATAAACCTTGTCTCGTTAGTACCATGGAGATTATATTTTGACGGTTCAGTTTGTAGCAACGGCCAAGGTGTTGGTATTGATTATATATCTCCTCATGGTGATGTTTTTGAAGCCTCATGCCGCTTAGAATATTTTTGCACAAATGATCAAGCCGAATATGAAGCATTGTTATTCGGCTTAGAGATGTTGCTGGCCATAGGTGCTACACATATTGAGGCTTTTGGTGATTCGTTATTAGTAGTACAACAAGTATCCAAAGTTTTTCAATGTTTAGACGAATCACTTAATGTTTATCTTGATAAATGTCTAGATATAATTTCTACTTTGTATCATTTTAGCATTGCTCATATATCTAGACATGATAATTGGAGAGCAAATGAGTTGGCACAACAAGCATCCGGCTATCATGTCGATCATGGCATGTTTTATATCTCTCAAAAGCCGATGTCTTGTCTTGCTAACATAGGAGAGACCGAACCAGAGCCCACTGATTCGGTCACTAACAAAAAATCTAGTGCAGGTGAAAATCATGACTGGAGGAAGCCCATTATTGATTACTTGTACAATCCGAGTGAAAGGGTGTCAAGAGCTTACAATAAGCTGCCTCGAGCTCTTAATGGCAAGTATTTGAAGAAGTACCACCCAAGTGTGTGGCAAGAAGCCTAAATAGGCAATGGCCGATATATGATTATCGCCCTAAGAGCAAACATGGCCGATATATGATTATCACCCTAATTGCAAACATGGCCGATATATGATTATCGCCCTAAGAGCAAACATGGCCGATATATGATTATTGCCCTAAGAGCAAACATGGCCGATATATGATTATCGCCCTAAGAGCAAACATGGATGATATATACTTATCGTCCTAAGTACATGCAAATGGCCGATGGAGTGTTGACATCGTCCTTAGAAAAAGCATTGTGCAAGTTATTTTTCGGCACACAAGTTTTGCCGAAAAACAGGGGGGCATGTGTTGACACCAGATTTTGGCATGGTCAAAAAGATAATTAAGAAGTCCTCAAATGGAAAAGTGCTCAAAGTGAGAAAGTTCCATATCGTCGAAAGGAGAAACTTTGATATTTGGGCCATAGCCATCCGATCTCATCTCTAAGGCCGAAGTTGTGTTCGAAGTACTGAGATTTTGTATCCAGAACACTATTCGGATGATTAAGCCCCCAAGACGACCTCATATGAGAAAATGTTCTACAGGGATTGTCTTCGTCTCGTCGAATCGGTCGATTTTGATATAAAAATCGCCTCAATCCGAGATCGTATGCAAAAGTTACAGCCATTATAAGATGCTGCGACAGCAGAGGGCGGTAGTACCGCTCCCATAAGCGAAAGTACCACTCGAGCGGTACTACCGCGCCTACTACCGCGCCTACTACCGCTTACGAAAATTGTTTTGGAACCCCGAGACCCCCAAGCGGTAGTAGCGCGGTACTCAGAGCTGTACTACAGTGCCCAGAAGCGGTACTACCGCTTGCCGGCATGCAGATTCGGGCAGATTTTTGGAGAGTCCGAATTTGGCTAGCGTTTTTCGGATCCTTTGGAAGGAAATCTGGGTCCGTGTCTTGTACGGGAAGTCCAACCCCCTCTTAAATAGAAGAGGTGATGGCCGATTGAAACAACACACAATCGAACAAACACATCTACATCTTTTACCCTACTTTTATCCCTCTCCCTCGTATCTTTCTTCTCGTTCTTCGTTCGTTCTTCGTGAAGGAGGGCAGCGATCCACGAGGCTCCAGGGGCGTTCATGACGACTTGGAGCAGCCAATCGTCGCCGGGTACTCTGACGGGGTCCCTCCCGAGTAACCGGGGCGTCTGGTGTCAAAAGCGCCGGCCGGATTGTCTTGCGTATCGCGCTTCCGGCAGGCCTCCCACGGTGCGAGCTGCGGAGCATCTCCCTCGGCGCCGCGGGTACGCGTGACGCGTTCGTGTGTCAACAATGTGATAGTATATATACTACTTTATCACTTTGAGCATGTTCACATACTATATATAAGATACTCAAAAGTGAGTTACATGAAAAAAATGCAAGTTGATCCATATTTTTTATTATATTTGTGAAATACGTACATATTTGTACGTAAAAAAGAGCACACTCAAATATGATACATACTACCTAAAAAGTAGTATATATACTATCTAAATATCATTATATACTACATACTACGCGTACATACTCTCGGTTTTGACAGATACTACATACAACATATAAAACGCAAGTGGTGGTATATAAAATTTGTCCATGCATGTCAAATATGTCAATTGTATGGGTTGGCCTATCTGTATATTATTTGAATTTGCAATATTGACAATTAATATGCAAATGCCTTCTAGACATCGTTGTTGATCGCCACGTCGAAAACATGGACATCCTCTACTCTACCGGGCACACGCCTAAACTGAATGAACTGTGTACGATACTAATATTTTCCACGAAAATTTAAGAACTTGGCTAACAACATTTGAGTAACATATATATAGTGGTGACACTATTCGACAAACGGCCGATCTAGGTAACACAGTACTTAACAATTCCCAACTTAATAATTTTGACAACCATATGGTCCATATCTACATACTTAACATAGTAACAACTAGCACATTTTAAGAGGCAGATGGCCAACAACCACAACTATGCGCTGGAAGCAGCTTGATCACGATGACTCGGCATCTCGTCAATGAAAAGGAAGAACCCTCATGTGCCTTAGTAGAGCATGAGTAGAACAGTGTCTCCAATTTTCCAATGTGGATGCATTGCCACAACAAGCGAGAAGTAGTTAATTTGAATGGTTCCATTTCTACGGTAAATGCAGTACCTTGCAATCACTTTCGCATTATTAGCAGGTAGAATAAGACTTTGTAATAGCGTTTTGTGCACACAATTTGTCTTGTTCAATATGTGCACCAGTGGTAGAATTAATCCCATCCCAAATCCAGCGTTCACACGCTGCGCTATCTCTGTCAGATTAACAACAAATTTTATCACATGCTTCAAGTCTTTCCAGTGAAATTTTATCACATACAGATCGTTAACTATGCATCCAACATATCCTGCTTAAAAGGTGGAAAGGGATTATTTATCCAGAACATGGCAGAAGAGTAGTGGGCATAAATTCGTAAATAGAATTTGTTACTGCCTAGGAGTAGAGTCAGAAAATGAATCACAATTGGTTGCTTAAATAGTGATCAGTTAGTCAGAACAAATTCCCCGTTTTTTCTAAGTAATATGCCAGCATGGAGAAAGTTGAAAGAACACTAACCTCGATCCGACTGTGATCGACTGATGACGTTGGGGAAGTAAACATCCATGTTAATAAGACCAGGCTGTGGTGCACGCACTAGAATTTTATTGCCATATTTCAGTTCATAAAACTTAGAAATTTTTCTCCAAATGTCTGCATCGAAATAGGAGTGACCATCTTTATCAAGTTTTACCCTAACTGCCATTGTAAATCCATGCTGCGTTGTCAATATGACATCCATGGAGTCATCAACAAAGTAAAGGCCAAGATTTCCTTCTACACGTGTTCTTGCGAAGCAAGGGATGTACAGCTTGAAATGAAAATTAAGATTGTTAATTACATATATTGAAATAACTGAGCAACATGCAAATATGGGAGTAATTGACAGAACAGAACAATATATAGCTGAAAGCAAAGTACAAAAATAAATAATTAAATAGATAATGTAACAAAGATTTGATGCAAATATGAGAGTAACTGAATGAACAATACATCATTAATTTGCCTAATTTAGAAAAAAAATCATCTTCGATGTCTAAGCTTCATGTGGCACCGTACCTTTTATCCAAATGTAGCAATATACACTATATGTTCATAAATTTAGGCCATGCCAACCGTGGTTGGGTGAGATTGAACATACCGAGCCCTCCCTGAAGTCATCTGGTATGGTGAGATAGAACTTCGTTTCCGACAGGCCGCGACCACACTTGCCCGATCTGGGCTCGCACTATGGACACTTGAATGAAAACCCTCAAATCAGCTAGAAGAAAAATGAATCCACAGCGATTTCCACCGGTTGATTAACAACGACGGACGGACTATGATAAGAGATGAGTGAATATTTCACTAAATTAATTACCTTCTCCACGAGAAAAATCCCCAGCCCAATCCCGCAGAAAACCCCAATCGACCAGAGTCTAGAAAGTTGGTGCAAGTCGGTGCAGATAGGCGGGGGCAAGCGGTAGGGGCGATATCCTGTGCCGTTTGGAGCGTGCCCACTGCCCTCCGACGATAGCTGTCGAGCTTAAGGGTGGCCACCGCGATAGAAGTTGATGAGGTGCAGAGTTGCGAAGGAGTGTGCGACAAGTGGGTGGGGATGAAGTGGGCAGGGGTGAGGGTTTCCTTTTTTCCTTTAGGATGTGTGGGTGAACGCACACGGTTCGTAGAGGCGACGGAGATGAACAGTGTGCGATAGTAAATCACCGAGATTGAAGGGGAATCCAAATTTCCTTCGTCCTTTGTCCTTGAGTTTTTTCTTATGATGAACATACCCCTGAGAGAGTCCTGTGCTAGGGGGTTCTCGGGCTGCCGACCCATATCTTATGGGCCGGACAGGTGGACCGCGCCGCAACTGCTAGCAGGCCAAACTATGGAGCGACTCCATATTCGGACAGGAGATCTTTGATGCCCTGGTGTGTCCTTCAAATCAAGATAAGAAGAATCGGCGTGATTGTTCCTTCCTTGTAACCGACCATGTGTAATCCTAGTATCCCTGGTGTCTATATAAACCAGAGGGTTTAGTCCGTCGAGGCTAGAAGAACAACCATCATCCTACTCGCCTAGGGTTTAGTTCATCTGATCTCGTGGTAGATCGACTCTGTAATCATCCTATACACTTCAATATAATCAAGTAGGACGTAGGGTTTTACCTCTTCAAGAGGGCCCGAACCTGGGTAAACATTTTGTCCTTCGTCCCTTGTTCCCCATTGATCCAAGATTCACAACTCGGGACCCCCTACCCGAGATCCGCCAGTTTCGACACCGAGATTGGTGCTTTCATTGAGAGTTCTCCGGGGACACCTTCGTTCTCGGCCAGCTCTTCGCGTTTGGTGCCATCGTCTTGCACGCCAATTCGGCCGGTCATCTAGACCAGGTCGACAACTTCGCCCCTGGGCACCAGATCAGGTTTGGTAACTTAGAATATGTCACAGATGCTCGGGGTGATCTGACGTTCACCGGGTTCTCAGCCTTGCCTAAGGCGCCCGAAAACCCTGAAGCCTTGACTTTGGGATCTCTCTCCGACCCGATCCCCGGGTCGGCTCTTATCTCAGATCCGGCTTCAAGCCTGGATGCGACCTCTACGTTCGAAGATCGGGAGTCAACTCCGACCGGACTCACCTCTTTGATTCCGGATCCAGGCTCGAGCCTGGACACGACTTCGGCATCCGAGCACCAGGAGTCAACCCTGGCCGGATCCGCCCCTCGCACCATTGCGCCGGAGGTCGACTCCGAAGAAATCCCAGATATCAATCCGGCTAATCTCACCCTACTAAACGAGATGCTAGATCCGATCCAGACGATAACCATCACGAACGGCCCGTCCTCGACCTACGCTCGGCTCGGTCTTGATGCAGGCCACAGGGAATTTTACGCCCCACCCACCACCCACTTAGTAGCGACTGTCGAAGATTTAACCGACCTGCTGGACTACGCTTCTGAAGAAGCCGAGGACATGGATGAAGACGTCGAAGCCATGGCCCACACTGCCCCTTCCAACACTGGACGGTGGACGGCCACCTCCACCTATGATGTCTATATGGTGGACACCCCCAAGGAGAACGGTGACGGCACCCCCAGACAAGATGGCGACAAGGCCGGTGAAGAGCCACTCAAACGCCGACGACAGCGGCGACGACCCAAGGGGCGTAGGAGAGGGGAAAGCAACACGGGTACCGGGGAAGATGATACCCCGGACAATATGGAAAACCTCGGCGACCCCGCCGCCCCCGAGCAACAGCTCGATGGCTCGGAAGGGCATGAGGGCCAGTTCAACCCCGTGGACCTCAATGACTCCGAGGACAGCAACTACCTCCCTCTCTCCGAAGAGGAGGTCAGCCTTGGAGCCAAGGATTTCATCGTCCCTGAGGACCCGCTGGACCAGTAGAAGTTCAAGCAGCAACTTATAGGCACTACACGAACAAAACACCCTCAACGATAGATGGACAAAAGTCCTGGGAGCCGAAGAGGGGTACGGCTACGAACGGCAAACCAAAAGCTACCCAAAGCGGAAACTACTGCCACAATTTGATGATGAGGCCCTTGCGCCCGCACTACCAAGATATACCCAGGCAGACCAGCCCGACCGCCCCCCTCGAGAACGGGACAGGCCGACTGGAGAGGCTGAATACCCACCCGTTCCCCCTCGCCGTAAATGCAAGGAGACAGCACAACCAGAATACCAATATGATCTACGTCATGACCTGGCCATTAGAGCAGGCCAGACAAGATCTATCTACGGATCTAGAGGATACGCTCCCGCTGGACAAGACGGATACCAAACTTGGCGCGACCGAAACGACGAAGCTCGGCACCGGACCCAGATGGCAGCCGATCTCCGGCGCGACGTAGCCCGGGTCAGGGGTGCTACTCACCCAATGTGCTTCACGGATGAGGTGATGCGACATCAGTTCCTCGAAGGGTTTAAACCCGTAAACATCAAACAATACGACGGGACAACAGACCCAACCGTGTGGATCGAAGATTTCCTTCTCCACATTCATATGGCTGGAGGAGACGATCTCCACGCCATAAAATACCTACCATTAAAACTCAAAGGACCAGCCAGGCATTGGCTAAATAGCCTCCCTGAAAACTCCATAGGGAGCTGGGAAGAGCTCGAGGATGCTTTCCGAGCCAACTTTCAAGGCACTTATGTCCGGCCCCTGGATGCCGATGACCTGAGCCATGTGGTCCAACAGCCCGGAGAGTCAGCCCCGACAATTTTGGAACCGGTTCTTGACCAAAAAGAACCAAATCGTCGACTGTCCGGATGCCGAGGCGATAGCCGCATTTAAACATAGCATCCGAGACGAATGGCTAGCTCCTCAGCTCGGCCAAGACAAGTCGAGGACGATGTCGGCCCTTACCGCACTCATGAACCAGGCCGAAGATAGTTTGTTGGCTCGTAGGAGCAACAACCCAAAAGATCCCGGAACCTCGGAAGTCCGGGACGGAAACGGGAAACCACGGCGCAACAAAAATAAGCGCCATCACAATGGCGGTGAAGCCGAAGATACGACAGTGAATGCCAGATTCAGTAACTCCAAATCCTGCCAGCGGAAGAAACCCTCTAAAGGGAACAGGGACAGCCCGACCGCGCCCGACAAGATCCTGGATAGGCCTTGCCAGATACGTGGCACCTCGGACAAGCCTGTTAATCACACCAACTGTAACTGTTGGGTGATCAAATAGGTCGGAAAACTCACAGCCGAGGAGCAAGGCAAAGGCCCCCGCAGTGAGGATGACGACGAGCCTCGCGGGCCGAACACTGGAGGCCAAAAGCAGTTCCCTCCTGAGGTAAAAATGGTGAACATGATTTACACCACACATATACCTAAGAAGGAGAGGAAACACGCACTCCGGGACGTCTATGCCGTAGGGCCAGTAGCGCCGAAGTTTAACCCATGGTCGGCATGCCCGATCACCTTTGACCACAGGGGACCACCCGACCAGTATCTATCATGGAGGATCGTCAGCCCTGGTTCTCGACCCCATCATTGATGGGTACCACCTCGCAAGAGTCCTCATGGACGGAGGCAGCAGCCTTAATCTGATCTATTCAGACACAGTAAGGAAAATGGGTATCGATCTATCAAGGATCAAACCCAGTAACACCACCTTTAAAGGGGTAATCCCAGGCGTCGAAGCCTGCTGCTCGGGCACTCTGACCTTGGAAGTAGTGTTCGGCTCGCCGGACAACTTTCACAGCGAAGACTTGATCTTCGACATTGTCCCTTTCCACGACAGCTATCATGCACTCCTGGGCCAGACGGTGATTGCTCGTTTCAATGTCGTCCCCCATTACACATACCTGAAGCTAAAGATGCCCTAATCTAAGGGCGTCATCACAGTCAATGGTAACACGGAGCGATCACTCTGGACTGAGGAGCATACAGTGGCTTTGGCGGCCGAAGTCCAAACCGGCATCAAGGGGCCGAACTACCAGTCCGCCGTCAAGGCACGGGAAGCAAGTAAACGGGCCCAGGCCATATCTCAGTTTGAAGAGCCTCCACACTCCCAACGAAAATAGGGACACGTACCTCGTAGCACACCCACCACAGTGGCATAGTACATGCCTTGAGTGCACAATTTCACGCTTAAAATAACATGGATAGCTGCGGGGCCAACCACCTAACGGCCAAGTGCTCGGTTCAACCAAGCTATGGTCAAACAGGTCTTCGGACAGTAATAGGTACCCTCTAGGACCTATCTGGCATCAAGCTAGTACAGTACGGCGACTTCTCAAGACTCTCTCTCAAAGGGCCCGTCGGTCGATTATAACCTTCCATGTAGTTCTTCCTCCCCTAAAGAGCAAAGGCGCAGATGTGCAACAGGGCAGAGTAGGGATGTCAAACCACGTATTAAGGCCCTGGTGTAAACCTTTTCTTCGTAAAGTTTATCCTCTTTGCAAAATATCTGTAACAGTTGCTTCGGCAGTTCGAATTGTACGGCTAGATGTCATGAGCTCATTGGAATAAAGACCACTCTTTACGGTCCTCTTGCAGTCATTTATGTCGCATAATCTCCCTCACTCTTTGATGCCAAAACAAACTAGTTCGGTGCACACCTTCTTTACATGCGATCGGCTAATAAACTGGGGGCTCGATTATAATACTCGCCCCGAGCATCAGTCCGGCACTATCTTTCTTCCTATGTGTTCGGCGTCTCAGATATTGCATTATATGAACCGGTTCCGAATTATGTCTGGGGTCAATAGTTGGGTTGCCCGGCTCCAGTGCTTACCCTCTCACGTTCCGCGTGTTCGGCTAGGAGAGTAAAGGGAGAACCACTGCGATTGTACTTCCAGCTCGCCTGGTTAAGTAACTCAGTGGAGAAAGCCGAAAATTGACTGTCATAATAGGCGAGAGCTGGTCGATGATCCGATGACAAGTGTTAAACTAGAAATCTTTGGAGATCACACCGTGTCATACGAAGGGTTTGGCTTCGGCCAAACCATGTGATAAAGGTATACACCTCGGCTCACCCAAATATCACACAACACTGGGGGCTAGTCACTGGCCCCCGCAGTCAAGCTCCTATGGCTAAGTGAAAGAACTAAAACTGCATGGTCCGATTGCCTAGTTTCCCTGACACACTACCGCCTTCGGGCACCGAGACGTCGGCTAAGGGCCGCAGTACAGAGGATGAAACACCCCGTGTAGTATCTACATGGGGGCTGAAGCCGACGACCGGTAACTTTCAGACTAAAACGGCCGCACAGGAGTGAAAATAAATAAAAACAGACAACGCATGATAAACCATACAGAGCAACCGTAATATAAAATAAAAGGTTCAACTGTCATTCAAAACATGATAGTGCGCTCACTCAAGAATTACATCCTTCGAACACTGGGCCTCCACAGCCCGAGCTCCATCCATCAAGATGGAGAAATACAGCTCGGGGCGCCTGTGCTCCATTCTAGTGGGCGGGGGTCCGGTGGCCACCTCGACCGGCTTGATCTTCGGCCAGTGCATCATGGACCTTGAGAAGGCCATCCGAGCTCCCTCGAGGCATACAGAGCGCTTCACAGCATCGACCTGAGGCGCGGCGTCATGCAGCTTCTGCACTAAGCCGAAGGAGCTGCTCGGTTGCGGCACGGAAGGCCATAGCCGGACATAGAGGTCCTTCATAGCCGGCTCCGCCATCCGGTGCAACTCCATCAGCTGCTTCATCTGATTACTCAGGAGGGGAGGTTGTTCGGGCGCCTAGAACTGCCCCCAGAATAGCCTATGCTCGGCATCGCCCTCTGGAGCCGCAAAGTGCCTTGCTGCATCCGCCGCACTCCTCGGAAGATCCGCAAACGTGCCTGAGGAATGCCACACTCGTGTGAGCAAAGCGAACCTGTGACCGCCAAAGAGACTTTGAAGTAAGTACGGCTTACCATATGTAATTTGCTTCACTTGGCGGAGCTCTTCTCGGGCGCCCCGCGTCTCCGTCCTTGCCTCCTGGATCTCCTGCCTTATCTTGGACAGCTCTGTGGCTTGACCATTATTTTTCTGCTCAAGGTCCTCACATTTCATGACGACATCCTTGAGCTCTTCCTGCACTTTGGCCACTCTGTCCTCGTGCTTGTCACTGATGGTCTTCACCGTCGTCAGCTCGGTAGCCGCTCACTCGGCCGCCGCTTTCTGTTCAGCAGCCTCCTGCTGGGCCTTCTTCAGTTTGGCCTTGAGGTTCTCGACCTTCGCGGCGACAGCTGCAGTCATAATTAATAAATTCTTTCTTCGGGATATCCCCGAATACCTTGCCGAATAGGGAAATTAGAACTATTAAGTTTTGACCGAACTAACCTTGTGCTTCGTCAAACCGCTGGTTGACACTGTCGAGCTCCTCATCGGCGCTCTTTAGCTTTCGATTCATTTCGGCCAGCTCCGCGGCATTGGGAGCCGCCGCCAACGACGAGGCCTACAAAACAGCTCACATACTTTAGCCTCCCGATTCAACGATTTTCGATCCACCGCCAGGTTTCTTCGAACCTGACAGAGTCTCGGGGGCCACGTTCAAACTCTGACTATAACAGGCATTCTCTGACTGATTCGATCCTTGTTCGAGTTTTTTTTCAAACTCACCCAGGGCTCGGGGGCTGCTATATATACGAGGATTGCATAAATTCACTCCATGGAAATGTGGGGGACCCCGACTCATAAGTCGTGATCACCGAATGCACGTGTACAGTGATCCCAGAGATCGATGCTCACTGAACACACAGAAGCTGAATAAGAAGAGTCTTACATCCATACATACCGTCTTACACAAGTTATGACCGTTATGGTTAAGTCTTACATAGGTAGGGCCATGTAGGCCAAACAGCAAACACAAACTCGCAGCGGAAATTTTGAATGATAATAGAGGCCCATGCCATCTGCCTTAACCCTACAGGCATTCTGACTGGGAAGCATCCTAATTCGCATGTTCGTCACCGGCGTATTCTTCACCATATTCCTGCTCTTCCATGCCTGGCCAATTAAATAACCAGTGGCAAGCCAATGAGTACTTTGAATGTACTTGCAAGCAACCCATGTTTTGGAACAAGGCACAATAATGCAATGATATAGCACTAAGTAGGTAATTTGCAGAAAGCTAGTTTTGAGTGCAATGACATGTCCTATCAACTTGCAATGCATGCATCATAAGAATTTAGATAACCATATGAACAGGTTATAGATATCGACATAAACAAAGTTGGAAATGATTCCAACTTAATTATCATGCCAATTCATTCGACTTAACTCAAGTAGTTCCCCCCCACACACACACACATGGTTTATAAAACTCTGGACATAGTTTAAGCAGCACCGCTCAACTGTCCTTGACCGTGGACACGGCTATTCGAATAGTTTTACGCTCTGCAGAGGTTGGACACTTTACCCACAAGATTCGGGGAACCTTCGTGTCAAGCCACGACTCGCGATATATTACATACCCGAGGTAAGCACCCGAACATTATCTTTCCCCTAACAACACTAACAAAGAGTCCACTCGTTGGCCCGTGTCCTCACGATGTACATCACACGAGACTCACTCGAGATCGTACCATCCGAGAGGGGACGCAACGGTGTGCCCGGTGTCTGTAAAATTAGCCATAGTCGCACTTCCTGGCACGACTCTGTATCGAGAGAGTAACTCATACTCTCCCGCCACTAGTAATGCGGGCTCCCTGCTAGTATTGACCAAAGTAATCAACAAAGCCCTGTCCCATAAGGGGTAATGTGGTCGTACATGTAAGGTTAGGACAGTTGACAAATCTTAAATCTATTCCGTTTTCGAAAACACCCACACACACAACTTGCTCCGGTACACCACTTCTTTATCAAGTGGTTACCTAGCTCACTTCTCCCTCGGGCATTAGTGGCGCCCGATGGGGTTTTCGAAAAGTCTTTGAAATCACTTTAGTTTCCATCACCATGCATATACCCATCCCTTTTGCGTAGCACTACTTAGCATCCTAACTACACCCACCCACATAACCCTCATAGGAAGGTAGGGTCATGCATCGTGCAAGTATCACAAGGAAAGTAACGGAGCAATCCACCAAGTGGTTACCCTCTCATCAAGATTCCGATGCAACGAAAACAAAGTGCTATATGACATGCATAAAAAGGGTTTCACGGGCATGGTCAAGGGGCTGCTTGCCTGGCTCAGCAAAGTCTTCGGGGTCTTCAAAGTCTTCTGGTCCAACTCCTTCGTCAACAACGCAATCTATCGTCGCAATAAAACGGGCAAAAATAAGACAATAGCACCAAAACAGAAAAATAAAGCACTCAGAAAAATGTCAACATATTTTTGTTAAATACTAGGCTGAAAACTAAGAGTGGAAAAATTCCTAGTATTAGCTTTGGAGTTATGGAAACAGTGCTATGGATTTTTAGAAACATACTTAAATGCCCAAATTTGAATTTAAATTTGAACAGTACAGAAAAGTTGGTTGGATATGTATGAAAGTTACACCATTAAATAGGTGGAGTTTTTAGAAGAATATAGGAGTTGGAATTAATTCATTTGGATAAATATTTTATCCAGTGGAAATTTTGGAAAACTGACAAAAAAAGAAAAAGAAAAATGGCACTGTGCTTGCTGGGCCAGAATGGCCACAGTGCAGCAGGACCAGAGGGAAAAGGGCCCAGGCAAACCGGTGCGCGCGCGCGCGCCAGGTTTTCAAACCTGAAGGGCGGGGCCCGGCGTCAGTGAGAGAGAGAGTGTGTGAGGGGGAGCGCTGAGAGGCTGACGAGCGGGCCCCTTTGTCAGGGTCGTCGTCAACCCTCGGCCATTCGATGGCGAGGCTCACCGGCGGCGAAAGGAGGCATGGCGAGGTGAGAGGAGGGTACCGGCGTGCTCAGCGTCGAGCCGCACGTCGGTGGGTGGTGGAGGCGGTCGCCGGAGACGACGGAAACGACGGCGGCGATGGACCCGTGCGGCGAGGTCTCGGACCGAGGTCGATTCGTCCGCCTTGAGTTGCAAAAGGCACGGGAGAGAGAGGGGAATGGGTCAGAGCGCCGAGGCAGAGCGGATGGAAGAGGAAGGAGGGCCGGACGTGGCCTGTACCACGCGATCGGTGGCGACCAGACGCGGCGGCGCCCGAGCTTGATCTCGAGCTCAGGGGCCCCTGGAGACGGATGGGTGGTGCGGGAGGCTGATTAGGGGCTGTAGGAGGCGAGTGGTGAGGAGAGGAGGGCTCGGGGAAGCCTCTAAATAGGCGGCCGGCGGTCTACCATGGACCCATGGGCCGGCGTGGTCGTGGCCGTCGCAGGAGGCCTCAGGAGGGCTCGGCTTCGTGTCCGTAGTGTTCGTGGGGGTCGTCTACGCCTAAGCGAAGAGAGAGGGAGAAGAAAGCGGGAGCGGGGCGGGGCCCCGACGAGCGCGGCGAGTGGCGGAGCTGGGCGGCGCTCTATCTCTTGCGGGGAGGCCAGTGGAGAGAGAGGGAGGACGGGGCCGACTGCGTAGCGTGCTGCGGACGCCGAGGTGCGTCGGCAGGCGTGCGAGGGAGGGCCGAGGTCGCCGGACGGCTCGGGCAGAGGGCGGCTACAGTGCGAGAGCGCACTGTAGCGTGCTCCAGAGCGTGCAAATAGCCGGTATGTCATTCTTTATGCAATGTCTGGTAGTGCTAGGGGTTCGTAAAGAATGGGGTGGCAGCATTGGATGCCCTGGAGAGCCACTAGGAGAGGAGAGAGATTGAAGGGGAGAGAGAAAAGGGCTGTCCAGAGAAGGAAAGAGAGGTTTTCATCCCCCAATTATTGGTCCCTGACCTTGCAAATTTTACCAGAGGTAGAAGGGGGTTAGAATGAGCTGTGGTAGAGGCAAAGTAGAATAGTGAAAGTGATCAAAACAGTGGTTTTACCTAATCATCAGAAGGTGTTTGATGTTGATTTGGGATAGTTGCACTAATCTCCTCCTTGTGCCACTTGGTAGGGGTGATGGCCATGATCATGTGACATTGTGGTATAATTTTGAGTTCATTTAGAGAAGGTTGCCAAGGTAACTTTGGCAAACCCTAGAAATCAACAGAAATGAATTTGCTTAGATCTAGCTAAGCTAATCTCTTCCCCTTGATCCACCACTTGGTGTAGTGTTATCATTTGGGTATTTGAACATGCCCAAAAAGTTTGGGGTCAAAAAGAGGAAGTTGGCAATGTAAAGTTGCTCAAATTTGATTCTGGTCAGAAAGGGTTTTTGGGCATTTTGGTGAACCAAAATGATTTTTATTGAGATGAAACTTTGCAAGATCATCGCAATATGCATGTGTGACTTGCTAGAATTTTCCTGCATTTATTTGAAAATATTTCCTCTAGAAATATTTCAAATGCTTGAAATGAACAGAAATGGTTTTGGAGGGTTTTGTCCAATATTTTGAACATGACCATGTGTTTAAGCTCTTATATATGGAAAATATATGTCCACTGAGTTTCCCTAAATTTTCTCAAATATTTTTGAAATACTAAAATAATTTTTACCTATTAAAGACCATTTTTGGCCTTAAGAAAAAGCCTTTAAATAAAATAGGAAAAATAAGTTGTAAAATAATATTTTTGTGGTTTCAGGGAGTCCTATTTCTAATGGGTTCCAAATATACCTTTTGAAAGATTTTTAGCAACCCAACTTAAGTACTTGTAGTACAAGCCTGTAGTCAGGGGTTTTTGGAAAACCTAATTTAGAAAATACTTTTTGGCCAAATTATTTTTAGTTGAAAATACTATTCTGATATATATACACATGGCATGATCATTGGGCAAAAGTTTGGATCAAGGAGGTGAGTTGGGAGAGTAGAAGATATAGAAGAGTCCATGGCAAAAACCAACAAGCAAGCAAATAGCAACAAATCAATCATTCACAAGCACACAAAAAGTTTTAATTGGTCCAAAATTTTAAGATCATAATCATAGCAAAGTGATACAAACACAGGGTGTGACAAGAAAGAATATTACATTGCTTACCTCGATGCCCGTCAGGAGGCCGCCAAAAGCTTCATTCAGTCCGCTGTTAATAGACCGAATACTCTGTAAAACCACGCCCATCAGGGCGCGGTGTTCTTCGACGATGGAGGAATTGTTCAAAGCCTCGTCCAGCATGTCCAGCCGCCCAATCGCCGCTTGCTCTGTGGCTGATGGCGCTGGCGGTGGAACCTTGGTCCCCCCTCTAGTGGAGGTTGGGATAGACGACTCTGGGACCTTAGGGGTTCCAGAACCGTCTTTGGGGCAGGCTTGGATTGAACGGGCTCCCCCTCCTTGTTCACCAGAGGGGATCTCCCCTCCTGGTCTTCGGCGACCGAGGTATCTACGTCGGCCATGACATCATCACCCCCGCCCCCCGTCTCCGGGCCGGGAGGTGTCTGTCGAGACAACACCTCTCCGGTCTCTCCAATGACCGGAGGAGGCGTTGTGCGTGATGCGGTCCCACTCTCCGCCAGCTCGGCTGGCGAAGAATCTCCCTCCGAGATGCGATCGGTGGGGAGGTCGCGCGGCGGGCTGCGATATGAAACATATGCATAAGATCAGTAATAACCTAATGAAACAAACGGCCAACACTACAAAAAAAGACACATCCGTGACATTATGGCCGGAACGAAAAAAATTCTATCATGGTTATGACACTTCTATGACAATAATTGTGACAAAAACACGTATCATCATAGATGTGGTGGGCTCCTACTTCTATGACAAAAAATCATGACAGAAAATCGGCTTTTCGTCCTGGGCGGGCCGGGGACGCACCTGCATGACACTATTTGGGCCGTCCATGACATAAAAAATCATGGTAGAAGTGAGGCCGAGGAAATTTTCCTGGAGTTCCCGGTTACGGTGGGTGGTTGGGGCCGAGCGATGCTGTGTGGTTTGCGCATTTCTCTCTCGTACGAGCGCGTGGTGCGAGCCGTGTTCGCTATAACTGAACCGAGCGAGGCGTTCGCTTACTGGACCCGAGCGATCGCACTGCTATGTACTGAAGCAAATCGATCGATCCCTTTGCTGCTAACTGAACTCGACCGACTCCTTCGCTACTAACTGAACCCGATCGATCGCTGCTGCTGCTTACTGAAGCTGATCGAACCCCCATGCGAGAAGTAGCTAGCCTGTTGGGTTCTCTCTGGAGGAACAGAGCCCGTTGCTGCCGCGCGCGCGATATGTAGAACGGGTCGAGACATGGTGAGTCCAGCCGGTTGGTTGGCTGTGGATGAACAGTTCCCGGTGGGGGTTGGATGAACAGGATCCCGGCCGTGTGTAGGCGGTTGCCCTTGGATGAACATGACCCCGTGGTAGTAGGCGGTTGCCGCTGGATGAATAGGACCCGGAGGAGGATGCCACACACCCCAGTCGGTTGGGGTGGATGAACAGGACCCCATGGAGGCTGGATGAACTGTAGCGGATGGAGGCTGGATGAACAGTAGTCCGTGGATGAACAGTGCTAGCGGAGGCTGGAGGAAGTCGACGGAGTATGAACAGTAGCATGTGGAGGCTGGAGGAAGTCAACGGTGGATGAACAGTAGCCCGTGGAGTCCCATTTTGCGGTACGCTACACCCCTCCCGATGAACATGACCCTGTTTCGATAGTAGGCGGTCGAACAGAAGTCTGTTTCCTCTATTTTGCGGTACGCCAGACCCCTCCCGATCAACAGGACCCCGTTTCGACCATAGAAGCTCGAACAGAAGTCCGTTTCCTCTGTTTTGCGGTACGCCACACCCCTCCCGATGAACATCATCCCGTTTCGACCCTAGGCAGTCGAGCAGAAGTCCGTTTCCACCGTTCCGCGGTACATCAAACCCCGTTTCGGCTGTTCTGTCCAAACCGGTTGGCTCCCATTGAACAGGACGCATTCCGACCCAGTCGGTTGCCTTCCAATGAACACGATGCTGTTTCTCCATTCCGACCCAGCCGGTTGGCTGCCGATGAACAGGACGCCGTCGCTGTACGCGTTCAAGACCACGCCCTTATGTACGTACGTGGCTGTCTTTTTTGCAGCGTGGCTGTACATATGTGTACACGATTTAGATGGGACTGCCTGAACTGCTACTGCTCCTCTCTTTTTTTGTACACTGCTACCGCTCCTTACTTGGCCACGGTTGATCGTGGCAGACAGACCGATGGACCAGTATGTACGTACACGTTTGCGACCAGAATGACAACGCTACGTATGCTAAGACCGGGTGGGTCCCAGCTGTCAGGGAGGATAAGGAGGCACTTCCTTGAGTGCGAAATATAGATGGTGGGTCCAAGCTGTCAGGGAGGGATTCATTTTTTGCGCATAATAAGGAGGCAATTCCTTGCGTGCGAAGATGTAGCTGGTGGGTCCAGCTGTCAGCATCACCGCGTACAGTCCTCTTCCGATGGATGTCTTTCATTGACCACGTTGACCATGCCACACGGACGGCACCCAGGCGGTGGACGACGGCGAAGCCTAGGAAGGGAACGACGTGGAGCCGGGGAAGACGCGGAGGGGAGTATGAGGGTTGACTGGTTCGGCTGCGGTGTGAGGCTGCCGTCGCCGCAGAATAACAGGGTGTGTGTGTGTGAGTAGAGGGATGGCCTGGCCAGTGGTGGGAGTAGGAGGGGGCGGTGAGGCCTGCGCGGCAACACAGCCAGCCACGGGAGGCAGGAGCACGCGGTCCCGTCGGCGCTGGTTTGGGCGGCTGGAACAAGAAAATTAGAGGTTGAAGAAGCAGCACGACCATTGGATTATCATCCAATGGTCACTACTGATAGAATCGTTTGTTGACAAAGTTGACAAAACCCTGCGTACGCGTCAAGTCAGTAGGGCCACAAGTCAGCCTCCAAATATGGTCGGCCCCAGTTGTCATGGGCAGCAATCATTATTTTTCGCTTAATAAGGAGGCAATTCCTTCCATGCGAAGATATAGCTGATGGGTCCCAGCTGCCAGGGGGAGGATTCCTTTTTTTCACATAATAACGAGGCAATTGCTTGCGTGCGGCCATGAACCATGTGGGTCCCTACTGTCAGCCTCTCCACGTACATCCCTCTTCCGATATTGTCGTTTGTTGACAACGTTGACCACGCCACGCCAAGAAGACCAACGCGGTGCATGACGGCGAGACCCAGGAAGGGAATGACCTGGAGGCGGCGAAACCATAGCAGTGGAGGGATGTGGGTGAGTAGAGGGATGGCCTGGCCAGCGGTGGGAGTAGGAGGGGGCGGTGAAGCCAACGCGACAGCAAAGCCGGCCACGGGAGGCGGGAGCACGCGGTCCCGCCGGCGCTGGTTTGGGCGGCTGGAGCAAGAAAATCAGAGGTTGAAGAAGCAGCACAACCGTTGGATGATCATCCAACGGTCACTGCTGATAGAATCATTTGTTGACTAAGTTGACAAAGCCCTGCGTACGCGTCAAGTCAGTAGGGCCACAAGTCAGCCTCCAAATATGGCCGGCCCCAGTTGTCATGGGCAGCAATCGTTATTTTTCACTTAATAAGGAGGCAATTCCTTCTGTGCGAAGATATAGCTGGTTGGTCCCAACTGTCAGGGGGAGGATTCCTTTTTTCGCGTAATAAGGAGGCAATTGCTTGCGTGCGGCCATGAACCATGTGGGTCCCTACTGTCAGCCTCTCCGCGTACATCCTTCTTCGATATTGTCGTTTGTTGACAACGTTGACCACGCCGCACCGAGAACACCAACGCGGTGCATGACGGCGTGACCCAGAAGGGAATGACCCGGAGGTGGCGAAGCCATAGCAGTGGAGGATGTGGGTGAGTAGAGGGATGGCCTGGCCAGCGGTGGGAGTAGGAGGGGGCGCTGAGGCCTGCGCGGCAGCACAGCCGGCCACGGGGGGCGGGAGCAGGCGGTCCCACCGACACTGGCTTTGGCGTCTGGAGCAAGAAGATTAGACATTGAAGAAGCACGAAGGCCGTTGGATTGACATCCAACGGTCACTTCTGCTAGAATCGTTTGTTGACTAATAGGCCCACAAGTCAGCCCATTTGCTATTTAACAACCATAGCTGAAAGCACTATGAGTTTGGCGGCTGGAGGAAGACGAGATTGAAGAAACACGATAGACTGTAAAAGTAGCATGAGTACTTAAACAACCTTACCTAAAAGCAGCATGAGCACTTAACAACCATAGCTGAAAGCAGTATGAGTACTTATACAGGCTCAACCATAAAAAGCACGCCTCGAACAGTGCTACTTTGCCTACAGTTAACCAAGGGTGAGGCCACCAAGCCCAAGGACAATGCCCAAGCGCCACACCGCGCATCCACGACTTTCTGAAAGCGGCTTCATCTCGCAATGTGGTCAATAAACAGGATATTCACTTCAGAGCCATGGAAAAGCATGAACATAACCTTCTGTCCTACTCCTCCAAGATCGACGGACCTTCATGATTTGAGACCACCCATGAATAAGTATCTTTTCACTTCTAAGGGAAATGGACTAGGCCGACATAAACATCATGTTGTGACCAAGCGCAAGTCTGACCCGACCATGGTCAGGCATCTGTATAGGAACAATAAAACTGGGCAGTTTCTGTTTCAAGAAGATCACAACTGTAAAACTGTGTATAAGCAAGAGTTTATGAACAACATATATAACAGAAAACAACTCGTACCATAAGTTTCTTGACACAGTTGGACCTGTTCAACGTGTGCACCAGTGGCACACATATCCCACATAGCCTTCCACCATTGAAACACCCCACAATGACCTCAAGATGATCAATAAAATGTAGGAACTGGTGGATGTCATCCCAATCAACTTCAGTGCCATCAGTGATAGTCGAGTTCTTATCAAATAACAAACGAGTAGTGTCCTGAACTTTGTAATAACCTACACGTGCCACCAATTATAAGAAATATTGGTTAGAAGTAGCATCTTCGTGAGAGAAGGGAATCACAAATTGTTGCTACTTCTAAAGTCAAATTGTGATTAGTTAGACAGAATAGGTGGATTAAGTAGTAATCGAGGCAACATGCAAGAACCAGATACAAAACTAACATGGATGAACTACTGGAACGACGTCGGGGTGGAAGGTCACAGTGAAGATGAGACCAGGTTCTGCTATTTCCATCAACATTCGTGTGCTAACTTTCAGTCCGTAACACTTGAGAAAGTTTATCCAAGTTCGGCCATAAAAAAAGCAGCGATCTTCTTGCTTCATGAACCCAACTGGGAACTTATATCCATGGCGTGTCTTCAGTGTGACCATTAAACTGGTGTATTCAGTTATGGCAAGACCGACCATCTTGAGTACATGTGTTCTGGCAGAGCAAGGGATGCACTGCAGGAAAAATAATATGAGAACATAATTTATTCACTATCCAAATCTCGAAATAATTTCCTCTTTCATGTCAGTGTTGACCATGGTACAAGTACCTTTTATCCAAATATAGCAATCCAGATTTCCAAATTAGTCGACAACATGTTCGAAAACCCTAACCCTCTGATACGTCTCCAACGTATCTATTATTTTTGATTGTTCCATGCTATGATAGTATCAATCTTGAATGTTTTTAATATCATTTCATATATTTTTATATCATTTTGGGGACTAACCTATTAACTTAGTGCCATGTGCCAGTTTCTGTTTTCTGCCTTATTTTTGTTTTACAGAAAATCACTATCAGATAAGATCAAATCGTCCCGAAACTTTTAGGAGATTTTTTTTCTGGAGATAAGGATCTACGCAAACTTGACAGCCAAGGCAGAAGATGAAAGGGTGGGCCACATGGCACCACGGCGCGCGCCAGGGGGGGCGCCCAGGTGCCATGTGGGCCCCATGCGTCCATTTGACCTACCTCCACCACTATAAATTCAGAGATATTCTAGAACCCTTAGGAGAGCCAACGAAACACTTTTTCCGCCGCCGCAAGCCTCTATTCTCGAGAGATCCCATCTGGAGGCCTCTTCCGGTACTCCGCCGGAGGGGGAATCCATCACGGAGGGGCTCTACATCACCCTTGCTGCCTCTCCAATGATGCGTGAGTAGTCTACCACAGACCTTCGGGTCCATAGTTAGTAGCTAGATGGATTCTTCTCTCTTTTTGTTTCTCAATACAATGTTCTCCTCGATGTTCTTGGAGATCTATCCGATGTAATGACTTTTTGCGGTGTGTTTGTTGGGATCCGATGAATTGTGAGTATATGATCAGATCTATCCTTGTTTTAGTAGAGTTCTTCTCTGATCTCTTTTATGCATGATTTAGTATAGCCTTGCATTTCTTCTCCGAAGTTTTGGTTTGGCTTGGCCAACTAGATTGGATCTTCTTGCAATGGGAAGAGGTGCTCGGTAATGGGTTCAATCTTGCGGTGCTCAGTCCTAGTGACAGAAGGGGAATTTGACACGCATGTATTGCTGCCATTAAGGATAAAAAGTTGGGATGAATTCTTATTTGCGTTTATCTTGACTACATCTTGTCATCGTTCTTTATGCATTACTTCGTTCTTTTGGACTTAATACACTAGATGCATGCTGGATAGCGGTCGATGTGTGAAGTAATAGTAGTAGATGCAGGCAGGAGTGGTCTACTTGTTTTGGATGTGATGCCTATATCATGATCATTGCCTTGGATAGCGTCATAATTATTTGCTTTTCTATCAATTGCCCAACAGTAATTTGTTTACCCTGGCGGAACTTGACGACTCGTTGGTAACCCGGCAGGAGGTATGACCCGGCTCATCAGTATGGCGGCTCATGCGTCACCTCAATTACCGGGTCATAGGACGACCAGGCCCATGGCCCAGCGTGCAAGCCGGGCGAGGCGGCTCATGGACGGGCCTGGATGGGCGACTCACAAGAGAAGGCCCAAGAAGAGAAAGGTAAGACTCCTTCACAAAGGAAACAAGACCCGGATTAGGATTCAAGAGAGACTAGTCCTAATCCTACTCCTAGTAGGACTCTACATGTAAGCCGCCCCTTCAACCTTTATAAGGAGGGGTAAGGCGCCCGAAGAGGGACAAGTGAACAAGACTTAAGACATTAGAGATAGACAGATTAGAGGCTCTCGAGATTAGAGGTAGCAAGACAGTACCCTTGTAACCGAGATCGCCCTCATCATCAATAGACACAAAGCAGGACGTAGGCTTTTACCTCCATCGGAGGGGCCGAACCTGGGTAAAACTCGCGTCTCTCGATTCCGACCAACCCCTCTCAAGCCGCCACATAGTTGCGATGGCCTCACACCTCAAGTCCGCTAACCCGGACATCTTGCCGTGACAAATCCACAACAGTTGGCGCCCACCGTGGGGCCCGCGCACGGTGGTGTTGTGCTCTTGAAGGGATCTCTCCTAGGGATCGAGGAGCTTATGACCCACCGGATGAAGAGGAACCGGCTAAAAAGGATCTACGTATCATGGGCAGTTGCCCGTGTCAAGGAGATCTCCAGTTGTTTGTTCCATCGATCGGATCAAGAAAAGGAAAAAAGACAATTATTCACTATGAAAGTGACTTATACGGGATCATTGGATAGCTCATACGGGATCATTTATAACCCGCCGCGGTCGACCTCAACCTCCCGTGGATTCGCATCGCGTTATCAACGCTAAAGGATATACAATGAGTGTTGCGAAGATTATCAACTCGCCACTTTGCCTCCGGCTTCAACACATTCCAGCGTCCACTGTTCAACCTTATGCCAGCTTATATCATGGTCAAGTATGGAGAATCTCAAGCCGCCTCTTTGAGTCACCTTAAGACTCGGGGGCTACAGACATGATTCAGCAAATATTGCTAGTTTCAGCAAATTCAAGAACCCCGGATCACCTGGTCTCGGGGGCTATCGCCACATTGGTGAAAGTTTAAAGATGTCAGACAATTTCCGGCTCACAAGGTGCCGGGCAGTTAGAAATGTCTGGTTAAAAATCCGGTTCAAGGGAAATCTGTTTCTCGCAAAGTTTTGACCTCTCAATATCCGGTTAAGCATCCAGTTCAAGAAGAATCCATATCTCGCAAGTTCGAGTTCTCAAGAAGACTTAAAGTCGCCCAAAGAGGACGAGCCGCCATTATGCAACCGTTCAAACATGGGTGCCCGGATTTATTGGATCATCCTAAAGTCACTTGGAGGCTTCTGCCGTTTCGTCATATAAGATGACGGCGGTTTACAAGACTGTGCAAAAAGTAAGCACAAACACAAGGTCATTTGAGGGCTTCTAACCCGCCCGGGTTTAGCTTATAAACCCTCTTGATCAGTTTTTCAGCAAAAATAGCATCATTATACGGCGGCTTGCATAACGGCGGCGTACAAGACGGTGCACAAGTTGATATCATCAACTAAGTCATTTGGGGGTTTTCAACTGACCGGGTTAAGCTTCAACCCTCTCGATCAGGCTTTTCAGCCACTGTAAGGCGGGTCGTGAAACCAGAAGTTGACTCCGTCAACAAGGTCAAAGTGGGGTGCAGCAGGTTGAGCACTCACCCCCTCTTTTGATGATCTTTTCCAAAATTGGGGTGCAGCGAGTTGAGAACTTACCCCCTCTTTTGCTAATCTTTTCCAAATTGGGGTGCAGCGAGTTGAATACTTACCCCCTCTTTGACGACCCTTTTCCAAATTGGGGTGCAGCGAGTTAAATACTTACCCCCTCTTTGATGACCTTTTCCAAAATTGGGGTGCAGCGAGTCAAGTACTTGCCCCCTCTTTTGATGATCTTTTCCAAAATTGGGGTGCAGCGAGTTGAGAACTTACCCCCTCTTTTGCTAATCTTTTCCAAATTGGGGTGCAGCGAGTTGAATACTTACCCCCTCTTTGACGACCCTTTTCCAAATTGGGGTGCAGCGAGTTAAATACTTACCCCCTCTTTGATGATCTTTTCCAAAAGTGGGGTGCAGCGAGTTGAGCACTCACCCCCTCTTTTGACGGTCTTTTCCAGATTTGGGGTGCAGCAAGTTGTATACTTACCCCCTCTTTTGGTGACCTTTCCATAAGGTGACCCGTCGAATGCTTATCGTGCTAGGAGACCCTAAGCATTGGTTAAGGTTCAAACGGCGGGTTATATTACGTAAGAGCGTCATGCATTGTATCATCCTGGTTTGCCGAACCGGGTCAGAGCAAGATTATGGAAGAAGAAGCAAGACCATGAAAGACTTAACAATTCCGGGTTGTGCTTTTCAAGCCGCCCTCATAACAATGCAGAGCATACTCTGTATTGTTTATTTTTTGCAGATCTTATCTCCTAATCTGAGCCGCCATTAAGTGTGACGAAAGATGTCACGGACAGAATATAAGACGGCTTGGGAAATTGATAGAGCTGCCCGATGAATTATAATGCCGGGTCATATAATTGACCGGCTCTTGGATTTCTTCAACCAGTGCCCTGTAGTATGCTGCAACACTCATGGATTTCTCAGACATATATTTGCCGGGTTGCACCGCAACCACGAGCAGGGATTTTCATTTTCAAAGATAAAGGCATTATTCCAGGATATTCTACCGGGTTGCAACCACGGTCAAGGATTCATTCATAAAATTATTCTCATACAGTCCCGAGTCGCCGCAGGCAGACGACCCGACACTTGGGGGCTAATGCAAGCTGATTTTCAAATCATGACATTATCAACAAGACCCTGTTATCTCAAGGAGATGAGCCGGCTTTTCTATATTTTTCTAAGTCCCAGGCTGCTGCAGGCAAGACAACCCGATACTTGGGGGCTACACAATCAAAGATATTGTTGCAAAGCGCCAAGTCATCATGGATAAACTTGGAGCTTGAGGGCTACAGGTAATATGGAGATAAAAATAGCAGGACATTTTTAAGCTATCAAATTTTGAGACCCGCCCAGGAGAGGCCGGAGCATTGGAAGACCGGCTCTACATCAGATGGATTTTTCATCCAAGACCGGTTCTACATCAGATGGATTTTTCATCCCAATATTTTTATCAAGACGGTTGGAGTCTAGCTATTTGACCCGGCGTCACCAAAGATACATGACCCGGCGGTGATGACCCACCAAGAGTGTTGGAGGCCGACTCAATGGCATATAGGTGTTGTATTCCCAGTATTTTTTAATTCAAAGGACACTGACAAGCAAGACGATTGAGAAGACAGCTCTTTCATATGAAGAAGAAACCCGGATTTTTTAAGGAGCTACTTCATTAAGCCGGCCAGTGGAGCGAGCCGGTCACTTAACATATTTATTCTTATTTCAGGAGCTTAGCATGAATAAATTCAAGCTAACCTGGGGGCTAATGTCGGGGATATACCCCGCGGTATAACCCGGCCAGAAGTATGACCCGGCCAGGACTTGGCGACTCACCGGTGACCCGGCCAGGACTTGGCGACTCACTGGAACCCTGGCGGAACTTGACGACTCGTTGGTAACCCGGCAGGAGGTATGACCCGGCTCATCAGTATGGCGGCTCATGCGTCACCTCAATTACCGGGTCATAGGACGACCAGGCCCATGGCCCAGCGTGCAAGCCGGGCGAGGCGGCTCATGGACGGGCCTGGATGGACGACTCACAAGAGAAGGCCCAAGAAGAGAAATGAAAGACTCCTTCACAAAGGAAACAAGACCCGGATTAGGATTCAAGAGAGACTCGTCCTAATCCTACTCCTAGTAGGACTCTACATGTAAGCCGCCCCTTCAACCTTTATAAGGAGGGGTAAGGCGCCCGAAGAGGGACAAGTGAACAAGACTCAAGTCATTAGAGATAGACAGATTAGAGGCTCTCGAGATTAGAGGTAGCAAGACAGTACCCTTGTAACCGAGATCGCCCTCATCATCAATAGACACAAAGCAGGACGTAGGCTTTTACCTCCATCGGAGGGGCCGAACCTGGCTAAAACTCGCGTCTCTCGATTCCGACCAACCCCTCTCAAGCCGCCACATAGCTGCGATGGCCTCACACCTCAAGTCCGCTAACCCGGACATCTTGCCATGACAAATCCATGACACCCACCGTATGCTATTTTCTTTGAGAAAAGCCTCTAGTGAACACTATGGCCCCTGAGTCTACTTTTATCATAAGATCTATCTTTTGCATACACAAAAATACCAAAAATACTTGCTGCATATTTTTATCTTTTATTTTATTTTATCATTTAGTTTTAATCTATCAATCTATCATATACTTTTAATCTCGCTATTCAACCGCCGGAAGATTGACAACCTCTCATTTGCGTTGGTTGCGAAGGTTTGTGTTTTGTGTGCAGGTGCTGTTTACGTGGTGTTGCTTGGTTCTCCTACTGGATTGATAACCTTGGTTTCATAACTGAGGGAAATACTTACTCTACTGTGCTGCATCATCCTCTCCTCTCCGAGGACAAAAATCCAACATAGTTTACAAGTAGCACCCTCCTCGATAGAACAGAAGATTCTAGGAACATACTGTGCGTGTTTTAAAATCCTGTGTTAGGATGAGAAGGAACAACTGTGGCATCTCGCCAAGGGTGCAGAAACCTGTAGGGTCCTCGCACTTTGTGCACTACAAATGAAACACACTACATTCAGTAGGAAGAAAAATGCATCAACGGCGGCTGCCATCCTAGGATTACCGGCGACCAAGTGACTAGGATTTATCGGGGATGGATGAAGAATTCGTACCTAGTTCTCCATGAGAAAACCCTAAGCAATCGCCGAGAGGAGGTTTTCTCTGAACAAGCAGACGAGGGAGAAGGGGATTCAGGCCAAGTGAAATATTGCTGCTTCGTTTGTCCAACTTACTGCTACTGCTAGAAAGGTGGGGGTTTTGTGATTTGATGGCTCATTGGGCATTACTACGGCGCTACGACCGGGGTGAGTCTACCGTGCAGTTGTGCACTTTAATTTGGTGCATGGCACATGGACCCCGTTGCGGATGCCCCGCATATCAGCGAAAGGAATTAGAAAGGCAGGAATAACTAGTTACACATAAATATATTTTTGATAGAGAGATACTCCCTCTATAAAGAAATATAAAAATCTTTTATATCACAACTTTATACATAAGAAAAATCAAGGGGAATATACATAACATAATATGGAGTTTAGATGAGAATAAAATACTCAGATAGGCTGACGGGTCTGGACTTTGGTCCACATGCCGGTGGGCCTGCATGTTTGGGGGCCCATGTGTTCTAACTAAGCGCATTTCATCCGGTAAATATTGCAAGCGATCGGTATAGCGCCGGTTTTAGATGCTATTGCAAGGCGAATACAAAAAATTAAATAAAGCATGACAACTGTTAGAATGAAATTGAACGACAGTTCCTAACCAGCAATCAGAGTTGCAATTCTTTCACGATATCCTACGTGATAAATAATACTGTAGTACTACTTATACACACAGGACACTTGTTTCACCATGCCATATTACTACATCAAAAGCTCTTGGAGGATAGATTTGTTCGGCAGTTGCGTGTTGCTACTGATGAATTTCAAAGTTCATTAGGACCAGCTCTCCTTGCCGAGAAAGTTCGATTTTGACATCATCCCCAACCGCAAGATTTGATGGAGTTTTGAACCTTGACCATCCTTTAGCATCAATCATCATGCGACCATCCTTTGTACATACGGTATATTGAGTAGGTTCATTCACACCAAGGCTGCGCATGGTAAGAGAAACTTGGCCACGGTCGCCCGGATTATTGAACGACTCCCTCGTTGCTCTAAGAATTCTCTGTTTGCAAACAAGAAGACATACACAAACAGTTAGATCAACACAATGAATCATGTGAAACAACATGGAAAGAAAAAAGAACAAAGCACTTGGGCTGCCAATGCTTACCAAGAAGGTGGAGATGTTGGTTTTTGTAAGGACTTTGGTATGTGCAGTGCGACCTGTAGCCTAGTCTGTGGCCGGTGCAAGTGCTGGTTCCGTTGCCGCTGCACGGGCAGAAGCAGATGCAAGTGCAAGTTCAAGTGTTGGTGCAGGTGCCGGAGCCATTGCTGGTGCTCGTGGCGGCGCGACTGGTAGTGCCACTGCTGCTGCCAGAGATGGTGCTCCTTGTGGAGCTGGTGCCGGTGTCGGAGTAGGTGCCCGTGTTGGTGCCCGATCCTCCGGTAGATCAGCCTGATCCGCTGACATGGTCGGTGCCCAATCCTCTGGTGGATCAGACTGAGCTGCTGCCGCTGTCAGTGCTAGAGCCAGTGCCGTCGGAGCAGGTGCCGGTGCTCAATCCAATGCTGCAGGTGGTACCGATGTGCGAGACAGCAGAAATTGTCTCTGGTCTGCTATGATTTCATACTTCAGCTTTCTAACTTCGCTAGGCTTCGTGACCTGGATCCAGTCTTTTTCTTTCACTTCTTTTAAACGCGAGAAGGACTAATTGTGGCGTGTTTGTTAAAACAAACTGCAGTTGATCATAGGACTTCAGATTGTACTCAGACAACAGACTGATCCAATTCTGTCTAGTAATATAAGTGATGGATAGTGGCTTCATTACTGACACGTCATAAGAAGTGAAACCTTCTAAAATAACCATCATAGAGCAAACCAAACGGTTTATTCTGTAACGAATGTGACATGGCAAAACCTGCATCGTAAAATTGCAGCAAAAGTAAGAAAACATGACAGCAAATCAATAAGATTTACTTGATGTGACACTTGTGAATCCTTACTAGGATATCACTATGTTCAAGATCTAAATTTAAGGTTGATCGTCCAATTACGGGTGGCATGCAGGGCCCACACTTACTCCCTCAAGCAGGACAGTCCAAAGGTCATGACAACTCGTATGGACCGAACATCCATGGGACTGGAAATCCTGGTGGATGCGATAAACCCTGCAATGCATACATATATTGGACTGTAACCATAATTCATAAACTGTCCTCACAAAAAAGATGATCTGGACACTTCAAAATATACGGACTGGAGTAGACAAACATTAACATAGACTATTAGACTGTTCTCAGGATTCACCACACAACAAAAGCGACAGTACTAAACCATACAGGGTTCACACACACAAATCAAGTACTGAACAATATTACTTACTACAGACAAGCAAAGTTGCACCAATTAAACTCTACACACTATTTCTTGCCACCCACCTACGGGATGTGCCCCACATAACTGAGTAGGCCATGGACTTCATGAGAGATGTCTACCGGCACCTTCACCATCTCGTCAACCTTGGAGAACCAGGGTCTTTCCACTCATAAACATGAAGATGAAGACAGTGTCGTGGATCAACACGATCACCTATGGGGTCCTTCGACCCCTTTGTGGTTCGGCATGGGGGAGGTCACGTTGCACAAGGAGCGGAGGCCATGGAGCCGCACCACGACGATGACACGCCGATTTTTACCCAGGTTCGGGCCGCTGCGAAGCGTAAAACCCTACTTCTGCCTTGGTGGATTGAGTGGAAGAAGGCCACGGGCGCGAGATGCTGGTTCCCGACAAGGTGGCCTCGGGAGAGCAACCTCGTGCATACAGATATGTGAGGATTCAAAGTGGCCGAATCCTTTCCTAGGTTTCCTTGGACCTCCTTTTATAGTCCAAGGGGTGACCACAATGGCAAAACAGACATTATCCTGGGATTAGATAGCAAACAGTGCTATCATACCTAACTCTGGCAGTTAGGACAAAGTGCATTAAATGCACTGCTAGGTGTCCTGCTATGGACGAAGCCCGGCAAGCCTGCCGCGCCGCCTAATCCAGCTTTTGCTTATTGTCTTGACACGTCTCTGGACGGGTGTCCAGAGGGGGTGATCTGTCTTCCATCTGGCTGCCACGCGTCCTGCGGTGGCCACTTAATCACTTGGGGCTTTGACACTGCACTGATAAGTGACTGGCGTCACCGTTCGGAGGGCGGTGGAGCTGCGGGGTCTTGGCGAGGGTCTCGTGTTTAGCTATCCCGGCAAGCCTGCCGGGATTGATCCTGAACTTGCTCCAGGGGCCGGTCTCGACCTAACCAGGCTCTCCTGCCCGGCAAGGGAGGCTTCCTCCTGGGTATATCTTGCAGTCTTGATTCTCTTGATGCGCTCCTTGATCTTCAGAAGAATGGCTCTTCTGTCTTGGTCTTGGGGTAGTTGCCTCTTTGTGAGGCTCAGGGTTGCCGGGGCGAAGCCCTTCTGTCCGTGCACGGTTCAGGGGAGAGCAAACGCCCCATGTTTGTTTACCCCGACAGACAGTCTGCATCAGATTTGTCGGGAAGCTTTACAAGAACTACACCATTCGTAATCGATGGCACAGCTAGGAAATTGTTGTGGTCAAGTACACCCTCGAGAACACTCCTGACAACAATGCTACAGGAAAACACTTGTTCACGACATGTGGCGACAAGGACAGAACAGCTGGATAGTTTAGTAGTAGAACACATCCTCAGGTGTTCCAGTTCACACGGCATGACTTTGAGAACTTCATATCCACCGTGGACCTGGTTCTAATTCAAACAGAAACCAAATATTTTATTAATACCTCCGTTCAGAAATATAAGATGATTTTCGATATTTTACTCCATATAAGACTACATATAAGCACAGAAATGAGTGAACAAAGACACTAGAACATGTCTACATCAGATACACAAAAAAGTTAGAACATCTTATATTTGTGAATAGAGGGATTACTTGCAATATCCATAACACAAGTTACTGAGGCTACTATACTCTCTTCCAAGGCATGAGAGCTAAAATCTTGCATTTCCTACAGCTAGCATTGATATTCATAAAGTAGTTGAAAGTAATCTGTAAGAAATCAGTGTTATGTGAAAAATCATATGTATGTCAACCTCTCACATGTTTTGGTCAAAAGAGCCATTTAGAACCGTTATTTGGCACACAAAGATCACATGCAAGATCGCCCAGAAAGTTGTACTACTAGTACTAGTACTGCGTGTACATTACACAAACCTCGCATATTAGCAAGCACTCTGCAAGTTAGATGAAAAAACACGATCAAGATCGCCAAAAAGATCGTCAAGAAGAGATATTACCTGGACTGGCTTGACGAGGGATCCTGGAGAGGGGGGTTGGACAGGGTGATGGCCTTGAGCTTGTCTGCGGCAGTCTTGGCGGGGTGCTTGCGCTTCTTCGTACCCTGAGCCTCGGTGGTTTTGGCCAGAGCCATAGACATCACTTTGGCTGGTGCTCCAGGGTCCATCAAGAAACTGTCAAATAGAAATAAAAGAAAAGAAACCATAATCGCAAACACAAAAGAAGAACAGGGAGGGAGTTAGGATCGGTCGCGGGGTTGCAAGACCGGTCCTTGGCCAGAAGCAACACCATTGATGCGCTCACCTTTCCTTCTTTGGGAGAGAAGAACAACGGCAGAAGCGCGTTGGGATTTTCTTGAAGAAATGAGGAACAAGATGAGGGAGAAGCGAGTTGGGGTTTTCTTCAAGAGAGGAAGATAAGGGAGAAGAGTCAAATGATGGTTGCTTCGCCCGTCCAACTTAATGCTGCAATGGTCGGGTTTATTGATTTGACGGCTCATTTGGCATTACTGCGGCGCTTCGACTGGGGTAGTCTACCATGCAGTTGTGCACTCTAGTATGGAGTAATTTAGTGCATGGCAAGTGGACCCCGATGCTGGCTATCCCACACGTCGGCGAAAGTGTGTAGCAAGGTTCCCGATGACCGTCGAGGAGGATCCACGCGGTAGAGTGTGTCCACTATTTCTTAAAAAAAGTGATTACAGCAAGCGTTTCCACTCTTACGACGGAGGAGTGCGAAACACGACAGCCACTTGAACTTACACTACTAGTAGTCCTACTACTAGGCATGTGGAGTGGTTCATACGATAGTACTATAATCTTGTTGCCAGTGTAGTAAGATATGACGATAAAAAATGATGTTGTGCGCATGTCAACTATGAACAGTAATGTAACATGCCCCTTTTTTGACTGTCCGGTCGAGAATGAACGGTGAGATCAATGTTAATAGAACTAGGTCTGCACTGTCAGTTTGGTCCAACGGTCATGTTGCGCCGAGACATGCCCATGCAGAGGACGCCTAAACACTACCGAAATCCCTCTGCTTCTCAAGGCGCACGACGGTGGTGATGCAGGGTGCCACCGCCCGCAGAGCCCACTCCCGGTCGATGGGAGCCAGCTCGACAAAGACGACGTCCAATGGCACGAATGGATTCCGATGACGAAGCCCTGAGAGGACTCGCCCGGCAACGGCGACGGCCGCCCACAACCCCTCCTTGTCCAGCTCTGCCCCCACCACCGCGCGGAGATGGCTCAGCTCCTCGGAGATATAGGTGAAGGAGACCAGGTCAGGAAGCTGTAGCTCGTTGAAGTCGATGGGGTGGTCGAACGGGTTTAGCCCGACGGCCGACATGGTCGCGCTGGCACGACGGTAGGCATCGCACAGCCGCAACACGTGCATGGCAACATTGTCCAGCAAGTGGTTGAGGCAATCCTGGACCTCGTCACGATTGGCCCGCTCGCGCTCCAGTCGGCTCGCCTGACTGCCTATCGTATCTCCCGCTTTCTGCAACAACACCGCCGACGCCTCAAGCATCTTTGTGGTGGACGCCTGCCGCTTTTGAAGCTCCGTGAACTCCCACACATAAAGGAGGAGCATGACACTCCTCTCCTCCTTGAGCTCACAGAGCTCCACGTCGTTGGCCCTGAGCTCCGCATCCTTGGCCCGGAGCTCCTCTGTCACGCGCCTCATCTCAAACTCCGTGATCTGGTGCACCGCCATGGAACCAGGTAGAAGCAATGGGGAGAGGAAGCAAAGGGGACGAAACGGCTGAAAGGCAATGCAATCTCCGGGAATCTTTTGGTTTTCACCATGGGAAAACCCCAGTCGACGACTTTTCACATCAGGGAGCAGTGGGTTTTACAGGAGGAGTCATCATGACTAATTGCTGTCGCGCCTGCTCCCGTAAAAAAAAAATCCTGCCGCGCGTGCCGCACCCAAAGAACAAAGCAACGCAGCGGTGGATATTTAAATTTACCTACCGGCAAGGAGAGAAAAAAGGGGTGAAAAAAAATGTGGCTACGGCCTAGCTAATCAGTCGCACTAGCCCAACTAGCTAGCCACCGTGCTTCACTGATGTACTCGGCAGGAAAGGCGGGCTTTTGTGATTTGACGACTCATTTACTTGCTTCGGTGCTACGACCGAGGAGGACCCAGAAAGCGCGCGGTAGGGCGTCCCACGTGTCGGCAAGGAAGAAAATATGCGTGCACCACCCGAGAGGACCCAGAAACCGCGTGGTAGGGTGTGCCACATCTCGGCACGAAGGAAAAATGTGCGTGTAAAAATATACCGTATAAGACGTACTACTATGGTTCGAACTCGGGACTCAATCAGTCGGTCGAAAGCACCCCACTAGACACACAACTTCATCATGCTAACGTGGCACGGAGGATAGGTGTGGTTAGCTCCGTCTCGACCAGCCACAACGTCTCTTGTTCTAGGCGATTCATCTATTTTCCAAGCATTTTTTTAGTTATAATAATACCACGGCAAGCTAGCGCCGCTCTTCATGTATGCCCGTGCATCTAAAGGTTGATGGAGAGGAGAGAGAGATCGCAGACATGGGACCCACTATCGGTGTCAAAACCGGCAGATCTCAAGTAGGGGGTCCCGAGCTGTGTATCTTGGATCAATGGGGAACAGGAGACGAAGGACACGTTGTTTACCCAGGTTCGGGCCCTCTCGAAGAGGTAAAACCCTACGTCCTGCTTGATTATATTGGATGGTGTATGATAATTACCGAGTCGATCTACCATGAGATCAGATGAACCTAACCCTAGGTGAGTAGGTCTATGGTTATTGTTCTAGCCTCTACAGACTAAACCCTCTTGTTTATATAGACACCAGGGGTACTAGGGTTACACATTGTCGGTTACAAGGGAGGCACAATTATGCCAAAACTGCTATTCCTAACTTGGACGACACACAAAGATAATAAAGATCTCCTGTTCGGATACGGGGTCAACCCTTTGCTTGGTCTTCAAATGCGGCCCACCAGTCCGGCCCATAGGAGATAGGCCAGACACTCGGGGACCCCCTAGTCCAGGACTCCCTCGGTAGCCCCCGAACTGGCCTTCAATGCCGTCGTATCCGGAATCCTTACGCGTCTGCTATCATCGGCTTGCAAGGCGAGTTCCTCTTCGGTATTTATGTTCGGCCGATGATAATTCAGTTCGGCCGTCACCTTGCTTCCAACATGATGTCACCCGTATCGTTGTTATTTTCGAGTAAAATACTCCTCGACTTCCATGCATCAGAAGGAGACGAACGGTCCAGCATACCCTTTACAAAAAGGTCCTTTCATAAGGCGTGGGCAAGGCCTATTTAAGCAAGCCTAGACCTCGATAGGTCACTTATCCCAAATCCAGAAACCAAGACGCCCACCTGCTCAAGAGAGGAAAAATGGCAGACGCCCCTGGATCCTCCTCGCGCCCTCATGGCCCTCTAGCAGGCGACTGGGCAAGCTGTTCCATTTCGCATCAGCTAAGCAGGCTTCAGACGGAGGGGTACCTTCCCCCTTCAGATCTCAATCCTGTTCGCTCTGGATTGACTTCCGCATACGGCGAAGCCCTCGCAGAAAACTTCCCCACCCCCAACAAGGAAGAGAGGGTATGTTTCGTGCCCTTCCTTCTAAGAGGCTTAGGCTTCCCCATCCATCCTTTTCTGAGGGGCTTACTAGATTTCTACGGGATCCAACTCCACCACCTCACTCCGGGGTCGATCTTGCATATTTCGGGCTTCATAGCCCTCTGTGAGATGTTTTTGGGCTGTGAAGCCCATTTTGAGTTATGGAGAAAATATTTCTGCCTCGTCTCCCGTACCCGAGGAGGAACTATCTTTGAAGTAGGCGGGGCTAAGGTATGGCGTATAGCCAGGACGGGATACCATATGGGGACCCCAAAGAAGGATCCCGAAGAATGGACTTCAGAATGGTTTTATATCGAAGACGTCCCTCTGCTCGATCCAGCTCGGCAAGGTCTGCCCGAATATTCCAACGCCTCGTTGAAGAAACGATTCAACTGGTGACAATGGAGCTCAAAACAGGAGGACAACCCTGAAGTCCAGTGTTTAATCGCCAAGGTTAGGCTGCTTGCCCACACCAAGCTCACCATCATTGAAGTGATGGCCATCGCCATTAAGCGATGCGTACAACCTCTCCAGCAGAGGTTGCACCCCTTATGGTGCTACAACGAGACAGATGACGTGACCCGCTACAAGCGTCAAGGGCCTGACGACCAAGCAGCACTCGCGGCCATACTAGGCGATCTCTTCAAAGGTGAAAAAGAAGTGTTCGCCCGCCTGAACTATCGGGACGGTTATTCAATGTACAACCCCATCGAATGGGTGAGCTCAATCTTCATTTGCATAGTCTGGCTCTTATCTTCAGATTTAACTGACCGAGCTATCTTATTTTTCCCAAATAGACCTGGAGGCAGTGGATTGAAAACATCCGCTGCCCTTCTCCTCAGCCAGAGAGCTACTCCCGTAATGATGACCCAGGATTTCATGATGACCCGGAGACGTCAATTGACTTTGAGGACGGGGTTTTTTACCAGGTGAGCCTTGATGGCTCTAAGGTGGCCATCCTAGCCGACCACCCTAGGCCCCTTCCTTCCTCCGCTGTAAGTAACAAGAAGCCTTCTTACCAAAAGGGGCGTTCGACTCGCGCTACGCCGAGTGTTCTGACTTCTACTCCAATGGGTCGTCGTTCTACGCGCCGAATACCAACGGGGGTGACACCAACACCATCGGCACCTACCCGTAACGATTCTTCAAAGTGCAAGGAGGTCGTAGGCACCACCTCGCCTGCTCCCCCAACAAAGAGGTAGTGTTTAAGCTCTCCATTTAGACCCATCATAGCAGCCCTGAATATTCTTTAATTCGGCCCGCTCTATGCAAAAGGAGTGTTCGGCGGCCGGTATCTGAAGACATCCCGACAGTGCGAAGGAGCAATCCCGAACAGAACTCTGCGGCGCGGCTCAGAACCGACGCAAGAGCCTCCACCGCCAATCCGCCTCAAGAGGATCTAGATGACGTCTCGGTTACCAACTCCAAAGTTGAGAGGGTGATGAATCACCGACGATGGAAAGAAACTCTGCGTCATACAACATTCTCTGATCAAGAGTTTAACGCGTTTAGTTCATTAGATGCATACCTCAGGGCTGCCCGGACTGGCCTTGAAGGAGTGGCCAATCTTCTGTCATCTAATATGCAGGTATGAGATTTGGTTTTAAAACCGCACATAAGTCCTAACCCAGTAGCCCCCGACCATTAAATTGGGCGGGACGATCGAGTTAAGGATCATTTGTCAATGAGGTGCACTATTTTTATTGCGCAGGTCTTGAAGGACCGAAACAAGACACTGTCCGAGGACCTCGAGGTGAGCCGAACACAGCTGGTCGCTACAAAAGCCGAACTTGAGGGGGTGAAAAAGTTCACCAGGGAAGCACATGGTGAGCAAGATTCCTGATTATGTAATAACTTTTTAGCGATCTGCGTCTAACGCGGGATGTTCCATGTAGCAGCGGAGTCCATAGGGCATCTGCTGAAAGATCTAGACGCAGCCAATGAATCCCAGAGATATGCCGAGTCGCAGGAGGCTGCTGGCCGCCGAGTGCTAGCCCGAAGTCTTGAGGACAAGAACAAACTTGAGGCTGAACGGAAGCGACAAGCTGATGAAATCCGGAGCTTAAAGGCTCAATTAAATGATGCCCTGGGGGAGAACCATAGATTGAAGGGTGGCATTTTCAGTAAGTTGAATCACAATTTACTCTGACGAGTAATATGTGTTCTCTGTGAGTATAAAAGTTGTGCCATGTCCCTTTGTAGGTCTCCTCACCGGGCGTCCGGAAGAAGAGGTCTCCTCATATGGAGAAAATTTATTAAAGGAGCTATCCATGGTACACGAGCGAGCTCGGAAAGCCATGTGGAGCATGGTCAATGTTTATGGCCAACCGAAATGCCTCCAGAAGGCATGGCCGAGCTAGCTGGTCTATTTAAAGCGGCTCGACGATGCTTCGAATTATGGAAGACATCAGCTTGCCGAGAAGGAGCGCGGGAGGCGTGGGCTATGGTGAAGACCCGTTATACCAAACTCGAGCCTGTAAATATGGCTAGAGTTGGACCAGTGGGCCCGGATGGGCAAGAGATACCCCTTCACTTGGTATACGAACAAGTGTTGCCGGCTGCGCGATACTACCAAGAGGACTATGCCCTAGATAGCCTCATATATAATTTAAACAAGGATTAGGTGTTTGATTCTATGTATCCATGTACTTTACATCAAACTATCTCCGTCCGAGCTATGAACGTAGTCTTAACCGGCCATCGGCTTCCGCCTCCGCAACCAGTGGTTGGGGAGTGTTCCGTAGTATGTGACCTGAGGTAGTCAGGAAATCACTTTTCGGGTAACCAGGCAATCCGGCGATGTGGTACGAACAGATAAAAACGTGCGCGGGGAGTTATGTTATATTACTATTTAACGTAAGAAACATCTTTCGAAGAAAATAGTTCCTCGATGGGTTCCTTTCTTCGGGCTTTCATGTTGACCATGGGCGCAAGGGCCGTATACTCGCAGTATGCGGTTTATTGGAAAAGAACCCATTGTATAGGTACCGAAGTATTACTAATTCCCTCGTTGCCGACCAGTTATTTTCTTAAGAACACTAGCTTTCGGCTTCACCCGTCTGAGGTACGTACCTGGCTCACCGGGTTGTAGATATCGCAGAGGTGCTCCCTTTACACCCTAGCCGAACAATCGGGAACGTAGGGCATAAACACAGGAGCTAGGCAACCCAGCTTGGCAAAAACTTAAGTCAAAATGGTGCATATAGTGGCGTAAAAATGAGTTAAGAACATTACACTTTATAATATAGTGGGGCAATACAACAACTGGCTTCGTAAAAGAAGCCCCCAGGTGGATCCGGGTATTACATTCAAAGATGTTTACCTAAAGGAGCTCTAACATTGTTCGGTTGATCCGAACATGACCTGGGATATGCTTGCCTATACTACATGTGCCGAAAGAGAAAGACAAAAAGAAAATAAGGGGACGAGGAAGAAAACCATGCGGAGAGGCAACGCCAGACTATTCGTAGAATCGTCGAAGCCGAGTTGCGTTCCATGGGTTTGGTTCGAGGCGATTGTCTGCAGCATCGAGAAGACGATATGCTCCTCCTGCAAGTACTTCATCGATTATGAAGGGACCTTCCTACTTGGGTTTGAGCTTGTTATTTTGCTTATCGGGGAGGCGCAGGACAAGGTCGCCTGTATTGTATGTCTTAGACCGAACTTCCCTGCTTTGGTAGTGTCGAGCCTGCTGCTGGTAAAACACAGAACGGGCCCATGCTATGTCGTGTTCTCCTTCCAGAGCATCCAAGTCGTCCTGCCGATCTAACTCGGCTTCCTTTTCTTCATACATGCACAATCGAGGTGAATCATGTATGATATCGCAGGGCAAAACTGCCTCTGCCCCATACACCATGAAAAAAAGGTGTGTATCCTGTTGACCAATTAGGGGTGGTGCGTAGCCCCCAGAGTACGGAGTCTAGCTCCTCGACCTAGTGGGTATCAGATTCTTCAGGGAATGAACCAAGCGAGGCTTTATGCCGCTCATGATTAATCCATTGGCACGTTCAACCTGTCCGTTTGTCTGTGGGTGAAATACGGAGGTGTAATCGAGCTTGATGCCCATGTTAGTGCACCAGTCCTTCACCTCATTGGCTGTAAAATTGGATCCATTGTCCATTATTATACTATGGGGGACACTGTAACGGTGGACCACGCCGGAGATAAAGTCGATAACTGGTTCGGACTTAGCTGACTTTACTGGCTTAGCCTCAATCCATTTAGTGAATTTGTCGACCATAACCAGCAAGTATTTATTTTTCCTGGTTCCCCCTTTAAGTGGTCCTACCATGTCCAGCCCCCAGACTGCAAAAGGCCAAGTAATTTGTATTGTCCGGAGGGCTATGCGGGGCAAGTGGCTTTGATTTGCAAAGAGCTGGCAGCCAACACAATCTTGGACTAACGCGTGTGCGTCCGCCTGAGCTGTGGGCCAGAAGAACCCTGCTCGGAAGGCCTTGCTTACTAAGGCGCGAGCTGCCGCGTGGTGGCCGCCCATGCCACCATGTATCTCGGCCAGAAGTTGCTTCCCCTCCTCTTCAGATATACATCTCTGGAGGACACCGGTAGTGCTTTTCTTGTATAGTTCACCTTCGTGAATCTTATAGGCTTTTGAGCGCTGAACTATGCATCGTGCCTCAGTCTGGTCATCGGGCAATTCTTGCCGAAGACGGTAGGCAAGAAGTGGCTCGGTCCGTGGTGCGATAACAGCCATGATTTCATGAGCCGAGGGTGTCTCTTCGATAGCTGAGCCCCCAGTTATTTCTTAGTCTGGCTCGACACCAGGAGGGATAATTAGATCAGAGTCGATGGTGCCCGTATCTTTGCCGTCGTCCCGCCACACGATGGATGGCTTAAAAAGCCGTTCCATGAAGGTGTTCTGGGGGACTGGGTCGCGCTTGGCGCCCATACGAGCAAGGATGTCTGCGACCTGATTACTATCTCTAGAGACGTGGTGGAATTCGAGCCCTTCGAATCGAGCCGATATTTTGAGGACAACATTTCTATATGCCGCCATTTTTGGGTCTTTGGCATCGAATTCACCATTGACTTGGGATAGCGAGGTTAGAATACCCGCGTACCTCAAGCCGTTGCACTCCCATGGAGATTGCCATTCGTAGCCCATGTAATATGGCCTCGTATTCGGCTGCGTTGTTGGAGTCCGTGTACATAATCTGTAACACGTAACGAATGTTATCGCCAGTGGGAGATGTAAGGATAATCCCAGCCCCCAGTCCGGCTAGCATCTTGGAGCCGTCGAAGTACATTGTCCAGTGAGAGTATGTACTGTATTCCCTAGGGAGCTCGTCCTTTGTCCATTCGGCTAGGAAGTCGGCCAACACCTGAGATTTAATAGCTCGGCGTGGTTTGTATACGATTTCAAAAGGAAGGAGCTCTATGGCCCATTTAGCAATGCGACCCGTGGCGTCCCTGTTGTTTATGATATCATTAAGTGGCACTTCAGATGCTACTGTGATCAAACACTCTTGAATGTAGTGCCAAAGTTTTTGGGATGCCATGAAGACTGCATATTCTATCTTTTGATAGTGAGGGTACCGAGATTTTCACGGTGTAAGTACCTCAGATACATAATAAACCAGATTTTGTACACGAAACTTGTGTCCCTCCGCTTCTCGTTCCACCACGAGAACCGCGCTCACCACTTTGTGTGTGGCCGAGATGTACAAAAGTATGGGTTCGCCGACGCTAGGTGCGGCCAATACTGGGTTTCCGGCCAAGAGTGTTTTTATTTCTTCCAGACCCGCTATTGCCTCATCCGTCCACTCGAAGTTTTTAGTACGTTTGAGCAATCTGTAGAGCGGCAATGCTTTTTCCCCGTGGTGGGAGATAAAGCGGCTTAAGGCTGCGACGCATCCTGCCAGCTTTTGGACGTGTTTTAGCTCCGTGGGAATTGCCAGCTGAGACAGGCCTCGTATCTTGGCCGGATTGGCCTCGATCCCTCGATGGGAGACAATGAAACCAAGGAGTTTGCCTGCAGGGACTCCGAAGACACATTTGTCCGGATTGAGCCGTATGTCGTAAGTTCATAGGTTTTCGAAAGTTTGGCGGGGGTCGTCCACCAAGTGATGTTTTTGGTCTTGATGACCACGTCGTCCACGTATGCCTCGACCGTTTTGCCAATTTGAGTTTCCAGGCAAGTTTGAATGATGTGCTAGTATGTGACGCATGCGTTCTTCAACCCGAAGGGCATAGTGTTGAAGCAAAATGTCTCGTACGGGGTGATGAATGCTGTTGCGGCTTGATCGGATTCCTTCATTTTGATCTGATGATATCCAGAGTAGGCATTGAGGAAGTATAGCAAGTCGTGTCCGGTGGTGGCATCGATGATCTGATCGATCCGGGGTAAAGGGAAAGGATCTTTAGGGCAGGCTTTATTGAGGTCCTTGAAATCAACGCAAAGCCGCCATGATTTGTCTTTCTTTAGTACCATGACTAAATTTGCTAGCCACTTGGGGTGCTTGATATCCCTAATGAATCCGGCCTCGAGGAGCTTTGCTAGCTCTTCGCCCATGGCTTGACGCTTGGGTCCGGAGAATCGGCGTAACGCCTGTTTAAATGGCTTGAAGCCTTTGATTATGTTTAGGCTGTGTTCTGCCAGTCTTCACGGGATTCCAGGCATATCTCAAGGGTGCCATGCGAATATATCCCAATTCTCCCGTAGGAACGCACGTAAGGTTGCGTCAACTGTTGGGTCCAGCTGTGCTCCGATGGATGCTGTCTTGTTAGGATCCGTCGGATGTACTTGAAATTTGATGACTTCGTCTGTGGGCTTGAAGGAGGTGGAATTGGGTCTTTTACTGAGGACCACGTCATCCTTGTCCACTATTGTTCGGAGTGTTGATAGTTCCTCGGCTGCGAGTGCCTCAGATAGCGCTTTGAGGGTGAGCGACGATGTTTTGTTTTCGGCTCGAAGAGCTCTGTCCGGATCGCTTGCGATCGTGATTACACCATTGCGCCCTGGCATTTTAAGTTTCATGTACCCGTAATGTGGTCTCGCTTGGAACCTTTCGAACGCATCATGCCCCAATAGGGCATGGTATCCGCTGTGGAAGGGCACAATGTGGAAGAGTAACTCTTCAGACCTATAGTTCTCGGGTGTGCCGAATACTACATCAAGTGTAATTCGCCCCGAGCAGCGTGCTTCTCGGCCGGGGATAATTCCTCGGAAGGTGGTGTAACTTTGTTCGACTCGAGATCTGTTGAATTGCATTTTTGTAGGAGTATCCTCGTAGATGAGGTTTAGCCCGCTGCCCTCGTCCATTAGCACCTTAGTTAACCTGAAGCCGTCCACTATAGGATCGAGAACTAGTGCGGCGGGTGCTCGGACGGGGCGGGCCCTGGGCTCGTCGTTTGCATCGAAGGTTATTGCCGTATCTGTCCAGGGGTTTGTTGTTATCACCTGGTGAATCTGGACGAGCTCTCGAAGGGCTCTTTTCCTCTGATTATTTGAGAAAAACGTTTCGTAAATTGTTAAGACCTCAGTATGTTCGTCCGTTGGTGAGGCGGATCGTCTGCTGGAGGGTGTAACACCGAGAATAGCCTCGCCACTCTTCACCACCTGCCTAACCACCCAACAAGCTCGAAGGCTGTGGGTTGGGTTTGCATTTAGCAGGGTCAAATATATGGGGCGTGGCTTGTCCAGTAGCTCGTCGAGGACTATTCTGGATCCGGTGAGGGATTTATTTCTCTTTTCGGCTGGCTCGTGTTCGGCCAATCGCCTAGGGTATGTGCGCTTTGTCCGAGCTTTGGTTGGTTCTTTGGCGTGGGCTGACTCCACGGGCGTCCATTGTGCCTTCCATGTGCTTTCCATGGCGCAATATTTGCGCACTAGGTCTGATAGCTCGACGAAGCTTTGAATGTGGCGACGGGAGAGGGCTTTTAGTACCCCCTCATCCTGGCAGTTGTGCCGAAAGGTCGCTATGATTTCTCAGTCGCAACAGTCCGTCATCTTGTCTTTGACTAGGAGGAATCTGGCCCAAAAGTGGTGGACCGTCTCTCTGGGCTGCTGCTTTATATACATCAAGTCCCATATATCTGGCTTTCTGGATGTTTGGAGAGTACTCGGCGTGGGGGTGGGCGGGCAAAAAATTCGCATCCCAGTTAGATGTGTATCCGGAACCTTGACGGTGGTGTCCGGTGTGATGGTATCCGGAACGCTAGATTTGGGACTGTTGACCGAATATTGTTTATCGGACTTGATGTCCGACCTGGGGTCCGGGCTGAGCTCCAGGCCTCCTCCAGTGGGAGCGTCAGACTCTCGGCGAAGGGTCTGGGCCAGGTGCTCGGAAACCCGAATACGACTGGTCTTTAGCTTTGATGACCGTGAGTCTTCGGCCAAGTCCTCGACGGTGGCGACGAGGTCGGTGACAGGCGGAGTGTGAATTTTCCTATTGTCGGGTCTAAGACCAATATGATCATAGATTGTGGAGAGCCCCAGACTCGAATCCGATCTAATAGGTCATTTAGTGATGAGACATCCGCCGAGCTCATGTTTACCGAATACCCGGGACTGATTTGCAATGTAGGCGGCGTCTCAAACACAATAGTGTGCGGGGTTAGTCCGGCTGAGATCGATTCCAATGCTCGGACGTCGAGATTGTGCCTGGGCTTGAAGCTCGGTCGGGGGTGATCCCGGCTAGAATTGACTTCTGATCTTTGGACACGGCGGTGGTGCCCAGACTCGAGGCTGGGTTTGCTATGCAAACCGGTCCAGAGATTGGGCCGGAGAGAGACCCTAAAGTTGATGCTTTAGGGATTCCCTGAGCCTCAGGTGAAACTGAGGATTTGTTCAAGATCAAGTTGCCCTGAGCATCAGTGACGCACTCCAGGCTGCCAAATGCGATCTGGTGCTCAGGGGTGGAAGTGTTGACCTGGTTCAGATGACCGGTCGGGTCGGCGCGCATGATGACGCCGCCGGTCACGAAAAGCTGGCCGGGAACCCAGGCGTTCCCAGAGGTGATATTGTTGACGATCAAGCGAGCCATCGATCCTTCGGCGACCGCACAGTGGAACTCTCAATGAAAGCACCAATGTCGGTGTCAAAACCAGCAGATCTCGGGTAGGGGTTCCCGAGCTGTGGATCTTGGATCAGTGGGGAACAGGAGACAATGGACACGATGTTTACCCAGGTTCAGGCCCTCTCGAAGAGGTAAAACCCTACGTCCTGCTTGATTATATTGGATGGTGTATGACAATTACAGAGTCGATCTACCACGAGATCAGATGAACCTAACCCTAGGTGAGTAGGTCTACAGTTATTGTTCTAGCCTCTACGGACTAAACCCTCTGGTTTATATAGACACCAGGGGTACTAGGGTTACACATTGTCGGTTAAAAGGGAGGCACAATTACGCCAAAACTGCTATTCCTAACTTGGACAACACACAAAGATAACGAAGATCTCCTATCCGGATACGGGGTCAACCCTTTGCTTGGTCTTCAATGCGGCCCACCAGTCCGGCCCATAGGAGATAGGCCGGACACTCGGGGACCCCCTAGTCCAGGACTCCCTCACCCACCAGTAAGTGAGTCAACGTTCATGCACGTGTTGACGAGCTACTCCCTCTACTCTACTCAACGTAATGGACTGAGCCTCAGTGCCTTAAAGGCAGGTGCCTTTGGTGCATGACATGTGGGGCCAATGGGAGGTTGGCCCACATGTCAAACACCCAAAGGCAGGTAACTTTACAACATCGAAGCAGCCTCCCAATGTAATACTGTATAAAATCAAGTTATGCGATAAAGCCAACAACCGTTGCTGTTTCAGGCTATCGACGTACGCCTTGTAGTCCAGGTTGCCGGTTTGAATCTCGTCCTTCATGTTAGTTTTAGGTCCAAATTTGATCAATGATGAGTGGGACCCCTGTGTGTTGTTCTGATATTCCAGTGTAGGATGTTTTTTTGCACAAACACTTTGTGCGGTTAGACAAGTTACAACACCAGTTACACGTATTTGGACCTAGGAGCTTGTATCACCACAACATCTAAGGTGTGGTAGCACTTGATATTCTTACATACAAGAGAATATGAGGTCCTCCCTCATCTTAGATGCTTTGGTGATACGAGCTTCGATGCCGTTGGATATGGGATCCAAGGGCATCTGAGTACTTTTTGTACTAATTGTGTGCAATTCCCAAACTCATTAAGGTTTCTTGTAAAAATATTTAGACATCATGCGAGCTGCTGGATCTCAGATCTACTAGCTCCAAGGAACTAGTATCACCATATAGCATCTAAGGTGTGCGGGCACATGATATTCTCCCTGGGGGGGGAGGTGCACAACCCATCGGTGTTTGGGAGGGTGGGGACAAATATAATGTTCAAAAAATATAATCTAAAAAAATCCAAAACAGAGCTTCACAATTTCATCTAAGGTCGAGGGGTTACCCCCCGACAATCTACATAGCTCCGCCTATGCAAGAGTTGTGGTCGGAGCGTCTATGTGTGAGAGAGATGACGTGTGAAAGCGAGGTCAATCGAGTCATTTATAGAGGGAGAGATCGAGGGAGTGTGGCCTAGCGTACACTCGAATGTTAAAGACGATACTCTGAGATATCATGCGGCGAAGCTGTAGTGAGCGCTGGAGGGAGATAGTTACCGAGAGAGTGGCCTAGATAGACTTTGTGTGTGCGTGCACGGTGAAGGTGTTTTACAAAGGCAACATATGTGTCTTGAGAGAGAGAGGGGGAGGGTTTGTCATGGAGGGCACGACGAGGTTGTGTGTGAGAAATACATTTGTTGAGAGTGTGAGGGTGGGTATGACATAAATGGAGATCGAAACATGAAGAGAAATAATGAGCGCGCGTGTGTCGGATACCAATAGCTCTATTAACAAACAAATGAAGATCGATCGATACATGAAGTATGTGTGGTGGGGGGGTCGATGGAGAGACCTAAACACAACATTTGCATGTACATAGTACTAGACTTAATATTCATGCTTCAGTTTACTGTGCATTTTAAATATTGAATTGAGGACCATGCATGGCTTACATTTTATTTTTGAATTCGTGTCACACATGCATGGTTTGGAAAAATAGATGCACTATACTTACTGGATTGTTGTTGTATTCGTGTGTGTGTGTGTGGTCATATGCTTGAATACATACAAAGTTTTGTCACCACCATACCGTTCATCTTTTAAATTTGAATTTGCAATGAAAAACTTACTATGGATACCATGAAATGTGAAATCCACGTTGAGATCACTATATCACAAACTCACTCTAATTCAAGAACTCGTCATAAATCAATTACCGTGCCTTTTGGAATGACCAGTGATTTGCAAGGAAAATACGGGCATTGTAATACAATATACATTCGTTCGACATTTTAAAAAAAGATTCCTTTCGCATTCTCGAATGGTAGCACCCGACGGCGTACCAGCCAGACCCGGGCTTGTGTCCTGCTGGTGGCGTGCGTGGTACGCACATTATCCAACCCCAACCAAAAGAACCACAATATTAAACTTCACACCTCCACTTGAGCCTACGCATTTCTAGTCGAAATATCTGGCGGCTAGAATTCCAGCCATAGGAAATTCCCCTCATGTCCCCGGTCCATAATGACTACTGATGAACAATGGAGGGATGCTTTAGTAACTAGCCCACGTTACCTACCGTGCCGAGCACAGTTCAATTCCCTTGGTAACTAGCCCATGTTACCTATCGTGTAGTTTGGCTTTGACCAAATTTTATACGTGGAGTAAAAACAAACGGAGGGAGTAATACACCAGGATGAGCACAGAATGGAGCTTCGTTTGTTCGTGCCTACTGGAGTTACTATATCACGAAATGCACTAGTATGGAGGGATTGTCCTTTTACTCTGCATATATAACTTGTCTGAAGTCTAACTAAGAAAAATGTTTGACCAAATCCTTTCTTAAGAAATATTAACATCTACAACAGTAAAGATGTATCGCTTGAAAATTTATTTCATGATGCCGGTAATGATATTGTTTCGTATCCTGGATTTTAAATTCCAGAAAATCCAAAACTCACCTGAAATTCATGAAACTGGTCATGGTCTCGTGATATGGCACAAATAGGTTGGCGTATTTTTTTTGTTCAATTTGAGACAAGCTGCTTATGAAAAGTTGCACAAATGAAGAGCCAAGGTATTTTGGAACAATGACCTGTCACGTTAACGCGAGCGGTTTCACTATTCAAACCGTGGGCGTTAGACCTATGTGCCGCCACGCATCCCGCTTCTCATCGGCAGGTGTCATCCGAGCAAGTGTGTGAGTTGACGGGAGGCGTGCGAGCAGACCGCTGCACCGGCTGACTGGGAGGCGTGCGACCAGGCCGCTGCGCGGGCTGACCGGGAGGCGTGCGAGAAGGCCGCTGCGCAGGCTCACCGGGAGGCGAGCCCTTTGACCAGGCTCGGCCGACCACCTTCCTCCCAATTGCCCCAGTTTTAATGGCGCTGGTGCCGCGGTTTAAATCACCGCCACACTCCCTGGTCTCGCTACAATCTTCTCTCTTCCTGTCCGATTCTCCTGTCGTCTACCTCCAACCAACCTGTGACGCCCCCGACTTAATTGTGCACTAATCATACATGCAAATGCACACGATCAAGCCTACGGACTCACGGGAAGATATCACAACACAACTCTAGACACAAAATAAAATAATACAAGCTTTATATTACAAGCCAGTGGCCTCGAAGGCTTGAATACACAAGCTTGATGTCATACAAGCATCAGCGGAAGCAAAAGTATCTGAGTACAGACACAAAGTTAAACAAGATGCCTTAAGAAGGTGAAAACAAACAACAGCTCCGATCGAAGAGGCAAGGCCTCCTGCCAGGGAGCCTCCTAAACTACTCCTGGTTGACTGGCTCAACGAAGAAGAAGAAGCCTCTGGGGATCTCGTAGTAGTAGCAATCGGCGGTGGCGTCTGGCTCTTGGGCTTCGTCATCTGGTCGCAGCAATTGGGTATGGGGGAAAAGGAACAGCAAAGCAACCGTGAGTACTCATCCAAAGTACTCGCAAGACTGACATCAGAACTATGCTAAATGCATTGTATCAAAGGAATGGGGCTATATCTGTGGACTGTACTGCAGAATGCTGGAATTAAGGGGGGAAGGCCTAGCCTATCAAAGACTATCATCTTGACGTAGTTCTTGCAGCATCAGAAGAGAGTAGAGCAAGATAATATTTAGCAATCATAGATTAGTAACTCCCTGAGATCCTTTCTCGACTATCCCGCGAGAAAGTAATCCCGAGAGCAGTAGTAACAGTTTAATATGTATCATCAACAGTTTGTAGTTGTCATAGATCCGGGCACAACTCCGAGCGTCCTGTTACCGTGGACACGGCTATTCGAATAGATATCTTCCCTGCAGGGGTGCACTACTGTTACCCAACACGCTCGATTAACTCCAGCCGCACACCCTTGTTCCAGGTGATGTCCGGCCTCGGCTGATCGACACACCGCAGCCCTACCTACAGCTCAGCAGAGAGGTCCCCGCCGGTCTACATCCAAAGTGCTCAGGGGTCTTGGTCCCCTCGCCCTTTGCACTCCGGGTCGTTGTGTGCAGGGTTAGATCCAAGCACCACCTCTGTCATGGATGGCGCCAATCACGCCGTGCCACAAGGCTGAACTGGACGTCTGACAAAGCTTTTGGCTGATACATACGGTGTAGAGGGCTCCATTAAACCATTATCCCACGTGGTGGTAGTGCGTAAAGGGCGCGACGACCCACTCAGATCAAATACCCAGTTCCGTTAAGCTCATTTAGTAACTCGCAGAGACGATCAGAGTTTCTGTCGCTCCGACTTGGTAAGACATAATGCGCGGGTGATCTTGGAGCCGACCCGTCTTTAGTGATATTCACTCGCGGGCACCCTTGGGGCCAGCCCGACTTTAACGGCTTAAGCATTGCATCGATTAACTCCGGCCGCACACCCTTGTTCCTGGTGATATCCGGCCTCGGCTGATCGACACATTGCAGCCCGACCTTAACAGTTTAAGTATTGCAGAATGTAAATGTTTCCGCGATCCTCACCCAGAGTGATCACGGCCCGATATCAAGCATGGCATACGGACAAGGGTGATGGGCCACCGATGAAGAAGTAGCACAGCTTACTAGGTATTGTGGGACAACAGGTGGGGTATCAATAACAGACTACAAAAACAGGCTATGCATCGGAATAGGTATTATCGGAACAGTAACAGGGCAATTCTAATGCAAGCATAAGAGAGAAGAGAGTGGGCGATATATGATGGTCAAGGGGGTTTTGCTTGCCTGGTTGTTTTGCAGACGGAAACGGATCTTTAGCGTAGCAGACGATCACCGGATCATCAGCGCTCTCGGAGTCTATCATAGAGAAGAGGAGGAGGAAACAAATAAATACACAGCACACAGATGCAATCACAAAGCATGACACGGCAAAATCTATGCTAGGGGTGATCTAATGCAATGCAACACGATGCCAATGAAGGGGGAACCCATCCGGGAAAGTTTTCCCGGTTCCGGATATCTGTCAGACAGATGACCGGAGGGGGGAATGTTCCACGTTCAGCTAGCTAGGAGTGTTGGACAAACGTTTTGATTACACACTCGAAATCTGATCATTTTTCTGATTATTTTCATATATAAATTATCTTAATCTGAGCTACGGTTAAAAGATATGAGTTGTCAAAGTTTTAACAATTTTGGAATTATTTAGATTAATTTAATTCGATTTATTCAAAACAGTACACTGATATGTGGGTCCAGAGCGGTAGTACCGCTGTCACCAGTGGTAGTACCGCACTGGATACCAGTAGCGAACACTAAGCGGTAGTACCGCGCTGGGGCGCGGTAGTACCGCCTATGCGCGGTAGTACCGCGGGGTACTATCGGGGTAGTACCGCTTAGCGAAAGCTCTCTGGTGTCTAATCTATTTCAAACGGTAGTAGGGCGGCACCAGGGCGGTAGTGCCGCCTTAAGCGGTAGTACCGCAGCACTTAGCGGTAGTACCGCTTAAGCAAATCGACACTGGATCGATCTGGCGGGCGAAGCAGCGGCAGCAGCAAGCAGCGTAGCAGCAGTAGGGCAGCAGAGCGAGCGCCAGGGCGAGCAGCGGCAGCAGCGGGCGCGCGAGAGCGCGGCCAGACGCGAGGCAGGGCGCGGTCAAGCAAGGGTGAGCGCGCGCGCGGGCGCGCGCGTGCACGGTAGCAGCAGCAGCAGCAGGGCTACGGGGAGCGCAGAGAGGGAGAGGAGAGGTAGGGTGGCTCACAGGGAGCCCGTAGACGCGCAAAGGCTGCTCGGGGAGGGCGTGAGGTGGCCGAAGACGACGTCGAATGGCGACGGCAGCAGGTTGAAGACGAGGTCGACGGCGGCGATGCAGGGGCGTTCTGCTCCAACGGAGAGGTGGAGACGACGCAGATGAGGACGGCGGTGACGGTGGACGCGGCGGAGCGGGAATCGGGGCAAGGTCGCCGCGGGATCGAGCGGCGGCGACGGCGAGCGCGACGGGCGCGAGAGAGAGGGAGGGAGCAGACGAGAGGAGAGGGGGGAAATATCTTGGAGCAGCTAGGGTTTGCGGTGGTGGCGTTCTTATCGTCTCCAGGGGCGCTGTAGCGGCGCGGGAACGAGCTGGTCGACGCGAGACGGCGAGCGGCGCGGTCGGTGGAGCAGTGAGGGCGAAGGCGACCGAGGGAGGCGGTAGTACCGCATCAAACAAGCGGTAGTACCGCTTATTACGGTACTACCGTATTCACAAGCGGTAGTACCGCCTATACAACTTTCAGTTTTCACATTTAATTTGATTTTGCAATTTAATTTGAATTTGAATTTTGAAAAGTGGTATGATGCAAATGATGATCATGCACTGTTAATCACGATGACACGGCATTATGCAGAGGTGATTACTGTTGCTAATACAGGGGGTGTTACAATTCTCCTCCACTAACAAGAATTCTCGTCCCGAGAATTAAGAGGTAGAGTAAGGGGGAAAAAGTTTGGTCGCGAAATTCTAACGAGTCTTCTCGATCTTCGTTGCACTCCTCGAAGAGTTGATCCATTATATTTGAAGGCTTCATTCCTCTGTTCCATTGCTTCGTGATAAGGTTGTCGTTCTTCCTTCCGGATCTTCATCGTGCTTACGAAAAGGATAAGGGGTAACTTGGCATCGATGGGGTTTCACAAGGGAAATCAACTGGGGTTACCTCATGAATGAAACACATAGATACCTCTCGAGTTTCGGAACTTAGGGAATTCTTCGAGAGCAACATAGGTAGGTAGAGAAGTTTCAAATGGGTAGGCAATCGTTCGATGCCTAATCAGAAGTAAAAGGGGTCCAGAGCAACGAGATTAGATATTGTGTCTGATACCGGATAGGACATGTTAGGGAAGATGGCTCGTGAAATACAAACGAAGCCAAGCACGAGGAATAACTTTGAAAACAGGGATGTACTGGAGAGTCAGGTTTCGATCCTGTGGAACTGTGGTAAGGGTGGATTAAGTGTAGGAAGATGGTGACATTTTGTATGTCCACGATAGCAAGGCATGTCAGAGGGTAGTCTGTCAACTATGTCGGCAACAACATCGGTACCAAGGGCGGGGAACGAAGAGAACCATCTTCCTGCTCATCGAAACGAGGCGGACCAATAGGCAAAGTTCTCGTCCACCGGCGGTTACCGGAATGTCATCAGCAATAGTAACAGGGTCTTACTGACAGAATTGTACACGAGGGGTGTTGTCACAAGCAGGGAATCATCACTGCTCAGATCATATAGATCACAAGAAGGGTTATTCAAACCAATGGAAAGGAACATGTGATTATTGAATTAAACAGACCAATGGAAAGGAAAATGTGATTATACACAAGTATTAGGTGTATATCCTTCCCAAGGAAAAACAGAGCTTGATATCCATGACAAGATAGCAAGTGGAGCACCATTTAGGTAAAAGGAAGGATTACGAATTAAATTCATAACTTGGGGTAAATCAAAGATGTTTAACAACGATCACAACACAATTTACCGAAAGGTTTCAGGAAGATATAATTGATCAATAACATGATCAAGCGGAAGAAATGGGGAAGCAGAAGGTCAATGTGTCATAGGGTGGATTGGATTCACTTATCGGTGTTCTCGTTGACAACAAACCAAAACCCGTGGAATTACAATGATGGGGAAAAGGTATCACCTTATCAAAGCTTCATAAGATGTGGTGCAATGGTACGATATCCTCGAGATACCATAGGGTAATACTCGAAGGTAGAACAAAATAGAAGCTGAACTAGATCATTGATCTGCGGATGGCAGGTGCTTTAACCTTGTTGAAAAATAGACGAGGCACGAGAATGGGGTTATCAAATAAGGTCAACATGGTGGGAACCATAACTGCATGGAATCAAGTTAAGGAAACTGGAAGAATTATACAAATGAATAAATATTTTGCAAGAAGCTTCCATGACGGTCTACATCGTTTCCATGGGCATGAACACAAAGTTCAAGGTCGACTCCCACTTCTTCAATGCATAACCCTCCATTCACTTCTCACTTTCGATGAAGTTGCAGAGTTGGAAATTTATCTGATGAAACACTAGTAGAGTATAACCCGTGATGATTATTGGGCTCACACAGATAACAAAAGCATATATTCAACCCATCGGGACATGTTAAGAATCTATACAGCACAATTATAGAAGCAACGGATACAAGCTCAATAGCAGAGGGCTGACGACACGGAGCAGATGATACAATTCGCAGAGGCATTTTGTATCAGGGGAAATTCGTCTAAAACACAAAGGAACTGTCAGGTAGTAATCCACCAAAAGATCTGGCGGTCCGCAAAGGATCTGATGTGAGTATCGGTACTCCACCAGAAAAAGAAAGAAGGCAAAGGCATTAGATCATAGAAACATATGAACAAGTCGAGGCTTAACTACAAAGGAATTATGATTTCCAAATCGATGGATCAGAGGCAGACGCTCTGATCAAAGATAAGTAAATTGAATAGACTTAGAGGCACAATCGAGCACAATTTGATCGATCAAGATCCAGCTCATATCCGGAATGACGTCTGAGCTGGAAGGATAATTTATAGGGAGTCAACTGATGATTGCAAGTATTCGCAAACATATCGGACCAAAGGCTCATAATGACGGTGACAAAGAATGCTATTGAACATTGCTAGACATATGGAATTAACCATAATACAGGCAGGCAAGACTTTCTAGAGCAATAGGCTGCAGAGGATTTTCGGAAGATTAGATAGCATTACGAAGCATTTGGCGAAACACATGAACAACTGGGGATGAACAAATCCCCGATAAGTGTAAGGAATTATTCGCAATGCGAAAAGGAGCTGCAGGGCAGTAGGTACAAAGGATTCCCGGATTATCAGAGAATATTTCAGGGTATCTTGTAATAACAAGAGCAACTGGGAATGACGGTATGAACGACAAGTGTATGTAGTTATCCATCAGAATTTACCAGTGGTAGGGAATTGCAAAAGCGGCGGGCACATAGGGTTTCGGAAATTTATCGGAGAGTATCTTCAGGATCTTCTGCTGGAACAGGCGATCATCTGTATCGAGTGGCTCTCCGGAAGAATATGGTCACGAGATCCTAAAGTTAGAGTTAGTAAAATCTTTAACCCGAAAGAGAAGAGAGATCAGAACCCAGAGTATAGAAGAGGAATAAAAGATCCTAATACCACCTAGTTGGCGACGTGGGCCCGTAAGCCACACAGCCATGTTAGTAAAATAGTTTTCGGAAATACTAGACTCAACTGCAGCCAAGGAGTTGGAAAGGGGCTTCATACAGGCAGTCGGCTCTAATACCAACTTGTGATGCCCCTGACTTAATTGTGCACTAATCATACACGCAAATGCACACGATCAAGCCTAGGGACTCACGGGAAGATATCACAACACAACTCTAGACACAAAATAAAATAATACAAGCTTTATATTACAAGCCAGGGGCCTCGAAGGCTCGAATACACAAGCTTGATGTCATACAAGCATTAGCGGAAGCAAAAGTATCTGAGTACAGACACAAAGTTAAACAAGATGCCTTAAGAAGGCGAAAACAAACAACAGCTCTGATCGAAGAGGCAAGGCCTCCTGCCTGGGAGCCTCCTAAACTACTCCTGGTTGACTGGCTCAACGAAGAAGAAGAAGCCTCCTGGGATCTCGTAGTAGTAGCAATCGGCGGTGGCGTCTGGCTGCTGGGCTCCTTCATCTGGTTGCAGCAATTGGGTATGGGGGAAAAGAAACAACAAAGCAATCGTGAGTACTCATCCAAAGTACTCGCAAGACTGACATCAGAACTATGCTAAATGCATTGTATCAAAGGAATGGGGCTATATCTGTGGACTGTACTGCAGAATGCTGGAATAAAGGGGGGAAGGCCTAGCCTATCGAAGACTAGCATCTTGAAGCAGTTCTTGCAGCATCAGAAGAGAGTAGAGCAAGATAATATTTAGCAATCATAGATTAGTAACTCCCTGAGATCCTTTCTCGACTATCCCGCGAGAAAGTAATCCCGATAGCAGTAGTAACAGTTTAATATGTATCATCAACAGTTTGTAGTTGTCATAGATCCGGGCACAACTCCGAGCGTCCTGTTACCGTGGACACGGCTATTCGAATAGATATCTTCCCTGCAAAGGTGCACTACTGTTACCCAACACGCTCGATGAACTCCGGCCGCACACCCTTGTTCCTGGTGATGTCCGGCCTCGGTTGATCAACACACCGCATCCCTACCTACAGCTCAGCAGAGAGGTCCCCGCCGGTCTACATCCTAAGTGCTCAGGGGTCTTGGGCCCCTCGCCCTTTGCACTCCGGGTAGTTGTGTGCAGGGTTAGATCCAAGCACCACCTCTGTCATGGATGGTGCCAATCACGCTGTGCCACAAGGCTGAACTGGACGTCTGACAAAGCTTTCGGCTGATACATACGGTGTAGAGGGCCCCATTAAACCATTATCCCACGTGGTGGTAGTGCGTAAAGGGCGCGACGACCCACTCAGATCAAATACCCAGTTCCGTTAAGCTCGTTTAGTAACTCACAGAGACAATCAGAGTTTCTGTCGCTCCGACTTGGTAAGACATAACGCGCGGGTGCTCTTGGAGCCGACCCGTCTTTAGTGATATTCACTCGCGGGCACCCTTGGGGCCAGCCCGACTTTAACGGCTTAAGCATTAAATCGATTAACTCCGGCCGCACACCCTTGTTCCTGGTGATGTCCGGCCTCGGCTGATCGACACATTGCAGCCCGACCTTAACAGTTTAAGTATTGCAGAATGTAAATGTTTCTGCGATCCTCACCCAGAGTGATCACGGCCTGATATCAAGCATGGCATACAGACAAGGGTGATGGGCCACCGATGAAGAAGTAGCACAGCTAACTAGGTAATGTGGGACAACAGGTGGGGTATCAATAACAGACTACAAAAACAGGCTATGCATCGGAATAGGTATTATCGGAACAGTAACAGGGCAATTCTAATGCAAGCATAAGAGAGAAGAGAGTGGGCGATATATGATGGTCAAGGGGGTTTTGCTTGCCTAGTTGCTTTGCAGACGGAAACAGATCTTTAGCGTAGTAGACGATCACCGGATCATCAGCGCTCTCGGAGTCTATCGGAGAGAAGAGGAGGAGGAAACAAATAAATACACAGCACACAGATGCAATCACAAAGCATGACCCGGCAAAAGCTACGCTAGGGGTGATCTAACGCAATGCTACACGATACCAATGAAGGGGGAACCCATCCGGGAAAGTTTTCCCGGTTCCGGATATCTGTCGGACAGATGATCGGAGGGGGGAATGTTCCACGTTCAGCTAGCTAGGAGTGTTGGACAAACGTTTTAATGACACACTCGAAATCTGATCATTTTTCTGATTATTTTCATATATAAATTATCTTAATCTGAGCTACGGTTAAAAGATATGAGTTGTCAAAGTTTTAACAATTTTGGAATTATTTAGATTAATTTAATTCGATTTATTCAAAACAGTACACTGATATGTGGGTCCAGAGCGGTAGTACCTCTGTCACCAGCGGTAGTACCGCACTGGATACCAGTAGGGAACACTAAGCGGTAGTACCGCGCTGGGGCGCGGTAGTACCGCCTATGCACGGTAGTACCGCGGGGTACTACCGGGGTAGTACCACTTAGCGAAAGCTCTCTGGTATCTAATCTATTTCAAACGGTAGTAGGGCGGCACCAGGGCGGTAGTGCCGCCTTAAGCGGTAGTACCGCAGCACTAAGCGGTAGTACCGCTTAAGCAAATCGACACTGGATCGATCTGGAGCGCGAAGCAGCGGCAGCAGCGAGGGCAGCAGAGCGAGCGCCAGGGCGAGTAGCGGCAGCAGCGGGTGCGCGAGAGCACGGCCAGACGCGAGGCAGGGCGCGGTCAAGCGATGGTGAGCGCGCGCGCGGCAGCGCGCGTGCACGGCAGTAGCAGCAGCAGCATGGCTATGGGGAGTGCAAAGAGGGAGAGGAGAGGTAGGGTGGCTCACGGGGAGCCCGTAGACGCACAAAGGCGGCTCGGGGAGGGCGTGAGGTGGCTGGAGACGACGTCGAACGGCGACGGTAGCAGGTTCAAGACGAGGTCGACGGCGGCGATGCAGGGGCGTTCCGCTCCAACGGAGAGGCGGAGACAACGCAGACGTGGACGGCGGTGACGGTGGACGCGGAGGAGCGGCAATCGGGGCAAGGTCACCGCGGGATCGAGCGGCGGCGACGGCGAGCGCGACGGGCGTGAGAGAGAGGGAGAGAGCAGACAAGAGGAGAGGGGGGAAATATCTTGGAGCAGCTAGGGTTTGTGGTGGTGGCATTCTTATCGTCTCCAGGGGCTCTGTAGCGGCGCGGGAACGAGCTGGTCGACGCGAGGAGGCGAGTGGCGCGGTCGGTGGAGTAGTGAGGGCAAAGGCGACCGAGGGAGGCAGTAGTACCGCATCAAACAAGCGGTAGTACCGCTTATTACGATACTACCGTATTCACAAGCGGTAGTACCGCCTATACAACTTTCAGTTTTCACATTTAATTTGATTTTGCAATTTAATTTGAATTTGAATTTTGAAAAGTGGTATGATGCAAATGATGATCATGCACTGTTAATCATGATGACACGCCAATATCAAGAGGTGATTACTGTTGCTAATGCAGGGGGTGTTACACAGCCTGACCTCTCCGTACGCCATTCCGCATCACGATGGGCTGCCCTTAGTCTTCCAATTTCCTGTGGAAGACACCCAGCCGGATTCTCAAGAACATAAGCCGATTTGGGACGAGCTTGAACTGGCCTTGCGGGAAGATGCCGCGCCTTTCCCTGCTCCCGTTCCAGCTCCCGTCGACCCGACTGCGCCAACGCCCATCCCCGTGGCATTGATGGGCTGGGAGCCGCACATTGTCGCCGAGCTTGAAGCCACGGGTTTCCACGAGGTCCCCGCTAACTTTCACGCGCCCATGCACCTGCCAGCGCATGCGCCTGCGCGTGCACTAATGCGAATGCCTGTGCTGGTGCCCGTGCACACGAATGTCTCCGCCACGCCGTTGCCAGCCCTTGTCCCCGTGCCGGTGCCAATGCCCCCCTCAGCGGCATGGATCGCCGGCGTCGACCGCTTCCTTGCACCAACGCTAGTCGCCACCTCCCACCAGTTGACTGGCTCCTAGAAACCGAAGTCCAGAACATTCTGGCCTTCCTTGAAGCTAGGGACAACGTCCAGGAGTACGCCAACAACGACGCAAGATGCCACCGTCGCCGCTGGTCAGTGGCCCGACGACACACAGAGCACAGCAGAGGAGCCACTTCCCGCTGCAAGATGCCTCCACCGCCGCCGCGTGATCTAAAGTTTCCATGAAAAACGTTCGGATTGCCATGCTTAAAATCCGAACGTTTGGGATTTATCATTTCCATTATTTTAGTTCGATCGTGGTATGAATGTAAAGTCACAGTCAGACTGAATGAAATCTATGGTTTGATCAATGTTCTGCTAGAGCCATATCATATTAAATAAAAAAAGTCATCAAGCTACATGTATTCCTTCTCATCTCAAACATTTCATATTAAAATACCACGTCAATTCCGAATACTTTTTTTAGGGAAGTCAATTCCAAATACTTGTAGGGCGCGACGAGGCCCCTTGTTCGAGCACTAGGAGATACCTCTATTTCTCCACGCATTTAATTATTGCTAGTTAAAATACTACTACTAGCGTAAGTTGTTCGTCACGGTCACTTTTGTTCCTAAACTTGTTATATATACTACTACAAGTACGTGAAACTGGTGCCATAACTTGTGAACGCGTCCAGATACGGTCAATGGCAACACCGCCCGCGCGTTATTCGTGTTTGCCCGTGCGTCTAAACATAGAAGGGGAGGAGAGAGAGAGAGCAGACATGGGACCCACCAGTAAATTCCTCGACGAAGGGGAATAGTACGTGCTGATGAGCCGGTCCCATTAATCTACTAAAATTATTATAAAAACATGCTATTCATTAAATAGGTTGTGGTAATATAAAAACATGATGTCAATGAAGGGGAGTACAACAAATGTTGCTACTATGTTGCCTATTGACGTGCGCCTGGAAGGGCCTGGTCACATGTTCGATCCCCATTCCATGACAGGTGGGCCCCCCGGTGTGTAGTTTGTCTCACTTTAATTTCTGGGTCGAAATTTGTTCCATTACAGGTGGACTCCCAGTGTGTAGTTTGTAGCTTATTTGTAATAATTAAAGAGAATACCAGAGTGTTTTTTGCAAAAATACCATGGTGCGACCTGAAAGGTGAGAAAGGGCATGCGAGAGAGCGGTGACCGAGCCAGAGGGAAATCAGCCGGGGGAGGGGCGGGGGTTGCAACGGTGTTTGGAGTAGTTGCGGGCCGAATGCTACAAAAATATAATCCAAACCCACTGAAATAAATGCCTTCACAAATTATTACAAGGTTGGAGTCCCCCTCGCATTGTAAATAGCTCCGGCTCTGCGAGGGATAGAGAGGTAGCATCAATGTGTGGAAGAGGCGGTGTGAGAAAGTGAGGTCAGTCGAGACATAGATAGATAGAGCGACAGAGTGACTGTGGCATGGCATTCGGTGAAAAGATATATATGCTCTGGAGAGATATTGTCCGATTGAGCTTTTGGGAACGGTGAGGGCTGTAAGAGAGAGCTTGAGTGATTGATCTACATAGGCGATGTGCATGCTAGGGTATACAGAGTGTGGATCCAGTCACAGACAGGTAGATATATCGTTTGTGCGTGAGAGGAAGCAAGGTCAAATGATACATAGATAAAGAGAGAGATTGAGCGAGTGTGGGTCGTCATGCGGTCGAAAGAGTGAGACGGGTTGGAGAGAGTGACCAAGATAGACAATGTGCATGAGAGAGTATACAATATGTCGAATTGGGCCCAAACATGGAGATATATCGTTTGTGTGTGAGAAAAGCGAGGTCAATCGAGACATACATAAAGAGAGAGAGAGAGAGAGAGAGAGAGAGAGAGAGAGAGAGAGAGAGATTGAGCGAGCGTGGGCCGCCATGAGGTCGAAAGAGTGGGACAGCTTGGAGAGACTGACCTAGATAGACAATCTACGTGAGAGAGTATAGAGCGTGTCGATCAAGGCCCGAACAGGGAGATATATCATTTCTGTCAGCAATACGTGGTGCCATCTACTTTGTCGATCGCGTAGATGATGCCGTTGTGTTCAATAGCATCACAGAACTGTGTATCAGGTTTGACGATCAACTGCGAGGTGAGTTGTCTCCACCCAAACAAGGCACCAGCAAAAAGATAGGCGAGTCCGCGGTCGAACAAGGCAAATAGCTTGAAGTCTGCGTAATTCGCATATCTCGTGGGCACTTGGCAGATTACAATCTTCTGCAAAGCAATGTGCGTCCAACAGACGATGTAATCTAGATGACTTGGACCGCGACGGTAAAACCCTACATAATCCAACGGAGGAAGGATAATCTCGTGGGAGGTGTCGAAGTTCACGAGCACCAACTTGTTCCGGTCTTCTCTGACGGCAGCCATCCAGTGGGAGTTCATGCCGACCCAGTACATACCTGCCAAGAAGTTTCGGACGATGGTGATCGAATCGAAGTCGAGGGGCATGATGTACGGCGACCCAGTACATACTTGCAAAGAAGTTTCAGCTGATGGAGGTCGGATTGAAGTCATGGGGCATGATGTACGCCTCCGTATCATGGTGAGGGCATCTCACAAGAGCGGATAGCAGCAAGCAGGGTGTCTTGAAAAGCTCAGGCCTTGCTTCGATGATGGCCGCGTGCATGTCCCTCGAGCATGCAACCAGCCGCGGCGCTCAACATATCCATACGCGAACAACTGAGGTCGAGGATGTCACTGGGGAGATCGCTCCAGTCGCGGCTCATAGGGATGCGGTGCGGTTCATGTTCGGCCATGGTGGAGTTTCGAAGGTGGGGTTTTTTGGGGCTTGATTTACGGGGGGAAGGCTCATGGTGCTGGAGTGGCTAGTGAGGGAATAGTGGTACTGGGGGAGGCGAGTAAGGCGAGGGTACGCGGGGGCACAGTGAGATGATGAAGAGTGACCTCAAGATCTCCGGCGAGATGGAGATGGAGATGGAGTGGTGCTAGGGGAGAGGGAGACGAGGCGAGACATGCTATATAGCTGCGGTGACAGTGACTGCACAGTGCACAAGGTGAGGCTGACTTTGCTAACCCGAACACGCTGCCTGGACTAGTGTCACCTCAGTCGCAGGGTCTTGTCACTTCACTATGAGGACTGGATGAATAATATTTTGACCAAGAAGTGTACTACAGTTGTACTACTACTACTAGTACTAACATACGGAGTAGTACTGTATAGCGGAAAGAGGTCTGACGGTGTCCTGGACTAGGGGGTACTCCCCATGTCGTCTCCCGACCAGTGGGTTGGGCCGAGGACCCCCATGGTGGTTCACTAATGGGCCACTTCGGGCAGGCCATGACATATATGAGGAAGCTTCTGCAAGACTTGGTGGTCAAGACAAGGATTCTCTCCACTGACGTAGCCGACTAGAACTCTTGTTATCCTAGGCCTCCGGTACATTATATAAGCCGAGGTTAGGCTAGTCAAAAGATTATTATGACATTCGTCATCATAACCCTATGGTTTAGACCACAACATATGATCTCGAGGTAGATCAACTCTGTACCTTGATACTTCATCAATATAAACAAGAGCAGGAGGTTTTTACCTCCATAGAGAGGGCCCAAACCTGGCTAAAACACCGTGTTCATCGTCCCCGTTACCATCGATCCGAGATCCACAGCTCGGGACCCCCTACCCCGAGGTCTGCCGGATTTGACACCGACAATGGTGCTTTCATTGAAAGTTCCGCTGTGAGATCAACAAAGGATCAATGACTCGCCTGCAGTTAAACTGGGACGTCGGCTTCGTCGCCGGCTCGACTGGTCACCTTGGCTCGACCGAGGACTGCGCTCCACCTCAGATCATCATGATCGGACGAGGGCCTTCATCAACATCAACTCCGATCTCTATCAAGATCATGGAGAAATCATCCATGTAGCTCAGGGGCTCAACGTAAACATTGTCTTCGGGCGACCGTGATGTTTTTCTATACAGCGGATTTGTATTCTCTGTCATTGCCTCCTCGAGTGTCGCTTTGACGATTGCTTTGGAGGAATAGTGTGGAATGAAGTCTAGAATAACTCTGTAAAATTTCATCGCGTTTCGATGGAGGAATCTCCGGCAATCTCCAATATACCGAAGCCCTGTCGAATTTGGACAGGAATCTGGACGAGTTTAGGGTGTGGAGTCCAGCGTCCAGCTCGGACGTCCTTTGGAAGATCCAACCGTTGATCGGCTGCAGAATTCCTATATCTACCACCCTCAAAATTTCAGCTCGATCCGACCATTCAAACTCCAGGAATGGCCCGAGGAGTGCGTCAATTTTCGGATCTGTTTTCTGCGGGAAAATGATTCCGACCCGAATTCATCTTTCTTCATTAACGGGATATTGAACATCCTTTTTCAAGGAAACTTTTTCTAGGGTATTGTGCATTGTTCTCAAACATGTGCCTACAAAATTTTATTCTTTCTCGAGGCAATCTTCACCGTCGGGCTGATGTCAAACCAGCCCGACCACGTTGCTCCACGGCTGCCGACCTGTGCTAGCATCGACTGCGCCGTCGCTCCATCGAGCCGATGACAACCACCTCGGATCATCACCTCGGCGAGCCGACCAAGAGTTCGGCATCGTGAAGGACAAATAATCATCAAGACAAGATCGTCGCCCCACGGATTGCATGGGTCGGGCGCGCCACGCGGTCACTTCTCAAGCCAGCATTGACTGTGTCACAAGTTCCAACCTGAGTCGGCATTTTCGCGCCATTGCTTCTTCAAGCCGATGTCTCGTCGACCTGCTTCAACACGTCGACTGACATGGAGGCTCCGGCATCTCTCCGCCGACCTGCTCCAACAACTCAGCTAGACCGGGGGCTTCACCATCTGTTCATCAACCTACTCCGAAGACTTCGGCGTCACCAGCCGACCAGCTTCATCACGTTAGCTTGACCGGGGACTTCAGCATCACCAGCCGACCAACTTCATCACCTCGGCTGGACTAGGGGCTTCGCCTTGCCACATCGACCGTGTTGCGTCGTCACTTCATCAAGCCGACATTGACCAGTTCCGACCTGCATCGGCATCGCCGCGCCGTTGCTTCTGCAAGCCGATATCCAACATGCCGATCTGCTTCGATACGTCAAGCTCCAGCATCTTGCCCTGATCTGCTCCATCACCTCGGCTAGACCGGGTGCTTCGCCATCGCTTCATCGACATACTCCGGGGACTTCAGCGTCACCAGTCGACCAGCTTCGTCACCTCGGCTGGACCAGGGGCTTCGTCTCGCCATATCAACTGTGCGGCATCGCCACTTCATCAAGCCGAGCTCTTCGCTCGGGCACCTCAGGACTGGCTTGGGGTTTGGGACCTCGACCCGCCACAAGCTCGGCCCACATCGTCAACGCCGAGCACATTAACTAGCTAAGTCGCTTTCATGCTCAATTATTTTAAATGTTTAATTTTTGCTCGGTTTGACCAAATATTATATTTGTGTTAAACAAAAAAGCTGTTTGTTAAAAACTTAGTTTGTTAAAAGCACCATCTTTTTCCCATGTTAACTGGGGGCTCTTAAATTTATATGAGCCGTTTTATAATAAGTGTTTTCTTCTAAGTCGTTGCAAAGTCTTTTTCTACTACTCCTTTTTCCGACGCGAGTGTGTGGTCAATAGCCGGATAGCCTGGTGTCTCTCTAAAGCCGCTCGAGTTTAGTTTGCTAAACTAGCCTGAGAAGCACTCCGCCTTTGGGATAGGGAGGTTGAAGCCGAAGGCTGACCCACTGGAAGTCTGGAGATTGGATGTATCATGCTAAAGCATGACGAAAGCTCAAATTCATTTTAAAGACTAATTTCAGATTGGCACCAAAAAACTTGATCTAATTTAGACGTAAAGTTTTTATGTGAGTTTTTGGTTTTCCAAGCTTATGGCACTTTTAACCTATTTGTGTGTCTCCAGAATAATTCTCGCAGCTAGAGCTAGAGCCGAACCCACCAAAAGCCGAGGTACTCCATGGAGTCCTCGGCAAAACATCCTCGGATACCGCTTTATATGCATCGGTTTCGAATTGTGTCTTTGGTCAATAGTTGGGTTGCCCGGCTCCCATGCTTACCCTTGCGTTCCCGATTGTTTGGCTAAGGGTAAAGGGAGAACCACTGCGATTGTGCTTCTGGTTCAACTGGTCAAGCGCCTCAGTGGAGAAAGCCGAAAACTGACCATCACAATGAGCGCAAACTGGTCAGCGATCTGATGACTGTGTCAAACTACAGATCGATAGAGGTTACCCCATGGGCCTTTCATAAAATTGGCCGAAGTGTTAATGGCTTGACCTCAGCTGACACCGAACACTAACCGGGGGCTAGTAACTGGCCTCCCAACTTTAAACTCCTATGACCAAGTGAAAGTTATAAAGACTAGATATCTGATTGCCTCGTTTCCGCTAACACAACTGCCTCCGGGCAACGAGACGTCGGCTAAGGGTTGTCTTGTTACTGCGGAAACACCATGCGTAGTATCTACAAAGGGGTAGAAGCCAACGATGGGCCACTTTCAAAGATAAACGGTCACAACAGAGTCAAAATAAACATATATAATCAGCGTTTATATTCAATATACGAGCGTTGCCTTCCGTAATTATCATTACAAAGCCATAAATATGCATCAATTTGACTTAAGATTTTGGCCAAGCTGGGTTGCCTGGCTCCCGTGCTTACCCCTTACGTTCCCGATTGTTCGGCTAGGGGGTAAAGGGAGCACCTCTGTGATTGTTACTTCCGGGTCATCCGGGCGAGTACCTCAGAGTGGATGAAGCCGAAAGCTAGCCATCTTAAGAATATAATTGGCCGGCAACGACGAAAGTGAAATTTTTGGTTCATTAAAGACCACAGATTTCGGGAACTTTTCGCCAACTAAATCCTCAATATTTTCCTCCCACATTGATCGGAGTGGAGGTTTCATGATCATGATCAACATGACAGCCTGGGAAAAGGAACTTATAACGGAACTATTTTTCGCAGAAGATGTTTTATAACATGTCTCTCCGCGTACCTTTGTTTATAAAACCATATGGCTGGATTGCCTTGTGTTCCGTAAATCTTTGCCCTTATAAAGGCTTTATAAAGTAGGAAAACACTCTTTGCCTACTGGCCGAGGAGGTTGAAGCCGATGGTTGGTCAACAAAGTGTTGTACAATGTGGATCTGAGCATTAATGATGTAAAGTACTTGGACACATAGAATCATTACACATAAACTATGATTAAAATCAATATACTCTGGACATCGATCCTTAACTCGGTCATCCTTGCCCAAATTAAGGCTCGGGGGCTACTAGGCTTCGCTCTTCTCACTTAAAAACCATTAACGGGTTACATCGATCCCCTGATCTGGTGTTGCTACCCGACCAGTGGCTCGGGGGCTAATGCATTGACAATTCAATGCAGACAATTTACAAAGTGCGTAACAATATCCGAGGAGATTATGATCCTCAGGTTGGTCGGCCGCACCCAACCCGAGTCTCGAGGACTATGCACACCGCATTTCCATTCCGAAGTGTGCTGTCGAGCTAGGAGTTGATCCTCAGGCCGATTTCGTGAATCGACCTGAGTCTCAGGGGCTACTGGGATCAGCGGTTTTTATTTTATCCTTCTGGTGCATCCCGGATATTAGGTCGGCACGCACCTTGAGGTCTACTGGCTATACATCTTGGCAGAGAATAAATTGCACAAATCGGAATTAAATTCACAAAAATCAGCCCACGACCGAGGTGGTGCACCACCTCGGAAGTTGTTCGGCATAAAGCTCGGATGCATGTGGCTGGCTCCATAGAGGGCATTTTCAGCATTAAGCTCGGTTGAACCCCTTCAACTTTTCAAGACCAAGGTACTCTATGCCTCCTCGGATGTAGTCCGACGCCGGAGCTCGGATACAGTCCGGTGTTGGAGCTCGGATACAGACCGGCGTTGGAGCTTGGATACAGACCGGCGTTGGAGCTCGGCTGCAAAAGATACCTCGGATGCAGTCCGGCGTTGGAGCTCGGATGCAAGAGGATACCGCCGCACGGGAAACACTTTGAACCCGACGTGTGGCGTAAAAAATAATAGGGCATTGATAAAGGCCGAGAACTTAAAAGACTCCTTGGATACCCGACGTATGAACTCTTCGGATATACCTCGGCGATGCTCGAGATCGGAGATGGGAAGATTTGTTGAACCAGTTTTCAAGACCGATGACCGAAGATGAAGAACAATTCGGAAGAACCAAGGAGCGTCCCCAGCTTAAATACCAGTTCAGGGGGCTACTGGCGGTGTCCTGGACTAGGGGGTACTCCCCGCGTCGTCTCCCGACTAGTGGGTCAGGCCAAGGACCCCCATGGCGGTTCACTAATGGGCCACTTTGGGCAGGCCATGACAAATACGAGGACGATTCTACAAGACTTGGTGATCAAGACAAGGACTCCTATCCACTGACGTAGCCGACTAGCACTACTCTTGTTATCCTAGGCCTCCGATACATTATATAAGCCGAGGCCAGGCTAGTCGATAGATTATTATGACATTTGTCATCATACCCCTAGGGTTTAGACCAAAACATATGATCTAGATCAACTCTGTACCTTGATACTTCATCAATATAAACAAGAGCAGGACGTAGGGTTTTACCTCCATAGAGAGGGCCCGAACCAGGGTAAAATACCATGTTCATCGTCCCTGTTACCATCGATCCGAGATCCACAGCTCGGGACCCCCTACCCTGAGGTCTGCCAGTTTTGACACCGACAAGGTTGTGCTAGCATGCCTCTGGGTTCACTTCATCCTCCAGGTAGAACCCACATTTTCTTTTTTGAGGATAACCGCATATTCCTTAACCAGAAAAGGTTGTGTCTCGCACGCACGCGCCAATATCCATCCGAACCAGCTATGACACTTTTTTTGTGCAAAGAGATGGATATGTTTGTATATCTGTTCGTCCATCAAGTGGGTTTTGCATAGGTCCCACCTATCAGGAGGGGTGGAGAAATCAAAAGGAATCATATAATGTTTCGCCACAGTGATTCGAAAGAGTGACCTCAACTAGCTAGTGGCACCTGTAGCGCTAGAAGGATGGGCACGTACACGGACACGTACCACTCCTTTTTTTTAACACTCACCATTTTTTTTGAACACGTACCACTCCTCAGTATGCTACCCACATAGCCTTTTCATTTTGTAGGTTGGTCTATCTAGCCGTCTAATCAACTGCCTGCATGCCGCTTCTCCTATTTACTCCATCGAGAACCGATTTTCCTCGGCTGCTTCACCTCTCCTTTATTTGCATTCAAACCCCACTGGATTCACATTGTTTTAACTTCTTCAGATACTCCCTAAACCCCTATAAATAATCATCTTCTTCTAGTTAGACTAGCCACCTAATCCTAATACTTGAAACCATAGCCCTCCGGTCCAGTGGTTCCAAATGGCAAAAGAGATCAGCGTCAAACATGTCCTCATCGAAGGCTCGTTGAGGATAGCCACCACCGTCACTGAGCACCCAAGGGTTGTTCGGGAGTGGATCAACGATGTATCCAACTCCCTCAAAAATTTGGATATGAAGATCATTGGTCTCGACGCAGAGTACACCACGCGTGTCACTAGGGAGATTCAATGCGCCACCGTCCTTCAGCTGTGCGTCGGGGATGATGTTTTGGTGTTTCACATCATGCACGCGCCCTCCATACCAGTTGAGCTCCACGATTTCATGTCTCGGGAGGACATATACTTCTGTGGGGCAGCCATCGAAGGCGACAGACAAAAGCTGGCGCCGTACAACCTTGATTTGAAAAACATGGCTGACCTACAAATCAAAATTCCTGTAGACGGCTATGATAAAGCAAAACCACCCCTATTAGACTTAGCAAATTCTGTGCTCGGAACAAATCTTCAGAAGTGTGAGGAGACGCTGGGATTAAGGTCGTCTGGATGGGAGAATTATCCCTTGACCTATGAGCGGATAAAATATGCTGCCCTCGATGCCCGTGTGAGTTTCGAGATAGCTGCAAGGTCGAAGGAGCTTGTTGCGAAGCTGTCTCCCACAGAAAATGAGAATAAGAAGAAGAATTAGAAGAAGAAAAATAAGAAGAAGCTGTAGCAGGAGCAGGGCATTATAGATGGATGAACTGTTTCCTCTCTTATTTAAAAAAAATATTTCCTCTCTGTATATATTGCTAGATGAACTATTTCGCTGGTTGCATGTCTTTGGAACAAGTGTAGTTGCGTAGGTCCGCTTGACTATAATGAACTATTTATCCTCCTAGTTTTCTCTACTACTCCTTGTAGTGATCGATATGCAATGCATGTGTCAGTAGACATGACAGCTTGTCCATGGAAGTTGAACTACGGATACGATCACGTTTCTACCACTGCCACACGCGATTCCCACGACGTTGCTCCAACCCATGGCACCATGTCCCCCGATGTGCGCCCCACCCCTCTCGGCCCCACCGCCGCTCTGCCTTTGTGTGCATGACATGTGGGCCAGCTGAACTGCGGCAACCATCAAGTTTCTATCGCAGCCTCACACGATTCCCATGACCCCGCTTGAACCCACGACACCACGTCCCCCAACCTACGCCTCACCCCTCTCGGGCCCATCGCCCCTCTGCCTTTGTGACCATGACATGTGGACCAGCCACATGTAGAGTCCACATGTCATGGACTCAAAGGCAGGTGTAGTAAGGCGCTGTAGCTCAGTCCCGTGGGCCCCGAGAGGGAAATGTAACTCCTGCGCTAGGCCTTGTGGTGCTACCGATGCACGAACTCGTGCCAAACTCGAGATTTGTTTCTTACTACTACCAATGTGCCGACCCGTGCGTTGCAATGGATCCAAAGTAGTACACCTACTTGTTCACAAACTTGAAATATAAACACTCTAGTTTTGATATACATATATCAGTAAAAATAAATTATGCTTCACTCAAAATATATTTGTGGCACCCCGGCTCAGAGGAGACCAGAACGCCCCATATTCCAGCCCAGAGACAAGTCTTTTGGAATACGACACTGCTTGGCATAGAACAAATCAGCTCTTTATTACAATTGCTATGGATACAGGGGTACAAGGATAACACCGGCAAGGCGACACTACGCCGGCCAAGACGGTTCTATGCTAGCAGCGGAACAACTCATAGCAGTGGAAAACTCTCGGCAGCGGAACAACGACGGCGGTGGTGAACTCCACTCCGTAGGGACTCTGGCTGGAACGCGTATCCTAGCGCGCACACGTGGAATCCTCGACAAGCAATCAACCACGTCATGACCTGCAAACTAGCATAACATGCCAGGTGAGTACTTTGAATGTACTCGCAAGCTCACCACAACCAAAGCAATCAAGGCAAACAATAGCATGGCATTTACAGGTTAAACAATGATGAGCATGATAACATAAGAATAATCCAAGGCAAGCATGATAACAAGAATATCAATGCAAGATGAGCATGGCATGAACATGATACTCCGAATATGAACCTGATGATATGAGCACTAGTATGCATGGGTGAATGCACATGTATACACTTACCCACATCGGACGTTAACTCACAACCACCAATGTTGTCGCTTACCCTCGTGGACATCACACGTTCATATCCGGTTCAATCAAGCTTAGTATTAACAATACCATAGTGGTAACATGATCACAAGGAGCTTGATCTTTACCCGGGATCACCTCATGACACCACAAAAATCAACCAACTTTGGTATCCATGATACCACGGTGATCTGCTCGTGATCACACAAAGATCAACCAACTTCGGTATCCACGATACCATGGTGATCCTCTCATGATCACATAAAGATCAACACGGGTTTGTTATTAGCAAGATTATCATTATTAATGTTGACCCACAGTGTGACCTACTACGAACAGGGCCCTTATCCGCGGGCACGGCTATCGATAGATTAAACACACTCTGCAGAGGTTAGCACACTGTACCCACACTACAGAACCCATGGCCTCGTGCTCCCATTCGGGTGGCCCAATGGCGTTCCGACAAACCAATCTATTTCATGACACTCTCCAGGCCACTCCGACCAACTCCCCTTTGGGCTAAGTCATGGGTGGCCCCGATGCCACTCTAGACATCCAACGACTACCGTTGTGGCAAAACATAAACGGTCCCAAACAGGGACAATGGTACCAAACAACTCACGGGCACACAAGGCTTATGGCCACCTACCTGATCAGGGTAGCGTGCGCACATAACCTTCCCTAGTTGGAGGTACCGGCGAGAGGCATGATAATAGACCAGACTGGGGTCTTCCCATAAAGACAAATGTGGTTGCACTGGGAAGCTCGATTCGGTGGCACCATGACTCAGCCAATAGTTGTTCAAGTTTGATTAACATCAGATTTAACTTGAATGCAAATGAGCTGAGTCATAATAAAATAGCATGAAAAAATGCATATGAACATGATATCAACTTGAGCATGGATGGTAAGCATAACCATATGACAATGATGAATCGTTTAACCTACGGGATGCAAACGAGCATGGCATAGCGATGATCATGCAGAGCATAAGTGCTTGCATAACAGACGATAGTAAAGCATATGAGCATATCATTATTATTGCTAACATGACCATAATAATATTCACAAGTAAATATATAACTAACATCATGCACTGGAGCAAAGCATTGCATGATGGAAAACATGGATCCACAAACCGTGTCGAAATATCAACAACGGTATTTAAATAAGCAAAAAATGTTTTAGATATTCAAGTGGAAACCACAAATATTGTAAGACCATCATGCAAGTGGCTGGGGTGGCTTGCCTTGGGTGGAGGAAATCACCGGGGAGAAGTGCGAAGCACTCGCGGAAAGATTCACCGGAAACAGTTCTCTCCCAGAGGGGGCTGTTTTAGGGCAAGGGTAAAATGGTCATTTTCGCAGTGTGAAAACATTATGAAAATGGTACCAACATAACGGTCTCGACGATACGAAGACGTGGGCTTTGGAATCACCTCATTTGGAGTTACGGTCGCGAAGAAACGGCCATTCGTTCGATAGGCAGAAAAATAAATAAAAAGTATTCATTTCCTGCGCTTAACCGACGAACGCCCGCAAACTAACCATTTCGGCCGGCAGGGTTAAACTGAAAGCGCACTTTATAAAATACGCTTTCGCGAACCGAAAACGTATCCAGAGCTAATGCGCTTCCAGTTAATAGTGCGGGCCCGGGGGGGTCAACGCCTGAGAGGCTGATGTGCGGGCCCCACACCCCTCTCTCTCCTCCCTTCCCCCTTCTCCTACCTCCCGACGAACAGAGGAGGGAGTGAGGCAGCGGCGAGGCTGGCACCGGCCCAGCCAACTCCAGCCACCCCCGGTGAGGGCGCCGGCACCGGCGGGTGCGCCGCGGAGTGCCGCGTCCGGGAGGGGCCGCAGGAGCAGCGGGGAACGACCGTGGGGCCGGCTGCGGTGGAGGACAGAGGAGGGCTCCTGCGAAGAGCTCGGGCAACTCCGGCTGTCTCTGGCCACGACGAGGACACCGGCGTGCTCAGGGAGGAGCTCCGCATCCGGTAGAGTGCAGTAGCCGCGCTGGGGAGGGCTGCAACGGTGGCGCCACGCGGTGGCCGTAGAAGCGGGCGGCGGCCGCACGTGGGCACGCGACCACAAAGGCTCCAGCGATGGGAGGAGGGGGTGGGGAAGTTCGCCGGAGTATGGGCAAGCTCATGGTGGTGGCAACAAGGAGAGGGAGGGCTCAGTTCCCTCGAATCCGAGCCGAGGCCGAGCGGTAGCAATGGCGGACAACGGCGAAGGGAGTGACTCCGGTGAGGAAAAGAGAAGGCAGAGGGGTGGATGATGATCAGCAGAGCACAGCGAAGCTATTTATAGCCACGGGTGAGGGAGTCCTGGACTAGGGGGTCCTCGGGTGTCCGGCTCAATTGACATGGGCCGGACTGTTGGGCCACATTGGATACGAAGCAGAAGATCAACCCCGTGTCAGGATAGGAGTCTTTTTCATCTTAATATGTTCTCCAAGGCAAGTCTAGGTGTCATGGCGTGATTATTCCTTTCTCTGTAACCGACTATGTGTAACCCTAGGACCCTCCGGTGCATATATAAACCAGAGGGTTTAGTCCATAGAGGATAGCAGAACAAGCATAGGCATACCCCTCTAGGATTTAGCTAATACGATCTCGATGTAGATCAACTCTTGTAATCATCATCCACATTGAATATAATCAAGTAGGATGTAGGGTTTTACCTCTTAGAGAGGGCCCGAACCTAGGTAAACTTCGTGTTCCCTGTCTCCTATTCCCCATTGATCCAAGATCCACAGCTCGGGACCCCCTACCCAAGATCTGCTGGTTTTGACACCGACATTGGTGCTTTCATTGAGAGTTATATTGTGTGGTCGCTAAAAGGATCGATGGCTTGCCTTATCATCAACAATGGCATCGTCTCCGGGGAAACTTTCATCCCCGGACAGCTCTTCGCGTTCAGTAGTTTCGTCCTACGCGCCAACTCGACCGGTCATCTGGACCAGATCGACAGCTTTGCCCCTGATCGTCAGATCAGGTTCGGAGGCCTGGATTACGTCGCCGATATCTGAGGCGATCTGATCTTCGAAGGGTTCGCGGCCTCGCCCAACGCACCCAATAATCTCGAAGCGACATCTTTGGACCTACCATCCGGCGCCGTCCAGGGGCTCACTCTCTCTGCATCACCCGCCTTGAGCTCGGGTCCGTTCTCACCATCTGAAGACAGGGAGTCAGGCCCCGCCAGACCCGTTACTCTTGTCACGCACCTAGATTTAAGCTCAGGCCCGACCTCACTGTCTGCGAACCAGGAGTCAACCATGGCCGGACTCATCACTATCGATCCGGACTCTCTCCCGAATAGGAGCTCGACTGCAATATGCCTGGAGTTGACGTCTGCCGGACATACCCAGGCCCTTGATCCTGAGAACGGTCCCGCAGACCCCAGTGCCACCGGTCCCGCCCAGCTCGCATTACTAAACGAAGCGCTGGACTGGATTCAATCTCTAACCATCACCGAGGATCTACCCCGGGTTTGTGCTTGGCCCGATCTTGAGGCCGAACTCAGGGAACTTTGCGTCCCGCCCACCACCCACTTCATAGCCACTGTCGAGGATTTAACCGACATGCTAGACTATGCTTCCAAGGAAACAGACGGCATGGACGAAGACGTCGAAGCCGAACCTAGCCAAACACCGCCCGCCACCGGGCGCTGGATGGCTACCTCAACATACGATGTTTATCTGGTGGATACTCCCAAGAAGGATGACGACGGCACTCCCAAACAGGGTGAGGATAAGCCCGTTGAAGAACCACCAAAGCGCCGATGACAGCGGCGCCGATCTAGGTCACGTCGGGGCAGGGAAAGTAACACTAGCACCAGGGAGGATGATACCCTGGATAACGTCGACGAACACGACAACCTCGCCGCCCCCGAGCACTAACCACACATATCGGAGGAGCTTGAGGGCCAGTTCAACCCCGAAGACCCCGAAGCCCGCGACGACTCTGAAGATAGTAACTATCTAACCCTCTCTGAAGAGGACGTCAGCCTCGGCGACGAAGAGTTCATCGTCCCTGAGGAACCGCTCGAGCACGAACGCTTCAAGCGGCAGCTTATAGCTACCGCCCGAAGCCTCAAAAAGAAACAGCAGCTACTAAAGGCCGAAGAGGACACCCTCAATGACAGGTGGGCTAAAGTCCTGGCGGCCGAGGAGGGATATGGCTATGAATGACAAACCAAAAGCTATCCCAAGAGCAAGCTACTGCCACAATTTGACGATGAGGCTCTCGCGCCCATACCGTCAAGGTACAACCAGGCAGACCAGCCTGACCGTCCACCTCAAGGACGGGACAGGACGGCTGATGGAGCCGAACACCAGCCCGCTCCCCCTCGCCATAAGGGCAAGGAAGCGGTTCAGTCGGGCTATAAGTACGACATGCGTCAAGATCTAGCCAATAGAGCCGGCCAGACCAGGTCCATTTACGGATCAAGAAGACACACCCCTGCAGGAGACGATGTCTATCAAGCCTGGCTCGACTGGAACGACAGAGCTCCAGACCAATACCGAACTCAAACGTCAAATGGTCTTCGGCGCGACAAAGCTCAGGTCAGGGGCGCCACGCACCCAATGTGCTTCACAGATGAGGTGATGCGGCACCAGTTCCTAGAAGGGTTCAAACCTGTAAATATTGAACAATACAACGGGACTACGGACCCGGCAGTGTGGATCGAAGACTTCCTTCTCCACATTCATATGGCTTGAGGAGATGATCTCCACGCCATAAAATACTTGCCATTAAAGCTCAAAGGACCAGCGAGACACTGGTTGAATAGCCTCCCCGAAAACTCTATAGGGAGTTGGGAGGACCTCGAAGACGCATTCCGAGCTAACTTCCAGGGCACCTACGTCTGGCCATCGGACGCAGACAACTTGAGTCACGTAATCCAACAGCCCGGAGAGTCAGCCCAGCAGTTTTGGAATCGGTTTTTAACCAAGAAGAACCAAATCGTCGACTGTCCGGACGTCGAAGCCATAGCCGCATTCAAGCATAGTATTCGCGATGAGTGGCTCGCCCGACAGCTCGGCCAGGACAAGCCGAAGACAATGTCGGCCCTTACCGCACTTATGACCCACTTTTGCGCAGGCGAAGATAGCTGGTTGGCTCATAGAAGTAATAACATGACAGACCCCGACACCTCAGAGGTCCGGGACAGAAACGGGAAGCCGCGGCGCAACAAGAATAAGCACTGAAACAACAATGGAGAAGCAGATGACACGGCAGTTAACGCCGGATTCAGCAACTCCAAGTCCGGTCAACGGAAGAAGCCCTTTAAAGGAAATAAGGACGGACCATCCGCCTTAGACAAAATATTGGAGAGACCCTGCCAGATTCATGGCACTCCGGACAAGCTGGCCAACCACACCAACCGTAACTGTTGGGTGTTCAAACAGGCTGGCAAGATCAACGCCGAAGACAAGGGCAAGGGCCCCCAGAGCAAGGACGATGAAGAGCCTCGTGGCCCGAACACCGGAGGGCAAAAGCAATTCCCCCCTGAGGTAAAGACAGTCACCATGATTTATGTCACCCACATACCGAAGAGGGAGTGCAAGCGTGCACTACGGGACGTCTATGCCATGGAGCTTGTAGCTCCAAAATTCAACCCCTGGTCGGCCTGTCCGATCACCTTTGACCGAAGAGACCACCGAACCAGTATCCGTCACGGAGGTTCGGTGGCCCTGGTCCTCGATACCATAGTCGATGGGTATCACCTCACTAGAGTCCTCATGGACGGAGGCAGCAGCCTGAATTTAATCTACGAAGACACAGTAAGGAAGATGGGTATCGATCCGTCAAGAATCAAGCCCAGCAACACTACCTTTAAGGGAGTGATACCAGGTGTCAAAGCCCACTATTCGGGCACAATAACTCTAGAAGTAGTGTTCGGCTCTCCGGACAATTTCCACAGCGAAGACTTGATCTTTGACATCGTCCCCTTCCGCAGCGGTTATCATGCATAACTGGGATGTACTGCGTTCACCCGCTTCAATGCGGTCCCGCATTACGCTTATCTAAAGCTCAAAATGCCCGAAACCAGAGGCGTCATTACAATCAATGGCAACACGAAGCGTCCCCTCCAAACTGAGGAACACACCGCGGCGTTGGCGGCCGAAGTGCAATACAGCCTAGAAGGGTCAAAGCACCCGCTCTCCGTCAGGGGACGCAACTTGGGCAAATTCGCCTGACCTGCACCACACCACGTGTAGTCGCTTGACGCTCAACTCGAATAGCAACTCGTCCTCTGTAGCACACCCACTTCACCAGTAAAGCACGTGCCTCGCGTGCACAACTTCACGCTTAAAATACCTTGGGCAGCCGCAGGGGTAATCACATCAAACAGTCCAAAGCTTGGTTCAACCTCGCTAGGACTATCCAGGTCTTCGGATCACCTTAGGTTCCATTAAGGACTTACTCGGTGTAAAGCTACACACAAGGCGGCGACCCTTCTAGACCCTCCTTCGCAGGGCTCAATCGTCGGACACGTACCTCTCAAGGATCTTTTCCCTCAAAGGAGCAAAGGCATAGACGTGCAACCGGATTCAGTAGGGATGTCAAACCACGTGTTACAACCCTGTGTAAACCTTTCCCTTGTATAAAATTCCTATGAAATTTATGTATCCCATTAGCTTCGACAGTTTACGTTGTACGGATAGACATCTCTCAAACAGCACAAAGGACTATCATGTTACCCTTAAATTTTCGATCTATTTGGTCGTTTCTGTGTACATTCCTTTTTTCCTTTCCTCTTAATTTTGTAAACACCGAAATGCACCGTTCTGGTGATAGTTATTCGTACACCGGCTTCTAAACCGGGGGCTGTTAATCACCCTGTACATAAAAGCCCGAACACCTCTTACCGAAGTGTTCGGCGTCTCGGATATTGCATTATATGCATCGGTTCCGAATTATGTCTTGGGTCAATAGTTGGGTTGCCCGGCTCCTATGCTTACCCTCTTACGTTCCGCACGTATGCTTCTATGGTTCAGACTCAGTTAGAACAAGTTTCTAAATCTCAGAGTGATTTGCTTGATGAAATGAATAGAAATATGCATGATCATGCCGTTAGAGTTATGACTAGGGGTGGTAGAATGACTCAGGAGCCACTTTATCTTGAGGGACACCCCAAGAGAGTTGAGCAAGACTCTCAAAGAGCTACTGTTGATGCTCCTAGTTCTTCTAAAAAGAAGAAGAAAAAGAAAAATGATAGGACTTTGCATGCTTCTAGTGAACCAGAGGTAGAAAAACCCTCTGATGTTAATCTTGATGTTTCTATTTCTGATGCTGAAACACAATCAGGTGATGAACATACACCTGATGTTACTAATGAGGTTCTTGCAGATGCTCAGCTAGAAAATGTTGGAGAACCAGAGAATGATATTGATATAAAACCTGCTGAAGATCTTGATAACCCACCGCCTAAAAACAAAAGGTATGAGAAAAAGGACTGTGTTGCTAGGAAGCACGGTAAGGAAAGAGAACCATGGGTTTAGAAGCCCATGCCTTTTCCTCCTAAGCCTTCCAAAAGTAAGGATGAGGAAGACTTTGATCGCTTTGTTGAAATTCTTAGACCTGTTGTTTTACGTACTCGCTTGATTGATATGTTGAAAATGCCTCCTTATGCTTAGTATATGAAAGATATTGTTACAAATAAGAGAAAGATCCCTGAGGCTAAAATTTCTACTATGCTTGCAAATTATTCTTTTAAGGATGGTGTGCCTAAGAAATTGGGTGAGCCAGGTATACCAACTATACCTTGTTCCATTAAGAGAAATTATTTTAGAACTTCTTTATGTGATTTGGGAGCTGGAGTTAGTGATATGCCTTTCTCTTTATATAAAAGACTTGATTTGAATAAACTCACTCCCCCTGAGATTTCTTTGCAGATGGCTGACAAGTCAACAGCCATTCCTAACGGTATTTGTGAGGATGTGCCCGTTGGGTTGCAAATGTTACTATCTTAATAGACTTTGTTATACTTGATATGCCTGAGAACGACAACTTGTTGATTATCCTTGGTAGACCCTTCTTGAATACTACAGGGACTGTTATTGATTGCAACAAAAGCAAAGTCACTTTTCATGTCAATGGTAATTGATACATATCCAACGTATCTATTATTTTTGCTTGTTCCATGCTATGATATTATTATTCTTGGATGTTTTTATTATCATTTTATACATTTTTATATCATTTTTGGGGACTAACCTATTAACTTAGTGCCACGTGCCAGTTCCTGTTTTCTGCCCTGTTTTTGTTTTACAAAAAATCAGTACCAGATAAGATCAAATCGTCCCGAAACTTTTTGGAGATTTTTTTCTGAGGATAAGGATCACCAGGAACTTGGAGGCCAAGGAAGATAAGACTGGAGGGCCCCACATGGCACCAAGGCGCGCCCAAGAGGGGGTGCGCCCCAGTGCCATGTGGGCCCCTCCGTGCGCCAATTGACCTACCTCCACCACTATAAATTCAGAAGAATTCCAAAACCCTCAGGGGAGTCCACTAAATACTTTTTCCGCTGCCGGAAGCCTCTGTTCTCGGTAGATCCCACCTGGAGGTCTTCTCCGGTACTCTGCCGAAGGGGGAACTCATCACGGAGGGGCTCTACATCAACCTTGCCGCCTCTCCGATGATGCGTGAGTAGTTCACCATAGACCTACGGGTCCGTAGGTAGTATCTAGATGGCTCTCTCTCTCTTTCTTTGTGATTCTCAATACAATGGTCTCCATGATCTTCATGGAGATCCATCCGATGTAATGACTTTGTGCGGTGTGTTTGTTGGGATCCGATGAATTGTGAGTTTATGATCAGATCTATCCTTGTTTTATTTGAGTTCTTTGCTGATCTCTTTTATGCATGATTTAGTATAGCCTTGTATTTCTTCTCCGAAGTTTTGGTTTGGTTTGGCCAACTAGATTAGATTTTCTTGCAATGGGAAGAGGTGCTCGGTAATGGGTTCGATCTTGTGGTGCTTAGTCCTAGTGACAGAAGGGGAATTGACACGCAAGTATTGTTGCCATTAAGGATAACAAGTTGGGATGAATTCTTATATGATTTTATCTTGACTACATCATGTCATCGTTCTTAATGCATTACTTCGTTCTCTTGAACATAATACACTAGATGCATGCTGGATAGCGGTCGATGTGTGAAGTAATAGTAGTAGATGCAGGCAGGAGTCGGTCTACTTGATTTGGATGTGATGCCTATATCATGATCATTGCCTTGGATAGCGTCATAATTATTCACTTTTCTATCAGTTGCGTAACAGTAATTTTTTTACCCACCGTATGCTATTTTCTTGAGAAAGATGCCACTAGTGAACTCTCTGGCCCCGGGTCTACTTTTATCATAAGATCTATCTTGTTTACTTATAAAAAAATACCAAAAATACTTTCTGCACTTTTTTATCTTTTATTTATTTATCAATCTATCAATCTATCATATACCATTTAATCTCGTTACTTGGCCACCGAGAGATTGACAACCTCTCGTTTGCATTGGGTGCGAGGGTTTGCGTTTTGTGTGTAGGTGCTGTTTACGTGGTGTTGCTTGGTTCTCCTTCTGGATTGATAACCTTGGTTTCTTAACTGAGGGAAATACTTACTCTACTGTGTTGCATCATCCTCTCCTCTTCGGGGATAAAAATCCAACGCAGTCTACAAGTAACAGGAAGAATTTCTGGCGCCGTTGCCGGGGAGGATCAAGTCAACATCGTCTCCCATCAACTTGCCAATTTCTGGCGCCGTTGCCGAGGAGACATCATCAACATTACCAAGTACCCACACTCTCAACACTTATCTTCGCATTTACTTTATTTTCCATTTGCCTCTCGTTCTCCTTCTGGATTGTGATAAGGAAAGGTGGTAAACAAACTCCTTCGGATGTGAATGGAAAAAAGGGACAAAAGTCTCAAAACCATGGAACGATGATGGGGAGCAAAAATTCTATTTTCTGTTTGGGAACCGCCTATGATGTATCCAGTGTGAAAAGTGTTGGGAACTCTAAGTCGTTCTCGTTGATGAGAAAAGCATGCCTCCCAAAATAAATTTTTCATCTCTTTTTAAAAAACTTGAGCTCTCGCACCTCTGTAAATCAATGCTTCCCTTTGCGAAGGGCCTTTATATTTACTTTTATGTTGAGTCTCACCCTTCTCATTAAAAGCACCAACTAGGGGGTCATGTGATCATGTGTGTGCTTGGAGTATGATTGATATTCGAGTGTGCTTCATGAATGGATCAATGATTGAGCATAACGGGCTAGGGATAATTTTCTTTAGCATTGTTATTTTGAAAGGCATGGTTGCTTGTTAGCATCACTTGAGTATTTATGTCTTCATGTCAAACTATAGACTATTGCTTTGAATCATACAAGTCCTCATGTCTATGCTATGAAAATAATTTGAAGTATGTTGGGTAGCATTCCACACACTACAGGAATCAGCTGATTAGCCGTCTGCCATGGCAGACGGCAAAGAACCAGAAAGCGGACGGCAAAGATGTTTGCCGTCTGCCGCAGACGGCAAACAGTTTCGGCACTGTAAGTTATGGTAAACACCTTCTTTGCCATCTGCTTCAGCCCAGCGGACGGCAAAGGCCTTTGCCGTCAGCTTTCCTAGCCAAGCAGACGGCAAATAATGTGGACGGCAAAGAAGACACGTTAGCCATGTTAGGTGGCTAACGGGAGGCTTTGCCGTCTGCCGGCTGACGGCAAAGGTGCCCTCCCCTTTGCCGTCTGCTTCCTGACGTCAGCAGGCCATGGCATATCGTCACTCTTCCCCGGTCTTTGCCGTCTGCCTCCCTCTTTCTTTGCCGTCAGCCAGCAGACGGCAAAGAACCACTCTCCTTTGCCGTCTGCCAGCGGACGGCATAATGACCAAATGGGTCAGACCCAGTGCTCCCAGGTTGCACAGGTTGTTGCCACGTGTCACCTTTGCCGTCTGCTGGCAGACGGCAAAGTGCCTCCACTGCCACTATTTTGATGGTTTCTGTTATTTCCCTGCATTTTCAAAAAACAAATATGATATATATATAGTTTCACCATAGAAGTACACCAATGCATAGGCCATGTATCAAACATCTAGCAGTCCATCAATGCAACACATAGGGTATTAAAAGATCCAATACATACATAGTTTCACCATGTTCATCCATATATACATACATAGTTTCACATTTGTTCATCAATACAAATCAAAACAAAAGACAAAATAGTAGCAGTCTGCCATAGCCAGCTTCCATGAAGTGAATCAAACCTGCAAAAGTGGGAGTAAGAAAGTTATAAGAAGAAGAAGAAGAAGAAGAAGAATACTAGAAGAAGAAGAAGAAGAAGAAAGAAGACTAGAAGAAGAAGAAGAAGAAGAGTTTTTCTTCTCTTTCTTTTTCTCCTCTTGTTTTTCTTCTTCTTATTTCTTGTTTGTGTCATTTTAGAGCTAACCTAGGTAATTATGCCATTTTTGACCTAACTAAGCTTATTGTGTCATTTTGGAGGAAAATAAGCTAAGTATATGATATTTATGAGGTAACCAAGGTTATTATGCCATTTTTGCAACGAATAAGCTAATTATGTCATAAATGGACTAAATAATCTAATTATGTCATTGTGGAGGATAATTAACTATATAAGTGTGTCTTTTTTGGTGAAAATAAACTAAGAAGAAGAAGAAGAAGAAGAAGAGGACTTCTTCTTCTTCTTCTTCTTCTTCTTCTTCTTCTTCTTCTTCTTCTTTTCTTCTTCTTCTTCTTCTTCTTCTTCTTCTAGTCTTCTTCTTCTTCTTCTATTCCTTCTTTTCCTCCTCTTCCTTGTTTTTCTTCATCTTATTCCTTATTTGTGTAATTTTAGAGCTAACCTATGTAAGTGTGTCATTATTGTGCTAACCTAGGAAAATTAGGTAAGTATAGGTCATTTTTGTGCTAACCTAGGTAATTATGCCATTTTTGAGCTAAATAAGGTAAGTACTAGTCGTCCACCCGTGCATTCGTACGGGCTAGTAAGAAATGGAGAGAAACTATATAAGCATGTCTTTGAAGCATGGAGTTATACTGATAGATTTTCTAGGGAATATTTGCTTCAATAATTAATGGATTGGACGATATATTTATGCATTGTCACTATGTTTTTGTATTCTCATCTCTTATTTGTCTTCTATTTTTTTAAGCATTACTCATTGGATGCTATTGCTTCCTCTATGCCACTTGAGTTGTTAGAATCTTTTTGGGGTTGATACATGTACCATTGGAGTGGATATTTCATCTGATTATTAATATGAGAAATGGCATATCTTTGGAATTGATACATATAACACTGAAGGCATATTTTATCTGGTTAGTAATTCGAAACATGGTAAATATTTTCTATAGTTGCGTAGAAGAATTAATTGTAGTATCGATGCAAACATGTCATGTTGTAGCACATAAGACTTCCATTTCGATGCACACTATCGTAATATTTGGTCTTAGATCTCTCTTGCCTTGTAATATTTTGATTAATCTGTTTTTTATCTCTCTCTCTCTCTCTCACTTCTCTCTCTCTCTCGCTTAACTATTTCAGTTTTTAGTGTAAATTAGGGAGCAACTATGGTATTTCCTTTATTTTGTACATTTGAAGTACATGTATACATAAGATTACTAAAAACTAATTACATCAATACATGTAGGAGCTAATACAATATTCACATATTTACGATAGTGTATAAATTCATGAAACATTGTGCGTGATAATTTTTTTATCATACTTTGTACCTTGCGCCAGAGTACTTACTATTATGCTTTCCAAATCTTTTAGACTTGGCCTGGGTCATCATCCTTTCTTCCTCTCTCCCATTGAAATAAAAATAAGATCACGGAGAATATAGACAACTTTGTATAAAAGGTGTAAAAAGAATAAAAGATAGCACTCTACAGGAAACTTGGAGTAGGGTGCGTCATAGCTGCAGGAAGATATATGTCTAGGCTAAGGTGGTCACGCAAGGGCTTCAATCTCGTAAAAACAGATATACTTGGTGAATTTTCTGTGTTAGCACATAATTGATAATGATATAAGCTGGAACATGTTGCCTCTTAGGTTGAAATCAATCTGGTCTCAACGCACACGGCTAGCACTCATTAAAGCACAAGAAAAAGAACACCAAAGCAAGAAAAACGCGTGTAGCTAGCAAACATAAGATTTGCACTTCTTTTTCACATGTCATTTGTTACTTATTTAAAATAAACGTAAATGAACTGTGCAAAATTAGTGGAAAATCGAATCACCTTGCTGCCATGTTGTTTACTTCCATCAAGTCATTTGCCATAAGTACTTTTGAACATCAATTAGCCTGGTATGTCCGAGGAGCATGCTCCACCAACTACGCATGTGGCTATAATGTTTATTATCGTTTTTCTTTCTTCGTACATGAACCCTGAAAAATGCTCATGAATGAAAGGCCCACTCATCCATTTGTAGATTATGGGAAAATATAATTTTTCATACCTTATTTCTAGGTAAATCCATGTCTCATGTTACAGTAGGTGGTAGCTAGCAACCATGTAATCCCTATTGCCTCTTCCTCGGTTGACATCAAACCAATATACTGGGATGATGGAAGCGAGGGTGTATCTTACTATGTTGTCCCCAATCTTAATTAGTGTACCAATATTAAAACTAAGAAAGTTCTAAACCGTACAGGGAAACTTTTTCCTAACACGGCATGTCTAACCTCATTACAGCCACCGGTCTCCATGAAATCGCCGCTACCGGTTTTGTTGAAGAAGACATGCTAACAGCCTTCAATGGCGTAAACCATACATAATCTTGACGTTGGGCAATGCCTAAGACATCAAGAAATACATGACTATCAGTACGTGGGCAGTCGGGTATTACTAATTAACTGAATTTCCAACATGAATCCACTGTGAGCAAAAACAAAGCTGATGTCACAACTCACATGTTCATGATTGGTTGCACTGCACATAACATTGAGTGATTCTTTGGTTGGCTTTGCCACATGTTGCCAACCGACTCTCCTGTATTTCTTAGCACGACAATCATGTGAGACTGGTTTGGGAGGAGTCTGGGCTAATTCTCAACGATAGCAGCCGTACTTTGCGCCCTGCACAATTTAGAAGAAAATGAGAAAATCTTTATAATGATATTTGAAAGAAAATTACAAATTAGAGTATAAACAAAATGTAGTAATATCTTTCTCATTATGAGAAGCTTGGACTGTACGTACCTTCCAGCATCTTAATCACTCAATATAGAAATCTTGAAATGGTGAAATTCCATACGCATCTTAATCACTGGTACGATACCTGATGGCAACTTCAATCTGTTTAGTATAAAACATCCTCGTATGAACTAACCATATAATAAACTAATTATACATACTGACATACCTGAAGAAAAAGGGCAGAAATCATAAACTAAACCAACCTGTAGTCTGGGCGCTCCTACTATCGGAAAAGCATTCAATACTCCTGCTGAATTTTGACCTCTAAATCTCTAGCTAATACTGTACCATGAACTCGGCTGCACAAACAACAGAAATTTAAAAAATCAGCACAACCCGATCTTCTCAGCTTCAAGCTGCCAACCAACTTCAGTCCAAGCTAAAGACCATCATCATCATGCATGAACTCCACACAAATAAATCACACAAAATAGGGCACCTTCATCCGATCGAGGAGATTGAATTAATTATCTCATGGTTTACTTGGCTGAGACGGACGCCGCAGAGAGAAGATCAGATCGAGGAGATTGAATTAATTATCTCATGGTTTACTTGGCTGAGACGGACGCCGCAAAGAGAAGAGTCCACAATGAGATGGTTGGAAGGACTTGTAGTTGGATCGTGATCCCACGGAGAGTTCGACATCAGCGACGACCAGTTCCCGTCGACCTCGCCTGGGGCTGCTCTTATAAATTGAGGGAGGCCATGGATACCTGGCAAGGAGAAGAACACTTCGCTCGCCATAATGATGCGGCCGAGGCGACGCACACGGGGCAAGCAGCGGAGGAGAGGACGGTGAGGTATTCTCGAGCGATCCTCTTTTTCTTGGAGGAGAATCCATGGCTGGATGGCAAGGGGCCGACCGAGAAGCTAGATTATGCCGTGGCTTTTCCAGAACTATCGTCGTGTTACAGAAGAGATGCAACAACGCACGTAAGAGTTCTGACGTCCCCAAGGGAGACTGGTCCACAGCCGTATGCCCGTATGGTACTTTGATCCAATGGCGATTTTGGCAGCAGCGCAGCACCCTGGAGGCCTTGACCATCTTGCTTCCATTAATTTGAACCTGATCTTGAGGGCCCTCCACAATAGCAGGACGACCTCCTGCACTGAAAATCCTATGTACAGGTAGTACAATAATGGATCTTTCCTCTTTCGATCAGAGTGATATCTGTATTACCAAGAAATATGAGCGATGGCTGGGTATAACATCGAGATCAGGGGCATGGTTTCCCATGTGCGCGTGTGCGCCTGCAGCCGAGTAGAATAGATCAAGCAGAAAAGATTGTGTACTTGCACATCTGTTGGGAGATGAATCGAGTGCTAAGCATCATGTACTTATCAGTTATGCATCACGCCTCAAAGTCATCGGCAAGAACAGTGGGAAGATGGCCGGCGACGTGGGATTGACTGCTCGGTGCGGTGTGAGAATCGCGTGGACGGCGAGGGAGTAGTGCCTGGATCGAGCGGCGTAAAAGGATTTGGCAAAGGAAGGAGTTTGCATCGGAGGAAGGATCGCTCTGGACTTTTTCTGGGTGCTAGGATAGATTTGTTTTCTGGTTTCCCAAGCTATTCTGTTTTTTTTTTTTTTTTGAGGAAAGCTATTCTGTTTTCTACTACGTTGGTTTTCGAAAGATATTTTCTATTTGTGTGAACAATAAAAAAAGTTGCGTGAGTTCTCAAAAAAAAAGTTGTGTGTTACGTGCAGCGGTGCAGGTGGGTTTTTAATGGAACTTTTCTTTTTCTATATCACAATGGTTACATAAAGTGTATAATTAAGAACTTAGGATAGATTATATGCGTGGATCAAACAGTTACAATTATTTTAATGATATGGGTTAACGTAGAGTCTCGAGGGAAATAGAGTCTCATAGGAAATTGTATAGATTTTTTTAAAGGAAATTGTATAGATTGATATCGGCTAATCTGTACCGTAATAACTTGGTCCCACCAAATGAACGGCTCCTAATTACTAATTAATGTGATAATTTATTGAGAGTCTCTAATTAGTATAGGTATAGATATGTCATTTTAGAGCAAACTTAGCTAATTATGTTATTTTGGAGGATAATAAGCTAAGTATATGATATTTATGAGGTAACCAAGGTTATTATGCCATTTTTGCAACGAATAAGCTAATTATGTCATAAATGAACTAAATAAGCTAATTATGTCATTGTGAAGGATAATTAGGTAAGTATATGACATTTATGCCATTTTTGAGCTAAATTAGGTAAGTATATGTCATTTTAGAGCTAACTTAGGTAATTATGTCATTTTGGAGGATAATAAGCTAAGTATATGACATTTATGAGGTAACCAAGGTTATTATTCCCTTTTTGCAACGAATAAGCTAATTATGTCATAAATGGACTAAATAAGCTAATTATGTCATTCTGGAGGATAATTAACTATATAAGTGTGTCTTTTTTGGGAAAATAAGCTAAGAAGAAGAAGAAGAAGAAGAAGAAGAAGAAGTACTTACTTCTTCTTCTTCTATTCCTTCTTTTCCTCCCCTTCCTTGTTTTTGTTCATCTTATTCATTATTTGTGTCATTTTAGAGTTAACCTATGTAAGTATGGCATTTTTGTGCTAACCTAGGAAAAGTAGGTAAGTATAGGTCATTTTTGTGCTAACCTAGGTAATTATGCCATTTTTGAGCTAAATTAGGTTAGTATATGTCATTTTAGAGCTAACTTAGATAAGTATGTCATTTTGGAGGATAATAAGCTAAGTATATGACATTTATGAGGTAACCAAGGTTATTATGCCATTTTTGCAACGAATAAGCTAATTATGTCATTGTGGAGAATAATTAGGTAAGTATATGACATTTATGCCATTTTTGAGCTAAATTAGGTAAGTATATATCATTTTAGAGCTAACTTAGGTAATTATGTCATTTTGGAGGATAATAAGCTAAGTATATGACATTTATGAGGCAACCAAGGTTATTATGCCTTTTTTGTAACGAATAAGCTAATTATGTCATAAATAGTCTAAATAAGCTAATTATGTCATTGTGGAGGATAATTAGCTATATAAGTGTGTCTTTTTTGGGGAAAATAAGCTAAGTATGTGGCATAATAGAGAAAACTTACCGGAGGTCAAGCACCGGGGTTCGGCGGGCCGGTTTCACCTGGAGAAGGGTTGTGCGATGCGGCTCCGGAGTTATGCTGCACCAAAGATCATTTGCAAGTCTCGTTAGCATGATGACACTCAAATGTTAAGACTTGTAACTAATGACCATTCAAATGAAACTCACCGTTCCCGCTCTAGTAATGATTGGCATCGGCGAAGGGGTCTGACCGGTCTTCTCTCACATAGACTGCACATTTGGTTTTCACGAGTCAGTCATATAGGTTATAGTAATGAAACGAACATATTACGTGCATGATTTGGCTAATATGCATAAGAAACTTACCACGAGGAGCTCGTACCTGGCCCGGTGAGACGCATCATTCCTTGCCCTCTCCTCCTCCAACAACCGAGCCGTCTTCTCCTCCGCCTGCCATTCCCTCTCCACCGCCAGCCGGTCCCTCTCCTGCAGAAGCGCCTAGGTTATCTCTCTCTCTTTCTGAAGAGCAGCCTGCAACACCACTCCTCGTTAGCATTTTAATCATGGATGGGCACACACACAATGTAATGGAAGAAAGATATATGAGTCCGTGTAACTAACCTCGATGGCGAGCTCGACTAGCCGTGGACGAGGCCTTATCTCAGGATAGGAGCTCATTTGGCGCGCCTTGATCTCTGGGAGAGTGCTAGGACAATGTATAAATCCATCTCCAATGGCTATCGAGCCATGGGGCCTCCCGCCACCAGATATGTAACACCCCCTATAATTTGCCACAGTAATCACCTTTTGTTAATGCCATGTCAGCAGGATTAAACAGCGCTTGATCATCATTGCATCATATCTCATTTCAAATTCCCATTTAAATTGCAATTCTAATTTAAAGTGGAAATATAAAAGTTGTTCAAATTTGAAATAAAAATGTTCATTTAATAGCACATAATTCATAGTTAATTATATTCAGAAAAACAACATCACGAAAATTCATTAAGTGACTTAAACAACCTCTAACAGTAGCTCAGAGCAACATTTTAATACATTATATTTAATCCAATTTTCAAGTGAAATTATATTTTAGTCTAACCAATTTTTGGTGATAGAGGATAATGCACTGTATTATATGGGCTCGGTCTCATATTTTGTAAAAGTCCAGATGTGGTCAAACATTTGCAAAACAGAAGTGTTTAAAAGAAACAGAAAATAGAAAAAGAAAACGTTTAGACGCTACTGTGCTTTTGGGCTCAAGTGTAACAGTGCCGGCCCAGCCCGTTTAGCGGGTCTTCCCCCACCTCCCGCACGCGTCGCCTGGCACGCGCTCCCGAGCGCGGATCGCCGTCGTGTCGAGCATCCTGCGGGCCCTGACGCCGCTAAAGCCTGGCCCGAGCGCCTCCATCCTCCCCCGCAACCCTAGCTGCCCCCACACGCCCCCGTTCGCCCTCTCTCTCTCGTTCCACATCTCGCCCGAAGTCGCCGTCGCCGTCGTGCTCGATCCCGCGGCCATCGTGCCCCGATCATCGCTTCGTCGCGCCCTACGTCGTCCCCGTCCTCGGCTACGTCACCTAAAGCCTCGCATTGGAGCTCGGCGTCACCGCTGCGTCCTCCCCGAGATCTTCTTCTCCGCACGGCCGCCGTCGATCCCCGTCGTCTCCGTCGTCCTCTGCAGCTACAAAGCCGTCGAGGGCATTCCGTTGCCGCATGGTGAGATCCTCCCCTTCCCCATTGCTCTTCTCGCGCCGCTTAGCTCCCCCTAGCCTGCTCGCCGCGGCGCCATGTTTATGCCGCCGCTCGAGATCGTTGTTGTCGTCGCCTCCGACCACCGCAGCCCGCGCTTGCAGCCTAGATCGACGCGGTGATGTCCCCGTGTTCGAATGAGCCCGAAAACGCGCGCTAAATCGCCCCGCAGCCGCTAGCCCGATCTGCGCCCGAGAGCTCCGCCGCCTCACGTCGTCGCCGGCGTCTCTCCAGCCGTCTTCGTGTCCAGCCGATCCCTCCGCGCGACGCGGCCGTGTCCGCTCGTTCCAGAGAGCCCGAGAACGGCCGAAACGACCCACCACAGAAGGAATGCGGGCTCGCCGGAGTTCGTCGCCGTCGGGCGAGCTCGCCGGCGTGCTCCGTTGGCCGGCGTCCAGCTGGCGCTGACCTCGCACCGCTGGGCCCCGCCTCTGTGTCGCTGCAAGTGGGACCCGCTGGGCCCCGTTGACCGAGTCAGCGCGGCCCCGCGCACTGACATGTGGGGCCCGCTCGATTAAAACGTTTTTAGAAATAAACAAATTATTAATTAAATTGTTAATTAAAATTAATTAGTTAATCACCCACTGACCAGTAGGCCCCACCCTTAATTAAATTGTAATTAGATTAATTTAAACCTAACTAGACTAATGTGTGGCTGACCAGTGGGTCCCACTGGACCCACTGTCAGGTTTGACCTCGGTCAGCTACACTGTTGACCGCTGACGTCATCTATGCGTCATGATGACGTCACCCCCACACTGTTTCGGATAATGTCAATTTAATTAATTAAAATAATTTCAGAAAATATTTAAAACTTTGAAAAATCATATCTTTTAAACCTTAAGTCAGATGAAAATAATTTATATATGAAAAATGATCAGAAAAATATGAAGATTCTGAATATGTGATCAAAACACCTGTTCACCACTCCTAGCTAGATGAACATGGAACTTTTTGACTGATTTCGATAAATGAATAGTGTTCAACTTTAATTAAATAAATCCAAATAAATTCCTAAATTAACTAAATCATTTAGTTAGGTAGTAAAACACCTCCGCACATCATTTAGGCATGTCATGCATGATGTTTGCATTCGTTGCCGTTAATTTACTGTTTCTTCCCCCCTCCTTCTCTCCCGATAGACGCCGACACCGACGCCGACGCAGCTGGATTCGACCACATCCCCGACGAGCAGCCTACCGGCGATCAGACACTTTCCGCAGAGGTTCCAGGCAAGCAAACCCCCTTGACACATGCCGTTAAATCCTATTCTTTCTCCCTCCTGCTTGCATTAGAATTGCCGCTGCTTTGTTTTGCTTAATCTTATTCTGATGCATGGCCTGATTTTGTAACTGTTGTTCATACCTTCCTGTTATCCTAAATTGCTTAGTATAGGCTGGTCAGAGTCCCACCACTTGGCCCTACACCTTGTCCGTATGCCCTGCTTGATATCGGGCCGTGATCACTCTGGGTGTGATCGCGGAACTGCACACATTTTACTTTCTGTTACTATTGGGGAACTGAAGGGCTGGCGGTACCATCCCGTAGAGGTGGACCTGAGTCCCGACAGTTCCTGATGTTAAAGACGGGCTGGCCCCAAGGGTGCCCGCGAGAGACAACACAAAGACGGGTCGGCTCCAAGAGCACCCGCGCGTGAAATCAAGTCGGAGCGACAGGTTGTCTGATCGTCTCTGTGAGTTATTAAATACGCCTAACGGAACTGGGTATTTGATTTGAGTGGGTCGTTGGCCCTATACGCACTACCACCACGTGGGATAATGGTTTATGGGACCCTCTGCGTCGTTGTTTCTCCCGAAAGCTCTTCAGACGTCACAGTTCAGAGATGCGGGATGATCGTCGGGAATGGGCTGGTATTTCACTGGTGTATACAGTGTCGCGCCTGCACCCCATCCAGCCACGCAACGTGCAGGAGTGCAAAGGGTGATGGGCCCAAGATCTCTTCGCACTTAGGATGTAGACCGGCATGTTGACCTCTCTGCTGAGCCTAGATGGGACTTCGTCGTGTCGATTACCCGAGGCCGGGCATTACCCCACAAGTGTGTCCGGCCAGATGTAATCGAGCATGCTGGGCAATAGTAGTGCACCCCTGCAGGGAAGTAATCTATTCGAATAGCCGTGTCCACGGTAACAGGACGCTCAGAGTTGTATCCGGATCTATGACAACTACAAACTGATGATGAAGCTTATTAAACTGATACTACTGCTCACGGGATCGCTTTCTCGCGGGATAGTCGAGAAAGGATCTCAGGGAGTTGCTGCTATACAACCACTATTATATGCTACTACTATCTACTCTCTTCTGATGCTGCAAGACTGCTTGAAGATGCTAGTCTTCGATAGGCTAGGCTTCTCCCCCTTTACTCTGGCATTCTATAGTTCAGTCCAAGAGATAGCCCCATTCATTTGATACCAATGCATAATTAGTTTAGATCTAATGTCAGTCTTGTGAGTACTTTGGATGAGTACTCACGGTTGCTCTGCTATTCTTTTCCCCCATTTTTAATTGATGTTACCTCAGACGATGGAGCCCAGTAGCCAGACGCCACCACAGGAGCTTACTACCAGGAGGGTCCCGACGGCTCCTACTACTTGGTTGACCCAGCCGACCAGGAGTAGTTAGGAGGCTCCCAGGTAGGAGGCCTGCGCCTTTTCGATCGTAGTTGATGTTTGTGCTAGCCATCTTATGGCACCTTGACTAACTATGTCTGTACTCAGATATTATTTGTGTGACTGACTTTGTATTCGGATCCTTGTGATCCCTGGTTTGTAATATTTGTGGATCTCCGTTTTATTTTTGAGTTTAGAGTTGTGTTGTGATATCTTCCCGTGAGTCCCTGTGCTTGATCGTACACGTTTGCGTGTATGATTACTGTACGATTAAGTTGGGGGCGTCACAAGATATCATCACCAGCTCTGGATCAAAGGGCTCCTGGCTCGGGTTAAAGTCCTCCCCTTTCCTCGCCTTCCCCTCATCTCTATACCTCACGAGCTTGTGGTGGGAGGAGATGTTGGTGAAGTTCGCTGGATTGTCGAGGTCAGACTAAGAGAATGCCTTGGCCTTCTTGTACGAGGCAGTATGGGCCATGGCATAGAGGTCGTAAATCTCTGGCACCTCCGTCTTATTGTGTCGCGCCTAAAAGAGAGGAACAAAGTATTAGTAAAGGGCTCAAGCTAGCATCAAGAATGAATTGCATGAATCATGAAGCAAACCACATACCCAGTTCCGCCTGAACTGAAATAAGTTGGCGCTGCCTTGATGGTGTGGCACACCAACCATTTGGGCACGCCGGTCCTTGGCATCATCGTGGACGGCTCGCCAGCGGCCTGTGCACCACTCATCCACCAACGCCTCCCAACAATCCATCTTATCCGCACACCATCTCGGGGGCACCTAAGTTAGTAAAGAGAAATTTGAGCGCTACGCCTATGAATCAAATCAAGGAAACTAAGTACAATGCCTTAAGATTAGTTAATTACCTTCATGTACTGATCCTTCTTCAGAAACTTAACCCGGCACGACGCCTTGTCCTTCTTAATACCACGCGAGGCGTAGTAGTCTCGAACAGCCTGCGGCCGAGCCTCGTGCTGTAAGTTTTGTAGTAGGCGCCTGCACTCGTGGTCGATAACATGTGCCGCCTCCTCCTCGTATCCCTCCTCACACCTGTAGAAGGTCTGCAATCAAATGAGACAACACTGATTAGTAAAATAACTAGCTATTGTTAATTTATAATTGTGCAAATGAGAAATTACCCAAAAGCTTCTGATCACCATATCGGCAACAGTGTTGCACAAGACACCGTCGATCATGTGGTCCGACGGGGCCTGGGCAGCCAAGTAGTGCTCCCAGCTCAATCCTAGCTCTGCAAGCTAACCCTCACCGGGCAACGTGACAAAACCTGGGAAGTTCTGCCAGCAAAGCACACCAAGTACGGTGTTGGGCCTGCGGACTCCACTGGCGTGTACCCAACCCCTGCAGTATGACAAGGCCAACGCATTAGATATTTGAAGAAACCTGAAGGCAAAAGGTACAAAAAGAGTAAATGCACTTACTTCTCCCCATCAGGCCTGATCACCGGCCGCAGCTCGTGGGTCGCCGGCACGGGCGGGAGCCGTGTACCACCTTGCTGGTACACGGTGGCCCCCTCAACCACCTCGCCCTCACTGTCAGTAGAGGGATCATCCCCACCACCATCAGCATGGCCACTCGGCCCCTCACGCAAATCCGGCCAGGTACCCCATCCGGACATTTCCTGGGACGTAGCCTGGTCCAGAGTGGCGCGGGCCGAAGCCTCTGGGTCCGGAGTCTCGTGGGCCGAAGGCCCGTCGACCCGAGGCTCGTCGTGCGGAGTCCCCGTAGCCTCCACCTCAAACGGGTCCACCGTAGCAGTAATGTGCTCGGGTGAATCAGCTGGGCTGGCGGCGAGGAAGGCGTAGCAGCCTGCCTACCTCTCCCACCCCTGCGTCCTCCTGATCTACCTCCTCTCTTCTTCCCTCCCCGACCTCCTCTCCTGCCGGTGGGCAACGACGCCGACGAAGAAGCGCCCGGCGGTGTCCCCATACTGTCTAACAGCGCTCTCCGGAGAGGTACGGGTGGAATGGAAGTACCCCTCCCGCGGGCCGCCACCGAAGAAGTACCCGCGGGGCGCTCTGGACCCGCGCCCACCATCTTTCAACACCTGCCATGAGAAAGAGTAAACGAAATTAGTACAACATAAAACAAATTGAATAATTGACATGAATAATAATATGTATATAATTTAAGTTGGGATGCATACAAACTAATAATAGTCTGGATCGTTTATATATGCCCTGGGATCATCATCATCATCATCACTATCACGCGTGTCGTCATGAATGACGTGCTCATCGGGTTCGGCGGCATCAACATGTGGAAGGCCATTCTGTAATCGGTCAAGCATTGATAGGTCATCCGCAGCAGTAACCTCTTCTTCTTCCAACTCTTCTTGTTCCAACTCTTCTTGTTCCGGCTCAGGGGTGTTGTCGGATTCACTGTCGCTGTCTACTTCTATGTTCTGGGGTGAAGTAGAGCGGTTCCTGAAACGTTTTTTGGAAAGACGTGTTTCTTGGAAGAATTCTCCATCATATGTGTCTGGGTTAATGTGAGGTTCATAATCCTCTTCATTGGGGGGAGGTGGTCTAACACGTGGCGGCACTTCATAAACAACATCCCAACCCTTCAGATTTGCATTAGTTTGGCATGCCCACGGTAGATAGAAAACTTGGGTCGCCTGTTGAGCCGTAATATAGACATCGGGAACATCTAAATGGGTGCTTTGTTTGATTTCTACTAGCCCTATATGGAACCAATAACATTTGAAGACTACGACGTTTGGTGGGTTTTCACCATAGAATTGAAGTTCATAAATTGCTTCAACTCTTCCATAATACTCGGTACCTCCTTCGCCGATAGCAGAGACACCACAATTTGTAGATTTTTGGCCGGCCATACATAGCTCTTTGCCAAAGGTACGAAAGCGATACCCGTTGATGTCGTATTTCTCAAATGAACGGACCTTATAGTCAAAGCCATTAGCGGCTTGTCTCAATTCGGCGTCCATAGACTCTGAATTAGCCTACAAGTTTAATTTGAAAGAATTGTTGCATTATCCGCAAATTAGACCAAGAAATGAAATGGTCTATTAATGCTAATTACCGTTTGTTTGAACCAAGAGATGAAACCAGGATAGCCGCCTCCTTGCTTTGCCAGAAGCTCATACTCTTCGACGGAATCCTTTTGGATCACCGCTCCATCCGAGAATTTGGCAACGTATCAACTGTATCAAATATCCGGGAATAAGAGCAGTTCAAAGGAATAATAAGAAGTTACGAAACAATGTACCGACAAATTACTCGATGTACGGCCACACTTTTGTTAGGTTGTTGAAGATATACAACGAAATAGTCCGCCAATCTTCGACATCCAACTCTTTTGGTTTCGAAGCACTGGTTGACGCGAGCTTCCCTTTGAATAGGCTTAGGTTGGATCCAACTTTTTTAGGGTCGCCAGCATTGTACCGATGCTTCAGATTATGCAAATGACGATTTTTGGCTTCGTAGTGTGCTGTCACGAAGTTTGCTACCTCCTCAGTAATGAATGCCTCGGCCATCGATGCTTCAATTCTACGTTTATTTTTACGTTTTGCTCGAAGCGTCTTCTGCATCCTCTCAGTTGCATAGCACCAACGATTTTGCAAGGGCTCCCCCAATCTTGCCTCGGTCTGGAGATGTAAAATCAAATGCTGCATTGGATTAAAGAAGCCTAGTGGAATGATCTTCTCTAACTTGCAGAGCAACTCCGGCGCCAACTTTTCTATGTCATCTATCACCGCAGGGGATAGTTCTTTCGCACAAAGAACACGGAAGAAATAGCTCAACTCTGCCAGTACTACCCATTCATCCTCGGGGATAAAGCCACGCAACATCACCGGCATTACCCGCTCAAGCCATATGTGCCAATCATGACTCTTGAGACCAAATATTTTCAATATTTCAAGACTCGCTCCCCTCTTTAGATTCGCTGCATACCCATCGGGGAACATCAACTGCATTTTCACCCACAAGATAATTTCCCTCATAGCTGGCCTTCCAAGATTGAACCAGGCCTTTGGCTTCGTCCAGTTCTTCTTTCCTTTTGGTTGTCGCATGTTCTGTAACGGTCTATCCCATTGTGACACCCTAGTTTTTGGCATGTTTTTCTTTTAAAAAATCTTCTGGCTTTGTTTGCAAATTTGGTTGACTTTTGAATCTTTGCAGTTGACTTGGACTTAGGAAACCTCTGAACCTTTCCCTAAGTGATCCAAAGCTTTCAACATCTTGCCAACACCATGCCATACACCTTCTGGACCCAAATCCATTTCTAGCCTTTTTCAATAATTTATTTTCTTCCTTTCGGAAACTATGTCATCACTATGTGTTATGAAGCAACCTATAGTTTTGATGATCAGCAAAATCCCAAATTCATGTCACACCTTCTTATCATCATATAATCTCATAATCTTCAAAAACATTCCATTACCCAATGTAAAATTTTGGCCAGAATAATTATTTCCTTTTTGGTCAGAATTGGCCATTTGTGAAGCAACCTCTATTTTCCTAACTCAGAAAATTCCCAAATAATTCCCTGAGATATTAGGGAACCTATCTAGCCACAATATCCAAAAATATCACTGTGCCCAAGACAACTTTTTAGCAACAAGGCTATGCCAAGTTGCTGCACTTTTGGGACCTCTGTGAAGGAAGTGCTAGCTAGAGGTATCCAATGGCTATGAAATTTTTATGACATCTTCTACACATCAAATGACTCCCTCATGCCAAAATTCATCTTCAGAAGATCCACCATGTGAGTAAACCAAGCTGATCTAGTTTCTGGACCAGTATGGTAGCTTACAAATGAACCCCATTCAAAACCTTTCCAAACTCTCTCAAAATTGGTCAGCCTGTAGTCCTTCCAACATGAATCACTCCAGACATCTCCACTGGCTTCATCCCCAGCTCACCTCTTCTATAGATCTCTCTCTAAGTTTCTGTCAGAAACTGTAGCTGAAGCTACACTTCGTATCAGAGTGAACCTAGCCAAACCAGAGGCACGGAGGGACTAAATGACCAAGGGAGAACACGCTAGACATGGTGCGCTGGACAGGAGAGGCCTCTAGACCCCAATGCCCGTGGTGAGCACGGCATTAGCATGCCAATGCACGCGCTCTGCACCGCGCCCGTGTCTGAGGTGATGTGTCCGGCTGCCCCGCGTGGCCTCGCCTTGTCCTAGCTTGCCGACGTCCGCTCCTCCTCCCACCTGGCTGTTCTAGAGCCCTCCCCTCGCCAGAATCGTCTCCGCCAGCCGCCACGCACGTGGGCACTGTTGCGCCCGTGTGGCCACAGTGGCTGAGCCGCCGTCGTCTTCCTCCGCGTGCAGCCACTGCACGCATTAACTCCCATGCCCTCCTCCATCACGTCGCCCCGCCCCGTGACAGCCACCTCGCCGTACTTGCTCCAGCGACGTGTCCGCGGCGCGCCCGGCTCCCGAAGCTCCGCTGTGGCCTATAAAAGTCCATGCCTAGCCCCTTCGAGCTCCTCACCCCACTCCCTCCACCACAAATCGCCCTCCAGAGCACCGAGCCATGGCCGAGAGGCCCTCTGGCCTTGCACCTCGCTGGAGTTCTGCCGCCCAGAAGAGCTCCGCCACCAAGCACCCTCCACCCCATCCCAGCCTCACCCGACCTCACCCACGAGTTCAGTGTGCTTCCCTGGTCCTCCTCGACCTCTTGCCCAGCCCAATCCTTGCCGGATTCGCTGTCGCCGATGAGCCCCGAAAGTCGTCGCTGCCGGAGAGGAAGGGGGCGACGCAGTTAGGCCGTCCCCGGAGGAGCTGCTGGTACAGGGAGGATCGTCGTCGCACGCTCGACCCATCCCCGCAGTCGCCCGACTCCGCCGTCGTCTCTATCGCCGGTGAGCGTTGCCGAAGGGAACTTTGGTGGTTTTGAAGACCAGGAGTTTGTGGGCAACCCAACAGAGCAAGGCAAGACAGGACATCCATTTCATGAAGCATTTCAATAGCATTGCATATTTAAATGAATTACTTTCAATTGTTTCCCATATAATAATTCAAAGTAAATTGATTTAAATGCCTAGTTGCTGCCATCTCAAGCTATTGTGATAAACCACTATGCTTGCTAAATGAAAACTTGGTCGGTTGATCCAGAGTCACCTGTCCGGACATATCCGTGCAACCACATTTGCCGGTATGGGATGGCCTTGACTTGGTCTGGCTCTGTGCTCTTTCACCGGTACCACCAGATAGAGAGGGTTATGCGTCTGTGCTACCCTGATGAGGTAGACGGCGATAATCCTGTGAGCCCAGTGGAGTATTGTGCCGGCATCCCCGTTTGGGATAGTTTAGTTTGGCCACGACGGTGGCAGGTGTCACGAGGTGACACAGGGGCCACCCAGGGCAGGACTCCGGGGGAGAATGATTGCCGGTGGTACGATGGGAGAGTCACGGGTTAGGAAGGTTTCGGTGGAGCAACACTGGTCCACCCGAATGGGATCACGAGGCCAGATGCCCCATGGTGTGGGTAAAGTGCGCAACCTCTGCATAGTGAAGAATCTATTCAAATAGCCGCATCCAAGGTATTGGACAGTCCATACTAGGCCTCACTAGGTGGTCAACCGTAACAATGATAATAATGATGGAAGAACTCGTCTTATGATCGGAAGTACTCGGTGACTCATGAGTATTCCGAGGGTTGTGGGACAACCCGGAAGAGAGTAAGTCGGTGATCAGTGACAGTAAGTGAATCACTTAAGAATTGAACATGTTGATTGCCATGCTATTGTTTGCTGCATTATTTGGTTGTCGTGAGCTTGCGAGTACATTCAAAGTACTCACCTGGCGTATCATGCCAGATGCAGTAGAAGCCGAGGACGGAGGTCCCGATGGTTCGTGCTACGCTAACTAGGCAGTGTCCCAGCAGTGTCCCTGTGGATGGAGTTTCTGCTATGTTCCACTACACCATTGGACTCCCTAGTAGTACCGAGGCCCCGATATGTTTCATAAATAATGTAGATATTGTCATAGCACCGGATGTGCTTTTGGCCTCGCTATAAATGTAATATATGAGCTTGTACCCGAAGTTTATCAATAAAGATCAGTTCAGTTCTGTTCCAAGTTGTTGTGTGTTTCCAGAAGACATGATCTCTAGGTTGGAAACACTGGTAAACCAGTTCTCTGAGCCGGGGTGCCACAACACTTGGTATTAGAGCCGTGCTGACTGTAGGACACCCTAGTTAACCCGCGCTAGAAACACGATTAGTGTAGGGTTTGAGTGTGCATCTTGCTTGCTGCATTTGCTTGTTGCATAGCATGCATCCTGATTCATTGTTTTACTAACCATTGGCATTATGAGTGTAGATGGCACCAGTTCCGTACCACTATCACCATGAGCCAGCACCGTTCACCTTTCCTGTACTGCTCCGTAACGTCTGGCTTCGGCTGTATCCCAACGGCGAAGACCCAGTATACCAGGTGTTTTGGGAACAGCTTGCCGATTCAGTGTACGAGTATCACGCGGAGGCTTTTCTGACCGCGAGTTCGGATACTGGGAGCTACTCTCACTCTTCCAAGGGCGGGACGGCTTCTACTCCGGAGCTGGCAATCCAGTTTGCTGCGATGGAGGCTCTCACTGACTTGTGCTTCCACGAGGTCGAGATGCAGACTCATCCAGGTTTCTTTCACTACCCCACCCTGTCGCCTATGACAGGCCAAGTCATTTTCGCGCCAGTCGACCCGGCGAGTGATCGTGCGACTGGTGTTCTATCCCGTTATCTGAACGCCAGTTATCGCATGATCATCTCCTTGGTTGAGGAGCTGTCTCGTGTCTAAGAGGCACTTGCAGCCGTGACCACAGCACCGTCTCCACCTCATCCTACATTTCCACCCATGTATCCACCGCCAGTTCCACCTCCACGTATGCTTGATACTCCTTCTAGCTCTACTGCACCACCAGGCTTTTCGTCTGGTAGCCGACGTGAGACCCCGGCAGAGTGGGCCTCACTCTTAGCCACTCCAGCTGCTCCGATGTTGAGGCGTCGTGCTCCTTCTTCCTCGGAAGGAGAACCATCTCAGCAGCATTGTCGTGTTTCCTTTGATCCGGAGGATGCGATCCACATCATCAATTCCGATTCCGACTCAGGATCAGATGACGAAGAGTCTTCAGTTTGGCAGTGTTCGTGCCACCCGCGCCACTAGAGTGGAGGCTTGAGTTTTAGTGCATGCATCTTTGCATATGTCAACTGCCGTATGAGCAGTCTAGCCATGATATCCCCCTACTAGCTTGCCCTGTATGATGTTGGGTTATCTTGTATAATTATGTTGTTCGCTTTATTCGCCCTTTTTCGTGAATTTTCCTTCTAGTGTCATATTACTGTGTTTCCCTTATGGATTTTGCTCATCGATTCGGTATTTTGCAATGGGAACAAATTTAGGATGAAGGGAGGTAGTAACCAAGGCAGCGATGGAACCCCTGTTCGCCGATCCGCCAGACAAGCAGGACAGCCACCAGAAGACTTACCAACCCCACCGCCTCAGGCACCGACCACTGATCAGATCATGAGGATGTTTGAAGAGAAAAGAAATCAGGATCTCATGGAATTTCTGAAAAGCACGCAGGCTATGGTGGGCTAGCACAACAACAATGGGACACACTCTAAGTTGTGTGACTTTCAGTGCACCAGGCCACCCAGTTTTGGTCAAGCTGTGTACCCTATGGAAGCCGATGACTGGCTGAGAACCATGGAAAAGAAGCTGGACATAGCTCGCTGTGAGGAGTCAGATAAGGTTCCTTTTGTCACTCACTACCTAGAAGGGCCAGCAGCTATATGGTGGGACAACACAAAGATAATGTGGCCTTCTGGAGAAGATATTCTTGGGAGAAGTTCAAGGAGTTATTTCGCAAGTATCATATCCCTACCGGCATAATGAAGGTAAAGCAAAGGGAATTCCTTGCTCTTACTCAAGGAAATATGTCCGTGGGGGAGTATCTGAACAAGTTTAATAATCTGGCATGGTACTCTACCCATGACGTGTCCACTAAAGAAAGGAAGATAGAACGATTCCTAGGAGGACTGAATCACGCCCTCCATTGTCAGCTTTGTATGCTGGACTTTCCTGACTTCCAGACTTTGGTGAACAAGGCTTTCATAGCTGAATGAGAACATAAGTCCAAATATGATGACCGCAAGCGAAAGTTTGAACCCAAGAAGGACAACCGTGAGCAGTTTGCGCAGAAGCCACGCATTTGGCAGTCAGGCCCATCTGAATACAAGCCCGCATGGAAAAAATGGCAACAACAACAATAAGACAGTCAGCCAGGACAAGACCCTTGGCAAACAGCCAGTGATGGAGGACCACCGCCGCAATAACACTTGCTTTACTTGTGGCCAAAGCGGACACTATTCCAAACAGTGCCCTACCAGAAACGGGAAGCCACCATCCCACTTCAAGCCACAGGTCAACACTATTGGACGCCGCCCCAACCATAACTTCAGCCATGGACGCGTCCATCATATCTCCGCTGAGGAAGCCTGCGAAGCACCAGACATAGTCCTTGGTATGTTTTCTGTTAACGACATACCTGCAGTAATTTTATTTGATTCTGGGGCTTCCCATTCGTTTATTTCGAGGAGTTTTGCCACCTTGCACAAACTTTCCCCTTCACTTTTGGATAAAATCATGGTGGTACAATCCCCTGGCTCCCTGCTTAGAACAAATCTGATATATAAAGGTTTGGAAATCTCGATACATGGAGTTAAATTTCCAGCTACACTCGTTGCCATCAAATCCCCTGGATTGGATATAATACTGGGGATGGACTGGTTGACACCACATCAGGTGTGCATCAACTGCGCCACCAAAACAGTGACACTGGTTAACCCGGCAGGACAAACAGTTCAATTCATTGCCAGCAAAATGATGTCAAGAAAGGGAATGGCATACCAGACTACCATTATAGATATGAATCTGATTCCGGTAGTCTGCGAATTCCCGGATGTATTTCCCGAGGAACTACCAGGGATGCCACCCGACCGGGAATTAGAGTCTGCAATTGAGGTGATTCCCGGAACTGCCCTGATTTATAAAAAATACTATCGTATGCCGAGTCCAGAGCTGGTGGAATTAAAGAATCAGTTGGATGAATTGTTACAGAAAGGGTACATTCGTCCAGGCATCTCGCCATGGGGATCACCAGTACTATTTGTCAAGAAGAAGGATGGAAGTCTCCGAATGTGCGTAGACTATTGTCAGTTGAATGAGGTCACCATTAAAAATAAGTACCCGCTCCCTCGCATTGATGATCTGTTCGACCAGCTGAACGAAGCACGGGTATTCTCCAAGATTGACCTCCGAACATGACATCATCAGCTAAAAATCAGAAAAGAGGATATACCCAAGACAGCTTTCACCACCCAATATAGTCTGTATGAATTCACAGTCATGTCGTTTGGATTGACAAACGCTCCAGCTTATTTCATGAGCATGATGGACAAGGTCTTCATGGATTACCTGGACAAAATCGTGGTGGTGTTCATCGATGACATCCTGATATACTCCAAGGATGAAGAAGAGCACAAACAGCACCTCCGTGCTGTCCTGGAAATGTTAAGGACCCATCGTTTGTATGCCCAGTTTAGTAAGTGTGAATTTTGGCTAAAAGAGGTAGGATTTCTGGGACACATTCTGTCCGAACAAGGAGTAGCTGTCGACCCCAGCAAAGTAACTGCAGTATTGAACTGGAAGATACCAGCCTCGGTGACCGAAGTCCGTAGCTTTCTGGGATTGGCAGGCTATTACCATCGTTTCATAGAAGGCTTCTCTAAGATAGCCAAGCCACTGACAGAATTGCTGAAGAAAAATCAAAGGTTTGTCTGGACGGCAGAATGCGACAGCAGCTTCATGAAGCTAAAGACAAGGCTAACCACGGCCCATGTCTTAGTTCTTCCAGACATCCACAAGAGTTTGGACATATATTGCGATGCTTCCAGGCGTGGAATCGGCTGGTGTTAATGAAAGAAGGAAAGGTGGTAGAATATGCATCCAGACAGCTACGACCTCATGAAGAAAACTACCCCACGCATGATTTGGAATTAGCAGCCGTGGTTCATGCCTTAAAGATTTGGAGGTGTTACCTCATTGGGCAACGCTGTGAAATATACACGGACCATAAGAGTCTCAAGTATATTTTCACTCAGCCTGACCTGAATCTCAGACAGCGAAGATGGCTAGAACTGGTCAAGGATTATGACATTGGAATAAATTATCACCCGGGAAAGGCTAATGTGGTCGCTTATGCTCTTAGCAGAAAACAAGGCACCATAAATACATTAACCGCAAATATCCAGCCACGATTACAAGAAGAGTTTGCCAAACTCAATATGGTGCTATGTGGCCCACTTAACCCAGATACCTTGGAAATTGCTCCAACACTTGTGGAAGAAATTAAAGAGGCTCAAAAATCAGATGAAGGGATACAAGAGATCAAGGAGCTGATTCAGCAAGGGAAGGCCAAGTCTTTCCGTGTGGATGACCACCTTAAGGTTTGAAAAATGGATATGTGTGCCCGATCAGGACAATCTGAGACAACAAATACTCAGAGAAGCTCATGAGTCCGCATACTCTATTCACCCATGGGGCACAAAGATGTATCAGGACTTGAGGGAAATCTTTTGGTGGCCAAGAATGCAAAGGGATATAGCATACTATGTCGCCTGCTGTGACATCTGCAACAAAGTCACGGCTGAACACCAGAAACCCGCCGGGCTACTGCAACCTTTACCGGTTCCCCAGTGGAAGTGGGAAGACATATGCATGGACTTCATTGTCGGACTACCCAAGTCAACGAGAGGCCATGATGCTATCTGGGTCATCGTGGATGTGCTCACAAAAGTGGCTCACTTTATTCCAGTAAAGACCACTTTCAACGCAAATCAGCTTGCACAACTCTACATGTCCCGGATAGTCAGCCTTCATGGAGTACCCAAGTCTATCACCTCGGATAGGGTCTCCTTATTCACCTCAGCATTCTGGCTATGATTGCACCAAGCCTTGGGAACCATGCTAAAACATAGCACGGCGTATCATCCGTAGACAGATGGACAGACCGAACGAGTGAACCAGATACTAGAGGATATGCTTCGGTCCTGTGCTCTCACTTTTGGACCCAAATGAGAAGATAGCCTACCCTATGCGGAATTTTTCTATAACAACAGTTATCAGTCAAGTCTTAAGATGTCACCATTTGAAGCACTGTATGGGCGGAAGTGCCGCTCCCCATTAAACTGGTCTCAGACTGGAGATAGTCGTATCTTTGGCACGGACTTGATGCTCGAGGCTGAGAAACAAGTCAAGGATATTCAGGAGCGTCTTCGAGCGGCCAAGTCCCGTCAAAAGAGTTACTATGACCCAAAGCACCGAGAAGTGACTTTTGAGCCCAGAGAATATGCTTACCTTCGAGTAACACCCATGAAGGGAGTTAAAAGGTTTCATACCCGGGGAAAGCTTGCACCAAGATATATCTGTCCCTTTTCGGTAATTGCTAGGAGAGGCAGGGTAGCATATCAGTAGGAATTACCACTGGAGTTGTCCGATGTTCACGATGTTTTTCACATATCACAATTAAGGAAGTGCATTGCACCACCGATCAAGCAAGCGGATATGAGTGAACTAGAACTGGCTAAAGATCTGACCTACGAAGAGAAACCTGTCAGAATCTTGGATGAAATGGAAAGAACTACCATAAGTAAGGTAATCTTGTTTTACAAGGTATTGTGGGATCACCACACCGAGCAAGAGGCTACCTGGGAAAGAGAGGATTTTCTAAGATCTGCATACCCATACTTGTTCCCTGAGCAACCAAATCTCGAGGATGAGATTCATCCTAAGGGGGGTAGGTTTGTGACACCCTGGTTTTTGGCAACTTTTTCTTTTCAAAAATCTTCTGGCTTTGTTTGCAAATTTGGTTGACTTTTGAATCTTTTTAGTTGACTTGGACTTAGGAAACCTCTAAACCTTTCCCTAAGTGATCCAAAGCTTTCAACATCTTGCCAACACCATGCCATACACCTTCTGGACCCAAATCCATTTCTAGCCTTTTTCAATAATTTATTTTCTTCCTTTGGGAAACTATGTCATCACTATGGGTTATGAAGCAACCTATAGTTTTGATGATCAACAAAATCCCAATTTCATGTTACACCTTCTTATCATCATAGAATCTCATAATCTTCAAAAACATTCCATAACCCAATGTAAAATTTTGGCCAGAATATTTATTTTCTTTCTGGTCAGAATTAGCCATTTGTGAAGCAACCTCTATTTTCCTAACTCAGAAAATTCCCAAATAATTCCCTGAGATATTAGGGAACTTATCTAGCCACAATATCTAAAAATATCACTATGCCCAATACAACATTTTAGCAACAAGGCTATGCCAAGTTGGTGCACTTTTGGGACCTCTGTGAAGGAAGTGCTAGCTACAGGTATCCAATGGCTATGAAATTTTTATGGCATCTTCTATACATCAAATGACTCCCTCATGCCAAAATTCATCTTCAGAAGATCCACCATGTGAGTAAACCAAGCTGATCTAGTTTCTGGACCAGTATGGTAGCTTACACATGAACCCCATTCAAAACCTTTCCAGACTCTCTCAAAATTGGTCAGCCTGTAGTCCTTCCAACATGAATCACTCCAGACATCTCCACTGGCTTCATCCGCAGCTCACCTCTTCTCTAGATCTCTCTCTAAGTTTCTGTCAGAAACTGTAGCTAAAGCTACACTTCGTATCAGAGTGAACCTAGCCAAACCAGAGGCATGGAGGGACTAAATGACCAAGGGAGAACATGCTAGACATGGTGCGCTGGACAGGAGAGGCCTCTTGACAACAATGCTCGTGGTGAGCACGGCATTGGCATGCCAATGCACGCGCTCTGCACCGCGCTCGTGTCTGAGGTGATGTGTCCGGCTGCCCCGCATGGCCACGCCTTGTCCAAGCTTGCCGACATCCTCTCCTCCTCCCACCTGGCCGTTCTGGAGCCCTTCCCTCGCCGGAATCGTCTTCGCCGTCCGCCACGCACGCGGGCACTGTTGCCCCCGTGCGGCCACAGTGGCTGAGCCGCCGTCGTCTTCCTTCGTGTGCCGCCACTGCACGCATTAACTCCCCTGCCCTCCTCGATCACGTCGCCCCGCCCCGCGATAGCCACCTGCCGTACTTGCTCCGGCGACATGTCCGCCGCCCGCCCGGCTCCCGAAGCTCCGCTCCGGCCTATAAAAGGCCATGCCCAGCCCCTCCGAGCTCCTCACCCCACTCCCTCCAGCACAAATCGCCCTCCAGAGCACCGAGCCATGGCCGAGAGGCCCTCTGGCCACGCACCTCGCCAGAGTTTTGCCGCCCAGAAGAGCTCCGCCACCAAGCACCCTCCACCCCATCCCAGCCTCACCCGACCTCACCCACGAGTTCAGTGTGCTTCCCTGGTCCTCCTCGACCTCTTAACCAGCCCAATCCTTGCCGGATTCGCTATCGCCGATGAGCCCCGAAAGCCGCCGCCGCCGGAGAGGAAGGGGCCGACGCCGTTAGGCCGTCCCCGGAGGAGCTGCTGGTACAGGGAGGACCGTCGTCGCACGCTCGACCCATCCCCGTATTCGCCCGACTCCGCCGCCGTCTCTATCGCCGGTGAGCGTCGCCGAAGGGAACTTTGGTGGTTTTGATTACCAGGAGTTTGTGGGCAACCCAATAGAGCAAGGCAAGCCAGAACATCCATTTCATGAAGCATTTCAATAGCATTGCATATTTAAATGAATTACTTTCAATTGTTTGCTATATAATAATTCAAAGTAAATTGATTTAAATGCCTAGTTGATGCCATCTCAAGCTATTGTGATAAACCACTATGCTTGCTAAATGAAAACTTAGTCAGTTGATCCAGAGTCACTTGTCCGGACATATCCGTGCAACCACATTTGCCGGTATGGGACGGCCTTGACTTGGTCTGGCTCCATGCTCTTTCACCGGTACCACCAGACAGGGAGGGTTATGCGTGCGTGCTACCCTGATCAGGTAGACGGCGATAATCCTGTGAGCCTAGTTGATTATTGTGCCGGCGTCCCCGTTTGGGACAGTTTAGTTTGGCCACGACGGTGGCAGGTGTCACGAGGTGACACAGGGGCCACCCAGGGCAGGACTCCGGGGGAGAATGATTGGCGGTGGTACGATGGGAGAGTCACGGGTTAGGCAAGTTTTGTTGGAGCAACACTGGTCCACCCGAATGGGATCACGAGGCTAGGTGCCCCATGGTGTGGGTAAAGTGCGCAACCTCTGCAGAGTGAAGAATCTATTCGAATAGCCGCATTCACGGTATTGGACAGTCCGTACTAGGCCTCACTAGGTGGTCAATCGTAACAATGATAATAATGATGGAAGAACTCGTCTTATGATCGGAAGTACTCGGTGACTCATGAGTATTCCGAGGGTTGTGGGACAACCCGGAAGAGAGTAAGTTGGTGATCAGTGACAGTAAGTGAATCACTTAAGAATTGAACATGTTGATTGCCATGCTATTGTTTGCTGCATTATTTGGTTGTCGTGAGCTTGCGAGTACATTCAAAGTACTCACCTGGTGTATCATGCCAGATGCAGTAGAAGCCGAGGACGGAGGTCCCGACGGTTCATGCTACGCTAACTAGGCTGTGTCCCAGCAGTGTCCCTATGGATGGAGTTTCTGCTATGTTCCGAGTAGTACCGAGGCCCCGATATGTTTCATAAATAATGTAGATATTGTCATAGCACCAGATGTGCTTTTTGCCTCGCTATCAATGTAATATATGAGCTTGTACCCGAAGTTTATCAATAAAGATCAGTTCAGTTCTGTTCCAAGTTGTTGTGTGTTTCCAGAAGACATGATCTCTAGGTTGGAAACACTGGTAAACAGGTTCTCTGAGCCGGGGTGCCACACACATAGAGTCTGCTGATCGACTCTAGCCTTAGGATTATCCTTTGACTTCCCCTCTATGCCGAACAATGTACCAAAAATGGCCTGGCCGATATTCTTTTCAGTGTGCATCACGTCGATGTTGTGTGGCAGAAGGAGGTCTTTGAAGTTAGGTAGATCCCACAAGCATGTCTTGTGAGCCCAAGCGTGTTTCGAATTATAACCCTTGAAATACCCTGGACGCTCTGTATCAGGATCAAGAGCATTTAACTGATCCAGGATCTGTTGGCCTGTCAACGCAGGTGGTGCAGTGTGTTTGACAACTCTACCTTTGATGAAGTTCTTCTTGTCTTTTCTGAACTTATGGCGAGGATCCTGGAACGGTCTATGCAAGTCGAAGCAAGAATACTGGTGACCCGCCTGCAGCCAACGAAACTGAAGAGCTGCCTTGCATGTGGGGCACGGGAAGCTTCCATGCACACACCAGCCAACGAATAGTGCATACACCGGCAAGTCATGCATCGAGTACATGTACCAGACATGCATTATGAAGTTTTGTTTGCTAGCGGCGTCGTATGTCTTCAACCCATTATCCCAAGCTTCTTGCAATTCATCCTTAAGCGGCTGCATGTACACATTCATATTCTTCCCCTGATAGTTGGGCCCTGGAATTATCAACGTCAGGAAAACGTTCTTTCTTTGCATAATCTGTCCGGGGGGAGATTGAGTGGAATGACAAATACAGGCCAACAACTGTATTGGATTGCCGTCATACCAAATGGATTGAACCCATCCGTGCCGATGTAGACTCGAGGATGCCTTGGATCTGCCGCTTTATCCCCATCTAATTCAACAAACTTCTTCCACGCAAAAGCATCTGATGTGTGTACCATCATCTGATTCCCATCTGCATCTAGTTCGGTTCTTTTGCCCAATTTGTGCCATGTCATCTGTCTGGCTGTCTCTTTGACCATGAAAAGACGTTCAAGTCTCGGTATGATTGGCAGATACCGAAGAACATTAACGGGGATTTTGGTCTGCCTCTTCTCACCCATAGCGTTGTCTACCACAACATACCTCGAAAACTTGCAAATGGGACAATAGTTCAAGCCCGCATACTCAAGCCTAAATAAGGCACATCCATTCTCACAGGCATCTATCTTCTCATAGGGCATCTTAAGTGCATGAAGGATTTTGTCCGACTGGTACAGGTTTGCAGGCATTACATGGCCTTTGGGTAGAAAGCGTCCAAATAGTGTCATCATCGCGTCGTAGCATTCTCTACCCAAGTTGAATTGAGGCTTCAGAGCCATTACTTGTGCGATGGCATCCAGCTGACAAAGCTCAGTGTGCTCGTGGAGAGGACGTTTTGAAGACTCCAACATTTCATTGAAGGCCTTTGCAGATTCCTCCATCTCCTCGTCCGAATCCCGAGCATCATCAAAGTCTTGCACCATATCGTCGATCCCGGTGCGACGACGAACCATGCTCGTCGGTGCGACGACGAACCACCTCAGCTCTGGTACGTTGGGCAGACTCACCATGAAATGTCCACACCGTATAATCAGGCGTAAAACCCCACTTCTACAGGTGTTTACCCATTTCATCATGTGTCCTCTTTTGAAAGTTGTCGCAACTAACACAGGGGCACCAGGTTTTTCTCTGGCTATTTGCAAATGCGGCTTTCACAAACCCCTTGGTTTTTGTGAACCATTCAGTGGTCATGTCTTTCTGACTAGTGTGGCTGGTGTCACTAGTAGAAAAAGGACTTTACGTGAGCCCCATTAGTCCTGGTTTGGAATCGGACTGGTACTAATGTGACCATTAGTCCCGGTTCGGGATGGGCATCATTAGTCCCGGTTCGTTCCGGACCTTTAGTCCCGGTTCGTAACACGAACCAGGACTAAAGGGGTGGTGGCAGGATCGTGTCAGCCTGGGGCCCCACGATAACCTTTAGTCCCGGTTCGTGGCACGAACCGGGACTATAGGCTCACGTTTAGTCCCGGTTCGTGCCACGAACCGGGACTAAAGATCCCATATATGAACCCTTCGGCCAGCCCGAGCACACTCCTCCCTGTTTTTCCCCTTCTTCCCCTCCTCTTTTCTTCCCCTTGCTCGAGCTCGCCTCCATTTTTGCCAAAATTTGTCAAGATTTGGAGGCACCCCATCCATCCAAGTGTTCACAAAGGTTAGCAACTTTGTCCTTTCATCTCTCATTGCTAGATTAGCTCTTGCAATGCTCTATAAGTATAGTGATTTGTGGGTTTTAGTTTGGGAGTATTTATATGTGGTAGTTTACTTGATTTATATGCAATTTGAGCTCAAATTAACTTCTTAGTTTGGATGTGTAGGTGTGGTTAGTGCCTTCCCGTCCCCGTCCTAACCACCGTCGATTGCCCGCACCGTCCCGTCGCCGGCACCACCTTGGTGAGCCTCTTGTTCTTATCCTTTTTATAAAAAGAAAATCATGTTTGTATGATTTAGATAGTTAATTGTATAATTTTCTTACATGTATGATTGTTTGTTATACATAGTGCCATGACTTTGATATCCGTCCCCGTGGGCCCTCGTCCGGTTTATGATTCGGATGTGGTATATATATTCTCTTTTATAACTATTTGTTGCATTTCGCGTTTATGACAATTATGCCCATCAAGTTGACATAGATATTTTTATCTAGGAGGTATGTGAACCAAAAATTGCAACCGACCCTCTTGTCGAGAAGTTAAATTTAGTTGAAAAAGAAAACGAGTACTTGAAAGAAAAATTGAAAAGAATTGAAGAAGAGAAGATGAAACTGGAGTTGTATGTTGCCGATGTCGTCGATGATCACAAGATCAAGATGGATGCAATGCGCTTGAAGATTAGAAAATTTAAAAAATATGCCATTGATAGTGAGGCTTGGTATCACTATGCTGTTGGATCAATTGTTACCTTCGTTGCAATCTTGATCGCATTTGTTGTTGCATTTAAATGCTTTAGCTAGCGAGTTTGTATGTTGTTTTATGAGAACAAGTGTGTATGAACTTTATGTATGAACTTGTATTAATTTGGTCTTTTCGGTGTTGTGTAATGAAGATGAGCCGACAATGGATGTACGATTACCGATGCTCTCCCAGTTCATTAATGGCGTGCATACTTTTCTGGTTGCGGCTGAGGCAAACAAGCGGGCGGATGGTTTTATGCAGTTTCCACTGGATCTTGTTAATCATTGAAGTTGACAAGGGAAAAGTTGAAGTACTGGACTCACTATATAAAGAACCTAAAGAGTACTTAATCGTGAAGGGGATGGTCGAAAGGTAATTTCAATCATTATGGCACTATGTCAGCCAGCTCTTTAGTTCATTTCCTGATTTCAACTAATTAATAACTCCTTTATTCATTTTCTTTGCCGGCGGGCAGGGCTTGGCAAAAGTTCATCAATGAGGTCCCCGGCGAATGGAAACAACAGCTGAAATGGGTGCGACCCAAGGTAATTAAGTAGTACTCCCTCCGTCTGAAAAAGCTTGTCTCTCAAATGGATGTATCTAGCACCAAGTTAGTGCTAGATACATCCATTTGAGGCACAAGCTTGGGACAAGCTTTTTCGGACGGAGAGAGTACTAGCTAGCTACGTCCGTGCATATCTTTAATTCTAGTTTCAATACCATTATCATGCTAGATTAATTATTATCTGATTGAATTTTATTCTCGTAAAGTGGCTGAGGCAGGCGCCGGGGAATAATTTATGCGCATACTACGTTTGCGAGCAGATTCGCATGATGACGTCCGAAATGGTTCCATCTGAAAGACAAGTTTGGGTACGTTTGCCAGAACACTATCCACAATTTTTTTATCATGATCTAATATATATACACACAACTAATATATTCATCTTGATCTTCTTCTTTAAAGCTGTGGGAGATGCGGGGCAAGCTCCTTCCAACGGATCGCGTACGAGCAATTCAAGAGGAAATAGCAGGATTTTTGCTCGACCAGGTCATAGATCCCAAAGGAGAATACCATTACAATTTGTAATGCCTGCATGTGTAATGATCCGCAAATTGTAGGAGAAATTGTATATACCAAATTGTATATATATATATGTGTATGTGAATGGTCGTACGAGAAATTCGATGATATATATATGATCGGTTCTACGAGAAATTCTTTTTATATATATGCATGCCATGTACAGTATGTAGTAGCGTAAAATATGTTTGAAATGAAAAATAATTAAATGGAAAACACAAAATTAAAAGGAAAAATAAAACATAAACCCCTATACCTTTTAGTCCCGGTTGGTGTTACCAACCGGGACTAAAGGCCCCCCAGCCCCCGGTGCGGGCTCGTGCCACGTGGACCTTTTAGTCCCGGTTGGTGTTACCAACCGGGACTAAAGGTCCCCCAGCCCCCGGTGCCGGCTCGTGCCACGTGGAGGGCCTTTAGTGCCGGGCCGTGTTGAACCGGGACTAAAGGGGGGTGGCCTTTAGTCCCGATTGCTTAGTCCCGGTTGCAGAACTGGGACTAAAGGCCCTTAGGAACCGGGACTACTGCCCTGTTTTCTACTAGTGTGTACATCCACGCACGATCACTCATCTTGCCTACCTACTAAACACACAAGAAATATATATATAATTCATCATATATATTCATCAGTTAATGAAGTTTGTCAATTTTATTACGGCCATGCAACCTACATGCTAATAGGTAAACATAGGTCCTAATCCCACCCGAGTATGTGTAGATTGGGTTCGTTTTCCCATGCTCTTCTCCGGATCCGACCCAGAATTTTGGCAGCACCACCTTGCTGTTCTCCTGACACATGTCTTGGCAATAAACAGAGAGGCTGTGTACCCAGAGAACAACAGGGAGGCACTGACAAAATTCTGCATCGGATCCGGAGCAAAGCATGGGAAAACGAACCCAATCTACACATACTCGGGCTGTCCATGGATAACGTTGGACAATTCGAAAGGATGGCGGTTATAAATATGCAAAGACATGCATATTTATAGATGCCCCCTTTCGAATGGGAGACGCATACTGGTCATGCATACTGATGATTGAAGACACCTATAGCTAGCAAGTTTCATCAGCACAAAGACCGGAACAAAGCAAATAATGAAGGGGGGAGGAGGAGATGTCATTTGTGCTCACCCACGAATGCAGGGGAGCTCGTCAAATGCACGTGGAAGTCGTCGAACACCAGACCCTCGCAGCGACGAAACACTGCACATTTAAATCCACACGATCAACACAAATATTCAATTCCGATAGAACAACTGCATATAACTACTATTTTTTATTTTTTTATTTTTCTCCTCTATTCCTTCTTCTTCTCCTCCTTCTTCTTCTTCTTTAACTTTCTTCTCCTCCTCCTCCTTCTTCTTCTTCTTCTTCTTCTCCTTCTTCTTCTTCTTCTTCTTCTTTCTTCTTCTTCTTCTTTCTTCTTTTCCTTTTTCCTCTTCTTCTTATTTTCTTCTCCTCCTCCTCCTCTTCTTCTTCTTCTTCTTCTTCTTCTTCTTCTTCTTCTTCTTCCTTCTTTTCCTTTTTCCTGTTCTTCTTCTCCTCTTCTCCTCCTCCTCCTCCTCTTCTTCTTCTTCTTATTCTTCTTCTTCTTCTTCTTCTTCTTCTTGTTCTTCTTCTTCTTCTTCTTCTTCTACTTATTCTTTTTTTTCATCTTTCTTCTTCTTCTTCTTATCTAAACCTCAACCTAAACCCACCACTAACCTAAACCTAAACAGCAAAAAATAGAAAAAAAGAACAAAAGAGCTCACCTTCTAGCTCCGGTGGCTCCGGCGGCGGCTTGGCTCTGGGCGGCGGAGCTAGGCGGCGGGGCTGGGCGGCGTCGGGGGCTGGGCGGCGGGGCAGGGCTGCCGTGAGTCGGCTCCGGGCGGCGAGGGGCGAGGCAGGGCCACCGCCGCTTGGCTCTAGCGGCGGGGCTAGGCGGCGTCAGGGCTGCCTCTAGTCGGCGGGGCTGGGTGGTGTCGGGGCCGGGGCGGCGGGGCTGGGCAGCGTCGGGGCTGGGCGGCGTCGGGGCTGACCGGGGCGGCGCGCGGGTGAGGTGGGAGGGAGAGAGAGAGAGGGAGAGAGAGAGAGGGGGTTGGGCCAGGGTGCGACGGCCGTTAGTAGATCAGCTTCTTTGTCGTCTGCTAGCAGACGACAAAGCCCGTCCAGCTGACCTAGCCCGCTCCACAGTCCGGTGGGGTCCACCTGGCCTCTTTGCCGTCTGCCTTCGGGCCCTTTGCCATCCGCTGGCTGACGGCAAAGAATGCACTGATGGCAAAATGTATCGTTGCCATCAGCCAGTTATTTGCCGTCCGCATTTTGGAAGCAGTCGGCAAAGACAGTCTGTGCCATCAGCCAGCAGACGGCAAAGATTCGGCACGGCAAATTAGCTTATTCCAGTAGTGACAATCAAAAATATGTTTTATCAATTTCCTACTCGAGGATGAGCATGAGTTAAGCTTGGGGATGCTTGATACGTCTCCAACGTATCTATTATTTTTGCTTGTTCCATGCTATTATATTATTATTCTTGGATGTTTTTATTATCATTTCATATATTTTTATATCAATTTTGGGGACTAACCTGTTAACTTAGTGCCACGAGCCAGTTCCTGTTTTCTGCCCTGTTTTTGTTTTATAGAAAATAAATATCAGATAAGATCAAATCTTCCCGAAACTTTTTGGAGATTTTTTTCTGGAGATAAGGATCGACGCGAACTTGGAAGCCAAGGAAGAAACGTTTGGAGGGCCCCACATGGCACCTAGGCGCGCCCCAGTGCCATGTGGGTCCCTCCCGACTGCTTTTGCCCTACTTCCACCTCTATAAATTCAGAAGAATTCCAAAAACTCTAGGGGAGCCCACAAAATACTTTTTCCGCCGCCGCAAGCCTCTATTCTCGTGGGATCCCATCTGGAGGCCTTCTCCGGTACTCCGCCGGAGGGGGAACTCATCACGGAGGGGCTCTACATCAACCTTGCTGCCTCTCAGATGATGCGTGAGTAGTTCACCATAGACCTGTGGGTCCGTAGGTAGTCGCTAGATGGCTCTCTCTCTCTTTATGTTTCTCAATACAACTGTCTCCATGATCTTCATGGAGATCCATTCGATGTAATGACTTTGTGTGGTGTGTTTGTGGGGATCCGATGAATTGTGAGTTTATGATCAGATCTATCCTTGTTTTATTTGAGTTCTTCTCTGATCTCTTTTATGCATGATTTAGTATAGCCGTGTATTTCTTCTCCGAAGTTTTGGTTTGGTTTGGCCAACTAGATTGGATCTTCTTGCCATGGGAAGAGGTGCTTGGTAGTGGGTTCGATCTTGCGGTGCTCAGTCCTAGTGACATAAGGGGAGTTGACACGCAAGTATTGTTGCCATTAAGGATAACAAGTTGGGATGAATTCTTGTTAGCGTTTATCTTGACTACATCATGTCATCGTTCTTAATGCATTACTATGTTCTCTTGAACTTAATACACTAGATGCATGCTGGATAGCGGTCGATGTGTGAAGTAATAGTAGTAGATGCATGCAGGAGTGGGTCTACTTGATTTGGATGTGATGCCTATATCATGATCATTGCCTTGGATAGCTTCATAATTATTTGCTTTTCTATCAATTGCCCAACAGTAATTTGTTTACCCACCGTATGCTATTTTCTTGAGAGATGCCTCGAGTGAACTCTACGGCCCCCGGGTCTACTTTTATCATAAGATCTATCTTGTTTACTTATACAAAAATACCAAAAATACTTGCTTCATATTTTTATCTTTTATTTATTTATCAATCTATCAATCTATCATATACCTTTTAATCTCGTTACTTGACCACCAAGAGATTGACAACCTCTCGTTTGCGTTGGGTGCGAGGGTTTGCGTTTTGTGTGTAGGTGCTATTTACGTGGTGTTGCTTGGTTCTCCTACTGGATTGATAACCTTGGTTTCTTAACTGAGGGAAATACTTACTCTACTGTGCTGCATCATCCTCTCCTTTTCGGGGATAAAAATCGAACGCAGTCTACAAGTAGCAGGGAGTTGTTACGTCTCAGTCATATATACTTTTCCAAACACTTTTGCTCTTGTGTTGGACTCTAATTTGCATGATTTGAATGGAACTAACCCGGACTGACGCTGTTTTAAGCAAAATTGCCATGGTGTTGTTTTTGTACAGAAATAAAAGCTCTCAGAACTGGACGATACTTTTTGAGGAATTTTTATGAAATATTTGAGGAATTTTGGAGCCAAGACCCACTGCATAGGGGGTCCCAGGTGGCCACATGGCACCTGGGCGCGCCCCCCTTGGGGCACGCCCTGGTGCTGTGTGGGGCCCTGGTGGCCCCCTGACCCTAACTCCAAGCCTATAAATTCACTTTTGCGGAGAAAAAAATAAGGGAGAAAGTTTTATCGCGTTTCATGACACGGAGCCGCCGCCACCTCGTGTTCTTCATCGGGAGGCCAGATCTGGAGCCCGTTCGGGGCTCCAGAGAGGGGAATCTTCGATCTTCATCATCACCAACCTCTCTCCATCGCCAATTCCGTGATGCTCCTCACCGGGAGTGAGTAATTCCTTCGTAGGCTCGCTGGTCGGTGATGGGTTGGATGAGATCGATCATATAATCGAGTTAGTTTTGTTAGGGCTTGATCCCTAGTATCCACTATGTTCTGAGATTGATCTTGCTATGACTTTGCTATGCTTAATGCTTATCACTAGGGCCCGAGTGCCATGATTTTAGATCTGAACCGTTTATGTTTTCATGAATATATTTGTGTTGTTGGTCCGATCTTGCAAGTTGTATGCACCTGCTATGTGTTATGATCCACATCCCCTGGGGTGACAATAACCGGGATTCTTTCCGGTGATTACCATAGTTTGAGGAGTTCATGTATTCACTATGTGTTAATACTTTGTTCCGGTTCTCTATTAAAATGAGGCCTTAATATTACTTAGTTTCCTTATGGACCCCGTAGCCACGGGAGGGTAGGACAAAAGATGTCATGCAAGTTCTTTTCCATAAGCACGTATGACTATTAACGGAATGCATGCCTACATTGTATTGATGAACTGGAGCTAGTTCTGTGTCGCCCTAGGTTATGACTGATATATGATCGATATCATCCAACACATCCATCAACACCGATCCAGTGCCTACGAGTTTCCACATATTGATACTTGCTAAGTTACTACTGTTTCTGCTACTGTCACACTTGCTACAAATCTGCTACTGTTACTGTTACCGTTACTATTGCTACTTTTGTTACTTGCTATCAAACTATCGAACTATCTTGCTACTAATCACTTTGCTACAGATATTTAGTCTCCAGGTGTGGTTGAATTGACAACTCAACTGCTAATACTTTCAAATATTCTTTGGCTCCCCTTGTGTCGAATCAATAAATTTGGGTTGAATACTCTACCCTCAAAAACTGTTGCGATCCCCTATACTTGTGGGTTATCACCTGTCGATAGAATTAAGCCCATTATACATATCGGCCTATTAACAACTCGTTATCCTCGGGCCATAAACTGACGATTTCCACTCTAGCCCGTTTACGGCCCATACTGCGGTCCGTTATTGGTCCACGAATAGTACGGCCCATGTTTGGCCAATCGATCATACGGCCCGTAGAAGGCCCATTGATTCTACAGCTCGTAGAAGGCCCATGGATCCTACAGCCCGTAGGAGGCCCATGGTCACTACAGCAGGTAGCAGGACCATGGTTACAACGGTCCATATGTTGCCCATGGTTATTGTGGCCTAGTTTTAAAAAATATTTTATTGTGGCCACTAGCAAACCGCGGAAAAAGAACTGCTGTGAGTACAACCAAACAAATAAACAAGACAATAAGGAAATAAATAATCAAGCAACTTACGCTAGGCTATTACGGCTATTACACATATTACATCCACTGGGCATCAAAGTTCGCCACCAGTGCAAATATAGGGAACAAAGCAGCATATTACATACACTGGGCGTCTAAATTGGCCACCAGTGCAAATAAATGGGGCAGCAAAACAAGTACATAACTGAAACAACTACAGAAGAGCTCAAGAAACGTTATCCTGGGTGTCCGCTATGGTGGCAATAAGCTTAGCAAGCTTATTAGCTTTCTCCTGTTTGGCGCTAAAATCCTCCAACGCTTGCTGTTGCACTAGAAAGTATGCATCTGAATTCTCCAGGGACTTCCTCAGTCCTTTGGCTTCTTGTCGCAGCACAGCTGATCGATGTCTTTCAGCTTCTAGTTGAGACTCAATTAACCGAACTGATTCAGACAGTGAGTTCGAAGAGCTTGTGGCAGCGGTAGTGGCCAGTAACTCGAACACTACATCAAGACAGGACTTTGGGGTTGTCTCACTGTCTTCAAGATAGTTTTCCTTAGCTGTTTTATCAGCTTTGTTGGAGACCAACAAGGATGTCTCACTATCCGGAACCTTATCTGCATTACTTCCTTTACCATTGCTTAATAAGGTACTCTTCCCCAATATTCTGTCAGCATTGTAAAAGAAGAAACAAGCAGACACATAACAGGTTTAGCATGTAGTATATGAAACTCATTTCGGTGAACCAGTTCAGTGTAAGGTGGATAGGATTAAACTACCAAGTCTTCTATTGTGAAGTAGTACATAATAAAAGCATCAAACAAACAAATATATATTTGTGCTGTGGTCACTGCATTGTCTTGCCAAATCAAAATAGAGACATGGTTCAAATCATATCAGTTCAAGACAAAGTAGCATTGAAAGAATACAAGTATGGGAAACTACACGGCACAACAAGATTTCAAATGGGTACCACGGGTATACATGTACAACAACACTATAGGCTCTGTTGCGATGCTAGTAATGTGCATGATATGAGAAGTCAACTGTATACACAATTGAAATTGAAATCAACAGAGCAATTTAGAAGAGCAAACCAGTTAAAGAAACATGTTTAAACAAACCTGTTGTGCCATTGGAGTTTCGATTGGATCCTTCAATTTAAAAATAAGTTTGTATGAGTAAATACAGTGATACAAGAGCAAAGCAGTATGCACCATAGCAATGGAATCTTAAATGAGAACAGTTGTTCTTCAGGTTTAAGCACTTGTTCTACATGAACAGAGTATAGTAAGATGCAGGCATATAGTACTTCAAAATAAAAAATGATCACCAAGACCTTACCACATTCTTGCCTCGGGTCTAGTACAGAACAAAGCGTTCCTAGTCATCTTCCCGTAAATGTGTCTCAAGAGAAAGTAAGGGAATTTGATGAGTTTCCTTGCCAGTGAAGTACATTTTCTTCAGGCAATTCCGATACTGCCACAAAGCATTCTTGAACATAGCAGAGGTATTAGCACAGGTTACCTCATCCTGAGTTTCCAAATCGGTCCTTCTCTATAGAGAAAAATGGGAACATTTGCTATATTATAACCAACATGGAGGTAGAATGTATGGGACAAAGCAAAGTAATTGCCATGAATAACATTACTTACACATAACTCATGGACGAACACCTGCAACTAGCTTTTTCCTTCATCTTCAGTATAATATTTCCATGAAGGGAAGATACACACATAGGATTTAACAACATCAAATGCGATAGATGCTAAACTACGAATGGCTGGTTGTGCTTCGTCCACAGGAATAGGTGTACTAACTGGTGGAGTTGGGGTTCGCCGTGGTAGTCCTGGTGCTTTGGGCACTGGAGCTGCCTTACTAATTGCTGTTGTTTGCGAGCTCTGTGTTGGAGATGGTGCTGTGTCAACTGGAACTGGATTACTATCTGCTGGGGTTGGGGTTAGATTGGGTGAAGCTGGTTCTCTGTCCATCGGAGTAGGGGTACAATCTGCGAGAGTCTGGGTTATGTGTGGTAGGGCTGGTTCTTGTGCATGTACAACCGGGGTGCTATCTCCACCAAGAGGTAGCACGGTTTTATTTGAAGACCGTGTTTTTACTCTGCTAGATACTGCCATCACCCCCTCCAATTCAAATGGCTGATAAACAAGAAAAGTAGTTGAATGTACAAACCTTGTATGAGAGACAGATGCAATAGATAGTGTGGAAAAAAGAGGGCATGAAATAGTTCACATATATATTGTTTAACTAAAAAGGATAGCCTGACATAATTTCACATATATGATGTCTATCTAAACTAGATAGCATAGCATGACATAATTCAAAGATATGATGACTAACTAAACAAGATGGCATGAGATAATTATATGATTTCTTTAGTAAACAGGTTCGCATGACATAATTCACATACATGTTATCTAAGTAATCAGGATCACATGATATAATTCACATATGTGATTTATATACTAAGCAGATGGTATTCGCATATATGATGTCTGAACTAAGAACATGGTGTTGAATATTGTGTATATGATGTCTAAACTATGCAATGCAAGACACCATATACATGATACGAGCATTATAACCATGCCAAGTTAGAGCATACACCTCGGTGGGGGAATAGGACTGGTCATCTGTCTCTGAATCCATCTCTGAGGAGCTATCTGGACCCAGCAAGAGATCTACTTCGACAGGTAGCACTGTCTGCTCTGAAGACCATGTTTTCACTCCAGATTTTTCCATCACCCACTCAAATGGCTGATTCACAGGAAGAGTAGTTGAATGTACAAACATTGTAGACAAATGGAAATGTAATAAAGACAAGGAATGGCAAGATATAATTCAAATATATGATGCCTGGCTAAACAGGATGGCATTGCATATTTCACATATATTATGGCTGGTTAAAAAAGATGAGATTGCATAGTTCACATATATGATATAGAAACTAAACAGGTGGCATTACAGAACATGTCTAACTAAGCAGATGACATATATGATGTCGAAAGTAAGCACTGCAAGGCAACATATGCATGATATGACCAACATCATCATGCCAAGTTAGAGCAAACACCTCGGGGGGTAAATAGGAGTGGTCAGCTCCGTCTGAATCCGCCTCTGAACAGATATCTTCCTCTGGATTACAATCTGGAGGAGGGGGGAGGGTTTGCCATTGCACCCACCATGGAGCGATGTCTGCATGACATTGTATTGCCACGCAAAACTCTTCTATTTTTCTCTACATGTTCGGCATGACTGCGTACAATATCTGACATGCATACGTAAAAAATATAGTGAGATTATGTAAGGAGAGCATGCAGAAATCTGGAGTGATGGTAACAACCAGTGGATAGATCCAAAAACAATGATAGTAGGCTGATGATAGCTTTAATTTAATAAAAAGACAGATGATGATTGCTTTACTGTTTGTTTCCCACCCAAGATGAACATACTGTTTGTTTCCCACCCAAGATGAACAACATAGACATACCCCAGGTGAACCAGATAATAGACAGAGACACTATTCATTGTTGCCTCGATATGTGCCCCACAAGCATTTTAAAACTCAAGATTGAACATTAATTTGGACCTGACTTGGAGTCTAAGAGGTGAACAGGACGATAAAGTAGCAGCTAATATTAAGCAATGCATAACATAAGCAGAAACAAAAGAGTGCGACCTCTCTTGCGGACCTATGTACTCCTTAGGTTCATCTGCTGAGTCGATTATGGTGATGCAGTTGCGGTGGGTGCCGGCAGCAGGGAAGGAGATCTGAGGCAGCGAAAGACGGTTAGGTGTCGTGATGTCTGGTAGGGTGGATGCTTTTGTCGATGGAGCAGCTCAGGTGAGGTGGACGACGTCGCGATAGGAGCAGGACAAACCACACAAAGTTTTCTTCGACACCTATCTATAACTGAAGTAATTCTGTAAGGGCTCCTTTGGCTTGCAGGATTCTAGAAACGCAGGGATAGGAAAAACACCGGAATAGGATAGGAATGCACGTGGGAAACAGAGCATTTGTAAACACAGGATTTCTGTCAACTTGGGTGTTTGGTTCACAAGAATTGGAAGAACAGAGGAATGCAAAGAAACATGGCCAAATTAAAGTGAAACCATACGAATATGTGTACAGTTAGAATGTTATTTTGCCACTAATGCACTTAGTCTTGTTTTCATGCATAGGATTTTGAAAAGTAGGTCCAGGTGGATGTTTTGCTCCATTCCTTTCAATCAAATACATGAATAATTGAATAGTAGAGTACCATAGGAAAATTTCCTATTGCTATGTTTTCCTTCACTTTTTCCTTTGAAGAAAAATAGTCCCTAATGGATCGACATGAATGTAGAGTAATAAGTGATGCGACAAGTGTACAACCTATTTGGTGTATCCATGTCGACCTCAGCATCATTGGGTTGGTCGCTGAAGAAGTTGCGGCAGAGGTGGCTGTCGGAGGTGTGGAGGAAGATCTGAGGCGTCTGTAGATGGCGTCTAGGGTACTGCTCTATTGTGATGGATGGTTTCATTGTTGGAGCAGCTCTGACGAGCTGTAAGATGTCGAGGCTGAAGCAGTGCAATACAGAGATCGTTAATCTCAAGTGGGATTCTAATAGCATCTCCAATAAATGTTGTAAAATACATTACCAAAAAGTGGTAGATGTAAAATTTACATCACCAAAAAACACCTGACTCCAACAGATGAGGTAAAAACAGTCGACTATGAACTTAACTGTCAAAACTAAAATTTACTGTGGAATCTGAATGTTACTGTCGAAACTGAACGCACTAGTAGCAGAGAAGCACTTCACATGTAGTTTAGGCCGCTCAAGCACTAGTAGTAGAGAAACAGTGATCTAAATCAGCAGGCGATCGACAGGGAAGACACTAGTAGATACAGCCGAAGCAGCAGCGCGAACTAGAGCCAGAGCAGCAACTCGTGTAGCTGCAGCAGCCGGTGTACCAGCATCAGCAGCACGAGCACGAGCAAGAGCAGAGCAGCAGCACGAGCGAGAGGAAGAGCTGAGCAACAGTGCGAGCGAGTGAGAGCTGGAGCAACAGCAGCACCAGCGAGAGCTAGAGCAGCCGCACAAGCGCGAGCGAGCAAGACCCGGAACAGCAGCAGCAGCGCGAGCGAGCGAGAGCCAGAGCAACAGCAGCAGCTCCGCTTGATATGGCCGCCGCCGCCGAGGGAGCCTCGCACTGGGGGAGAGCCACCGTGGAGATGTCGCCGACGGTGCCGACTACGAGGTAGCCGCGCCATGGGGGAGCGGGATCGACAACCAGCGGCACCGAGAGGTCGAGTTAAGGAGAAGGTGCGATGCGATGAGTGTACAACCTCTTTGGTGGCGCCGAGTAGGCCTCGGCTTTGTCCGAGGAGTCAGTGAGGATGCTGCGGTTCCGGTGGAGCAGGTTAAGGCGGAGCTATGGGGATGGAGCAGCCACGATAGACGAGGCGATCGTCGGAGCAGCTCCTTGGAGGTGGAGGACGGGGCGGCTGAACCAGCGGAACGATGAGATCGACGACGGATCCTCATCCGGGGCGGTGGATGAGGGACGTCGAGATGTTGCGGTGGACGACGTCGTCGGGGAAGAGGCTTCGGCTGGGCAGCGGTGAGGTGGCGGCCGCCGTAGGGTGGGGTTTTGCGGCTAGAACAGAGAGGTTATGGCAGCCTGGGCTTTCGAATGGCGAAAAGGAGGTGATGGGAAGGGGGGAACCATGACTTAGGGGCGCGCTTGTCCAAAATGTAGGGTGTGTTACGAAAGTACCCCCACCGATTTGAACTAGCGGCCCTTTCGCCTCAGGGTTAGAAGGGGGATTTCGCGTGTTGGGATTTGGCAGCTGGAGGGAGTTTTCGCACGTGTTGTAATTTCAGGATAGCAAGGCGCGAGTTTTCGGAGCACAGAGAGACAAAGCGATGTCTGAATTTTCGGGATAACAAGGCGCGGGTTGAAATTTCGGGACAGACCTAACGTGTAATAATGTACGTACCAAATCAATTCACACTTCCCTCGATGAAAAAAAAACAAAAAAAACTATTCGCACCACACAAAGAGAGAGTCTTCTCCCATTTTACTATACAAATGCTAAACTATGAATCCAAGTTTTGTCCAATTAAAGTTTGTCGCTAGTTGTATAATGCATGTAACCTACTCATACGAATATTTTAGTGCATTCCAAATGTATATACTACCGCTGCAATTCGAACTAAATTTGAATTCGTTTCTCTATTTGAATAAGAATCTACAATCATGATTGTTGCCATGTTAAACCATCATTTGTATATTATCTTAACAACACACCACATGATTACTATATACTTAGATATGAACTATCTGTACTATATGAACTCGAATTCAAAATTTTGAATACGCTAGATGTTGATTCCAAATAATAGTACATTTGAAGTACTAGCTAGATCTTCATAATCTAAACCAGGTTTCCTATGTACACTGTGTTTATCACACAAAGTATAGTGCCCCGCCCACTACATTACGACAGGTATTTAGCCCTAAGCTGCAGAAGCCACACATTATCACAAACTCAAATAAATGTTATATATATTATATGTAGTAACATGTTCATAACCACACCATGCATATCACCGTCATACTCATGCATGCGTCAGTTTAAAACATTATGATCTCTTGTTCAAATATCTGAATCCACTTTTATAATGAATTATGATCTCTGCTCGTCTTTTACATCCACACAATCCTCTTCTCTTTGTAGCTAGCACTAACTTTCTCTCGTGCAAGCACACGCCCGCCTCCCTCTCACCCTCCCTCAACATTCTCTCCATCGCCCACATTCCTTATTTCTCTTTAGGTCGTTAACCCACGGTGTGTGTGGCCCCCCCAGCTCCTTCTTTCCGGCACACTCCGATCGATATACCTCTCTAGCCAGGTGTACCCACCACAAACACACGCTTTCCCTCTTCTCTTCTCACCGTCCATGCCCCCTCTGTCTAATACGGTTCCACACACGTGCACACTCCCGCCCCTCTTTTCATTGATCTCATACTCGCACACTCCTCCTCCCTCGATATAGTAGGCCTCTCGCACCACCTCGTAGCCGCATCACTCTCTCTATCCGTCTCTCTGGGCCTTATTTGCTTCTAACACATGCATGCATGTATACCAATCGATCTCCCTACATATAGCTAGGTCGACTATAACTCTTGTTTCCCACACACCGATCGACGTACCTCACAAGTTATGTCTCTCCCTTTCTCTGACACACGACGATTGATCTTCCTATGTATTTACGTCTGCTTACCACAGCCATATCGTCCCCCTCATCATCCATGCAAGCCTCCCGACCCGTCTCTCATACGCACGTGCACAGACAGGCAGGCATCCGCTCTCTTATTGATATTGCAGTCGTACCCTCCGTTTGTCTAGAACGCTTCTCCCACCATTTGTGAGAAGTAACTCCACCACCAACCCTCTGACACTCTAGCTCTGTCTCTCTCCCAACCTTATGCCTCTCCTACACATATGCATGGATGCCGATCGATCTCCCTCAATACATAGCTAGGTCTATCTCCTTCTCCACACATATAACAGTCGATCTACCGCTCTATAGTTAGGTCTCTGCCCCCCCCCCCCCACACAGACCCCGATAGTCGAACGTTGTAGGTAGGTATCCATGCCACAGAGACAAACTACACCTCTCCCCTCTAACGTTCCAGTAGGCCAGCGGCCTTATATCTTTGACGTGGGCACACACAAATTCGATGGCACTCTTTTTCGATTGCGCACCCACACACTTTATCCCTCTGTTCGATTCTATCGATATCTCACGCCAATGATCCCTCCACTCTCTTCTCGTGGATCGCCCCCTCTATATATGATATATCTAGGCCTCTGTTTCACACACATTGCATATGTTACATATTTTGTTTGAGAAATCATCGACACATATTCCATGTCTATCTCTCATGCACCCCTCCAAAAAAACACTCACGAACCCACACACCATCTCTATCTAGGTTTTTATCTCTCTCTCACACACACACGTAGGTGGTGTACGTACACAAAGAGAATAGGTGCATGCATGACGCACGTACTCACGGCTTGTTCCTAGCCACACCCGCGTGGGTACACGGTGGAGCTCATTTCTGTACAAAAAGGCAGCCCACGTGGTAATTTGAGAGCGGGTAGCGGTTGTTTACTTGACGGAGGGTCGTGTACCACACGTGCACGAAACAAAGTTCGACTTGACGCGTTGGCACGTTATTTGTAAATAAAGTTATATTGCTCAATGGTGCGTACAAAATATAAAATGATTGTTACCGAGAAAAAGTAATCCGCTCCAGTATATACAATGGAGCTTGCCTGCTGGGGTTGGTTTGTCTTCACACTCTCTCACACAAGTCGGCGGTGGCCTCTCTCTCTCACCACTGGTCACTGATCCGGCCCGATCCTATCCGCCGGTGGAAAGGGAGGACGTGCATCGTTGCTCCGTTCAACGACTTCTAGGAAGCACATCCCGATCTGCGGTACCCGCTGTTCTCTCTGACAAAGCTCCGGTGCGGTAGGGCCTTCGCCACTCTCTCCCTGCCACAGTTTGGGCAGATCCCGGCCGCCGGCGCCCTCCTAGTTACATCCTGATGACCCTCAGGTACAGCTTCCTCCGGCCTTGCTCCACTGGCCATCTTCCGCCGGCGCTCAATTTTAGTGGAACTGCACAAAATGATCGGATTGTGATGTCCTCCATACACCTCTTTCTTGGCTACATGGTTGCGTGAAACTAGCTACCAAGCAATGAACATCGTGGCCAGGAAATTGATCTATGCCTACGAACAACATCAATCAATTTTATATTTTTCTTTATTTGTACACCTTCTAACAACTTTGTCTTCAGTTATGATGTGAATTTTGGCGCTGATCTGCGAATCATTGAGATGCATCAGCAGCCATGGTAGTTTCATTTGTATTTGATGGAATGTTGTAAGGAGACAACCTTGAGGCAAGAGGAGACATGAAACCTAAGTTGAAACCTAAAAGTAGCAATGCCAGACACCATTCAACTTCGTTTCGCTGACATGTGGGACATCCTGCATCCGGCTCCACCTGCCATGCACCAATATTGAGTGCACAACTGTAGGGGAACCAATATTGAGTGCACAACTGTAGGGGAGATTCACCCCGGTCGTTGCGCCGCAGTAATAATGACTAGTGAGCAGTCAAATCACAGAGCCCCACCTTCGCCACAGGAAGTTGCTCGGACGAAGCAACGATCATTTCACTCTTCGTTGAATCCACTCGTACTCCAATATTCCCAGAGTAATAAGTTGCTCGGACGAAGCAACCATCACTTCACCTTTCCCACAGTAAGTCCCTCGTTTTTTTATTCCAGAAACCACCACACACGAATATTGGACGGTAGCAGCACAACATCAAGTGTAGTACTAGTAGTACTACTCAATTCAAAAATCGAAACCAACCAATGAACTTCTAGATGGTGAGCGTTTACTAGTATCATGTACTTCATCTGTCCATCTATATAGGGCCTAATGCGTTTTTCGAGACTAACTTTGACCACATGTTCGAGCAGTATAGGACATGCAAGTTGCTCAAAGCACACCGTGAATATCGTACGTGAATGGATCTTCCAATGATATAATTTTCAAATTATGCAAAATCTTATCAATAGTCAAAGGCAATCTTGAAGAATACATTAGGCCCTATATATATGGATGGATGGAGGGAGTAGTATTAATCGCAACGCATGCATGCGTGTGGAGTACTACAATAAACAAGAACATTTTACATGCATTGGTTAATTATATCTTGATCATTGCACTTAAGAATTTAATGTGCTTTGAAACCTAACATGTGAATGTGACCAATAAATTTGAGTAGTACTAGTGTCATATGTGGCTCCATTTATTAGCTTGTAGACTCATCTTTTCTCGGGAAGCGCTATGTTACAGTAACATATTATGTTACTCTAAACACCTCTCTCCTCATTAACTACGTGACACATAAGCAAATTTGACTTGAAAAGCGCTACTCCCACCATGACCAGCCTTAGCAGAGAGCAAAGCGCCTTTTTAGCGGGCATTTGCATCATTCTATGAAGGTGCAAAACCAAGTGTTACTACTACACCAAACAAGTTCAAAACGATAAACTGGACCCACTCATGACACGGCATGCATGCCTGTCTCATGTGGGAGGGAGTGCTAGTAAAACCGACCTCAATAGCTGGCAAAATCGCCAGCCCGCCGCACTTTTAGAGAGACGAGGAGCGAGAAGCGATACGGGCCTCCAACGCAAAGGTGCTTAGATGAGGTGCTAAGTGCATTAAATAGCTTAGCAACTCAACTCCTCAATGCATAGGTGCTTAACTTGTTGTTTCTAAGCTCACTTTATTTAATGATCTAGCACATAAACTCTTCCATGCATTGGTCAGCTTCTTTCATTTAAGTGGTTTGCCTAGGTTCACATGCTTGGCATTGGTTCTTCCTGGGGTCACCAAAGTGCTCTCTCTCCTCCTTAATTAGTGCGCCATGGCATTGGTTCTTCCTGTGGCATGCTTAGCACCTATCCACCATGGAGCACAGAACTAGTGTCGCACGAAGGCCGAGGAATATGGTGAATGCGTGAGGTGGGCCATGTACGATGTAGCTACACTGGGCTACTAAGTGAGTGGTGCATTTCGATGGCACGTACGCAATATTTTTTCTCCTCGATGGCACGTGAATCGTGCACGTACTCAATGACGGAGCACGGTATGGTAGCCATGGACATGGTCGACCCTTTTTGGAGAGAGTACGTACTAAATAACATTGATGTGTCCCGCCAACTCATAGAACAAGGAGAAGCTTGCTTACTATGCCCTCTCCCTCGCCCACACGCGGTGCCTCACGGGACGAGGAGAAGCTCACTTACTACGTACGCCTACGTCCTCTCCCTCGCCCACATGCGTGGTGGCTCACAGGACGAGGAGAAGCTTGCTTACTAAGTATGCCTACGCCCTCTCCCTCGCCAACGTGCGCGGTGGCTCATAGGATGAGGAGAGGGTTTTGACAACAGCGCCCTCTCCCTCGCGGTGGACGTGCAGCAGTTCGTTCAGTGTTAGAGTGCCAGAAGCATATTGTACTGTAGTATCATCAATTTTGGACCTCCCGAAGAGGCGAAGAGCCAAGCGCAAGGTCACCTACTCACCTACTATAGCCAAAGCTATGCCACCTTTTTAAAGCATGGTTAATAATATAGTAGTAGGCGGCTCTTGCAATGGCACAATATTTAGAGCAAGTACTCCGTCCGTTTCTTTTCTTTGATTCGTAGGATTCTTTAAAACGCAGGAATAGGAAAACTAAAAGATTGGAGTGGTTTGTCCACTTGAATCCCATAGCATTAACATAGTGTTTGATGCCATAGGAAAAACAAAGGAAGTGAAAAAAAGTTGGAGTAGATGCTAGATTGCCAATGAACACATGATTTCGTAGGAAAAATTCCTATAGCATTCAATCCTATGAATCAAATGACCAATGTAGGAAAAATTCCTAAGGATTCTAGCCCTCAGAAAATACTATGAAATTCCTTTTCATCAAAGGAGCCCTAAGGTCTGAATATAAAATGTTGTCAAAGTCAAAATTTGTAAAGTTTGACTAACTTTGTACTAAGAAAAATAATCAGGGGGGCTCTCCAATACTGTTCCTTGGCTCGCACCTAGCATCACGGGGGTCGAACTCGGAGCCATTTTCTCCACTCTTTCGAAGGTGTCCGACGAGCAGGAAGAGCAGTTCTCCGGAATAAAAGCCGGCTGGGTGGCCCATCGAGCACGGCAGTTACGAGCGAGGCAGCTCGCTGCTCCACCTACCTCGCCTAGCCCGACGGAGCCAGTTGCCGCCCTAAGCCAGTGCGTGGTTCATCAACTGGCCGCTCCAATCCAGCTCGAGGAGGAGTGACGAGTTGCTCAAGGACGGCGCAGCTGGGAGCACGGCGGCACGAGCAGCGTCGCTGCCCTCGACGACGCCGTGTCGTACATCGCCTCTAGTGCCTGCGACTGTGCCTCCAGTGCCTGCGACTGCGCCATCCGCCGTCGATGCGGTGGCGCGGTTATTGATCAAGTTCTTTTTACTGGTACGTTAAATGAAAAGATGGCTGCACGCGTATTCAATTTAAAACGATCGCTACGGAGAGAAAAACAATTACTACTCCACTTCACGACTTGCTTGCTTGGGTTGCTCTCTTCTTCTCACTCTCTCACCCTCTCCAGATCTAAACAAGATGGCGGTGTCCACTCTCTCTGTCTGTCTCTCTCTCTCTCACTCTCTCTCTCTTCTCACCGGTTGTCACAGATCCAGTTGGATCCCTTCAGCTGGGTAGGGGAGGAGGTGCAACGTTTACGCGGTCGCTGGTGGCGAGGGAGTAAGCCGACGTGCGCCGTCTTCTCTGACCTGGCGCTGGCGTGGGAGATCCTCCGCACCCTTGCTCCAAGCCGTCGTGTTGGCAGATCCCGCCGCCTGCCTCGCCACATCCCGCCGACCGGAGGTATAACTTCTTTTAGAACCGGCTCTATTCTAATGGCCCAGCTCCCCACGTCGCTGCATCCTTTTTTTCATCAAGTTAGGATTGCTCCCCACGTCGCTGCATCCTTTTTTTCATCAAGTTAGGATTGCTCCCCACGTCGCTGCATCCTGCATGTGGATATTCTTCTAGTATTACAAAGCTCCCCATGTAGCTAGCTCCATCGGCTTGTCGAACAATGCAACCGAGAATGAGCACGTCTAGATTTCCTGTGGCCACATAGGAAAGGTCACTGACGAGAACAAAAAAGGCACAAATCCAGACATGCTTTGCATGTTTGCTGCTCTCGCAACACCTCTGCCTCACCACTTTATGCCTCAGTGGATGTAAAACGTGCTTGTGCCTCCCCTGTCCCTATGCCCTTACTGCTGCTGTTAATCTAACATCATAGGTAAAATGAAACAATGCCACTGTTAATGTGATGTCACTGTAAAGTAATGTTGCTGTCAATCTATTGCCATTGATAAACTGAATCAATGCCACCACCGTTTTATGAAATGCTTCTGTCTTGCTTTATTTCTCATAAAGAGTGTTTTGGGCTGTTACACTAAAATCTGTCTTGCTTTAATTGGACAATGGTTGACACGACGATGTGTTTCTCCTTTCTGTATCACAATTTGTTAGAACGATCGTTCCTGTTAACCGCGCGTACCTACTGATCAAGTGCTACTCTAAATCTATCATCACAGAGTAATATTGCAATTGCTATGCATGTTAATGTAAGCCCCCGTTAAGTGCCAGTGTTGATTTGATGTGATGGCATTTCTTAGTTAATGGCACTTTTTCATACTCTCAATGTAATGCCATTAATAACATATCAGATGCTGCTGTTAATCATATGCCCCTGCAAAAAAATGACACTGCTTAAATAACCCTATTACATATTTGTGCAAATAGGGTTGTCTATCTCCACATGGTGTCTATTTGCGTAACTAGGTAGAATGACCAACGCAATATGAAACAAGATTATTCGTACGTTGACTTGCTAATTGCAGTGTGGAACGAGCCTGTCATGTGTGGAGGAGCAAACAAGCACTGCAGCCGCGCCATCAACGCAAGATAAAAGATACCGAGTCATTGATGGCCTTGCCGGCGAGTAGGGGTCGTGCAAACAGCGGTGCATTATTTTAGTGGAACTGCACAAAAAAGTTATTGGGGTTAGTCGGACAAATTTTCTACAGCCACACGAAAGGAATTGCACTCATCGATTGGATAGAATTTCCTGTATGTCATCATAGGAGATCCCAAGGTGGAAATCAACTAACCACCTATAAAATTATGCATAATCTTCCTCACGCAGGTCAGTATCCCCTTCGTCCAGATGATCGTGTTTTGTCATGCCGAGATATTGATATGTGCTACTATTTTGCGACACCGTTTAAGTACAGCTATTGCTTTCCTATCTTTTCACATTCAGGACAATGAAGATGATTTCAGTGGAACTGCACGAAATGGTCTGATGTTGAGTGATCTCTATTGTCTCCTCTGTTTGCTGCAATGTGTCAGCGTCAATTGCAAGATGAGCCATCAAGCTAGCTGTGGAGTTGCCAACATGCTCAAAGTGCACGCAACGTTGAGCAGAAAGAAGCATGCCCAGGAAATTAATGCATGCCCAGGAAATTGATGCGTGCATAGGGAGGCCCTTTGCTCAGAGAAGCATCGATCGTTTTTTCTTTATTTCTACACCTTCTCATAGCTTTGTCTTGGTTATAGTCTTGTGAATCATTTAGATGCGTAAACATGCTGAACTTAAGTGCTTGTGAATGTTAGCTACTATGCATACCGTATCTTGTGAAGCTTAGTTTAGTGTGAATGTTGACTAGCGTGTCAACCTTTACAATCTATATTGTGGGCCTGTTATTTGACCCCTCATTTTGCCGCGCTACGACCAGTGTGAGTGTCTACATGCAGTACCACATCCTCTAATTTGGTGGATGCCAAGTGGGCCCGAGAAGGAGCTATAACTTTTTTTAAAGTTGAAAAATGTTACCGATGAGGAGCCATAAGCTGGAGGGCGTCTCTTTTTTTCTTTCGAATGGGCAATAAGCTGGAGAGTGTCTCTAATGGGCTGCCTCTAGTGTTAAGGCCGTCCAATACAAAACACGGGCAGCCGACTAGGCCGATACAAAAGCCTATCCATCTTAAAGCCCATTTGTTTTTGTTTTTTGCGAGGAAAAGCCCATATTTCTTGAAGAGGGGCGATCCCAGAAAAACCCTCCTTCCTCTTCGCCTCCACTTACTGCAGCTCGCTGGACTCTCCTGCTTCCGTCGCCGCCCAATTCCCCCCACCCCCCATCTTCCTCACTCGTACAGAAAACCCCTGCTCATCTTCTTCCTCACTCGTACAGAAAACGCCCGCTCCTCTTCTTCCTCGCTCCTACAAAAAACCATAGCCCTCCTTCTTCCCCACTCGCACTGCCACTAGGATCGTCTCTCGCTACTCTGCTCAAAAACGTGAGCTCGGCGTGATGGCCACAAGGAAAATGGAGTCGGCTGGCCCCAGCGCCAAGAAGATGAGGCTCCCTCCAGTGGCGACGCCGGTTGAAGATCCCGCAACCGACAACACGGGGAGAAGCGGCGAGTCCCACCCCACCGGATCTGAGGAACCCATCGAATCTCGGGTGGACCACATCAGCGATCTCCTGGACTTCATCCTTGGGGAGATCATCTCGCTTCTCCCCACCAAGGATTGCTGCCGCACCCAAGTCCTCTCAACTCGGTGGCGCCCTCTATGGCGCGCCACACCCCTTAATCTCAAGTGTCGTCAGCTATCTGTCGTTCATGATGTTGAACTCCTCAGAGCCATCATCTCCTCCCACCAGGGCTCCGTTCAATGCCTCTGCATTCCGACACGCTACCTGCTGTCCATAACCTGCATGGTGGATGCCTGGCTGACATCCCCTGAATTCGAAAAACTCCAGCAGCTTGAGTTCTACCATTACTATGAAGATTACACACCACGAGCCGAACGCCATGTATTTGTGCCCACACCACCATTGTCCATCTCGGTTTTCCTCCTCTCTCCACAAAGCCACCTTCGCCCGGTGTCGGTGCAACCAAACAGGGCTATTTGTTTTCCCCTCTCTTGGTGAACAGACAGGTAAAACATCCCTGGCAACTGCCCTTGCCGGACACGTCAAAGACAGTAAGAGAAGCAAGTCAACAGAAGACCATCTTGGGAAGGCCTCCCTTGCCGGGCAGGAGGGCCCGGCAAGGTCGAGACCGAACCCAAGGACGAGCTCAATCCACCCCGGCAGGCTTGCCGGGGCCAGCAAGATCAATCCCCGCCAGGGTCCTTGCCGGCGGGTCTCCAACAAAGCGCCACCGCTCCACCTCGCCACACCCAAGTCACCCATCAGTGTGGTGTCAAGCTTCTAGGTACCCTGGTGGACTCGGCTGTCAACATGGCCGCTCAAGAGAAGAGGAGATTAGCTTTATTGACACCCGTCCAGAAGACGTGTCACGCTAAGTGAGGCGAGACAGATAAGTGGCGCGACAGGCTTGCCGGGCTGCGACTCTAGCGTGACACCTAGCAGTGCATTTAATGCACTTTGTCCTAACTGCCAAAGTTAGGTATGATAACACTGTTATCTCTCCAGTCACACTCAAATGACTGTTTTGCCACTGTGGTTGCCCCTTGACCTATAAAAGGAGGCCCAAGGCAACCTAGCAAAGGGTGACTTCTTCGACCCTACAATACTTGTATATGCACCGCTCTCCCCAAGGCAACCTTGCCGGGCTAGAGCAAGCTGCGTCTTCTTCCACCTCATGATAAAGCCACCAAAGCAGGAGTAGAGTTTTACGCTGCAAAGCGGCCCGAACCTGGGTAAAAAGAGTGTTGTCATCGCCGTGCCGTCCCCCACTGCTTCTGCTCTTTGTGCAATGTGACCGTCCCCTCACCGAACCACAAAGGGGCACCCTTGCCCCATAGGTGATCGTGCTTCCACGCCGACATCTTTGGCGCGCCAGGTAGGTGCACCCTTGCCCCATAGGTGATCGTGCTTCCACGCCGACATCTTTGGCGTGCCAGGTAGGGGGCATCGCTTGTACAAACAAGAAGAAGTGGACGGCGCATCGACTTCTGCCATCTCCCCGCGCCGCCCATGATGCGCAAGAAGGAAAGTGACCGGCAGTGCCGCCCTCTGTTCCGTCTGTCCCTTCATCTATGGCTGCTACGCCGTGAGCGCTACAACCGCAGCGGACGGGATAAAGCCGGAGGTGGTGTGGCCGCCGCTAATAAGGCTATCGTCGCACCTATCATCGCCTCCTTCGAGCCTGAAGTGCGGCGAAGCTGGTGTGGGAACGGGAGACCCGGCTATTGGTGGGCTATGCCTGGAAACAATGATGCGCCCTCCATGAGGGAGAAGCCCTCGATCGAGCCGTGATCGCGGCCAGCCCGCCGGGTCCCCGTCCCCGCCAGCGGAGCGACACCCTTGAAAAAGGGAGTCATGACTAGGCGCGTCTCCACCTTATCCCGGCAAGGCTCTTTGCACGGGGTAGTGTGCTGCGACCCTGTTGCGAGAAGGGTGGACACTGCCCCATCCACGCAAGGTGGCTAAGGGAGAAGGAGGACACGCGCCCCGAGCGAGAACGACCGCTACGGGAACATGAAAAGATAAGTTGTGGAACCTTGTGTGGTTTCAAAATTCTTTGGCGTACACTTTGCGATTCCTTTGGATTTTGGAAAAGCTGGCGCTTGCATGAGGTATCCGAATTGCGAAGGGACTCCTCCTTGTTCGCTTGCGTCCTCGTCTGTTTTGAGTCCGCTCAATAGTCCAGGAAAGCCGCATCGGGCACGTCGAGGGGAAACTTGCCGGTGGCAACTATGCTTGCAAAATGCTTGGGGCCTGCCCCCACAGCGGCACAGCTAGTGTTCGCCCCGGTAAGCTCTCAACATGTGTAGGAACCACAATCGTGCAAGACAAAGGACGATCATAAAATCCTAAGGATAGCATCAGTGCATGCAACTACTTAAGAGTGCTATTACATCATAAAAGGTAGCAAGGCCTGACACATGGCCGAAATATGTCTTTTTGGCTGACAGGGTCACGGTGAATGGGGCAAGGAAAGTTAATCCCGGCGACCTCCTTAGACCCGGGGAATGCAAAGAACCCTGTCGGCTAGAGGTCCGACGACCTGAGCAGCAGCGGAGGTGTCTGTCCGAGCAGGCAGCCTCTTGAAGGCGTCAGAAAGATCTACATCGGGATGGCGCTGGGCGAAGTTGATGAGGATGGTGAAGACGGTGTCCCGAGCAAACTGCCGGGACTCGTTGGCGAAGCAAGCGGCCCTGTCATCCTTGTACGTCTTCAACCCATCGACGAGACCCTCGAAGAAATGTGTCAGCAGAACACTGGGGGCTTCATGATTGTTGACAGTGAAGGACCAGCCCTTCATGTTCATCTTGACGATCTGGGAGGAGATGCGTTTGGCAATGGCGACCATATTCTGCACCCAGATGTTGTACAGGTCGACCTGGTCCTGGAGCTTTGTCTCTGCATTCTCCCAGAGAGTTCTAGCTTTGCTCACCTCCTCTGTCAAGGCCCTCACTCGTTCCTTGGCCTACTCAAGACTCTTCTCCAGGGCAGCAAGTTTGGTATTCAGGTCACTAATGGTGCTGGTGGTGGTCTGCAGCTCATGATCCTTGGATGCAAGCTGCGACCGCAGCCCCTCCAGAGTGGTAGCTGCCTTCTGCACTTCTCCCCGGAGAGCTTCCATCTCCTTCTTGTTCCCGGCAAGCTCCTCTTACGACTTCCTCATTTGGGTCTCAAGTTCCACCTTAGCATTCGAAGCCGCGGCAAGGTTGTCGGCGATCTCTTTGAGGTTTGCTGCTACGTCTTCGGCCTACGAGTCGATAGCTCTCTTGTGGCTGTCCTCCAGATCCTTGACCCATTGCTGAACAAGGCTTTCCAGTTTGTCATCCTTGGTACGCAAGGCATCGGACAGGGCTTGTTCACGCGCGGCAAAGGTCCTTGGCCTTGGCATTAAGCTCTGCCTCTCGCTCCGGCAGCTTGCCGTCACGGATCTTTGCTTCCTCCGCGGCAGCATCTATCCTCTCCTTTTGGTCCCTCAGCTCTTGGGACCGGGCGTTATACCAATCGTGCAGCTCCCCCGCCCTGTCCTTCAGTTGCTGGGAAGCTGTGTCATGCGCCTTGCGCTCCTCTTGGACTGCCTGCCACCCTTGGCCATACCTCTCTTGTGCCTCTTTAAACCCGGCAGCCATTGTCTCTAGGAAGGTTAGGTCCTTGGATCGATCGAGCGTGTCATTAACTTCCTTGGTCTTTTGTGTCAAGGAAGCTAGGATACGACCGATCTCCTCGACAAAGTTGACCTCGGCAAGGACAGGTCGACTGGTTGATGCCGGGGGAGATTGAGCCACTACCATCTCCAAGCTGCTGGCAAGGGGAATTGCTCTTCGGTATGAAGCATCGCTTTGGAGGGGCACTTTCTCCTCCACCATCATGGGGCCCGATATGCTGCCGGGGACCTCCTCCTTTCCATTCGGGATGCCCTGGATATCCCTGGAGGCCTCAACTTGCCCTTCTCCAGCAGCAACCTCGAGAGCCTCTGCGGTGGCATCCTTCCCTATGTTCGCCACCTCTTCCAAAAGTTCCTTCTCTTCGACAACGGGAGCTGAAAAGAAGAGGTCGAAAGAACCAAGGACATCAGAACTATAAGCATGGTCCAAGGTTCGAGAAAAAATAGAAAAATAAGAGATCAAGATTCAGGCACCGATGGTTTACCTGTTGGTGGCTGACAGGAAGAAACCTCAAGGGCAGCACTCACTGCCGGCTAGCGTTTGGCACCTGCTTCCTTCATAGGGGTGGCCACAACCTGGGCGGACCCAGCGGAGAGGACCCTTGCCGGGGATCCATCCCTTCGGGTGCCGCTCACGTGAGAAGCTGGTGCGGCCGCAGGATCCTGCCGTGTTTCCTCTTGGCGGGCTTCGCTGCCTCCCTTGGCGGGCCACAAGAGGGAAGCCTCAACTTCCTCCTCGGCAACCAGGGTCTGTCCCATGCCCTCGCGCAGTGGACTGGCCCAGGGGCTGGATTCGATGACGTCCATGGCATCTCCTGCCGGGTCAGCACCAGACGCCGAACCCAGCTCCATGGTCGGCCGGGGACGCTTGGTCCGCTGCACCAGGGGTTCTTCCTCTTCCCTGCCAAGACAAACATCACAAGATCAGTTAGGAACCAAGTCAGGAAGCAGTCAAGATTATGGAACAACAAGAGTTCTCCTCACTCTGAATCATCAAACATGGCGTTTATCTCGTACGCTTCGGGAGGAGGGGATTCCCTGCCCCTCTTGAGTGGCGGCGGAGTCCTACTCGCCGATGGCGTTGGGCTCGATGGTGGCGTTGGGTCGACGCCCCTCACCACTCGCTGCCGGGGAGGCGGTGTCGGAGCTAGAGCAAGACGAGGTGAGTGGCGGCGGACGGTGTCCCCCTTCACACCCTGGTGGCCGTCTTCTTCACCTTGGGCCCAGCCCTTAACGGAAGTGCGACCACCAGCTCTTAGCTCCCCTTCCTGCGAAGCCGACGCTTCTGCTACGGAGCCTGAGGGCCCGCCTCGAACCCCTCCTCTTCAGGTGCCGCGGCAGCTTCTACCCTGGCAGACTCCGCCCCGACAGCCCCTGCCCCGGCAGTCTCCACCGCCAGCGCCTCGAACTGGGCGATCTCCTCACCAACGTGCACATCCTCCGGAGGGCCACCAATGCGAACTTCTCCCGTGGTCAGGGCAGCCTTGATCCGCCGGGCCTCCTCTAGCCTGCTGAGTATGTACTGCTCCTCCTCCTGAGTTGTTCCCTTGGTGAAATCTGCCTCCTTCCTGGTGGCCCACTCCTCCAAGCCGGAAGACCAATCCAACTCATCTTCCAAGCTGGGTAGCGGCCAGTCTGCCTTGACCCCATTGGCATGGTAGTCCGGCATCCACTTAAGGATTTGGTCCCTGGCAGAATTAATGTGCAGAGGAATTATCCTCCCCGGCAGGTGGAAGGTGCCGGTCTTCTGGAAGAGTTGCTCGCACAGCCAAGCGTGGCTGTATATCAGCCTGGACAGAACGAGCGGGCTTCTCGGCCCGCTCGTGGCCCGTTATGGACCGGACCGTACGGTCCAGGACCGATAGAAAAACTGGTCGGTCCGAGCTGCAGTTTTCGGCCCGAAAAAAGTTCGGTCCGGTCCGGTCTTTAACCGAGCCGCTCGGTCGGACCGAGAAGACGTAGTCACCGCCGCCGCAGTTCCTCATCGCCGCGGCCACCGGCAGCCTCGAGGTGAACTGCCATGTCCACGAGCTTGCCTTCTCCTTCCTTCCTCTCCTCGCCGTGCGCCATAGCCTCTTGCCATCGCTCGCCATCGCTGTCGTGCATGCACTGCCGCCGATCTGGAGTTCTCGGCCATGGCCTCGACTCGATCCCAACCATGGCAGTCCTTTCTGTTGCTGCACAGGATAACTTTGCGATGACCTCTATGCGAGGAACAACTCTGATGAACACGAGATGTCAGCGTTGCGAGCAACTGATTGCAGCTTTTCTGCATTTTTCTCTATCTGTGCGGGTAGTTCGGCCGTGCCATCCCACGTCCACCCGTACGCAGCTATGTTTCCGCTGCATGAGATGAAATCGTGCTATCCCACGAGCTCCCACAACGGCTAAATCTAACTAACCTCAAACTGAGCCAAGACATGGACATGCTCACACATGCACACGTTCAGTTCGTCAGTTAAATAAGTGTTGTCAAACTTACAGAAAATTCAGTTCGTCAGTATTGCCAGAGTTTTAGCTGTCAGGTAGTTTGTCCCGCTCGTCCACGTCGTCGCATCAGTCGCACACGATCGCCCACCTCGCCGTTGCACCCGCACACATCCATGCTGGTGGTTGTTGGCCGGTCCGTTCGGTCCATTCGGTCCAGCCCGGGCTTTGTCGCCGGCGGTCCGGTCCCTGAAAACAGGACCGTTCGGCTGCTCGGTCCGGTCCGGCTCGGACCGCCGGCGGCCGGTCCAAACGACGGCTCGGACCGGGACCGGACCGGCTCGGACCGTGTCCACCCCTAGCTGTATACGGTCAAGTTGTTGGCCACTCCGGGATAAAGCCACATCCAATCCGCGGTGTTCTGTTACTCCCAGGTGAAGCGATCCCTGTGATGCAGCGGGGCGATGCATCACCGGAGGAAGTCGGCTCCTACATGCTCAATGGTGAGCCCGGCAACCTTAAGGCAGGCAATCCTGCCCAGCGCTGTGCGAAGCTTCTCGTCACTAGCACCCAGATTGCTCCAGTCATCGCCGCGCACCACACGCTGGGTCCGTTGCCGGCAGTATGATGGGACATTTGGGTCCTTGATCCAGCACCAGTCGCCCCTCCACTCCTCCCACCTGCCATGCAGTTGTCCTCCAATATAATCCCAATCTTCTCGCTTCACCCACGAAATCCAGGCAATATTTCCCAAAAGGGATTTATCTTTAATGCGGGGGATGTAGAAGTGGCGGAACAAGTCTACATTGGGGGCAACTCCAATAAAGTTATCGCAAAAGTGAGCAAACACCGCCATGCAGGTCATCGCATTGGGCATAAAATCTAGCAGATGAAACCCGAAAGAATACATCATCGCGCTAAAGAAATCAGAGAAAGAGGGACAAAGCCTGCAGTAGAAGTACACGCAGAAGAAGGGGTACGAATCGCTCGGTGTCTTGGGCCCCTCCGGGAGGACGACTGCCACCTCATGGCCTTTAGTCTTCCTCCCCAACATGAAGGCGTACCTCCGAATCAAGGTGTTGCCGTCCAAGTTCGACGGTGAGAAGACAACGTTCCTCTGCCGCCGCAGGACCAGCTCCTCCGCCTCCCTCTTCTTCTTCTCGTCGGCCGCCTGCTTCCCTTCGCGGCGGCCTTCTTCTGCCCCATTCCTTCGGGCAATGGAGGAAGAAAGATTCGGTATGGCGGAGAGGGAGATGGTGACGGCGGAGGCGGTTTTCTTGTTTTTCTCAAGAAAGAAGATGAAGCGGAAGGGACAGGAGATGTGAATGAGCTGCGTTCCTTCGCGTTTTCCCTCTTTTATTGGGACCGCGCGAGGGAGGGGGCTGGCTCTCCATCATCTCCTCCTGCAAAACCGCCTTTTTGCAGGCGCACGACCCGTAGTAACTGCGTGGAAAAGACATGCGTTTGACAGGGCAGTAAAACTTCTACGCGTGGGCAGCGGTTCCGCGCCGCGTGTCCGTGCACTGTTTAGGGCCTAACCCAACGTCGCCCGCGGCACGTGTGGCTCAGGCCCGGGGGCTACTGTCGGTGCAACGAAACTGGGGTATTCGTTTTCCCCTCTCTTGGTGCACAGACAGGTAAAAACTCCTTGGCAACTGCCCTTGCCGGACACGTCAAAGACAGTAAGAGAAACAAGTCAACAGAAGAGCATCTTGGGAAGGCCTCCCTTGCCGGGCAGGAGGGCCCGGCAAGGTCGAGACCGCACCGAAGGACGAGCTCAATCCGCCCCGGCAGGCTTGCCGGGGCCAGCAAGATCAAACCCCGCCAGGGTCCTTGCCGGCGGGTCTCCAACAAAGCGCCACCGCTCCACCTCGCCACACCCAAGTCACCCATCAGTGCGGTGTCAAGCTTCTAGGCACCCAGGTGGACTCGACTCTCAACGTGGCCGCTCAAGAGAAGAGGAGATTAGCTTTATTGACACTCGTCCAGAAGACGTGCCACGCTAAGCGAGGAGAGACAGATAAGCGGCGCGACAGGCTTGCCAGGCTGCGACTCCAGGGTGACACCTAGCAGTGCATTTAATGCACTTTGTCCTAACTGCCAGAGTTAGGTATGATAACAATGTTATCTCTCCAGTCACACTCAAATGACTGTTTTGCCATTGTGGTTGCCCCTTGACCTATAAAAGGAGGCCCAAGGCAACCTAGCAAAGGGTTCGGTTTCTTCGACCCTACAACACTTGTATACGCACTGCTCTCCCTGAGGCAACCTGGCTGGGCTAGAGCAAGCTGCGTCTTCTTCCACCTCCAGATAAAGCCACCAAAGCAGGAGTAGGGTTTTACGCTGCAAATCGGCCCGAACCTGGGTAAAAAGAGTGTTGTCATCGCCGTGCCGTCCCCCACTGCTTCTGCTCTTTGTGCAATGTGACCGTCCCCTCACCGAACCACAAAGGGGCACCCTTGCCACATAGGTGATCGTGCTTCCACGCCGACACCCGGTGCCATCTACCAGACAATCTGGTACGATGCTTCAACTCCCACTGCTAAAAAAACTTTCGCTTGTGGTGGTTGATCTATCGAAGGCCTCACTGCACAGCATCATCCACTCCAGTTGCCCTGCCCTGGAGTGCTTGATGCTTGTTTTCAGAATAGAAAGCCATATCTGTTGTCTCCAAATAAAGTCGCCTCACCTTAAAAGCATTGGAATTTGTTTTGAAGAACAGCCGTTGATCAGCGAAGATGCCCCTTCACTTCAAAGGTTGCTCCTTGATTATTGTTATAAACCTTCGCAAATAACTGTCGTCTCTGCGCCTAAACTGGACACCTTGGGTGTAATTCGTGATCCGTTTAACTATCACAAGTTGGTGATTGGATCCACACTTTTGTAATCATAACCTGCATTTTTCATTTGTGCGCATAAGTTTTATATCATCTTGGAGTATACTTTGGATACTAATATTATGTTATATGCTCAATGAAGAGTTCGTCCATTGATGTGTACTACACAACTTGTTCTTGTAGACTCGTGTTGGGCCTCCAAGTGCAGAGTTTTGTAGGACAGCGGCAATTTTCCCTCAAGTGGATGACCTAAGGTTTATCAATCCGTGGGAGGCGTAGGATGAAGATAGTCTCTCTTGAGCAACCCTGCAACCAAATAACAAAGAGTCTCTTGTGTCCCCAACACACCCAATACAATGGTAAATTGTATAGGTGCACTAGTTCAACGAAGAGATGGTGATAAAAGTGTAGTATGGATAGTAGATATGAGTTTTTGTAGTGCGAACAATAAAAAAACAGCAAGGTAGCAAATAGTAAAACGGAGCACAAACGGTATTGCAATGATAGAAAATGAGGCCTAGGGTGCATACTTTCACTAGTGCAATCTCTCAACAGTGCTAACATAATTGGATCATATGATTATACCTCAAAGTGCGACAAAGAATCACTCCCAAGTTCCTATTAGTGGAGAACATAATATAGAAATTGTTTGTAGGGTACAAAACCACCTCAAAGCTATTCTTTCTGATTGATCTATTGGGATATTCCTATAAGTGTCACAAACAGCCCTAGAATTCGTACTAAAATAGCACCATATGATACACATCAACCAACTCTAATGTCACCACAAGTATCCGTGAGTTGACTATACGATATGCATCAAACAACTTCATAATCATAATATTCAATCCACACAAAGAACTCAAAGGAGACCCCCAAAGTTTCTATCGGAGAAAAGATAATGAAAACGTGCATCAACCCCTATGCATAGATTACCCCAATGTCACCTCGGGAATCTGCAAGTTGAGTGCCAAAACATACATCAAGTGAATCAATATGATATCCCATTGTCACCTCGGGTATTCATTATGCAAGACATACATCAAGTGTTCCCAAATCTGAATATTCAATCCGACAATAACAAAACTTCAAAGGGAAAAGATTTGATTCATCACAACAAGGAGAGGGGAGAAACATCATATGATCCGTTTATATTAACAAAGCCCATGATACATCAAGATCGTGACATCTCAAGATCACGGGAGAGAGAGAGAGAGAGATCAAACACATAGCTACTAGTACATACCCCTATCCTCGAGGGTGGACTACTCCCTCCTCGTCATGGAGACCGTCGGGATGATGAAAATGGCCTCCGGTGATGATTTCCCCCTCCGGCAGGGTGGCAGAACAGGGTCCAGATTGGTTTTTCGAGGATACAGAGGTGTGCGGCAGCGGAGTCCAAGTTCTAGGTTAACTTTCGGGGGTTTCTATATATATGGGATTTTTTGGCGTTGGTTTCACGCGAAGGAGGGCCTCAGGGGGGCCACATGGCACCTAGGTGCGCCCGGGGGGGGGGGGGGGCGTGCCCAGGTGCTGTGTGATCACCTCCTGGCTCTTCTGGTCCTTCCACGAAGCTTCGGGGGTCTCTCTCCTTCTATAAAAAATGGTCAAAAAGTTTCATTGCATTCCAAGAACTTTTATTTCTGCACAAAAAACAACACCACGGTAGTTCTGCTGAAAGCATTGTCAGTCCGGGTTAGTTCTAATCAAATCATACCAAAACCATATAGAATTGTCATAAACATGGCATGAATACTTCATAAAATATAGATACATTGGAGATGTATCAGCATCCCCAAGCTTAATTCCTGCTCATCCTCGAGTAGGTAAATGATAAAGGAAATAATTTATGAAGTGTGAATGCTGGCATAGTGCATAAGTTTGATCAATGATAATTTCAATAACTTTCTCTAGCATCATAACAGCAACTTATTCTCATAAAACTCATCATGACCAAGTAGCAACTAATTCACATGTTATGGTTCAAACAATGCATTCTCTTGAAACTCAACAACCTATGTTCTTAGTCACCAAAAAATTGCAATTCAACTTTATTCAACAAAGTCTAAGAAAGAGCTCCACATACTCAATTATCATTTAGTCTTCCATGATTGCTAGTACTCAAATCATATTTTTAGAAAAAATGGCATCCATCGAACATAGAGAAAGATAGGGGCATAATGTTTCGCCTCCCAACTCATTTATCATAGAGATAATTGTCAAAAATAATAATTCATGATCAAATATATTTGACTGGTCATATGTGCCTAGATCTTTCCCCACCACATGATTCTTGCCAACTAGAGAATAGGTTGGGATAAGGAATTGACTCAACATGAAAGTAAATAGCATAAAAGTAAATAACATGAAGTAAAAGATAGGCCTTTCGCAGAGGAAAGCAGAGGTTTTCATGCGCTTTTATTTATTTGGATGCACAATCTCTTAATGCAAAGGAACGTCACGTGATATTGCCCCATGTGATAGCAACCTTTATTATGCAGTCCGCCGCTTTTATTGCTTTACGATCACATGTTCGTACCACGCTTATTTTCCCTTACAATAAAAGATCGTATTTAATTTAGGAGCAATTTTTATTGCTTTTTGCACCGATGACAACTTACTTGAAGGATCTTATGCAATCCATAGGTAGATATGGTGGACACTCATGGCAAGAAACTGGGTTTCAGGGTTTTTGGATGCACAAGTAGTATCTCTACTTAGTGCGAAATTTTGGCTAGCAAAAGATCCTAAGCAAGCACCACATGTTGGAGGATCCATAACAATATAACTTCTTTGCAAATATACCCAAACATAACTCATTACGTTGTCTTCCTTGTCCAAATTCAACTAATTTGCTCAAGTTTGAAAATAATTAATGAGTATTCACAATCATAAAATATGTCCAAGATAATATATTTATATGTGAAAGTTCTCTTCCTCATACTAATCATTCATGAATTGCTTGTATGACAAATATTGTGATTGTCAAGCTTCAAAAGATTTCACCATCTAAACCCTATGTGAAGCTACTACTAGGCATGATACAAGCACATGAAGCACATACTACTTCAACTTCATGATATTCAATTCATTCAACAATTTACTCATTGGATAAAAGTGAAGCACAAGAGCAAATGACAAACTACTCCAAAAAGATATAAGTGAAGATCAAATGAGTAGTCAAACAATTAAGTAACTATGGGAGGACTCTCTCTCATTAAAAGATATCAGATCTAAGTATCTTATTAAAACGGCAAGAAAAAGGGAAATAAAAGGACACACCAAGTATAGCACAATTCATGTGAAAAAGTAAAAACTCAGGCTCAAAGAAAACTGACCGATAGTTATTGAAGAAGAAAGGTGGGATGCCTACCGGCGCATCCCCAAGCTTAGTTGCTTGAGACTTTTTGAAATATTTTCTTGGGATGCCTTGGGCATCCCCAAGTTTGAGCTCTTGCGTCTCCTTAATTCTTCTTATATCACGGTTTTTCTAAATCTCAAAAACTTCATCCACACAAAACTCAACAAGAACTCATGAGATAAGTTAGTTAGATCAATGCAAAACCTTATCATTTTCTATTGTAACAAATCACTAAAATTAAAATTTAACATTGAATACTAAATGCCTCTGCATATTTAACACTCCTATCCTCAAATAGAACCATTAAACAAGCCATCATATGCAAACAATGCAAACATAACAGCAATCTGTCTAACCAGAACAGTCTGTAAATAATGCAGCAAGATCCATACTTAATTAACTCCAAAAATTCTGAAAATTTACCACACTGTAGAGAATTTTATAATCATACTATGTCAAAATTTCAAGATTCTATGACATACTGACTTTTCTAGGGAATTTTTGCAATACAGCAAACTTTCTGTTTTGAAACAGCAACTCATTCACTCGCAAATTGAGCATGGTAAAGGCTATACTTGACACTTTTATTGAAATAAAGGATACAAAACATTATTCTAAATAACACCAAGCAAATCCAACTCAAAGAAAATGACGCTCCAAGCAAAACACATATCATGTGACGAATAAAAATATAGTCCCAAGTGAGGTTACCGATAATGTTGAAGACGAAAGAGGGGATGCCTTTCGGGGCATCCCAAGCTTATTTGCTTGGGTCTTCCTTGAATATTACCTTGGGATTCCTTGGGAATCCCCAATATTAGGGTCTTGCCACTCCTTATTCTACTCATATCGATATCTCACCAAAAACTTGAAAACTTCAATCACACAAAACATAACGGAACTTCATGAGATGGGTTAGTATGGCGAAAAGCAAATCATTCACTTTGGTACTGTCAAGACAAGATCCATAATTGTTTTCACATAATTAATACTGTACTCTATCATTTCCACAATTTATATTACTTAATATAAGATATGGAAATGCTAAAACAAGCAAACTATGCAAACAAGGCAGATTCTGTCAAAAACAGAATAGTCTGTAATGATCTGAACAATGACCATACTTCTGCAACTCCAAAAATTCTGAAAAATTAGGAAAACGTGGGAAATTTGTATATAAATCATGTTCAAAAAATTCAGAAGCTTTTGACCCTCTGGTGATTTTTGAGAGTTTCTTCACTGGGTGCAAAAGTTTCTGTTTTTGAACAGAATCAAGTCAACTATCATCCACACTATCCCAAAGGCATTACTTGGCACTTTATTGAAATAAAAGGCACAAAACATGATTAATACAGTAGATTAATCATTTTAACACAAAAAAATATTAGGTATGAGTGTTTGGTTGTCTCCCAACAAGCGCTTTTCTTTAATGCCTTTCAAGCTAGGCATGATGATTTCAAAGGGAGCATAAAAGGGAGCATCAAAAAGCATATGACTAGAACATTTAAGCCTAACCCACTTCCTATGCATAGGGTTTTTGTGAACAAATAAATTATTGGAGCAAGAATCAACTAGCATAGGAAGGCAAAACAAGCATAGCTTCAAAACTTTCAACACATAGAGAGGAAACTTGAGATTATTGCAATATGTAAAAGCATAAGTTCCTCTCTCATAATAATTTTCAGTAGCATCATGAATGAATTCAACAATATAACCATCACATAAAGCATTCTTTTCATGATCCACAAGCATAGAAAATTTATTACTCTCCACACAAGAAAAATTCTTCTCATTCATAATAGTGGGAGCAAACTCAACAAAATAACTATCATGAGAAGCTTGATTGACATAATCAAATTGAAAATAAAAACTATGATGACAAGATTCTTGGTTACCACTATTCTTTAAAGCATACATGTCATCACAATAATCATCTGAATAGGAGGCATACCTTCATCATAATTTTTCTCATCAAAACTTGGGGAAGTAAAAATATCATCTTCATCAAACATAGCATCGCCAAGCTTGTGGCTTTGCATATCATTAGCATCATGGATATTCATAGAATTCATACTAACAACATTTCAATCATGCTAATCATTCAAATTAAACATTTTATAGAATTCTTCTTCTATCAATTGAGCACAATTTTCAGAATCCTTATTTTCAAGAAAGACATCATAAAGGTAAAGCATTTAATGCAACTTCAATTCCATATTTTTTTTTGTAGTTTTCTTTTTATAAAACCAAACTAGTGATAAAGCAAGGAAATAAAAGATACAATTGCAAGATCTAAAGATATACCTTCAAGCACTCATCTCCCCGGCAACGGCGCCAGAAAAGAGCTTGATGTCTACTACACAACTTGTTCTTGTAGACTCGTGTTGGGCCTCCAAGCACAGAGTTTTGTAGGACAGCGGCAATTTTCCGTCAAGTGGATGACCTAAGGTTTATCAATCCGTGGGAGGCGTAGGATGAAGATAGTCTCTCTCAAGCAACCCTACAACCAAATAACAAAGAGTCTTTTGTGTCCCCAACACAACCAATACAATGGTAAATTGTATAGGAGCACTAGTTCAGCGAAGAGATGGTGACAAAAGTGTAGTATGGATAGTAGATATGAGTTTTTGTTGTGTGAACGATAAAAAAACAGCAAGGTAGCAAATAGTAAAATGGAGCACAAACGGTATTGCAATGATAGAAAATGAGGCCTAGGGTGCATACTTTCACTAGTGCAATCTCTCAACAGTGCTAACATAATTGGATCATATGATTATCCCTCAAAGTGCGACAAAGAATTACTCCCAAGTTCCTATTAGCGGAGAACATAAGATAGAAATTGTTTGTAGAGTACGAAACCACCTCAAAGCTATTCTTTTTGACCGATCTATTGGGCTATTCCTATAAGTGTCACAAACAACCCTAGAGTTCGTACTAAAATAGCACCATATGACACACATCAACCAACTCTAATGTCACCTAGATACTCCAATATCACCACAAGTATCTGTGAGTTGACTATACGATATGCATCAAACAACTTCATAATCATAATATTCAATCCACACAAAGAACTCAAAGGAGACCCCCAAAGTTTCTATCGGAGAAAAGATAATGAAAACGTGCATCAACCCCTATCCATAGATTACCCCAATGTCACCACGGGAATCCGCAAGTCGAGTGCCAAAACATACATCAAGTGAATCAATATGATACCCCATTGTCACCTCGGGTATTCATTATGCAAGACATACATCAAGTGTTCCCAAATCTGAAAATTCAATCCGACAATAATAAAACTTCAAAGGGAAAATATTCGATTCATCACAATAAGGATGGAGAGGGGAGAAACATCATATGATCCATCTATATTAACAAAGCCCATGATACATCAAGATCGTGACATCTCAAGATCACGGGAGAGAGAGAGAGAGATCAAACACATAGCTACTAGTACATACCCCTAGCCTCGAGGGTGGACTACTCCCTCCTCATCATGGAGACTGCCGGGATGATGAAGATGGCCTCCAGTGATGATTTCCCCCTCTGGCAGGGTGCCGGAACATGGTCTAGATTGGTTTTTCGAGGATACAGAGGCGTGCGGCGGCGCAGTCTGTCGGAGTGTGGGGTTCCCCGGACCCAAAGAGGTTCGAACACTGGGGCATGTGTGGAGCAATCCTACTCAACCTAGAGCTCTCTACTCAGCGTGCCATGGTTTAACCCCGTCACGCCGGCGCTGGGGAAGAAGAAGATGACACGGTGGTTTACCCAGGTTCGGGCCACCTTGCGGTGTAAAACCCTACTCCTGCTTTGTGGTGGATTGCCTCGGTTGAGGATGAACTAGTACATGGGTGGGTCTGGCTGTCTTCGGGGATCCCTCCTTCTCTGATGGTGGCTAGCTTCTACTTATACCGGCCTGGTCCTCTTCCCTTATCACTTGGCGGGAAGGGATCCCTCAACGGCCAAATTCAAAGGGGGACAGGAGTACAGCTTATCCTGACTAAAGGCGGTCTTCGTCTGCAAAGCTTCTGGCCGCGTCGCAGTGGTGGGCTCGGTGATGACCTCCATCCTGCCGCGCCCGTCGTCATGGTCTTGTTGCACCGAAGAGGAAACCTTTGGGGGATTCCATGGGAACTTGCCAGCGTCCTTGCCCCCTTAGCACCAAAGGGGAAACCGTCCTCGTCTGCGCCGGCTGGCGCCCTCCTGCCACGATCGTCATGGCTCACATCATGGCTTGCTTCGCGAGGCCGGTGCTCACCTCGGAGTATCCACCCCTTCAGGAGCCGGCCTCAGGGGGCCGCCCCTCAGGAGGTCTTGGAGTGATCCGCCTTGTGAGGCTAGGGGCCGTCGCGAGGGTCTTGTCGGTGTGGGTTGGCGTCGTCCGTACTGGGCCTTGGTCGCCGTCGTGTGAGGGTCGTGGGTAGACGGGCCTGGGTACCCCCGGTCCTAGAGCACCGACAGTAGCCCCCGGGCCCGTGGCGCGCTCGGCCTGGCTTCGGGGCGAAGGCAACGAGGGGAGGGCGAAGCGACGCGGGCCCTAATCTCCTGCGGGCCAGGCACGACGCGTGTCGCAGGGGGCACGTCGGCTCGGCAACTGTTGAGGTTGACAAAAAGCCTGCGTGCGCAGCAGAAGGGCATCATTGCTCCTCGATGAGGGGGATGCCCGTGATGGTGTCCTCCGGCGCCAGCAACGGCGACGAGGGGATGGAGGGCTCGGACACCGAGGGTTCGGAGACAGAGTCGCCCCCGTCCCGGCGCCGGCTGCTTCTCAACCTTGATGATGACGACAACAACACGGAAGGGCCTGGCACCTCGGCCCCTTCATGCTTCTCCAGGGTGCCCCGGAGGCCAACGTCTGCTCCCCCGGCCCCTTCGGTGCCAAGCAACGCTGCGGGAGGGGCAGAGCAGGGCCTGGACCAGCCGCCTGCAGCATCCACTCCCCCCGAGGCGACCTTGGCTCCACCGGCCCCGACTCCTCAGGAGGTTCCCCGGGAGTCCTCACGCGGCGGCGCGCCCCAGGCACCGACCGGGAGCTGTTTCGCTAGCCCCCAGGCCGAGACGGGGGCCGTTCCGAAGAAGTGCGGAGGCGCCCTGGCCCCCGAGGAGGACGAGAAGAAGAGGAAGTGGGCCGCGCCCGACGAGTGAGTGTTTTGACTTTCCTTTACCTGGGCGCCCGCTTCTTGTGTCCTGAGGCAGCCCTTTCCGTGGAATACAGGGGCGTCGGCTTGGAAAAGAAGAAGAAGCCTACTGTTGCCAAGGTACCGGTCGCCTTGAAGGCAGCCTCCCCGCTTGCACTACTAGAAAAAAGACTGTTAGTGGCGCACCTATTTTGGCTATTAATGGCGCACTATAGGTGCGCCACTATTATCACGCCATTAGTAACAAATAGTAATGGCGCACCTCTGGTGCGCCATTAGTAATCCAAATACGAGTGGCGCACCACCTGGTGCGCCATTACTAACACTTCAGGTGCGCCACTGGTAATACAGGACAGTGCGCCACTACTAACACCCATGATGCGCCATTGCTATTTTTTTTGCGATTTTATTTTGCGATTTTTTTTGCGCACTGGTAATAGAGGACAGTGCGCCACTACTAACACCCATGATGCGCTATTGCTATTTTTTTTTACGATTTTTTTTTTGCGATTTTATTTTGCGATTTTTTTTTGAATTTCGTTCTGGTTTGCATCTTGGTACGTTCTTTGTGCCAGGAGGAGGAGGGACTGTGAGGAGGAAGTAGAGGAGGAAGGAGAGGAGGCAGAAGAGGAGGGAGGAGAGGAGGGAGGAGGAGGGAGGAGAGAGGAGAGGAGGAGAGGAGGAGAGGAGGGAGGAGGAGGGACCGTGAGGAGGAGGGACCGTGAGGAGGAGGAGGGAGGAGAGACCGTGAGGAGGAGGGACTGTGAGGAGGAAGGAGGAGGGAGGAGAGAGGAGGGAGGAGGAGGTCACCGGAGAGGAGGAGGAGGTCACCGGAGAGGAGGAGGAGGAGGAGGTCGCCGGAGAGGAGGAGCAGGAGGAGGAGTCCGCCGGAGAGGACCGTGAGGAGGAGGGAGGAGGAGGTCGCCGGAGAGGACCGTGAGGAGGAGGTCGCCGGAGAGGACCGTGAGGAGGAGGGAGGAGGAAGGAGGAGGAAGGAGGAAGGAGGAGAGGAGGAGGAGGAGGAGGATAGAAATGTGTGGAGGAGGAGGGAAGTGGATAAGGGTAGTGGGGGTTGGTGGGCGTTTTGAAACTGCCCAGACTTAGTAATGGCGCACCTAGGTGTGGTGCGCCATTACTATTTTTAATTTTTTTTGAATTTTGAATGCGGGAAAATAGTAGTGGCGCACTATGCACTGGTGCGCCATTGCTAACTTTTTTTAATTTTTTAATTTTGTTGCCTCCAGATCTTAAAATGGCTGTAACTTTTTTTCTGTTAGGTTTTTGAGGATTCTAAAAATTCGATAACTGGCGTAGCCGTTGAATTCGGATGTAACTTTTCGAGTAGATGCTTTTTCATATAAAAAACTTTTTCATCAGAGGTCGTATGCAAAAGTTACGGCCATTTTACCGAAACACGGTGGCCTTTTGCAAAAAAATTCAACAGGCTACGCCCGTTAATTTTCCTAACAACTAGAACACATAACACATGGGCATCTATTTTTTTGAATCTTTTATCATTTTCTTTTATTTTTTTTAAACTGAAAAGACGATCCACGGGGGGGGGGGGGGGGGGGTGTGTGGGGGGTGTGTGTGTTTGTGTGTGTGAGACGTTAGTAATGGCGCACCCTCCCTGGTGCGCCATTGCTAACCTTAGCAATGGCGCACCAGGGAGGGTGCGCCATTACTAACCTCACACACACGCAGGCACACACACCCACCAGACATAGCAATGGCGCACCACACCAAGGTGCGCCATTACTATGTAGCATAGTAATGGCGCACCTTGGTGTGGTGCGCCATTGCTATGTCTGGTGGGGTGGGGGGATGGACAAAAAAAATAGCAATGGCGCACTGCTCAGGTGGTGCGCCACTACTAAAACAATAACAATGGCGCACCTGCTTCTGGTGCGCCATTGCTATATAGCAGTGGCGCACCACCACCATGGTGCGCCACTAATAGGGATATTGGCTATAGCCATTTTTCTAGTAGTGTTGGCCAGAATCTGGGTGGTCACGTGAGAACGGCGCGCCCATCCGGTGCAGCCCCCGAGGGCTCGGGTGGCCCTACGACTGGGCCCAAGGTGGCGCCGTCTGCTCCTGTTACCCCGCCGGTGCCCGCCGTGAGCCCTGCCACCGAGGACGCGGGGGCCAGCCGTGCGGCACCATCAGTAACGGCCGTGGCGCCCCCGACCTCAGGAGACGGGGCGGTGCCGCGCCCCCTGGCGGTCAGGTCCATCTCAGGTCGCGTGACAGCGGAGTCCTTCTCCACGCCAGCCCCGTCGGTACATCAGGCTGGCGCGTTGGTCACCCCTGTTGCACCCCAGAACTGGGCGTGAGGGACGGCTTGGCGCCGCCGGCGCTCGTGGAGGTTCACGCCGCCGCCTCTTCCGCCCTTGTCTCGCTTGGGGTGCCAGCGCCACTCCCCCAGCCAGCCCTGGTGCTTGCGGAGTGCGGCCCGCTGATCAGGGAGGGGGCCCTAGCCGATGCCCGGGCTGCGCTTACCCGGCTCGAAGAGGACCTTCGCGACGCCGACCGGTGCCTAGCCCGAGAGCACCTTGGGGTCGTCTCAGGATGGAACCAGGTCAATGTGGCGACCCAAGCAGCCTGGAGTCAGGCCGCGGCTTCGACCGCGGAGAGCAAGGAGGAGGCCGCCCAGGCCAGGAAGGCTCGCGATGCCGCGCTTGCCGAGGTTGCGGCTGCTGCCAAGCACTGTGATGAGGCTGAGGCCAGCTTGAAGGCATTGCAGGAGGAGCGGTCCACTCACGCGCTGCAACTCCAGCAGAGGGAGGATGGCCTCAAGGCCCACGAGGTGGAGCTCGCGGATCGTGGTTCCGCACTGGCGAAGACCGCCACCGAACAGGCCGCGGAGCGTGAGCGCCTGACCAAGCTGCTGGGGGAGCTGTCCGATGCCTAGGTGTCTCACGCTGAGCATGTCTCGGAGGTGACGGCTTTGCCGGATGCCCGGGAGAGGAGGCTCCTTGCCACTGAAGCGAAGGCGGCTGTGGACCATGGCGTCCTCTCCTCGCTCGAGGTCAGCACCCGCGAGGCGCTACGCTCCATCTGCAGGGGAGGGTTCGAGGGTTCGCTCGCGAGCCCTGAGGACGGCCCCGTGAAGCTTCTCACGCGGTGGTTGGCCCCATGACTCCAGAGGCCCACGCCGCCGCGACGGAGGCCGTGAAGGGTCACATGGCCACCCTGCTGTGGAAGTTCATCGTCCAAGTTGAAGCTGAGCCTGGCACGGAGGGAGCCGACGAGGGTACTGTCGCCGAGGGCAATTCCAACCCCGTCATGGATGAAGCCGATGAGGGCGATGTTTTCGATGGTCCTTCAGCCTAAGTATTATCTGCAACAGTTCACCGTGCCTCGTGGAGGCGTTAAAACTTTGTTCGAATTCGTGATACAATTGGCGCCTGTAATAACTATTTGAACTTCGCGATTTCCTTTTCGTGCTTGACTTCCTTCTCGTTTGCCTTTATGCTCTACGTCGGCAGGGCCCAGCCCCGCGCATACGTCAGTCGCCGTTGGGGTTTTCATTTCACAATGCCTGAGCCAAGCCAAGGGCGAGGGGCTACAGAGCTAGTGAGGCCCCTGAGTCGCGATGCTCAGGGGCCCCCCTTAACGCGCGAGCGGCTCAAGTGAAGGAAATGTGAGCGACGGCGAGGCCAATCCTTAGCCCTTCATACCTTTCACTGTACCTTATCCTTGTCAGCCTGCGCCTGGGGGGCACACGAGGAGACGGACACCAAGGGTATTGGTGTGGTGACGCGTGTAGGAGCTGCGCCGTTGAGGGCAGCACGAGCACAGGCACCCTGTCCAGCCCCCGCTCGTGTGAGGCACAGGGGAAGGCTGCGAGGAGCATTGCCGCAGGACCGAGAGGTCCTCCTGAGGTTGATGCAGCCCCTGGGGGCGCCCTCAGTTGTTTATCCACCAGCGCGGAGCATGGTGCTTCCACTAGGCGTGGGTATGGTCATCTTGCGACCGAATCCGCTAGCGCGGAGCATGGGGCTTCCACTTGGACGTGGGAAGGACCTCTCGTGCTAGAGTCTCCGGGCGTGTACAGCCGAATTCTGTTCGTGCGCGTGGCCGGCATGGCAGAACTTTTGAGGAGGTGTATCTGGACGGCCTTAAGCCAGCTGGGGGCTCAAGAGGTCCTACCTCAAGGCGGGTTGCGCCTGTTTTTTTTTGCAGTAGAGCACAATCGTGAGACGTGAGTTAGAAAACAGCAGCCTGCGCCGAAAGAGCATCCAGGGGCGATCGCATGAGAAGGCCGGGCACCAAAGACCCACTGAGGTGACGTGAACGGGACCGGCCCGCCAGACAGAGCTCGGTCACTTGGGTTTATCGGCGCTGCAGGGACGGATCCGAGCACAGGCGTCGTGCTAAGCCTTCTCATGCAACAACCGAGGGAAGAACATTCGGCGCGCGGCTCCCGCGGCGCGAAGCGCCAAATGCGGTTTCATGAGCCGGGCCGCGCGCCCTTGCTCACCCACCCTTGATTAGCTCACGCGAGGACAAGGTACCAAGGACCACGGGAGGTGACGTACATGGGAGCTGGCCCGCGAGACAGAGCTCGGCCGCTTGGGTTTAGCAACGCTACAGGGACGAACCCGAGCACAGACATCGTACCAGCCTTTAATCATCAGGCGGTCGCGGGTAGGCTTGCGAGGGCGCGGTGGCGTTCGTGGCGGCGAACCACCAGGTAGGCAAGGTGGGACAATGAGATAACTTCACCAAGGCACGGCTAGTTCTGATACATGTAAGCAAAACGACAAGGCTACAGGGGCACCGCCCTAGCATCCTGAGGATAACGCAGCCCGTGGGGCGCCCTCGATTAAATGAAAACACAAAGTCACCTGACGACGTTGCTGAAGATGCTGAAGAAAATGCTGAAGAAGCGCCTTTGTAGCTGGTGCGGCGTGCCGAAGAGGCTCGTTCCTCACGGGCCTGAGGGCTCCTGAAGCTCAAGAGGTTCGCGAGGCCCAAGGGGCCCCTGGAGCCCCACAGGCTCGCGATGGTCCGGGGTCTCCTGAAGTACCGCCTCGAGGCGCCGAGCCTCGCGAGACGCCATTGCGCGCTGCGCGAGGCACTGGTACGAGGCACCAGCGTTCAGCAGGCCGAAGGGCATCCGAACATTGGTGCAGGGGAAGCCCCCACTCCGACCAACACGGGATGGCCAGAAGAGGCCCTGAGTGGCGGCTATGTTGACGCCCGAGATGTCCACGCAGACACACAGCCCCTCGCCCTCATCGCGAGCGACAGCCGCACGGACTTGGCGCACAGGGCGATGCCCGTGGCGCATGGCCTGCGCCTCCTGAAATTCCATGATCGCCTTAGTAATGAATTCTCGTGCCCCTGGCGCCTCGCGCCGTGTTCCTTGCCTGCGGGGGCGAGCATCGAAGCCCGCCTCCACATGGTGCCCGAGCGCCTCCCCCTTGCGCCAGCCGGGCCAGGTGCCCCCCGGGTGGGAGGCCCCGAGCCCATCCAGAGGAAGACGCCAAGTGCGCCTCCCTATGCGATCGGGAGGGGCGTACCCGCGTCAGGCGCGGAGCCAGAGGTGTTGCCGTCATGCCTTTCGTCCTCAAGGAGGCCCTTGGAGTGGAACTGCTTCTTCTTTGCGAGGGCGGCCTCAGGAGGCACTGCGCCGCCCTCGCCATCAGATCCCTCGGCCGCAGCGGCTCGATACGCGCGCTCAAGGGAGCAGACCGCGTCCTTCTCGTCGAAGGCGATGGTGATGACGCCACTGAAGCCTAGCATCTTGAGGACATTGTACCCGTGGTGGGTGGCCGCCATGAACTTGGCGAGAGCAGGGTATCCCAGGATGGCGTTGTATGGGAGGCCGATGTGGGCCACGTCGAAGTCGATGAGCTCGGTGTGGTAGTTGTTGCGTTTGCCGAAGGTGACAGGGAGGCGCACTTGCCCTATAGGAGTGGTCGAGCCGTCAGTCACACCAGAGAACGGCTTGGTGGGCATGACCTGGTCGTAGGGCACTTGGAGCCGGTCGAAGGTATCCATGGAGAGGACGTTGAGGCCTGCCCCGCCGTCGATGAGGGTTTTGGAGACGGAGATGTTGCTGATGGTGGGTGTGCACAGCATGGGGAGCGCGCCAGCGGCCGCCGCGCACTTGAGGTGGTCCTTGGAATCGAAGGTGATGGCGTACTGCGACCATTTGAGGGGGTGCATGGCTTTGAGCTTCAGGAGAGCTGCGTTCACCTCGCGGGAGAACTGCTTGAAGACATGGTTCGAGGCGGGAGCCTGAGCCCCACCGAGGACGCAGGCGACCACGCGAGGCTCCTGGAACCCCCCTGCCCCTTCATCCCGTGGGCCGTCGTCGTTGCGCCGAGGTGGAGGTGGCAGAGGCGGGAGGCCGGTGTTGACCTGAGGGCGGGCCTCACGAGGCTGACCGCGCCAGGCCCTGTCGCGAGGCTGCTCACGCCAGCCACCGTCGTGAGGCGGGTCACGCCAGGCCTGGCGCGGTCTGCGGGCGTCCCAGCGTCCTTCGCCACGCCCTCCGCCTCGGCCGAAGCCACGACCACCGATCTCCGGGCGGCGCCCCAGGCGCTCGTCCCGAAGCGCCCTGAGCGCCTAGCAGTCGTTGGTGTTGTGGGAGTGCACATCGTGGAGGACGCAGTACGGCCGAGGTTCCTTGACGGGCTCGTCGCAGTCGCGACCGCGCTTCTGCTCAGGCTCCGCCACCAGCACGGCAGGGCCCTTGCACTTGGCTTTCTTGGCCTTGGCCTTCTTGTCCTCGGGGTCGATGTCTGGCTGCTTGAGGAGGGAGAGGCGGCCTTCTTCCGCCTTGGCGCACTTGTCCGCCAGGTTGAACAGCTCCAGGGCTGAGCACAGCTCGTCGTGGATGGCGAGCTCCTCGCTCATCCGGATGTTCATGATGCCCTCCATGAACGCGGAGATGATGGCCTCGTCTGAAGCCTTGGGGATCTTGTGACAAATTTGGGTGAAGCCCTGGATGTACTTGCGGAGGGTCTCACCAGGGCACTGCTTCACGCGCCACAAGTCGTTGACGGTGAGCGCGCGGTCGCGCGTTCCTTGGAAGTTGGTGGCGAAGCGCTCGCGAAGCTCCCCCCACGAGGAGATTGACCCCTCCGGGAGGTTCATGAGCCAGGAGCGCGTGCCGTCCTTGAGGGCCATGGGGAACTAGTTGGCCATGACCTTCTCATCGCCGTTGGCCACCTCGATGCTCAAGGCGTACAGCTGGAGGAACTCCGCGGGGTCGGGGATGCCATCGTAGCGTTGCGGCAGGTCGGGATTGAACTTGGCAGGCCAGACGACGCGGCGAAGCTCGTGGGTGAAGGCGCGGTGTCATGGTGAAATCACGGCAGATGCCATGAGATGGCTAAAAGTGGGATGCTGCGTGAGGACGCCGAGGGACACGAGGCATACTCAGGTTCGGGGCCCTCCGGAGAGATAACACCCCTAGTCCTGCCGAGTGGGTTGATAGGCTCAGAGGCCACAACGGTTACAATGATGCTCCTGGAGCTGTTTGGAGCGGAGGAGGCAGAAGGAGCTAGGTCTCCGCTCAGCCTCTCCTATGTGTGCGTGTTGGGGAAGATGGAGTGGATGAAGCAGTCAACCAAGAGTGAACCGGATGCGGACTGAATGCGAACCCCACTACATGGAGGCTTCCCGGGGGGTCTTATAGGCCGGCTCCCCGGGGTACAATGGGTAAACTACACGCGCCGGGACCCGGGCGTCGGCGTCTGGAGCCGGCAGTGCGCCCGCCGGCTGCGGCGCCCGAGGGCGGCGCGACACTTTGGCCCGTCGCTTCGAGCGTCATGGAGTGGACGGCGCATGCGTGCTTCTGCAGAGGCGTACTGGAGTGGCTGGCGCGTGCTCACTTCTGCCGAGGCATGCAGGAGTAGACGGCGTGTGCGCCCTCTGTAGAGGCATGCTGGAGTAGACGATCTCGCGGGGGAGCTACACCAGTGCGCTGGTGCTGACACCAGCTGTCGCGTCAACTGGGCTGGCAGCTTTGCCGGCGCGCCCTCCCGAGACGGATTGCACTGTTGCCACGAGCTCCCCTCGTGGGGGGCTGTCTTGTCGTCCGACGCGATGGGACGGCCGCCGAACTATCGCCAGCCGGCTAGCGGCCAGCCGGACCCGGCCCGGGGCCAGGCCTAGCCGGCTAGCGCTGAGAAGCCGGCCGTTTCGTCAGCCGGCGGGGAGGGGCACGGGCTGCCCCGATGCTTTTGAAAAAGGGGGGCTCCGGGTTTGCCTGCCTACCCAGGGGTCATCCCCCCGACAGTAGTCCCCGAAGCTGTGAAGGCTCGCCGGCTCCAAGCGGGAGAGGCTTTGCAGCTTATCCCCCCCTGAAGGAGTGCAGTTGCGAGATGAGGTAGCGTCGGTTCGAGGTTGTCGTTTGCCAGCTTCCGGGAGCCGGGTTGAGGCACTTCATCTTTGTCGGAGTCTGAACGGCTCGGCCGGCTGGTCCTGCCGGTACGGGGGAGCGCGCCGGTCGCCAGACGAATTCTTGCCACGTGCAGCCCAGCGGCTGAAGAGGCCTGCCAAGCCACGCACGCGACAAGACGTCGCGGTGGGCTGGGTCCCACCAGGCCGCGGCCTCGGCCCGCGCGCGGGATTTACTGCGGGGGAGTGGCCTTAACGCGCCCGTGTATTGCGGGGGAGTGGGAATCGTGGGCGCAATCGATCCCACTCCCCCACGCTCGGCCGTGGTCTTTAAATGGGAAGGGAGGGGGAGAGGCTGAGGCATTCGCTCCTCTACCTCCGCCCGTTGCTTCGTCTCTGCACCCCCCACCTTCCTTCTCGTGCACACTGCCGCCGCACGCCGTCGCCCGCGCACCGTCGCCCACCAAGCTCGCCACCGCGCCACGCCGTGATTTGCGCGGCCGTTGCCTCCTTTCTCCACCGCTGCATTTTCTCTTCTTTTTCCGTGCTTCTCCCGCTCTCGCCAATGGCGCAACCGAAGGGCCAGTGGGAGGGTTCGGTGGTCACCGATGATGATATTGAGTATCTTCGCCGTACAAGGCGGCTTCCGCCGGTGTCGGAGGTGGAGGCGCGCGCGCCCGGCGTGGAGACGGCTCCGGAACCGCGGAGTGGCGAGGTGGTGGTGTTCTACACCCACTTCCTCCGCGGGGTTGGGCTCCCGGCGAGCGTCTTCCTCAGGCGCTTCCTCACCTTCTTCGGCCTGCAGCCGCACCACCTGGGGCCGAACGCCATCTTGCAGCTCGCCGGCTTCGCGACGCTGTGCGAGGGCTACGTCGGCATCCTCCCACACGTGCAGCTGTGGTGCCGGCTATTCTACCTCAAGCAGCAAGGAGCGGCAGCCGGCATCATGGCCGAGTGCGGGGCGGCCGTGGCGGTGACCCGGACGGCGGGCCCTTTCCCGAAGCTGCCGCTCGAGGAGTCCGCCAAAAAGTGGCAGAAATCTTTCTTCTACGTGAAGAACGCGGACCCGGCCAACGACCGGATCAACCTCCCTCTATTGGTCAATGCGCCCCCGGCTGAGAAGCAGAACTGGGGGCACAACCCGAAGAGCCCCTCCGCGGAGATCTTGGGGATCTGCAGCTGGATCAAGGAGATGACGGACCGCGAGGGGCTCACTGCCGTGGACCTCATCGCCGCCTTCATCGGTCGTCGGGTGCTACCGCTGCAGAGGCGGCCGTACCGGATCTGCGATATGAGCGGTCAGCGCGACCCCTGCCGGCTATCGATGAAGGAGCTGACGGCAGAGGAGATCGCCGTGCGCGTCAACGACGTCTCCGCCGCCGGGCTCAAGGTGAAGGAGTGGCGGTTTGGCAAGGAGCCGTATAGCCGGGATGCCCCGGCGCCAGTGGTAAGTCTCTGGTCCCCGTTCTTCGCCGCATCCGCCCTTCTCATGCGCCCTGACGCCCTGGGACGGCTGCAGCGCTTCCCGAGCCAGCTGGTGAATTACGGGCCGAGTCCCATGGTTCTGCAGCCGGACCGGGATGAGTCGGACCCGGAGGATGAGGAAGCCGGCAACGCAGGAGCCGAAGGCGGCGGGTAGCATCTTGCGGACGCGGAAGCCGGAGGCTCCGCTCAAGCCGGTAAGTCTCTGATCCCGGAAGTTTTGCGGGACTGGCCGGATGACGATGAAGATGACGAGGACGGGACGGATGATGCAGCTCCTCAGGGCGTGGAGGCGAGCGACGGGGCCGCCCCCAGGGGACGGCAGAGGAGGGCGACTGGGGAGCCGGCTGGCCCGAGCCGGCCGCACGGGAAGTAGTCGGTCGACGCGCGGCCGGCCGCGAAGCGCCCGGCTGCGGCGCAGACGGGCACCCTGAAGAGGTCCTCCAAGAAGGCGCGCCGGATGGCGCCACCAGTGGGTCCGACGCGAGCGGTTCCCGTGGCCATAGGGTAAGTTTCCTTTTTTGCAGTTGGAGTTGCTGTTTTGCTTGCTACCGTTGCCATTCTTTCCTTTCTTTTCTTCTTCTTCATCTCTCTCGTGCGCTGTCCAGGAGCACGCTTGAGCTGGCGGAAGCTGCCACAGCAGCGGCGGCCGCGGAGGAGGCCGACCGGCGACGGGGTAGAAGCGGCACGGGGGAGAGCGAGGCGGGGGAGACCCCCGAAGAAGTGCTCGCGGCCCGCCAAGCCGGCTCCGCCTTGGAGGACGCCCAACGGGACGCCTAGAGGGCCCGAGCCGAGGCCGAGAAGGAGTGGGCCGAGGCATCGGCCAGGAGGTGGAGCGTCGCCGTGGCCGAGGTTGTGGCGAGACGGCCGCGGGTTGCAGAGGAGACCGCGTGGCCGGAGTGGACGGCATCGTCGCCGCCGCCATCGCCGGTCGTGGAGCATCGCTCCAAAACGGTAGATGATCCAGCCCGCCAGGCGGAGGCGGATGCTCGCGCGGCCGCCGAGGAAACAGCCGGTCGTGGCGGGTCCGGCAGCCACGAGCCGGAGGCCAACCCGACAGCCAACCAGGAGGTACCGCTGGCTTCAGACCCAGCCGACGGAGCCGGAGGCGGGGACGAGGGAGACCGCGAGCCAGAGGCCGCGCCGAGCGGAGGAGTGTCGCCGCCAAGGACAGAGACCGTGCCAGGGAGCTCGCGCGCCCTAGTGACGACGGAGCCGCGGGCCACGGGGCTTAGCCTCGAACCAAGGCGGCCCGCAGCGGAACCAGCGCCGGGTCCGCCGTTCAGCCGCAGCAGACCTGGGCGGCGAGTGCCAGTGAGGCGACGAGCGGCGCCCCTCGGAGCGAGCTGGATGCGGCGGTGGATTCTCTGCGGCTGCAGATCACCAACCACCACCACCAGTGGCAGAGCTTCGTCCAGGAGGAGAGTGGCCAGCTGCGACAGTTGGAGCAGACCTTCGCGGTGAGTTCTTTCGCCCTTCGATTCTTCTTGCTTTTCGCTTTGTTTTGCCCTTTTTGACCGGCTTGGTCGCTTTCCAGTGGGGGCACGTCAGCGCACCCACTAGGTGTAGCCCCCGAGGCCCGGGCCGGCTGCGCAGCAGGCAGGTCGGGCCTTCTCAGGCGTCTGTGTTTTGACTTCGTCTTCTTTGTAGTCCATCTACGACCAGCGCGTGGCGGCGTACAACCGCCTCCTGGGCCGGTATCGCGCGGCCAGGGACCAGCTGGCGGCCAAAGAGGGGGAACTTCGCCAGGTCAGAGGTACCATTTCCAACTTCTTTTTTGCGTTCTTCCAGTGCGGGCGCGCCAGCGCTCCCACTGGGTGTAGCCCCCGAGATCCGGTCCGGTTTGCGCAGCAGCCGGGTCGGATCTTCTTTGCTTCTTGCTCGGCTTCTGACCGGAATCCGGGTCCGGCTGTGCAGCCGCTGCGGTTGACCCGGCGGAGGTGGAGGCGCTCTGGCGCCAACTGGTAGAGCTTGCTGGACCACCAGATCGGAGTCGCCGAAGTAGAGGATGCGCCGGATGCCGATTTCTTTGGCGAGCCGGAGGCCGTGGACGACGGCTTCGTACTCGGCGATGTTGTTGGAGGCGGCGAAGTGGATTTGCAGCCCGGCTCTGAGCAGCCGGCTGATCTCTTCGCCAATAGTTCTTCGCTTCTCCTCGGAGAAGCGGCGTAGTGGCTGCCGGACCGGCTTGGCATCCGGCCGGACGTGGAGTTTGTGCTCGGCGAACTTCCTCGGAACACCCGGCATGTCTTTGGGGGACCATGCAAAGATATCCCGATTCTCACGGAGGAAGTCGACGAGCTCGCCTTCCTATTTGCTGTCGAGGACGGAGCCCACGACGACGTACTCGCTGGAGTCGGGGTTGGACGGGTCGAGCGACACCTTCCTAGTGCCCTTGGCCGGCTTGAAGGACCCCTCATCGGCCGGCTGCTTGAGCTGAGCCGGCATGACCGGCTGCTCGCCGGCCAGCGCGACGAGACGGTCGAGCTGGCGCCTCTCCTCGGGGATGACCAGCGACTCGGCCAGCTTGGAGCCGGCTTTGGCGCACTCCAGGGACTTCTTGTAGTCGGCGGTGATGGTGATGATGCCCTTGGGACCTGGCAGCTTCATCTTGAGTTATGCGTAGTGGGGAACCGCCATGAACTTGGCCATGGCGGGCCGGCCCAAAAGCGCGTGGTAGGGGCTGGCGAGGTTGACCACCTCAAACCAGATCGGCTCGTGGCGGAAGTGGGCACTGGTGCCGAACAGCACGTCCAGCGGCAACCGGCCGATGGGAGAGCACGAGGCGCTGGGAACGATGCCGTGGAACACCATCTGGGTCGGCTGCAGCTGGCCCTCCTCGATGCCGAGCTTGACCATGGTGTCGCGGTAGAGGATGTTGATGCTACTACCCCCGTCGATCAGCACCCGCGAAAAGTGGCAGGTGCGCTTCCAGCAACGAAGGTGGGGTCGAGGACGAGCGCGTAGCCACCCGGCGTGGGCATCACGGCCGGGTGGTCCTCCCGGGTCCAGTTGACAGGGCAGTCGGACCAGTGCATGTACTGGGGGACCGGGGGGACGACGGCGTTCACCTCGTGCTGGTACTTGCGCTTGCTGTATTTGTCGTCGCCTTCGCTGGTGAAGACGACATAGGCGCCTGCCACGGATAGGGGTCGCTGGCGAGGGCGCCGGCTGCTGGAGGCGGCGAAGGAGGCAGAAGCGACGGCTGCTGCGGGCCGGCTCCGGGCGGCGAGGGTGGAAGGTTACCCTTCAACAGACGCTGGGTGAAGCTGCACTGCCGGAGCATGTGCGTCGATGGCTTCGCGCCACTGTGGTTCTTGCAGGGGGCGTCGAGCATCTGCACGAAAGACGGCTTGGGCTGCCAGGCGGTCTTGCCGGTGCGCGGGCGCTGGCCGGCGCCTTGCTCGGCCTGCCGCTCCCCCTCCACCGCGGCTACCTGCTGGTTGCTGTAGCGAGGAGCCGGCTACTCGGCCTTCTGCTTGTTGTTGTTGTCTTGCCGGCGCTGGCTGGTTTCGCCAGCCGGCTTCGGGGCGGCCGGCCGGACCGGCACCGGCTTGCCGTTCGCGCCGATCGTGATCTTTACACGCATTGCGGAGTCGGCCGTGGCATACTTGTCGGCCACCGCCATGAGCTCCGCCAGGGTGTCCAGCTCGTTGCACATCAGGCGGTGCTTCAGCAGGGTGCCATCTTGGCACCCGTCGACGAAGTACTGGATGGCTTGCACTTCGTGGACGCCTTCAGAGAAGTTGCGCAGCTCGGTGCACCGCGTGAGGAAGTCGCGGAGGGGCTCGCCCGGGTTCTAAACGCACATGGAGAGCTGGCAAGGCCGACCAGGACGTGTGTACGTGCTGGTGAAGTTGCGCACGAATGCATCTTCGAAGTCCAGCCAGGAGTTGACGCTGCCGGCCCCCAGGCTGTTAAGCCATGTTCGAGCCGAGCCGAGCAGCATGAGGGGAACGTAGCAAACCGCCACGCGCCGGTTGCCGCCGGCGATGCCAACGGCCGTCGTGTAGTCGGTTAGCCAGTCCTCCGGCTTGGTGACGCCGCTGTACTTGGGGGAGTCGCGGGGCAGCGAGAAGCCTTTGGGGAAGGGCTCCCCGCGGATGCGAGGGACGAAGCACGTCAGGCCGATAGAGCTCTCCTCCTCGAGAATCGTGGACCGCGCCAGCCGGTCGATGCGGTGGCGGGCGTCGGATTCGTCGTAGGGCTCGCGGGGGCCCAGCCGGCTTGCGACTGGACCGCGTGGCACCGCACCGGCAGAAGCCAGCCAGGATTGTCGAGGCGGCGGGAGAGGTAGTTCCAGCTGCCGCACCCGGTCGTTGCCGGCTGGCTTGTTGGCAACGCCGTCGCCAGCCGTCGTGGCGCGGTCGCGCTGGCTCCGGCTCACCCGGTGCCGGCCAGAGCGGCTGGTGCTGCCGGCGGGAGAAGACGCCTACTGCATGTCCCGAAGAGCCCTCTCCGAGTTTCTGGATTTGCCTGAGGTGGAAGTGGATGGCTGGGCCGGTTCGAAACGCTGCTGCTGCTCGTTCGCCGCGGTGATGAGGTCGCGGATGCGCTGCCACTGCTGCAGCAGCTCCTCGCCCTCCAGGAACTCAAGATCCGCCATGGCCGCCTGCGCCGCACGTATGTTCTTGACGGGGGTGTCGTAGACGGGCCGGCCTGTGCCTAGCGCACGGCCGATCGCGCCTCCGCGGACGCGCACTTCCGCGACCCGGCCGGGCTCAGCTGTGGCCGGCGTGAAGCCATGGACGCTGTCGTACTCTCGCTGGAAGGACTCCAGCCGGTGCCGCGTTGCCGCGAGCTCTGTGGCCTCGACCTGCAGATGTTCACGGTCCTCGTTGAGCTGAGCTGCTGCTGCCATCGTGTCGGCGTCGGGCGTGATGGGGGCCCGTAGGCTCCGGATCGTCTCGTGGAGCGGGTTGGCACGGCAATGAGGGGCCGCAGCCGCGGCAGTGGCGTCTGCAGCGGCGTCCGCGGCGGCCTTCTCCTTGGCATGCGGGGAGCCGGAACTGGTGCCGATGGTCAGCACCTCCGCGCGAACGCAGAGGTTCGCGCCATCGTCAGAGGCGGCGCAGCCGATGGGGACGGGCGAATAGGTGAAGCTGTGTACCTTGCTGGGGAACACGTCGGGGACGAGCGCGACGAAGACGCGTAGCTTGCCGAAGGGGACGACGAAGCAGCCTACGGGGCAGGAGGCGTCCTCGTCCGATATGGCACCGCAGCCGGCCGGGTTGGCCGTGCGACCAGCCCCACGGTGGGCGCCAACTGTCGTGGTGAAGGGCCTCGTCCAGAACTTGACTCCGGTCAACGCCGCGAGCAGCCCCACGGTGGGCGCCAACTGTCGTGGTGAAATCACGACAGATGCCATGAGATGGCTAAAAGTGGGGGGCTGCGTGAGGACGCCGATGGGTTCCGGAAGCGAGGTTGGCACACGCATGCGAGGGACACGAGGCGTACCCAGGTTCGGGGCCCTCCGGAGAGGTAACACCCCTAGTCCTGCCGAGTGGGTTGATAGGCTCAGAGGCCACAACGGTTACAATGATGCTCCTGGAGCTGTTTGGAGCGGAGGAGGCAGAAGGAGCTAGGTCTCCGCTCAGCCTCTCCTATGTGTGCGTGTTGGGGAAGATGGAGTCGATGAAGCAGTCAACCAAGAGTGAACTGGATGCGGACTGAATGCGTGCCCGCTGCATGGAGGCTTCCCGGGGGGTCTTATAGGCCGGCTCCCCGGGGTACAATGGGTAAACTACACGCGCCAGGACCCGGGCGTCGGCATTTGGAGCCGGCAGTGGGCCCGTCGGCTGCGGGCCCCGCTGGCTGTGGCGTCCGAGGACGGCGCGACACTGTGGCCCATCGCTTCGAGCGTCACGGAGTGGACGGCGCGTGCGTGCTTCTGCAGAGGCGTACAGGAGTGGCTGGCGCGTGCTCGCTTCTGCCGAGGCGTGCAGGAGTAGACGGCGCATGCGCCCTCTGTAGAGGCGTGCTGGAGTAGGCGATCTCGCGGGAGAGCTACACCGGTGCGCTGGTGCTGACACCGGCTGTCGCGTCAACTGGGCTGGCAGCTTTGTCGGCACGCCCTCCCGAGATGGATTGCATTGTTGCCACGAGCTCCCCTCGTGGGGGGCTGTCTTGTCATCCGACGCGATTGGACGGCCGCCAACCTATCGCCAGCCGGCTAGCGGGGAGGGGCTCGGGCTACCCCGATGCTTTTGAAAAAGGGGAGCTCCGGGTTCGCCTGCCTTCCCGGGGGTCATCCCCCCGACACGCGGCAGCCTGCTACACTTACGGGCGTGGCCCGCGCGAGAGGGGCTTGATCCTGGGGCCCTAGGGCGACGACCTCCGGAGAAGGATCTCCTTGAAGCTGGCGCTGCGGCGCCGCCACCCCGCGCGCGTTCCACCGCGGCCACGGCATGACCTGGCAGCCGGCCTCGTCCCATCCCGGGGCCTGTGCTTCATGCGGTGGGACCTGCTGTCGGGCGTCGCGCCTTGGCTCGAGGTCGACTCCGTGCGCGGGAGGAGGCGGGGCGCTCCATGCGCCACATCGCCCGCGCGAGACGGTGGAGGGCGGAGCGAGTGGGAGAGCGCAGGGGCCTCGCCGGCGACGTTGACGTGCTCGGTGATGCGGCCCAACCAGGCGCCGTAGCCCCCATCAGCGGGGCTGTAGTGCAGGAGCTCACGGGACATGAGCAGCGCCGCCTGCGCGTCCACAGGCCCATGGCGCGCGCGGACGTCGTGGTGGGGGTGAAGGACGGCGTGGTGGTCCGGCCGTCGCGCTGCACAGAGAGCGGCAGCGAGGAGTCCGGCTGCTCGTGAGCGGCAGGGTCAGTGGCGGCGTTTGGCGCGGGTGAAGCAGAGCGACGAGGTGCGCCACGGCTCACCGGTGCTGTCTGGGCGACGCGAGCGGCGAGGCATTCGGCGCGGGCATGGCGAGTATCAACCATGGCAGCGGGACGAGGGTGGAGTCGAGGTAGGGCGAGGTTGGTGAAGAGGAAGGATTCCGACACGCCCCTACCTGGCGTGCCAAATGTCGGAGTGTGGGGTTCCACAGCCCCAAAGAGGTTCGAACACTGGGGCGTGTGCGGAACGATCCTACTCAACCTAGAGCTCTCTACTCAGCGCGCCATGGTTTAGCCTCGTCGCGCCGGCGCTGGGGAAGAAGAAGATGACATGGTGGTTTACCCAGGTTTGGGCCACCTTGCGGTGTAAAACCCTACTCCTGCTTTGTGGTGGATTGCCTCGGTTGAGGATGAACTAGTACAAGGATGGGTCTGGCTATCTCCGGGGATCCCTCCTTCTCTGATGTTGGCAAGCTTCTACTTATTCCGGCCAGGTCCTCTTCCCTTATCACTTGGCGGGAAGGGATACCACAATGGCCAAATTCGAAGGGGGGACAGGAGTACAGCTTATCCTGACGAAAGGTGGTCTTCGTCTGCAAAGCTTCTGGCCACGTGGCAGTGGCGGGCTCGGCGATGACCTCCGTCCTGCCACGCCCGTTGTCATGGTCTTGTTGCACCGAAGAGGAAACCTTTGGGGGATTCCTTGGGAACTTGCGAGCGTCCTTGCCCCCTGAGCACCAAAGGGGAAACCGTCCTAGTCTGCGCCGGTTGGCGCCCTCCTGCCACGATCATCATGGCTCACGTCATGGCTTGCTTCGCGAGGCCGGTGCTCGCCTCAGAGTATCCGCCCCTTCAGGAGCTGGCCTCAGGGGGCCGCCCCTCAGGAGGTCTTGGAGTGATCCGCCTCGCGAGGCCGGTGGGTTGGCGTCGTCCGTACTGGGCCTTGGTCGGCGTCGTGCGTGGGCCGATAGCAGACGGGCCTGGGTACCCCCGGTCCCAGAGCACCGACACAGTCCAAGTTGTAGGTTAACTTTCGGGGGTTTCTATATATATGGGATTTTTTGGCGTTGGTTTCACGCGAAAGAGGGCCTCAGGGGGGCCACATGGCACCTGGGTGCGCCCGGGGGGGGGGGGGGGCGTGCCCAGGTGCTGTGTGATCACCTCCTGGCTCTTCTGGTCCTTCCACGAAGCTTCGGGGGTCTCTCTCCTTCTATAAAAAATGGTCAAAAAGTTTCATTGCATTCCAAGAACTTTTATTTCTGCACAAAAAACAACACCACGGTAGTTCTGCTGAAAATAGTGTCAGTCCGGGTTACTTATAATCAAATCATACCAAAACCATATAGAATTGTCATAAACATGGCATGAATACTTCATAAGATACGTTGGAGACGTATCATCCATCGATATCTTATCAATGGTGCTGGATTCTGTCAAGATCTTATATATCGGAATGTTTAGTATTGATCTGAACACAATTATTGGCTTGCTGCGATGCTTTCCATGTCTGGAGAATTTGTATATAAAGGTTATTATTTCATGCACATTGAAAGCCCATATATATTGTACAAGAATTATCGTTCAGCTGTCGCTCTTTTGACATTCTCTTTTTTTAGACCTTAACTATTTTCAATCTTCATGTCGACGTAGGCACTAACACATGGAGAAAAACATATAACCAATCGGCGGCATAATAATCACCGGGATTTTCTCAGTTCTCATGACATTCGTTTGAGGACAATAACGGTGGAAGGATATGCATCCAACCAGGCAAACAGAAGCTTCATCACATTCTTCCTGTTGAATGAGAGGTTACTATTGTCAATGAGGCTTAAGTTTTTCAACAAGAAATTTCTCATGGATGGATATGTTGAACAGCAAAAAAAGAAGTTTCAGGTGGGCAAATGGGCTTCTGAACGCGCTCGGCTTCTATTTACAAGAACTTGTCATCATATTCCAGTAAAGTTTTTGGCACAGGATGTTGATTTTATGGATCAGACTAATCCATTTGTTTGTAACTGCCAAAAGCTGTGGTTGGGTTAGATGTTATTGCCATGTTCAGTCTGGGTTTTGTCTAAACCTGATGAACAATTAATCCTTGGGCTTTTGTACCGTTTGTAAGCTTGAGTTAGATGTTGGTGCCCTTTTCAACTCGGCTGTGACTGTCATATTTTGTTTGAAACAAGGCAAATGGCTTGCCATTTCCTTAATTAAAGAGAGAAATATTGTAACAAATCCCAACCAAGCAAATAATATCACTCTCGCCGACTGCTTGAGCTCATTGTGCATTACAGCACCCAAGTGCTTAGCGCCCGCCAGCACCCACAAACTTATTTTAACCTAGCACACCAAACAGGTTATAAATCTTCATAAGAAAGGCTGCATGGCCGTGACATATTTGGATTCTGACATGTGGGACCCACGAGGAAAAAGCCTATCCAAGGTGGTGTCGACTTAGTCAACAAACGATTCTGCCTACTAGTCATTGGATTGACATCCAACATCTGTCATGTTTCTTCTATCTCTTGTCTTCTTCCTCCAGCCGCCCAAACCAAACCTTGCCATCGGTCCTGCCTACTCCCACCTCACATGGCTAGCTGCGCCTCCGCCGCCCTACCATATGCTCAAACTTTGGCTAGTCCACACATGTCCTGTTATTCTCCGGCGACGTCAACCCCAACCCGCACCCGCACCCGAACCAGTCAACCCTTGTACTCCCCTCCGCCTACGACTACACTGCCGCATCTTCCACGGCTCATGTTCGTTCCTGTTCGAGGCCTCTCCCTCGTCCTCCGCCTTGGTTCGCTTGCCGTGCGCGGTGCGCCGCCGTTTGGTGTAGTCAACATGGTCAATAACCGAGAGGAATCAATAGATGACTATACGTGGAGAGGATGACAGTAGGGACCCACCAGAATCATGGCAGTACGCAAGCAAGTGCCTCGTTATTATTACAAGCCAAAAAATGCTTCCTCCTAATGGTTTGACATCTGTGTCCCATGGCATTGTCAACATATAGTAAATAAACGAGAGAATTACACAACGAGTGGCTGACACCAGGGACCCAGCAGGTCGCGCAGTTGTTTTAGAGACGGAGCAGGGTATCAACAGGGCTGCGCGGGGGCTGTGGCCCGTCTAGCCCAGGGTTTTATTTTATGTTTACCACATGACGAGCCTAGTTGTTTTCATTTTCTTTCTGAAAATGGTGAGCCCAGTTCTACTTTTTTTACAGAATACCCAACCGAGGCCGTCTTACTTTTCTCAGCCCTGCTGGGCTGCAAATCTTTCAAGACAACGACGGATGTATTCGCTTGCCCAGAAAATGGGCTATAAGTAGTGAGAAATGGGCTGTAAATTTTTAAAACACAACAAACAAGTAATTAGTTTCAATTTTTTTTAGGATTTTGAGATTTTAAATTTCATTGATGGTTTTTGAGGGGGAAATTAAGTTGGATTTTAAATTGATATAAATTTATTTTTCAAATTAGTTTGAATGTGACTCGAAATTTCAGGATTCAAAACAGTTCGGACCGCACCGAAATATGCAAAATTTTGGCAATATTTTTTAACCGTGGCCAGAATATGGGCTGTAATGCTACAAAAAGAATATGGGCTCCAAAAAAATCCTTAAGAATTAGCAATGGGCTGTAAAGTATTATAAAGTCGAGAGGCTGACTGTAGGGCTGTGACGCCCTTCGCTCGACCATGCACTAATCATACACGCAAACGTGCACGCTCGAGATCAGAGGCTCACGGGAAGATATCACAACACAACTCTAAACTCAAATTTAAATAGAAATCTTCATATTACAAACCAGGGTCATGAGGACCCGAATACATAAGTCATACAAACCATAATATCTGAGTACAGACATAGTTAGTCAAGTTTGCCTTAAGAAGGCTAGCACAAATAGTGACACTGATCGAAAAGGCAAGGCCTCCTGCCTGGGAGCCTCCGAACTACTCCTGGTCGTCGGGGATCTCCACGTCATAGTAGGCACCTCCTGGGATCTCCTGCTCCTGGGCTCCGTCGTCTGATCGAATTATCCGGTATGGGGAAAAAGAAGTAGCAAAGCAACCGTGAGTACTCATCCAAAGTACTCGCAAGACTTACATCAGAACTATACTAGATATGCGTCTGTATCAAAGGAATGGGGCTATATCTTTGGACTATACTGCAGAAATGCTGGAACAGAGGGGGAGAGGCCTAGCCTATCGAAGGCTAGCATCTTGAAGCAATTCTTGCAGCATTGGAAGAGAGTAGAGCAAGATAGTATATAATCAATCATATTTAGTAATGCCCTGAGATACTTCCTCGACTATCCCGTGAGGAAGTGAGCTCGAGAGCGGTAGTATCAATTTAACAGTTCAATAGTAACCATTTGTAGTTGTAGCGGATCAAGATACAACTCTGAGCCTCCTGTTACCGTGGACACGGATATTCGAATAGATAACTTCCCAGCAGGGGTGCACTACTGTTACCCAACACGCTCGATCACATCTGGCCGGACACACTTGCTGGGTAATGCCCGGCCTCGGGTGATCAACACGACGCAGTCCTACCTAGGCTCAGCAGAGAGGTCAGCACGCCAGTCGAAATCCTAAGCACAAAGGGGCTTGGGCCATCGCCCTCTGCGCTCATGCACGTTGCGAGACTGGCCGGGGTACAGGCGCGACACTGTATACACAAGGGACGTAACCAGCCCAATCCCAACAATCAGCCCGCATCTCTGAGCTGTGACGTCTGAAGAACTTTTGGCTGATACTACGCCGTAGAGGGCCCCATTAAACCATTATCCCACGTGGTGGTAGTGCGTATAGGGCACGATGACCCACTCAGATCAAATACCCAAATCCATTAAGCAAGTTTAGTAACTCGCAGAGACGAACAGGGTTCCTGTCGCTCCGACTTGGTATCACATGTCGCGCGGGTGCTCTTGGAGCCGACCCATCTTTAATATTGTTTTTCACGGGCACCCTTGGGGCCAGCCCGACTTTAGCAGTTTAAAGTAGTGCAGTATGTAAACATTTCCGCGATCACACCCAGAGTGATCACGGCCCGATAACAAGCATGGCATACGGACAAGGCGAAGGGCCACAGATGAAACAACAGCATGGCTAACTAAGCATCATGGGATAGCAGGTAATGTATCAGTAGCAGGCGACAAAATCAGGCTATGCATCAGAATAGGAGCTATCGGAATAACAGCAGAGGCAATTCTAATGCAAGCATAAGAGAGAAGGAATGGGCGATATCGGGATGATCAAGGGAGTTTTGCTTGCCTGGAAGCACTGCTGAAGAGGGAAGAAGGGTCGTCGATGACGTAGTCGTACTCTGCAGCATCGTCGGCAGTCTCGGGGGCTATCGGGAGAGAAGGAGGGGGAAGAAACAATAAATACACGGCAAAAATGCAATAGAGATGCATGACATGTCTATATGCAGTACTATGGTGATATACTGCATATCTAAGTGTTTAGTTAATTTAGGAATTTATTTGGATTTATTTTATTAAGGTCATGCACTATTCATTTATCGAATTCAGTCAAAAAGTTCCATGTTCGGTACGATAAAGGCATGTGACAGATGAACGGGGCGCGTATTCGGAATCGTCATATTTTTCTGATCGTTTTTCATATATAAATTATTTTAATACGAGTTACGGTTTATTTTCTATTAATTTTCAAAGTTTTAATGAATTTCTGGAATTAATTAATTATTTAAATTAGAATTATCCGAAACAGTGCATGATGACGTCATCAAGATGTCAGCGTGACGTCAGGAAGAGCGGGTCCCACCTGTCATAATCTGTTTAGGCTAATTAGGGTTTAATTAATTTAATTACAAATTAATTAGGCTAATTAGATAATTAGTTTAATTAAACAGAATTAATTAAGTTAATTAATTATTTATTTTAATTATTTATTTATTTATTTATTATTGATTTTAATTCTTTTTATTATTATTATTTATTTTAATTCTTTTTAATCCCTCTTTTTTTTGTTTAACAGGGGCTGGGCCCCGTTCGTCATAGGCACAGCCGGACATGTCCGGGTTGTGCCCGTTCGGGCGCCGGACGTGTCCGGAGACACAACGCGCGCGTGCGGGCGAGGCCACTGCAGGCGGCGGCGGCAGCGGGGCGGCGAGCGCGCGGGGCAGAGGCGGGGCGGAGCGGACAGTGGCAGCAGCGGGGCGAGCGGACGGCTGTGCGGCGCACGGGCAGGCGGAGGCGGTCAGGCACGGGGCGCGGCGAGCGGGCACGGGCGAGCGCAGCCAGGCGAGCGGCGCGAGCGCGGGAGGCAGAGGGGGGGAACGAGCGCGGGGCTGCGATGGCCGGCGGGGGCCACGGCAAGGCGGCGAGAGGGAGAGGGGGCGGCGATGTGGAAGCTCACAGGCGGCGTGGGGAGAGGGGGCGGCGAGGCGTGATGGAGCTCGTCGAGGAGGAGTCGGGGACGAGCGCCGGCGACATGGTGGCGAACGGCGACGGCGAGGCGACGGGGACGCGGCGACGGCGTCGAGCGGCGGCGCCCAGGGAGAGAGAGGGCGCGGGGGGGGGAGAGGAGAGGATTTAGGGTTTGGGGGTGGAGGGGCTCGCCATATAGGCCAGCGGCGGACGCGGGTGGGCCGGCTGGGCCGAGGCCCAGTTGGGCCAGGGGGGGTTTGTTTGCTTTTTTTTTCTTTTTTTTCTGTTTTCTTTTCTTACTTCTGTTTTGCAAAAAGTGTGGCCTCGAATATAGTTTTGTAAAATATTTGAACTACCCACAATATTTCAGTGCAATATTGACCACTGTTATAAAAAGGTTTGGAGTCCATATAATTTCATTTGGATTTTATTTAAACAAAAAGGTATTAAACACTTCTGTTTTGGTACTGTTTGAGCATGATGGAGTCACTTAACTAATTTAGTAAATGTTGATTACAATTTTATAATTGCCTCTGGGTTAATTGCAATTTAATGAATATTTTGGTTTTACTGTTCGGATAACTATTAATTTTGACTTTGTTTTAAATTTGAATTTGAGTTGGATTATTTTCTAAATGCAATTTAATTAAGATGATCATGATGACCAGGCACTTTAACTAGCTTAATGACAAGGTTAGGATCTGGGGATGTCACAAATCTCCTCCACTTAAAGAAATTCTCGTCCCGAGAATTAAGAGGTAGAGTAGGGGGAGAATGTCTGGTTACGGAATGCTAACAAATCTTGTTGTTCTTGTTGCCCTTCTCGAAGAGGTTGATCCATTACGTTGATGTCTTCATTTCTCTGCATCAGTGCATCACGACGAGTTGTCATCCTTTCTTCGGGAACTCCATCGTACTTACGAATAGGGTAGGAGGGGAAACTTAAGGCGGTTGGATCGGTATGAGGTTAATCAACGGGGGTCGTCTCAAGGAATGAAGTACATGGTATCTCTCGAGTTGAAACTTAAGAAAAACATCGAGAGCAAGGTAAGGAGGTACAATAAGAAGTTTCAAGCGGATAGGCAATCATTCGTTATCTAGGACGGATGATGAAAGAGGTCCAGATTAACAGTGAACAATATTGCATCTGATACCGGAACAGATCATCTGTCGGAAGGTGACTCGTGATAACATGCGAAGCCAAGTGCAAAGGATACTATGGAATCAAGGATGTACAGTAGAGTCAGGTTTCTGATCCTGTGGAACTGTGGTGAGTGTCGACCGAGAGTAGGGAGGACGGTGACATCTAGCATGGTCACGATAACAAGACATGTCAGAGGATAGCTTGTCAGCTATGTCGGCAACAACGTCGGTACCAAGGTTGGGGGACGAAGAGAACCATTTCTCCTGCTCGTTGAAACGAGGTGGACCAATAGGCAAAGTTCTCGTCCATCGGTGGTTACCGGAATGTTAACAACAATAGTAACATGGTTTTTCTGATAGAGTTGTACACCGAGGTGTTTACATAAGCAGGGAATTATCACTGCTTAGATCATATAAATTATTTCAAGGGTTAAATAGACCAACGGAAAGGAAAATGTGATTATCAGTATAAACAAACCAATGGAAAGGAAAATGTGAATTTACACAAGTATATCCTTGTCAGGAGCAAGCGACAGGTCGGCAAGTACATAACCCTTTAAATAAAAGGAACAAGGGGAATCATGATGTTTACCCATACAACGGTGTTTGGATAATCGATCAAGAAACATTTTAGCATTGCGCTTCCAATGTTCTTGTTGATATTCGGAGTACCACAGTCATGCTTCGAGGAAGCAATAATATGGTGTTTCAAGTATGGTTTGGGTCTGAAGATCACAAGAAATACACAAGGAACAATTGCAAGAATAGCAAGGAGCTCAAAGTATAACCAAGACATGATCAAGCATGTGTTGGAAACAAGACAAGAGTGTTGTCAATGATAACACAAATCATCGAGGGGTAAGGATGGGATTACTCATCATGGATTCAATTCACAACTTTAAAGAAATCAAAAGGTTGACGATGATCACGACACATTTTGTCAAAAGGTTTCATGAAGACGTAATCGAGCAGCGACGACATCAAGCAAAAGGAGTGGTGAAGCTAAAGTTCATCGGAACCACGGATATGACACGAGCTCGGAATTAACCTTGCTGTTCAAGATGAATGGTATGACAAGGAAGCTCGACGTAAACTTAGCTCGTCGGCAAAAATTGTGCTCCGGGAAGAAGGACCAGGTAGCACAGTTAACATTAGCATGATAAGGATGTAGCCGGTACTCTAGGAATGACAAAATTGAATATTAAACTTCCCAGCAACAAAGTACTAGGAGTACTGAACCATAGGGTGGATTAGATTCACTTATCGGTGTTCTTGGTTGACAAACAACTCAGAAACCGTGGAATGACTAAGACAGTGAAAGGTATTACTCTACCAAGAATTTAAAAGAGATAGTGCAATGGCACGATATCCTCGAGATACCAGAGGGTAATACTCGAAGGTAGGTCAAGACAGAGGTTGGATAGGCGTAATGATCTGCAGAAGACAAGTGCTTTAAGTTTTCTGGGAAATGGAATCAAAGAAGGACAACATGGTCAGAACCATGATTGCAAGGGACCGATTCAAGGATACAGGATGAATTTATACCTTTGTAGTTGTAGCGGATCAAGATATAACTCTGAGCGTCCTGTTACCGTGGACACGGCTATTCGAATAGATAACTTCCCTGCAGGGGTGCACTACTGTTACCCAACATGCTCGATCACATCTGGCCGGACACACTTGATGGGTAATGCCCGGCCTTGGGTGATCAACACGACGCAGTCCTACCTAGGCTCAGCAGAGAGGTCAGCACGTCGGTCTAAATCCCAAGCACAAAGGGGTCTTGGGCCATCGCCCTGTGCGCTCCTGCACGTTGCAAGACTGGCCGGGGTGCAGGCCCGACACTGTATACACAAGTGACGTAACCAGCCCAATCCCAACAATCAGCCCGCATCTCTGAGCAGTGACGTCTGAAAAACATTCGGCTTATACTACGACGTAGAGGGCCCCATTAAACCATTATCCCACGTGATGGTAGTGCATATAGGGCACAACGACCCACTCAGATCAAATACCCAAATCCATTAAGCATGTTTAGTAACTCACAGAGACGAACAGGGTTCCTGTCGCTCCGACTTGGTATCACATGTCGCGCAGGTGCTCTTGGAGCCGACCCGTCTTTAATATTGTTTCTCGCGGGCACCCTTGGGGCCAGCCTGACTTTAGCAGTTCAAAGTAGTGCATTATGTAAACATTTCCACGATCACACCCCGAGTGATCACGGCCCGGTAACAAGCATGGCATACGGACAAGGCGAAGGGCCACAGATGAAACAACAACATAGCTAACTAAGCATCATGGGATAGCAGGTAATGTATCAGTAGCAGGCGACAAAATCAGGCTATATATCAGAATAGGAGCTACCGGAATAACAGCAGAGGCAATTCTAATGCAAGCATAAGAGAGAAGGAATGGGCGATATCGGGAAGATCAAGGGGGTTTTGCTTGCCTAGAAGCTTTGCTGAAGAGGGAAGAAGGGTCGTCGACGAGGTAGTCGTACTCTGCAGCGTCGTCGGCACTCTCGTGGGCTATCGGGAGAGAAGGAGGGGGAAGAAACAATAAATACACGGCCAAAATGCAATAGAGATGCATGACATGTTTATATGCAGTACTAAGGTGATATACTGCCAATCTAAGTGTTTTAGTTAATTTCGGAATTTATTTGGATTTATTTTATTAAGGTCATGCACTATTCATTTATCGAATTCAGTCAAAAAGTTCCATGTTCGGTATGATAAAGGCATGTGACAGATGAATGGGGTGCGTATTCGGAATCGTCATATTTTTCTGATCGTTTTTCATATATAAATTATTTTAATCCGAGTTACGGTTTATTTTATATTAATTTTCAAAGTTTTAATGAATTTCTGGAATTAATTAATTCTTTAAATTAGAATTATCCGAAACAGTACATGCTGACGTCATCATGATGTCAGCGAAACAGCGCAAGTTAATTAATTAATTAATTAATTATTATTGATTTTAGTTCTTTTTATTATTATTATTATTTATTTTGATTCTTTTTAATCCCTCTTTTTTTAAATCTTTTTTTTGTTTAACAGGGGCTGGGCCCTGTTCGTCATAGAAACAGCCGGACATGTCCGGGCTGTGCCCGTTCGGGCGCCGGACGTGTCCGGAGACACAACGTGCGCGCGCGGGCAAGGCCACTGCAGGCGGCGGCAGCAGAGGCAGCAGCGCCGGGCGCGGTGCAGCGCGAGCGGTGGCAGTAGGGCGGCGAGCGCGCGGGGCAGAGGCGGGGCGGAGCGGACGGCAGCGGCAGCGGGGCGAGCGGACGGCGGTGCGGCGCACGGGCAGGCGGAGGCGGTTGGGCGCAGGGCGCGGCGAGCGGGCACGGCCGAGCGCAGCCAGGCGAGTGGCGCGAGCGGCGGCGAGCGTGGGAGGCAGAGGGGGGAACGGGCGCGGGGCTGCGGTGGCCGGCGGGGGCCGCGGCTAGGCGGCGAGAGGGAGAGGGGGCGGCGACGGGGAAGCTCACTGGCGGCGTGGGGAGAGGGGGCGGCGAGGCGTGATGGAGCTCGTCGGGGAGGAGTCGGGGACGAGCGCCGACGACGTGGTGGCGAACGGCGACGGCGAGGCGACAGGGATGCGGCGACGGCGTCGGGCGGCAGCGTCCAGGGAGAGAGAGGGCGCGGGGAGGAGGGAGGAGAGGATTTAGGGTTCGGAGGTGGAGGGGCTGGCCATATAGGCCTGCGGCGGACGCGGGTGGGCCGGCTGGGCCGAGGCCCAGTTGGGCCAGGGGGGGTTGGTTTGCTTTTTTTTTTCTTTTTTCTTTTCTTATTTCTGTTTTGCAAAAAGTGTGGCCTCGAATATAGTTTTGTAAAATATTTGAACTACCCACAATATTTCAGTGCAATATTAACCACTGTTATAAAAAGGTTTGGAGTCCCTATAATTTCATTTGGATTTTATTTAAACAAAAAGGTATTAAACACTTCTGTTTTGGTACTGTTTGAGCATTATGGAGTCACTTAACTAATTTAGTAAATGTTGATTACAATTTTATAATTGCCTCTGGGTTAATTGCAATTTAATGAACATTTTAGTTTTACTGTTTGGATAACTATTAATTTTGACTTTGTTTTAAATTTGAATTTGAGTTGGATTATTTTCTAAATGCAATTTAATTAAGATGATCATGATGACAAGGCACTTTAACTAGCTTAATGACAAGGTTAGGATCTGGGGATGTCACAAGGGCCCACGTGGTCCACGGCCACACGCAAGCAAGTGCCTCCTTATTACGCGAGCAAAAATGATTGCACCTCCTAACAGCTGGGACCCACCAGCTACATCTTTGCACGCAAGGAAGTGCCTCCTTATTACACGAGATTTTTTTCCTCCAGCTGACAGCTGAGACCCACCAGCTACATCTTCGCACGCAAGGAAGTGCCTCCTTATTCCGCGCAACAAAAATGATTCCTCCCGCTGCTAGGGGGGACCCACCAGATTTTGTGGCTGACTTGTGGGCCAACTAAGTTGACGCGTACGTAGGGTTTTGTCAACCTAGTCAACAAACGATTCTAGCAGCAATGACCATTGGATGTTAATCCAACGGCCATGCTGCTTCTGCAACCTCTGATCTTCATGCTCCAGCCGCCCAAACCAGCGCCGGCAGGACCGCCTGCTCCTGCCTCCCGTGGCCGGACGTGCTGCCACCGCTGGCCATGCCATCTCTCTACTCACCCACGCCTCTTGTTATTCTTCGACGACGGCAGCCTCACACCGCAGCCGAAGCAGTCAACCCTCGTACTCCCCTCAGCGTGAGCATCCACTGCCGCGTCTTCTCCGGCTCCGCGTCGTTCCCTCCCTAGGCCTCACCATCGTCCACCGCCTTGGTGCTCTCGGCGCGGCGTGGTCAACGTGGTCAACGAATGACAGCCATCGGAAGACGAGTATACGTGGTGACGCTGACAGCTGGACCCACCAGCTACATCTTCGGACACGCGGAAGTGCCTCCATATTAGGCGCGAAAAAAATGATCCCTCCTCCTGATAGCTAGGACCCACCAGCTATATCTTTGCACGCAAGGAAGTGCGTCCTTATCCTTCCTGACAACTGGAACCCACCCGGTCGAAGCGTACGTAGTGTTGTCTGTCTAGTCACGAACATGTACGTACATACTGGTCGATCGGTCTCTCTGCAACGATGAATCGTGGCCGAGCAAGCAGTGGCACATGTCGTAGTAAAGCCCCCGACGTAGCAGTTCAAGTCCCGTCTAAACCGTGTACACGTACATACAGCCACCGGGCAAAAAATACGGCCACATACGTACATACGGGCGGGGTCTCGAACGTGTACTCGCGCATACATACGGCTAGGGCTCATGTACATGGAGAGGCAACGGACGGCAGCAGCGGCGTCCTGTTCATCGGCAGCCAACCGGCTGGATCGGAATGGAGATACTGTGTCATGTTCATCGGGAGGCAACGGAATGCGTCCTGTTCATCGGGAGCCAACCGGCTTGGACGGAACAGCCGAAACGGGGTCTGGCGTACTGTAGTACGGAGGAAATGGCCTTCTGTTCGACCGCCTACGGTCGAAACGGGATCCTGTTCATTGGGAGGGGTCTGGCGTACCGCAAAATGGAGGAAACGGACTTCTATTTGAGCTCCAACGGTCGAAACGGGGTCCTGTTGATCGGGAGGGGTCTGGCGTACCGCAAAACGGAGGAAACAGACTTCTCTTTGAGTACCTACTGTCGAAACGGGGTCCTGTTCATCGGGAGGGGTGTGGCGTACCACAAAACGGGACTCCACGGGCTACTGTTCATCCACCGTCGACTTCCTCCAGCCTCCACCTGCTACTATTCATCCACCGTGGACCTCCTCCAGCCTCCACCGGCTACTGTTGATCCAGCCTCCACGCGACACTATTCATCCACCCCCAACCGGCTGGGGTGTGGCGGCCTTCTCGATCGGGATCCTATTCATCCAGCGGCAACGGCCTACTAGCTACCACGGGGTCATGTTCATCTAACCCCCATCGGGAACTGTTCATCCACAGCCAACCAACCGACTCGACTCACCATGTCTTGACTCGTTCTACGTACCGCGCACACAGTAGCAATGGTCACTATTCATCGAGAGGCAACCCAACATCGGCTGGCTAAGTCTCGGACGGGGGCTTGATCGGCTTCAGTAAGCAGCAGCAGCGATCGATCGCTTGAGTTCAGTTAGCAGCAACAGCGAAGGAATTGCTCGGGTTCAGTTAGCAGCACGGATCAATTGCTCGGGTTCAGTAACGTAGCTAATGCGATCGCTCGTGTTAAGTTAGAGCGAACGCCTCGCACACAGGTGCGTACGACAGAGAAACACGCAAACCACAGCGCATCGCTCGGCCCCGACCACCCACCATAACCGGGAACTCCTCGATATTTTCGTCGCCCTCGGTCTACCACGATTTTCTCCATCATGGATGGCCCAAAGAATGTCATGCAGGTGCGTCTCCGGCCCGCCCAGGACGAAAAGCCCATTTTCTATCATAATTTTTGGTCACAGAAGTAGGAGCCCACCACATCTATGATGATATGTGTTTTTGTCACAATTATCGTCATAGAAGTGTCATAACCATGACAGAAAAAAAATTCGTTCGGGCCATAATGTCACGAATGTGTCTTGTTTTTGTAGTGAAATCGGGTGGGTTCCAGCTAGCGCTGGGACGAATCATTTTTTGCGCGTAATGAGGCACTTCCTTGCGTGCAAAGATGTAGCTGGTGGGTCCCAGCTGAGGGAGTCCTGGACTAAGGGGTCCCTGAGTGTCCGGCCTATCTCTTGTGGGCCGGACTGGTGGGCCGCATTGAGGATTGAGCAATGGGTCGACCCCGTGTCCGGACAGGAGATCTTCATTATCTTGACGCGTCCTCCAAGGCAAGACTAGATGTCTCAGCGTGATTATTCCTTCTTTGTAACCGACTATGTGTAACCCTAGGACCCCTGGTGTCTATATAAACCAGAGGGTTTAGTCCGTAGAGGCTAGAACAACAACAACCGTAGACATACCCACCTAGGGTTTAGTTCATCTGATCTCGAGGTAGATCGACTCTGTAATTGCCAAACACATCCAATATAATCAAGCACGACGTAGGGTTTTACCACTTAGAGAGGGCCCGAACCCCTGTTTCCTGTTCCCCATTGATCTAAGATCCACAGGTCGGGACCCCCTACCCGAGATCTTCCGGTTTTGACACCGACATTGGTGCTTTCATTGAGAGTTCCGCTGTGTGATCGCCGAAGGATCAATGGCTGACCTCATCAGCAACGACGGCATCATCTCCGGGGACACCTTTGTCCCCGGCCAGCTCTTCGCGTTCGGCGGTTTCGTCCTACGCGCCTACTCGGCCGGTCATCTAGACCAGGACGACAGTTTCGCCCCCGGCCATCGGATCAGGTTCGGAAACCTGGATCATGTCGCTGACATCCGGGGAGATCTAACCTTTGACGGGTTCGCGGTTTTTCCCGGAGCACCCGAAGGCATCGAGGGTTCATCTTTGGATCCTCTCGCTAGCCCAACCCATGGGCTAGTCCTCTCGGATACGAACTTAATGTTTGAAGACGGGGAGTCAGACCCCGCCGGACTCGTCACCCACATCTTGCACCCAGCCTCGAGCTTGGGTCCAATCCCGACGCCCGCAGACCAGGAGTCAACCCTGGTCGGACTCGTCACTGTTGCTTCGGACTCTTTCTCGAACAGGAGCTCGACTCCAGTGTTCGGACACCCGGAGACAGCCCTTAGCAGACTCGCTCGAGCCCTTGAGCTAGAGGGCGGCTCCGAAGACAATCATACCGCCGATCCGGCGCAGCTCGCATTGCTAAGTGAAGCGCTGGATCAGATACAGTCGTTAACAATCGCCAAGGACTCATCTTGGGCTTACCCTCGGCCCAATCTGGAGGCCGGGCCTAGGGAATTTTGCGTCCCACCCACCACCCACTTTGTAGCCACTGTCGAGGATTTAACCGACAGGCTAGACATCGCTTCTGATGAAATGGATGGCATGGACGAAGACGTCGAAGCCGCACCCAGCAAGACCCCGCCCACCACCGGGCGTTGGACAGCCACCTCCACCTATGATGTCTATATGTTGGACACTCCCAAGAAAAACGATGACGGCACCCCCTAGCAGGATGAGAATAAGAGTGTCGAAGAGCCACCAAAGCGCTGACGACCGCGTCGATGGTCTAAAGGGCGTAGAGGTAGGGATAGCAACATAGGCACCGGGGAGGACGACACCCCGGATAATGTCGACGGACTCGATGACCCCGCTGCCCCCGAACACCAACCGTACAGATCGGAGGAGTAGGAGGGACAGTATAATCCCGAAGATCCCAGCGACTCCGGAGATAGTAACTATCTACCCTCTCTGAAGAGGATGTCAGCCTCGGAGACGAAGAATTCATTGTCCCTGAGGATCCGCTGGACCAGGAGCGGTTCAAGCGACAACTTATTGCCACCGCTCGCAGCCTCAAGAAGAAGCAACTGCTGCTAAAGGCCGAACTGGACACCCTCAACGACAGATGGACGAAAGTCCTGGCGGCCGAAGAGAGATACGGCTACGAGCGGCAAACCAAGAGCTACCCTAAACGCAAACAGCTGCCACAGTTCGACGACGAGGCTCTCGTGCCTTCGCCGCCAACATACACTCAGGCAGACCAACCCGACCGCCCACCTCAAGGACGGGATAGGATGGCTGATGGAGCCAAATACCCACCCGCTCCCCCTCGCCATAAAGAAAGGGAGGCGGTTCAGCCGGGCTACAAATACGACCTATGTCAGGACCTTGCCAATAGAGCTGGCCAGACTAGGTCCATCTACAGATCAAGAGAGCATGCTCCCGCAGGAGAGGATGGCTATCAAGCCTGGCACGACCAAAACTACCGAGCTCGGGATCAATACCAGACTCAAATGACAGCCGGTCTTCGGCGCGACATAGCTCGGGACAGGGGCGCCGCTCACAAAATGTGTTTTACAGACGAGGTGATGCGAGACCAGTTTCTCGAAGGGTTTAAGCCCATGAATATCGAACAATACGACGGGACAATAGACCCGGGCGTGTGGATCGACGACTTTCTTCTCCACATCCATATGGCTCGAGGAGACGATCTCTACGCCACAAAATACTTACCACTAAAACAAAAAGGACCAGCTAGACACTGGCTGAACAGCCTCCCCGAAAACTCCATAGGGAGCTGGGAAGAGCTCGACGATGCATTCCGAGCTAACTTTCAAGGCACCTATGTCCGACCACTACACGCGGACGACCTGAGCCATGTAATCCAATAGCCCGGAGAGTCAGCCCAGCAGTTTTGGAATCGGTTCTTGACTAAAAAGAACCAAATCGTCGATTGTCCGGATGCCGAAGCCATAGACGCATTCAAGCACTGCATCCGCGATGAATGGCTCGCCTGACAACTCGGCCAAGATAAGCCGAAGACAATGTCGGCTCTCACTTCACTTATGACCCGCTTTTGCACGGGCGAAGATAGATTGTTGGCTCGTAGAAGCAACAACTTATCGGACCCGGTACCTCAGAGGTTCGGGACGGAAACGGGAAACCGCAGCACAATAAAAATAAGCACCGAAGCCACAATCGAGAATCAGAGGATACGACAGTAAATGCCGGATTCAGCAACTCCAAGTCCGGTCAACGGAAGAAGCCCTTCAAAGGAAACAAGGATGGCCCGACAGCCTTGGATAAAATCCTAGACAGGCCTTGCCAGATTCATGGTACTTTGGAGAAGCCTGCCAAGCACACCAACCGTAACTGTTGAGTGATTAAACAGGCCGGCAAGCAAACAACCGAGGAGCAAGGCAAGGGCCCCCGTAGCGAGGATGACGAGGAGCCTCATGGCCCAAATAATGGAGGCTAAAAACAATTCCCTCATGAGGTAAAAACGGTGAACATGATCTACGTCACCCACATACCAAAGAGGGAGCGCAAATGCGCACTTCGGGACGTCTACGCCATGGAGCCTGTAGCCCCGAAATTTAACCCTTGGTCGGCGTGCCCGATCACTTTCAACTGAAGAGACCACCCGACTAGTATCCGTCATGGAGGTTCGGCGGCCCTGGTCCTCGATCCCATAGTTGATGGGTATCACCTCACTAGAGTCCTTATGGATGGAGGTAGCACCTTAAACTTAATCTATGAAGACACGATGAGAAAAATGGGCATTGATCCGTCAAGGATTAAACCCAGCAACACTACCTTTAAAGGAGTGATACCAGGTGTCGAAGCCCGCTGTTCGGGCACCATAACCTTGGAGGTAGTGTTCGGCTCGCCGGACAACTTTCGCAGCGAAGACTTAATCTTCGACATCATCCCTTTCCACAGTGGTTACCACGCACTACTGGGACGGACGGCATTCGCCCGTTTCAATGCGGTCCCCCACTATGCATACCTCAAGCTCAAGATGCCCGAACCCAGGGGCATCATCACAGTCAATTGCAATACGGAGCGCTCACTCCGGACCGAGGAGCACACGGTGGTGTTAGCAACCGAAGTACAATGCGGCCTCGAAGGGCCAAAGCACTCGTTCACCATCAGGGGACGCGACGCAGGCAAACGAGTCAGGTCCGCACCTCAGCCCGACGAGTCACCTCCCGCCCAGAGTAAATAGGGATTCGCGCCCTGCAGCATGCCCACCCTACCTACGAAATACGTGCCTCGCGCGCACAACTTCGCGCTTAAAATACCCTAGGCAGCCGCAGGGGCCACCTTTAAAGTAGCACAGTCCTCGGCTTAACCGAGCTAAGGGCCCATACATCTTCGGACAATAACAAGTACCATCTAGGACCTATTCTGCATAAAGCTTAAAAAAGCGACGACTTCTCAAGACCCTCTTTCAAAGGGCCCAATCGTCGGTCAGTACTTCTAAAGGATCTTCCCTTACAAGGAGCAAAGGCGCAGACATGCAACAAAGCACAGTAGGGACGTTAAACCATGCATCAAGGCCATGTGTAAACCTTTCCTCTGTAAAAGATTCCTACAAAATATATGTATTACACTCGCTTCGGCAGTTTGAATTGTATGGATAGATGTCTAGAGCCTAAAGGAAGCAAAATATCACTTTTAAATTTTTTGACCTAGTTTGGTCCTTCTCGTGTATATATTCTTTTTCCTGCTCTTCAACGCCGAAGCACACCATCCTGGTGGTCACTATTTTTCAATATGTCGGCTACTAAACCGGGGGCTGGAACCGCCCTATACATCAAGTCCAACACTATCTTTCGTGTGTTCGGCGTCTCGGATATTGCATTATATGCATAGGTTCCGAATTATGTCTTGGGTCAATAGTTGGGTTGCCCGGCTCCTATGCTTACCCTCTTACATTCCGCAAGTTCGGCTAAAAGGGTAAAGGGAGAACTACTGCGATTGCACTTCCAGCTCGCCTGGTCAAGGGCCTCAGTAGAGAAAGCCAAAAACTGACTGTCATAATATCCGATAACTGGTCAGCGATCCGATGACAAGTGTTAAACTAAAAATCGTTGGCGATTGCTCCGTGTTATACGAAGGATTGGTCTTCGGCCCAACCATGTGATACAGGTATATACCTCGGCTCGCCCACTGATCACACACCGGGGGCTAGTCACTAGCCCCATAGTCAAGCTCCTATGGCTAAGTGAAAGCGATAAAGCCGCATAGTCTGATTGCGTAGTTTCCCGCATACAGCACCTCCCTAGTGGACCGAGACGTCGGCTAAGGGTCAAGATGTGATGGTTGAAACACCCCTGTAGCATCTACATGGTGGTTGAAGCCGACGACTGGTAACTTTCAGATTACAAATAGCCGCACAGGAGTCAAAATAATAAAACATGAGATGCACAACGTATAATAAAGCACAAACATATCATATCACAAAAGGTCGAGCACTGTCATTCAATACATGACAGACGCATCACTCATACATTATGTCTTCCGGACACTGGGCCTCTATTGCCCGAGCTCCGTCCATAACCTCGGTGAAATAAAGCTCGGGGCGCCGGTGCAACTTTCCGGCTGGCGGAGGCCCGGTCGCCACTTCGGTTGGCTTTATGTTCGGCCAGTGGACCTTGGTCATGGCGAAGGCCATCCAAGATCCCTCGATGCACGCGGAGCGCTTCACCACCCCAACCCAAGGAGAGGCGTCGCACAACCTTTGCACCAGGACGAAATAGCTACTGGGGATCGGCTCTACAGGCCACAACTGGACGAAGAGATCCTTCATGGGTAGCTCCGCCGTCCGATGCATCTCCATCAGCTGCTTCATCTGGTTGCTTAGGAGGGGAGGGTGTTCGGGTTCCTGGAATTGCGCCCAGAACAGTTTGCCCTCGACCTCTGCCTCTTGGGCTGCAAAGTACTTGGCTGCGTCTGCCGCTCTCCTCGAAAGATCCACAAATGCACCTGGAGAGCGCCATACTCGGGTGAGTACTACGTACCGCTGACCTCCAAACACACTCTGCAATAAATAAGGCTTACCAGCCGCTATCTGCTTTACTTGGCGGAGCTCTTTTCGAGCGCCCCGGGAGTCCGTCCGCGCCTCTTGGACCTCTTTTCTCACTTTGCAGAGTTCCGTGGCCTGGTCTGCGCTCTTCTGCTCAAGGGCCTGCTCCTGCTCCACCTCGGCTACCCGAGCCTTGTGCTGACTATGAGCCATTTGCTACCCCAGCAGCTCGGCAGCCGCTTTCTTCGCCGCCGCCCTCTCAGCTGCAACCTCTTTCTTGGCTTCCTCCAATGCAGCCTTGAGGTTCTCGACCTCCGCGGCGCTGGCTGTAATCACAATTGGCATAGAAAATCAAGATCTAAACCTGAACACTTTAAACAAACAAATGAATTCCGAACTTGAGAGACTTCAGTCAACGCTTACCTTGTGTCTCTTCAAACCACTAGTTGACGCGGTCGAGCTCCTCATCGGCATTTCGGAGCTTTCAATTTAGCTCGGACAGCTCCGCGGCATTCGCAGCCGCTGCCAGTGACAAAGCCTACAAGATCAAAATACAATTGCTCAGTCTCCGGAGTAAGTGATTTTTGATCCTCTAGTTGCTGCCTGTTTTGCAGAGGGCTGCGCTGGGGATGGAACCCTCATCCCCCCTCTAGTAGGGGACGGAACCGTCAGCTCTAGAGACCTTGAAGGCTCCGGAACTGTCTTCGGGGTAGGCCCGGACTGGTTGGGCTCCCCTTCTTTGCTTGCCAGAGGGGATTTCTCCCCCTGGTCTTCGGCGGCCGAGGCATGTGCCTCGGCCATGGCTTCGTTAGCCCCGCCCGCCATCTCCTGGCCGGGAGGTGTCTGTTGAGACAGCACGTCCCCGGTGTCTCCCACGGCCGTAGGGGGCGGGGAACGCGACGCCGTCTCGCTCTCCGCCAGCTCGACTGGCGGAGAATCTCCCTCCGATATACGGTCGACGGGGATCTCACGCGGAGGGCTATGATACACGTACGTGCGGTCAGTGACAAACTAATAGAGAAAGCACTAGGAAGGGTCTTCGGATTCATACCTTTGGTCCGGGGGCTTGACCCTGGGGTTCCGTCGAGGAACCTCTTCGGACGCTATGGACTCCGCATCAGAGCCCGAGCAGTCTGGCAGGACCGGTTTTGGCCTGCACGATCCCTTGGGGGCAGGAGGCTAGACCTCCTCCACATCTGCGGATGCCGCCCTCTTCCTCATGTGGGAGGAGTCACTCTCCTCCCCTTCCTCGGTTTCCTCTTCCTCGTGGGTCGAGGGAGCCTGGGTCTCCTCGGACCGAGTGCATGGTGGACTCCTTGAGCAGAGACCATCTCTGGCCTCCCCCGTTTCCTTCTTCTTTGGCTTCTCCTTCTTTGCGGGCGCCTTGTAGGGCGCCGGTACCAGCATCTTGGACAGCAAGGCTATCCTGGGGTCTTCGGGCAACAGAGCCGGACTGTTAATCCGCTCCGCTCGGGCCAGCTAGTTCTGCAGTAAGAAAGAAGGGTTAGGATGATTGCCAAACTTTAACGTATGTCCGGATTGAAACATGGACAAGATTCAATTACCTCTTTGGGAGGGGTAGCGGCGTCAAGCCCGATGTCTTCTTCCTACGACGGCCACTTCTCCTATGACTTGAAAAACACCTTCCACAAGTTCTTGTGTGTGCTGCCGTAGAAGTGCCGCACAGTCTTGGGGTCTTTGGGCTTGAAAGCCCACATTGGGGAAGCTCGGAGTTGGCAGGGTAGGAGGCGGCGACGGAGCATAACTTGAACCACGCTGGTCAGCGCCGTCTTCGCCAGTACGATGTTTGAGATATGCTTTTGCAGCGTGGCCACCTCGGTGGGTGACCCCCAATCGAGGCCCTTTTCGTTCCATGAAGTAAGCCTCGTAGGGGGTCCGGATCTGAATGCGTTAGCCGCGGCCCAAGTTGCGCCGCGGGGTATTGTGATGTAGAACCATTCTTTCTGCCAAATTTTGACGGTGTCGATGAAGGTACCTTCCGGCCACATGACCCGGGCAAGCTTGCTTACTATAGCCCCTCCGCAGTCCGCCTGCTGGGCGTCGACCACCTTTGGCTTGACATTGAAAATCTTCAGCCATAGGCCGAAGTGTGGTTGGATCCGCAAGAAGGCCTCACATATCACTATGAAGGCCGAGATGTGCAGGATTGAGTTCGGGGCCAGATCATGGAAATCTAGCCCATAAAAGAACATGAGTCCCCTCACGAAGGGGTGGAGCAGGAAGCCGAGTCCCCGGATGAAGTGAGGAATGAATACCACACTCTTCCCAGACCTAGGCGTGGGGATGATCTGGTCCTTCTCCGGCGGCCTATGGACGATGTTGGCAGAGAGATAGCCGGCATGCCTGAGGTCCTCGATGTCACTGTTAGTGACGAACGAGGACTCCCACTTGCCCTTGGCACCAGATCCAGCCATGGTCAAGCTGCGGGAGTTGGAGAGGGGCGCGTGGAAGGGAAGCTTTGGGCGCCGGAGCTCTGAGAGATTGGTAGTAATAGCGAGGAGATGGAAGCATGAAAGGAAAAGGGATGTCTTTCCCCTTCTTATAGGCTGTCAAAATACCAAGCGTCCTTTTACCACACCGCAGACCTCGTCTCTTCCCGATAAAATCATGACATTATGCACGGGTGGGTTAACCAAAATCATTGATAATATCTCGTAAAGGACGGGCACGATCTCCACATTGATGGGACGTGCCAATGGAGGCTCAGCCTCGAAACGTGAATCGAGTGCACACAACTGATAACCCACAAGTATAGGGGATCGCAACAGTTTTTGAGGGTAGAGTATTCAACCCAAATTTATTGATTCGACACAAGGGGAGCCAAAGAGTACTTGGAAGTATTAGTAGTTGAGTTGTCAATTCAACCACACCTGCAGACTAAATATCTGTAGCAAAGTGATTAGTAGCAAGATAATATGATAGTTTGATAGAAAGTAACCAAAGTCGCAGTAGTAACGGTAACGGTGACAGTAGCAGATTTGTAGCAAGTGTAACAGTAGCAGCAACGGTAGTATCTTAGCAAGCAGCAGTATGTGGAAACTCGTAGGCACTGGATCGGTAATGATGAACGTGTGTTGGATGATATCGATCATGTATCAGTCATAACCTAGGCCGACACAGAACTAGCTCCAGTTCATCAATATAATGTAGGCATGCATTCCGTAAATAGTCATACGTGCTTATGGAAAAGAACTTGCATGACATCTTTTGTCCTACCCTCCCGTGGCAGCGGGGTCCATAAGAAAACTAAGGGATATTAAGGCCTCCTTTTAATAGAGAACCGGAACAAAGCATTAACACATAGTGAATACATGAACTCCTCAAACTATGGTAATCACCGGAAAGAATCCCAGTTATTGTCACCCTGGGGGATGCGGATCATAACACATAGCAGGTGCATACAACTTGCAAGATCGGATCTAAAACACAAATATATTAGTGAAAACATAAACGGTTCAGATCTGAAATCGTGGCACTCGGGCCCTAGTGACAACCATTAAGCATAGGCAAATTCATAGCAACATCAATCTCAGAACATAGTGGATACTAGGGATCAAGCCCTAACAAAACTAACTCGATTACATGATCGATCTCATCCAACCCATCACCGACCAGCGAGCCTACGAAGGAATTACTCACTCCCGGTGAGGAGCATCATGGAATTGGTGATGAAGAGAGGTTGGTGATGACGAAGATCGAAGATCCCCCTCTCCGGAGCCCCAAACGGGCTCCAGATCTGGCCTCCCGATGAAGAACAGGAGGTAGCGGCGGCTACGTCTCGTGAAACGCGATAATTCTTCCTCTCTGATTTTTTTTCTCCGATAATGTGATTTTATAGGCCTCGAGGTAGGGTCAGAAGGGCATCCAGGGGCCCCCATGGCACTGGGGCGCGCCCCAAAGGGGGCGTCCAGGTGCCATGTGGCCACCCTGGACCCCTTCTCCGGTAGTTCTTTGCTCCATAAATCTTTATTAATTCCATAAAAATTCTCCAAAAAGTTTCAACTCATTCTGAGAACTTTGATTTCTGCACAAAAACAACACCCTGGCAATTCTGCTGAAAAAAGCGTCAGTCCGAGCTAGTTCCATCCAAATCATGCAAATTAGAGTCCAAAACAAGAGCAAAAGTGTTTGGAAAAGTAGATACGACGAAGACGTATCAACTCCCCCAAGCTTAACTCATTGCTTGTCCTCAAGCAATTCAGTTGGTAAACTGACAGTGATAAAGAAAAACTTTTACAAACTCTTTTTGTTCATGTGCTTATGATTACGCTTAAATAGCATCCATGTTTTCAGCAAAGATTATGACTAACCACATTCATTATAACTCTTAGAAATCATATTCATTCATATCCATGGCATAATCCACTAGCGAGCAATAATAAAGTATCTCAAATGGCAACACTTTGTCAAAACAATCATGATATAATATGACAATGATGGTATCTCGCTAGCCCTTTCTGAGACCGCAAAACATAAATGCAGAGCACCTCCAAAGTTCAAGCAGTGACTAAACATTGTAACCACACACAATGCATGAGGATGACAATAGTGCTCTCCGGTCAGGTGCTTGTTTGAGAAGGTGATGACTCAACAATAAAAGTAAATAGATAGGCCCTTCGTAGAGGGAAGCATGGATTTGCAGAGGTGCCAGAGCTCAAAGTTTTAAAACAGAGATAAAATTTAATTTTGGGTGGCATGCCCTTCCTGTCAACGTTACGACCAAGATTTTTCAATATCTTCCATGCTAAACAAATTAGTGGCGGTTCCCAAGCGATAAAAGTAAAGTTTACTCCCCCTCCACCATCAATCACAAGCCATGGCTAACCGAATCCTCGGGTACCCTCCATACCAACAACAGTCCGGAGGAGTTTGTTTATTATTTGCAATTTTTATTTGGGACTGGGAATCCCGGTTACCGCCCTTTTCTTGTGCGATGATAAGTGAATAAACACTCATCTGAGAATAACTCACTTAGCATAGAAGATATTGACTGCCCCCTGTCGCTCCATGAGCGGTACAGGCACACAAAACAGATGTTCATTTGAATAATTTAGAGGTGGCACATGCAAATTTACTTGGGACGGCAGGGTAATACCGCATATAGGTAGATATGGTGGACTCATCTGGAACAACTCAGGTTTGAGGGTTTTGATGCACAAGCAGAATTCCCGCTTAGTACAGGTGAAGGCTAGCAATAAGGTTGGGAAGCGACCAGCCAGAGAGCGAATATGGTCATGAACATACAGTATGCATAATCAACATTGAGTACTAGCATGAGTAGGATATGAGCACCATGAACATAAGTATCATAGAGGCTATGTTAGTTTTGATTCAACTACATGCATAAACATGTGCCAAGTCAAGCCACTTGAAACATTCAGAGGAGGATACCATACCATTATACCACATCACAATCATTTCAAATGCATGTTGACATCCAAGGTAAATCATTATCAACCCCTAGCTACTTAAGCATGGCATGAACAACTATAATCTCTAGTTGTCATCACAAAAATGTTTGATCATAATATGCTGAATCATGGACACCGATCCAAAAACATTCATAAGAACAAGAACAGGTTGAGTTCATACCCGCTTTTCCTTGCCACGGTCACTCCACCAAATTATCGTCATTATTACCTTTCACTTGCATGACCGAAGGGTATGAAAATAATAATAGTGCAAGGGTGCCATGGACTAAGCTGGAATCTGCAACAATTTATTCAAAGGAGAAGACAAGGTAAATGGGCTCTCCGATAGATAATCGATAATGCATATGAGAGCCACTCAACATTTTCATCGTGGTCTTCTCCTTATAAGAACTCAACCAAAAGAAAAGAAAAGAAATTCAAAGAAACACACTGAAATATTTTTGGAGTTTTTGGTTTTTCTTGAAGAAGGCAAATTAAAGAAAGAAAAGCAAAACAAGAAAAACTATTTACACGGGAAAGCTCCCAACAAGCAAAAGAAGAATCGAGAAATCTTTTTGGGTTTTTGATTTTTAAGGGCTACAACTAATTAAACTGAAAAACAAAAGCCAAAAAGAAGCTAACTAATTTTCTTGGATTTTCTGAAAAAATTTCAAACACACAAGAAGAAAGCGAGAAAACAAAAACTAACATGGATAATACAATGAAAGAGTATGAGCACAGACAACTAGAATGAAATGTGTGAGCATGAATAAAATGTCGGTGGGAAATACGTACTCCCCCAAGCTTAGGCTTTTATCCTAGCTTAGTCTACTGCCATCCAAAGAATCCATCTGGTCCCAACGAGAACTCCTGAGGAGGCGGGATCTGAGCATCCCAGCCCTGAGGCTCATGCTCGCCCGCGGCCAACGCCGCTCGGTAGGCAACAATGTCCTCCGGCATAACAATGTATTCGTTCCTGGCATGAAAGTCAAACAAAGCAGGTGCAGGCAACGGGATAATATCCATAGAAATCTCATCATAGACTAAGTTGTAACGGATGCTGTGTAAGTCATCCGGATCAGAAATGAAGCGATGGTACCTCATGGACTCAAAGTCTAAGTGAACCTTAGGCAAAATGGGATCGTGCAGACGGATGTGAACACTAAAATGGCTCGCCAAGCGAGTAGCATAGATACCTCCGTGAATCATACCCTTGGCCCTATTAGTGTGCAACCGGCGTGCAATGATAGCTCCTAAGCTGAAAGTGTTGTCACCAAAAAGTGCACGACGTAGGATAGCAAAGTCAGGTGCACTAAGACAGCTCCCAGACTTCCTAGCAGTCAAACATTTCCCTATTAATAAAGCAAAGTAATGCACAGCGGGGAAATGTAAACTAGTGGACTTGGCTGCCGACACTCCTCTTCCTTCTCCCACCGTTAAAATGTGAAGGAAGCCCTCGAACTCAGCCGGTCGAGGCTCTCTCAAATCCCCATCAGTAGGGATCAAACATATCTCACAAAACTGCTCAAGTGATATTTGACGGTTTTCACCGTACAATCTGAAGCTCACTTCAGGGGGATTGTTCCCACTCAGGTAATGAAAACTTTGCACAAAGCAATTAGTAAGGATGTGATATTGTTCACACTCATCTGCGATGAAGGCGTTTAGCCCTGCGTTGGTGATGAACTGTGCGAAATCGTGGTGGAAGCTGCCTTCATCCATGAAGGGTACATGTGGCCATTCGCACGGCCGAACTTCCGCATCACGAGGTAAATAGAGATCATTGTCCAAAGACTCTCCATGAATCCCCTTGGCATTCTTCCTAGAGGAGCTCCTCCTAAATATGTTCATCTTTCCTTGAACAAATTTCTGAAAAATTTTGGACCACAAAAAAATGTTAACAAAACTTCACAAAATTTATAGCAACTACTCATACAAGTGTCTAGAGGCCATATCAAGCATTCAAACTACTTAGCACTCAAAGAATTCAACATGCAAGCTCATTTTCTGTAGCACCAAGAGTAGCTAAATATGCAAAATATAAACCACTAAAACAAAAACTAATTGGAGCATTGGAGGAGTCACATACCAAGGAGCAATTCCTCAAAACAGTTTCAGAAACAGAGTTCTGAGCAAAGAGATCGAAAATGGCAGCAAGATGAGGTAGAACACGGGCAAGAACCAGGCACAAATTTTTTCTAAGGTGGAAGAAGGGAATGGCTGGAAGGGATAAGTGAGGGGGCCCCTGGGGGACCCACATGGCGCAGGGGCGCGCCCCAGGGGGGAGGCGCGCCCAGGTGCCATGTGGCCACCCAGGGTGCCCTCTTGCACTAATTTTTATGCCAAAAATTCTAATATATTCAATAAAAATTCATGTAAAAATTTCAGGACATTCTGAGCACTTTCATTTCTTGGCACTTTTTTATTGCACGAAAAATTCAGAAAACAGGAAAACATGGCATTTTATTTTATTTATCTAATAAAAACAGAGAATACAAGTTGGGTACAGAAAGTTGTGTTTGCTAAATTCATCAACCTCATGTCTCTCAAAAAGAATCCCTTAATAAGGTTGATCAAGTCTTATTAATAACCCCTTTCAATCAACATGAAACCGAAGAATTTTCGCGAAAACACTATGTTACCTCAATGGGGACAGGCATGTCCCCTACCATAATTATTTCATATTTCTTTTTAGCAGTAGGGGGAGGTAGTTGAAAGCTTCCAATAGTGATTGTTGGAGTTTTTCCAATAACATTAATACCACTCACTTGGAATTGTTTCTTCAGAAAATGCACCGTATGCTCATTACCATTAATATGAAATGTGACCTTGCTTTTGTTGCAATCAATAACAGCCCCTGAAGTGTTCAAGAAAGGTCTACCAAGGATAATTGACATATTGTCATCCTCGGGCATATCAAGTATGACAAAGTCCGTTAAGATAGTAACATTTGCAACCACAACGGGCACATCCTTACAAATACTGATAGGAATGGCTGTTGACTTGTCAGCCATCTGCAAAGAAATCTCAGTAGGAGTGAGTTTGTTCAAATCAAGTGTTTCATATAAAGAGAAAGGCATAACACTAACACCAGATCCCAAGTCACATAAAGCAGTTCTAACATAGTTTCTTTTAATGGAACAAGGTATAGTTGGTATACCTGGGTCTCCTAATTTCTTAGGAATACCATCCTTAAAAGAATAATTAGCAAGCATAGTAGAAATTTCAGCCTCAGGAATCTTTCTCTTATTAGTGACAATATCTTTCATATACTTAGCATAAGGAGGCATTTTCAACATATCAATCAAGCGAGTACGTAAAACAACAGGTCTAAGAATTTCAACAAAGCGATCAAAGTTTTCCTCATCCTTACTCTTGGAAGGTTTAGGAGGAAAAGGCATGGGCTTCTGAACCCATGGTTCTATTTCCTTACCGTGCTTTCTGGCAACAAAGTCCTTTTTCTCATACCTTTTGTTCTTAGGTTGTGGGTTATCAAGATCCTCAGCAGGTTCAATATCAATATCATTATTTGGTTCTCCCACATTCTCTGGCTGAGCATCTGCAAGAATCTCATTAGTAGCATCAGGTGTATGTTCATCACCTGATTGTGTTTCAGCATCAGAAATAGAAACATCAGGAATAATGTCAGGAGGTTTTTCTACCTCTGGTTCACTAGAAGCATGAAAAGTATTATCATTTTTCTTTTTCTTCTTCTTTTTAGAAGAACTAGGAATATCAATAGTAGCTCTCTGAGAGTCTTGTTCAACTCTCTTAGGGTGTTCCTAAGGATAAAGAGTTTCCTGGGTCATCCTACCACCCCTAGTCATAGCTCTAACAACATGATCATTCATATTTCTATTCTTGTCATAAAGCAAATCACTTTGAGATTTAGCAACTTGTTCTAACTGAGTTTGAACCATAGAAGCATGCTTACTAACTCCTTTAACATCATTAACAATTCTAAACAATAAATCACTCAAATGGTCAATAGCATGAGCATTATGTTCTAACTGTTTCATAACACGAGCATTGAAATAATTTTGCTTCCCAATATAATTATCAAACTCAAGATAACACTGATGAGAAGTTTTACCATAAGGGACATCTTTTTCATCAAACTTTAACAAAGAATTTACCTCTAACACCTGTGGTGGTGGTGGTGCATTGAGCCCATGTATTTCTTCAATAGGTGGTAAATTCTTAACATCTTCAGCTTTAATACCTTTTTCCCTCATACATTTCTTTGCTTCTTGCATATCTTCGGGACTAAGAAATAGAATACCCCTCTTCTTCGGAGTAGGTTCAGGCGGTGGTTCAGGAAGTGTCCACTCATTATCATTCCTCAAGATATTCATTAATAATTCCTCTGCTTGAGTAATGGTTCGTTCCCTGAAAACACAACCAACACAACTATCTAGGTAGTCCCTAGAAGCATCATTAATACCATTATAGAAGATATCAAGTATTTCATTTTTCTTTAGAGGATGATCTGGCAAAGCATTAAGTAGCTGGAGAAGCCTCCCCCAAGCTTGTGGGAGACTCTCTTCTTCAACCTGCACAAAGTTAAATATTTCCTGCAAGGCAGCTTGTTTCTTATGAGCAGGGAAATATTTTTCAGAGAAGTAGTAAATCATATCCTGGGGACTACACACACAACCAGGAGCAAGAGTATTGTACCAAGCTTTAGCATCTCCCTTTAATGAAAAAGGGAACAACTTAAGAATATAGTAGTAACGAATCTTTTCTTCATGAGTAAACAAAGTAGCAATATCATTCAACTTAGTAAGATGAGCCACAACAGTTTTAGATTCAGTACCACAGAAAGGATCAGACTCAACCAAAGTAATCAACTCAGGATCAATAGAGAACTCATAATCTTTATCAGTGATAAAGATGGGAGAAGTATCAAACTTAGGATCACACTTCATCCTCTCCCTCATAGATTTTTCTTTCAACACAGCAATCACCGCTAAAGCTTCTTCTCTACTATTGCAATCAAGAATAGCTAAAGCAGATTCTTTATCTAAGCAATGTTCATCAGGTATTTCAGCTCTAACAACAAGACGAAGCAATAAAGGTGGATCGAGATTCTCAAGAGTTTCAGCACTCTTGGCTTTCTAAATCTCTCTAGCCTTAGCAAGTTGTTCATCAAGAAAATCACCAAGTGGCATAGAAGTATCAAGCATAGTACTAGCATCATCAATAGCATCATTCAAAGCAGAAGTAGTTTCATTCATAGCATCATTCAAAGCAGAAGTAGTATCATCAATAACATGTGACATAGCAAAAGTAGCATCATTCATAGCAGGTGGTGGTGTTGCAAGCTTACTCAAAATAGACGGTGAATCAAGTGCAGAGCTAGATGGCAGTTCCTTACCTGTCCTCATAGTAGAGGGAAAGATTTTGGTTCTGTCATCCTTAAGATTCTTCATAGTGGTAAACAGATATAAATTCCAAGTGACTTCACAAATATTGCTATGCTCCCCAGCAACGGCGCCAGAAAAAGGTCTTGATAACCCACAAGTATAGGGGATCGCAACAGTTTTTGAGGGTAGAGTATTCAACCCAAATTTATTGATTCGACACAAGGGGAGCCAAAGAGTACTTGGAAGTATTAGCAGTTGAGTTGTCAATTCAACCACACCTGGAGACTAAATAACTGTAGCAAAGTGATTAGTAGCAAGATAATATGATAGTTTGATAGCAAGTAACCAAAGTAGCAGTAGTAACGGTAACGGTGACAGTAGCAGATTTGTAGCAAGTGTAACGGTAGCAGCAACGGTAGTAACTTAGCAAGCAGCAGTATGTGGAAACTCATAGGCACTGGATCGGTAATGATGAACGTGTGTTGGATGATATCGATCATGTATCAGTCATAACCTAGGGTGACATAGAACTAGCTCCAGTTCGTCAATATAATGTAGGCATGCATTCCGTAAATAGTCATACTTGCTTATGGAAAAGAACTTGCATGACATTTTTGTCCTACCCTCCCGTGGCAGTGGGGTCCATAAGTAAACTAAGGGATATTAAGGCATCCTTTTAATAGAGAACCGGAACAAAGCATTAACACATAGTGAATACATGGACTCCTCAATCTACGGTAATCACCGGAAAGAATCCTAGTTATTGTCACCCTGGGGGATGCGGATCATAACACATAGCAGGTGCATGCAACTTGCAAGATCGGATCTAAAACACAAATATATTGGTGAAAACATAAACGGTTCAGATCTGAAATCATGGCACTCGGGCCCTAGTGACAAGCATTAAGCATAGGCAAAGTCATAGCAACATCAATCTCAGAACATAGTGGATACTAGGGATCAAGCCCTAACAAAACTAACTCGATTACATGATCGATCTCATCCAACCCATCACCGACCAGCGAGCCTACGAAGGAATTACTCACTCCCGTTGAGGAGCATCATGGAACTGGCGATGAAGAGAGGTTGGTGATGACGAAGATCGAAGATCCCCCTCTCCGAAGCCCCAAACGGGCTCCAGATCTGGCCTCCCGATGAAGAACAGGAGTTGGCGGTGGCTCCATCTCGTGAAACACGATAATTCTTCCTCTCTGGTTTTTTTTCTCTGATAATGTGATTTTATAGGCCTGGAGGTAGGGTCAGAAGAGCATCCAGGGGCCCACATGGCACTGGGGCGCGCCCCGGGGGGGGGGGCGCCCAGGTGCCATATGGCCACCCTGGACCCCCTCTCTGGTAGTTCTTTGCTCCATAAATCTTTATTAATTCCATAAAAATTCTCCAGAAAGTTTCAACTCATTCTGAGAACTTTGATTTCTGCACAAAAACAACACCATGGCAATTCTGCTGAAAATAGCGTCAGTCCGGGTTAGTTCCATTCAAATCATGCAAATTAGAGTCCAAAATAAGAGCAAAATTGTTTGGAAAAGTAGATACGACGGAGACGTATCAACAACGGTTCAGTGTTTGAGGCCGGTTGCGACCTTTCGCTAAAAATTTATCAGAAAAAGATATTGTCCACACTTGGACGATTGGCCTTCAAGGTCTTGGTTATACTGATAGTTCGGATCCGAACACAATCTGAGTAGTATCTTGGCCGAACTCAAGACAGCCACCCTTGGGGTTTCTTGCTGCAAAAATTGCTCTCAGGATTCGAAAAAGGAGGAACTCGCCTTGCAAGCTAAAGACAGCACCCGCGTGAGGATTCCCGGATATATCGACATTGAAGGCTAGATCAGGGGACTACTGAGGGAGTCCTAGACTAAGGGGTCCTTGAGTGTCCGGCCTATCTCTTGTGGGCTGGACTGGTGGGCCGCATTGAGGGTTGAGAAAAGGGTTGACCCCGTGTCCGGACATGAGATCTTCATTATCTTGACGCGTCCTCCAAGGAAAGACTAGATGTCTCGGTGTGATTATTCCTTCTTTGTAATCGACTATGTGTAACCCTAGGACCCCTGGTGTCTGCTACTTGCAGACTGCGTTGGATTTTTATCCCCGGAGAGGAGAGGATGATGCAGCACAGTAGAGTAAGTATTTCCCTCGGTCAAGAAACCAAGGTTATCAATCCAGTAGGAGAACCAAGCAACACCACGTAAACAGCACCTACACACAAAACGCAAACCCTCACACCCAACGCAAACGAGAGGTTGTCAATCTCTCGGCGGTCAAGTAACGAGATTAAATGGTATATGATAGATTAATAAATAAATAAAAGATAAAAAGTGCAAAAAGTATTTTTGGTATTTTTATATAAGTAAACAAGATAGATCTTATGCTAAAAGTAGACCCGGGGGCCGTAGAGTTCACTAGTGGCATCTCTCTCAAGAAAATAGCATATGGTGGGTAAACAAATTACTCTTAAGCAATTGATAGAAAAGCAAATAATTATGACGCTATCCAGGGCAATGATCATGATATAGGCATCACATCCAAATCAAGTAGACCAACTCCTGCCTGCATCTACTACTATTACTTCACACATCGACCGCTATCCAGCATGCATCTAGTGTATTAAGTTCAAGAGTACGAAGTAATGCATTAAGAACAATGACATGATGTAGTCAAGATAAAAGCATATAAGAATTCATCCCAACTTGTTATCCTTAATGGCAACAATACTTGCGTGTCAATTCCCCTTCTATCACTAGGACTGAGCACCGCAAGATCGAACCCATTACCGAGCACCTCTTCCCATTGCAAGAAGATCCAATCTAGTTGGCCAAACCAAACCAAAACTTCAGAGAAGAAATACAAGGCTATACTAAATCATGCATAAAAGAGATCAGCAAAGAACTCAAAGAAAACAAGGATATATTTGATCATAAACTCACAATTCATCGGATCTCAACAAACACACCGCACAAAGTCATTACATTGGATGGATCTCCATGAAGATCATGGAGACCATTGTATTGAGAATCACAAAGAGAGAGAGAGAGAGAGACATCTACCTACTACCTACGGACCCGTAGGTCTATGGTGAACTACTCACGCATCATCGGAGAGGCGGCAAGGTTGATGTAGAGCCCCTCCGTGATGAGTTCCCCCTCCGGTGGAGTACCGGAGAAGGCCTCCAGATGGGATCTAGCAAGAACAGAGGCTTGCGGTGGAGGAAAAAGTATTTCGTGGACTCCCCTGAGGGTTTTGGAATTCTTCTGAATTTATAGTGGTGGAGGTAGGTCAATTGGCACAAGGAGGGGCCCACATGGCACAGGGGCGCGCCCTGGTGTCATGTGGGGCCCTCCAGTCTTATCTTCCTTGGCCTCCAAGTTCCTGGTGATCCTTATCCTCGGAAAAAAATCTCCAAAAAGTTTCGGGACGATTTGATCTTATCTGGTACTGATTTTCTATAAAACAAAAATAGGGCAGAAAATAGGAACTGGCACGTGGCACTAAGTTAACAGGTTAGTCCCCAAAATGATATAAAAATTTATAAAATGATAATAAAAACATCCAAGAATAATAATATCATAGCATGGAACAAGCAAAAATAATAGATATTTTGGAGACGTATCAAGCATCCCCAAGCTTAACTCCTGCTCCTCCTCGAGTCGGAAAGTGATAAAACATATTTTTGATTGTGGAATGCTACCCAACATACTTCACATTACTTTCATAGCATAGACATGAGGACTTGTATGATTCAAAGCAATAGTCTATAGGTTGACATGAAGACATAAATACTCAAGTGAAGCTAACAAGCAACCATGCCTTTCAAAATAACAATGCTAAAGAAAATTATCCCTAGCCCATTATGCTCAATCATTGATCCATTCATGAAACACACTCGAATATCAATCATACTCCATGCACACACATGACCACATGACCCCCTAGTTGGTGATTTTAATGAGAAGGATGAGACTCAACATAAAACTAAATAGAAAGGCCCTTCACAGAGGGAAGCATTGATTTACAGAGGTGCCACAGCTCAAGTTTTAAAAAGAGATGAAAAAATTATTTTGGGAGGCATGCTTTTCTCGTCAACGAGAACGACTTAAGTTTCCCAACACTTTTCACATTGGATACATCATAGGCGGTTCCCAAACAAAAAATAAAAGTTTTGCTCCCCATCATCGTTCCATGGTTTTGAGACTTTTGTCCCTTTTTTCCATTCACATCCGAAGGAGTTTGTTTTCCACCTTTCCTTATCACAATCCATGGCTAGCCGTATTAACGGGTGCCCTCCATACAAACACATTCCAAGGAAATTCAATTTATTTTGGGACTGGGCATCCCTTTTACCGCCACACTCTCGTGCAATGACAAGTGAATAAACACTCATCGTGAGAATGACATATCCAACATGAAAATCATTGGCCACCCCTCACCGCTTCATGAGCGATACGGGCACACAAAAGAGAAATTATTTTTGAATTTTTTTAGAGATGGCACATGCAAATTTACTTAGGACGGCATTGAAATACCGTATATAGGTAGATATGGTGGACACAATTGGCAAAACAAGTTTTAAGGTAAAGGATGTACAAGTAGAATTCCCACTTAGTACAAATGGAGGCTAGCATAAAGGTTGAGAAGCGACCAACTAAGAAACCATAATGATGCACATGCGTACATAAAACATAACCAACATCGAATAATGCACCACAAGTAGGATGTAACTTCATTGCATAACTATTGACTTTCGTGCTTGCATAGGGAATCATAAACCTTAACATCATTATTCATACTAGAGCATAATTACTCATGAACATAACTCACATATCATCATCTACATATCTCAAAACTATTGCAAGGAATCAAGTTTTTCATGTCCCAAAAATTTTGTATGCTAGTTTTCATTATTCTACTTGAATATTCATCACATGGGGACCAAGCTCATAGCTTGTGCAATTCACCATAACTATTTTCGTACTCTCAAAAAGATATAAGTGAAGCATGAGAGCAACATTTCTACAAAATATCTAGAACTCTCAAAAAGATATAAGTGAAGCAAGAGAACAAGTTTCTTCAAAACATTCGCACCACCGTGCTCAAAAAGATACAAGTGAAGCACTAGAGCAACCACCTAGCTCAACAAATTTAAGTGAAGCACAAAGAGCAATTCTAGCAAATTATGATGACGTGAGGCCATCTCAAGCAAATGTGTTCAGAGGTTATGATTGTGACAAACAAAAAAAGCAAAGACTCATATCATACAATACGCTCCAAGCAAAACACATATCATGTGACGAATAAAAATATAGCCTCAAGTGTGTTACCGATAGTCGTTAGAAGAAAGAGGGGATGCCTTCCGGGGAATCCCCAAGCTTAGACGCTTGAGTCACCTTGGATATTACCTTGGGGTGCCTTGGGCATCCCCAAGCTTAGGCTTTTGCATCTCTTCATTCCTTCATCCATCGTCGTCACACTCAAAACTTGAAAACTTCAATCACACAAAACTCAACAAAGCCTTCGTGAGATCCGTTAGTATAACCAAGCAAATTACTACTATAAGTACTGTTCAAAACCCATTCAAATTTTATTTTGCATTATAGATACTGTGTTATCACTTACCCATGGCTTGCACCCCCCGATACAATCCATAGTTTCATCAAAACAAGCAAACAATGCATAGAAAATAGAATCTGTCAAAAACAGAATAGTCTGTAGCAATCTGTCGAAAAGCCATACTTCTGTAACTCCAAAAATTCTGAATAATTCGGAAGACATGGAAAATTTGTATATCAATCACCTGTAAGAAATTCAGACACATTCGACGCTCTGAAGAAGTTATAAAATTCCTGGACTGGGCGTCAAAGTTTCTGTTTTTCACAGAATTGCATTCACAAGCATCCACATCATCCCAAAGGTCTTACTTGGCACAAACACTAATTAAAATATAAAAACCAACTCAAAACAGAGGCAAATAAAGGAAAATCAAAGGAACAGAAACAAAAAGTGAAAAATAAAAATTTATTTTATTCGGTGGGTTGCCTCCCAACAAGCACTATCGTTTTACGCCCCTAGCTAGGCATAAAGCAATACATCAAGTATTGTCATCCTTGGATTTTACTCCATAGGTGGCCCTCATAATGGATTCATAGGGCGGTTTAATTTTGGTACTTGGGAAGTGTTCCATGCCTTTCTTTAAAGGAAACTGAAACTTTATATTTCCCTCTTTCATATCAATCACCTCACCAATAGTGCGCAAAAACGGTCTACCAAGAATCAAAGGGCAACAAGACGGATTGCAATCAATATCAAGAATAATAAAGTCCATGGGTACATAGTTCCTATTTGCAACAATAAGAACATCATTGATCCTCCCCAATGGCTTTTTAATAGTAGAATCCGCCAAATGCAAATTAAGAGAACATTGTTCCAAATTGGTAAAACCGAGAACATCACAAAGAGACTTAGGAATGGTGGAAACACTTGCACCCAAATCACACAAAGCATTGCACTCAAATTTTTTAATCTTAACCTTGATAGTAGGTTCCCACTCATCATACAACTTTCTAGGAATAGAAATTTCTAACTCAAGTTTTTCTTCCAAAGCTTTCATTAAGGCTTCCACAATATGTTTAGTAAAAGCCTTATTTTGTTCATAAGCATTTGGTGAGTTCAACAAAGATTGCAATAAAGAAATACACTCAACCAAGGAAAAACTATCATAATTAAAGTCATGGCAATCCAAAATAGTGGGTGCATTACTAGCTAAAGTTTTGACCTCTTCAAACCCACTTTCAACAATTTTTTCATCAAGATTTTCACCCTCCGAATCATGGAGACGCCCTCTATCTAAAGTTGACACTTCTTCAGTCTCCTTTTCAACAAGATTGACTTTACTAAACAAAGAATCAATAGAAGACACACCAATCATCTTAACATGCTCATCCTTATTGCTACGAAAATTAGTAAGAGAGGCTTTCTCAAGCAATTCCCGCTTAGCATTCAACATAGCGGTTCTCTTCTTACTTTCATCAATAGAAACATACATAGCCTTAATAGATTCATTAATATCAACTCTCGAAGGCAAAGATTTCACCTTGAGATTTTCCACATCAAGAGAAAGCCTATCTACACTTTTAGACAAATCATCAATCTTGTTCAACTTTTCTTCTATCGAAGTGTTGAACGTTTTTTTGAGCATGGATAAATTCCTTCATACTATTTTCAAATTCAGAGGACATCCTTTGGTTATTATGGGAAGAATTACCATAAGGATTGCCAAAAACATTAGAGGAATTTCCAGGATAAGGCCTAGAATTGAAGTTCCCTCTATAAGCGTTATTATTGAAATTGCTATGAGAAACAAAATTCACATCTATAGGATCACTATTTTGTTAAATCAAAGTAGACAAAGGAAAATCATTTGGATCAATAGAAGCATTCTTACTAGCAACCAACTTAACAAGAGCATCAACTTTATCACTCAAAGTGCTAATCTCCTCAATGGCATTCACCTTTTTGGTAGTAGGTGCCCTTTCGGTATGCCATTGGGAGTAATTAGCCATAATATTATCAAGCAATTTAGTAGCATCACCCAAAGTTATCTCCATAAAAGTTCCACCCGCGGCGGAATCCAAAAGATTTTGAGAAACAAAATTCAAGTCAGCATAATTTTTTTGGATAATCATCCACAAGTTTAAACCATGAGTGGGACAATTTCTCAGCATCAATTTCATTCTCTCCCAAGATTGCGCAACATGTTCATGATCAAGTTGCTTAAAGTTCATAATCTTGTTACAGAGAAGATGATTTTGGCTGGAGGAAAATATTTAGTAATAAAAGCATCTTTGCATTTGTCCCAAGAATCAATGCTATTGTGAGGCAAAGAAGAAAACCAAATTTTTGCACGATCTCGCAAAGAAAACGGAAATAATTTCAACTTGACAATATTATTGTCCACATCTTTTTTCTTTTGCATGTCACACAACTCAACAAAAGTGTTGAGATGTGATGCCGCGTCCTCATTAAGACTTCCAGAAAATTGATCTTTCATAACAAGATTCAATAAAGCGGCATTTATGTCAAAAGACTCCGCACTAGTGGCGGGAGGAGCAATAGGAGTGCTAATAAAATCATCATTATTGGTATTGGAAAAATCACACAACTTGGTGTTTTCTTGAGACAGGATGTCTACGCAAAAAGAGAGCAAACGAATAAAAGCGAACGAGAAAACGGCGAAGGAAAAGAGGCAAATAAAAGTGGCAAAAGAGAAAGCAAATATTTTGGTAAAAATATTTTGAAGTGGGGGAGATGAAAATGAGAGGCAAATGGCAAATAAAGTAAATGCAAAGGTAAGAGTTGAGAGTGTAGGTACTTGGTAATGTTGATGATGGATCCCCGGCAACGGCGCCAGAAATTCTTCCTCCTACTTGTAGACTGCGTTGGATTTTTATCCCCGAAGAAGAGAGGATGATGCAGCATAGTAGAGTAAGTATTTCCCTCAGTTAAGAAACCAAGGTTATCAATCCAGTAGGAGAACCAAGAAACACCACGTAAACAATACCTACACACAAAACGCAAACCCTCACACCCAACGCAAATGAGAGGTTGTCAATCTCTCGGCGGTCAAGTAACGAGATTAAATGGTATATGATAGATTGATAGATTGATAAATAAATAAAAGATAAAAAGGTGCAGCAAGTATTTTTGGTATTTTTATATAAGTAAACAAGATAGATCTTATGATAAAAGTAGAACTGGGGGCCGTAGAGTTCACTAGTGGCATCTCTCTCAAAGAAATAGCATACGGTGGGTAAACAAATTACTGTTAGGCAATTGATAGAAAATCTAATAATTATGACGCTATCGAAGGCAATGATCATGATATAGGCATCACATCCAAATAAAGTAGCCCGACTCCTGCCTGCATCTACGACTATTACTTCACACATCGACCGCTATCCAGCATGCATCTAGTGTATTACGTTCAAGAGAACGAAGTAATGCATTAAGAACGATGACATGATGTAGTGAAGATAAAAGCATATAAGAATTCATCCCAACTTGTTATCCTTAATGGCAACAATACTTGCGTGTCCATTCCCCTTCTGTCACTAGGACTGAGCACCGCAAGATCGAACCCATTACCGAGCACCTCTTCCCATTGCAAGAAGATCCAATCTAGTTGGCCAAACCAAACCAAAACTTCGGAGAAGAAATACAAGGCTATATTAAATCATGCATAAAAGAGATCAGAAAAGAACTCAAATAAAACAAGGATAGATCTGATCATAAACTCACAATTCATCGGATCCCAACAAAAACACCGCACAAAGTCATTACATCGGATGGATCTCCATGAAGATCATGGAGACCATTGTATTGAGAATCACAAAGAGAGAGAGAGAGCCATCTAGCTACTACCTACGGACCTGTAGGTCTATGGTGAACTACTCACGCATCATCGGAGAGGCGGCAAGGTTGATGTAGAGCCCCTCCGTGATGAGTTCCCCCTCCGGCGGAGTACCGGAGAAGGCCTCCAGATGGGATCTAGCGAGAACAGAGGCTTGTGGCGGCGGAAAAAGTATTTCGTGGACTCCCCTGAGGGTTTTGAATTCTTCTGAATTCATAGTGGTGGAGGTAGGTCAATTGGCGCAAGGAGGGGCCCACATGGCACTGGGGCGCCCCCCTGGGGCGCGCCCTGGTGCCATGTGGGGCCCTCCAGTATTACCTTCCTTGGCCTCCAAGTTCCTGGTGATCCTTATCCTTAGAAAATATCTCCAAAAAGTTTCGGGACGATTTGATCTTATCTGGTACTGATTTTCTGTAAAACAAAAACAGGGCAGAAAACAGGAACTGGCACGTGGCACTAAGTTAATAGGTTAGTCCCCAAAAATGATATAAAAATGTATAAAATGATAATAAAAATATATAGAAATGTATAAAATGATAACAAAAATAACAAAGAATAATAATATCATAGCATGGAACAAGCAAAAATAATAGATACGTTGGAGACGTATCAGTGTCTATATAAACCAGAGGGTTTAGTCCGTAGAGGCTAGAACAACAGCAACCGTAGACATACCCACCTAGGGTTTAGTTCATCTAATCTCGAGGTAGATCGCCTATGTAATTGTCAAACACATCCAATATAATCAAGTAGGACGTAGGGTTTTACCTCTTAGAGAGGGCCCGAACCTGGGTGAACTTCGTGTCCCCTGTCTCCTGTTCCCCATTGATCCAAGATCCAGAGCTCGGGACCCCCTACGCAAGATCTGGCGGTTTTGACACTGACACCAGCTATCAGGGAGATCAAACTTTTTTTCTGCATAATAAGGAGGCACTTCCTTGCGTGCAGAGATGTCGCTGGTGGGTCCCAGCTATCAGGGAGATGAAACTTTTTTCTGCATAACAAGGAGGCACTTTCTTGCGTGCGAAGATGTTAGTGGGGGGTCAAACCTGTCAGGGGGGAGCTTGACTGCCTGTAGGATTACCAAGCCAAACTGGTCGAAGTCGAGTCTAGAAATGCTTTAGTTATATAAGGGAATTGATTGTGGAAGGGAACGTAAGGCTCTTTTTACTCCTTATCCTTGTGTCATTCTGATTCTGAGTCACTCTCGTCTTTTCTACGGGGTTAAGAAACTAGGCTTCTCATCTATCAATCAGGATGATGAGTCACTATGCCGGACACTTGTAGGAAATGTGTTGTCTTCTCGGTTCGGTGTCTCCATAAGATTCAGTTGTTGTTTTGTCAGTTGTCATGCAGATTGTCTCATTTCTCATGCCCGTGCAGTCGTTATGCTGTCCGAGTAGTCCCAGGTTTCTAAACAGTCTGATGCATTTGCAAATCTTTCCTCCATGTTCCCGACGTCGTTCTGGGTCAGATTAAGCACACTAATTGGTGTGTTGATGTACTCCATTGCCTCGACATATATGCTGAAGCTATTATTATGACACTAGGGTATCTTAGAGAACCACCCAATAATCTAGTCATGTTTTGTGTTTCCGGTGTGATGATTCTGGCCACCATTCTCGAAAGTGTTTCATGATATCATTTAGTGAGTAGGTATTCTATTCCTGGGTTCTTGAACCCTGCCGATAGAGATTGTAGCTCCTTTAAGTTGATTAGTAACCTTGCTTAGTCCTCGAGGTCCGTGGTATATCATTCTTCCAATACCATGAATCATCCATGGTAGACGTTCTCCTTGAACGAAAAGATCATAAAGAGAGTGCTCTTGACGAGTTCTCCACTCACATTGACTCTGCCAGTCCTACCTTTTTTCGCATGGGTTATCCGGAAGAAATATGTTGAGCCTTGTTCGACATGTTAATCTATGCCTCCACAACTTAGAAAATCGTATGTTCCTTTTGAGTTGTCCCTCTTCGGTTGTATTCCGACCGTCATCTATCAATTGATAGTCAAGATTATGTCATGCATTCGTTCATCGATGCCTATTACTCTTGTGGTCTGTCAAGCCATTCTATTTCAGAATGACTAGGAGAAACAAACTACGGTACCTCATCCATATCTAGGATTGGGTCAAAGCAATTGTGTCCCGCAGATGAAGATGCCAATCCAGCTCTTGCTCTGTTCTACCTTGGAGTATTACCTCCTTTTTGTTAGGATTGTCATGGGAGTTGCACCACCTCTTATGACTTCTTGATATAGTAATACTTCTCGCCATCATTGTTCATTTCTCGGTACCCATGTTATTGTAACCGGAATGCCGACAAGTGAACCGTGATGTGTGAAATCAATATTCCTAGCAACCCCGTTGCTTGGGAGTTAATGGGCGATAAGTTCATTCCTAGCGTGTTGGTTATTGAATTATCATTCTAAGATTGATCGTGCTACCTAGTCCATTTTTCTTGGTGCACTTTTCGATTAATGAGTTAGGATTGTGTCAATCCCTTGCTTATTTGATCATATCATCTTGCCCTGAAAAGCAAGATTGTTCTCGAGCTTAATAACATATCGGTGGTTCGTGATTTTCTGAATATCTTCTCGGAAGTATTACCAAGTAGTTCCCTGGCCGTTATGTTGAGTTTGTGATAAGTTGGTTTATCCCTATAAACCCCCTTTTCTTCGAGAATCTATGTTGGATACCCTCGAACTAGTTGGTTAAGCTACACAACAACTTGGAGAGTTGGAGGATAAAAGCTTTGCCTAACTTAGTTCATTTAGAAGGGATATCTTTTGTGTTTGTGTATGTGTTGAAGAAAGATGATATCTTCATCGGGTGACCCTTTTGATCAACTATTGATCTATTGTCTTAACCAATCTTTTGATTTGAGTATGGGATATCATCAAATCATATCGGAACCAACTATTCTCCTAATGCTGTCTTACTCGTGGTTGTTCCTCGAGCATGCACCATTATATCTTTTGGTCTAACCAATGCTATCATCTTGTTCACATAGTTGTGGAATTCCATCTACAAGGGAACCTAGATGAATTGTTGTTGAGCCCATCGACAACATCTTTATCTTCTCCAAGATTCATGATGAACATGTAAGCTAGTGTTGGAAACTTGTGTAAGCATTGCCTTCATGCCAGTTCATGAAGTATATGCTTGACGAAAGAAGTGACTTCCTCTAAGTTCATGTGCATTTGGTGCAAGTTGTCGCCGTGAATTTGAGAAAGTTTGTTTTTGCTTCCTCTAGGATCATCCCAAGTCGGTTATGCATGTGTGAATGTATTATATGGTTTGGTAGATTAATTACCTCCACTCCATATGTATTCCCTAGCACACCAAGCCACTGATTGATTTGTTCAAGGATAATAAGTTCGAAGTGCTAATCCTTGAGGACCCAAAGGTACATGCACAATACTTCGTTATCTTCAATGATGGTTCCCAATCAGAACTCGGTAGTGTTTTGTTGTAAGACCTCTATGTGGTCATGCTTGTCTTGGATGGTGTGTTCACGTGTGTGTTGCGAACCAGCTCATTTTTTGGAGTTGCTGCCATAGTTCATTTCCCGAGAATCTCGCAACGCCATATCGTCGATTTGTGTTGCAACTTTCTTTTTTTCAGACATGCTGAGTCTGAAGCATCATGTCACCAACCCGATCTGAATCTTAGGCAGATATGATGGTTGGAACTTTCCCAAGATCTATGATGTATGTTCCGGCAAGGTTGATGTTTTGGCCGACACACCTAGCCGGATGATCTATTATCGTAGTATCTTGATTGAGCAATTTGACCATCTTCTCCATGAGGATTCCGTGCGACTTATTCTAGAAGTTGCTCCTTATGGATCCTTTCTGTTCCCGAAGTCCAACCTTTACTTGATGGCCATCTTGATGCTTTTAAGCATGACCGTGGTAGCTAGAACATCAAGGAGAACATTAGAAGCGGAGTGCTAAATGCCTCTCGGTCAATCATCCGGATTTTGTTTCCTTGGCATAGCTAAGGTGAAATTTGAGAAAGTGTTTCTCTTCCTTTGCATCTGCATCCTCCATCACTATTCATCATGGTAGTATGAAGTGTTGCCAAGATCTTGGCATAGATATTAGTAAAACCCTGATGAATATGGAGATGCTCAAGTTCTTGAGAGCACACTCAGGCACTAGGTTATATCCTCCGTATTAGTTGGAATGTGCCTTTCGTTTGCCGAGTTGTTTTATAACTCTAGTTTCCTTTCCAAACTGAGTATGCCATTTCTTCAAACTTCTTCAAACGATCATTTGTGAATTGCCTTAACCTGGTATGAAGAGTTTCAATGATATATGTATCATAAGTAATTCTTTTTGCCACTCAAGGGAATAATTCTACGAGTCACCTTCCCTAAGGTGCCCCGTTATGGAATCATGGCAATTAAACTCCTAGCTACTTTGAAAACCCCGTCACCATCCTTTTGAGCGTGGAATTGTTGCCTACCAAATTGAACCTTCGTCATTTGCTTCCTTCCATTCCTCATTGTGTGTTTTGTGTTCTAGCTCGAGAGATGTTATTATGTCTCACTCCATGAGTTGATCTTGAGTCGATCGATCTTCGAGAAGATCGATTCCTGTAGAGCTCCTTTCTGTCATCATCGTGTTGCGTGAAGACCTCGAAAGCAATGAAGTCAAGGTCAACATGATGCAACGAATCAACATCTTCGAGAAGGGCAGTTGGATCATGAAGTTTGTGTTAGTTTGTGTACCCTCTGTCTTCTTACCTCATGTCTTGAATCTCAAGACGAGATTCTTGTTTAGTGGGGGTGAGTTGTCACAGCCCTAGCTCAGTCATTAATTTTCTTGCATAATCATCATGTCATCATGTTTAACTTCAAATGAATTTGAAATGGGGATTGATAAACCCTAGCACCAAATGAAATTGAACTAGGTTCAAATAAAAATATTTTCAATGAACCCAAAATGCCCTTCAGAAAAGTTCATGATTTTTGGTCAAGGTTGAAAGCTCTGCCAAAAATGATGCACATATTTCCCGGACATTCTGGATTTTTGAATTAACTCATATTGTATTTGAATTGGGGCATTTAAATTCTAGAAATATTTTAAATGCTCTAATAATTCTGAAACTAGTTGAGGGCTGTTGGAAATAATTCCAATAGTGCCCACAATTTATTTTAGGAATTTTGGAAATAATTTAGTATTTTTACTAAATCCAAATAAAGAAATAAAAAATAGAAAAACAGAGAGGAAATGAAAAGCAGAGAGAGAGAGTTTTCACCTGGATTTACCAGCAACCCACCTGGCCGGCATAGCCCACCAGGGGAAGGGTCGTCTTCCACCTCGTGCCAGAAGGCACGAGGGCGCGTGGTCGCCACACGCCGGCCACCTCCACCCTGCTTGCGTGCCCCCTCAATGGCTTGGACGTCCCTGGAGTCGCCACGCATCCCCTGGACACCCTCACTCTCTCACCCGCCTCCATCCTCTCCTCTGCTCCCCTCTCACCCGCATCCCCGAGCGCGTCCGTTGCCGCCGTTCGCTGTTGCCGCAGCCACCGCCACTTCCTGGCCCTGCCGCCATGTTCATCGGCTTCTCCTCGATGCGATTGCCCTCTCCACAGAGCCAAGCAAGCCCAGGAAGCACCGCAGCGTCTCCAACTTCATCGTCTTCATCCTCGGGATCCGACAACCGCCGCCGTCGATTCGCTGCAACCAGGACCTCCACGAGCTCGCTGACCTCCTCATCGACCTCGTTGTGAGCTCCGTATCATTTCCCCCGTGTCCTCTGTTCCGCGCTTGTCCTCTAGCCGCGGTCGCGCGAGCTCCTAGTTCTGGCCACCGCCATGGCGGATGAACCTCATGCGCCTGAGCTCCTCTGCTTGAACCTGCAGCATCAGGGTACTCATCGCAGTCCCAGACAACCACCCCGTTTGGTTTTGTTCGTGCCAGAACCCCGCGCATGACCGAGCCAGAACTCTGGCCGCCGCCAAGGTCGCCGTGGCCATCGTCTCCGTCCACCTCACAGCCTCCCGCGTGCTCCCCTGGATGCATGTGAGGATGGGCTTCCCTCTGGTGTCTCCTGCGCATCCAGCCGACGCCCGTACTGCCGTCCCGCTGGGACTCCGCCGTGCGCGGGAAGGTCGCCGGCCGCTAATCGCCGGCGCAGCCAATGCGGCACCGTCATTAGCACTAACTAGTCGTCAACCCGTGCACACGGGCTAGCAACTTTAATACTTAATATAAAAATTTATGAAAATTAAAAATGCTGAACAATAATATGAATATGTTGATGTAGATTATATTATTATAACACATGCATGTGTACCTTGTTGGACATATGGTTTAACGAAGCTAAATTGCTTCGACTATTTTGTGATTAGATTCTTTGCATCCAATAATATGAATATTGTGAGGTAGATTATTATAATAGCACATGCATGTATACCTTTGTTGGACATAGGGTCCAACGAAGGTACATTGCTTATGTCTTTCTTTCTTTCCCTACCTAAAAAATTATATACATCTTCCGTTTGGCCATGGAAGCACCATAGAATTATAGTCTATTTCTATCTACACAATAATGGACACATGCATGCACGGCTTTCTAAGATAGATTGTTGTATATTCCCATTATACCATAGATTATTAAGATTAATTAGAAGTTCTTGCCTCAACCAACAATTTCTTTTATGAGTCACATGGATAGGTTTTTTTTAATATTCGCCATCAATATTTCGCGTAGAAAATGATGTGTTTACATGAGATCTTTGTGGCGCATGTTACATCCAGTTTATTTTACAATAGTAATATATATATATATATTTGTGTGTGTGTGTGTGTGTGTCTGTGTGTGCGACTGTGTGTGTGTGTATTTACAGATGTTTTAATGATTAATTTTTTCTTTGTTATAATCACAAAAAAAGATATGCATAGACATGCTATGTATGCAAATACATATTAGCAATATGCATCTCCAAAGAATCATGTAATTCACGAATCCCATGCACACCATGCAAAGCAGTATATCTGTTGACAAACATGATCGAGGAACAGAACCGACAGAGTTTGAGTTGCTCTCCATCGGTGAACCATCGACGCACCTCCTGTAGAGCATCGTCCATCGTGACTGGGCATGGAAACTGAGAAGACTGAAAGAATCTCCTGTGAAATCTGAATTTACAAATGAAATTCCTTAAACCATTAAAAAAATCCTTAAAAATTTGTAGTGCTCTCTTATACAATCAAACCTCTGTCACTTTCTATATGTCCATTCTTTGTTTCTATATGCACATAAAGGTCCCAACGATGCCATATCTGGTTGGTGAATTAATCATGTTCGCCATTATAGGCGGATGCCCTTATATATATTTTGTTTGAAACCATGTTTCAATGGCCGTACACAGTGAACCAACCTGTGATTGGATGGTTAGGAGGACAGTGGTATTCCCGGCCCACCAGAGTTTATGTCATATGATTGGATGGTTAGGAGGACGGTGACATTTTTCTGGATTTATTCGGGACCTTCCGGCGGTGTGCGTTCAGTGGGAGTAGACGTTTTCGTCGATAACGAAGGCGTTAGTGGCGACTACGTCAATCTCAAGATGATATGTTGGCTCAGTTTTTCGGAGGTGCTCATATGCGTAGGGTGTGCATGTGTGCGTTTATAGGAGGGTGAGTATATGCTCGTGTGTGTGAGCGACTTTGATTGTACTGTCCTAAAAAGATGACCGTACAGGTTGCCCTTATTTTTTTGCATGGGCCCTTGTATTCTTTTTATATACATGCCTTTATGCATGGACACATTTCTCCTACACGTACGTGCATGGAGTACTCTCTCTTCTATCACGTTGGACCTTTTTTTCTTAAATAAACTTATTATCACCTTGGACTAAAATCACATATGTCGTATGACTTGTAGTATAGATGGACTCTTGTACATGCGTTTTAACTTACCATGTGTTGGACTTATATCACGTATGACTCGTAGCGTATCTTTCTTTTTTGGCGGAACGACAAATCATACCATACATGGACTCCCTAATTTTAACGTGCAAACACATGCTAAAGCTCTCATTATGGACTTACTTTTTTTTACTTATCAAATTTTACTTAAATCACAAATTACGTTCAATATATCTGCTGAGGGAAAATAAATCTTCACTTACCAACGTGAATTTTCTTTTTTTTAACCTATGGATGCTTTTTTTCTTTTTGCTTCACGTGAGAAGATGTTATTTTTTTCCTTTACATTGCTAGAGTTTTTATGGAAGGAGGATATTTTTTTAAGGCAACGATGGATGCTTTATATGTTTGCAGCAACATTGAACGTGTCAGGAGCCTTTTTTTTGGACTATTTGTGTTACGTAAGTTTTCTTTTTATCTCTGACGTTAATTATTCAATCTAACAGTGTAATTAATATCGAAGATGTGGATAAATGAGAAGGATTTAAAGGTGCCTCCAATTAGTAAATATAAGATGATGGGGCTAATTAACCCCTGTGTTAATGACAACCGGGCCCCACGCCCTAATTACCCCTCTAATTTAGTTTAGGTTAAGTAAAATCCTATTTAACTCTCCGTGCCACCGACGTGTGGACCCCACACGTCAGGTTTGACCTGACTGACCTCTGTTGACTGGCTGACGTCATGCTAGTGCAGTGCTGACATCATAAACATTTTCTGGAATTTTAATAAATCAGTAATGGTTTATTAATTTCAGAAATAGTCAAAACTTTGAAAAATCAAAGGAAAATAAACCGTAACTCCAATGGAAATAATTTATATATGAAAAATTATCAGAAAAATATGAAGAATCGGTTTATGGCATTTCCATGCATGTTTGAATAACTTAAAGCTACTGTTTATGGGAATTTGAATAAATGGCATTTGAAATATCTTATGTGGAGTTTGAATTTGAACCTGGGGTTCAAACCAACTTCATTTAAATTGTTGCTAGTTGCATTAGCCCAAATCACAGCATGTTGCCATGTCATGATCATGCATCATATTGTTGCATTGCATTGATTGTGTTCCTTCTTGTTTGTCGGTGCTGTTCCTTCTCGGTAGCAGACGATTCCGATGTTGCGATCGTTGACACCGATGAAGAGCTATACTATCTTCGGAAGTGCCAGGCAAGCAAAACCCCATTGAGCATTTCTATACAATCCCACTCTCTCGCTCTTGCTCTCTTTTACTGCATTAGGACAACAACGATTCAACTGTTGCATGTTGCGGTAGTTGAACCCATTCCTTTGCATGACCTGTCTTTGCCACAGTAAATAGCAAAACCCACTAGTATGAGTAGGAGTTGTTTGAGCCATGGTGTGCCTACTCATTCATGCTTGCTTGCTGTTGCCTGCTATGCTTAGAGTTATGTCAGGTCTGACTCATCTGGGATGGATTGGAATGGTGGTGAACATGTCCTATTGTTGAGAGCTAAGTGTGTGAACACGATTTGGTAAAGGTAGCGACGAGAGGCCATGTAGGAGTACATGGTGGGTTGTCTCATTGAGACCATCCTCGGGAACTGAGTTCTGTGTATGTTATCCAAGACTAGAAACTACCACACATTGGGATACTTAATTGACCCTCTCGACTTATTAATCGCCCTGATCTCTGTCCGGAGTTGCAATTAGTTTCTGGTGTTTGTAGGTCGTGCTAGTAGTCTACCAAGTGGCACCCGGTACAGGTGGGCTTGGGACAGACTAGGCACCATGGCACGGTGTACCAAGTGGCACCCGGATGGTGGACTTGGGAACACTCCACACATCGTTTGGGGCCGTAGTTGAAACCTCGGCCGGACTTCCTTGTGGAGTGGACTCAAATAGGTGATAAACCTGAACTAGAGACTTGTGTGGTTAGTTTGGTCGTGGCCGACACCCTCGCCAGGCTTCCGCTTGAAGGTTTTCGAGATACATGACGTGTACATGGCGGTAAGTGGCGAGAGTGTCTGTGAAGAAGTACACCCCTGCAGGGTAATATTATCTATTCGAATAGCCGCGTCCGCGGATATGGACTACTTGGAGACTTATATGGTTCATAGATAACTTGAAGTGGATACTTTAAAATGCGCAAGATAAGTGTGAGTGCTATGGATGGCCTTCTCGTAGGGAGATGGGAGAGGATCCATAGTGGTGCATTGTGATGGTGAATATGTGGACTCGTGTGCGCTCTCTTTCCTCAAAGAAGTTACTGGTAGTCGTAGTACAGGATAGCCACTGAGTCAAAGCTAGCTTGCTGCAGTTAAACTCCACAATCCCCTTTGTTGATACTGATGCATATGTAGTTAGTTCTGATGTAAGTCTTGCTGAGTACCTTTGTACTCACGTTTGCTTAATTTACATTTTTACAGAGGAGACTTCAGTCTCACTAGTAGTTTCACGTGGGCTTCGATGGTTAGCTTGGGAATCCCAGACAGAGGTCTGGCTCCTATGAAGGGTCTGGTTTCTCAGCCTTCTTTCTTTTCAGCTGTATTTACTCAGACAGGTTTGTGCTTCCGTTGCTTCTATGACTTTGTATGCTGGGTCATGAGACCCATGTTTGTAATATCATGTTATGTATGGCTCTTCGAAGCCTCTTAAATAAATAATTTGAGTCATAGAGTTTTGTTGTGATGCCATGTTGTATTTACACATATCGAGCATATTGTGTGTATGTTATTGAAATGCTTGGTATGTGTGGGATCCGACACCTAGTTGTTTATTCTTGGTAGCCTTCCTTATGGGAAATGCCTCCTAGTGCTTCCACTGAGCCATGGTAGCTTGCTACTGCTCCGGAACACATGGATTGACCGGCATGTGTCCTTCTTTGCTCCCGTGTCTGTCCCTTTGGGGAAACGTCATGCGGTTTTTACCGGAGTCCTGATAGCTTGCTACAGCCCGGTTACACTCGCTGCTGACCGACACGTGCATTGCTGGGGCATAATAAGGAGGCACTTGCTTTTGCGTGTGGCCATGGACCATGTGGGTCCGTACTGTCAGCCTCTCCACGTACATACCTCTACCGATGGCTATCTTTTGTTGACAAAGTGGACCACACCGCGCCGAGAGAACCAAAGCGGTGGACGACGGCAAGTCCTAGGAAGGGAACGACCCGGAGACGGTGAAGACACAGCAGTGGATGCCCACGCGGAGGGGAGTACGAGGGTTCACTGGTTCGGCTGCAGTGTGAGGCTGCCATCGCCGAAGAATAACAGAAGTGTGGGTGAGTAGAGGAATGGCCTGGACAACGATGGGAGTAGGGTGCATCGGTGAGGCCTGTGCAGAAGCCTAATCGGCCACGGGAGGCGGGAGCAGGCGGTACTGCCGGCGGTGGTTTGGCGGCTGAAGCAAGAATATTCGAGATTGAAGAAGCACGACAGCCATTGGAGGGACATCCAACGACCACTGCTGCTACAATCATGTGTTGACTATAAGCTAACAAGGCCTTGCGTACGCGTCAACTTAGTAGGCCCACAAGTGAGCATCACATCTGTGGCGGACAACATATATCCCATTTGCTAGTTTCAATAATTTACAGCCCATTTTTTTCATTCTAATGGAATTTACTGCAGCCCATTTACTGTTTTAACATTACAACCATTTTCTAGCCAGGACCACGGATAATAATTTCAGCCAAATTTCCATATTGATGGGATTTGAAATATTATTATCCCAAAATTTCGAGTGAGATTCAATTAATTTTAAAATACATTTATACTAGGTAAAAATCCAACGAAAATTTCCGCGCGCAGCAAGTAATGAAATTAAAATTTTTAAATAAAATAAAACTAAGAAATTTTTAAATAAATTAAAATTTCCGTGCTTTTTATATGTTTACAGCCCATTTATTATTTTTTATAACCCATTTTCTTGGCAAGCCGAATGCATCCCTCCTAGGAAAGATTTGTAGCCTAGCAGGGTGGAGAATAAGAAGTTGGCCTGCGTTGGGTATTCCTCAAAAAGAGTAAAGCTGGGCTAGCCATTTTCACATAGAAAAAATAATATCTGGGCTTGGTCGACATAAAATAATAGCCTAGGCTAGCGGGCCACAGCCCGCCCAGTTGATACCCTGCTCCTCTCAACAACAACAAAAACATCGCTCAAAAAAATACTGCTCACCCCTCAAAAAAATGCCGCTCCTGGTGCAATTCTCTCTTTTATTGACTATACATTGACAATTGTGTGGGACTCAGATGCCAGGAACCAGGAGCAAGCAATTTTTTTCTTGTAGGTATAATAAGGAGGCACTTGCCTACGTATGGCCATGGTCCTGGTGGGTCCCTATTGTCATCCTCTCCACGTACAGGCATCTCCTGATTCCCCTCGTTTGTTAACCATATCGACAACGCGAGACGGCGGCGCCACCGCGAGCGCAAAACGGCGGAGGAGGATGGAGAGACCCTCACGGGCCCTACGATGGTCTGACACAGCGCCCGCTGCTCATCCAGGAAGCTAGGATCATCGGCCAGCATGTCTGCGACGGCATTGTCGTTTGCCCGTTCGCCACTGATTTGTCCATCCGCGTGTCGGCGCTCGTTAAGGAGACGAAGGTTGTTGCACTGGTCCTCCTGTGCATGCCGGAACGCCGAGACCGGCTGCGCTGGTAGCTCTTCCGCCATTATGACATTGAAGTGCGGCCTCACCTGCTCTATGGTGAACACGGATGAACCGGCGCGGGCGGTGGCGCCGGCTCCTGGTCAGAAGCCTCGTCCATCGTCTGGTCCTCATCACTGAGCTCAGCGAGCTCGGGCAAAGAAGACGGGATTAATTGCAAAAAATAAAAAAGGGACGGGATTAGAACGGAAGACCTGTGCTATGTAGCAGCTTACTGCATCTACGGACCGATCAAGCCTCAAATTTGCTCATCTTCATCCGGATACCTCATAGTAGAAATCTTAAATCCATAAAAGAATGCAAATGAAAAAACCTAAGTACTACGTAGATCAAGTATCCTAGTCATCGTCAGTGTCCAGCCCGTATGTCCACTATCTCCGTGCCCAGCGCCGGGTACATTGCCGGTGTCGGTGCAATGAACGGGTGCATTCGCCACCCTGACTTATGCACCGGCGTATGGCGAAGCATGCATCTAGCATGGAGGCTTGACATAACACTACTAGAAAAATGGCTATAGCCAATATTCCTATTAGTGGCGCACCATGGTGGTGGTGCGCCACTGCTATATAGCAATGGCGCACCAGAAACAGGTGCGCCATTGTTATTTTTTTAGTAGTGGCGCACCACCTGAGCAGTGCGCCATTGCTATTTTTTTTGTCCATCCCCCCACCCCACCAGACATAGCAATGGCGCACCACACCTAGGTGCGCCATTACTATGCAATGGCGCACCACACCTAGGTGCGCCATTACTATGCTACATAGTAATGGCGCACCTAGGTGTGGTGCGCCATTGCTATGTCTGGTGGGGGTGTGTGCCTGCGTGTGTGTGAGCAATAGTAATGGCGCACCCTCCCTGGTGCGCCATTGCTAAGGTTAGCAATGGCGCACCAGGGAGGGTGTGCCATTACTATTCCTCACACACACAGACACACCACACCCCACCACACACACACAAACACCCCCCCCCCCCCGTGGATCGCATTTTCAGTTTAAAATAAAATAAAAGAAAATGATAAAAGATTCAAAAAAATAGATGCCCATGTGTTATGTGTTCTAGTTGTTAGGAAAATTAATAAACATGATTTTTGAATTTTTTTGCAAAAAGCCGTCGTGTTTCGGTAAAATGGCCGTAACTTTTGCATACGACCTCCGATGAAAAAGTTTTTTATATGAAAAAGCATCTACTCGAAAAGTTACATCCAAATTTGACGGGCTATTCCCGTTATTGATTTTTTAGAATCCTCAAAAACCTAACAGAAAAAAAGTTACAGCCATTTTAATATCTGGAGGCAAAAAAATAAAAAAAATAAAAAAAGTTAGCAGTGGCGCACCAGTGCATAGTGCGCCACTGCTAACTTTCCCGCCTTCCAAATTCAAAAAAATTTAAAAATAGTAATGGCGCACCATGGGGTGGTGCGCCATTACTAAGGTACATAGTAATGGCGCACCACACCTAGGTGCGCCATTACTATGTACCATAGCAATGGCGCACCACCCCATGGTGCGCCATTACTATGTCACAGCCCTACCACGTGCGCACCCACCCGCCCCTCTCCTTCCTCTCTCCTTATCCCCTTCCTCCTCCCTCCTCCTCCCTTCTCCTTCCCCGTCTCCCTTCCCCTTCTTCCTCCCTTCCCCTTCATTCTTCTCCTCCTCTCCTCCACTCCATCTCCTCCTCTCCTCCACTCCATCTCCTCCTCTCCGGCGACCTCCTCCTCCTCAAGGTGCTCCTCCTCCGGTGACATCCTCCTCACGGCCGGTGCTCCTCCTCCGGCGACCACCTCCTCCCTCCTCTCCTCCTCACGGTGCTCCTCCTCCGGCGACCTCCTCCTCCCTCCTCTCCTCCTCACGGTACTCCTCCTCCTCCCTCCTCTCCTCCTCACGGTGCTCCTTCCTCTCCTGCTCACGGTCCTCCTCCTCCTCTCCGGCGACCTCCTCCTCCCTCCTCTCCTCCTCACGGTCTCTCCTCCCTCCTCCTCTACTTCCGGCCACATGTGGAGCTCCCCCGGCACAAAGAACGTAAAAGATCCAGGCCAGGTCGAGAACGAAATTTGAAAAAAATTTAACCAAAAAAAACGAGCCAAAAAAATGAGCCAGATCTAGATCTAGATCCAAATTCAAAATTCAAAAATAGCAATGGCGCACGGTGGGGGTTAGACGGTGCGCCACTACTATTTTCCCGCCTACAAAATTTTTAAAAAATCAATAAATTTCAAAAAAAAAAAGTTACCAGTGGCGCACCTGTAGCAATAGTAATGGCGCACTACAAGGTGCGCCACTGTTACCTGCAATACTAATGGCGCACCAGAGGTGCGCCATTAGTATTTGTTACTAATGGCGTGGTAATAGTGGCGCACCTATAGTGCGCCATTAATGGCAAAAATAGGTGCGCCACTAACAACCTTTTTTCTAGTAGTGTAAGGTAAGCCAGAGAAGCCGCTCTTTGTGAGATCAAGGTGAACAAAAACAAAGACCAAAGCCATCGGAGAAGCTCACAAGAGAACCTCCCTTGCCGGGCAGGCGAACCCGACAGGGTCGAGGTCGCACCTACGAGCCCACCCCTGCTATCCCGGCAAGGTCGCTGGGACCGCCAAAGCCGCAAGACAGGACCCCGGCAGGTCCTAAGCCTGTCGGCTCCTGCCAAGACGCCACCGCTCCACCTCATCGAACGCAAGTCATCAATCGATGCAGTGGCACGCTCGCAGGCGGTTAGGTGGATCCTGTCAGGCACGTGGCGCACCGTTGGACAAGAAGTTAGCTTTACTGACACCCGTCCAGATGGCGTGTCAAGCTAAGGCAGGGATGAGATGGATAGGCGGCGCGACAGCTTGCCGGGCTTCAACCTCAGCACTACACCTAGCAGTGCATTTAATGCACTTTGTCCTCACTGCTAGAGTTAGGTAAGATAACTCTGTTTAGCTGTCCAATCCCACCAGAATGACCGTCTTGCCACTGTGGTCGCCCCTTTCTCTATAAAAGGAGTCCCGAGGCAACCTAGCAAGGGGTTCGAACACTTTCCACCCATGAACACTCGTATGCACGTCACTCTCCCCAAGGCATGCTTGCCAGGTTTGAGTACGTTGCACCTTCGTGTTCCTCCTGATCAATCCACCAAAAGCAGGAGTAGGGTTTTACGCTGCAAAGCGGCCCGAACCTGGGTAAAAGAGTGCTGTCCATCCCCGCGCTGGCCCTGTCATTTCTGTTCTTTGTGCAACACGACTGTCCCCTTGACGAAGGACAAAGGGGCAACCCTGCCCCATAGGTGATCGAGCTTCCACGCCGACATCTTTGGCGCTCCAGGTAGGGGGCGCTCGCTTGTGCGAACCTGAAGCTGCACCTAGCGCGTTGATCTCCATCGTCTTCCACATCGCCGATGGCTCCTAAGAAGAAAAGCGGCGCGGCGGCGCAAGCCTCGACTTCGAGGGCTCCTTCACCTGTAGTCGTGGGTTCCACGAGCACGCTGGCCACGGCGGGAGGAACAAGTAGTGCGAGCGGTACGATCCTCGTCGACAACGCGCCTGTCGCCCCCATCATCATCAGGGCGGAGGTTGGGTCTGTTGGGGGCCACCAACCTCCTCTTCCCTCCGGCGAGCACGCTTGATACGTCTCCAACGTATCTATTATTTTTGCTTGTTGCATGCTATGATATTATTATTCTTGGATATTTTTATTATCATTTCATACATTTTTATATCATTTTTGGGGACTAACCTATAAACTTAGTGCCACGTGCCAGTTCCTGTTTTCTGCCCTGTTTTTGTTTTACAGAAAATCAATATCAGATAAGATCGAATCATCCCAAAACTTTTTGGAGATTTTTTTTCTGGAGATAAGGATCATCAGGAACTTGGAGGCCAAGGAAGAAACGACTGGAGGGCCCCACATGGCACCAGGGCGCGCCCCAGGGGGGCGCGCCCCCGTGCCATGTGGGCCCCTCCTTGCGCCATTTTCCCTACCTCCACCACTATAAATTCAGAAGAATTCCAAAACCCTCAATGGAGTCCACGAAATACTTTTTCCGCCGCCGCAAGCCTCTGTTCTCACGAGATCCCATCTGGAGGCCTTCTCCGGTACTCCGCCGGAGGGGGAACTCATCACGGAGCGGCTCTACATCAACCTTGCCGCCTCTCCGATGAGGCGTGAGTAGTTCACCATAGACCTACGGGTCTGTAGGTAGTAGCTAGATGGCTCTCTCTCTCTTTGTGTTTCTCAATACAATGATCTCCATGATCTTCATGGAGATCCATCCATGTAATGACTTTGTGCGGTGTGTTTGTTGGGATCCGATGAATTGTGAGTTTATGATCAGATCTATCCTTGTTTTATTTGAGTTCTTCTCTGATCTCTTTTATGCATGATTTAGTATAGCCTTGTATTTCTTCTCCGAAGTTTTGGTTTGGTTTGGCCAACTAGATTAGATCTTCTTGCAATGGGGAGAGGTGCTCGGTAATGGGTTCAATCTTGCGGTGCTCAGTCCTAGTGACAGAAGGGGAATTGACACGCAAGTATTGTTGCCATTAAGGATAACAAGTTGGATGAATTCTTATTTGCGTTTATCTTTACTACATCATGTCATCATTCTTAATGCATTACTTCGTTCTCTTGAACTTAATACACTAGATGCATGCTGGATAGCGGTCGATGTGTGAAGTAATAGTAGTAGATGCAGGAAGGAGTCGGTCTACTTGATTTGGATGTGATGTCTATATCATGATCATTGCCTTGGATAGCGTCATAATTATTTGCTTTTCTATCAATTGCCCAACAGTAATTTGTTTACCCACCGTATGCTATTTTCTTGAGAGATGCCTCTAGTGAACTCTACGGCCCCCGGCTCTACTTTTACCATAAGATCTATCTTGTTTACTTATACAAAAATACCAAAAATACTTGCTGCACTTTTTTATATTTTATTTATTTATCAATCTATCAATCGATCATATACCATTTAATCTCGTTACTTGACCGCCGAGAGATTGACAACCTCTCGTTTGCGTTGGGTGCGAGGGTTTGCGTTTTGTGTGTAGGTGCTGTTTACGTGGTGTTGCTTGGTTCTCCTACTGGATTGATAACCTTGGTTTCTTAACTGAGGGAAATATGTACTCTACTGTGCTGCATCATCCTCTCCTCTTCGGGGATAAAAATCCAACGCAGTCTACAAGTAGCAGGAAGAATTTTTGGCGCCGTTGCCGGGGAGACATCATCAACATTACCAAGTACCTACACTCTCAACTCTTACCTTTGCATTTATTTTATTTGCCATTTGTCTCTCGTTTTCATCTCCCCCACTTATAAAAAAAATTTACAAAAATATTTGCCTTTTCTTTTGCCACCTTTTGTCTCTTTCTCTTCCCGTTTCTTTGTTCGCTTTTTATCATGGCTGAATCTAAAAGGGCTAAAAGTACTCTCCCAAGTTCTAGTGCCTTGGAGAGCCCTTCCGTCCTTCCAAAGCTCATATATAATGATGCTAAGGGAAGGCCGTCCGAGGTTGCTAAGGAAAATTTGAATAATTTTGTTGAAGATGATCCAGGACTTTTTTGTTATTTGCTTGATGAATCTTTGAAACAAGCTTGGGATAGATTGTTGAGTATTCGAGCTAGCACTATGCCTCAATATCATATTGAGCTATTCTTAAGGAGTTTTTATGTTAGTTTGCCCTTTTCTCATAAACATGTTTTGGATTCTATATTTGAAAATGATTTTCTTGGGGGTGATGCCTTTGATACTTATGAAAAAATGAAAAACATATTTGGGCACTCCAAAGGGGAAATATTGAATCAACTACTCTTATGTGTTTTTATCAAAATGAACTAATCAAAGAGATGAAAGCTAGTTTGGATGCAAATTTTCAAAGTGTGCTTAATCTTTCTTCTGCTATAAATGGTCATGTGGTTTCACAAAATAGAAAGATAGATGCTTTGGACAAGAAATTTTCTCTTTGCTTACAAAAAGAAATAACAACTCTCAACACTAAACTTGACCATTTATAAAATCTTATCAATGGCAAGGGAAGTGAAATTGGAGTTGCAAGTGCAATCACCGATGACAATACTTGAGGTATTGCTTTATGCCTAGCTAGGGGCGTAAAACGATAGCGCTTGTTGGGAGGCAACCCAACGAATAAAATAAATTTTTATTCTTCACTTTTTGTTTATGTTCTTTTTATTATTCTTTATTTTCCTCTGTTTTGAGTTGGTTTTTATATTTTAATTAGTGTTTGTGCCAAGTAAGACCTTTGGGATGATGTGGATGCTTGTGAATGCAATTCTATGAAAAACAGAAACTTTGACGCCCAGTCCAGAATTTTTATAAATTTGTCAGAGCGTCGAATGAGTCTGAATTTCTTACAGGTGATTTATATACAAATTTTCCACGTTTTCCTAATTTTTCAGAATTTTTTGAGTTACAGAAGTATGGCTTTTCGACAGATTGCTACAGACTGTTCTGTTTTTGACAGATTCTGTTTTCTATGCATTGTTTGCTTGTTTTGATGAAACTATGGATTGTATCGGGGGGTGCAAGCCATGGGAAAGTGAGAACACAGTACCTATAATGCAAAATAAAATTTGAATGGGTTTTGAACAGTAATTATAATAGTAATTTGCTTGGTTATACTAACGGATCTCATGAAGGTTTTGTTGAGTTTTGTGTGATTGAAGTTTTCAAGTTTTGGGTGTGACGACGATGGATGAAGGAATGAAGAGATGCAAAAGCCTAAGCTTGGGGATGCCCAAGGCACCCCAAGGTAATATCTAAGGAGACTCCAGTGTCTAAGCTTGGGAATGCCTCGGAAGGCATCCCCTCTTTTTTCTAACGACTATCGGTAACACACTTGAAGGTATATTTTTATTCGTCACATGATATGTGTTTTGCTTGGAGCGTCTTGTAGGATATGAGTCTTTGCTTTTTAGTTTGTCACAATCATCACCTCTGAACACGTTTGCTTGAGATGGCCTCACGTCATCATAATTTGTTAGAATTGCTCTTTGTGCTTCACTTAAATTTGTTGAGCTAGGTGGTTGCTCTAGTGCTTCACTTATATCTTTTTGAGCACGGTGGTGCGAATGTTTTGAAGAAACTTGTTCTCTTGCTTCACTTATATCATTTTGAGAATTGCTGGTTATTTTGTAGAAATGTTTCTCTCATGCTTCACTTATATCTTTTTGAGAGTATGAAAATAGTTATGGTAAATTGCACAAGCTATGAGCTTGGTCCCCATGTGATGAATATTCAAGTACAATAATGAAAACTAGCATAAAAATTTTATGGGACATGAAAAACTTGATTCCTTGCAATAGTTTTGAGATATGTAGATGATGATATGTGAGTTATGTTCATGAGTAATTATGCTCTAGTATGAATAGTGATGTTAAGGTTTATGATTCCCTATGCAAGCACATAAAGTCAATAGTTATGCAATGAAGTTACATCCTACTTGTGGTGCATTATTCGGTGTTGGTTATGTTTTATGTATGCATGTGCATCATTATGGTTTCTTAGTTGGTCGCTTCTCAACCTTTATGCTAGCCTCCATTTGTACTAAGTGGGAATTCTACTTGTACATCCTTTACCTTAAACTTGTTTTGCCAATTGTGTCCACCATATCTACCTATATACGGTATTTCAATGCCGTCCTAAGTAAATTTGCATGTGCCATCTCTAAAAATTTCAAAAATAATTTCTCTTTTGTGTGCCTGTATTGCTCATGAAGCGGTGAGGGGTGGCCAATGATTTTCATGTTGGATATGTCATTCTCATGATGAGTGTTTATTCACTTGTCATTGCACGAGAGTGTGGCGGTAAAAGGGATGCCCAGTCCCAAAATAAATTTAGTTTCCTTGGAATGTGTTTGTATGGAGGGCACCCGTGAATACGGCTAGCCATGGATTGTGATAAGGAAAGGTGGAAAACAAACTCCTTCGGATGTGAATGGAAATAAGGGACATAAGTCTCAAAACCATGGAACGATGATGGGGAGCAAAAAAATTATTTTCTGTTTGGGAACTGCCTATGATGTATCCAATGTGAAAAGTGTTGGGAACCTTAAGTCGTTCTCGTTGACGAGAAAAGCATGCCTCCAAAAGTAAATTTTTCATCTCTTTTTAAAACTGGAGCTCTGGCACCTCTGTAAATCAATACTTCCCTCTGCGAAGGGCCTTTCTATTTACTTTTATGTTGAGTCTCATCTTTCTCATTAAAAGCACCAACTAGGGGGTCATGTGATCATGTGTGTGCACGGAGTATGATTGATATTCGAGTGTGTTTCATGAACGGATCAATGATTGAGCATAATGGGCTAGGGATAATTTTCTTTAGCATTATTATTTTGAAAGGCATGGTGTCTTGTTAGCATCACTTGAGTATTTATGTCTTCATGTCAAACTATAGACTATTGTTTTGAATCATACAAGTCCTCATGTCTATGCTATGAAAGTAAATTGAAGTATGTTGGGTAGCATTCCACAATCAAAAATATGTTTTATCACTTTCCTACTCGAGGACAAGCAGGAGTTAAGCTTGGGGATGCTTCATACGTCTCCAACGTATCTATTATTTTTGCTTGTTCCATTCTATGATATTATTATTCTTGGATGTTTTTATTATCATTTTTTACATTTTTATATCATTTTTGGGGACTAACCTATTAACTTAGTGCCACATGCCAGTTCCTGTTTTCTGCCCTTTTTTTGATTTACAGAAAATCAATATCAGATAAGATTGAATCATTCCGAACCTTTTTGAAGATTTTTTTCTGGAGATAAGGATCATCAGGAACTTGGAGGCCAAGGAAGAAACGACTGGAGAGCCCCACATGGCACCAGGGCGCGCCCCAGGGGGGAGGCGCGCCCCAGTGCCATGTGGGCCCCTCCTTGCGCCATTTGCCCTATCTCTACCACTATAAATTCAGAAGAATTCCAAAACCCTCAAGGGAGTCCACGAAATACTTTTTCCGCCGCCACAAGCCTCTATTCTCGCGCGATCCCATCTGGAGGCGTTCTCCGGTACTCCGCCGAAGGGGGAATCATCACGGAGGGGCACTACATCAACCTTGCTGCCTCTCCGATGATGCGTGAGTAGTTCACCATAGACCTAGGGGTCCGTAGGTAGTAGCTAGATGGCTCTCTCTCTCTTTGTGTTTCTCAATACAATGGTCTCCATGATCTTCATGGAGATCCATCCGATGTAATGACTTTGTGCGGTGTGTTTGTTGGGATCCGATGAATTGTGAGTTTATGATCAGATCTATCCTTATTTTATCTAAGTTCTTCTCTTATCTCGTTTATGCATGATTTAGTATAGCCTTGTATTTCTTCTCCGAAGTTTTGGTTTGGTTTGGCCAACTAGATTAGATCTTCATGCAATGGGGAGAGGTTCTCGGTAATGGGTTCAATCTTGCGGTGCTCAGTCCTAGTGACAGAAGGGGAATTGACACACAAGTATTGTTGCCATTAAGGATAACAAGTTGGGATGAATTTTAATTTGCGTTTATCTTGACTACATCATGTCATCGTTCTTAATGCATTACTTCATTCTCCTGAACTTAATACACTAGATGCATGCTGGATAGTGGTCGATGTGTGAAGTAATAGTAGTAGATGCAGGTAGGAGTCGGTCTACTTGATTTGGATTGGGATGTGATGCCTCTAGTGAACTCTACGGCCCCCGGGGTCTACTTTTACCATAAGATCTATCTTGTTTACTTATACAAAAACACCAAAAATACTTGCTGCACTTTTTTATTTTTTATTTATTTATCAATCAATCAATCTATCATATACCATTTAATCTTGTTACTTGACCGCCGAGAGATTGATAACCTCTCGTTTGCGTTGGGTGCGAGGGTTTGCGTTTTGTGTGTAGGTGCTGTTTACATGGTGTTACTTGGTTCTCCTACTGGATTGATAAGCTTGGTTTCTTAACTGAGGGAAATACTTACTCTACTGAGCTGCATCATCCTCTCCTCTTCGGGGATAAAAAACCAATGCAGTCTACAAGTAGCAACGCTCACGCCGGCGTGGGTCGTGGCGACGTCCTGCCTCCGCCTCCTCGCCGCGCCGATGGGCCCGTCCAACACAGCGGTGACGCCCGCTCTGGAGCAAGCCGTGGCCCTCAGGCTGCGCCCGCCAGAGGGGCGACGTCGAGATATGCGCTACGCTCGGCGCAAGACGAGCAGAACAAGGCCCCGGGTATCGCTGTCGATCCGCCACGACCGCGTACGCACGGGAAACACCCCACCGATCAAGAACAACTTCGGCCTCACCAAACCGCCCTTGTGATTAGCCCAAGGCGGCCGGAGCGCGACGACGCTCCTTCTGGTTCGTCCAGAGGTCGAGCGGTGTCGTGTTCCACCTCCCACGCCATGCCAGGGATGGCGGCTGAAGCGATGGCGAGAGCTCAACAGTTGCTGAACTTTCCCCCAGCAGCGGACAAAATGGATGAATGGAGAGCTAACATTCAGAGCCTCATCGGGTTTGCTGAAGCCAGTAGGTCGTAGCGCGCGGACCCCTCGCGCGCGCCCACTGGCGACACCGGTGGTCCCTGCGGGTTGCCAAGTCGAGAGGACGACACCTACGGTGCAACCCCTTCATGGCAGCTCGCCCAAGAGCAGCCGTGGCGCACCCAGAAACCCCAAGGCGATGATGATCCCGACGAAGCGTCAATGGCATCGTCCGATCCGCAGCTCCGATAGGATCAACGCCAAGTGTTAAGAGATAGGAAGAAGGAATTCGTCCGCATCACTATCGAGCGGCGTCGCGAGACACGCCGTCAATCTGACAGGCGAAATGGACCTGACGTTGATGAACCCGCGCCCAGTGTTGGCGGGTTTTTACCTTACGAGGTAGGGTGCCCCGCCTTCACTCGTGAGCTGCGGCAAGCCCGTTGGCCGTCCTTTCGCACCTTCAAGCCTGACCTGCCGGAGAAGTATGATGGAAAGCTAAACCCGGCAGAATTTTTGGGCATCTATACGATTGCCATCCAAGCTGCCGGGGTAAGAGACGAGAAGGTGCTCGCCAACTACTTCCCATTGGCCCTAAAACCCAATGTGAAGTCTTGGCTGATGCACCTGCCGGAAGGCTCCATTTCCTCATGGGCAGACCTATGCAACGAGTTTGTTGGCACCTTCACGGGTGGCCACCAAGAGCCAGGTTGACCAAGTGATATATAGGCCCTTCTACAGAAAGATGGGGAGAGTTTTTGCAAGTATTTGCAGAGGTTCAGCCGAGTACACCGCAACATTCCCCAGATTCATCCAGCAGCTGTGATTGCCGTATTCCACTCGAATGTGCGCAATCGAATAATGCGTGCCAATATGAATGTTCGGTTACCAAAGACCGTCAGCAAGCTCTACACACTGGCGGACAAGTGTGCTCATGCTGAAGAGGGCAGAAGACTCCCGGGAGAGGAGGCTGGTGTCGAAGTCGACTCCGACGATGACGACGACGCCTCCACCCCCGGGAAGAAGAACAGGAGGCGCAACAAGAAGTGTAAGGAGAAGGTAGTGTTGGCTGTTGAGAGTTCCGGCGACCTCAGCGCCGACAAGAAAACAAAGGGTTAGGCGCCCGGCAAGGAAGCCGCTGCTTGCGCTGATTGCCGGGAGGCTGCGGCGGCTGAGAAAACTAGAAGGTCTAACGGGCCTTACTGCAAAATCTACAGAACCAAGGGCCATGACCTCCAAGACTACAAACAAGTTGAACAGTTGGCTGAGAAATAGAAAGCTAAGTATGAAAGGCGTGACAAGGAAAGAGGCCAAAACGGCACTGGCGGGAAAGGCCGCGGCGGCCGTAACGGTCGTCGCGGCAATGCTGATCAGCGGAAAGAAAAACCCGCCAGAGGCCGTGAGGAAAAGCAAGACGAAGATGACAGTGATGAAGAGGATGATGGATCTAGTGAGCAGGAGTTCTAGAAGGCTACTGAGGCGATGTGCATTGACGGAGGCGCGTCCTTGCACTCCTCCCACCACCAACTCAAGCAGTGGGCGTGTGAGGTCAACACGGCAGAACCAGTAGCAAATGCATGAGAACTCTGGCACCTCGGCTTAGAGGAAACCGGAACGCCCCGTATTCCAGCCCAGAGACAAGTCTTCTAGAATACGGCACTGCTGGCATAGAACAAATCAACTCTTTATTACAAATACATGGGGTACAAGGGTCTCGATAATACAGCGGAATGACGGCGGCACGGCGACACCGCGCCTGCCCGGGTAGCTCTATGCTAGCAGCGGGACAACTCGAAGCAGCAGAACAACTCTCGGCAGCGGAACGACGACAACATTGATGAATTCCAACTCCGCAGGGACTCTGGCTGGAACGCGTATTCCTAGCTCGCACGCACGGAATCCTCAACAAGCAAGCAATTATAGCATGACCTGCAAACTGGCATGACATGCCAGGTGAGTACTTTGAATGTACTCGCAAGCTCACAGCAACCAAAGCAATCAAGACAAACAACAACATGGCATTTACAGATTAAGCAGGTGTAAACATGATGATGCTAGAACAATATGAGCATGGCATGACATATGAACATGATGACACAAGCATGCAGCATGTGAAACTATCATGATGCAACTTACTCTGATCGGAGGTTACCTCATAGCTATCACATGTATGAAATTACCATCAAGTTTTTCATATGATAACCTCGGGACCAACCAAACTTGGTATAACCATACCGTAGTGATACACGATCACAAGGAGCTTGATCTTTACCCGGGATCATCCATGACACCACAAAACATCAACCAACTTCGGTATCCATGATACCATGGTGATCCTCTCGTGATCACGATCAACCAACATCGGTATCCACGATACCACGGTGATCCTCTCATGATCATATAAAGATCAACCAACTTCTTTCTCATCAAACCGGGTTGTTATTAGTCAGATTATTATTACTGTTGACCCATAGTGTGACCTACTACGAACCGGGCCCTTATCCGCGGGCACGGCTATCGATAGATCAAACACACTTTGCAGAGGTTAGTACACTGTACCCACACCACAGAACCCATGGCCTCGCACTCCCATTCGGGTGGACCAATGGCGTTCCGACAAAACCAATCTATTGCATGACACTCTCTCAGCCACTCCGACCAACTCCCCTTTTGGGCTAAGTCATGGGTGGCCCCGATGTCACCTCGTGACATCCAACGGCCACCGTCGTGGCAAAACTAAACAAACGGTCCCAAACGGGGACAACCCGGGTACAACACAACTCGGTCACACAAGGCTTATGCCGTCCTACCCGGCCAAGGTAGCGCCCGCGCATAACCTTCCCTAGTTGGAGGCACCGGCGAGAGGCATGACAATAGAGCGGACTAGGGCCTTCCCATAAAGGCAAATGTGATTGCACTGGTCAATTCGATTCGATGGCACTATGACTCAGCCAACATGTGTTCAAGTTCAATTAACATCCGGTTAAACTTGAATGCAAAAGATGCCGAGTCATAACAATGTAATATGATGAACTGACCATGATAACAACATGAACATGGATGCGAAAGCATAATTATTAAAGCATATCAACAGTAGTAATGCATTTATACCAATGAGCATGACATGATGATGAATAGGAACGAAAGGATATAACATGACCACATAAGAGCATAGCATAACTACTAGCATCAAAATAATTACTTGACTGAATATAACAAGAGCATAAGCCAATAAACATCTACTCAACTAGATGCAAAAGATCGTAGCATAAGCATAAGCATGCAAACATGAGCGTATATATAAATTATTCACGAAATGATAACATGCACAAACAAATAAAGATTCAAGTTGAAAACCATTGCTATCGCAAGGCTATCATGCAAGTGGTTATTGTGGCTTGCATGGCGATGAGGGATGCTCCGGGGAGAGGTGCGATAAGCTCGCAGAACGAATCGCCAGACGACTTCTCTCTCGGAGGGGGCTAGATGAAGGTAAGGGCAAAATGTCATTTCCACTATGTGCAAACATAATGAAAATGGTACCAACAGATCGGGCTCAACGAGACGAGAACGTGAGACTTGGAATCACCTGAATCGGAGTTAGTATCGCGAAGATACGGATATTTGAAGTCCAGGGACTATTCTGTAAAAAATTATATTTATAGACAGGCCCCTGGAGGCTGAACCGAAAGCGCACTCGGGCAAAATACGCTTCCTGAAAAGGAAAGCGCACTTTCAGACGCAGTAATTCCAAAATACGCTTTCACTAAGGAAAATGTACTTTCAGAAAAACCGCTTCCACTTAAAACAGATGGGCCCGGGGCTTCAGTCGCTTACACGTGGGGTCGGGGGCGACGCGGGCCGGCCTGGCACGCGGTCGTCCTCTTCCTCGCTGCCCCCCGAGCAGAGCAAAGGAGAGGCAGGGGAGGGTATGGCCAGCGATGAGCCTGGCCGGCTCCGGCTAGCTCCGGCCGAGCGGGCGGCACCGGCGGGTGCGGGGAGGGGCGGCGCGTCCACCTGGAGGAGCTGCGGGCGCCGGGGAGGGATGGAGGGGTGGCGCACCGCGCTGGCAGAGGGGGGCGGAGAACGGATGCGGGCGGCTCGACCACGGCACTCCGGCGATGAGAGGATGGCTGGGCAGGGTTGCTGGACTCCGGTGGTGGGCTAGGGCGTCTCAAAGAGGAAGGGGAGCAGCCACGGCGCAGATCCGAGCAGCTCTGCGGTGGCAATGGCGGACGGCGGTGAGCAGAGAAGAGGAGGGATGGCTCCAGTGAGCTAGAAGAGAGGGGGAGGGGTGGATGAGATGCGGGAGAGTCCGGGGATGCTATTTATAGGCAAGAGAGAGGTCGAGAGAGCTCGGGAGCTCTCTGGCTACGTGGCAATGGCGGAGGCAGAGGCTGCAGGTCACGGGCGAGCTCGACGGCGACCAAACGATGGCGAAATAGGAGAGGGGCAGAGCACAGGGTGTCGGTGCAACAAACACCCACGTTTGCTAACCAGACTTATGCACAGGCGTGTCAAGGATCACACGCCCAGCGCCAGTATATATCACAAAGCCAAGCCAGAGAAGCCGCTCTTCGTGAGATCAAGGAGCGCATCAAGAATACCAAGACAGCAAAGGTATGTCTCTGGGAAGGTCTCCCTTGCCGAGCAGGATAGCTCGGCCAAGTTGAGGCCGCCCCAGAGGCAAGTCCAAGATAGGCCCCGGCAAGCTTGTCGGGGTCACCCAGACCAAGACCCCCGCCAAGGCATCGCTACTCCACCATTCCGCCGCACAGCGACGCAAGTCACTTATCGGTGCGGTGTCGAACCCCCAAGTGATTAAGTGGCCTCCACTGAGCATGTGGCGGCCCATTGGAAGACATATCATGTCTGTTTGACACCCGTCCAGAGGCGTGTCAAGACAATAAGCAAAAGGTGATTAAGCGGCGTGGCAGGCTTGCCGGGCTTCATCCACAGCAGGACACCTAGCACTACTGGAATCAGGGTCTTTGCCATCTGCCAGCTCTTTGCCATCTGCCAGCTGATGGCAAAGAGGCTATTTGCCATCTGTCTTGGCAAAGCAGACAGCAAAGAACCAGCTGATGGCAAAGAAGGTCTTTGCCATCCACCTATTCTTTGCCGTCTGCTGGCAGACAGCAAAAAACTCTTTGCCGTCTGCCAGCAGACGGCAAAGACCAAAGAGGGCCCCACGGGGCACAGCACTGGCTAGGTCAAGCTCTTTGCCATCTGCCACTTCTTTGCCGTCTGCTGGCAGACGGCAAAGATCTCTTTGCCGTCCGCTGGCAGACGGCAAAGAAGTGAGGGTGGGGCCCATAATGTCACGGCGGGGGCGGGCTAACGGTTACCCTCTTTGCCGTCTGCTGGCAGACGACAAAGAGTTCTTTGCCGTCTGCCAGCAGACGGCAAAGAAATGAGCTTAACTTTCGGCCCCGCGCCCCGCGCCTCTCTCTCTCTCTCTCACACATCTCTCTCTCCCTCTCTCTCTCAGCGCCGCCGCCCCACCCTCCCGCCGTCGCCCCTCCCCGCAGCCCTCCTCCACCGCCGCCCCCTCCCCGCGGCACTTCTCCACCACCGCCGGAGCGAGGCCGCGGCGCCGCCCGCCCCCTCCCCGCAGCACTCCTCCACCACCGCGGCCCCATCGCCCCCGCTGCCCCCTGCCCCGCCGCTCCGCCGCGTCGGGTCGCCAGCGAGCAGGCACCCCCGACGACCCAGCTCCTCCCCTCCCCCTCCGCCGCCCCGCGCCGCCGCCTCGACCCCCCTCCGGTGAGCTCCACCCTCCCCCCTTTTTTTTTCTATTTTTATTAGTTCATATTAGTTAGTTTATATTAGTTAGTTATTAGTTCATATTAGTTAGTTTATATTAGGTAGAAAAAACTTAGATAGAAAAGAAGAAAAGAAAAAACCTGGAAGAAAAAAAAGAAGAAAAGAAGAAGAAAAAAAGGAAAAATAAAAAAGGAAAAGAAAAAAAATAAGAAGAAGAATAAACAGAAGAAGAGGAGGAGGAGAAGAAAAAAGAAGAAGAAGAAGAAGAAAAAAAGAGGAGAGGAGGAGAAGAAGAAGAGGAAAAAAGGAAAGGAAGAAGAAGAAGAGGAGGAGGAGGAGAAGAAAAAAGAAGAAGAGGAAGAAGAAGAAGAAGAAGAAGAAGAAGAAGAAGAAGAAAGAGGAGAGGAGGAGAAGAAGAAGAGGAAAAAGGAAAGGAGGAAGAAGAAGAAGAAGAAGGAAAAAAAGGAAGAAAGGGAAGAAAAGGAAGAAGAGGAAGAAGAAGAAAAGAAAAAAAGAGGAAAAACCCCGACCCCGACCCCGACCCGACACCCCGACCCGACACCCCGGCCCGACCCCGACACCCCGACCCCGACACCCCGACCCCGACACGGCACCCCGACCCCGACCCCGACCCGACACCGACACGGCACCCCGACCCTGACACCCCGACACCCCGACCCCGACACGGCACCCCGACCCCGACACCCCGACCCCAACACAGCACCCCGACCCCGACACCCCGACATCCCTGACACCACGACACCCAGACACGACACCCCCCGACACCCCGACACCCCGACCCCGACACGACACCCCGACCCCGACACGACATGCCGACACCACGACACCCCGACACCACACCACCCAGACACGACACCCCCGACCCCCGACACCTCTTCGGCCTCCTGTTGACCGAAAAGGTGCTCTTTGGCCTTCCAGAGGCCGACGGGGTCATATATTTGTGAATTATGAGTTAGGAAGTATATTTCCCGATTTTGTTAAGAAAAACTTCATATATATTTGTGTTAATCGGGTGGATTTAAATGTGCAGTTCTTTCGTTGCTGCGAGGGTCTGGTGTTCAACGACCTCCCCGTGCATTCGACGAGCTCCGACCCTGCGTTCATGGGTGAGCACAAATGACATCTCCTCCTCCCCCCTTCATTTGCTCTGTTCCGGTCTTCGTGCCGATGAAACTTGCTAGCTATAGGTGTCAATCATCAGTATGCGTGACCACTATGCGTCTCGCGTTCGAAAGGGTTACATCTATAAATATGCATGCATTTGCATATTTATAACCGTGATTCTTTCGAATGGTCCAACGTTATCCATGGACAGCCTGAGTATGTGTAGATTGGGTTCGTTTTCCCATATGCTCTGCTTCGGATCCGATGCAGAATTTCGTCAGTGCCTCCCTCTTGTTCTCCGGGTACACATCCTCTCTGCTTATTGCCGAGACGTGTATCAGGAGAACAGCGGGGAGGTGCTGCCGAAATTTTGCGTCAGATCCGGAGCATAGCATGGGAAAACGAACCCAATCTACACATACTCGGGTGGGATTAGGACCTATCTTTACCTAGTAGCATCTAGGTTGCATGGACGTAATAAAACTGACAAACTCTATTAACTGATGAATATGGTTTGCTGAATTATGTATATATTTCTTGTGTGTCCAGTAGCTAGGCAAGATGAGTGATCGTGCGCGGAAGTACACCGGTCACACTAGTCAGAAAGACATGACACATGAATGGTTAACAAAAACCAAGGGGTTTGTGAGAGTCGCATTTGCAAATGGACAGAGAAAAACCTGGTGCCCCTGTGTCGAGTGCGATAACTATCATAAGAGGTCAGAGCTTGAAATGATCAAACACATGCAGAAGAGTGGTTTTACGCCTGATTATACGGTCTGGACATTTCATGGTGAGTCTGCCCAACGTGCCAGAGCTGAGGAGGGCCGTCGTCGCACCGACGAGCATGGTACCGGGATGGAAGACATGGTGGAAGACTTTGATGATGCTCGGGATTCGGACGATGAGATAGAGGAATCTGCAAAGGCCTTCAATGATATGTTGGAGTCTTCAAAACGTCCTCTCCACAAGCACACTGAGCTTTGTCAGCTGGATGCCATTGCACAAGTAATGGCTCTGAAGGCTCAATTCAACTTGGGCAGAGAATGCTATGACGCGATGATGACACTATTTGGACGCTTTCTACCCAAAGGCCATGTAATGCCTGCAAACCTGTACCAGTCGAACAAAATCCTCCGTGTACTTAAGATGCCCTATGAGAAGATAGATGCCTGTGAGAAAGGATGTGCCTTATTTAGGCAATTCGTTGGCTGGTGTGTGCATGGAAGGTTCCCGTGCCCCACATGCAAGGCAGCTCTTGAGTTTCGTCGGCTGCAGGCGGGTGGCAAGTTTTCTTGCTTCGACATGCATAGACAGTTCCTGGATCCTCGTCATAAGTTCAGAAAAGACAAGAAGAACTTCATCAAAGGTAGAGTTGTCAAAAACTCTGCACCACCTGCGTTGACAGGCCAACAGACCCTGGATCAGTTAAACCCTCTCGAGCGGGATCCGGAGCGTCCAGGGTATTTCAAGGGGTATAATTCCGAACACGCCTGGACTCACAAGACATGCTTGTGGGATCTGCCTTACTTCAAAGACCTCCTTTGCCCACACAACATCGACGCGATGCACACTGAAAAGAATGTCGGCGAGGCCCTCTTCGGTACATTGTTCGGCATAGAGGGGAAAACAAAGGATAATCCTAAGGCTAGAGTCGATCAGCAGGCTCTATGTGATAGACCGCTACAAAACATGCGACAACCGAAAGGAAAGAAGAACTGGACGAAGCCAAAGGCATGGTTCAATCTTGGAAGGCCAGTTATGAGGGAAATACTCCTGTGGGTGAAAAATGAGTTGATGTTCCCCGATGGGTATGCAGCGAATCTAAAGAGGGGAGCGAGCCTTGAAAAATTGAAAATATTTGGTCTCAAGAGTCATGATTGGCACATATGGCTTGAGCGGGTAATTCCGGTGATGTTGCGTGGCTTTATCCCTGAGGATGAATGGCTAGTACTGGCAGAGCTGATCTATTTCTTCCATGTTCTTTGTGCGAAAGAACCATCGCCTGGCTTGCTAGAAGAACTGGAAGAGTTGGCGCCGGAGTTGATCTGCAAGTTAGAGAAGATCTTTCCACCGGGCTTCTTTAATCCAATGCAGCATTTGATTTTACATCTCCCGACCGAGGCACGATTGGGGGGGCCCGTGCAGAATCGTTGGTGCTATGCAACTGAGAGGATGCAGAAGACGCTTCGAGAAAAATGTAAAAATAAAAGTCGAATTGAAGCATCGATGGCCGAGGCATTCATTACTGAGGAGGCGGCAAACTTCGTGACAGCACACTACGAAGCCAAAAATCGTCATTTGCATAATCCGAAGCCTCGGTACAATGCTGGCGACCCTAAAAAGGGTGGATCCAACCTCGGCCTATTCAAAGGGAAGCTCGCACCAGCCGGTGCTTATACTTCCTTATCGCTGGATGTCGACGAATGGCGGACCATTACATTGTATATCTTGAACAACATAACAGAAGTGCGGCCGTACATCGAGTAAGTTCTCGGTACATTGTATCGCAACCTCTAATTCCTTTGAACTGCTCTTATTCCCGGATATTTGATACAGTCGATACGTCGCCAAATTCTCGTATGGAGCGGTGATCCAAAAGGATTCCGTCGAAGAGTATGAGCTTCTGGCAATGCATGGAGGCGGCTATCCCGGTTTCATCTCTTGGTTCAAACAAACGGTAATTTCCATTAGACCATTTCATTTCTTCGTCTAATTTCCGGCTAATGCAACAATCCTTTCGTATTAAACTTGTAGGCTAGTTCAGAGTCTATGGACGCCGAATTGAGACAAGTCGCTAATGGTTTTGACTATAAGGTCCGTTCATTTGACAAATACGACATCAACGGGTATCACTTTTGTACCTATGGCAAAGAGCTATCTATGGCCGACCGAAAGTCTACAAATTGTTGTGTCTCTGCTATCGGCGAAGGAGATACCGAGTATTATGGAAGAGTTGAAGCAATTTATGAACTTCTATTCTATGGTGCAAACCCACCGACGTCGTAGTCTTCAAATGTTATTGGTTCCAGCCGAAGGAGACTAGAAGGACTCATGAACATCTAGGGCTAGTCGAAATCAAACAAAGCACCCATTTGGATGTTCCCGATGTCTATATTACGGCTCAACAGGCAACCCAAGTTTTCTATCTACCGTGGGCCTGCCAAAGTGATCCAAATCTCAAAGGTTGGGATGTCGTTTATGAAGTGCCGCCATGTGTTAGACCACCTCCCCCCAATGAAGAGGATTATGAACCTCACATTAACCTAGAAACATATGAAGGACAATTCTTCCAAGAAACACGTCTTTCCAAAAAACGTTTCAAGAATCGCTCTACTTCACCCCAGAACATTGAAGTAGACAGCGGCAGTGAATCCGAGCCTGAGCCGGAACAAGAAGAGCCGAAACAAGAAGAGCCGGAACAAGAAGAGGTTACTGCTGCGGATGACCTGTCAATGCTTGACCGATTACGTACAGGAGGCCTTCCACATGTTGATGCATTTATTGATGATGATGATGAGCACGTCATTACTGATAGTCATGATGATGATGCATTTATTGACCCCGAAGCATATATAGACGATGATGATGCATTTATTAATGATGACGATTAAGATTAATATTACAGTTCATGTCAGGTATTCAATTATTATTATGTACATATATATTATTAATTAGTTCATGTTAGGTATTCAATTTTTTATTATGTTCATGATGATGATACACTTAAATTATATACATATTATTCATGTCAGGTATTCATTCTTTTTATGTTGTACCAATTTTACCATGGATAGCTCTCAAATGACCTATACTTAGCTTAGCTTAAGAAATGACCTATTTAGCTCTAAAATGACCTGTACTTAGCATTATTTCCTCCAAAATGACATAATAACCTTAATTAGCTCCAAAATGACCAATTTTATCACGGATAGCTCTAAAGTGACCTATACTTAGCATTTATTCCTCCAAAATGACTTAATATGCTTAGCTAGCTAAAAAATGACATAACAACCTTAATTAGCTCCAAAAGGACCTATTTAACCTAGGATAGCTCTAAAATGACCTATAATTACCAATTATTCCTCCAAAATGACTTTATATGCTTAGCTAGCTAAAAAATGACATAATAATCTTAATTAGCTCTCAAATGACCTATTTAACCTAGGATAGCTCTAAAATGACCTATACTTAGCATTTATTCCTCCAAAATGAGTTTGGATGCTTAGCTAGCTCAAAAATGACATAACAATCTTAATTAGCTCCAAAAGGACCTATTTAACCTAGGATAGCTCTAAAATGACCTATAATTACCAATTATTCCTCCAAAATGACTTTATATGCTTAGCTAGCTCAAAAATGACATAATAACCTTAATTAGCTCCAAAGTGACCTATTTAACCTAGGATAGCTCTAAAATGACCTATACTTAGCATTTATTCCTCCAAAATGAATTTGTATGCTTAGCTAGCTCAAAAATGACATAATAACCTTAATTAGCCAAAAAATGACCTATTTAACCTAGGATAGCTCTAAAATGACCTATATTTAGTTCATTTATGACATACTTAGCATATTTAGGTCAAAAATGGCCTATTTAACTAGGTTAGCTCTAAAATGACACAAGTAAGCAATAAGACTTCTTCTTCTTCTTCTTCTTTTTCTTCTTCTTCTTCTAGTCTTCTTCTTCTAACTTGCTTCTTTCCCATTTTGCAGATTTGCTTCAGATCACGGAAGCTTGCGTTGGAGTCTACTCTTCTCCTTGTCCTTCCTTTTTGTTGTGATTTTGTAGGATGAACAATGTGCAACTTGCTACCTATATATGTATTTATGGATGAAACCATTGTATATGGATATTTTGGTTAATTGTTGGATATGTTGGACTTTTCATTTGGTGTATATATCTGTTGGATGATCATATCCATATGGCAGGGATATGTTGGCTATATGTACTTGTTGAAATATTTTGAAATGAATATATATATATATATATCTATGAAATTGATTGAATTTAAGAAAAAACAGAAAAAACAGTGGCACTATAGCCACTTTGCCGTCTGCTAGCAGACGGCAAAGCAGCTGATTCTTGTAGTGTAGCAGCGCATTTAATGCATTTTGTCCTAACTATCAGAGTTTGGTATGATAGCACTGTTCGCTATCTAATCATGGGATAATGACTGTTTTGCCATTGTGGTTACCCCTTGGACTGTAAAAGGAGGTCCAGGGCAACCTAGAGAGGGATTTGGACCCTTGCACACTTGTACGCGCGTAGCTACTCCCCCGAGGCCATCTTGCTGGGCTTGAGCACTGCGTGTTCGTTGTGCTCTTCCACTCAATCCACCAAAGCAGGAGTTGGGTTTTACGCTTCATAGCGGCCCGAACCTGTGTAAAAACACCCGAGTCACCATTGCCGCGCTGCGTCATGGCCTCCGCTCTTTGTCCAACATGTCCTCCCCTTGTCGAACCACAAAGGGGCCAAAGGGGCCCCATAGGTTATCGTGTTCCCCCACCACATCTTTGGCGTGCCAGGTAGGGGGGACTCGCTTGCGCGAACCCGAGGTTGCGAAGCGCGCGTTCATCATCATCATCATCACCAGCATTTCCGTCCATGGCGCCCAAGAAGAAGCCCAATGCGACCGCGCACCCTTCCACTTTGAAGGCTCCCTCGCACGTGGCTGCAGACGCAGCAGACGCCGCGGCGGCGTTGGGAGAGGCAGACACAATAGGCAACATGACCAGTACAGGCGGTGTCGTCGTCGTGTCCCCTGCGGCCGAAGCTGGGGCAGGAGGCGCCGGGGGTGGACAACACTCCGACGGCCATAACCCGCAGGCCATGGGTGGAGGGAGTGATCAGCCTCAATCTCCCCGTCGCGCTAACGGGCGCAGCCACAGCAACGACGCCCACTCTGGCGTGAGTCGAGACCCCCTAGCGGTGCCTACTATTGGCGCAGCTACAGGGCATGCACCTCGTCCAGAGCAGGACGGGCGGGACGGGGTTGCCAACCCCTGAACGCAGCCCGCTCATCATCAACCTGTCATGGCGACTGGCTCACGGCGGCGAGAGCGCGGCGATGCTCCTGCTGGTTCTATCAGGAGTCGAGCGACGTTGCGTTCCGCCTCGTCAGTTTTGCCGAGCACAGCTATGGAAGCCATGGCGCGAGCCCAACTCCTGCTGAGGTTCCCTCCGGCAGCTGATCAGATGGATGAGTGGAGGGCCACTATCTAGAGTTTGATCAGTTTCGCTGAAGCTGGAGGATCGCGGCAGGCAGAACCATCGCAGCACCCACGAGAGGCTACTACGGCCAGGACTGATGCCCATGTTGGGGGGGCACAGCAATGGTGCATTCCCCTCCACGGCAGCAGGCCCAGAGGCAGCCACAGCAAGAGCAGCGTACCAACAAGCCCAACGAGACATCGATGGCCTCGTCTAGTCCGCGGGCCCGCCAGGATCAGCGGCGGGTCTTAGAGGATCGACGAAGAGAAGATGCGTGCGTCACCATGGAGCGACGCCGGGAGACGCGCCATGCATCGAACAGGCACAACGGCCCAACTATTGACGAGCCCGCGCCCAGTGATGACGGGTACTTACCTTACGAGGTTGGGTGCCCCGCCTTTACTCGTGAGCTGCGGCAGGTCCGCTGGCCGTCTGCCCGGGTCTTCAAGCCAGAATTGCCAGAGAAGTACGACGGAAAGTTGAACCCGGAAGAGTTCTTGAGCATTTACACAATTGTTGTTCAAGCTACTGGAGGCAGAGATGAGAAGGTGTTCGCCAACTACTTCCCTTTGGCGCTCAAGCCAAACGTGAGGTCATGGCTAATGCACCTGCCAGAGAACTCCATTTCATCCTGGGCTGACTTGTGCAATGAATTTGTTTGCGCCTTCACGGGTGGCCACCAAGAGCCTGGAAGGCCCAGTGATTTGCAAGTCCTTCCATAAAAAGAAGGAGAAACTTTGCGGAAGTATATGTAGAGGTTCAGTCGAGTGCACCGCAACATTCCAGAGATTCACCCGGCAGCCGTGATTGCTGCGTTCCATTCGAACGCGCGCAACAGAAGGATTCGTTCCAAAATGAACGTTGGGCTGCCCAAGACCGCCAACGAGTTGTACACCTTGGTGGATAAATGCGCTCGGGCTGAGGAAGGAAGGCGATTCCCCGGGGAGGAAGAAGGCGTTGAGGGTGATTTAGAGGACGATGACAAAACTTCTAACCCGAAGGGGAGGAGCCGGAGGCGCAATAAGAAGCGCAAAGATAAGTCAGTATTAGCCATTGAGAGCTCTGGCGATCTCGACTCTAGCAAGAAGGCCAAGACCGAAGCCCCCGGCAAGGAAGCTACCACGTGCGCTGATTGCCGGGAGGCTGCAGCAATAGAGAATACCAGAAAATCCGATGGGCCATACTACAAGATCCACCGCACCAAAGGTCACGATCTCCAAGAATGCCACTAGGTCGAGCAACTTGTCAAGAAACAGAAAGCAGAATATGAGAAACACGATAGAGAGAGGGACCAAGAAGGCAATGGTGGAAAGGGCCACGACAACAGAGGAGGCCGCCACGGCAAGGCCCCGCAGCAGAAAGAGAAGTCTGCCAGGGGCCGGGAAAAGAAAGAGGAAGAGGATGAGTGTGATGGTGGAGATGGAGAAGACACCAGCGAACAAGAATTCTAGAAGGCAACTGAAGCCATGTGTATTGACGGGGGTGCCTCTTTGCACTCCTCTCATCGCCAACTCAAGCAATGGGCGCGTGAGGTCAATGTCGTGGAGCCAACTACAGATTCCCGGAGGCCGCTGAAATGGTCCCGCACACCTATCATCTTTGACGAAGAGGATCATCCCGATCGCACCACTGCGGTCGGATGTTTGCCGTTGTTGGTGTCTCCATCTATCCGCAACCTCAAGGTCACCAAGATGCTAGTTGACGGTGGGGCTGGGTTGAACCCGATTTCCCCCAAGGTGGTCAGCAAGTTGCAGATCCCCGATGAAGAGCTCGAGGTAACAGGCACGTTACAAGGAATCAACCCCGGCAAGAGCCGTCCTAAGGGGAAGATTACGCTGCCGGTGACATTTGGTGGGGAGCTAAACTACCGGATCGAGAGGGTTGTGTTTGACGTTGTTGAGCTCCCCCTGCCGTACAATGGGATTCTTGGTCGCCCGGCACTGGCAAAGTTCATGGCAGCGTCCCACTATGCCTACAATACTTTGAAGATACCAGGGCCGATGGGCGTCATTTCCATCTCCTCAGACAAGAAGGATGCAATCATATGTGTGGACAGAATGTATCGAGACGCGGTAGCAGCTGAAGCAGCAGAAGCCGCAGCTCCCACCAAGGAGGTAAAGAGAAAGAAAGAGGCTAGTAGAGATGCCGACAAGGACTCCGGGAAGCGCGCCTCTTCGGAGTGCGCTGCACCTATTGAGGGCCAGCCGGAAAGTTCCACTAGCAAGAAATCTAAGGTTGCTTCACCTGCTGTGAAGAAGGTCCTGCCAAGGCAGGGTGGCGCTGATGGTACATTCACCATCAGCTCCGCCCATGATGTCAAATAGGAAAGCGTGCTCGTTGCCTTCCAGCGGGCGAATGTCGATGTGTTTGCTTGGCAACCTTCCGACATCCCCGGTGTTCCCAGGGAGGTAATCGAGCACCACCTAGCTGTCTGCCCTCATGCCCAGCCTGTGAAACGAAAGGTCAGAAAGCAAGCTTTAGAGCGGCAGCAGTTCATTGCCGAGGACATCAAGAAACTTGAAGCAGCTGGTTTGGTCAGAGCAGTGCTGCACCCAACCTGGTTGGCAAACCCGGTAGTGGTGCGCAAGGCTAATAGGAAATGGAGGCTCTGCATTGATTTCACTGATTTGAACAAGGAATGCCCAAAGGACCCATTCCCTCTGCCGCGCATCGATCAGATCATGGATTCCACTTCCGGGTGTGATCTACTTTCCTTCTTGGATGCATACTCCGGCTACCACCAGATATTCATGTCCAAGGAAGACGAGGAAAAGACCGCGTTCATAACTCCATGTGGCACGTACTGCTTTGTATGGATGCCCTTCGGGTTAAAGAGCACCGGATACACTTTTGCAAGAGCAGTACAAATTGGTTTTGAACCTCAGCTGCATAGGAATGTCGAAGCTTACATGTAAGATATAGTGGTCAAGACCAAGGACAGATCAACGCTTATCCAAGATTTGGAGGAGACCTTTGCAAACCTGTGCAAGATCAATTTGAAGCTAAACCCGAAGAAGTGTGTGTTCGGTGTCCCCTCCGGCAAGCTCCTTGGCTTCTTCGTATCACAGCGAGGGATAGAGGCCAACCTAGATAAGATCAGAGCAATCGAACAGATTCAAGCACCAAGGACTGTTAAGGATGTGAGGCGTCTGACTGGGTGCGTTGCCGCATTAAGTAGATTCATTTCCAAGTCTACCGAGCGTGCTTTGCCTTTCTTCAAAATATTGAAGAAGGGAGGGCCGATGAGGTGGACCCCTGAGGCAGAAGCAGCGCTGCGAGACCTGAAAGCGTACCTTTCCTCTGCTCCCACCTTAGTCGCTCCTAAACCACAAGGGCTGTTGTTGCTATATCTGGCAGCAACGAATCAAGTGGTTAGTGCAGCGCTGGTGGCGCAGCGAGAAGTGGACGGGAAAGCAGCTGCGGCAACTGTCCTCTCCGAGGAAGGAACTGAATCAACCACGGCAAAGAAGAAAGTGGTGCAACGACCAGTTTACTTTGTCAGCTCTCTACTACAAGGGGCTAGGTCAAGGTATTCTAGGGTGCAGAAGCTAATCTTCTGCCTCGTCATGGCCTCGAGGAAATTGCGCCACTACTTCCAAGCCCACGAGATCACAGTTGTCACCCGCTTCCCACTGCAGCGCATATTGAGGAACCCTAAAGCCACCAACAGGATAGTTGAATGGGCACTAGAATTGTCGAGCTTTGGTTTGAAATATGAGAGCACTTCAACTATCCAGAGTAGAGCATTGGCAGAATTCATTGTAGAATGGACGCCCACTCAAGATGAAGAAATACCAGAGACGGTTCTCCCTGGCAGGGAAGCGCCTCAGGAATGGGTCATGTATTTTGATGGTGCTTTCACATTGCAAGGCGCCGGAGCTGGCATGCTCCTCATCGCGCCCACCGGAGAGCATCTCAAATATGTGATCCAAATGCACTTTCCCCGGGAGGAAGCCACCAACAACACCGCTGAGTATGAAGGGCTCCTTGCCGGGCTCAGGATCACAGTGGAATTAGGAATCAAGAAATTGATCATCCGCGGCGATTCACAACTTGTGGTGAGACAAGTCAATAAGGACTACCAGAGCCCGTTGATGGAGGCATATGTGGAGGAAGTGAGGAAGCTGGAGGAGTGCTTTTATGGTCTGCAAACAGAGCACGTACCACGTGCGGAAAACAGCATTGCTGATCACCTATCAAAGTGCGCTGCACAAACGCTCCCTGTGGAACCAAGGGTTTTTGTCCTCCATCTGACCTAGCCATCAGTATCCCCTTCAACGATGCCAGAAAAAGGAGGAAGTTGGACTCCGGCAAGTATCTCCCGGCAGAGCTTCCCGGAGCCACAGGTAGATAAGCTGCCAGAAACAGCTCCCTCCCGCTGCACCGCAGGTTCTTGCGGTAGAGGTAAGGGCTCCCACGAACGAAGAGACGCCGTTGGTCCTTGTTGTCGAGCCTCAGGCTCCAACTTGGGCGCGGCATATAGTCCACTACCTTCAGACTGGAGAACTTCCCGAAGAGCAAGAAGAAGCTGAAAGAGTAGCCCAGAGGTCAAGTATGTATCAATTTGTCGATGACACGCTATACAGAAGAAGACCAAACTGTGTGAAATTGAAATGCATCTGCCAGGAAGTTGGACTGGAACTGCTGGCAGAGATACACAAGGGCGTGTGCGGCTCCCACCTTGGATCCAGGGCCCTGGTCGGAAAAGCCTTCCGGCAGGGTTTCTAGTGGCCCACAGTCCTCCAAGACGCAACTGAGCTAGTCGCCAGATGTGAAGCCTGCCAGTTCCACTCCAAGAACATCCACCAACCAGCTCAAGCTCTCCAGACGATCCCTTTATCCTGGCCATTTTCGGTATGGGGGCTCGACATCTTGGGCCCCTTCCCCTGTGTTTCCGTGGGCTTTGAATTCTTGTTTGTGGCAATCGACAACTTTACAAAGTGGCCGGAAGTAGAGCCAGTGAGGAAGGTGACCGCACAGTCAGCTATCAAGTTCTTGAAAGGATTGGTGTGCCATTTTGGAGTACCCGCCAAGGTGATCACCGATAACGGCACCCAGTTGACGAGCCACGCCTTCACGCAATACATCCAAAGCCTTGGGAGCAAGGTCTCTTTTGCTTCCGTTGCTCATCCCCGGAGCAATGGGCAAGCTGAGTGGATGAATGCCAAAGTGCTGCGAGGACTCAAGACGAGAACTTTTGATAAGTTGCAAAAGTGTGGCAGACGCTGGATTGACGAGCTGCCGGTGGTTCTTTGGTCCCTCCGTACGACACCAAATCGAGCCACCGGCCAGACTCCCTTCTCCCTTGTAAATGGGGCAGAAGCAGTGCTCCCCACGGAACTCATATACAGGTCACCTCGATTACCTTCCTACGACGAAGTAGAGCAGGAGCAGCTACGGCATGACAATGTTGTGCTCCTCGAGGAAGATCATCTACGGGCGGCTATATGTGCTGCACGATACCAGCAAGCCCTGCGCCGCTATCATAGCCGCAGTGTGCGCGCCCGGAGCCTTGAGGAAGGCGACCTTGTCCTTAGACGTCTTCAATCCGCCAAGGGTTCCAACAAGTTGACGCTGAAGTGGGAAGGCCCTTACCGGGTAGTACGAGTCCCCAGACCTGGCGCAGTCCATCTGGAGACCGAAGATGGCATTAAGTTGCAAAACTCATAGAACATTGAGCATCTTCGTAAGTTCTACCCGTAAGGCGCGGTTGCCGGGCTCAGTCCCGGCGACCACCTTTTGTACAAGCCTTGTCGATGCGCATGTAACCCTTTGTACAAAGCCAAGCCCAGACCCTGTGCACAGACAATGAAATGAAGCGCTGGCGCCCTAGGAACTTGCATGCATATTATATTGAGCATCTCTTTGATAGAATTACTATTATGCTTAGTATGAGCTAGCTAATACTTTACAAAGATACCATATTCTCTCATTCTCTCCCTTGTGCTTCTTTGGTTCATAGCTATGCCTCTGCTGTGGTAAAACTTCCTAGAAGGAGAAGGGGGGCGAACCAGCACACCAGCCCCCGACAACCCATCGCTACCGGGAACAGCAGACACAGATAAGTTCACCTCACCATTCATGATGTGGCTCTGTGTGAAAAAACTTGAGCGTATGAAACCTTGGTCGCTCCTATACTTCTGTGCGCCCTCCTTTCTAGACAGAAGACTTTTTGGTCAGAAGTTGGTCGTAGTGGCAGTTAGAAGGAGGCGGACGAAGGGCTTGCTCCCATCTTCGCTCCTACCCTCGCCTAGGTGAGAGCGTAGTAGTAGCAGAAGGAAATGGGGCGGCAAGATGTGCTGTCGGGGAACTTTGTTTACTTGGAAGTAATAAGGAATCATTCCTTAGCATGGGTCTTGCACATGCGTGGATACCCGGCAAGCACTCTTTTTCATTAATACGCTGATCAACAAGTACAAGTCATACAGGGTACAAGCATGGGCGGAGAGTTACATAATTTGAACTAAAAATTGGCAATTGCCTACATATTTTAGATCTAAAAAAATATAGGTACCCTGTGATGTTTATTTGCCTCCCCTCTCCCAGGGTTCATCTCGAGTGCGAGAAGGACAAAAGAAGCAATTAGGCGGGGTGCACGCGGCAGAAGACACCAAGAGAGCTTCCTCCGGCAATAGTCCGAAAGAGGCTGGTGATGATGGTGCCGGGGGAAGAGCTGAAAGATGGAGCAGCGGGCAGGCAATAGGAGACAAAGGCGTCGGTGCCATCGTACTCCGACCTGACGGCCTGCCACCCGCTTCCTCGTCTTCACCGGCTTCCTCCTTGTCGCTATCGCTCCGGGGAAACGACGGGCCTCCAGCCCATCACCCTCCCCGGAGAGGCAGATGATGGTGGTGGCAGTGCCCAAGGAGCGCTGGGAACACCGTCCCCCACCTCGGTGGGCAGGAAGGCGCCACCATCTTCAGCATCATCCCCAGCCTCACCGAAGAGGGCAGAGCTGGGATTACTAAGGATCCCAAGCACGGTACCGCAGGCGGGCGCCAGAAGCCCTGAAGACTCCACTGCCGACTTACCAGGTTCCCATAGCTTGCGGCAGGGATGACCCCCCTGCCCCGAACAGCGAGCTCGCACGAAGGGTGCGAACGCGCTACCGTTAAGAAGAAGCGCGGTGCCCTACGGACCAGAGTCGATGCGGCACTCATGGACGCGCCGCTGCAATCTGCAGCCACTCCAGCTCTGGACGCCGCGTCTCCCGCAGCCTCAGACCAGACTCACTCCCCGAGCGCCAACACAAGCCTTCAGAATCGTCACTCCCTGGCCTCTGAGGAATCCGGAAAGCACTCCCGCTGCCGAGGCCAAGGTCAGGCCCCGACCTCTCCCCCTCCCCATGGAGGAGGAGAAGACAAGAAAGCAGAAGGAGAAGGTGTGTGGATGAATGCCTCCGTTCCCCCTCACGCTCCCTTTTATAGCCGAGAAGGGGCAGGGGGCTGGAGGCCCGTCTGTGCCACTGACGACGCCTGGACTCGTCCACCGCCCTCCTGCGCCAATTCAAGGCACCTAGCTTTCTGCCATGGCACTCCTTCCCGTGCCCTACGCATCCGTTACCTACCCCGTGCAATGCATGCGGCGTACGTGGCAGAAGTGACGGGCGTAGTGGGATAAGTGAAATGGCAGTTACCGCCCCATGAATAAAGGGCATTCACAGGCCATTACAGAGGTGGCCCCACCACCACTACTAGGAGAAAGCTTATAGATAGAAATGTTGTAGTAGCGCAGGTTTGCAGGCCACCGCTACTGCTGCTTAGTCGTAGCGCTGTGTGCCAACAAACGCTACAGATACCAAAGTTGCAGTAGCGCTGGTACCCCTGGCAGCGCTACTGCTAAGTGGTCCCACCACCACCAGCTGAGGATACATGTATTAGTAGCAGTTGGCCGGAAACAGCGCTACTACTAGTGACGTAGCAGTAGCGCATGTTGGCAGCCCACCGCTACCGCTACGGTGCCAGCAGGTGGGCCCAACTTAGCAGTAGCGCTGGGCCACCAGCCAGCGGTACTGTTAATGGTACCTTATCCTCCCCGCGGCCGGCCCGATCACTCTCCCTTCCCACACTCTCATCGTCTAACCCCCACTGCCGTCGTCGCGCCGCCGCCGTCGCCCGGTATGTCTCCCTCCCTCCCTTCTCCCTCCCTTCTCCTTCCATCCCTCCCTTCTCCCTCCCTCCCTCTGACCCTGCCTCTCCCTCCATCCCTCCCTTCTCCCTCCCTGCTCCCTCCAATCGACCCTCTCCCTCCATCCCTCTCTTCCTCCCAGCCCTCTCCCTCTGACCCTCTCCCTCCCTCCGATCCCTCCTGCATTGCATGGATAGATGGATAGATAGATGAATAGATAGATAGATAGATGAATAGATAGATGGTTAGAACTATGGTATTTTTGATATATTGCATAGATAGATAAGTGGATGGATAGATGGATGGATGGATATATTGATGGATATATAGATAGATGAATGGATGGATAGATGTTAGGACTAGAACTAGGGTATTTTTAGTAAATGTATAGGTCTTTTCAATTTTTAGGGTTAGAATTAGGTTTTACAAATTTTTAGGGAACACCTCACAGTGGCCTATGTTTTGCCGGAGTGTTGATTAATTTCCATTCCGGCAAATTTCAGGCGCTCGATATATGTACTTTTTAGCAAAGGTCATGGCGGATTTTTCCGTGAATTTTGGCATGACTTGTGCTAGAATATGTAGGAAATATCGAGTGGCCCGAATTTTCTAGAAAGATAATTAAACGACATTTCGGGTGAATAATAATGATCTAATTTAGTTTTTGTAGTACATATATTTAATTTTAGAAGTTTAATCTTTGAATTATGAACATAGGAAATGTCTGACGATGACGATAGGATCCTGGAGTGTGACTGGTGCGGCGACGACCGGGGTCTGTGCGATAGGCCTCACCTGGTAGACGGTCGGTGCTTTAGTATTAAGCTCGACGAGACCATCGCTGTTGAAACGGTACGCAACGACAAGTCTTTTTTGGTAATTAAGCATGACTTCTGCTTCTTCAACGTGTAATTTCTGTCTTTTACAATTCGACTAGCTTATCCCATGCCATGCAAGACGCTATGTCTTGGAGCATCTGAATTTCGAACATCATGAAAATATGGAGACAAAGATAGTTCATCTCAGGACCCATCATGGTTATGATTTTGCTGTAAAGCTATACAATTCGGAGAGCGTATCCCATTTTGGTTGCTCGAATTGGGAAGCACTGTGCAAGGCGTATGATTTTCAGGAGGGTATGTATGTCACCTTCGATCTTGGTGATCCTGAAGATGACATCGACAAAGAGAATATGGACATTTGGGTCCTTGTTGATACGCTTCCAGTTCTACCTCTATGTGAGTTTCTCAAACATATTTATTAAGTAATTTATATTGTTTATTTCAAAATAGTTGACAGCTTATTTACATTGACAGCTTATTTTCATTCTTCAAAGAATGTACGGAAGATGGTAGACAGAACCTACTACACTGATGGTACCGAATTAACTTATGAGGAGAAAGATCATCTAATCTCATTTATTATTGATGTTGAGAATTACAATATCAATTATGAAACTCCTGCACATTATGGCCAATACGTGCCACTAGTGCACGTGTTGAATTACGGTAACATCCATGGAGATGGCATGGTAAGATTTTTTACTATTACGACATCCGTGCATCTTTTGCATATATTCTTCTAAAGCTAAACTACATTGCTAACTACGACATTATTATTATGTTTTTCAACAGAAAATCCCAAAGGATTGTGTGCCTGCTCTGATGTTTTCGAAAGGTTGCCTTGATGTTATTAGCTTACGGCCAAGCCATCCTAGGCTTCACCGCTGTTCATACCGGATTTCTAAAACCGATGAAGACATGACAATCAAAGAATGGATAAAATGTATGGACAATCATAGGGAGCTACTTGGAAGCAACATTGTGCGAGGCGCAAGAATTGGAGACAGGATAATCTCCATTCTCCATAATGGAGCGTCAGGGGCTATCTTGTTTTATGCTATTTTACCTTAGAGAGGATAGTAGGTCCTAGCTAATACTCATGATCATGTGCTAAGAACAATTAAGTAGGGTTGGTTAGATGACTAAGATGATGATGAGTATGACTTGTTATATGATAACGAGTAGAAGTTGTATGATGATGAGTGTGACTTTTTATTATTAACGAGTAGAAGTTGTTAGATGACTATGATGATGATGAGTAGGACTTGTTATTATGATAACAATGATGAGTTATATATTATTATGATGATGCATGATGCTAAGTTGTTATATGAGCATGATGAGTTATTAGATATATCAGTGGGTGAAATGAACATGGATTAGATTCAAGTGGAGGCAACATGGTGCAGATCGAAAGTACTACTAATCCAAACTAAAGTGATCATGTTTGGATTAGTAGTACTTTCGATCTGCACCATGTTGCGTCCACTTGAATCTAATCAATGTTCATTTCACCCACTGATATATATAATAAATCATCATGGTCATAAGATGAAACTACTATATAAAACCTATACAAATACAGCGCCAATAAGCTGCAGAAAAAAAAACAGGAAAATTTAGCAGTAGCGCTATTCATAAGAAATGCTACTGCTATTTACGGTTATTAGTAGCGCTGTTTATAGGGCGCGCTACTGCTCATAGGTATAGCAGTAGTGCTGGGAAACCAGCGCTACTGCTATAAGTTAGCTGTAGCGCCCTAGTGGTAGCGCTTCTACCAGCGCTACTGCTAGCTCTATTTCAAGCGCTACTGCTAGGGTGATCCCTACTAGTGCACATTTTTGTCACGCAACCCGCGAGAAGACCGGGAACTTATCCAAGTTCAAGGTTAATGAAGAAGCAAAGAAGATCTCAAAAAGAAGAATCCCACCGCGGCGCGGTCCAGGTGTCCGCCTGTGCATCGTTAGGACCTACCCCAACGATGCCCGGCAGCACGTATGGGCCAGGCCCGGGGGCTTCTGTCGGTGCTACAAACACCCACGTTTGCTGACCAGACTTATGCACAGGCGTGCCAAGGATCACACGCCCAGCGCCAGTATATATCACAAAGCCAAGCCAGAGAAGCCGCCCTTCGTGAGATCAAGGAGCGCATCAAGAATACCAAGACAGCAAAGGTATGTCTCTAGGAAGGTCTCCCTTGCCGAGTAGGAGAGCTCGCCCAGGTCGAGGCCGCCCCGGAGGCAAGTCCAAGATAGGCCCCAGCAAGCTTGCTGGGGTCACCCAAACCAAGACACCCGCCAAGGCATCGCTACTCCACCGCTCCGCCGCACAGCGACGCAAGTAACTTATCGGTGCGGTGTCGAACCCCCAAGTGATTAAGTGGCATCCACTGAGCACGTGGCGGCCCATTAGAAGACAGATCATGTCCGTTTGACACCCGTCCAGAGGCGTGTCAAGACAATAAGCAAAAGGTGATTAAGCAGCGCGGCAGGCTTGCCGGGCTTCATCCACAGCAGGACACCTAGCAGTGCATTTAATGCGTTTTGTTCTAACTGCCAGAGTTAGGTATGATAGCACTGTTCCCTATCTAATCATGGGATAATGACTGTTTTGCCATTGTGGTTACCCCTTGGACTATAAAAGGAGGTCCAGGGCAACCTAGAGAGGGATTCGGACCCTTGCACACTTATACGCGCGTAGCTACTCCCCCGAGGCCATCTTGCCGGGCTTGAGCGCTGCTTGTTCGTCCTGCTCTTCCACTCAATCCACCAAAGCAGGAGTACGGTTTTACGCTTCACAGCAGCTCGAACCTGGGTAAAAACCACCCGAGTCAGCATCGCCATGCTGCGTCATGGCCTCCGCTCGTTGTGCAACATTACCTCCCTCTTGCCAAACCACAAAGGGGCCAAAGGGGCCCATAGGTGATCTGTTCCCCCATGACACAGGGCGATGCAGAGGGTCACGGGGAAACTCCCAGACATAAATGGACATCGAGACAACGAGGGAGACGACGGCAACAGTGGCCACGAGATGTAGAGCACGCTGGTGTGCATGCCAGCCATCCAGTCACCGCGTGAACTGGCGTACGCGGTGCACCCAGGGCCTGCAAACCATGTCTGACAGATAAGGTGCACAGAGGGTGTTGCCAAGGAGGAAGGAACCAAGCACAGTGGGCAATGGTGTGACCTTAGAGAGGAAGAAAACATTTGACCAGCATAGTGTTTGTAAGATGCTGTGGACCAGATACTTGGAGATGAAGGCTCACTCACTAAGGTGAGCATCTCTGCAAATTTGCAGCTCATTTGGATGAAGATAAATAACACTTGCTGTAGAATGGACCCTACTGGTCAGAAATGCAAAGTATGAAGTAGCACTCAGATGCTTACTTGGATTGAGCTGAAATTTGGAAGAGGTGAGTCATTTGATAATATAAAGCTACTGTAAAAGATTCATACCATTTGGAAATACCAAAATGGTACTTGCTTCACAGAGCTTCAATCTGGTCAGAAACTTAGAAAAATTGCTGAGGATGAATGGCTAGATAAAATGAGCCAACATTTGGTGGAGATCGGTTATAGGCATAGTATAATACTCTGCTAAATTTTCAGCCATAGTGAAGCAATATAAAATATAGTTGTTTCACAACAGGAAAATATGACAAGAAACCAAGATTAGATGGTATGCTCATATATATGATTGGATAGGGTTGAAATTAGGTGCAGAGCTATGATATGAGCATATGAAGGTGCTTGCAAAATTTCAATTCATTTGGATCACCTAGCTAGTACTTCCTTCATTAAGCTTTCAGTTGACCAGAAACTTTGGAAATTTGCCAAGGAAGATTTACTAGCCAAATTGAGTTGAATTTTTGCAAGAGGCAATGATATGAATAGGAAAGAGTGCCCAAAAAGTTTGAGGGCAAGCAAGCAAAGAAAAAGGGTACTTGCTTCTCAAACTGCCAGCTAGGGCAGAATCAGAAAAGGAATATTTGTGGAATAGTTTTGAACATGGCAAGGAAGGGTTTTGACATATCTGAGGAATATATGTCCCAAAGGATCTATGAGAATTATTTGGGAATTTTTGGAATGGTAGAAAGGTGGGTTGCTTCACAACCTAGGGCAAACATGGTTATTCCTTTAATAGAAAAAGGAATCTTCCCAAGAATTGGAATATTGGGATAGAGCAAAGATGGAAATGGCATGAGGTTGAGATAAATATGAGATTGGCAAGTCACTTGAGAACCTAGGAAGAGAAAATCTTCCCATGTTTCCAGACCACAAAGCCACAGAAAAACAAAACAAAGCAAAACTCAAAGAAAAGCAAAAGAAAAAGAAAGGACTGAAATCCAGGGTGTTACAAACCTTCCCCTCTTAAATAAATCTCGTCCTCGAGATTTGGTTGCTCAAGGATCAGGGGGACATCCTGACTTAAGGAAACCGTTTCAACCTCGGGTTTCCCTTTATCCTTTATATGAGATTCCACCGGATTTCATCGGACTGGCTGCCTTACTCCAGTTTGCTTAGCTGATACCAACTGCTGATAGATATTAGTTCACATGTTTATGCTTACACTGACTTCAGTTTCATAACTGCTGACCATCGGGAGTGTGATAGATTTATCATGACTGACATATGTGTCCTGCAAGCAAGTTCGAGGTTTGTCTCCGAAGGTTGTGTCATCATTATATCCAGTACTGACATCATTCCATGGGATTGCGAACAAATCTCCTCGGAGAACATTGAACCCCTTCATCCTGACATTGGATTTCTCAAATAACTATCGGTCTTCCGAGTTCATAGTCATGCGGAGGATCATAACCGTTTCCTGGCGGAATCTGACTTCTGGCAAGATCTTCCTGAGTCATCTTGGCTAACTTCACTGCCTGGATCGTTCAATCCGTACCAAGTATTTGAGTGTCACCCGTCAGGTCAACCATAAATGTGTACGACCTTGCATGATAGCATCCACATACCTGTCTGGTGGCGGTTTTGGCAAAACAATCTTCTCCACGGCAGGCTATATTTTAATGGATACCCATACTTAAGAGTACACGCTCCAAGACTGCGGTTAAATATTCTGATTAATCAGCCTGTTGGTATATACGTGTGGATGAGAGGCCATGTGATGCTTTAACACGGTTGCTGGAGTCGACTGCTGAGTTGGCACTTTGGTCTGACATGGCAGGACTTGAATATTCAATACTGAAAACTTCGATCATAACAGATGACCGAGCAAGTTACCGTGAGGTGAGGTCCTTATCAGAACGGAATAGACCCCTTGGGTGTATATGCATGGTAATCGTGACGGAACCAGGCTGTCCTGGGTATTTATACCATTGTAGTTGTGCAATCAATTATCATCCTGGTTCTTGCCGGATCTTGCTCTTCATCATTGTTTTCTCTGTCTTGATCCTTTGCTGAAATAACTTGGCCTCATATACTCTTGGTTCCTCGTGTGATCCGTCATACTGTCATATGCAATATTTTTGGCAAGTCATACATTGGCCTTGTTCATGACTTGGGTCACCGGATATATATAAGTCCAATTTGCGGGTGCGAGTATGGAGCTCATAGTTTTCGTCAATCATGTCAGATCACTTTGTCGAGTATGAGTAAACTGGCCTTGGTAAGTGCTACCAAAATTGTTTTTCCATGTGGGCTTTCTTCAAAATGTTGTTGATTCTTGCAACACCACCTGTGGTGTATATCTGGCTTTTCTTCTTCTTACAAATTGATGAGGCTGTCGAGCTTTTATCTTGGCTTCATCATTGTATCCGTGACTTGCACGAACTGGATAACATGCTCACATTGAAAACACATTTAGCTGAACATTTAATTTCTAGGGCAAACACTTGTGTCCTAACTGATTTTTGCTTCTGATGAAACTGTTGCTATTTTGACCCTTCAGATGCACTGACATATGCTGCCAACTTACTGGGCAATATCCTGCATCGGTGCCGTACTGAGGAAGCTTGTGTTGAAAAACCGGCATGCTGAGGAAGACTGAATTGCTTGTGCTCAAAGCTTTCGTCAGACCACTTGATGGGGTACCATACTTCAGAAGCTTCCCCCCATTAAAGGTTTGTTGGGGAATTCTCGGTACCTTACTACCGAAGCCTCCACATATATTACTGATGCCAATAGAAGAATCTTGCAGTGTAAGCATCTCTGACTGCTTGTGGAAAAAAAACTGTAGTTCCTTATACCAAAAACTCCTTGATGTGACATGTTGCCATATATTCACCCTTGATATTCCAGCTGTTGATTACTTGTATGACCAGAATTGTTTGACTATCTTTCTTGCTGAATACTAAACTCATAGCATATTCTGACTGGCTTCCAGATGTAACATGTTTTCCAATCTTACTCATATCAGAATCAATCCCTGAATATGAACCATACCTTTGATCCGAAGTATACTGTTGGTCTTGTACCAAATTTTTTCTTCTCCTAGTCCAATCATTGCTGTTGTGAAGGTGACTTACTGATGTAGACTTGATGTTGATCATCTGCTCAGTATATAGTGTGCATTCTGACAGGATTTCTTCAATACAATGTTGTCCGCTGAAAATCTCGTGTGCTTACGAGTATATACAAACGTCTCATGAATTCTTCTGGTCCGGTGCTGGTTGATGAGCAACTTTTCATTAAGGGGAAATAAGGTAACATGGAAGATTCAAAGAAAGAAGCACAAGAAACGATCGAATGCAACAAAACACACAGCATACAAGTTACACAACTAATTCACACAGTCATACAAACATGATACTACAACTAATGCAACATGCACTACACGGATGCTCAACCCTCACGCTTGGGCAAGGGCGGGTTGGCGGACGAAGAAGCTAAAGGAGAAGCGAGTGGAGCGGCTGACACTGAAACTCTAATGGAATCAGTGGGAGGGGTCGGTGGAGAAACCGACTAAGATGGGGGTAGGGAAACACCAAGTAGCCTCCTGGCTCTGGTGGCGTCTTGGACAAGCTTGGAAATGAGAAGGTACTCAGCTGCCAAATACCGGGACATGGCGAAGATGGTCGCATCATCCTGAGGACGAACAGAGGGGAAACTGACCCGCTTAGGATCCTCGACGATGGTAGGATAGAACTGGTATGCACGTTTCTTTGCATCATACTCTCTTGATGACGAAGACCCGTGATTCCTGCCATAGCGGCAAGTTGGACTGCACGCTCGGGAGTGGCACCATAACCACCGGTGAAACTATAGGTATGCCCCCCAAAAGTGCTCGCGGCTGTCAGATGGACATGGGCAATATATTCCATGATCCTTCCTCCAACCGGAACCTGGAAGACTCGATACTTCGGTGGATCTCCGTTGGGGTAGAGACTAAGCCATACGTCACAAAGGAGAGTGGCAAAGCTGAGAGGTGCAGGGTTGGGCCTGAACGCAATCGGAACGGCCTCAAATGCACAGCGGTCGGCTGCCATCTATATCCACGAAACGAACAGTTAGGATTAAAGAACTAAATCTACATGCATGCTATGCAGCAAACAAATGCAACAAACAAATGTAGCAACCAAGGGCAACAAACAAGGCACTATACTACCATTTTCTAATGCTCGCGTAGACTAGGGTGTTCTACAGCCAGACCTGCTCTGGTACCAAGCCCTGTGGCACCCTGGCTCAGAGGAAACCGGAACGCCCCATATTCCAGCCCAGAGACAAGTCTTCTGGAATACGGCACTGCTGGCATAGAACAAATCAGCTCTTTATTACAAATACACGGTGTACAAGGGTCTCGATGATACAGCGGAATGACGGCGGCATGGCGACACCGCGCCTGCCCGGGTAGCTCTATGCTAGCAGCGGGACAACTCGAAGTAGCGGAACAACTCTCGGTAGCAGAACAACGACAGCAGTGATGAACTCCAACTCCGCAGGGACTCTGGCTGGAACGCGTATTCCTAGCTCACACGCACGGAATCCTCAACAAGCATGCAATCATAGCATGACCTGCAAACTGGCATGACACGCCAGGTGAGTACTTTGAATGTACATGCAAGCTCACAGCAACCAAAGCAATCAAGACAAACAACAGCATGGCATTTACAGATTAAGCAGGTGTAAACATGATGATGCTAGAACAATATGAGCATGGCATGACATATGAACATGATGACACTAGCATGCAGCATGTGAAACTATCATGATTCGACCAGCAGAACGCAAGTCATCAATCGATGCGGTGGCACGCTCGCAGGTGGTTAGGTGGATCCTGTCAGGCACGTGGCGCACTGCTGGACAACAAGTTAGCTTTATTGACACCCGTCCAGATGGCGTGTCAAGCTAAGGCAGGGATGAGATGGATAGGCGGCGCGGCAGCTTGCCGGGCTTCAACCTCAGCACGACACCTAGCAGTGCATTTAATGCACTTTGTCCTCACTGCCAGAGTTAGGTATGATAACTCTATTTACCTGTCCAATCCCTCCAGAATGACCATCTTGCCACTGTGGTCGCACCTTTGTCTATAAAAGGAGGCCCGAGGCAACCTAGCAAGGGGTTCGAACACTTTCCACCCATGAACACTGGTACGCACATCACTCTCCCCAAGGCACGCTTGCCGGGCTTGAGTATGTTGCACCTTTGTGTTCCTCCAGATCAATCCACCAAAAGCAGGAGTAGGGTTTTACGCTGCAAAGCGGCCCGAACCTGGGTAAAAGAGTGATGTCCATCTCCGCGCTGGCCCAGTCGTTTCTGTTCTTTGTGCAACGCGAGTGTCCCTTTGCCAAACCACAAAGGGGTAACCCTGCCCCATAGGTGATCGAGCTTCCACGCCGACATCTGGCAGCCACAGCTGCAGCTCCCCGGCTACTCGGACTCCATCTCTGCTTCGACCTCGTCGAAGAGGGTGTCGGTCGCCGCCCGTTCCTGCCGGATGAAGCGCCGGTTGGCATCCACATAGGCCTCATCCTGGATGGACTCTAGGATGACCTTCTGTTTCTCTGTCTTGTCCGCATAGGCGATGGCGAACTCCGCCTCCGCGTCCTCCGTGTTGATGCCTGGAACCAGCGCTAGCTCCCACTCCGGCTGCTCTGCCTCCTCGTCGTCTTCCGGATCCACCACCTCCATCGGAGCTGGCTGCTGCTCCTCTCCCTCCTCCGCCTCCTCCGCCAGCTCCTCCTCCTCCGGCTCCGGCGAGTCCGGAGGCAGCCCGACAGTGATGCGGGTGGCGCGCCTCACCAGGATCTCCTGCTCGATCTTGTACCGATACTCCGGAATGAGCATAGCGTAGGTGGTTATCTTCTTCTTGGCCATGGCGAAGCCGGAGAGCGTGGGAAGGATGCCGGAGTGGGTGGATTTATTGGCCTCTGGCGGCGAGCCAGACCGACACCACACACCGTTCACACTGCCCCCCAACCCACCCACCGGAGGAGGCGTCCATCGGACCGTCAGGTTTTCGGACGATCCTGCGTGGGACCCCGACATCAGTCCAACGTGGCGGATGCGCCCGGGCGCCCCATATCCACCGCATATTTGGGATGTATATGAGGGGTGCCGGTCGGCCCAGGCGTTTGACGCCCGTTTGAGGAGCCCGTCTGGGTCAAATTTCGTGACCAGGCCATCCGTCCTGTTGTTTGAGGCGGGTTAGGGGCGTCCAGCTGTAGATCCTATAGTTTCTAAAAAAAAGAGGCGGTAGATTCTCTTATGACTGGAAGGCCAAAGAATTTAAGTTATTCCGTTCATTTATATTTTATAACATAGGTTATGCATGAAACGGTAAGATGATGAGTTGATCGGAAGATCATATGGTTTCACCTCTAGCCTACCCGAACTAGTTGTTGTATAGGCTATGAATGAAACATAAGACGATGAACTTCTTAAGCACATAAACAATAGAAGATGATGAACTTCTTAACATGCAAACCACTGGCATTAGATCAACTTGAAAAACAATACGTAGCATTATTCTCGGGAGGCACGATGAACAACTCGTTTGCCACAGTTTCACACGGACCATAAAGTTTGAGGAGCTTTTAAGTGTGGCTGCACCCTGCATCGTGATGCCGCGTGCCACAGCATTCCAAGCTCAACTTTGCAATCAAACTCACAGGCCTGGCATTTCATAGATAACATTCAGAACAAACTCTTAAAATATCATATATAAGTCAACATTCATGATTATGCATCTCATCAGAGCCAATATTTACTTCTGAACTAAACACACGAATAGTAAAAAAATGATCGACGCTGGTCACGGCAAAGGGCGTCCCATTCCAAAATATCAAATGCATGTCTTCTGGCTAACATCAATGAGCAAAATTTGACAAGGTTTTCCGATTCCAAAATATCAAACGAATGTCTTCTTGCTAACATCACTGATTTAAACTTTCACAAGGTTTTCCCATTCAAAATATCTAATGCCTATGATTGTGGAACGGGTAGGGTTTGTCATCAGTTTGCACATTGAAATGGAATATGGAGCGAGATTAACCAGCTGATCTTTTTGTGCAGTTCCACTAAAATCAACCAATGTCTTGCATAGCATGGTGGATTTCATATTTATATGTTGCAAGGCCTTCAAGACATTGGCAGCTCCTTTCATGTAGATAGTCCGGTGGCTCAAGGTGACAACGAATGATTAGAGAACCATTCGATGTTATCGGGACCCTGATCCTAAGTCACACCGATCTAGCATGTAACACATCATATCACTTTGCGGCCTCACACACGGTAACCCATGGCTGCCGCCTTTACCTTGGCCGGGACCGTTTGCGCCTTTTGGCTCACCTATATGATCGTGTCGCTAGCATCCATATGACAAAGAACCCGGGCCGACATGACTAGTCGTAAATCCAAGGTGGCACAAACTTACAGGGACAGGCATACATGACCCAACAATGCACGTGTCGATCAGCAGCGAGTGTAACCGGGCTGTAGCAAGCTATCAAGACTCCGGTAAACACCGCATGACATTTCCCTGAAGGGTCAGACACAGGAGCAAAGAAGGACACATGCCGGTCAATCCATGTGTTCCAGAGCAGTACCAAGCTACCATGGCTCAGTGGAAGCACTAGGAGGCATTTCCCCATAAGGAAGGCTACCAAGAATAAACAACTAGGTGTCGGATCCCACGCATACCAAGCATTTCAATAACATACACACAATATGCTTCATATGTGTAGATAGAACATGGCATCACAACATAACTCTACAACTCATATATAGATAAAGGCTCAAAAGAGCCAACATGATAGTTATTACAAGCAACGGATCTCATGACCCTTCATACAAAGCATACAAGCAACGGAAGCATAACATGTCTGAGTACAGACATCTACAAATGAAAAACGTTGTGAAGCCTGACTATCTACAAACCCTCCCAAGGGTACAAGATCGTAGCTGGGAAACAAGCTACTCGTCGAAGCCCACGTGGAACTACTGGTGAGACCAACTGCCAAAACATAAATTAAGCAAACATGAGTACAAGGTAATCAGCAAGACTTACATCAGAGCTAGCTACATATGCATCAGTATCAAGAAAGGTGTTGTGGGGTTTAATTGCAGCAAGCTAGCTTTGACTCGGTGGCTATCCTATACTACGACTACTAGTATTTTCTTTGAGGTGAGAAAGCATACACGAGTCCACATATTCATCTAGGAGATATGCCCTAGAGGCAATAATAAATGTTATTGATTATCTCCCTGTTCATAATTAGGTTTATGTTCCATGCTATAACTGCTATGGTTCTCGAGTCTGCAATAACCACGAGGCTCGGAGGAAGACTCATATGCACGTGTGGAATAATAAATGGTAAAATGTATTCCTAGTCTGGCCTCTAAGACTAGCTCAAGTGTTGCATGATGGTTCTGTTTTCCTGATCATGGGCATGTCTATGCCGGCAACTTTGAGGGCACAATGTTAGTTGAACACTTGTGTTGAATCGACCCGATTGATGTTATGCTATGAGATTCATTCGTCATAAGTTAATGGTTAATAACACAGAGAAGTTAATGTTTGCATAATTCCTTAGACCATGAGAGTGTCGAGTTTCTTCATGCTTGCTTCATGAACTTTGGGGTTTGTTAAACGTCATCCGTAAATGGGTGGCTATTACGGCGGCTTACAGGTTCATGGAAAAGTATGTTAAGTAACTTGATAGCTCAAGATTGGGATTTGCTCCTCCGACGATGGAGAGATATCTCTGGGCCCTCTCGGTGTTACGGTATCCATCATCGTCTGGCCAGACACAAGTGTGATTTGATCACAGGGATACCGGAACACAGAAACGAGAAAAGAGAACAAAAACCGGCAACGAGGTAACTGGCATTGTGGACAAGTGTTGATCCACGAGGATGCCGATGTTTCTCACCTCGGGTATTTGTAACATATCGCGAAGCAACAGGAATAGCACACGGCAACTGGAGGTTCACTCGAATATTCATTCGTGTGGGTATAGGGGTCAATATGGGTGTCCACGGCTCCGATGTTGATCATTGATCGGAAGGGGTTCCGGGTCATGTCTATGCTTCACCGAACCTATAGGGTCACACGCTTAAGGGTCATCTATCTGCTGAATACTAGACGGGGAGTCTGAGAGAAAATCACCGAAAAAGTTTCGGACGAAACGGAAACGTTCCGGAGAGGATATCGGAATAGTTCCGGTGAAACCGAAAAGTTGTTTCGGAGTACACCATAAAGTCAAAATGGTTTCGGCACATGCCTGATAATTCTTGGAGGGTGCCAGAATCGTTCTGGAAACTTTCTGGAATTTTCCGGGATGAAAACCGGAAATGTTCCGGAGCTGCCGGAACCGCTTCAGATGCTTTTCGCAGATGAAAATCACTAAACCGGAATTGTTCCGGCTCGCGTTGAAAATTATTTTGGTGGGTACTGGAAATGTTCTAAGCCCACATGAATATTTTCAGTTCGATCAGACGCTGAAAAATGTCATCGTGAATAGTGAAAGTGCTTTTTGGGATATTTATGGAATAGTGAATAGTGGGTACTGGAAGGCTTGGGGGCCAAGAAACCCTACCCCTTGGATTTCCTATAAATAGAGGTGGAGGGGCTGCCTCCACAGTCACTCCTTCTCACATACAAGTGCCATGACATTTCTGGCTTCTCTCTCCCTCCCAGCGAAATAGTTTCGTAGAGCCGAAAGGCTGTCTGGGTTCCGGTGGGGACTAGTTCTGGACGGCGAAGCCCTGCCGGATAGATGACACCGTATGTGTGCAACCCCATAGAGAGGTCGTAGGTTTGATCTTTTTGCCCGAGGGGCTGTTCGAGGGTCCTCCCGAAGGGCTGTCCGAGTTTCTGTCCGAGTTTCGGGGGTCCTCCCGAAGGGCTGTCCGTGAGGCCTCCCGGAGGGCTGTCCGAGGATCCGTCCGGTGGGACTATCCGAAAGACTGTCCAGAGGCCTCCCGGAGGGCTGTCCGAGGATCCGTCCGGTGGGACTATCCGAGGGACTGTCCCGAGGCCTCTCGAAGGGCTGCCCGGAGATCCGTCCGGTGAGCTGACGAGGGAGTACATCCTCGCGGTTGGGAGGTTGTAAAATCCTAGCTGCGGGGATCTGCACCGCCGATCGTCATCGACTCTACTTCCGCTGCGCTACGAGTCGGTAACGAAACAGATCAAACCTTGTATGCAGTCTCCATAGTGATCCTGGGCTGGTACGTAGGTCGGAAAATTTTTGTTTTCTGCTGCGTCACCCTACAGTGGCATCAAGAGCCATGCTATGCGTAGATGCAGGTTGCGATCTAGAATACATGAGATGTATGGGTGTTGCACAATATAATTAGGTAGTAGATGAGTTCTATTGCTGAAAATTATTTGTGCGGGTAGCAGATGAAATCTGTTACCCGATGTTCTTGTTGCTTCCCTGGAATTTGCATATTTCTGATCTTGATAACAGTATGGTGGAGTTTCAAAGTTCTGGCAATCCGCGATCCTGATTGATCAACGAAGTGCTAACAGTTCTTTGAATTCCACCATAGTTAAAAAGAAAGATGAAATTTCGCAGACGAAAGGGCAATGCAGATATGATCTGCACGGGGGTCACGCGTATGACGAAGTTCAGTATGGGGCTCGAGATTTTATTATCTCGTGTTTCATACACCCCGCAATGTTAATCTAGCGACTTGGATTATCATGCTTGATGATGGACGTTGGTAGCTTCGGTTTGTTTCGAAACCTTAGAAGCCACGTAAAATAAAATTTTGCATGAACCGATTAGAGGCGTCTAACTTGGTTTTGCAGGATGGTTTGCATGTGCATATGATGTGGTATAGCAGTGTTCATAATAATTTGATTAAGTATGAGATGACTATATGATGTAAATTGATTAACATGACCTGCGTGTCATGATTCGGCATGATGGCTGGAGCCATATGATTGCACTTTAATGACCTGCGTGTCAACCTTATGTAATGCACTTATTTTATTAGCTATAGAGATAGCAATATTATCTGGTGCATCGACAAGGTGGTGGCAATCTTCGCGAAGGTGAACACCGACGCGAATGCCGAAGGCGTAGAAATGAAATACTTCTCCGTCAGAAAGGGCTATACCATATCATGCTATTATGAATTGCCTGAGATGTTTATCCCTTACGATGCACCCTTCTTGATTGCGCGGTAGTCGCTTTTATTAGGGTGATCTCTCACAAAAATATCAAGTAGTTAGTGTTCTCCCAAGTGTAGCACCGTCACGGCACCTAACTTTTCGGGGTGTCACATGCTAACATGGGCACGAACGATTAGAGAAGTGTGAGGCGGGTAAGTTGAGACCTCGCAGCGAGATCACTTGGTTGTCTTGACGTTCAGGCATGAAAGTCATGAGCTCGGAACACACGCATCGAAAGATGAACAAGAGTCACATAGAGATGTGATTGGCAAGTTGGCCTACCGGTTGAGATTTTTCGTCATCTGTGATGCTACCATCGTGGCGAACAATCAAAAATCGGGTCTTGTATCACTCATAATCAATTTTGAGAGATATTGATTTGAGTGGGAGCGCACTGTAGAATTAACTTGTTTAATTCTCGGTGCAATTAATTCTGAACACTGTCTAAAGTGTGATTTGCATAAAAGTTGTAGAATAATGGCTCGCGTTTCCACCTTCCCTATTAAAATTGAATAGCTGTTAAATATCTGGTTAAAATTTTACGGTTGGTAACGTAATGTGAGGATTGTCCTCAAGAGTGCCGAGAAGGATTTTGTCCTATCGCATGCTTTCGGTATTCTCCCGCTAATGCTATGGATCATGTGACACTCGTCCTTCGATCCAAAAAGCTAGAATTCCGTTTTCAGTCAAGTGCAATATGTTTGCTTCCATGAGACCCGAACTTCGAAAGTTTGGATATTTATGTGATATTCATGGAATCTGAAAATCATTTTCAGAGACACACAAAGGCTAAAAGATATGAGATATCCAAAGCAATGTTTGTTTGTAAACTATCAGTAAAGGAGTTTACTATGCATTACACTGATAAGAGAGGGATCCAGGAGAACGCCTGTCATATGATGAAAGGTGAATAAAACAACAACTTAAAGAGAAAGGAAGTGTCCGAAGGGTGTTAGTAAGACTTTCACGCCTAGGAAGTCCGGGGCTAACGCCACTCTTAAGTTGGATACTTCTTCTGAGAGTAGGAGAAATACTGAAAGTTAAACTGTTAGAAGTATAAACGCAAAAGGAAAGAAGAGTGGAATATCCAGCTCATGTATGAATGTCATACAGGTTTTTGATGTATAGAAGGCTGGTCAAAGACATAGTTCTTGGGAATTATGGTTAAACATGTTAATCACTAATTCTTGGGTATTGTGAGTTAATCACAAAGATACCCGCTCGATTGCATTCTGTTGCAACTCGATGTAAGAACTACTATGGCCTGAAAGACTAGCCAGGAATGAGGTTTAGATACACGCAGGGAACATAGTAAATGTTACTATGCCTTCCATAGGTGTATTCCCTATGTATTTACTTTCATAAATCATTTTAGAGTTTTACACACTCTAGCCCATTGCATAAAGTATCTTGCAAGAAGGTTGTTCATAAGAGAAATTTTAATGTTCGGAGTTATGAATAACAAAAGGGCCATACTTTCATTATGAATGAGAAGTATGTTATGAATATTGATAATAATACATTACCTCTGTATTTACTTTCATAATTCATTTAGAGTTTCATACACTCTAGCCCTTTGCATAAGGTATCTTGCAAGGAGGTTATTCATAACAGAACTTTTGATGTTCGGTGTTATGAATAACATGAAGGGCCATGCTTCCATCCAGGATGGGATGTATGTTATGAATATTGATGGTAATATGATACATCCATAACACTGACGCTAAATGTCGCAAGACTAAAAGAATACCACATATGTGTGGCACTGCATTTGGTCACATTGGAGAAACCCGCATGGAAAATTCCATTATGATGGATTTTAAAGTCATTTGATTTTGAATCATCTGACACTTGCAACTTTCCTCCGAAAGGTGAAGTGACTGAAATACCGTTCACAGGCCATAAGGAACGAGCAACAAACTTATTGGTGATCATACATTTTGATGTGTGTAGTTCAATAAATGTTTTTGCAAGTAGTGGATTTATCTATCTTCAGAAATGACTCAAGTAGATATATTGATATTTACTTGATGAGACGTAAGTCTGGATCTTTTGAATTCATTCATAAGGTTTTCAAAAATGAAGTAGAAGTTGTTGTATAAAGAAAATTATGTTTCTACAATTCGATTGCAGAAAGGAATATTTGAGTTACAAGTTTAGCGAATGTCTGATGAGTTGTGAAAGGGGTTTCATAACTTGCACCTCCCGGAGCACCACTGCAAGTGGAGAGTCTGTGTAGATGTAATCGAACCATTCATGACATTTTAAGATCAAAGATGACATAAATAAATTTGCCATTATCCCTTTTAAAGTGATGCTTTAGAGACTGCGGCTTTTACACTGAAAAGAGCTCCATCGGGTTTGTTGAAATGACGCCATGGTATGGTACGCCCAACCATGTTATATCTTTTCTTAACATTTGGAATATGGGGCTTGTGTAAAAGGTTACAAACCTATTCCAAATTAGACAAGTGCTACTTTGTAGGTTATCCCAAGTCATTGGGTATTTCCCCACCACAATACCAAGGCAAATAGGTTTGCCACAAAGAACGGTATGCTTTTTTGAAGAAAATGGTTCTTTCAAAAAGGCGAGTGGGAGAACAGTGCAACTCGACGAGATAAACAGTATCATCGTTATCAGATCAAAGGAAGGAGACCTTGGAAGTAATTCCGGAGTTTCCTACTGCGACTGATACGGAAGTCTCTACAATAAAATGTATGGACTTCGGTCGATCTTGCAGCTGAACCACGTAGGCAAAGCTCGTGCAAACCTATCTGGTGCGCAAACGAGATATTGTTGTTAGACAACAGTATACCTACGATTCACAAGGAAGCGTTGATGGGCCCTGACTCCGGAATTGGCTAAATGCCAATACAATCCGAGATAGTTTCCATATATGTGATTCAAGATTAAGATCTTGATACACCTTTCGGAAGACTTAGAGTCTAACGAATATTTATGGAACTAAAACCTGATACGGATAAAATGTTTTATCCATAAAGCTCGACTTGTTGCAATAACAAGTTCAAGGAGTTGACTACGATGAGATTGTCTCACCGTGGCGATGCTTAAAGTCTGTTCGGGTTGAACTAGCAATTAATACATATTTCAATCATGAGATATGAAACATGGATGACAAAAGGATTTCCATGTGATGGAAATGAAACCTAGGACTTGTATGTGATACAGTCCAAAGTAATTTGTCGATCCAGAGGATGCTAGTAAGTATGCAAACTTCAGAGTTCCAGCGATGGACAGAAGAGAGCAAAGTGGAGTTGGAATCTTCGTTTTTGATGGAATGGTCAAAGGGGTTTGACTTCATCAAATGGGTATCGAAGATGCTTGTGATTCAAGAAAGTAAGTGGGAGCATAATAATATTTCTAAAAACCTTGTGTACTTGACACATTGTTAATTGGAAATAAATTTCTTGTCACGAATTAGGACTTCATTTGAAAATAGTTTTTCCGATGAAGTGCTTGGGCTAAATAGCCTCAATATTAGGCATGATGATCTATGGAGATAGATTTACCTAATGGGGCTAAGCAATGAATACATATTGACAAGATGCTAAAACTTTTTAGCATTTAAAACGCCAAGGAGTGATTCTTGCCGAAGTCACATGGAAAGAGTTTTTGCAAGACTCGGTGTCCCAAAACACTGATGAGTAAAATACATGATGGAGATTCCACACATTCTTGTGTTTGGATTAATCATGTATTCCATGGTATGTAAAACAACCAGATATGTCCGATACTCCAAAAGTTGTTGCGAGTATGGATACCAAAGTGATCAAAGTACTGATCATAGGACAACAGTGAAAGATGTCATTGAGTACTAGAGTAGTAGTGATGACATGTTTTCTCGCAAGCAGAGATTATGAAGTGCTCGTTGTAAGTAATTACATCGATACAGTCTTCATCAATGCTCCATGCGATTTTCGATTTAAGTTAAGGGTTTTGTGTAATACACAATATGATGGCACGGTAGTTGGAAATTGTTCCAAACAAGATACTGTGGCGAATTCTATAACAAAGGCTAAGTATGTTGACGCTTAAGAAGCGACAAAGAAGTTGTTGAATCATATAGTTCATTCATGAACTTAGTATGGTTCCAAGATGGCTTTGGTCTATGGGACACTATTGCAGATAGTTGCTCCATAGCTCAGTCTGAGGAATCAGGTTTCGACCAATGATTCACACATATGCAAAGCCAAGTCCACACAAAATATGAATTTTGTGAAAGCGTGAAAACGCGAGGATATGCAAAGTTACACACGGAGCTGAAGTCGTCAGATCCGTTGGACATCAGGCTATACCACATGCGAAGCATTTTTTACACCAATATGCCATAGGTGTAAAGTGCATTAGCATTGACTAGATTATTGACTCTAGTGCAAGTGGGAGTCTGTAGGAGATATGCCCTAGAGGCAATAATAAATGTTATTGATTATCTCCCTGTTCATAATTAGGTTTATGTTCCATGCTATAACTGCTATGGTTCTCGAGTCTGCAATAACCACGAGGCTCGGAGGAAGACTCATATGCACGTGTGGAATAATAAACGGTAAAATGTATTCCTAGTCTGGCCTCTAAGACTAGCTCAAGTGTTGCATGATGGTTCTGTTTTCCTGATCATGGGCATGTCTATGCCGGCAACTTTGAGGGCACAATGATAGTAGAACACTTGTGTTGAATCGACCCGATTGATGTTATGCTATGAGATTCATTCGTCATAAGTTAATGGTTAATAACACAGAGAAGTTAATGTTTGCATAATTCCTTAGACCATGAGAGTGTCGAGTTTCTTCATGCTTGCTTCATGAACTTTGGGGTTTGTTAAACGTCATCCGTAAATGGGTGGCTATTACGGCGGCTTACGGGTTCATGGAAAAGTATGCTAAGTAACTTGATAGCTCAAGATTTGGATTTGCTCCTCCGACGATGGAGAGATATCTCTGGGCCCTCTCGGTGTTACAGTATCCATCATCGTCTGGCCAGACACACGTGTGATTTGATCACAGGGATACCGGAACACAGAAACGAGAAAAGAGAACAAAAACCGGCAACGAGGTAACTGGCATTGTGGACAAGTGTTGATCCACGAGGATGCCGATGTTTCTCACCTCGGGTATTTGTAACATATCGCGAAGCAACAGGAATAGCACACGACAACTGGAGGTTCACTCGAATATTCATTCGTGTGGGTATAGGGGTCAATATGGGTGTCCACGGCTCCGATGTTGATCATTGATCGGAAGGGGTTCCGGGTCATGTCTATGCTTCACCGAACCTATAGGGTCACACGCTTAAGGGTCATCTATCTGCTGAATACTAGACGGGGAGTCTGAGAGAAAATCACCGAAAAAGTTTCGGACGAAACGGAAACGTTCCGGAGAGGATATCGGAATAGTTCCGGTGAAACCGAAAAGTTGTTTCGGAGTACACCATAAAGTCAAAATGGTTTCGGCACATGCCTGATAATTCTTGGAGGGTGCCAGAATCGTTCTGGAAACTTTCTGGAATTTTCCGGGATGAAAACCGGAAATGTTCCGGAGCTGCCGGAACCGCTTCAGATGCTTTTCGCAGATGAAAATCACTAAACCGGAATTGTTCCGGCTCGCGTTGAAAATTATTTTGGTGGGTACTGGAAATGTTCTAAGCCCACATGAATATTTTCAGTTCGATCAGACGCTGAAAAATGTCGTCGTGAATAGTGAAAGTGCTTTTTGGGATATTTATGGAAAAGTCACCTTTTGGGATATTTTCCCAAAAGGTTTCTAGAAGGCTTGGGGGCCAAGAAACCCTACCCCTTGGATTTCCTATAAATAGAGGTGGAGGGGCTGCCTCCACACTCACTCCTTCTCACATACAAGTGCCATGACATTTCTGGCTTCTCTCTCCCTCCCAGCGAAATAGTTTCGTAGAGCCGAAAGGCTGTCTGGGTTCCGGTGGGGACTAGTTCTGGACGGCGAAGCCCTGCCGGATAGATGACACCGTATGTGTGCAACCCCGTAGAGAGGTCGTAGGTTTGATCTTTTTGCCCGAGGGGCTGTTCGAGGGTCCTCCCGAAGGGCTGTCCGAGTTTCTGTCCGAGTTTCGGGGGCCCTCCCGAAGGGCTGTCCGTGAGGCCTCCCGGAGGGCTATCCGAGGATCCGTCCGGTGGGACTATCCGAAAGACTGTCCAGAGGCCTCCCGGAGGGCTGTCCGAGGATCCGTCCGGTCGGACTATCCGAAAGACTGTCCAGAGGCCTCTCGGAGGGCTGTCCGAGGATCCGTCCGGTGGGACTATCCGAGGGACTGTCCCGAGGCCTCTCGAAGAGCTGCCCGGAGATCCGTCCGGTGAGCTGACGAGGGAGTACATCCTCGCGGTTGGGAGGTTGTAAAATCCTAGCTGCGGGGATCTGCATCGCCGATCGTCATCGACTCTACTTCCGCTGCGCTACGAGTCGGTAACGAAACAGATCAAACCTTGTATGCAGTCTCCATAGTGATCCTGGGCTGGTACGTAGGTCGGAAAATTTTTGTTTTCTGCTGCGTCACCCTGCAATTCACCATATCAATACTCCACTATGGATTCTCTCACGTCTCCCTACGAGAAGGCCATCCGTAGCACTCATGCTTATCTTGCGCATTTTAGGGTATCCACTTCAAGTTGTCTATGAAGCATATAAGTCTACAAGTATCCATATCCGAGGACGCGGCTATTTGAATAGATCATGTTAACCCTGCAGGGGTGTACTTCTTCACACATGCTCTCGCCACTTACCGCCATTTACACGTCATATACCTCGGCAACCTTCAAGCGGAAGCCTGGCGAGGGTGTCGGCCACGACCTGACTAACCACACAAGTATCTAGTCCAGGTTTATCGCCTATTTGAGTCCACTCCGCAAGGAATTCCGGCCGAAGTTTCCACTACGGCCCCAAATGATGTGCGCAGGGTTCCCAAGCCCACCATCCGGGTGCCACTTGGTACACCGTGCCACTGTGCCTAGTCTGTCCCAAGCCTACCCTGCCGGGTGCCACTTGGTAGACAAATAACACGACCTAAAAACACCAGAAACTAGCTGCGACTCCTGGACAGAGATCGAGGCGATTAATTAGTCGAGAGGGTCAATTAAGTATCCCAATGTATGGTAGTAGCTAGTCTTGGATAACATACATAGAACCCAGTTCCTGAGTACGGTCTCAATGAGACAACCCAACATGTACTCCTACATGGCCTCTCATCGCTACCTTTACCAAATCGTGTTCACACACTTAGCTCTCATCAGTAGGACATGTCCACCACTCCAATTCATCCCTGATGAATCAGACCTGACACAACTCTAAGCATAGCCGGCATAATAAACAAGCATGAATGAGTAGGCACATCATGGCTCAAAGAACTCCTACTCATGCTAGTGGGTTTTAACTATTTACTATGGTAAAGACAGGTCATGCAGAGGAATGGGTTCAACTACCGCGACAAGTAACAGTTGAATTGTTGTTGTCCTAATGCAATAAAAGAGAGCAAGAGCGAGAGAGTGGGATTGTATCGAAATGCTCAATGGGGGTTTGCTTGCCTGAAAGATCAACAGAAGAGCAGTGCTCCTCAGACGCGTACTCTTGAACGGACTCCGGAGTGTAACATCCTGGATTTTGCCCATTTCTTTTTCTTTTGATTTTATTGGGATTTTGGTCTGGATTTGATTTTTCTGTGGTTTAGTGGTCTTGAAACCTGGAGAGATCACCTTTGATTCCTCTCCCAAGTGGCTTGTCAACCTCAAAACCATCCCAAGACCATGTCATTTCCATCTTGGACCAAACCCAATATTCTTTTTCTTGGGAATATTCCTTTCTCTATTAAAGGAATAACCTTGTTTGCCCTGGGTTGTGAAGCAACCCACATTTCTTCCTTTCCAAAAATTCCCAAATAATTCTCATAATTTTTTTGGATCATATCTTCCTCAGATATGTCAAAACCCTTCCTTGCCTTGTTCAAAAATATTTCACAAATATTCCTTTTCCTATTTTGCCATAGGTGCCATTTTGAGAAGCAAGTGCTATTTAGATTTGCTTGTTTGCATCCAAACTTTTTGTGCACTCTTTCCTATCCATATAATTACCACATGCCAAAATTCAACTTCATTTGGCTAGTAAATCTTCCTTGGCTAATTTCCAAAGTTTCTGTTTAGATGGAAGCTTTGTGAAGCAAGTGCTAGCTAGGAGTATCCAAATGAGTTGAAATTTTTCAAGCCTCTTCATATGCTCAAATTAATACTCTCCACAAGATTTGAGCATCATACTATCAACCATGTGAGCACACCATCAAATCTTTGTTTCTAGTCATTATTTTGGGTTGTGAAACAACTATATTTTATATTGCTTCATTAATGATGACAATTTACCAGTACATGCTTCTACCCATATAACTTATCTACACCAAATCTTGGCTCATTTCATTTAGCCAATTTTCCTCCAAAATTTCCCCAAGATTCTGGCTAGTGAGGAGCATCCTAAAGGAAGTACCATTTTTGCTCATCCAAATGGTCTGAAATTTTTGGAGCACCTTCATATGACCAAATCATCATCCTATGCCCAATTTCAGCCCAAGTCAACACCTGAGGTGAGTGCCACATCAACATCTATTTTCTGGACCATTTTCTTGGTTGCAAAGCAACTATATAAAATATTGGTCCAACACCTCCCCAAATGGACAGGATTGTAGTCCTTACTACCCCAAGCATCCCTGACATTCTGGTGTTCCCTTATCTCTTCCCATTTGACCACAGTAGTTGGTCCATGTTTGCTACAGCAAACTTCTGAGCATCTTGACAACTTAATCACAGTGCCACTCGTTGATCTATCACTTCCCAGATCCTTATCTTTGGATGGACTGTGCGCTAGACAACGTTTTGGGTGTCAGAGGGTCATGCATGCTCCAGTTCACGCGGTGACCACCGCCCTGGCATGCAGTGGATGCGAGCTGTGCGTCTGTTAGCTCGGGCCCCTCCTCTGGTCGTCGCTCTCGCATGTCCGGCCATGTCCAACAGCTCGCCAGCGTTGTTCTCTTCTCCCTGAGCCCCTCTGCCCCTCTCCGGTCACCTCCTATGCGGTGCTCTGCCCGCGTCCGCGCTCTGACCGCCGCCCCCACCTCCCTGGTCTGTCAACCGCGTCGCCCCAAGCCTTTCCGAGCTCGCTCGAGCTGTCCTGCCCCTCCGTGACTCCTCTGGACTCGTCTCCCCTTCCTCTCCGTGGCTCTGCTCGCGCCAACGCGCCGGACCACGCGTCACCACGGCCACGCCCGAGCACCGCGTCGCCGCGGCTATTTAAGGCCACCCCGAGACCAACCGCCCACACCACCAGCCTCCCCACTCTCTCCTAGCCCCTCCCAGCTTCTACCCCGAGCTCGAGGAGCTTCGCCGCCCGGCCATTGTCGCCATGGCCGCCTCTGGCCTTCGCCTAAATTCGCGACAACCGGAGCCCCATTCTCCCTCTAATCCTCCCTACAGCTTCCCCTAGCCATACCGACCCTCCCCGTGGCCGCCTCCCCTCTTCTCCGTGGCCATAGCGCTATGCCCTACTTCACCATGGCCGCCGTCCGCCCTGCCGATGGGCCGCTTGGTTTCAGCAGTTCCCGCGGCCCTGATGACCAGCTCCAGACGCGGCGTGGAGCGAGGCGTCTGCCCAGGACCTCAGCTCGGCCTCTCATCCGGCGAAGCAGCCACACCCGCGGCGATGGGCGCCTCCCCTGGCTCTCTGTCGAGAGGTAGAAGAAAGGGGTGAGGAGGAGAGAGAGAGAGCTGGCGGGCCCTGCCTGTAAGCGCCACGCTGCCCGGGCCTAGTAGCTTAAGTGGACGCTTACTCTGGCGCGGTGCGTTTTTCATTTATGAAAACATATTCCGCGCGGTTTCAGAGCCAAAGACGTTTTCCTGCGGTGAAAGCACATTCTTTGAAGTGCGCTTTCTGTTTAAACCGCCGGCCGAAACAGTTATATTACGGGCGTTCGTAGGTTAGCAGCAGAAAAAGAATACTTTTTATTTAATTTCTGCCTATCGAACGAACGGCCGTTTCTCCGCGCCCGTAACTACGAATGAGGTGATTCCAAAGCCCACTTCTTCGTCTCTTCGAGCCCGTCTTGTTGGTACCATTTTCATAATGTGTTCATCCAGTGGAAATGACCATTTTTCCCTTGCCCTAAAACAGCCCCCTCCAAGAGAGAACGGTTTCCGGCGATCCTTTCCGCGGTCTCTCCGCACTTCTCCTCGGTGTATCCTTCACCCCAGGCAAGCCACGACAGCCACTTGCATGATTGCCGCGCAATAGTATTGGTTTCCCACTTGAATATTTAAATATTGTGTGCATGTTTATATCTTTGTGAATACTTTATATGCTCACAAATCAGTGCTTATACTTATGTTTTGTCCAAGTGTATCTTGTTAGTTATTTGATCACTGCTAGTATCATTGTGCTTATGGTTAGTTCTTGCATTTAGTTCATGCTAATGATGATGATATGCCCGCATGAATTTCTATCGTCTGTTATACTGATACTATTCATGCTCACCTCTATGCCATGTTAATTTGCATTTAGTATATTAAATGGTTGCATGTTGTTGATGCTTTGATACATATGCTATGTTTCCCATCCATACTCATGTTTATATCATGTTCATATGCATTCTTATGTAGTTATGGTTCAGCTATTTACCTGTCAAGTTTAACCGGATATTAAATGAACTTGAACACCTGTTGGCTGTGTCATAGTGCCATCGAATCGAGCTGACCAGTTGTAACATCCTAGATTTCAGCCCTTTCTTTTTCTTTTGCTTTTCTTTGAGTTTTTCTTTGCTTTTGTTTTTCTGAGGCTTTGTGGTCTGGAAACTTGGGAAGATTTCATCTTCCTAGGTTCTCAAGTGGCTTGCCAATCTCATATCCCTCTCAACCTCATGCCATTTCCATCTTGGACCAATCCCAATATTCAAATTCTTGGGAATATTCCTTTTTCTATTAAAGGAATAACCCTGTTTGCTCTGCGTTGTGAAGCAACCCACATTTCCACCTTTCCAAAAATTTCCAAATAATTCTCATAAATCCTTTGGGATATATCTCCTTCAGATATGTCAAAACCCTTCCTTGCCATGTTCAAAAATATTCCACAAATATTCCTTTTCTGATTCTGCCCCAGGTGGCAGTTTGAGAAGCAAGTACCCTTTTTATTTGCTTGCTTGCTCTAAAACTTTTTGGGCACTCTTTCATATCCATATCATTGCCTCTTGCCAAAATTCAACTCAATTTGGCTAGTAAATCTTCCTTGGCAAATTTCCTAAGTTTCTGGTCAACTGGAAGCTTAATGAAGGAAGTGCTAGCTAGGATGATCCACATGAGTTGAAATTTTGCAAGCACCTTCATATGATCATATCATAGCTCTCCACCAAATTTCAACCCTGTCCAATCATCTATGTGAGCATACCATAAAATCTTGGTTTCTAGTCATACTTTCCAATTGTGAAGCAACTATATTTTATATTGCTTCATAATTGCTGAAAATTTCCAGAGCATTCTCCTACCCATATAACATATTTGCACCAAATTTTGGCTCATTTTATATAGCCATTTGTCCTCAGCAATGTTTCTAAATTTTTGACCAGATTGAAGCTTTGTGAAGCAAGTACCATTTTGGTATTTCCAAATGGTATGAAAATTCTACAGAATCTTCATATTCTCAAATCACTCACCTCCTCCAAGTTTCAGCTCAATCCAAGCAAGTGTGTGAGTGCCACTTCATACTTTGCATTTCTGACCAGTAGGGTCCATTCTACAACAAGTGCCACTTACCTTCATCCAAATGAGCTGCAAACTTCCAGAGATGCTCACCTTAGTGAGTGATCAACCCCAGTCAAAGCAGAGCCTTCATCTCCAAGTATCTGGTCCACAGCGTCTTGCAAACACTATACTGGTCAAATGTTTTCTTCCTCTCTCAGGTCACTCCATTGCCCACTGTGCTTGGCTTCCTCCTCCTTGGCATTCTTCTCTACTTCCCTTATCTTCCTGACATGGTATGCAGGTCATGGGTGCGCCAGTTCACGCGGTGACTGCGTGGCTGGCATGCACACTAGCGTGCTCTGCATCTTGTGGTCACTATTGTCGTCGTCTCCTGCCTCGTCTCGACGTGCATCTATGTCGTGGAGCTTCCCCGAGACCCTCTGCATCTCCCTGTGCTCTGCCCCTCTCCTATTTGGTCATCATTTGGTCACCGTCGTGCGTGCCCGTGACCTGCAGCCTCTTCCTCCGCCATTGTGAGGTAGCCAGAGCGCTCCCGAGCTCTCTCGACCTCTCTCTTGCCTGTATATAGCATCCCCGAGCTCTCCCGCAGCACATCCAGCCCTCCCCCTCTCTTCTAGCTCACCGGAGCAGCCTCTCCACTCTCTGGCCGCCACCGTCCGCCATGGCCGCTTTGGCCTCCGCGTGATTCCGGCGAGCCTAGGCCCCCCCTCCCCCTCCTGACCGCACCACCAGCTCCCTTCCACTCTGGCGCATCCTCCCCTGCCCTCAATTTCTGACCGGAGCCGCTGTGGCCTTGTCTTCCCCGAGTCCGGCCACCGCCGTCCTCTGCCTCCGCGGTGCACCACCGACCCGCCTCTCTCCGGCGCTTGTTCTGCACCTGGACGGAAGCACGTCGCCCTCCTGAAGCCGTTGGTAGCCAGGGCCCCTCCAATGGTGGCTTGAGTCACCGGGATTCTTCACCGGAGTATGCTCGGTTCCGCCTTCATTCTCCCGTGGTGGTCGTCGCCTTGGGCTTCCTCGGCGTCCGCGCGCAGTTGGGACGGGCGCGACACTACCTCCTGTACCCGTTGGCTCCCTCGCCCGAGCCGAAGACCGCCGGAGCTGTCGTAGCCGTCGCCGGCATCGCCCCTCCCCTGCTCCTCCTCTGTTTCGATCGGGACAGGGAGAGGAGGAAGACGACGACGGCGCCAGTCCTCCCCGACCCCACGTGTAAGTGGCACAAGCCCCAGGCCCGCCACTTAAGTGTAGACGCCTTTTCTAAAATACGTTTTCTATTTTGGGAAGGCGTATTTTCATTTAACAGCGGTTGAAAATACGTTTTCTTTTGCAGAAAACGTAATCTCGCGAGTGTGCTTTCGGTTCAGCCCCCAGGGGCCTGTCTGTGAATTAAATCTTTACAGATTGGTCCCTGGACTTCAAACGGCTATATCTTTTTGATCCTAACTCCGATTGAGGTGAATCCAAATCCTACGTTCTCTTCTAGTCGAGCCCGATCTGTTGGTACTATTTTCATTATGTTTGCACATATTTAAAATGACCATTTTGCCCTTGCCTTCATCTAGCCCCCTCCGAGAGAGAAGTCATCCGGCGATTCGTTCCGCGAGCTTATCGCACCTCTCCCCGGAGCATCCCTCATCCCCAGGCAAGCCACAACAGCCACTTGCATGATAGCATTGCAGTAGCAATGGTTTTCAACTTGAATCTTTAATTTGTTTGTGCATTTCATGAATAATTTATATATGCTCATGTTTGCATGCTTATGCTTGTGCTATGATCACCAGCATCTAGTTGAGTAAATGCTTACTTGTTCATGCCCTTGTTATGCTTCAGTCGAGTAATTATTTTTGATGCTAGTGATTATGCTATGCTCGTATGTGGTCATGTTATTCCATTTCGTTCATGTTCATCATCATGTGATGCTCATTGGTATAAATGCTTTACTACTGTTGATATGCTTTAGTAATTATGCTTTGCCATCCATGTTAATGTTGTTATAATGGTCAGCTCATCATGTTACATTGTTATGACTCAGCATCTCTTGCATTCAAGTTTAACTGGATATTAATCGAACTTGAACACATGTTGACTGAGTCATAGTGCCATCAAATCGAACTGACCAGTGCAACCACATTTGCCTTTATGGGAAGGCCCTAGTCCGGTCTATTGTCATGCCTCTCGCCGGTGCCTCCAACTAGGGAAGGTTATGCGCGGGCGCTACGTTGGCCGGGTAGGACGGCATAAGCCTTGTGTGACCGAGTTGTGTTGTACCCGGGTTGTCCCCGTTTGGGACTGTGTGTTTTGCCACGACGGTGGCCGTTGGATGTCTAGAGTGGCATCGGGGCCACCCATGACTTAGTCCAAAAAGGGGAGTTTGTCGAAGTGGCCGGGAGAGTGTCATGCAATAGATTGGTTTTGTCGGAACGCCATTGGTCCACCCGAATGGGAGTACGAGGCCATGGGTTCTGTGGTGTGGGTACAGTGTGCTAAGCTCTGCAGGGTGTGTTTAAATCTATCAATAGCCGCGCCCGTGAATATGGGCCGAGTTCGTAGTAGGTCACACTGTGGGTCAACAATAATAATAATCTTGCTAATAACAACCCGGTTTGATGAGAAAGAAGTTGGTTTATCTTTATGTGATCATAAGAGGATCATCGTGGTATCGTGGATACCGATGTTGGTTGATCGTGATCACGAGAGGATCACCATGGTATCATGAATACCGAAGTTGGTTGATGTTTTGTGGTGTCATGGATGATCTCGGGTAAAGATCAAACTCCTTGTGATCATGTTTTCACTACGGTATTGTAATACCAAGTTTGGTAGGTCCCGAGGTTATCATGTGCCACACCCGATGGTAAGTTCATTCATGTGGTGGTTAAGAATTAACCTCCGAACAGAATAAATTGCATCATGGTAGTTTCACATGCTGCATGCCAGTGCCATCATGTTCATATGTCATGCCATGCTATTATTGTTCCAGCTTCATCATGTTTACACCTGCTTAACCTGTAAATGCCATGTTGTTGTTTGTCTTGATTGCTTTGGTTGCTGTGAGCTTGCGAGTACATTCAAAGTACTCACATGGCATGTCATGCCAGTTTGCAGGTCATGCTTGATTGCTTGCTTGTTGAGGAGTCCGTGCGTGCGAGCTAGGAATACGCGTTCCAGTCAGAGTCCCTGCGGAGTTGGAGTTCATCACCCCATCGTCGTTCCAATGCCGAGAGCTATTCCGCTGCTTCAAGTCATCCCGCTGCTAGCATAGAGCTACCCGGGCAGGCGTAGTGTCGCCGTGCCACCATTATTCCGCTGTATCATCGAGACCCTTGTACCCCGTGTACTTGTAATAAAGAGCTGATTTGTTCTATGCCAGCAGTGACGTATTCCAGAAGACTAGTCTCTGGGATGGAATACGGGGCGTTCCGGTTTCCTCTGAGCCGGGGTGCCACAACGGTTGGTATCAGAGCAGGTCTGGCTGTAGAATGCCCTAGTCGACGCGAGCGTTAGCAAACGGTAGTGTAGTGCCTTGTTTGTTTGTTGCCCTTGGTTGCTGCATTTGGTTGTTGCATTTCTTTGCCGCATAGCATGCTTGTAGATTTAGTTCTTTATCCCTAACCGTTCATCTCATGGATATAGATGGCAGCCAACGCCGGTGCATTTGAGGCCGTTCCTATTGCGTTCAGGCCCAACCCTGCACCTCTCAGCTTTGCCACTCTTCTTTGCGACATGTGGCGTAGTCTCTACCCCAACGGAGATCCACCCAAGTATCGAGTCTTCCAGGTTCCGGTTGGATGAAGGATCATGGAATATATTGCCCATGTCCATCTTACAGCCGCGAGCGCTTTTGAGAGACGCACCTATAGTTTCACCAGTGGTTATGGTTCCACTCCCGAGCGTGCTGTCCAGCTTGCCGCTATGGCAGGAGTCACGGGTCATCGTCATCAAGAGAGCATGATGCAAAGTAACCGTGCATACTAGTTCTATCCCACCATCGTCGAGGATGCTAAGCGGGTCAAGTTCCCCTCTATTCGTCCTCAGGACGATGCGACCATCTTCTCCATGTCCCGTTACTTGGCAGCTGAGTACCTTCTCACTACCGAGCTATTCCAAGACGTCATCAGAACCAGGAGGCTACTTGGTGTTTCCATACCCCCATCTCAGTCGGTTTTTCCACCGACCCCTCCCGCTGATTCCATTAGAGTGTCGGTGCTAGCAGCTCCACTCGCTACCCATTTAGCTTCTTCATCCACCAACCCGTGCTTGCCCAAGCGTGCGGGTTGAGCATCCGTGTAGTGCATGTTGCATTAGTTGTAGTATCATGTTTGTGTGTGACTGTGTGATTTAGTTGTGTAACTTGTATGCTGTGTGTTTGGTTGCTTTCGATCATTTCTGGTGCTTCTTTCTTTGAATCTTTGGTGTTACCTTATTTCCCCCTAATGAAAAGTTCCACATCAACCAACACCGGATCGGAAGAATTGGTGAGAAGTTTGTATATACTCGGAAGCACACAAAATTTTTAGCTGACAGCATTGTATTGAAGACATCCGGTTGGGATGCACACTATATACGGAGCAGACAATCAGCATCAAGTCTACATCAGCAAGTCACCTTCATAACAACAATGGGTAAACCCGCAAAAGGACAAATTTGATACAAGACCAACAGTATACTTCAGATCAAATGTATGGTTCATATTCAAAGTTTGATTCTGCTATGGGTAAAAATTTGAACCTGCTACACCCGGAAGCCAGTCAACATATGGTCTGAGTTCAGTATTCAGCCAGAAGGATAGTCAAACAATTCTGGTTATATCAGTAATCAACAGCCAATATATTAAGAGTAGAGATATGGCAACATATTACATCAAGGAGTTTCTGGTATAAGAAACTTCAGTCTTCCTTCGCAAGCAGTCAGAGAAGCTTACACTACAAGGTTCTTCCTTTAGCATCAGTGATATATGTGAATGACTTCCCATGTAAGGTATTCAGGCTTCGTCCGTAAGGTACCGAGACTTCCCCAACAAACCTTTACGGGGGGGAAGCTTCTGAAGTACGGTACCCCATCACGTGGTCTGACGAAAGCTTCGAGCACAAGCAATTCAGTCTTCCTCAGCACGCCAGTTTTTCAACACAAGCTTCTTCAGTACGACACCGATGCAAGATATTACCCAACAAGTTGGCAGCATATGGCAGTGCATCTCAAGAATCAGATTCGTAACAGTTTTGTCAGAAGCAAAAATCAGTCAGGACACAAGTGTCTACCCCGGAAGTTAAATGTTCAGCTAAACATGTTCTCATTGTGAGCATGCTATCAAGTTCTTGCAAGTCAGGAATACAACAGTGAAGTCAAGATAAAGGTTCGACAGACTCATCAGTATGCAAGAGGAAGAAAGGCCAGCTATACACCTCAGGTGGTGTTGTAAGAATCAATGACATTTTGAAGAAAGCAAACATGGAACAACAATTTTGGTAGCACTTACCAAGGCCAGTTTACTCGCGCTCGACAAAGTGAGCAGGTATGCTTGACGACAACTATGAGTTCTGTACCTGCACCCACAAGTCAGGCATATACCCTATTACCCAAGTCATGAACAAGTCTAAAGGTATGATTTGCCCAAAAAATATTGCATATGCCAGCATGAAGGATCACACGAGGAACCAAGAGTATATGAGGCCAAGATTATTTTAGCAAAGGATCCAGACAAAGAAAAACAAGAATAAAATAGCAAGACCGGCAATACCAGAATGATAAGGGTTACATGACAGAAATGGCATCGATACCCAAGACGGTCTGGCTCAGCCATAATTATCATGGATGTGTACCCAAGACGGTCTGGCTCAGCCATGATTATCATGGATATACACCCAAGGAGTCTATTCCGTTCAGATAAGGACCTGATATCAAGGTAACTTGCTCAGTCATCCGTGATGATCAAAGTTGTCAGTATTGAATATTCAAGTCTGTCACATCAAGACCAAAGTGCCGACAGTCAAATACTTGGTACGGATTGGACAATCCCGACAGTGAAGTTAGCCAAGATGATTCGGGAAGATCTTGCCAAAAGTCAGAATCCGTCAGGAAATGGTTATGATTCTCCGCATGACTATGAACTCGGAAGACAGATATTTATTTGAGCAATCCAATACCAGGATGAAGAGATTCCGTGTTCCCCGAGGAGATTTGTTCGCAATCCCTTGGAACGAGGACAGTAATGGATATAATGATGACACAACCTTTGGAGACAACTCTCGAACTTGTTTGCAGGGCACATATGTCAGTCATGATACATCTATCACACTCCGGAAGGTCAGTAGTATGAAACTGAAGTCAGGGTAAGCATGAACATGTGAGTCAACATCTATCAGCAGTCGGTATCAGCTAAGCAAACTTGAGTAAGGCAGTCAGTTCGATGAGATCCAGTGGGAGCAGCATATAAAGAAAAAGGGAAACCCGAGTTGGAAACGGTTTCCTTAAAGTAAGGATTTCCCCTTAATCCCTAAGCAACCAAATCTCGAGGACGAGATTTCTTTAAGGGGGGAAGGTTTGTAACATCCTGGATTTCAGCCCTTTCTTTTTCTTTTGCTTTTCTCCGAGTTTTGCTTTGCTTTGTTTTTTGAGGCTTTGTGGTCTGGAAACTTGGGAAGATTTCATCTTCCTAGGTTCTCAAGTGGCTTTCCAATCTCATATCCCTCTCAACCTCATGCCATTTCCATCTTGGACCAATCCCAATATTCAAATTCTTGGGAATATTCCTTTTTCTATTAAAGGAATAACCCTGTTTGCTCTGCGTTGTGAAGCAACCCACATTTCCACCTTTCCAAAAATTTCCAAATAATTCTCATAAATCCTTTGGGATATATCTCCTTCAGATATGTCAAAACCCTTCCTTCCCATGTTCAAAAATATTGCACAAATATTCCTTTTCTGATTCTGCCCCAGGTGGCAGTTTGAGAAGCAAGTACCCTTTTTATTTGCTTGCTTGCTCTCAAACTTTTTGGGCACTCTTTCCTATCCATATCATTACCTCTTGCCAAAATTCAACTCAATTTGGCGAGTAAATCTTCCTTGGCAAATTTCCAAATTTCTGGTCAACTAGAAGCTTAATGAAGGAAGTGCTAGCAAAGCTGATACAAATGAGTTGAAATTTTGCAAGCTCCTTCATATGCTCATATTATAGCTCTACACCCAATTTCAACCCTGTCCAATCATCTATGTGAGCATACCATCAAATCTTGGTTTCTGGTCATACTTTCCAATTGTGAAGCAACTATATTTTATATTGCTTCATTATTGCTGAAAATTTACCAGAGCATTCTCCTACCCATATAACATATCGACACCAAATTTTGGCTCATTTTATGTAGCTATTTGTCCTCAGCAATTTTTCTAAGTTTCTGACCAGATTGAAGCTTTGTGAAGCAAGTACCATGTTTGTATTTCTAAATGGTATGAAAATTTTACAGAATCTTCATATTCTCAAATCACTCACCTCCTCAAAGTTTCAGCTCAATCTAAGCAAGTATGTGAGTGCCACTTCATACTTTGCATTTCTGACCAGTAGGGTCCATTCTACAGCAAGTGCCACGTACCTTCCTCCAAATGAGCTACAAATTTGCAGAGATGCTCACCTTAGTGAGTGATCAACCCCAGTCAAAGCAGAGCCTTCATCTCCAAGTATCTGGTCCACAGCATCTTGCAAACACTATGCTAGTCAAATGTTTTCTTCCTCTCTTAGGTCACACCATTACCCACTGTGCTTGGCTTCCTCCTCCTTGGCATTCTTCTCTGCCTCCCTTATCTTCCTGACATGGTTTGCAGGCCCTGGGTGCACCGCGTGTGCCAGTTCATGCAATGACTGTGTGGCTGGCATGCACACCAGCGTGCTCTGCATCTTGTGGTCGCTGTTGCCGTCGTCTCCCTCCTCGTCTCGACGTTTATCCATGTCCTGGAGCTTCCCCGTGACCCTCTGCATCTTCCTGTGCTCTGCCCCTCTCCTATTTCGCCATCGTTTGGTCTCCGTCGTGCGTGCCCGTGACCTGCAGCCTCTGCCTCCGCCATTGCCAGGTAGCCAGAGCGCCCCCGAGCTCTCTCGACCTCTCCCTTACCTATATATAGCATCCCCGAGCTCTCCCGCAGCTCATCCACCCCTCCCCCTCTCTTCTAGCTCACCGGAGAAGCCTCTCCACTCTCTGGCCGCCGCCGTCCGCCAAGGCCGCTTCGGCCTCCGCGTGATTCCAGCGAGCCTAGGCCCCCCTTCCCCTCCTGACCGCGCCACCAGCTCCCTTCCACTCCGGCCCCACCTCTCCCCAGCGCTTGTTCTGCACCTGGACGGAAGCACGGCGCCCTCCTGAAGCCGTCAGTAGCCAGGGCCCCTCCAATGGTGGCTTGAGTCGCCGAGATTCCTTGCCGGAGTGCGCTTGGTTCCGCCTCCGTTCTCCTGTGGTGGTCGTCGCCTTGGGCCTCCTCAGCATTGGCGCGCAGTTGGGACAGGCGCGACACTACCTCCTGTACCCGTTGGCGCCCTCGCCCGAGCCGGAGACCGCCGGAGCTGCTGTTGTCGTCGCTGGCGTCGCCCCTCCCCTGCTCCTCCTCTGTTTCGATCGGGACAGGGAGAGGAGGAAGACGACGACCGTGCTAGTCTTCCCCGACCCCACCCGTAAGTGGCACAAGCCCCGGACCCGTCACTTAAGTGAAGACGCGTTTAATAAAATACGTTTTCTATTTTGGGAAGGCGTATTTTCATTTAACAGCGGTTGAAAATACGTTTTCTTTTGCAGAAAACGTAATCTCGCGAGTGCGCTTTCGGTTCAGCCCCCAGGGGCATGTCTGTGAATTAAATCTTTACAAATTGTTCCCTGGACTTCAAACGGCTATATCTTTTTGATCCTAACTCCGATTGAGGTGAATCCAAATACTACGTTCTCGTCTCGTCGAGCCTGATCTGTTGGTACTACTTTCATTATGTTTGCACAAATTGAAAATGACCATTTTGCCCTTGCCTTCATCTAGCCGCCTCCGAGAGAGAAGTTGTCCGGCGATTCGTTCCACGAGCTTATCACACCTCTCCCCGGAGCATCCCTCATCCCCAGGCAAGCCACAACAGCCACTTGCATGATAGCATTGCAGTAGCAATATTTTCCAACTTGAATCTTTAATTTGTTTGTGCATTTCATGAATAATTTATATATCCTCATGTTTGCATCCTTATGCTTATGCTATGATCACCTGCATCTAGTTGAGCAAATGCTTACTTGTTCATGCCCTTGTTATGCTTCAGTTGAGTAATTATTTTTTATGCTAGTGATTATGCTATGCTCGTATGTGGTCATGTTATTCCATTTCGTTCATGTTCATCATCATGTCTTGCTCATCGGTATAAATGATTTACTACTGTTGATATGCTTTAGTAATTATGCTTTCCCATCCATGTTCATGTTGTTATCATGGTCAGTTCATCATGTTACATTGCTATGACTCAGCTTCTCTTGCATTCAAGTTTAACCGGATATTAATCGAATTTGAACACCTATTGGCTGAGTCATAGTGCCATCAAATTGAACTGACCAGTGCAACCACATTTGCCTTTATGGGAAGGCCCTAATACGGTCTATTGTCATGCCTCTTGCCGGTGCCTCCAACTAGGGAAGGTTATACGCGGGCGCTACCTTGGCCGAGTAGGACGGCATAAGCCTTGTGTGCCCGAGTTGTGTTGTACCCGGGTTGTCCCCATTTGGGACTGTGTGTTTTGCCACGACGGTGGCCGTTGGATGTCCAGAGTGGCATCGGGGCCACCCATGACTTAGCCCAAAAAGGGAAGTTGGTCAGAGTGGCCGGGAGAGTGTCATGCAATAGATTGGTTTTGTCGGAACGCCGTTGGTCCACCCGAATGGGAGTACGAGGCCATGGGTTCTGTGGTGTGGGTACGGTGTGCTAACCTCTACAGAGTGTGTTTAAATCTATCGATAGCCGCACCCGCGGATATGGGCCCAGTTCGTAGTAGGTCACACTATGGGTCAACAGTAATAATGATCTTGCTAATAACAACCCGGTTTGATGAGAAAGAAGTTGGTTGATCTTTATGTGATCATAAGAGGATCACCGTGGTATCGTGGATACCGATGTTGGTTGATCGTGATCACGAGGGGATCACCATGGTATCGTGGATACCGAAGTTGGTTGATGTTTTGTGGTGTCATGGATGACCCCGGGTAAAGATCAAACTCCTTGTGATCATGTTGTCACTACGGTATTGTAACACCAAGTTTGGTTGGTCTCGAGGTTATCATGTGCCACACCCGATGGTAAGTTCATTCATGTGGTGGTTAAGAATTAAACTCCGAATAGAATAAGTTGCATCATGGTAGTTTCACATGCTACATGTTAGTGCCATCATGTTCATATGTCATGCCATGCTATTATTGTTCCAGCATCATCATGTTTACACCTGCTTAACCTGTAAATGCCATGTTGTTGTTTGTCTTGATTGCTTTGGTTGTTGTGAGCTTGCGAGTACATTCAAAGTAGTCACCTGGCGTGTCATGCCAGTTTGCAGGTCATGCTTGATTGCTTGCTTGTTGAGGAGTCTGGGCGTGCGAGCTAGGAATACGCGTTCCAGCCAGAGTCCCTGCAGAGTTGGAGTTCATCACCGTCGTCGTCGTTCTGTTGCCGAGAGCTGTCCCGCTGCTTCGAGTCGTCCCGCTGCTAGAATAGAGCTACCCGGGCAGGCGTAGTGTCGCCGTGCCGCCATTATTCCGCTGTATCATCGAGACCCTTGTACCCCGTGTACTTGTAATAAAGAGCTGATTTGTTCTATGCCAGCAGTGTTGTATTCCAAAAGACTTGTCTCTGGGCTGGAATACGGGTCGTTCCGGTTTCCTCTGAGCCGGGGTGCCACACCAGTGCAACCACATTTGCCTTTATGGGAAGGCCCTAATGCGGTCTATTGTCATGCCTCTCGCCGGTTCCTCCAACTAGGGAAGGTTATGGGCGCGCGCTACCCTGATCAGGTAGGCGGACATAAGCCTTGTGTGCCCAAGTTGTATGGATCCATTGTCCCCGTTTGGGACCGTTTGCTTAGTTTTGCCACGACGGTGGCCGTTGGATGTCACGAGGTGACATCGGGGCCACCCATGACTTAGCCCAATGGGGAGTTGGTCGGAGTGGCCGGGAGAGTGTCATGCAATAGATTGGTTTTGTCGGAACGCCGTTGGTCCACCCGAATGGGAGTGCAAGGCCATGGGTTCTATGGTGTGGGTACAGTGTACTAACCTCTGCAGAGTGTGTATATAATCTATCGATAGTCGCGCCCGTGGATATGGGCCCAGTTCGTAGTAGGTCACCCTATGGGTCAACAGTAATAATAATCTGGCTAATAGCAACCCGGTTTGATGAGAAAGAAGTTGGTTGATCTTTATGTGACCATGAGAGGATCACCGTGGTATCGTGGATACCGATGTTGGTTGATCGTGATCACGAGAGGATCACCGTGGTATCATGGATACCGAAGTTGATTGAGATTTTGTGGTGTTATGTGATGATCTCGGGTAAAGATCAAGCTCCTTGTGATCATGTTATCACTACGATATTTTTATACCAAGTTTTGTTGGTCCTGAGGTTATCATCTGATACACTCGATGGTAAGTTCATACATGTGATGGTTAAGAGTTAACCTCCGATCAGAGTAGGTTGCATCATGATGGTTCAAATGCTGCATGTAGTGTCATCATGCTCATATGCCATGCCATGCTTATATTGTTCTAGCATAATCATGTTTACACCTGCTTAACCTATAAATGCCATGTTGTTGCTTGTCTTGATTGCTTTGGTTGCTGTGAGCTTGCGAGTACATTCAAAGTACTCACTTGGCGTGTCATGCTAGTTTGCAGGTCATGTTAGGATTGCTTGCGTGTCGAGGATTCCGAGTTTGCGAGCGAGGATACGCGTTCCAGCCAGAGTCCCTGCGAAGTGGAGTTCACAACCGCCTTCGTCGTTCCGCTGCTAGATGTTTTTCCGCCTCCTCGAGATGATCCGCTGCTAGCATAGAGCTACCCTGGGCAAGCGTAGTGCCGCCATGCCGATGTGATCCATGTACCCTTCTAGTCATATCCATTGTTATAAAGGGCTGATTTGTTCTATGCTAGTAGTGCCGTATTCCAGAAGACTTGTCTCTGGGCTGGAATACGGGGAGTTCCGGTCTCCTCTGAGCCGGGGTGCCACAACGGTTGGTATCAAAGCAGGTCTGGCTGTAGGATGCCCTAGACCGCGCGAACGTTAGAAACCGGTAGTATAGAGTCTTGTCGGTTTGCTGCACTTGTTTATTGCATTTGTTTGTCGCATAGCATGCATACAGATTATTTATCTTGTCACTAACGGTTGATCTGTTGAGTGTAGGTGGCATCGGTTTCGATTAACTACCTACACCCTCCAGTTGCATACTTGTTCCTTGGTGTGGTGTCATCTCCATCCCAGCGGAGTGATGCCCAGGTGCTTGGTGTTGTCGATCACTTGTAGGATTGATGCACCGATACCGCACCAATTTATTCTCTTCAGCCACCCCTATCATTTCGGTGATAGACATGTTTCTATCCTGGATCGTGCCATCCCCTTTATCCTCTTTGGCAACCCTTACTGATCCTTGTTATCAGAAAAGGGCAATGCCCGCAAGCCCTTCTTTCCATCGCTATCCCACCCTGTCATTCATTCTCTGAACGAGTACGGTTTCCTTCCGTATGCTTGATGATGATGTGGTCGTGACCTCCGTGTTCCGATCCACGATCACCAAGTCCGTCCTCGCCTCCGTGGCCATCCAGCCGCAACCGGTGTTAAGCCCGTGTTTGGTGTATCTTTGTTTACACCAACTCTTTCCACACGTGGATTACTTTCGTGCACACCGCCACAGCATATTAGATCATAGTACCGGAGTTCTTGCGAGATTTGTGTGCTTAAGTAGGCATGCATATTGTTGTGAATAGCTGTAAAATATGATATTGCTTGTGTGTGATCTTGATGCTTTGTGTGCTTTTTATTTTAGTCATTTCTTTTGCTTCTTTCTTTGGGCCCTTGGTGTTACCTTATTTCCCCTTAAGAAGTTGCTCCCTACACCAGACTCAAAGAATCAGTGAAGAGACATACATTCGGAAGCTCAGCTCAACAATATGGAATTTTCAGCAGACTGTACTATATCAGGAATGTCTGGTTTTATTATAAATGGTATTCTGAATTGATTATCAGCATCAAGTATACATCAGTGTTCTACATTCATAGCAGTAATGATCAAATCAACAAGAAGACAAATTGTGTGCATGATCAACAGTACATTTCGAGTCAAAGGTATGGTTCATGTGCAAGATTTGAGTCTGCTATGACTACAATTTGAAACTTGTTATATCTGGGAAGCAAGCCAGAATATGCTATGAACTCAATGCTCAGTAAGAAGGATAGTCGAACAACTGTCTTCATACGACAAGTAACCAACCATAGGAACATTAAGGGATGTATCTATCTGCACTCAGCCCGCATATGGCAAAAAGAAAGTTTCTGATGTAAGCAACCCAGTCTTTCACTGCAAGCTACCAGAGAAGCTTACGACGCAAGGTTCCTCTGTCTTCTTCAGTACGACACATGGATACCTTCCAGTGCAAAATACCCAGGCTTCTTCAGTAAGCTACCGCAAAAGCTTCCGACATAAGTTACCGAGTCTTCCCCAGCAAGTCTTTCAGGGGGGAAGCTTCTGAAGCACGATACCCAAGCTTTTTCAGCAAGCTATTCCGGCAGTAGCTTCGGGCACAAGCTATTCAATCTTCCTCAGCAAGATACTCTCGATGGCTTTCAACACATGTTATGCAATCTTCATCAGTAAGGCATCACATATTCATCAGTACGAGATATTCCACCGTCAGTTGGCAGCGCCTGGCAGTGCATCCTAAGAATCAGATCCGCAATAGTTGGTCAGAAGGCAAGAATCAGTCAGGACACAAGTCTGCATCAGAAATCAAATTCTCAGCTACATAGATATGGTGGACATTCTACCAAGTTCATACGCGTCACTCGTCCGATGATGCCATCCCGGTGAGAATCCGACTGTCAGATGAGCTATGGAAGAAGAAGAAAGCCGGCTATACCTCTCAGTGGGTGACGCAAGGCCAGACAAGCTATGAAGTAAGACAACCTTGGGACAACAATCTTGACAGTGGTCATCAGGCCAGTTTCCTCACACCCGACAAAGGAATATCATTAACCTTTGTCGCTATTTGCATGGTTGACGACAGCCAGGAGGTCCGTACAAGTACCTGTGAACCTGGGATCGGATGATCATTTCTCTACGGATAGAAGCTTGAAGGGCGATAAACTTGCCATTTAAGCAAGGATACCCCGTCATGGAATAAGAATGAGAAAAGGACCCAGACAAAGAAAACCATAATGAAGGAGCAAGATCAGCCATCCCGGTATGATAATGGTTGCATGATTAATATGGTACAGATACTGAGGACAGTTTGGTTCAGTACCAATAACCATGGGCACATACCCACAAGGTCTACTCTGTCTATAGGGGCCTCATATCAAGGTACCTTACTCAGCCAGCTATGTATGCTCAGAACTGTCAGAAGAGGGCATGCAAGTCCGTCAGGCCAGACAAAAGATCAACTCAGCAGTTGGATTCCAGCAACCGTGTTAAAGCATTACGCGGCCTACTGCCCACCTAGAGATATCGACAGACTGAGTAATCAGAATGATGAACAACAGTCTCGAAGCCTCTGACCTCATATATGGGGATCAGTTAAAGGATAACCTGTCGTGAACAAGATTCTTCTGCCAGAACCACCGTCAGTCAAGTCTGCAGACGATATCGCTATAATGTCGTACACCTTTATGCTAGTCACGATAGGTGACAGTCAAATCTTTGGTCTACGGAATTGATACTCAAGACAGTGAATCTAGCCAAAATGATTCAGGAACCCCTGCAAGAAGTCCGATTCCGCCAGGAGAACGGTATGATTCACAGCACTGTTTGAGTTTGGAGGACACACATCTATTAGAAGCCACCCAATGCAATGAGTAAAAGATTTCGTGTCCATCAAGAGATGTTGTTCACAACTCATTGGACGGTCGTCCGTATTGGACTTCATCACAACACGTCCATGAGGAACAACTCTCGGACTTGCGAGAAGGGCACATATTTCAATCACGATAATCCATCACACCCCAGGTAAGTCAGTAGACATAAAGGATCAGAGTCAGAGTAACATATGAGGTAAGATTTGCCAAAATAAGGATCTAGTGAAGCAAACCACCCCGAAGCAAGGCAGTTAGTCATATGAAATTTAGTGGGAGCATCATACTAAGGCAAAAAAAAAAAGGAAACCCAAGTTGGAAACGGTTTCTTTAAGCGAGAATACGCACGCTTGACCCCTGAGCAACAAAATCTCGAGGACGAGATTTCTTTAAGGGAGGAAGGTTTGTAACATCCTGGATTTTGCCCATTTCTTTTTCTTTTGATTTTAGTTGGATTTTGGTCTGGATTTGATTTTTCTGTGGCTTAGTGGTGTTGAAACCTGGAGAGATCACCTTTGATTCCTCTCTCAAGTGGTTTGTCAACCTCAAAACCATCCCAAGACCATGTCATTTCCATCTTGGACCAAACCCAATAATCTTTTTCTTGGGAATATTCCTTTTTCTATTAAAGGAATAACCCTGTTTGCCCTGGGTTGTAAAGCAACCCACATTTCTGCCTTTCCAAAAATTCCCAAATAATTCTCATAAATTGTTTGGATCATATCTTCCTCACATATGTCAAAACCCTTCCTTGCCTTGTTAAAAAATATTTCACAAACATTCCTTTTCCTATTCTGCCCTAGGTGCTATTTTGAGAAGCAAGTGCTACTTAGCTTTGCTTGTTTTCATCCAAACTTTTTGTGCACTATTTCCTATCCATATCATTACCACATGCCAAAATTCAACTTCATTTGGCAAGTAAATCTCCCTTGGCTAATTTCCAAATTTTCTGTTTAGATGGAAGCTTTGTGAAGCAAGTGCTAGCTAGGAGTATCCAAATGAGTTGAAATTTTTCAAGCCTCTTCATATACTCAAATTAACACTCTCCACAAGATTTGAGCATCATACCATCAACCATGTGAGCACACCATCAAATATTTGCTTCCGGTCATTATTTTGGGTTGTGAAGCAACTATATTTTATATTGCTTCAGTAATGCTGAAAATTTACCAGTACATGCTTCTACCCATATAACTTCTCTCGACCAAATCTTGGCTCATTTCATGTAGCCAATTTTCCTAAAAAATGTCCCCAAGATTTTAGCGAGTGAGGAGCATCCTAAAGGAAGTACCATTTTTGCTCATCCAAATGGTCTAAAATTTTTGGAGCACCTTCATATGACCAAATCATCATCCTATGCCCAATTTCAGCCCAAGGCAAACATGAGGTGAGTGCCACATCAACATCTATTTTCTGGACCATTTTCTTGGTTGCAAAGCAACTATATAAAATCTTGGTCCAACTCCTCCCCAAATGGACAGGATTGTAGTCCTTACTACCTGAAGCATCCCTGACATTATAGTGTTCCCTTATCTATTCCCATTTGACCACAGCAGTTGGTCCAAGTTTGCTACAGCAAACTTCTGAGCATCTTGACAACTTAACCACAGTGCCATTCATTGATCTATCACTTCCCTGAGCCTTATCTTTGGAAGGACTATGCGCTAGACAACGTTTTGGGTGCCAGAGGGTCATGCATGCTCCAGTTCACGCGGTGACCACCGCCCTGGCATGCAGTGGATGCAAGCTGCGCGTCTGTTAGCTCAGGCCCCTCCTCTGCTCGTCGCTCTCGCATGTTCGGCCATGTCCAACAGCTTGCCAGCGTCGTCCTCTTCTCCCTGAGCCTCTCTGCCCCTCTCCGGTCACCTCCTACGCGGTGCTCTGCCCGCGTCCGCGCTCTGACCGCCGCCCCCACATCTCTGGTCTGTCAACCGCGTCGCCTCGAGCCTTTCCGAGCTCGCTCGAGCTCTCCTGCCACTCCGTGACTCCTCTAGACTCGTCTCCCCTTCCTCTCTGTGGCTCTGCTAGCGCCAGCGCGTCGGACCACGCGTTACCATGGCCGCACCCAAGCACCGCGTCGCCGCGGCTATTTAAGGCCACCCCGAGACCAACCGCCCACACCACCAGCCTCCCCACTCTCTCCTAGCCCCTCCCAGCTTCTACCTCGAGCTCGAGGAGCTTCGCCGCCCGCCCATTGTCGCCATGGCCGCCTCTGGCCTCCGCCTAAATTCGCGACAACCGGAGCCCCATTCTCCCTCTAATCCTCCCTACAGCTTCCCCTAGCCATACCGACCCTCCCCGTGGACGCCTCCCCTCTTCTCCGCGTCCATAGCGCCATGCCGTACTTCACCATGGCCGTCGTCCGCCCTGCCGATGGGCCGCTCGGTTTCGGCAGTTCCCGCGGCCCTGATGACCACCTCCAGACGCGGCCCTGATGACCACCTCCAGATGGGCCACTTGCATGATTGCCTTGCAATAGTATTGGTTTCCCACTTGAATATTTAAATATTGTGTGCATGTTTATATCTTTGTGAATGCTTTATATGCTCACAAATCAGTGCTTGTACTTATGTTTTGTCCAAGTGTATCTTGTTAGTTATTTTATCACGGCTAGTATCATTATGCTTATGGTTCTTGCATTTAGTTCATGCTAATGATGATGATATGCCCGCATGCATTTCTATTGTCTATTATACTAATATTGTTCATGCTAACCTCTATGCCATGTTAATTTACATTTAGTATATTAAATGGTTGCATGTTGTTGATGCTTTGATACATACGCTATGTTTCCCATCCATACTCATGTTTATATCTTGTTCATATGCATTGTTATGTAGTTATGGCTCAGCTATTTACCTGTCAACTTTAACCGGATATTAAATGAACTTGAACACCTGTTGGCTGAGTCATAGTGCCATTGAATCGAGCTGACCAGTGCAACCACATTTGCCTTTATGGGAAGGCCCTAATGTGGTCTATTGTCATGCCTCTCGCCGGTTCCTCCAACTAGGGAAGATTATGGGCGCGCGCTACCCTGATCAGGTAGGTGGACATAAGCCTTGTGTGCCCGAGTTGTATGGATCCATTGTCCCCGTTTGGGACCGTTTGTTTAGTTTTGCCACGACGGTGGCCGTTGGATGTCACGAGGTGACATCGGGGGCACCCATGACTTAGCACAATGGGGAGTTGGTCGGAGTGGCCGGGAGAGTGTCATGCAATAGATTGGTTTTGTCGGAACGCCGTTGGTCCACCCGAATGGGAGTGCGAGGCCATGGGTTCTGTGGTGTGGGTACAGTGTACTAACCTCTGCAGAGTGTGTATATAATATATCGATAGCCGTGCCGGCGGATATGGGCCCAGTTCGTAGTAGGTCACACTATGGGTCAACAATAATAATAATCTGGCTAATAACAACCCGGTTTGATGAGAAAGAAGTTGGTTGATCTTTATGTGATCATGAGAGGATCACCGTGGTATTGTGGATACCGACGTTGGTTGATCGTGATCACGAGAGGATCACCGTGGTATCGTGGATACCAAAGTAGATTGAGGTTTTGTGGTGTTAGGTGATGATCTCGGGTAAAGATCAAGCTCCTTGTGATCATGTTATCACTACAGTATTGTTATACCAAGTTTGGCTGGTCCCAAGGTTATCATATGACCCAATTGATGGTAAGTTCATACATGTGATGGTTAAGAGTTAACCTACGATCAGAGTAGGTTGCAGCATGATGGTTCAAATGTTGCATGTAGTGTCATCATGCTCATATGCCATGCCATGCTTATATTGTTCTGGCATCATCATGTTTACACCTACTTAACCTGTAAATGCCATGCTGTTGCTTGTCTTGATTGCTTTGGTTGCTGTGAGCTTGCGAGTACATTCAAAATACTCACCTGGCGTGTCATGCCAGTTTGTAGGTCATGTCGGGATTTCTTGCGTGTCGAGTATTCCGAGTTTGCGAGCTAGGATATGCGTTCCAGCTAGAGTCCCTGCGGAGTGGAGTTCACCACCGCCTTCGTCGTTCTGCTGCTAGATGTTTTTCCGCCTCCCCGAGATGATCCGCTGCTAGCATAGAGCTACCCTGGGCAGGCGTAGTGTCGCCATGCCGATGTGATCCATGTACCCTTGTAGTCATATCCATTGTAATAAAGAGCTGATTTATTCTTTGCCAGCAGTGCCGTATTCTAGAAGACCTGTATCTGGGCTGGAATACGGGGCGTTCCGGTCTCCTCTGAGCTGGGGTGCCACACGTAGCAGGACCTATCGAGAAGGACGGTGCCGGCAATCAATACGCAAACAAATGCAACAATATGATGCATGATCATGACATTTCAAGAATACTATGATTCGCACTAATGCATCTAGCAACAATTTAAATGAAATCCATATGAACCAAGGGTTCATATGCAAATTCCACGTTAAGCATTTTAAAATGCCACTTATCTGTTTTCACTTATATAGTAGATACAAGTTGCTTTGTCATGCATGAAAATGGTATAGATGGATAGATTGAATTTTTCTGATAATTTTTCATATATAAATTATTTCAATCTGAGCTACGGTTGATTTTCTATGATTTTTAGAAGTTTAAACAATTTTCTGGAATTTCCAAAATAGAAATAACCCAGAAAAGCATTTATTGCGTCAGCGCTGCGTCGGCACGGCGTTCGCGGTCAACTGGGTTGACCCAGGTCAAACCTGACCAGTGGGGTCCATTGGTCAATGACACAGGGATTCATCCCGGTCAAACCCAGCGCTGACTAGGGTTTGACCAGGGGTAGGTCCCACTGTCAGTGTCTGTTGGGGGTTTAAATAACGGGGTTAGCCCCTAATGACCATGCCACGTCGGCGGGGTTACGCCAGTGATGACCCGACGCGGCGGCGATCGCCGGCCGGCCGTTTCCGACCACGGCTGGCTGCGCCGCTAGGTGCGTTAGAACGACCACGGTGCGACACATTGAGCAGTGCCCTCGGCCGGAGCTGAGGTGGCCGAGAACGTCGGCGGCGACCACGTTTGCGGCCGCCAGAGTTTGGCTGTGTTTGGGGGCGTGGCTGCAGCGTGCAAACGCATGAACTGGAGCACCAGCGAGGCACTAAACGGTGCGGCGAGCGTGTTAGGCACACTGGCGCGACCAAATGGTCGCCGGAGCAACGCCGGCGACAAGCATGGGTGGCGGTGGGTTCGGTCTGCACGGGAGCGGTAGCTAGAGGAAGCGATCGATGGAGGGGATAGGGGGGAAAGCTTTAGGGGCTCACAGCGCGTCGTTTGGAGGCGTCAGCTGGCTCGGGGGAGGCCAGACGGTAACACACGGGCGGTGGCGATCTCCGGCGCCCGAGATGGAAGATGTGTTGGAAATATGCCCTAGAGGCAATAATAAATTGGTTATTATTATATTTCCTTGTTAATGATAATCGTTTATTATCCATGCTATAATTGTATTGATTGGAAACTCAAATACATGTGTGGGTACATAGACAACACTGTGTCCCTAGTGAGCCTCTAGTTTCCTGGCCATTGACATGAGATGTCATTTGATAACGGGATCACATCATTAGGAGAATGATGTGATGGACAAGACCCAAACTGTAAACGTAGCATTTGATCGTGTCAGTTTATTGCTATTGTTTTCTGCATGTCAAGTATCTGTTCCTTTAACCATGAGATCATGCAACTCACTGACACCGGAGGAATACCTTGTGTGTATCAAACGTCGCAACGTAACTGGGTGACTATAAAGGTGCTCTACAGGTATCTCCGAGGGTGTCTGTTGGGTTGGCATGGATCAAGACTGGGATTTGTTACTCCGTGTGACGGAGAGGTATCTCAGGGCCCACTCGGTAATACAACATCACATTGAGCCTTGCAAGCAAAGTGACTAAAGAGTTAGCCACAGGATCTTGTATTACGGAACGAGTAAAGAGACTTGCCGGTAACGAGATTGAACTAGGTATAGAGATACCGACGATCGAATCTCGGGCAAGTAACATACCGAAGAACAAAGGGAACAGCATACGGGATTAACTGAATCCTTGACTTAGAGGTTCGACCGATAAAGATCTTCGTAGAATATGTAGGAGCCAATATGGGCATCCAGGTCCCGCTATTGGTTATTGATCGTAGAGGTGTCTCGGTCATGTCTACATAGTTCTCGAACCCGCAGGGTCTACACACTTAACGTTTGGTGACGATTAGTATAATTGAGTTATTATGTTGGTGACCGAAAGTTGTTCGGAAGTCTCGGATAAAATCCCGGACATGACGAGGATCTCCGGAAGAGTCCGGAGGTAAAGATTGATATATGTGATAATAGTGTTTCGATCTCCGGAAGAGTTCCAGAGTTCACCGGAAGGGGTTCCGGATGTTTGCCGAAGTGTTCGGGTACAGCAACACTTTATATGGGCCAAGGGATAAAAGCCCACAAGGTATTGGAAAGTGCAAAAAGTAGTTTTGCTGCCGCGTAAGCGGTACTACCGCTTGTGTGAAGCGGTACTACCGCCCGAGCGGTACTACCGCTTGTGTGAAGCGGTACTACCGCCCAAGCGGTACTACCGCTTGTGTGAAGCGGTACTACCGCTTGTGCGCGGCTGTGCACGGTTCGGCAGGGATCCGAGTTGGACTCTTTCCCTGCGGGCCAAACCGACCTTGTGCGGGCAAAACCGACCTGGAGGAGGCTTTTACTCCAAGTTTAGACCCCAAGGCTCAACATATAAATAGAGGGGCAGGGCTAGCACACGGGATACATCAAGATTTCCCCAAGCCGTGTGCGGCAAACCTAACCCTCTAGTTCCTCCGTCATAATCTCCGTAGTGCTTGGCGAAGCCCTGCAGAGATTGTTCCTCACCACCATCACCACGCCGTCGTGCTGCTGGAACTCAACCACTACTTCACCATCGCTCGCTGGATCGAGGAGGTGAAGGCGTCATCAAGCCGTACGTGTGTTGAACGCGGAGGTGCCGTCCGTTCGGCACTAGATCGGAAGGATCGTGATTGGATCGCGGGACGCTCGGCGATTTGGATCGCGAAGACGTTCGACTACATCAACCGCGTTTCTTAAACGCTTCCGCTTAGCGATCTACAAGGGTATGTAGATTTACTCTCTCTCTCGTAGATGCTCATCACCATGGATAGATCTTGTGTGTGCGTAGGAAAATTTTTGTTTCCCATGCATCGTTCCCCAACAGTGGCATCATGAGCCAGGTCTATGCGTAGATGAGATCTCGAGTAGAACACAAACGAGTTGTGGGCGTGGGTGTATACATATTGCTTGCCGTTACTAGTTGATATTTGATTCGGCGGTACTGTGAGATGAAGCGGCCCGGACTGACATTACGCGTACACTTACGCGAGACAGGTTCCTTCAACTGACATGTAACTTCGTTGCATAAAGATGGCTAGCGGGTGTCTGTCTCTCTCACTTTAGTTGAATCGATTTCAATGAAGAGGGTTCTTTTAGAAGATCAAAAAGCAATCACTACACCACGTTGTGGTTTTGCGTAGGTAAGAACGGTTCTTGCAAACCCGTAGTAGCCACGTAAAATTTGCAACAACAATTAGAGGACGTCTAACTTGTTTTTGCAGGGTATGTTGTGATGTGATATGGCCAATTACATGATGAGATATATGTGATGTATGAGATGATCATGTGTTGTATAGAATATCACGACTTGCATGTCGATGAGTACGGCAACTGGCAGGAGCCATAGAGTTGTCTTTAATTATTGTATGACCTGCGTGTCAATCATTAAGCGCTATGTAATGCTTTACTTTATCGCTAAACGTTAGCAATAGTCGTGGAAGCAACAGTCGGCGCGACAACCTTATGGCGACACGTTGATGGAGATCAAGATGATGGAGATCATGGTGTCATGCCGGTGACGATGGAGATCATGCCGGTGCTTTGGAGATGGAGATCAAAAGCACAAGTTCATGGCCATATCATGTCACTTATGATTTGCATGTGATGTTAATCCTTTTATGCATCTTATTTTGCTTAGGACGACGGTAGCATTATAAGGTGATCCCTCACTTAAATTTCAAGATAAATTGTGTTCTCCCCGAGTGTGCACCGTTGCAAAAGTTCGTCGTTTCGAGACACGCCGTGATGATCGGGTGTGATAGACTCCACGTTCACATACAACGGGTGCAAGCCATGTTGCACACGCGGAACACTCGGGTTAAACTTGACGAGCCTAGCATGTACAGACATGGCCTCGGAACACAAGAGACCGAAAGGTCGAACATGAGTCATATAGTAGATATGATCAACATGAAGATGTTCACCATTGAAACCACCTCGACTCACGTGATGATCGGACTTGAGTTGGTGGATTTGGATCATGTTACACTCGAATGACCGGAGGGATGTCAATTTGAGTGGGAGTTTTAAGTAATATGATTAATTAAACTCATTATCTTGAACAATAGTCTAAACTGTCTTTGCTATATTTATGTTGTAGATCATGGCTCGCGCAGTAGCACCCCTGAATTTTAATGCGTTCCTAGAGAAAGCTAAGTTGAAAGATGATGGAAGTAACTTTGTGGACTGGGCCCGTAATCTAAGGATTATCCTTACGGCTTCCCAGAAGGCTTATGTCCTTGATGCACCGCTTGGTGATCCACCCGCTCCAGTTGAGTCTCTAGACGTTGTGAACGCCTGGCAGGCTCGTTCTGATGATTACTCAATAGTTCAATGTGCAATGTTGTATGGCTTAGAACCGGGACTTCAAAGACGTTTTGAACGTCATGGAGCATATGAGATGTTCCAGGAGTTGAAGTTTATCTTTCAGAAGAATGCCCGGATCGAGAGATATGAGATCTCCGATAAGTTCTATGCTTGCAAGATGGAGGAGAACGGGTCTATCAGTGATCACGTGCTCAGAATGTCTGGGTACTCCACCCGTCTGGCTGAATTGGGGATGCCCCTTCCGCCAGAGGCTATCACTGACAGAGTTCTTCAATCATTGCCACCTAGCTACAAGAGCTTCGTGTTGAACTATAACATGCACGGGATGAACAAGTCAGTCGCCGAGCTGTTTGCGATGCTGAAAGCCGCTGAGTCTGAAATTCAGAAGGAGCATCAAGTGTTGATGGTCAATAAAACCACTAGTTTCAAGAAAAATGGCAAGGGTAAGAAGGGTAAATCTAAGAAGGGTGGCAAAGCAGTTGCTGCTCCTGTGAAGAAACCCAAGGCTGGACCCAAACCAGAAACTGAGTGCTTTCATTGCAAGGGAACTGGACACTGGAAGCGGAACTGCCCCAAGTATTTGGCTGACAAGAAGGCGGCCAACAACAAACAAGGTATATATGATATACATGTTATTGATATGTTCCTTACCAACCCTCGTTGTAGTGCCTGGGTATTTGATACCGGTGCGGTTGCTCATATTTGCAACTCTAAACAGGAACTGCGGAATAGACGGAGGCTGGCAAAGGACGAAGTGACGATGCGCGTGGGAAATGGTTCCAAGGTTGATGTGATCGCCGTCGGCGCGCTCGCTCTTCGATTACCGTCGGGATTAGTGATGAACCTAAATAAGTGTTTTTTGGTGCCTGCGTTAAGCATGAACATTATATCTGGATCTTGTTTATTGCGAGACGGTTACTCATTTAAATCAGAGAATAATGGTTGTTCTATTTATATGAGTAATATCTTTTATGGTCATGCACCCAATGTGAGGGGTTTATTCTTATTGAATCTCGATAGTAATGATACACATGTTTATAACATTGATGCCAAAAGATGTAGAATTGATAATGATAATACCACTTTCTTGTGGCACTGCCGTTTAGGTCATATTGGCGTAAAACGCATGAGGAAGCTCCATGCTGATGGACTTTTGGAGTCACTTGATTTTGAATCACTTGACACATGTGAGCCATGCCTCATGGGCAAGATGACTAAAACGCCGTTCTCTGGAATAATGGAACGGGCAAGTGACTTATTGGAAATCATACATACTGATGTGTGCGGTCCGATGAGCATTGAGGCGCGCGGTGGTTATCGTTACTTTCTCACCTTCACTGATGACTTAAGTAGATATGGGTATATTTACTTAATGAAACACAAGTCTGAAACATTTGAAAAGTTCAAACAATTTCAGAGTGAAGTTGAGAATCATCGTAACAAGAAGATTAAATTCCTACGATCTGATCGAGGAGGAGAATATCTGAGTTATGAGTTTGGCAGTCACTTAAGACAATGTGGAATTGTTTCACAACTAACACCGCCTGGAACACCACAGCGTAATGGTGTGTCCGAACGTCGTAATCGAACCTTATTAGATATGGTGCGATCTATGATGTCTCTTGCCGATTTGCCACTATCGTTTTGGGGTTATGCATTAGAGACAACAGCATTCACTTTAAATAGGGCACCATCGAAATCCGTTGAGACGACGCCTTATGAACTTTGGTTTGACAAGAAGCCAAAGCTGTCGTTTCTTAAAGTTTGGGGATGTGATGCTTATGTCAAAAAGCTTCAGCCTGAAAAGCTGGAACCCAAAGCGGAGAAATGCGTCTTCATAGGATACCCAAAAGAGACAGTTGGGTATACCTTCTATCTCAGATCCGAAGGCAAAGTGTTTGTCGCTAAAAACGGAACATTTCTTGAGAAAGAGTTTCTCTCGAAAGAATTGAGTGGGAGGAAGATAGAACTTGATGAGGTTATTGAACCTTTACTTCAACCTAAGAGTAGCGCAACGCAGAAAGTTGTTTCTGTCGAGCCTACATTAGCTGAAGAGGAAGTTAATGATGATGATCATGAAGCTTTGGATCAAGTTGCTATCGAACCTCGTAGGTCGACAAGGACGCGTACTGCTCCTGAGTGGCACGGCAACCCTGTCTTAGAGGTCATGTTGTTAGACAACGATGAACCTACGAGCTATGGAGAAGCGATGATGGGCCCGGATTCCGAGAAGTGGTTAGAGGCCATGAAATCCGAGATGGGATCCATGTATGAAAACAAAGTCTGGACTTTGGAAGTATTACCTGAAGGGCGTAAGGCCATTCAGAACAAATGGATCTTTAAGAGGAAGACGGACGCGGACGGTAATGTCACCGTCTATAAAGCTCGACTTGTGGCAAAGGGTTTTTCACAAGTTCAAGGAGTTGACTATGATGAGACCTTCTCACCCGTAGCGATGCTTAAGTCCGTCAGAATCATGTTAGCAATAGCTGCCTTTTTCGATTATGAAATTTGGCAGATGGATGTCAAAACAGCGTTCCTTAACGGTTACCTTAAGGAAGAGTTGTATATGATGCAACCAGAAGGTTTTGTCGATCCAGAGAATGCTGACAAAATTTGCAAACTCCAGCGATCCATTTATGGACTGGTGCAAGCATCTCGGAGTTGGAATCTTCGTTTTGATGAGGTGATCAAAGCGTTCGAGTTTATACAAGTTTACGGAGAAGCTTGTATTTACAAGAAAGTGAGTGGGAGCTCTATAGCGTTTCTAATATTATATGTGGATGACATATTACCGATTGGAAACAATATAGAAATGCTGGAAAGCGTAAAGGAATATTTGAACAAGAGTTTTTCAATGAAGGACCTAGGAGAAGCTGCTTTCATATTAGGCATCAAGATCTATAGAGATAGATCAAGACGCTTAATAGGACTTTCACAAAGCACATACCTTGACAAAGTTTTGAAGAAGTTCAAAATGGATCAGTCCAAGAAGGGGTTCTTGCCTGTATTGCAAGGTGTGAAGTTGAGTAAGACTCAATGCCCAGTGACTGCAGAAGATAGAGAAAAGATGAGTGTCATCCCCTATGCTTCGGCCATAGGCTCTATCATGTATGCAATGCTGTGCACAAGACCCGATGTCAGCCTTGCCATAAGTATGGTCGGAAGGTTTCAAAGTGATCCAGGAATGGAACACTGGACGGCGGTCAAGAATATCCTGAAGTACCTGAAAAGGACTAAGGACATGTTTCTCGTTTATGGAGGTGATCAAGAGCTCGTCGTAAAGGGTTACGTCGATGCAAGCTTTGACACTGATCCGGATGACTCTAAGTCGCAAACCGGATACGTATTTATTCTTAATGGGGGTGCGGTTAGCTGGTGCAGTTCCAAGCAAAGCGTGGTAGCAGATTCTACATGTGAAGCGGAGTACATCGCTGCCTCGGAGGCGGCGAAGGAAGGTGTCTGGATGAAGGAGTTCATGACAGATCTTGGAGTAGTGCCAAGTGCACTTAACCCAATGACTCTGTTTTGTGATAATACTGGTGCCATTGCTCTAGCCAAGGAACCAAGATTTCACAAGAGGACCAGACACATAAAGCGACGTTTCAATTCCATCCGCGATTACATCAAGGAGGACGACATAAATATTTGCAAAGTACACACGGATCTGAATGTTGCAGATCCGATAACTAAACCTCTTCCAAGGGCTAAACATGAACAACACCAGAACTGCATGGGTGTTCGATTCATTACAATGTAAATCACATAGTGATGTGAACTAGATTATTGACTCTAGTGCAAGTGGGAGACTGTTGGAAATATGCCCTAGAGGCAATAATAAATTGGTTATTATTATATTTCCTTGTTAATGATAATCGTTTATTATCCATGCTATAATTGTATTGATTGGAAACTCAAATACATGTGTGGGTACATAGACAACACTGTGTCCCTAGTGAGCCTCTAGTTGACTAGCTCGTTGATCAAAGATGGTTAAGGTTTCCTGGCCATTGACATGAGATGTCATTTGATAACGGGATCACATCATTAGGAGAATGATGTGATGGACAAGACCCAAACTGTAAACGTAGCATTTGATCGTGTCAGTTTATTGCTATTGTTTTCTGCATGTCAAGTATCTGTTCCTTTAACCATGAGATCATGCAACTCACTGACACCGGAGGAATACCTTGTGTGTATCAAACGTCGCAACGTAACTGGGTGACTATAAAGGTGCTCTACAGGTATCTCCGAGGGTGTCTGTTGGGTTGGCATGGATCAAGACTGGGATTTGTTACTCCGTGTGACGGAGAGGTATCTCAGGGCCCACTCGGTAATACAACATCACATTGAGCCTTGCAAGCAAAGTGACTAAAGAGTTAGCCACAGGATCTTGTATTACGGAACGAGTAAAGAGACTTGCCGGTAACGAGATTGAACTAGGTATAGAGATACCGACGATCGAATCTCGGGCAAGTAACATACCGAAGAACAAAGGGAACAGCATACGGGATTAACTGAATCCTTAACATAGAGGTTCGACCGATGAAGATCTTCGTAGAATATGTAGGAGCCAATATGGGCATCCAGGTCCCGCTATTGGTTATTGATCGTAGAGGTGTCTCGGTCATGTCTACATAGTTCTCGAACCCGCAGGGTCTACACACTTAACGTTTGGTGACGATTAGTATAATTGAGTTATTATGTTGGTGACCGAAAGTTGTTCGGAAGTCTCGGATAAAATCCCGGACATGACGAGGATCTCCGGAAGAGTCCGGAGGTAAAGATTGATATATGTGATAATAGTGTTTCGATCTCCGGAAGAGTTCCAGAGTTCACCGGAAGGGGTTCCGGATGTTTGCCGAAGTGTTCGGGTACAGCAACACTTTATATGGGCCAAGGGATAAAAGCCCACAAGGTATTGGAAAGTGCAAAAAGTAGTTTTGCTGCCGCGTAAGCGGTACTACCACTTGTGTGAAGCGGTACTACCGCCCGAGCGGTACTACCGCTTGTGTGAAGCGGTACTACCGCCCAAGCGGTACTACCGCTTGTGTGAAGCGGTACTACCGCTTGTGCGCGGCTGTGCACGGTTCGGCAGGGATCCGAGTTGGACTCTTTCCCTGCGGGCCAAACCGACCTTGTGCGGGCAAAACCGACCTGGAGGAGGCTTTTACTCCAAGTTTAGACCCCAAGGCTCAACATATAAATAGAGGGGCAGGGCTAGCACACGGGATACATCAAGATTTCCCCAAGCCGTGTGCGGCAACCCTAACCCTCTAGTTCCTCCGTCATAATCTCCGTAGTGCTTGGCGAAGCCCTGCAGAGATTGTTCCTCACCACCATCACCACGCCGTCGTGCTGCTGGAACTCAACCACTACTTCACCATCGCTCGCTGGATCGAGGAGGTGAAGGCGTCATCAAGCCGTACGTGTGTTGAACGCGGAGGTGCCGTCCGTTCGGCACTAGATCGGAAGGATCGTGATTGGATCGCGGGACGCTCGGCGATTTGGATCGCGAAGACATTCGACTACATCAACCGCGTTTCTTAAACGCTTCCGCTTAGCGATCTACAAGGGTATGTAGATTTACTCTCTCTCTCGTAGATGCTCATCACCATGGATAGATCTTGTGTGTGCGTAGGAAAATTTTTGTTTCCCATGCATCGTTCCCCAACAAGATGATGTCGATGCTGGTGGTATAGTGCGTCCCCGGTTGCTTTTCTCGTCGAGGGTGTAGAAGATGTCATGGTCGAGCTCCCGGACACGGCTAGAGGTCGATGGGGAGGTGGTGGCTGCAGTGGTGCACGGCGGCGCTCTCGGACGCGCTCGGGTCCGAGCGAGTGAGAGAGCAGAGGAGGGGAAAAGCAAGGGCGAGGGGAGTGAGGTGGTCCGGGTGATGCATGGCGGCTTCCAGGGAATCCAGGCCGAGGTGGAGGCAGCCAAGCAGGGTGGAGGTGGCGCGCGCGCGTGCTGGCGTGCGACGAGCACGTGCCCGCGGCCTTCTGGCGCCAGGAGGACAAAGACTGGCACTGGGCCAGTGGGCCGCACAGTGCTGGGCCAGGTAAGCGCCAGGTAGTTCCCTTTGTCTCTTTCTTTATTTCTGTTTTCCTATTTTTATTTCTTTGTTTGGTTTAAAATTAATACTAAGCCATTTCATAAAATCATGGAAATAATTATGGGTGATTTCTGAATTATTCCAGTGACCCTTAACAACTTGCGGCATTTTTGGAGCATTTAAGATATATATAGCATTAAATTGCTCCAATTCAAATATGTTTGACCTAATTCAAGTCCATTTATGTCTTAGAAAAAATGTGCACCATTTTTGGTTTAGGTTTTCACCTTGTGCCATAAATCATGAACATTTTTCAAGGACATTTTGGTTCCATTGAAAAATGTTTTAAGTTGAACCTATTTGAAAAGTTTTGGTGCTAGGGTTTGATCAATCCCCATTTCAAATTTAAATGAAATTTAGACATGATGCAACATGAAAGCTAGCCTAGGTCATACCAGAACAAGGGATGTGACAACTCGTCCCCATTCGAAAGAATCTCGTCCCGAGATTGAGGAGGCGTCGGGAAGAGGGTGGGGCACTCAAGTTGAAGACGATCTTCTCGTTCCCAAGTAGCTTCTCTCCCAAAATGATGAGACCACTGAACCTTGAGAAACTTGATGTTCTGACGTCGGGTGACACGCTCTGCCTGATCAAGAATACGAACAGGTTACTCTCGATATGTGAGGTTATCTTGGAGATCAAGCGTTTCGTGGTCCACTCCACGGATGGGATCCGAGAAGCAACGCCTGAGTTGGGAGACGTGGAAGACATCATGGACTCGAGAAAGATGTGAGGGTAGTTCCAACTGGTAGGCAACCTCTCCTCGTTTAGCGAGAATGCGAAAAGGACCAATGTAACGAGGAGCCTTCTTTCCCTTGATACCGAAATGATGGGTACCCTTCAGAGGAGTAACCCGAAGGTAAGCTTTGTCGTCAACCTCATAAGTCATATCCTTATGACGACGGTCATACTGGCTCTTTTGACGAGATTGGGCTGTCTTTAGATTCTCATGAATAACACGGACTTGCTCTTCTGCTTCCTGGATCATATCCGGTCCAAAGAATTATCTTTCACCGGTTTCTGACCAATTCAAAGGCGTTCGACATCTTCGTCCATAAAGAATCTCGAAGGGTGCTTTCTTGAGACTGGATTGGTAGCTATTGTTATAAGCAAACTCGGCGAAAGGAAGGCACTTCTCCCAATCCATACTGAATGAGATAACGCAAGCTCTAAGCATGTCTTCGAGAATTTGGTTGACCCTTTCCACCTGACCACTTGACTAAGGGTGGAAAGCGGTACTGAAGGAAAGATGGGTTCCATAGCAGTCTGGAAACTCTCCCAGAAATAAGAAGTGAAAAGACTACCATAGTCAGAATTGATCTCTAGTGGGACACCATGTAGTGACACTATTCGAGAAATATACAGGCCAGCGAGCTGACTAGCAGTGATACTCTCTCAAACAAGTAGGAAGTGAGCCACTTTGGAAAGACGATCAATGACTATGAAGATAGCATTATTCCCTCTCTTGGTCCTGGGAAAGCCGGTGATGAAGTCCATACCAACTTTGTCCCATTTCCACTCAGCAATAGCTAAAGGCTGAAGGGTGCCAGCAGGTCTCTGATGTTCTGCCTTAACGTGGCGACAAATGTCACAGTTAGCAATGAACTCAGTAATTTCTCTCTTCATCCTAGTCCACCAGAACCTCTTGCGTAGGTCCTGATACATGTTAGTACTACCGGGATGAATCATGAGAGGGGATTCATGGGCCTCCTTAAGGATCAACTGCCGTAGATATTGGCTCTTGGGAACCACCAAGCGGTTTTCAAAGAAAACAACACCTCGATCATCCATAGTGAAACATCCAGCCACTCACTTCTCAATGTTCCTCTTGATCCGGGTAATACCGGAATCACACAGCTGGACAACGATGATCTGATCCTCAAGAGTAGGTTTCGCCAGCAAGGTAGAAAGGAATCCTTGAGGAACAATGTGAAGGTTAAGCCTACATAATTCCTCATGGAGAAGTGGTTCGCCCTGGTGCAACATGAGATTGTTGTAGTAGGACTTACGACTTAGTGCATCAGCCATGACATTGGCTTTCCCTGGGGTGTAAGTTATCCCTAAGTCGTAATCCGAGATCAACTCCAACCAACGTCTTTGCCTGAGATTTAGATCTGGTTGGGTGAAGATGTACTTGAGACTCTGGTGATTGGTGTAAATCTCGCAATGATTACCAAGAAGCTAATGTCGCCATGTCTTAAGTGCATAGACTACAGCTGCAAGCTCTAGATCATGTGTAGGATAATTATCCTGATGTGGATGCAACTGTCGAGATGCATAGGCAATCACATGGTGATCCTGCATAAGAATGCAACCTAATCCCTATCGCGAGGCGTCGCAATAGATAACAAAGTCCTTAGTGAAATCCGGTGGCACAAGTATGGGAGCAGAGGTCAGGCGTCTCTTCAGTTCTGAAAACTGTGCTCACACTGTGGGGACCACTCAAACTTTTTATCTTTCTTGAGAAGTTCCATGAGAGCTTTGGCCACTTTGGAGAAGTTCTCAACGAAGCGGCGACAATAACTTGCTGGACCAAGGAAACTCCTAACTTGCTTAACCAATTCAGGTGGAGTCCAATCAAGGACGGCCCAAACTCTCTCGGGATTGATAGCAATGCCCTTACCAGAGATCACGTGGCCTAGATAGGTCACTTCTGGCAACCAAAATTCACACTTGGAGAACTTGGCATAAAGGCGGTGCTCTCTGAGTTTTTCTAACACAAGTCTAAGATGTTCGGCATGCTCTTCCTCGTTCTTCGAGTAAATAAGAATATCATCGAGGTATACCACGACGAACTTATCTAAGTACTCCATGAAGATTGAGTTCATCAAGCGGGAGGAAGTAGCTGGAGCATTGGTTAGACCGAAGGACATAACAGTGTGCTCGTACTGACCTTAACGAGTGACAAAAACCGTCTTGGGGATGTCTCCGTTTCTTTTTTTTTTGAGGAATGGACAGTAGCAGAGGCTCCTACTGTATTTTCATATATATGTCAAAATGTTACACAGTTACATCTTATGTACAAAAGGTTGCCACATCCCACACAGGGATGGGAATGAAGAAAAGGAGTTTTCAATACAACCACTAGTCTAAGTCAGCAACAAAAGAGGAAACGAAGGCAGAATGTGCCCCTTTAGTCCTGTGTTGAAGGAGGCCAAACTCCCCCTTAAATCTTTGGAGCCAGGCGTCAATGCTCGGGGTAACCCCTCGGAAGTGTTTATTGTTCCTCTCTTTCCACAGACTCCATGCAGCAACTAGAAAGATGCCAAAGAATAGTGGCCGCCCCCAAGTTTGTTTGCCCAATTGGAGAAGTTGAAGCCGGTAGGTGAACGAAGGCCAATCGATACCAAGCTTGTGCCAACATGCATGGCTAAAGGGGCACGTGAATATCATGTGGTCGATCGTCTCTTCAATCTGGGTCCCACAAAGCAGACAGCCGTGATCATCTCCAATGTCAAAGTGATGACGTTTCAACATGTTGCGTGTCTTTAGTCTGTCAATCATCAGAAGCCATCCAAATACCTTGATCCTCATGATGCAATGTGATCGCCAGAGCCAGGTAAAAACGGGGTGGGCATTCGCGTCTCTGAAATAAAATTTATAGAAGTCTGCGGATCTATAATCTGTCTTGCCCCAGGTGTAGTACCAGACATCACTCGTGGAAGTAGTTGGTTGCATGTGCGAGGAGATTGTATGGATGTCATGCACTTCATTTAAAGCCTGCGGTGAAAGGGGCAGATGAAAGTTCTCTGAGAGTGTCGTGCTCTCCAAGAAACTCTTGATTGTCATGTCTTCATGCATGGCATAGGAGAAAGCCCGAGGATGCGAGGATTCAAGCACGTCTCCAAGCCAAAGATCCTTCCAGAATAGAGTTGTCGTGCCTGAATCCACTTGGACTCATGAAACACCTCGATAGATGGGGGTGACTTTTAAGATGTCACGCCACCAAAATGATCCAGTAGGGTTTGTTGCATGGGGGATTGTGTCAGTGTAGTATGTATCCCAGATCAGATGCACCCACGGAACATCCAGCTTGTTATAGAACTTGTGGAGAAATTTCATGAGCAAAGCCTCATTTTGAAGTTTGATGTTGATGACTCCTAGACCACCATGTTTCTTAGGTTTGCAAACCATCTCCCAAGCCGGCAGGGAGTTGCACTTATCACCTTGTTCAGTTTTTTTGGTCCAAAGGCATATTCTTCTGATCTTGTTAAGCATCTCAATTAGTTTGGGAGGGAACTTCAGTGTGCACATGGCATAGATCAGAAGGGAGGTAACAGTAGCGTTGAGCCAAGAGAGCTTGCCGCCATAGGACATCATAGCAATCGTGGAGGTGAGACGTCGTTCAGCGCTGCAGACTAAGGGCATGAGGTCCATTACAGTAGGTTTGGACGTGCCAAGGGGGAGGCCAAGGTATGTAAATGGCATCGATCCAACAGCACAGCCAAATAGACGTGCAAAGTCAAGAGCAGAGTCTGCAGAAAGATTGATCGGGATCAACGTGGACTTGTGTGATTCTGAGGCCAATGGAGGACGCGTAGTCAGTTAGAATTCCTTTTATGATTGTTGCCTGAGGGGGGCACGCGGGCATGGCTAAGATCGTGTCATCTGCGTACTGAATCACCGGGTATTCAGTTTGACCTGCGCATGGAAATGGAAGTTGGATCCTGCCTTGTCTGAAAGCATCGTTAATGGCGGCCTGAAGGAGATCGGCAGCAAGCACAAATATGACGGGTGACAGGGGGTCGCCTTGGCGTACGTCGCTGCGGTAGTGAAATTGTCTTCCAGGGACACCGTTTAACAAAACCGAAGAGCGGCCAGTGCAGAAGATGCATCAGATCCAAGACAGCCATTTATCATTGAATCCCATATGTTTCATGATGTTAAGCATGGGGGCATGCTCAATTGTATCAAATGCTTTCGCAAAGTCAAGTTTCAGCAAGATAATCTCCTTTTTCGATGTTTGGCACTGATGGATGTACTGGAAGGCCCACGCAAGGCTGTCTTGTATTGTCCACCTTGATGAACCCGTATTAGTTCCTGTGGATGATCTATAAAATGATGTGTTGTAAACGGTTGGCAAGAAGCTTGGTGATCAGTTTGAGACAGCAGTTGAGCAGTGTGATCGGTCTATAGTCATTCACAGTCTCCGGTGAGTTGTTTTTGGGATCAAAGTTATCAGGCCATCATTTATGCTTGTAAGATCCAGTCCTCCCTCGTGGAACTGCTCACAAAGCGTGTAAAAGTCATGCTTGATGATAGGCCAGCAGGTTTTGAGGAAGGCGCCACTGAAGCCATCAGGTCCTGGGGCTCGGTCTGCTGGCATTTCCTTGATTATATCATCAATTTCAGTATGAGTGAATGGCTCTGTCAACTGATCAAGATTTGCGTTGTGATGATTGATGAATGATATCTGGGAGATTAAATTTCATTTCTGTAGGTCTAGAAGTGCCCAGACGATCTGTGTATGTTTGGAATAGCAGGGCCTCTTTACTCGGATGGTCATCCACGATATAGCCATCATCTGTCCTAAAACTGGCAATGTTGTTTCGGCCATAACGTTCAGTGGCCACAGCTTGGAAGAATTTTGTGTTTTCATCGCCGAACTTGATCCATCTTATGTTGCAACGTTTGTTCCAATACTGGTTTTGATAATGCAGTAATTGCAGCAAGTGTTTCTTGAGGATATTCCTAAAGTTCATCTCAAGGGTAGTCAGGATTCTTTTGTTTTCTAGCTCGTCTAAGTCTGCCAAGGTTTTGTTAGAGTTAGCAATGGCCAGCGAGAGGCGAGACAAATTTTTACTCCAGGTCTTCAGGGCGTGGCGGAGTGCTTTGAATTTGCGGCAAAGAGTAGTAGCAGCATTATTGGATTTAACTGGTCTATTCCAGACCTCTTGTACTAGATCCATGAAACCATGGTGTGCAATCCAGTAGGGTTCAAAGCGAAAAATCTTGCTGCGAGGGATGGAGGTTTGAATAGAGACAACACATGGCACATGATCGGAGACGGGCTTACCAAGAGGTTTAACCAGAGTGTTTGGATATACATTCGTCCAATGCAAGGATGTGAAAAACCAATCCAGTTGTTCAAGGAGGGGGTCTTGCTACATGTTACTCCACGTATAGGATCTACCTTTTATTGGGAGTTCAATTAAGCTCTGCTGACGGATAATATCGTTAGAAGTGCACATGTCTTGAGGGCATCCTCCTGGCTTGTTGCGATTATCTGGCGCTCGAATATAATTGAAATCACCAAGCAGGAGCTAGTCTTGCGTGCTAGGCATGTCTAGTTCATATAGCCAATTAGTGAAGGTTATGTGATTATCACCAGAACAAGGGCCATATATATTAACTAGCTTCCAGGATTGTGATGACTGCGTGCTAGAGAAGTTAATAACCAATGCAAACGCAGTAGAGAAAACCACAGTGCCAGAAAAAATAGAGCTTTTCCAAATAGTAACTAGCCCCCCCAAAGCGCCTTGAGAAGAAACAAACGCAAATTGATCAAAATGACGAGGGCAACATGGCTTAATAAAGGACAAATCAAAAGAAGTCTTTTTGGTCTCTTGTAGGCAGATAACCGAGCAACCACTAGTACGGATATCATTATTCAGGGCTAGCTGTTTGTCTTCAGAGTTCAGCCCACAGATGTTCCAACACAGAACATTCCAACTACGCAAAAGAGATATGGATCGACATGAATTTAGACCCTGGGAGCAATGATCTCTTCCATCGGACCATTGGTCGAAGTTGTACCTGCATGGGGGTCAGATGCAGTAGCAGGTGCTAGAGCAGCCTGGTGCTCGGCTGCAGGGACAGCACACCTGTTGATGCCGATCTCTTGGAGGACATTGATGGGCGTGGGAGGGATGTTATCAGATGTGGAGGAGCCAATGGAGGGGGTTGTCCGAGGTTTAACCCGAGAGATGATGGGGCGGGTGTCAGTTACTTGCTGAACCTTAAAGCCATTATACTTGTTGGAGCGGTTGCTGCGGCGCACCTCGGTGGTGGAAACAGGGGCAGGAACACGGGCACGGCGACCACGGGTCACAACGGGTCCAGAAGGGGCCGAAATTGTACTGACCGCTGCAAGCCCAAGCGTATCAGGTGGTAGCCTGAGGTTTTGATCAGCCAACTGCAGAGAAGCAGAACTGGAGCTTCCTTGGGACAGTTCAGACGAGTGAGTCACAGGCAGAGCAGGTACATTCAGGTGTTGCTAGTCTGGTACCATGTCTTGCAGATTGTTCTCTTGTAGTTCCTCAATTACCACAGAAGAGGCAGTAGGTGTGGTTTCCTGTGTAATGTGAATGCCTTGTGCATCAGAAGTTACCAGAACAGCAATTTCCAAGTTATCAGGCCAAAGACCGTACCCAGCGCGCCAGGGTCCTATGGCAGCAATCGTAGGTCGCAGAGCATGGAAGATGAATGTGTTGAGTTGCTGTCGTGGAATTGGATCCGACAGCAGAAGGTTGATCAAGTCTGCACCTTGCGCAGAGAGGCCAAATTGGATACCTTGGTTGTGCAGAGCCACTGTGACATTAACAGTATCCGGGACCTACATTTGCTGGTAAACAGGTGCAGTCAGTGGAACCAGAATCAGAGAATTCCCATTAGATCTATCATCAGAAGTAGAAAAGGCATCGTTCCATGCCTCCATGGCGTTGTCAGTGATATTGTTTTCAGGGACAAGACCATGTTGAAATGTCAATCCTTGTGCAGCTAACCAGGCCTGATAGTTCATCAGGTGAGGCGGCATCGGAGGTGTAGGAGGTTCGGGCCATTCCCCCCAACCAGCATTGTTCTGAGGTGGCCCATTGCCATGGTTTGCATTGCCAGCAGGAGGAGCACCATTCTGAACTAGCCAGTTATGAACCTGCTGTTGATAGAGCTGTTCTGCAGTGAGTTTAGGGCCAAAAAGTGGATGCGGGTTGCCATCCGGAGGAGGTGGTTCTTCGCCAGCCGGAAGAACTTCAGGCAAAAGACCATTCCAATCATTACTACGCAAGATGGTGATCTGAACAGTCCAGCAATCCCTTGCACCGCCAAGTTGCCACACAACAAAGCTTTTCGGAATCAAACGGAGGCGCAAAACACGGGCTTTGAGCAGAATGTACCTTCTATCTTGTCGTGGGTTGTACCAACTAACCATAGATCCATAACCACCCAGAGCTTTGTTGATTTAATAGTCAGTTTGGTAATCGTACGGAAAACCAAAGAACATAAGCCAAATCTCCGGACCAAAAGAGGTGGTGCGCCGGTTGAGAGCTTCATTATGCGGCACAAAAGTGATAAGTAAATCCTCATCTTCAGGTTCCAGAGGGGTGGCCACCGCAGTATCACGCATCAAAGAATCCACAAACCCAAAGATGCCAATGCCAAATGGATGATCGCTAGACTCGGTTGTAAAGAGTTGGGACTCGTGGAGCAGACCTTCAACCATGGTGCGGATGGCCGCACGGCGATGCAGAGGAACGTAGTGGTTTGCTTCTGCGATGGCGAGGAGGTCGTGGTTGAGCGGCGGGATAGGACCGACGACCATGCCACTGTGCATGAGACGATCCACCGGGCCAGGCTCGACGGCGAAGCCCGGAGGGAGGAATGGCACCGGATTGAGAGGGTAGTTCGCCATGGGCAAGGTGGTGGAGGAGGGCGGTGGTGGCTGTTGTTGTGATGTGACTGGGCAGGGCTGCGGTGTGGTGGAAATCGAGGTGGAAGCTAGAGCGTGAGGGGTAGGGAGGGAAGACTGAAAAGTCTAGGGTCTCCACGTCCATTTGGAGTTAAATAGTAACTTGAGGCAGGACCGTTCCACGTGGCCGTAATTGCCGCAAGCAGAGCATCGTACGGTTGGCTTGGGTGCACACTGATTCTGTTTTGGAATGGAAAGAGCATCTTGTCCATCATGGTGATTTTTGTTGCCAAGAGTTGTGCTTGAGCCAGGGAAAGTTCGCATATTACTCCCTCCGTTTCTTTATCTAAGGTGTATTTCTTTGTGCACGGTGACCAAGACAATAAATTACAGATAATTTAGGACAAAATTACCCTTGGAAAATTTGTTGGTTAGTGGCAAGTAAATCAGTTAGGCTATGAAATGAAGAGATACTGACAATCATGGGAGAGATACTTTCCTTCTTTTTCTAGAAAGAGAGATACATGCAATCAGGGGAGAGATTCTTTCCTTTTTTCTGGAGAGCTAAAAAAGGGATTATGAGAAATTCGAAGAAATGCACCTTACATTGTGGAATTTTATCAAAAAAAAATACACCTTATATAATGGAATGGAGGGAGTACTAGACAGCGGGCAATCAACCGATTTGTGTCCCGGGGCCGAACAATTAATGCAGATTAAGCGGGCATGGCAAGATGCTTTGTTATGGCCCCACTGAAGGCAATGAGAGCACAGAACCGCCCAATTAGCGGATAAATCCATAATATCAGCCAAGGGATAATGCGCTTGGGCCAAGTCAGCCTTGTGGCGGGCCGAAAGAGTCGCGGGCCAAGAATCATGCGATGGTGCATATTTGAATGCCGACTTTAGGAAGCATTGGGGCAGCGGAGGATAAGGTATAGACAGGGGACAATTGAAGGCACCCAATTTAATATAATGTGGTAACTGGTGCTCCTCTGATTTTGCGTGTAATAAAAGGTGCTCCATTAATGCCGCGGAATCATTGTTGTCCAAAATCGAGGGAATTGATCCCAAAGAAGGATTATCCAAAGAACCATTGAGATTATCCAAAGAACCATTGGGATTATCCGAAGAACCATTGGACGGTGCTGAAGAACAAAACCTAGTTTGAGACAAAATGGGGGGCTGCACGGAATGAGTCTCATTACCCTTGTCCATTGTGGAGGTGGACGCTTCAGCCGCATTTTGATTAGAGAACCGCATATGATCAATGGGAATTAATCCAAACTTGCATAGCACTTTCTCAGAATTGGTATCCAGTTGTGAGCCCGAATGTAAAAATTTAAAGGAGACTTAATAGATACGGGTCGACGAGCTGAAATATCCCTAAGCTCTTTGTCAGCATGCCAACATGAATCTGCAATAGGAGCTTGAGCAAAACGACCATTGAACAGATGAAAATGACAAACAAAATCCGGCCAATACGGTCTTTGAGTCGGTGAATGAAATGCCCCACTTTGTTACTGGCCACAGAGAAGCGGAAGGATCGAGAAGTGAGCTTGGTCACTCTAAAACCAGAACTGAGGCCACCAATGCAGCATTGGAGAGCGATACCAACCGAATCCACTGAGAGAGGAAAAGAAGCCAAAGAAAAAGAGACCACCAACAAGAATTCCTTGGAGTCCCAAGAGGGTGAAAAATGGATTGTGGAGCCAAACCTTCTTGTCACCTGATCGGCTGGGGCTAGGCCCGGTGCAAAATCCCAATGCAATAGGCCCTCCATAGGGATCTAGATCGATGTCTCCGTTTTTGATCTTGATTTGGTGGTAGCCTAACCTCAAATCCATCTTAGAAAAGACTGAGGATCCAACGAGCTGATCATACAGGTCGTTGATCCTGGGGAGCGGACACTTGTTCTTTATCGTGACCAAATTAATGGGATGATAATCTACAACCATCCGATCCGTTCCATCCTTCTTCTTGACGAAGAGGATGGGGAAAGCCCAAGGAGAAGAACTAGGACAGATGAAACCCTTTTGCACGGACTAATCAAGTTGTTTCTTAAGCTCAGCTAGCTCTAAGGGTGCCATCTTATAAGGTCTCCTAGAAATTGGAATAGTTCCTGGGATAAGTTCTATGACAAACACTACTGGAATCAGCAACTTTGCCGTCTGCCATGGCAGACGGTAAAGGCATGCATTGCGGACGGCAAAGGCTTTGCCGTCAGCCAGCAGACGGCATCACATCCGGCTGAACAAGCTTCGGCAAAGGCCACTTTGCCGTCTGCTGGCAGACGGCAAAGACCTTTGCATCTTTGCCGTCTGCCAGCAGACGGCAAAGGGCATGGACGGCACACGTGGCATCTTAGGTCCGTTAAGGGGTTAACGGCGTGCTTTGCCGTCTGCTTGCAGACGGCAAAGATGCAAAGTTCTTTGCCGTCTGCCAGCAGACGGCAAAGCTTCCAAATAGGCCAGCCCAGTGCACCCCAGGTTGCACAGGTAGCTGCCACGTGGCAGGTTTGCCGTCTGCTGGCTGAAGGCAAAGCTCTTTGCCGTCTGCCAGCAGACGGCAAAGAGCCTGTACAGCCCCTGTTTTTTCTGTTTTTTCTTAAACTCATTCAATTTCACAGAATTTCACACATATGTATATACACACATTTGAAAATACTTTCAACAAGCATAACAACACATATACATACCAAATCATATCCCTGCCATATGGATATCATCATCCAAGACATATACATACCAAATGAAAAGTCCATATGCAACATATATAGCTATCCAACATATCCAACAACAAGCATACAATGGTTTCATCCATACATACATATATAGGTAGCAAGTTTGACAATTTTCATCTATAGGTAGCAAGCATACAAAGGAAGCACAAGGAGAAGAGTAGACTCCATCAATGCAAGCTTCCTCATCTAAAGCAAATCTGCAAATTGGGAAAGAAGAAAGTTAGAAGAAGAAGAAGAAGAAGACTAGCTAGAAGAAGAAGAAGAAAAAGAAGAAAAAGAAGAAGAAGAAGAAGAAGAAGAAGAAGAAAAAGAAGAAGAAGAAGAAGAAGAAGAAATTTTCTTCTCTTTGTTTTTCTCCTCTCCTCTTCTTTATCTTCTTCTTCTTCTAACTAAGGTAGGTAAAAATGCCATTTTTTAGCTAAGCTAGGTAAAAATGCTAAGTGTAGGTCATTTTAGAGCTAAGCTAGGTACTTATGCCATTTTTGAGCTAACCTAGGTAGTTATGCCATTTTTAGCTAACTAAGCATATTTATAGCTATCCTAGGTAAAGTATGTCAGTTTGGAGCTAAGTAAGGTTATGATGTCATTTTCGAGGAAAATAAGCTAAGTATAGGTCATTTTGGAGCTAAACCAAGGTTATTATGCCATTTTTTACCTAAGTGAGCTAATTATGTCATAAATGAAATAGCTAAGCTAAGTATAGATCATTATTGAGCTATCCTAGGTAGTTATGCCATTTTTTAGCTAACTAAGCATATCAAGTCATTTTGGAGGAAAAAATGCTAAGTATAGGTCATTTTATAGCTATCCTAGGTAAAATATGTCATTTTGGAGCTAAGTACGGTTATTATGTCATTTTCGAGGAAAATAGGCTAAGTATAGGTCATTTTGGAGCTAAGTAGGTCATTTCTTAAGCTAAGTATGCATTTGTTAAGCAAAACACTTGGGAAAACTTACCATCATCACGGAGGTGAAGGACCGGTCGGGCTTGCGCCAGTGTGAGACGGAGAAGGACCGGTCGGGTTTGCGCCAGACGCAGAAGCATCGGTCGATGCTTGTCGGGAGGCATGCTGCACCAAAGATCATTTGCAATGTCTCGTTACCATGATGCAACTCAAATGTGAATGCTAGTAACTAATGACCATTCAAATGAAACTCACCGTGGCCGCTATACCAATCTGGAGCATCGGCGGAGGGATCTGACCGTTGTTCTGGCACACGGTCTGCACATTTTGTTTTCAAGAGTCAGTCATATTAGTTAGTGATGAAACGAACATTACGTGCATGATTTGCCTAATATGCAGGAGAAACTTACCACGAGGAGCTCGTATAGAGCCCAGTGAGACGCGTCGTTCCGGTTCCTCTCCTCCTCCACCAGCCTAGTCGTCCTCTCGTCCATGTCCCTCTCCCTCTCCGCCGCCTGCCTGTTTGCCTCCGCCAGAAGCTCCTGGGCCCTAGCCTCGATGGCGAGCTCCATTGGCCGTGGACGAGGCCTTATCTCAGGATCGGAGCTCGTCTGGCGCTTCTTGATCTCCGGGAGAGTTCTAGGACAACGTATCAGTCCATCCCCAATGGCTATCGAGCCATGGGGCCTCCCGCCACCAGATATCATCACGAGCTCTGGATCAAAATGACTCTGGCTCGGGTTGAAGTCCTCCCCTTTCCTCGTCTTCCCCTCATTTCTGTACCACACGAGCTTGTTGTGGGAGGAGATGTTGCTGAAACTCTCTGGATCATCGAGGTCATCCTCAGAGAATGCCTTGGCCTTCTTGTACGGGGCAGTATGGGCCATGGCATAGAGGTCGTACAGCGGTGGCACCTCCTTCTTGTTGTGTCGCGCCTAAAAGAGAGGAACAAAATATTAGTTAAGGGCTCAAGCTAGCATGAAGAATGAAATTGCATGAATCATGAAGCAAACCACATACCCAGTGATCCCCGTACTCAAACAGGTTGGAGCTCCCTTGATGGTGTGGCACACCTTTCATTTGGTCACGCTTATCCTTGGCCTTGTCGTGGATGGCTAGCCATTGGGGAGAGCACCACTCATCCACCAACGCCTCCCAACAGTCCATCCTATCCGCACACCATCTCGGGGGCACCTAAGTTAGACAAGGGAAATTTCAGCGCTACGCCTAGGAATCAAATCAAGGAAACTAAGTACAAGGCCTTAAGAATAGGTAATTACCTTCATGTACTTCTCCTTACTCAGAAACTTGACGCGGCACTTCTTCTTGGCCCTCTTAATGTTAGTCGAGGCGTAGTAGTCTCGAACAGCCTGCACCCGAGCCTCGTGCCGTAAGTTCTGAAATAGGCGCTTGCACTCGGCTAAGAGAACAATAGCCGCGTCCGCCTCGTGTTCCTCAAGACACATGTAGAAGGTCTACAATCAAACAAGACAACACTGATTGGTACAATCACTAGGTGCTGTTGATTTTTAATTCTGTAAAGGAGAAATTACCCAAAACCGACGGATCACAATGTCGGCCACCGTCTCGCACAAGACACCGTCGACCCTCTCCTCCGGCGGGGCCGGGGCAGCCACGTACAACTCCCAGGTCAGTGCTAGCTGTGGAACCTCACCCTCACCGGGCAACTTGACCCACCCTGGGAAGTGGTGCCGGAGAAGCACACCAAGGACCTGGTTGGGCCTGCGGACACCAGGGGCGTGTTTCCAACCCCTGCAGTATGACAAGGCCAACACATTAGATATTAATTTGAAGAAACATGAAGGCAAAAGGTGAAAAAAGAGTAAATGCACTTACCTTTCCCCATTAGGCACAATCAACCACCTCTGATCGCGGGTCGCCGGCACGGGCGGGAGCTTTGTACCACCACGCTGGTAGACCTTCTTGCCCTCCTCAACCAGCTCGCCCTGGCTATAGCTATCCTCAGAAAAGCTGTCCTCGCCACCATCAGCATGGCCACTAGCCTCCGGAGTCACGTGGGACGAAGACTCTGGGACCGGAGTCTCCTGGGACGAAGACTCTGGGACCGGAGTCTCCTGGGACGAAGGCTCGGCGACCCGAGGCTCGTCGGCCCGAGGCTCGTGGACCGGAGTCCGAGACGGGTCCAAGTCAGACGGGTCCACCTGAGACGGAGCACTCCTGTGGTCGGGAGAATCAGCTGGGGGTGGCGGCGAGGAAGGCGCAGCAGCCTTCCTACCTCTCCCGCCGCCACGTCCACCTCTAGCACCCCTCTTCGTCTTCCCCCGACCTCCCTCGGCCGAAGAAGAAGCGCCCGCCGGTGTCTGCATACTGTCTACCAGCACTCTTCGAAGGCGCTGGGGTGGAATAATAGCACCCCTCCCAGCACGCGCCGAGGAAGGAGGCTCGGAGCGCTCTCGACCCGCGCCCACCATCTGTCAACACCTGCAATGACAAAGAGTAAACGAAATTAGTACAACATAAACATAATAAAAAATTTAAGTGTGTATCATCATCATGAACATAATAAAAAATTGAATACCTAATAACATGAACTAATTAATACCTAATAACATGAACTAATTAAAAATTTAAGGGGGTCGGCATGTTGGGGGTGTCGTGTCGGGGTCGGGGTGCTGTGTCGGGGTCGGGGGTGTCGTGTCGGGGTGTCGGGGGTGTCGTGTCGGGGTCGGGGTGCTGTGTCGGGGTCGGGGGTGCCGTGTCGGGGTCTCGGGGTGTCGTGTCGGGGGTCGGGGTGTCGGTGGTGTCGTGTCGGGGTGCTGTGTCGTGGTCGGGGGTGCCGTGTCGGGGTCGGGGTGCTGTGTCGGGGTCGCGGTGTCGGGGTTTACTTTTCATTGATAATTGGCTTTCCCACTACAGAAATTGAGGAGCACAGCATAACACAAGCAAATTGAACCTCTCCTTCCTATGGGGGTTTGTTTTGATTTCAAGTATGGCTTTCATGAAATGCAAAACCTGACTGGAAAACAGCCTAACTTAGGTTGACGGAATGGTAAAAATGCTAGTGGAGTTATCCTTCAATGTTATTATATAGGAACCATTTGATTTCAGTTGTATTTTCCTTAACTGCGTATCTTTGATTGGCACAAAGGCATATTTTCCTATCTAGTATTAATTTCATTTAGAACAAGTTACCAAGTTTGTGACATCAAAATTGTGGTCCTTGCTTACATACTCTGCGTGGTAAAACAAGTGACAACCTAAGGCTTGTGTTTTAATGGATAATTGGCTTTCCAACTGCAGATATCGAGGAGCACAGCAGCAAAACGAGCAAATTCAGCCTTTCTTCTTATGGAGGATCGTGTTCGTGCCAAGTATGAGAGTGTCAACAACGAGAGCAAAGAGCGTAAGGGAGGGCATGGCATCCCAAAGGTTTCCATGGTTGTATGGTTAGAGTTGTTAGCCGGATCAACCAACACAGTTCTTGAGAGCTGCAGTGTTTATTTAAGATGGAATGGTCTGTGTTAATAATATTGATGGAATGCCCAAGGATATTCTTGTATCCTCAATGTATAAGTGGCTCATAGATAAGAACGACATTCACATCATCTTTAATGTGATTTGGAAATGTGTCAGTAGAATAAGGCACGAGATATATTTTTTTGGTGACTTCTCCATGACAATCAACACCAGGAATCTCTTCAAGAGGAAACCATTTCACCAGCTAACCTAAATCAACTAACCTAAATCAACCTAAATCAACTAACCTAAATCAAAAAACAGCAAGAAAAAAAAAGAAAGAAAACAAAGGGAAGAACCTCACCAGGGGGCGGCTGGACGGAGCGGCGCCGGGCGGCGGGGGGTGGCTGGACGGAGAGGCGCCGGGCGGCGGGGGGCGGCTGGACTGAGAGGCGACACCACAAAACCTGCAAATTCCAGCGAAAGAAAAAATTATACCATTACAACCCATAGAGCATATTAACAACATCTAACAACATACATTCATCTATTTGTGCATCATGTAGGCAAAAAATAAATAACAACATTAACAATATATGGATTATCATCTTATATTCATCATCACCATCATCATCTATCATCGTCATCATATAGACCAAAAAAACAAGATACCACCATCTGTTCGTCATCACCATTAGTTCATCTCAATGAACCATAAAATCATCTCATCATCGTCATATATTCATCACCATTCTAGGCAAAAGGAAAAAACAAACAACTATTTACAACATTAAGCTATATAACTACAACAAATTTAACTACAGAACATAAATATCATCATATATCCATCATATATACAAACATATGTCAAATTCATCTAAAAACAAAAAAAACAATGCTGCCCGCATGAGCAACACACAACAACTGGGCCTCACCGGCGGGTCCCCGGCGTAGCAGGACGGGGCAGCGGGGCGGCGGACTGTAGGGCGGCGCGGGACCGTGGCGGGGGCGGCGCCGGTGTGGAGGGGCGGACGGCGGGTCGGGGACGGGGCGACGGAGGGCGTGGCGGGGCGGGGCCGGAGCGGTGGCAGCGGTCGGCGGGTCGGGGAGGTGTTAGGGAGGGACGTGGCGGCGAGTGGCGTGGCGAGGCGGGGCCGGAGCGGGCCGGCGGCCGGCGGGTCGGGGAGGGGCCGGGAGGGACGTGGTGGGGCTGGGGAGGGGCGGGGCTAGGGATGGACGGGGCGGGGCGGTGCTGGGGAGGGACGGGGCGGGGCGGTGCTGGGGAGGGACGGGGCGGCGGGCGGCCTTAGGGATCGGGGGCGGTGGGGGTCGGGGGCGGCGCGGGTGAGGTGAGGGGAGAGAGAGAGGGGTGGGGCGCGAGCGCTGACCGGTTTTTGTTAGGTCAAAGCTCTTTGTCGTCTGCTAGCAGACGGCAAAGAGCCTAGGTAGTGGGGTGGGGCCGGGGGAAACGGCCGTTAGGTTGGCCACTTTCTTTGCCGTCCGCTAGCGGACATCATAGAATCTTTGCCGTCCGCTAGCGGACGGCAAAGAAAGTGGCCGTTAGATGGTTCTCGCTAGTGGGCCACCAACCCTCTTTGCCGTCCGCTAGCAGACGGCAAAGAGTCTATGCCATCTGCTAGCGGACGGCAAAGAGCTGGCTGACGGCAAACATGATCTTTGCCGTCAGCTCTTTCTTTGCCGTCAGTTGTCTGTAAGCTGATGGCAAAGACCTTCTTTGCCGTCAGCTAGCTGACGGCAAAGATCCGGCTGACGGCAAAGATCCTGATTCCAGTAGTGAAACTCTACATCTCTATCAGGTGGAATGCCTGGCAGTTCTTCTGGGAAGACATCCGGAAAGTCACGGACTACCGGGATATCTTCAAGGTCTGGGAGAGGGCTGGCATTAAGAGAATAGAGTTGATGCTTTGCGACTCTAGTTGAGACAGTGGCTATCTTGCGAGAAGGGTGTGTGAGTTGAACAGACCTGGTGTAACAATCAATCTTGGCATGATGAGCTGTCATCCAGTCCATACCCAAGATGATGTTGATATCTGTAGACTTGAGGGCTATAAGTGATGCAAGGAATACAAGTCTGTCAACAAGGATTTCATTACCATGGCTTACACTTGAGGTTTTCCATTTGGATCCAGGAGTTTGAATGACTAGTGGGGAGGGCATATCACAAAATGATATGTCGTGCAAGCGGGCATAGCTTTTGGAGATGAAAGAGTGAGATGCTCCAGTATCGAATAGAACCGATGCTGGATGACAATTGACAAGAAGTGTACCAAGAACGACATCCTGATCATCATGAGCTTCAATAGATGAGACATGATGCACACGTCCATGTTCAGTGGGAGCTGGCTTGGCACTGATCATCTTGCTTGATGGCTTAGCGTGGTCAATAGACTTCTCAGACTGGGGTGGAGCATCACTGTAATGAGAGCAGTCACGTGCATAGTGTCCTGGCTTCCCGCATGTGAAGTAATTTCCTGAAGTAGGACATGGACCCGCATTGGCAGGCGGTCCACTAATAGGCCTGGGTGGAGCATACTGCTGAACTGAGCGAGGCGCCACATAGGATGGCCTCGGTGCATATCCAGGTGGAAGACCGGAGTTCAGAACCCAAATCCGGCGCTTCTGAGAACTAGAGCCGGAGGAAGAACCCAAATCACGGGTGTGCTTACGAGACTCCTCGTAAGTGAGCTGACTTGTCTCTGCATTAATGGCCTTGTTCACAAGAGCCTGGAAGGTATCACAATAGTGCAAGTGGAGATCACGACGCAACTTAGGGTTGAGACCCTTCCGGAACCTAGCCTGCTTCTTGGCGTCTGTGGACACCTCCTCTGTGGCATAGTGGGCGAGATTCTCAAACTCTCTACTGTAAGCATCAACAACCATCTTACCCTGGGTGAAACTACAGAACTCTTCCCTCTTGTGGTCGATGAGAGTCTGAGGAATGTGATGCTCGCTGAAGGCCTCAGTGAAATCACCCCAGGTAGGAATTTGGCTAGGTGGAAGCATAGCCTCATAGTTCTGCCACCAAAGACTAGCAGGACCCTCCAGGTGATATGTAGCATAGGTGACCTTGTCACCTTCAGCCACGTTCGCAGAACGCAGCTTAAGAGTGATGCTACGGAGCCAGTCATCTGCATCGAGTGGCTCAATGGAATGATGGAAGGTGGGTGGGTTCTGGCCAATGAAGTCGGTTATGGAAACCAACTCATTATGCTGATGTGCGGTTTTCTGCTCAATCCGTGCCAACAAGCGGTTAGACTCACGCTTGTTTCTCTCAACCTATAACATGAACTCTGCCAACGAAGGCTGGCCGGGAGGATCATCATCCCTACCATCTCCGTGGTTCTGGCTACGAGCAACTGAACCTCGGGTAACCAGCGACATCCTGAGGAACATAAACCATGGGAAAACAAAGATGGAATTAGCACCGACATAAGGATGCTGAATGTACGCAAAAGCATTACAATCTCTCGAATTCCTAGGACAATTTTGACAGCATAACGGCAGTAAAAATGCTCAAAATGAGACATCGTGCAAAAGATGGGGTAGTACCATACTCGACATCATCACTCAAGGTTCTGTGACAGTACTAATCCTACTAGTCTACGGAATAGTAACTTGTGATCCTGATAGACAGAAGAGAAAGCCTAGTTTCTTAACCCCGTAGGAAAGATAGGATGACTCAGATCAGAAGGACATAGGGTATAAGGAGTAAAAAGAGCCTTACGTTCCCTTCCACAATCAATTCCCTTAAATAACTAAAGCATTTCTAGACTCGACTTCGACCGGTTTGGCTTGGTAATCTTACAGTCAGTCAGACTCTGATACCAAAGCTGTCGGGACCCTGATCCTAAGTCACACCGATCTAGCATGTAACACATCATATCACTTTGCGGCCTCACGCACAGTAACCCATGGCTGCCGCCTTTACCTTGGCCAGGACCATTTGCGCATTTTGTCTCACGTATATGATCGTGTCGCTAGCATCCATATGACAAAGAACCCAGGCCGACATGACTAGTCCTAAATCCAAGGTGGCACAAACTAACAGGGACAGGCATACATGACCCAACAATGCACGTGCCGGTCAGCAGCGAGTGTAACCGGGCTGTAGCAAGCTATCAGGACTCCGGTAAACACCACGTGATATTTCCCCGAAGAGATAGACACAGGAGCAAAGAAGGACACATGCTGGTCAATACATGTGTTCCGGAGCAGTAGCAAGCTACCATGGCTCAGTGGAAGCACTAGGAGGCATTTCCCCATAAGGAAGGCTACCAAGAATAAACAACTAAGTGTCGGATCCCACACATACCAAGCATTTCAATAAGATACACACAATATGCTTGATATGTGTAGATACAACATGGCATCACAACATAACTCTACAACTCATATATAGATAAAGGCTCAAAAGAGCCAACATGACATTTATTACAGGCAGCGGGTCTCATGACCCTTCATACAAAGCATACAAGCAACGGAAGCATAACATGTCTGAGTACAGACATCTACAAATGAAAAAGGTTGTGAAGCCTGACTATCTACAAACCCTCCCAAGGGTAGAAGATCGTAGCTGGGAAACAAGCTACTTGTCGAAGCCCACGTGGAACTACTAGTGAGACCAACTTCAAAAACATAGATTAAGCAAACGTGAGTACAAGGTACTCAGCAAGACTTACATCAGAACTAGCTACATATGCATCAATATCAAGAAAGGTGTTGTGGGGTTTAACTGCAACAAGCTAGCTTTGAGTCGGTGGCTATCCTGTACTACGACTACTAGTATTTTCTTTGAGGTGAGAAAGCGTACACGAGTCCACATATTCACCATATCAATACTCCACTATGGATTCTCTCCCATCTCCCTACGTGAAGGCCATCCGTAGCACTCACGCTTATCTTGCGCATTTTAGCGTATCCACTTCAAGTTGTCTATGAACCATATAAGTCTCCAAGTATTCATATCCGAGGACGCGGCTATTCGAATAGATCATGCTAACCCTGCAGGGGTGTACTTCTTCACACACGCTCTCGCCACTTACCGCCATGTACACATCATATACCTCGGCAACCTGTAAGCGGAAGCCTGGCGAGGGTGTTGGCCACGACCTGACTAACCACACAAGTCTCTAGTCCAGGTTTATTGCCTATTTGAGTCCACTCCGCAAGGAATTCCGGCCGAAGTTTCCACTATGGCCCCAAATGATGTGCGCAGGGTTCCCAAGCCCACCATCCGGGTGCCACTTGGTACACCGTGCCACTGTGCCTAGTCTGTCGCAAGGCCACCCTGCTGGGTGCCACTTGGTAGACAAATAACACGACCTACTAACACCAGAAACTAGTTGCGACTCCTAGACAGAGATCGAGGCGATTAATAAGTCGAGAGGGTCAATTAAGTATCCCAATGTATGGTAGTAGCTAGTCTTGGATAACATACATAGAACCCAGTTCCTGAGTATGGTCTCAACGAGACAACCCACCATATACTCCTACATGGCCTCTCATCGCTACCTTTACCAAATCGTGTTCACACACTTAGCTGTCATTAGTAGGACATGTCCACCACTCCAATTCATCCCTGATGAATCAGACCTGACACAACTCTAAGCATAGCCGGCATAATAAACAAGCATGAATGAGTAGGCACATCATGGCTCAAACAACTCCTACTCATGCTAGTCGGTTTCAACTATGTACTGTGGCAAAGACAGGTCATGCAGAGGAATGGGTTCAACTACCGCGACAAGTAACAGTTGAATCATTGTTGTCCTAATGTAATAAAAGAGAGCAAGAGCGAGAGTGTGGGATTGTATCGAAATGCTCAATGGGGGTTTGCTTGCCTGAAAGATCAACAATAGAGCACTGCTCCTCAGACGGGTACTCTGGAACAGACTCTGGAGCAGGACCTATCGAGAAGGACGCTGCCAGCAATCAATACACAAACAAATGCAACAATATGATGCATGATCATGACATGTCAAGAATGCTATGATTCGCACTAATGCATCTAACAACAATTTAAATGAAATCCACATGAACCAAGGGTTCATATGCAAACTCCATGTTAAGCATTTTAAAATGCCACTTATGTGTTTTCACTTATACAGTTGGTATAAGTTTCTTTGTCATGCACGAAAAAGGTACAGATGGATAGATTGACTTTTTCTGATAATTTTTCATATATAAACTATTTCAATCTGAGCTACGGTTGATTTTCTATGATTTTTAGAAGTTTAAACAATTTTCTGGAATTTCCAAAATAGAAATAATCCAGAAAAGCATTTATTGCATCAGCTCTGCGTCAGCGGTCAATTGGGTTTACCCAGGTCAAACCTGACCAGTGGGGTCCACAGGTCAGTGACACAAGGATTCATCCCGGTCAAACCCAGTGCTGACTAGAGTTTGACCAGGGTAGGGCCCGCTGTCAGTGTCTGTTTGGGGTTTAAATAACGGGGTTAGCCCCTAATGACCATGCCACATCGGCGGGGTTACGCCGGCGATGACCCGACGCGGCGGTGATCGCCGGCCGGCCGTTTCCGGCCACGGCTGGCTGCACGGCTAGGCGCGTTAGAACGGTCGTGGTGCGGCGCGTCGAGCAGTGCCCTCGGTCGTAGCTGAGGTGACCAAGAATGTCGGCGGCGACCACGTTTGCGGCCACCGGAGTTCGGCTGTGTTTGGGAGCACGGCTGCAGCGTGCAAGTGCACGAACTGAAGCGCCAGCGAGGCACTAAACTGTGCGGCGAGCATGTTAGGCACACTGGTGCGACCAAATGGTCGCCGGAGCAACGCCGGCGACAAGCGCGGGCGGTGGTGGGTTCGGTCTGCACAGGAGCGGTGGCTAGAGGAAGCGATCGATGGAGGGGATAGGGAGGAAAGCTTCAGGGGCTCACAGCGCGTCGTTTGGAGGCGTCAGCGGGCTCGGGGGAGGCCAGACGGCAACGTACGGGCGGTGGTGATCTCCGGCACCCGAGATGGAAGATGATGTCGATTGCAGTGGTACAATGCGTCCCCGGTTGCTTATCTCGTCGAGGGTGTATAAGACGTCGTGGCAGAGCTCCCGGACATGGCTAGAGGTCGAGGGGGAGGCGGTGGCTGCAGTGGTGCACGGCAGCGCTCTCGGACGCGCTCGAGTCGAGAGAGAGAGAGAGCAGAGGAGGGGAAAAGCACGGGGGAGGGGAGTGAGGGGGTCAGGGTGTTGCGTGGCGGCTTCCAGGGAGTCCAGGCCGAGGAGGAGGTAGCCAGGCAGGGTGGAGGTGGCGTGCGCGCGTGCTGGCGTGCGGCGAGCGCGTGTCCGTGGCCTTCTGGCGCCAGGAGGAGAACGACTGGCACTGGGCCAGTAGGCCGCACAGTGCTGGGCCAGGTATGCGCCGGCTAGTTCCCTTTCTCTCTTTCTTTATTTCTGTTTTCCTATTTTTATTTCTCTATTTGGTTTAGAATAAATACTAAACCATTTCATAAAATCCTAGAAATAATTATGGGTGCTTTCTGAATTATTCCAATGACCCTTAACAATTTGCAGCATTTTTAGAGCATTTAAGATATATATAGCATTAAATTGCTCCAATTCAAATATGTTTGACCTAATTCAATGTCCATTTATGTCCTAGAAAAAAATGTGCACCATTTTTGGTTTAGGTTTTCAACTTGTGCCATAAATCATGAACATTTTTTAAGGACATTTTGGTTCCATTGAAAAATGTTTTAAGTTGAACCTATTTGAAAAGTTTTGGTGCTAGGGTTTGATCAATCCCCATTTCAAATTTAAATTAAATTTAGACATGATGCAACATGAAAGCTAGCCTAGGTCATACCAGAACTAGGGATGTGACAACTCGCCCCCACTCGAAAGAATCTCGTCCCGAGATTCAGGAGGCATCGGGAAGAGGGTGGGGCACTCAAGTCGAAGACGATCTTCTCGTTCCCAAGTAGCTTCTCTCTCAAAATGATGAGACCATTGAACCTTGAGAAACTTGATGTTCTGACGTCGGGTGACACGCTCTGCCTGATCAAGAATACGAACAGGGTACTCTCGATATGTGAGGTTATCTTGGAGATCAAGCGTTTCATGGTCCACTCCGCGGATGGGATCCGAGAAGCAACGCCTGAGTTGGGAGACGTGGAAGACATCATGGACTCGAGAAAGATGTGAGGGTAGTTCCAACTGGTAGGCAACCTCTCCTCGTTTAGCGAGAATGCAAAAAGGACCAATGTAATGAGGAGCCAACTTGCCCTTGATACCAAAACGATGGGTACCCTTCAGAGGAGTAACCCGAAGGTAAGCTTTGTCGTCAACCTCATAAGTCATATCCTTATGACGACGGTCATACTGGCTCTTTTGACGAGATTGGGCTGTCTTTAGATTCTCAAAATGTCCTATTTTTATTTCTCTGTTTGGTTTAGAATAAATACTAAATCATTTCATAAAATCCTGGAAATAATTATGGGTGCTTTCTAAATTATTCCAATGACCCTTAACAATATGCTGCATTTTTGGAGCATTTAAGATATATATAGCATTAAATTGCTCCAATTCAAATATGTTTGACTTAATTCAATGTCCATTTATGTCCTAGAAAAAATGTGCACCATTTTTGGTTTAGGTTTTCACCTTGTGCCATAAATCATGAACATTTTTTTCAGGACATTTTGGTTCCATTGAAAAATGTTTTAAGTTGAACCTATTAGAAAAGTTTTGGTGCTAGGGTTTGATCAATCCCCATTTCAAATTTAAATGAAATTTAGACATGATGCAACATGAAAGCTAGCCTAGGTCATACTGGAACTAGGGATGTGACAGATGTATTGTGCATGATGAAGTATTATGGAGGACACGAACCATCTAAATATTTTGTGTAGTTCCACTGAAATCAAGCTAAGCATCCCTGTCTGCATAAATATAGAAAAAGTGTGATTAATATAATAGTGGTACTAGTTGGTTAAACATACACTCACAACTATAATCATCTTCCTTATCTTAATAGGAAAAGATAGCAATACAATAGCTTCAATTAAACATTTATTCAAAACAATACAACAATATAAGTAGCACAACATAACAAAGCATGATCATGTGGATAAAGGCCGATACTGACCTCGTTTGTTACAGCTGCGTCGGCCACTGACTTGTTCGTACCTTTCCTTGTTGTAGAATTTTGCACTCCATGTGCTGTTGAGTTGCCCATGATCTGTGCAGACTAGTCATGTCACCAGCTTATACTAATACTCTCTAAAGCTTCTCGATTATTCCATCTGTAATGTAGCGCAAACAATGACTACACTTGTCTGCAAAGTGGAAAGATCAACTGGGCCCAACAATGCAACAGTTTGGCTTAAAAACATTGGCTCCTTTTGTGCAGTTCAACTAAAATCAAAGTCGAAGTAGCAACAAGCAGAAGTTTTGATATCCCTATGTGCACAAATAGGTATAAAGAAAACAATTACTGACCAATAACAGTTGATGACTTATACGCCCACAAGAAAAAACATCTACCTTATCTTAATGGGAAACAAAGTAGGACAATAGCAATTCTCAAACTGTGTCATTCATTCATATTTACTGAGACATTATCTTAACAATACCTTGGTTAAACATGTATAAAGAATGACAAAGCAGGAAAGTACCATTCCTAAAACAGTGTAACTGATTCATATTAACGGAGACATTATCTTAACAATACCTTGGTTAAACATGTAGAAAGAACTACAAAACAGGATAGTACCATTTCTAAAACACTGTAGCTGATTCATAATAACAGAGACATTATCTCAACAATACATTTGTTAAACATGTACTCACGCCGATCCCTAACAAGAGTTGCAGTTTTGAACTAAGATTCAGTAGTTAATTCTAAGACTGGCATTGCTTAATTTTACCAGTGGCATTAGATTAACAAAAACCATAAGTAGTTAATTCTATACAATAGCTTCCATTCAAAATTTATTTAAAACAGTACCAATACAAGTAGCACAACATCTCAAAGCACACTACACAATCATGTGGATGAAGGCCAGTACTGACCTTTCATGAGGCAGACTCGAAAGACGTCAAGATCAAATACGAATCTGCCAACACGAATAGGAAATCCAATCTCATTTTGAGCCACCAACCGGGACCAATGGTCTGGGCTTCCCGCCCTTTCGCCTGGCGAAATACACCTTTCGTCCCGGTTCGTGCCACCAACCGGGACCAATGCTTTGGGTATATAAGCAGCACTTAGAAGTTTTCCATTCAGTTTTCTTCGATCTCCTCCTCTTCCCCGACGGCGCCGACGACCACCTCGACGCCGCCAGGCTACCGGACTGCATCGTCGCCTCCCCGAGCCCTGCCCCGATGCCCTCGCCGACCCCCTGCCCCGACGCCCTCGCCGACGCGCCAGACCTCCTCGTGCGTCCTCCTCCCCGTCGCCGCGTGCCCCCCAAGCCCGCCGTCCTCGTCGCCGGCCTCCAGCCATCGCCGCGCCCCCCAGTGAGCCCCCCTTTCCCATGGTCCCCTGCTCCCCGTTGCCGCATGCCCGCGAGCCCCTTGCTCTGCCACTGCTCCATGGTCGCCGCCGGCCCCATTGCTAAAAATGTGTTTTTTAGATGAATAGATAGATAGATAATGTTCATGTGGAGATGAGATGAGATGTATCGTGCTCTGTTTTTTTAGATAATGTTCATGTGGAGATGAGATGAGATGAGATGTATGAGATGTATGAGCTGTTTTGTGGAGATGAGATGAGATGTTGTCATGTGGAAAAAAAAATTTGTTCATAGAAATTAGTGTGAATTTTTTGTTCATGATGATCTTGTTAAAACTCATATTTTGTTTATTCAATGAATGCTTTCTGTTAAAACTCATATTAAGTTTGTTCGAAGAATGTTCATGATGATCTTGCTAAAACTCATATATGGAGATGATATTATTGTTTTTCTATAGACTTGGTTAAAATATATTTGTTCATGATGATCTTGCTAAAACTCATATTAAGTTTGTTCGATGAATGTTCTCTGTTAAAGCTCGTATATTCAAAATTTACTCCCGGTACGCTCGCCCGACCAACTCTCTAGACCACGCAAACCCTAGAAGAAAGAGCGTTGTCGATCTACCCCCTCCCGCCCTACCCGTAATTGTTATGTATAATACTATATATTGGTAGAATGGATAGTCCGATCTCCTGCATAGCGATTATTTTTTGTAAAGTGTCCACTCCTGAAAGTATAACCCCGATAACTTCGACATGTGGGGGGACGTCGGACATGCATGAGAGAGGCGGTCCGCAAAGTATCCTCTCTCGAAAGTATAACCCCCGATAACTTTGCATGATGTTTGTGACTAATCCATTGCTCATATATGCATATGATTCCTTGTTGTGATTAGCTAGGTCTATGTTTGCCACTAATCCATCTCTCATGGTTGTATATTGCCATGTTGTAATATTTGCAGAAACTATGGACAGAGACTTAGAAAAAGAAGAGTTTTTGGGGGATATAATTCGCGACGGAGGTGATATCACCTTGTCGTTTCTCAATGACACCGATGGTCAGGAAAGAGAGGATGACGGCTCCGGTGATCCAATGGAGTAGGAAGGAGATCATGACGGCTCCGGTGACTGAATGGAGGAGGAAGGAGATCATGACGGCTCCGGTGACCGAACGGAGGAGGGATCCTTAACTATTGCAAAGTCCGGCGAGGTATATATACATATATTAATTAAGCCTCTGCTAACTTGATGCATTAATTGTTTTGTATGTACATATATTAACGCTTCTTTCTTCTTTTAATTAGCTCTCCGAATCAAGCCAAACTTCCGTAAGGAGACGAGGCCCGAAGAAAAGGTTGCGCCAGGATGAAAGGTTCACGATCAAAGAAGTCGGTCGAGATGGCCAACCGATTGCTCCCAAGCAGAGCAGGGACACATTTATACATCAGTGCGGAGTTATTGTTAGGGACAGCGTCCCGATCAGCATCCAAGAATGGAATAAGAAGAAGGACCCTGAAGTTTCTTATGTCCAGGATAGACAAAAAGATGATCTTTGGACCTCGCTGATGACAAATTTCAGACTACCGCCAGAGGCGGATCCGAATAAGGTCAAGGAATTTGCTCTTAAGAAGATGGCAGAACTATTCAAGAACTGGAAGAAAGATTTGAACAAAAAGTTTGTCGAGAAAGACAAGACTCCAGAATTCACCGGTCCATATGAGAAGATAAAAGATCACTGGCCCGCATTTGTGGCCTACAAGAAATCGGACAAGGGCAAGCAAAGGTCAGTGACAAATATGCTAAATGCTGCAAAGAAGCAGTATCACTATGTCACGGGGTCAGGTGGCTACAGCAAAGCCCGCCCTACGTGGGACAAAGCTAAGCAAGACCTGCTTGCTAAAGGGGTCCAACCAGCGACATTGCACTGGCCAGATCGGTCAAGGACTTGGTTCTTCGGGTTTGGGGGAACTTTGGACCCAGAAACAGGGAAGTGTGTTTGGACAAAAGCTCAACTTGAAATACCCGTCAAGAAGCTTGAGGAAGCAATCAAGGCAGCGCAGGAAGGGAGGTTACATCCCGACAGAGAGAATGACGAGCTGACACAGGCCCTTGGGAATCCTGAACACCCTGGACGAACACGAGGCACATCAGGCTCCATTCCGTGGGTGTATGGATTTCCCGACAGCGGTGGTTATAGAAGCCGAGAGTGAAAGAAGAAAGAGGAAGCAAGCGAAATGCAGAAGATCAATGCAAGATTAGCGAAACTAGAGGAAGTTGAGAGCCAACGAGCTACCGGCCAACCATCTCAACGGCACGAAGATCCTTCGTTCGACCCTACCCCCGAAGCTACCCCACCATCTCAGCGGAGAAGCAGCGTGGCTTCCACGGAGCTCGTTCAGCCTTGATATCACGGCTCCTCGCTACCCCATGGATAGTATCACGGAGAATGAACATTGTGTGCTAATGGCGAAATGCCATAACCTGACCTTGAAGGTGGCACTCGGCTCTGTCTTACCTCCTCGAGCTGAGGGAACTTTCCATTGCCGTCCGATTCCACATGGCTTTGCTATTGTCGGGGTGGATGAAATAATGGAGGGATTTGAGGGGCTGGAGCTTGAGTACCCTACAGGTGAAGGGGAGATTTTTCTGAAAATACCTTAAGGAGTACCTACCTATGGAGAAAGGAGAACATCAAGCTTCCAAACTGGACGCCGCCTCAGCAGACTCAGCCTCATTCGTCTCCGGCGCGTCAGCTGTCTCCGCCGCCTCAGCTGTCTCCATCACGTCAGCCGACTCCGGCGGAGGAGGCCCCTCAGCAGAATCCTCCTTCGCCTCCTCCGCGGCGTCAACGGACTCCGCCTCCTGCGCCGCGTCAGCGGACTCCGCCTCCTCCACCGCGTCAGCGAACTCCGCCTCGTCAGCAACGGCAGAAGAGAGCCGCCGCCGCTTCGGCGGCTAGCAGTACAAGAGGTGGGAAGATTTTCAAATTTGGTCTAAGCCTCAAGCCTCTTGCCAAGTTACCATATGAGCTGACTGACAAGGAAACCGATGAGGTCATTGCTGCCGATGTGAAATGCCAATTTGCAAGGAAAGTTCCACCTCCAAAGGAAAAAATAGATCCGGTAAAGGCGAATCGCACTCTGGATGCCCTTACGCGACCACCTCCGCCTCCGCTGCTATCAAACTATGACCGCATTATTGCAACGACACATGACGAAGCTATGAGTCAGTCGAAAAGTAGCAGTACTGGTGCAAGAAGTGGGAAAACAATTCCCCAGCTCGGCGAACAGGAAAAGCAATCATGCCCCCCGCTCAAGGTGTTTACCGATACCCCGGGGGTAGCGGCCGTTGCTCCTGGTTCCACTCCTGGTGATTACCTAGGGGATGATGTACAGTTCGAAATTGCTAAGGTAGACACCATTAAATACCAGCACGGGAAGCGTCTCGTCAAAAGTGATGATCTGGAACGGGATCTACCAATGATGATGCAAAGATTACATAAATGGTACTTGGAAACCTGCAAGGATGGGACGGGCAGTATCTTGGTGGGAATTAAGGATGAGCACAACTTCATTGGAATCGACTCGATCTACATTGAATTTGACGAACTCTTTCAGTTATACAATCAAGCCGCCCTCGACAAAAGTCTGATCAATTGTTATTGTCTGTAAGTATTATTTCTGTAATTAAGTCTCTAGCTCAGCTCGTTCATTGCATGTACATAATTATCCTCACTATATTATGCAGATTGAAGATCATCGAATTCAAAAGAGGACAAATCTATGACATTGGGTTCATTAACCCAAATATCGTAAATGAATGGATGGTACAGAACACCCCCGGGGAGACTGAGGAAATCTTGCTAAGGTCATTCCTTCGACACCAAAACAAAAGGGAAATACTCTTTCCTTACAACTTCAAGTGATTGTTACTGTCTTCTACATATTCCATTTCGCTTACTCAAGGTTAAGTGTAATTGATGAGTTATGCGCGCACAGGTTCCACTTTATTCTGCTAGCCATTCAGCTTGACGAGGGAGTAGTAACTGTCTTGGACTCTAGACGTAAAGAGGCTACGATGTATGCGGACATGATTGAAATGCTCCAGAAGTAAGTTCAATCATTATTGCACTATATCAGCAACTTTCGTTCATTTCCTGATATCAAGTAATCATTTTCTTTGCCGGGCAGGGTTTGGAAAAAGTTCATCACGCGGGTTAAGGGTGAATGGAGACCGGAGCTGCAATTTACACAACCCAGAGTATGTAGTACTAGCTAGTTCCGCGCATCTCTCATTGATTCTAGTTTCAATACCATTATCATGGTTGATTATCATTTTGATTGAACTATATTCTCGTAAAGTGCATGTGGCAACAACCCGGAAATGATTTCTGTGGATACTACGTTTGCGAGTTCATTCGCCAAAAGACCACTGAGAGGGGCTTCACTAAACAACAATTTGAAGTACGTAAACAATATTCACAATTTTATTTTATGACCATCAATTGTGTTGATTTCATTCATATATATATATATTGACCCCACTTCTTTAAATTAGACCTGGCAGAAGTGGGACGTACTCCTACCAGCTGATTGCCTACGCGCAATTCAAGAGGAATTGGCGGGATTCTTTGTTGACCACGTCATTCCTAAAGACGGAGAATGCCATTGGGAATTGCAAACCGATTTTGCTCGTCGATGATGTTAGGGATCGTAACAGATGTTATATTGTATATATATGCATCAACGTGTACTATCTGTAGTAGAGTCGAATAGATATACGAAAACTTGGTGTTCGACCAACAAGCACGGAGAAAGAGAGGTCACTTCTCTCTATATATTGATCATGCATGAAGATGTTGTGGAATTAATGGTTCCTTCATTGCTTACTAGCTAGCGTCGAGTTCTCTCTATATGTAGTGGCTAGAGTCGACCAAGCACGGAGAAAGAGAGGTCACTTCTCTCTATATGTAGTAGCTAGCTAACACAATATGAAACCCCTAAACCCTCCAAAACCCCTAAACCCCCCTTTTCAAAAAAAAAACCAGCGCCTGGGAGCTGCTGACGCGTGGCTGCCTTTTAGTCCCGGTCGGTGTTAACAACCGGGACTAAAGGTCCTCCTGCCTGGGCGCCCCACAACGGCCACGTGGAGCTCCTTTAGTCCCGGTTCGTAAGCCAACCGGGACTAAAAGTGAGGGGCTTTAGTCCCGATCATTTTGTCCCAGTTGCAGAACCGGGACTAAAGGCCCTCTAGAACCAGGACAAGTGCCCTATTTTCTACTAGTGTCCTTCCTTCCTCCCGCACTCCAAATAAGGAAGGGGGGCACCACTTGGGGGAGGACCCCAAGTAGGATTCGGCCTACTTGGGGGCGCCTCCTGGCTGCTCCCTCCACCCCCACCTATATATATGTGGGAGGGGGGCGCCTAGCACAACACAACATTGTCTTAGCCGTGTGCGGTGCCCCTCTCCGCAGTTTCGTCCCTCGGTCATATTCTCGCAGTGCTTAGGCAAAGCCCTGTTGAGATAGTATCACCATCACCATCACCACGCCGTCGTGCTTCCGGAACTCATCCACTACCTCGTCATCTTGCTGGATCAAGAAGGCGAGGATGTCACCGAGGTGAACGTGTGCTGAATGCGGAGGTGCCGTACGTTCGGTGCTCGGTCGGTTGGATCGCGAAGCTGTTCGACTACTTCAACCGCATTGTCTCAATGCTTTCGCTTATGGTCTACGAGGGTACGTAGACACACTCCCCCCCTCTCGTAGCTATGCATCTCCATGGATAGATCTTGCGTGTGCGTAGAAAATTTTTGTTTTCCATGCAACGTTCCCCAACAGTGGCATCATGAGCCAGGTCTATGCGAGGATGATATGCACGAGTAGAACATAAAGAGTTGTGGGAGGTGATGATCATACTTATTACCACCAACATCTTATTTTGATTCGGTGGCATTGTGGGATGAAGCGGCCCGGACCAACCTTACATGTCCACGTACATGAGACCGGTTCCACCGACTGACGTGCGGGTGTCTGTTTTCCATAAAGGTGGCTGGCGGGTGTCTGTTTCTGCTACTTTAGTTGAATCGAATTTGACTACGGCCGGTCCTTGAAGAAGGTTAAAACAACAAACTTTATAAATCACCGTTGTGGTTGTTTTTTCCATAGGTAAGAACCATTCTTGCTTGAAACCCGTAGCAGCCACGTAAAACTTGCAACAACAAAGTAGAGGACGTCTAACTTGTTTTTGCAGGGTATGCTGTGATGTGATATGGTCAAGACATGATGTGATATACGTTGTTGTATGAGATGATCATGTTTGGTAATATATATTGACAGCCGGCATGAGCCTTATGGTTGTCTCTTTATTGTATGAAATGCAAGCGCCATGTAATTGCTTTACTTTATCGCTATGCGTTAGCAATAGTTGTAGAAGCAATAGTTGGCGAGACGACCACGTGATGACATGTTGATGGAGATCAAGATGATGGAGACCATGGTGTCATGCCGGTGACGATGGAGATCATGACGATGCTTTGGAGATGGAGATCAAAAGCACAAGATGATGATGGCCATATCATGTCATATATTTTTGATTGCATGTGATGTTTATCCTTTATGCATCTTATTTTGCTTAGAACGACGGTAGCATTATAAGATGATCCCTTCACTAAATTTCAAGATAAAAGTGTTCTCCCTGAGTATGCACCGTTGCTAAAGTTTGTCATTTCGAAGCACCTCGTGATGATCGGGTGTGATAGATTCTACGTTCACATACAACGGGTGTAAGACAGTTTTACACAAGCAGAATACTTGGGTTAAACTTGACGAGCCTAGCATGTACAGACATGGTCTCGGAACACTGGAGACCGAAAGGTCGAACATGAGTCATATAGTAGATATGATCAACATGGAGATGTTCACCATTGATGACTATCCCATCTCACGTGATGATCGGACATGGGCTAGTTGATTTGGATCATGTATCACTTAGTTAACTTGAGGGATGTTAATTTAAGTGGGAGTTCATTAGTAATTTGATTAATTGAACTTAATTTATCATGAACTTAGTCTTGATAGTTTTTGCATATCCAAGTTGTAGATAAATGGCCCGTGCTACTGTTCCGTTGAATTTTAATGCGTTCCTAGAGAAAGCTAAGTTGAAAGATGATGGTAGCAACTAAATGGACTGGGTCCGTAACTTGAGGATTATCCTCATTGCTGCACAGAAGAATTATGTCCTTGATGCACCGCTAGGTGATGGACCTACTGCAGGAGCTGCTGCAGACGTTGTGAACGCCTGGCAGGCTCGATCTGATGACTACTCGATAGTTCAGTGTGCCATGCTCTACGGCTTAGAACCGGGACTGCAAAAGCGTTTTGAACACCACGGAGCATATGAGATGTTCCAAGAGCTGAAATTGATATTTCAAGCTAATGCCCGGGTTGAGAGATATGAAGTCTCCAACAAGTTCTTCAACTATAAGATGGAGGAGAACAGTTCTGTCAGTGAACACATACTCAGAATGTCTGGGTACCACAACCACTTGACCCAGCTAGGAATTGATCTTCCGGTTGAGAGTGTCATTGACAGAGTTCTTTAGTCACTGCCACCAAGCTATAAAGGCTTCGTGATGAACTATAATATGCAAGGGATGGAGAAGACAATTCCCAAGCTCTTCGCGATGCTGAAATCGGCGGAGGTAGAAATCAAGAAGGAGCATCAAGTGTTGATGGTTAACAAGACCACTAGTTTCAAGAAAAAGGGCAAGGGAAAGAAGGGGAACTTCAAGAAGAACGGCAAGCAAGTTGCCGCTCCCGCGAAGAAACCCAAAGCTGGACCCAAGCCTGAAACTGAGTGCTTCTACTGCAAAGGGACTGTTCACTGGAAGCGGAACTGCCCCATGTATTTGGCGGATAAGAAGGATGGCAAAGTGAACAAAAGTATATTTGATATACATGTTATTTATGTGTACCTCACTAGTGCTCGTAGCAGTGTCTGGGTATTTGATACCGATTTAGTTGCTAATATTAGTAACTTGAAGCAGAAGCTGCGGAGTAACGGAGACTAGCTAAGGGTGAGGTAACGATGTGTGTTGGAAGTGTCTCCAAGAGTGATATGATCATAATCGACACGCTCGTAATACCTTCGGGATTAGTATTAAACCTAAATAATGGTTATTTGGTGCAAGAGCAAAGGAGTACGAACCATAGGTACGAAACCTAACCTGAGAACAATTCTTCTTCTACTTTAAGCGTTGAATTGGGGTTCGGAGTGGTGGTCCTCGTGCTTTGGGCACTGCACTTGCCTCACTAACTGCTCCTGTTTGGGTGCTCTGTGGTGGAGATGGTGCTGTGTCAACTAGAACTGGGTTACTACCTGCTGGGGTTGGGATTAGATGGGGTGTAGGTAGTTCTCTGTCGAACGGGTAGGGGTACAATCTGCGAGAGTCTGGGTTATGTGTGGTGAGGCTCGTTCTTGGGCATGTACAACCGTGGTTCTATCGGCATCGACGGGTAGCACTGTCTTTTCTGAAGACCATCTTTTTACTCCCTTAGATACTGCTATTACCCCCTCCAATTCAAATGGCTGATAAACAAGAAAAGTAATTGAATGTACAGGCATTGTATGATAGAGAGGTGCAATGGATAGTGGGGAATAAAAGAGGGCATGGAATAATTCACATTTATGTTGTCCAACCAAACATGATAGCATGACACAATTTCACATATATGATGGCTAACTAAACCGGATAGCATGACACAATTTCACATTTATGATGGCTAACTAAATAGGACAGAGTGACACAATTCAAAATATGATGACTATGTAAACAGGATGACATGATATAACTATATGATGTCTTTATTAAATAGGTTGGCATGCCATAGTTCAGATCCATACTGTCTATGGAAACTTGATGGCATGATATAATTCACGGATAGAATGACATAATTCAAAATATGATGACTACGTAAATAGGATGAGATGATATAACTATCATATGTCTTTATTAAATAGGTTGGCATGCCATAATTCACATACATGCTGTATATGTAAACATGATGGCATGATATAATTCACATATATGATTTATATACTAAGCAAGTAAGCAGATGGCAATCTCATATATGATGTCTAAACTAAGCAGATGGCATTCAATATTGTGCATATGTTATATAATAAACTAAGAAATGCAAGACAACATATGCATGATATGAGTAATATAACCCTGCCAAGTGTGAGCATACACCTTAGGGGGGAAATAGGACTGGTCATCTGTCTCTGAATCCTCCTCTGAGGAGCTATCCGTAACCAGCAAGATATCTGCTTCAGTAGGTAGCATTGTCTGCTCTGAAGACCTTGTCTTCACTCCAGATTTTTCCATCACCAATTCAAATGGCTGACACACAGGAAGATAGATGAATATACAAACATTGTCCACAAATGGAATACGTAATACAAAAAAAGGATGGCATGATATAATTAACATATATGATGCCTGGCTAAATACCAAGGCATTCCATAAATCACATATATGATGCCTTGGAACAAGATGGCACTACATAACTCACATATATGGTAATTAGACACTAAACAGGTGGCATTCACACAAAGCATGTCTAAACTAAGCAAATGACATAGCAATGCAAGACACCATATGCATGATATGAGCAATATAACCCTGCCAAGTTAGAGCATAGACCTCGGGGGGGGGATAGGACTGGTCATCTGTCTCTGAATCCTCCTCTGAGGAGCTATCTGTAACCAGCAAGATATGCGCTTCGGCAGATAGCACTGTCCACTCTGAAGACCTTGTTTTCACTCTAGATTTATCCATCAACGTGTGAGATGGCTGATGCACAGGAAGATTAGTTCAATGTACTAACATTGTTGACAAATGAAATACATAATGAAAAATAGGATGGCATGACATATTTCGCATATATGATGACCGGCTAAATAGGATGGCATTGCAAAATTCACATATATGATGCCTGGCTAAACAAGATGGCATTGCATAATTCACATATATGATATAGAAACTAAACAGATGGCATTCACACAAAGCATGTCTAAACTAAGCAGATGACATATGTGATGTATAAAGTAAGAAATGCAAGGCACCATATGCACGATATGACCAACATCAGCATGCCAAGTTAGAGCAAAGACCTCAGGAGGTAAATAGGAGTGGTCTGCTACCTCTGAATCCCCCTCTGAACAATTATCTTCCTCTTGATTACAATCTGGAATGGTGGGAGGGGGGCTGCCATTGCGCCCACCATGGAGCGACGTCTGCATGACATTACATTGCCACGAAAGGCTCTTCTCTTTTGCTGTACATGTTCAGTACCATTGTGTACAATAATTAGCATGCATAGGAGTAAAACATGGTGAGATTATGCAAGGAATGCATGCAGAAATCCAGAGTGATGGTAGCAACCAGTGGATAGACCCAAAACCAATGATAGCATGCAGATAAAACCTTCAGTTAAAAAATATGCTCCTTTACTGTTTGTTTCCCACCCAACATGAAAGACATAGTAGACACCCGAGATTAACCAGATAGTAGACAAAGATACTATTCATTAAAAACTCATGTTTGACCATTAGTTTGGACCTGACTCCGAGTCTAAGAGGTGAACAATATGATAAAGTAGCAGGTAATAATAAGCGATGAATAACGTAGGTGGACACGAAGGAGTGAGACCTCTCTTGCGGACCCGTTGATAACCCACAAGTATAGGGGATCGCAACTGTTTTCGAGGGTAGTGTATTCAACCCAAATTTGTTGATTCGACACAAGGGGAGCCAAAGAATATTTGAAAGTATTAGAAGTTGAGTTGTCAATTCAACCACACCTAGAGACTAAATATCTGTAGTAAAGTGATTAGTAGCAAGATAATATGATAGTTTGATAGCAAGTGACAAAAGTAGCGATAGTGAAGGTAATAGTAACAGTAGCAGATTTGTCGAAAGTGTAACAGTAGCAGCAATAGTAGTAACTTAACAAGTATCAATAAGTGGAAACTCGTAGGCACTGGATCGGTGATGATGGGAATGTTTTGGATGATATCGATCATATAGCAGTTACAACCTAGGGCGACACATAACTAGCTCAAGTTCGTCAATACAATGTAGGCATGCATTCCGTAAATGGTCATACGTGCTTATGGAAAAGAACTTGCATGACATCTTTTCTCCTACCCTCCCGTGGAAGCAGGGTCTATTAGGAAACTAAGGGATATTAAGGCCCCCTTTTAATAGAGAACCGGAACAAAGCATTAACACATAGTGAATACCTTAACTCCTCAAACTACGGTAATCACCGGAAAGAATCCCAGTTATTGTCACCCTGGGGATGTGGATCATAACACATAGCAGGTGCATACAACTTGCAATATCGGATCAAGAACACAAATATATTCATGAAAACATAAATGGTTCAGATCTGAAATCATGGCACTCGGGCCCTAGTGACAAGCATTAAGCATAGCAAATTCATAGCAACATCAATCTCAGAACATACTGGATACTAGGGATCAAGCCCTAACAAAACTAACTCGATTACATGATCAATCTCATCCAACCCCTACACCGACCAGTGAGCCTACGAAGGAATTACTCACTCCCGGTGAGGAGCATCATGGAATTGGCGATGCAGAGAGGTTGGTGATGACGAAGATCGAAGATTCCCCTCTCCGGAGCCCCAAACGGGCTCCACATCTGGCCTCCCGATAAAGAACAGGAGGTGGTGGCAGCTCCGTCTCGTGAAACGCGATAATTCTTCCTCTCTTATTTTTCCCTCCGAAGATGTGATTTTATAGGCTTGGAGTTAGGGTCAGGAGGGCCACCAGGGGCCCACATGGCACTTGGGCGCGCACCAGGGGGGGCGCCCAGGTGCCATGTGGCCACCTGGAACCCCCTCTACAGTGGGTCTTGGCTCCATAATTCATCATATATTTCATAAAAATCCACAAAAAGTTTCGTCCAGTTCTGAGAACTTTGATTACTGCACAAAATCAACACCATGGCAATTCCGCTGAAAACAGCGTCAGTCCGGGTTAGTTCCATTCAAATCATGCAAATTAGAGTCCAAAACAAGAGCAAAAGTGTTTGGAAAAGTAGATACGATGGAGACGTATAAACTTCCCCAAGCTTAACTCATTGCTTGTCCTCAAGCAATTCAATTGGCAAACTGACAGTGATAAAGAAAAACTTTTACAAACTCTTTTGTTCTTGTGTTTATGAATATACTTAAACAACATCCAAGTTTTCAGCAAAGATTATAACTAACCACACTCATGATAACTCTTAGAAAGCATATTCGTTCATATCAATGGCATAATCAACTAGCGAGCAATAATAAAGTATCTCAAATGCCAACACTTTGTCAAAACAATCATGATACAATATGACAATGATGGTATCTCGCTAGGCCTTTCTGAGACCGCAAAACATAAATGCAGAGCACCTCCCAAGTTCAAGCAGCGACTAAACATTGTAATTCATGGCAACAAAGATCCAGTCATGATGCATTCAATGATTAACTACACACAATGCATGAGGATGACAATAGTGCTCTCTAGTCTGGTGCTTGTTTTAGAAGGTGATGACTCAACAATAAAAGTAAATAGATAGGCCCTTCACAGAGGGAAGCAAGGATTTGCAGAGGTGCCAGACTCAAGGTTTTAAAACAGAGATAAAATTATTTTTGGCTGGCATGCCCTTCCCGTCAACGCCACGACCGAGATTTTTCAATATCTCCCATGCTACACAAATTAGTGGCGGTTCCCAAGCGATAAAAGTAAATTTTACTCCCCCTCCACCATCAATCACAAGCCATGGCTAACCGAATCCTCGGGTGCCCTCCATACCAACAACAGTCTGGGGGAGTTTGTTTTATTATTTGCAATTTGAGTTTGGGACTAGGAATCCCGATTACCGCCCTTTTCTCGTGCGATGACAAGTGAATAAACACTCATATGAGAATAACCCACTTAGCATGGAAGATACTGACTGCCCCCTGTCGCTCCATGAGCGGTCCAGGCACACAAAACAGATGTTTATTTGAAATTTTAGAGGTGGCACATGCAAATTTACTTGGAACGGCAGGGTAATACCGCATATAGGTAGATATGGTGGACTCTTCTGGAACAACTCAGGTTTAAGGGTTTTGATGCACAAGCAGCATTCCCGCTAAGTATAGGTGAAGGTTAGCAATAAGATTGAGAAGCGACCAGCCAGAGAGCGTATATGGTCATGAACATACATTATGCACAATCAACATTAAGTACTATAATGAGTAGGATATATATGAGCACCATGAACATAAATATCATAGAGGCTATGTTGGTTTTGATTCAACTACATGCATAAACATGTGCCAAGTCAAGCCACTTAAAACATTCAGAGGAGGATACTATATCATCATACCACATCACAATCATTTTAAGTGCATGTTGACATCCAAGATAAATCATTATCAACCCCCTAGCTACTTAAGCATGACATGAACAACTATAATCTCTAATTGTCATCACAAACATGTTTGATCATAATATGCTGAATCATGGACATCGATCTAAAGACATTCGTAAAGACAAGAACAGGTTGAGTTCATACCCGCTTTTCTTTGCCACGGTCATTCCACCAAATCATCATCATTATTGCCTTTCACTTGCACGACCGAATGGTATGGAAATAATAATAGTGCAAGGGTGCCATGGACTAAGCTGGAATCTGCAACATTTTATTCAACGGAGAAGACAAGGTAATATGGGTTCTCTATTAGATCATCAATAAAGCATATGAGAGCCACTAAACATTTTCATCGAGGTCTTCTCCTTATAAGAACTCAACCAAAAGAAAAGAAATTCAGAGAAACACACTGAAATATTTTTGGAGTTTTTGGTTTTTCTAGAAGAAGGCAAATTAAAGAAAGAAAAGCAAAAACGAGAAAAACTATTTACACGGGAAAGCTACCAACAAGTAAAAGAAGAAACGGGAAATCTTTTTGGGTTTTTTATTTTAGAGGCTACAACTAATTAAACTAGAAAGCAAAAAAACAAAAAGAAGCTAACTATGTTTTTGGATTTTCTGAAAGTTTTTCGAACACACAAGAAGAAAGCGAGAAAAAAAAAACTAACATGGATAATACAATGCAAGAGTATGAGCACCGACAACTAGAATGAAATGTGTAAGCATGAATAAAATGTCGGTGGGAAATACATACTCCCCAAGCTTAGGCTTTTGGCCTAGCTTGGTCTACTACCAGCCTTGTCCTGGATAATAGTCGAAGTGATAGCTCCAAGAAGCGTGCTGAGCAGCCTCCTCAGCCTGGCGGGCAGCTTCAACTGCTGCATTGTACTCTTGCGCCTTGCTCTTCGTCAAAGAATACCTTCCCTTGGTCTGAAAATCAAAAAGAGTAGGTGCAGTCAGAACCACATACTGTTGACACCTGATTTTGGCACGATGCAAAATGCAGTAAAGGTGGACTCAAGGCAAGGAGGCAACCCAGCAACGAGATGATCCGGGAAGGCGGCTGCCCGTTGAAGACCGAAGATCAAGATGGACAAGAGGAGACGGAAGCCAGCTCATCAAGACGGCATCTGAAGCGGTACTACCGGTCTCCACAGCGGTACTACCGCTTCAAACGGAAGTACCGTATATTACTACCGCACCTACTACCGCTTGGGAAAATTCTTCTAGATCCCCAAGACCCTAAGCGGAAGTGGAGCGGTACTACCGTGTCTCCACAGCGGTACTACCGCTTGAACGGAAGTACCGTATGTACTACCGCGACTACTACCATTTGGGAAAATTCCTCTCTGCACGCCTCTGGACCCCGAGCCTCTAAGCGGAAGTAGAGCGGTACTCCAAGCAGTACTACCGTTTGAAGCGGTACTACCGTGCTCAGAAGCGGTACTACCGCTTACCGGCGAAACAGATTCGGGCAGATTTTTCCAGAGTCTGAGTTTGGGTAGAGTTGTTGGTTCTTTGGACGGAAATTTGGGCCCTTGCCTTGTAAGGGAAGTCTGGCCCCCTCTTAAATAGAAGTGGTGATGGCCGATTGAAACACACAATCGAATCTATCAATACAATTTGTGTTGGCAAAGAAATTGTTCCACGCAACACACAATTGCACCGCGCAATGTATTGAAAAACGGAGTCGCCAACCGCACTTTTGTGTACGATAAACGGATGCTTTCCGAGTAAAGCAACAAAGAAGGTTCCTCGATTTCGGAGAGGAGGGACGGATGCTTTTCAAGCAAAGCAACAAAGGGGTTCCTCAATTTCGGAGAGGAGGACGACCGCTTTTCAGCGAAAAGCGGCAAAGATAAACCTCGCCCTAGAGTTTCTAGGGTTTGGGGATAAAGAAGACAAAAGAAAAGTAAAAAAGATAAATTGTATTGATAGATTTGATTGTGTGTTTCAATCGGCCATCACCTCTTCTATTTAAGAGGGGGCTGGACTTCCCGTACAAGGCAAGGGCCCAAATTTCCGTCCAAAGAACCAACAACTCTACCCAAACTCGGACTCTGGAAAAATCTGCCCGAATCTGTTTCGCCGGTAAGCGGTAGTACCGCTTCAAACGGTAGTACCGCTTGGAGTACCGCTCTACTTCCGCTTAGAGTCTCGGGGGTCCAGAGGCGTGCAGAGAGGAATTTTCCCAAACGGTAGTAGTCGCGGTAGTACATACGGTACTTCCGTTCAAGCGGTAGTACCGCTGTGGAGACACAGTAGTACCGCTCCAAACGGTAGTACCGCTCCGAGTACCGCTCCACTTCCGCTTAGGCTCTTGGGGATCCAGAAGAATTTTCCCAAGCGGTAGTAGGTGCGGTAGTAATATACGGTACTTCTGTTTGAAGCGGTAGTACCGCTGTGGAGACCGGTAGTACCGCTTCAGATGCCGTCTTGATGAGCTGGCTTCCGTCTCCTCTTGTCCATCTTGATCTTCGGTCTTCAACGGGCAGCCGCCTTCCCGGATCATCTCGTTGCTGGGTTGCCTCCTTGCCTTGAGTCCACCTTTACTGCATTTTGCATCGTGCCAAAATCAGGTGTCAACACATGCCCCCCTGTTTTTCGGTAAAACTTGTGTACCGAAAAATAACTTGCACTAATATTGGCTCTAAGGACGATGTCGACATTCCATCGTCCATTTATACTCTTAGGGCGATAGTCATATATCGGCCATTGCCTGTTTAAGCTCCTTGCCACACACTTGGGTGGTACTTCTTCAGATATTTATAGGGCGATAATCATATATCGGCCATATTACTAGACTCAGCTTGCCCATTGGCTTGAGCACAATATGGAGAGGAATTGAGCAACTTTATCTTATATGATTCAGCAAATTCTCTAACTTGACATGACATGAAAGATGAACCTTGATCCGTAGTTAATGTTTGAGTAAGGCCAAATCTACGAATAATGTGCTCACTCATGAATTGAATTACCTCCGTATGCGTCATATTTTCGAGAGGCATTGCTTCAGACCATTTAGTGAAATAATCAGTTGCCACCAACACGAACCGATGCCCCCTTGAAGGAGAAGGATGAATCAATAAAGTCTAATCCCCAACTTCTAAAAGGCCACGGCTTGATAATAGGATGTAACATAGCAGCGGGAGCCAACTGAATACCACCAAACTTTTGACAAGCTTCACATCCTTTATAATACCTGAAGCAATCATTAATCATCGTCGGCCAATAAAACCCAGCCCGTCGCAATAACCATTTCATCTTGGGAGCCGACTGATGAGTGCCACAAATTTCTTCATGAACCTCTCCCATAACAACTCTTGCTTACTCCTCATCCAAGCATCTTAAAAGAACATCATCCACTGTTCGGCGATAAAGATTATCATCTCTCATCGTATACTTGAAAGCCATACGCCAAACGGTCCTGTCCACCCTTTTACTAGGATCACACAATTAATCAATAATTGGCTTCCTCCAGTCTTGATTTCCACCTGCACTAGAATTTTTCGTTAGCGGCCGAAGCAGTAAGCTCTAGTTCGGCCTCTACATTGGCGAAGCTAGTCATCGGCCTTTGAGAAATATGAAAACATGCCATGATCAACATGATAGCCGGATGCTTGCTGTGCCAACTCATTCGCTTTCCAATTATCATGTCTAGATATATGAGCAATGCTAAAATAATCCAAAGTAGAAATTATATCTAAACACTTATCAAGATAAACATTAAGTGATTCGTCCAGACACTGAAAAACTTAGGACATTTGTTTACTACTAATAACGAATCACCAAAAGCCTCAATATGTGTAGCACCTATAGCAAGTAAAAACTCCAATCCGAATAACAATGCATATTCGGCTTTGATCATTTGTGCACAAATATTTTAAGCGGCATGAGGCATCACAAAATAGCACCATAAGGAGATATATGAACAATGCCAACACCTTGGCCATTGTTATGAATTCAACAATCAAAACATAATCTCCGTAGTACTAGAGAGACAAGGCTAATATTAATGTATCATGCACGTCATAAATCCGATGCCCAATAATAAAACCAACAATGATTTGGCCATTCGTAAATTTGGAAGATTTGTAGGCCAAATTATATCAAGATAAAGCATAAACTCGCTCACCAATTTTACTATGAATTGGTCACAACATATTTTGAATGGCATCGGTCATAATGTCTCAACTCCATCGAAACATAGCATAGATATAAGCATAAATTTCCACGCAAGCATAATATAAGCACACATATAAATTTCCATGTGCACTGACCTTGTCTCACTCTCCAATCGAGCTAAGGATGATGTTAGAATACAACACCAGCCATGCATTAACATATTCTTAGGACGATAGATAAATATCGGCCATTACCATAAGTGTCATGCAAAATTCATCCACCAAAGCACATATAGCCGAAATAAACAAATGAGATAACAAATCAAATATTTCGGCCCTTTGAATCAGCAACAAAATGTAACTAATCAAATGTATAGTGATTTGGTAATATCCTATCATGATGTAAGAAATTGTACTGCATCCATGGATCAAAATAAGCCCATGAAGGGTAACCAATCATACCTGGGGATGAATTCCATGGTAAAGGTATCAATGGCATGGTTGAATAGTATGTATGATGTGCTAACCGAAGATTATTTTTCACGGATGAAAACCTTCGGCTTAATTTCTTATGTGATTCTTTCTCCTTCTTCACTTTTGTTGTACTTGTTGCACATCATTTTTATTTTGACTGCTCCTCTTGGGAGCCCATGCCATGTTCCTCTTTCTCAATTCTTGTGCACTAAGTTTTTGTAATTCTTTCTTTTGCCAATATGATAAGCCAAGTGGGCACCCCGGCTGTGATTCTGTTTTGACCAATGGCAATTCTTTTTTGGCCTTGTGCACTCTCAAATTCTTTTGTTCAGATCTGGCACTTTGATTTCTAACAATTGATTGCTTCACTTCTTTGCCTTTTGTAGCCAATACTAACTTTTTAATTGGCTCTTTATCTTTTAAGATCAAATCTGAATTAGCACTCTTGCGACCATCTCTTTTGACGCGGTAAACTTGCTCGATCACCTCCTTCTTCTTTCTTGAGCCCCGGACCGATTCCTTTTGAGTGAAACGGTCTTGGTTATGTAATTGTTCATCGAGTGTTGATCCTCTTGGAGATTTGCGCCTTGGAGGTGATCTTGGTTTCTTTGTATGATTTGGCAGATAAGTATTCTTCTCTTCACTCTTCTTTTGTTCAGATTTGGCATCTTGATTTTGAACATTTTCCTGCTCGACTTCTTTGCCTTTAGTAACCAATGTCAACATCTCAATTGGCTCTTTTTCATTTGAAACCAAATCTGAACTAGCACATGTACGACCATCTTTTTTGACTCGATATATTTGTTTGACCACCTCTCTCTTATTATTTGAGCTCCGGACCGATTCCTTATGATTGAAACGGTCTTTGTTATGCTCTTTTTCATCAGATGTGTATCTTCTAGGAGCTGCATAATTTTGGTGAGATGGTTCAAAATAAGATGGATAATGTGCCCTCGATTTATACCTGTCCCATGACGAATATTGATTTGCATAAGCATAGGGAGGTATCCATGACATTGGCATTGGCGGCCCATAATATGGATATTAATATGATTCGTTGAAATTTCCCCTTTGCCAATGCCGGTCCTCAGATTCGCGCCTAGGGGTGATCTTGATGCTTTTGCATTAGTTGGCCGATAAGCACTTTTCTCTTCACTCATCTTCTTGTATCTTTCCAATAGCTGCGCGAAAGTAACTTTCGGCTTTTTACTTTTGTGCTTACCTTGGCCTTTGCTTTCTTTGATTTTGGTTGCATCTATCTTTGGATTTTCTCATTGCCCCCCAGTGCTTGGCGTCTTCACCGTAACTTTGATAGAACCATTGCCTTCAAGAATATCATCATTGTGCTCATGAATAATTTTTGCACTTGAAAGCTTGATCCCATCACCTGTAGCTTTTACCTTCTTGTCTTTAAATGGACTGGCTTGATGCAGCCGATGCAAAGACTTTTTTCCATCAATACCAATAGGAATAGCATGATCATCCCTTGGTGTTTCAACAAGTCCCAATTGTCCGTTATCAATGGCCGATTTAACTATTTGTCGAAACATGGTGCAGTCCTCAAAAGTATACTCGAACGAATCATGAAATTTACAATATATTCGTCCTTGGATTGACGGTTTGACATGATGATCAAGAATTTTAATATAATCATTCTTCAGCAACAAATCAAAAATTTGATCACACATGTTTGTATTGAAGGTAAACTTTTTATTTTCTAGCCGAACTTGCTGTAAGAACGGCTTTGGAGGTAAGCAAACGAATGGTTCAGATTTTGCATCACCCCATTCGGCTATGCATTGTGTTTTGTATTCTATCTCCGATGTCCTTGGATAAGATATTATACTAGCATCAGTTTTCTCAATAGAATTTAACCTTGGCTTTAAATTTCTGAAATGAAAATAGTTAGAACACATATGCCTCAATTGAGACCAAGTGTAAGCCAAGTAAGAAACAAGCAAAGCTATCCACTTAGATATAGACTTCACATAAGACAATGGGATTAGCTTTGGCTGCAATAATAAGTCACTATCGGTCTTTATAAATGGCACAATAGGTTGACCGATATGTTTTATAACAATTTTATTGCTAACAAGCAAATTACCCTTCTTCATTGGTCTTTCAAAATTACTTATGAGAATTTTTTTATAGAAGCATCAACTATGAAGTTGTGAACAAATCTGCAAATAGGTAAATTACTTGTTAGGCATACCTCTTCAAATATGTTGGGAGAGCATGATGGTGGTGTGACTTGAATAATATCTTGCTCCGCCTTTGGATGGCTCCCCAACGCCTTGTCATCATCTTTTTCTTGACTCCGTGCATCATCACTTGAATGATTATCAAGCGAACTTTGCTCAGCTGCATGCTTGTGTTCTTCATGTTCATCACTAACCAAACTTTGTTCGGCCATATCACCTTGTTCTTGATGCTCATCAATTTCTTTGGCACGGAACTCATGGGGCAGGCAAAAGGGTTTCTCAGAAAAATCAAACACAGCTGTTTTGTGCTTGCCATGCCCTTTCTCAATAATACTTGCCTCTGTGAGTTTGATGGACTCGGCATATATACTACTTGATTCGGCTTTTTCAACCGAAGCACTTTTAGTTCCCGAATCATCCTTCTTTTCATTGATTCTACAAATTGGCAAGTCTTGTTTTCTTTGAGGCAATTCCCTATCAATTTCAACCCGCTCTGGATCAGTTTGCCCCCCAATGCTTTTAGGATCTTTCGGCAATAAATTGTTAGGGTTGCCGAAATTTTGTAATTGTGTAGAGCATGCACTAGGAATAAAATTATGGGCCGAACTATTAGCATGATTCCGGCCACTTCGATCATTATTTAGAGCAACATGAGATTGATCTACGTTAGCCGATGCACCTGGCATATGAACATTACTAGACATGTTAACTACTCGGCTACGTTCCATATGCATCGGTCTTTTATCATAATACTCACATTCGACATGTTGCCCTAATGATTGAGCATGATGAGATAAACCAATCCCTAATTTTTTGCTAGATCGCTCTTTAAACTCTTCAAATTTATCATCCATGATTTTGGAAAGTATGTGCATCGTATCTGTCATGTTGGATCCAATTTTGCTAGCTACGGATGCATCAATTAGATGAGCAAGGTCTTCGTTTGATTGTTTTACCTCAGTGCCGAGTGGATTTGAATTACTCGGCATAGCGCCTGGCGTAGCCACTTTCTTGACAACACCGTTTCCAATACTTTCAGATCCTTTCGGCAATGAGGTGTTGCCGAAATTCTGATCTTTCACACTAATATATGTTTGTGGAACATCAGCATGTGGCGGATTCTCCGGCAATACGGTTCGAGCATATGAAGTTTGCAACGGAGGGTCATTAACATTTGAATCAAGTACCGACCCATATGGAATTCCGGTACTGGCAGCTGGCAGCATAGTCTCTGAGTTATTTGCAACTCGGTGAGGGTTCATACCGAATTGATTGTAACCCGGCAAGTTTACACAGAGTTGGTTGTAGTCGCCAGTTTGTGTTTCCGTACTTATTCGGCTATGACCATGAAGGTGCGGGGCCGAATTACGAATATCTACGGTTGCGTATGGCGCTGAAAAATTACTAACATGAGACGTAGCATAAGATGGTTGAGAGTAACTGGCCGAATAGCTAGAAGTAGCATAGCCAATTCCCCTATCCACCGGCATGTTTGGATTAACATACTGTGAGTTATTTACCGATGAATAAAAAGTTGAAACACTTTGTTGCATACTATTGGAAGTTCCTATATGGGGTGTCTCAACTTGATTAACTGGACTCATCGTGTTGTTCATCGGCATATGAATTTGTGGGGTTGCCGATGCATGAGAGTTGGGGTACATATGGTGCATGTTGCTAGTATCGTAAGAACTTGAAGCATGTAAATTACTTTGAATCGGCCTATGCACGTAATTAGATGCATGATTGGAAAAGCTAGGGCTGGCCGATAGCGTATAGTCATTGGATGATCTAGTAACACAATATGAGATATTTGCATCTACAGTAGGGAATTGGGTATTCATATTACCTTTGTAGATGGCAAACCCTAGATAACGATCTCTTCGAATCAAGAACGGGCCGGAGACCGTTCAAAGCTTCTTCCCCAGCGGAGTCGCCAATTTGTGTTGGCAAAGAAATTGTTCCACGCAACACACAATTGCACCGCGCAATGTATTGAAAAACGGAGTCGCCAACCGCACTTTCGTGTACGATAAACGGATGCTTTCCGAGCAAAGCAACAAAGAAGGTTCCTCGATTTCGGAGAGGAGGGACGGATGCTTTTCGAGCAAAGCAACAAAGGGGTTCCTCAATTTCGGAGAGGAGGACGACCGCTTTTCAGCGCAAAGCGGCAAAGATAAACCTCGCCCTAGAGTTTCTAGGGTTTGGGGATAAAGAAGACAAAAGAAAAGTAAAAAGATAAATTGTATTGATAGATTCGATTGTGTGTTTCAATCGGCCATCACCTCTTCTATTTAAGAGGGGTCTGGACTTCCCGTACAAGGCAAGGGCCCAAATTTCCGTCCAAAGAACCAACAACTCTACCCAAACTCGGACTCTGGAAAAATCTGCCCGAATCTGTTTCGCCGGTAAGCGGTAGTACCGCTTCTGAGCACGGTAGTACCACTTCAAACGGTAGTACCGCTTGGAGTACCGCTCTACTTCCGCTTAGAGTCTCGGGGGTCCAGAGGCGTGCAGAGAGGAATTTTCCCAAACGGTAGTAGTCGCGGTAGTACATACGGTACTTCCGTTCAAGCGGTAGTACCGTTGTGGAGACACGGTAGTACCGCTCCAAACGGTAGTACCGCTCCGAGTACCGCTCCACTTCCGCTTAGGGTCTTGGGGATCCAGAAGAATTTTCCCAAGCGGTAGTAGGTGCGGTAGTAATATACGGTACTTCCATTTGAAGCGGTAGTACCGCTGTGGAGACCGGTAGTACCGCTTCAGATGCCGTCTTGATGAGCTGGCTTCCGTCTCCTCTTGTCCATCTTGATCTTCGGTCTTCAACGGGCAGCCGCCTTCCCGAATCATCTCGTTGCTGGGTTGCCTCCTTGCCTTGAGTCCACCTTTACTGCATTTTGCATCGTGCCAAAATCAGGTGTCAACACATACACAGGATCATATTTGTTAAAAATTAAATTGTACTCATATGTGCGTGTGTCTGGCTTGAAAAATCTATGTTCACGCATAGCGCTGAAGTTTAGATATATAAAAGGTACAATGGGGTCATTGAACTTTGGAGGGATCTCTAAGTGTGCAGCTACACGGGAAGCATAAATCCCTCCATATAAATCTCCATTGTTCGCGTTGTGTTGTAACCTACGTGCTACAATGACACCCAAATTATAATGCTTCTCACTAGTCAAAGCAGTATGGATAATGCTCAGATCAGGGGCACAAAGTGTACTACAATCCTGTTTGCCAGCAATGCATTTTCCATTGAAAAGTGCAAAATAGCGAATAGTGGGGAACTGGATACTGAGAATTCTAGCTTGTGTAACCCCCCTATCCTCACCTGGCAAAGACTGCTTAAGAACAATGAATACTCAGCTGTCGATGGTACATCTAACGACCCCCAGTATGGAAGTTTGCAAGCAACACATAACTCTTCCAGAGATAAACTGTAAGAACTATCATAAATATGAAACGAGACTCTAGAGTTGCGAGGATTGTATGAAAAATGCTGAGTAAATGAATGGGTAAGGTGAAGGTGCTGATTAGGCTTATCTTCCATGAAAGCGGTGAGGTCAGTATTATGAATATATTCGTCAAACTCCTCCTTGATTCCTGTCCTCAACATAAAGTCCGTACACGGCCATCGGCATCCTTGTGTTTCTGCACCTCTCACCGAGCTTGCTCGGGGCTCTTCATAAGATGGACGTGCGGAGCTTGAGCTCGAGGATGCCTCTGTGGATTTCCTCCTAGAGGAGCTCCTCCGAAGAAAGTTCATTTTCCTAGAAATAAATTTCTGAAATTTTTGGTCCACAAAAAGATGTTAACAAAACTTCACAAGATTGATAGCAACTACTCATACAAGTGCTTAGAGGCCATATCAAGCATTCCAACTACTTGGCACTCAAAGAATTCAACAGGCAAGCTCATTTTTTGTAGCACCAAGAGTAGATAAATATGCAAAATATAAACCACTAAAACAAAAACTAATTGGAGCAATGGAGGAGTCACATACCAAGGAGCAATTCCTCTAAACAGTTTCGGATATGGGGTTCCGAGCAAGGAGATCGAAAATCCCAGCAATGGAGGCAAGAACACGGGCAAGAGAAGAACCAGGATTTTTTCTAGGGAAGAAGGAGTGTGGGCAAAAGGGATAAGTGAGTGGGGCCCTGGGTGGCCCACATGGCACATGGGCGCGACCCCGGGGGGGCGCCCTGGTGCCATGTGGCCACCAGGAGTGCTTCACTGCTACAATTTTTGTGCCAAAAATTCTAATATATTGTATAAAAAATCATGTAAAAATTTCAGGACATTCTGAGCACTTTCATTTTTGGGAACTTTTTTATTGCACGGAAAATTCAGAAAACAGAAAAAACATGGCATTTTATTTTATTTATCTAATAAAAACAGAGAATAAAAGATTGGTACAGAAAGTTGTGCTTGCTAAATTCATCAATCTCATGCCTCTCAAAAAGAATCCATTAATAAGGTTGATCAAGTCTTATTAATAACCCCTTTCAATTAACATGAAACCGAAGAATTTTCGTGAAAACACTATGTTACCTCAATGGGGATAGGCATATCCCCTACCATAATTATTTCATATTTCTTTTTGACAATAGGAATAGGTAGTTGAAAGCTTCCAATAGTGATAGTAGGAGTTTTTCCGATAACATTAATACCATTCACTTGAAATTGTTTCTTCGGAAAATGCACCGTATGCTCATTACCATTGACATGAAAAGTGACTTTGCTTTTGTTGCAATCAATAACATCCCCTGCAGTATTCAAGAAGGGTCTTCCAAGGATAATCGATAAGTTATCGTCCTCGGGCATATCAAGTATAACAAAGTCTGTTAAGATAGTAACATTTGCAACCACAACGGGCACATCCTCACAAATACCGATAGGAATGGCTATTGACTTGTCAGCCATCTGCAAAGAAATCTTAGTAGGAGTGAGTTTGTTCAAAGCAAGTCTTTTATATAAAGAGAAAGGCATAACACTAACACCAGCTCCCAAATCACATAAGGCAGTTCTAACATAATTTCTTTTAATGGAACAAGGTATAGTTGGTATACCTGGGTCTCCCAATTTCTTAGGCACACCATCCTTAAAAGAATAATTAGCAAGCATAGTAGAAATTTCAGCCTCAGGAATCTTTCTTTTGTTAGTAACAATATCTTTCATATACTTAAAATAAGGAGGCATTTTCAACATATCAATCAACAGAGTGCGTAAAACAATAGGTCTAAGTATTTCAACAAAGCGATCGAAGTCCTCCTCGTCCTTACTCTTGGAAGGCTTAGGAGGAAAAGGCATGGGCTTTTGAACCCATGTGTAGCGACCCGACCTCAAACGGTCAAGCCTCTGTGTATCTGTGCCATCCCTGGATCGGTATGCTGGCACACACAGTACATCAATGTATATATCAAAGTGCAATCACATGTATAAATAACGTAAAACTGATATATACCTCATAAGTCTCAGCGGAAACAGACAATCGGGTGTGGAGTCCCATCAACGCCATCGGCAAGTTGAGTGTAGACCGTAACCCTATATCATAAACCTTACTTGTCGTAGAAAATCCTGCAACATGATACGTTGCATCCGTGTAGGTCTGTACATTGAATGTACCGGCAAGATCACAAATAAGAGAAACAGATGATAAATCTATTCTATATGCAATACGGCTGTATGGCTCTGTGTCTGAATTGTTTTGCATAAAATCTGGTTTTATTTTCCCTACATCAAAGGAATATCCAGGAATCTCTACTACAAAGTAGATACCTATACATGACATGGTTCCGCCAACCGATGTCTCATAACCCATATCATCAGAAGTTGCCCACAATTATGTTTTCGATCCAGTGTTGAGAGTTCCGAGATAGATCCAAGTCCAGAGGCTCAAATTGTCCATAACCGGGGACACGGCTAATGATTAGGGTTTAACTCTGAAGAGTGTTGTGCACTTTACCCGCAAGATTCGATCCCTCTTTTTACGTTCTCGCACTTCAGGGTGTTTGAGAACAAGATGACCGATACATGGTCTTCCGAAGAGTTCCTCTGACTACTGTCCGGGCTCATCCAATCCTACCGTAGTTCTACATCTGCTAGCACCATCCCAGCCAGAGTCACAACTAAGGTCAACCAAGCCAGAGCCCATAGTGACTTCCGGTTTCATAGGTAAGCTTCCGGGCATGAAGTATTCATCCGTCTCTTTGAGTCTGGGTGAAGCTTTCCGCAAGATGTCATGGCACTTCCCCATGAATCCTGGGGTCAAACACTGGATTCCCCAGGGTGTCCGTCAAATTCATCCTTCACCCAGTAGTGTGTATTGAAAACTTGTCTCGAGTCTTGAAATCTTGAGGCCTTGAAGATGCAGTCCTTGCAGATGCCATCATGAAGTCGTCGTCTTTGACGTAGAGTCCTCCATTCTCACACCACTCCCGAGCACTCATACCAACCCCGTCTACTATAGCGTAGCTTTAAAACTAAACAACGTCCCGGGCTTGGTAACAGAGAGATGGGTTCCTACCTCATGCATTCTACTCAACTACAAGGATTCAATGTCACTACTGGAGGGATTGATGAAATGGTGACACTAAATGCAATAAAAACAAAGGTATGAAAATATGGTCAAAGTGAACTTGCCTGGTATTACTTGATGAAGATATCAACGCTTTCGGAAACTTGATAAACTATTCGTCACTCCGAGAAAATCTATGTAGTCAAACATAGCATTCACATAAGCAAAACACTCTAGCAATCAATACTATCAATCATATTAACACTCAAAAAGCAATAAGGAGACAATAATGAAGTCAAAGAAAACCAAATAAAACCAAAGGAAAACTTCAAAGGAGAACCAGTGAGAACCAACTCACACAAATTCTATCATAACAACACTATATTACTCTAAATAATCTTTCTACAGCAATGAAAATAAAATTCTAATAAAACAACAGAAAGTATTTTACTAACTTATTAACTAGCAAAAAGAACTAAATTAAAAGCTATTATAACCATATAGTTAACACTAAAACAACTATAACAACCAAGCATTCATTAAAACAATAGTAAACTATACTAAATAACTATAAAAACTAATGAGTTTCTAAATAACAGAAACAATAATAAAATAACTTGAAGTGGCAAAAGGAATTACTTTTAAAACTAATAAAACTAATTCTATTGACTAAAACTATGAGCTAAGCAAACAAATACATAAACAGTAGCTAATTACAAATAAATACTTATAAAAATTTATCTACTGTAGCTAAACAAAAGAATATAACCACATGTAAAATTCTACAAAAGGAACTAAATCAAAATAATTAAAAACAATAATTTAATGACTAAAACAACTTTTAAACAAAACAGTACTGTTTCTAATAAAACCCTAATTTAAATACTCTAAATTACCCAAATTAATCCTACTGCTAAACGACATCACAAGTGACCAGTAGCAAAAAGAAACAAGTAAAAATCTATTTTTAAACTCAAATTATTCACAAAACAGGGTTTGAAGCAAATACATGCAAATTCAAATTTAAACTACTCAAATTTGAAAACTATTGGCACAAACAGAAACTACATAATTTTTGTGACACAGAGCAATTGGAATCACTCAAAAAAATTAAAAATCCTAAAAGATATTAACGATCTAAGATCAGAACTATTTCTGTAAACAGAAATAAAAACAGCAAAAGAAAAATGCTAATTGTCGGTTGACCGTGGATAATGTGCATCGTGGCAGGTGGTGAGTGGCTGCGGGCGTTCGCTGCGGGCGGACGACCGATGCTTAGCGAAAAGTTTCGGTGAACAAAGAAAAAAAATAGATCTGACCCGACAGTTAGATCTCGATCTGACGGCTGACGGGTGTCCGCTGCTGACATCTAAACGGCGGAGAAGTGCTATATAACAGAAAATGGTTTGAACAAAAAAAAACTAGTTCGATCTAATCTACCCCTAAGTCTATGATCGAACGGTCGAGATCGGTTCTCACTGAAAAACAAAGAAGCTTGTCGCCGGACTTGGAGAAGACAGCGATGCGGCGACTCGGGTCGATGCAGGCGTCGCTACTGGTGGTCGCCGGACTCCGGGGATGGTTGGACGGGGCGAGTCACGTGAAGGCGAGCTCGGGGGTGACCTCTTCAGCGTCGGGGGCGTCCTCTTGTGACGGTGATGAGCGGCTGGAGCAGAGGACGGCACCGGCGAGATGCGGGAGGTTGCTCTGGTGCGTATCGGCGCGAGAAGAAAGGTCAGGGAGATAGAGGAGGTCAAGGGGAAAAGTACAGAGGGGAACACGGGCGCTGGGAACCTTCTGTGGCGACGGAATCTACCAGCGTTCAAGCTTCGGGGAGGATGACTCCTACGTGATCGGGTGAGCGCCCTAGGGCATGAGGAGCCATGATTTTGAGAAAAATCAGACGAGGAGAAACAGGAGAGTATTTATAGGTAGGCGGGCTTGCGCGAGGAGAAAGATCCGAGCGAATCCCGTGAGATTTGGGGATCGGGTTCGGTCTCCAGGAAGAACACGACGCCTGGTTGAGGATGACAAGGTGGGTCCCCCGTGTCAGTGATAGAGAGAAGGGAGAGAGGCTGACGTGTGGGGTCATGCGGGCATCAGCGCTGACGTGCGCGTGTGCGGCTGCCGGCAGCGCTGCATTGGCTGAACTGCTGGGCTGGGCCTCGCCTGGCCTGCTGGGTGGGCCGATTGGCCTGCCTGGCGGGCGCGGCTTTGTTTGTTTTTTTTACAGCGACAAAATAAATAAATAAAACAAGATATAAACAAAAACATTTGATATAGGCATATTATATATCAAAATGATCAAAGAAATAAATCCTAAAAGATGAACATTTTATCAAGGTCAAATAAAATACACAAAAATTCACAAAAGTCAAACAGTGCTACTGTTGCATTTTAAATTCAAATAAAATTACTTTAAAATACCAAAATGATTTCAGATTTATTTTTCTCCAATTTTCCACTGAAGGGAATCATTTTACCCTATTTTCAATATATTTAATTTTTGGAGAAAATAATTTGAATAAAAACCAAATAACTCCAACTTGAAAGTGGGTTTCAAAATACCTTCAAAGGGGCTTTCAATTTGATCCTTTTAAACTTCCAACTCATATTTCATATAATTTGAAGAAGTCATTTTATCTTCTCTCATGAAAATCATTGAGTTGCATAAAGTTTCTGAATTTGAAATATTTTCAGATGGATTTCAAATCTTTTCAAAAACCGTTTTCATTTCAAATGGAAGAAGTCATGTCATCTTCACTCTAGGGTTTTGTGTTTGAATTGAATTTGAATTCATGGAGATCAAAAGGCAAAGTGAAAGTCTGGGAAAGTCATTTCATTCCCTCTCATTCAACTTTCAAAAGTTCCAAATTGCACTCAATTTCACTCAATCATTCACACAACAATCAAACAAACAATTAAAACTATTTATTTAATATAACATTCCAAAATTTAGAATTTTGGGATGTTACAAACTACCACCCTTAAAATGAATCTCGTCCTTGAGATTCGAAGAGGCTAGAAAGAAGGTTAGGTTTTGGAGGGTCCTTCTTGAAAACCCATCAATCATCACAATGATCTGGGGTGCTACCACCTTTAAAAGCAGGGTTACGGTTCCATCAAAACTCATGTACTCCAGATGAGGTGGGTCTTCTCATATTCTATAGAATAACTCCTTCACTGAGGCTCTTCCGGTAGGGGTATAACCTTTTCCTCAAAATCTTGTGTCCTTTTATCATGGTAAAGTTCTTCCGAGATTGGGTCTTCTCAGTTGACGGGTCTGTCGCCAATACTAAACATTATCAAAAATCTCATGGTGGCCAACAATTAATGGTTTCTCCTGCAGGAAAGGGTCTGGGTTGAATCACTACAAGAAATATGCTATCTGGCGACCTTCCATATTGGTCACTGAATGGTCGTTGTTTTTCATTTATGACTTTTTATGACCAAAAACTGTTGGTCAAAAGTTGACCATCTTTAATGAAACTTAACGACCTTCTTGGCACTAGCCAAAAGGTCGTAGATTCTACGACCAATTATTTGGTCACTCGCAATCTGCCCAGACCACGTCAGATCCAATGTGGCAAGCTGACATGGCAAAATTGTGACCAAATAAGTTGGTCTTTGATCAGAATCAGCCCGGTCCAGTTCAGCCGTCTATATGGGCCAAGCCCAACAATTCAGCCCATTTATTTATTTTTCCTATCAATTCTGCTGCCTACATGGGCCAAGCCCAATAATTCGGCCTTAATTGTTTTCTCTTTTTATAAAATGGGTCCACTAGCCAAATGTGTCCCTGTTGTCAGGTTCTGATAAGTAGGTCCCAGCTATTAGGCTCAGATTCGTCATATTTCAATTTGACAGTACAAAAATAACTAGTATTTAAATTGGTAGGTAGAAAACACACATAATACTTCAAATAAAGCAGCAAGATTCAGTATGGATCTCCTGCTCTACAAATTGCACGTAATACAGGCTCTTACATATACTTTACAAGCTCTATAAGTGTAATAACTAGATACAAGCTCTACAAGTATGGCAATCACAGTTACAAGCTCTACAAGTGTTTTCTTCTTCAGCATGGAGATCCTTTGATAGCAATCACATGCCAGACTCACTGGACGACCATAGTCTGGACTGGGCTAACAGAACGGGAATGTGCCTTCGACGGTTGACCTATTACATGAATCAACTGAGAAGAATCAGAAAAACTGGAGCCAATATATTATGAACATTCCATTCAAAAAAGGAGTAAAGGACAGTTCTTTATAGAATGATAAACACAATTTCAGCTAGTACCATGTTTTTTGTTGTCGAGCTAGTTAAAATGAGATATTCATACAAGACAATAGAGACAGTATGAATATGCATGGCTTGTTATTTAACGCGGCTGTGAAAGTGTAAGTTTGCAACAGACAGACACTCACTCGCTCGCTCAGACACTATGGATGCTTGTTTCGGCACCAAGTTAAATTCAGTCAAGCATGTAAGTAGATTCAGACCAGCAACATACCAAGCAAAAAAAATCAGATTTCTAATAGGCTAGCTAGCTATAATTTGCTGCAATCCTGATGGTACAAACAAGCTAGCTAGATTAAACACCAACAGTTAACATAGCCTAGCTGTAGTAACTAACAAGGCCACTATAAATTATTAACATGCATGATCTGCAGTACTAGGAGGCTGAATCAATGCACATCACAGTAACCACAAATGGGGTCTACTACAAGAGCAGAATTTAACAAGTGTGCTACTCTAGATCATCATCACTTGTAAATAGGAATGATCTTTTCCATGACACAAGCACGGAAAGTACAAACAAAATCACCCATGCACATGAAACAGAGCAAGGTACTACTATAGCAGCACAAGAGAGGGAGCTAGAAGGTAGGAGACGAACTCACATGAGAGGAGGTTGTAGCCGATGCCGCACACGGCCACGGTCTTCGTCCCGCGGTAAAGAAGGTTGTAGCCGAGTTGGACCATGTGCGGAGCGTCGTTGTGGCGGTGGATGCCCTGGTTGTCATCATCATCCACGGAGGATTCCTACTACTCTGAATCAAACAAAGAAGTAAGAGCTAGTGTCGTCGATCCAGTACAGAAATTAAGCATGCGAGTATAGGAGACACACACGTGCTATTGCTAGTATCTACAAACATCAATCAAGCTGGCAGTGTATGTGCTTGAGCTAGCTTAGTACGTACAGTCCATGGTTGGGCTCCAAAACAAACAGAGCATGATGGCGTCAACAGAATCAATCACAAAGTTATTTTTTTGTTGTTGCTAGCACTGCTAGCTGTATGTGTTGATCCATCCATCCATCGACCTAACTAATGTTGTTGTATCTCTAGACTAAGTGCGGCACAAGAAGAACTAAAACTGCTGAACTAAAACAGATTTAACACAAGACATGAAAAATTGATGAGCCAAATGATTTTTAGTATTATTAAGTTGAAAGGAAGCTCAGTGTTTCCATCTTCTATCTATCCATGATTTTATTTTTCTGAAGCAAGCATCAAAAGGCACAATGACAATCTAATTTCACACAAAAACTGAACCAATACTTGCTGTTACGTTGTGTCCATGACAATTGAAATTGATGTCCACTTCAGATCAGATTTGCAAGGGCTAGAAAGAGAGGTTGGAGCTCATCATGTATGGGGGTAGGAGGTAGATGCAGGGGAGGGGTGGATACCTGCACAAAACAGAGGAAGAGGGGTGAATAAAAAATGGTAAGGAAAAGGGCCTTCAACATGTTTAGATCGGGAAGAGAAACAACAACAAAAAAGACGGAACAAAAAATAGAACCTTCCATGGCGTGCTGTACAAGGAGCATCTCCTCCCTCTGCGCTAGGTTTTGGGGGGCTGGGAGGCTCCAGGGGGCGCTGCCTGGTGGGGGACTAAGGGATCCATCTCCATGGCGGCGTCCCATGCCACGGAGGTGCGCCCCTCTTGCCATCGTCGTCGGCACGCCCATGGCGACCTGCAGAGAAGGAAGAGAAGATGAGGCGAGGTGAGGTGAGGAGGATATGGTGGGCAAAGAAGGAGGAGGAGGGGCTTACCAGTGCTGGATCCGGTCACCTCTGGCCTCGCCGTGGCCTGCAGTGGCGGATCCCGACGAACAAAAGGGGCTGCAAAACCCTAGCCAGTGGGGGAGCCGTGGATCTGCACGGAGGTAAGGCAGGCGCGGACCAAGGGGATCTCGCCGGCGTGCTGCGCGCGGCCGGAGCTCGCCGGAACCGGGCGGCGTGGGTGATGGCGGTGGCAACGGCGAGAGAGAGGGAGAGGGATTCATGGGGGAGAGAGAAGGCAACGAGGCTTCAGTGGGTTCGAGCGAGAGAGAGAGAGAGTGTTGGTGCGTTCAATGGGTCGGGTGGATGGGTGGATGGATGGATGTGGGATTCCTGGGTACAAATGGACGGTAGGATGTGAGCCAAGTCATCGATCCGTGGCACAAATGGATCCACCAATGAGAATAAGTGAAACTGAAATTGAGTGTGTGGGTCTTTTCTTTTGACTTTTTTCTTCTTTTTGCCTAATTCAGATTTCGTTCGCGGGCTGTTTTTTTCTTGGTGAAAACGAAAGGAAATAATGGATGGTTGGTGGTTCGACGGGTTGGGTTCCGAAAGCATCGCGTGCATGTTTCGTCTGCCTTTCGGAACACGACATGGTGTTGAGTAGAGCATGCATGTTTCGTTCGGCTTTCGCTCGGCGTGGAGGTTGAGGAAGAATCGACGTTCGTCGCTGCCGTCCTCACAACTGCTACACATGCATCTTGGAGGGGGTTGTGAGACCGGCCATGAACACGTGTGATGGTCAACGTCATATATCTTCCTCCGCTGTGGGTGGGTGAAGGGGGTCACACTCCGGAGTCGCGCATTATCGACGTCTGTGATGGGGGGCACACTCATCGCATAGTTTGTTCAAATGATATCATATCTTGCACAAGTGTGCATATTGGAATTGCAAACAATGTTGCCAAAGGGAGTTTTCATTTTCTTTGCACAAAAAATCTATTTTCCATTTTTAGAGTGCCCAAAATGAGTTTTTTTTTGTGAAGGGCCTAGCAAATATTTGTTACAAAATTTGACCACATCAATTTTCTAAAATATTAGACCATATTTAATGTACAATTGACCAAATGGTTGGGTTTAAAAAGCTTTTGATCCACCTCTCTTGAAAAAGACAAATTTCCGTCAATTCAGTAGGAAGCAGGTCAAATTTGAACTACAGCTGCCTCATAGTTTGTTCTTTATTTTTTTCAAAAATCGTTTATAGGTACAAAAGTATCCATTTCATCATAGATACTCCGAAAGTATTGCAAGATTTAAACCCTAGCTATGAACGGCCAAGCCCGCCGTTTAGACTGCATTTTGGAACGGGCATATGAAATTCAAAAAAACAAAAAAAATTGGAAACCTTCGCATTGTGTCATTATATGTGACCTAGTTTCCAGGAAAAATAACAAAATTGGACTACGGCAAATGTCTTAAAAAAGTGCTCTCAGAAATGAGCTATCATGTATGAAGATACATGGCTTTCAAGCCAAATGACCAGCGTCATGGCCACACTCATGGCATAGTTTGTTCAAATCATATCATATTTTGTAGAAGTGTGCATATTGGAATTGCAAACAATGTTGCCAAAGGGAGTTTTCATTTTCTTTGCACGAAAAATCTATTTTTCATTTTTCGAGTGCCCAAAATGAGTTTTTTTGTGAAGGACCTAGCAAATATTTGTTACAAAATTTGACCACATCCATTTTCTAAAATATTATACCATATTTAATGTACAACTGACCAAATGGTTGGGTGTAAAAAGCTTTTGATCCACCTCTCGTGAAAAAGACAAATTTTCACCGATTCAGTAGGAAGCAGGTCAAATTTGAACTACAACTGCCTCATAGTTGGTTCTTTATTTTTTCCAAAAATCATTTATAGGTACAAAAGTATCCATTTCATCATAGATACTCCGAAAGTATTGCACGATTTAACCCCTATCTATGAACGGCCATGCCCGTTGTTTGACTGCATTTTGGAACGGGCATATGAAATTAAAAAAAACAAAAAAAACTGGAAACCTTCGCATTGTGTCATTATATGTGACCTAGTTTCCACGAAAAATAACAAACTTGGACTATGGCAAATGTCTTAAAAAAATGTTCTCAGAAATGAGATATCACGTATGAAGATACATGGCTTTCAAGCCAAATGACCAGTGTCATGGCCAATTATGGCATAGTTTGTTCAAATGATATCATCTTTTCCACAAGTGTGCATATTGGAATTGCAAACAATGTTGCCAAAGGGAGTTTTCATTTTCTTTGCACGAAAAATCTATTTTCCATTTTTCGAGTGACCAAAATGAGTTTTTTTATGAAGGACCTAACAAATATTTGTTGCAAAATTTGACCACATCAATTTTCTAAAATATTAGACCATATTTAATGTACAATTGACCAAATGGTTGGGTGTAAAAAGTTTTTGATCCACCTCTCGTGAGAAAGACAAAATTTCCGCAGATTCATTTTCCATTTTTCGAATTCCCAAAATGAGTTTTTTTGTGAAGGACCTAACAAATATTTGTTGTAAAACAAAACTTCTTCATTTTTCAAGAATATTAGACCACATTTTATGAACAATTTTTTGTACACTAGAAACATTTTTATACATATTAAATGGTTTTTAATTACATCATTAACATATTTTAATAAATATTTTGATGTCTAATATTTTGAACACATGTCTACATTTTTAACACATATTTTACATATTGTTTATATATGCTTAACATTTTTTAAATACATGATTAACATCTTTTCATATATTACCAACAAAAAAACATCTTTTCATACATACGTTTTGATGTCTATATTTGTTTTTACACATTGTACATTTTTTGTATACATATAAAACATTTTTTATATAGGTTAGAAAAATTTAAATACATGATTAACATTTTTAGAAAATCTTGTTTTGTTATCTACTTTTCATATATATTGTAAAATTTCCATATATACGTACTGCTGACTATTTTTTCATACACATGAAACATTTTTTATACATATCTAATATTATTTATGATTAGCATTTTTATATGCATGAAACTTTTCAAATACACACATTTAGTTTTTTAAACACATGATTACATTTTTTGAAATATGTATTAACATTAACATTTTTTTGAATTACACGTTTAGTTTTCTAATTGCTAAACCATATAGCAAGATCCGCGAAGGAGTTCATTATTTTCCTATTCTTATGATTTTATATTGTTTAATTGGTTTCGAGATGTTTCTATAAGGAAAAACCTTTTTAGAGTTATACAATGAAAAATCTGTTTTTTAGACAATAATGAAAACTTTTTTTTTTCAGATAACGTACCATCCTTACCAAATGGTAATAATGAAAAACTTGTTATTTTCCCTTTTTTTGTTGGGGCGAATATATGTTTTTTTCTTGAGAAATATGAGGGCATCCCACGTTTATTCCTGGATGGGCCAAGGCCTACATGGCACACGAAAATTTTAAAAGAAAAAAAGGAGGTGGCCTCGTTCCACCGAGGCCAAAGCCCACGTGGCGCGACACCTTAAGTACCAATGCATCCACGTTCACAACCTCATGACCATTTATATTGGTCATAATCGGGTAGAAATAAGGTCGTCAACCACTGTTGTCTGCTTTACGACCATTTGGTGTAAGGTAACTTCAGGGTTTGAGCCCTTCCAAGCGAAATGGACGTAGATTTACGACCAATTCAGCTGGGGTCATTAAGAGAAGGTCACAAGTTGACATATTTCTTGTAGTGAATCTCACCGAATATCCTACGGTTGGCAACGGTTGCCTGTACATGGATCAATCGTCCTACCATTTTAGGGTTTAAATAAGGTTTTGACATCGTCGTCACTCTACTATGGTTAGGTCTCTCTAGATTTACCATCCCGAATAGCAAGAGCGAATGATAAGAGTAAGTCGGTATGGTGATCAATCCATTCCGCACCCAGATCATTACCCTATATAAGGTTTAGCGAATCTCGCATTTCTAACAATCGGGCAGTCTCACAAGCATTGCAGAATTTCTCTTGTCCTCGAACTAGGTTCGGATAATCCATTGATTCTGCAAGCTGAACAAAACATCTATCGTTTCTTCTCAACTCTCAGGTTTTTCGTATCCTCCTAAGGAACTTCTTCTGATCAAATCACAGCTTCTTCCAAGATTTTTTTTCTTCCATGGAGTACTTGATCCTGATTAATTTCCTGGGCCTGTGGGTCATGGACCCATTTCAACGCATGTATAGCCTTAACTCATCCTGGAGTTACAATTGTTACATATTCCAACATTACACCTACTTTAATTCCATCAGTACTTTCTTTCTTCATATCCATCATATCAAAACAGAACTCCAACTCATTTTGTCCAAACTCCACTCCGTGGAATATCATTATCCCTTTTCATGGGTCAAGTGCCCTCACAGGGTACTACCACCCTTGACATGCACACATTCTTCCATGGACCATATTTCTCATATCCTCAAAACTGGTCCAGATCTGTGTTCATAGCGTAACAACTCAGACAATTCAACATATGAAATTAGGTCACTTTAACTTTATTGATTTCATGAATTCATTACAATCTCTGAGCACCCATTACATAACTCAACTCATTGTACTCATGAAAAATAATTTTGCTTCCTACTACACTTATTACCAATATCAAAATTCCAACTACTCAGCTCCAGCTTTCATCTTGTCGGGACATTTAGTAGCATAATGTCCTGCTTCCCTGCAACGAAAACAAATAACTCCCGATAAGTCTTTGGGCTTCTTAGGGAGGGTGTCTGCTCTTTGGGTTCTTGGCTTCTTCTCTGGACATTTATCAGCGTAATGACCTAAATCCTTGCACCTGTAACAAGTGATATGACTCAGGTCCTTCTCTGCAGAAATTGGGTTGTTCTGGGGATGACTTTGTTTTCTCTTCTTGGATTTCTCCGTAATGATCAGAGCTTCTATTTCCTGAGGGTCAAACTTGACTTCTACTGTCGGGAAGTTTCTCAGATACTCTTTTCTATTCTTCGTACAATCCTGTGAAAAATGTCCTTCTTCTCCACATGTGTAGCAGGCATTGGAGAAAAATCTGATTAGGCCTTCTTCATTTGTATCTTCAACATCTTCCTTCATGGCTTCCTTCTGCTGCTTGATGGCTTCTTGTACCTTGGTGTACATTTGGCATTGGGCTGGAAAATGTGTAATTCCTTCACACAATAAACATGTCACCTGCCTAGTCGGGCATCCCTCAGCTGGGTGATTTTCTTCACAGTGTGGGCATCCATCCTTGTGCTCTTCATGGGTGTGCCCTATTTCTCCGCATATCTTACAAGCACAAGGTTTCTTCATCGGGTTATCACCATTCTTCCGAACAAGACGGGACCCTAACAGAGTCTTCTTGAATTCCTCCCAAGTTCTTGCTCCATTACTTCCTTGTATGGCTTGGTGCATTTCCCACCAAGTTGCAGCACTATTTGTAAAGTACTGAAGAGCGTATTGAACCTCATACTTCCTTGCGATCAAATTTTTCCCGAGGTGATCTTCCATGTTCTGAATCCATAGCTTTGCCTCCAGCTGAGTCACCGGTCCAGGGAATACAAGTCCATCTTAATTCATAATCTATTGGGTCCAAAGGTTTTGGGATGAGATACGAGGGAGGGATGGAGAGATACACACAATACAAACAATAGCTTTGAAAATAAGTTTTATTTGTGGCTGTCGGAAAACGTCACATAATGACAGCTCACAAATCATCGTATCTAACGTGAGTATACATCAGGGTTTTGGTCTTCTCAGGGTCTTAATAATATTGGGATTCTTCAGGGTCTTCAATTTCGTCGAGTCTTCGAAGTCTTCAATTGTTGTAGCTGCAATTCTTCTAATGCTTGGCGAGGTCATCTTTATTCCGAAGTGGTCCTTGGTTGACTATTCGAGGGTCAAAAGGGAAAGGGCATATTATATCTAGAGGAGGTGAGAGGGACCATTTGGATAAATTAGAAAAAGATAAGAGGTAAGGGATCTTTTTGAAAATAAAGTTTTAGAGAGATCCTTTTCTAAGGCTTTCGAGTTCCTAGGGTCACGTGCTACAGTCAATATGTGCTCTGATACCATATCTGTAGCGACCCGACCTCAAACGGTCAAGCCTCTGTGTATCTGTGCCATCCCTGGATCGGTATGCTGGCACACACAGTACATCAATGTATATATCAAAGTGCAATCACATGTATAAATAACGTAAAACTGATATATACCTCATAAGTCTCAGCGGAAACAGACAATCGGGTGTGGAGTCCCATCAACGCGCTCGGCAAGTTGAGTGTAGACCGTAACCCTATATCGTAAACCTTACTCGTCGTAGAAAATCCTGCAACATGATATGTTGCAGCCGTGTAGGTCAGTACATTGAATGTACCGGCAAGATCAGAAATAAGAGAAACAGATGATAAAGCTATTCTATGTGCAATACGGCTGTATGGCTCTGTGCCTAAATTGTTTTGCATAAAAGCTGGTTTTATTTTCCCTACATCAAAGGAATATCCAGGAATCTCTACAAGAAAGCAGATACCTATACATGACATGGTTCCGCCAACCGATGTCTCATAACCCATATCATCAGTTACCAGCCAGAGTTCTGAGATAGATACAAGTCGAGAGGCTCAAATTGTCCATAACCAAGGACACAGCTAATCGATTAGGTTTTAACTCTACAGAGTGTTGTGCTCTTTACCCACAAGATTCGATCCCTCTTTTTACGTTCTCGCACTTCAAGGTGTTTGAGAAGAAGACAATAATGAAGTCAAAGAAAACCAAATAAAACAAAAGGAAAACTTCAAAGGAGAACCAGTGAGAACCAACTCACACTAATTCTATCATAACAACACTAAATTACTCTAAATATTTTTTCTACAGCAATGGAAATAAAATTATAATAAAACAACATAAAGTATTTTACTAACTTTTTAACTAGCAAAAAGAACTAAATTAAAAGCTATTATAACCATATAGTTAACACTAAGACAACTATAACAACCAAGCATTCATTAAAATAATAGTAAACTATACTAAATAACTATAAAAACTAATGTGTTTCTAAATAACAGAAACAATAATAAAATAACTTGAAGTGGCAAAAGGAATTACTTTTAAAACTAATAAAACTATTTCTATTGACTAAAACTATGAGCTAAGCAAACAAATACATAAACAGTAGCTAATTACTAATAAATACTTATAAAAATTTATCTACTATAGCTAAACAAAAGCATATAACCACATGTAAAATTCTGCAAAAGGAACTAAATAAAAATAATTAAAAACAATAATTTAATGACTAAAACAACTTTTTAACAAAACAGTATTGTTTCTAATACAACCCTAATTTAAAATACACTAAAATTACCCAAATTAATCCTACGACTAAACAACATCACAAGGGACCAGTAGCAAAAATAAACAAGAAAAAATCTAATTTTAAACTCAAGTTATTCACAAAACAGGGTTTGAAGCAAATTCATTCAAATTCAAATATAAACTACTGAAATTTGAAAACTATTGGCACAAACAGTAAATACATAATTTTTGTGACACAGAGCAATTGGAATCACTCAAAAACATTAAAAATCCTAAAAGATATTAATGATCTAAGATCAGAACTATTTCTGTAAACAGAAATAAAAACAGCAAAAGAAAAATGCTAATTGTCGGTTGACCGTGGATAATGTGCAACGTGGCAGGTGGTGAGTGGCTGCGGGCGTTCGCTGCGGGCGGATGACCGATGCTTAGCGAAAAGTTTCGGTGATCAAAGAAAAAAAAACAGATCTGACCCGACGGTTAGATGTCGATCTGACGGCTTAGGGGTGTCCGCTGCTGACATCTAAACGGCGGACAAGAGCTATTTAACAAAAAATGGTTCGAACAAAAAAAAACTAGTCCGATCTAATCTACGCCCTAAGTCTATGATCGAACGGTCGAGATCGGTGCTCACCGGAAAACAGAGAAGCTGGTCGCTGGACTTGGAGATGACGGCGACGCGGTGACTCGGGTCGACGCGGGCGTCGCTACTGGTGGTCGCCGGACTCCAGGGATGGTTGGACGGGGTGAGTCGCGTGAAGGCGAGCTCAGGAGTGACCTCTTCAGCGTCGGGTGCATCCTCTTGTGATAGTGACGAGCGGCTGGAGCAGAGGACGGCGCCAGCGAGATGCGGGAGGTTGCTCTGGTGCGTGTCGGCGCGAGAAGAAAGGTCAGGGAGATAGAGGAGGTCAAGGGGAAAAGTATAGAGGGGAACACGGGCGCTAGGAACCTTCTGTGGCGATGGAATCTACCGGCGTTCAAGCTTCGGGGAGGACGACTCCGGCGATATCGGGTGAGCGCCCTAGGGCATGAGGAGCCATGATTTTGAGAAAAATCGGACAAGGAGAAACAGGGGAGTATTTATAGGGAGGCGGGCTTGCGCGAGGGGAAAGATCCGAGCGAATCCCGCGAGATTTGAGGATCGGGTTCGGTCTCCAGGAGGAACACGGCGCCAGGTTGAGGATGACAAGGTGGGTCCCCCATGTGAGCGATAGAGAGAAGCGAGAGAGGCTGACGTGTGGGGCCATGCGGGCGTCAGCGCTGACGTGCGCGTGTGCGACTGCCGGCAGCGCTGCGTTGGCTGACCTGCTGGGCTGGGCCTCGCCTGGCCTGCTGGGTGGGCCGGTTGGCCTGCCTGGCGGGCGCGGCTTTGTTTTTTTTTTACAGCGACAAAATAAATAAATAAAACAAGATATAAACAAAAACATTTTATATAGGCATATTATATATCAAAATATTCAGAGAAATAAATCCTAAAAGATGAACATTTTATCAAGGTCAAATAAAATTCACAAAAATTCACAAAAGTCAAACAATGCTACTGTTGCATTTTAAATTCAAATAAAATTACTTTAAAATACCAAAATGATTTCAAATTTATTTTTCTCCAATTTTCCACTGAAGGGAATCATTTTACCCTATTTTCCATATATTTAATTTTTGGAGAAAATAATTTGAATAAAAACCAAATAACTCCATCTTGAAAGTGGGTTTCAAAATACCTTCAAAGGGACTTTCAATTTGATCCTTTTAAACTTCCAACTCATATTTCATATAATTTGAAGAAGTCATTTTATCTTCTCTCATGAAAATCATTGAGTTGCATAAAGTTTCTGAATTTGAAATATTTTCAGATGGAATTCAAATCTTTTCAAAAACCCTTTTCATGTCAAATGGAAGAAGTCATGTCATCTTCACTCTAGGGTATTGTGTTTGAATTGAATTTGAATTCATGGAGATCAAAAGGGAAAGTGAAAGTCTGGGAAAGTCATTTCATTCCCTCTCATTCAACTTTGAAAAGTTCCAAATTGCACTCAATTTCACTCAATCATTCACACAACAATCAAACAAACAATAAAAACTATTTGTTTAATATAACATTCCAAAATTTAGAATTTTGGGATGTTACACCATGGCTCTGTTTCCTTACCATGCTTCCTAACAACGAAGTCTTTTTTCTCATACCTTTTGTTTTTAGGCGGTGGGTTATCAAGATCCTCAGCAGGTTCAATATAAATATCATTATCTGGCTCTCCAACATTTTCTGGTTGAGTATCTGCAAGAACCTCATTAGTAGCATCAGGTCTATGTTCATCACCTGATTGTGTTTCAGCATCAGAAATAGAAACATCAAGATTAACATCAGGAGGTTTTTCTACCTCAGGTTCACTAGAAGCATGCAAAGTCTTATCATTTTTCTTTTTCTTCTTCTTTTTAGAAGAACTAGGAGCATCTACAGTAGCTCTTTGAGAGTCCTGTTCAACTCTCTTGGGGTGTCCCTCAGGATAAAGAGGCTCCTGGGTCATCCTACCACCCCTAGTCATAACTCTAACATCATGATCATGCATATTTCTATTCATTTCAATAAGCAAATCACTTTGAGATTTAGCAACTTGTTCTAACTGGGTCTGAACCAGAGAAGCATGCTTACTAACTCCTTTAACATCATTGACAATTCTAAATAATAAATCACTCAAATGATCTATTGCATGTCCATTATGTTCTAATTGTTTCATAACACGAGCATTGAAATAATTTTGCTTACCAATATAATTATCAAACTCAAGATAGCACCGATGAGAAGTTTTACCATAAGGGACATCATTTTCATTAAACTTTAACAAAGAATTTACCTCTACCACCTGTGGTGGTGGTGGTGCATTGAGCCCATGTATTTCTTCAATAGGTGGTAAATTCTTAACATCTTTAGCTTTAATACCTTTTTCCCTCATGCATTTCTTTGCTTCTTGCATATCTTCAGGACTGAGAAATAGAATACCCCTCTTCTTCAGAGTGGGTTCGGGTGGTGGTTCAGGAAGTGTCCATTAATTATCATTCTTCAATATATTCATTAATAATTCCTCCGCGTGAGTAATAGTTTGTTCCCTGAAAACACACCCAACACAACTGTCTAGGTAGTCCCTAGAAACATCATTTATACCATTATAGAAGATATCAAGTATTTCATTTTTCTTCAGAGGATGATCTGGCAAAGCATTAAGTAGCTGGAGAAGCCTCCCCCAAGCTTGTGGGAGACTCTCTTCTTCAACCTGCACAAAGTTAAATATTTCCTGCAAGGCAGCTTGTTTCTTATGAGCAGGGAAATATTTTTTGAGAAGTAATAGATCATATCCTGGGGACTACGCACGCAACCAGGAGTAAGAGTATTGTACCAAGCTTTAGCATCACCCTTTAATGAAAAAGGGAACAACTTAAGAATATAGTTGTAACGAATCTTTTCCTCATGAGTAAAGAGAGTGGCAATGTCATTCAACTTAGTAAGATGTGCCACAATAGTTTCAGATTCAGTACCATAAAAAGGATCAGACTCAACCAAAGTAATCATCTCAGGATCAACAGAGAACTCATAATCTTTATCAGTGATAAAGATGGGAGAAGTAGCAAACTTAGGATCACACTTCATTCTCTCCCTCATAGATTTTTCTTTCAACACAGCAAGCACTTCTAAAGCTTCTTCTCTATTATTGCAATGAAGAATAGCTAAAGCAGTTTCTTTATCCAAACAATGTTCATCAGGTATTTCAGCTCTAACAACAGGACTAGACAAGAAAGGTGAATCGAGATTTTCAAGAGTTTCAACACTCTTGGCTTTCTCAATTTCTCTAGCCTTAGCAAGTTGTTCATCCAGAAATTCACCAAGTGGCACAGTATTATCAAGCATAGTACTGGCATCATCATTAATAGCATCATTCAAAGCAGAAGTAGTATCATTCATAACATCATTCAAAGCATCATTCATAGCAGAAGTAGCATCATCAATAACATGAGACATAGCAGAATTCATAGCAGGTGGTGGTGTTGCAAGCTTACTCAAAACAGATGGTGAATCAAGTGCAGAGCTAGATGGCAGTTCCTTACCTCCCCTCATAGTAGAGGGAAACGATCTTGGTTCTATCATCCTTAAGATTCTTCATAGTGACAAACAGATATAAATTCCAAGTGACTTCACAAATATAGCTATGCTCCCTGGCAACGGCGCCAGAAAAAGGTCTTGATAACCCACAAGTATAGGGGATCGCAACATTTTTCGAGGGTAGAGTATTCAACCCAAATTTGTTGATTCGACACAAGGGGAGCCAAAGAATATTTGAAAGTATTAGCAGTTGAGTTGTCAATTCAACCACACCTGGAGACTAAATATCTGTAGCAAAGTGATTAGTAGCAAGATAATATGATAGTTTGATAGCAAGTGACAAAAGTAGCGATAGTAACAGTAACAATAACAATAGCAGATTTGTAGCAAGTGTAATAGTAGCAGCAACAGTAGTAACTTAACAAGTATGAATAAGTCGAAACTCGTAGGCACTGGATCGGTCATGATGGGTATGTGTTGGATGATATCGATCATATAGCAGTTACAACCTAGGGCGACACAGAACTAGCTCCAGTTCGTCAATACAATGTAGGCATGCATTCCGTAAATAGTCATACGTGCATATGGAAAAGAACTTGCATGACATCTTTTGTCCTACCCTCCCGTGGTAGCGGGGTCCATAAGTAAACTAAGGGATATTAAGGCCTCCTTTTAATAGAGAACCGGAACAAAGCATTAACACATACTGAATACATGAACTCCTCAAACTATGGTAATCACCAGAAAGAATCCCAGTTATTGTCACCCTGGGGGATGCGGATCATAACACATAGCAGGTGCATACAACTTGCAAGATCGGATCAAGAACACAAATATATTCATGAAAACATAAACGGTTCAGATCTGAAATCATAGCACTCGGGCCCTAGTGACAAGCATTAAGCATATCAAAGTCATAGCAACATCAATCTCAGAACATAGTGGATACTAGGGATCAAGCCCTACCAAAACTAACTCGATTACATGATCGATCTCATCCAACCCCTACACCGACCAGCGAGCCTACGAAGGAATTACTCACTCCCGGTGAGGAGCATCATGGAATTGGCAATGGAGAGAGGTTGGTGATGACGAAGATCGAAGATTCCCCTCTCCGGAGCACCAAACGGGCTCCAGATCTGACCTCCCGATGAAGAACAGGAGGTGGCGGTGGCTCCGTCTCGTGAAAAGCGATAATTCTTCCTCTCTTATTTTTTTTCTTCGCAGATGTTATTTTATAGGCTTGGAGATAGGGTCAGGAGGGCCACCAGTGGCCCACATGGCACGTGGGCGCGCCCCAGGGGGGCGCCCAGGTGCCATGTGGCCACCTGGGACCCCCTCTCTAGTGGGTCTTGGCTCCATAATTCATTATATATTCCATAAAAAAATCCACAAAAAGTTTCGTCCAGTTCTGAGAACTTTGATTTCTGCACAAAAACAACACCATGGCAATTCTGCTGAAAACAGCGTCAGTCCATGTTAGTTCCATTCAAATCATGCAAATTAGAGTCCAAAACAAGAGCAAAAGTGTTTGGAAAAGTAGATACGATGGAGACAAATCACCTGTGTAGTCCTCAAGGTCATCTGCTTAGTTGATGATGGTAATGCAGTTGTGGTGGCTGCCGGCGGCGGGTAAGAAGATCTGCGACGGCGAAAGACAGTCTGGAGGTGGGATCTCTGCTGTGGTGGACGCTTACGTCATTGGAGCAGCTCAGCTGGGGTGGACGATGGCGCAGCAGGAGCAGGACAAACCACACAATGTTTTCTTTGACAGCTATCTGTAACAGAAGTACTTCTGTGAGGGCTCATTTCAGTTGGAGGATTCTAACAACGTAGGGATAGGAAATACACATGAATAGGATACGAATGCACGTGCAAAACAGAGCATTTGCAAACACAGGATTTCTGTCAATCTGGGTGTTTGGTTAACAGGAATTGGAAGATCACAGGAATGCAAAGAAGCATGGTAAAATTAAAGTAAACCACATGAAAATGTACAGTTATAATACTATTATGCTACTATCACTTAGTCTTGTTCTTCATGGATATGAATTTGAAAAGGAGGGCCAAGTGGATATTAAAATTCCTATGGTTTTTTTTCGAAAGAGAAACTAAAGGAAAAAATCCAACAGTTTTCCCTTGCTCCATTCCTTTGAACCAAATGCATTAATAGTAGGACCATATGAAACTTTCCAATTCCTATGTTTTTCCACCACTTTTCTTTTCAACTACTGGCAATTCTAGTATGCAGGCTTGAACAGGCAAAAGCCTACACTCCAAAAATGTTTTTGTACTACTTCTACTACTTTGGGCCCAGGCCACTGCCCTGCTAGCTCAACTCCCAGGCCCATCTACACATGCACAACTCCAACGCGCAGAAATAAATAATGATAGGTTTCGAGAGAGTCCATGAGGGATAGGTAACTTGCTTAGTACTACATCAGTGATTGTCATATAGGAGAAACTATTCGTATTTCTCATTACTACATGTGCTCAGTGGACAATATATATTACATGTAGAGTAAAAAAATAATGCGACAAGTGTACAACCTCTTTGGTGAAGCCATGTCGATCTCAGCATCATTGGGTTGGTCGCTGAGGATGCTGCGGCTGATGTGGCTGTCGGAGGCGGGGAAGAAGATCTTAGGCGACTGGAGATGGAGCCGAGGGTACTGCTCCGCTGTGATGGACGGTTTCGTTGTTGGAGCAGCTCCGGTGAGGTGTATGACGGCGAGGCTGAAGCAGGACAAGAGAGACAACGTTAACCTCAAGTGGTATTCTAATAGCATCGCCAATAGATGATGTAAAATACATCACGAAAATGTGCTACATGTAAAATACATCGGCCGGTCATCTCTGAACTTAACTGTCGAAACTGAATTTAATTATTGAAACTGAATTTAACTGTCGAAACTGAATATTACTGTCAAAATTGAACGCACTAGTAGCAGAATAGCAGTGCACTGATAGTTTTGGCCGCTCGAGCACTAATGGCAGAGTAGCAGTGATCTAAATCGGTAGCCGCTACAGGAGGGAACGTCCTACGAGAGAGCAGACGGGGCAGCTAGTCGTGCAACAGCAGCAGCGCCCGGAGCAGTAGCGCGTGCGAGAGCCGGGGCAGCTGGTCATGTAGCAGTAGCTCAGTAGCAGCAGCAGGAGCTCGAACGAGAGTCGGAGCTACTGCTCGTGCAGCAGCAGTGCGAGCAAGAGCAGCGCACTGCAAGCAAGAACAAGAGCAAGAGCAGACCAGGCACGCTACCGAGAGCAAGAGCAGAGCAGCAGAACGAGCGAGAGCCGAAGCAGAAGCAGCAGCAGCAGCAGGACCAGCGAGAGCCGGAGCAGCAGCAGCAGCAGCTCCTGCTGATGTTGACGTCGCCGCCGAGGGAGCGACGCCATGGCAGAGAGACGCCATGGAGGAAGTGGCCGGCGACGCCGCCGGTCATGGAGCCACGCCATGGCGGCTGGGGAATGGGCGCCGGCAGCACCGTGAGACCGAATCAAGAAGAAAATGCAGAGATTAGTGTAGAACCTCTTTGGTGGTGCCGATTAGGCCTCAACTTCATCCGAGGAATCGGTGATGGTGCTGCTCTTCCGGTGGTGGAGTTGAAGATGGCGTTGTGGGGATGGAGGTGGCGTGATAGACGCGAAGAACGTCGGAGCAGCTCCTTGGAGGTGGAGGACGGGGTGGCTGAACCGGCGGGACGACGAGATCGACAACGGATCCTCATCCGGTGTGGTGGATGAGCGACGTCGAGCTATTGCGGTGTACAGTGCCATCGAGGGAGAGGCTCCGGCTGGGCGGTGGTTGGGTGGAGGGAGGAGGAGGGTGTCGGGCTTCATGGGTTTTGGCAGGCACGGTGTACGAATGGGGGGGCGGAGGGGATGGGAGCGGGGAACCATGGCTTAGGGACGTGCTTGTCCGAAATGTGGGGTAAGTTACGAAAGTGCCCTACCCGTTTGAACCATCAACCATGGGACATCGAGGCGGGATTTTCGGCGGAGGGATAGAAGGGGAATTTCGCGTGTCTGGGTGGCGCGACCGATTACGGAGGAGGAGGGAGTTTTCGCGCGTGTTGAAATTTCGGAATAACAAGGCGCGGGTTGATTTGGTGGGATATTCGCAGCACAATAGACAAAGAGATGCTAGCTTGAAATTTCGGAATAACAAGGCGCAGCTTTAAATTTTGGGAGAACAAGTTTAACGTGTACAAAAAAAGGACAATTCGCACCACACTAGAGAGAGTCATGTCCCGTTTTACTATATTACTATAAATGCTATTCAAAAACAACAACAAAAACTAAAAAAATCAGGAGAACAAGCTTAATGTGTACAGTACCAAATCAATTTGCACTTCCCTTAACACTAAAAAACAATTCGTACCGTATAGCATATGGACTAAATTTGAGTCCATTTTCCCCGTTTGAATGGGATTGTACTCGGGTTAGTTATGCTACCATCTAAATATTATCTTCACGACACATGACATGAATATAGGAGTAGTAAATTCACATTTAAATATGGACTACATGTACATACGATCTCAAATTCAAATATTTGTATCCATTTTATGTTGAATTCGAATCATAGTACATGTATGCCCTTGCTAGACGTTCTGAATCTAAACCATGTTTGATACTATGTATAATGTGTTTTAACACGCACAACACACACACACACACACACACACACACCTTTTAGTTATGAGCTACGAAAGCCACACATAATCTCCAATTTGAATAGTTTTGTCCATGCATGGATGCAATGTGGCCAAATAATGCCTGCTATCGGTATCTCACATTCAAATCAGTTTTGACCTTGTTCGATGTGTATACAGTATAGCATGCTCGATTCAAAACCACACCACGCATATCTCAATTATATTCATGCATGCATGGGTTGAAACATCATGATCTCTTATTCAAATATTTGAATTCACGTTTACATCGAGTATGACCTCACCGAGTCTTTTACACCCACACAGTCATCTTCTCTTTATAGTTGTACCACTAACTTTCTCTCGTGCATGCATGCACACACACTAGTAGTTAAGGCTTGACTTGTAGGCTTCTAAAAATAAAATTTTGGTTGGGCTTCTAGAATAAGCTGGGTAGGGGGCAGCTTATTCTGAAAGCCCAAAAAAGCCAGCAAAAGAACTGGCCCTTGGTCACTTTGGACCTTCTTTATCTCTCACATGCATGCGCAATGATCGATATTCCGCTATGTGTGTATATATATAGCTAGGTCTTTCCTTGTTTTCCATAGAACCCGATCGATCTATATCTCTAGTCCCGTCTCGCCCTCTTTCCCACATACACATCGATCAATCTACCTCTCTAGATAGGACTGCATAGCTAATACACACTCATTATCTATCCATCGTCTCCCCTCTAATCATCTATGCCTTCCACTTCATCTCTCAGACGCGCGCACAGTGGCGGAGACATGGGGCCAGCAGGGCCGTGCCCCCCCTAACATCACTGTATTGAGGCTAAATATGCATGTGATCAGTAGATTAATTGCTGGTAAATTGGTTTAACCTGATGAATTGGCCCTCCCCAACAAGGATTAGCAATGCTTGGCCCCCTCTTTTTTTTTCATGGCTCTGCCACTGCGCGCGCCACCGCGCACGTTCTCGCCCCCTCTCTTTAAATATCGATCTTGCACTTGTACAATCCTTCGCAGTCTCCCTCCAGTTGTCCCCTTGCACCATCTTCCAGCACGCCCCTATCCCAATGCTTGTACGCTCGTAGATCTCCTCCATCTACTTGTCTCTATCGATATCTCGCGCAGACGACCCCTCCCCTCCCTTCTCGTATATCACCCCCATGCACATACATGTATGTATATAGGCCTCTCTTTCACACAAATTGCATTGACACGTATTCCCACTATATCCCCCCCCCCCACACACACACATAAATTCACGAATCTCCCATGATTTCTTGCACACACCATCTCTCCCTCTCACACACACACAGACTACATGTACGAAAGAGAAGAGGTGAACGCACACACTCGTTCCCACATACAAACGCGCGGGTGCACGGTGGAGTACATTAATTTGTACAACAAATGTTCATGTAGAAAGGCTTTAGATGATGTGGCACAGTGTCTCTCCTTTTTTCAGTGAGTATATTATGATTAAAATGACTTGGGGGCATCTATGTAGCCACGTGGCACATGTGGAGTTGTTGTTGCGACCTTCTTGTGTGGATTGATTACAGCGACGTGCTGCTGGTTCCAGAAGAATGTACTACTCCTCTCTCACACACACTAGTGGAGTACGTGCACGAAGAGAAGAAGTGCACGCGGGCACTCATTCCCTCGCACGCACACGCGGGTACATGGTGGAGGGTGGAACACATTTTTCTACGAAGATCCACCCCATGTGATAGTGCGTGTGTAAACTCGTTCACTTAATGGATGGTCAATTAATATAGCGCATGCAAATTGAGTGGACGTGAGGGGGGAGTAGTTAAGAATGACATTACTACTCATCGCATGCATGCGAGTATTTCGTTCCCTTCCACGTACAAACCAATCAAGTTATGTAAATATATTAGTCTCCCTTCATTAATTAGGACTAATGGCACGGCTGGCATCCCCAATACACTAAGCGTTTTCAGTTTTCTATTTCGTTCCCTTCCACGTACAAACCAATCAGCCCGCTTACCCTCCGTCCAGGTGTATAAGTCACTTTACGAAAATCAGGTTTTCCCAAAACACTTAGGCGCGGTGCATTAACTCCCACCTCGTTCCTTGTTTCTTGACATGAATAAAGGAATCAACCAATACAAAACGTGGGGCGTGTATGTTTTTAATGACTTGAGACTACCTAGCACGACATTCAGTGGTCAGTTCATTGCATGCAATGGTATTAATTAACAAATAAACATTAAGTTCTCTCGTTTTTCCCTTCACCCTGGTCGCAGTGCACAACGTAAGATGACTTAGGGCATCCACAATGTATGCCAATTTGCTAGTGCCAAATGATAAAATGGCTTTTGGCATCACTTTTCACATTGCGGGGGTAGTGCTAAATTAGGGAAAAGAAGGAACCGGCGCTTCCTCCAGCTCCGATGCCAAATTTTTCCATGGAATAAATAACATTCTTTCTCCCAGCTTCCAGCAAGAATCATGCATGGCTCATGGGATGGGTGACATGCAAGGAGAGAAAACACCAATTTTCTATCATGCTTTTACTTAATACTGGGCCCAATGTACATGAATTTGAAATTGCCTAAATTGGAGAAGGCCAGGAGGTCTGGCACCAGTGACAAATACTACTTGTGTGTCAGATTTGGCATCATCAACGTTGTGGATGCCCTAATACACCGGTACGGAGGGAGTGCCATTTTTTGTTGCATGTGCATGCGTGGTGGACCGCAGAATTGGATGAAGCAATAGATGCTACCTCCCATGCAAAGGTGCTTAGATGAGGTGCTAAGTGTATTAAATGCCTTAACAACACAAGTCCATGATAACCCACAAGTATAGGGGATCGCAACAGTTTTCGAGGGTAGAGTATTCAACCCAAATTTATTGATTCGACACAAGGGGAGCCAAAGAATACTTGGAAGTATTAGCAGTTGAGTTGTCAATTCAACCACACCTAGAGGGTAAATATCTACAGCAAAGTGATTAGTAGCAAAGTAGTTTGATAGTTTGATAGCGAGTAACTAAAGTAGCAATAGTAACAGTAACAGTAACAGTAGCCGATTAGCAGCAAGAGTAACAGTGGCAGCAACAATAGTAACTTAGCAAATATCAATATGTGGAAACTCGTAGGCACTGGATCGGTGATGATGGGTGTGTTGGATGATATCGATCATATAGCAGTTATAATGTAGGGCGACACAGAACTAGCTCCAGTTTGTCAATACAATGTAGGCATGTATTCCGTAAATAGTCATACGTGCTTATGGAAAAGAACTTGCATGACATCTTTTGTCCTACCCTCCCGTGGCAGCGGGGTCCATAAGGAAACTAAGGGATATTAAGGCCTCCGTTTAATAGAGAACCGGAACAAAGCATTAACACGTAGTGAATACATGAACTCCTCAAACTACGGTAATCACCGGAAAGAATCCCAGTTATTGTCACCCTGGGGTATGCGGATCATAACACATAGCAGGTGCATACAACTTGCAAGATCAGATCAAGAACACAAATACATTCATGAAATCATAAACAGTTCAGATCTGAAATCATGGCACTCGGGCCCTAGTGACAAGCATTAAGCATAGCAAAGTCATAGCAACATCAATCTCAGAACATAGTGGATACTAGGGATTAAGCCCTAACAAAACTAACTCGATTACATGATCGATCTCATCCAATCCCTGCACCGACCAGCTAGCCTACGAAGGAATTACTCACTCCCGGTGAGGAGCGTCATGGAATTGGCGATGGAGAGAGGTTGGTGATGACAAAGATCGAAGATTCCCCTCTCCGGAGCCCCAAACGGGCTCTAGATCTGGCCTCCCGATGAAGAACAGGAGGTGGCGGCGGCTCCGTCTCGTGAAACGTGATAATTCTTCCTTTCCTATTTTTTTCTCCGCAAAAGTGAATTATAGGCTCGGAGATAGGGTCGGGGGGGTCACCAGGGGCCCACACACCACCTGGGCGCGCCCCGGGGGGGTGCTGAGGTGCCATGTGGCCTCCTGGAACCCCTTATGCAGTCGGTCTTGGCTCCATAATTCTTCATATATTCCATAAAAATCCACAAAAAGTTTCGTCCAATTCTAAGAACTTTTATTTCTGCACAAAAACAACACCATGGCAATTTTGCTGAAAACAGCGTCAGTCCGGGTTAGTTCTATTCAAATCATGCAAATTAGAGTCCAAAACAAGAGCAAAAGTGTTTGGAAAAGTAGATACGACGGAGACGTATCAGTCCACAATGCATAGGTGCTAAGGTTTTGGGTTCTAAGCTCCCATCATTTAATTAGTTGTAGACTCAGAATTGTGCTTCCACCTAGGTACACGCGCTTAGCATCGTTTCTTCCTGGGGTTACCAAAGTACTCTCTCTCTTCTTAATTAACATGCCACATCAGATTTTATGCCCACTTGGCAGCCTTAGCACCTGTACATGGTGGAGCATTGGGAGGGGCTGTGCCCTATATATGCACCTGGACGGAGGGAGTACTGGAGTATATTTTTTGGTGACACGCATCGGCTTGATCTGCCATGTACGTCCAGGTACATCACTGACATGTTCGACCGCATGTGAGCAGTAGTACTGGAAATTTGTGTTCCAGAAAACTCATCCTGAGCCGTTTCGGGCTTTGAAACCAAAACCATCGATAAATCTTTAGGGCTCCTTTGATTCAAAGGAACTAGCAGTGTGTCCCGCGCATTTGCGCGGCTAGGTTTTTGATGTGATATACCTTCTATCCACCTTACATCATGATTAAGGAATAAGGAATGGTCTTATTTGATGTTGATTGTGCACATATTGTTTGTGTTGACATAAATCTTTTGCTACAGTCACATGATTAGGTGCTTCCAAACTTGACTGTCGCAATGACTATAATTTTCTATTCTACATATTCAATATGCTTGATCAAACACACATCACAATGGCATAAGTTTTTCGCTGTTCCAATGCCATGCCATGCATGCCATATACGGGATTGTTGTACTTGCATATTATGTCATGTAATTTTTCTGAGGTCCAATTTTTGCCCCTTCCAGGTAGCATGAACTCCGTTAGTTATTGCCAATTCATATTGGCATCCTCTGGTGTATACTTTACTTCTGCAATCTATTTCCACCAGCATCGCATAAATTCATACTAACACATTTAAGATCCCATGCATGTAATACATCTGATTCAATGCATGTTACATTAATATGGTCAATTTACCTTAAAGTTATATCACACAATTTTCAAATGTTAAATTTTAATATGAAAGTATTTTGAATTTTAGCTATATGGACTGCACATGAAGTACATGCAAATTCAAACAATCAATTTTTTGCTCTCTATCATATTTAAATTTTGAATACAGAGTATATTTGTATTGTTAAATCCAATTCCTAATTTACTTATAAAAATACCCATGAAAATGTATATTGATGGACTTAGACCTGTCTTAATTTTAATATCGCATACATTAAACAAAAATAGTGATTTATTATTCTTCAGACAATTATACACACCACTTTAGATGGGGCACCATCTTAGGTACATGACCTTGATTGTATAAACTGTGAATTGTGGTACTATGAAAATAAATCTATGAATAATAAATGATACTATGTCACATGCCAAATGTAAGTACAAACTTGGCATGACTTTTTAATCGCGGTGAGTGTGTGGATTCTATTAGTAACAACAAACCCTTGAACTTTTTATATCGAACCAATTCATGTGAAATACAAAAGGAAATATAATTTCTTTGTGTGCTAAATAGTTTATCCGTTATCTGTTTCGGTTTTACGAATATATATAGATTTATAAAAAAATTGCTAAATTTTTTTATGAAAATTTCCCATCGGTACCTGTTAGTGAAATTTGTATGGTATTGTATGAGAAAATTAGCTACTATATGTTTTTTCAATACTATTACACTATAAATCGTTGTTCTTTAGTCCACCTAAAATAATTTCCTATATATCTTGTGCCACTCCTGCTTCATACATTGGAAATATCGCCTTACCATCATGATTCTGCTAACGTGATTCTATAGGTTTATACAGGTGCGAGAGTAAAGTTCAAAATATCGCCTCACTGCCATGTCCTGCTTGTCGAGCCGTAAGAAATTGGTTATGATTTTCCTATGACCGGAAGAGATGGATCATTGGACATGCAGCTTTATACATGCAACAGTGAAGTTCCAAATTCTTGCAAAAGAAAAGTTCCAAATACGACGCCACCTAATTCGCAGGTTGGACATGGATCACTGGAAGACATGCAATAGTTAAGTAGATTAAACAATCTTTTGCTGATATCATTGATGATGCAACTGCATGCATGCGAGTTGGACGTCTCATGCATTTGAATCCCTGTCGGATTGCCTTCTTTCCTTTTTTTGAGCTGCCTGCTTTTCTTTAGTTGGTCACGTGATTGCTTTTGTATAGGCCATGCTCGTTTCTACTATATCTTAATATATGATTGCTAGATTAAATAAAAAAGAAAACCAAAAGGCAGTCCCTAATACTTTCGAACCACTTTGTGTTCGACTGGCCGGCTGGAAGGTTGATTGATTTGTTCTCACGTATCCGATACTAACATGTATACCTTTCTTTAGCAGCACATACACGTTTTTCTTTTTCGCGTAACACATACACGATTGGCTTGTTACATGTTTGACTTGGCAAGGTACTTCTCCTATGGAAGCTGTTTTTTCTTCTTACCAGAATTCAAATCGCAATTGATTAGCTAGCTGTCCGTGTAATACATTATGTTGGCTTTTTAAAATTTTAGTTGTCCTTCTCCTATGCGTAACTCCTTTTTTTGCACTTGTTTTTTCTTTTTGCACTGTTTCCATAGTAGGTACTTGTACGTGACAGATTTAACATGTGCAAAATAGTGCATGTCCAGAATATTTGTATGTAACGTAATATTGTTAAATCTCAACCGTACATATTATTAATCAACGATGTATATTATTTTAGCGAATGTGGAAGAACGTGGTGTCTTATTTGGCTTCTGTCTTAATTATATAACTAGCGGGGTGACCCGCGCATTTGCGCGGCTAGAATTCCTATTATTTCTTGCTGGTTTTTTCTCCTCCAATTTTCTTTCAATTGATCAATCGCTACATAAATTATAGCTAAATTTGTATATTTAGAAAATAGGCTTAAACTTGCTACATGTATTTTTATACTTTGTGTAAACCCGTTGGTAAATATTTGGTTGTGGTACCAAAGATCAAATGAAATGGGGCATGTGCCTGACCATGCCAAACCTTGGTCTTTGGTGCACTTTTAGAAAAAAATACCACCTTTATAATTTTCTGCATGCCATATTTTCTGTTCCGTTTTCATTATCTTGGCACCTAATATACTTTTAGGATTTAACTTTGCTGTAAATTCACCGCAAGATTAGTCTATGAACTCTTGGAATGCACTATCCAAATACTAACTATTTATCCGGCTCTTCCTATTGCCTACTAACGTCTTGCTAAGATTGTAATTTTCTTATAATGCAATTTGTTAACTTACTATTGTAATATTTGAGGCAGTCAAGTTTTTTTAATTGTAAATCAATATTTTTTTTTATAAACATGTATAGCTGTTGTAGAATACCGGAAATAGTCTAAGAATAGCTGCCTTAACTATATATGGTAAAATTCATCCCAGAAATTGTCTAAGAATACTGGAAATGCACAAGAAAAATACAAACTATCTCACCTGATCTCTTCCATACGCGCATTACCATCTTGCTAAAATTATGCAATTTTTATGTTGCATTAACATCTTACTAAACTTATACTATTTTTATGTTGCATCTTGTTAACTTATTACTGTGATATTTGAGGCAGTCGAGTTTTATTTTTATTTTTGAATCAGTACATGAAGAAAACCTGTATTTATATAAATGTATTACTATTGCAGGAGGATAGGCGCAGCTATACATATATGGTCAAATGTGTAGTTAGCTCATTATACCAATTCACAGTCCAGTATAAAAATATATTGATTCTATATTACCTTTTCGTCTGGGTTCTTTTTTTTAGCCTCGGGTGGTATTCATACACTTCTTTTTTTGTGAAGGACCGGCGGTCCTGTACATCTTACCTCGTAACATGCATATACATGTATTCACATGTTTCTTCGTCAGCATAATGTGTTTATCATGCTCGAGTCGATTCTTGATCTTTTCTTAAAAAAATTGAATCTTCATTCCAATTCCTAATTAATAAATGCACGTGTTACCCTGCAATGAGTTCATCTTTCCTAATTGTTCAAGACGATGCAAATAGAGGTGCAACACGCATTGCCAAGTATGTCAGCTCATTTTTACCATTTAGTTTTTTCCGTGATATATATGAGAAACAAACATATATTTATTTGACCTCATAATGTGTATATATGCGTACATGGTTAAGAAGCAAGGCAGGGCATGTCAATTGTTGGCTGATGACATCAGCAATTATGTCATCTTTGAGATTAGGATGCCACTACTAATCGGATTGCACCAAGACTATAACCATGTGCCAACCGGATACGTCTCCTATTCTCTGCCTTGCTCTGTAGTCTAAACGTTTGAACGTGACATATCAATCCCTTGTACGTGAAACTATTTACGTAACGTTTTCATATTTAAATCCTAGCTGTTTATATCTAAAATTAAAGGCCAATATGGTTGAATCTGTGTGGATCTATGTGGTGTCTATGTACTGCCTTAAACGTTACGTGTGTACTGCCGTGAGGATGCCCTGCATACTTCCATGGAGATGCAATAACACAACTCTAGTACTAATTGCATGGACACCTTTTGCCTATAGGCTGGCCTTGCCGATGGAATAGGTGACCGTATGGACTATGGACTTCTTTTTTTGCTGACTATGCGACTCGTTTTTCCTATATACGCTGGCTTGCCATTGGAATAGGTGGCCGCATGGACTCTAGTCTGCATGTTGCCAAGTTGAGGTTAACAAATCACTGCCGTTTATTTATCGTAACTCTATAATTTTTTATCTCCATCGTTCGTTTTCTATCGTTTTAATAATATAATTAATCTCCACCGTTCGTTTTCTATCGTTTTAATAATATAATAGATAGATAGATAGATTACATAGGAGTTTTGGAGGGTTAGAATCCTTAGGATTTTTTCCTACGGTTGTCATTTGATTCAAAGGATTGAATCCTATAGGATTTTTTCATATGGAATCAAGCGTACACATTTCATTGGAAATCAAGCATCCACTCTAACCTCTTTTTACAATTCCTTTGTTTTTCCTGTGGCATCAAACACTCTATGCTAATCCTATAGGATTAAAATGGACATGCCACTCAAATCCTGTATTTTTCCTATTCCTACGTTCTGAAAATCCTGCAAATCAAAGAGGGCCTTAGCTTGTTTCCCATCACATTCCAAAGTAGCAGTACTACTACCATGCTATAATTAAGTGCAAACCTTCACACCTATCAAACCTGAACGTGTTCCCACTATGCATCTTTTAGTACTACTAGTACTAGTAGGTTATAAAAAAGGGGAACTACCTAGTCCAAAATTACTCTTCCTTTCTCCTCATAAGTCATTCTTGTTCGTCCTTCCTTGCCATGGCCGGTGTGAAGAGGTCTAGATCGAGAATTATTAGTAACAAGGGACGGGCGACCATGGCCGCGGAAAAAAAAGAGAGGGCTCGCCGCCTCGCGGAGGCCTCGGAAGATCTCTCACAGGCAGACGAGGGCTCTCAGGAGCGCATTAGCCGCGGAGGCGAACATGCCGTGCTGGCAAAGCTGGAGTCATTATCCCTCGACGACATGCCCGCTCAGCTCAATAGCCAGAAGGAGTTGACCGCCGGGCTTGGTGAAGCTGCTGAAGGAGAGCCTCGACAACCTGCCTGCTCAGCTCAATCAGCAGAACGAGTTGACCGCCGGCTTGGTGAAGCTGCTGAAGACGACCGGCGAAATCATGCAAGCAGAGGAGGACAAGGCGAAGCTCAGGCACGAGCTCGACATACTAAGGGAGGAGATCACCAACTGGAAGAAGCTGCATGAGAAGAGCAGTTTCTCGGTGAAGATGGTGACCGCCCTCGTCAAGGAACAGAAGGAGGAATTGACGAAGCTCCGCATCGAGCACCTGGCTGCTGTCAAGCAACGTAATGCGGCCGTGGAAGAGACGATGCAGGCTCGCCTCGAGAAATCCCGCATCATGCACACAATGAAGAAGATGGCGGAGGAGATGCACGAGGAGCGGAGGTCGTGGAGGCGATGAAGCAGCAGTTAGGACTCCGCGCCCAGCAACCCTTCATGAAGAGACCCAGACTGTTGTCTGCGTCTTCCTTCTTTTTTGGGGGGTTAATCTTCCTTCTTCTTTTGTCCCTGTGTCTTCTTCTTTTCCACCGTGTGTCTTTCGGGTGTTGCGCCGCATGGGATTGAGATCCGGTGACATGCCATGGCCATGTCACCCATGAACAGTATGGTACCTTGCCCTCTTCTTTAGTCCGTCCTATCAAGATCCAGTGGTCAGATTGACATGCACAATGGACAGACTACAGAACAGCTACAATACGCAGTCGCATGTGTCACGTTCTCTGCGAGGCACGAATAGAACAATGCTAACGATGAGCGGCGCCGTGGGATCGATCACAAGCAAATTAGATTTTTTTTTATCGCCATATTGCACTGGGTTGCCGTGTTTCGCACTCCTCCGTCGTACTAGTACTCCAGTGAAAAACTAGAGTACACGGCACGGTTCTTTGCTCCTCTTTAGGTCATCGGCAACAATTATAGTACAACTTCCTTTCGTCGACATGTCATGCCCCAGATTACCCCGGTGGTAGCGCCGTAGTAAGAATGACTATAAGAAGTAGTCAAATCACAAGGCCCCACCTTCTAGCAGTAATGAGCCGTCAAATCACAAAGGCCCTCGCCTCTCTGTCAAACCGACCAGGCGAGACTGCCCCGCCCTCGCCTTTTAAATATAGTTTTCTACAGTAAAATATCGCCTGGAGGAAAACTAACAAGATAGTACATATACAAAACGCTCGTCGCCAAATTATGCATAGTACTAGTATTTAAAAAGCTAGTACGTGCTTAGATGGGTGCTAAAGTCTATTAAAAAATTAGCATACCTATTTAATTATTTGACAACTAAACTCCTTCCTGCTTTGGGTCATTTGTTTATTTTGCCAAGGAGTACGTAAGTACCTAAGGTCTTGCCTGAGGACCCACTTTCACCATTTTTCCATGTCTCTCTCCTCCACATAAGAGCAAGATTAATAACATAGCCGGCTCCTAGCTCTATCTTTGTGCCATGTAAGCGGGCAAGCTCATTATTGTAGAGTACTACTTGCTCTTGAGCACCTGTCGTAGCGCCGCACTAAAGTGTTTCACCCGTAGTAATAACGATAATGGCCAGTCAAATCACAGGGCCCAACCTGTCCAGCAGTAACGAGCAGTCAAATCAGACAGGCCTACGTTTCCAGCAGTAAGTTGAATCCGCTACTCCCTCATTCTCCTCGCCTCTCTGTCGAACCGACTAGGCGAAACTGTCCCCGCCTACCACGCGGGAAAAGCCCCGCCCTCGACTTTTAAATATAATTATGTATCGATGGATTGTGCCATGGAGCAAAACCAGAAGAAAACGGTGGTACATGTATACAGCACACCCGTCGCATTCGCATCGCACCATAGACGTTCGGTCGGTCTGGCGATGCCGCTCACCGAATGGAACGCACATGTGCGACCGCAATTGAGGAACCGACCATAGGCACGCTCCCCCGTCCCCGCAATGATTGACGCCTTTTCTACGAGTTCGTCTCTAATTTGAGCTTTGATCCTCGTCTAATTTGTCCGTCGGGACGTACTCCATGAAGCTCCATCGTAGATTCAGGTTGTCTCCTTGGGGCAGTGCGGTTAGGGTTTCTTGTCATGTGCCCATTTTTTGCGTTATGTTAATCAGGTGTTTCAGATCAATGACGACAACCGCGCCCCTTGCTACTGGCTGATCATTCTTCGTCTAGCTTTTGTTCCTCTTTTCGTCACTAGTCGTTGGATTCCTGGGATACATCCCTATTTGTTGTTAATGTATTAAGTTGATAGTTTGAATTTGTAGTATTAGTTTGATTTTAACAAATAAAATATATGTTATACTCCCTCCGTCCCATAATATAAGAATGTTTTTGACACTAGTGTAGTGTCAAAAATTATATAATTGAAAAGTACATTCAGATACGAATCCAACGATATAATTTTTTATGACATGCATTCACATTTTGCTTGACGTCAAATACAGTAGGTGGTCAAACTTTAACCAAAAATACGAAGGGGCTAGTAAACCAGCACGGAGGTAGTAGGGGGGACCCACTCACAGCGCGCCGCCCCTCTCGTCCAATCCAAAACCAACTCCCGCCGCTCCTCCTGCATTCCGACTTCCAAGACCATCACCTCAAAACAAAACAAAAACTTCCAAGACCACAGCCGCTCCTCTCCTCTTCCATTTCAAAACTGCCGCATTTGCTCTCCTGTTCCAATCCAAAACCAGCGCCGCTCCTCTTCCATTGCAAAACCACCGCCGGCGAGTGAAGGTGCTGTGGAGAAGTAGATTGATGGAGGAGTACAACCGATACGTGACGATCACAGATGGCGACCCTGTGAAGCTAGCCAGGATGATGGAGATACAGTCTTGGTTTGACAACCCGCAGCAATTAGCGGCGACGGTGACAGCGATGGCCAAATATCAGGAAAAGAGTGAAAAGGCGGCGATACTCCCAGAGGGAGTTGCGCGGGAGTACATAGAGCTGCTCCTCTGGGCCATGGAGCAGACAGATTCACCGAATCCAATCGTGAGGCGGAGGTGGTGGGAGTATCGATCCAAGATGGAGCATCCAGAGGATCAAGGACCGAGCAACTACGCGGTGCCGTTTGTGAGGGTGGCGTGGGAGAACGAGCCGGTGGAGTCTTCGTCGACCGTACCCAACTGCAAGAGGAGGAAAGCAGTTGGCGCGACGATGCTTCCCCGCCATCCTCTCCCTCGCCTTTCACCTCGTCTCACCCCACCCCCCTAGTAATCAGAGGAGGAGCTTAGGGTTATCAGTATTTGGAGTTTGTGAATTGTGTTTTCTGTTGTGTATTTCGAGTACTTCAGATATGAATGTCTTCTGAATTCAGATTTGCAGTATTGAGCTATGAAGTATTTTCTGAATTTCAGAGATCTATTTTTAGTACTTTCAACAATGTAGTTTCACATAAAAGTGCAGATAATGTGATTTTCAGAGAAGAAACACGAATTTTTAGAGGCAGAGCATTTATAGTAACACGCCCTTTTCAAACAGGGATAACATCATGTTGGAAGTTTTATTCATGGTCGAAAATGGAACTACCAGCCAATTAACATCGTGCTGATCAACATTCATGCATAGCACACCTTCATATGATGCACAGTCAAAAACATATGCTATTTTCAAAATGCCCACACAATGTTGAGTGTGCGAAAAACAGAGAAAAATAGGGATGAAGTTTGGGCAAGTGTTGGAGGTGGTGTGCGTAGATGACAAGGGGGGCCCACATGTCCGTAATCGCAGAGGCAAAATGTTGTGGATATTCTCACTGCGTCACGTGGAACCGAACCTGGGCGGACCGGCGGGTGGGGAGTGGGACTTGGCCACTAGGCTACTGCAATACTTTCATTTGAATTAGGCATAGCATATGCCACTACTGTATCACGTCTTCCCCGGCTCCGGTGCTTTCTCATCCGAGGCCTCGACGTCATCCTCCGCCTTTGTGCGCTCACCGCGGTGCCACCGTGTGCCGTTGTGAACATGCTCGACAAATGAGAGGAATCTGGAGAGGGCTGTACGTGGAGAGGCAGACAGTCGGGACCCAAAGACCTGGCCAAACGGGCCAGCCCGGCACGACACGGCAAGGCCCGTGCTAATCATGCCTGGCATGGCACGGCCCGCCGTGGCATGTTTAATAGCCCGGGCCGTGCTGTGCCGGACCACGTGCGCCGCTCCTTGGCCCATGCACGGCCTGGTTATTAAACGGGCCAGCCCGTGGCACATTTAGCACGCTGGGCCGTCTGTTTTTTAGCCTATTGGATTATATTTTAGGCCTATTGGGCTGTAATTAAGGTCATGTATATATAGAAATTTCTGGAAAAAAATAAAAAATAATAGCCATGCCGGCCCGTGTGCCCAGCCTCTAGGCCCAGGCACGGCCCAAGGCATGCCGTGTGCCGGGCACGACCCGTTTAGCCCGTGTCGTGCCTGGCCGATGGCGGGCCATGCCGGCGTGCTCTTGGGCCGGTCTGATTGGCCCGGCCCATTTAGCCAGCTATCACCCACCAGGTCCATGGCCATACGCAAGCAAGTGCCTCATTGAAAAAATGCTTCCTCCTAATGGTATACTGACGTTGGGGCCCACGGATTTGTCAAAGTAGTTAATACTCCCTCCGTTTTTTTTCTCCGCATATAAGATTTGTTTGAAGTGAAAGAAAGCAAATTTTGACCAAATTTATATAAAAAAATCAATATTTACAATACTAAATTTATATAGTATGAAAATTAATTTCATAATGCATCTAATAATATTGGTTTCGTATTGTGAATGTTGATAATTTTTAATATAAACGGAGGGAGTAAAGGAGATAAATTTACAACTAAGCCAGTCATCGGGGAGCTGGCAGGTACTCCCTCCGTCCACGAATAAGTGTACATCTAATTTTTGTTCTATGTCAAAGTTTTAAAACTTTGCTCAAATTTCTAAGGAAAAGTAGTAGCATTTATGACACTAAATTAGTATTAGTAGATCCATTTTGAAATGTTCTTTCATAATATACCAATTTGATGTCATATATGTTACTACTCTTTTATAGATAATTAATCAAAATTTTAAAACTTTGACTTGGGACAAAAGATAGATGTACACTTATTCGTGGACGGAGGGAGTATCATTTATTATCAGAGGGCCAGCAAGTATCAGCTGGGTTGTGGCCTTCCCAGTCCAGGTTTTATTTTTTAACATGCGCATCCCACACATGCCGACACTGTGGTTGGAACTTATTTTTTTGTGGGATATCATGTATCGACCGGCCTGTGGGCCTCCCAGCCTAGGTTTTATTTTTTTCTTAAACATCCGCAGCCCAACTTATGTAATTTTTTGAAGAAAACGCAGAGGTCTGTTCAATTTTTCTATATAAGAATAAGAACGCCAGGTCCAACTTATGTTTCCCTTCTAACTATATTTTATATATTTATATTATTTTATATGTTATCATATATTATTATTATTATTGTCCTCATATTTAATAGAAACTTATATATATAATAAGAAAAAACATTCCACGTCTTATTAACTTCTAAAAATAAATGTTTAACAATAAAATCCTGTTTTTTTTATTATAAGGCAACGAAAATCCTGGTGATTGCGTACAAAATCTTGGTAAGATTTAAGGAGTAATGTAATAATAACGCGCTTACTATATAATTTTATTTAAAATAGAATGACCAGCCCCAGTTTATATTTTGACTCCGCCCAACCCAACATTACATTTACATCCCGCCCAGCAAAAAAATTTATTTCGTGAAAGTGCAAATGGGCTGTAATTTCTTAGGAAAAATTAAATACGCCGCACAGACGCTACATTATTTGTTCATCCAGCCCAGCAAATGGACTGTAAATTCTAAAAAAAATGGGTTGAATATGTGCCACATTTTTGGAGGCTGAAATCTGAGCCAATAGCTCGATTCATACGCAAGGCGTTGTCAACTTAGTCAACAAATGATTCTGACATCCATAGCCATTGGATTTACATCCAACGGCCGGCATCCATCTTCAATCACTCGTCTTCTTCCTCCAGCGCCGCCGGGACCATCTGCTCCCGCCTCCGTCGGCTAGCAGCTCTGCTTAGCACGCCTCACTGCTAACCGCTACCCCACCACCGGCCAGCCTTCCCTCCACCCCTCCACACCTCGTGTTATTCTCTGCCAACTGCAGAACCATGCCGCACCAGAACCAGTTAACCCTCGTACACCTCTTCGTCTACGACTCCACTGCCGCGTCTTCCCTTCTTCGGCTCGTTCCCCTCCAAGGCCTCGTCGACTCGCCATCGTCCACCGCCTTAGTGCGCTCATGTGCGGCGTGGTCAAAGTGTTCAACAAACGAGAGTCATCAGAAGAGGACTGTACGTGGATAGTCTGACAGTGGGGACGTACTAGTTCCATGGACGCACGCATGCAACCGCCTCCTTATACGCGAAAATAAAATTATTCCTCCCCTAAAAGCTGGGACCCACCAGATATATCTTCGCACGGAAGTGCCTCCTTATTCCTCCCCCTGACAGTTGGGACCTGTTGACACCTGATTTTGGCACAATGCAAAATGCAGTAAAGGTGGACTCAAGGCAAGGAGACAGCCCGGCAAGGAGACGGCCCGGCAAGGAGGCGACCCGGCAAGGAGATGATCCGGCAAGGCGACCCAGCCAAGATACTCTGATGATAGTCCCGGGAAGGCGGCAGCCCGTCGAAGAACCGAAGATCAAGATGGACGTGAGGAGACGCGAGCCAGCCCATCAAGACAGCCTCCAGGGCGGTAGTACCGCGCCTCCGGAGCGGAAGTACCGCTTGTAAGCGGTAGTACCGCTGCCGCCAGAGCGGTAGTACCGCTTATAAGCGGCAGTACCGCTGCCTCCAGAGCGGTAGTACCGCCTGTAAGCGGCAGTGCCGCTGCCAGTACCGCTCGTACTACCGCTTCGATTCAGGGCACGATTTTTCGTGTCGGGTTCAAGCGGCAGTCCAGCGGTAGTACACCGCCCTCCAGAGCGGAAGTACCGCTTGTAAGCGGTAGTACCGCTGCCTCCAGAGCGGAAGTACCACTTGTAAGCAGTAGTACCACTGCATCCAGAGCGGAAGTACCGCTTCTAAGCGGTAGTACCGCTGCCCCAGAGCGGAAGTACCGCTTGTAAGCGGTAGTACTGCTGCCTCCAGAGCGGAAGTACCGCTTGTAAGCGGTAGTGTCGTGACGTGTTCGCGCAGATTCGGGCAGATGTTGGAAAGTCCGAGTTTGGATAGCGTTTTTGACCCTTTGGAAGGAAATCTGAGTCCTTTACTTGTACGGGAAGTCCAGCCGCCCTTTATATATGTTGGGGTGATGGCCGATTGAACAACACACAATCGATCCAATACAATTTACTCTTTTTACTTTTCCTTTATCGTCTTTATCGCCGATGTTCTAGCAACCCTAGGGCTCGGTTCATCTTTGTTGCTTTGCTCGAAAAGCATCCGTCCCTCGCCACGAAAGTGCGCGGATTATCTTTGCTGCTTTGCGCCGAAAAGCAGTCGTCCTCCTCTCCGAAATTGAGGAACCCCTTTGTTGCTTTGCTCGGAAAGCATCTGCCCCTCGCCGCGAAAGTGCGTGGACTGTCTTGTGTTGGCGCAGTGCCAAATTTCGGCGCCAACACAAATTGGCGACTCCGCTGGGGACGAAGCTTTGAACGGTCTCCGGCCCGTTCTTGATTCGAAGAGATCGTCATCTAGGGTTTGCAATCTACAAAGGTAATATGAATACCCAATTCCCTACTGTAGATGCAAATATCTCATATGGTGTTACTAGATCATCCAATGACTATACTCTGTCGGCCAGCCCTAGCTTTTCCAATCATGCATCTAATTATGCTCAAGGGCCGATGCAAGATAATTTTCATGCTTCAACTTCTTATGATACTAGTAACATGCACCATATGTATCCCAACTCTCATGCATCGGCAACCCCACAAATTCATATGCCGATGAACAACATGATGAGTTCAGTTAATCAAGTTGAGACACCCCATATAGGAACTTCCAATAGTATGCAACAAAGTGTTTCAACTTTTTATTCATCGGCAAATAACTCACAGTATGTTAATCCAAACATGCCGGTGGATAGGGGAATTGGCTATGCTACGTCTAGCTATTCTGCCAGTTACTCTCAACCATCATATGCTACGTCTCATGTTAGTAATTTTTCAGCGCCATACGCAACCGTAGATATTCGTAATTCGGCCCTGCACCTTCATGGTCATAGCCAAATAAGTACGGAAACACAAACTGGTGACTACAACCAACTCGGTGTAAACCCGCCAGGTTACAATCAACTCGGTATGAACTCTCACCGAGTTGCAAATAACTCAGAGACTATGCTGCCAGCTGCCAGTGCCGGGGTTCCATATGGGCCGGTACTTGATTCACATGTTAATGATCCTCCGTTGCAAACTTCATATGCTCAAACAATATTGCCGGAGAATCCGCCACATGCTGCTGTTCCACAAACCTATGTTAGTGTGAAAGATCAGGTGATTAACATACTAAGTCGATACGGTTTAGCGCCGAAAGGAACACACGTGCCGTCATCTATTACTGTAGCATATAATGCATGCTCTATGCAATTCAAGAATTTCGGCAACACCTCATTGCCGAAAGGATCTAAAAGTATTGGGGACGAAGAACGCCGAGTACTTCCAATCTACTCGGCGACAAGAAGAACAAGGCCAACATCCACTCAGGACATGATGAGTACCGAGTCCAGGAACGGGAGCGACATCGACCCGGAGAACGTCATCGCCGTTACACTCGACGATCTGTCAGAAGATGATCGGCGCGAGCTTGAACAGGAGCTCGAGAGACAGAATACTGAAAAGATGAAACTGATGCTGGCGGGATTCCAGAAGACTCGGAAGGGTGTTGTCAAGAAAGTGGCTACGCCAGGCGCTATGCCGAGTAATTCAAATTTACTCGGCACTGAGGTAAAACAATCAAACGGAGACCTTGCTCATCTAATTAATGTACCCCCTACACAATTACAAAATTTCGGCAACCCTAACAATTTATTGCCGAAAGATCCTAAAAGTATTGGGGGGCAAACTGATCTAGAGCAGGCTGAGATTGAGAGGGGAGTTAAAGCCTTGCGTGATAAGGTGCAAGTATTTTGCCAAGAGAGAATTGATAGAGAATTGGCTCAAAGAAAGCAAGCCTTGCCAATTGGTAGAATCAATGAAAATAAGGATGATTCGGAACATGAAAGTGCTTCGGTTGAAAAAGCTGAATCAAATATTATATATTCCGAATCCATCAAATCCAAGGAGGCAAGAGTTACTGAGAAAGGGCATGACAAACACAAAATAGATGTGTTTGATTTTTCTGAGAAACCCTTTTGCCTGCCCTATGAGTTCCGTGCCAAAGAAATTGATGAACATCAAGAACACATGCGTGCAACTGAGCAAAGTTCGCTTGGTAATCATTCGAGTGATGAAGCACGGAATCAAGAAAAAGATGATGACAAGGCATTGGGGAGCCATCCAAAGACGGAGCAAGATATTGTTCAAGTCACACCACCATCATGCTCTCCCAACATATTTGAAGAGGTATGTCTAGCAAGTAATTTATCTATTTTCAGATTTGGTTAGAACTTTATTATTGACGCATCTATTGGAAAAATTATCATAAATACTTTTGAAAGACCAATGAAGAAGGGTGATTTACTTGTTAGCAACAAAATTGTTATAGAGCATATTAGTCAACACATTGTACCATTCGAAGAGGCCGATAGCGACTTATTATTGCAGCCAAAGCTTTTCCCATTGCTTTATTTTAAGTTCATATCTAATTGGGTGGCTTTGCTTATTTCATACTTGGCTTACATTGGGACTCAAATGAGCCTTATATGTTATAACAGTTTTGATTTCAGAAATATAAAGCCGAGGCTTGAATCTTTGGAGAAAACCGATGGTGGTATAATTTCTTACTCAAAGTCATCGGAGATAGAGTGCAAAACACAATGCATAGCCGAATGGGGTGATGCAAAATCTGAACCATTCGTTTGCTTAACTCCAAAGCTGTTCTTACAGCAAGATCGGCTAGAACATAAAAAATTTACCTTCAATTCAAGCATGTGTGATCGAATATTTGATTTGTTCCTGAAAAATAATTACATTAGAATTCTTGATCACCAGGTTAAGCCATCAATCCAAGGATGAATGTGTTGTAGGTTGCATCATTCGTTCAAACATAATTTTGAGGATAACAGTATGTTTCATCAAATAGTCAAATCGGCCATTGATAAAGGACGATTGAGATTTGTTGAAACACCGAGGGATGATCAGTCTATTCCTATTGGTCCCAATGGCAAACGATTTTTGCATCGGCTGATTCAAGCTGATCCATTTAAACATGAGAAGGTAAAAACTACAGATAATGGGATCAAGCCTTCAAGTAAGAAAGTTGTTCAAGAGCACAATGATAATATTCTTGAGGGCGAAAATTCCATCAAAGTTGCAATGAAGACACCAAGTACTGGGGGGCAACGAGAAGATCCAAAGATCGATGCTAGCAAAATCAAAGAAAGCAAAGGCCGAGGGCAAGCACAAAGGTAAAAAGCCGAAAGTCACTTTCGCGCAGCTATTGGAAAAATATCAGAAGATAAGTGAGGAAAAGATTGCGTCTCGGCCAAGTAATTCAAAAGCATCAAGATCACCCCGTAGGCGCAAATCTGAGGACCGGCATTGGCAAAGGGGAAATTTCAACGAATCATATTCATATCCATATTTTGGGCCGCCAATGCCGATGTCATGGATACCTCCCTACGCTGATTTTTATCCATATTCATCATGGGACAGGTATAATTCGAGGGCACATTATCCATCTTATTTTGAACCATCTCATCAAAATTATGCAGCTCCTAGAAGATACAGATGTGATGGAAAAGAGCATAACAAAGACCGTTTCAATCATAAGGAATCGGTCCGGAGCTCAAAGAATAAGAGAGAGGTGGTCAAACAAATATATCGAGTCAAAAAAGATGGTCGTATGTGTGCTAGTTCAGATTTGGTTTCAAATGAAAAAGAGCCAATTGAGATGTTGACATTGGCTACTAAAGGCAAAGAAGTTGAGCAAGCAAATGTTCAAAATCAAGATGCCAAATCTGAACAAAAGAAGAGTGAAGAGAAGAATGCTTATTTGCTAAATCATGCAAAGAAACCAAGATCACCCCCAAGGCGCAAATCTCCAAGAAGAGCAACATTTGATGGACAATTGCATAATCAAGACCGTTTCACTCAAAAGGAATCGGTCCGGGGCTCAAGAAAGAAGAAGGAGGTGATTGGGCAGGTCTATCGAGTTAAAAGAGATGGTCGCAAGAGTGCTAATTCAGATTTGATCTTAAAAGATAAAGAACCAATTAAAAAGTTAGCATTGGCTACAAAAGTCAAAGAAGTGAAGCAATCAATTGTTAGAAATCAAAGTGCCAAATCCGAGGAAAAGAAGTTGAGAGTGCACAAGGTAAAACGAGAATTGCCACTTCAAGCAAAATCACAGCCGGGGTGCCCACTCGGCTTATCATATTGGCAAAAGAAGAAATTACAGAAACTTAGTGCACAAGAGTTGAGAAAGATGAACATGGCATGGGTTCCCAAGAAGAGTAGTCAAAACAAAAAAGATGTGCAAGCTTCTATTGCAACAAGTACAACAAAAGTGAAGAAGGAGAAAGAATCTCATAAGAAAATAAGCCGAAGATTTTCATCCACGAAAAATAATCTTCGGTTAGCACATCATTCGTATTCTTCAACCATGTCATTGATACCTTTACCATGGAATTCATCTCCAGGTATGATTGGTTACCCTCCATGGGCTTATTTTGATCCATGGATGCAATACAATTTCTTACATCATGATAGGGTGTTACCAAATCACTATATATTTGATTAGTTACATTTTGTTGCTAATTCAAAGGGCCGAAATATTTGATTTGTTATTTCATTTGTTTATTTCGGCTATATATGCTTTGGTGGATGAATTCTGCATGACACTTATGGTAATGGCCGATATTTATCTATCGTCCTAAGAGTATGTCAATGCATGGCCGGTGTGGTATTCTAAACATCGTCCTTAGTTCGATTGGAGAGCGAGACAAGATCCGTGCATATGGAAATTTATATGTATGCTTATATTGTGATTGCATGAAGTTGGGACATTATGACCGATGCCATTCAAAATATGTTGCGACCAATTCATAGCAAAATTGGTGAGTGGGCTTATGCTTTGATTTGATATGATTTGGTCTACGAATCTTTCAAATTTACAAGAGGCCAAATCATTGTTAGTTTTATTTTTGAGCATCGGATTTATGACACGCACAATATTGATATCAACCTTGTCTCGTTAGTACCATGGGGATTATATTTTGACGGTTCAATTCATAACAATGGCCAAGGTGTTGGTATTGTTTATATCTCCTTATGGTGCTATTTTGTGATGCCTCATGCCGCTTAAAATATTTATGCACAAATGATCAAAGCCGAATATGCATTGTTATTCGGATTGGAGCTTTTACTTGCTATAGGTGCTATACATATTGAGGCTTTTGGTGATTCGTTATTAGTAGTATAACAAATGTCCAAAGTTTTTCAGTGTCTGGACGAATCACTTAATGTTTATCTTGATAAGTGTCTAGATAATATTTCTACTTTGGATTGTTTTAACATTGCTCATATATCTAGACATGATAATTGGAAAGAAGATGAGTTGGCACATCAGGCATCCAGTTATCATGTTGATCATAGCATGTTTTATATTTCTCAAAGGCTGATGACTAGCTTCGCCAATGTAGATGCCGAACCAGAGCTTACTGCTTCGGCCACTAACAATAAATCTAGTGCAGGTGAAAATCATGACTGGAGGAAGCCCATTATTGATTATTTGCATGATCCTAGTAAAAGGCTGGACAGGACCGTTCGGCGTATGGCTTTCAAATATACGATGAGAGATGATAATCTTTATTGCCGAACGGTGGATGATGTTCTTTTAAAGTGCTTGGATGAGGACCAAGCAAGAGTTGCTATGGGAGAGGTTCATGAAGGAATTTGTGGCACTCATCAGTCGGCTCCCAAGATGAAGTGGTTATTACGACGTGCTGGATTTTATTGGCCGACGATGATTAATGATTGCTTCAGGTATTATAAAGGGTGTGAAGCTTGTCAAAAGTTTGGTGATATTCAGTTGGCTCCCGCTGCTATGTTACATCTTATTATCAAGCCGTGGCCTTTTAGAGGATGGGGATTAGACTTTATTGGAGAGATTCATCCTTCTTCTTCAAAGGGGCATCGGTTTGTGTTGGTGGCAACTGATTATTTCACTAAATGGTCTGAAGCAATACCTCTCAAAATATGACGCATACGGAGGTAATTCAATTCATAAGTGAGCACATTATTCATAGATTCGGCATTCCTCAAACATTAGCTATAGATCAAGGTTCATCTTTCATGTCACATCAAATTAGAGAATTTGCCGAATCATATAAGATAAAGTTGCTCAAATCCTCTCCGTATTATGCTCAAGCTAATGGACATGCCGAATCTAGCAATAAGACTTTGATCAAGCTTATAAAGAAGAAGGTTGAAGAACATCCGAGAAGATGGCACGAAGTGCTTTCGGAAGCTTTATGGGCTCATAGAATATCTAAGCATGGAGCTACTCAAGTATCACCTTTTGAGCTAGTGTATGGCCAGGAGGCGGTGTTACCCGTGGAAGTTAAGTTGCAAGCTCTTAGGGTAGCCAGACAAAATGATTTGTCGGCTGCGGAGTACACTGATTTGATGATGGACAAAATAGATGATGTTCCAGAAGAAAGATTAAAAGCTTTGAGAGAAATTGAGAAAGAAAAATTAAGAGTAGCCAAGGCTTATAACAAAAGGGTGAAAGAAAAATCGTTTCAAATAGGAGATTTAGTATGGAAAACGATTTTACCCATTGGAACTAAAGATAGAAAATTCGGCAAGTGGTCGCCGAGTTGGGAAGGTCCATATAAAGTTGTAGAGATTGTCCCTGGCAATTCATATTTTGTACAATCTTTGCAAGGGGAGAAGCTGGCTCAAGCCCTCAATGGAAAATATCTGAAGAAGTACCACCCAAGTGTGTGGCAAGAAGCCTAAATAGGCAATGGCCGATATATGATTATCGCCCTAAGAACAAACATGGCCGATATATGATTATCGCCCAAAGAGTATAAATGGCCGATGGAGTGTTGACATCGTCCTTAGAGCCAATATAGTGCAAATTATTTTTCGGTACACAAGTTTTACCGAAAAACAGGGGGGCATGTGTTGACACCTGATTTTGGCACAATGCAAAATGCAGTAAAGGTGGACTCAAGGCAAGGAGACAGCCCGGCAAGGAGACGGCCCGGCAAGGAGACGACCCGGCAAGGAGATGATCCGGCAAGGCGACCCAGGCAAGATACTCTGATGATAGTCCCGAGAAGGCGGCAGCCCGTCGAAGAACCGAAGATCAAGATGGACGTGAGGAGACGCGAGCCAGCCCATCAAGACAGCCTCCAGGGCGGTAGTATCGCGCCTCCGGAGCGGAAGTACCGCTTGTAAGAGGTAGTACCACTGCCGCCAGAGCGGTAGTACCGCTTATAAGCGGCAGTACCGCTGCCTCCAGAGCGGTAGTACCGCCTGTAAGCGGCAGTGCCACTGCCCGTACCGCTCGTACTACCGCTTCGATTCAGGGCGCGATTTTTCATGTCGGGTTCAAGTGGCAGTCCAGCGGTAGTACACCGCCCTCCAGAGCGGAAGTACCGCTTGTAAGCGGTAGTACCGCTGCCTCCAGAGCGGAAGTACCGCTTGTAAGCGGTAGTACCGCTACATCCAGAGCGGAAGTACCGCTTGTAAGTGGTAGTACCGTTGCCCCAGAGCGGAAGTACCGCTTGTAAGCGGTAGTACCGCTGCCTCCAGATCAGAAGTACTGCTTGTAAGCGGTAGTGCCGTGACGTGTTCGCACAGATTCGGGCAGATGTTTTAAAGTCCGAGTTTGGATAGCGTTTTTGACCCTTTGGAAGGAAATCTGAGTCCTTTACTTGTACGGGAAGTCCCGCCACCCTTTATATATGTTGGGGTGACGGCCGATTGAACAACACACAATCGATCCTATACAATTTACTCTTTTTACTTTTCCTTTATCGTCTTTATCGGCGATGTTCTAACAACCCTAGGGCTCGGTTCATCTTTGTTGCTTTGCTCGAAAAGCTTCCGTCCCTCGCCACGAAAGTGCACGGATTATCTTTGCTGCTTTGCGCCGAAAAGCAGTTGTCCTCCTCTACAAAATTGAGGAACCCCTTTGTTGCTTTGCTCGGAAAGCATCCGCCCCTCGCCGCGAAAGTGTGTGGACTGTCTCGTGTACATGGAGAGGCAACGGACGGCAGCAGCGCCGTCGTGTTCATGGGCAGCCAACCGGCTGGGTCGGACCGGAGGAAACAATGTCGTTTCATCGGGAGGCAACCGACTGGGTCAGAATGCTTCGTGTTCAACGGGAGCCAACCGGCTTGGACGGAACAGCCAAAACCGGGTCTGGCATACCACAAAATAGAGGAAACGGTCTTCTGTTCGACCGCCTACTGTTGAAACGGGATCTTGTTCATCGCGAGGGGTCTGGCGTACCGCAAAACGGAGAAAACGGACTTCAGTTCAACCGCCGATGGTCGAAACAGGGTCCTGTTGATCGGGAGGGGTCTGACGTACCGCAAAATAGAGGAAACAGACTTCTGTTTGAGAGCCTACGGTCGAAACGGGGTCCTCTTCATCGGGAGGGGTGTGGCGTACCGCAAAACGTAACTCCACGGGCTACTGTTCATCCACCGTCGACTTCCTCCACCACAGCCTCCACCAGACACTGTTCATCCATGGGCTACTGTTCATCCAGCCTCCACCGGCTCATGTTCATCCAGCCTCCACGGGGGTCCTGTTCATCCACCCCAACAGGCTGGGTGTGTGGCAGCCTCCTCGGGGTCCTGTTCATCCAGCGGCAACCGCCTACTACCTGGGGGTCCTGTTCATCCAGCCACAACCGCCTACACACAGCCGGTGTCCTGTTCATCCAACCCCCACCGGGAACTGTTCATCCACAGCCAACCAACAGGCTGGACTCACCACGTCTCGACTCGTTCTACGTATTGCGCGTGCGGTAGCAACTTGCACTGTTTGTCCAGAGGCAACCCAACACACCGGGTGGCTACGTCTCGCTCGGGGGTTCGATCGGCTTCAGTAAGCAGCAGTAGCGATCGATCGGGTTCAGTTAGCAGTGAAGGAGTCGGTCGGGTTCAGTTAGCAGCGAAGGGATCGATCGATCGGCTTCAGTACGTAGCTAGTGCGATCGCTCGGGTTCAGCAAGCGAACGCCTCTCGCTCGGGTTCAGTTATAGCGAACACGGCTCGCACCACGCGCGTGTACGAGAGAGAAACGCGCAAACCACACACACCATCGCCCGGCCCCGACCACCCACCGTAACCAGGAATTCCGCAAAAATTTCCTCGCCCTCACTTCTACCATGATTTTTTATGTCATGGACGGCCCAAAGAATGTCATGCAGGCGCGTCCCCGGCCCGCCCAGGACGAAAAGCCCATTTTCTGTCATGATTTTTTGTCATAGAAGTAGGAACCCACCACATCTATGATGATACGTATTTTTATCACAATTATCATCATAGAAGTGTCATAACCATGACAGAAAAAAAAATTGTTCAGGCCATAATGTCACGGATGTGTCTTTTTTTTGTAGTGCATGCTCCTTGCTTGCGGGGGCGTGCGTCGAAGCACGCCTCCAAGTGGTGCCCGAGCACCTCCCTCATCACACCGGTCAGGTCAGACGCTTTCCAGGTGGAAGCCCCCGAGCCTGGCCAGAGGGGGGCACCGGGCGCGCCTCCCTATGCTGGAGGGAGGCGTGCGCCGGCGGCAGGCATGGGGCCCGCGGCGCTGGCATTAGTGGCCGCCTTCTTCTCCTTGGCGGGGCCTTCGATGGGCAGCAGTTGCTTGTTCCTAGGGGGCACGGCCTCGGATGGCCCGGCACCATCCTCGTCATCTGAGTGCTCGGCTGCGGCAGCTTTGTAGGCACGCTCGAGGAAGCAGACTGCATCCTTCTCATCGCAGGCGATGGCGAGGACACCGCTGCAGCCAGGCATCTTGAGGACGTTGTAGCCAGGGTGGGTTGCTGCCATGAACTTGGCGATAGCCGGATACCCCAGGATGGCGTTGTACGGGAGGCCGATGTGCGCCACGTCGAAGTTGATAAGCTCAGTGTGGTAGTTGTCGTGCGTGCCAAAGGTAACGGGAAGGCGCACTTGCCCCAGGGGGATGGTGGAGCCATCGGTCACCCCAGTGAATGGTCTGATCGGCATCAACTGGTCGTAGGGCACCTGGAGCGTCTCAAAGGTCTCGAAAGAGAGCACGTTGAGGCCGGTGCCTCCGTTGATTAGGGTTTTGGTCACCGAGACGTTGCTCATGGTGGGGGTGCACAGCATGGGAAGCGCACCCGCAGCGGCCGTGCACTTGAGGTAGTACTTGGAGTCAAAGGTGATGGCGTACTGCGACCACATGAGGGGCCGCGTGGCCTCTGGCCTCGGGATGGCGGCGTTCACCTCATGAGAGAACTGCTTGAAGAGGTGGTTCGATGCAGGGGCATGTGCTCCTCCGTGGATACAAGCTATCGCGTGAGGCTCCTGATAGCCCCCAGCCACCTAATCATGCTGGTTCTTGTCATTCCTCCTGGGTGGCGGCGATAGCGACGGAAGGCCAGCGTTGGCCTAAGGGTGTGCCTCGTGAGGCTGGTCGCGCCAGGCGCCCTCACGAGGCTGGTCGCGCCAGCCGCCCTTGCAAGGCTGTTCCCGCCAGCCCTGGCGGGGGTTGCCATTGTGGGTCGGCTGCCTCTGCGGCCGCCTCCACGGCCGGTGCCGCGTTCTGGACGGCGGCCCAGGCACTCATTGCGGAGTGACTTGAGCTCCTAGCAGACCTCAGTGTTGTGAGTGCGCACGTTGTGGTAGACGAAAAACGGGCGGTGGTCCTTCGCGCGCGCATCATGGTCGCGGCCACGCGCTTGACCTCCTTACCCTTGGCCTTGCCATCGTCGGGCATGGCGTCGAGGTCATTGTCGATGAACAAGCGGCCCTCTTCAGCCTTGGCGCACTTGTCAGCGATGTTGAACAGCCCCAGGGCCAAGCTCAAGTTGTCATTGATGGCGAGCTTCTCACGCATCCTAACATCTGTGACGCCGTTGGAGAACGCCAAGATGATGGCTTCATCCGAGGAGCGGGATCTTGTTGCGCACCTGGCTGAAGCGCTGGATGTATTTGCGTAGGGTCTCACCAGGGCGCTGCTTCACTCGCTGCAGGTCATTGACAGTGAGGGCGTGGTCGTGCGTGCCATTGAAGTTGGCGACGAACCACTCGCAGAGCTCGCTCCATGAAGAGATGGACTCCTCAGGCAAGTTCATGAGCCAGGAGCGTGCACCATCTATGAGGGTCATGGGGAACCAGTTTGCCATGACCTTGTCATCACCATTCGCCGCCTTGATGCCCAGCGCGTATAGCTGGAGGAACTCCATGGGGTCAGGGATGCCATCGTAGCGCGAGGGCAGCTCCGGCTTGAACTTGACAGGCCAAACCACCCGGCACACCTCGCGAGTGAAGGCGCGGCAGCCCACACTGCTCGAAGGAACGCCGCGCTCGAGGGCGGCCCAGTTCTGGCGCCCGGCTGCCGCGACCTCCTGGACGATCCGGTCTTGGCACTGGCGCTGTTGCTCGAGGAGCACGCGTGTGTCGGGCGGCGCGTGGTGGACGATCTGGCAGCTAGCTGCATCCCCGGCCGGCGCGGGTGCTTTGCGGGGCTGGCCACGCAGGGGCGTGTTACGGCGGGGTTCGCCGTGGTCGCCGCGCAAGGGCCGTGGTGGAGGTGCGCCATGCGCCACATCCCCGGCACGAGACGGCGGAGGACGGAGCGAGTGGGAGGGCACCGAGGCCTCCCCGGCGGCGTTGACAAGCTCGGTGATGCGGCTTAACCAGGCATCGTAGCCGGCGTCCGCCGGGCGGTAGCAGAGCAACTCACAGGCCATGAGCAGCATGGCATGTGCGTTCACCGGTCCACGTCGGGCATGGGAGGAGGAGGCAGTGGGATCAGTGGCGGTGGCACCCGCGGCACCAGCGGAGTGGTGGCGACCGTCGCGGCCCGCAAGCGGGGTCTGGGCGACGCGAGCCGCCCGACGCTCGGCACGCACATGGCGAGCGTCAGCCATGGAGCCGGCGAGGTGGGAGTTGAAGCAAAGTGGAAGAACAGCTGCGCACCCCTACCCGGCGTGCCAAAATGTCGGAATTGGGGCTCCAGGGTGGAATCGGGGCTCCGGTGACCCAAGAAGGTTCCTATAGCCCTACTCTGCCTTGCTACCTCACGGCGATACTCCGACATGCTCGAGCTAAGGAAGAAGAACTAGGCCACGACAGTTTACCCAGGTTCGGGCCATCTCGCAGTGAAAAACCCTACTCCTGCTTAGCTAGGATTGCTTGAGGATGAGAGAGTACAATAGTGGGTTCTAGCTAGACTGAGGGGTCGGATCCCTCCTACCATGGCACCCTGCCCTCTCTTATCCTGGCCTTGGTCCTCTTCACCCCCAAAAACACTAAGCGAGAAGGGTTGCCACAACGGCCAGTTTGAAGGGGGACAAGGCGGCAGCTTATCCTGACTAAAGGTGGTGTTCGCCTGCAAAAGCTTCCTGTCATGACGCGTCGGTGGGCTCGGGGATGACCTCCTCCCTAGCGCGTCCTTGCCTTGGTCTTCTTCCACCAATTGGGAAGCCTTTGGGGACTGCTTTGGGAACCAGCGAGGTGGCCCTGCTCCCTTAGCACAAAAGAGGAAAGCCTCCCTATCCGCGCCTGCTGGCGCGGCCTGTGATTCCGCCTGTCGCCCGACCCGCCACCCACATGAGGACTCTGCGGCGTGCGATGGAGCTTGGCGACCCTTGACATGTCTGCCTCTGCGAGGGGCCTCGGGAGATCGCCTCGGGAGGCTCCTGGTGATGCTTGCTGACGTGCACCTCGCGAGGCGAGGGCCTCGCGAGGGCCTCGCTGGTGAAGTCTGGTAGTGGGCCGTCCGCTGGGCCCTTGGGCATGCGCCGCGTCCTGGGCCACAGGCAGACGGACCTGGGTACCCCGAGTCCCACGGGCCCGACAACAGCGCAGCCGGCAGTGGATTCCCTACCTCACCGAAGGCGACAGAGTGAATGCTACACCTCCTCCCCTTCCCGGTCCGACGGGATCCGGACGGCTCCTTGACCAGCTGTGAGGGTGGAGAGAGAGAGTGTCGTGGATCAACACGATCACCTATGGGGCCCCTTGGCCCCTTTGTGGTTCGGCAAGGGGGTGGTCACGTTGCACAAAGAGCGGAGGCCATGACACAGCGCGGTCAAGATGACACAGGCAGTTTTTACCCAAGTTCGGGCCGCTGTGAAGCATAAAACCCTACTCCTGCTTTGGTGGATTGAGTGGGAAGAAGGCCACAAGCACGAAGTGCTAGTCCCTGGCAAGGTGGCCTAGGGAAAAGCAGCTGCGTGCATACAAGTATGTGAGGGTTCGAAGTGGTCGAATCCTTTTCTAGGTTACCTTGGACCTCCTTTTATAGCCCAAGGGGTGACCACAATGGCAAAACAGTCATTATCCTGTAGTTAGATAGCAAAAAGTGCTATCATACCTAACTCTGCCAGTTAGGACAAAAGGCATTAAATGCACTGCTAGGTGTCATGCTGTGGACGGAGCCCGGCAAGCCTACCGCGCCGCTAAACCAGCTTTTGCTTATTGTCTTGACACACCACTGTACGGGTGTCAAGAGGGCGTGATCTGTCTTCCAACAGGCTGCCACGCGCCCTGTGGTAGCCACTTAATCACTCGGGGGCTCGACACCACACTGATAAGTGACTTGTGTCACCGTGCGGTGGAGCGGTGGAGCAGTGGTGTCTTGGCGGGGATCTTGGACTGGGTTACCCCGGCAAGCCTGCCGGGGCTTGTCTTGGGCTTGTTCCAGGGGGGCGGTCTTGACCTGGCCAGGCTCTCCTGCCCGGCAAGGGAGACTTCCCCTGGGGTACATCTTGCTGTCTTGGTATTCTTGATGCGTTCCTTGATCTCTCGAAGAGTGGTTCTTCTGGCTTGGTTTTGTAATATAAACTAGCGTTGGACGCACGGTCTCTGGTACGCCTGTGCATAAGTCTGGTCAACAAACGCAGGTGTTTGTTGCACCGACAGAAGCCCCCAGGCCTGGCCCATACATGCTACCGGGCATCGTTGGGGTAGGCCCTAACAATGCACAGGCGAGTACCAGGACCGCGCCACGGTAGGATTCTTCCTTTTGAGATCTTCTTTGCTTCTTCATTAACCTTGAACTTGGATAAGTTCCTGGTCTTCCCGTGGATCGTGTGGTACCAAACGTGGTGGGGCCGCCTCTGTAATGGCCCGTGAATGGCCTTTATTCACGGGGTGATAACTACCATTTCACGCCTCCCACTACGCCCGTCTCTTCCGCCACGTATGCCGCATGCATGGCGCGGGGTAGGTAACAAATGCGTAGGGTGCAGAAAGGAGTGACATGGCAGAAAACCAAGCGCCCTAGATTGGCGCGGGGGTGCGGCCGACGATTCCAGCTGTCGTCAGTGGCATAGATGAACCGGATTTGTAGGAGCCACCCTCCTAGATGGGGTGGAGAATGAGCCCTCAGCCCCCGCTCAGCTATAAAAGGGGAGCGAGAGGGGGAGCGGAGGCATTCATCCACGCACCTCCTCCTTCTTCTTCCCTGTTTTCATCCCTCGCCATGCCGAGAGGGAGAGGTCGGAGCCACGCTCCCGTAGCGGCGACGAGGGTGTCTTCTCGTCAGCGGGGCACCGTGTTGGGGAACGTTGCATGGGAAACAAAAAATTTCCTACGCACACACAAGATCTATCCAAGGTGATGAGCATCTACGAGAGGGAGAGTGAATCTACATACCCTTGTAGATCGCTAAGCGGAAGCGTTAAGAAACGCGGTTGATGTAGTCGAACGTCTCCGCGATCCAAATCGCAAGTCGTCCCTCGATCCGATCATGAACTAGTGCCGAACGGACAGCACCTCCGCGTTCCACACACGTACGGCTTGATGACGCCTTCACCTCCTCGATCCAGCGAGCGACGGTGAAGTAGTAGATGAGTTCCGGCAGCATGACGGCGTGGTGATGGTGGTGAGGAACAATATCTGCAGGGCTTCGCCAAGCGCTACGGAGATTATGACGGAGGAACTAGAGGGTTAGGGTTGCCGCACACGGCTTGGGGAAATATTGATGTATCCCGTGTGCTAGCCCTGCCCCTCTATTTATATGTTGAGCCTTGGGGTCTAAACTTGGAGTAAAAGCCTCCTCCAGGTTGGTTTTGCCCGCACAAGGTCGGTTTGGCCCGCAGGAAAAGAGTCCAACTCGGATTCCAGCATTACCGCGTACAAGCGGTAGTACCGCTCACAAGCGGTAGTACTTGAGCGGTAGTACCGCTTCACACAAGCGGTATTACCGCTTAAGCGCGGTAGTACCGCTTCATAAGCGGTATTACCGTTTAAGCGCGGTAGTACTGCCTTACCAGCGGTAGTACCGCTTAAGGCAGTAGCAAAACTTCCTTTTGCACTTCCAAAACCTCATGGGCTTTTACCCCTTGGCCCATATAAAGTGTTCTTGCACCCGAACACTACAGTAAACATCCGGAACTCCTTCCGGAGAATTCCGGAACCCTTCCGGAGATCAAAACACTATTATCACATATATCAATCTTTACCTCCGGACTATTCCGGAGATCCTCGTCATGTCCGGGATCTTATCCGGGACTCCGAACAACCTTCGGTCACCAACACAACAACTCAACTATACTAATCGTCACCAAACGTTAAGTGTGTAGACCCTGCGGGTTCGAGAACTATGTAGACATGACCGAGACACCTCTACGGCCAATAACCAATAGTGGGACTTGGATGCCCATATTGGTTCCTACATATTCTACGAAGATCTATATCGGTCGAACCTCTATGTCAAGGATTCAATTAATCCCGTATGCTGTTCCCTTTGTTCTTCGGTATGTTACTTGCCCGAGATTCGATCGTCGGTATCTCTATACCTAGTTCAATCTCGTTACCGGCAAGTCTCTTTACTCGTTCCGTAATACAAGATCTCGTGGCTAACACTTTAGTCACATTGCTTGCAAGGCTCATTGTGATGTTGTATTACCGAGTGGGCCCTGAGATACCTCTCCGTCACACGGAGTAACAAATCCCAGTCTTGATCCATGCCAACCCAACAGACACCCTCGGAGATACCTGTAGAGCACCTTTATAGTCACCCAGTGACATTGCGACGTTTGATACACACAAGGTATTCCTCCGGTGTCAGTGAGTTGCATGATATCATGGTCATAGGAACAGATACTTGACATGCAGAAAACAATAGCAATAAACTGACACGATCATATGCTACGTTTATCGTTTGGGTCTTGTCCATCACATCATTCTCCTAATGATGTGATCCCGTTATCAAATGACATCTCATGTCTATGGCTAGGAAACCTTCACCATCTTTGATCAACGAGCTAGATAACTAGAGGCTTACTAGGGACACAGTGTTGTCTATGTACCCACACATGTATTTGAGTTTCCAATCAATACAATTATAGCATGGATAATAAACGATTATCATGAACAAGGAAATATGATAATAACCAATTTAGTATTGCCTCTAGGGCATATTTCCAACAGTCTCCCACTTGCACTAGAGTCAATAATCTAGTTCACATCACCATGTGATTTACATTGTTATGAATCTAACACCCAATGAGTTCTGGGGTTCGATCATGCTTTGCATGTGAGAGAGGTCTTTAGTCAACGGGTCTGCGACATTCACATCCGTGTGTACTTTGCAAATCTCTATGTCATACTGTAGACACTGCTACCACACTCCACTTGGAGCTATTCCAAATGGCTGCTCCACTATATGTATCCTGACTGCTACTCAGAGTCGTCCGGATAGGTGTCAAAGCTTGCATCGACGTAACCCTTTACGACGAACTCTTCATCACCTCCATAATCGAGAAATATTTCCTTAGTCCTCTAGTTACTAAGGATAATCTTGACCGATGTCTAGTGATCCACTGCTGGAACACTCTTGTACCCCTTGACAGACTCATGGCAAGGCACACACTAGGTGCGGTACACAGCTTGGCATACTATACAGAGCCTATGGATAAGGCATAGGGGACGACCTTCGTCCTTTCTCTTTCTTCTGCCGTGGTCGAGCTTTGAGTCTCACTCAACTCCACACCTTACAAATCAGGCAAGAACTCTTTCTTTGACTGATCCATTTTGAACTCTTTCAAAATCTTGTCAAGGTATGTACTCATTGAAAGTCTTATCAGACGTCTTGATCTATCTCTATAGATCTTTGATGCCCAATATTTAAGTAGCTTCATTCTAGGTCTTCCTTTGAAAAACTCCTTTCAAACGACCCTTTATGCTTTCCAGAAATTCTACATCATTTCCGATCAACAATATGTCAACCACATATACTTATCAGAATTCTATAGTGCTCCCACTCACTTTATTGTAAATACAAGTTTCTCATAAACTTTGTATAGACTCAAAAACTTTGATCACCTCATCAAAGTGTATATTCCAACTCCGAGATGCTTACTCCAGTCCATAGAAGGATCGCCGGAGCTTGCATACATTTTAGCATCCTTAGGACTGACAAAACCTTCTGGTTGTATCACATACAACCTTTCCTCACGAAAACCGTTAAGGAAACTCTGTTTTGAAATCCATCTGCCAGATTTCATAATCGAAAAATGCAGCAACTGCTAACATAATTCCAACAGACTTTAGCATCGCTACGGGTGAGAAAGTCTCATCGTAGTCAACTCCTTGAACTTGTGAAAAACCCTTTACCACAAGTCGAGCTTTATAGACGGTGACATTACCATCTGCGTCCGTCTTCCTTTTAAAGATCCATTTGTTCTGAATGGCCTTACGCCCTTCAGGTAATACTTCCAAAGTCCATACTTTGTTTTCATACATGGATCCCATCTCGGATTTCATGGTCTTAACCATTTCTTGGAATCCGGGCCCATCATCGCTTCTCCATAGCTCGTAGGTTCATCGTTGTTCAACAACATGACCTCTAAGACAGGGTTGCCGTACCACTCAGGAGCAGTACGCGTCCTTATCGACCTACGAGGTTCGATAGTAACTTGATCCGAAGCTTCATGATCATCATCATTAACTTCCTCTTCAACTGATGTAGGCTTTACAGAAACATCTTTCTACGCTGCGCTACTCTCAGGTTGAAGTAAAGGTTCAACAACCTCATCAAGTTCTATCTTCCTCCCACTCAATCTTTCGAAAGAAACTCTTTCTCGAGAAAGGACCCGTTTTAGCAACAAACATTTTGTGCTTGGATCTGAGATAGAAGGTTCACCCAACTGTTACGTTAGGGTATTCTATGAAGATGCATTTGTCCGCTTTGGGTTCGAGCTCATTAGGTAAAACCCTTTTTCACATAAGCGTCGCAGCCCCAAACATTAAGAAACGACAGCTTAGGTTTCCGCCAAACCAAAATTCATACGGTGTCATCTCAACGAACTTATGGTGCCCCATTTAAAGTGAATGTGGTTGTCTCTAATGCATAGCCCTAAAACGATAGTGGTAAATCAATAAGAGACATCATAGTTCGCACCATATCCAATAGAGTATGACTATCACGTTCGGACACACCATCACACTATGGTGTTCCAGGTGGCGTGAGTTGTGAAACAACTTCCACATTGTCTTAAGTTGTATACCAAACTCGTAACTCAGATATTCACCTCCACGATCGTATCGCAGACATTTTATCTTCTTGTCACGATGATCTCAAACTTCACTCTGATTTTGTTTGAACTTTTCAAACGTTTCAGACTTGTGTTTCATTAAGTAAATATACCCATATTTACTCAAATCATCAGTGAAGATAAGAAAATAACGATATCCACCGCACACTACAATACTCACTGGACCGCATACATCAATATGTATCATATCCAATAAGTCAATTGCCCGCTCCATCATACCGGAAAACGGGGTTTTAGTCATCTTGCCCATGAGGCATGGTCCGCATGTCTCAACCGATTCGAAATCGAATGAGTCCAAAGATCCATCAGCATGGAGTTTCTTCATGCGTTTTACACCAATATGACATTTAGCGGTAGTGCCACAAGTATGTGGTACTATCATTATTAACTTTGTATCTTTTGGCATCAATATTATGAGCATGTGTATCTCTACGATCAAGATTCAATAAACCACTCTTATTGGGTGCATGACCATTGAAGGTATTATTCATGTAAACAGAATAACCATTATTCTCTAACTTAAATGAATAACCGTATTGCAATAAACATGATCTAATCACGTTCATGCTCAACGCAAACACCAAATAACATTTATTTAGGTTCATTACTAATCCCAAAGGTCGAGAGAGCGCGCGATGGTGATCACATCAACCTTGGAATTACTTCCAACACTCATCGTCACCTCGCCCTTAGCTAGTCTCCGTTTATTCCGTAGCTTTTATTTTGAGTTACTAACATTTAGCAAACCGAACCGGTATCTAATACCCAGGTGCTACTAGGAGTACTAGTAAGGTACACATCAATAACACGTATATCAAATATACTTCTGTCGACGTTGCCAGCCTTCTTATCTACCAAGTATCTAGGGTTGTTCCACTTCAGCGACCGTTCTCCTCATAATAGAAGCACTTAGTCTCGGGTTTGGGTTCAACCTTGGGTTTCTTCACTGGAGCAGCAACTGGCTTGCCATCCATGAAGTATCCCTCCTTGCCCTTGCCCTTCTCGAGACTAGTGGTTTCACTAACCATCAACACTTGATGCTTCCTTCTTGATTTCTACCTTCGCGGTGTCAAACATTGCGAACAGCTCAGGGATCATTATTTCCAACTCTGGCCTTTTATAGTTCATCACGAAGCTCTAGTAGCTTAGTGACAGTGACTTGGAGAGCTATATCAATCACTATCTTATCTGGAAGAACAACTCCCACTCAATTCAAGCGATTGTAGTACTCAAACAATTTGAGCACATGCTCAACGATTGAGCTATTCTCCATCATCTTGCAGGCAAAGAATCTTGTTGGAGGTCTCATACCTCTCAACACGGGCACGAGTCTGAGATCCCAATTTCAGCTCTTAAAACATCTCATATGTTCCGTGACGTTCAAAACGTCTTTGAAGCCTCAATTCTAAGCCGTAATGCATGACGCACTGAACTATTAAGTAGTCATCGGAACGTGCCTGTCAGATGTTCACAACATCTACAGACGACGCTAGAGGGGGTGGTGCACCGAGCGGTGCATTAAGGACATAAGCCTTCTGTGCAGCAATGAGGACAATCCTCAGATCACGGACCTAGTCCGCATTATTGCTACCATCATCTTTCAAATCTATTTCTCTAGGAACATATAAAAATTCAAGGGAGCTACAGCGCGATCTAGTAATCTACAACATAATTTGCAAAGACACTTTGACTATGTTCATGATAATGAGTTTAGTTAATCATATTACTTAAAACTCCCACTCAAATTGACATCCCTCCGGTCATTCGAGTGACACATGATCCAAATCCACCAACTCAAGTCCGATCATCACGTGAGTTGAGGTGGTTTCAATGGTGAACATCTTCATGTTGATCATATCTACTATATGACTCATGTTCGACCTTTCGGTCTCTTGTGTTCCGAGGCCATGTCTGTACATGCTAGGCTCGTCAAGTTTAACCCGAGTGTTCCGCATGTGCAACACTGGCTTGCACCCGTTGTATGTGAACATAGAGTCTATCACACCCGATCATCACGTGGTGTCTCGAAACGACGAACTTTCGCAATGGTGCACACTCGGGGAGAACACAATTTATCTTGAAATTTAAGTGAGGGATCACCTTATAATGCTACCGTCGTCCTAAGCAAAATAAGATGCATAAAAGGATTAACATCACATGCAAATCATAAGTGACATGATATGGCCATGAACTTGTGCTTTTGATCTCCATCTCCAAAGCACCGGCATGATCTCCATCGTCACCGGCATGACACCATGATCTCCATCATCTTGATATCCATCAACGTGTCGCCATCGGGGTTGTCACGCCAACCATGCTTCTACTACTATTGCTACCGTTTAACGATAAAGTAAAGCATTACATAGCGCTTAATGATTGACACGCAGGTCATACAATAATTAAAGACAACCCTATGGCTCCTGCCGGTTGCCGTACTCATCGACATGCAAGTCGTGATATTCTATACAACACATGATTATCTCATACATCACATATATCTCATCATGTAATTGGCCATATCATATCACAACATACCCTGCAAAAACAAGTTAGACGTCCTCTAATTGTTGTTGCAAGTTTTACGTGGCTGCTACGGGTATCTAGCAAGAACGATTCTTACCTACGCAAAAACCACAACGGTGATATAAAAGTTGCTATTTCACCTTCTACAAGGACTGCCTCTGTCGAATCCGATTCAACTAAAGTGGGAGAGACAGACACCCGCCAGCCATCTTATGCAACAAAGTTACATGTCAGTCGATGGAACCGGTCTCTCGTACGTGGACGAGTAAGGTTGGTCCGAGGCGCTTCATCCCACAATACCGCAGAATCAAGAAAAGACTAAGGAGGGAAGCAATCTGAATATCAACGCCCACAAACTCCTTTGTGTTCTACTCGAGATCTCATCTACGCATTGACCTAGCTCTGATACCACTGTTGGGGAACGTTGCATGGGAAACAAAAATTTTCCTACACACACACAAGATCTATCCAAGGTGATGAGCATCTACGAGAGGGAGAGTGTATCTACATACCCTTGTAGATCGCTAAGCGGAAGCGTTAAGAAACGCGGTTGATGTAGTCGAACGTCTCCGCGATCCAAATCGCAAGTCGTCCCTCGATCCGATCACGAACTAGTGCCGAACGGACGGCACCTCCGCGTTCAACACACGTACGGCTTGATGACGCCTTCACCTCCTCGATCCAGCGAGCGACGGTGAAGTAGTAGATGAGTTCCGGCAGCACGACGGCGTGGTGATGGTGGTGAGGAACAATCTCTGCAGGGCTTCGCCAAGCGCTACGGAGATTATGACGGAGGAACTAGAGGGTTAGGGTTGCCGCACACGGCTTGGGGAAATATTGATGTATCCCGTGTGCTAGCCCTGCCCCTCTATTTATATGTTGAGCCTTGGGGTCTAAACTTGGAGTAAAAGCCTCCTCCAGGTCGGTTTTGCCCGCACAAGGTCGGTTTGGCCCGCAGGAAAAGAGTCCAACTCGGATTCCAGCATTACCGCGTACAAGCGGTAGTACCGCTCACGAGCGGTAGTACCGCTTGAGCGGTAGTACCGCTTAACACAAGAGGTATTACCGCTTAAGCGCGGTAGTACCGCTTCATAAGCGGTATTACCGTCTAAGCGCGGTAGTACTGCCTTACCAGCGGTAGTACCGCTTAAGGCAGTAGCAAAACTTCCTTTTGCACTTCCAAAACCTCGTGGGCTTTTACCCCTTGGCCCATATAAAGTGTTCTTGCACCCGAACACTTCGGTAAACATCCGGAACTCCTTCCGGAGAATTCCGGAACCCTTCCGGAGATCAAAACACTATTATCACATATATCAATCTTTACCTCCGGACTATTCCGGAGATCCTCGTCATGTCCGGGATCTTATCCGGGACTCCGAACAACCTTCGGTCACCAACACAACAACTCAACTATACTAATCGTCACCAAACGTTAAGTGTGTAGACCCTGCGGGTTCGAGAACTATGTAGACATGACCGAGACACCTCTACGGCCAATAACCAATAGCGGGACCTGGATGCCCATATTGGTTCCTACATATTCTACGAAGATCTATATCGGTCGAACCTCTATGTCAAGGATTCAATTAATCCCGTATGCTGTTCTCTTTGTTCTTCGGTATGTTACTTGCCCGAGATTCGATCGTCGGTATCTCTATACCTAGTTCAATCTCGTTACCGGCAAGTCTCTTTACTCGTTCCGTAATACAAGATCTCGTGGCTAACACTTTAGTCACATTGCTTGCAAGGCTCATTGTGATGTTGTATTACCGAGTGGGCCCTGAGATACCTCTCCGTCACACGGAGTAACAAATCCTAGTCTTGATCCATGCCAACCCAACAGACACCCTCGGAGATAACTGTAGAGCACCTTTATAGTCACCCAGTTACGTTGCGACGTTTGATACACACAAGGTATTCCTCCGGTGTCAGTGAGTTGCATGATCTCATGGTCATAGGAACAGATACTTGACATGCAGAAAACAATAGCAATAAGCTGACACGATCATATGCTACGTTTATAGTTTGGGTCTTGTCCATCACATCATTCTCCTAATGATGTGATCCCGTTATCATATGACATCTCATGTCTATGGCTAGGAAACCTTCACCATCTTTGATCAACGAGCTAGTTAACTAGAGGCTTACTAGGGACATAGTGTTGTCTATGTACCCACACATGTATTTGAGTTTCCAATCAATACAATTATAGCATGGATAATAAACGATTATCATGAATAAGGAAATATGATAATAACCAATTTATTATTGCCTCTAGGGCATATTTTCAACACACCGCGCCTACCGCAGCCACCGGGGAAGAGCCCAGTGTGCGAGGTGGAGGCGTAGGGCGTGGTCGCGGTCGGCGAGGTGCTCGGGACAGAGGTGGGCACGGTGGTGGCGTAGCCATCGCGGCGCCACCCGCCCCAGCTCTGGTTGTGGGCCACGTCGGGGACACAGCGTTGGAGTTCATCATCAGGCTGTGTGAGCCCCCACGCGGCCATCTTCGCCTTCCCTGGCCGTTCGCAAGGATAGTGGAGGTCGACCAGCCGCCGGGGTTGAGGCTACACATGAGGGGTTGCTGTAATGGCGATATGTGGGTGAACATTGAGTTCCCCGCGCCTCATGTCATGCTCCTCCGGCGTGGCTGGAAGACCTTTGCATGCGCCCATGGTCTGACGGAGGGGCACATCCTCCACTTCAAGTTAATGGAGGCCAATCTGCTCTCCATCAAGGTCATTGGGCGCTCAGGAATCCGGTTAGGGTGCTGCATGGAGAGCTCGACCGATGACGAAAGCTCCTCTTCGAGCGATAGCGATGAGGAGGAGGCCAGTGGGGAGGACGACGGCGACGGGTCCGGCTGAACGCCGGACGCACCGTCGCCGTCAGCTGGCGCCGACAGCACCATCATCTGCACCTGGTCTTCTCCCCGGCAGAGCGATTTGCCGGGGGTTCCAGGCGTAGATGCTTGCGTCTCCTCCAGCAGTCTTCACTACTGGAATCAGCAACTTTGCCGTCTGCCATGGCAGACGGCAAAGGCATGAATTGCGGACGGCAAAGGTCTTTGCCGTCAGCTAGCAGACGGCACCACATCCGGCTGAACAAGCTTCGGCAAAGGCTTCTTTGCCGTCTGCTGGCGGACGGCAAAGAACTTTGCTTCTTTGCCGTCTGCTGGCGGACGGCAAAGGGGTTAGCCATGTTAGGAGGCTAACGGTGGGCCCTACATAGCTTTGCCGTCAGCCTCGTACACAACAGACGGCAAAGATTTTTCATTTAATTAAAAAAATTAACGCTCGGCCGCCGGCGTCCCGCGGCGAGCGTGTCGGGCGGTGAGCGTGTCCAGCGACAAGATAGCGCTCGGCGTCCGGTGGTGAGCACGACCGGCGGCCTGGGGTCGTTCTGGCAGAGAGGAGGAGGCTGGGGCGGCCGTGGTGGGCTCCGGCGAGGGGCGGCCACGGCGTCGTCCGGCGAGTGTCGGAGAGGAGGAGGCTGGGGATCTAGCACTCGGGGTAGAAAGTAGGATTCCGGCGAGGGGCGGCCGCTACGGGGTCCCGCAAGGGTCGGCGCGGTGGAGTCCGGCAGGGGCGGCCGTGGCGGGGTCCAGCGAGGGGCGACGTGGTGGAGTCCGGCGAGGGGCGGTGGCGGTGTAGTCCAGCGAGGGGCGGAGAGGAGGAGGACGAGGCTGGGGAGGCTCGGGGGAGGAGAGAGGAGGGAGCAGGAGAGAAGATGGCGCTGGCCGGCGGCGTTGGTCTCGGGGGAGAAGGAGAGAGAGAGGAAATGTGGAGAAGAAGAGAGAGAGGAGGGGTGCGTGCGTGGTCGTGGGTGGGGGCCGGACGTGGGTGGGATTGGGTGGCTGCAGTTGATTTGGAACATGCGTGTTAGATCTTGCCACGTCATCGATCCGCATGATCGATCCACGTGATGTGTTTCCTCTTTGCCGTCTGCTAGCGGATGGCAAAGGTCCCAACGGCAGACGGCAAAGAAATGGCGGACGGCATCCAGCCTGTCCGTCTGACCTACCCATCCACAGGAAATTTGCCGTCTGCCTTTTCTTTGCCGTCTGCCGTCTAGGCCTTTGCCGTCCGCCAGCTGACGGCAAAGAAATGGCAGATGGCAAACTGTATATTTGCCATCAGCCGGTTCTTTGCCGTCTGCTTTTTGGCAGCGGACGGCAATGACCCTCTTTGCCGTCGGCTAGCAGACGGCAAAGATCTGGCAGACGGCAAAACTCCAGATTCCAGTAGTGCTTCCAGCTAGTCCCCGGTAGGCTTCCTCGTGGCCCCCGGCTTCGTCTTCCCTGCCGGGGGGCCCGGTCTTGTCATGCTCCTCTGGTCCTGGCGGAGGTGACTAGGGCGCTACCCACGTTCTCCCGACCCTGCCGGCCGGCGTCCAGGTGGTCCCGACAGGGTCAGGCTGGGCTTTTGCCCAGGTGCTCCTTTTGCCCTCTCGTCGTCTCGATCCACCTACTAGGAGGAGAGGGACAAGAAAGGGTTTACGGGGCACTTATCTTTTTTTAGATCTAAAACTTGTAGGCACTTGCCAATTTTTAACTTAAATTATGTAATCCTCTGCCCCTGCATGTACTCTGTATGATGCTTACTTCTTGATCAACGTATTAATGAAAAAGAGTGATTGCCGGGATTTCGTGCATGTATGAGGTTCATGCTAAGGAACGAGTCCTTATTACTTTCAAGTAAACGATGTTCCCCGGTAGCGTCTCTTGCCGTTTCCCTTTTCTTCTGCTACGACTACATTCTCGCCTTGGCGAGGGTAGGAGCGAAGATGGGGACAGGCCCTTTGCCTGCCTCCTTCCAACTGCCACTACAATCAACTTCTATCCAAGGAAAATTTGGTCTAGAAGGAGGGAGCACAGTAGTATAGGAGCGACCAAGGTTTCATACGTTCAAGTTCTTCATACAGTGGTACATTACAAAGGGCGAGGTGAACTTATCTGAACTTGCTGTTCCCGGCAGCCACAAGTCTCCGGGGCAGGTGCACTGGTCCGCCCTCTCCTCCTTCCAGGAAGTTCTGCCACGGCAAAGGCGCAGCTGTGAACCAAAGAAGTGCGAGGGAGAGGACAGCAGTATATGACCTCTATGTAAAGCGTTAGTTAGCTTGCACTAAGCATGACTGCAACCCTATCAAAGAGATGCTCAATCTAACATGCATGTTAGTTCCTAGGGCGCCAGCGCTTCGATTTATTGTCTGTGCAGAGGGTCTTCGCCTGGCTTTGTACAAAGGGTTACATGTAACATCGGCAAGGCTTGAACAAAAGGTGGCTGCCGGGACTGAGCCCGGCAGTCGCGCCTTACGGGTAGAACTTACGAAGATGCTCAATATTCCATGCGTTTTGCACCTTAGTGCCATCTTCGGTCTCCAGACGGACTGCGCCAGGTCTAGTGACTCATACTACCCGGTAAGGGCCTTCCCACTTCGGCATCAACTTGTTGGAACCCTTGGCGGACTGAACACGCCTAAGGACAAGGTCACCTTCCTCAAGGCTCCGGGCGCGCACACTGCGGCTGTGATAGCGACGCAGGGCTTGCTGGTATCGTGCAGCACGTATAGCCACCCGGAGACGATCTTCCTCGAGGAGCACAGCATCGTCATGCCGTAGCTGCTTCTGTGCTACTTCATCGTAGGCAAGTACTCGAGGTGACCCGTTATGAGTTCCGTGGGGAGCACTGCTTCTGCCCCATATACAAGGGAGAAGGGAGTCTGGCCAATGGCTCGATTTGGTGTCGTACGGAGGGACCAAAGAACCACCGGCAGCTCATCGATCCAGCGTCTGCCACACTTTAGCAGCTTGTCGAAAGTTCTTGTCTTTAGTCCTCGTAGCACTTCAGCATTCATCCTCTCTGCTTGACCATTGCTCCGGGGATGAGCAACGGAAGCGAAAGAGACCTTGCTTCCAAGGTTTTAGATGTATTGGGTGAAGGCGCGGCTCGTGAATTGGGTGCCGTTGTCAGTGATCACCTTGGCGGGTACTCCGAAATGGCACACCAACCCCTTCGAGAACTTGATAGCTGATTGTGCGGTCACCTTTCTCACGCTCTACTTCCAACTACTTTTTAAACTTGTCGATTGCCATGAACAAGAATTCAAAGCCCCCGGCAGCTCGGGGGAAGGGGCCCAAGATGTCGAGCCCCCAGACCGAAAACGGCCAGGATAAAGGGATTGTCTGGAGAGCTTAAGCTGGCTGATGGACGTTCTTGGAGTGGAACTGGCAGGCTTCACATCTGCCGACGAGCTCAGTTGCGTCTTGGAGGGCTATGGGGTAGTAGAAACCCTGCCGGAAAGCTTTCCCGACAAGGGCTCTGGATCCAAGGTGGGAGCCGCACATGCCTTTGTGTATCTATGCCAGCAACTCCCGTCAAACTTTCCGACAAATGCATTTCAATTTCACACCATTCGGCCTTCTTCTGTATAGAGTGTCATCGACAAACTGATACATACTTGACCTCTGGGCTACTCTTTGAGCTTCTTCTTGCTCATCGGGAAGTTCTCCTGTTTGGAGGTAGTGGACTATGTGCCGCGCCCAAGTTGGAGCCTGGGGCTCGACAACAAGGATCAACGGCGTCTCTTCGTTCATGGGAGCGCTCATTTCGACCGTCAGAACCTGCGGTTCCATGGGAGGCAGCTGCTCACCACCCGAAGTAGAGCTGTTCCCGGCAGCATCTCTAACTGCGGCTTCGGGAAGCTCTGCCGGGTGATACCTGCTGGAGTCCAACTTCCTCCTTTTTCTGGCCATCGTCGAAGGGGATACTGAAGGTTGGGTCAGGTGGAGGACAAAAATCCCAGGTTCCACTGGGAGTTTTTGCGCAGCGCATTTGGATAGGTGGTCAGCAATGCTGTTTTCCGCATGTGGTATGTGTTATGTTTGCAGCCCATCAAAGCGCTCCTCCAGCTTCCTCACTTCCTCCACATATGCCTCCATCAATGGGCTCTGGTAGTCTTTATTGACTTGCCTCACCACCAGTTGCGAATCGCCGCGGATGATTAACTTCTTGATTCCCAGTTCCACTGCTATTCTGAGCCCGGCAAGGAGTCCTTCATACTCAGCACTGTTGTTGGTAGCCTCTTCCCGGGGAAAGTGCATTTGGATCGCGTACTTGAGGTTCTCTCCGGTGGGCGCGACGAGGAGCATGCCAGCTCCGGCGCGCTGCAGTGAGAAGGCACCATCAAAATACATGACCCATTCTTGAGGTGTTTCCCTGTCGGGAAGAGCTGTCTCTGGTACTTGTTCATCCGGAGTGGGCGTCCATTCGGCAATGAATTCCGCCAATGCTCTGCTCTGAATAGTTGAAGTGCTCTCATATTTCAATCCAAAGCTTGACAATTCTAGTGCCCATTCAACTATCCTGCCGGTGGCCTCAAGGTTCCTCAAAATGCGCTGCAGAGGGAAACGGGTGACCACTATGATCTCGTGTGCTTGGAAGTAGTGGCGCAACTTCCTCGAGGCCATGACAAGGCCGAAGATCGGCTTTTGCACCCCGGAGTACCTTGACCTAACCCCCTGTAGCAGGGAGCTGACAAAGTAAACTGGTCGTTGCACCACCTTCTTCTTTGCCGCAGCCGCTTCAGTTCCTTCCATGGAAAGGACAGTTCTAGCAGCTGCTTCCCCATCCACCTCTCACTGCGCCACCAGCGCTGCACAAACCACTTGATTCGTTGCCGCTAGGTATAGCAGCAACAACTCTTGTGGCCTAGGAGCGACCAAGGTGGGAGCGGAAGAGAGGTAGGTTTTCAGGTCTTGCAGCGCTGCTTCTTCCTTAGGGGTCCACTTCACTGGCCTTGCCTTCTTTAAGATCTTGAAGAAAGGCAGAGCACGCTCGGCAGACCTGGAAATGAACCTACTCATCACGGCAACGCATCCAGTCAGGCGCCTCACGTCCTTAACAGTCCTTGGCGCCTGAATCTGCTCGATTTCTCTGATCTTGTCTGGGTTGGCTTCTATCCCTCGATGAGACACAAAGTAGCCAAGAAGCTTGCCGGAGGGGACACCAAATACACACTTCTCCGGGTTCAGCTTCAAATTAATCTTGCGCAGGCTAGCAAAGGTTTCCTCCAAGTCTTGAATGAGTGTTGATCTGTCCTTGGTCTTGACCACTATATCATCCATGTAAGCTTCAACATTCCGGTGCAGCTGAGGTCCAAAACCGATCTGTACTGCTCTTGCAAAAGTGGATCCAGCGCTTTTTAACTCGAAGGGCATACGTACAAAGCAGTACGTGCCACATGGAGTTATGAATGCAGTCTTCTCCTCATCTTCCTTGGACATGAATATCTGGTGGTAGCCGGAGTAAGCATCCAGGAAGGAAAGTAGGTCACACCCGGAGGTAGAATCTACGATCTGGTCGATGCGCGGCAAGGGGAACGGGTCCTTCGGGCATGCCTTGTTCAAGTCAGTGAAATCAATGCACAGCCTCCATTTCCCATTCGCCTTGTGCACTACTACCAGGTTAGCCAACCAGGTCGGGTGCAGTACTCCTCTGACCAAACCAGCTGCTTCGAGTTTCTTGATTTCCTCGGCAATGAACTGCTGCCGTTCCAAAGCTTGCTTCCTAACCTTCTGTTTCACAGGCCGGGCATGAGGGCAGACAGCTAGGTGGTGCTCGATTACCTCCCTGGGAACACCGGGGATGTCAGATGGTTGCCAAGCAAACACATCGACATTCGCCCGCAGGAAGGCAATGAGCGCGCTTTCCTATTTCTCGTCAAGAGTGGAGCTGATGGTGAACATGCCGTGACCTTTTTCACAGCAGGTGAAGCAACCTTAGATCTCTTGCTAGTGGAACTCTTCGGCAGATCCTCAACAAGTGCAGCGCACTCCGAAGAGGCGCACTTCCCGGAGTCCTTGCCAGCGTCCCGGCTAGCCTCCTTCTTTTTCCTTGTATCCTTAGCGGGAGCTGTGGCTTCTGCTGCTACCGCGTCTCGATACATTCTGTCCACACATATGATTGCATCATTCTTGTCTGAGGGGATGGAAATGATGCCCATCGGCCCTGGCATCTTCAAAGTGTTGTAGGTATAGTGGGATGCTGCCATGAACTTTGCCAGAGCCGGACGACCAATAATTCCGTTATACGGCAGGGGGAGCTCGACGACGTCGAACACAACCCTCTCAGTCCGGTAGTTTAGTTCCCCACCGAATGTCACTGGTAGCGTAATCTTCCCCTTAGGACGGCGCCTACCGGGGTTGACTCCCTAGAACGTGCCAGTTGCTTCAAGCTCTTCTTCGGGGATCTGCAACTTGCTGACCACTTTTGGGGAGATTAGATTCAGCCCAGCCCCGCCGTCAACTAGCATCTTGGTGACCTTGAGGTTGCGGATCGTTGGAGAAACCAACAATGGCAAACATCAAATCATAGTGGTGCGATCAGGATGATCCTCTTCGTCAAAGATGATAGGCGTGCGGGACAACTTCAGCGGCCTCCGGGAATCTGCAGTTGGTTCCATGGCATTCACCTCACGCGCCCACTGCATGAGTTGGTGATGGGAGGAGTGCAAAGAGGCACCCCCGTCAACACACATGGCTTCAGTCGCCTTTTGGAATTCTTGTTCACTGGTCTCTTCTCCATCTCCTCCATCACTCTCATCTTCTTCCTCTTTCTTTTCGCGGCCCCTGGCGGGCTTATCATTTGGCTGTGGAACCTTGCCACGACGTCCTCCCCTATTGCCGTGTCCCTTCCCGCCATTACCTTCTTGATCTCTCTCCTTGTCACGTTTCTCATATTCTGCTCTCTGCTTCTTAACAAGTTGCTCCACTTGATGGCACTCTTGGAGATCATGACCTTTTGTGCGGTGGATCTTGCAGTATGGCCCATTGGATTTTCCGGCTTTCTCCGCCGCCGCAGCCTCCCGGCAATCAGCGCACGCGGCAGCTTCCTTGCCGGGGGCTTCGGTTTTGGCCTTCTTGCCGGAGCTGAGATTGCCGGAACCGTCAACGGCCAATACTGACTTATCCTTGCCCTTCTTATTGCGCTTCTGGTTCCTCCCCTTCGGGTTGGAGGTCTCATCGTCGTCCTCAGAGTCAACCTCAGCACCCTCCTCCTCGCCGGGGAGTCGCCTTCCTTCCTCAGCCCGAGCGCACTTATCCGCCAAGGTATACAATTCATTGACGGTCTTGGGTAGCCGAGAACGCTCATTTTAGAACGAATCCTTCTGTTGCGCACGTTCGAATGGAACACGGCAATCACAGCTGCCGGGTTTATCTCTGGAATGTTGCGATGCACTCGACTGAACCTCTGCATATACTTCCGCAAACTCTCTCCTTCTTTTTGCGGGAGAACTTGCAAATCACTGGGTCTCCCGGGCTCTTGATGGCCACCTGTGAAGGCGCCAACAAACTCGTTGCACAAGTCAGCCCAGGATGAGATCGAGTTCTCTGGTAGGTGCATCAGCCAAGACCTCACGTTTGGCTTGAGCGCCAAAGGGAAGTAGCTGGCGAACACCTTCTCGTCTATAGCTCCAGCAGCTTGAACAGCGATGGTATAGATGCTCAAGAACTCTGCCGGATTCAACTTTCCATCGTACTTCTCTGGCAACTCTGGCTTGAATACGCGGGCAGACGGCCAGTGGACTCGCCGCAGCTCGCGAGTGAAGGCAGGACACCCGACCTCGTAAGGTAGGTACCCGCCATCACTGGGCGCGGGTTCGTCAACAACTGGACCGTTGCGTCTATCTGATGCGCGGCGCGTCTCCTGGCGCCGCTCTATGGTGACACGCGCATCTTCTTTTCGCCGATCTTCTAGGACTTGCCGCTGATCCTGTCGAGCACGCGGGCCAGACGAAGCCATCGACGTCTCGTCGGGCTCGTTGGTATGTTACCCTTGCTGTGGCTGCCGTTGAACCTGTTGCCGCGGAGGGGAGTGCACGGTCATCGTGGCCTCCCCAACACGGGCATCTGATTCGGTCGCTGCAGCCGTGGGTTGGCGCTGCGACGGTTCTCCCTACCGCTACCCTCCAGCCTCAGCGAAGCCGATCAGACTCTGGATAGTGGCCCTCCACTCGTCCATCCAATCAGTTGCCGGAGGGAACCTTAGCAGGAGTTGGGCTCGCGCCATGGCTTCCGTCGCCGTGCTCGCCATAGCTGATGAGGCGGACCGTGACGTCGCTCGACTCCTGGTAGAACCAGCAGGAGCTTCGCCGCGTTCACGCCATCGCGAGCCGGTCACCATGGCGGGCTGATGAAGGGCGGGCTGCGCTCGGGAATCGGCAACCCCGTTCTGCCCGCTTTGCCCTGGACAAGGCACGGGTCAAGCGGCCACGCCAATAGCGGGCGCCGCTGGAGGGTCCCGGCTCGCACCAGAGCGTGCGTCATTGCTGCGACTGTGCCCGCTAATGCGACGGGGAGGTTGAGGCTGGATGCCTCCCCCATCCACGGCCGGCGGGTCACAGCCGCTCTCCTCCGGCGCCCTCCGCCCCAGTTTCGGCCACGGGTGACACGGCGACGGCGCCGCCTGCGTCGGCCAAGTCACCCACGACGCCCACTTCTCCCGACGCTGCCGCGACGTTCGCTGCGTCCGCGACCGCGTGTGAGGGAGCCTTCGAAGTGGAAGGATGTGCGGTCGTGTTGGGCTTCTTCCTGGGCGCCATGGATAAAGATGGTGACGAAGATGATGATGAACGCGCGCTTCACAACCTCGGGTTCGCACAAGCGACTCCCCCTACCTGGCGCGCCAAAGATGTCGTGGATCAACACGATCACCTATGGGGCCCCTCGGCCCCTTTGTGGTTCGGCAAGGGGGAGGTCACGTTGCACAAAGAGCGGAGGCCATGACACAGCGCGGCGAAGATGACACAGGCAGTTTTTACCCAGGTTCGGGCCGCTGTGAAGTGTAAAACCCAACTCCTGCTTTGGTGGATTGAGTGGGAAGAAGGCCACAAGCACGAAGTGCTAGTCCCCGGCAAGGTGGCCTAGGGAAAAGCAGCTGCGTGCGTACAAGTATGTGAGGGTTCGAAGTGGCCGAATCCTTTTCTAGGTTGCCTTGGACCTCCTTTTATAGCCCAAGGGGTGACCACAATGGCAAAACAGTCATTATCCTGCGATTAGATAGCAAACAGTGCTATCATACCCAACTCTGGCAGTTCGGACAAAAGGCATTAAATGCACTCCTAGGTGTCATGCTGTGGACGGAGCGCGGCAAGCCCGCCGCGCCGCTAAACTAGCTTTTGCTTATTGTCTTGACACGCCACTTGACGGGTGTCAAGAGGGCGTGATCTGTCTTCCAACAGGCTGCCACGTGCCCTGTGGTAGCCACTTAATCACTCGGGGGCTCGACACCGCACTGATAAGTGACTTGTGTCACCGTGAGGTGGAGCGGTGGAGCAGTGGTGTCTTGGCGGGGATCTTGGACTGGGTTACCCCGGCAAGCCTGCCAGGGCTTGTCTTGGACTTGTTCCAGGGGGCGGTCTCGACCTGGCCAGGCTCTCCTACCTGGCAAGGGAGACTTCCCCTGGGGTACATCTTGTTGTCTTGGTATTCTTGATGCGTTCCTTGATCTCTCGAAGAGTGGTTCTTCTGGCTTGGTTTTGTAATAGAAACTGGCGTTGGACGCACGGTCTCTGGTACGCCTGTGCATAAGTCTGGTCAACAAACGCAGGTGTTTGTTGCACCGACAGAGAGGTCAACGCAGTCTTGTTTAGATCTGATGAAGAGGGTGAGAGATTGTGAACAGAGCAAACCTTAGCAAAGGAACGCCGAGCCTCCAGCGTGTATATATATATGTAGTGCAGCGAGAGTGTGAAGAGTGCGTTGAGGCTCCAACTTATATAGTACTCGTATATAGTACTAATATAGTGGAGTGGTTTTCTTTTTCTCTCCATAACAATCATTTTAAATTGTGTACGAAACAAAACTCTTTATTTAACGTACCAATGAAGAAAACTACGATCAACTAACTATCCACGCGTCCTCGTCGCACTTCCTGTCGTTCACGTGCGGTACACTACCCTTCATTAAGTGAACAACGACACATGCGCCAAATTATCGGAAAGGTGTGAGAGTGTGTACAAATAAAGAAATTTAATTTCAATTATTTTGTATGTACAGGTTGCCCTCTCTCACTAATTATGGTTTTTACTCCACACCATATTTTTAATCAAAGTCTGACCACATATTTAACTAGCAAACAGCTAATACATGCCAACAAAAAATAAATATTATTGGCTTCATATTTTTATGTAGTTATATGAGTAATATTTTTATCAAAGTGTGGCCACATAATTCAATAGTGGAAAAAATTTGGAACCAACTCATAAATAAAATGTTTATACAACTCATCGATTGATAGATCATAGCCAACATTTAGTTAATACCTGGACAAATAAAATTATAGGGGAGTTGAAGACAAAGTTGTGAGAAGGCTTAGAAATCAATACAAAACTTTTGCTCTTAGCACCAACAACGATGCTTCCTCGAGGAAACATTTGGTTCATAGCCAAAGAAAAAATTGCACCAAGGTGAAAGGCGAATGTGTCTCGAATGCAACCAAGGTGCACTGATGAATGATATCTTGGTCTTTGTGGGTAACAGGCAAAGAGCACTACACTACTAGAAAAAAGCACATTAGTGGCGCACCACTTTTGGGTATTAATGGCGCACCATAGGTGCGCCACTATTACCACGCCACTAATAAGAAATACTAATGGCGCACCTCTGGTGCGCCATTAGTATTGCAGGTAACAGTGGCGCACCTCTGGTGCGCCATTACTATTGCTACAGGTGCGCCACTGGTAAATTTTTTTTCATTTTTTTTTTGATTTTTTTTGAATTTTGAAGGCGGGAAAATAGTAGTGGCGCACCGTCTAACCCCCACCGTGCGCCATTGCTATTTTTGAATTTTGAATTTGGATCTGGCTCATTTTTTGGCTCGTTTTTTTTGGTTAAATTTTTTTCAAATTTCGTTCTCGACCTGGTTAAATTTTTTTGCCTCGTTTTTTTTGGTTAAATTTTTTTCAAATTTCGTTCTCGACCTGGTTAAATTTTTTTGCCTCGTTTTTTTTGGTTAAATTTTTTTCAAATTTTTGGCTCCACATGTGGCCGGAAGTAGAGGAGGAGGGAGGAGGGAGGAGGGAGGAGAGACCGTGAGGAGGAGAGGAGGGAGGAGGAGGTCGCCGGAGAGGAGGAGGAGGAGGAGGAGGAGGTCGCCGGAGAGGAGGAGGAGGTCGCCGGAGAAGGAGGAGGAGGTCGCCGGAGAGCAAGAGGACCGTGAGCAGGAGAGGAAGGAGCACCGTGAGGAGGAGAGGAGGGAGGAGGAGGAGAGGAGGGAGGAGGAGGTCGCCGGAGGAGGAGCACCGGCCGTGAGGAGGATGTCACCGGAGGAGGAGCACCTTGAGGAGGAGGAGGTCACCGGAGAGGAGGAGATGGAGAGGAGGAGAGGAGGAGAGGAGGAGATGGAGTGGAGGAGAGGAGGAGAAGTATGAAGGGGAAGGGAGGAAGAAGGGGAAGGGAGACGGGGAAGGAGAAGGGAGGAGGAGGGAGGGGGATGGGGATAAGGAGAGAGGAAGGAGAGGGGTGGGTGGGTGCGCACGTGGTGGGGCTGTGACATAGTAATGGCGCACCATGGGGTGGTGCGCCATTGCTATGGTACATAGTAATGGCGCACCTAGGTGTGGTGCGCCATTACTATGTACCATAGCAATGGCGCACCACCCCATGGTGCGCCATTACTATTTTTAATTTTTTTTGAATTTGAAAGGCGGGAAAGTTAGCAGTGGCGCACTATGCATTGGTGCGCCACTGCTAACTTTTTAGTAATTTTTTTATTTTTTTGCCTGCAGATCTTAAAATTGCTGTAACTTATTTTCTGTTAGGTTTTTGAGGATTCTAAAAAATCAAATTCGGATGTAACTTTTCGAGTAGTATCTTTTTCATATAGAAAACTTTTTCATCGGAGGTCGTATGCAAAAGTTACGGCCATTTTACCGAAACACGGCGGTTTTTTTTTGCAAAAAAATTCAAAATTCATCTTTGTTAATTTTTGTAACAACTAGAACACATAACACATCGGCATCTATTTTTTTGAATTTTTTTGAATCATTTATCATTTTCTTTTATTTTTTTTCAAACTGAAAAGGCGATCCGCGGGGGGGGGGGGGTGGGTGGGTGTCTGTGTGTGTGTGGTGGGGTGTGTGTCTGTGTGTGCGAGACATAGTAATGGCGCACCCTCCCTGGTGTGCCATTGCTAACCCTAGCAATGGCGCACCAGGGAGGGTGCGCCATTACTATGTCTCACACACACAGACGCAACCCCCCCCCCCCCCACCAGACATAGCAATGGCGCACCACACCAAGGTGCGCCATTACTAAGGTGCATAGTAATGGCGCACCTAGGTGTGGTGCGCCATTGCTATGTCTGGTGGGGTGGGGGGGTGGGCAAAAAAAATAGCAATGGCGCACTGCTCAGGTGGTGCGCCACTACTAAAAAAATAACAATGGCGCACCTGTTTCTGGTGCGCCATTGCTATATAGCAGTGGCGCACCACCACCATGGTGCGCCACTAATATGGATATTGGCTATAGCCAGTTTTGTAGTAGTGCTAATGGAAGACAGCTTGTATTTCGTCGAACATCGATCAGCTTCACCAGCCGATGCAACCATGAGACACAACCATGAGCATCGATAGGTCATCGTGGTGATGCATCATCCATTTGGCATCAAGTTTGGCTGAGGCACCACTGAAGTTCGATAAATCCTCACTGTGGTCTATTTATTCTCGGTAATCAAGCTCGAGAAAGGAAGAACCACGTGGCAGAGGACAGTTAGGTGGAGCAACAGTCATCCAATTTTGTGCAGTTCCACTAAAATTGAGGAAGACATGCCCGGGTATGGAGACATGCATCGCTGTTTGCAAAAATATAAAAAAGGGATATTTAAGTAGTGTCGTTACTTTGTTTTGGCAGTGGTACAAGATTAACAGCAGCATCTTAATTGTCAATAAGAATTAATGAAATGTAAACCAACAAATAGAAGCATCATGATTATCTTGATGGGAACTAAAGCAGGATACCCGGAAAAAAAAACTAAAGCAGGATAGAAGCATTTATCGACGCCTCTAGATTGACAGCAGCATTACTTAAAAAGGGACGTCACTTTAACATGGGCATTGCTTCATTTTACCAGTGATAGTATTAGATTAGCAGCAGCAATAGGAGCATATGGACAATGACCGCACAACGACCATGTACTTTTGTCGAAAAAAAACCATGTATACCTCCACCGAGGCATAATCCGGGACAACTTTTGGAGTGGCCTTTCCTCTAATAGTAAAAAATAGGTTATGTTGGACCAGCCGACGAACCCTAGCTACTGTATACATGGGGAGCTAGGGAGTAGTGGTATAGAAGAAAACCCGCATGCAGCAACTTGGGGAGTTGGACGAGTACAATGAAGCATGAAATTCAAAAGAAGTTATACCTCAGGTGGGCGAGATGTGGCTTAGGCGGGCGGGCGGGCGGGATCTGCCCACATGATGGCAGCGAACAATGGCGCGGAGGACCTTCGTCCGCGCCGACGCCGGCTTAGAGAGGACGGTGTGCATCGGCTTCCTCCATCAACGACGGCGGCAACGTCAATGTTGCACCTCCTCACCTCCCGCAGCGGACGGGATCTAACCGGATCTGTGACCACTGGTGAGGAGAGAGATAGAGTGGACACTGTCGTCTTGTTTAGATATGGAGAGGGTGAGAGAGCGAGCTAGATGTGAGAAACCCTATCAAACAAGAGGCTACATATACAATGGAGTAAAAAAAATCTCTCCATAGCAGTGCTTTTAAATAGAATACACGCGTTCCCGGAAAAAAGAAACGAAAATTGGCGGACAAATCTTTTTTTAATGTAGCAAGAAAGAAAACTCGATCAATAACATGCCCCCGCTTCCAGGTCGCACTTTGTATCGCTCACATGAGGTCCTCGACCCTCCATTATTAAGTGAACAAATTAAAGGGTCAAATTATTACGGAAGCCGCGTCTTCGTGTACAAATGCGCTCCATCGTGTACTCGCGGGTATGTCAGAGGCAGAGTGAGTGCGTGTACATTTCTTCTTGTACGTAGTACTCCATTTATCTCACTTCCTATTGTTTCCCACTCCTATGATATTCCTATCCTAGGAACAAAATGAGGTTGTACTAAGTTTGTGTGTGTAGGGAGAATGAGACATCGATGATGTGTACGAGTAGTCGCGAGAGTCGTCACTATGTGTGTGTGCGCGTACACAGACATAGACATACATACCGTGTTTACGTAAAATTCTTACTTTCATCTACATCTCCATCTCCATCTCCATCTCCAATCATATTTGTCCAACTGGCACATTATTTATGTTAATTACGTTGCAATATTTACGTACGTCTAGCATCTCTCGTTTGCGGGCGTCCTGACCGCTGCCACTCCCGCTCCTGACCGCCCTTGCCAACCCAAACCCTCTTCATCACCCGCGCGCGCTTCCTGCCCGAAACGGTCAGTGCCGCATTCATGCCCGGCCAGAGCGCACGCGACCTGTCACTGACGCCGGCATTGAAGCGGCGCGCCGGCCGAGAGAGTGCCGCCCCCACCGCTTCCCGGTGCACGCGACTACTCCGCATTCAAACGACACCATGGCCGGCCACAACATGCATGCAAAAAAGTTCTTGGGAGTCCATGCTACAGCTAGCTGTCCTCGCCTCCTCGTCTATCTCTTCCAATAGTAGAGTACTAATACTCCATGGCGCGATCCATCGACAAGCGGGCGGGAAAATTTGCGTTTAACACCTACGTAAAAAATATTCCTTGGACATCGTGCGACACCTCCGATCCCTCAGCATATTCCTTGGACATCCTGCGACACCTCCGATCCCTTTTTCTTTGCGTTTAACACCTACGTAGTAGCCCGCATGCCAAGGACACAAGCGCTCAGTAAAAATTACTACACCAGAGTAGTAAACTATTTGCCCCCGGATTTGCTATGGAGGAAATGCTGGGTAGTTGCGCGCATGCAAAGTATTGGTTCAGCCTGCAGCCCTCAATTCTCCCGCACAATTACTCCTCTCTCCATCTCTCTGGATGCAGGCCCTCTCTCTCCTCTTCATCTATCTACATCTCTCTCCGGTTTTGCATGCATGCGACTCTCTCTCTCCCTCTCTCTCTCTGTGTGTGTGCGCAAGCATGCCTTGGGAAGGGACGAGGAATATGGGAGAGAGAGATGGGAATTATTGTGGCTGCGTGTGCGGTACTATTGGAAAGAGCAGCACAAAGATGCTAAGGCGCAGACCATTGCAGGAAAACTGAGATTTTCTTATACGCGTATAAAAAAGGACCAGAGGGACTACTACAATGATATGAAGCTTTCAGCTTTTGTTTCATGTATGTATCTTGACTCCAAGGTTGCCCCGTTACAACATTCCATCAAATACAAAGAAAAACTAACATGCATGCTGATGCATCTCAATGATTCACAGATCATAGCCAATATTTACTTCACAACTAAAGACAAAAGTTATGAGAGTGTGTACAAATAAAGAAAAAAACGATTGATGCGGTCCCTAGGCCTTAAACCCTAAACCCTAAACAGGCTTTAATTTCCTGGCGAGGTAGAACCTGTCGAAGGAAAGAAGCCTGGAACCCATGGACCATCCGATGATTTTGTGCAGTTCCACTAAAATTGAGCTAAGCATCCCTGTTGGCAAAGATATTGAAGAAGTGTGATTAGAATAATATTAGTGGAGAAGCCGGTAGAGAAGTAAAGAAAGATCCACATGGAGATGAGCTACGTGGGGAGCTGCGGAAGTGGAGCAAGCCGGCTCCAAAAGGAAGTTGTACCTAAGGGACGTCGCGATGTAGCTAGGAAGGCGGTGGGAGGCGGCATCAACCCATACCGTGGGGACCCCCAATCGGGACGCACCGACACTGGGTTTTCTCCATCGCCGTTGCCGACCGTGTCTACGCAGAACATTCTCCCCTTACCTCGGCGACGGGATCTGGCCGGATATGTGACCAGCGGTGTGGCCACCAACGTTCTATCCGAGAGAGTGTGAAGAGAGCAACCCCCAGCAAGCAGGCGTGTAGCTTAGGCTCCTGGCTAGTATTATGTTATTATGTACTAGTGTATATATAGTGAAGAGCAGTTTTATTTTTCTCTCCATATCAACCTTTTTATATTGCATACGTGTTATTGAAGAGTGAAATGATGGTTGCTTCGTCCGACCAACTTACTGTGTGATTTGACTGCTCATTAGTCATATTACTACAGCCCCTGCACATACTCCCCCTACGTGTGTGACCGTTCCTGAGTCTCACTTGTACTTATCTCTATATTTTCTTGCATGACACGTGGACACGGATGCTAGATGTCCCATGTGTCGGCAAAAGAAAGAAGAACGAGTTCCTACGACTGAGAAGTAGTATTTCCATGCAAACGGATCTTACGATGCATTAGTTGTTTGTTTTGTTGTCGACCAAAATACCCCTACGTGCAGGTTTGTATCACTCCTATGTGTCCTACCTGCTCTAACATCCATCATTTCAGCAAGGGGTAAAGCTGTCTAAAACTACGTCCATGCAGTACATTATGGGATTTTGGCCAAAATCTTATGCGCACTATAAAATGGAACAGAGGGAGTATGTTTTACCATGCTCGTATTTCCATGCTAATACTTGGTCGCTAAAAAGAGAAGGTCATTGATCTATCACTTGTTTCTGAATGAGAGAGTGAATTGGTGATATCGTGATCTCCATTTGAAGGTCAATGATGTACGCATGCGTAAACGGAACAACGGGAGTATGTTGCATGTTGCTATGCGGTGTTTTCTTATGCATGTTCATGTGGAAGCATTGTGATTTAAAACCCACTGAGAATGCGCTAATGCATGTTGCGTGGTAGAGGATTCTTGAGCATACGACATCAAACGGATGGTAGTGGATCTAGCTGGTAACCCGTCTATACCGGGCCCTTGTGTCAGTTAATGGAAGAGAGAGGTGCGTACGCATAACTGCGGAAGCGTGCTCCTCTGGCAGACATGATGGCATTAGAGAGTAAGGCATGTATTGTCACTTCACTGTGAAGACCGATTGAATAGTTTTCTCTGACTGATGGGGAACAATGCCTCTATGTGCATCCTGTCCAATAAGAACAACCATTAGCCAAGGCTCCGGGTGCCAATTACGTACCTACTCCCTCCTTATGGTTTACTACTAGTAGTGATGAGTCCTGAAATACTTTTTTGTACTACTACTTTTCAAAAGTACTCAATTCATGGGCTCGTTTTCGTCAAGAAAATGTCTTTACCAATGTATTAATATCGGCAATGCATGCAAGCATGCGTGAACAACGAATGATTAAACCTTCCATGCAACGTTTTAACGAAGCTTTGAAATGTGAACATGTGAATGTGAGGGACTATGTCGGTGTGGAACGACTATCTATGGGGCGGTTTGGCCCCTTTGTGGTTCGGCGAGGGGATTGCACAAAGTGCAAAGAGTAGGTCCAACAGAAAGCGTAAGGATCTTTACCCAGGTTCGGGCCACCTTTGAGGTGTAACACCCTACTCCGGCTTTTGGTGTATTGAAAGTGTGTAGAGCACAAGTACACAGAGCGCTCTCTCCCGGCAAGGCGCTAAGAGAAGGCAGCTACACGAGCAAAATCTAGGGGTTTGAATGTGTTTGGACCCTTGTAAAGGTTGCCCTGGCCCTCCTTTTATAGCTCAAGGGGTTACCACAGTGGCAAAAAGGCAATTACATAATAATTAGATAGCAAACAGTGCTATCATACCTAACTCTGCTAGTTAGGACAAGAAGCATTAAATGCAATGCGAGATGTCATGAGGAGGATAAGCCCCGGCAAGGATATAGCACCGCTTGCCCAGCTAACTCCTATTAGCTTGACACACCGTTTGGACGGGTGTCGATAAAGGTAATCTTGTCTCCAGCGCGCTGACACGTGCCGGCAAACTCCACCTCACTGCTTGCGGGCTCGACACCTCACCAATCAGCGGCCAGCTGGCTGGTGAGGTTGGGCGTTGGTAGGTGGCGGGGATTTGCTAGCCACGAGGCTTGCCGGGCCTTTGCCTTGCCATCAAAGGCTGCTTCCAGTGTTCTGTCTTGATGTTTGTCTTGAACCTTGGTCTTCTTGATGCGCTCCTTGATCTCTCAAAGAGCTGCTCCTTTGATTTCAAAATCTTCTTTGAGACTTCGTTTGGCGGGGGAGCTACTACTTGTCTATGCATAGGTCAGGGTATTATACACCCATGTTTAATACAATGACAGGAGCCCCCGGGCCTAGGCCACACGTGATGCCGGGCATCGTTGGGCGAGGCCCAAACAATGCATAGACAAGCAGTGTTGATGTTGTCCGAATGATGTTTGTGTCTTGAAATCTTCTTTGCTTCTCCATTAATCTGAATTCGAGCTAGCCCCCAGCCTTCCTCTGGTATCCTTGTCGTCTAGGCGGCCTTCACCGCTCGTGTCAGAAACCGGGGGCACGTACGCATGCGGGCTGCCACTAGGCTCAGCCTGCCTAGACCCACGATCACGCGTGGCTTGAGGTAACTGCCATTTTTGTCATCACTCCCTCCCATTACTGCAACCCCCCACGATGCAGATTGGGCGCGAGATGTGGGATTGGTGTAGAAGGGCGGTTGTGAAGATAGTGTAGGGGAACACAGCAGAAAACAAAAAAATTCTGACCTACGCACCAGCCCAGGACCATTATGAAGACTGCATACAAGGTTTCGATCCGATCGTTACCAACTCATAGCGCAGCGGAAATAGAGTCAATGTCGATCGACGGTTTAGATCCCCGCAGCTAGGATTTACAACCTCCCGACCGCTAGAATGTTCTCCATCGTCTGCTCCCTGGACAGCCCTCTGGGGGCGGTCGGACAGTCCGTCGGACGGTGTCACGGACAGCCCTTCGGGAGGACCCTCAAAACTCAGACGGTCACTCGGACAACCCTTCGGGAGGCACTTTTGAACAGCCCCTCGTGCGAAAATATCGAACCTACAACCTCTCTACAGGGTTGCACACATATGGTGTCATCTATCCGGTAGGGCTTCGACATCCAGAACTAGTTCCCACCGGAACTTAGACAGCCTTTCGGCTCTACCAAACTATTTTGTGGGGAGGGAGAGAGAAGCCAGATCATTGCATGGCACTTGTATGTGGGAAAGACTGAGTGTGGAGAGTGCCTCACCACCTCTATATGTAGGAGAAACCAAGGGGTAGGGTGGCACATGAAAAACCCAAAATGCCCATGCTTTATGTCACACATAAAGGGCATAATGGGGAGGTAAGAGGAGCCCCCTTGGCTGCCCACCATATGTGCCCCCCCCCCAAAAGGGGGTTCCCACCCATCCATGTCATCCCCTAGATCTTTTGGGACAATGCCCAAAAAGGTGGCTTTCCAAAAAGCAACCATAAAGTGCTTTTCACTATTCACAGAAACATTTTTCTGCGACCGTTAAATTCGAAAATATTTCTGTAGGTCTAAGAATATTTCTAGTACCCACTAAAATAATTTTGGACGCGTTCCGAAACAATTCTGGATTAGTGATTTTCATCTGCGAAAAGCAACCAAAGCGGTTTCGGCAGCTCTGGAACATTTCCGGTTTTTTCTCCGGAAAAATCCCAGAAGTTCCCAGAACCATTCTGGCACCCTCCAAGAATTTCCAGGCGTGTGCCAAAACCATCTTGACTTAATGGTATATTCGGAAACAACTTTTTGGTTTTACCGAAACCCTTCCGGTGTTCTCTTTCTGGAACTCTTCTGTTGTCTCCGAAACTTTTCCGGTGACTTTCTCTCAGACTCCCTGTCTAGTATTCAGCAGATAGATGACCCTTAAACGTGTGACCCTATAGGTTCGGTGAAGCATAGACATGGCCGGAACACTTTCCAATCAATTATCAACATCGGAGCCGTGGACACCCATATTGACCCCTATACTGACACGAATAAATATTCAAGTGAACCTCCAGTTGTTGTGTGCTATTCCTGTTGCTTCGCGATATGTTACAAAACCCGAGGTGAGATTTTTCGGCATCCTCGTGGATCAAAAACTTTGTCCACTATGCCAGTTACCTCATTACCGGTTTTGTTCTCTTTTCTCATTCCCGTGTACCGGCATCCCTGTGATCAAATCACATTGTGTCTGGCCAGGCGATGATGGATACTGTAACACCAAGATGGCCCAGAGATATCTCTCCATCGTCGGAGGAGCAAATCCCAATCTTGAGCTGTCAGGACCCCGATGCTAAGTCACACCGATCTAGCATAAGACACATCATATCTCTTTGTGGCCTCATGCACGGTAACCCACGGCTGCCACCGTTACCTTGGCCGGGACCGTTTGCGTCTTTTGGCTCACGTATATGATTGTGATGCTAGCATCCATATGATAGAGAACCCGGGCTGACATGACTAGTCGTAAACCCAAGGTGGCACAAACTTACAGGGACAGGCATACATGACCCAGCAATGCACGTGTCGGTCAGCAGCGAGTGTAACCGGGCTGTAGCAAGCTATCAGGACTCCGGTAAACATCGCGTGGCATTTCCCTGAAGGGACAGACACAGGAGCAAAGAAGGACACATGCCGGTCAATCCATGTGTTCCGGAGCAGTAGCAAGCTACCATGGCTGAGTGGAAGCACTAGGAGGCATTTCCCCACAAGGAAGGCTACCAAGAATAAACAACTAGGTGTCGGATCCCACACATACCAAGCATTTCAATAACATACACACAATATGCTCGATATGTGTAAACACAACATGGCATCACAACAAAGCCCTACGACTCAAAGTATTTATTTAAGAGGCTCTGAAGAGCCATACATAACATGATATTACAATCTTGGGTCTCATGACCCAACATACAAAGTCATACAAGCAACAAGCACGTGCGGAAGCTTATCCTGTCTGAGTACAGACATCTGAAAAGAAAGAAGGCTAGAAAGCCTGTCTATCTATAGACCCTCCATAGGAGCCAGACCTCTGTCTAGGATTCCCAAGCTAACCATTGAAGCCCACGTGGAACTACTAGTGAGACTGAAGTCTCCTCTGCAAAAACGTAAATTAAGCAAACATGAGTACAAAGGTACTCGGCATGACTTACATCAGAACTAACTACATATGCATCGGTGTCAACAAAGGGGTGGTGGAGTTTAAATGCAGCAAGCCAGCTTTGACTCGGTGGCTATCATGTACTGCGACTACCAGTATCTCCTTTGAGGTAAAAGATCACACATGAGTCCACATATTCACCATATCAATACACCACTATGGATATGCTCCCGTCTCCCTACGAGAAGGCCATCCATAGCACTCACACTTATCTTGCGCATTTTAGAGTATCCATTTCAACTTGTCTATGAACAATGTAAGCGTTCCAACTGGTCCATATCCGCGGACACGGCTATTCGAATAGATCATATTACCCTGCAGGGGTGTACTTCTTCACACACGCTCTCGCCACTTACCGCCATGTACACGTCATGTATCTTGCCAATCTTCAAGCGGAAGCCTGGTGAGGGTGTCGGCCACGACCTGACTAACCACACAAGTCTCTAGCACAGGTTTATCGCCTATTTGAGTCCACTCCGCAAGGAATTCCGGCCGAAGTTTCCAGTACGGCCCCAAACGATGTGTGCAGGGTTCCCAAGTCCACCTCGACGGATGGTTCTATGATTGGTACACCGTGCCATGGTGCCTAGTCTGTCCCAAGCCCACCTATACCAGGTGCCACTTGGTAGACTACTAACACAACCTACAAACACCAGAAACTAGTTGCAACTCCTGGACAGAGATCGAGGCGATTAATAAGTCGAGAGGGGCACTTAAGCATTCCAATGTGTGGTAGTAACTGTCTTGGATCACAAACACAGAACTCAGTTCCTGAGGACGGTTTCAATGAGACAACCCACCATGTGCCTCTCATCGCTACCTTTACCAAATTGTGTTCACACATTTAGCTCTCAACAGTAGGACATGTTCACCACCATTCCAATCCATCCCAGATGAATCAGACCTGACACAACTCTAAGCCTAGCAGGCATAACAAGCAAGCATGAATGAGTAGGCACATCATGGCTCAAACAACTCCTACTCATGCTAGTGGGTTTCAACTATTTACTGTGGCAAAGACAGGTCATGCAGAGGAATGGGTTCAACTACCGCAACATGTAAGAGTCGAATCATTGTTGTCCTAATGCAGTAAAGAGAGCAGGAGCGAGAGAGTGGGATTGTATCGAAATGCTCAACGGGGGCTTGCTTGCCTGACACTTCTGAAGATAGTATAGCTCTTCATCAGTGTCATCGATCTCATCGTCGGAACAGCGTCTACCGAGAGAGAACAAACACCGGCAACAGAGAAAAGGGAACATCATTCAATGCAATGCACAACCAAATGAATGACATGTGATGTTAAGGTGCTGAAATGACCTAATGCAATAGTTAGTCATATTAATTGAAGTGGAATTCAAACATATAGCAAATTCCAACTCCAAAGCTAAATACCATATATTCCATAATTATTAATTGTCCTAGTTGGTCATGTTAACTTGCTCAACATGCATGAACATGTCATAAACAGATTCTTCATATTTTTCTGATAATTTTTCATATATAATTTATTTTCATCTGAGCTTCGGTTTAATTTATGTGATTTTTAGAAGGTTTAACTATTTTCTAGAATTTCCAGGATTATATTTAATCCAGAAAATCATTAATGACCTCAGCACTGCATCATACTTGCGTCAGCTGGTCAGCTGAGCTGACCAGGGTCAAACCTGACACGTGGGACCCACACATCAGTGGCATAGCGGTTAAACTGGTTTAATTAAACCTAAACTAAAAATAACAGGGGTTTAATTAATAAATGGGGACCACCTGTCAGTGACCCTAGGGGGTAATTAGTAGGGCGATTAGGCCCTAATGGCTGGATTAGGCCGGCGGTTAGTCGCCGGCGTAAGGAGAGGCGGCGGCGTTCGCCGTTCCGGCGATTTCGGCGACGGGAGGAAGCGGGGCTGGTCTTGTTGGAACGGCCACGACGCGACGCATCCAACGGTAGCTGCTACTGGAGCTGGGGTGGCTGGTAGCATTGCCGGCATCGAGCTTTGCGGCGTGGAGCTCGGCAAGGTGCGGGCACGGCGCTGTGGTGCGAGGTAAGGCTAGCAGTTGCTTGCAAACGACTCCACGGACGCTCTGGAGCAAGTTAGTGGCAGGCGCAGGTGCTGGGGAGCACGTACAGCTCGTGTGCTATGGCCATGGTGGACGGTGAGCTTCGGTCATGGTGGGGAGCATCACTACGGCATGTAACACCCTGGGTTTTGGCCCTTTCTTTTTCTTTTGATTTTGTTTGGTTTTGGCTCTGTTTTTCTTTTGGAGCAGTTCTTTGGGCTTTGATACCTGGGAGGTTTTAATTCTCTACTCTCCCAAGTTTGTTCTTCATTCTCATCTTCTTCCCAAGATCATGCCATAACCCATTTGCAATTTCTATCTTTTGGGAAATTTCCTTTTCTATCAAAGGAATAAACCCTGGTTGCCCTTGGTTGTGAAGCAACCCATCTTTCTGCCTTGCCATAAATTCCCAAATAATTCTCATAAATTGCTTGGATCATATGTCCACCAAATATGACCAAACCTTTCCTTACCCAATTCAAAAATAATCAAGCAATATTTCTTTTCCATTCTGTCCAGCATGGCACTGTTGAGAAGGAAATGCTATGTATCTTTGCTTGACTACTCCCAAACTTTTTTGGGCACTCTTTCTTATCCATATATTTGCCACATGTAAAATTTTAACTTCATTTTCCTAGCCAATATTTTTCAGCAAATTTCCAAAGTTTCTGCTTAGATGGAAGCTTTGTGAAGCAAGTGCTAGCTGGTCTTATCCAAATGTGTTGAAATTTTGCAAGCCCCTTATTATGCCCAAACCATGACTCTCCACCAATTTTCAGCTCCATCCAACAATCCATGTGATCACCACTTCAAATCTTTATTTCTGGTCATGTTTTCAGTGTGTGAAGCAAGTATAATTTATATTGCTTCATTATTGCTGAAACTTTACCAGAGCATTCTCCTATACATATTACCCATCTCCACCAAATTATAAGTAATTTCATCAAGCCAATCTCCCTCCACAATTTTCACAAGTTTCTGGACAAAGGGGATTTTTATGAAGGAAGTACCATTTTGGCAAGTCCAAATGGTATGAAATTTATTCAGCATCTTCATATGTCCATTTCATCCTACCACACCAAAATTCAGCTCATGTCATTGCACCATGTGAGTGCCACATCAACATTTCTATTTCTGGACCACATATGCTGTTGCAAAGCAACTACCTTAAGCTGTGGTCCATATCTTCTCAAACTTCACAGGACAGTAGTCCTTCCCATCCTAATCATCCCTAACAACAAGTTTGCTTCTTATCTTTTCTCATTTGATCACAACAATGTGGTCAAGGTTGATACAGTAAACTTTCAGTGAACCCTCCCATATCTTCTTTGTTTCTTTTGATGATCTTTCAACTCATAGCAGTCCCTAGGAGTAAGGAAAACAAGCTAGACAACATCTTTCTGGCTCTGGTGCCCTCTCCTATCCTATCCATGTGGTAACCGCGTCTCTGGCATGCCTGAGCACGCGCTATGGCTGCAGAGAGCGCGCTCTGCGTGTCGGGTCTCGTCGGCACGCGGCTTCCCGGCGAAGCCTGCACGTCCGCGAGTGCCGAACTGCCTCCCTCTTCCTCTCACGTCGCCCTCAAGCCCTCTGACCCCGCCGGAACCGCCTCGCCGGTGCTACACGCCGCGTGCCCATGGGCGTACAGTGCCCCGCCCGCACTGTGCTCGCCGCGTCCTCTTCCTCCTCTCCCCTGGCGCATTCCTCTGCTCCGCTGCACCTCCTCCCTCACCTGTCACTCTCTAAGCCCTCCTGTACGGCATCCAGCCATCGCCGGAGCAGGTCACGAGCCCGTGGCGGCTTCTGGCTCGGGCACCTGCGCCCTGACTATTTAAGCCGCGCCCGAGCTCGCTCCTCTCCACCACTCCACCTCTCTTCCTCACAATCACGCTCTGGAGCTCGCCAGCAAGCCCAGCGAAGCTATCTTCTCCCACTCTGGTGAGTGCTCCGCCGCCTCGGCCCTCTCTATGGTCAGCCTCCTCAAGTGCCTCTCCGCCGAGCCAGCTACCGGGTGAGCGCACGAGGGGCTTGACGAGTCGCGGCTTGATGCCGGCTAGGATGAGGCCGTTCGCCCGCTCGACCTGGCCGTTCGACTGAGGATGGGCAACAGAGGCGAGATCGAGCCGGATGCCGGAGATGGAGCAGTACTGAGCCAGGGCGCCCTTGGCGAAGTTGGTGCCGTTGTTCGTGATGATGCTGTGCGGGACGCCGTAGCGCACCGCGATGTCCTTGATGAACCGGACGGCTGTTGGCCCGTCAAGCTTCTTGATCGGTCGTGCCTCGATCCACTTGGTGAACTTGTCGACGGCGACCAACAAATGTGTCATGCCGACTCGAGCGGTTTTGAAGGGGCCCACCATGTTGAGTCCCCAGACGGCAAAGGGCCAGGTGAACGGGATGGTCTGGAGGGCTGAAGCCGGTAGGTGGCTGCTCTTGCTGAAGCGTTGGCAGCCCTCGCACTTGAGGACCAGCTGCTTGGCATCTTGCAGGGCCGTGGGCTAGTAGAACCTGTGGCGGAAAGCTTTGGCCACCAGAGACATCGAGGCGGAGTGGTGCCCGCAGTCGCCTTGGTGGATGTCGAGGAGGATGTTGATGCCCTTGTCCTGCTCGATGCAGCGCTGGAACATGCCCGTCGCGCTGCGCTTGACGAGCTCATGGGTGATGATGTTTTAGGCGAACGCCCGGCGTTGCACTTGCCGAGCCTCGATCTCGTCCATGGGGAGTTCGCCGGACTCGAGGAAGGTGAGGATGGGCTGCGCCCAAGACGGCGCCGTCACCACTGTGAAGACGGCCGACGGGACGGGGTCCGAGCCGGCGCTCCGTGTGCCGGCATCGACAGCCCCAGGCCGGAGCTGGCAGCCCCCGGGACGGAGCTAGCAGCTCCCGCGTCTGGGCTGGGATCTTTGGGGTTGGGCTGGGCCGTTGCGGAGTCGTCCGGGACGAAGATGGATTCGGAGTCAGGGGACGTCTTGATGAACGACTTTCGCAGGTGCTCGAGGGAGACTCCGGCTGGGATGGCCTGCCGGCTGGAGCCGATCTTTGCCAGCGTATCGGCTGCCTCGTTGTCGGCTCGAGGGACATGGAGGAACTCTCAGCCGTCGAAGGTGCCGGAGAGCTGCTGGACCAGGAAGCGGTAGCTGGCCATGTTGGCGTCTCTGGCGTCCCACTCGCCGGAAACCTGCTGCACCACCAGATCCGAGTTGCCGTAGCTGAGGATGCGGCGGATGCCGATCTCCTTGGCCAGCCGGAGGCCGTGCACGAGAGCTTCATACTCGGCGACGTTGTTGGACACGGACAAGTGGATCTGCAGTGCGTACCGCAGCCGGTCGCCCTTGGGGGAGGACAACACGATGCTGGCTCCCAAGCCGGCGCGCATCTTGGAGCCGTCGAAGTGCATGCGCCAGTGCATCGAGTCAGGTGCCGGTGGCAGGTACTGGGTCTCCATCCAGTCGACGAGGAAATCCGCCAACGCTTGAGACTTGATGGTGGTGCGGGGCTTGTAGAGGATCATGTGGGCGGCTAGCTCGATGGCCCACTTGGCCACCCGGCCGGAGGCATCCCGGCAGCCCATGATTTCATCGATGGGGGCCATGCTCACCACGTGTAGTGTGCTCTTGGAAGTACTACCGCAGTTTCTTGGCAGCGAGGTACACGCCGTAGCACATCTTCTGCTAGTGGGGGTAGTTCTGCTTGGAGGTGGAGAGGACCTCGCTCAGGTAGTACACCGAGCACTGGACCGGCTGGACTTTGCCCTCCTCCGGGCGCTCGACCACCAGCACCGTGCTGACAGCCCGCGAGGTGGCGGCAACGTAGAGCAGGAGCGGCTCCTTCTCAGTCGGCGCGGCCAGCATGGGTGCGGTGGACAGCATGCACTTGAGGTCATGGAAGGCCTCGTCCGCCTGGTCGCTCCACTTGAACGCCGTCATCTTCTTCATCAGCTGGTACAGGGGCAAGGCCCTCTCCCCCAGCCGGCTGAGAGAGGCCAAGCAGCCGGTGAACTTCTGGATGTCGCGCAGTGCTACTTGTAAACTGCATTGGATTTTTATCCCCGAAGAGGAGAGGATGATGCAGCACAGTAGAGTAAGTATTTCCCTCAGTTAAGAAACCAAGGTTATCAATCTAGTAGGAGGACCAAGGAACACCATGTAAACAGCACCTGCACACAAAACGCAAACCTTCGCACCCAACGCAAACGAGAGGTTGTCAATCTCTCGATGGCTAAGTAACGAGATTAAAGGTATATGATAGATTCATAGATTGATAAACAAATAAAAGATAAAAATATGCAGCAGATATTTTTGGTATTTTTGTATAAGAAAACAAGATAGATCTTATGATAAAAGTAGACCCGGGGGCCGTAGAGTTCACTAGAGGCATCTCTGAAGAAAATAGCATACGGTGGGTAAAAAAATTACTGTTGGGTAATTGATAGAAAAGCAAATAATTATGATTCTATCCAAGGCAATGATCATGATATAGGCATCACATCCAAAACAAGTAGACCGACTCCTGCCTGCATCTACTACTATTACTTCACACATCGACCGCTATCCAGCATGCATCTAGTGTATTCAGTCCATAAGAACGAAGTAATGCATAAAGAACTATGACATGATCTAGTCAAGATAAACGCTAACAAGAATTCATCCCAACTTGTTATCCTTAATGGCAACAATACTTGCGTGTCAATTCCCCTTCTGTCACTAGGACTGAGCACCGCAAGATCGAACCCATTACCGAGCACCTCTTCCCATTGCAAGAAGATCCAATCTAGTTGGCCAAACCAAACCAAAACTTTGGAGAAGAAATACAAGGCTATTCTAGATCATGCATAAAAGAGATCAGAGGAGAACTCCAATAAAACAAGGATAGATCTGATCATAAACTCACAATTCATCGGATCCCAACAAACACACCGCACAAAGTCATTACATCGAATGGATCTCCATGAAGATCATGGAGACTGATGTATTGAGAAACACAAAGAGAGAGAGAGCCATCTAGCTACTACCTACGGACCCGTAGGTCTATGGTGAACCACTCATGCATCATCGGAGAGGTGGCAAGGTTGATCTAGAGCCACTCTGTGATGAGTTCCCCCACCGGCGAAGTACCGGAGAAGGCCTCCAGATGGGATCTTGCTAGAACAGACGCTTGCGGCGGCGGAAAAAGTATTTTGTCTGCTCCCATAGGGTTCTTGGAATTCTTCTGAATTTATAGAGGTGGAAGTAGGGTAAAAGGAGGCAGAGGGGGCCCACATGGCACTGGGGCGCCCCCCTGGGGCGCGCCAGGGTGCCATCTGGGGCCCTCTGGAAGCTTCTTCCTTGGCTTCCAAGTTGATGCTGATCCCTATCTCCATAAAAAAATCTCCAAAAAGTTTTGGGACGATTTGATCTTATCTGATATTGATTTTCTGTAAAACAAAAACAGGGCAGAAAACAAGAATTGGCACATGGCACTAAGTTAATAGGTTAGTCCCCAAAAATGATATAAAAATGTATGAAATGATATTAAAAACATCCAAGAATAATAATATCATAGCATGGAACAAGCAAAAATAATAGATACGTTGGAGATATATCAAGCATCCCCAAGCTTAACTCCTGCTCGTCCTCGAGTAGGAAAGTGATAAAACATATTTTTGATTGTGGAATGCTACCCAACATACTTCATCAAGTTATTTTTATAGCATAGACATGAGGACAACGAAAGTATGTCCTCTGATTTTGAAAGTAGTATGAAGGAATTTATCAATGCTCAAAAAGCGTTCAACACTTCGATAGAAGAAAAGTTGAACAAAATTGATGATTTGTCTAAAAGTGTTGATAAACTTTCTCTTGATGTGGAAAATCTCAAGGGAAACACTTTGCCTTCAAGAGTTGATATTAATGAATCTATTTAGGCTATGTATGTTTCTATTGATGAAAGTAAGAAGAGAACTGCTATGTTGAATGCTAAGCGGGAATTGCTTGAAAAAGCCTCTCTTACTAATTTTCATAGCAATAAGGATGAGCATGTTAAGATGATTGGTGTGTCTTCTATTGATTCTTTTTTAAGTAAAGTTAATCTTGTTGACAAGGGGACCGAAGAAGAGTCAACTTTAGATAGAGGGCGTCTCCATGATACGGAGAGTGAAAATCTTGATGCAAAAATTGTTGAAAGTTGGTTTGAAGAGCTTAAAACTTTAACTAGCAATGCACCCACTATCTTGTATTGCCATGACTTTAATTATGATAGTTGTTCTTTGGTTGAGTGTATTTATTTATTGCAATCTTTGTTGAACTCACCAAATGCTTATGAACAAAATAAGGCTTTTACTAAGCATATTGTGGAAGCCTTAATGAAGGCTTTGGAAGAAAAACTTGAGTTAGAAATTTCTATTCCTAGAAAGTTGTATGATGAGTGGGAGCCTACTATCAAAGTTAAGATTAAAAAATTTGAGTGCAATGCTTTGTGTGATTTGGGTGCAAGTGTTTCTACAATTCCAAAGTCTCTTTGTGATGTTCTCGGTTTTACCAATTTGGATGAGTGTTCTCTTAATTTGCATTTGGCGGATTCTACTATCAAAAAGCCATTGGGGAGGATCAATGATGTTCTTATTGTTGCAAATAGGAACTATCTACCCGTGGACTTTATTGTTCTTGATATTGATTGCAATCCGTCTTGCCCTTTGATTCTGGAAGACCGTTTTTACGCACTATTGGTGCGGTTATTGATATGAAAGAGGGAAATATAAAGTTTCAGTTTCCTTTAAAGAAAGGCATGGAACACTTCCCAAGGACCAAAATTAAAATGCCCTATGAATCCATTATGAGGGCCACCTTTGGAGTAAAATCCAAGGATGACAATACTTGATGTATTGCTTTATGCCTAGCTAGGGGCGTAAAACGATAGCGCTTGTTGGGAGGCAACCCAACGAATAAAATAAATTTTTATTTTTCACTTTTGGGTCTGTTCTTCTGATTACACTTTATTTGCCTCTGTTTTGAGTTGGTTTTTATATTTTAATTAGTGTTTGTGCCAAGTAAGACCTTTGGGATGATGTGGATGCTTGTGAACGCAATTCTGTGAAAAACAGAAACTTTGACGCCCAGTCCAGAATTTTTATAAATTCGTCAAAGAGTTGAATGAGTCTGAATTTTTTACACGTGATTGATATACAAATTTTCCACGTTGTCCTAATTTTTAGAATTTTTGGAGTTACAGAAGTATGGCTTTTCGAGAGATTGTTACAGACTGTTCTGTTTTTGACAGATTCTGTTTTTGATGCATTGTTTGCTTGTTTTGATGAAACTATGGATTGTATCGGGGGGTGCAAGCCATGGGAAAGTGAGAACACAGTACCTATAATTCAAAATAAAATTTGAATGGGTTTTGAACAGTACTTATAATAGTAATTTGTTTTGTTATACTAACGGATCTCACGAAGGTTTTGTTGAGTTTTGTGTGATAAAAGTTTTCAAGTTTTGCGTGAGACGACGATGGATGAAGGAATGAAGAGATGCAAAAGCCTAAGCTTGGGGATGCCCAAGGCACACCAAGGTAATATCCAAGGAGACTCAAGCGTCTAAGCTTGGGGATGCCCCGGAAGGCATCCCCTCTTTCTTCTAACGACTATCGGTAACACACTTGAGGCAATATTTTTATTCGTCACATGATATGAGTTTTGCATGGAGCGTCTTGTATGATATGAGTCTTTGTTTTACGTTTTTGTTTATCACAATCATCACCTCTGAACACATTTGCTTGAGATAGCTTCACGTCATCATGATTTGTTAGAATTGCTCTTTGTGCTTCACTTAAATTTGTTGAGCTAGGTGGTTGCTCTAGTGCTTCACTTAAATCTTTTTGAGCACGGTGGTGCTTTTGTTTTAAAGAAACTTGTTCTCTTGCTTCACTTATATCTTTTTGAGAATGCTAGATATTCTGTAGAAATGTTGCTCTCATGCTTCACTTATATCTTTTTGAGAGTTTGAAAATAGTTATGGTAAATTGTACAAGCTATAAGCTTGGTCCCCATGTGATGAATATTCAAGAGGAATAATGAAAACTAGCATACAAATTTTATGGGACATGAAAAACTTGATTCTTTGCAATAGTTTTGAGATATGTAGATGATGATATGTGAGTTATATTCATGAGTAATTATGCTCTATTATAAATAGTGATGTTAAGGTTTATGATTCCCTATGCAAGCACGTAAAGTCAATAGTTATGCAATGAAGTTACATCCTACTTGTGATGCATTATTCGGTGTTGGTTATGTTTTATGTATGCATGTGCATCATTATGGTTTCTTAGTTGGTTGCTTCTCAATCTTTTTGCTAGCCTCCATTTGTACTAAGTGGGAATTCTACTTGTGCATCCATTACCTTAAACTTGTTTTGCCAATTGTGTCCACCATACCTACCTATATGCGGTATTTCAATGCCGTCCTAAGTGAATTTGCACATGCCATCTCTAAAAAAATCTCAAAATTAATTTCTCTTTTTGTGTGCCCGTATCGCTCATGAATCGGTGAGGGGTGGCTGCTACTTGTAAACTGCGTTTTATTTTTATCCCCGAAGAGGAGAGGATGATGCAGCACAGTAGAGTAAGTATTTCCCTCTGTTAAGAAACCAAGGTTATCAATCTAGTAGGAGGACCAAGGAACACCATGTAAACAGCACCTGCACACAAAACGCAAACCTTCGCACCCAACGCAAACGAGAGGTTGTCAATCTCTCGATGGCTAAGTAACGAGATTAAAGGTATATGATAGATTGATAAATAAATAAAAGATAAAAATATGCAGAAAATATTTTTGGTATTTTTGTATAAGAAAACAAGATAGATCTTATGATAAAAGTAGGCCCGGGGGCCATAGAGTTCACTAGAGGCATCTCTCAAGAAAATAGCATACGGTGGGTAAACAAATTACTGTTGGGCAATTGATAGAAAAGCAAATAATTATGACGCTATCCAAGGCAATGATCATGATATAGGCATCACATCCAAAACAAGTAGACCGACTCCTGCCTGCATCTACTACTATTACTTCACACATCGACCGCTATCCAGCATGCATCTAGTGTATTAAGTTCATAAGAATGAAGTAATGCATAAAGAACGATGACATGATGTAGTCAAGATAAACGCAAATAAGAATTCATCCCAACTTGTTATCCTTAATGGCAACAATACTTGCGTGTCAATTCCCCTTCTGTCACTAGGACTGAGCACCGCAAGATCGAACCCATTACCGAGCACCTCTCCCCATTGCAAGAAGATCCAATCTAGTTGGCCAAACCAAACCAAAACTTCGGAGAAGAAATACAAGGCTATTATAGATCATGCATAAAAGAGATCGGAGAAGAACTCCAATAAAACAAGGATAGATCTGATCATAAACTCACAATTCATCGGATCCCAGCAAACACACCGCACAAAGTCATTACATCGAATGGATCTCCATGAAGATCATGGAGACCGTTGTATTGAGAAACATAAAGAGAGAGAGAGCCATCTAGCTACTAGCTATGGACCCGTAGGTCTATGGTGAACTACTCACGCATCATCGGAGAGGCGGCAAGGTTGATGTAGAGCCCCTCCGTGATGAGTTCCCCCTCCGGCGAAGTACCGGAAAAGGCCTCCAGGTGGGATCTCACGAGAACAGAGACTTGCGGCGGCAAAGGGGGCCCACATGGCATAGGGGTGCCCCCCCCTGGGGCGCGCCCCGCGCCCTGGTGCCATGTGGGGCCCTCCAGAAGCTTCTTCCTTGGCTTCCAAGTTGACGTTGATCCTTATCTCCAGAAAAAAATCTCCAAAAAGTTTCGGGATGATTTGATCTTATCTGATATTGATTTTTTGTAAAACAAAAACAGGGCAGAAAACAGGAACTGGCAGTAGGCACTAAGTTAATATGTTAGTCCCCAAAAATGATATAAAAATGTATGAAATGATATTAAAAACATCCAAGATTAATAATATCATAGCATGGAACAAGCAAAAATAATAGATACGTTGGAGACGTATCAGTGGCCGATGAATTCCATGTTGGATATGTCATTCTCAAGATGAGTGTTTATTCACTCGTCATTGCACGAGAGTGTGGCGGTAAAAGGGATGCCCAGTCCCAAAATAAATTAAATTTCCTTGGAATGTGTTGGTATGGAGGGCACCCGTGAATACGGCTAGCCATGTATTGTTATAAGGAAAGGTGGAAAAACAAACTCCTTCGGATGTGAATGGAAAAAAGGGACAAAAGTCTCAAAACCATGGAACAATGATGGGGAGCAAAACTTTTATTTTCTGTTTGGGAACCGCCTATGATGTATCTAGCGTGGAAGGTATTGGGAACTCTAAGTCGTTCTCGTTGATGAGAAAAGCATGCCTCCCAAAATAAATTTTTCATCTCTTTTAAAAACTTGAGCTCTGGCACCTCTGCAAATCAATGCTTCCCTCTACGAAGGGCCTTTCTATTTATTTTTATGTTGAGTCTCATCCTTCTCATTAAAAGCACCAACTAGGGGGTCATGTGATCATGTGTGTGCATGGAGTATGATTGATATTCGAGTGTGTTTCATGAATGGATCAATGATTGAGCATAATGGGCTAGGGATAATTTTCTTTAACATTGTTATTTTGAAAGGCATGATTGCTTGTTAGCATCACTTGAGTATTTATATCTTCATGTCAAACTATAGACTATTGCTTTGAATCATACAAGTCCTCATGTCTATGCTATGAAAATAACTTGATGAAGTATGTTGGGTAGCATTCCACAATAAAAAATATGTTTTATCACTTTCCTACTCGAGGACGAGCAGGAGTTAAGCTTGGGGATGCTTGATACGTCTCCAACATATCTATTATTTTTGCTTTTCCATGCTATGATATTATTATTCTTGGATGTTTTTTATATCATTTTATACATTTTTATATCATTTTTGGGGACTAACCTATTAACTTAGTGCCTAGTGCCCGTTCCTATTTTCTGCCCTGTTTTTGTTTTACAGAAAATCAATATCAGATAAGATCAAATCGTCCCGAAAATTTTTGGAAATTTTTTTCTGGAGATAAGGATCAGCGTCAACTTGGAAGCCAAGGAAGATGCTTCCAGAGGGCCCCACATGGCACCAGGGCGTGCCCCAGTGCCATGTGGGCCCCATCTGCCTCCTTTTGCCCTACTTCCGCCTCTATAAATTCAGAAGAATTCCAAAAACCCCCGGGGAGTAGACGAAACACTTTTCCCGCCGCCGCAAGCCTCTGTTCTCACGAGAACCCATCTGGAGGCCTTCTCCGGTACTCCGCCGGAGGGGGAACTCATCACGGAGGGGCTCTACATCAACCTTGCTGCCTCTCCAATGATGTGGGAGTAGTTCACCATAGACCTACGGGTCCGTAGGTAGTAGCTAGATGGCTCTCTTTCTCTCTTTGTGTTTCTCAATACAATGGTCTCCATGATTTTCATGGAGATCCATCCGATGTAATGATTTTGTGCGGTGTGTTTGTTGGGATCCGATGAATTGTGAGTTTATGATCAGATCTATCCTTGTTTTATTTGAGTTCTTCTCTGATCTCTTTTATGCATGATCTAGAATAGCCTTGTATTTCTTCTCCGAAGCTTTGGTTTGGTTTGGCCAACTAGATTGGATCTTCTTGCAATGGGAAGATGTGCTCGGTAATGGGTTCGATCTTGCGGTGCTCAGTCCTAGTGACAGAAGGGGAATTGACATGCAAGTATTGTTGCCATTAAGGATAAAAAGTTGGGATGAATTCTTGTTAGCGTTTATCTTGACTACATCATGTCATCATTCTTTATGCATTACTTCATTCTTATGGACTTAATACACTAGATGCATGCTGGATAGCGGTCGATGTGTGAAGTAATAGCAGTAGATGCAGGCAGGAGTCGGTCTACTTGTTTTGGATGTGATGCCTATATCATGATCATGGTCGTGGATAGCATCATAATTATTTGCTTTTCTATCAATTGCCCAACAGTAATTTGTTTACCCGCCGTATGCTATTTTCTTGAGAGATGCCTCTAGTGAACTCTACGGCCCCTGGGTCTACTTTTATCATAAGATCTATCTTGTTTCTTATACAAAAATACCAAAAATATTTGCTGCATATTTTTATCTTTTATTTATCTATCAATCTATCATATACCTTTAATCTCGTTACTTAGCCATCGAGACATTGACAACCTCTCGTTTGCGTTGGGTGCGAGGGTTTGCGTTTTGTGTGCAGGTGTTGTTTACGTGGTGTTGCTTGTTTCTCCTACTGGATGATAACCTTGGTTTCTTAACTGAGGGAAATACTTACTCTACTATGCTGCATCATCCTCTCCTCTTCGGGGATAAAAATCCAACGGAGTTTACAAGTAGCACACACACACTCCCACTCGGCATTATCCATCGCACACACACAATATTTTTCTTCAGGTCGGTCTCCAATACATGCACACACACACATCCCCCCTCTTCGGGCCAGTTCTTTCGGTGGCTTCTAGAATAAGTTGGAATAAGGTGCCTCCTACCCAGCCTATTCTAGAAGCCAAACCAAATTTACTTTTTTAGAAGCCTAGTAGTTAAGGCTTGACTAGTAGGCTTCTAAAAATAAAATTTTGGTTGGGCTTCTAGAATAAGCTGGGTAGGGGGCAGCTTATTCTGAAAGCCCAAAAAAGCCAGCAAAAGAACTGGCCCTTCGTCACTTTGGACCTTCTTTATCTCTCACATGCAGCCACATGGCACATGTGGAGTTGTTGTTGCGACATTCTTGTGTGGATTGATTATAGTGATGTGCTGCTGGTTCCAGACCAGAAGAATGTAGTACTCCTCTATCACACACACTGGTGGAGTACGTGCACGAAGAGAAGAAGTGCACGCAGGCACTCATTCCCTCGCACACACACGCGGGTAGGGATGAAAACGGAGCGGAAACGGATGGAACTGAGTGCTACCACATTTGTTTTCATTTTTTTTGCAGAAGTGGAAACAAATACAGAAACCCCGAAAATGAATACGGAAATAGATACTACCGGAAACGAACACAAAGCGAATACAGAGCGGACACAGAAACAAAAGTGGGCATTGACCGGAACTTAAAAACCCCTTGAATCGTAGAGAAATACACACAAAAACAAACAAATTTAGTGAAGTGTTAACATGGCTACAAAATAATATGTTTATTTTAGCAACTTAGCACACGATTGTACTAGTACTAGACAATTGTGTATAGGGTAAGGTTGAGTACATGTGTGGTAGTAGAAGTTGGGCCTCAAATGATCCATTAATCATTGTGTCATTGTGTGTTGTTTCGTCGTTGGGCTACAAAGCAGCCATATGCCTATAGTAAAAAGGGAAATTCCATATTTATGGAAATGGAAAGTTCCGTTTCCACGTCTGTTCCACCAGAAAACACCGTTCCGTTTTTTTCCGTTTCCGCATAAAAAATTCCATTTTCACTTCCTTTTTGCAAATTCCATTTCCGTTTTCATATTTCCTCTCTGTTTTCATTTTTCCACCAGAAAAGCAGAAAGTTTCCACTCCATTTTCACCCCTACACGCGGGTACACGGTGGAGGGTGGAACACATTTTTCTACGAAGATCCACCCCACGTGATAATGCACGTGTAAACTCGTTCACTTAATGGATGGTCAATTAATACAGCGCATGCAAATTGAGTGGACGTGAGGGGGGAGTAGTTGAGAATGACATTACTACTCATTTCATGCATGCGAGTATTTCGTTCCCTTCCATGTACAAACCAATCAAGTTTTGTAAATATATTAGTTGCCCTTCATTAATTAGGACTAATGGCTCGGCTGGCATCCCCAATACACGAAGTGTTTTCAGTTTTCTATTTCGTTCCCTTCCACGTACAAACCAATCAGCCCACTTACCCTCCGTCCAGGTGTATAAGTCACTTTACGAAAATCAGGTTTTCCCAAAACACTTAGGCGCGGTGCATTAACTCCCACCTCGTTCCTTGTTTCTTGACATGAATAAAGGAAATCAACCAATACAAAACGTGGGGCGTGTATGTTTTTAATGACTTGAGACTACCTAGAACGACATGCAGTGGTCAGTTCATTGCATGCAATGGTATTAATTAGCAAATAAACATTAAGTTCTCTCGTTTTCCCCTTCACCTTGGTCGCAGTGCACAACGTAAAGGCTGGCCATAGTGGTAGTATCTTAGCCGGTATCATGCACTCGAAAATTGGATGAAGCAATACTACTTCCAATGCAAAGGTGCTTAGATGAGGTGCTAAGTGTATTAAATGCCTTAGCAACATAAGTCCCCAATGCATAGGTGCTAAGCTTTTGGGTGCTAAGCTCCCTTCATTTAATTAGTTGTAGACTCAGAACTGTGCTTCCACCTAGGTACACGCGCTTAGCATCATTTCTTCCTGGGGTTACCAAAGTACTCTCTCTCTCTTCTTAATTAACATGCCACATCAGATTTTATGCCTACTTGGCAGCCTTAGCACCTGTACATGGTGGAGCATTGGGAGGGGTTGTGCCCTATATATGCACCTGGACGGAGGGAGTACTGGAGTATAATTTTTGGTGACACGCATCGGCTTGGTATCGCATGTACGACCAGGTACATCACTGACATGTGCGGCCGCATGTGAGCAGTAGTACTTGAAATTTGTGTTCCAGAAAACTCATCGGGAGCCGTTTCGGGCTTCGAAACCAAAACCATCGATAAATCTTTAGCTTGTTTCCCATCACATTCCAAAGTAGCAGTACTACTACCATGCTATAATTAAGTGCAAACCTGTTCATGCCTATCAAACCTGAACGTGTTCCCACTATGCATCTTTTAGTATACTACTACTAGTACTAGTAGGTTATAAAAAGGGGAACTACCTAGTCCAAAATTACTCTACCTTTCTCCTCATAAGTCATTCTTGTTCGTCCTTCCTTGCCATGGCCGGTGGGAAGAGGTGTAGATCGAGAACTACTAGTAACAAGGGAGGGGCTACCAGGGCCGCGGAAAAAAAAGAGGGCTCGCCGCCTCGCGGAGGCCTCGAAAGATCTCTCACGGGCAGGTGAGGGCTCTTAGGAGCGCATTAGCCGCGGAGGTGAACATGCCGTGCTGGCAAAGCTGGAGTCGTTATCCCTCGACGACATGCCCGCTCATCTCAATAACTAGAAGGAGTTCACCGCGGGCTTGGTGAAGCTGCTGAAGGAGAGCCTCGACGACATGCCTGCTCATCTCAATCAGCAGAACGAATTGACTGCCAGCTTGGTGAAGCTGCTGAAGGAGAGCATTGCCTCCGGTAAGAAGGCGACCGGCGAAATCCTGCAAGCTGAGGAGGACAAGGCGAAGCTCATGCATGAGCTCGACATGCTGAAGGAGGAGATCATCGGCTGGAAGAAGCTGCATGAGAAGAAAAGTTCCTCGATGAAGATGGTAACCGCCCTCGTCAAGGAATAGAGGGAGGAATTGACGAAGCTCCGCATCGAGCACCTGGCTGCTGTCAAGCAACGTAATGCGGCCGTGGAAGAAACGATGCAGGCTCGCCTCGAGAAATCCCGCGTCATGCACACAGTGAAGAAGATGGCGGAGGAGATGCACGAGGAGCGGAGGTCGTGGAGGCAATGAAGTAGCAGTTAGGACTCTGCGCCCAGCAACCCTTCATGAAGAGAGCAGTGAACTAGACTGTTGTCTGCGTCTTCTTTCTTTTTTGGGGGGGTAATCTTCCTTCTTCTTTTGCCCATGTGTCTTCTTCTTTTCCCACCGTGTGTCTTTCGGGTGTTGCGTCGAATGGGATTGAGATCCGGTGACATGCCATGGCCATGTCACCCATGAACATTATGGTACCTTGCCCTCTTCATTAGTCCGTCCGATCAAGATCCAGTGGTCAGATTAACATGCACAGTGGACAGACTACAGGAGAGCTACAGTACGCAGTCGCATGTGTCACGTTCTCTGCGAGGCACGAATAGAACAATGCTAATGATGAGCGGCGCCGTGGGATCGATCACAAGCAAATTAGGTCTTTTTTATCGCCATATCGCACTGGGTTGCCATGTTTCGCACTCCTCCGTCGTACTAGTACTCCAGTGGAAAACTAGAGTACACCGCACGGTTCTTTGCTCCTCTTTAGGTCGTCGGCAACAATTATAGTACAACTACCTTTCGTCAACATGTCATGCCCCAGATTACCCCGATGGTAGCGCCGCAGTAAGAATGATTATAAGAAGCAATCAAATCACAAGCCCCACCTTCCAGCAGTAATGAGCCATCAAATCACGCCACTCTGTCAAACCGAGCAGGCGAAACTGCCCCGCCCTCGCCTTTTAAATATAGTTTTCTATAGTAAAGTCTCGACTGGAGCAAAACTAACAAGATAGTACATATACAAAACGCTCGTAGCCAAATTATGCATAGTACTAGTATTAAAAAAGCTAGTACGTGCTTAGATGGGGTGCTAAAGTCTATTAAAAAATTAGCATACCTATTTAATTATTTGGCAACTAAACTCCTTCATGCTTTGGGTAAACTTCTATCATTTGTTTTTTTTTTGCCAAGGAGTACATAAGTACCTATGGTCTTGCATGAGAGCCCACTCCCACTATTTTTCCATGTCTCTCTCCTCCACATAAGAGCAAGATTAATAACATAGACGGCTGCTAGCTCTATCTTTGTGCCATGTAAGCGGGCAAGCCCATTATTGTAGAGTACTACTTGCTCTTTAGCACCTGTCGTAGCGCCGCACTAAAGTGTTTCACCTGCAGTAATAACGATAATGGCCAGTCAAATCACAGGGCCCCACCTGTCCAGCAGTAACGAGCAGTCAAATCACACAGCCCTACGTTTCCAGCAGTAAGTTGAATCCGCTACTCCCTCATTCTCCTCGTCTCTCTGTCGAACGGACTAGGCGAAACTGTCCCCGCCTACCGCGCGGGAAAAGCCCCGCCCTCGACTTTACATATAATTATGTATCGATGGATTGCGCCATGGAGCAAAACCAGAAGAAAATGGTGGTACATGTATACAGCACGCCCGTCGCGTTCGCGTCGCACCCCAGATGGTCATCTTGCGTTTGCACACACATGTGCGACCGCAATTGAGCAACCGACCATAGGCATGCTCCCCTGTCCCCGCAATGATTGACGCCTTTTCTACGAGTTTGTCTCTAATTTGAGCTTTGATCCTCGTCTAATTTGTCCGTCGGGACGTACTCCACGAAGCTCCATCTTAGATTCAGGTTGTCTCCTTGGGGCAGTGCGGTTAGGGTTTCTTGTCATGTGCCCATTTTTTGCATTATGTTAATCAGGTGTTTTAGATCAATGACGACAACCGCGCCCCTTGCTACTGGCTGATCATTCTTCGTCTAGCTTTTGTTCCTCCTTTCGTCACTAGTCGTTGGATTCCTGGGATACATCCCTATTTGTTGTTAATGTATTAAGTTGATCGTTTGAATTTGTAGTATTAGTTTGATTTTAACAAATAAGATATGTGTTATACACCCTCCGTCCCATAATATAAGTAAGTTTTTGACACTAGTGTAGTGTCAAAAATTATATAATTGAAAAGTACATTCAGATACGAATCCAACGATATAATTTTTTATGACATGCGTTCACATTTTGCTTGTCAAATACAGTAGGTGGTCAAACTTTAACCCAAAATACGAAGGGGTTAGTAAACCAGCACGGAGGTAGTAGGGGGGACCCACTCACAGCGCGCCGCCCCTCTCGTCCAATCCAACACCAACTCCCGCCGCTCCTCTTGTATTCCGACTTCCAAGACCATCACCTCAAAACAAAAAAAACTACCAAGACCACCGCCGCTCCTCTCCTCTTCCATTTAAAAACTGCCACCTCTCCTCTCCTGTTCCAATCCAAAACCAGCGCCGCTCCTCTTCCATTGCAAAACTATCGTCGGCGAGTGAAGGTGTTGTGGAGAAGTAGATCAATGGAGGAGTACAACCGATACATGACGATCGCAGACGGCGACCCTGTGAAGCTAGCTAGGATGATGGAGATACAGTCTTGGTATGACAACCCGCAGCAATTAGCAGCGACGGCGACAGCGATGGCCAAGTATTTGGAAAAGAGCGAAAAGGCAGCGCTACTCCCGGAGGGAGTCGTGCGGGAGTACATAGAGCTGCTCCTCTGGGCCATGGAGCAGACAGATTCACCGAATCCGATTGTGAGGCGGAGGTGGTGGGAGTATTGATCCAAGATGGAGCATCCAGAGGATCAAGGACCGAGCAACTACGCGGTGCCATTTGTGAGGGTGGCGTGGCAGAGCGAGCCGGTGGAGTCTTCGTCGATCGTACCCAACTGCAAGAGAAGGAAAGCAGTTGGCGCGATGACACTTCCCTGCCATCCTCTCCCTCGCCGTTCACCTCATCTCACCCCACCCCCCAGTAATCAGAGGAGGAGCTTAGGGTTATCAGTATTTGGAGGTTGTGAATTGTGTTTTCTGTTGTGTATTTCGAGTACTTTCAGATATGAATGTGTTCTGAATTTCAGATTTGCAGTATTGAGCATATGAAGTTTCTGAATTCCAGAGATCTATATTTAGTACTTTCAAAAATGTAGTTTCACATAAAAGTGCAGATAATGTGATTTTCAGAGAAGAAACACCAATTTTCAGAGGCAGAGCATTTATAGTAACACGCCCTTTTCAAACAGGGATAACATCATGTTGGAAGTTTTATTCATGGTCGAAAATGGAACTACCAGCCAATTAACGTCATGCTGATCAACATTCATGCATAGCACACCTTCATATGATGCACAATCAAAAACATATGCTATTTTCAAAATGCCCACACAATGTTGAGTGTGGGAAAAACAGAGAAAACTAGGGACGAAGTTTGGGCAAGTGTTGGAGGTGGTGTGCGTAGATGACAAGGGGGACCCACATGTCAGTAATGGCAGAGGCAAAAATGTTGTGGATATTCTCACTGCGTCACGTGGAACCGAACCCGGGCGGACCAGCGAGTGGGGAGTGGGACTTGGCCACTGGGCTACTGCAATACTTTCGTTCGAATTAGGCATAGCATATACCACTACTGTATCACGTCTTCCCCGCTCCAGTGCTTTCTCATCCGAGGCCTCGACGTCATCCTCCACCTTTGTGCACTCGCCGCGGCGCCGCCTTCTGCCGTTGTGAACATGCTCAACAAACGAGAGGAATTTGGAGAGGACTGTACGTGGAGAGGCGGACAGTCGGGACCCAAAGACCTGGCCAAACGGGTCAGCCCGGCACGACACGGCACGGCCCGTGCTAATCGTGCCTGGCACGACACTGCCCGCCATGGCACGTTTAATAGCCGGGCCGTGTTGTGCCAGCGCACGTGCGACGCTCCTTGGCCCACGCACGGCCTGGTTATTAAACGGGCCGCCCCGTGGCACATTTAGCATGCTGGACTGTCTGTTTTTTAGCCTATTGGGTTATGTTTTAGGCCTATTGGGTTGTAATTAAGGTCATATATACATAAAAAATTCTGGAAAAAATTAAAAAATAATAAACGGGTCATGCCGTGCTGCGTGCCGGCCATGACCCGTTTAGCCCATGCCATGTCTGGCCCATGGCGGGCCATGCCGGCGTGCTCGTGGGCCGGCCTGATTGGCCCGGCCCATTTAGCCAGCTATCACCCACCAGGTCCATGGTCGTATGCAAGCAAGTGCCTCATTGAAAAAATACTTCCTCCTAATGGTATACTGACGTTGGGGCCCACGGGTTTGTCAAAGTAGTTAATACTCCCTCCGTTTCTTTTTTCTTCGCATATAAGATTTGTTTGAAGTGAAACAAAGCAAATTTTGACCAAATTTATATAAAAAAAATCAATATTTACAATACTAAATTTATATAGTATGAAATTAATTTCATAATGAATCTAATAATATTGGTTTCGTATTGTGAATGTTGATAATTTTTAATATAAACGGAGGGAGTAAAGGAGATAAATTTACTACTAAGCCAGTCATCGGGGAGCTGGCAGGTACTCCCTCCGTCCACGAATAAGTGTACATCTAACTTTTGTTCTAGGTCAAAGTTTTAAAACTTTGATCAAATTTCTAAGGAAAAGTAGTAGCATTTATGACACTAAATTAGTATTAGTAGATCCATTTTGAAATGTATATGTTACTACTCTTTTATAGATAATTAATCAAAATTTTAAAACTTTGATTTGGGACAAAAGATAGATGTACACTTATTCATGGATGGAGGGAGTATCATTTTTTATCAGAGGGCCAGCAAGTATCAGCTGGGTTGTGGCCTGCCCAGTCAAGGTTTTCTTTTTTAACATGCGCATCCCACACATGCCGACACTGTGGTTGGAACTTATTTTTTTGTGGGCCATCATGTATCGACTGGCCTATGGGCCTCCCATCCTAGGTTTAATTTTTTTCTTAAACATCCGCAGCCCAAATTATGGAATTTTTTGAAGAAAACATAGAGGTCTGTTCAATTTTTCTATATAAGAATAAGAACGCCAGGTCCAACTTATGTTTCCCTTCTAACAATATTTTATATATTTATATTATTTTATATGTTATCATATATTATTATTAATGTCCTCATATTTAATAGAAACTTATATATAATAAAAAAACATCCCACGTCTTATTAACTTATAAAAATAAATGTTTAACAATAAAATCCTTTTTTTTACTATAAGGCAACGAAAATCCTGGTGATTGCGTAGAAAAGCTTGGTAAGATTTAAGGACCAATGTAATAATAACACGCTTATTATATAATTTTATTTATAATAGAATGACCAGCCCCAGTTTATATTTTGACTCCGCCCAACCCAACATTATATTTACAACCATCCCAGCAAACTTTTTTATTTTGTGAAAGTGCAAATGGGTTGTAATTTCTTAGGAAAAAATAAATGGGCCGCACATACGCTACATTATTTGTTCACCCAGCCCAGTAAATGGACTGTAAATTCTAAAAAAATGGGTTGAATATGTGCCACATTTTTGGAGGCTGAAATCTTGGCCAATAGCTCGATGCATACGCAAGGTGTTGTCAACTTAGTCAACAAATGATTTTGATATCCATAGCCATTGGATTTACATCCAATGGCCGGCATCCATCATCAATCACTCGTCTTCTTCCTCCAGCGCCGTCGGGACTATCTGCTCCCGCCTCCGTCGGCTGGCAGCTCTGCTTAGCACGCCCCGCCTCAGACATGATTATTCACTTTGATCTCACCGAGATTTATGTTTCAGTGCCACCGAGTTGGGTCAAACTTGTGTAACAGCTGGATTTTGTGTGGAGGCTATATATACCACTCCACCCCCTCTTTCACAAGAGAGAGAGCCATCAGATCGTGCCTACACTCATATCTTCTAATTTCTGAGAGAGAACAACCTACTCATGTGTGGAGATCAAGATATTCCATTCCTACCACATAAATCTTGTTCTCTAGCCTTTCCCAAGTTGCTTTCCACTCAAATCCCTCTTCCACCATAGCCAAATCTGTGAGGAGCTATTTGAGTGTTGGGGAGACTATCATTTGAAGCACAAGGGCAAGGAGTTCATCATCAACACACCATTTATTACCTTTTGGAGAGTGGTGTCTCCTAGATTGGTTAGGTGTCACTTGGGAGCCTTCGACGTGATGTGGAGTTGAACCAAGAAGTTTGAAAGGGCTAGGAGATCGCCTACTTCGTGAAGATCTACCCAAGTGAGGCAAGTCCTTCGTGGGCGATTGCCATGGTGGGATAGTGATGACCCACAAGTATAGAGGATCAATCGTAGTCCTTTCGATAAGTAAGAGTGTCGAACCCAATGAGGAGCAGAAGGAAATGACAAGTGGTTTTGCTAAGGTAATTTCTGCAAGCACTGAAATAAGCGGTAACAGGTAGTTTGATAGCAAGATAATTTGTAACGAGTAACAAGTAACAAGTGTAAATAAAGTGCAGCAAGATATCCCAATCCTTTTTAGTGCAAAGGACAGGCCAGAACAAGTACTTATAATGAGGCAAACGTTCTTGAGGACACACGGGAATTTCATCTAGTCACTTTCACCATGTTTGTTTGATTCGCGTTCGCTACTTTGATGATTTGATATGTGGGTGGACCGGTGCTTGGGTGTTGTTCTTACTTGAACAAGCCTCCCACTTATGATTACCCCCTCTCGCAAGCATCCGCAACTACGGAACAAGAATTAAGACAAAGTCTAACCATAGCAATAAACGTGTGGATCCAAATCAGCCCCTTACGGAATAGCGCATAAACTAGGGTTTAAGCTTCTGTCACTCTAGCAACCCATCATCTACTTACTACTCCACAATGCATTCCCTTAGGCCCATAAATGGTGAAGTGTCATGTAGTCGACGTTCACATGACACCACTAAGAGAATCACAACATACATATCATCAAAATATCGAACGAATACAAAATTCACATGATTACTTATGACAAGACTTCTCCCATGTCCTCAAGAACAAAAGTAACTACTCACACATCATCATCATGTTCAAGATCAGAGGGGTATTGAATGACATAAAGGATCTGAACATTTAGTAATTCACCAAGTAAACCAACTAGCATCAACTACGATAAGTAATCAACACTACTAGCAACACACAAGTACCAATCTGAGGTTTTGATACAAAGATTTAATACAAGAGATGAACTAGGGTTTGAGATGAGATGGTGTTGTGGTGGATGATGATGAATATTGGTCCTCCCACGATGAGAGGGTTGTTGGCGATGACGAAGGCTTCGATTTCCCCCTCCCGGAGAGAAGTGTCCCCGAAAGAATCTGCCCGCCGGAGAGCAAAAGTGCTCTTGCTCTAGTTCCGCCTCGTGGCGGCGGCGCCTCGTCCCGAAAGTCTCCCCATAAAAGTTTTAGGGTAAAATGACTTATATACCAGAAGGAGGGAGCCAGAAGTGGGCCAGGGGCCCCACATGGCACTTGGGCGCGCCCCGGGGGGGCGCCCAGGTGCCATGTGGGCACCTGGTGGCTCTCCTCTGGTAACTCTTCAGCCCAATATTTTTTATATATTCCAAAATAAATCTCCGTTGAATTTCAGTCCATTTGGAGATGTGCAAAATAGGTATCTCTATTGTAGCTTTTTCAGGCCCTGAATTCGAGCTACCGGCATTCCCTCTCTTTGTGTAAACCTTGCATATTAAGAGAGAAAAGCATTAGAAATACTCCATGAAGTGTTATATTGATCAAAAACTTAGTAAATAACAGTAGGAAAACATGATGCAAAATGGACGTATCAACTCCCCCAAGCTTAGACCTCGCTTGTCCTCAAGCGAAAACCGAAATCGAAAAACATGCCCACATGCTTAGAGAGAGAGGTGTCGATAAAAACAGAAATACGGACATAGAAGCATCATGAACAATATCATAGCAGCAACAAACATTATCATAAACTTCTCATGAGCAAGTAACAATTCACCACAATATTGAAGTATGAAGCATAAACTTTCTTGAAAACCAACAAACTATGTTCTCAGTCAACAATGCAATTGCAATTCATCATATTTTCAGGAAGGGTCACATGTACGAGCCTTTTGGCAAGTCCACATACTCAACTATCATTTAGTCTTTCATGATTGCTAACACTCACACCATACATATGGAGCATAAAGTTTCAGCCAGACACATAGAAAGATAGGGGCCTATAAGATTGCCTCCCAACTTATTCACCTCAAGGGTGATGTCAACAATAATAACTCATGCTCACCCACATTCAACGGGATATATGTGCCTAGATCTTTCCACGCCACATGATGCTTGCCAAGGAGTAAAATAAAAAGGAATAGAGGGAATAACTTTGACTCTTTGCATAAAAGTAAATGATAGGCCCTTCGCAGAGGGAAGTAGAGGTTGTCATGCACTTTTACTTTTTGGATGCACTAACTCGTAATGCAAAGGAACGTCACGTGATATTGCACCTTATGATAGCAACCTCTATTATGCAGTCTGTCGCTTTTATTCTTTGCCATCACAAGTTCGTACCACGCTTATTTTCCCTTACAATAAAAGATCATACATATTTAGGAGCAATTTTTATTGCTTTATTGCACCGATGACAACTTACTTGAAGGATCTTGCTCAATCCATAGGTAGGTATGGTGGACTCTCATGGCATGAATTTGGTTAAGGGGTTTTGGAAGCACAAATAGTATTTCTACTTGGTGCGGAATATTGGCTAGCAAAGATATTGGGAAAGCACCACATGTTGGAGGATCCATGACAATATAACTTCTATGTGAATATGAACAAGCATAACTCATTACGTTGTCTTCCTTGTCCAACGTCAACCGTTTGGCATACAATACTTAATGGGTGCTCACAATCACAAAAGATGTCCAAGATAGTATATTTTCATGTGAATCTTCTCTTCCCTATTAACTTTTTCATGAATTGCACCATTGACCAATGCTATGTTTGTCAACCTTCAATAAATTTTACCACTTATACTTTTCTTTATGTGATGTCATTACTCACCATAAGATTAGGATATGATCTTTTTCATTATTTTCATTGCTTTTAATTGAAACATAAAAGTAAAGAAGCAAAACTCAAACTACTCTTTATTATATATCTCACACTCGATTACATAGATAGATAGATCACAAAACTAACACTCGAAAATAGATCATACTAAACTTTTATTCAACTAGATCAAGAAATAACTAAAGATCGAACTGGAAATAGGTAAAGATAATAAAAGTGATGATGATACGATACCGGGGCACCTCCCCCAAGCTTGGCACAAGCCAAGGGGAGTGCCCATACCCGCGTGATCAAGCTTCCTTCTTTGGTGACGGCGGTGGTGAAGGATCCATGAGCTTGTTTATCTTCCGTTTGAGAATGAAGTTTTGCTCCTTCAGGTCATCGACCTCTTGCTCGAGCTTCAATACCCTTTGGCATAATTCTTCTTTGCTTTCCTGCAGAAAACGAGAGGAGATAAATAGGACCTTGGGTTTTCTCCTTGTTTTCGGGAGGCTCGATTTCTTGAACTCCACGTGCATATCTCCTGGTTGACGCAGAGGGATCTCTTCTTCATCAGAGCTTGCTTTTTCCTCCTCGTCTTCTTGTTCCTCCTCCGAGAACAGGCCATAAGGATCCAAATCCCCATAGAGCTTGGGATTAGCAAGATAATGTGAGCTCTCTCCGTCAGACTCTTGGGATGACATATTTTCAGATCTGTCAGGAAAACAGCAAGAAACAAGAACAGAAGATTTCTCGTGATGCGGTGGTCAAGACAATACGGGAACTATATATAGAATTTTTATCTTGCAAAATAAGTAAACGAGAGGAAAACAGAGTCAGGAAGGCTCACCAGGGCGCGCCTAGGTGCCATGTGGCCACCTGGTGGGCCCTCTCAGCTTCCTTTTATTTTTGTATTTTTCTAAATATTCCAAAACTGACAGAATATATTTTTGCAGAATTTTTGGAGTTGGTTTACTTACCGTATCACATACCTATTCCTTTTACAGTATTCTGGAGTGTTCCGGAAGGACTCCTTGATATACTCCTCCGGCGTAATAGTATCAATAACATTAGTTTCAACATTAATGGGTGTACCTGAGATGTAGTGCTTAATCCTTTGTCCATTTACCACCTTCGGGTTGGTACCCGCGGCATTATTGATCTTTATGGTTCCGAAACGATAAACCTCCTCGATGACATATGGTCCTTCCCATTTTTTTGAAGGGTTAAATAGTAGGAAAGACTCCTACTGCATGTATATTATCATATGAATCAGAGTACAAGTGTTATGTTAGTCCTTCCCATTTGGAGAGAAGTTTACCTGCAAAGAATCTAAGACGAGAATTATACAATAAAACATATTCACCCACCTTGAATTCTCGTTTCTGAATCCTCCTATCATGCCATCTTTTCACTTTTTCTTTGAATAGCTTGGCATTATCATAGGCCTGGGTTCTACATTCATCTAGTGAGCTAATGTCAAATAACCTCTTTTCACCTGCAAGCTTGAAGTCATAGTTAAGCTCTTTGACAGCCCAAAAAGCTTTGTGTTCCAATTCAAGAGGTAAATGACAAGTTTTACCATAAACCATTTTATAAGGAGACATACCCATAGGATTATTATAAGCAGTTCTATAAGCCCACAAAGCATCATCTAATTTCTTAGACCAATTCTTTCTAGATCTATTGACAGTCATCTGCAAAATCAACTTTATTTCCCTATTGCTCAACTCAACTTGACCAATAGACTGAGGATGATAAGGAGATGCAATTCTATGATTAACATCATACTTAGCAAGCAACTTACGAAAAGCACCATGAATAAAATGCGAACCACCATCAGTCATTAAATATCTAAGGACTCCAAACCTTGGGAAGATAACTTCCTTAAGCATTTTGATAGAAGTGTTGTGATCAGCACTACTAGTGGGGATAGATTCTACCCACTTAGTAACATAATCAACAGCAACTAAAATATGAGTATACCCATTGGACTTAGGAAAAGGTCCCATATAATCAAAACCCCAAACATCAAAAGGCTCAATAACAAGTGAATAATTCATAGGCATTTCCTGATGTTTACTGATATTACCAATCCTTTGACATTCATCAAAATATAAGATAAACTTACGAGCATCCTTGAAGAGAGTAAGCCAATAAAAACCAGATTGCAATAGCTTGTGTGCAGTTCTATCTCCAGCGTGGTGCCCTCCATAAGCTTCGGAGTGACACTTCCAAAGAATTTGTTCCTGTTCATGCTCAGGTATACAATGTCTAACAATACCATCTACTCCTTCTTTATAGAGATGTGGGTCATCCCAAAAATAATGTCTCAAATCATGAAAGAATTTTTTTTGCTGATAAGTAAAGCTAGGAGGAATAAACTTAGCAACAATATAGTTAGCATAATCTGCATACCAAGGAGAAACATGAGAAACATTTATAGCAGCTAGTTGCTCATCAAGAAAACTATCATCAATAGGTTGTGGGTCATCAAGCACATTTTCCAATCTAGACAAGTTATCAGCTACGGGGTTCTCAGCCACTTTCCTATCAACAATATGAAGATCAAATTCTTGCAACAAGAGAACCCACCTGATAAGTCTAGGCTTAGCATCTTTCTTCTCCATAAGATACTTGATAGCAGCATGATCAGTATGAATAGTAACCTTAGAATCAACAATATAAGATCTAAACTTAACACATGCAAACACAACTGCTAAAAACTCTTTTTCAATAGTGGAATAATTCCTTTGGGTAGTGTCCAAAGTTTTGCTAGCATAATGAATAACATTCAACTTCTTATCAACTTTCTAATCTAGAACAGCACCAGCAGAATAATCACTAGCATCACACATAATCTCAAAAGGTAAATTCCAATCAGGTGGCTGAACAATAAGTGCAGAAATTAAAGCTGGCTTAAGAGTTTCAAAGGCTTCTACACAATCATCATCAAAAACAAAAGGAACATCTTTTTGCAAAAGATTGATAAGAGGCCTAGAAATTTTAGAGAAGTCTTTAATAAATCTCCTATAGAAACCAGCATGACCAAGAAAACTTCTTATACCTTTGATATCCTTGGGACATGGCATTTTCTCAATAGCATCAACCTTAGCCTTATCAACTTCAATACCTCTTTCGGAGATCTTATGGCCCAAGACAATACCTTCATTAACCATAAAGTGGCACTTCTCCCAGTTCAAGACGAGATTTGTTTGTTCACATCTCTGCAAAACTCGATCAAGGTTACTCAAGCAATCGTCAAAAGAAGTCCCATAAACGGAAAAATCATCCATGAAAACCTCAACAATATTTTCACAAAAGTCAGAGAAGATAGCAGTCATACATCTTTGAAAAGTAGCAGCTGCATTGCATAAACCAAAAGGCATATGTCTATAAGCAAAAGCTCCAAAAGGACAAGTAAAAGTGGTTTTCTCTTGATCAGATTGTGCAATAGGTATTTGAGAAAAACCAGAGTATCCATCTAGGAAACAAAAGTGTGTGTGCTTAGACAACCTTTCTAACATCAATAAAAGGTAAAGGATAATGATCTTTCCTAGTATCTTTATTCAACTTTCTAAAATCTGTCACCATCCTATAACCAGTTACTATCCTCTGAGGAATAAGTTCATTCTTATAATTGGGAACAACAGTAATGCCCCCTTTCTTAGGAACACAATGAACCGGACTTACCCATCTACTATCAGCTATGGGATAGATTATACCTGCTTCCAGAAGCTTTAATATTTCAGTTCTTACCACCTCTTTCATCTTTGGATTCAATCGACGTTGGTGGTCAACAACCGGTTTAGCGTCTGGCTCCATATTAATCTTGTGCTGACATAGAGTGGGACTAATGCCCTTAAGATCATCAAGAGTATCTCCAATAGCAGCACGGTGCTTCCTCGGAATTTTTAGCAATCTCTTTTCTTCATGTTCTGAAAGGTTAGCACTAATAATAACTGGATATATTTTCTTTTCATCAAGATAAGCATATTTCAAAGTATCAGGCAATTGCTTCAATTCAAAAACAGGATCACTCTTAGGTGGAGGAGGACCTCCAAGAGTTTCAACAGGCAAATTATGCTTAAGAATAGGCTGCTGTTTAAAGAAAACCTTATCTATTTCATTCCTTTCATCCATATGCAAATCATTCTCATGATCAAGCAAGTATTGTTCTAAAGGATCAGTAGGAGGAACAGCAATAGAAGCAAGACCTACAATTTCATCTTTGCTAGGCAACTCTTTTTCATGAGGCTGTCTATGAAACTTAGAGAAATGTAACACCCCAAAAATTTAATCATGTTTTTATTAAGTAAAATTTGGCCAGAAATAAAATTTTGAATTATATGATGTCATTTATTGTTTCAGAATCTTCTCTGCTTTCTATTTTCCAAAATTCTTCCCTCCATAGAAAAAAACAATTATTTGGAGATATTGTGGGCCAAGGTACCTCAATTATATTTCTAAAACAGTAGGAATTATTTTCATAATAAAATTTTGCCCTAGGTAATTCTTTTAAAGGCATTTTCAATTCTTGAAATGCCTCTGTTGCACTACAACCATTTTAAATAATTCTCCTAAAATTCCACAAAAATTCTCGTCCTGATGCTTATATATCACTTTGGTGCAAAAACCTAACTTAGTCTTTTGAAAATTTTGAGCAAACCATCCCCTTTTCATTTCTGGTCCAGATTCAGTTTTGAACTACAACCCCAATTTTCCTTTCTCTGAAAATTCTGAAACTTTGCCATATTATAGTTCTTCCTAAGAAACCCTTAAGTCCAGAAGATCAGCTCCAATTACCTCTTCTTACTTCACCAAATATCTCCCTGTAATTTGGGTCCAGAACTGAAATTCTTCCCAACTTGCACTAACAAGTTTCCCTTTTTGTCAAACAAATTCCACCACCATCTCTATCATCCAGTGAGACATCATCCAGTCAAATTGCACATCCAACAAAGCCTTCTAGATGGCCCTAACATTCTATCAAGCACCTTGTGTGCATGACAGAAAATTTGCCTCTTCCTAAACTTCAAATGCCACTTGCTCTCCTTGTCCATCCAGCATGTCCATCATCTCTACCAGACCAAGATTAGTTACCCTACCAAAACCTAACTCCTTTAGATCACTCTAGACCATGCTGGTATTTGGTCGAGCAGGTGGTGCGCGTGTCCAGAGCGCAGTTATTGCAGCCGCTGGCATCAAGCTGCTGTCGTGCTCCTGCTGCCTCCCTCGCTCGTCCTAATCCCTTCCCTGGATCACCGCGTCACCACTGAGCCTCGCCGACACCCTCACTTGGCCGCTTGCGCCGGCCACCACCGTCCAACGCCACCACCATCACCGCCGTCTCGGACACGCCACCGCCTGAGACGCGTGGCTTGTCTCCGAGCCAGCCAGCGCGCCCCTCCATCACTGCAAGCCGCCACCGTCCTCACCGAACCCCGCCGTCCACCAACGGCCTCGCCACCGTCCTCGCTTGCCATTAATGGTCACCGCCGCAATCCACTCGGGGACAACACCGTCCAGGCTACCTGGCACTTTCCCGAGCTAGCCAGCTCACTGGAGCACAGCTGCGTCCAAACCGACCATTCCGTCGACCCCAAACGACCTCGCTACCAGCCACGCCTTGCCATCAATGGCGCCGCTGGCGTGGCCCTCTCTGCAAGCCTCGGTACCAACCTTGCCGCACTATAAAACCCCCGTCCGAGCTCACCCTACTCCACGGCAACCCTCCAAACCTCTCTGGAAGCCACCACAAGCAACAGGGCGACCGAAAGTGGCCGTCTTCCATGCCTCCTATGGCCACGACCATCACCACCTCGTGGACGAATCTGGCGTCGTCAGAGCTCCTCTGTCCAAATTCTCTTCACCACTATCTTCCATGGGAACCCACTGATCCGTTCCACACCTCAATTCCGTTCGAGATAGGTCGTGGGCAAAAGCCCTCTTTCACCCGTAGCTTCCCTCCGCCATGGTGAATGCCTCGCTCATCCTCGAGCTCCCAGGCGAGCGTGTGTGGCATGTACAGAAGCGCCATGCTCCCCTGAGCATTCCGGTGGCCGTAGCACCTCGAACGGTGAGGTGTGCTGCCGGGAATCATCGCCGGAGTCCTCCTCTGTCCCTGTCTAGACGCGCGCGGGAGATGGGAGACGAACCCGACAAGTGGGACCCGCTCGTCAGCCACTCAAGCCATGGACCCCGCCATTTAAGTGGAGACGGCTTCCCGGGAATCCGTCTTCGCGCGGGGAAGGTGTATTCCCATAAGTGCGCCTTCGACGTCGGCAGCCTCCCGCGCAGCCAATCGGCTGGGCTCGGCCCAATAGCACCTCACGGCTAAGTAGCGCTCAGGGCGCGTTTCTACCTTACTCTTTTCCTTTTCCAGCAAGTTTCAAATAATTCCACACTGGTCATTTCTACACCAAATTTCATGATTCAAATTTCTACAGACTCCTAAAATCATGTTCTATTAATCTAGATAGGGTGAACATTTTTCCTAAGCTTAGTTTTTGTTGGATCTATTAAATAGTCCATTTAGTCATTTATTTCAGTTTAGAAACTCTCTAGGAAAATCATATGGACTCCAAATAATTTGATTCTTTCTTTGTTATTCCTTATTTTTCCTCTAGTTTACTTTAGTATTTATTTTAAAATTTTCCAAACAACTTTTTAGTACTGAATTTACTTTATGTGGTCATTTCAATATTTTTGAAAATAGGAAATGGAGGGAAGATATATTTTTTCAAACTTTTGGAGTGCACCCAACACCCCCGCATGCTCAAGGCAAGCATCTTGAACACTTGATATGGTGATTGCATGTTTAAATGTTTGCGAAAATAATTGAATTATGCATATGTTGAATTCAAATAAAATTTGCATGCATGTAGTGTTGGCATGTATGCTCGTACCATGCATTGTGTGCTTGTCATGACTAACTTGCAGGAGCAGGTATAAGATAAATACAGTTATCGATAGAAGGGTGATCACGTCGGAGCGTGATCATGCCTTGTTGGTTATGCATGTTGGAGCATGCAAGGGTTGTGACCCTGTCTTGATACTACTGTCGAAAGAATATTTTATTGTGCTGACCACAGCAAGAAATACTTAAGCCTCCTGAGTCGACCATAGATCGAGTCTTGTTCCGGTAACCCCCATACTTGATTCGTGCTACCACTTGTCCCTGCCACAGGTAGGGTATGGTTCAGTAAGTTGTTAACCCCTTTCCGTGTACCCACCACATAGAGGGCCACGATGAGGGTTTCCACGATCATGGACTAATTCCTGTCATCGGGTCAGGGGGCATGGGTGTTTCCGGTTGTAGCCGAGAGGGGGGCACCCCTTGTAATCCGCGTGTATGAATAGTGATCCCATGCTATTCGAGATTGTAGTCTCCCCGACTTAGAGTTTTTCTTGAACGATGCTTTGGGTGATACCTGGCATCCGGAAAGTTAATCTGGTGTGTGCTGGTTAGGTGTGTTTTCAACCCAAAGACCATAATGGGAATTAGCAAGCGTCTCGATGCGGGCTAAAGAAATCCTTTACTTGTGGGTAAAGAGTACACCCTCTGCAGAGTTATACCTATTCGAATAGCCGTGTCCGCGGTTAAGGACTACAGTCTGGGTTGGTCAAGTGTCGATCTTAGTGTCGGTCTTTGGAGGAAATAATTAAAATTGAGCATGACTATTATTGCAGGATAATTATTACCACTACAAATGCTGTCATGAATATTTTTATCATAATTACTATTGTTGTGAATATTATTGCTGCTTGAAAATTATTATGGACTAACCTGTTTCTCTTATTTTTATTTTCGGAGTGTCTCAGGGGCTGGCTAGACTACCCCGGGCATTCAATTTTATTTTCAAGACCTTACGAGGCGTCTCTCGAGTTCTCGGGCGGTCCTGTCTCGCCCGACTCTCTTGTAGATACCCGTTTGGCATTTCTTTTCAAGACCGACCGTGGCGTCACTTTTGACACCCGACTGGCATTTCTTTTCAAGACCTCTCGTGGCGTTGCTTGAGTTCTCGGATGGTCCTGTCTTGTCCGATTTCTCTTTTAGACACCCGTTTGGCATTTCTCTTCAAGACCTACCGTGGTGTCACTTTAGACATCCGACCGGAATTTCTTTTATATTTCCTTTGGATTCTCGGATGGTCTTGTCTCGTACGATTTTCCATTAACTTTCCTTGTTTGTCACTAACACTTTACTTCTGCACATGCTAATAATTTATCATGACATGATTTAATTTCTGTCAGCATGCATATAATATAGTTCAGCATGAGCATTTCACATAATCTATCACGAGCACATGCATTCGGTATATCTTTTGTTCATAATGTGTGCGAGTACATTCAAACGTACTCACTGGCTTGTCCCTGGCTATTTACTTGGCCAGGTCAGGGTTTCAACAAGGAGTATTATCACGACGTTCGTGCGGAGCCTAGGATAGCAACCACGCGAGATAGGAGTTATCCAGGTCAGCTGTTCCTGTAGGAACGGAGCCCCACCGGAGATGGAGATCCGCTACCCGCTTCCGTCATCCACTGTTAGAAATCATAGTTGTATCATTGGACCTTTATGGTCTTGTATTCGATTCTTGTAATTGCTTGGTAATCTGTAACAAGGACGTGTCCACCAGTAACAGTAATCCTGGGGCTGGTGGTGACACGAGGGGTTAATTTCTGGGATATTGCGTCCCCGAAATCTGGCCCCGACAGCCTTGGTATCAGAGCCAGGCTCACCATTGGCTAATCCTATCTTAGCCTGGTCGCTATCCCTAGGTTTCCACACCTTTTCCCTATCCGTAGTCAAGCCCATCTCACCCGATAAGCCTACACAGTGGCCAGCCGACATCTTTTGACAGTCGGTGCCCAACCTACCAGCCTGCCCATAGGCCGTGTACCTGTGGCCGACACCTGAGTTGTCTCATCCACAAGCGTGTGATGGAAGACTCTATTGGCTTATAAAGGAATCCTTGCACATCATAGCCACACCCGCTCTTCTACATGCACCGGGTGTAGAAACCACACACGCACACACACTTAACATCTAATTAACCGCCTCATACACCGGATCACTCTCACCACACCACTGTTTTTTTCAAAAGAACCACTCATGGGTTTTTATTTCCACAGAGCCGCTGCAGAGCACACTAACACTCACTCGTAACCACCACTGATGCCTAATCCTCATGATCACCGCCGCCTCAGAGAGCCACCACTCGAGCTGCGGCATCACGGCGATCGTCGAGGATCATCGCACACAGTAGTAGCGAGGAGCCAATCAACGATGCCAGCAGACTGACCAGAAGGATCGTGATCAGCTCCGAACCCATGTCCTCCATTGATGCCTCGTCTCGAGCTCCTGCAGCTAGAAGGAGAAGAAGAGGAATGAAAGGATCGATATGGTTGACTAGAGGGGGGGTGAATAGGCAACTACCAATTTTTAGCTTTTCTTAACAAATTAGGGTTAGCAACAAAATAGGTTGTCTAGATGTGCAACTAGGTGAGCAACCTATATGATGCTAACAATCACAACACAAGCAAGCAAAGGATATAACACAAGTAAAACAAGCAAAATGTAAAGGTAAGAGATAACCACAAGTGGAGCCGGTGAAGACGAGGATGTGTTACCGAAGTTCCTTCCCTTTGAGAGGAAGTACGTCTCCGTTGGAGCGGTGTGGAGGCACAATGCTCCCCAAGAAGCCACTAAGGCCACCGTATTCTCCTCACGCCCTCACACAATGCGAGGTGCCGTGATTCCACTAGTGGTGCCCTTGAAGGCGGCGACCGAACCTTTACAAACAAGGTTGGGGCTATCTCCACAACTTAATTGGAGGCTCCCAACACCACCACGAAGCTTCACCACAATGGAATGTGGCTCCGAGGTGACCTCTTCCGTCTAGGGTGCCCAAACACCCAAGAGTAACAAGATCCGCAAGGGATTAGTGGGGGAAATCAAATATCTCTTGGTGGAAGTGTAGATCGGGGCCCTCTCCTCCAAACCCTAGAAAATCAACAAGTTCTATTGGCTAGGGAGAGAGATCGGGCACTTTTGAGCTTAGGGGCAACAATGGAGCATAGGGAGGAAAGAGGTAGGTCTCTTTGGAGAAGAAGACCCCCTATATATAGTGGGGAAAGAATCCAACCGTTATCTGCCCGCAGACGGCACTCAGCGGTACTACCGCTCCAAGGAGCGGTACTACCGCTTGGGCGGTAGTTCCGGAAACAATACACAGCAGTTCACAGAACAGAGGCCGGTAGTGCCGCCGGAGCAGCACTACCGCTAGCTCTCACGGTACTACCGTGACGAGTGCTGGTACCAGAGGGAACTACGGAGGTGGAGTGAAGTAGGGCCGGAAGTACCGCAGGAGCGGTACTACCGCCCTACATCTGCTCTACTACCGCTTAGGCAAACTGGGCAACCGATTCGAGCACGGAGCAAAAACTCCAAGCGGTACTAGCGCGGTAGTAGTCAGCGGAAGTACCGCCCAAGCGGTACTACCGCCCTACATCCGCTATTTACACCTGAGCAACAGAGACAAGCACAGATGCAAACTTCCAAGCGGTACTGGCCACGGAAGTACACAGCGGCAGTACCGCCAAGCGGTACTACCGTGGTACTCCGCGGTACTACCGCTCGTGTGCTGAAAAACTGCCCAGAAAACAGTTGGCACTCCACAATGCCGGGAAGGGAATGAGGGTGCAAAAGGAGTGTGTACGTGTTTGATTTCACCCTAACCGTTCCAAAGCGGACCCCCTCTTAATAGTATGGTTTTCCTACGACTCAATTCCACCGAAAAAGAACCGCCGAAAATAAACTGTCTTCACTCTGAATCACCGAGGGGAATAAATCGTCTTGTGCCATATGATGAAATATCTGAAATGCTCAATGCACACGATTAGTCCGCAAAGCGCATTGTCATCAATCACCAAAACTACCAAGGGAGAAATATGCCCTAACAATCTCCCCCTTTTTGGTGGATTGATGACAACACGGGATTTGCACAAAAGATATCAAGGAATAGTATGCAAACCCAAAGACTACAAAATATAGACGGGCTCCCCCTAGACGTGTGCACTATTTGAATATGCTTTTGGAATGCAAAGCACACACACTAGGATCAACACTCCCCCTATATTTTATAGACTAGGCAAAACTTGCAATAACAATAATATGAAACTAGGCATGGTTGCAAGAATGAGCATGTGAGCATAAAGATACAGGGCACAATATAAATAACATCTCACAAGCTAGAAACTAATAAGGTACTTGACATAAGGATAAAGATAAGATAGCAAATGTCTCCGGCAAATCCCTAAACTCTCTCCCCCTTTGGCATCGAGACACCAAATGAGCAAAGAGTAAAACCTCTCAAAGAGAGGGCAGTGACCGAGGTCACCTATGTTTGAGTCAATTGGTATGGCACCGCGAAGATTTTAACCTTGGGCCCATGACCAAAACTCATCTTTGAAGCACAATTACCATAAAAATGGCTAATGTGAAAGACTTTATCAATTTATGCATAATGGGGGGAGGGAGAGTTCATTGAGAGAACAACACTCCCCATATGTCCATGCCTACATCTAGAACAAGATAAACATGATGAGTGTGGTGGGATGTGACGAGATTCAAGCCACGTTGCTCGAATACATGATATTTAGCTCATGCCTTAACTCGCGAAATCTTGCTTCATCCAATGGCTTCGTGAAAATATCCGCTAGTTGCTCTTGAGTTCCAACATGAATAATATCAATCTCTCCCCGCTTGACGTGATCCCGGATGAAATGATGACGAATCTCAATGTGCTTCGTCTTGCTATGTTGCACCGGATTGTAGGAGATCTTGATTGCACTTTCATTATCACAGAAAAGAGGCACTTTGTCACAAGTGACACCGTAATCCTTTAAAGTTTGCCTCATCCATAATAATTGTGCACAACAACTTGCGGCAGCTACATACTCAGCCTCGGTGGTGGAGAGAGACACACAATTTTGCTTCTTCGAAGACCAACACACCAAGGAGCGACCAAGGAATTGGCACCCTCCGGAGGTTGACTTCCTATCCACACGGTCTCCCGCCCAAACCGAGTCTGAATACCCCATGAGATCAAAGCATGCTCCTTTGGGATACCATAAGCCAAAGTTTGGGGTATGAGCCAAATATCGAAAGATTCGCTTGACCGCCACAAAGTGACTTTCCTTAGGCGCGGCTTGAAACCGTGCACACACTCCCACACTCAACATGATATCCGGCCTAGATGCACAAAGGTAAAGCAAGGATCCAATCATGGAATGATATACCTTTTGATCCACCTGTTTACCATTGGGATCTATGTCGAGTTGGCACTTGGTAGGCATTGGAGTCTTGGCCAGTTTGACATCGTTTAGCTTGAATCTCTTGAGCATGTCTTGGGTGTATTTGGCTTGGTTGATGAAGGTTCCTTCTCTTCTTTGCTTGACTTCGAACCCAAGAAAGAACTTCAACTCTCCCATCATAGACATCTCAAACTTCTCGGTCATGAGTGCGGCAAACTCATCATTAAAAGCTTTGTTAGGAGAACCAAATATAATATCATCAACATATAGTTGACATATGAACAAATCCCCTTTAACCCTCTTAGTAAAAAAGAGTGGGATCGATTTTCCCAATTTCAAACCCACGGTCTTGCAACAACTCGGTAAGGTGCTCATACCACGCACGTGGAGCTTGTTTAAGGCCATAGAGTGCCTTATCGAGCTTGTATACATGATTGGGGAACTTGGGATCCTCGAACCCCGGGGGTTGTTTGACATATACCAACTCATTAAGAGGACCATTAAGAAATGCACTCTTCACATCCATTTGTTGTAACTTAAAATCATGATGAGAAGCATATGCAAGCAACATACGAATAGATTCAAGACGAGCAACGGGAGCAAAGGTTTCACCGTAGTCGATACCCTCGACTTGGGAGTAGCCTTGTGCCACCAATCTTGCCATGTTTCGAGTGACAACACCGTTCATATCTTGCTTGTTCTTGAAGATCCATTTGGTTCCAATGACATTATGATTCTCCGTTGGCCTTGGCACCAATGTCCACCCTTTGTTGCGCTCGAAGTTTTTGAGTTCATCATGCATGGCTTCAAGCCAATCCGTGTCCTCGAGCGCTTCATGTACCTTTTGGGGTTCAACACACGAAACAAACGCGTGATGCTCACAAAAGTTTGATAATTGTTTACGAGTGGTTACCCCTTTCTTTAAGCTTCCATAGACATTTTCCAAGACATGTCCTTGTTGCTTGAGCTTGGAAGCAATCTTGGCGGCACGACGCTCCAATAGCTCCTCCGAAGACACTTGAGGAGGATCAACTTGAGCGTCATCTTGAGTTTGCTCTTGATCATGAGCTTGCCCTTGATCTTGAGCTTGCTCGGTGTCGCGATCTTGATCTTGGGCATCATTTGGTGCATCACCATCATCTTGAGGTTGATCTTGGCCTTGATCTTGAGCTTGCTCGGTGTCGTGATCTTGATCTTGGGCATCATTTGGTGCATCACCATCATCTTGAGGTTGATCTTTCCCTTGATCTTGCTAACTTGGTTGAGGGCCTTCAGTTTGTTCTTCGGAAGCGTGTGGGTCAATGGTTGGTGATGGCTCCACTTGCGTAGAGCATTGTCCTTCTCCTTCGGCCACAAGGGGTTCTTCAATGGGGAGGATTTGGCCAATCCCCATTCTTCTTATGGCTTGGGGAGGAATTTCATCACCTACATCACAAAGACCACTTTGCTCCACTTGGGAGCCATTATTTTCATCAAACTCCACGTTACACATCTCCTCAATGAGTCCAGGTGGACTTGTTGAGAACACGGTAAGCATGAGAGTTTGTAGCATAACCAACAAATATGCCCTCTTGAGCTCTAGAATCAAATTTAGACAAGCGAACACCTTTCTTGAGAATGAAACACTTACAACCGAACACCCGGAAGTACTTGAGGTTGGGCTTGTTACCGGTAAGTATCTCATATGGAGTCTTGTTCAAGCCTTTGCGGAGGTAGAGCCGATTGGATGCATGACAAGCGGTGTTGATGGCTTCGGCCCAAAAGTTGTATGGAGACTTGAACACCGCCATCATGGTCCTTGCCGCGTCCATCAACGTCCGGTTCTTCCTCTCCGCTACACCGTTTTGTTGAGGGGTATAAGGTGCGGAGCATGGTCAAGGCTTTATGGCCAACCGAAACGCCTCCAGAAGGCATGGCCGAGCTGGCTGGTCTATTCAAAGGGGCTCGACGATGCTTTGAATTATGGAAGACATCAGCTTGCCGAGAAGGAGCACGGGAGGCGTGAGCTATGGTGAAGACCCGTTATACTAAACTCGGGCCTGTACATATGGCTAGAGTTGGACAAGTGGGCCCGGATGGGCAAGAGATACCCCTTCACTTGGTATACGACCAAGTGTTGCCGGCTGCGCGATACTCCCAAGAGGATTGTGCCCTAGATAGCCTCATAGATAATTTAGACAAGGAATAGGTGTTTGATTCTATGTATCCATGTACTTTACATCAAACTATCTCCGTCCAAGCTATGAATGTTGTCTTAACCGGCCATCGGCTTCCGCCTCTGCAACCAGTGGTTGGGGAGTGTTCCGTACTATGTGACCCGAGGTAGTCAGGAAATCACTTTTCGGGTAACCAGGCAATCCGGCCATGTGGTACGAATAGACAAAAACGTGCGTGGGGAGTTATGTTATTTTACTATTTAACGTAAGAAACATCTTCCAGACAAAATAGTTCCTCGATGGGTTCCTTTCTTCGGGCTTTCATGTTGACCATGGGCGTAAGGGCCGGATACTTGCAGTATGCGGTTTTTTTGGGGGGGGGAGAACCCATTGTATAGGTACCGAAGTATTACTAATTCCCTCGTTGCCGACCAGTTATTTTCTTAAGAACGCTAGCTTTCGGCTTCACCCGTCTAAGGTACGTACCCGGCTGACCCGGTCATAGCAATCGCACCGGTTCTCCCTTTACACCCTAGCCGAACAATCGGGAACGTAGGGCGTAAACACAGGAGCAAGGCAACCCAGCTTGGCAAAAACTTAAGTCAAAATGGTGCATATAGTGGCGTAAAAACGAGTTAAGAACAGTACACTTTATAATATAGTGGGCCAATACAACAACTGGCTTTGTAAAAGAAGCCCCCGGGTGGATCCGGGTATTACATTCGAAGATGTATACCTAAAGGAGCTCTAACATTGTTCGGTTGATCCGAACATGACCTGGGATATTCTTGCCAATACTACGTGTGCCGAAAGAGAAAGACAAAAAGAAAATAAGGGGACAAGGAAGAAAACCATGCGGAGAGGTGACGCTGGACTATCCGTAGAATCATCGAAGCCAAGCTGCTTCCATGGGTTTGGTTCGAGGCGATTGTCTGCTGCATCGCGAAGACGATATGCTCCTCCTGCAAGTACTTCATCGATTATGAAGGGACCTTCCCACTTGGATTTGAGCTTGTTCTTTTGCTTCTCGGGGAGGCACAGGACAAGGTTGCCTGTATTGTATGTCTTAGCCCGAACTTCCCTGATTTGGTAGCGTCGAGCCTGCTGCTGGTAAAACGCAGAATGGGATCTGATCGTGCCCGTCCTTTAAGGGATTTGATCAATGATTTTGGCTAACCCACTCGCGCATAACGTCAAGATTTTATCGGGAAGAGGCGAGGTCTACAGCGCAGTGAAAGGACCCTTGGTATTTTGGCAGCTTATACGAGGGGAAAGGCCATCTCTTTTCTTTTCATGCTTCCATCTCCTCGCCATTACTCCCCAAAACCTCAGAGCTCCAGTGCCCTAAGCCTTCTTTCCGCGCACCCTTTTCCAACACCCGTGGCTCGCCATGGCTGGATCCGGCACCAAGGGCAAGTGGGAGGCCTCGTCCGTCACCAACAATGACATCGAGGACCTCAAGCGCGCCGGCTACCTTTCCGTCAACATCGCACACAGGCCATCGGAGAAGGACCAAATCATCACTATAAAAAAAGACACATCCGTGACATTATGGGCCGAACGATTTTTTTTTGTCATGCTTATGACACTTCTATGACGATAATTGTGACAAAAACACGTATCATCATAGATGTGGTGGGCTCCTACTTCTATGACAAAAAATCGTGACAGAAAATGGGCTTTTCGTCCTGGGCGGGCCGGGGATGCACCTGCATGACATTCTTTGGGCCGTCCATGACATAAAAATTCATGGTAGAAGTGAGGCCGAGGAAATTTTCGCTGAGTTCCCGATTACGGCGGGTGGTCGAGGCCGAGCGATGCAGTGTGGTTTGCGCGTTTCTCTCTCATACGCACGCGTGGTGCGAGGCGCCGTGTTTGCTATAACTGAACCCGAGCGAGGCGTTCGCTTACTGAACCCGAGCGCACTACGTACTGAAGCCGATTGATCCCTTCGCTGATAACTGAACCCGAGCGATTCCTTCGCAGCTGGTGCTGCTAACTGAACCCGAGCGATCGAACGCTGCTGCTACTTATACTGAAGCCGATCGAGCCCCCGTGCGAGACGTAGCCACTCGGTGTGTTGGGTTGCCTCTGGATGAACAGTGCCCGTTGCTGCCGCGTGTGCGATACGTAGAACGAGTTGAGACGTGGTGATGAGTCCAGCCGGTTGGATGAACAGTTCCCGGTGGGGGTTGTATGAACAGGCCCCCGGGCGTGTGTAGGCGGTTGCCGCTGGATGAACAGGACCCTGTGGTAGTAGGCGGTTGCCGCTGGATGAACAGGACCCCGAGGAGGCCGCCACACACACCAGCCGGTTGGGGTGGATGAACAGGACCCCGTGGAGGCTGGATGAACAGTAGCCGGTGGAGGCTGGATGAACAGTAGCCCTGAGGATGAACATTGTCTGGTGGAGGCTGGAGGAAGTCGACGGTGGATGAACAGTAGCAGGTGGAGGCTGGAGGAAGTCGACGGTGGATGAACAGTAGCAGGTGGAGGCTGGAGGAAGTCGACGGTGGATGAACAGTAGCCCCGCGGAGTCCTGTTTTGCGGTACGCCACACCCCTCCCGATGAACAGGACCCCGTTTCGACAGTAGGCGCTCAAATAGAAGTCTGTTTCCTCCGTTTTGCGGTACGCCAGACCCCTCCCGATCAACAGGACCCCGTTTCGACCACAGGAGCTCGAACAGAAGTCCGTTTCCTCCGTTTTGCGGTACGCCAAAACCCTCCCGATGAACAGGATCCCGTTTCGACCGTAGGCGGTCGAATAGAAGGCCGTTTCCTCCGTACTGCGGTACGCCAGACCCCGTTTCGGCTGTTTCGTCCAAGCCGGTTGGCTCCTGATGAACAAGACGCATTCCGTTGCCTCCCGATGAACACGACGCAGTATCTCCGTTCCGACCCAGCCGGTTGGCTGCCGATGAACAGGACGCCGTTGCTGCCGTTCGTTGCCTCTCCATGTACACGAGCCCTGGCCATCCGTATGCGCAAGTACGCGTTCGAGACCCCGCCCGTATGTACGTACGTGACCGTATTTTTTGCCCTGTGGTTGTACATACGTGTACACGGTTTAAACGGGACTGCCTGAACTGCTACGTCGGGGGCTTTACTACGACATGTGCCGCTGCTTGCTCGGCCACAGTTCATCGTTGTAGAGAGACCGATCGACCAGTATGTACGTACACTTTCGCGACCAGACAGACAACGCTACATACGCTTCGACCGGGTGGGTCCCAGCTGTCTAGGAGGATAAGGACGCACTTCCTCATGTGCGAAGATATAGCTGGTGGGTCCCAGCTGTCAGGACGAGGGATCATTTTTTTCGCGCCTAATATGGAGGCACTTCCTTGCGTCCGAAGACGTAGCTGGTGGGTCCAGCTGTCAGCGTCACCGCATACAGTCGTCTTCCGATGGCTGTCATTCGTTGACCACGTTGACCATGCCGTGCCGAGAGCACCAAGGCGGTGGACGACGACGAGGCCTAGGAAGGGAACGACGCGGAGCCGGAGAAGACGCGGCAGTATTTGCCCACGCGGAGGGGAGTACGAGGGTTGACTGCTTCGACTGCGGTGTGAGGCTGCCGTCGTCGGAGAATAACAGGAGGTGTGGTTGAGTAGAGGGATGGCATGGCCAGCGGTGGTAACACGGCCGGCCACGGGAGGCAGGAGCACACTACTAGGAAATAGCTTATAGATAGACGCTTACTAGTAGCGCGCTATATTGACCCACGCTACTGCTAATTACTAGTAGCACGCTATATTGTCCCCTCGCTACTAGTCATATTACAGGTAGTACATGGCAAAAAAAACACGTTATTAATAAATATCTCCCGTGGACAGGGCATAGTAGTAGCGCATGTCGTAAAACCTGCGCTATTACTAAGTGAAAAGCTATAACACAGGTGAGACACCCCACGCTGCTACTACCACAGTACCACGATCCACTCCCACCCCACCGAACTCTCTCGTGAATTCCTCAAAAAAAAACTCTCGCGAACCTCACCCCCACCCCTCTTGACCTTCTCTCCCCCACGATCTCCTCCCCGCCGCCACCACCCACGCCGGCCGGTTCCGGCGAGCTCCGGCCGCCCGCAACACGTCCCCAAGCTCCCCAAGCTCCGCCCCTCCCTCCCCCTCGTCCAGATCCGTGCCTCAAGGCCTGCATCCTTGCCTGCGGCTAGGGTTTCGGGCGCCTCCCGTGTTCTTGCCGGAATCCACCACAATCGGCGATGGCGAGGCCGGAGCTTCCGGGATCCGTCACCGGCGTTGCCCAGGTAGGCCATTCCCCTCCTTCCTTGCTCGGGTCCGCCCTCTCCTCCTCACCTCACCTTCTCCTCCTATCCGTCCCTTTGCTGCAGGTCACCATGGCGCGGAGGCGGCAATGACGGCAAGAGGGCACCGACCTTGCCCTGCTTGAGGAGGAGGAGGAGGGGCGCACCTAGCCGCCGGCCCTGCTCTGCTCGAGGAGGAGGGGCGGGAGGGGTCTGCTCCTAGGGCGACCAAGAGGTCCTGCACGAGCTCAAGCATGGCCATGATGACCCACCACGGCAGGTAGCATCTCCATCTCCCTCCCCCTCTTCCACTACTCACTACGGCTGCTAAGTTGAGGCCAAATTTCAATAAATATGCATCATGGGCCTGAGTCAATTCATTGAATTTTGTCTTCAATCAACCTATCATTGTTCTTTTAGTTGCATCGTAATGGTATTCTGTAATAACTGCAGTTTGCTGAATCTCATGAGAAGCTAAATTCACCAAATCCTCGAGCAAGTATATGGGAGAGAAGGATGCAGTAGCATTGCAGCTTAGTATTTTTCCAATGAAAAACCATTATATGGCTGCTTCACACCATCTTGAGTTGTATCAGGATATTTGTTAACTGCAGAAAAAGATAAATGTTAATGTTTCCATTTAAATATATTGAGGGATGACATATGTAAGTTATTTCAGGTGGATTTTGCTTCTATTCTGGTTGTGGATAGCCTTGGTATCAATGTGAAGGTAACAACCCTCTCAAAGATTGGCTCAATTTCAGTACTTTCTACTATTGTTCATGCATAGGCATATAACTGATGAGATAAATAATAATAGTAAAAATGGAGGTGACTGGGTAGCAGAGTGTTCATTATAACAACAACCAAGAGTTGGACTGACTAAGGTTGAATCCATATTCACTGTAGATTCAGCATGGTACTGCAGTAGTGCTTGTTTAGTAATTAGTAATCTTACTCTAAGCATAATAGTGGTCAATCTGCTCACCTTTTTATATTTACCTACTTGATCACTTTAGTTTACTCCCATAAAGTCTGTTTAGCCTGGCTACTATGCATGTTGTGTCCTACTGCCTAGCGAACTATCCTTCCTATAAAATTTGAACACAATCTAGCTTGGTGCAAACTAGCTTTCTGTAGCTTGGTGCTACTTTATGAGGCATTTGGTAGTGATAAAATATCTTGCTTTTCGTGCCAAGTTTGCTTGCACCAATTATATGTGTAACAATTAGAGGGGAACTTTTGGAACTCATACATTCTATTTCAGTTAATGTTCGAAGCAACTTTCCTATATGAATCTGATAATCTCACTGAAACCTGTGTTTCATTGTGTATATTTAGCCTATCGAGTCAAGTTTCAGACTGATCATGTATCCCCTTGATATTCACTGGAGGAATCCCCTGTTTTACTCAGACTGAACCTTCTACAAACATTGGAAAAGCAACAGTAATAAAGATGGACAGAAATTCCAAAAATAAGGTTAGTTCCTTTTTGTTCCGTATCATTCTCTTTACCGTTCCTTTTGGTACTATACTCCAAAAAAGTGGCAATCAAAAATATTTAGGTCTACTGAAAAGTAATTCTGGAGCTCGCAGAGTCCTCATTTTTCAGATTTGCAGTAGAATTCGCTTTTGGTTTACATGATATTGGCCGTATCTCCCTGACAACTCCTGCTCTTCGGTTGGTGCAGGTGTTTTTTTATGGATGTAGCTGGTTGCGTTGAAGCTAAACAATAAATAATGCTATCACGTATTACCTTCGTCTGTTTTCCTTCATGTTCTGGTTCTAAGGTACCAGGACAGACCCAGAGTTATTCGTAAAAAAGTGCTTTCCAATCTACCAATATTTTGTATCCTTTCTAATGCTTAAAAAAAGAGGCGAATGATTCTTTTAGAATATGTAATATCCGACATGTGTAACACATCTTAAGAGACTACTAAGTTATCCTGTGTAATTGGCATGCCTACTTTTGTAGTAATAAATATATCATGTGCTGCTCCATACAGGTGATACATTGCATTTACCATAGTATTTGATTACATATGATAACATAAAATCTGTTTTTTCCTTAGCGGTTCGGCACACTTAGTGCATAGAAACAGAGTACAGGGAAATTGATTAGATGCATTAGTTAAGAACACTGATTTTTTTGGAAAGCTTCATCATGACATCGATCTTGGTTTCGCCTTACTGCCACTCAGAGGTTGGATGGAGCATCGAGGATTTCAGGCTTGGGGGTGGCCACGTGTTGCAGGATAGCAAGAAGAGTTGGATGTGTTCTGCAGAGACCAGGTGATCAATGTCGTTGCCGACAGGTACCTGAAGTACACACTTCTAAATTTGGTTGTTTATTTATCCTCAGAGCTGGTTCCCTTGATACTTTTTCTTAGAAACATGATCAAAGATACAAAAAGTTTTACTTCTGAAGCAGAAGTGGCAGTATAGTGTGCATGCCCTATTGACCTGTTCATGCCAATGGCAGAAGTATCTGATTCATCCGACCTAATTGAAGTTAACTTGAGTGCAGCAGTAGATAAACATTCACTTACAAATTCTACTCCAAATGGACAGTCATAGTTGTACGCGGGCAGTGTAAAATGTGTTTTTGTTAGTTTAGTGAAAATTAGAGATCAACCTGATGGTACTTCATTTTTAATCTAATCTGCCAAATCCTATTAAGGAAATGAAGTTTCTTCCTCGATCAAGTTATCAGTCCTTGGTTCACTCTCGCCCTTTGCGCCATCGGTGCAACGGGTCATCTAGTAGATTGAAACGCTGACAGTGAAGCTGAGAATGGTTGATGAGGATCTAGCTTCTGGCCAGTGGAAAGCAAAGCTTTCTAAATCTCATTTCACTCGTGGTCATGCCTAGCATTGTATCCTTCTTAAGTTGGGTTTTCCCCAATTTCTAGGATTGGTCTGTTTGGTACTACTTATAATTCATATATACTATGCTGCTGCTATATGCTTTTGTTTCTGCTATTGATACTTAGTGATCTATAGGTTACTGTTATACTGTACTAATGCTACAGGTTCTTTGTGAGTTCCTAGTAGTGGTCTTGGTTCATTGTTTAATTCCAGGATTTGTGAGTTCCTAGTAGGGAACACATGGACATGAAGCTGCGGCGGCGATGAAGACGATATCGACATGAGGCTGCGGCGGCGACGATGACGACGGCATCGACATCGACACGGGGCTGCGGCGATGACGACGACGACGACATCATCACGGTGATGCAGCGACGACGACGATGTCGTCACGGTGCTGCCGCGGTGGCAACGATGACGACATCAACACCAGCAACAAGGGCTTGTGGAGGCGCCGACGACCTATACGTGTGGCGTATACTGTATATATATGTGTGTGTATTAATTATCTATATCAGATATGTATGATTGACTGTATGCATAACATGTGCGTATTATGAAATGCATGTATGTGAGTACTATAAAATGAAATAGGTAGATTTTTATTTTTTTTAAATCCTAATTTGTTTCTAGTAGCGTGGGTGTATCATAGATGGGCTACTACTAGTCCGTTAGTAGTAGCATGGTTTGAAATAGTAGTAGCGCAGGGCACTAGCGCTATTGGTATGTCTGTTTATTAGTAGTGTGGGGTAAAATACATGCTACTGCTAAAAAATATTTGTAGCGCCATAGCAGTAGCGTGGGAACCTACGCTACTGGTAGTTCAAAAACCAACGCTACTACTAAGATTTTTCCTAGTAGTGGCAGGTGGTCCTGCCGGCGCTGGTTTGGGCGGCTGGAGCACGAAAATCAGAGGTTGAAGAAGCAGTATGGCCATTGGATTAACATCCAACGGTCATTGCTGCTAGAATCGTTTTTGACTAGGTTGACAAAACCTTGCGTACGCGTCAACTTAGTAGGCCCACAAGTCAGCCACCAAATCTGATGGGTCCGCCCTAGCAGCGGGAGGAATCATTTTTCTTGCGCGGAATAAGGAGGCACTTTCTTGCGTGCGAAGATGTAGCTGGTGGGTCTCAGCTGGAGGAAAAAAAAATCCCGTGTAATAAGGAGGCACTTCCTTTGCGTGCGAAGATGTAGCTGGTGGGTCCCAGCTGTCAGGAGGTGCAATCATTTTTGTTCGCGTAATAAGGAGGCACTTGATTGCGTGCGGCCATGGACCACGTGGGCCCTACAGTCAGCCTCTCCACTTTATAATACTTTACAACCCATTTGCTAATTCTTAAGGATTTTTTTGGAGCCCATATTCTTTTTGTATCATTACAGCCCATATTTTGACCACGGTTAAAAAATACTCCAGAAATTTTGCATATTTCGGTGCGGTCCAAACTGTTTTGAGTCCCGAAATTTCGAGTCACATTCAAACTAATTTGAAAAATAAATTTATATCAATTTAAAATCCAACTTAATTTCCCCCGCAAAAACAATCAATGAAATTTAAAATTTCGAAATCCTAAAAATATTAATTTGAAACTAATTGCCGTTTTGTTGTGTTTTTAAATTTTACAACCCATTTCTTACTACTTATAGCCCATTTTCTGGGCAAGCGAATAGATCTGTCGTCATCTTGAAAGATTTGCAGCCCAGCAGGGCTGAGAAAAGCAAGACGGCCTCGGTTGGGTATTCTGTAAAATAAATAGAACTGGGCTCGCCATTTTCAGAAAGAAAATAAAAACAACTGGGCTCGTCATGTGGTAAACATAAAATAAAACCCTGGGCTAGACGGGCCACAGCCCCCGCACAGCCCCGTTGATACCCTGCTCCTTCTCTAAAACAATTGCGTGACCTGCTGGGTCCCTGGTGTTAGCAGCTCGTTGTGTAATTCTCTCGTTTATTGACTATACGCTGACAATGTCGTGGGACACAGATATCAAACCATTAGGAGGAAGCATTTTTTTGGCTTGTAATAATAGCGAGGCGCTTGCTTACGTACTACTATGACTCTGGTGGGTCCCTACTGTCATTCTCTCCACGTATAGTCATCTATTGATTCCTCTCGGTTATTGACCTTGTTGACTACGCCAGACGGCGGCGCACCGCGCACGGCGAGTGAACCAAGGCGGAGGACGACGGAGAGGCCTCGGACGGGAACGAACAGGAGCCATGGAAGATGCGGCAGTGTAGTCGCAGGCGGAGGGGAGTACAAGGGTTGACTGGTTCGGGTGCGGGTGCGGGTTGGGGCTGACGTCGCCGGAGAACAACAGGACGTGTGTGGACTGGCCAACGTTTGAGTGTATGGTAGGGCGGCGGAGGCGTAGCCAGCCGTGTGAGGCGGGACCGACGGCGTGGTTTGGTTTGGGGGTCTGGAGGAAGAAGACAAGAGATAGAAGAAACACGACAGATGTTGGATGTCAATCCAACGATAGGTAGGCAGAATCGTTTGTTGACTAAGTCAACACCACCTTGGATAGTCTTTTTCCTCGTGGGTCCCAAATGCCAGAATCCAAATATGTCATGGCCATTCAGCCTTTCTTATGAAGAATTACTGCCTGTTTGGTGTGCTAGCTCAAAATAAGTTTGTGGGTGCTGGCGGGCGCTAAGCACTTGGGTTCTGTAATGCACAATGAGCTCAAGCAGCCAGCGAGAGTGATGTTATTTGCTTGGTTGGGATTTGTTACAATATTTCTCTCTTTAATTATGGAAATGGCAAGCCATTTGCCTTGTTTCAAAGAAAATATGACAGTCACAGCCGAGTTGAAAAGGGCAACAACATCTAACTCAAGCTTACAAACGGTACAAAAGCCCAAGGATTAATTGTTCATCAGGTTTAGACAAAACCCAGACTGGACATGGCAATGACATCTAACCCAACCACTGCTTTTGGCAGTCACAAACAAATGGATCGGTCTGATCCATAAAATCAACATCCTGTGTCAAAAAGTTTACTGGAATATGACCACAAGTTCTTGTAAATAGAAGCCGAGCGCGTTCAGAAGCCCATTTGTCCACCTGAAACTTCTTTTTTTGCTGTTCAACATATCCTTCCGTGAGAAATTTCTTGTTGAAAAACTTAAGCCTCATTGACAATAGTAACTTCGCATTCAACAGGAAGAATGTGACGAAGCTTCTGTTTGCCTGGTTGGATGCATATCCTTCCACCGTTATTGTCCGCAAACGAATGTCATGAGAACTGAGAAAATCCCGGTGCTTATTACGCCACCGATTGCTTATATGTTTTTCTTCATGTGTTAGTGCCTACGTAGACATGAAGATTGAAAACAGTTAAGGTCCAAAAAAAGAGAATGTCGAAAGAGCGACAGCTGAACGGTAATTCTAGTACAGTATATATGGGCTTTCAATGTGCATGAAATAATCACCTTTACATACAAATTCTCCAGACATGGAAAGCATCGCAGCAAGCCAATAATTGTGTTCAGATCTATACTAAACATTCCGATATATAAGATCTTGACAGAATCCAGCACCATTGATAGGCTATCGGTGGACGAACTCTTCATTGAGCATATAACATAATATTAGTATCCAAACTATACTCCAAGATGATATAAAACTTATGCGCACAAAATGAAAAATGCAGCTTATGATTACAAAAGTGTAGATGATAATATACAACACCTGAATAAGTGTGGAGCCAATCACCATCTTGTGATAGTTAAATGGGTCACGAATTTCACCCAAGGTCTCCAGTTTAGGTGCAGTGACGACAGTTATTTGTGAAGGTATATAACAATGATCAAGGAGCAACCTTTGAAGTGAAGGGGCATCTTCAATGATGAGCTGCTCTCCTTCAAAACAAAGTCCAATGCTTTTAAGGTGAGGCGACTTTATTTGGAGACAACCGATACGCATATCTATTCCGAAAACAAGCAGCAAGCGCTCCAGGGCAGGGCAACTGGAGTGGATGATGTTGTGCAGTGAGGCCTTCGACAGATGAACCACCACAAGAGAAAGTTTTTTTAGCAGTGGGAGTCGAAGCATTTGTACCAGATAGTCTGGTAGATGGCACCGGGAGAAGGTGGCGGTGTGGAGAGAGGAGGAAAACCACGAGATGGACAACGGTGGTGTGGGCACAAATACAAGGCATTCGGCTCGTGGTATGCGATGTTCGTAGTAATGGTAGAACTCAAGTTGCTGGAGTTTTTCGAATTCAGGGGATGTCAGCCAGGCGTCCACCGTGGAGGTTATGGACAGCAGGTAGTGTGTCGGGATGCAAAGGCGTTGAACGGAGCCCTGGTGGGAGGAGATGATGGCTCTGAGGAGTTCAAAATCATGAACGGCATACAGCTGACGACAATCAAGATTAAGGGGCGTGGCGCGCCATAGAGGGCGCCACCGAGTTGAGAGGACTTGAGTGCAGCAGCATTCCTTGGTGGGGAGAAGCGAGATGATCTCCCAAAGGATGGCGTCCGGGAGATCGCTGATGCAGTCCACCCGAGATTCTACGGGTTCCACAGATCCGGTGGGATGGGACTCGCCGCTTCTCCCAGCGCTGCCGGATGCGGGATCTATGACCGGCGTCGACGCTGGCGGGAGCCTCATCTTCTTGGCGCTGGGGCCAGCCGACTCCATTTTCCTTACGGCCGTCGCGCCGAGCTCACGGGTTTGAGCAGAGGAGCGAGAGACGAGCCTAGTGGCAGTGCGACTGGGGAAGAAGGAGGGTTTGGGTTTTCTGTAGGAGCGAGGAAGAAGAGGAGCAGGCGTTTTTGGTACGAGTGAGGAAGAAGGTGAGCGGGGGTTTTCTATACGAGTGAGGAAGATGGGGAGCGGGGGGAATTGGGGGGCGACGGAAGCGGGAGAGTCCAGCGAGCTGCAGTAAGTGGAGGCGAGGAGGAAGGAGGGTTTTTCTGGGATCGCCCCTCTTCAAGAAATATGGGCTTTTCCTCGCAAAAAACAAAAACAAATGGGCTTTAAGATGGATAGGCTTTTGTATCAGCCTAGTTGGTTGCCCGTGTTTCGTACTGGACGGCCTTAACACTAGAGGCAGCCCATTAGAGAAACTCTCCAGCTTATTGCCCATTCGAAAGAAAAAAAAGGTGCCCTCCAGCTTATGGCTCCTCATCGGTAACATTTTTCAACTTTAAAAAAAGTTATAGCTCCTTCTCGGGCCCGCTTGGCATCCACCAAATTAGGGGATGTGATACTGCATGCAGACACTCACACTGGTCGTAGCGCAGCAAAATGAGGGGTCAAATAACAGGCCCACAATATAGATTGTAAAGGTTGACACGCTAGTCAACATTCACACTAAACTAAGCTTCACAAGATACGGTATGCATAGTAGCTAACATTCACAAGCACTTAAGTTCAGCATGTTTACGCATCTAAATGATTCACAAAACTATAACCAAGACAAAGCTGTGAGAAGGTGTAGAAATAAAGAAAAAACGATTGATGCTTCTCTGAGCAAAGGGCCTCCCTACGGACGCATCAATTTCCTGGGCATGCATTAATTTCTTGGGCATGCTTCTTTCTGCTCAATGTTGCATGCACTTTGAGCATGTTGGCAACTCCACAGCTAGCTTGATGGCTCATATTGCAATTGACGCTGACACATTGCAGCAAACAGAGGAGACAATAGAGATCACTCAACATCAGACCATTTTGTGCAGTTCCACTAAAATCATCTTCATTGTCCTAAATGAGAAAAGATAGGAAAGCAATAGCTGTACTTAAACGGTGTCGCAAAACAGCAGCACATATCAATATCTCGGCATGACAAAACATGATCATCTGGACGAAGGGGATACTGACCTGCGTAAGGAAGATTATGCATAATTTTATAGGTGGTTAGTTGATTTCCACCTTGGGATCTCCTATGATGGCACGGAGGAAATTCTATCCAATCGATGAGTGCAATTCCTTCTGTGTGGTTGTAGAAAATTCGTCCGACTAACCCCAATATCTTTTTTGTGTAGTTCCACTAAAATAATGGACCGTTGTTTGCATGACCCCTACTCGCCGGCAAGGCCATCAATGACTCGGTCTCTTTTATCTTGCGTTGACGGCGCGGCTACAATGCTTGTTTGCTCCTCCACACATGACATGCTCGTTCCACACTGCAATTAGCAAGTCAACGTACGAATAAGCTTGTTTCATATTGCGTTGGTCATTCTACCTAGTTACGCAAATAGACACCATATGGAGATAGACAACCCTGTTTGCACAAATATGTAATAGGGTTATTTAAGCAGTGTCATTTTTTTGCAGCGGCATATGATTAACAACAGCATTTGATATGTTATCAATGGCATTACATTGAGAGTATGAAAAAGTGCCATTAACTAAGAACTGCCATCACATCAAATCAACACTGGCACTACATTAACAGGGGCTTACATTAACATGCATAACAATTGCAATATTACTCTGTGATGACAGATTGAGAGTAGCACTTGATCAGTAGGTACGTGCGCGGTTAACATGAATGATCGTTCTAACAAAGGGTGATACGGAAAGGAGAAACACATCATCGTGTCAACCATTGTGCAATTAAAAAAAGACAGATTTTAGTGTAAAGGCCCAAAACACTCTTTATGAGAAATAAAGCAAGACAGAAGCATTTCATAAAATGGTGGTGGCATTGATTCAGTTTATCAATGGCAATAGATTGACAGCAGCATTACTTAATAGTGACATCACATTAATAGTGGCATTGTTTCATTTTACCTGTGATGTTAGATTAACAGCAACAGTAAGGGCATAGGGACAGGGGAGGCACAAGCACGTTTTACATCCACCGAGGCATAAAGTGGTGAGGCAGAGGTATTGCCGACAGCAGCAAACGTCAGTGACCTTTCCTATGTGACCACAGGAAATCTAGACGTGCTCATTCTCGGTTGCATTGTTCAACAAGCCGACGGAGCTAGCTACATGGGGAGCTTTGTAATACTAGAAGAATATCCATATGCAGGATGCAGCGACGTGGGGAGCAATCCTAACTTGATGAAAAAAAGGATGCAGCGACGTGGGGAGCCGGGCCATTAGAACAGGGCCGATTCTAAAAGAAGTTATACCTCCGGTCGGCGGTATGTGGCGAGGCAGGCGGCGGGATCTGCCAACACGACGGCGGGGAGCAAGGGTGCGGAGGACCTCCCACGCTGGCGCTAGGTGAGAGAAGACGGCGCGCGTCGGCTTCCTCCCTCGCTACCAGCGACCGCGTCAACGTTGCACATCCTCCCCTACCCAGCGGAAGGGATCCGGCCGGATCTGTGACAACCGGTGAGAAGAGAGAGAGAGAGAGAGAGAGAGAGAGAGAGAGAGTGGACACCGCCGTCTTGTTTAGATCTAGAGAGGGTGAGAGAGTGAGAAGAAGAGAGCAACCCAAGCAAGCAAGTCTCGAAGTGGAGTAGTAATTGTTTTTCTCTCCGTAGAGATCGTTTTAAATTGAATACGCGTGGAGCCATCTTTTCATTTAACGTACCAATAAAAAGAAACTCGATCAATAACCGCGCCACCGCGTCGACGGCGGATGGCGCAGACGCAGGCACTGGAGGCGTTGTACGACGCGTCGTCGTCGAGGGCAGCGATGATGCCCGTGCCGCCGTGCTCCCAGCCGCGCTGGCCTTGAGCAACTCGGCACTCCTCCTCGAGCTGGATTGAAGCGACCAGTTGAGGAACCACGCACTGGCTTAGGGCGACAACTGCCTCCGTCGGGCTAGGCGAGGTTGGTGGAGCAGCGAGCTACCTCGCTCGTAACTGCCGGGCTCGGCGGGCCACTCAGCCAGCTTTTATTCCGAAGAACTGCTCTTCCTGCTCGTCAGATGCCATCGAAAGAGTGGAGAAAATGGCTCCGAGTTCGACCCTCGTGATGCTAGGTGCGAGCCGAGGAACAGTGTTGGAGAGCCCCCCTGATTATTTTTCTTAGTACAAAGTTAGTCAAAATTTACAAATTTTGAGTTTGACAACATTTTATATTCAGACCTTAGGGCTCCTCTGATGAAAAGGAATTTCATAGGATTTTCTGAGGGCTAGAATCCTTAGGAATTTTTCCTACATTGGTCGTTTGATTCATAGGATTGAATGCTATAGGAATTTTTCCTATGAAATCATGTGTTCATTGGCAATCTAGCATCTACTCCAACTTTTTTTTCACTTCCTTTGTTTTTCCTGTGGCATCAAACACTGTGTTAATGCTATGGGATTCAAGTGGACATGCCACTCCAATCCTTTATTTTTCCTATTCCTGCGTTTTAAAGAATCCTACAAATCAAAGAAAAGAAACAGACGGACTACTTGCTCTAAGACTAGCCACAATGGGAGTAACTTCAGCAGTAACATCGAGTCCAACTCAGCAAATTTGCCTATGTGGCAATGAGTTAATGAGGAGAGAGATGGTTTGAGTAACTTAGCTAGTTACTCATACTATGAGTAACATCACACATACCAATACAATATGAGTCTATACCCTAATAAATGAAGCTTTGCATGACACCACACTTATGTTACTAGGTAGTAACATAGTCTAGAGATATGTGTATGTTACTAGTGTATGTTACTCTCCATAGTCTAGAGATATGTGTATGAGTCTATACCCTAATGTTGTGCCACTGCAAGAGCCGCCTACTATATTATTAACCATGCTATAAAAAGGTGGCACAGCTTTGGCTATAGTAGGTGAGTCGGTGACCTTGCGCTTGGCTCTTCGCCTCTTCGGGAGGTCCAACAATGATGATAGTACTACAGTACAATATGCTTCTGGCAATCTGACACCGAACAAACTGTTGCACATCCACCGCGAGGGAGAGGGCGCTGTAGTTAAAACCCTCTCCTCGTCCTGCGAGCCACCGCGCGCGTGGGCGAGGGAGAGGGCGTAGGCGTACGTAGTAAGCAAGCTTCTCCTCGTCCTACGAGCCACCGCGCGCATGGGCGAGGGAGAGGGCGTAGGCGTACGTAGTAAGCGAGCTTCTCCTCGTCCTGTGAGGCACCGCGCGTGGGCGAGGGAAAGGGCGTAGTAAGCAAGCTTCTCCTCGTTCTGCGAGTTGACGGGACACATCAATGTTATTTAGTACTCCTACGTACTCTCTCCAAAAAGGGCCAACCATGTCCCATGGCTACCATCCCGTGCTCCGTCATTGAGTACGTGCATGATTCACGTGCCATCGAGGAGAAAAAATATTGTGTACGTGCCATCGAAGTGCAACACTCACTTAGGCCCTGTTTGGATACTCTAACTCAGTTAGAGGTTAGAGTTAGATTCTAACCCTGAACTAACCCTGAACTAACTCTAACCAAAGAGGTGTTTGGATGGCAGGGTTAGATTGACAATAAATGCTCTTTCTCAATCATTTGACTACTTTGGACCCTATTTTCTGCCGGATTTGGTGTGGCCGGCTCTTGTGTGGCCTCCTCCTCGATTGCTTTGGCTCACCGGGGGACCTCCGGAGCTTGCTAACTCCTCCACATCATCCTCGAATTCTTCATCACCATTGTCGAAGGGAGCGCCGGAGCTGGATGCTTGCCCATGGACGGCACTCCTCGGTGCCCTCGGTGCCCAGCGGACGGGTACGCGCTAGCAGCCGCCACCGCCACTGAACGTCGTGTTGCCGCGCTGGCCTCTCGCGTAGCCCGTCGGCTGAATCCGCTATCCCTGCGCAAGGAGCCGCGCTGGACGAGGCCGACGGGCCGCGCAAGGAGCCGTGACTGCTTACCGGCAGGCGAACGAGCCGCAGGGAGACGAGGGGGTTGGAACGGGAGGATAGGGCGGGGCTGCTTACTAGCGGCGGACGGGAGCGCGGATACGGCGAGGCGCCTTCACGGGCGGTGCGAGAGGGAGGGAGGGAGAGGACGAGAAGCTTCGGGGAAGTGGGGAGGGATCTGCTGCGGGGAGAGCGAGAGAAAAAGGTGTTTTTTAGTGGTCCCGAGGAGAACTAACCCAAATAAGCACCTCTTGGGTGTGTTAGTTTTTTTGGGTGGGTTAGATGCATCTAACCCAAACTAACCCTCCTGTTTGGATATTTTTGGGTTAGTTGAGTCCAAACTTACCCAAACTAACTCTAACCCATGGATCCAAACAGGGCTTAGTAGCGCAGTGTAGCTACATCGTACGTGGCCCACCTCACGCATTCACCAGATTCCTCGGCCTCCGTGCGACACTAGTTCTGTGCCATGGTGGACAGGTGCTAAGCATGCCACAGGAAGAACCAATGCCATGGCGCACTAATTAAGGAGGAGAGAGAGCACTTTGGTGACACCAGGAAGAACCAATGCCAAGCACGTGAACCTAGGCAAACCACTTAAATGAAAGAAGCTGACCAATGCATGGAAGAGTTTATGTGCTAAATCATTAAATAAAGTGAGCTTAGCAACAACAAGTTAAGCACCTATGCATTGAGGAGTTGAGTTGCTAAGCTATTTAATGCACTTAGCACCTCATCTAAGCACCTTTGCATTGGAGGCCCGTATCGCTTCTCGCTCCTCGTCTCTCTAAAAGTGCGGCGGGCTGGCGATTTTGCCATCTATTGAGGTCGGTTTTACTCAAACTCCCTCCCACATGTTAGTGACATGCCAAGAGCATTCTAAAAAAATTACTCTATTGTTATGCCAAGAGGAAGCGCTTTGACCGACGGACCAAACGAGACAGGCGTGCCGTGCCGTGAGTGGGTCCAGTTTCTTGTTTTGAACTTGTTTGGTGTAGTAGTAACACTTGGTTTTGCACCTTCATAGAATGATGCAAATCCCCGCTAAAAAAGGCACTTTGCTTTCTGCTAAGGCTGGTCATAGTGGGAGTAGCGCTTTTCAAGTCAAATTTGCTTATGTGTCACGTAGTTAATGAGGAGAGAGGTGTTTAGAGTAACATAAGGCCCTGTTTGGATCCATGGGTTAGAGTTAGTTTGAGCTAGTTTGGGCTCAAATAGCCCTAAAGTATCCAAACATGAGGGCTAGTTTGAGCTAGTTGCATCTAACCCACCCAAAAAACTATCCCACCCAAGAGGTGCTAATTGGAGCTAGTTCTCCTGGGGCATTTATTGTCAATCTAACCCTGTCATCCAAACACCTCTTTGGCTAGAATTAGTTCAGGGTTAGTCATGAGCTAGAAACTAACTCTAACCTCTAGCTAAGTATCCAAACAGGGCCAATATGTTACTGTAACATAGCGCTTCCCGAGAAAAGATGAGTCCACAAGCTAATAAATGGAGCCACATATGACATGAGTACTACTCAAATTTATTGGTCACATTCACATGTTTAGATTTCAAAGCGCATTAAATTCTTAAGTGCAATGATCAAGATATAATTAACCAATGCATGTAAAACGTTCTTGTTTATTGTAGTACTCCTCACACATGCATGCGTTGCGATTAATACTACTCCCTCCATCCATACATATATATAGGGCCTAATGTATTCTTCAATATTGCCTTTGACTATTGATAAGATTTTGTGTAATTTGAAAATTATATCATTGGAAGATCCTTTCACGTACGATATTGACGGTATGCTTTGAGCAACTTGCATGTCCTATACTGCTCGAACATGTGGTCAAAGTTATTCTCGAAAAACGCATTGTGCTGCTACCGTCCAATATTCGCGTGTGGTGGTTTTCTAGATTAAAAAAGGAGGGACTTATTGTGGTAAAGGTGAAGTGATGGTTGCTTCGTCCGAGCAACTTATTACTCTGGGAATATTGGAGTACGAGCGGATTCAACGAAGAGTGAAATGATCGTTGCTTCGTCCGAGCAACTTCCTGTGGCGAAGGTGGGGCTCTGTGATTTGACTGCTCACTAGTCATTATTACTGCGGCACAACGACCGGGGTGAATCTCCCCTGCAGTTGTGCACTCAATATTGGTTCCCCTGCAGTTGTGCACTCAATATTGGTGCATGGCAGGTGGAGCCGGATGCAGGATGTCCCACATGTCGGCGAAACGAAGTTGAATGGTTTCTGGCATTGCTACTTTCAGGTTTCAACTTAGGTTTCATGTCTCCTCTTGCCTCAAGGTTGTCTCGTTACAACATTCCATCAAATACAAATGAAACTACCACGGCTGCTAATGCATCTCAATGATTCGCGGATCACCGCCAAAATTCACATCATCACAACTGAAGACAAAGTTGTGAGAAGGTGTACAAATAATGAAAAATATAATATTGATCGATGTTCTTCGCAGGCATAGCGCCATTTCCTGGCCACGGTGTTCATTGCTTGGCAGCTAGTTTCACGCAAACCTGTAGCCAAGAAAGAGGTGTATGGAGGACATCACAATCCGATCATTTTGTGCAGTTCCACTAAAATCGAGCGTCGGCGGAAGATGGGCAGTGGAGCAAGGTCGAAGGAAGCTGTACCTGAGGGTCGTCGGGATGTAACTAGGAGGGCGCCGGCGGTCAGGATCTGCCCATACTGCGGCAGCGAGCAAGTGGCGAAGGCCCTACCGCGCCGGAGCTTGGTCAGAGAGAACGGCGGGTACCGCAGCATGCTGCCTAGACGCCGTCGAACGGAGCAATGATGCACGTCCTCCCTTTCTGCCGGCCGACGGGATCGGGCCGGATCAGTGACCAGCGGTGAGAGAGAGAGAGGCCACCGCCGTCTTGTGTGAGAGAGTGTGAAGACAGACTAACCCCAGCAGGCAAGCTCCATTGTATATAGTGGAGCGGATTACTTTTTTCTCGGTAACAATCGTTTTATATTCTGTACGTGCCATTGAGCAATATAACTTTATTTACAAATAACACGCCAACGCATCAAGTTGAACTTTGTTTCGTGCACGCGTGGTACACGACCCTCTGTCAAGTAAACAACCGCTACACGCTCTCAAATAAGCACGTGGGCTGCCTTTTCGTACCGAAATGAGCTCCACCGTGTGCCCACGCGGGTGTGGCTGGGAACGAGTGATACGTCTCCAACGTATCTATTATTTTTGCTTGTTCCATGCTATGATATTATTATTCTTGGATGTTTTTAGTATCATTTTATACATTTTTATATCATTTTTGGGGACTAACCTATTAACTTAGTGCCACGTGCCTGTTCCTGTTTTTTGCCCTGTTTTTGTTTTTCAGAAAATCAGTACCAGATAAGATCGAATCGTCCTGAAACGTTTTGGAGATTTTTTATTGAAGATAAGGATCACCAGGAACTTGGAGGCCAATAAAGATAACGCTGGAGGGCCCCACATGGCACCAGGGCGCGCCCTAGGGGGGCGCGCCCCAATGCCATGTGGGCCCCTCCTTGCGCCATTTGCCCTACCTCCAACACTATAAATTCAGAATAATTCCAAAACACTCAAGGGAGTCCATGAAATACTTTTTCCGCCGGCGCCAGCCTCTGTTCCCGCAAGATCCCATCTGGAGGCCTTCTCCGGTACTCCGCCGGAGGGTGAACTCATCACGGAGGGGCTCTACATCAACCTTTCCGCCTCTCCGATGATGCGTGAGTAGTTCACCATAGACCTACGGGTCCATAGGTAGTAGCTAGATGTCTCTCTCTCTCTTTGTGTTTCTCAATACAATGGTATCCATGATCTTCATGGAGATCCATCCGATGTAATGACTTTGTGCGGTGTGTTTGTTGGGATCCGATGAATTGTGAGTTTATGATCAGATCTATCCTTGTTTTATTTGAGTTCTTTGCTGATCTCTTTTATGCATGATTTAGTATAGGATTGTATTTCTTCTCCGAAGTTTTGGTTTGGTTTGGCCAACTAGATTAGATCTTCTTGCAATGGGAAGAGGTGCTCGGTAATGGGTTCGATCTTGCGGTGCTCAGTCCTTGTGACAGAAGGGGAATTGACACACAAGTATTGTTGCCATTAAGGATAACAAGTTGGGGTGAATTCTTATTTGTTTTTATCTTGACTACATCATGTCATCGTTGTTAATGCATTACTTCGTTCTTTTGGACTTAATACACTAGATGCATGCTGGATAGCGGTCGATGTGTGAAGTAATAGTAGTAGATGCAGGCAGGAGTCGGTCTACTTGATTTGGATGTGATGCCTATATCATGATCATTGCCTTGGATAGCGTCATAATTATTTCCTTTTCTATCAATTGCCCAACAGTAATTTGTTTACCCACCGTATGCTATTTTCTTGAGAGAGATGCCTCTAGTTAACTCTACGGCCCCCGGTATACTTTTATCATAAGATCTATCTTGTTTACTTATACAAAAATACCAAAAATACTTGCTGCACTTTTTTATCTTTTATTTATTTATCAATCTATCATATACCATTTAATCTCGTTACTTGACCGCCGAGAGATTGACAACCTCTCGTTTGCGTTGGGTGCGAGGGTTTGTGTTTTGTGTGTAGGTGATGTTTACGTGGTGTTGCTTGGTTCTCCTACTGATTGATAACCTTGGTTTCTTAACTGAGGGAAATACTTACTCTACTGTGCTGCATCATCCTCTCCTCTTTGGGGATAAAAATCCAACGCAGTCTACAAGTAGCAGGAAGAATTTCTGGCTCCGTTGCCCGGGAGACATCATCAACATTACCAAGTACCTACACTCTCAACTCTTACCTTTGCATTTGCTTTATTTGCCATTTGCCTCTCATTTTCATCTCCCCCACTTCTAAAAAATTTTACAAAAATATTTTATTTTGCCTTCTCATTTGCTGTTTTTATTTGCCTCTTTTCTTTCGCCGTTTTCTCGTTTGCCTTTTTCTTGTTTGCTATCTTTGCTTGTGCTGCCATGTGCCTTCTATTTGCTTGCATCTTTGCTTGCTAAAAGTTTATTGTTATGGATCCTCATCCACTTGCTAATGTTTTCAAAAGATCCAATCATGATGAACCAATTGCTAGTGATTTGAGTACTCTTGATTATCTCTATGAAGATTTTCTTTATAAAGTGACTCATGATAGCTCCTTGATTGAAAAGCATGATTGCAACGATGTTACTATAAATTCTATTAATGTCAATTATGCTATTGATGTGCAAAACCCCAAGCTTGGGGATCATGATTTTGCTATGTCCACTACTCATCGTAATGATCATGATTGGGGTGATGCTTCTTATGATCTTGAAAATTTATTTAAGCCTCATGATGATGTTGTTTGCAATACTATTGAAAGTGGGTTTGGGAGAGTGTCAACTTTAGAAAATAATCCCACATATTTGGAGAGTGTTCAATCTTATGAAATTTTTGATAAAAGTGGGTTTGGAGAGGTCATGACTTTAGTTGATGATAATCCCACTATTTTGGAAGAGTGTCAACTTTGCATGCATGTGGATCATATAGAGAATATGTTATGTGATGGCTATATTGTTGAATTTGAGTATGATCCTACATGTAATTATTTTTAGAGAGGAAAGTATGGTTGTAGAAAATTTCATGTTACTAAATTACCTCTCTTCATGTTGAGATTGCTATTGTTTCTTTCTTCTTCCTTGCATATGCATAGGAAGTATAGGAAGTATGTTAGACTTAAATGTGTTTGTCACATGTTTTATGATGCTCTCTTTGTGTTTCAATTATTATCTTTCATGTGAGCATCATTGAAATCTCAAGCCTATCTTAATGCTTGTTGGGAGACAACCCAATGAATAAAATATTTTTTTTATTTTTCACTTTTTTGTTCTGTTATTTTGATTTTCCTTTATTTGATTCTGTTTTGAGTTGGTTTTTTATATTTTAATTAGTGTTTGTGCCAAGTAAGACCTTTGGGATGATGTGGATGCTTGTGAATGCAATTCTGTGAAAAACAGAAACTTTGACGCCCAGTCCAGAATTTTTATAAATTCGTCAGAGCGTCGACTGAGTCTGAATTTTTTGCAGGTGATTGACATACAAATTTTCCACGTTTTCCTAATGTTTCAGAATTTTTGGAGTTACAGAAGTATGGCTTTTCGACAGATTGCTACAGACTGTTCTGTTTTTGACAGATTCTGTTTTCTATGCATTGTTCGCTTGTTTTGATGAAACTATGGATTGTATCGGGGGGTGCAAGCCATGGGAAAGTGAGAACATAGTACTTATAATGCAAAATAAAATTTGAATGGGTTTTGAACAGTACTTATAGTAGTGATTTGCTTGGTTATACTAACGGATCACACAAAGGTTTTGTTGAGTTTTGTGTGATTGAAGTTTTGAAGTTTTGGGTGTGACAACGATGGATGAAGGAATGAAGAGATGCAAAATCCTAAGCTTGGGGATGCCCAAGGCACCCCAAGGTAATATCCAAGGAGACTCAAGCGTCTAAGCTTGGGGATGCCCCAGAAGGCACCCCCTCTTTCTTCTAACGACTATCGGTAACACACTTGAGGCTATATTTTTATTCATCACATGATATGTGTTTTGCTTGGAGCGTCTTGTATGATATGAGTCTTTGCTTTTTAGTTTTTCACAATCATAACCTCTGAACACATTTGCTTGAGATGGCCTCACGTCATCATAATTTGTTAGAATTGCTTCTTGTGCTTCACTTAAATTTGTTGAGCTAGGTGGTTGCTGTAGTGCTTCACTTATATCTTTTTGAGCACGGTGGTGCGAATGTTTTGAAGAAACTTGTTCTCTTGCTTCACTTATATCTTTTTGAGAATGCTAGATATTTTGTACAAATGTTGCTCTCATGCTTCACTTATATCTTTTTGAGAGTATGAAAATAGTTATCGTAAATTGCACAAGCTATGAGCTTGGTTCCCATGTGATGAATATTCAAGTAGAATAATGAAAACTAGCATAAAAATTTTATGGGACATGAAAAACTTGATTCCTTACAATAGTTTTGAGATATGTAGATGATGATATGTGAGTTATGTTCATGAGTAATTATGCTCTAGTATGAATAGTGATGTTAAGGTTTATGATTCCCTATGCAAGCACATAAAGTCAATAGTTATGCAATGAAGTTACATCCTACTTGTGGTGCATTATTCGGTGTTGGTTATGTTTTATGTATGCATGTGCATCATTATGGTTTCTCTAAAAAATTTCAAAAATAATTTCTCTTTTGTGTGCCCGTATCGCTCATGACGCGGTGAGGGGTGGCCAATGATTTTCATGTTGGATATGTCATTCTCACGATGAGTGTTTATTCACTTGTCATTGCACGAGAGTGTGGCGGTATAAGGGATGCCCAGTCCCAAAATAAATTGAATTTCCTTGGAATGTGTTTGTATGGAGGGCACCTGTGAATACGGCTAGCCATGGATTGTGAAAAGGAAAGGTGGAAAACAAACTCCTTCGGATGTGAATGGCAAAAAGGGACAAAAGTCTCAAAACCATGGAACGATGATGGGGAGCAAACCTTTTATTTCTGTTTGGGAACCGCCTATGATGTATCCAATGTGAAAAGTGTTGGGAACCTTAAGTCGTTCTCGTTGACGAGAAAAGCATGCCTCCCAAAATAATTTTTTCATCTCTTTTTAAAACTTGAGCTCGGGCACCTCTGTAAATCAATGCTTCCCTCTGCGAAGGGCCTTTCTATTTACTTTTATTTTGAGTCTTATCCTTCTCATTAAAAGCACCAACTAGGGGGTCGTGTGGTCATGTGTGTGCATGGATTATGATTGATATTCGAGTATGTTTCATGAATGGATCAATGATTGAGCATAATGGGCTAGGGATAATTTTCTTTAGCATTGTTATTTTGAAAGGCATGGTTGTTTGGTAGCATCACTTGAGTTTCTATGTCTTCATGTCAAACTATAGACTATTCCTTTGAATCATACAAGTCCTCATGTCTATGCTATGAAAGTAATGTGAAGTATGTTGGGTAGCATTTCACAATCAAAAATATGTTTTATCACTTTCCTACTGGCGGACGAGCAGGAGTTAAGCTTGGGGATGCTTGATACGTCTCCAATGTATCTACTATTTTTGCTTGTTTCATGCTATGATATTATTATTCTTGGATGTTTTTAGTATCATTTTATACATTTTTATATCATTTTTGGGGACTAACCTATTAACTTAGTGCCACGTGTCAGTTCCTGTTTTCTGCCCTATTTTTGTTTTTCAGAAAATCAGTACCTGATAAGATCGAATCGTCCCGAAACTTTTTGGAGATTTTTTATTGAAGATAAGGATCACCAGGAACTTGGAGGCCAAGTAAGATAACGCTGGAGGGCCCCACATGGCATCAGGGCACGCCCCAGGGGGGCGCGCCTCAGTGCCATGTGGGCCCCTCCTTGCGCCATTTGCTCTACCTCCACCACTATAAATTCAGAAGAATTCCAAAACCCTCAGGGGAGTCCACGAAATACTTTTTCCGCCGCCACAAGCCTCTGTTCTTGCAAGATCCCATCTGGAGGCCTTCTCCGGTACTCCGCCGGAGGGGGAACTCATCACGGAGGGGCACTACATCAACCTTGCCGCCTCTCCGATGATGCGTGAGTAGTTCACCATAGACCTACGGATCCGTAGGTAGTAGCTAGATGGCTCTCTCTCTCTTTGTGTTTCTCAATACAATGGTCTCCATGATCTTTATGGCGATCCATCCGATGTAATGGCTTTGTGCGGTGTGTTTGTTGGGATCCGATGAATTGTGAGTTTATGATCAGATCTATCCTTGTTTTATTTTAGTTCTTTGCTGATCTCTTTTATGCATGATTTACTATAGCCTTGTATTTCTTCTCCGAAGTTTTGGTTTGGTTTGGCTAACTAGATTAGATCTTCTTGCAATGGGAAGAGGTGCTCGGTAATGGGTTCGATCTTGCGGTGCTCAGTCCTAGTGACAGAAGGGGAATTGACACGCAAGTATTGTTGCCATTAAGGATAACAAGTTGGGGTGAATTCTTATATGTTTTTATCTTGACTACATCATGTCATCGTCCTTAATGCATTACTTCGTTCTTTTGGACTTAATACACTAGATGCATGCTGGATAGCGGTCGATGTGTGAAGTAATAGTAGTAGATGCAGGCAGGAGTCGGTCTACTTGATTTGGATGTGATGCCTATATCATGATCATTGCCTTGGATAGCGTCATAATTATTTTCTTTTCTATCAATTGCCCAACAGTAATTTGTTTACCCACCGTATGCTATTTTCTTGAGAGAGATGCCTCTAGTGAACTATACGGCCCCCGGGTCTACTTTTATCATAAGATCTATCTTGTTTACTTATAAAAAAATAGCTGCACTTTTTTTATCTTTTATTTATTTATCAATCTATCATATACCATTTAATCTCGTTACTTGACCGCCGAGAGATTGACAACCTCTCGTTTGCGTTGGGTGCGAGGGTTTGTGTTTTGTGTGTAGGTGCTGTTTACGTGGTGTTGCTTGGTTCTCCTACTGGATTGATAGCCTTGGTTTCTTAACTGAGGGAAATACTTACTCTATTGTGCTGCATCATCCTCTCCTCTTCGGGGATAAAAATCCAACGTAGTCTACAAGTAGCAACGAGGCGTGAGTACGTGCATCGTGCGTGCACCTATTCTCTTTGTGTACGTACACCACCTACGTGTGTGTGTGAGAGAGAGATACAAACCTAGAGAGAGATGGTGTGTGGGTTCATGAGTGTTTTTTTGGGGGGTGCGTGAGAGATAGACAGGGAATATGTGTCGATGATATCTCAAACAAAAAATGTAACATATGCAATGTGTGTGAAACAGAGGCCTGGATATATCATATATAGAGGGGGCGATCCACGAGAAGAAAGTGGAGGGATCATCGACGTGAGGTATCGATAGAATCAAAGAGAGGGATGAAGTGTGTGGGTGCGCGATCGATAAAGAGTGCCATCGAATTTGTGTGTACCCATGTCAAAGATATAGGGCGGCTGGCCTACTGGAACGTGAGAGGGGAGAGGTGCAGTTTGTCTCTGTGGCATGGATACCTACCTACAGCGTTCGACTATCGGGGTGTGTCTGTGGGGGGGGGGGGGGGTGGCAGAGACCTAACTATAGAGCGGTAGATCGACTGTTATATGTGTGGAGAAGGAGATAGACCTAGCTATGTATTGAGGGAGATCGATCGACATCCATGCATATGTGTAGGAGAGGCATAAGGTTGGGAGAGAGACAGAGCTAGAGTGTCAGAGGGTTGGTGGTGGAGTTGCTTCTCACAAATTGTGGGAGAAGCGTGCTTGACAAACGGAGGGTACGACTGCAATATCAATAAGAGAGGGGATGCCTGCCTTTCTGTGCACGTGCGTGTGAGAGACGGGTCGGGAGGCATGCATGTATGATGAGGGGGACGATATGGCTGTGGTAAGCAGAGTAACTACATAGGAAGATCAATCGTCGTGTGTCAGAGAAAGGGAGAGACATAACTTGTGAGGTACGTCGATCGGTGTGTGGGGAACAAGAGTTATAGTCGACCTAGCTATATGTAGGGAGATCGATCGGTATACATGCATGCATGTGTTAGAAGCAAATAAGGCCCGGAGAGATGGATAGAGAGAGAGGGATGCGGCTAGGAGGTGGTGCAAGAGGCATACTATATCGAGGGAGGAGTGTGCGAGTATGAGATCGATGAAAAGAGGGGCGGGAGTGTGCACGTGCGTGGAACCGTATTAGACAGAGGGGGCATGGACGTGAGAAGAGAAGAGGGAAAGCATTTGTTTGTGGTAGGTACACCTGGCTAGAGAGCTATATCGATCGGTGTGTGCCGGAAACAAGGAGCTGGGGGGCCTACACACACCGTGGGTGAACGACCTAAAGAGAAATAATGAATGTGCGCGATGGAGAGAATGTTGAGGGAGGGTGAGAGGGAGGCGGGCGTGTGCTTGCACGAGAGAAATTTAGCGCTAGCTACAAAGAGAAGAGGATTGTGTGGGTGGAAAAGAGGAGCAGGGATCATAATTCATTATAAAAGTGGATTCAGATATTTGAACAAGAGATCCTAGTGTTTTAAACAGACGCATGCATGAATATGACGGTGATACGCATGGTGTGGATATGAACATGTTATACTACATATAATATATATAACATTTATTTGAATTTGTGATAATTTGTGGCTTTTGCGGCTTAGGGCTAAATACCTGTCATCATGTAGGGGGCGGGCCACTATACTTTGTGTGATAAACACAGTGTACATAGGAAACCTGGTTTAGATTATGAAGATCTAGCTAGTACTTCAAATGTACTATTATTTGGAATCAACATCTAGCGTATTCAAAATTTTGAATTCGAGTTCATATAGTACAGATAGTTCATATCTAAGTCTATAGTAATCATGTGGTGTGTTGTTAAGATAATATACAAATGATGGTTTAACTTGGCAACAATCATGATTGTAGATTCTTATTCAAATAGAGAAATGAATTCAAATTTTGTTCGAATTGCAGTGATAGTATATACATTTGGAATGCACTAAAATGTTCGTATGAGTAGGTTACATGCATTATACAGCTAGCGAAAAAATTTAATTGGACATAACTTGGATTCATAGTTTTCAATATCATTTGTACAGTAACATGGGACAAGACTCTCTCTTTGTGTGGTGCGAATAGTTTTTTTTTTCGTTGAGGGAAGTGCGAATTGATTTGGTACGTACATTATTACACGTTAGGTCTGTCCCAAAATTTCAACCCGCGCCTTGTTATCCCGAAAATTCAGACATCGCTTTGTCTCTTTGTGCTCTGAAAACTCGCGCCTTGCTATCCCGAAATTACAACGCGCGCTAAAACTCCCTCCAGCTGCCAAATCCCAACACGCGAAACCCCCCTTCTAACCTTGAGCCGAAAGGGCCGCTAGTTCAAATCGGTGGGGGTAATTTCGTAACACACCCTACATTTTGGACAAGCGCGTCCCTAAGTCATGGTTCCCCCCTCCCATCAACTCCTTTTGGCCATTCGAAAACCCAGGCCGCCATAACCTCTCTGCTCCAGCCGCGAAACCCCACCCACCGTCGGCCGCCACCTCACCGCTGCCCAGCCAGAGCCTCTTCCCAGACTACGTCGTCCACCACAACAGCTCGACGTCCCTCATCCACCGCCCCGGATGAGGATCCGTCATCGATCTCATTGTCCCGCCAGTTCAGCCGCCCCGTCCTCCACCTCCAAGGATCTGCTCTGACGATCGCCTCGTCTATCGCGGGTGCTCCATCCCCACAGCTCCGCCTTAACCTGCTCCACCGGAACCGCAACATCCTCACCGATTCCTCGGACGAAGCCGAGGCCTACTCGGCGGCACCAAAGAGGTTGTACAGTCATCGCATCACACCTTCTCCTTAACTCGACCTCCCGGCACCGTCGGTGGTCGATCCCACTCCCCCATGGCGCGGTTACCTCGTAGTCGGCGCCTCCGGCGACATCTCCATGGTGGCTCTCCCCCAGTGCGAGGCTCCCTCGGTGGCGGCATCCATACCAGCCGGAGCTGCTGCTGCTGCTCCGGCTCTCACTCGCTCGCGCTGCTGCTGCTGCTGTTCTGCCTCTCACTGGCTCGCACTCCTACGGCTCCTCCGGCTCTTGCTGGCGCTGTTGCTGCTCAGGCTCTCGCTCGCTCACGCTGCTGCTCAGCTCTTCCTCTCGCTCGTGCTGCTACTCTGCTCTTGCTCTGGCTCGTGCTACTGATGCTGGTACACCGGCTGCTGCAGCTACACGAGTAGCTGCTCTGGCTCTAGTTCACGCTGCTGCTCCGGCTGCTATCTGCTAGTGTCTTCACTGTCGATCGCCTGCTGATTTAGATCATGGTTTCTCTACTACTAGTGCTTGAGCGGCCTAAACTACATGTGAAGTGCTTCTCTGCTACTAGTGCGTTTAGTTTCAATAGTAACATTCAGATTCCATAGTAAATTTCAGTTTCGACAGTTAAGTTCAAAGTCAACTGTTTTTACCTCATCTGTTGGAGTCAGGTGTTTTTTGGTGATGTAAATTTTACATCTACCACTTTTTGGTAATGTATTTTACAACATATATTGGAGATGCTATTAGAATCCCACTTGAGATTAACGATCTCTGTCTTGTACGCTTCAGCCTCGACATCTTACAGCTCGCCGGAGCTGCTCCAACGATGGAACCATCCATCACAACAGAGCAGTACCTTGGATGCCGTCTACAGACGCCTCAGATCTTCCTCCACACCCCCGACAGCCACCTCTGCCGCAACTTCTTCAGCGACCAACCCAATGATGCTGAGGTCGACACGGCTATGCCAAAGAGGTTGTACACTTGTCGCACCACTAATTACTCTACATTCATGTAGATCCATTAGGGCTATTTTGGTTCAAAAAGTGAAGGAAAAACATAGCAATAGGAAATTTTCCTATGGCACTCTACTATTCAATTATTCATGCATTTGGTTGAAAGGAATGGAGCAAAACATCCACCTGGACCTACTTTTCAAAATCCTATGCATGAAAACAAGACTAAGTGCATTAGTGGCAGAATAACATTCTAACTGTACACATTTTCATATGGTTTCACTTTAATTTTGCCATATTTCTTTGCATTCCTCTGTTCTTCCAATTCATGTGAACCAAACACCCAAGTTGACAGAAATCCTGTGTTTACAAATGCTCTGTTTCCCACGTGCATTCCTATCCTATTCCAGTGTTTTTCCTATCCCTACGTTTCTACAATCCTGCAAGCTAAGGAGCCCTTACAGAATTACTTCAGTTACAGATAGGTGTCGAAGAAAACTTTGTGTGGTTTGTCCTGCTCCTGCCGCGACGTCGTCCACCTCACCTGAGCTGCTCCATCGACAGAAGAATCCACCCTACCAGACATCACGACACCTGACCATCTTTCACTGCCTCAGATCTCCTTCCCTGCTGCCGGCACCCACCGCAACTGCATAACCATCATCGACTCAGCAGATGAACCTGAGGAGTACACGGGGCCGCAAGAGAGGTCGCACTCTTTTGTTTCTGCTTATGTTATGCATTGCTTAATATTACCTGCTACTTTATCATCCTGTTCACCTCTTAGATTCCAAGTCAGGTCCAAATTAATGTTCAATATTTAGTTATAAAATGCTTGTGGGGCACATATCGAGGCAGCAATGAATAGTATCTTTGTCTATTATCTGGTTCACCTAGGGTATGTCTATGTTGTTCATCTTGGGTGGGAAACAAACAATATGTTCATCTTGGCTGGGAAACAAACAGTAAAGCAATCATCATCTGTCTTTTTATTAAATTAGAGCTATCATCAGCCTGCTATCATTTTTTGGATCTATCCGCTGGTTGTTACCATCACTCTAGATTTCTGCATGCTCTCCTTACATAATCTCACTATATTTTTTTCGTATGCATGTCAGATATTGTACACAGTCATGCTGAACATGTAGAGAAAAAGAGAAGAGTTTTGTGTGGCAATACAATGTCATGCAGACATCGCTCCATGGTGGGTGCAATGGCAAACCCTCCCCCCTCCTCCAGATTGTAATCCAGAGGAAGATATCTGTTCAGAGGCGGATTCAGACAGAGCTGACCACTCCTATTTACCCCCCGAGGTGTTTGCTCTAACTTGGCATGATGATGTTGGTCATATCATGCATATGGTGCCTTGCAGTGCTTACTTTCGACATCATATATGTCATTTGCTTAGTTTGGACATGTTCTGTAATGCCACCTGCTTAGTTTCTATATCATATATGTGAACTATGCAATCTCATCTTTTTTAACCAGCCATAATATATGTGAAATATGCAATGCCATCCTGTTTAGCCAGGCATCATATATTTGAATTATATCTTGCCATTCCTTTTCTTCATTACATTTCCATTTGTCGACAATGTTTGTACATTCAACTACTCTTCCTGTGAATAAGCCATTTGAGTGGGTGATGGAAAAATCTGGAGTGAAAACAAGGTCTTTAGAGCAGACAGTGCTACCTGTCGAAGCAGATCTCTTGCTGGGTCCAGATAGCTCCTCAGAGATGGATTCAGAGATAGATGACCAGTCCTATTCCCCCACCAAGGTGTATGCTCTAACTTGGCACGGTTATACTGCTCGTATCATGCATATGGTGTCTTGCATTACATAGTTTAGACATCATATACAAAATATTGAAGACCATGTTCTTAGTTCAGACATCATATATGCGAATGCCATCTGCTTAGTATATAAATCACATATGTGAATTATATCATGCGATCCTGATTACTTAGATAACATGTATGTGAATTATGTCATGCGAACCTGTTTACTAAAGAAATCATATAATTATCTCATGCCATCCTGTTTAGTTAGTCATCATATCTTTGAATTATGTCATGCTATGCTATCTAGTTTAGATAGACATCATATATGTGAAATTATGTCATGCTATCCTTTTTAGTTAAACAATATATATGTGAACTATTTCATGCCCTCTTTTTTCCACACTATCTATTGCATCTGTCTCTCATACAAGATTTGTACATTCAACTACTTTTCTTGTTTATCAGCCATTTGAATTGGAGGGGGTGATGGCAGTATCTAGTGGAGTAAAAACACAGTCTTCAAATAAAACCGTGCTACCTCTTGGTGGAGATAGCACCCCGGTTGTACATGCACAAGAACCAGCCCTACCACACATAACCCAGACTCTCGCATATTGTACCCCTACTCCGATGGATAGAGAACCAGCTTCACCCAATCTAACCCCAACCCCAGCAGATAGTAATCCAGTTCCAGTTGACACAACACCATCTCCAACACAGAGCTTGCAAACAACATCAGTTAGTAAGGCAGCTCCAGTGTCCAAAGCGCCAGGACTACCACGGCGAACCCCAACTCCACCAGTTAGTACACCTATTCCTGTGGACGAAGCACAACTAGCCATTCATAGTTTAGCATCTATCGCATTTGATGTTGTTAAATCCTATGTGCGTATCTTCCCATCATGGAAATATTATACTGAAGATGAAGGAAAAAACCAGTTGCAGGTGTTCGTCCATGAGTTATGTGTTAGTAATGTTATTCATGGCAATTACTTTGCTTTGTCCCATACATTCTACCTCCATGCTGGTTATAATACAACAAATGTTCCCATTTTTCTCTATAGAGAAGGACCGATTTGGAAACTCAGGATGAGGTAACCTGTGCTAATAGCTCTGCTATCTTCAAGAATGCTTTGTGGCAGTATCAGAATTACCTGAAGAAAACATACTTCACTGGCAAGGAAACTCATCAAATTCCCTTACTTTCTCCTGAGACACATTTACGGGATGATGACTGGGAACGCCTTGTTCTGTACTGGTCCCGAGGCAAGAATGTGGTAAGGTCTATGAGATCATTTTTTATTTCGAAGTACTATATGCCTGCGTCTTACTGTACTCTGTTCACGTAGAACAAGTGCTTAAACCTGAAGAACAACTGTTCTCATTTAAGATTCCATTGCTATGGTGCATACTGCTTTGCTCTTATATCACAGTATTTACTCATACAAACTTATTTTTAAATTGAAGGATCCAATCAAAACTCCAATGGCACAATAGGTATGTTTAAACATGTTTCTTTAACTAGTTTGCTCTTCTAAATTGCTATGCTGATTTCAATTTCAATTGTGTATATAGTTTACGTCTCATATCATGCACATTACTAGCATCACAACAGAGCCAATAGTGTTGTTGTACATGTATACCCGTGGTACCCATCTGAAATCTTGTTGTGCCGTGTAGTTTCCCACAATTGTATTCTTTCAGTGCTGCTTTGTCTTGAACTGATATGATTTGAACCAGCGTGTCTCTATTTTGATTTGGCAGGACAATGCAGTGACCACAACACATAGATATATGTTTGCTTGATGCTTTTATTATGTAATACTTCTCAATAGAAGACTTGGTAGTTTAACCCTGTCCACCTTACACTGAACTGGTTCACCGAAATCAGTTTCATATACTACATGCTAAACCTGTTTTGTGTCTGCTTGTTTCTTCTTTTAGAATGCTGACAAAATATTGGGGAAGAGTACCTTATTAAGCAATGGTAAAGGAAGTAATGCAGATAAGGTTAAGGATAGTGAGACATCGTTGTTGGTCTCCAACAAAGCTGATAAAACAGCTAAGGAAAACTATCTTGAAGACAGTGAGACAACCCCAAAGTCCTGTCTTGATGTAGTGTTCGAGTTACTGGCCACTACCGCTGCCATAAGCTCTTCGAACTCACTGTCTGAATCAGTTCGGTTTCATGAGTCTCAACTACAAGCTGAAAGACATCGATCAGCTCTGCTGCGACAAGAAGCCGAAGGACTGAGGAAGTCCCTGGAGAATTCAGATGCATACTTTCTGGTCCAACAACAAGCGTTGGAGGATTTTAGCGCCAAACAGGAGAAAGCTAATAAGCTTGCTAAGCTTATTACCAGCATGGTGGATACCTAGGATAACCTTTCTTGAGCTCTTCTGAAGTTGTTTCAGTGATGGACTTGTTTTGCTGCCCCGTCTATTTGCACTGGTAGCCAATTTAGACGCCCAGTGTATGTAATATGCTACTTTGTTCCCTATATTTGCACTGGTGGCGAACTTTGATGCCGAGTGGTTGTAATATGTGTAACTAGTATGTAATCAATATCCTAGTAATGATAGGGAGGCTAATGATGTGAACATGCGTTTGGTTATGACATTTATGACATCGACAACTCGACCATAGCAGGAAGCAGTTTCTCACTGTTCACTAATATAAGATGTTTTCGATATTTAAAAGTAGACTACATCCGTAATGAAATGAGTGAACAGACACATTAAAATGTGTTTACACACATCTGATTTACAAAAAAGTTAGAACATCATATAGTAGTGAGCGGAGGGAGTTTTAATCAATGGCCCAATGACTAGGTTACAGGTGAAGAACCCTACGCAAGCACAGTGTCAGACAAATTGGATGTCCTAGTAATTGTAATATAGTGACTTAGCATAACTAGTTGAACAGGCTTAGCGTTGCTCCTCCTTCTCTTGCAAGGCTCCCTCCTAACATCTTGTACTTGGAAATCCTGAATCTTTGCTTCATTGCACCCCCTCTGCAAGGTGACACAAACTTGTAACTGGTCTCCTTGGAAGATAAATATGCATACTTTTCAGTCTCTGAACAACACCAAAGCATGAGTTTATAACAAAACAACAACACATAATGAAACATGCCACATCTCTTGCGCACAATCAAATGAGCATTTACTATGTGTGCGCTATGTAAAAAGTAGGCATACCTTTGAAGTGGACCTTCGGGTACTCTTGGAGAGCCTAGTTTAGTGTATAGGCAAACCTTTATGTCACCTATGAGTTATGAAAGCCCCCACTACATCAACCCTAGTGTCTAAATCATTTACAAGCTCTGTTAGGTCAAGAACAGCAAGTAATCAAAGTGTCGTGGATCAACACGATCACCTATGGGACTCCTAGGTCCCTTTGTGGTTCGGCAAGGGGGAGGTCACGTTGCACAAAGAGCGGAGGCCATGACACAGCGCGGCGGAGATGACACGAGCGATTTTTACCCAGGTTCGGGCCGCTGTGAAGCGTAAAACCCTACTCCTGCTTTGGTGGATTGAGTGGGAAGAAGGCCACGAGCACCAATTGCGGATCCCCGGCAAGGTGGCCTCGGGAAAGCAACTGTATGCGTACAAGTGTGTAAGGGCTCGAAGTGGCCGAATCCTTCTCTAGGTTGCCTTGGACCTCCTTTTATAGTCCAAGGGGTAACCACAATGGCAAAACAGTCATTATACTATGATTAGATAGGAAACAGTGCTATCATACCTAACTCTGGCAGTTAAGACAAGAAGCATTAAATGCGCTGCTAGGTGTCCTGCTGAGGACGGCGGCCGGCAAGCCTGCCGCGCTGCTTATTCACCTTTTGCTTATTGTCTTGACACGCCTCTGGACGGGTGTCAAGAGGACGTGATCTGCCTTCCAAAGGGCTGCCACGTGCTCCGTGGTAGCCACTTAATCACTTGGGGGCTCGACACCGCACTGATAAGTGACTTGCGTCGCCATGCGGTGGAGCGGTGAAGTAGTGATGCCCTGGCCGGGATCTTGGACCCGGAGACCACGGCAAGCCTACCGGGGCTTGTCTTGGACTCAACCCAGGGGGCGGTCTCGACCTGGCCGAGCTCTCCTGCTCAGCAAGGGAGACCTTCCCTGGTGTATATCTTGCTGTCTTGGTATCCTTGATGCGCTCCTTGATCTCATGAAGAGCGACTTCTCTGGCTTGGCCTTGTGGTGTAAGCTGGGATCGGATGCACAGTTTTCAGTACGCCTGTGCATAGGTCTGGTCAACAATGCAAGTGTTTGTTGTACCGACAGAAGCCCCCGGGCCTGGCCCATACGTGCTGCCGGGCATCGTTGGGGTAGATCCCAATAATGCACAGGCGTGCACCAGGACCGCGCCGCGGTAGGGTTCTCCCTTTTGAGATCCTCTTTGCTTCTTCATTAACCTTGGACTAGGATAAGTCCCCGGTCTTCCCGTGGATCGTGTGACGCCAAATGTGGTGGCGCCACCTCTGTAATGGCCCGTGAATGGCCTTTATTCACGGGGTGGAAACTGCCATTTCACTTATCCCACTACGCCCGTCCCGTCCGCCACGTACGGCACATGCATGGTGCGGGGTAGGTAACGGATGCGTAGGGCGCGGGAAGTGGTGCCATGGCAGAAAACCATGCGCCCTGGATAGGCACAGGAGGGCGGCCGATGATTCCAGCCATCATCAGTGGCACAGACGAGCCGGATTTGAAGGAGCCCCCCAGAGGGGGTGGAGAATCAGCCCCCAGCCCCCGCTCAGCTATAAAAGGGGAGCGCGAGGAGAATGGAGGCATTCATCCACGCACCTCCTCCTTCTTCCTCCTTGCCTTCTTCTCCTCCTTCGCCATGCTGAGGGGGAGAGGTCGGAGCCACCACTACAAAAAAAAAACACTTCCGTGATGATACGTGTTTGTCACAGTAGTTCACTTTTTTGTCATGCATGTACATCCATGACGATTTTATGACAGAATCAAGATAGTCATGCCTGTGCGGTCGTAGAAGTGTTCCGTGACAATACCAAAATTATCATCACGGAAGTGTCCACTTCCATGACGATAAATGGCGCATCACGGAAGTGGTTTCGTCAAGGGTAACCGGCACGTGGCATCCACCGTAACGGGTCGTCGTTAAGCTATCGGGTCCGGTTTTGGATCCGATAACCCGTTAACAGGCGCGACCAATAGCGATTTTCCACGTGTAAAATTCTCATTGGTCGCAGGAAACACGTGTCGGCTCCCCGTTTTAACAGATGTCATCCAGTGAATGGACGGGACGCGCCTATGAAAATTTGACATGTGGCTCAGCCCAACAGAGGCCCATTTAAGTTAAAAGACCGGCCCAGTCAAAATCAGCGGGCTGGCCCACTAACGGCCTGCTTGCATACGACCCATTCACAGTTAAGGCCTGTAGGAATAGTGCCAAATCGGCCCGTCAATGGCCCATTCTAGATTCTCATCATTGCGGCCCATTGTCACTGTCGTGGTATTCTCGCGGGGGGTGCCGCGTCACGGCAGATGCCATGAGATGGCTTGAGGTGAGGGCAAGGCTGCGGTGGAGATCCGGGACGGGTATGGGCAAACAGCACGCGGTGGTTTACCCAGGTTCGGGGCCCTCCGTGGGAGGTAACACCCCTACTCCTGCATGTCTGATGTATATGTGGAGTATATCTGTACAGAGTTGCTCCTGGAGCTGTTTCTGAGGAGGAAGGAGAGAGCTGAGAGCGAGAGAGCCCGTGGGCGTGGCCGGCCTGGTGGTCGCGCGTCTCCTGAGAGCGTCCAGAGAGCGTGAGCGTGGCTTGAGAGAGTGAGTGAGGCCTCCCGTGGTGCTCCTTATATAGGGAAGCCCAGGGGACAAGGGTGGCCCACACTACACTATTGGGGGGACAGCCGCTAAAGGAACAGTGCCAGCCGCTAAATGTACAGTGCCAGCCGCTAAATGTACAGTGCGTGGCCGTCTTGTCCGCACAGTCCGACGGGACGTCTTGGTTGACTTCGAGTGGCAGGCCAGCTGGCTCCAGGTGGCCAGCCGAACGAGTCGCCGGGTTGCCAGCCGGACGGGCTCGACCCGGACGGCTCCAGCCGGATGGCTCGACCCGGATGGCTCGACCCGGCCATGGGAACCCGGCCAGGGGAACCCGGCCAAGGGAACCCGGCCATGGGAACCCGGCTAGGGGAACCCGGCCAGGGGAACCTGGCCAAGGTGAACAGTGCCAGGATGAACAGTGATTCCAGCGCGCCGGGTTGCCAGGTCGCCAGGGGACGCTCCCCTGGCAAAGTTGAAGTGTCGTTTCGCCGTCTTGGGCCTACCCGGGGGTCATCCCCCCGATAGTGGAACCCGAGCCTCCGGCCAACTTGGAGAAGTTGGGCGTAGGGTATATGTTGTCATTGATGTAGCAGCTGGGGTCGTTGATGACAGCCGGTGGCGGGCCTACCCGGGGGTCATCCCCCCGACAGTGGAACCCGAGCCTCTGGGAAACTTGGAGAAGTTGGGCGGAGGGTATATGTTGTCGTTGATGTAGCAGCTGTTGTTGAAGATGCCGGTGGCAACCGGCGGCGGGCGGAGCCGGCCGGGCGAGGCGGCGACGGAGCCGGCCGGGCGAGTCGGCGACGGAGCCGGCCGTGCGAGGCGGCGAGCGGGACCGGCGTGGCGAGTCGGCGACGGAGCCGGCGTGGCGTTTTCCTAGCGGGGCACGCCGGCGCACCCACTGGGTGTAGCCTCCGAGCCTCCGGGCGAGGAGGGAGAGTTCCCCATAGAAACGATCATGCGAAAGACAAAGTTAGGCAGTGTAGATATGTAAAATATTTAGCTTTGGCAGCGACAGTTGCGTGCAGAGGGGTGCCGACTCGGGTTCGTCCGAGCCCCCTTCAGTCTTTTTCGTGTCCCCCCCGCCCTTTGGCTTTTGCTCTTGCCAGCCGGACAGCCGGGAGCCGGTCTGTAGCTGAGGCGAAGAGTGGGCCGCGGAGTGGAGCGTACAGTACTCGGACTCTGGGAGCAGATTCGACCGAGCAGATACTCATAAAGGAAACGACCGGGTCGCCCAGGCCATTTTCTCCACGGACGTCTTTCGCGTGGGCCGACCTCCAGCTTTTGCTCTCGCTAGCCGGACAGCCGCGGTGCGGTCTGTAGCTGAGACGAGAGTGAGCCTTTGGTGCCGACACGCTACTAAGCCGTCTGCGGGGAAAACGAATGGGGCCAAACGGCAAGCCTCCGGGCCAAGACTAGCTGGCGCCGGGGCGAACAGCAAAGCAGCTGAAAAGAAGCGGAGGTGGCCCCCGAGGGTCGCTCGGGGTCATCCGTTCTTGCGCGCGGTGCAAAGATGTGCGAATGGGGAGCTCACATTGCTTTTTGACGCGGACGGGTCGGAGGTGTCCGCCGACAGACGGCCCGAGCCTCCGGGCGGTCGACAGGCGCCCCAGTCGGACTGGGCCGAACCGGACAGGCAGAGCCGAGCCGGCCGGGCGAGGCGGCGACGGAGCCGGGCGAGGCGGCGACGGAGCCGGCCGAGGCGAGGCGGCGACGGAGCCGGCCGTGGCGGCGACGGAGCCGGCCGAGGCGAGGCGGCGACGGAGCCGGCCGTGGCGGCGACGGAGCCGGCCGAGGCGAGGCGGCGACGGAGCCGGCCGTGGCGGCGACGGAGCCGGCCGAGGCGAGGCGGCGACGGAGCCGGGCGAGGCGAGGCGGCGACTGAGCCGGGCGAGGCGGCGACGGAGCCGGCCGGGCGAGGCGGCGAGCGGAGCCGGCCGAGGCGGCGACGGAGCTGGCCGGGCGAGGCGGCGAGCGGGGCCGTCTGAGGCGGCGAAGGAGCCGGCCGGACGAGGCGACGACGGAGGCGGACGGGCCATCCGGACGTCTTTTCTTCTTCTTTTTTATCTTCAGCCGGCTTCATTTTTCTTTCTAGCCGGCCACACTCGAGCCGGCCCTTTGACTTTTCTTTTTCCATCCCCGCGTGGGCAGCCGGCCACGACAGTTGGGGAGCGGGAGGCGGCAGGGGAAACTCCCGCGCGCGAGCCAGTAGGCGGCCGGGCCGGGACGGGACCACAGCCGGCGCGGGCGGCAGGCAGGCGGCCGGGCCGGGCCGGGGCCGTAGCCGGCGCGGGCAGCAGGGCGAAGCCAGCGGGCAGCCGAGCCGGGACGGGACCGCGGCCGGCGCGGGTGGCAGGGCGAGCGAGACGGGCTCCGGGCGGGGCAGCCGGCGCGGGCGCGCGGGAGCCGGAGGGAGCCGGACGCGGCCATGTTCGGGGCGGCGCCGGGGAGCCGGCCGAGGCTGGATGCGGCGCGAGGCCGGAGCAGGGCGGGCGCGCGGCCGGGCTCGGGGACGGCCGAGGCGAGCGCGCCGGGCCGGAGACGGCGGCTGGGCAGCGGAGCCGGCTGAGGAGAGGAGCGCGGCCCCGGCGAGGGGAGGAGCGGGTCGAGGCAGGCCGGAGGAGGCCGCGGGCGCGGGAGACGGGGCGGCCAGCCGGACGCGCAGGCGGCGGCGGCCGGGCCGGATGGAGAGGAGCAGCCGGAGGCAGCGCGCAGGGGCGAGCGGGCGCGGGAGCCGGCCAGCCGGCTGCGCAGGCGGCTGCGGCCTGGCGAGGCGGAGCCGGCTGGGGCGAGCGCGAGCGCGCGGCCGAGACGACGCGAGGGAGAGGCCGGTAGAGGCGGCCAGGCGCGGAGGAGCCGGCAGGGAGCCGCGGAAGGACCCGGCGGGCAGAGGCCGGACTCGGGTGGCCGGAGGCGAGCAGGATGGCCTGCTCGAGGTCGTCCATGGCGGCGCGGAGGTGGCGCGAGCGGAGCAGGCGGAGGACGCCAGAGTGGCTGGCCGCCTGCGTGCACACAAGCCAAGCTAGCTAGCTAAGCTAGCAAGCAGGCAGTTGAATTGGTCAACACTGCTAGCTAGCTAGCTAGCCAGGCATGAGTGCATGCCTGCACTCGCAGGGACGGAGGCGGCCGGCTCGCCTGCGAGTGGAGGTGTGGCCGAGGCGAGGCCGGAGCAGCGCGCGGAGGAGCGCGAGCACGCCGCCGCGGACGGAGCAGCGCACGGAGGAGCGCGTGGGCGGACGCGGCAGCGATGATGAAGAAGGTCCCGCCAGGACTGCGATTCCAGCAGCAGCGAGCCCCACGGTGGGCGCCAACTGTCGTGGTATTCTCGCGGGGGTCCCGCATCACAGCAGATGCCATGAGATGGCTTGAGGTGAGGGCAAGGCTGCGGTGGAGATCCGAGACGGGTATGGGCAAACAGCACGCGGTGGTTTACCCAGGTTCGGGGTCCTCCGTGGGAGGTAACACCCCTACTCCTGCATGTCTGATGTATATGTGGAGTATATCTGTACAGAGATGCTCCTGGAGCTGTTTCTGAGGGGGAAGGAGAGAGCTCGAGGGCGTCCCGAGCGAGAGAGCGTGCGGGAGCGTCCAGAGAGAGCCCGTGGGCGTGGCCGGCCTGGTGGCCGTGTGATCTCGTGAGAGCGTTCAGAGAGCGAGTGAGGCCTCCCCTGGTGCTCCTTATAAAGGGGAGCCCAGGGGACAAGGGGTGGCCCACAGCTACAGTACACAGGTGAACAGTGCCAGCCGCTAAAGGAACAGTGCCAGCCGCTAAATGTACAGTGCGTGGCCGTCTTGTCCGTGCAGTCCGACGGGACGTCTTGGTTGACTTCGAGTGGCAGGCCAGCTGGCTCCAGGTGGCCAGCCGGACGAGTAGCCGGGTTGCCAGCCGGACGGGCTCGACCCGGACGGCTCCAGTCGGATGGCTCGACCCGGATGGGGAACCCGGCCAGGGGAACCCGGCCAGGGGAACCCGGCCATGGGAACCCGGCCAAGGGAACCCGGCCAAGGGAACCCGGCCAAGGTGAACAGTGCCAGGATGAACAGTGATTCCAGCGCTCCGGGTTGCCAGGTCGCCAGGGGACGCTCCCCTGGCAAAGTTGAAGTGTCGTTTCGCCGTCTTGGGCCTACCCGGGGGTCATGCCCCCGACAGTCACTTCTGGCCCGTTAAGAGTCCGCTAAGTATTTGGGCCGAATTACGGCCCGGAATTTTTTCGCCCTATTAAAGGTCCTGTTACATTTGGGCCCATTTATTGCCCATGAAACATTAGGCCCATAAAAGACCATTAAGGAATTGGGCCATATTTGGCTAGGTGCGACATTCGGCTTGTCAACGGCCCACTATAGATTTGGGCCACTTCCAGCCTTTTGTGTTTTTCGGCCTGTAAACTTCGGACGACATAGATGGGCCATATGTGGCCCAACGTCACATCGGGCCTACTAACGGCCCATATACTAGCTAATACAAGTCAAGCCCGCCCACACTTCCGGCCTAGTATAGGCCCGTGTAGTAGGTCGGCACAATTACGGCTCGTCTGACTTTCGGCCTGTTAACGATCCGCATTGTAAATGGGCTACCATGAGCTGAGATACATTTCGGCCTGCTAACGACGAGTGGGTTATTCGGCATATTTCAGGCCCAATCATCTTTCGGCCTCATAAAAGCCCGGGGCTTACTCTGGCCCAATTAAGGCCCAATCTAATTTTCGGCCTATTAAAGGCCCATTTGTTTATTGCACATATTAGGTCCGTGATATATTTACACGTGCTAACGGGCTATTGTTACTAAGGGCCCAAACTATGTTTAGGCCTATTAACGGCCTACTATGGCCACGGGCCTATCAAAAATGAGGTAGATTATGCTGATTTAGTCCGACATATTTTTTGTGGGCTACATGCCAAAAGCGGCCCATGATCGTTGTTAACCCAATTGGAATTGTGGGTCAGTGGAATGTTGGCCCATTGGGTTGCTACGATGCTTATGGCCGAAAGGATATCGATGAGGCCGAATACATTACTAAGATAAACCTACACTATACAAAAATAGCTTCATAATTTCTCCGGCCTTTGGCAGCACGATAAATGATGTATCACAACAAAATAAATTACAGCCATACAACAAAAGGCCTGTTGGCATAAAAGTTTACAGTCCTTGCAGATAAATGCACCATCAGATCTATAGAAGCACAGATCATTTGACCTGAGTGCTAATGTTTCAGGGTGTAGAATCTAATGGAGCAGCATGACCTTCCGAATTTTTCCACCATTGCTCTTGAACAATGTAGCAAATGTCTGATAGTCTGGTTTCAAAACCATTCATATCTTGACGACATTTGTCAACCACTATTCTTGTTTTAGATGCGACCTCCATTAGGGATTGGACTTGGGTCTGGAGCACATGTATATCACTCTGTCTAGCCTGAAGATTTTGTTCAGTACACGATTTGGACGATGTTACCTTGACAACCAACCCAGAATTACGCAGGAAGGTGCTTTTTGCACTGTTAGTGGAGAGATACTGGCGCACTGTAGCAAGAGGTGACATTGTGCCTGTGGTAGCCTCGTCACCTTCAGGTGGTTGTGCCTGTTCAATCCATAGCATGCTGAAAGTTTGAATTTGTAGATTAGTGTACCAGATAAGTTACTAATGGGACAAAACAAACAAAATAGCTTTCATGTTTATACATAACTTATTTTGATTAACTACTATAATACATTAGCATGTATTTTAGTGCTAACTACATAATAAAATCACTTTCAGAACATATGTCCATGTAGCATGCCTACTGTATTGTATATTTCCTCAGATTTATAGACATCTATGGATAAAGAGACATGGTTTAAAGTAGGATGAACATAGTATGACATCATTCATATAACAAATATCAAACAAACAGGCCATTGTATCATTGTGTGGGCATGTGAACATCACAACTAGATTACAGATCAAGACCAAAAGAATGTCCTTCCTCTCTTTTAAAACATGTAACGTGAAATGATATGTTAAGACAACTGTGTATAAAAGTGAACAGAGTAACTGACATTGGCTGCAAACCAATCAGTTAAATGAACACGTCACAGTAACAAGCAGTTCAAAGGCATGAGGAGTAAGGACTTACAACAGCGGCTTGAACTGGTGTGCTCATGCCCTTCATCTTGCTGGTGTGACAATCCTTGAAGATTTGCACTGCATTCGGTTCAGGTTCTTTTTGGTCTGCACGGGCTTTCCTCTGTATTTGGAACAAGTCAATATAGATACGATAATATGGCATAGCAAAAAGAAGGAAATAGCAGCTATTTACAAGAGCCTCGCAGTGTGCAATATAGCTACGAGATCCTGTTGTCTGTTGGAATTTCACATTAGAACGGTTGGTCTTGTTCTTCAAACAGTTAGCCTAGAAGAAGATAGACTTGTAAGGCACATACGTAAATATGAGTTCAATATGTGATCCGATCACATACATATACCCTACCTGATACTTGGGATCAGACCAGTGTTTAACAAGGGCTGTCCAGTCTTCATCCGTAATATATTCCACTGGAGATGTTTGGGCGATTTCATTGTTAGCCTTGCCTTCAAAGTGAGTTTTTCTAAGGTGATACCGATACTGTCTCAGAGCAGACTGAAAAACATGAGTGCATGCTTGTTTAGTTGCATCGTCCTTCGGATCCAACTTGAACCTCATCTGTTGAAAAAAGAATGGGAGTCTCATTAGGAGGAAGCTAGAAAGTAAGGAACAGAGCAAGACCATTTTACAAATTGTGATGAATAACATTACTTACGGATAAATGGTCAAGGAAGGTGTTAAACTGGGTATCGTCTTTCTCATTCCTGTACTGGATCCACGTTGGGAGGATACGTGCATGACACCTAACGGCAATGGCTGCCTCTGATACTAACTTGGCTGACTCTATAGCATCACCTGGCCTTTTTAAACCTGCCTCAAAATGGATCTCCATTCTTCCACCTTTAGATTTTGTTAATCTGTCAAGCATTATCCCTGATGTCTATTTCCTCTTGCGCCATGGTGCTAGTTCAACAACGAAAATGGAAAGTGTTAGTGCACATCAAACTGTGAGAGTACATAGAAAGGAGCATGCAACTTGACTTGACTCAGTCAGGTACCATATTGGTGTTGATGCTGATGAGGTTCATCTAATCTTGCCAAGTCCTGTAGTGTCAGCAGTGCTTCAGAAGTAGTGTTAGGTGTGAAGGCAGCTTGGGAACATGCCATTTGCGGAGCACTCAAACGAGTAAATGGTTGAGATGTCGGTATAGTTCAAGGAGGTGCTACAGCTGGTGGAGCAGGGGATACTGTGTTTGTAGATTTAGCTGGTGGACTTGGACCTTCTACTACACTATAAGTACCAGCAGAATCTCGAGAGAAGCTCCTTTTCCGTTGCACCCAACGAGTAACACCATCCCCTACTATATTCTTTTCCTTGCTCTTTTTTGACGTTGCCAAGTCAAGCCGTACCCACAACACAAAATTCGCTCTTCAGAACTCATTGATGCATGATACAGATGAGCAATACTTTGATGATAAGACAACCGTATGAAGAGGATGGAATACGTACGAAAAACATGACGGCATGACATATTCACACGTACGATGAGTAAACTAAGTAGAACGATTTTCAAGAAATTAGAAGCAATGAAAGCTAGACACGATATGAAAGATGCAACCAATATCACTCAGCCAAGTTAGAAGTGTTTTGTCATAAGTGGCATTTCGAAAAATCCGAAGCAGTACAACCTAGAAATCAATGCAAGATGCAACCAATATCACACTGCCAAGTTAAAAGCATCCAATCATAAGTGATTGATGCGGGATACACAACAACAGTACTTTGATGTAAGAACATGGTGTGATAGATAGATGCAGTGTATTCTAGAAACAGGAAGGCATGTCATATGCACATGTATAACATATAAACTCAGCAGGTGCAATTTAATCAAATTAGAAGAAATGCAAGCCAGACACCATATGAAACATGAAACCAATTATCACACTGTCAACTTAGAGCAAGCACCTGCGATGGAGTAGGGGAGATGAACTCATCATATAGACTTGGGACTTCAACTGCAGTAGCAGTAGCAGTGCCAAATCTGGAGAGCCTCGGTTTGCGTCGGTCCGGAGGACCACGAACATCCCCTAACTTACTCTTTTCCTTCCTCTTTTTGGATATTGCCTTCTGAAGTCATAACCACAAGAAAAGGAATAAAATTAGCTCTGCATAACTCGTTGATGCATGATACAGACGAACACTACTTTCATGTAAGGCAAGCGCATGATAGGAGGATGGAATATATACGAAAAAAAGGACAGCATTGCATATTCACACCTATGATAGGAGGATGGAATACGTATGAAAAAAATAAGCAGAAGGCATTTCAACATAATTAGAAGAAATTAAAGCTAGGCACCATATGAACATGCAACCAATATAACTCTTCCAGGTAAAAAGTGTCTCATCAGAAGTGCCATTTCAACAAATTAGAAGCAGTACAAGCTAGAAGACAATGCAAGATGCAACCTATATCACACTCCCAAGTTAAATGTGTCTTATGGTAAGTGATTGTTGCAGGATACACAACAGTACTTTGATGTAAGAACATGGTATGATAGACAGATTTATTATGTTCTAGAAACAGGAACACGTGTCATATTGACAGGTATAAGTTGTAAGCTATGCAGATGCAATTCAACAAAATAGAAGCAATACAAACTAGACATCCTATGGAACATGCAACCACAGATAACAGTGCCAAGTTAGAGTAAGCACCTGTGATGCTGGAGTAGGGGAGATGTGCTCATCATCTACACAGCATCGTTGACTGTCTAGCCTTGCGTTGTCTTGCGAATCTTGTTGGGAGGATGGCGGAGTAGAATCTGTAGAGACCCTCTGTTTCAGTTGCTCCGAAGGACCACCATCATCCATTGCCTTACTAATTTCCTTCCGCTGTATTGATTATGCATTGTGAAGTCAAACCGATAAGAAAAAGGAATAAAATCCACTCTTCAAAACTCATTCATGCATGATACTGACGAACACTACTCGGATGAAAGGCAAACACATGATACGAGGATGGAATATGTACGAAAAACAGGACGGCGTGACATATTCACACCTATGATGTGGTAACTAAGGAGAAGGCATTTCAACAAATTAGAAGCACTGCAAGCTCGACACCATATGAAAGATGCAACCAATATCACTCTGCCAACTTAAAACTGTCTGGTGTTTCAACAAATTAGAAGCAGTACATGCTAGAAATCATATGCAAGACGCAACCAATATCATAGTGCCCACTTAATGGTGCCTCATCATAAGAGATTGATGAGGGATACGCAAGAACGGTAGTCTGATGTAAGAACATGGTGTGATCAGATATAGTATTGTCGGTGTACTAAAGTTCGGGTCCTTTAGTACCCCATACTTGTGCACGGACGGTTGTAGCCATACCAGCGGCAAGGCCAGAAGGCGTTCCCGGCAAGATCCTTGCCGGGAAGGCTCGCGAAGGACCGGCCTGTCGTTTAGGGCTTGTCCTCCTGGTTGCGTGGCATGGCGCTGGCTGCAAATGGGCTTAAGCGGTGCTGATGTGACGGCTCCTTTTTCCGCCCCCGAGAAAGTAAGGGACAGCTAAGTAGAGCATTAAATGCGTTTGTCCTAAGACGTTTGTCCTCAAACGTCGGTAGTAATCATGAGACACTGTAGTAACTTTCCACCTCTTGTACTCCTGTCTGCCACTATTGGTGACCCCTTGGAAGTATAAAAGGAGGCCCAAGGCGGAGCTACAGGGGGGAGGACCTCCTGGCCCATTCTGCATGCATAGCTGCTTCTTCATCATCAGTGCTCCATGTACTTGAGCCAAGAACATCCACAGTAATACAACTAAAGCAGGAGTAGGGTTTTACGCTTCTCAGCGGCCCGAACCTGGGTAAAGATCCCCGCGTTGATCGTTGGTTCCGCTCTTTGTGCAAACCTTTTCCCCCGCCGAACCGTAAAGGGATCCTCTCGATCCCATAGGTGTCGTACGCCGACACCTTTGGCACGCCAGGTAGGGGGAGAGGTTGCGCGAACCCGATCTAGCGGTCAGCGCGCCAGTTCTTGATCACTTTCATCGCCATGGCACCCAAGAAGAAGGGCGTTACGGCGGTTGATCCATCTGCGTCCAGCCTCCCCGTACCCGCACAGACGGGTGATGGCGTGGGCGCTGGTGGAGGAGGTGGAGGTCTTGAACCTCCGCGACGTTCTGGCGATCCGAGCCATGCGAGCGCCAGGTCTAAGGACAGAGCCGTGCTACCCACGGGTGGCGTGGCGAACTCCAAAGACGGGACGACGCCTTCCAAGACACCCACGCCGGCGCATGCGCCACGGCCTTCTCAGGTCGCGCGCGACGTGTAGCGCCGCGACGTTGGTGGCTCCAGTCATCCCCATGCAAAACCCCCTGCGCATCACTCCCAAGATGCGCGGGGCCAAGATCCATGCCAACATGCCGGTGGAAGCCGCACGCGGTTGCAGGACCGTGACGGTGCTCCTTCTAACTCTGTTAGGAGTCAGAGCACCTCACGTTCTTCGTATCTTTCGCCGCCGCCTACACCAGCAGAAGCCTTGGCGCGAGCTCAACTGCTCCTAGACTTCCCTCCCGCTGCAAAGAAGCTAGATGAGTGGAGATCTACCATTCAGAGCCTCATCGGTTTTGCCAATGACGACAGGCCGCAACAGGAAGAGCCCTCGCGGCGGCAGTCAACTGGGCTGGTGCGTGCCGATGGCGAGAAGACCGGAGGCGGAACGACTACAATGCGCTCTTCTCCGTTGCGACAAGAGCGGTCGACAACTCGGCGGATCAATGCCCGTGACGATGACTCCACGGCGTCGTCTGATCCGCGGGTTCGCCGCGATCAACACCTAGTTCTTCAAGAACGGCGCAAGGAGGACGCTCGAACCACTATCGAGCGGCGACGGGAAGCGCGCTGTCAATCCGACAAGCGTGCGGGACCCACTGTCGACGAGCCTGCGCCAGGGTATCCTGGTGGCCTGCCTTACGAGGTGGGCTGTCTAGCGTTTACTCGAGAGTTGCGGCGAGTCCAGTGGCCCAGTTCCCGATCTTTCAAGACGGAGGTGCCGGAGAAATACGACGGTAAGACTCACCCGTCAGAGTTCTTGAGCATCTACACCATTGCGCTGCAAGCCGCCGGTGCTCGGGAAGACAAGATACTCGCCAACTACTTCCCGTTGGTGCTTAAGCCCAACGTCAGGTCGTGGTTGATGCATTTGCTGGAGAATTCCATTTCCTCCTGGGCAGATCTGTGTCATGAGTTTGTTGGCGCCTTTACTGGAGGCCACCAGGCTCCTGGCCAGGAAAGTGATTTACATGTCATCCCCCAGAAGGAGGGCGAAACCCTGCGCAAGTATATACAGAGATTCAGCCGTGTATAGTACAACATCCCAGATGTTCATCCTGCCGCAGTCATCAGCGCCTTCCATCAGAATGTGCGCAACCGCAAGATGCGAGAAGAGATGGCGATGAACAAGGCCAGGGATGTCGCCAAGCTCTACGCTCTGGCAGACAGATGTGCTCGGGCCGAAGAGGGAAGGAGACTCCCCGGCGAAGATGCTGGCGCAGGAGTCGATTCTGAAAGCCAAGACGCCGCTACCCTGACGAAGAAAGGCCGACGGAGGAACAGGAAGCGCTAGGGCAAGGCCGTGCTTGCCGTAGAGGGATCCGGCAACGCCAACACCGCCAAGAAGGTCAAGACTGATGGCTCCGGCAAGGAGGTTGCCGGGTGTGCCGCGTGTCAGGCCTTGGCGGCTGCCGACAAGCCGGAAGGCTCTGCCAAGCAGTACTGCAAGATCCACCGCACCAAGGGCCACGATCTCCAAAACTGCCGGCAAGTTGAGGAGCTTGTCGAGAAGCAGAAAGCCGAGTATGAAAGGCGAGATAAGGAGAAGGCCCAAGATGGCGCTGGGGGGACCGGCAAGAAGCGCGGTGGCCGAGGAGGTCGCCGCGGCAAGGCCAAGCAACAGAAGGAGAGGCCCGCTCGAGGTCGCGATAAAGAGCAAGGGGATGATGACGATGAAGAGGGCGACGAGTCCAGTGAGCACGAGTTCCAGAAAGCTACGGAAGCCATGTGCGTTGACAGAGGCGCTTCGTTGCATTCCTCTCACCACCGACTCAAACAGTGGGCGCGCGAGATTAATGCAGCAGAGCCATCGGTCGATGCCCGGAAGCCGTTGAAATGGTCCCACACGCCTATCATTTTTTACGCCGAGGATCACCCTGATCGCACAACTGCGGTCGGGTGTTTGCCGTTGTTGGTTTCACCAACTATCTGCAACCTCAAGGTGACGAAAATGTTAGTTGACGGTGGGGCCGGTTTGAACTTGATCTCGCCTGATGTAATCAAGAGATTACAAATTCCTGACGAAGATCTCGAGGAAACGGGCACATTCCAAGGGATCAATCCAGGAAGGAGCCAGCTGAAGGGCAAGATCACCCTGCCAGTGACGTTTGGTAGTGAGCTGAACTACAGAATGGAGAAGATCGTCTTTGACTTCGCCAAGATTCCATTGCCATATAATGGGATTCTTGGTCGCCCGGCGCTGGCCAAGTTCATGGCGGCAGCACATTACGCCTATAACACATTGAAGATGCCCGGCCCGATGAGCGTCATCACAGTCCACTCCAACAAGAAGGATGCGCTTATCTGCACCGACCAACTCTACTGGGAGGCAGTTGCAGCGACTCCCGCCAAGGCACTTTCTCCTGCCGCTGAAGCTCCCGGAGGGAAGAAGAAGACCGGCAAGGCCTCTAGCACACACTCCGACAAGCGCACCTCTTCGGAGTGCTGCGCTCCCGTCGAGGAAGTGCCAGAGAGCTCCACCGGCAAGAGCAAGAAATCCAAGGCAGCTCCACCAGAAACTAAGAAGGTGCCCGCCAAGGAGGATGGTACGGGAGGAACTTTCACCATAAGTTCTACCCTCGATGACAAATAGGAAAGCGCGCTCATTGCCTTCCTGCGGGCGAATGTCGATGTGTTTGCATGGCAACCATATGATATCCCCGGTGTTCCCAGGGAGGTAATCGAGCACCACCTTGCTGTCTGTCCTCACGCGCGGCCCGTCAAGCAGAAGGTCAGGAAGCAAGCCTTGGAGCGGCAAGAGTTTATCGCCGAAGAAATCAGGAAGCTGGAAGCTACAGGTCTAGTTAGAGGAGTCCTCCATCCGACATGGTTGGCCAATCCAGTTGTAGTGCGCAAGGCGAATGGTAAATGGAGCCTGTGTATTGACTATACTGACATCAATAAAGCCTGTCCAAAAGATCATTTTCCCTTGCCGCGCATCGACCAGATTGTGGACTCCACTGCTGGCTGTGATTTGCTGTCATTTCTTGACGCATATTCAGGCTACCACCAGATTTTCATTTCAAAGGAAGACGAAGAGAAAACCGCATTTATCACCCCATGTGGCACGTATTGCTTCATACGCATGCCTTTCGGGTTGAAAAGTGCTGGTTCAATGTTTGCAAAAGCGGTCCGGATTGGTTTTGAGCCCCAGCTACATAGAAATATGGAAGCTTATATGGACGACATAGTGGTCAAAACCAAGGACAAGGCGACACTCATACAAGATTTAGAAGAGACATTTGCAAATCTGCGCAGGATCAATCTGAAGCTCAATCCTGAGAAGTGTGTGTTTGGCGTTCCATCCGGCAAGATTCTCGGGTTCTTTGTGTCTCAAGGTGGAATCGAAGCCAATCCTGACAAGATCAAGGCGATTGAGCAGATTGAAGGACCGAGACGTGTCAAAGATGTACGTCGACTTGCCGGCTGCGTTGCTGCTATGAGTAGGTTCATCTCCAAATCTGCTGAGCGCGCCCTACCTTTTTTCAAAATTTTGAAGAAGGCAGGTCCAATGAAATGGACTCCGGAAGCGGAGGCAGCGCTGCAGGACTTGAAGAAGTACCTCTCCTCTCCGCCGATGCTAGTCGCGCCTAAACCACAAAAGCCGTTGCTGCTATATCTAGCGGCAACGAATCAAGTGGTTAGTGCTGCGTTAGTGGCGCGAAGAGAAGTAGATGACGAAGCAACGGCAGTGGCAAGCCCGTCAAGCGACAAGCTAGGACTCTCCCCGGCAGGGTCTGGTGCCGACAAGACAGGATCCGCGCAGTCAAATGAAGCAGTGCAGAAGAAGAAGATGGTGCAGCGCCCAGCATATTTTGTCAGCTCCCTGTTGCAGGGAGCCAGGTCAAGATATTCTGGCGTGCAGAAGTTGCTCTTCGGCCTCCTTATGGCCTCGAGGAAGCTGCGCCACTATTTCCCGTTGCAGCGGATTTTACGGAATCCAAATGCGACCGGCAGGATTGTGGAGTGGGCGTTGGAACTGTCAAACTTTGGTCTCAAGTTTGAAAGCACTTCAACTATTCAGAGCAGAGCCTTGGCAAAATTCAGTGCAGAATGGACACCGACGCCAGACGAAGAAGTTCAAGGGACAGCTATCCCCAGCAAGGAAACAGATCGAGAATGGATTATGTACTTTGATGGGGCTTTTTCGCTGCAAGGCGCCGGTGCTGGCGTACTACTTGTCCCACCCACCGGAGAGCACCTCAAGTACGTAATTCAGATGCACTTTCCCCGGGAGAGATCAACAAACAATACTGCAGAATATGAAGGACTGCTTGCCGGTCTCAGGATCGCGGCAGACCTTGGAATTAAGAAGCTCATCGTCAGAGGTGACTCACAGCTTGTCGTCCGACAAGTTAACAAAGATTATCAGAGCCCGTTGATGGAAGCGTATGTAGATGAAGTGAGGAAGTTGGAGGAGCACTTTGACGGTTTGCAAACAGAGCATGTTCCTCTAGTAGAGAACAGCGTTGCCGACGACCTGTCAAAGCGTGCTGCCCTCAAGTTACCTGTGGAACCAGGAACTTTTGTGCTCCGCTTAACTCAGCCATCCGTAACACCATCAACGAGGCAAGACAAAAGAAGAAAGTTGAGTACCGGCAAGTACTTTCCGGCAGAGCTTCCAGAAGCCGCCGGCAAGGAAGTTGCCGGGAACGACATGGTTGCTGGTGAGCAGTAGCCTCGCGCAGAACCTCAGGTTCTCGCCGCAGAAGCGAGCGCTCCCGCAGCCGAAGATATGCCTTTAGTCCTTGTTGTCGAGCCGCAGGCTCCGACATGGGCACAGCACACCGTCTGATTCCTTCAAACAGGAGAACTCCCTGAAGAACAGGAAGAAGCGGAGAAAGTAGCCCGTCAGTCTAGTATGTACCAGTTCGTCGACGACGTCCTGTACAGAAAGAGACCAAACAGTGTGAAATTGAAGTGTATTCCTCGGGAGGATGGACTGGAGCTGTTGGCAGAGATACATGGAGGCATATGTGGCTCCCACATAGGCTCGAGAGCTCTTGTCGGCAAGGCATTCCGGCAAGGTTTCTTATGGCCCACTGCTCTCCAGGATGCAACTGCACTAGTAACCAAGTGTGAAGCGTGCCAGTTCCATTCAAAGCAATTGCATCAACCAGCTCAAGCTCTTCAGACGATCCCTCTTTCCTGGCCATTTTCGGTCTGGGGGCTCGACATATTGGGCCCCTTTCCCCGCGCTGCCGAGGGCTTCGAATACTTGTCTGTTGCTATTGACAAGTTCATGAAGTGGCCGGAAGTGGAAGCAGTGAGAAAGGTGACAGCATAGTCGGCCGTCAAGTTCTTCAAGGGAATAGTGTGCCGTTTTGGTGTGCCGAACAGGATCATCACCGACAATGGCACGCAGTTCACGAGCCACACCTTCATGCAGTACATCCAAGACCTTGGCTGCAAAATCTGTTTTGCCTCCGTTGCTCACCCGAGAAGCAACGGCCAAGCGGAGAGGGTGAATGCTGAAGTGCTGCGGGGCCTCAGAACAAGAACTTTCGACAAGCTGCACAAGTGCGGAAGGCGCTGGATTGATGAGTTGCCGGCGGTTCTTTGGTCAATCAGAACGACACCAAATCGAGCTACCGGCCAGACTCCCTTCTCCCTTGTCTACGGGGCAGAAGCAGTTCTCCCCACGGAACTCATATACGGGTCACCTCGAGTGCTCGCTTATGATGGGCTCGAGCAAGAGCAGCTGCGCCAAGATGACGCCACGCTCCTTGAGGAAGATCGTCTTCGGGTTGTTGTGCGAGCTGCACGCTACCAGCAAGCTTTACGCCGCTATCATAGCCGCAAGGTTCATGCCCGAAGCCTTGAGGAAGGCGACCTTGTTTTTCGGCGCGTTCAGTCGGCCAAGAATTCCAACAAGTTGACGCCGAAGTGGGAAGGCCCTTATCGGGTAGTACGAGTCACCAGGCCTGGTGCAGTCCGCCTGGAGACCGAAGATGGCGTTCTAGTGAGCAACTCCTGGAATATCGAACACCTTCATAAGTTCTACCCATAAGGCGCGGTTGCCGGGCCTCCCAGCAACCACCTTTTGTACGAGTCTTGCCGGCAAGGCATGTGATCCTTTGTACAAAGCCAGGCGCAGACCCTGTGCATAGTTGAATAAAGTTAAGTGTTTTACAATTCTTGTCGATTTTCATGTCATTTTATATGCATGCTTGTCTGAGATATTGTATGACATCTTGCTTCTGGTAAGCCCTAATGAACCGCCAAGGTTCCATATCTCTATTTTCTCTTCTTTCTTTTTCTCAAAGGACAGAATGTTCCCTCGCGTACACGTTTGCCGGGGGGAGAATGATGGTATGGATACCGACAGGTGACGTTCAAGTTGGCATTATGCAATAAGGAGTACAGCAACGAAAAGATAAGTTGCAGAACTCTTTAAGCAGATTTTTGTTGTAAAGTTATTTCCCTTGAACGATTTTGGCCTTTGTATGGAAAACCTGCACGCGAAGGAACCTTGTCGTGATTGGTTGTGCCCTTACTTTGTTTCGAGTCAGCTCAACAACTTAAGTGGCTGCACCGAAAGCGTCAAGGTATCTTGCCGATAGCGGCGACACCCCCAGCAGGCTGCTAAGGATCTGTTCCTCAAAGCGCTCGCGGCAAGGGTGCGCGCACCGGCAAGATGGCAATAAGCGTAGGGCAAAAACCATACAGAAAGAAATCGGACAAGGGAAATAGCATACATTCATCCAAAACATAGCAAGTTATATAACATTTATAAGTCGCCACAATTCTAACTAAGATAAAACTGTCTTTGGTATGGAGTAGTGGCGACAAGATGAAGCGAAGTGGCTAGTCCCCGCGCTGGCCTTCGACCCGCTTGACGTGGCTCACTCTGTCGACGATGGGCGCGACAAGTTCCTCGAGTGCCTTGAGATTTGCATCCTCCGGCAAGCTAGCGAGGACGTTGGTGAGGTTGATGCCAGGGTTCTTGTGCACCACTTTGACGAGCACCTTTTGGAGGACGGCCCGGCAGAGTTTGCGGGATTCTTTGGCCAGATGGGTTGCTCGGTCGGACTGGAGCAGCTTGAGGGCATCAACAACGCCCTCGAAGAACATGGTCAGCTTGGCACTCGAAGACACCCTCTCATCGGAAGAATACCTCAAGTTATCCAAGCCCATGGTGGACAGTTCTGCGGCAAGCTTTTCCGCGACGTCGACGAGGCGCTCAGTCCAGATCATCACACCTTTCTCGAAGTCATTATAGGTGGCGGCGGCGCTGTTGAGTAGGCTCTTCTCGGCCAGAAGATCCTTGGTCAGAGCCCTTTCACGAGCCTTGCTGCTCTCAAGGGACTTCTCCAGCGTTGTCAGCTTCAATGTCAGATCGGCAATGGATTCATTGGCTGAAGAGAGCTCTTTGATCTTGTCAGACATAGCGGCTTGCATCTCCGCCAAGCTAAAGAGAGTCTTATCTCTGTCGGCTTTGAGCGTTGAGATCTCCTTTCCGTGGCCCTCAAGATGCGCTTCCAGCCTCTTTACCTTATCGCCCAGCTCGTTCTTGGCGGCCTCTGCAGCTTCGGCGGCATCGATGGCTTCCTTTAACTTGCCGGCGTGATCTACGACCAGAGCTTCAAGTGCTTCCTTGTGCCTCTGCTCCAGTTCCTGTGTTCGCCGCGCGATGAGCTTCTCGATCTCCTCGTCCTTGCCGCGAAGCTTGGCGGCAAGCGCCTCATCGCGAGCGGCAAGGTCTTCTTCGTGAGCATCAAGCCCGATGCGGCGTTCCGTCAAGCGAGCTTCCTCTGCCGCGGCCTGCTGCGCAGCCTCCTCTTGTGCCTTCTCGACATCAGACTGCTTCATGAGGAGCTCGTTCCAGCTTTGATTCAGCTGCTCCCGACCAGCCGTCAGCTCTTGGAAGGCCTCGGCAAACCAGACTTGCGTCTCCCCGACACGCTTCTGAAAGTCTGCCTCTGCTGCTTCAACAACTGCCGCCCTGGAGTCCAACTTCTCCTTTCGGGCGCGGTAAAGCGCCTTGAGCTTCTGAAAGTTATCGCTCATGGCTTGGAGGAGCTGCCCTTCCTTGAGCCCACTGCCGCTTGCAGCGCCAACAACGTCTTCATCAAAAGTTTCTCCTTCAGTTGACACCCCGGTGCTTGCCGTCCCTGGTATGCTGACGAACAGGTCATCGCCAACCTTAAGATAACTGCTTGACGGGGGGACGTCGGATGTTGACCGTTGATCCTCAACAACTGCCTCTCTGGCAGCTGGGGACTCCACGACCGGTGTAGTGCCAGACGCTCCTGCAGTAGGAATGCCGTCAGTATGGTCGCCGGTCTCCTTGCCGGCCCCCTCAGCAGACTCCTCGGCGGTTTCTTCCTGTGCGGCCTTGGCGGCCTCGTCAGCTGCGACCTTGTCGGCAGCATCCCTGGCGGTCTCTTCAATGACAGCATCAACATCCATTTGTTCCGTCGAAGGGACATCTGAAAGCCATGAAAAGAAAACAAGATGAGACCAAGTTGAAGTTCGAGAAGACAAAAATAGAAATGAAGAAAGAATGACAAAGTACACCACGGCAACGGTTTACCTGTGTCCAGCTGCTGAGAGGTGGCTTCTCCTTCACCGGCAACGTTTGTTGCCGAAGTAGGATTGCCAGCGCCTGCGCTTGCCAGCTCCTCTTCGATGCGGATAGGCTCGCCGGTGGAACCCGTGCCGAAGGTTCATCTCTGGGCGACGTGGTCGACGGAGGCGGCACTTCAGGGACGGCCTCCAATGGCTCTCCATGTTGCCGTCCTTCTCCTACAGGCCCAGTGATGTCAATAGCGAAGAAAATCTCCCCAACGCTCGCCAGCAAAAAATGAGCAGTGGACTCATGCTGGGGGCTGGGTTCGAGACTGCGTTGAGGGCTCAGCTCCGGGCTGATGACAATGGTCTCTGGCGCACCTACGGTGCTTGCCGAAGGCTCGTCGCCCGTAGAAGTCTTCGCCCTCTTCACCAACCTTTGCGCCAACGTTTCTGTATCTGTGCGGGGACAGGCCAAAGCAAAACAATTGAGTTAAACAAAGCCAAGGATTCAGAAATTGAAATATGCAACAAGGACCACTTACTCCTCTCTTTCCGGGCTGAAGGAAGAGATGTCGAAGTCGACCTCCGCTCCAGTTTTCATGTAAGGAGGTGGAGAAGGGGTCCTGGGACGTTTGGCTGCGGCAAAAGCAGGCTGTTGATGCTATCTTGCCGCCCCAACTATTGATGCCGTCGGGCGAGACTCCCCCGCCACATCAGCTGTTGCCGCGGTCATGCGTGGCGAGCGTCGCACAGGTTGCTGCTGGGCTCCTTGCCGCTGCGCAGCCTTGCCGGTCGCTCCCTTACCAGCCTCGCCGCTTGAAGAAGACTGATGTGCTGGGGCACAAGAGCCAGCTTTTCAAAGAACACGCTGTTTCTTCCCTGGAGCCGGGGGCTCCTCGTGCGGCTGCTCCTCGGCTGTGTCCTCGGCAGAAGGACTCCTGGTGGCCACGCCGCCCCGCTCCCCAGCAACTTCCCCTTGCTCAGCAAGGATTTCCTCTGGCACTGTCTCTTCTTCACTGGTGTCCTCTCCCGTGAAGCCAAAGTCGCCGGCCTCCGCGGCAAGGTTTGCCTCTTCCGCCCTGCTGGCAATATAGGCTATTTCTTCATCAGTGGTGGGGCGGATAAGGTTCGAGTCTTCCCGGACGGCCCTCTCCGACAAACTGTCGAAGAACTCCTGTACTCACTCTAGAGGCGGCTCTACCCAAGTCCCATCAAGGCCGTGGGCATTACACACTGGCATCATAGTGATGATCGAGCCCAGGGCAGAATTGTTGCACAAAGGAATCACACCAGCCGGCAACGTGTACCTCCCGTCAGGCCTGAACAGCTTGTGGCAGAGGAACGTGTGCTGCAAAATCGTCAGATTGTTATTCAGACCAGGGCGTAGCCTCATGATATCTGCCGCGTTCTTGAAATCCCAGGCTGGCCTCCCTTTGTTATGCAAAGGGACAATGCGCCGGCGGAGGAAATCTACGTCGACCATCTCAATCGTGAGCCCGACAGCCTTAAGACGGTGGATCCTGGTAATCGCAATTGTGAGCTTTCCATCTTGAGGATCGAAGTCGCTCCAATTCTTGCCGCGGACTACCTTCTTTTGCCGGGGTACGCAGAATGGCTGAGGGTCTTCCTCCTGGATCCAGCACCACTCGGACCGCCATTCTTTTTCACCATCTATCCGCGCCGCCCCTGGCGGAAGCTGGGAGTGCACGGGTGGCGAGATGGCCATTCGTTTTCTTCCCCCATGCGCACCTGTACCGAGCAATCAGGGTGTGCCCGTCGAGCGTCGGGTCGAAGATGGCGTGCTGCTTCCGCTTCTTTACCAGATCGCCCTCATCCACTCCTGCGGCCGAGCCGGCGGCTTCCGCCGCTTTGCCCTTGCCTGCTTTGGGCGGCATAGCGACTGTGGAAGCAGAGTCCGAAGATGATGAGGGCGTGCGGGTGGCGGATGAATGGGAGAGACTCTGCTTCGAACTCAAGGAAGAAGACGATGGCAGTTTCTCAGATTGGAGAAGACGATGGCGGTTTCTCAGATTGGAGAAGACGGGGGGGGGGGGGGGTAAATGAGCAGCGCCTCTGCGGATTCCTTTCTATGGGGAAGGCGCGGGGCTGGCTCTTTACTGACCGAAGTGAAAGCATTTTTACAAGCGCACTACCGCGGCCATTTCGCGCACATATCCCACGTCCCGCATTTAATGCGCGTCGTGGGAGGGCGCGGTAAATAAGGCGATTATGACAGCTAAATTCCCGCCACACGTGCCTGTGCACTGTTTGGGCCTAGCCCAACAACGCCTCACACCCGTGTATGGCCTAGGCCCGGGGGCTCCTGTCGGTGTACTAAAGTTCGGGTCCTTTAGTACCCCATACTTGTGCACGGACGGTTGTAGCCATACCAGCGGCAAGGCCTGCCGGAGAATAGCTGGGAATAGTCACAAGATTATCGAGAAGGCGTTCAAGCTAATGACCAGAAGACAGAAGACCGAAGGCTGGGTTCCCGGCAAGATCCTTGCCGGGAAGGCTCGCGAAGGCCCGGCAAGGCCTCGTGCCCGGCAGGGCCTCGCGCCAGGCAAGATCTCGCACCCGGCAAGATCCCATCACTCCAGCACAGTGCCGCCGCCCCAGCGCAGCGACCGGCCTGTCGTTTAGGGCTTGTCCTCCTGGTTGCGTGGCATGGCGCTGGCCGCAAATGGGCTTAAGCGGTGCTGATGGGACGGCTCCTTTTTCCGCCCCCGAGAAAGTAAGGGACAGCTAAGTAGAGCATTAAATACGTTTGTCCTAAGATGTTTGTCCTCAAACGTCGGTAGTAATCATGAGACACTGTAGTAACTTTCCACCTCTTGTACTCTTGTCTGCCACTGTTGGTGACCCCTTGGACGTATAAAAGGAGGCCCAAGGCGAAGCTACAGGGGGGAGGACCTCCTGGCCCATTCTGCATGCGTAGCTACTTCTTCATCACCAGCGCTCCATGTACTTGAGCCAAGAACATTCACAGTAATACAACTAAAGCAGGAGTAGGGTTTTACGCTTCTCAGCGGCCCAAACCTGGGTAAAGATCCCCGCGTTGATCGTTGGTTCCGCTCTTTGTGCAAACCTTTTCCCCCGCTGAACCATAAAGGGATCCTCTCGATCCCATAGGTGTCGTACGCCGACAAGTATGTTCTAGAAACAGGAACACGTATCATATTCACAGGTATAATGTGTATAGTAAGCAGATGCAATACAACAAAGTTGGAAGCAATGCAAGGTAGACATCATACGCAACATGCAACCACATATAATAGTGCCAAGTTAGAGCAAACACCTGTGATGGTGTAGTAGGGGAGATGTGCTCATCATTTACACAGCTATGTTAACTGTCTAGCCTTGCGTTGTCTTGCGAATCTTGTTGGGAGGATGGCGGAGTAGAATCTATAGAGACCCTCCATTTCAGTAGCTTGGAAGGACCACCATCATCTAATGCCTTACAAATTTCCTTCCGCTTTATTGATTTTGCATTGTGAAGTCAAACCGACAAGAAAAAGGAATAAAATTTGCTCTTCAGAACTCATTCATGCCTGATACTGACGAACACTACTCTGATGAAAGGCAAACTCATGATACGAGGATGGAATATGTACGAAAAACTGGACGGCATGACATATTCACACCTATCATGTGGAAACTAAGCAGAAGGCACTTCAACAAATTATAAGCACTGCAAGCTAGACACTATATGGAAGATGCAACCTCTGCCAAGTTAAAACTGTCTCATTATAGGTGGCGTTCAACAAATTAGAAGCAGTACATTCTAGAAATCATATTCAAGACGCAACCAATATCACACAGCCAACTTAAAGGTGTCTCACCACAAGTGACTGGTGCAGGATGCACAAGAACAGTAGTTTGATGTAAGAACATGGTGTGATAGGCAGATGTAGTATGTACCAAAAACAGGAAGGCGTGTCATATTCACACGTATAATGTGTAAGCTAAGCAGATGTAGTTTACACTAATTAGAAGCAATACAAGCTAGACACCATATGCAACATGCAACCAGATATTACACTGCCAAGTTAGAGCAGTCACCTGGGATGGTGGAGTAGGGGAGCGGAGACTTGGAACTTGTAATGCACTAGCAGTTCAAGGAGAATCTGTAGAGATGGTCCCTTTACGTTGCTGCAGAGGACCACCATCATCGCCTTCCTTACTTTTTTCCTTCCTCTTTTTTGATTTTGCCTTGTCAAGTCAAACCCACAAGAAAAAGGAATAAAATTTGCTCTTCTGAACTCATTGATGCATGATACTGATGAACACTACTTTGATGTAAGGCAACCGCGTGATAGGAGGATGGAATATGTATGAAAAACAGGAAGGCGTGACATATTGACACCTATGATGTGTAAAGTGTAAACTAAGCAGAAGGCGTTTCAACTAATTAGAAGCAATGCAAGCTAGACACCATATGAAAGATGAAACCAATATCAATCTGCATAATTAAAAGGGTGGCCTCATCAGGGTATTTCAACAAATTAGAAGCAATACATGGCAACAGGATATAAATCATATGCAACATGTAACGAATAAAGGTGTCTCATTGTAAGTGATTGATGCAGGATACACAAGAACGGTAGTTTCATGTAAGAACATGGTTAATAGATAGATCTAGAATGTACCAAAAACAGGAAGGCATGTCATATTCACAGGTATAATGTGCAAACTAAGCAGATGAAATTTAGCCCAAATAGAAGCAATACAAGCTAGACACCATATGCAACATGCAACCACATATCGCACTGCCAAGTTAGAGCAAGCACCTGTGATGGTAGTGTAGGGGAAATGCGGTCCTCAACTACAGAGCTACGTTGAATATCTTCATCTAGACTTGATGTTTCTTGAGAATCATGTGGGGAGGATGAAACTGCACTCTTTATAAGAGTAGCGCATCTCATACTAACCCACGGGCGTGACTGTCTCATCATAAGTGATAGATGCAGGATACACAAGAACGGTAGTTTGATGTAAGAACATGGTGTGATAGGCAGACATAGTATGTACCAAAAACAGGAAGGCGTGTCATATTCACATGTATATTGTGTAAGCTAAGGAGATGCAATTTAACAAATTAGAAGCAATACAAGCTAGGCACCATATGCACATGCAACGAGATATCACACTGCCATGTTAGAGCAGCACCTGGGGTTGTGGAGTAGGGGAGACGAGATTTGGAACTTGCACTGCAGTAGGAGTCGCAGGAGAATCTGCAGAGATCATCTGTTTCGGTTGCTCCAGATGACGACCATCATCCCGTGCATTCATCCTTTTATATTTTTCCTTGTCAAGTCAAACCCATAAGAAAAAGGAATGAAATTTGCTCTTCCAAATTCGTTGATGCATGATACTGATGAACACTACTTTTATGTAAGGCAACCACATTATAGGAGGATGGAATATGTACGAAAAATGCTAAGCAGAAGGCATTTGAACAAATTAGAAGCAATGCAAGCTAGACACCATATGAAAGATCCAACCAAAATAAATCTACCAAGTTGAAAGTTTCTCATCATAAGTGGCATTTCAACAAATTAGAGGCAGTACATGCTTGAAATGATATGCAAGATGCAACCAATATCACACTGTCAATTTGAAGGTGTCTCATCAGAAGTGATTGATGCGGGATACACAAGAAAAGTAGTTTGATGTAAGAACATGGTTAATAGAAAGACGTAGTATGTACCAAAAATAGGAAGGCATGTCATATTCACAGGTATAATGTGTTAACTAAGCAGATGCAATTTACCATAATTAGAAGCAATACAAGGTAGACACCATATGCAACATGAAACCACATATCACACAGCCAAGATAGAGCAAGCACCTGCGATGGTGGTGTAGGGGAATTGCGGTCATCAACAATAGAGCTACGTTGACTATCTTCATCTAGCTTTGCTGTTTCTTGAGAATCATGTGGGGAGGATGACAATGCACTCTTTCAAAGAGTAGCACGTCTCACAGTAACCCACTGCCGTGGCTGTCTCATCATAAGTGATTGATGAGGGATACACAAGAGCATTAGTTTGATGTAATAACATGGTTAATAGACACATATAGTATGGACCAAAAACAGGAAGGAATGTCATTATCAAAGGTATAATGCATAAAGTAAGCAGATGCAATTTAACCAAATTGGAAGCAATACAAGCTAGACACCATATGCAATATGCAACCACATATGACACCGCGAAGTTAAAGCAAACAACTGGGATGGTAGTTCATGGCCAACGAGATCATCAACTGCAGAGCTATGTTTACTGTCTGCATCTGCTGACACTGCACCCTTTAAAGCGCTTAAACGCTTCGGGCTTATCCACGAATTAGACTGGAGCGAATTCTCTCTTTTCTTTCGTGAATTTATCAACAGTGTGTCAGAGGCTGAAATACCCATGCATAAAAAACCAATAGTGAGAGTATGGGTGAAGTGTGTGCAGAAGCAGTGCACTGTAAAAGTAGCATACAACAGGTGGGTGAAAAATAAATGACGGGAGACATATGGTAGCTCTAGAAATGCATGGTGTCATGGGAACGAGCCTAACAGTAGAAGGTAGGGGTACGAAAGGAGAGGGCAGAGTCCTAGCTACGGCGAGGGTGTACACACGGATGTATGAGTTCAGGCCCCTCTCGTGGAGGTAACAGCCCTACGTCTCAGGTGCTCCGGAGAGGCTTTTCTGTCGAGTGAAATGTATGTGTGTTACAGAGGGTGCGAACCCTTGTGCCAGAGGGGAGGGGTGGCTTATATAGAGTGCGCTACCCCTCATAAACGCCAGGCAACCAAGGGTTCGATCGTGGGGAGTAAAGGAGAGCGTTACTGATAACGCATGCAATAAATGCTAATTATGGTGATGGCCCGACCGCCTGTCTGTTGCTCTTCTCAGAGTGACTTTAGATCTTCAGCGGTCGAGTGGCATCCAGATCTGTCGAGTGGATGTAGAATCTTTCGAGTGAGCTGGATGTCAAGTGGATCGTAAGCTTTGCTTACTCCAGTCGGAATCTTCCTCATAGTCTTGTAGTCTTTAAGTCTTCCAAAGTAGTGTCCTTAGGTAGGGTATGTAGGTCAGGCCTATGACCCTACCCTAGGTACATATCCCCATCATTAGCCCCTGAATGGATCAGGGTTCGAGTGGGGAAGGGACAGTGCAGGTTCTGCCAAACTCAACGTTCCGAATGAGCTTCGAGATTTTACTGATACCTGTGACGACTGGGCCTTCTAGCATCCGCCTTGATCTATTCAGCTTATCAGCTCTTCCGAGTGAATTTGGATGGAGGTTCAAGTCCGAATGGCCAGCAGGATCTTTAGATGTGACAGGACGCTCCGCCCGGTCCGGATTTCACGGGGTTCGAAATTTCGGGAAGCGCGCGCCGAGCGGGGATGACGCAACAGACGGGGATACGGTCCCTCGATCCTCGCGTCGCTTTTAGCACCACGTATCGCACCTCCTCTGTTAACGGGATGCGCAGGGATTCAGCGGGCCCACGAGTCAGTGACTTGGGTCGACAGATATAAGAAACGAGAGCGGGGGGGAATTTGCAGCAGTGCGCCCATTTTCCCCCCGTCTCCTCCGCTTCCTCTGCTCCGCCACCGCGCCGCTCATCTCGAATCCGCCCGCCGCCGCAACAATGGCGAAAGAGAAGACGGCGAAGTTCGAGCGCGCCAAGAAGACGGCGAAGGGGAAGAAGCCATCGAGCGCTTGAGCCGCGGCGCCGCCCGGATGGATCTAGGGCGACTTCTTGCCGTTGACCGTCACGGAGGAGGACGTTGAGAAGCTCGTCGTCGATGGCCTGGTTGCGGCCGGGTCGTGGAGGCTGCCGGGGGCGGAAGCTGAGCCGGAGCCGCGCGAGGGCGAGCGGGTCCTCCTGACCACTCACTTGGAGAGAGGTTTTTCTCTGCCTCCTCATCCCTTCTTCCGTGGTTTCTTGAATTTCTTCGGGGTGCAGCTTCATCATTTTCCTCCCAATGCTATCGCGTACCTTGCCACATTCGTGACGATGTGCGAGTGCTTCCTGGGTTGTCCCCCTCACTGGGTTTGTTCAAGCAAATTTTCACCATCCACTCCCAGTCGGTCAAGAAAGCCCACACTAGTGACAGCAAGACTAACGTTATCCAGTTATGCGGGGGTTTGGGCCTCCAAAAGAGGACGGGGAGTGCATTCCCAGCGTTGATCTTTCCGGAGTCGGTGCAGGGCTGGCAGTCGACTTGGTTCTATTGCAACGATGTCGCATCCCCAAATATGTCGACTGGTCTTCCTCCCTTCACACTGGCTCGACCTGCTGTGCCCAAATCTCTGACTGTGACCGAGGAAGAGAAGGCCAACGTAGGAATCTTGATGAATGGTGTAGTGAATCTGATTCGTGGTGGAGTGACTGGTCTAGATCTGCTGGAGGTGTTCCTCGGTCGACGGATCCAGCCGCTCTAGGCGCGGGACCATCCCATGTGGCATTACTCGGGAGTCGACGACACCACTCATACCCATCCGGAGGATGTCTCAGAGGAAACGGTCGCTCAGTGGCTGCGCGGCATCACTGGAGCGCGTGACAACCCCCGAGGTTCCAAAAGAGTCTTGCCCTTCTCTGCTGAGCACCCACCGAACGTGGTGAGTCACGTCATTGTCGATTGCTTTTATATCTTGTCGAGTAAATGGGTCTTCAACTGACTGAATTGAATCTTTTCAGGAGCTCACAAACATGTATTCACCTGTGCCGAATGGAGAACAGAACGTTGAAGGGGTGGAGAGTGAAGGCGGCAGTGACAACATCAGTTATGCCGAGGACAGCGAAGGCAGCGGTGATGACTCGGAAGAGAGCAAAGAAGTCGAAGTTCGATCTCCAACGCGTATCGAGGGACGTTCCAAGCAGCAACAAGACCCTGCAATCGACCAAGGTCGGATCGTGGGGTCGACCACCAGGAGCTCGAAGCGCAATCGGACGCCGACGCTGGAACCGACCGAGAGGGTCGCCAAACAGCCCAAGGTTACTAACACAAAGACTCGGAAGACTCTTCCCAGGATAAAGGTTGTCGTGCCGATTGCTTCGACGTAAGCATTCTCGCTCCTCGCTTTACTTGTTGCTGAACTTCGTATTTTTGCTAACCGAGTGAAACTTGAATGTCAGGGCTGCTACCTCGGTGACGTCTCCGGTGCGGGTTGAGGAAGGCGTGGAGACGTCCGACGCAGCTACTTCCCGCCGAGGTATGACATATTGCCCTTCGACATTTTTCTCGAACCATTCGACAGTCGTGCGAAATGTTGTCTGGTGACTGCAGAGTCAAGGAATGTCCTCTAGATCGCTGATGACGGTGAAGATGGGCTTCAGAGGAGTACCGACCCCGCAGCTCCTTCTCCGACTGAACCAATTTTAGCACCAAATCTGATGACTATGGAACTCGCCAATCTTCCTCAAGCGCCGGTCTCTCAAGCGCCAGCCCTTCTGGCTGTATCACCGCTCCCTCCACAGACTATCTTTTCTCTGCATCGTGTTCCAGAAGATCAGACTGGAGCTGCAAAGGAGGCGTTGATCCAAGCCGAGCACATGATGCGGCACACGAAGGAGGCGTACGAGGCCAGCAAGTTGGCTTACGACGCCAGTTCGGCGCTTCGAGCGAACATCCGAGTAAGTGCACTTGTAAGTGCGTTTTTTTGTCACTCGCTCGGCCAGGGCTGACCTGGTCGAGTGGTAATTGCTTGTCACGCACTCGGCCAGGGCTGACCTGGTCGAGTGAACATTTGTCCAGTGGGGGCACTCTAAGTGCACCCACTGGGTGTAGTCCCCGAGACCGCTGTCGAATGTTGGTGACATCGGCGGGGGTCTTTTATGTATTTTGCTGTTCATCTGACACTCGGACAGGTCGGATCTGGTCGAGTGATAGTAGGTCCAGTGGGGGCACGCTGAGTGCACCCACTGGGTGTAGTCCCCGAGACCGCCGTCGGATGCTTGCATCGGCGGGGGGTCTGAAAGAGACATTGTAGATTGCTTTGTTTTTTTTTTGTCTCGGACAGGTCAGGCCTGGTCGAGTGAGGTTTAGTCCAGTGGGGGCACGCTGAGTGCACCCACTGGGTGTAGTCCCCGAGACTACTGTCGATCGTTTACGATCGGTAGTAGTCTTAAGGACCTGGACTCGGAGCCCAAATTTGTGTTTGAAACACACTCTCCGCTCGGCATGCCGAGCGGATGTCTTGTCACTCTCCACTTGGGTGCGGAAGAATATTTCTGTCGACTGAATTGTGTTTGCTGTTGATCTCAAAAGACTTGCGAACTCGGGACTCAATATGCTGACTTGGAGTAAGAGAAGGTCCAGCTTCAACTGGACCTGGAAGTGGTGAGGAAGGAACTGGAGCGTGTGCGGGCTGACCTGAAGGCTTCGGGAGGTAAACTTCGTTGACCGAATGCACCATTACTTGTTTCTTTTATCTTTGAACCGAGTGACTCCACTCGAGCAGACGTGTGTGGTGAGAATCGACGACTCCAAGCGCGACTCAACAATGCTGTTTCCTTAGATACCATGAAGAAGGCGCTTGAAGACAAGGACAAATCACTCGCCGATGCTTAGAAGACGGCGAGGGAGAAGACTGAAGCCGCAGAGAAGAAACTCGCCATAACCAGTAAGTTGGAGGAGGAGAACACCAAACTGAAGCAGGAGCGGGCCGACTGGGGCAAGAGGGTTGAACAGGCGACCAAGAGAGCGAAGGGCCTGGAGAAATATCTGGGGGACTTCGCGAAGAAGATGTATATTTTGCTTGAAGGTAACTTTCTCCAGTCGAGTGAATTCCGTTAATTCCCAGAGAACAGCAGCATGACCAATCTTTCCCTTCTTCTTCGCGTACAATTCTACCAAGACTTTGAGAAGGAGACTGAAGAGATCGAGCCAAATCTGGAGCCTACCAAGTCACCCGTCGGGGATGCCGTAGACATGGATATGTTTCAGCTCGAAGCTTGACTCGGAGGTGTTCGGGGATATGTCACTCGACTGAGGGGCGCGATGAAGAAGATCGACAAGGAATTATGGCCAGAGGACTCCCTTCAGACAGACCTCGAGTCGATGATGACTCGCCTTGATGAACTCCCCAATCGAGTGCAGGCTTGGAAAAAATCTGCGGCGCGCTGCGGAGCTGACGTAGCGCTCTCACTCGTCCGGATCCATTGTAAGGAGGCCAAGGAGGACAGACTGAAGGCTCTTCAAGTAGCCAACACGAAGAAACTTCAGTTCCAGGATTTCATGGAGACCTTCATCGCAGCAGCCACTCGGATCGCCGACGGGATTGATCTGGACACTTTCGTCGAGCCCACGAGTCCCACTGGGACTTGAGAAAAACTTTGCTGGTAGTCGAAACTTTATTTCGCCTCGGTATGCTGAGTGACGGTGTAACCGTTTAAAACTTCGTTCGGGCCTTAAGCCCGAGTACTTTCTGTTTGCATGGGCAACTTTATCTGTGTTGGATATTCTGGATTTATCTGTATTTTGCTTTCTAGCCCTTTGCTTGGTTGATTTTGTTTGCTTCCCGAGTGATACACACTCCCGAGTATCGAGTGTTCTTCCCACTCAGAGACATAGCCGCGAGTCAGTTCCCTTCGACACTCGGTAGGATTTTTAACTTAGGCAAAAACTTGTTCGCAGCTAAGCTTTCGAGTGAATATGATGTTATTCACTCGACGAGGTTTTTAACTTAGGCGAAACTTGGTTCGCAGCTAAGCCCCCGAGTGAGAGGATGGCTCATCATTCGGGAGAATTTTTAACTTAGGCGAAAACTTGTTCGCAGCTAAGCTCCCGAGTGAGAGGATCTCTCGTCACTCGGGAGAGTTTTTAACTTAGGCAAAATCTGGTTCGCAGCTAAGCCCGCGAGTGAGAGGATCGCTCGTCACTCGGGAGAGTTTTAACTTAGGCGAAATCTGGTTCGCAGCTAAGCCTTCGAATGAATGGGATGCTATTCACTCGACGAGGTTTTTAACTTAGGCGAAATCTGGTTCGCAGCTAAGCCCCCGAGTGAGAGGATCGCTCGTCACTCGGGAGAGTTTTTAACTTAGGCGAAATCTTGTTCGCAGCTAAGCTTTCGAGTGAATGGGATGCTATTCACTCGATGAGGTTTTTAACTTAGGCGAAATCTGGTTCGCAGCTAAGCCCCCGAGTGAGAGGATCGCTCGTCACTCGGGAGAGTTTTTAACTTAGGCGAAAACTGGTTCGCAGCTAAGCCCTCGAGTGAGAGGATCGCTCGTCACTCGGGAGAGTTTTTAACTTAGGCGAAATCTGGTTCGTAGCTAAGCCCCCGAGTGAGAGGATCGCTCGTCACTCGGGAGAGTTTTTAACTTAGGTGAAAACTTGTTCGCAGCTAAGCCTTCGAGTGAATGGGATGCTATTCACTCGACGAGGTTTTTAACTTAGGCGAAATCTGGTTCGCAGCTAAGCCCCCGAGTGAGAGGATCGCTCGTCACTCGGGAGAGTTTTTAACTTAGGCGAAATCTGGTTCGCAGCTAAGCCCCCGAGTGAGAGGATCGCTCTTCACTCGGGAGAGTTTTTAACTTAGGCGAAATCTGGTTCGCAGCTAAGCCCCCGAGTGAGAGGATCGCTCGTCACTCGGGAGAGTTTTTAACATAGGCGAAATCTTGTTCGCAGCTAAGCCCCCGAGAGAGAGGATCGCTCGTCACTCGGGAGATTTTTGAACTTAGAATTGTGCGATCGGAATCGACAAAAAACTACAGGAGTCGTATCCTTGATAAGCAAAACTGTTTACTCTTATTATACCAAACAGCTCAGTCTTCAGGTATAAAATCGTCGAAGTAAATCCGCGTTCCAGGCTCGCGGCTCGTCAATGTTTTTCTTGAGATTGAAAAGTTGGTAGGCTCCATTGTTCAGAACTTTGGTGACGACGAAAGGACCTTCCCATGCAGGGGCGAGCTTGTGAGGCCGCTGTTGATCCACCCGGAGCACGAGGTCACCTTCATGGAACGTCCAACTCCTGACGTGCCTTGCGTGAAAGCGACGCAGATCTTGTTGGTACACAGTCGACCGAGTCAAAGCCATTTCTCGCTCTTCTTCAAGGAGATCCACAGCGTCCTGACGCGCTTGTTCAGCTTCAGCCTCCGAGTAAAGATCCACACGAGGAGAATTATGAAGGAGATCACTCGGCAAGACAGCCTCGGCTCCATACACCATAAAGAAGGGAGTGCGATCAGTCGACCGATTTGGATTTGTCCTCAAGCCCCACAGAATAGACGGTAATTCAGTAACCCAAGCTCCAGCTGCATGATCGAGTTCGCGCATGAGTCGAGGCTTCAATCCTTGAAGGATAAGGCCATTTGCTCGCTCAGCTTGACCGTTAGACTGGGGGTGCGCAACGGATGCGTAATCCACCCGAGTGCCTTGAGAAGAGCAAAAGTTTCTGAACTCTTCCGAGTCAAAATTAGAACCATTGTCTGTGATGATACTGTGGGGAACTCCGTATCTGAATATTATCTCTCTCATGAATTTGATGGCCGTGCGTGAGTTCAGCTTCCTAATAGGTTTGGCCTCAATTCATTTGGTGAACTTGTCGACTGCTACCAGTAGATGCGTGAAACCACTCTGGCCCATCCGGAGAGGTCCGACCATATCCAATCCCCATACAGCAAACGGCCAGACGAGTGGAATAGTCTTCAAAGCAGACGCAGGCTTGTGCGACAAGTTCGCATAGAATTGGCATCCTTCACAGTGCTGAACAATCTCTTTAGCCATTTCATTGGCGCGCGGCCAGAAGAAACCAGCTCGGTATGCCTTGGCAACAATCGTCCGAGAGGACGCATGATGACCGCAAGTCCCCGAGTGTACTTCCTCCAGTATCAGTTGACCTTCTTTGGGAGAGATGCATCGCTGGCCATGCCGGTTACGCTCTCTCTGGAGAGCTGTCCATTCATAACAGTGAATGCCTTGGACCTGCGGACAATTTGTCGAGCCTCAACCTCATCTTCTGGAAGTTCTCGTCTGAGAATGTACGCGATATAGGGCACCGTCCAATCGGGAGTAATCACCAGAATCTCGCTGACCAGATCTATGACTGCTAGGACATCAACTTCAGTCGGATTGGAGGCGCTTATAGGCTGCGGGGGCTCTTCGGTGAAGGGGTCCTCCTGCACCGAAGGAGAGTGAAAATGTTCCAGAAACACGTTGCTGGGTACCGGTTTCCGAGTGGATCCGATTTTTGCTAGCTCGTCAGCTGCCTAATTCTTCACTCGGGGAACATGGTGGAGTTCCAAACCCTCAAACTTTTTCTCCAGCTTCCTTACTGCATTGCAATATCCGGTCATGGCGGGGGTCCTGACGTCCCATTCCTTCATCACCTGATTAACCACCAAATCCGAGTCACCGTATACCATCAGGCGACGGATGCCGAGTGAGATGGCCATACGCAACCCGTAGAATAGTGCCTCATACTCAGCTTCATTATTGGAGGAATCAAAGTGAATCTGGAGGACATAAGTTAGCTTATCGCCTTTTGGGGACACCAAAACTACACCAGCACCAGAACCATTCAGCATCTTCGAGCCGTCAAAGAACATCGTCCAGTGTGCCGAGTGGATTTGGATTGGCTGCTGCTGTTCTATCCACTTGACCATGAAGTCAGCAAGTGCTTGAGATTTGATGGCTTTCTTTGATTCAAACTTGATATCAAAATAGAGGAGCTCAATGGCCCATTTGGCCACTCGACCAGTCGCGTCACGATTGTTGAGGATCTCGTTCAATGGAGCATCACTGATGACTGAAAGAGTGATCTTGAAAGTAGTGCGCCACCTTCTTTGCTGATAGATATATACCATAGACGAGCTTCTAGTAATGTGGGTACCTTTGCTTTGAAGGAGTCAACACTTCAGAGATGTAGTACACTGGGCGCTGGACCATATAGGCCTTGCCCTTTTCTTCTCGCTCGACAGTGAGAACCGTACTGACGACTTGATTGGTGGCTGCGATGTACAGGAGCAGGGGTTCTTTGCTATGCAGAGCAGCAAGCACCGGCTGGGTGGAGAGCAGGGCTTTGAGCTGTACAAACGCTGCTTCTGCCTCTGTAGTCCACTCGAACGTATCAGATTTCTTCATCAGTCGATATAAGGGCAATGCCTTCTCTCCGAGATGAGAAATGAATCTGCTCAGCGCCGCCAGGCAGCCAGTGAGCTTCTGGACATCGTGTATACGCTCGGGATGTTTCATTCGGACGATGGCACCGATCTTCTCAGGATTGATGTCGATCCCTCGTTCAGAAACGAGAAAACCGAGTAACTTTCCACCAGCAACTCCAAAAGCACACTTGGTTGGATTCAACTTGATGTCATATTTCGTTAAGTTGGCGAATGTTTCTGCCAAGTCAGTCAGCATGTCGGAACCTTTGTGAGACTTGACTACAATATCGTCCATATAGGCCTCGATATTCCGACTGATCTGGTCGAGGAGACATTTCTGAATCATGCGCATGAAAGTAGCGCCAGCATTTTTCAGACCAAAAGGCATGGTGATGTAACAGAAACACCCGAAAGGGGTGATGAAGGCCGTCTTTATTTCATCTGGGCCAAACAGACGGATCTGATGGTAGCCAGAGTATGCACCGAGAAAAGACAAACGCTCACATCCCGCCGTCGAGTCCACAATCTGGTCGATGCGGGGGAGTGGGAAATGATCTTTCGGGCAGGCCCGATTGATATGTTTAAAGTCTATACACATGCGGAGTGACTTGTCCTTCTTGGGGACCATGACGACATTCGCAAGCCACTCGGAGGGGTAAACCTCGCATATGAACTCAGCCGCCAAGTGTCGTGCCACTTCTTCGCCGATTGCTTTCCGCTTCTCCGTTGCCGACCGACACAAGTGCTCCTTTACGGGCTTGGCCTTGAGGTCAACTCTCAGACGGTGCTCAGCCAGTCCCCTGGGTACACCCGGCATGTCAGAAGGCTTCCATGCAAAGATGTCCCAGTTCTCACGGAGGAACTGGATGAGCGCGGCTTCCTATTTGCTGTCGAGTGTTGTTGAAATGTTGGTCGGAGCAGCATTAGGATCCGTCAGGTGAATGTGTACTGATTTCACGTCTCCTGCCGACAGAAATGCAGACTCAGTGGCGGGTTTCTTAGAACGCAAAAGATCGGCGGGATCAGCATTCTTCTTGTATTCTTCCAACTCGACCACAGCCATTTGCTGGTCGGCGATCTTGGAGCCCTGCTGGAGGCACTCCTCAGCCTTCTGTCGACCTATCTGTTGCTCTTCTCAGAGTGACTTTAGATCTTCAGTGGTCGAGTGGCGTCTAGATCTGTCGAGTGGATGTAGAATCTTCCGAGTGAGCTGGATGTCGAGTGGATCGTAAGCTTTGCTTACTCCAGTCGGAATCTTCCTCATAGTCTTGTAATCTTTAAGTCTTCCAAAGTAGTGTCCTTAGGTAGGGTATGTAGGGCAGGCCTATGACCCTACCCTAGGTACATATCCCCATCACATGGCACATGAAATAATATTCTAGGATTTTGAAGTATGAGCACAGGGATGGCTGGGAAATTCAGCCATGCAGGCACTCCTCCAGTACACCACAAGATGTGGTCCTAGGAAAATAACAGTCGACTGAAAACAAATAGGTCAGTCCATTTTTTCTGCACCGTCCGATGTACAAAGAACGGGCAGATGGCCTTCATCTACCTCCATCCAGTCAGTGTTGACGATCTTCCGGGAACCGCCAGCGACCACCGGCCCAGTCCCCTGCCTCCGCCCTCCCATCGACCTCACCCCACCGCCGTGCTTGGCACGGCCCCCCGGCCATCCCTTTAAGCCCCGCTGACCTCCAGATCGGGTGCCAGCAGCTCCTGCGCCCCACACCCCTAAGATAGACACCGATGCGCCGCTTCCCCGGTGAACAGGCGGACTAGGTGCTCCGCGCGCCTCAGCGGGTGCCGCTTCTTTTAATTGGGAATCAACTGACCCTGAATTCAAATCCAGGCGGGCGACGAACCTCTAGCTAAGGTGACATTGTAAATGGGGGGAAACCTTGTGCATGGCGAGTTACTTGAAACATTTCGTATCACGAAGAAGGTGAAGTAAGAAGCGGTCAACTAGTTTCTTTCATGAGATGAATACCATGTGAGCAGAGACGTAAGATTTGCACAAATTAGGGAAAAGGAGTACCAATTTCGGCTGGCAGTGATGTGTCCTCCTGTTTTTTCAACGATCTTCTTGTAGTTCACTGGAAACAAGATGTTGTGGAGGACGGTGGAGCCTTGGACGAACCCATGGCCAAGTTGTTGAGTGTGGTGCGGTGGCCGTCTGTCAGCCGCGGGGAAGCAGATCTGAGGCGGCGAACCACGGCATAGCGGGAACTGATCCGGTGCGGTGGACGGTTGCGACAGTGGAGCGGCAACGGTGAGGCGCAGGACGGCGTGGTCGAAGTGGTTCGGGTATAGCACACGTCGGCTTCGTGGAGGCAGCTCTGCCTCGGCTTCAGCTGCTAAGTCTTTGAGGGCGTCGTTGAGGTTGGGGTTGCGGTGGACGACGACGTCGGGGTACCGGCTCTGGCATGATGGAGGAGGGTGGCGGTGGATCGGGCGCGATGGGGTGGAGGACGAAGGAGGCTGGGGTTTCGCGGCTGGTGGAGAGGGCGTTTTGGCACCCACGGAGTATGAATGGGGGGGGGACGGAGGGGGGGAACCTAAGGGGGAACAATGTTTCGGTTTGGGACGCGCTTGTTTGAAATTTGGGAAAAGTTACCAGCTTTGCCCCAATCTAAAATTTCGGACATATTGCGGGTCGGGGGTAGGACGGTAATCTCAGGTGTCCCAAATAGTGGGCGGGATAAATTTCGGCCGAGCGCATGGGTGTTTAGGCGCCCACGGTGTATGAATGCTTCTCGGAGGCGGTTGACTGGCGCCTTGGTGGAGTTACAAACCTACCCCAGTTTAGACCTTTGGACATCGCGCCGATAGGCTACACGGGTCAGAGTCAGGACAGTGATTTCCTACCACCAAAAATTGGCCTCGCGCGGTTTTGGGCGACCAGAGGCTTATTTGGTGCTTCGTTCGATATTTGGGAGCGGAAGCATTAACGTTTATAGTTCTCTTGAATTGAACTTTCAGGATTTGTCAAACTTCAAAAATCTTGACTCTTGAAAATCCTAAAACTACGATTATTTTGTAATGGAGGGGCTACATTTGAATCTACATTGTACACGAGTATATATTAAAAAAATGCAGCTTAGCTTAATTCATGCATGGTTCCAGATATAATCTCCTTGGTTGCAAAAAAATAGTTAGACATGCGTATGAATATATAGCATGTTCAAACGCACAACAAAGATTGATGCCCCCTTTTAGATCTGATTTACAGATGCCATTATCTCGAATTCAAATAGTTGAATGCACTTCCTATGAATTCGAATCGTTGAAACCACTTTTATGTTGAATTCAACATGTATTCTATTTCATAGCTAGCAATTTGGAATGTATCCATGTATGTGACAAATGTATAAAGTGCTTGACACTGACAACACGAAGTGCACACATGTTTATATATGAATTGCAAAAGCCATGCATTGTCCCGATTACAAACCACTCTCACTCTATGGATCAATAATGTGAAATAAACCCATACACATGCTCGAATTCAATAGAGTATGGGTGTTTGATAGACCAATGTTCGTTCATACGCAAATTGCAAAATTCATGATCCCATCCAAAAAAAATAATGCAATTTATATTTTAATTTAATGCGTAGAACCACCTTTTACGCATGATGCACTATGCCTCGGCCCCTCCTCACACACGCGTTGTATATCTGTCTATCCTGACGCAAAAGTGCACACACTTTATATACATCGGCATTTCTCTCTTACACATGCTCACACTCTCTCCCGTGGTGTCTCACGCACACACTCTCTATATATCTCCCCTCTCTCTCTTTCTCTTACTACTATCTACGACTCTCTTCACTACTCTCAGTTGGAAAACACTATTTCTCTGACATGCATATATACACACACGCACGGTCTCTGTTGGCCCTCTATATGCACATATACCCCCCTACGTGTCTCCCGCACACGCATACTGTCTTTAGGCCTCTCTTGCACACATTTCCCCCCACCTCTCTATTACTAGTTGGCGGATATGATTCCATCAAATCATTCGGTAGGATATCCCTGACGGTTAGGCTCGATGGTAATAAGAGGCAAAGTTTTACACAAGTCCGGGCCCTTGCAGTTGAGGAAAAAGCCTACTCCTGGTACTATATATTTTGTGACTGGGGTGTGTACAAAGTACACGTCCGTTCATGACCGGGCCAGCATTAAACGCAACGCCGGCCGAGCTCCTCCCGTCCGCCCTCTATTTAATCTTCTATTTAAACGAGGCCCGACGCCGGCCAGAATTGCACACCTCCGCTGCTCCCCTATATCTCCTCCTTCTCCATTTTCTCCATTCTTTACAATGGCTTACGATGAGTAGTTATCCGGCATACAAGCCGGCGGGGTGGCCCGCCAAGCCCGGCGGATACGAGCTATGCAGCTTGCTGATCCACCTCCCTCGCCCCGCCCGATGTGGCCAGTTGCCGCCCCAAGCCGGCGCGTGGTTCAGCAACTCGCTGCTCCAGGCCAGCTCGACGAGGAGCGGGGCCGGCGCGGAGCACGGGCGTCGTCGCCGCCGTCCACGATGCCGCCTCATACCGTGCCTCTTGTGTCTGTGGTCATGACTCCCGTGCCCGCGATCGCGCCATGCAGACAGAGACAGATGCCGGGTGCGCGGAGAGCGACGAGTCGGTAGCCAGCGCCTCCGCGTCCGCCGCCATCATCGAGGAGAAGTAGGACACGAGAGGCTGCCGCCGCTTGGGTCCCATGAAGGCCACCGCCGAGGCGACGCCGGCGAACACAACAGGTGTCTTGCCAGGTCATTCTGTTGCGAGGACCTTCGTCGATCCCGCATGGGCTCCACGGAAGCGGAGAAGCCCCCTTCGACTCCATCTTAGGCCTCAGCCAAGGATTTCACTCAGTTGAGCGGTGGGGAAGCGAGCCGTCCTTTGCGCTGAAGCATATACATCCGGGGCTCCCGGCAGTCCGGTGATCGTGCTGCCGGACATGAGGAAGACAAAGGGATCCGCGGGCGACCATTTGGACTAGGTATTATTATACCTGTGCAGTTCATGAGTAGTACCGCTTAGTTGATTTATAAATGTAATGAAATCCGTCATGTTTATACGAAAATCCAGTATTTTATTTGAATTCCGTCATTGTTTACATGAAATATCGCCGTGTTTGCACAAATTTCGTCCGGTTGGTTGACGGCCGGCTCGGGCGGCGAGGTGGGACAAATAAAAATCAGCTCGTGCGAGCTCGTATCCGACGCGCGCGCTGAAGGAGCACCCGAGCTCTACTCATTCATCGGTGGCAAAGGCGCGGGTGGACAAAAGGCTCGCCAATATTTTGGCTACCCCGGGCAAGATCCAAACAGCCCCTCGTTCACTGTCTTTTCAGGGATATTTTGCTGTGTGAAAACAAATTTAAATATGAACGAATAATCGGTGTCCGCGGTCTTCTGTCGGGACACGGTTGGATGGCCTCATAGTAGTAGTGGAGTAGTAGTAGTACAGTGGTAGGAGTAGTATAGTGTAGAGTATAGTACGAGTCTCATCTGACACCAATTTCCTTGGAGTCCGTGCTACAGCAAGCTACCCTAGGCTATGTTACTAGTAGTAGTAGTACTCCACCTCCATAGTAGGTAGTAAGTCGCTCAACCTTGGTCCTGTTTGGATACTCTAACTTAGCTAGAGGTTAGAGTTAGTTTCTAGCTCATGACTAACCCTGAACTAACTTTAGCCAAAGAGGTGTTTGGATGACAGGGTTAGATTGACAATAAATGCCCCAGGAGAACTAGCTCCAGTTAGCACCTTTTGGGTGGGATAGTTTTTTTTAGGTGGGTTAGATGCAACTAGCTCAAACTAGCCCTCATGTTTGGATACTTTAGGGCTATTTGAGGCCAAACTAGCTCAAACTAACTCTAACCCATGGATCCAAACAGGGGCCTTACTTATTTGCTTGTTTCCCTTCCTGCCTCGTTGTTCTTCCCATGTAGCCAGAAAAAACGAGGTCGTGTGAATTCCAATTGATTACCCATGTTGATTTTTTTTTGCGAAATGATTACTCGTGTTGATGGCTGCATGTGTCTAGGCCAATGCATGCACTTTTTGCTTGGTGCTCGTTGGGCAATCCGAGTAGAAAAAAGCAGGGGGGTACTACTTCAGCGTGCCGGACCGACCTTGTGGGGTACCTCTGTCCTGATTTATCGCTCCACATCGTATTTTGTGTCAATTTTGACCATGTATTTAACTAACGAAATGTTATTGCATGTCACACAAATCTATATCATTGAAAACTATGTTCAAATACGAATCCAACGATATAATTTTTGTTGACATGCGCTAACATTTTGTCAATTAAATCTTTGGTCAAAATTTAGCACAAATTACAAACATTCAAGCATTTCATCACATCTTTCTCTCGCTCTATATGTTGAACAGACTGTGCCAAACTCCCCTGCGTACCGCGCAGGAAAAGACTCGCCCTCGCCTCTTTTAGTCGGGGTTTGTATCGATGGATCGGGCGAAGCAGCAATAACCAAGCCGTGTCTTGTACTCCTCCGTCGTACTAAGAGTGGAGACGGTCGCTTTCATAAATGTTCTACTTCCTCTCGCCGACATGTGGGACATATAGCAACCGGATCCGCGTGTCATGCACCAAATGACAGTGCAGAACAGCAGGGGGGTCGCACCCCAGTCGTAGCGCCGCAGTAGTAGTAGTAATGAGCAATGAGATGTCAAATCACAAAGCCGCACCTTTCTCGCAGACGGGCGAAGCAACCATTATTTCACACATCGCTGAATCCGCTTCTCCATCATCTCCTTCAAGAAAACCACATAGGAGTATTGCTTCTGCCATTGTTCTGCCTCAGGAGGGACGCGCGTTGGCTTGGTAATACATCATAACACATGGGACCGCATGACAGGCCATGCTCCCCCGCCCACCGCTCGTTAAAATCACCTCATTTTTACTAATCTGGATACTATCTTTAGATCAATATAGTTGGGATTCACAAGGAGCAAACCAAGTGGGTCATCCACCGTGTTGTTCCACGTGCAATGCATAAAATTACAGTTCGGAGCAGCTATTGGACTTGGAGGTACCCCGGTCGTAACGTTGTAGTGACGTAGTAGTAAATGAGTGATGAGGGGTCAAATCACAAAGCTGGACGGACAAAGCAACCATCATTTCACTCTAGGGCACAGGAGCATAAAGAAAAAAGGAAAGCAATGATGCGTGCGGTAGCTACCTAGGGTGCCCTACGGTAGGAGCCTCCACTACAAATCCGCTTCTCCCTCATCCTCATGAAGAAAACCGATGATGCGTGCGGCGGGTAGGGTTTCTAGGAGTACTACGGCGTGTGGGGCCCACGCCGTAGTAAACGGGAGAGGGATTGAGTTGGAGTCGACGCCTTAATGCGGGTGGGCCGCTCGGTTTTACGGGAACGAGGCAGAATTTTGGGTTCGGGGAGCAATGGAGATATACGTACAAAAAATTGTGGACGTAGTAGGTTCGACCGAAAGGCAATGACGCATGGGACCCGCATTTTGATATACCGGCGGCCGCTTGAAATTTGCTACTCAAAATAATGCATAAAAGTTCCTCCAAAAACATCTATAACTAATGGGAAGTGAATGTATGCTTAAAATGAAAATAAAATAAAAAGGGTAATAAAAAGATGAAAAAATGAATTGCAGTTAAAAGAATACATTTCTAAAAAAAATGTGAATGTGAACTACATATGTGTGCACGTGACCAACACATATATTGTCAATACAAAATCTAATGCAAAAAATAACTTATGAGTAACATGCACGAATTGATGATGTGGTGCTTGCATGCATAGAGTACAAAAACAATGTGATTTATGACTTGCATGCATGACGTGTTCATGTGCCATAGTTGCATGTCCAGGAAAAAAACTAGTGGGTTGTACTAGCTATTTAGGAATAGAAGATGTATATATGGAAGTTGTAGGGAAAGAGAATGCATGTATCTCAATTCCTAAGAGTAGGGATTGGAAAAGAGATGTCATTTGGTTCACAACATAGGAACTTTTCTATTGAATCTAGAGATGACATGTATCTCAATTCCTAAGAGTAGGGATTGGAATAGAGATGTCATTTGGTTAACATCATAGGAACTTTTCTATTGAATCTAGAGATGACATGTATCTCAATTCCTAAGAGTAGGGATTGGAAAAGAGATGTCATTTGGTTCACATCATAGAAACTTTTCTATTGAATCTAGAGATGACATGTATCTCAATTCCTATGAGTAGGGATTGGAAAAGAAATGTCATTTGGTTCACATCATAGGAACATTTCTATTGAATTATTCTAGGCTAATGTTTATTTTCCTTTGAAATTGTGGGAGTATAGGAATCCATTCATATGAACCAAGTAGCTCTAAAGCTATAAAAATCATATCATGTTTATTTTCCTTTGAAATGTGGAGTATAGGAATCTATTCCTATGAACCAATTGGCTCTAAAGGAAAAATTCCTATAAAAATCATATCATATAGAGTTCCTATGATATTCCTTCACACCAAAGGATGGTTGAAATTGCTGCAAGTGATACGACGGTCTTTCTTCGTACACTCCTCCCCCATCTCTATAGTTACCTCTCGATGATGAATGAAATGATATATACTGGGTATTCTATATGTGCATTTTGTTCTACGAAAACTTGGTAAAAGTTTGGGAGGTTCGAATTTTCAATCAAGCTATATGCACTACATTTTGGAACGGAGGAAGGAGCATACGGCAGTTGCTAACACTCACGTGGAAGATTTGTGTGTCGGAGGAGTGCGTGTTCTGTTAAATGCCATGGCAAAACTGACACCATCGGATGCCGATCTGACGGTTCTTTCGGCGTTCGTCAGGAAACGGCTTGTGGCGAACGTTTGTCAAATATGATTTACGGACCCATGCATTGCATTGATACGTGCCCCCTCTCTCTCACGCACACACGCACCCTCACGAGTCACGACTCTCCTGAGTGCTCTCGCACCCACCGTCTATCTGTAGGTAGACGTCACACACATATGTGTTCTTCACACCCTACCCTCAGAACTTCTAAAAAATAAAAGATGTTGCACACCTTCTTTTTTAACTCACACGTCACACACTTGTACTACTACTCTTGTGGCGAACGTTCTTTGGGCGTAGTATATTGCACTCTCACGAAGAGAAACGGTGCACGCACGCACTAGTTCTCTCACACCCACGCGCGGGTACACGTAGGAGCGCATTTTTTTGAAGCTGGGAGCGCATTTGTATACAAAGAGGCATCCCAATTGACATTTTGACTCGTCTAGTTTTCAACTTCATGGAGGTGGGGACCACACGTGAATGATACGTACAGTACATAGTGCGTCCTGGACGTGGTGATTTGATAGTGGGACCTTGAAGCGGTGGCACGTTATTAATCGACTTTTATTTTTACTTGAACTTTAAATGAAAATAGTGGTTCGCGCCTATTCAATTTAATAACGGTTGCTACAACAAATTCACTCCACTATATATATAAGCAGGAGCCTCGGCGTTTGCTTTACTTGGGTTCCTCTCTTTCACTCTCTCATGCTCTCCAGATCTAAACAAGATATAGGTGGCCACACTCTCTCTCTCTGCTCACCGCTGGTCGCATTTCCGGCCGGACCAGCTCGGCCGGGGCAGGGGTGTAGATGCATTGTTCACGCTGTCGGCGGCGGCGAGTGAGGAGACCAACAGCTGCCCACGCGTCCTCATCGGCGGCCGTGCCATTCTCTCCGAGACAGCGCCGGCTCGGGAGGGCCTCCGACCCCTTCTTCCTCCCTGCGGTATTGTTGCCAAGATGCGGCCTCCCGACACCGTCTTTGCTACATCCCGACGACCCTCAGGTATATCTTCCTTCGAAACCGGTCTTGCTCTACTGCCCCTGCTCCCCACGTGGCTGCAAGTGGATCTTTTTCTACTTCTGTCGGCTGTTCCAAAGCCACCTAGACTTTTACTATTATTAGAGGTAAACCGAGTTCACACAGTCGAATCTAAGACTTGGTTCAAACAGGGAAGAAAGTGGGAAAGTTGTAGCATGAACCTAGGACTTGGTTCTAAGAGGAAAGGGGGAAAAGTAGTAGATATTGGCTACCCAACCGGTCTCTTGGTTCAAAAGGGGAAGAAAGCGGGGTGGATGGCGAAGGGTGGGGGGAAGTGGACCTGTCTCTTGGTAGAAAAAGGAAAGAAAGTGAGGGGTGTTGGGGGGACAACGCAAATGAGAACGAGCAGGTCTAGATTTCCTGTGCTTACATAGGAAAATGTCGTCGAGGAGATAAAAAATGGGACAAATGCAGACATCCTGCCTGAATGTTTGCCGCTCTCGGCAACCACATCTGCCTCACCATTTAATTGTTCTTGCAGTTACACTTAAATCTCACACCAGTAACATTGCTTTCATCCCAGTGGAACTACACAAATTTGATTGCACATTTTGGTTGCATCGAACAAGGGCTACTGACCATGTGCTACTCTCATGACAGTAATACTTGTTCTGCATGTTAATCTAGTGGCAGTGTTGATGTGATGTGATGCTACTTCTTAGTTAATGGCACCTTTTCATACTGTCAATGTAGTGCCAGTTATAACAAAATAGATGCTGCTGTTAATCATGTCCACTGCAAATAACTGTCACTGCTTAAATAACCATATTACATACTTGCGCAGACAGGGATGTCTGTGTCGATATCATTTCTATTTGTGCAATCAGAAGTACACACCTAAATTTTAGTAGAACTGCACAAAATCAGATGGGTATTCGTAGCTGCCGTCGTCTAACCACCCGTGTTCCAGGTATTCCTACATTGGTAGTAACTACTAGGAAGAATGACCAACGCAATCTAAAAGAATCTCATTCGTACGTTTACTTCCTGATTGCAGTGCAGGGACGAGCCTGTCATGTGTCGCAGAGAAAACAAGCACTGTGTCCTAGTCGGGAATGCACTTCTTCCCAGATAAGGATGACCAGAGGACTAGCTGGCACGGCTGCGTGGAGGTTTTTGGGACAGGTGCACAGACAAGAGGCATTGTGGTCTGCTTATTTCTACCAATAGTGGTGCTTAAATTTAGTGGAACTGCACAAGAAGTTCAGATGGTCAGTCCACTACATGGTTCAGTTCACTATTCCAACTGAGAACACAATTATAATTGCTTATTCTGGAATGAGAGAACCTAACCTTGGATGGTGGCAACAAGAAAAACCAGAGTGAACTCTAGGAAATTAAAGCGTGCCTAGGGAGGCCCTTTGCTGAGAGAAGCCTTGCTTGATTTTTCCTGATTTGTAAACCTGCTCACAACTTTGTCTTTTTCTGTGAACTAGTAATTGTTGGTTATGTTCTAGTATGAATCATTGAGATGTATAAAATTGCTGAATTTATGAAGCCGTGTTTAATGTGAATGTTCCACATGAATGCCGGACTAGCGTGTGAATGTTTGGAATTTACATTGTGGCCTCAGTTAACTGCATGAACCACTGTAACAAGATACGTACCCTATGTGTCGTGTATTGATTGTGAGCTGGTCGATAGCAGACTTTTCTAGTGTTGAAGCGAGCTGCGCCAATGTGCCATGTTTTGCACAACTTCTTGCAAGTGGTGTAGGACCAACAGTATTTACAAGTACTTAACCGGCCTCACATACCCTATGTATACGTCGGCGCACAGTTGTCGAACAAGTACTCTATTTCATCAAACACACACTGCTCGTATGATAAACTGTGGCAACTTATGTCTTACCATGCCATATTACATGAAAAAACTAGTGAGGGTGCATCTGATTCAGCAACAATTGTACAATGGTTCTCACATGATTCACTGGCACACAAAAGTAGCACTAGTTCCCATAGACGGATTAAAACAGAGTACTAGCCCCCAGAGGGCTCGACAATACGCAAGGTTCGGGTAATTAAACACAATCCAAACTACTTCGAAAACACTAGCTGGGCCAACTATTTCATGCCATCGATCTAATTTGGGATGGACACAAGACGGACCTTGCCATGAACATCTTCGAGGACGTTCGGCAGCAGCTCAATCCTGTCGACCTTCTTGAAGATAACCTTGTGGCCTTGCCACTCGTAAACTTGTCTGTCGAGGCATGCCACGTCATCTTCCTGCCTAAGCTTGACAAGAACAGTATGCCTCACAAACGAAGGAGTAGCTTTGAACTTCTTGTGCTTCAGTACACTCTGGACAACACGCCTGACAATAGTGTAGCTGGAATACATCTCGTCTTTGGTATAAGTGCAACTGGCTTCCAGGATCGAATAGCCTAAGAACTTTGTTTTCCCAGTGCGTATATTCAGGTCATCCGCCTCATAGCGAGTGACATGTACAACGACACAATCCTTGTCTGCATCAGGGCTCTAATCGAAACAGAAATGAATTCTGAATTACTTTCCAATATAAAAAACACAGGTTATTTAAACCACTTTGTAGAGTCAAAAGTATGCATGACAGGGAAGGTATCATGGCATCGGAGCTAATAAATTTTGCATTATTTATCACCACATACTTAGATTGAAAACCACAATCAAGATCAGCAGAGAAGAAAATCACCTTGGGCAGCTCAGCGGGGGGGGGGGGGGACACATCCTCGAAGGGGAAAACTGCTCCTGCAGGGCCACGGGGGCTATAACCTCAAACGTGGCGTTGACCATCTCAGTAGTGGCCGTGAGCGTATCTGGGGTCGGCTCGGTGGTGGCCTTCATCTTCTTGGAGCTCTCTGTCTCGAGGGGATCATCCTCCCGCGTCTGCTCCAACATCGGCAGATCTTTGCCTGGTTCTCCTTGATCCATCATGAAACTGACGGATAGAAGACAACTGAAAGGAAAACACAATCGCAATGACAATGAAACAAAAAAGAGAGTGAGGATCGGTTACTGCTTTGCAAAAGATTTTTTTTTGGAAACAAAATATACCAACATCACGGATCCGCTTACCTTCCCTTCGTTGGGGGAGAAGAACAATGGAAGAAGTGAGTGTTGCTTTCTTGAAGACGATGAGGGAGAAGCAGATTCAGCGAAGAGTGAAATGATGGTTGCTTTGTCCGTCCAACTTAGACTGCGGGGAGGTGGGGTTTTCTGATATGACGGCTCGTTACTGCCGCGCTATGACCGGGGTGACTCTCCTCCTGCATACCGCCTTCTAATTTGGTGGTTGCCATTTGGGCCTGGGCGCTGCATGGCCCACATGTCGGTGAACGAAAGTAAAAAGACATTCCATAGCGGGAGATGTTTCGATGACCGTGAAGGAGCCAGAAGTGGTAGTGTATCCACTGTACTAGTAGTTAACTGTTTTTCTGGTTAGCTGTAGAGTGTCTACACTATACTAGTAGTAATATAGTTTCTCTGGGCCCTAGACAAAAGAGCCCATCCACCCTAAATAATAAAATCAATTCAAAAGCCCATATTAATGAGAGGCGCTCCCCCAGCACACCGCCCCCCAAAAAAACCTAGGTGCTCTCCTTACTCGTCACTCCCACTTCAGGTTAGCTCGCTCCACTCGTACCCCCAAAGCTTGTCATTCATTACTCTGCTCAAATCCATGAACTCGACGTGGTGCCCGCAAGGAAAATGGAGTCGGCTGACCCTAGCGCCAAGAAGATGAGGCTCCCGCCAGCGGCGACGCCTGTTGTAGATCCCGCACCCGGCAGCGCGGGGAGAAGTGGCGAGGGCCACCCTCCTAGATCTGAGGAACCCGAAGAATCTCGGGCGGACCTCATCAGCGATCTCCCGGACGCCATCCTTGGGGAGATCATCTCCCTTCTCCCCACCAAGGATGGCTGCCGCACCCAAGTCCTCGCATCTCGGTGGCGCCCTCTATGGCGCGCCGAGCCTCTTAATCTCGACTGTCATGGCCTATCTCTCTTTAATGATTTTGAACTCCCCGGAGCCATCATCTCCTCCCACCAGGGCTCCGTTCAACACCTCTGCTTCCCGGCATGCTACCTGTGCATGCCCTGCACGGTGGACGCTTGGCTGAAATCCCCTGAATTCGAAAAACTCCAGGTGCTTGAGTTGTACTATTCCTAGATAAACCACATACCACATTCCGAACGCCATGTACTTGTGCCCTCAGCACCGTAGTCCATCGCGCGGTTTTCCTCCTCTCTCCACACCGCCACCTTTGCGCTATTCAAACTACTAGACAATCTGGTACAAAAGCTTTGACTCCCACTTGTCAAAAAACTTTCACTTGTGCTGGTTCGTATGTCGGAGGCCTCATTGCACAGCATCATCAACTCCAGTTGCCCTACCCTGGAGTGCTTGGTGCTTGTTTTGACAGTTAGAATCGGTTGTCTCCAAATAAAGTCGCCTAACCTTGTAAGACTTGCAATTTCTTTTGACGGAAGGGAGCTCATCATCGAAGATGCCCCTCCCTTCAAAGGTTGATACTTGATTCTCGTTATTCACCTTCGCAAATAACTGTCGTCTCTGCGCCTAAACTGGAGACCTTGGGTGTAATACATGATCTCTGTGCTCATTTCAAGATGGTGTTTGGCTCCACAGTTCTTCAGGTACTGTATATTATCATCTACACTTGTAATCATAAGCGGCATTTTTCATTTGTGCGCATAAGTTCTATATCATCTTGGAGTACACGTTTTGTACTAATATTATGTTCTATGCTCAATTAAGAGTTTTTTCATGGATAGCCTATCAATGCAGCTAGATTCTATCAAGATCTTATATATCAATATGAATACTTTGATCTGAACAAGATTATTGGCTTGCTGCAATGCTTTCCATGTTTGGAGAAGTTGTATATAAAGGTGATAATTTCACGCACATTGGAAGCCCGTATATAGTGTATTAGAATTAACCATTCAGTTGTTGCTCTTTCAACACTCTTTCTTTAGACCTTAACCGTTTTCAATCTTCATGTCTATTTAGGCAACAGGATGGGGTAAGAAAGTTATAACCAATTGGTGGTTTCATAAGCAAAGGGATTTTCTCAGTTCTCATGACATTCAATTGAAGACAATAACCCTGGAACGATATGTAGCCAACCATGCAAACACTAGATTTGTCAATTTCTTCCTGCAGAATGCGAGGTTACTATTGTTCATCAGGCTTAAGTTTATCAGCAGCACGGTTTTGATGGATGGGTATGTCAAAGAGCAAAAAAAGAAGTTTCAGGTGGACAAAAGGGCTTCTGAATGTGCCGGGCTTCTATTTACGACATCTTGTGGTCATGATCTAGTAAATTGTCGGGGCCGGATTTCGGGGACGCAATATCCCAGAAATTAACCCCTCGTGTCATCACCAGCCCAGGATTACTGTTACTGGTGGACACGTCCTTGTTACAGATTACCAAGCTATTACAAGAAATGGATACAAGACCATGAAGGTCTAATGATACAACAATGATTCCGGTGGTGGATGACGGAAATGGCTCGTGGTTCTCCAACGTCAATGGGGCTCCATTCCCACAGGAACAGTTGACCCGGATAATTCCTATCCTGCGTGGCTGCTATCCTAGGCTCCGCACGGACGTCGCTGTGGTACTCCTCGTAGAACTCTTGACCTGGCCAAGTAAATAGCCAGGGACAAGCCTGTGAGTACGTTGGAATGTACTCGCAAACATAATGAACAAAAGATATATCGAATGCATATGCTCATGCTGGATTATAATAAATGCATGTGCTGACAGGAATTAAATCATGGCATGATAAAATATTGGCATGTGCAGAACAATGAGAATATAAACGTTAGTGACAAACAAAGGAAGTTAATGAGGAATCGGGCGAGACAGGACCGCCCGAGAATCCATAAAAGAAAATAAAAAAAATGCCGGTTGGGTGTCTAAAAGGAGAATCGGGCGACACAGGACCGCCCGAGAATCCAAGCGACGCCACGAGAGGTCTTGAAAAAAAAATTCCAGTCAGGTGTCAAAAAGTGACGCCACGGTCGGTCTTGAAAAGAAATGCCAAACGGGTATCTACAAGACAGTCGGGCGAGACAGGACCGCCCGAGAACTCGAGAGACGCCTCGTAAGGTCTTGAAAATAAAACTGAATGTCCGGGGTAGTCTAGCCAGCCCCTGATACACTCAGAAAATAAAAATAAGAGAAACGGGTTAGTTCATAATAATATGCACAATAACAATAGTATTCATGGTGACATCAGTAGTGGCAATAATCATTCTACAAATATGAATCATGATCAATTTAATTATTTCCTCCGGAGACCGACACTAAGACCGACACTTGACCAACCCAGACTATAGTCCTTAACCGCAGACACGGCTATTCGAATAGGTATAACTCTGCAGAGGGTGTACTCTTTACCCACAAGTAGAGGATTTCTTTAGCCAGCATCGAGACGCTGACTAATTCCCATTACGGCCTTTGGGTTGAAAACACACCTGACCACCACACACCAGCTTAACTTTTCTGCTGCCAGGAATCACCCAAAACAACAGTTAAGTAAAACTCTCAGTGGGAAGGCTACAACCTCCAATAGCATGGGATCACTATTTATACGCGCAGATTACAAGGGGGGAACCCCCTCTCGGCTACAACCGTAAACACCCATGTCCCCGGACCAAGTGGCATGCCTACCAGTGGCCACTGGTATCTTCCACTGTGGCCTCTCTGTACGGTGTGTGCACGGAAAGGGGTTAACAACTTACTGAACCATTCCCTACCTATGGCAGGGAAAAGTGGCAGCACGAATCAAGTATGGCGGTTACCAAAACAAGACTCGATCTATGGTCGACTCAGGAGGCTTAAGTATTTCCTGCCGTGGTTAGCACAACAGAGTATTCTTCCAACCGTAACACCAAAACAGGGCCACAACCCTTGCATGCTCCAACATGCATAACCAACAAGGTATGATCACGCTCCGACCTGATCACCCTTCTGTCGATAACAGTATTTTTCTTATACCTGCTCCTGCAAGTTATTCATGACAAGCACACAATGAATGGTACGAGGAAACATGCCAGCACTACATGCATGCAAATTTTATTCGAACTCAACCTATGCATGATTCATTTCTTCTTGCCAACAATTTAACCATGCAATCACCATATCAAGTGTTCAAGATGCTTGCCTTGAGCATGAAGAAGTGTTGAGTGCACTCCAAAACTTTGAAAATTTTATCTTCCCTCCATTTCCTATTTTCAAAAATAATGTAATTACCACATAATTCTAAAATAGTGCTAAAAAGTTGTTTGAATTTTTTTAAATAAAGACTAAAATAAACTAGATGAAATATAAGGAATTACAGAAAAAGAATCAATTTATTTGGAGCTCATATGAATTACTTATAGAATTTCTAAGTTGAAATAAATAAAGAAAAGGGGCTATTTAATAGATCCAGTGAATATAAAGCTTAGTAAAAATGTTCACCCTGGCTGGAATAATAAAGCATGATTTTAAGAGTATGTAGAATTTTGAATCATCAAATTTGGTTTCAAAATGGCCACTGTGGAATTATTGGAAGTTTACTGGAAAAGAAAAAAAAGAAGGAGCAGAGGTGCACCCTGAGCGCCATATAGCCGTGCGGTGCCACTGGGCCGAGCCCAGCCGTCCGGCAGCGCGGAAGAGGTGCTGACGTCAATGGTGTACTCCAGGGAATACGTTTTCCCTTGCGTGAAGACGGCTTCTGGAGAACCCGTCTCCACTTAAACGGCGCGCTGGCGAGGCACTGGTCGCTGACGGCGGGACCCGTCTGTCGGGTTTGACCCTGGTCAAACCGGCCTTCTCCCTCCCGCGCGGCAGAACAGAGGCGACTCGCTGGCGGCGATTGCCGGCGAACGGCGGCACCTCTCGGAAAACTGAACACATGGACGGAACCAGGAGATCGATGCGATCCTCTGGGTACCCGTCGTGGTCGCCGGAGAGCACGGGGTCGTCGACGGCGAGCTTCCCCAAAAGGCTCCGGCGGAGGTGATTTGGGGCTTTCGCCAGTGGTCGAGCTCGAGCCAAATTGGGAGGCGGGATGGATCAGCGGGTGCTCTAGGAAGTTGATGGTGAAGAGAGCGGAGAAAGGGAGGCTCCGTTGGCGTGGGAATCCTCAAGGCAAGGACGGCAGAAGTAGTTGCCGGAGATGGGGGAGACGACCGTTTCCGGTCGTTTGGCAGCCTCGGGAGGGCTTATGGGGAATGGAGGAGTGGTGGAGATGAGAGGAGCGAACTCGGAGGGGCCTTTTATACGCGAGAGCGACGCGGTGCCATGGCTTCCAGAGGAAGGCACGTCAGCGGCGCCATTGATGGCAAACCATGGACGGCGGCAAGGTGGTTGAGGGCGGTGGAGGTCGGTGAAGAGTTAGGTGAGCTACGGATGAGCTTGGGCAGTTGGCAATTAAGTGAGGGGAGGCGTGGCCGAGCGGAATACGTCAGGCGGCGGCCGTGGGTGGCGTGGTCGGCGATGGCCGGCGCAAACGGCCAATTGAGGGTGTTGGCGAGGTTTAGCGGTGAAGCGGTGATCCAGGGGAGGATCAGGACGAGAGGGGGAGACAGTAGGGTGGCGGCAGTAGCTCGGTGCCGACAGGTGCAACGTGGGCGCTCTGGCCACGCTCAGTGCACGCACCCAGGGTGTTCGGCGAAATGCCAGGGCACCCTAGAAGGATTTGTTGCCACTGAAAGTTGTTAGGGTGATGCTCCTGGACATGCTAGAGTTGGTGGACATGTTAGTTTGGCCAAAAGACCCACTGTGCAAAGCAGTTTAAGAAGAGGCAAACTTTCTGCCATGCATACAAGGTGCTTGACAAAATGCTATGACCATCTACAGGGTTTTGTTGGATGTGAAACTTGACAGGATGATGTCTTACTGGATGATAGAGATGGTGGTGGAATTGGTTTGGCAAAATGAAAATCTTGTCCGTGCAAGTTTTTCTGAAATTCATTTCTGGACCAGATTTTGAGGAAATTGTTTGGAGGGCTAAAAGGAGGTATTTGGAGTTGATCTTCTGGACTTAAGGGTTTGGTTGGAAGGATTATAAGTGGGAAAGATTTGGGAATTGTTGGAGCATGGAAAGTTAGGGTTGTAGTTGAAACTCAAATACATGATAGAATTGAAAAGAGGTTGTTGTGCTCAAAATTTTCAAAAGACCAAGTTGGGTTTTTGCATAAAAGTGATATATAGGCATCACATGACCTCTCATAATTCTTGTGGAATTTTTAAAGAATTATTTAAAATAGTTATAGTGCAACAGAGGCATTTAAAGTATTGAAAATGCTATTAAAAGAATTATTTTGGGCAAATTTTATTATGAAAATAATTCCTACTGTTATTAAAATATAAATGAAATGTTTTAAGAAAACTACCAGAGCCCATAATATTATTTCCAAAAATTCCTATATGGAGGGAAGAATTTTGAAAGTCAGAAACAGAAAAGGCTCTAAAATTATTAAAGGGCTTATTATAACTCAAAATTTTATTTCTGCCCAAATTTTACTTAATGAAAATGTGGTTAAATTTTTGGGGTGTTACAGACTCTACCCCCCTTAAGAAAATCTCGTCCTCGAGATTTGTTAAGGGCGGAAGAATTAAATGCGTATCACAACAAACAAAACACTCATATGCAAAATGCAATCATGGCAATATATTCATGACATACGCCCTAAGAACAATACAAAGGTCACATCATGCAAACAAGCACTACACGCTACACAAACGCACTCATGACCGTCTATGGTCCGAAAGTGAGATGTACAAGGTCGTGCAGGAGGGTTCCCGGTGCTGGAGCACATTCTTCTTCTTCCGGAGGGAGTGGAGGAAGTTGAGGGAGCAAACGAAGAACGTGTCCCTCCTGAGTTGGCAGAGGGGGTCCGCCAATGGCAATCCGGGGATTCAGAATAGCAAGATAGTGGAGATAGTCCAGTATTTGCTGGGTGAAACGCTCCTGGGCCATCACATACTGAATGAGATAGACCAGGGCTGGATCGCTCTCTATACGTTCACAGCGGAACGTAGCTTCTGCTCCAAAAGCTGCGCGGCTCGGGAAATAAAAGTATTCCCTTCCGGTGGCACAGGGTACCGCAAATCGAAGACGGGTAACTGCTTCGTATGCAGCAGACTCAACGGCCATGTCTAGGGTTGGCATGGATCTCCCGATGAAAATAACATGTGGAGGGCCTTGGTTTAAATCTGCTGGGGTGATGTGCACAGCGGCCCAGTATTTCGAGAGATCAGGAGTGATCCTCGATTTGAACAGCTCATACTGGGGTGGATGGGTGGAGCCAAGAGTATTGCGGGTAAAATCCCACAATATCTTAACAAAACTACCAGGGCTTGCATTGGGGGTCCTCGGGTAAGCTCCGGGGTGAGACATGAGTGGATGAATGGGGAAAGGCAGTGCTCGAGGTTGATGGTTGCTGGTGTGGAGTGGAATGTGGCCGCTTATAAAATACCTGGGCGAGAAACATGAGGCGACGCTAGTACGACTTGTGCACCGGCTCCGGCGCGGGGTTGTCTGGGTCAAAGTCTCAGACCTCAAAAGGAATGTGACGTATTACTGTGCGTGTCGGTTAGGGGGGGTTTGGCAGTCATGTCTAGAATTTACTCTGCAACCACCCGCCAAACAATTTATGCCAGATCACACATACTACTATTTGGATGATGACATACAGGTGGTTTACAACTTACTACGCCACACAACTGCTACTGCGAAATTATAGGAAAAACCGGGCCACTAGGGCTCGACAACAACTCTGGTGGACTCAGTCCACCTCGTTGACATCTAGCCGAGCGCGTCTTGCGGATGCCAAGTCCTCTCCGTGTGCTTCTGCGTCGGAGCTGGTCGGGGTAGGATGGGGAGCTACAGGGCTGGGGTAGCGGTGGTGTCCTTCGCGGGGTGTCGAGGTCACTGTCCCGTTGGAGAAAGTCTCCAAGAGACGACGGAGTTCTCCTGGGGAAGCGAAAGCATTGCTCGGATGGATAACATGGGCGGAACTTGGGGGCTCAACAGGCCTTCCAAGCAGCACTATTGGGGTGTCGGTGGCAGGGTGCAGCTTCACTTCTTGCCGGGGTCAGGAGAGCGAGCGTCCTGCGAGTCGCGATCTGATGAAGGGTGACCTGGTGGAAGAGTGCCTCTTGCGCTCTCAGGTAGCGCACTAGATGCACCAGAGCAGGATCCGACTCTTGGTCTCCGTTGGTGACTTGGGTCGGGCTACCATAGCCTTCACGACTAGGGTAGTAGTAGAAAGAGCGGCAGTTAACCCTCGGCGACAGATGCCGGAGTTGAACTACAGCCTCACGGGCTGCAAGTTGGATGGCTTGGGGCTTGTCGGAGGTCGTCCTCATGGTGAACCGGTAGGGACGCTCTGATGTGATGCTCCTCCCGTAGATGTGCACCGTGTCCCAGAAGTGATGGATGGAATCACTCGTGTGCTCTTGGTACACGACATACTCCGGTGGCTCTTCGATGCCGAAAGCACGACGGGTGAGGTTGGCGAGGACGGCTACAAAGCCTTCAAGCTCGGCTGCGGTGGTCTCGTTGTGAACGATGGGGCCAGGCATCTTGGTTGTTGGATATCGAAATGAGAGTGAGGCTGTGATGTGCTGAGTTGGGGTGAGGCTTCCTTTATAAGCCAGCAGAGTCTTCCATCGCACGCCTGTGGATGGGACAACTCAGGTGTCGGCCACTGGCACACGGCCTATGGACCGGCTGCTAGGTTAGGCACCGACTGTCAAAAGATGTATGCTGCCACTGTGCAGGCTTATCGGATGAGATGGGCTTGGCTACGGACAGAAAAGATTTGGACGGTGTGGAAACCTAGGGATAGTGACCAGGCTAAGATGGGATTAGCCAGTGGTCAGCCTGGCTCTGATACCAAGGCTGTCGGGGCCGGATTTCGGGGACGCAATATCCCAGAAATTAACCCCTCGTGTCATCACCAGCCTAGGATTACTGTTACTGGTGGACACGTCCTTGTTACAGATTACCAAGCTATTACAAGAATTGGATACAAGACCATGAAGGTCTAATGATACAACAATGATTCCGGTGGTGGATGACGGAAATGGTTCGTGGTTCTCCAACGTCGATGGGGCTCCATTCCCACAGGAACAGCTGACCCGGAAAATTCCTATCCTGCGTGGCTGCTATCCTAGGCTCCGCATAGACGTCGATGTGGTACTCCTCGTAGAACTCCTGACCTGGCCAAGTAAATAGCCAGGGGCAAGCCTGTAAGTACGTTGGAATGTACTCGCAAACATAATTAACAAAAGATATATCGAATGCATATGCTCATGCTGGATTATAATAAATGCATGTGCTGACAGGAATTAAATCATGGCATGATAAAATATTGGCATGTGCAGAACAATGAGAATATAAACGTTAGTGACAAACAAAAGAAGTTAATGGAGAATCGGGCGAGACAAGACCGCCCGAGAATCCAGAAAAGAAAATAATAAAAAAATGTCAGTCGGGTGTCTAAAAGGAGAATCGGGCGAGACAGGACCGCCCGAGAATCCAAGCGACGCTACGATAGGTCTTGAAAAGAAATGCCAGTCGGGTGTCAAAAAGTGACGCCACGGTCGGTCTTGAAAAGAAATGCCAAACGGGTATCTACAAGAGAGTCGGGCGAGACAAGACCGCCCGAGAACTCAAGAGACGCCTCGTAAGGTCTTGAAAATAAAACTGAATGTCTGGTGTAGTCTAGCCAGCCCCTGAGACTCTGCCTGGCAGTCGGGTCGGGTATCACCGGGTCGACCCCAACTAGACCCATGCCCGAGTTCACTATCGGGCAGAGCACCCACCCTCGACCCTACCCATGGATCCCAACTCGGACCCATGCCCACACCCGACGGGTCACCCAACCCTTTCGGGCACCCATCGGGCACGCACGCAATAGCACACACAGGCAGCGTCCTGCTATATTTATAGCCTTGTTGCTGCTCCCTTCCTTGCTACCTTGGTGAGGTGGTACTAATTCACGTAGGTGAAGCGAATGCACCAGCGTGTGTGTAGCTAGTCACATTTGCATGGGCCGATAGAAAAGGAAAAGAACAGTGTATAAAAAGGAGCACCAGGGCCTGCTACTGCTAGCGTGCTAGCGTACTACCAAGTGATGTGGGTTGTGTGATCTACTAAAACAAAGTGGGCTGTATATTGAGTGGCTAGCAAATGGCAGCAGTGAGCCATATTTGTCTCAAAAAAAAGCAGTGAGCCATATATGTAGCATATAGAAATAATGGGGCAGTGCGAGACCAGGTCACTAGTTTAGGGTCTTTTTATATCGAGACCCACATGTCAGTTAATCGGGAGACCCATCGGGCAACCCATGGGCATGACCTTATGCCCATACCCTACCCATGACTAATCGGGTAACCCATCAGGATTACCCACGGGTCAAGATGGCGACCCATACCCTACCCATTCGGGTCAGGTGCCCATGGGCGCGGCCGCCCATGGGTCGGATTGCCGGGTTGACCTGAGACACTCAGAAAATAAAAATAAGAGAAACGGGTTAGTTCATAATAATATGCACAATAACAATAGTATTCATGGTGACATCAGTAGTGGCAATAATCATTCTACAAATATGAATCATGATCAATTTAATTATTTCCTCCGGAGACCGACACTAAGATCGACACTTGACCAACCCAGACTGTAGTCCTTAACCGCGGACACGGCTATTCAAATAGGTATAGCTCTGCAGAGGGTGTACTCTTTACCCACAAGTAGAGGATTTCTTTAGCCAGCATCGAGACGCTGACTAATTCCCATTACGGCCTTTGGGTTGAAAACACACCTAACCAGCACACACCAGCTTAACTTTTCTGCTGCCAGGAATCACCCAAAACAACAGTTAAGTAAAACTCTAAGTGGGAAGGCTACAACCTCCAATAGCATGGGATCACTATTTATACGCGTGGATTATAAGGGGGGAACCCCCTCTCGGCTACAACCGGAAACACCCATGCCCCCGGACCAAGTGCCATGCCTACCAGTGGCCAGTGGTATCTTCCACTGTGGCCTCTCTGTATGGTGTGTGCACGGAAAGGGGTTAACAACTTTCTGAACCATACCCTACCTGTGGCAGGGACAAGTGGCAGCACGAATCAAGTATGGGTGTTACCAGAACAAGACTCGATCTATGGTCGACTCAGGAGGCTTAAGTATTTCCTGCTGTGGTTAGCACAACAGAATATTCTTCCAACTGTAACACCAAAACAGGGCCACAACCCTTGCATGCTCCAACATGCATAACCAACAAGGTATGATCACGCTCCGACCTGATCACCCTTCTGTCGATAACAGTATTTCTCTTATACCTGCTCCTGCAAGTTAGTCATGACAAGCACACGATGCATGGTACGAGGAAACATGCCAACACTACATGCATGCAAATTTTATTCAAACTCAACCTATGCATGATTCATTTCTTCTTGCCAACAATTTAACCATGCAATCACCATATCAAGTGTTCAAGATGCTTGCCTTGAGCATGCAGAAGTGTTGAGTGCACTCCAAAACTTTGAAAATTTTATCTTCCCTCCATTTCCTATTTTCAAAAATATTGTAATTACCACATAATTCTAAAACAGTGCTAAAAAGTTGTTTGGAAAATTTTGAAATAAATACTAAAATAAACTAGATGAAATCTAATGAATTACAGAAAAAGAATCAATTTATTTGGAGCTCATATGAATTACTTATAGAATTCCTAAGTTGAAATAAATAAAGAAATGGGGCTATTTAATAGATCCAGTGAAGATAAAGCTTAGTAAAAATGTTCACCCTGGCTGGAATAATAAAGCATGATTTTAAGAGTATGTAGAATTTTGAATCATCAAATTTGGTTTTGAAATGGACACTGTGGAATTATTGGAAGTTTACTGGAAAAGAAAAAAAAAAGAAGGAGCAGAACTGCGCCCTGAGCGCCATATAGCCATGCGGTGCCATTGGGCCGAGCCCAGCCGTCCGGCAGCACGGAAGAGGTGCTCACGTCAATGGCGTACTCCAGGAAATACGCTTTTCCCTTGCGCGAAGACGGCTTCTGGAGAACCCGTCTCCACTTAAACGGCGCGCTGGCGTGGCACTGGTCGCTGACGGCGGGGCCCGCCTGTCAGGTTTGACCCTGGTCAAGCCGGCCTTCTCCCTCCCGCGCGGCAGAACAGAGGCGACTCGCGGGCGGTGATTGCTGGCGAACGGCGGCACCTCTTAGAAAACTGAGCACATGGACGGAACCAGGAGATCGAGGCGATCCTCTGGGTACCCGTTGTGGTCGCCGGAGAGCAAGGGGTTGTCGGCGGCGAGCTTGCCCGAAAGGCTCCGGTGAAGGTGATTTGGGGCTTTCGCCCGTGGTCGAGCTTGAGCCAAATTGGGAGGCGGGATGGATCAGCGGGTGCTCTAGGAAGTTGATGGTGAAGAGAGCGGAGAAAGGGAGGCTCCATTGGCGTGGGAATCCTCGAGGCAAGGACAGCGGCAGTAGTTGTCGGAGATGGGGGAGGCGACCGTTTCCGGTCGTTTGGCAGCCTCGGGAGGGCTTATGGGGAATAGAGGAGTGGTGGAGATGAGAGGAGCGAACTCGGAGGGGCCTTTTATAGGCGAGAGCGATGCGGTGCCGTGGCTTCCAGAGGAAGGCACATCAGCGGCGCCATTGATGGCAAACCATGGACGGCGGCGAGGTGGTTGAGGGTGGTGGATGTCGGTGAAGAGTTAGGTGATCTGCGGATGAGCTTGGGCAGTTGGCAATTAAGTGAGGGGAGGCGTGGCCGAGCGGAATACGTCGGGCGGTGGCCGTGGGTGGCGTGGTCGGCGGTGGCCGGCGCAAACGGCCAAGTGAGTGTGTCGCCGAGGTTCAGCAGTGACCCGGTGATCCAGGGGAGGATCAGGACGAGAGGGGGGTGGACAGTAGGGTGGCGGTAGTAGCTCGGTGCCGACAGGTGCAACGCGGGCGCACTGGCCACGCTCAGTGCACGCACCCAAGGTGTTCGGCGAAATGCCAGGGCACCCTAGAAGGATTTGTTGCCACTGAAAATTGTCATCGTGATGCTCCTGGACATGCTATAGTTGGTGGACATATTAGTTTGGCCAAAAGACCCAGTGTGCAAAGCAGTTTAAGAAGAGGCAAACTTTCTGCCATGCATACAAGGTGCTTGACAAAATGCTATGACCATCTAGAGGGTTTTGTTGGATGTGAAACTTGAAAGGATGATGTCTGACTGAATGATAGAGATGGTGGTGGTGTTGGTTTGGCAAAAAGAAAAACTTGTCAGTGCAAGTTTTTCTGAAATTCATTTCGGGACCAGATTTTGAGGAAATTGTTTGGAGGGATAAAAGGAGGTATTTGGAGTTGATCTTCTGGACTTAAGGGTTTGGTTGGAAGGACTATAAGTGGGAAAGATTTGGGAATTGTTGGAGTAAGGAAAGTTAGGGTTGTAGTTGAAACTCAAATACAGGACAGAATTGAAAAGAGGTTGTTGTGCTCAAAATTTTGAAAAGACCAAGTTGGGTTTTTGCATAAAAGTGATATATAGGCATCACATGACCTCTCATAATTCTTGTGGAATTTTTAAACAATTATTTAAAATAGTTATAGTGCAACAGAGGCATTTAAAGTATTGAAAATGCTATTAAAAGAGTTATTTTGGGCAAATTTTATTATGAAAATAATTCATACTGTTATTAAAATATAAATGAAATGTTTTAAGAAAACTACCAGAGCCCATAATATTATTTCCAAAAATTCCTATATGGAGGGAAGAATTTTGAAAGTCAGAAACAGAAAAGGCTCTAAAATTATTAAAGGACTTATTATAACTCAAAATTTTATTTTTGGCCAAATTTTACTTAATGAAAATGTGGTTAAATTTTTGGGGTGTTACATAAATTTTAGGACCCAGGATATTCATTTTCTGGACCTGACTGATCCATTTGATTGTGCCTGCCGAAAACAATGCTGGAGTTAGATGTTGTTGCTCTTTTCAATCTGGTTTTTGTCTAAACCTGATGAACAATTAATCTTGTGCTTTTGTACCATTTGTAAGCTTGAGTTAGATGTTGTTGCCCTTTTCAACTCGGCTGTGACTGTAATTTTTTTTTTGAAACAAGGCAAATTAAGAGAGAATTATTGTAACAAACCTTAGGGAAATAACATCACTATCGCCGGCTGCTTGACCTTTTTGTGCGTTACAGAACCCAAGTGCTTAGCGCCCGCCAGCAGCCCAGCACCAAATAGGCTGTAATTCTTCAAAAGAAAGGCTGCGTGGCCATGACGGATTTGGATTCTGACATTTGGGACCCACGAGGAGAAAGCCTATCCAAGGTGGTGTCGACTTAGCCAACAAACGATTCTGCCTACAAGCCGTTGGATTGTCATCCAACATCTATCGTGTTTCTTCTATCTCTTATCTTCTTCGTTGAGCCGCCCAAACCAAACCACGCCGTCGGTCCCGCCTGCTCCTGCCTTCAGTGCCCGCCTCCCATGGCTGGCTGCGCCTCCGCTGCCCTACCGTACCCTCAAACTTTGGCCAGTCCATCCCTCTATTCCCCCACATGTCCTGTTATTCTCCGGCGACGTTAGCCCCAAACCAGTCAACCCTCGTACTCCCCTCCGCCTACGACTAGACAGTCGCATCTTCCACGGCTCTTATTCGTTCCCGTCCGAGGCCTCGCCGTCGTCCTCCGCCTTGGTTCGCTCTGTTGGAAATATGCCCTAGAGGCAATAATAAATTAGTTATTATTATATTTCCTTGTTCATGATAATCGTTTATTATCCATGCTATAATTGTATTGATTGGAAACTCAAATACATGTGTGGGTACATAGACAACACTGTGTCCCTAGTATGCCTCTAGTTAACTGGCTCATTCATCAAAAGATGGTGAAGGTTTCCTAGCCATGGACATGAGATGTCATTTGATAACGGGATCCCATCATTAGGAGAGTGATGTGATAGACAAGACCCAAACTGTGAACGTAGCATATGATCGTGTTAGTTTATTGCTATTGTTTTCTCCATGTCAAGTATGTGTTCCAATGACCATGAGATCATGCAACTCACTGACACCGGAGGAATACCTTGTGTGTATCAAACGTCGCAACGTAACTGGGTGACTATAAAGGTGCTCTACAGGTATCTCCGAGGGTGTCTGTTGGGTTGGCATGGATCAAGACTGGGATTTGTTACTCCGTGTGACGGAGAGGTATCTCAGGGCCCACTCGGTAATACAACATCACAATAAGCCTTGCAAGCAAAGTGACTAAAGAGTTAGCCATAGGATCTTGTATTACGGAACGAGTAAAGAGACTTGCCAGTAACGAGATTGAACTAGGTATAGAGATACCGACGATCGAATCTCGGGCAAGTAACATACCGAAGAACAAAGGGAACAGCATACGGGATTAATTGAATCCTTGACATAGAGGTTCGACCGATATAGATCTTCGTAGAATATGTAGGAACCAATATGGGCATCCAGGTCCCTCTATTGGTTATTGGCCGTAGAGGTGTCTCGGTCATGTCTACATAGTTCTCGAACCCGCAGGGTCTGCACACTTAAGGTTCGGTGACGTTTCGGTAGAATTGAGTTATGTATGTTGGTGACCGAAGGTTGTTCGGAGTCCCGGATGAGATCCCGGAGATCACGAGGAGCTCCGGAATGGTCCGGAGGTAAAGATTGATATATAGGAAGTCCCGTTTTGGCCACCGGAAAAGTTTCGGGTATTTCCGGTAGTGTACCGGGAGTGCCGGAGGGCCATCGGGAGGGGCCACCCATGCCGGGAGGCCACATGGGCCTGAGGGGGGTTGCACCAGCCCTTAGTGGGCTCGGAAAACCATCCCTACAAGGCCCATGCGGCTAGGAATAAGTGGGAAAGGAAAAACCCCAAAGAAAAGGGAAGGGAGATCCAAATATGGAAGGAGTCCTAATTGGACAAGGAGTGGAGGTGGACTCCTCCACCTCTTCCTTGGTTCGGCCGACCCTAGGGGGGAAACCCTAGGGCGCCAGCCCCCTCCCCCTCCCTCCTATATATACTAGAGGGGGGAGAGGGCCAAACACCCTAAGCCACGGTGCAGCCCTCTCTCCCCCCGTCTACACTATTTCCTCTAGTCTAGTTTTGACGGTGCTTAGGCGAAGCCCTGTCGGAATAGCTCCACCACCACCACCACCACCACGCCGTTGTGCTGGCGGAGAACTCATCTACCTCTCCCCTCTCTCTTGCTGGATCAAGAAGGCGGAGATCGTCATCAAGCTGTACGTGTGCTGAACGCGGAGGTGTCGTCCGTTCGGTACTTGATCGGGACGGATCGTGATTGGATCGCGGGACGCTCGGTGATTTGGATCACGAAGACGTTCGACTACATCAACCGCGTTGCTCAAACGCTTCCCGCTTAGCGATCTACAAGGGTATGTAGATTCACTCTCCCTCTCGTAGATGCTCATCACCATGGATAGATCTTGTGTGTGCGTAGGAAAATTTTTGTTTCCCATGCAACGTTCCCCAACGGTGGTATCAGAGCTAGGTCTATGCGTAGATGAGATCTGGAGTAGAACACAAAAGAGTTTTGTGGGCATTGATATTCAGATTGCTTCCTCCCTTGGTCTTTTCTTGTTTTGGCGGTATTGTGGGATGAAGCGGCTCGGACCAACATTACTCGTACGCTTACGAGAGACCGGTTCCTTCAACTGACATGTAACTTCGTTGCATAAAGATGGCTTGCGGGTGTCTGTTTCTCCCACTTTAGTCGGATCGGATTTGACAAAGGCGGTCCTTGAGAAGGTTGAAAAGCAATTTTTATATCACCGTTGTGGTTTTTGCGTAGGTAAGAATCGTTCTTGCTAGATACCCGTAGCAGCCACGTAAAACTTGCAACAACAATTAGAGGACGTCTAACTTGTTTTTGCAGGGTATGTTGTGATGTGATATGGCCAATTACATGATGAGATATATGTGATGTATGAGATGATCATGTGTTGTATAGAATATCACGACTTGCATGTCAATGAGAACGGCAACTGGCAGGAGCCATAGAGTTGTCTTTCATTATTTTCGCCGTTTTTGCTTTACTTTATCGCTATGATTTAGCAATAGTCGTGGAAGCAACAGTCGGCGCGACAACCACATGGCGACACGTTGATGGAGATCAAGATGATGGAGATAATGGTGTCATGCCAGTGACGATGGAGATCATGCCGGTGCTTTGGAGATGGAGATCAAAAGCACAAGTTCATGGCCATATCATGTCACTTATGAATTGCATGTGATGTTAATCCTTTTATGCATCTTATTTTGCTTAGGACGACGGTAGCATTATAAGATGACCCCTCACTTAAATTTCAAGATAAATTGTGTTCTCCCCGAGTGTGCACCGTTGCGAAAGTTCGTCGTTTTGAGACACCACGTGATGATCGGGTGTGATAGACTCTAGGTTCACATACAACGGGTCCAAGCCAGTGTTGCACGTGCGGAACACTCAGGTTAAACTTGACGAGCCTAGCATGTACAGACATGGCCTCGGAATACAAGAGACCGAAAGGTCGAACATGAGTCATATAGTAGATATGATCAACATGAAGATGTTCACCATTGAAACCACCTCAACTCACGTGATGATCGGACTTGAGTTGGTGGATTTGGATCATGTTACACTCGAATGATCGGAGGGATGTCAATTTGAGTGGGAGTTTTTTAAGTAATATGATTAACTAAACTCATTATCTTGAACAATAGTCTAAAATGTCTTTGCAATATTCATGTTGTAGATCATTGCTCGCGCAGTAGCATCCCTGAATTTTAATGCGTTCCTAGAGAAAGCTAAGTTGAAAGATGATGGAAGTAACTTTGTGGACTGGGCCCGTAATCTGAGGATTATCCTTACGACTTCCCAGAAGGCTTATGTCCTTGATGCACCGCTTGGTGATCCACCCACTCCAGTTGAGTCTCTAGACGTTGTGAACGCCTGGCAGGCTCATTCTGATGATTACTCAATAGTTCAATGTGCAATCTTGTATGGCTTAGAACTGGGACTTCAAAGACGTTTTGAACGTCATGGAGCATATGAGATGTTCCAGGAGTTGAATTTTATCTTTCAGAAGAATGCCCGGATCGAGAGGTATGAGACCTCCGATAAGTTCTATACTTGGAAGATGGAGGAGAACGGGTCTGTTAGTGATCACATACTCAGAATGTCTGGGTACTCCACCCGTCTGGCTGAATTGGGGATGCCCCTTCCGCCAGAGGCTATCACTGACAGAGTTCTTCAATCATTGCCACCTAGCTACAAGAGCTTCGTGTTGAACTATAACATGCACGGGATGAACAAGTCAGTCGCCGAGCTGTTTGCGATGCTGAAAGCCGCTGAGTCTGAAATTCAGAAGGAGCATCAAGTGTTGATGGTCAATAAAACCACTAGTTTCAATAAAAATGGCAAGGGTAAGAAGGGTAAATCCAAGAAGAGTAGCAAAGCAGTTGCTCCTCCCGTGAAGAAACCCAAGGCTGGACCCAAACCAGAAACTGAGTGCTTTCATTGCAAGGGAACTGGTCACTGGAAGCGGAACTGCCCCAAATATTTGGCTGACAAGAAGGCGGCCAACAACAAACAAGGTATATATGATATACATGTTATTGATGTGTACCTTACCAACTCTCGTTGTAGTGCCTGGGTATTTGATACCGGTGCAGTTGCTCATATTTGCAACTCTAAACAGGAACTGCGGAATAGACGGAGGCTGGCAAAGGATGAAGTGACGATGCGCGTAGGAAATGGTTCCAAGGTTGATGTGATCGCCGTCGGCACGCTCGCTCTTCGATTACCATCGGGATTAGTGATGAACCTGAATAAATGTTATTTAGTTCCTGCGTTAAGCATGAACATTATATCTGGATCTTGTTTATTGCGAGACGGTTACTCATTTAAATTAGAGAATAATGGTTGTTCTATTTATATGAGTAATATCTTTTATGGTCATGCACCCGATGTGAGGGGTTTATTCTTATTGAATCTCGATAGTAATGATACACATGTTCATAACATTGATGCCAAAAGATGTAGAATTGATAATGATAATACCACTTTCTTGTGGCACTGCCGTTTAGGTCATATTGGCGTAAAACGCATGAGGAAGCTCCATACTGATGGACTTTTGGAGTCACCTGATTTTGAATCACTTGACACATGTGAGCCATGCCTCATGGGCAAGATGACTAAAACGCCGTTCTCTGGAACAATGGAATGGGCAAGTGACTTGTTGGAAATCATACATACTGATGTGTGCGGTCCGATGAGCATTGAGGCACGCGGTGGTTATCATTACTTTCTCACCTTCACTGATGACTTAAGTAGATATGGGTATATTTACTTAATGAAACACAAGTCTGAAACGTTTGAAAAGTTCAAGCAATTTCAGAGTGAAGTTGAGAATCATCGTAACAAGAAGATTAAATTCCTACGATCTGATCGAGGAGGAGAATATCTGAGTTATGAGTTTGGCAGTCACTTAAGACAATGTGGAATTGTTTCACAACTGACACCGCCTGGAACACCACAACGTAATGGTGTATCCGAACGTCGTAATCGAACCTTATTGGATATGGTGCGATCTATGATGTCTCTTGCCGATTTGCCACTATCATTTTGGGGTTATGCATTAGAGACAGCTGCATTCACTTTAAATAGGGCACCATCGAAATCCGTTGAGACGACGCCATCTGAATTTTGGTTTGGCAAGAAGCCAAAGTTGTCGTTTCTTAAAGTTTGGGGATGTGATGCTTATGTCAAAAAGCTTCAGCCTAAAAAGCTGGAACCCAAAGCGGAAAAATGCTTCTTCATAGGATACCCAAAAGAGATAGTTGGGTATACCTTCTACCTCAGATCCGAAGGCAAAGTGTTTGTCGCTAAAAACGGAACATTTCTTGAGAAAGAGTTTCTCTTGAAAGAATTAAGTGGGAGGAAGATAGAACTTGATGAGGTTGTTGAACCTTTACTTCAACCTGAGAGTAGCACAGTACAGAAAGATGTTTCTGTAGAGCCTACATTAGTTGAGGAGAAAGTTAATGATGATGAGCATGAAGCTTCGAATCAAGTTGCTATCCAACCTCGTAGGTCGACAAGGACGCGTACTGCTCCTGAGTGGTACGGCAACCCTGTCTTAGAGGTCATGTTGTTAGACAACGATGAACCTACGAGCTATGGAGAAGCGATGATGGGCCCGGATTCCGAGAAATGGTTAGAGGCCATGAAATCCGAGATGGGATCCATGTATGAAAACAAAGTATGCACTTTGGAAGTATTACCTGAAGGGCGTAAGGCCATTCAGAACAAATGGATCTTTAAGAGGAAGACAGACGCGGACGGTAATGTCACTGTCTATAAAGCTCGACTTGTGGCAAAGGGTTTTTCACAAGTTCAAGGAGTTGACTACGATGAGACCTTCTCACCCGTAGCGATACTTAAGTCCGTCAGAATCATGTTAGCAATAGCAGCCTTTTTCGATTATGAAATTTGGCAGATGGATGTCAAAACAGCGTTCCTTAACGGTTTGCTTAAGGAAGAGTTGTATATGATGCAACCAGAAGGTTTTGTCGATCCAGAGAATGCTGACAAAGTTTGCAAACTTCAGCGATCCATTTATGGACTGGTGCAAGCATCTCGGAGTTGGAATCTTAGCTTTGATGAAGTGATCAAAGCGTTCGAGTTTATACAAGTTTACGGAGAAGCTTGTATTTACAAGAAAGTGAGTGGGAGCTCTATAGCGTTTCCAATATTATATGTGGATGACATATTACTGATTGGAAAAAATATAGAAATGTTGGAAAGCGTGAAGGAATATTTGAATAAGAGTTTTTCAATGAAGGACCTAGGAGAAGCTGCTTTCATATTAGGCATCAAGATCTATAGAGATAGATCAAGACGCTTGATAGGACATTCACAAAGCACATACCTTGATAAGATTTTGAAGAAGTTCAAAATGGATCAGTCCAAGAAGGGGTTCTTGCCTGTTTTGCAAGGTGTGAAGTTGAGTAAGACTCAATGCCCAGTGACTGCAGAAGATAGAGAAAAGATGAGTGTCATCCCCAATGCTTCAGCCATAGGCTCTATCATGTATGCAATGCTGTGCACAAGACCCGATGTCAGCCTTGCCATAAGTATGGTCGGAAGGTTTCAAAGTGATCCAGGAATGGAACACTGGACGGCGGTCAAGAATATCCTGAAGTACCTGAAAAGGACTAAGGACATGTTTCTCGTTTATGGAGGTGATCAAGAGCTCGTCGTAAAGGGTTACATCGATGCAAGCTTTGACACTGATCCGGATGACTCTAAGTCGCAAACCGGATACGTATTTATTCTTAATGGGGGTGCGGTCAGCTGGTGCAGTTCCAAGCAAAGCGTGGTAGCTGATTCTACATGCGAAGCGGAGTACATCGCTGCCTCGGAGGCGGCGAAGGAAGGTGTCTGGATGAAGGAGTTCATGACAGATCTTGGAGTAGTGCCTAGTGCACTAAACCCAATGACTATGTTTTGTGATAACACTGGTGCCATTGCTCTAGCCAAGGAACCAAGATTTCACAAGAGGACCAGACACATAAAGCGATGCTTCAATTCCATCCGAGATTACATCAAGGAGGATGACATAAATATTTGCAAAGTACACATAGATCTGAATGTTGCAGATCCGATGACTAAACCTCTTCCAAGTGCTAAACAGGAACAACACCAGAACTGCATGGGCGTTCGATTCATTACAATGTAAATCACATAGTGATGTGAGCTAGATTATTGACTCTAGTGCAAGTGGGAGACTGTTGGAAATATGCCCTAGAGGCAATAATAAATTAGTTATTATTATATTTCCTTGTTCATGATAATCGTTTATTATCCATGCTATAATATTATTGATTGGAAACTCAAATACATGTGTGGGTACATAGACAACACTGTGTCCCTAGTATGCCTCTAGTTAACTGGCTCGTTCATCAAAAGATGGTGAAGGTTTCCTAGCCATGGACATGAGATGTCATTTGATAACGGGATCACATCATTAGGAGAGTGATGTGATGGACAAGACCCAAACTGTGAACGTGGCATATGATCGTGTTAGTTTATTGCTATTGTTTTCTGCATGTCAAGTATGTGTTCCTATGACCATGAGATCATGCAACTCACTGACACCGGAGGAATACCTTGTGTGTATCAAACGTCGCAACGTAACTGGGTGACTATAAAGGTGCTCTACAGGTATCTCCGAGGGTGTCTGTTGGGTTGGCATGGATCAAGACTGGGATTTGTTACTCCGTGTGACGGAGAGGTATCTCAGGGCCCACTCGGTAATACAACATCACAATAAGCCTTGCAAGCAAAGTGACTAAAGAGTTAGCCATAGGATCTTGTATTACGGAACGAGTAAAGAGACTTGCCAGTAACGAGATTGAACTAGGTATAGAGATACCGACGATCGAATATCAGGCAAGTAACATACCGAAGAACAAAGGGAACATCATACGGGATTAATTGAATCCTTGACATAGAGGTTCGACCGATATAGATCTTCATAGAATATGTAGGAACCAATATGGGCATCCAGGTCCCGCTATTGGTTATTGGCCGTAGAGGTGTCTCGGTCATGTCTACAAAGTTCTCGAACCCGCAGGGTCTGCACACTTAAGGTTCGGTGATGTTTCGGTAGAATTGAGTTATGTATGTTGGTGACCAAAGGTTGTTTGGAGTCCCGGATGAGATCCCGGACATCACGAGGAGCTCTGGAATGGTCCGGAGGTAAAGATTGATATATAGGAAGTCCCGTTTTGGCCACCGGAAAAGTTTCGGGTATTTCCGGTAGTGTACCGGGAGTGCCGGAGGGCCATCGGGAAAGGCCACCCACGCCGGGAGGCCACATGGGCCTGAGGGGGGTTGCACCAGCCCTTAGTGGGCTGGGAAAACCAGCCCTACAAGGCCCATGCGGCTAGGAATAAGTGGGAAAGGAAAAACCCCAAAGAAAAGGGAAGGGAGATCCACATATGGAAGGAGTCCTAATTGGACAAGGAGTGGAGGTGGACTCCTCCACCTCTTCCTTGGTTCGGCCGACCCTAGGGGGGAAACCCTAGGGCGCCAGCCCCCTCCCCCTCCCTCCTATATATACTAGAGGGGAGAGAGGGCCAAACACCCTAAGCCACGGTGCAGCCCTCTCTCCCCCCGTCTACACTATTTCCTCTAGTCTAGTTTTGACGGTGCTTAGGCGAAGCCCTGTCGGAATAGCTCCACCACCACCACCACCACGCCGTTGTGCTAGTGGAGAACTCATCTACCTCTCCGCTCTCTCTTGCTGGATAAAGAAGGCGGAGATCGTCATCAAGCTGTACGTGTGCTGAACGCGGAGGTGCCGTCCGTTCGGTACTTGATCGGGACGGATCGTGATTGGATCGCGGGACGCTCGGTGATTTGGATCACGAAGACGTTCGACTACATCAACCGCGTTGCTCAAACGCTTCCCGCTTAGTGATCTACAAGGGTATGTAGATTCACTCTCCCTCTCATAGATGCTCATCACCATGGATAGATCTTGTGTGTGCGTAGGAAAAATTTTGTTCCCCATGCAACGTTCCCCTGTGTGGCGTTGTCAACGTGGTCAACAACCAAGAGGAATAAAGAGATGATTGTACATGGAGAGGATGACAGTAGGGACCCACCAGGGTTATGGCAGAATGCAAGCAAGTGCCTCGTTATTAGTACAAGCAAAAAAATGCTTCCTCCTAATGGTTTGACATCTATGTCCCATGCCATTGTCAACGTAGTCAATAAACGAGAGAATTACACAACGACCGGCTGACACCAGGACCCAGTAGGTCGCGCAGTTGTTATTTAGTTGTAGAGACGGGGCAGGGTATCAACGGGGCTGTGTGGGGGCCGTGGCCCGTCTAGCCCAGGCTTTTATTTTATGTTTACCACATGATGATCCTAGTTGTTTTTTTTTCTTTCTGAAATAGCAAGCCCAGTTCTATTTTTTTTAAGAATACCCAACAGAGGCCTACTTGCTTTTCTTAGCCATGCTGGGCTGCAAATCTTTGAAGATGAGAGGGTTGTTTTCGCTTGCCCAGAAAATGGGCTATAGGTAGTAAGAAATGGGCTCTAAATTTTTAAAACACAGCAAACCGGCAATAAGTTTCAATAATCGATTTTTAGGATTTCGAGATTTCAAATTCGATTGTTTTTTGCGGGGAAAATTATGTTGGATTTTAAATTGATATAAATTTATTTTTTAAATTAGTTTGAGTGTTACTCAAAATTTCGGTCTTAAAACAGTTCGGACCGCATCGAAATATGCAAAATTTCGTTGAATTTTTTAACCGTGGCCAGAATATGGGATGTAATTCGCTTCATTAATAAAAAAATGGGGCGGGGGGAAAGCCTTTTCGTTAAAAAATAGAATATGGGCTGTAATGCTAACAAAAGAATATGTGCTTCCCCTAAAAAAAAGAGAATATGTGCTTGAAAAAGAATATGGGCTTCACACAGCAAATGGGCTGTTAATTTATTCGAAATAATGGAAGATGGGCTGTATGCTGTTTTCCAGATATTTCAGGCTGACTTGTGGGCCTCCTTATTACGCGCAAAATTATGATTCCTCCACCTAACATCCGGGACCCACCGGAAGGGCATCTGTATTTTGCGAAAAAACATTTCTCCCACTAACAGTTGGGACCCACCAGCTATAGCTTCGCACGGAAGGAAGTGCCTCCTTATTAAGCGAAAAATAAAGATTGCTCCCAATGACAACTGGGTCCACCATATTTGGAGGCTGACTTGTGACCCCACTGAGTTGACACGTACGCAGGGCTTTGTCAACTTAGTCAACAAATGATTCTATCAGCAGTGACCATTGGATGATAATCCAACGGTCGTGCTGCTTCTTCAACCTCTGATTTTCTTGCTCCAGCCGCCCAAACCAGCGCCGGCGGGACCGCGTGCTCCTGCCTCCCGTGGCCGGCTGGGCTGCCGCGCAGGCCTCACCGCCCCCTCCTACTACCACCGCTGGCCAGGCCATCCCTCTACTCACCCACACCCCCTGTTATTCTGCGGCGACGGCACCCTCACACCATAGCCGAACCAGTCAACCCTCGTACTCCCCTCGGCATCTTCACCGGTTCTGGTTCGTTCCCTTGCTAGGCCTCGCCGTCGTCCACCGCGTTGGTGCTCTCGGCGTGGCGTCGTCAACGTGGTCAACGAACGACAGCCATCGGAAGAGGACTGTATGTGGTGAGGCTGACAGCTGGACCCACCAGCTACCTCTTCGCACGCAAGGAAGTGCCTCCTTATTATGCGCAAAAAAATGAATCCTCCCCCCTGACAGCTGGGACCCACCAGTTATATCTTCGCACGCAAGGAAGTGCGTTCTTATCCTCCCTGATAGCTGGGACCCACCAGGTCGAAGCGTACGTTACGTTGTCTATGTGGTCGCAGACGTGTACGTACATACCGCCCGATCGGTCTGTCTGCCACGATGAACCGTGACCGAGTAAGGAGCGGTAGTAGTTCAGGCAGTCTAGTCTAAATTGTTTACACATACGACAGTCACGCTAAAAACGTACGTACATACGGGTGTGGTCTCGAACGCGTACGGCGACGGCGTCCTATTCATCGGCAGCCAACCGGCTAGGTCGGAATGGAGAAACAGAGTCGTGTTCATCGGGAGGCAACCGACTGGGTCGGAATGCCTCCTGTTCGACGGGAGCCAACCGGCTTGGATGGAACAGCCGAAACGGGGTCTGGCGTACCGCAGAACGGAGGAAACGACCTTAAGTTAAACGGGATCATGTTCATCGGGAGGGGATGTGGCGTACCGCAAAACAGAGGAAATGGACTTCTCTTCGAGCTCCTACGGTCGAAACGGGGTCCTATTGATCGGGAGGGGTGTGGCGTACCGCAAAATGGAGGAAACGGACTTCTCTCCAACCGCCTACAGTCGAAACGGGGTCCTGTTCATCGGAGGGGTGTGGCGTACCGCAAAACGTGACTCCACAGGCTACTGTTCCTCCACCGTTGACTTCCTCCAGCCTCCACCTGCTACTGTTCATCCACCGACAACATCCTTCGGCGCGCCTCCACCTGCTACTGTTCATCCACCGTCGACTTCTTTTCGGCGGGCCTCCACCTGCTACTGTTCATCCACCGTCGGCTTCCTCCAGCCTCCACCGGCTACTGTTCATCCAGCCTCCACCGGCTACTATTCATCCAGCCTCCACGGGGTCCTGTTCATCCACCCCAACCGGCTGGGGTGTGTGGCGGCCTCCTCGGGGTCCTGTTCATCCAGCGGCAACCGCCTACTACCATAGGGTCCTGTTCATCCAGCGGCAACCGCCTACACACGGCCGGGGTCCTGTTCATCCAACCCCCACTAGGAACTGTTCATCCAACCGGCTGGACTCATCACCACGTCTCGACTCGTTCTACGTATCGCTCGCGCGGTAGCAATGGGCACTGTTCATCCAGAGGCAACCCAACACACCGGGTGGCTACGTCTCGCACGGGGGCTCGATCGGCTTCAGTATAAGCAACACCAGCAATCGATCGCTCGGGTTCAGTTAGCAGCGAAGGAGTTGGTCGATCGGGTTCAGTTAGCAGCGAAGGAGTTGGTTGATCAGGTTTAGTTAGCAGTGAAGGGATCGATCGATCGGCTTCAGTACGTAGCAGGGCGATCGCTCGGGTTCAGTTAGCGAACGCCTCGCTCGGGTTCAGTTATAGCGAACACGACGCCTCGCACGCGTGCGTACGAGAGAGAAACGCGCAAAACACAGCATCGCTCGGCCTCGACAACCCACCGTAACCGGGAACTCCGCGAAAATTTCCTCGGCCTCACTTCTACAATGATTGTTTATGTCATGGACGGCCCAAAGAATGTCATGCAGGTGCGTCCCCGGCCCGCCCAGGACGAAAAGCCCATTTTCTGTCATGATTTTTTGTCATAGAAGTAGGAGCCCACCACATCTATGAAGATACATGTTTTTGTCACAATTATCGTCATAGAAGTGTCATAACCATGACAGAAAAAGTTTTTGTTCGGGCCATAATGTCACGGATGTGTCTTTTTTTTGTAGTGCACGCTCCCGTGGCAGCGACGAGGGTATCTTCTCGACAGCGGGCTGCCGTACTTCCCGCGGCCACCGAGGGAGAGCCCAGTGCGCGAGGTGGGGGCACAGGACATGGACGTGGTAGGCGAGGTGCTCGGGGCAGAGGCGGGCATGGTGGCGGCGTAGCCGCCACGCCGCCGCTCGTCCCAGCTCCGATGGAGGGCCACGTCGGGGACAAAGTGCTGGAGTTCATCATCAGGCTGCGTGAGCCCCCACGTGGCCGTCTTCGTCTTCCCGGACCATTTGCGAGGGTGCTGGAGGTCAACCAGCCGCCGGGGTTGTGCCGCACATGAGGGGTTGCTGTAATGGCGACATGTGGGTGAACACTGAGTTCCCCGCACCTCATGTAATGCTTCTCTGGCGTGGCTGGAAGACCTTTGCATGAGCTCACGGCCTGACAGAGGGGCACCTCCTCCACTTCAAGTTGATGGAGGCCGATCTTCTCTCCATCAAGGTCTTCGGGCGCTCGGGAATCTCACTAGGGTGCTGCACGGAGAGCTCGACTGACGACGAAAGCTCCTCCTCGAGCGATAGCGATGAGGAGGAGGCCAGTGGGGAGGACGACGGCGACGGGTCCGGCTAAATGCCGGACGCACCGTCACCGCCAGCCAACGCTGGCAGCACCATCATCTGCATCTGGTCTTCTCCCCGGCAGAGTGATTTGCCGGGGGTTCCAGGCATGGATGCATCCGCCTCCTCCAGCAGTCTTCCAACTGGTCTCCGGCAGGCTTCCCTGCCGGTGTTCCTGTCTTGCCGCGTCCCTCTGGTCCTAGCGGGGGTGACCAGGGTGCTGCCCACGTTCTCCCGACCCTGTCGGCCGGCGTCCAGGTGGTCCCGACAGGGTCAGGCTGGGCTTCTGCCCAGGTGCTCTTTTTGCCCTCTCGCTGTCTTGGCCCACCTACTAGGAGGAGAGGGACAAGAAAGGGATTACGGGGCACTTACCTTTTTTAGTTCTAAAAGATGTAGGCACTTGCCAGTCTTTAGCTTAACTTGTGTAATTTCCTGCCCATGCCTGTACTCTGTATGATGCATACTTGTTGATTAACGTATTAATGAAAAAGAGTGCTTGCCGGGCTTTCGCGCATGTGTGATGTCCATGCTAAGGAACGAGTCCTTATTACTTTCAAGTAAACGATGTTCCCCGGCAGCGTCTCTTGCCGTTTCCCTTTCCTTCAGCTACGACTACATTCTCGCCTTGGCAAGGGTAGAAGCGAAAACGGGGATAGGCCCTTCGCCCACCTCCTTCCAACTGCCACTACACCCAACTTCTATCCAAAGGCAAATTTGGTCTAGAAGAAGGGAGCACAGAAGTATAGGAGCGACCAAGGTTCCATACGTCCAAATTCTTCATACAGTAGTACATTACGAAGGGCGAGGTGAACTTTTCTGAACTTACTATTCCCGACAGCCACAAGTCTCCGGGGCAGGTGCACTGGTCCGCCCCCTTCTTCTTCCGGAAAGTTCTGCCACGACAGAGGCGCAGCTGTGAACCAAAGAAGTGCGAAGGATAGGGCAGCAGCATATGATCTCTTAGCAAAGGATTAGTTAGCTTGTACTAAGCATGACTGTAACCCTATCAAAGAGATGCTCAATCTAACATGCATGTTAGTTCCTAGGGCGCCAGTGCTTCGATTTATTATCTGTGCACAGGGTCTGCGCCAGGCTTTGTACAAAGGGTTATATGCAGCATCGGCAAGGCTTGTACAAAAGGTGGTTGCCGGGACTGGGCCCGGCAACCGTGCCTTACGTGTAGGACTTGCGAAGATGCTCAATATTCCATGAGTTTTGCACCTTAGCGCCATCTTCGGTCTCGAGACGGACTGCGCCAGGTCTGGTGACTCGTACTACCCGGTAAGGGCCTTCCCACTTCGGCGTCAACTTGTTGGAACCCTTGGCGGATTGAACACGCCTAAGGACTAGGTCGCCTTCCTCAAGGCTCCGGGCGCGCACACTGCGGCTGTGATAGTGGCGCAGGGCTTGCTGGTATCGTGCAGCACGTACAACTGCCCAGAGACAATCTTCCTCGAGGAGCACAGCATCGTCATGCCGTAGCTGTTCCTGCGCTACTTCATTGTAGGCAAGTACTCGAGGTGACCCGTATATGAGTTCCTTGGGGAGCACTGCTTCTGCCACATATACAAGGGAGAAGGGAGTCTGGTCAGTGGCTTGATTTGGGGTCGTACGGAGGGACCAAAGAACCACCGGCAGCTCGTTGATCCAGTGTCTGCCGCACTTTTGCAGCTTGTCAAAAGTTCTTGTCTTGAGTCCTCGCAGCACTTCAGCATTCATCCTTTCAGCTTGACCATTGCTCCAGGGATGAGCAACAGAAGCAAAAGAGACCTTGCTCCCAAGGCCTTGGATGTATTGGGTGAAGGCGCGGCTCGTGAATTGGGTGCCATTATCAGTGATCACCTCGGCGGGTACTCCGAAAGGCACACCAACCCTTTCAAGAACTTGATAGCTGATTGTGCGGTCACCTTCCTCACTGGCTCTACTTCCGGCCACTTTGTAAACTTGTCGATTGCTATGAACAAGAATTCAAAGCCCCCGGCAGCTCGGGGGAAGGGGCCCAAGATGTCGAGCCCCCATACCGAAAACAGCCAGGATAAAGGGATCGTCTGGAGAGCTTGAGCTGGCTAATGGATGTTGTTGGAGTGGAACTGGCATGCTTCACATCTGGCGACAAGCTCAATTGCATCTTGGAGGGCCATGGGCCAGTAGAAACCCTGTCGGAAAGCTTTCCCGACCAGGGCTCTGGATCCAAGGTGACAGCCGCACATGCCTTTGTGTATTTCTGCCAGCAACTCCTATCCAACTTCCCGGCAGATGCATTTCAATTTCACACCATTCGGCCTTCTTCTGTATAGAGTGTCATCGACAAACTGATACATACTTGACCTCCGGCTACTCTTTCAGCTTCTTCTTGCTCTTCGGGAAGTTCTCCTGTTTGGAGGTAGTGGACTATGTGTCGCGCCCAAGTTGGAGCCTGGGGCTCAACAACAAGGATCAACGGTGCCTCTTCGTTCGCGGGAGCGCTCATTTCGACCGACAGAACCTGTGGTTCTACGGAAGGCGGCTCCTCACCATCCGAAGTAGAGCTGTGCCCGGCAGTATCTCTACCCGCGGCTCCGGGAAGCTCTGCCGGGAGATACTTGCCGGGGTCCAACTTCCTCCTCTTTCTGGCCATCGTCGAAGGGGAGACTGAAGGTTGGGTCAGGTGGAGGACAAAAATCCCTGGTTCCATAGCGAGCTTTTGTGCAGTGCACTTAGACAGGTGATCAGCGATGCTGTTTTCCGCACGTGGTACGTGCTCTGTTTGCAGCCCATCAAAGCGCTCCTCCAACTTCCTCACTTCCTCCACGTATGCCTCCATCAATGGGCTCTGGTAGTCTTTGTTGACTTGTCTCACCACAAGTTGCGAATCGCCACGGATGACCAATTTCTTAATCCCCAACTCCATCTCTATCCTGAGCCCGGCAAGGAGCCCTTCGTACTCAGCGGTGTTATTGGTGGCCACTTCCCGGGGAAAATGCATTTGGATCACATATCTGAGGTGTTCTCTGGTGGGCGCGACGAGGAGCACGCCAGCTCCGGTGCCCTGAAGCGAGAAAGCACCGTCAAAATACATTACCCATTCTTGAGGTGTTTCCCTGTCGGGAAGAGCTGTCTGTGGTACTTGTTCATCCGGAGTGGGCGTCCATTCGGCAATGAATTCTGCCAATGCTCTGCTCTGAATAGTTGAAGTGCTCTCATATTTCAATCCAAAGCTTGATAATTCCAGTGCCCATTCAACTATCCTGCCGGTGGCCTCAGGGTTCCTCAAAATGCGCTGTAGAGGGAAATGGGTGACCACCGTGATCTCGTGTGCTTGGAAGTAGTGGCACAACTTCCTCGAGGCCATGACAAGGACAAAGATCAGCTTTTTGAACCCTAGAGTACCTTGACCTAGCCCCCTGCAGCAGGGAGCTGACAAAGTAAACTAGTCATTGCACCACTTTATTCTTTGTCGCGGTGGCCTCAGCTCCTTCCCCCAGAAGGGTAGTTGCCGCAGCTGCTTCCCTGTCCACTTCCCGCTGCGCCTTCAGCGCTGCACTAACCACTTGATTCGTTGCCGCCAGGTATAGCAACAACGGCTCTTGTGGTTTAGGAGCGACTAAGGTGGGAGCGGAGGAGAGGTACGCCTTCAGGACTTGCAGTGTTGCTTCTGCTTCGGGGGTCCACCTCACCGGTCCTGCCTTCTTCAAGATCTTAAAGAAGGGTAAGGCACGCTCGGCAGACATGAAAATGAACCTACTCAATGCGGCAATGCATCCAGTCAGACGTCTCACATCTTTAATAGTCCTTGGTGCCTGAATCTGCTCGATTGCTCTGATCTTGTCGGGGTTGGCTTCTATCCCTCGGTGAGACACAAAGTAGCCAAGAAGCTTGCTGGAGGGGACACCAAATACACACTTCTCCGGGTTTAGCTTCAAATTAATCTTGTGCAAGCTCACAAAGGTTCCGCCTATCGCTGTCCCCCGGCCTCAGCGAAGCCGATCAGACTCTGGATAGTGGCCCTCCACTCGTCCATCTGATCAGCTGCCGGAGGAAACCTCAGCAGGAGTTGTGCTCTTGCCATGGCTTCCATAGCCATGCTCGGCATAGCTAACGAGGCGGACCGCGACGTCGCTCGACTTCTGGTAGAACCAGCAGGAGCTTCGCTGCGCTCGCCCCGCCGTGAGCCGGTCACCATGACAGGTTGATGGGGAGCGGGCTGCGAACGGGGATTGGCGATCCCATTCTGCCCCTCTTGCTCTCGTCGAGGCGCGTGCCCAGTGGCTGCGCCAATGGCGGGCGCCGCTGGAGGGTCCCGGCTCGCGCCAGAGCGGACGTCGTTGCTGCGGCTACGCCCACTAGCGCGGCGGGGAGGCTGAGACTGAGTGCCTCCTCCATCCACGGCCGGCGGGCTATGGCTGCTGACGCGCTGTTGGAGTTGTCCACCTCCGGCGCCTTCTGTCCCAACTTCGGCCATGGGCGACACGATGGTGGCACCGCCTGCGCCGGTCGCGTCACCCGCGGCGCCCACCTTCCCCGACGCCACCGCGGCATTCACTATGTCCACGGCCGTGTGCGAGGGAGCCTTCGAAGTAGAAGGGTGTGTGGTCGTGTTGGTCTTCTTTTTAGGCGCCATGGATAAAGATGGTGACGAAGATGATGATGAACGGGCTCTTCACAACCTCAGGTTCGCGCAAGTGACTCCCCCTATCTGGCGCGCCAAAGATGTCGTGGGTCAACACGATCACCTATGGGACTCCTAGGTCCCTTTGTGGTTCGGCAAGGGGGAGGTCACGTTGCACAAAGAGCGGAGGCCATGACACAGCTCGGCGGAAATGACACGGGCGATTTTTACCCAGGTTCGGGCCGCTGTGAAGCGTAAAACCCTACTCCTGCTTTGGTGGATTGAGTGGGAAGAAGGCCACGAGCACCAATTGCTGATCCCCGGCAAGGTGGCCTCGGGAAAGCAACTGTATGCGTTCAAGTGTGTAAGGGCTCGAAGTGGCCGAATCCTTCTCTAGGTTTCCTTGGACCTCCTTTTATAGTCCAAGGGGTAACCACAATGGCAAAACAGTCATTATCCTATGATTAGATAGGAAACAGTGCTATCATACCTAACTCTGGCAGTTAGGACAAGAAGCATTAAATGCTCTGCTAGGTGTCCTGCTGAGGACGGCGCCCGGCAAGCCTACCGCGCCGCTTATTCACCTTTTGCTTATTGTCTTGACACTCCTCTGGACAGGTGTCAAGAGGACGTGATCTACCTTCCACAGGGCTGCCACGTGCTTCGTGGTAGCCACTTAATCACTTGGGGGCTCGACACCGCACTGATAAGTGACTTGCGTCACCGTGCGGTGGAGCGGTGAAGTAGTGATGCCCTGGCGGGGATCTTGGACCCGGAGACCCCGGCAAGCCTGCCGGGGCTTGTCTTGGACTCGACCCAGGGGGTGGTCTCGACCTGGCCGAGCTCTCCTGCTCGGCAAGGGAGACCTTCCCTGGTGTATATCTTGCTGTCTTGGTATCCTTGATGCGCTCCTTGATCTCATGAAGAGCGACTTCTCTGGCTTGGCCTTGTGGTGTAAGCTGGGATCGGATGCACAGTTTTCAGTACGCCTGTGCATAGGTCTAGTCAACAACGCAAGTGTTTGTTGTACCGACACAAAGCAAACAGTTCTAGTATGGCTGGCTGATACAAACAAGCAATTGAACAGATGTGTGAGCAAATCTTGTACAACACTGAATTACATATCAAGAAAACAAGCACAGAAGAGGCTTAAAGACCATCACATGACTGACCAGATTTATGAGGCATTTAAACATCATGTGCAACGTATGAACTAACATAAACATTGCATATTTCAGATTCTATAATGAAATGCACATGTATTAGGTTATGCCATGTATGATGCCTAAATGTACACTATAGCAGGCAGGAGTGATTCATCCTTGCACGCACAATTGAATTGTAGGTTAAGGGCCAGTTCCATTCCGCCTTTTGAGAGCTTATTGTCAAAATAAGGCATAAAAGATGTAAAGAACTCGTTTTTGAGGTATGGGCTTGGGCTTAACTTATTTCCACCGCCCATTCCTTCACAATGAGAGAAAGCTTGGGGGGCGGGTGGGGGGCTCACTAAAAATTGAAGGGAAGAGGAATAGCGAAATGACTCTGTTGTCTGCCTATATTACACTCAAAATGCCACTGCTCACGCCCGCGTCACACCTGACCCCCAAGTAAAAACAAACACACAAGCGTTCATTGCCCTGCCCGCTTGCATCTCCTCTCCCCTTTTCCTCTACCTCGATCCCCTGCCTGCAGCGCTAGGGTTCCTCCAGCGAGCGGCCGCCACCCATCTGGCCTTCTCCTCGACGATGCTCTGTCCAGCTAGGCTACATGGCCGGCGGGTAGGGCCCAATCTCCCCGGCTTGTCCTCCCTCTGGCGCCGCCCCTCACTCTCATGGTCTCCAGCAGCTGCTCCGCTATGGTCCGTCCAATGCTCTACACCTGTGTCGCCACACAACTACGGCCGACGCCCCACTCCGGCAGAAGGCACCTCGTTCCCCCTCCCCTCCTCCCAGGTCGTGGCCTTGAGGTGCTGTTGAACGATGAGCTCATCCAACAAGGTGAGGATCTCCGCTGATTTTTTGCCAAATTTTCATTCTGATCAGCTATACGATGAATTGCTATGAGCTGCTACTGCTATATGATGAATTTCTATGAGTTGCTGTTGCAGCTATATGATGAATTGCTATGAGCTGCTGCTGCTACAGCTGTATGATGCATTGCTGTGAGCTGCTGCTGCTATATGATGAACTAGCGAGTCCACCCGCGCATTTGCGCGGCTAGATTTTTATTTATTTATTTTAGACAACCATTTTCGGCATTTCAGTATTTGTTTCTCTCTGTATTGAATTCTACATAGTATGCCATTAAAGATTTATGATAAGTTTAAATGGTATATTTAAATAAACTGATTTATAGCAAGTGATTTAATTGTTGTCGTGATGTATGTACTCAGGGTTACCTCGATGTAGTTATATCATTTAAATATGTCTACATAGTTTTTACACTTCTTTGTTCTATTTTCCTAAGCCTCTCATTAGACATGGAGCTATGCTATTCTCCTCGAGTGGCATACTTGCTCAACAAATGTCACTATGAAATAATATTATGTATCATACTATTTAAAATTCAATTGATAGATAACATATTGTGTATTTCCCGACTATGTCATTGGTTTTAAAACATATAATGTAATGCACAAATTTATTGTTCCATTATGTGCAAGCCGTCTATAATAATTATGTGTGATCTAAGGATAGCAATGTACCATTAAAAAAATGTTGTAATTGTGATGTTTTTCCGGTACAATGAGAATACGCTGCATTCTTGCTTTTCGCCATTTTATGTAGTTTTGCCATATCAGTTCGTGTTACCATTTTCTCACGGCATCTTCAAGCTTATATTAGTCTGATGTTATGTATTAATGATTGGAAAGTGCCTTTCAAGGATGTATGTTTGGTGGTCTACATTGATGTTGGATGGAAACTTTTGACTCGATCGAGTGCCTCCTGATACATAATCATGTGTCATACTGTCGGCGTGGAAGCACGATCACCTATGGAGCAGAGACGCCCCTTTGTGGTTCGGTGAGGGGACGGTCACATTGCACAAAGAGCAGAAACAGTAGGAGACGGCACGGCGACGACAGCTCTCTTTTTACCCAGGTTCGGGCCGCTTTGCAGCGTAAAACCCTACACCTGCTTTGGTGGTTTATCTGGAGGTGGAAGAAGACGCAGCTCACCCTAGCCCGGCAAGGTTGCCTCGGGGAGAGCAGCATGTATACAAGTGTTGTAGGTTGGGGGGAGCCAAACCCCTTGCTAGGTTGCCTTGGGCCTTCTTTTTAGGTCAAGGGGCAACCACAGTGGCAAAACAGTCATTTTGGATATGACTGGATAGATAACAGTGTTATCGTACCTAACTTTAGCGATTAGGACAAAGCGCATTAAATGCACCGCTACGTGTCACGCTAGAACCGCAGCCCGGCAAGCCTGTCGCGCCACTTATCTGTCCCTCCTTGCTTGTCGTGACACATCTTCTGGACGGGTGTCAATAAAGTTAATCCCCTCTCCCTGACGCGGCCACGTTGACAGTTGAGTCCACCTGGGTGCTTAGAAGCTTGACACCGCACTAACGAATGACTTGGGTGTGGCGAGGTGGAGCGGTGGCGCCTTGTAGGAGACCCGCCGGCAAGGATCCTCGCGGGGGTTTGATCTCGCTGGTCTCGGCAAGCCTGTCGGCGCGGTTTTGGCCCGTCCTTGAGTGTGGTCTTCGACCTTGCTGGGGCCTCCTGTCCGGCAAGGGAGGCCTTATCAAGGTGATCTTCTGTTGTCTTGCTCCCTGCTGTCCCCTGTCGTACTTGGCAAGGGTAATTGCCGGGGAGGCTTTCCTTTGTCTGTGCACCAACAAGAGGGGGAAACAAATACCCTTGTTTGGTTACACCGACAGTAGCCCCCGGGCCTGAGCCAATCGTGCCGCGGGCGACGTTGGGTTAGGCCCCAAATTACTGGTGCACAGACACGTGGCGTGGAACCGCTGTCCATGCGTAGGATTTTTACCACCTTGTCAAACGCACGTCTTTTCCACGCAGTTACTGCAGGTCATGCGCCTGCAAAAAGGCGGTTTCTGCAGGTGGATATGATGGAGGGCCAGCCCCCCTTCGCGTGGTCCCATTAAAAGGAGGGAGAACGCGAAGGAGCATGACTCTTTCACATCTCCTGCCTCTTCCACTTCATCTTCTTCCTTGAGACACACAAGGAAACCGCCCCCGCCGCCGCCACCCCCCCCCCCCTCCGCCATATCAACATCTCCTTCCTCCATTATTTGGAGAAATGGGACAGAAGAAGGGCGCCGTGATGGGGAAGCAGGCGGCCGACGAGAAGAAGAAAAGGGAGGCGGAGGAGCTGGTCTTGCGGCGGCAGAGGAATGTCGTCTTCTCGCCGTCAAACTTGGACGGCAACACCCTGATCGAGAGGTATGCCTTCATGTGGGGGAGGAAGACAAAGGGGCACGAAGCGCCAGTGACCCTCCCGAAGGGATCCAAAGTGCCAAGCGACTCGTACCCCTTCTTCTGCGCGTATTTCTACTGCGGGCTCTGTCCCCCTTTTTCTGATTTCTTCAGTGCGATGATGTATTCCTTTGGATTCCATCTGCTTGATTTCACGCCCAATGCGATGACTTGCATGGCGGTGCTTGCCCATTTCTGCGAGAATTTCGTCGGAGTCGCCCCCAATGTGGATTTGTTCCGCCACTTCTACATCCCCCGTATCGAAGATAAATCTCTTTCGGAGAATATAGCTTGGATCCCGCGGGTGAAGCGGGAAGATTGGGATTATCTCCCGAGGCAACTGCACAGCAAGTGGGAGGAGTGGAGGGGAGAATGGTGTTGGATCAAGGATCCGAATGCGTCGTCATTCTGCTGGCAACGGACCAAGTGCGTGGTGCGCGGCGAGGGCTGGAGTGATCTGGGCCGCACTGATGATAAGTTGCGCATGGCGCAGCAAAGGATTGCCCGCCTTAAGGCTGCCGGGCTCACCATCGAACAAGTGAGAGCTGACTTCCTTCGGCGACTCATCGCCCCGCTGCAGCACAGGGACCGCTTCGCTTGGGAGTATCAGAATGCCGCCGATTAGATGCGGCTCTATCCCGGAGTGGCCAACAATTTAACCGTCTACAGCCATGCTTGGCTGTATGAGCAGCTTTTCCAGAAGACCGGCACCTTCCATCTGCCGAGGAAGATAGTCCCGCTGCATATCAACTCTGCCAGGGACCAAATTCTCATGTGGATGCCAGACTGTAACGCCAATGGTGTCAAGGCAGAGTGGTTGCTTCCCAGTTTGGAGGACGAGACGGATTGGTTCTCCAGCTTGGAGGAGAAAGCCGTCAGGAAGGAGACAGACTTCACCAAGGGGACGACTCAGGAGGAGCAGCAGTATATCCTCAGCAGGCTAGAGGAGGCCCGGAGGATCAAGGCTGCCCTGACCGCAGGAGAAGGCGGCGGTGGTGCCCCCCTGGAAGAAGAACATGTCGACGAAGAGATTGCCGAGCTTGAGGTGTTGGCAGTGGAGACTGCTGGAGCAGAGGTTGCCGGGGTGGAGGCTGACGGGGTAGGGGCTGCCGCAGCTCCGGAAGAGGAGGGGCTCGAAGCGGGCCCTCAGGCTCCGAAGCAGAAGCGTCGGCTCCGCAGGAAGGGGAGCCGAGACCCGGTGGTCGCGCCTTCGGCAAGGGCCAAGCCCAATGTGAAGAAGACGACCACCAGGGGTGTCAAGGAGGACACCGTCCGCCGCCACTCGCCTCGTCTTGCTCCAGCCCCGACACCTCCTCCCCGGCAGCGAGCAGTGAGGGGTGTTGACCCGACGCCGTCGTCGAGCCCTACGCCTTGGCGAGCAGGAATCCACCGCCGCTCAAGAGGGGCAGGGAATCACCCCCTCCCGTAGAGTACGAGATAAACGCCATGTTTGATGACTTAGAGTGAGAAGAACTCTTGTTGTTCCATAATCTTAACCGTGTCCTGATTTGATTCCTGACTGACCTTGCGATGCTTGTCTTGGCAGGGAAGAGGAAGAACCCTTGGTGCAGCGGACCAAGCGTCCCCGACCGGCCATGGAGCAGGGGTCGGTGTCTGGTGTTGACCCGGCAGGAGAAGCCATGGATGTTGCCGTACCCAGCCCCCAGGCCAGCCCACTGCGTGAAGGTACGGGGCAGACCCTGGCCGCCGAGGAGGAAGCTGAGGTCCCCCTCCCGTCGCCCGCCAAGGAGGAACCCGGCAGGACCCCGTGGTCATACCAGCTTCTCCTGTAAGTGGTGCCCGAGGAGCGGGGTCCCCGGCAAGGGTCCTTTCCGCCGAATCTGCCCGAGCCGAGGTTACCCCCATGAAAGAAGTTGGTGCTGATCGCCAGCCGGCAGCGAGCGTTGCCAGGGACTTCGAAGTTTCCTCCAGCCAACCACCAACAGGTAACCCATCGATGTCTGACCTTTGATTTATGATCTTTCTGCTTTCTTCAAACCTCGGATCATGTTTATAACTCTGATATCCCTGGTTCCTTCAATCTCTTCTTTCCAGCTCCCATTGAAGAGAAGGAACTCCTGGAGGAGGTAGCGGATATTGGGAAGGATGCTGCCGCAGGGGCCCTCGAGGTTGCCACCAGAGAAGGGCAAGTTGAGGTCGCCAAGGATATCCAGGGCGCCCTGAAGGAAAAGGAGGAACTCCCTGGTAGCATATCAGGCTCCATCACGGTGGTAGAGGAGAAGGTGCCCCTTCGAAGCGATGCCTCTTACCAGAGGGCAGCTCCCCTTGCCAGCGGTCTGGAGATGGTATTGGTCCATCCTTCCCCGGCAGCCCCCAACCCATCAGTCCTTGCCGAGGTCAATTTTGATGAGGAGATCGGTCGCATCCTGGCCTCCTTGTCCCAGAAGACCAAGGAGGTAAGTGACACGCTCGATCGCTCCAAGGATCTGACCTTCTTGGAGACAATGGCTGCCGGGTTTAAGGAGGCGCAGGAGAGGTACGGCCAAGTGTGGCAGGCAATCCGGGAGGAGCGCAAGGCACACGACGCAGCTACCCGGCAACTGAAGGACAGGGCGGGGGAGCTGCGCGACTGGTACAATGCTCGATCTCGGGAGCTGAGGGACCAAAAGGAAAGGATAGATGCTGCCGCGGAGAAAGCAAAGGCCCGCGACGGTGAGGTATCAAAGCGAGAGGCAGAGCTTAATGCCAAGGCCAAGGACCTTGCCGCGCGTGAACAGGCCTTGTCCGATGCCTTGCGTACCAAGGATGACGAACTGGAAGGCCTTGTTCAACAGCGGGTCAAGGATCTGGAGGACAGCCATAGGAGGGCCATCGACTCGCAGGCCCAAGACGCAGCAGCAAAGCTCAAAGAGATCGCCGACAATCTTGCCGCCGCTTCGAATGCCAAGGCAGAATTTGAGACTCGGATGAGGAGGTCGGAAGAAGAGATCGCCGGGAACAAGAAGGAGATGGAAGCTCTCCGAGGGGAAGCGCAGAAGGCAGTTGTCACTCTGGAGGGGCTGCAATCGCAGCTCGCGTCGAAGGATCAGGAGCTACAGACTGCCGCCAGCACCATTAGTAACCTGAACACCAAGCTTTCCGCCTTGGAGAAGAGCCTTGAGCAAGCCAAGGAGCGAGAAAGAGTCTTGACGGAGGATGTGAGCAAAGCTGAGACTCTCCGGGAGGATGCAGAGAGCAAGCTCCAGAACCAGGCTGACCTGTATAACACTTGGGTGCAGAGCATGGTTGTCATAGCCAAGCGTATCTCCTCTCAGACCGCCAAGATGAACATGAGGGGTTGGTCCTTCACAGTCGGTGAACATGAAGCCCCCAGTGCTCTGCTGACGCTCTTCTTCGAGGGCCTCATCGAGGGGTTGAAGACGTACGAGGATGATAGGGCTGTCTGCTTCGCCAACGAGTCCCGGCAGTTCGCCCGGGACACCGTCTTCTCCATCCTCGTCAACTTCGCCCAGCGCCACCCCGATGTGGACCTATCCGATGCCTTCAAGAAGCTGCCTGCCGTGCCGGGACGGACATCTCCGCCGCTGCTCAAGTCGTTGGTCCTCTGGCTGCCAAGGTTCTTCGCATCCCCCGGGTCCAAGGAGATCGTCGGGATTAACCTCCCTTGCTACATTCGCCGTGACCATGTCAGGCAAAAGACATTATTCGGCCGTGTGTCAGGCCTTGCTATCTTTTCGTGATGTAATAGTACTCTTAAGTAGTTGCGTGCATTAATGCTATCCCTTGGGTCTCAAGATCGTCCTTTGTTTTACGTGACTGTGATCCCTACGCGTTCTGAGACTCGCCGGGGCGAACACTAGCCGTGCCGCTATGGGCGCGGGCCCCAAGCGTTTTGCAGGCATAGGTGCCACCGGCAAGTTTCCCCTCGACGTGCCCGATGCGGCTTTCCTCGACTGTTGAGCGGACTCGAAACAGACGAGGACGCAAGCGAACATGGAGGAGTCCCTTCGCGTTTCGGGTATCTCACATAAACGCCAGAGTTTCTAAAACCCAAAGGAATCGCAAAGCGTACGCAAAAAGAGTTCGGAAACCACACAAGGTTCTATAACTTATCTTTTCATGTCCTCGTGGCAGTCGTTGTCGCCCGGGGCGCGCGTCCTCCCTCCCCTTTTGTCATCTTGCGCAGGCGGGGCAGCATTCACCCTTCTCGCGACAGGGTTGCAAAGCACTGCCCCGCGCGAAGAGACTTGCCGGGATAAGGTGGAGGCGCGCCCAGCTACAACTCCCTCCCTCCAAGGGTGTCGTTCCGCTGGTGGGGGACGGGTACCCGGTGAGTCGGCCGCGAGCATGGCCTGATGGAGTGCTTTCTCCCTCGCGGAGGGCGCATCATTGTTCTCAGGCGCGGCTTACCAACAACCGGGTTTCCCGTTCCCGCACCAGTTCCGTCGCGTTCCCGACTCGAAGGGGGCGGCGATGGGAGCGACGATAGCCTGATCAGTGGCGGCCGCGCCGCCTCCGAGGTTGGCCCCGTCTGCTGTGGTTGCAGCGCTTGCGGCGTAGCAGCCATAGGCAAAGGGACGGACGGAACGGAGGGCGGCGCAGCCGGCCACCTTCCTCCCTGCGCACCTCGGGCGGCGCGAAGAGGCGGCGTAGATCGACGCGCCTGCCACCGCTTCTGGTTCGCGCAAGCGACCAGCCCCTACCTGGCGCGCCAAAGATGTCGGCGTGGAAGCACGATCACCTATGGGGCAGAGACGCCCCTTTGTGGTTTGGTGAGGGGACGGTCACATTGCATAAAGAGCAGAAACAGTAGGAGACGGCACGGCGACGACAGCTCTCTTTTTACCCAGGTTCGGGCCGCTTTGCAGCGTAAAACCCTACTCCTGCTTTGGTGGTTTATCTGGAGGTGGAAGAAGACGCAGCTCACCCTAGCCCGGCAAGGTTGCCTCGGGGAGAGCAGCGTGTATACAAGTGTTGTAGGTTGGGGGGAGCCGAACCCCTTGCTAGGTTGTCTTGGGCCTCCTTTTATAGGTCAAGGGGCAACCACAGTGGCAAAACAGTCATTTTGGATATGACTGGATAGATAACAGTGTTAGCGTACCTAACTCTCGCGATTATGACAAAGCACATTAAATGCACCGCTACGTGTCAAGCTGGAACCGCAGCCCGGCAAGCTTGTCGCGCCGCTTATCTGTCCCTCCTTGCTTATCGTGACACGTCTTCTGGATGGGTGTCAATAAGGTTAATCCCCTCTCCCCTGACGCGGCCACGTTGACAGTTGAGTCCACCTGGGTGCTTAGAAGCTTGACACCGTACTGACGAATGACTTGGGTGTGGCGAGGTGGAGCGGTGGCGCCTTCTAGGAGACCCGCCGGCAAGGATCCTGGCGGGGGTTTGGTCTCGCTGGTCCCGGCAAGCCTGCCCGGGCAGTTTTGGCCCGTCCTTGAGTGTGGTTTTCGACCTTGCTGGGCCCTCCTGCCCGGCAAGGGAGGCCTTATCAAGGTGATCTTCTGTTGTCTTGCTCCCTGCTGTCCCCTGTCGTACTTGGCAAGGGTAATTGCCGGGGAGGCTTTCCTTTGTCTGTGCACCAACAAGAGGGGGAAACAAATACCCCTGTTTGGTTACACCGACACATACCATACTTTTGTTGGACATTGTTCCCTCATTAACCCTGAAGTCTTTGGTTCTACTAGTACAAATGCCCGTGCGTTGCAACGGGCGATAAAATTAGTAGATCTTGCTCCTCGTGTCATTCCGCAACACTTCTTATATCCAATTTTGACGATCGACAGAAAAAAGGTAACCCTGAGTATCGCTTTTTTGTCCATGGACTGTGAATGTGAAGAAGCCTCCGTAACATCGTTCGTCCGGATGTATTTCAGCTCCGCACTTTCATCCGATGACAAAGGAAACATGCCTGTGCGTTGCTACGGGGTGGAGGGGCATTGGTTGGAGAGAGGGTGGTGCACGGAGGACTTTCGCCGAGTGCATTTTTTCTTTACTTTGAAGCACATTCTTCAAGAGTTCAGTTACTAATTCAAAGGATTTTTGAAGTAAGAGCACACATGATGTTTTTCGTCTGACTTCAATATGACGTTGTAGATTAGACCGTCAATATATAGTGACAACACATATCTCACCAGTAAATTAACCATCGTACTGATGATAAAAAAAATCACTTTTTTTATTATTATCACTTTTATTGAAATAATCATTATCACTTTGTTGAAATCACCTTTTTTGAAATAATGAAATCTTTAATTATTTTAGGATTAGTATAAAAAACATGCATATGACACCCCCAGTCTGCGCAGTTGACTGGACGCCACCGTCTATGTCACGCTCTGGACCGACACGACGCCCACACACTCGACGAACACCACCAACTGGACACGCACCGCTGTCTATATCCCCCACCAATCGGATCGAGGCGCCACCACCCGAGCGCCTCCTCCTTCCTCCACTCGCTCAGCGCCCGATCCAACTCCCGCGCCTCCCCGCAGCACCTCCTTGCCTCGCCGCTGCCGCCTCCGAGTTCGCCGGCCCTCCCCTGCGACCGGCGCCGCCACCCTCTGGCTCGCCTCCATCATGCGTGAGGACAATGACGACAGCGCCACCGTCCGCGCGGGCAAGCCGCCCCTCGCCGGCGGGAGCACCTGTGCCGCGAGGCCGCTCGCCGGAAGCATCTGATGCTACGACGGCGGCCGATTATCTTGTATTCCCACCTCTTCCCACTTGCGGCCGTTTTTGCTGATTCCTTTTTCCCTTTCATGATTTTCGAGGCCACTTCCTCTGCAGAGTTAATTTCTTCATTTTCTTCCTGGCTTAATCCCATCTCTCGTTTCCTTCGTAGCATCGGTGCTCCTCACCCCTCTCTTCATTGAACCTTGAGGCGGCTTGCAGAATTAAAATCAAAGACGTATATAAATTGGTGCAATAGAGTGTAAGGGAGCGAGGTGGGACTATTAAATAAACCTTTGATTCTGTAAGGCAGGTCGGGAGTTCGATTCCCCTGCGGCCGTGGCAGGCTGAGGCCCAGGCGCGCGATGTTTTGGTTTCGTTATAAACCGGTAGTTTGACTTCGGCGGTGGCAGTGCCAGTAATTACCGTTTTAAAACAGGGGCAAAACCGTCCAATAAAAAGCGGGACGACCAGAAACCCAATTCTCTTTATTATTATTAGGTAAAGATTTCTTGCCTCGTTGCTCAACTACTATCATGTCTAATCCGTCTATCCTGTCGCAGAAATATAGCTTTACTCAATTAAGATTCTGGATGTAGAAGCTATTAAGGGAAGTATAATGTTTTTCGCTAAATTCGTAAAATGGTTGATATTACCAAATGAACTGTTTGCAAGTGTACATATTCATGCTTCGGGAATGTTTAAATTTACATAAAAATAAAATTATTTATGCCTGAAAGAATGACTAATTAAAGCAATCTTGTAATGATGAAAAATAATTTTTGAAACGTCAGGCAAATCTCATCAACTTACAACAAAAAATTACACGCACATGAAAGGAAAATGTTAATGGCTAAAAACATCAGAATTTTTGCATTTGATCAGATATTAATTTTACCTGGGAGCTCATCCACCTGTTCAACAACACTGAGAAGAAAGGTTAATCTCATCCAAAGCGCGGTGTGGTGCAACAATACTACGCAATCATTACTTCTGCTCATGATGCCTCAGCTCGGTTCCAGTTTCAGTAATCACGCTTGCGATCACATTGGAGCCTGTGGATTTGCCGGCGTCAGTGACACAGCAGATGATTTGCATGTGGGTAGCGCTTTCCACCTTCCATATCTGCGGGAGGCAATCGTAGTCCTAGTTGCCACCCTACTGCTCCTCCAACTCCACGACGAACACGCCGGTACATCGATTGCCACAACAATTGTCGTTCATGTCCGGCTACTGGTCGCCTGTCACCACCAGCTCGCTTTACGGCAACTGCACGGCGAATGGCCCCTCCTTGCTTACCCGCTGCCTCCTGCACCACACTTGTTTCAATCCTGTTCTTCCTTTAACCCGCTGCTCTTCCCCGAATGATGCTTGTGGTACCTGATGTTGTGTTTGTCCAAGCCGTTGTTGTTCGAGTAGGTGGCGCTACGGCGGGTCCGAAGGAACTTCTCAGTTTCATGCTCGATGGCGACGATGACAAAAGTTTGTCCTCGTCTGGCCGTTGCCGAACAGCACTGCAGACTGGTTCGTGCGGGCACTGAGGCAGAAGGAGCCCACGGGAAGGCTGTCCACTTCGAGCTGCGAAGTTATGGTGTCCATGTTAGCTTTCGATAGGGTGTTGTCGCCGGCTTCGGCGTTGCCGGCCTCGCACTCCCTCTCGCAGGAGGAATAGCTCTTCAGGTCAAGATAATGGCCTTCTCAATAGCGTTTCCTCAGGAATTTCATAGTCCTTTCCTTGCTTCAGCCGGGTCGCAGTGGCGCTGTCGTCGGCAGCGCCACGGGCTCCGATGGGATCGTAGGCTTGCATACGTTGTCGAGTTTGAGCCGGGCAGAGGCACTTATTTGCACCTAGAGATGCCCATGTATTTCTATAGAATCATTTATTACTATTAACATGTTCCTTATTTTTAACATTTTTTAACGAAAGTGGTTTGCCAACCATTTTCCCCCACTCTTTGGTGTGTATGTGCGCATCTTTTCTTCTACATTAAATATAACTAGTCATCGACCCGTGCTACAGCACGGGCTAGCAATTTCAATAATTAGACGATTTTGTCTTATAAGAAACTGATAATTAGGAATAGTGGGAACTTGAAGGCCCTCTTCAGAATAAAAGATTTTTTTTTGGAAAATGAGGGATGCAATAGGAAATTGCTTTTCACCAAAGGAACATCATATGATAGTATTTTTCTCCTACAAATTGTTTTCTCTAAGACAGTGGATATTATTTCTATTGCTCTCTCTTCTCTCTTTCTCCAGGTAGCACAAACTTTAGAAGTTCTTGTGTTCTCTCATGCAAAATATAAGCATTTCTTTGAAATCAACACATGCGTTTATTATTCTTGGTGTTGGACATGCCACTAAATTGTAACTGTGTATGTTTTAACCCCGGTCGTTTCTTAATTTCCCCTTCCAAAGAGGCCCTACACATAGTTTAACAAATAACATGGTGTATTATAAAAATTATTATTTCGCTTCATTTACTTTTGACACTTTAGTTAATTTCTAATTAGACTTTCACATTATGCATCGTTTTAGTTTTAGGCAGAGAGGCATGATCCATGCATCAATGCCTGGAGGAACATGCGTTGAGGCAATGAGCGCAGAGACAACATGTAGATTTTTTTTAGATCATGTATGACTGTTTTTTTAGAAAGATCACGTTGAATTTTTTTTAACACACACCACCGTTATAATAAAGGGAGAGATGAATTCGAAAAGAAGAAATAAAGGAAGATATAGTGCTTACATCTTCTTGGACTCTCCACCACGTACACAAATAGAGCAACTTGTGGATGTCACGTAGGGCTGTTTTTTTTTTAAGATCACGTACAACTGTTTTTTTTTTAGAAAGGCCACCTTCCGCTGTTTTTTTGGATCACATACCATCCCTTGTCCCTAGAATAAAGGGAGAGATAGTGCTTAAAAATTCTTGGACTCTCCAACACGTATAGAAATAGAACTATTTTTCTATCATCAGATATTAACCGCATGATTATTATCTAACGACTACTATTACACGTTTTCTAGGATTAACGTGGAGTCTCCAAAGGTGCTTCCAATTAGTAAATATAAGAAGGCAACCGCTACGCGTAATCCGGCTGATGCAAACCAAACGTAAACCGCCTTGTCTACCGTTAGATGAGATAGATCAGAGCCGTCTGCTCGTCTCCAACTCCTCCAGCACATGCCGCAACGCAGTCTCAGCCCCTGCATCTAGCGCTTCGCAACAGACGCTCCTCGTGACGTGGCAGCCCGGAAGCCCGGCAGCTCCGACGAGCAGTAGCCGACGGCTGGCTCGCAACACCTGCGCCACCTCACGGTATCTCCCCGTTTTTGCTGCAAACTTATCATCCCTGGAGCTAGCTTGCAAGGGCTTGAAGGCTTATAGCAGTATGTTGTTCTTCATGGTAGCACCGGCGTGCAGCTCCGGCTGCCCCTCATAGTGAAAGCCTCACAATACGGCGACGTCCATTCGAGCACGGCGACGACCATCACAAACATCACGCCCACAGCTCCAAACGTCCATTGTCACGACGAAGACCATCACAACGGCAAAGCCGCAGCTCCGAACTCTCGTTAGAAAACGACGACCATCACAACAGCGGCCCGTGGCTCCGGATGCCCATTGCAGCGCGGCGACGACCATCACAACGCCGGCGCTAAGCTTCAGACGCCCTTTGCAGCCGGGCACAACCATCACAGTGTGGCGACGATCATCGCAAAACCAACGCGAAGCTTCAGACAACCATTGCAGCGCCGCGACGATGATCACAACCACGGCCTGCAGTCACAACACCGACGTGTGGCTCCGGGCGCCCATTACAGCACGGTGGCGACCATGACAACGCCGGCCCACAGCTTCAGACACCCATTGCAGCATGTCGGTGACCATCTCAACACCGCTCCACGGTCCCGGGTGCCCATTGCAGCACGACGGCGGCCATCACAACACCGACCCACGGCTCCGGACGCCCATTGAAGCACGGTGGCAACCATCACAACACCGGCCCACGGCTTTGGACGCCCATTGCAGCACGGTGGCAACCATCACAACACCGGCCCACGGCTTCGGACACCCATTGCAGCACGGTGGCAACCATCACAAGACCGGCCCACGGCTTCGGATGCCCATTGCAGCACGGTGGCGACCATCACAACACCGGTCCGTGGCTCCGAATGCCCATTGCAGCACAGTGGACAACACCAGCCTGCGGCGCCGAAGGCCCATTGCAGCACAGTGGAGGCCATCACAACACCGACCCCGGCTCCGGAAGCCCATTGCAGCATGGCAGCGACCATCACAACACCGATCCACGGCTCCGGACGCCCATTGCAGCACAGCAGCGACCATCACAATACCGACTCATGTCTCCGAATGCCCATTGCAGCACGGCGGCGACACATGGTGGACAACGCCGGCCTGCGGCGTCGAAGGCCCATTGCAGCACGGCGGCGACCATCACAACACCGACCCACGGCTCCGGACGCCCATTGCAGCACGGCGGCGACAGTCAACAACACGACCCACCGCTCTGGACGCCCATTGCAGCACAGCGGCGACCATCACAACACCGACCCACGGCTTCGGACGCCCATTGCAGCACGGCGGCGACTGTCAACAACCCGACCCACCGCTCCGGACACCCATTGCAACACAGCGGCGACCATCACAACACCGACCCACGGCTCCGGACGCCCATTGCGGCACGGCGGCGACGCATGGTGGACAACACCGGCCTGCGGCGCCGAAGGCCCATTGCAGTACGGCGGCGACCATCACAGCACCGACGCGCAGCTCTAGATGCCCATTGCAACATTTAAAAATATAAATTGGCAACTTCACGTTATTACAAAGCTCGATGCCTTGGAGAACCCTATTCTAGACATGGACATCCAGCACAACAAAGATAGGAATAATGTAGGTGCAGCAGTGGCCGTCGGCCGTATGCATATGGAGCTGTAGGTGTGACGTAGCAACAACAGCGAGCTTCCTGTCCGAGCTTCCTGCTCAGCAAAGACAAGGCTGGCAACGGCGTGTCTGCAGCCGCACTTAACTCCCGGTGTTAAAGCAGCAGCAACAGAAGTGAGTGTGCGATGGATTAATTCTATATCGGAAAAAAGGCAGTGCGGGAGTTCTGGGACCATGGCCGACGCAGGGGACACGTGGTTGGCTAGCAAGGCGGTTGACGCTGCGCGTATCTTCAGCCGGATGATTTGAAACGATTTCCATATAAGAATCTTGGTAGGGAAAGGTTTTTGTTCCAACGTGAAGCACTATCTAAAGATGGAGTACGTGTTGATTTTTGAACCCAGAAAGAGGGGTCCAGCTTGATTAAGTTGTTGCTCCGTTTTGCTTTCAAAAAAAAAAAGAGTTGCTGATCCGTTTTCTGGCCGGCCTCCTTTTCGTGGTGTGCCTGGACTCTTTATTTTGGGGTGCGCCGATCTGGCTACCGTATTTGCAGCACTAACGTATGCCTATGTATGATTGTCTTGACAAAATTTTCCTGATAGGAAAGGATTATGATTGTGATATAAGACGTGTTGGCCTATTCTTATTTGACGTGTCAAACTATTTTTATATGCATGTAACGCTACAACTGAAAAAGACATGTACGTCAATTCTAAAAAAAAGGACATGTACGTGACAACTTCCTATGTTCCGAAAAAGACATATATACAATATTTGTGTGTAACGTTACATCTTTAAATCTTAGCCTTTAATCTCTAAAACTATTGGTTGACATAATTTAATATATGTGGATCAACATAGTGTCTTGTTTGTCTTCTGTTTTAAGTATATAATAGATAGAAGATAGCCGTAATATCCTAGCATAAGTTGCTTGATTATTTATTTTCTTATTGTCTTGTTTATTTGTTTGGTTGTAGTCACTGCAGTTCTTTTTCCGCGGTTGGCTAGTGGCCACAATAAAATATTTTTTAAAACTAGGCCACAATAACCATGGCCAACATACGGACCGTTATAACCATGGTCCTGCTACCTGCTGTAGTGACCATGGGCCTCCTACGGGCCGTAGGATCCATGGGCCTCCTACGGGCCGTAGAATCAATGGGCCTTCTACGGGCCGTATGATCGATTGGCCAAACGTGGGTCGTACTATTCGTGGACCAATAACGGACCGCAATATGGGCCCGTAAACGGGCTAGAGTGGAAATCGTCAGTTTATGGCCCGAGCATAACGGGTCGTTAATAGGCCGATATGTATAACGGGCTTAATTCTATCGACAGGCATAACGGGTCGTTAATGGGCCGTATTTGACGACGCTATGAAAACAGCCCAAAGGATTAACGGGCCACAAACGGGCCGACTGTAACCACGGGCTGAATTTGGCCCACAAGCGGAACAGGCCAGTAACGGACTGTAAGTAATCGAATTCTGGAAATGAGCCCAAGAATAAATGGGCCCTTAGAAGGCCGAAAGATAACACGGGCTGAAAACGGCCCAATGGAATAACGGGCCGTTAATGGGTATAAAGCTATACACTGTCCATTGTGGGCCAGTTTCACCACGGGCCGTTAATGGGCCCAGAGTTACAAAGGGCCTCATATGGGCCGAAAGACGTCATGGGCCATACATGGGCCGGAAGTTACAACGGGCTGGAATCATATTGGACGTCCCAGATGACACTACTGGGCCTTACTCGGATAGGCCATAACGGGCCGTTAGTTAGTAGCGGGCTGTAAATTGGCTATATGCGAACATGCCGTTAACAGGCTTTCCGTGGGCCGGCCCACTTCCTTTTGACCAAGTCAAATGGGCCGGCCTTTTGACCTGAATGGGCCACTGTTGGGCCGAGCCACGTGTCGACGTATCATAGGCGTGTCCCGTCCATTCGTTGGATGACATCTGTGCCAACGGGGAGCTGACACGTGTTTCCTCCGGCCAATGAGAATTTTACACGTGGAAAATCGCCATTAGTCCGGGCTGTTAACGGGTTATCGGATCCAAAACCGGACCCGATAGCATAACGGCGACCCGTTACGGTGGATGCCATGTGTCGGTTACCCTTGACGAAAGTACTTCCATGACGCGCGATTTATCGTCATGGAAGTGGACACTTCCGTGATGATAATTTTGGTGTTGTCATGGAACATTTCTACGACAGCACAGGTATGACTATCTTGATTCTGTCATAAAATCGTCATGGATGTACATGCATGACAAAAAACGTGACCTATTGTGACAAACACGTATCATCACGGAAGTGTTTTTTTTTGTAGTGCATCCCCTCGCCTCGGCCTGGGGAGAGGGTGGTATTTATCCCTCACTTCATCTGGGGACTCGGCTTCCTGCTCCACCCCTTCATCAGGGGACTCATGTTCTTCTACGGGCTGGATTTCCACGATCTGGCCCCGAACTCTATCCTGCACATCTTGGCCTTCATAGTGATCTATGAGGCCTTCTTGCGGATCCAGCCACACTTCGGCCTATGGTTGAAGGTCTTCAACGTCAAGCCGAAGGTGGTCGATGGCCAGCAGGCGGACTGCGGAGGGGCCATGGTAAGCAAGCTTGCGCGGGTCATGTGGCCGGAAGGCACCTTCATCGACATGGTCAAGATTTGGCAGAAGGAATGGTTCTATAACACCGAACCCCGCGGCGCAACTTGGGCCGCGGCTCCCGAATTCAGATCCGGACCCCCTACGAGGCTAACTTCATGGAACGCAAAGGGCCTCGACTGGGGGTCACCCACCGAGGTGGCTACGCTGCAAAAGCGCATATCAAATATCATACTGGCAAAGACGGCGTTGACCAACGTGGTCCAAGTTATGCTCCGCCGCCGCCTCCTGCCTTGCCAACTCCGAGCTTCCCCAATGTGCAATTACAAGCCCGAAGACCCCAAGAATGTGCAGCACTTCTACGGCACCACACCTGAGAATTTGTGGAAGGTGTTGTTCAAGTCACAGAAGGAGTGGCCGGCGGAGGCAAAAGACATCGGGCTTGATGCCGCTACCCCTCCCAAAGAGGTGATTAAATCATGTCCATACTTTTATTCGGACATATGTCAAATTATGCAATCGTCCTAACCCTTCCTCCCTATTGCAGGGCTGGTTAGCCAAAGCGGAGCGGATTGACAGTCCGGCTCCGTTGCCCGAAGACCCTAGGACAGCCCTGCTGTCGAAGATGCTGGTAGCGGCGCCCTACAAGGCGCCCGAAAAGAAGGAGAAGCCGAAGAAGAAGAAAACAGGGGAGGCCAGAGATGGTCTCCGTTCAAGGGGTCCACCGGACACTCGGTCTGAGGAGACCCAAGCTCCCTCAACCCACGAGGAAGAGGAGGCCGAGGAAGGGGAGGAGAGCGACTCCTCCCACACGAGGAAAAGGGTGGCGTCCGAAGACATCGAGGAGGTGCAGCCCCCCGCCCCAAAGAGGTCGTGCAGGCCCAAACTGGTCCTGCCAGACAGCTCGGACTCCGACGTAGAGTCCGTAGCGTCCGAAGAGGTTCCCCAACGGAACCTCAGGGTCAAGCCCCCGGCCCAGAGGTATGAATCCGAAGACCCTTCCCAATGCCTTCTTTATTAGTTTGTTACTGACCGTATATATGTCATATTGTAGCCCCCCACGGTAGATCCCCACCGACCGCATATTGGAGGGAGATTCTCCGCCACCTGAGCTGGCAGAGAGCGGGATGGCGTCGCGTTCCCCGCCCCCTCCAGCCATGGGAGACACCGGGGAGGTGCTGTCTCAACAGACACCTCCTGGCCCAAAGACGAGGGGTGGGGCCGATGAAGTCATGGCCGAGGTACATACCTCGGTCGCCGAAGACCAGGGGGAGAAATCCCCTCTGGCAAGCAAAGAAGGGGAGCCCAGCCAGTCCGGGCCAGCCCCAAAAACAGCTCCGGAGCCTGCAAGGTCTCCAGAGCTGACAATTTCGTCCCCTACTAGAGGGGGGACGAGGGTTCCGTCTCCGACGCAGCCATCTGGGCGGCCGGATACCCTGGAGGAGGCGCTGAACAGTGCCTCCATTGTGGACGACCACCGTGCTCTGATGGGCATGGTGATGAAGAGGATTCAATCCATTAACAACGGATTGAAGGATGCCTTCGACAGCCTTCTAACAGGCTTTGAGGTGAGCGATGTAATATATTTTTGTTACTAAAGGGTAAATTTTTATGCCGTCTTTATATGCGTAGTAGCCCCCGAGACTCTGTCTGGTTTGGCAAAACTGGACAGAGGATCGAAAATCAATTACTATGGGGACTTAGCAATTATGTCTTGAATTTGAAGGCCTCGTCACTGGCGGCGGCTCCTAATGCCGCGGAGCTAGCCGAGCTAAATCGTAAGCTCCGAAATGCCGATGAGGAGCTCGACCGCGTCAACAAGCGGTTCAAAGAGACGCAAGGTAAGCCTGACCGAAGTATCTAAAGTTCAGAATTCCTTTGTTTGTTGACGTATCACTACTAGGAAAATGCTTATACGTAGAACTTTACCAGTAGCGCCTGTTTGGGACCCCACGCTACTGGTACATACCAGTAGCGCTTGGTACAAAACGCGCTGCTGGTATTACTTAGCAGCAGCGTGGGTTTTTTTGGGCAGCGCTACTGGTAAGTGTGCCACACCACACCCCCAGGTTAAGACATAGTAGCAGCGTGGGTGATCAACCCAGCGCTACTGCTAAAGACATAGCTGTAGCGCCTGGTGTGCAAAACGCGCTACTGCTATTTCTTCTGCGTGTAAACTAGTGGGCCCATTTAGCAGTAGCGTGTTTTACACCCAGTGCTATAGGTAGCGCAGATACCAGTAGCGCGTTTTGTTTGGCCACGCTACTGCTATGGTCGGCCAGCCAAAAAAATCGGCCACCTTCCCCCCCCCTCTCCCTCCTCCTTCCTTTCTCCCCCTCCTTTCTCACTTTGTTGGTTCTTCCTCCTCCCCCTCTCTTCTTTGCCCCTCCACCCCTCCATTAATGCCCTCCCTCCTCCCTCTCTCTTTCTTTGCCCCGCCACCACCTCTCCATTAATGCCCTCCCTCCACCCTCTCTCTTTCTTTGCCCCACCACCTCTCCATTAATTAATGGCCTCCCCTCCTCCATCTCTCTTTCTTTCATCCACCCATCTCCACTAGCTCTCTCTCTCTCTCTCTCTTTCTCTCTCCCTACTTAGAGCTATATGTAGGTACCTCACTATCTAGAGCTACTAGCTAATTAGGAAGGTGCTCGATATCCCTCTCGACACATAGGTGAGCAAAAAAATAGTTGTGCAAGAATGGAAATATGTGTGTGTGCGATTAGGACCGAAACTATGCGCGATATGAATATACGTACCGAATTGTGTTTGGCATGTGAGTGACATGAGTTGCCTATGTTTTGCCGAAATGTGAGTGACATGAGTTGCCTATGTTTTGCCGAAATGTCGATTCAATTCCGTTTCGGTGAATTTCGGGCATACTCAATATGTCCTATGTTTAGGGAATGTCATGTCAAATTTTTGTATGAATTTGGTCCATGCATGTGTACGTGGTTATAATTCTTTTGCTCCACGCAGGTGATCATGAAGGTCAATGGAAGGATGGTGGAAAGATACTGGCAATCCGCGGTGGACGACATGTATGAAAAAAAACTGAAGGATGTTTTATGTCCGTGTCGAAAATGCAAAGGAGGAGTCAGGCTCGACCCCTTTAAGGGTGGTAAATTCAAGGCGCACCTGCTCATGCATGGTTTCATGGATGGCCATACTCAATGGATAAGTGAAGATGACGATGATGATGAGGACGTCGACGGGGCAGGAAATGACGACATGGGGCCAGACGAAGAGATGACCGATTATGGGCCCGAAGAAGAAGAGGGCCTCGGAAATGGCGATGGCGAAGAGGCAGTAAAAGGCAGAGAAGACGCGGACACGCCGCAGCCTTCGTCGCTACTAAGTTCAGCCATGAGGGACCCGCATGTTCGAGACCTGCTTCGCAAGAAGACGACTAGCGAGAGAGCTTCTTCTAGAGAGGAGGCCAACCTGGCGCAACTGGAGGTAGACTCGATGACTCCATTGTATGATGGTTGTGATCCCGAGGTGACCCGCTTGAGTTTCACGCTAGAACTTCTAAAGACGAAGGCAAAAAACAAATGGACGGATGCAAGCCTAGATGAGCTTCTGAAGTATCTAAAGAAGGTTCTTCCCGCGGGAAGCCTGTGTCCTACTAGTGTCGAGGAGGCAAAGAAAATCGTGTGCCCTCTTGATCTGACACACATTAGATATCACGCTTGCATCAACGATTGCATCATATATCGGAACGAGCACGCGGAAAAAACCATCTGTCCAAAGTGCAATGCTTCACGATATAAGAAGGTCGGAAAGAAAGCTCCACAGAAAGTTGTATGGTACTTTCCGATCACTCCGCGTCTGCAGCGATATTTCGTAAATCCTAAGGAAGCAAAGCTTATGCGCTGGCACGTGGAGAGGGTGAAGCCAGATGACAGAGATGATCTGAAGCTGAGACACCTCGCAGATGCTAGCCAGTGGAGAGCATTAAACGCTGAATTTAAATTTTTCGCAGATGATGCAAGGAACATTGTGCTTGGCGCTAGTACTGATGGCATGAATCCATTTGGCAACCAGAACACCAATCATAGCACATGGCCCGTGTTTGTATGGATGTACAACCTCCCCCCTGGAAGTGAATGAAGGAAAAATACATACACATGACTATGCTTATTCAAGGGCCGAGACAACCGGGAAATGATATAAATCTGTATCTCGGGTTACTGAAAGAGGAGCTACAGACCTTATGGACAACGCCGGCCAAGACATGGGACGCAAGCAAAGGAGAGTATTTCTACATGAGAGCCGCGCTGATCACGACGGTGCAGGACTATCTGGGTTACAGCTATATCTCCGGCCAGGTGTGCCATGGATATTGCGGATGCACCAGGTGCATGGATGATACAACTTCTCAGCAGCTATCGAAAGATGGCGGGTCTTCGAAAATCGTGTACATGGGGCATCGAAGATGGCTCGAGAAGGATGACCCGTGGAGAAAGCGTGGAGATCTATTCAATGGTAAGGCTGAGCATCGAGGTCCTCCACGTAAGCGTAGTGGTGCCAAAATATATGAGTTATTGAAGAACTGGGAAGAGTGCCCCTCACCGGGAAAGACGAAGAAAAAGGCGCCGGAGCCGCTGCTGAAGGTATGGAAGACGAGGTCTGTTTTCTGGGACTTAGAGTACTGGCCCAAACTCGACACGCCTCATAGCCTTGATCAAATGCATATCACGAAGAATATCCTCGAGAGCTTGCTTGGAACATTGATGAACATGCCGGAGAAGAACAAGGATGAGCCGAAGGCAAGAAAAGACTTGGATTTTTTGAATATCAGGAAAGATCTTCAAATGCCCGGTAAAAAGTCGTCGGAGGAGACGAAGACGGAAGATAGGGGAAAAAGTAAACAAGAAGGAAGAACAATATTGCCCCCCCTCTTGCTTCACCTTACATCCGAAGGAGGTCGATCAATTGTTCAAGTGCCTTGCCAGAATCAAAGTTAGTTCCGGATACTGTGGGAAGATTAGCAGATATCTGGACACCAAGAATAAAAGGTTCAGCGGGATGAAGTCTCACGACTGTCACGTGATGATGACGCAGTTACTCCCGGTTGCACTTAGAGGGATTATGGACACACATGTCCGTGAGACGCTTACTGACCTATGCCACTTTTTTGATGCTATCTCTTGAAAGTCGATCAGTGTCAAGCAGCTCCATAGGCTACAGGAAGAGATCGTTGTCATACTAAATGAGCTAGAGATGTACTTCCCGCCCGCGTTCTTTGATGTCATGGTGCATCTATGGGTCCACATCATGGACGACATCATCAACCTAGGGCCGACATTCCTGCACAGCATGATGCCGTTCGAGAGGATGAATGGGGTCATCAAAGGATTCTTTCGTAACATGTCCCGTCCGAATGGAAGCATAGCCTAGGGATATCTGACCAAAGAGTGCATCTCTTTCTGCGAGACTTATCTAGGCACCGGAGACCCTGTTGTTGGTTTGCCCGTCAGCAAGCACTGTGGAAGGCTCGAAGGCGAAGGTCACACCAATGGTCGGAGGGATGTGAATGTGTTCCGCTCGGGCCGACAAAATGACTTTGACAGGGCAAACTTAGTAGTGCTACAACACCTAGATGTGCTAGAAGATTTCGTGACACTGCACAAAGAGAACATCGCAAAGAACTACCGTGACCGTGGGGTGCACAGGATGGACGCTGAAGTTATTAGAGAGCACAACTCCACTTTCTTGCGGTGGTTCAAAGAGTGAGTTCTGGCTAATCCCCCGGAAGAGGGCTGTCCAGACGGAACGCTCATATACGCCTTAGCACATGGCCCGTCGGTCAACTTCGTGACTTATCAAGCATATGATATCAACGGATACACGTTCTACACGGAGGCCAAAGATATAAACAGTGATAACCAGAACTCAGGGGTGACGATGGAAGCCATGACCGAGAACGTAATTGAAAGATATTACGGAAGGGTCGATGAGATCTGGGAGCTTGACTACTCTGGATTGCATAGCGCGACGATGTTTCGTGTCAGATGGGCTAAGAACGTACAAAGAGAAAACCGACATTTCACTACCATGTGTATACCCGACTCCGATAGCGGTACCGTCAACGCCACCGCCAAAAATGAGCCATGGGTACACGCTAAACATGTGACACAATGTTTCTTCATAACCGACCCGAGCAATCCCAGCCGTGTTGTCTTGAGGAGAGGCAAAAGGAGCATCGTCGGAATGGATGGAGTCGCCAACGAGGAAGACTACGATCAGTACGGTGACCCGATGAGGGAAGATGATGCTGATGACGATGAAACATACGTCAAAAGAAGGATGAAGAGTACATTACCTACGAAAGATCGTACTCCCTGGAAAAGGAAAAGTCACGACCATGGGCTCAATTATTCGACAACGAACAAAAGAGGAAAGAAGAAGATCAGTCTGAAGCGTCGTCGACCAAGCTAACAAACTATCATAATTTGTCTATATCTATTTTGTATACGTACTTAACACACCGTTAGCGGTCAAATGATGTAATATATATTATACACTAATTATTATCCAGAGGGTACGGTGTTATTGCTCCAACCAGACCTAACCCTAGCTATACCCCTGCTACAAGTTATACAACAAGGAAATGAAAAAGAAAAATGCTAATGAAAGATAAAGAAAAAGAAAAAGAAAAATAAAAAGAAAAATGAAAAATAAAAAGAAAAATGCAAATGAAAGATAAAAAAAGAAAAAAGAAAAAGAAAAATGCAAATGAAAGATAAAGAAAAAGAAAAAAAAATATCTATACGGGGCATAAGAAAAAGAAAAATGCAAATGAAATGAAAGATAAAGAAAAAGAAAAAGAAAGGAAGTTGTGGAAAATGAAATGAAAGAAAAATAAAAAGAATAATGATCAGTAGCGCTTTTCAGGGAACAAGCGCTACATCTAACTGGCCACATAATTTTAAAACAAAAAAAATGTTAGCAGTAGCGCGGTTTGTGCTGGGCAGCGCTATAGCTAACTTAGCTATAGCGCGTTTTGCCCAGACGCGCTATAGGTAAGTTGCCTACAGCACCGGTCAAGCCACACCTATCTCTTTCCTCTCTCTCACTCTCGCTCTATCGATCCCCTTCTCTGAGCTCCCACGCCACCGCCGACGCCGCACCCGCCCACGCCGCCGTCGACGCCGCACCCGACCCCGTCGCCGGCCACTGGCCGCCCTGACACTCCCTCCCCCCGTGCCGCCCCCTGCCCTAGGTCCACCCCTCGGCCCGGCCCCTCCCCCCATGCCGCCCCTCCCCCGAGCAGTCCCCACCACCGGCCGGCACCATCTTCTCTCCGCCGGCAGGTCTCTCTCTCTCTCTCTCTCTCTCTCTCTCTGACCAAATTTGGTCTCTCTGCAGATCGAAGCTAGGCGCAGATCGTCGAGGAGGAGAAGGACGCCCTCAACCCCATCTGCCCCGGCGACCCCGACCCCGATCCCAACCCTGAGGTGCGCCACCCCCTCTTCCCTCCCTCTTCATATGCTTGTTGTCCAAATATTTCCATATGTCAGAGTGTTAGAGTGTTCATATTGCTGTTAGAGTGTTCATATTGCTGCTAGAGTGTTCAAATGCTTGTTAGAGTGTTCATATTGCTGTTAAAATGCTTGTTAGAGTGTTCAAATGCTTGCTGTTAAAAAGAAATGCAGCGACATTGGAGTCAATTTGGAGTTGCTAGAGTATTTGGAGTTAAAATAAAATGAAATGAAATGTTGTCCATTGGAGTCCATTTGGAGTTGCTGTCCATTTGTATTTTGTTGCTAGAGTAAATGAAAATGAGTGTTCAGTTTGTTGATAGAGTAAATAAAATGAAAATGAGCATTTTATTAGGCAGATCGATTGTAGGTCTACAATTGATCTTGTGTGTCTACAATAATTGATCTTGTGAATGCTTGACGCACAGGTAGATCACCGACGTGCCGCTCGACGACGCCGCGAGAAGATCATTGACACCACACCCGCATCCTCGACAGGCAGATAGTGAGCATCCCAAAACCCACACTATATATAGCTCTGTCCATGCAGATGCTAGAGGAGAGTGATGACATGCTAGAGGAGAGTGATGACATGTTGTGCTGCTATAGAATGTTTGGACAGATGCTATAGAATGATAGTGAGCATCCTATATTGTTGTGCTGCTATAGTTGTGCCGGACTTTGGTTGTTTGCAGGAAAACCGATTCCGAGTGGCCTATGTTTTGCCGGAAATGTTGATTCATTTCCATTCCAGCAAATTTCAGGCGCTCTATATGTGCACTTTCTAGCATAGGTCATGCCGAAATTTTCCGTGAATTTCGTCATGACTTGTGCTAGAAAGTTGGACGTACATATCGAGTGCTCGAGATTTGCCGCCACAGGAATGAAACGACATTCAGGCAAAACAAAAGGTCACTTTTTTGTCATTATTCACTTTATTATATAAAGCTCGATAATTAAACGACTACGACATTGAACCCTATCTAGGAAACATGACCGACAATGATGAGGCCGGAGGTTCTCACACCCAAGAAGGACAAGCACACGCCTACCTCGACTTTCTTGCGGCTTAGGAGAAACAAGGGTGGCAGGACCCCCTTGTCATGACGGACGACGACGGTGGTGGCGCCGGCGCCAACACTGATGCCACCAACACCAGCACTGAGACGGGCCCTGATGATGTTGCTAACGACAGCACGGAAGGTGGGACCTCCCAAGCCAGTGAAGGAAAGAAGGCAAAGAGGGCACGACGCCCAAATGAGCTCGGCACCGGAAGACTGGTGGTCACGGCGGTGCACCCCGACGACTTCGAGCCTGTAGAGCCGTGGGAAGTGGCAGCGTGTTATGGCAACCAACTAGCATGCATCCTACGGGATACCGCTAACATCAACACCACAAAAATACGGAAGAATGAACATTTGAAGCAGCTGCTCCTAACTAGGTTGCATGCAAGATTCCTGTTCCCCGGTCGGAAAGACGATGTTGACCCGTGGAAAGATGATGCCATGAAAAAAATCAACAACAAAGCCCTAGGGAAGTTCAGCAACGCATTGAGCGCCTGGAAAACTAGGGTGAAAAAGGCGATTGAAGTAGACCATGAAACCTACGCCGAGATTGTTGCAGACAATCCGACAATTACGCTAGAGGACTTTGAAAAGTTCAAGGAGACTTGCAATGAAGAAGCTGCCAAGGCCAGGTCGGAGAGAGGCAAGCAGCTGCAGGCAAAGAACATGGGGAACCACCGCCTCGGAAGTCATGGTTACACGGGAAAGAGGTCCGTGTGGGCTAAGGAGGACGCGGAACGTGAACGTCTGGGGATCCCAGACCCCTTGGCTGAGTTCACCGACCAGCAGGAGCACGACTTCATCAGGGCCCGATTCTCGTGGGACCCCAAAAAAAAGATTTTTTTCACCGACGGGCCGACTAGGCAATTCATGAGATTACTGGTAATTATCCTTTTACCACCTTATATATTAGCTTCCGATCAATGAAGTCTACTACATTCTAGTCACATTCGTAAATGATTCACGCTCCATTTTGCAGAGAGAGCAACACAAGAATGCGGCCGAAAGAGACTCGTCGACTCAGTCGTCGGCGAAGTACAAGTGGGACACCCCTTTCAACCGGGCCATGAACATAATGATGGGACACCCGCCGGGCCAGCGGCCGCAATATGGACGTGTGCACGGCGTCGGAGACAGCGCCACGTGGAAGTACTATTATGGCGAGGACCCCAAGGCCAAAAGACAGAGAAAGAAGTTAAGTCAAGTGACTATCGACGAGAAGGTGGCGCGGGCGATCGAGAAAACAAGAGCTGATGCCAAAGCTGAGACAATTCGGGAAGCGGTAGCTGCCTGCAGAAATGATATGGCAGCTGCCTTTACAAGCTTGATTCCAAGTGTGGTCAGCTGGTTGCAACAAAATCCAAATGCGGCACCAACTGATTTTCCCATGCCCAGCTTCACCGGGAGCAACTCAATGAACACCGCACCCACACCCGTACCTGATATGGCAACCGCACCCACACCTACTCCAGCACCTGCTCCCGCACCCTCTCACAGCAGCCCTAGCTCCGTCTCTGGCTTGAATGTCGGGCCGTCGACATTGGCTGAGCTCGATTCCCTCACGGTAAATACGCTTCACACCCTCATCAACACAACTAATTAATCTTCAGTTCCCGTTCTTTTTGGATCTCTGACGCCGCACACGTACATGTCTTCGCAGGCCGACTCCACTCCGTGCACCCTCCTTTACCACATGAAGGGCGGGTTGGTGGATGTGGGGAAGGGTACTATAGTGAAGCCCAAGGATCGATTGTTCCATAGCCGGCAGATGCCTGATAACGCCTTAAGGGTCTCTGTGGCGAGTGTGAAAGCGGGCTACGAGGGTTTTCCTTGTCCCATACAAACCGGTGGAGAGGATGACGTGACCCCCACACAGCTTGGCCAATGCAAAAATTGGCCGATCCTGTGGCCGAAGAATCTTCTTCGTGTGGAGGTGACCGGGAGCACACCAACGGGACCTCATCAGGAAGGTATGACCACAACCCCACCTACACAACTACAACAACCATCGTCTGTGCTGCTGGGTGAGATCGAGAGACACGAGGAAGGAGGGCCAACCGTTCCGGCGGATGATGACATCGGCCCCATGGAAGAGGATATGGATCATGACATGGAGGAGGATGACCCTCTCCAGTATCTCAATACCGGCTTTGACCATGAAGTAACGATGAGTCAACCATATGAGATGCATGGTGTACCAGAGCCGGAATGTCCTCGGGAGTGCAAGAAGTCTTTGTTCATGCAATCCTCGCAGGACACGCCTCCAGATGCCGGTTCCACCCAAGCTCAACTAATTAGCCTGAGGCGTTCAATGCTGAGCCCAACAACACTAGGGGCGGTGGTCAGGGAGGGTCTGACAGACCCACCAGCACCTGAGCCCACCAAGAAGAAGCAGAGGAAGAGACCGATGAGAAAAGGCCATAAAGCTGCCAATGTTGCTTCTAGCAGCCAGCCGCCTTCGCAGACCAGGGTTGACAGTGTACCGATGAAACATGCGCCATTACTCCATGTCGCGGGAAAGCCAATGGTACCGACGGATGCGCTAGCTGCCATAATAGGGGATCTTAGGAGACTCCATGACCATGTGCTGTCGACAGAGAGAAGCCTCCTCGCCTCGGCTGATCCAAGATACCCACTTTATACAATTAGTGTGCCATGCAGTGGCAAGATGTACGTCAGCACATGCCCCGCGGACCTGTTCTTCCTGCGATTTGATTACATCTTCGAGATGTTTCAAATGAGGAGACTCGATTTTACGTTCGTCCGCTTGTATGCGCTACACATGAACTACATCGTCAGGAGAGAGCAAATCACTGGTCTTGCGGTCGCAGACCCATACTACATGCATGAGGGCTTCTTGTCAATCAACGAAGCCAACCGTCAATATGCGAGGGAGTACATCGAAGAATTCTTGGTCATCAATAAGGACAAACAAAAGATTCTCCTACCTTATCATCCCGGGTAAGTCATCCGCGGATAGCCACTATAACACATACATCCGTTTGTGCATTTCAATAATTACTTTGCACGCATGGAGGCTAACTTCATCGTGTATTTTGTGCAGCGGGGGGGCCATGCCGTTCTCATCATTCTTTACCCACGTTTCTCCCACGCTCTATATTTGGACCCATCGAAGAACATAGAGAAGAAAGATTACACACACATAAAGTATGTTCTGGACAGAGCTCTCATGGGCTTCAGCATGTGGGGTGGCTACATCCAACTCAAAAAAACAAGTAAGGCTGGGCTGTGTTTCGGCCATAAGACTGACTTCTGGTGCCTCCAGCGACCGGCAACAAGTGATAATGATGGATTCTACGTCATCCATCTAATGATGGAGTACAGAAGGGATGTGCAATCACTTTGCATGACATCTTCATCCGATGCCCATATCCGGAGATGGGCCGAAGCCTTTGGAACTGTGCCGGATAATAGACTTCGAAATGATTTCTATCGGATCCAGCGGGAAATTGCGTCCATCATCATGAAAGACGTCCTCGAAGAGAATGGGATGTTCTACGCCGGCCTAATATCGCGAGCTGACGTCCGAACCCGCATAGCCCTACAGCGTCAGGACATGACGCCTTTCACTAAGCTTGGGTGCATCCTCACGGATATGGCCGGATGGGAAGAGTGCACTGCTTGAAGACAATGTGTCTGTTTAGTTAGTTGTTACTTTCTGTACGATGAAACTTTTGAATGTCTTTGTATGACGAAACTATTAGATGTAAATGGTGCTGCGCTAGTTAATTAGTTTCGGTACGATGAATTTCGTTAACTATGTTTACTATACGTTGCTTCTATTTCATAACTGTTTCTCTCCACAGGCCGACGTATCTTACGCTGCATATTATATATTGTTGAATTCGCTTGATGATATATGTGCATCTCTGACAGGTATATTGATCAACGATGGCGAGGAAGTGGTATGCCGTGTATGTAGGGCATGTTCCGGGTGTGTACGATGAGTGGCCAGAGTGTCAGGCCCAAGTGTACCGCTTCCCGGACGGAAGCCAGAAAGGGTTTGATAGCAGAATGGAAGCCGAAGCTAGTTACTTGAGATTCATAGCGCAACAGAGGATTCAGAACTAGCGCCGCAAAAACTACTACATAATCCCGCTTTTGCTCATCGTGATCGCTCTTCTCTTCTATGCGATCATATCATAGTCTACATAGATGATGAAACATGAGTATGTGACCATGTAGTTGCATGTATTCGGAACTTCTAATAACTTGTAACGCTATTTCGAGACATGTGTTCGACCATGATTGATGATGATGAGATACTGTAGTCGAGACTTCTAATAACTTTTTCTCATCGATGCCTCACTTGTTTTTCAATGAATGTGCATGCATGTTGTTATTGTATAAAAGATGTGTCTGTTTAAACATGTACAGCGCCAAAACACAGAAAAAAAAAACTTTAGCAGTGGCGTGGGGGCAAAAACAAACGCTACTGCTATCTTTCGTTACCAGTAGCACGCTACAAAAAAAACACTACTGCTATCTTCAGTTACCAGTAGCGCATTACAAAAACAAACGCTACTGCTATATTCAGTTACCAGTAGCGCTGGGACAGACAAGCGCTACTGCTAAAAAATAGCTATAGCGCCGTAGCAGTAGCGCGTCTTCCAGCGCTACTGGTAGCAAAAAAACCTGCGCTACTGGTAAGCATTTTCCTAGTAGTGTATTCAAGTTTAGATCCTGAATTGCCATGTGAATTATGATTATAGCCAATGACGCGGAGTTTGAGAACCTCAAGGCCAAATTAGAGAAGGCCAAGAAAGAGGTCGTGGCTGAAAAGGCAGCGGCTGAGAAAGCGGCTGCCGAGCTGTTGACGGAGCAAACCGCTCGAAGCCAGCACGAGGCCAGGGTAGCCGAGGTGGAGCAAGATCTCAAGGACGCCATCACAAAATGTGAGGTCCTTGAGAAGAAGAGCACGGACCAGGCCACGGAACTTTCCAAAATAGGAAAAGAGGTCCAAGATGCGCGGACGGAGTCCCGGGGCGCTCGAGAAGAGCTCCGCCAAGTGAAGCAGATTGCGGCTGGTAAGCCTTATTTACTGCAGAGTGTGTTTGAAGGTCAGAGGTACGCATTACTCACCCAAGTATGGCGCTCTTCAGGCACATTTGCGGACCTCCCGGCAGACGCAGCTAAGTACTTCGCGGCCTAGGAGGGGGAGGTCAATGGTAAACTGTTCTGGGCGCAGTTCCAAGCGCCCGAACACCCTCCCCTCCTAAGCAACCAAATGAAGCAGCTGATGGAAATGCATCGGACAGCGGAGCTGGCCATGAAGGACCTCTTCGTCCGGTTGTGGCCTTCGGAGCCGCTCCCCAGCAGCTATTTCGTCCTAGTGCAAAGGTTGTGCGACGCCTCTCCTCGGGTTGATGTGGTGAAGCGCTCCGTATGCATCGAGGGAGCTCGGATGGCCTTCGCCAGGACCATGGTCCACTAGCCGGAGATAAAGCCATCTGAAGTGGCGACCGGGCCCCCGCCAGCTGGAAAGTCGCACCGGCGCCCCGAGCTGTATTTTCATGTTGTTATGGACGGAGCTCGGGCGATAGAGGCCCAGTGCTTGAAAGACATAATGTATGAGTGATGCTTCTATCATGTATTAAATGACAGTGCTCAGCCTTTTCTCGTGTAATATAATTGCATTGCATGTTTAATCATACGCCATTTTTCTTTTCATTTTGACTCCTTTGCGGTCGTTTACAATCTGAAAGTTACCAGTCATCGGCTTCAGCCCCCTTGTAGATACTACAGGGTTGTTTCGACCTTTACACTTTGACCCTTAGCCGACGTCTCGGTCCAGGAAGGAGGTAGTGTGTGAGGGAAACCAGGCAATCAGACTATGTGGTTCTATTGCTTTCACTTAGCCATAGGAGCTTGACTGTGGGGCTAGTGACTAGCCCCCGGTGTGTGATGAACGGGCGAGCCGAGGTGTATACCTATATCACATGGTTGGGCCGAAGACCAACCCTTCGTGTAACACGGTGTAATCGCCAATGATTTCTAGTTTGACACTTGTCATCGGATCGCCAACCAGTTCGCGCATATTATGACAGTCAGTTTTCGGCTTTCTCTGCTGAGGCACTTGACCAGACGAGCTAGAAGTGAAATCGCAGTAGTTCTCCCTTTACCCCCTTAGCCGAATGTGCGGAACGTAAGAGGGTAAGCACAGGAGCCGGGCAACCCAACTATTGACCCAAGACATAATTCAGAACGGATGCATATAATGGAATATCCGAGACGCCGAGCACATGAAAGATAGTGTTGGACTTGATGTTTAAGGCGGTCTCTATGACCCAGCCCCCGGTTGTTGGGGAACGTTGCATGGGAAACAAAAATTTTCCTACGCACACGCAAGATCTATCCATGGTGATGAGCATCTACGAGAGGGAGAGTGAATCTACATACCCTTGTAGATCGCTAAGCGGAAGCGTTAATAAACGCGGTTGATGTAGTCGAACGTCTTCGCGATCCAAATCGCCGAGCGTCCCGCGATCCAATCACGATCCTTCCGATCTAGTGCCGAATGGACGGCACCTCCGCGTTCAACACACGTACGGCTTGATGACGCCTTCACCTCCTCGATCCAGCGAGCGATGGTGAAGTAGTGGTTGAGTTCCAGCAGCACGACGGCGTGGTGATGGTGGTGAGGAACAATCTCTGCAGGGCTTCGCCAAGCGCTACGGAGATTATGACGGAGGAACTAGAGGGCTAGGGTTGCCGGCACACGGCTTGGGAAATCCTGATGTGTCCCGTGTGCTAGCCCTGCCCCTCTATTTATATGTTGAGCCTTGGGGTCTAAACTTGGAGTAAAAGCCTCCTCCGGGTCGGTTTTGCCCGCACAAGGTCGGTTTGGCCCGCAGGGAAAGAGTCCAACTCGGATCCCTGCCGAACCGTGCACAGCCGCGCACAAGCGGTAGTACCGCTTCACATAAGCGGTAGTACCGCTTGGGCGGTAGTACCGCTTCACACAAGCGGTAGTACCGCTCGGGCGGTAGTACCGCTTCACCAAGCGGTAGTACCGCTTACGCGGCAGCAAAACTACTTTTGCACTTTCCAATACCTCGTGGGCTTTATCCCTTTGGCTCATATAAAGTGTTGCTGCACCCGAACACTTCGGTAAACATCCGGAACCTCTTCCGGTGAACTTCGGAACTCTTCCGGAGATCAAAACACTATTATCACATATATCAATCTTTACCTCCGGACTATTCCGGAGATCCTCGTTATGTCCGGGATCTTATCCGGGACTCCGAACAACTTTCGGTCACCAACATAATAACTCAATTATACTAATCGTCACCAAACGTTAAGTGTGTAGACCCTGCGGGTTCGAGAACTATGTAGACATGACCGAGACACCTCTACGGCCAATAACCAATAGCGGGACCTGGATGCCCATATTGGCTCCTACATATTCTACGAAGATCTTTATCGGTCGAACCTCTATGTCAAGGATTCAGTTAATCCCGTATGCTGTTCCCTTTGTCCTTCGGTATGTTACTTGCCCGAGATTCGATCGTCGGTATCACTATACCTAGTTCAATCTCGTTACCGGCAAGTCTCTTTACTCGTTCCGTAATACAAGATCTCGTGGCTAACACTTTAGTCACATTGCTTGCAAGGCTCATTGTGATGTTGTATTACCGAGTGGGCCCTGAGATACCTCTCCGTCATACGGAGTAACAAATCCCAGTCTTGATCCATGCCAACCCAACAGACACCCTCGGAGATACCTGTAGAGCACCTTTATAGTCACCCAGTTACGTTGCGACGTTTGATACACACAAGGTATTCCTCCGGTGTCAGTGAGTTGCATGATCTCATGGTCAAAGGAACAGATACTTGACATGCAGAAAACAATAGCAATAAACTGACACGATCAAATGCTATGTTTACAGTTTGGGTCTTGTCCATCACATCATTCTCCTAATGATGTGATCCCGTTATCAAATGACATCTCATGTCCATGGCTAGGAAACCTTAACCATCTTTGATCAACAAGCTAGTCAACTAGAGGCTTACTAGGGACACAGTGTTGTCTATGTACCCACACATGTATTTGAGTTTCCAATCAATACAATTATAGCATGGATAATAAACAATTATCATTAACAAGGAAATATAATAATAACCAATTTATTATTGCCTCTAGGGCATATTTCCAACACCGGTTTAGTAGCCGGTACATCGAAACGCAATAATCACTAGTACGGTGTGCTTCGGCGTCGAAGAGCAATGAAAAGGGCGTATACAAAAGGAAAGGGCCACATTAGACCAACATTAAGAGCGATCTTTTATTTCCTTTAGGCTCGAGACGTCTATCCGTACAGTTCGAACTGCCGAAGCAAGCGTAATACATATGTTTCGTAAGAATCTTTACAGAGGAAAGGTTTACATAGGGCCTTGATGCGTGGTTTAATATCCCTACTGTGCCCTGTTGCACGTCTACACCTTTGCTCTTCCGAAGGGGAGATCCTTTAGAGGTATTGACCGGCGATTGGGCCCTTTGAAAGAGGGTCTTGAGAAGCCACCGCTTTGTGTTGAGCTTTATGCCGAACAGGTCCTGGTTGGTACCTGCCGTTGTCCAGAGACTTGTGAGCCCTTAGCTCGGTTGAACCGAGAAGTAGGCTATTGGGTAAAGTGGCCCCTGCAGGTGCCCATGGTATTTTAAGCGCGAAGTTGTGCATGCGAGGCACATATTTCACAGATGGGGTGGGCGTGTTGCAGGGCGCGAATCCCTATTTATTCTAGGCGCAAGGTGACTCCTCAGGCTGAGGTGCGGACCTGGCTCGTTTGCCTGAATCGCGTCCCTTGATGGTGAGCGAGTGCTTTGGCCCTTTGAGGCCGCATTGTACTTCGGCCGCTAAAGCCGCTGTGTGCTCCTCAGTTCGGAGTGAGCGCTCCGTATTGCCATTGACTGTAATGACGCCTCCGGGTCCGGGCATCTTGAGTTTGAGGTATGCGTAGTGAGGGACCGTGTTGAAATGAGCGAACGCCGTCCATCCCAGTAGTGTGTGATAACCACTGTGGAAAGGGACGATGTCGAAGATCAAGTCTTCGCTGCGAAAGTTGTCTGGCGAGCCGAACACTACCTCCAGGGTTATGGTGCCCGAACAACGGGCTTCGACACCTGGTATCACTCCTTTAAAGGTAGTGTTACTGGGTTTAATCCTTGATGGATCGATGCCCATTTTTCTCACCGTGTCCTCATAGATTAAGTTTAGGCTGCTGCCTCCATCCGTCAGGACTCTAGTGAGGTGGTACCCATTGACTATGGGGTCGAGGACCAGGGCTGCCGAACCTCCATGACAGATACTGGTCGAGTGGTCTCTTCGATCGAAGGTGATCGGGCATGCCGACCATGGGTTAAATTTCGAGGCTATGGGCTCCATGGCATAGACATCTCGAAGTGCGCGCTTCCGCTCCCTCTTCGGTATGTGGGTGAAGTAAATCATGTTCACCGTTTTTACCTTGGGGGGGAATTGTTTTTGGCCTCCGTTATTTGGGCCACGAGGCTCTTCGTCATCCTCGCTTCGAGGGCCCTTGCTTTCCTCCTCGAACGTAAGCTTGTTGGCCTGCTTGATTACCCAACACTTACGGTTGGTGTGGTTGGCAGGTTTATCCGAGGTGCCGTGTATCTGGCAAGGCATGTCCAGGATTTTATCCAGGGCGGTCGGGCCATCCTTGTTTCCTTTAAAGGGCTTCATCCATTGACCAGACTTGGAGTTGCTTAATCCGGCGTTAACTGCCGTATCATCTGCTTCTCCGTTATTATTTCGGCATTTATTCTTGTTATGCCGTGGTTTCCGTTTCCATCATGGACCTCTGAGGTACCAGGGTCTGATAGGTTGTTGCTTCTACGAGCCAACCAGCTGTCTTCGCCCGCGCAAAAGCGGGTCATAAGTGAAGTGAGGGCCTACATTGTCTTCAGCTTATCCTCGCCGAGTTGTCGGGCGAGCCATTCGTCGTGGATGCTGTGTTTGAATGCGGCTATGGCTTCGGCATCCGGACAGTCGACGATTTGGTTCTTTTTAGTCAAGAACCGATTCCAGAACTGCTGGGCTGACTCTCTAGGCTGTTGGATCACATGGCTCAGGTCGTCCACGTCTGGTGGTCGGACATAAGTGCCCTGAAAGTTAGCTCTGAATGCATCTTTGAGCTCTTCCCAGCTCCCTATGGAGTTTTCGGGGAGGCTGTTCAGCCAATGTCTGGCTGGTCCTTTGAGTTTCAGTGGTAGGTATTTTATGGCGTGGAGATCGTCTCCTCGAGCCATATGAATGTGGAGAAGAAAATCTTCGATCCACACAGTCGGGTCTGTCGTCCCGTCGTATTGTTCAATATTTACGGGTTTAAACCCTTTGGGGAACTGGTTCCGCATCACTTCATCTGTAAAGCACATTGGGTGAGCGGCACCCCTGACCCGAGCTACATCGCGCCGGAGACCGTCTGTCATTTGGGTCCGGTGCTGTTCCGGAGCTCGGTCGTTTCGGTCGCGCTAGGCTTGATATCTGTCCTCCCCCGCAGGGGTGTGTTCTCTTGATCCATAGATGGACCTAGTCTGGCCGGCTCTATTGGCGAGGTCCTAACGTAGGTCGTACTTATAGCTTGGCTGCACCGCCTCCTTGCCTTTATGGCGAGGGGGAGCGGGTGGGTATTCGGCTCCATCAGCCGTCCTGTCCCATCCTCGAGGGGAGCAATCGGGCTGGTCTGCCTGAGTGTATCTTGGCGGCGCAGGCGCGAAAGCCTCGTCGTCAAACTGTGGCAGCAATTTGTGTTTTGGATAGCTCTTTGTTTGTCGCTCATAGCCGTATCCCTCTTTGGCTGCAAGGACTTTCGTCCATCTCTCGTTGAGGGTGTCCTGTTCGGCCTTCAGCTGCTGTTGCATCTTCTTGAGGCTGCGAGCGGTGGCGATAAGTTGCCGTTTGAACCTCTCCTCGTCCAGCGGGTCCTCAGGGACAATGAATTCCTCATCTCCGAGGTTAACATCCTCTTCAGAGTGGGGTAGATAGTTACTATGTTTGGAGTCATTGGGGTCCTTGGGGTTGTACTGGCCCTCCTGCTCCTCCGATCTGTTCGGTTGGTGCTCGGGGGCGGCGGGGTCACCGAGTCCATTGACGTTATCTGGGGTGTCGTCCTCCCCGGTACCTGTGTTGCTTTCCTTTGCCCTACGCCCTTTGGACCATCGACGCGGTCGTTTGCGCTTTGGTGGCTCTTCGACGGGCTTATCAACATCCTGCTTGGGGGTGCCGTCGTTGTTCTCCTTAGGGGTGTCCACCATGTAGACATCATATGTGGACGTGGCTATCCATCGTCCGGTGGTGGGTGTTGCATTGCAGGGTGTGGCTTCGACGTCTTCGTCCATGCCATCGGTTTCATCAGAAGCGTAGTCTAGCGTGTCGGTTAAATTCTCGACAGTGGCTATGAAGTGGGTGGTGGGTGGGACGCAAAATTCCCTGCGCCCGGCCTCACGATTGGGCCAGGCATAGGCCGAAGATGAGTCATCGGCAATGGTCATCAACTGGATCCGGTCTAACACTTCGTTTAGCCGCGCAAGCTGGGCCAGATCGGTGCCATGATTATCTTCGGAGCCGCCCTTTGGCTCGAAGGCATGGGCGGGTCCGGTAAGGGCCGACTCCGGATGTCCAAACACTGGAGTCGAACTAGCGTTCGAAAGAGAGTCCGGAGCGACTATGATGAGTCCGGTCGGGGTTGACTCCCAGTCTTCGGACGTCGAAATTGTGCTCGAGCTCGAGGCTGGGCGCGGGATGAGGGTTGTGAATCCGGCGGGGTTTGACTCCCCGTCCTCGGATTTTGAGATTGTATCCGAGCTTAGAGCCGGTGACGTGGAGAGGATGGGCCCATAGGTTGGGCCGGGGAGAGGCTCCGAAGATGAAGCCCCGATGTTTCCGGGTGCTCCGGGCAAGACCGAGAACCCGTCGAAGGTCAGGTCGCCCCAGACGTCGGTGACGTATTCCAGGTTTCCAAACCTAATCCGATGCCCGGGGGCAAAACTGTCGACCTGGTCTAGATGACCGACCGCGTTGGCGCGCAAGACGAACCCGCCAAACGTGAAGAGCTGGCCGGGGATGAAGGTGTCCCTGGAGATGATGTCGTCGTTGATGATGAGGCGAGCCATCAATCCTTCGACGATCACACAGCGGAACTCTCAATGAAAGCACCAATGTCGGTGTCAAAACTGGTAGATCTCTGGTAGGGGGTCCCAAGCTATGGATCTTGGATCGATGGGGAACAGGAGATGAAGGACACGATGTTTACCCAGGTTCCGGCCCTCTCGAATAGGTAAAACCCTACGTCCTGCTTGATTATATTGGATGGTGTATGACAATTACATAGTCGATCTACCACGAGATCAGATGAACTAAACCCTAGGTGGGTATGTCTACGGTTGTTGTTCTTCTAGCCTCTACGGCCTAAACCCTCTGGTTTATATAGACACCAGGGGTCCTAGGGTTACACATAGTCGGTTACAAAGAAGGAATAATCACGCCGAAACATCTATTCTTGTCTTGGAGGACACATCAAGATAATAAAGATCTCCTATCCGGACACGGGGTCGACCCCTTGCTCGGTCTATCATGCGGCCCACCAGCCCGGCCCATAAGAGATAGGCCGGACACTTGGGGACCCCTTAGTCCAGGACTCCCTCAGCTTGTTCAAGTAAGGACATCACCCAAGCACCGGTCCACCCACATATCAAAATATCAAAGTAGCGAGCGCGAATCAAACAAACATGATGAAAGTGACTAGATGAAATTCCCTTGTATCCTCAAGAACGCCTAGCTATTATAAGAGATTGTTCCAGCCTGTCCTTTGCAACAAAAAGGATTGGGCTACCTTGCTGCACCTTAGTTACTCTTGCTACTTGTCACTTGTTACAAATTATCTTGCTATCAAACTACTCGTTACCAATAATTTCAGTGCTTGCAGAAAATACCTTGTTGAAAACTGCTTGTCATTTCCTTCTGCTCCTCGTTGGGTTCGACACCCATACTTATCGAAAGGAATCGATTGATCCCCTATACTTGTGGGTCATCAAGGCTACAATTGATCCCCTATACTTGTGGGTTATCATGGGGCAACGGAGGTCCGGCAAGGCCTAGGCGGCAACTGGGGTGGTACAACGGGGACGGTGATCTAGGAGTGTGTAGATACAGAGCAAGGAGGAGGGAATGAAGTGTGGAAGATGGCCTCGAAAGAGGGGTTTTCAGTGGGCCGGAGTTTCGGATTTCGACTTGGCGGGCCACCCGACACCCCGAAACCTCCCACGAGTTTTTTTCTTTGGTTTGTGGGATTTTAAACATCTGAACAGCGCCGTGGACATTTGATGCATGACGTTGAATGACAAAAGTATGTAGCCACACAGTCCAGACATTTAGGAGTGTTTTGATGCACATCGTTGAAGTTGCCCTTAGTGATCCACATTGGAGTTGCGCTTAGAGGTTGACTCGTCGGATCCCAGTGACTGCTCCTAATTGGCGCCATATGCCCCAGTTAGGAATACTGGCGCTCACGTCCTCCCGCTCATGGGCCTGCCCAGTTCAACCTTTCGAGCTTTGGCTCAGTTACTAGATCGGTCACTAAAAGAAAAAAGTTCCAGGTTCGTTCAGTTTTTATTTCCTGGTTCGGTCGGTTCCTAGTTGACCGGGCGCTGTTCACCATTGACTAGAGGCCACGTTGATAGTTGACTATTCAGAAAAGTTCACAAAATAATAAAAAATCATGAAAGTTAAAAAATCATGAATTGGAAAAAAAGTTCAAGGATTTGAATAAGTTCATCGATTTTGAAAATGGTTCATGGATTTTGAAAAAAGTTCATAGATTTTTTAAAATAAAGGTAATGATTCTGGAAAAAGTTCATCAATTTTGAAAGAAGTTCACGAATTGGAAAAAAAGTTCATCAATACTGAAAAAAAGTTCATGAATTTTTAAAAAAGTTCACGAATTTGGAAAAAGTTCATTGATTTTTAAAAAACAAATTGCGAATATATGAAAAAACTTCATGCATTTGCAACAGAAAAAGAAAACAAAAAGGAAACAGAAAAATAAAAAATAAAAAACCGAACAAAACCGTCCCAAAAAATTGAAAAAAAGAAAAATACCGGTTTAGGAAGCTTCCCAAAACCGAGGATTCGCGAACTAGAGAAAGAATTGAAGGCATAAAACGAAGTTAGTACGCACAAGTAGTGTGATAGCCTAGTGGTTGGTGAGTTGCCCTGTGAAGGTTGAAGTCCCCAGAGAAAGAGAAAATTTTGAAATGGGCTAGCCCAAGCGCAGAGGGGGTTGTGTGCCGGTTTATAAAACACACTAGATCATTGATGGCGCGCGTTGCAGCGCCCATCCATTGTGATGATAGAATGCTAGGAATTTAGTGATTGTTACCTCCACACTTTGAAATGTGCTTTGGACTTCCTGAGGGGTTTTGGGTTTTTGGAAGCAGATATATTAACCACACATCAGAAAAAACCAAACCAAAAGATGAGAAGCTTGGTTGTGTGGGAAGCATCTTTAAGCAAGAATAAGTGGAAACAATATTATCATTGTAGTCTGAAAGTGCAACTAATCCCCGGGTGGTTTTGGTAATTCATAACAACATATAGCTCATTGAACTAATAGCCTTTCAAGATAAATATTTCAGGAAGTTCAATGAATGGCATGGCATGGATTGTAGATGTGAACCCCTCAAAATGCTAAGGACAAACATTGGCAAAAGCTCAAGACTCTTCATCTTTATTTTAGTGATCCAAGATCACATTGAGTCCATAGGAAAGCCAATACTATTAAAAGGGGATGAGGTGTTGCTTAATAGCTTGCTTGCTCAAAATGCTTAGTGATATTGCTCCTAAACCCTCAACCACTTTTTCCATCCAAATATGTCAAAACCCTAAACTCCAACTTGGCCCCACCGATTCACTTTCATCCGGAGCCACCGAGTTCATATTACATAGCCATAGCCAGAAACCCTAACAAATCGGTCGCACCGATACAGCTTTCGGTCTCACCGAGATGGCCTTGCAAACTCTCTGTTGCCTATTGCAATTGTTTTGGTCTCACCGAAATAGCAATCGGTCCCACCGAGTTTGCCTGACCAACTCTCTGTTGCTCTATTGTTTCACTTCGGTCTCACCAAGATGAAACAATCGGTGCCACCGAGATTCGGTTTGCCCTAGCCATTGCACATCGGTCCCACCGAGTTTGTTCCAGTCGGTCCCACCGAGATGCCTAACGTTCACATTTTGAACTAGTCGGTCTGACCGAGTCATTCTGATCGGTCTCACCGAGTTGTGCAATAATGTGTAACGGTTGGATTTTGTGTGGAGGCTATATATACCCCTCCACCCACTCTTTCACAAGAGAGAGAGCCATCAGATCATGCCTACACTCATACCTACCAAGATCTGAGAGAGAACCACCTACTCATGTGTTGAGATCAAGATAACCCATTCCTACCACATAAATTTTGTTCTCTAGCCTTTCCCAAGTTGCTTTCCACTCATATCCTTCTTCCACCATAGCCAAATCTGTGAGGAGATGTTTGAGTGTTGGGGAGACTATCATTTGAAGCACAAGAGCAAGGAGTTCATCATCAACACACCGGTTATTACCTTTTGGAGAGTGGTGTCTCCTAGATTGGTTAGGTGTCGCTTGGGAGCCTCCGACATGATGTGGAGTTGAACCAAGAAGGTTGTAAGGGCAAGGAGATCGCCTACTATGTGAAGATCTACCCAAGTGAGGCAAGTCATTCGTGGGCGATGGCCATGGTGGGATAGACAAGGTTGCTTCTTCGTGGACCCTTCGTGGGTGGAGCCCTCCGTGGACTCGCGCAACCGTTACCCTTCGTGGGTTGAAGTCTCCATCAACGTGGACGTACGATAGCACCACCTATCGGAACCACGCCAAAAATCTTCGTGTCTCCATTGCGTTTACCTTCTCCAAAACCCTTCCCTTTACCTTCATATGCAATGTTTTACTTTCCGCTACCACACTCTTAGAATTGCATGTGTAGGTTGATTGCTTGACTTGTGCTAGTTGCTAAAATCTGCCCACAACTAAAATTTGGGAAAATGATATATTTTTATTTGGTCAAGTAGTCTAATCACCCCCCCTCTAGACATACTTTCGATCCTACAAGTGGTATCAGAGCTTTGGTCTCCGTAGCCTTGATTTCCATTGCTTTGGTGATCATAGCCTTGGTTTCGCAACCTAGGAGAGTATGGCGTCTAGTGAGGGTAACTATCACTGTAGAGGTCCATATTTTGATGGTACAAATTTTGCTAGTTGGAAACATAAGATGAAAATGCATATTCTTGGTCATAACCCTGCCATTTGGGCTGTTGTTCGTGTTGGCTTGCAAGGTGAATTCTTTGAGGATGGCAAAGAACCGGATCGTGAAGCAACCGCGGAAGAATTGAAGATGCTACAATATAATGCTCAAGCTTGTGACATTCTCTTCAACGGTTTGTGTCCCGAGGAGTTCAACAAAATCAGCCGCCTCAAGAACGCAAAGGAAATTTGGGATACTTTGGTTGATATGCATGAGGGTACCGAGTCCGTCAAGGAATCTAAGTTGGATGTGCTTCAAAGTCAACTTGACAAGTTCAAGATGAAGGATGGTGAAGGAGTCGCCGAAATGTACTCTAGGCTAGCTCTCATCACAAATGAGATTGCCGGCTTAGGAAGTGAAGAGATGACCAACAAATTCATCATCAAGAAGATTCTTAGAGCTTTGGATGGAAAATATGATACCGTTTGCACATTGATCCAAATGATGCCAAATTACAAAGATCTCAAGCCCACGGAAGTTATTGGAAGAATTGTCGCTCATGAGATGTCTCTCAAGGATAAAGAGGAGCTACACAACAAATCAAGTGGTGCTTACAAAGCCTCAACCGATGCTCCCACAAGTTCAAGTGACAAGCTAGTCTCTAATGAGGAGATAAGTCTAATGGTGAAAAGATTCAACAAGTTATACAAGAGCAAAGCTAAAGAAAGAAGCTCTAGCTCAAGACACTATGAGAAGAGATCATCAAGTCGAGAACGAAATTGCTATAATTGTGGAAGACCCGGACACTATTCCAATGAGTGTACGGCACCTCACAAGAAAAGAGAAGAATCACCAAGAGGAAGATATCGAAGAGATGAATCACCTCATAAGGAGAGAAGGAGTTGGGAAGATCGTTATGAACGAAGATCCTCTCGAAGAAGCAAAGATTCGGAACGGAAGGACAAGTCATCCAAGAGCTATACAAGAAGAATACATCAAGCTCATGTTGGTCAATGGGTCTCTGGCTCAGACTCCGACAACTACTCCAAGAGAAGCTATCACTCCAATTCCGAAGACACTCAAGATGAAGGTGTTGCCAGACTTGCTCTAGTGTCATCCAACTCCTACGACATATTTGACTCACCAAATGAGGGAATTGGAAGATGCTTCATGGAAAAAGGTCTTAAGGTATCACACCCCGAATACTTTGACTTTAATAGTGATGAGGATGATTTGCTTGGTGATGACGATCTACTTGTTGATAATGCTAGTAATGTGAGCTACAATGAAAATGCTAGTAATCATAATGATCAAGAGGAAATGAATGACAATGCTATGAAGGAGATTGAGTCCTTGACTAAAGAACTAAATGCTCTTAAGTTAGCTCATGAAACAACTCAAGAAGATCATAGAGAACTTCTAAGAACTCATGAGAAGCTACGTTTCGAGAAGCTAAATTTAGAGCAAGAGCATGAGTTTCTTAAACCAATCAATGACGATCTTCGAAAGAAGAGTTCTTAATATCTTGCCAAATGTTTACTCTTGTCTACTTATATGCCTCAAGTAAAATCTAGCAATAAGAGCAAGAAATATTCTTCTTCTAGTAGTAACAATAATCATGTCAAATCAAATGTTGTTGCTTCTAGTAGTTCTCTTGATTCCACTAATGATTCTCTCACCCAAGTTACACTTGAGCAAGAAAATAGCTTATTGAAGGGAATTATAGAGAAAGGTGTGTACAAGAGCCTTGCCGGAAGTAAGAAATTTGAGCAAATTGTACGCAAGCAAGGAAGGCACCGGAAGAATCAAGGTGTTGGTTTTGAACGAAATTTCAATGCCAATGGAGTTGAATGGGAAGAAGATCAATACCCAAAGACGAAGTTTGTTCCTCAACAAGAGAAGTATGAGCCCACTTCTTTTGAGGGAACACAAGCTCAAGATGATCTTCCACCACAAGACCACAAGCTAAAGGGCAAGGACAAGCTTCAAGAAGAGATTGATTCATTTGAAGAAGCTCCTAAAGCCAAGGTCAAGTGGGTTCCCAAGACTACATCAAGCTCTACTTCATCAAGTTCAACTACAACTCCAAGGATTCCCATCAAGTTGATGTGGATCCCAAAGAAGAAGAACTAGAGTGTTCTTGAGGGTGACTCCGCCAACGTATTTCACTCATATTCATATTGGCAAGGACTTGTGCAACCAACTTTCACATCTTGCACTAGTTCATGGAGTCACAAACCCTCTTGTTGGTAAGACAAGGGACAAGGTAACCAAATGCATTCATGGACATCATCACTTGTGTAATTCACTCTATGTCTATGGATATACTTTTATGTTCCTTGTGTGGGACTAACCCATGTAGGTATTGAAAGTGCAACACTCCAATGGATTGCTCCAAATGGTCTACATCAACATTGAGCATCCACATCTTCACTATCTACATGAAGTCATCATCGACAAAACCCAAGGTTAGTTCATCCCTCTTAGGGGGGATATCACATCTAGGGGGAGCTTTACTCTAAGAATTGAGCTAAAGCAACTCTAATGGTGTGAACACATTAATGCTTTATGTAAAAGTGGCAACCCCACTTGTGCTTATACGATGAGTATGACCTATGATCAAATGTTCTCATTTGACTCCTAAGTCAATATACTCATATATAGATGACCTAGTCATTGCCAATTGTTTGATAGATGCTAGAATTGTTTGTGGATGCTTTGACACATGTTTTATTTGCTATCTTATTGGGTGAGCATGTTGAATGCATAATTTCTTCATTCAAGGACATCCATTTGTAGTTTTGATTGTTTGATTTTTATTGGCCAAATGGATGGACAAGAATGCCTAAAAACCTTCTCTAGCTATCTATGCTTTTCTTGTCTCAAACTCTATTCATGCTATATCACAAAAATTTGAACAAGTCTATTTCGGACCCTCCGAGTGAGGAGCACTCGGAGCCACCGATCCGTCAAGGGCTGCATTCCAAAACCCTCTATTGCATTTCGGTCAGACCAACTCATTCCCATTCGGTCACACCAAAATCAATAGACTGATCTGAATTTATCATCTCGGTGCTACCGATTAGAATGCCTCGGTCTCACTGAGTTGCACTGACTGTTCGCAGTCTGCATCTCGGTGCCACCAAAACATTCCATTCGGTGCCACCGACAGCACATGGGTATATATACCTTGCGAACCCGTTCAGTTGAAAAATCCTTCAAACCCTCCGAGCCCATGCCCCATTGCTGCTGCCCCTTGGTCTCCGGATCGTCACCGTCTTCGCTTGTGTGTCTCCACCGCAGGTCTCCGTCGCCGTCAACGGGAATCTACTCCGCCGTTGTCGCCGTAGCGAGCCATCACCAAGTTAGGGTATGGTTCGAATACTTTGTGCTCATTTCCCCTTCTGATTCTTAGCACAAAGTTTACGCCTAGTTTCTTGCCAAGTTTGAGAACCTTCTATCCACACAAAAATTCCTTTAGTATAGATTTGATGCAAAATCTTAGGGTTAGGTTTCCGCCGAACACATCCCGGACCGACCGAAATGTAGTTTTCGGTCCCACTGATTGGCTCTGGCCATTGCACTAAGTACAACTCGATCTGACCGAAGCGTACTAATCGGTGAGACCGAAAGCGGAGTCTCAGTGAAACCCTAGCATCTCGGAGTCACCGAACTGCAACTCGGTCTGACCGATGTTGTATGTTTAGACTCTATTTGTGCTTCGGTGTCACCGAGATTTTCATATCGGTAGCTCCGAAATGCTTTCTGCAGAAAACTAAAACTAAGTTTTGACTCAATTATTTTGCAAAAATAGCTGGATTTTTGTGATACTCATCTACTCTGCCTATACCCAACTATTCACAGGGTCTGCTAGCAACATGTCAAGTGCCAGTGACAGCCAGAATGAGTCAGAGCAGAATGTCAATCTCAGTGAAGGCTCTAGTGCAGAAGAGAGCTATTATGATGGAGAGAGGAGTTCTCCAAGTGATCTGCCCAAGGCTGCCACAAAGACCAAAAAGAGGAGAACCTCAAACAGTGAGGATGAGGACTTCCAGCCAGAGGAAGTGGTCTCAAAGAAAACAGTTGTCAGGAAAGAATATGGCACAGCTGCAAGTTCTAAGCCTGCTGCCAAGGAGAAAGCTGCTGTCAGGAAAGTGCCTAAGCCTAAGGCCAAAGCTACTCAAGCTCACAAGGAAACCATGAAATTCACTCTAGAGCAATCAGAACAAGAAGCAGGTGCTTCAAAGCAGAAGAAGAAGAGAGTGAGGAAAACCACAGCAACAGTGATTGGAAGACCTTCCATGATGGAAGATGAGGATGAGGATGAAGAGGAGGAAGAGCCAGCTGCACCTCCTGCCAAGTCTCAGAAACTAATGGCTAATGCCATTAGGACTGGAGCTGCTCCCTCCAAGTCCAAGCCAAAAGCTCCAGCTCCCAAACCCAAGAGAACAACAAGAAATGTGTTAGCTACAGAGAAGAACAAGGCCCCAGTGCCAGAGGTTCAGGATGATGATGAGCCACTAGTGCTCAGGAGATTGAAACCTAAGATTCCAGATCATAATGATGATCATCCTGTGGCAGAAAACATGAAGCTCAGGAAGCATGCAGGACTGAGGAGATGGAGGACTCGGGATCCATACTCAGTGAGGAGAAGAACTGTTGTTGACTATAGATTCCACACCAAAGAACAGCAGGATTTCTATGAGACAGTCTTGCTTGACAAGAAGCCTATAGTATGTGACACGAAATGGGTGGACTGGAAATACATTGATGCCAATGAAGATTATTTCCCCCATGTTCATGAGAGCTTTAGGATGACAGGAACAGATGCTTTTGTGGGACAAAAGCTGACTAAGTGGAATGATGAGATGGTGATGCAATTTTACTCCACTGCCCACTTCTATCCAGATGGGAAGATTGTTTGGATGACTGAAGGAACAAGATATCAGTCTACAATTGCTGAATGGGCTGAACTCATTGGTGCTCCCAAAGAGGAAGATGATGATATTGATGTGTATGGGAAGCCCAGGGATGACCACAACTCAATGTCAAACATGTACAAGCCCATCCTTGAGAAAGATGTGGAAAATCACAAGTTTGGCTCTATTTATCATTTGCTTGCAGGACTGACCACAATCAACACTATACTAAGGCATACCCTATTGCCTAAGTCAGGAGATCACAGAATGATTTGTGGCCACTCCATAAATTTGCTACACTTGTTTGATGTGCCCCAGAAGTTCAAGGTGATGAGCTTGATAGTTGAAACTGTGAAGAGAACTGCTGCTGACCAGAAGAGGTCTTGTGGATATGCTCCACATATTCAGATGCTTATCAACTCCAGAGTTGGAACAGATACCTATCTTCTTGATAGTGAGCATTTTCCACTCAGACCAGAATTTGAAGATAATGAGGTTGTGATGGATCCTTCACACCCCTCTTCTGCTCAAGCACAAGATAAGATTCGAGCAGCCAAAGCAGCCAAGGAAGCAAAAACTGCTACATCTTCAAGAGCAAACATCTCAATCCTCAAGTCAAAGGGAGATCAAATGACCTATCTGCTAGAGGCCACCATGAGGATTGAACAAGGCCTGGCCAACCTTACCAAGAATCAAGCAAGCCTAGAGCGGATTGTGGAAACAAAATTTTATGATCTAGATGTGAAGGTCACAGAGATCCAGACAATTGTTGAGAAGCTTAAGAAAGATGTTGAGAGAGCAAGAGCTACTGCTGAGGACAGTGATGAGGATAGACCAACCACTGACAAATTTGAGAGTGTGCCAAGAGCACAGAGGTCTACAGCTATGCCAGTTGCAGATGTCAGGACATCACATTCTGCACCTGCTGCTACTGCCACAGATGCACCTCCAGTGTCCACTCCAACAGCCCCTCAGGCATCAGCAGAAGCATTTGCAGAAGGAGTTCTCTCTACGCCGTCTACGCACACCGGAGCAACCAGCCAGAAGACCCCTTCAGGAGCTCCCGGAGATCGTGCCTAGAGTGCCGCATAGCACTATACATTTTCAAACTTTTTGGTAACTTGTTGCCAAAGGGGGAGAAAGTGTATAGATCATAGGCTTCGAGAGAGAGAGTCTTTTGCTTTATTGGTTTTTCATTTGCTTGACACTTTTGTTCGCTTGGTTGTGCTACTTATTGGTCTATGCTTGTGAGATACTATGCTGGGATGTGTGTGATTGATCATACTATGCTACATGTGATGCTTAATGCTTATCCTTCTACAATATTCTTGTATGATCATTCATTTACGTCCTTGGTGATGAGTGCATGTTATTTCAATCTTATCATTTTGTGAGCTCCACCAAGATGTATGTGACATGGAAGAGTGACCCATGATCCCAATTGATTGTGCATTTGCATTCAAACGCAATTTTTAATAATGCACAAATTTAGGGGGAGCTCTTGCTTATCACATACTTCTCAAAGCGACGATATATTTCATTCTTTTATCATTTGTCGAAGCTTTGATCTATATGTTGTCATCAATTACCAAAAAGGGGGAGATTGAAAGTGAAACTAATCCCCGGGTGGTTTTGATAATTCATAACAACATATAGCTCATTGAACTAATAGCATTTCAAGATAAATATTTCAGGAAGTTTAATGAATGGCATGGCATGGATTGGAGATGTGAACCCCTCAAAATGCTAAGGACAAACATTGGCAAAAGCTCAAGACTCTTCATCTTTATTTTAGTGATCCAAGATCACATTGAGTCCATAGGAAAGCCAATACTATTAAAAGGGGATGAGGTGTTGCTTAACAGCTTGCTTGCTCAAAATGCTTAGTGATATTGCTCCTAAACCCTCAAGCACTTTTTCCATCCAAATATGTCAAAACCCTAAACTCCAACTCGGCCCCACCGATTCACTTTCATCCGGAGCCACCGAGTTCATATTACATAGCCATAGCCAGAAACCCTAACAAATCAGTCGCACCGATACGGCTTTCGGTCTCACCGAGATGGCCTTGCAAACTCTCTGTTGCCTGTTGCAATTGTTTCGGTCTCACCTAAATAGCAATCGGTCCCACCGAGTTTGCCTGACCAACTCTCTGTTGTTCTATTGTTTCACTTCGGTCTCACCGAGATTAAACAATCGGCGCCACCGAGATTCGGTTTGCCCTAGCCATTGCACATCGGTCCCACCGAGTTTGTTCCAGTCGGTCCCACCGAGATGCCTAACGTTCACATTTTGAACTAGTCGGTCTGACCGAGTCATTCTGATCGGTCTCACCGAGTTGTGCAATAATGTGTAACGGTTGGATTTTGTGTGGAGGCTATATATACCCCTCCACCCACTCTTTCACAAGAGAGAGAGCCATCAGATCGTGCCTACACTCATACCTACCAAGATCTGAGAGAACCACCTACTCATGTGTTGAGATCAAGATAACACATTCCTACCACATAAATCTTGTTCTCTAGCCTTTCCCAAGTTGCTTTCCACTCAAATCCTTCTTCCACCATAGCCAAATCTGTGAGGAGCTGTTTGAGTGTTGGGAAGACTATCATTTGAAGCACAAGAGCAAGGAGTTCGTCATCAACACACCATTTATTACCTTTTGGAGAGTGGTGTCTCCTAGATTGGTTAGGTGTCGCTTGGGAGCCTCCAACATGATGTGGAGTTGAACCAAGAAGTTTGTAAGGGCAAGGAGATCGCCTACTTCGTGAAGACCTACCCAAGTGAGGCAAGTCCTTCGTGAGCGATGGCCATGGTGGGATAGACAAGGTTGCTTCTTCGTGGACCCTTCATGGGTGGAGCCCTCCGTGGACTCGCACAACCGTTACCCTTCGTGGGTTGAAGTCTCCATCAATGTGGACGTACGATAACACCACCTATCGGAACCATGCCAAAAATCTTCGTGTCTCCATTGCGTTCGCCTTCTCCAAAACCCTTCCCTTTACCTTCATATGCAATGTTTTACTTTCCGCTGCCACACTCTTAGAATTGCATGTGTAGGTTGATTGCTTGACTTGTGCTAATTGCTAAAATTTGCCCACAACTAAAATTTGGGAAAAGGATAGATTTTTATTTGGTCAAGTAGTCTAATCACCCCCCCCCCTAGACATACTTTCGATCCTACATAGTCTTACATCTTGAGATGAAATTCATCCGAAAGTACAAGTTAAGACAAGGTATACATATAGAAATTTAGTGCGCAAAAAACAAAATGTAGGAGATATCGAAATGAAAATGATTTATCATTCATACTTGCAGGACACGAGTGGTGATTCATACTCACTAAAATAGTCTCACATCTTGAGATGACATCTAAAGTACAAGTTAAGACGAGGTATACACAAAAATTTAGTGTGCAGAAAAATAAATATAGGAAATATCAAAATGACAATGATTTATCATTCATACTTACAGGACACCAGTTAGTGGCGATTCTAGAGTTTTTTTATACTACTCTACCAACAGAAATTAAAAAAAAAGGTGCTTCTAGGAAGAGTCCAACTTTAATAGCTACGCAACAGTTAGATAACCAACTTGACTGCACCGCATGCTTGTCATAAAGGAGAAACTGGTAGCATTTGACCTCTCCTTGCTACCACATTAGTAGAAGATATCTATATTTAGGCCTAAAAAACAAACAGTGAGATTTCTTGGTCAATATGAGCATGCTATTTTTATTAATGATAAAACTTTTCGATAAATACTACATGTGCTCATTCATATGGAAAATTTTGAGCTTATTTGTATATCATGGTTGGAAGATAACGACTATTTTGCTATACAGACCCAATTTATTGGTTCTAAATATCATTTTTTTAAATCCCAACCAATTCCAATAAATAGTACATGTTGCCAGTAGTAATATAATTTTTGGGGGGCTTATTTAGACTACATGATTAGGAGATAATTGCTATCTTACTAAACAAATTCAAATTTTGGTAAAAAAAGTGTTTATTTGCTAACCATTAACTTTTGAACCCATCCTTTATTTTCTTCCTAGTTTCGCCACTAATACCAGGCAGAACACTATAGCTGGTATCTCCCTCCTAGACTACAACACTGTCGATGCCATCCTTCACATCAGAAATCCATATGTGCTAAAGGCATGAATAGGAGTATGGCTAGCTATTCCCGCAAAACAAAAGTATTACTGCCTAAAAGGATCTTCATTTGGCACGCCGCTGAGAAGGGGATGATATCTCATGCCACAACATGGTTAAATAAGCAAGTAAATTCTCCATTTTCACAGTTAAATAGACAAACCGTTTAACTTTCTACATGATACATTTTAGAAAAATAGATGTTATATAGAGTTGAGCACACAAAGGAAAATAATCAATGGAATGGAAGAATAAACAATATTTAATTAGTGAACATGCCATGATAGACTTTACCAATCTCAGCTTAGACTTTAATGAAGTCCCGGTGACACTCATATGCTTAGTGCATTTTTAAGCAAACAGTGCAGCAATACATTCTGATGTGAGCATTTCATCTATGAAAACACAACGGCTTCAATGCTTGCCTCAATTTATTCAAGTGATGTGCTTAGTAGGCAGCCTCATTTTAACTTAAAGAATACACATGTGCACCAAGAGAGGTTAGCGAGCAGCACACGAAGGAGAGAAATGTTTATCTTTTAACTTAATTTATTACCTGCACAACGCCCCCTATGAGATGAAGCCAGAGAAGATTCAGTGTGGGATATAAAACATCGGTAGAGTAATGGTACCTCAGTTTCCTACGCATTTTTTTCTTGACAGAGATCATGGAGGGGGGAGATTCATTCATATTAATCTCCTTGGCATCATCGAGTAATTACCGCCACCTCACGTCATCACGATAGGAGGCCATTGTCACCGCTGCCTCACTCCTTTACGGAAGTAAACTATCGCATACAACACAACAATGTCATGGCCAGAGTGACAGAGAAACATAAGCAAAGCAATAGTATATCCTTAATGCATATTACTAAAACATGAAGATCTGAGGTATGTTGTTGTAACACCCTGGTTTTCGCTCCTGTTTTTTTTCCTTCGCGGGATTTGACTCCCGTCTTTTTTTCTCGGTGTTTTCGGATTTCTCTAGCTCTTGGGTATATGAAGACGGTCATTTAGTCTTACCTTTCCTATCCAACCAGAGAATCTCTCCAGACCAACCTTCCCACCCAAGATCTATTCTCAGGATTTTGCCACCGAAACCCTACCTTCCGAGTTGCCGGAAGGGAAACCCTGATCTCTTCCATTACAAAGGAACCCCAACTTCCTTTGATCTGCTGACTCCCAAACTTCTTCCAGTGATCATCCTATATCATTCAACCCTGGATATGCAAAAATATTGCCAAGTCATTTGCAATATTTTTCATTTAAAATAATTTCTTTTTCTGCCAGTTAAAGGAATTAAATACAGGAAAATATCTATCCATCTCCAAAGTTTATGAAAACTTGTGGAGATATTCTTTGTGATCATATTGAGCTCCCATAAAAATATTGGCCATAATTAAATAAGGAAAATTGCATTTTCCTATTTAATGCCAATATTGCATTTTGGGCAGTTTCTAAGGGAACTACCATTTTGGTAGCCATGAAAAATCCCAAATAAATTGTGGAGCTTCTCCTATCCGTATCTTCACCATTTACATCAAGAACCGAAGTTCCATAGTTCAAATTTTGAGCACAACATCAATTTGCAAATTCTGTCCAGTTGGGCAAATTGCAAAGGAAGTGCTTGAACCCTTGATCTATTTGAGCTGAAATTTTTCATGGTGATTAATATTGACAAATCAGTCATGGAAACCAAAAACCAGCTCAATCCATCTATCCATTCTTCCACAGCAATTTTCTCAAGTTTCTGTTCATTTGGAAGCTCTGTGAAGGAAGTATCACTTTGGCATTTCCAAATGAGCTGAAACTTTTCCAGTATCTCCATATATTCAAATCATCCTACTACACCCAAATTCAACCCAATCCATTCAGCCATTTGAGCACAGCTTCAAATTCTAGTTTCTGACCAGACTGCCCAGTTGTGAAGGAAGTATATGCAAATGGGGTCCAAATGACTTGATATTTTGCAAGCATATACTCCTTCCTACCCCATTGCATTGTGACAAAGATCCAGCCCCTCTCCTTCACCCAGTTCTCCAGAAAAGTCCACATAAGTTTGCTGCTAGAATCTTCTTTTGCAAGTATCTCTCACCTCAGAGACACCCAGCTAGTTCCATATACCTCCCTCATCTGTTTGAGCAGCAAGGGACCTGTTGGACAAGCATAGACAGGCAGAAGCCTTCGGGAGCACGCCATGCACGTGGTGACCATGCAATGGTCACGCAGAAACGGCGCTCTGGGTATGGACCTCATCGGGCAGCTCACTCCGGCCGTCCCCGGTTTGTCTGAGCGTGTCCAGTGGCTCCCCGGCGTCCACGCGCCCCTCTTCAGCACCTTCTCCCCTCCTCTTTCCTCCTCCTCACGCCACGGCAGTCGCCACCGCGGCACTGTCCCGTCCGTGAGCGTCGTCGTCTTCCCCTTCCGTTGGCTCCTTCCTCCCCGAGCCGTCCACTCCCTCTGCAGCTCGTCAGGTCGGCACCACCGAGCTACAGTGCAGCGATAAGGCCGCCACGGCGGCCGAGCTCATCCGCTCGCCTCGGTCAGCTATAAAAGCCGTGGCCTGAGCCCTCCCCGAGCACCCACACCACTCCCAGCCGACCCTTCTCCCTCCTAGCACCCTGCCCGTGCCCTCGCCCAGCCTCCCTGCCCACCGGAGCCACCACATCGCCACCATGGCCGCCGCTCGGCTTCGCCTAAATTCGGGCAAGCCCGAGCTCTCCTCCTCCTCATTCCACCACCAGGAGAACCCCTGAGGTCCGGCGAGCCTCCCCAGCTCTTTCCCTCCCCGGGCCCACGATGGCCGCCGCCCGTTTCCACGGCCACCGCGTGGAGCCACCACTCGCTCCCTCCCCGGCGCTGGTTCTTCTTCTGGTCGGACGCGGCGCGGCACCAGGAGCTCGCCGGTTCGCCCGAGCCGGAGACCGCCGGAGTCGCCTGGAACCTTCGCCGGAGCCCGCCCCCTGTCCTCTGTTCCCGCGAAGCGCCACTGCTCTGCAGCCCTCCCCAAGGCCAGCTGCCGGACTGGACGGCCGCGCCGCTCCTCCCTGCACCCGCCGGTGTCCTCGCTCCGGCCGGAAGCGGCCGGAATCGCCAAGGCCGTCGCCGGCGTCGCCCCTTCCCTGCTCCTCCTCTGTCTCGATCGGGAACAGAGGGAGGAGGAAGAAGACCTGCAGGCGGGCCCGGCCTGGCAGCGGCGCAGCCCCTCCCTCCGTTTTTTTAAAAATGGTGGGGGTGCGGGTGGGCCGGCCCAGCAACAGCAGCAGCTGTGCGGCCTAGCTGGTGCCCCGGGCTCCAGCCACTTTCGGCCCAAGCTGGCCCGTGGGCACAGTGCCATTTATTCTTTTCCCAGAAAAAAACTATGGAGGACCCAAAAGTAAATATTTTTCTTACAGAAAGGTCCTTCCACAGTCAACCCCTCATATTTTTTTACTCGTGACTCCGAATCAGGTGAAACCAACGCTCACGTCTTCAGTTCGTTGAGCCCGTTCCGATGGTATCATTTTCATAATATTTCCACACTATGAAAATGACCATTTTGACCTTGCCCTTCTATCAGCTCCTCCGAGAGAGAACGGTTTCCGGCGATCCTTTCCGCGAACTTTCCGCACCTTCTTCCGGTGGACCCTTCACCCCCAGGCAAGCCGACCATCTGATATATGCCCTAAAGCATTGCTCTATGTTATTCTTGCGTGTTTAATTAACGAATATGCCTGTGATAGAAATAATTAAACTTCTGTTAGATTGCACTTACTATTTACATTACTTGCATAGTTTGCTTTGTGATAATTCAAAGTAGTTTACTTAAATGCACAGTTGATGCCACCTCAACTTGTTGTGATAAACAACCAAGCTTGCTAAGTACCTGCTAAAACTAAACCTAGTCGGTTGATCCAGAGTCACCTGTCCGGACTTATCCGTGCAACCACATTTGCCGGTATGGGACGGCCTTGACTTGGTCTGATCGCGTGCTCTTTTATCGGTACCACCAAATAGGGAAGGTTATGTGCGTGTGCTACCCTGGCCCGGTAGGCAGCGATAACCTTGTGAGCCCAGTTGAGTTATTTGGATCCAGGTCCCCGTTTGGGACAGTTTAGTTGGCCACGACGGTGGCAGGTGTCACAAGGTGACATAGGGGCCACCCAGGGCTTGACTCTGGGGGAGAATGATTGTCGGTGGTACGGTGGAGGAGTTACGGGTTAGGCAGGTTTCATTGAAGCAACCCTGGTCCACCCGAATGGGATCACGAGGCTAGGTGCTCCATGGTGTGGGTAAAGTGCGCAACCTCTGCAGAGTGTAAGAATCGATTCGAATAGCCGCGTCCATGGTATTGGACAGTCCGTACTAGGCCTCACTAGGTGGTCAACCGTAACAATGATAATAATGATGGAAGAACTCGTCTTATACCCTGAAGTACTCAGTGGATCGTGAATATTCTGAGGGTTGTAAGGCAACCCGGAAGAGAGTAAGTTGGTCAGACTTATGGTGCAGATGCATGGACATCGGGTGATGTCAGGAGTATGAAATATTTACTTAATATGCTTTACCTTACTGTATTTACTTCAATAGTTATCTTGCTAGATAACCCTGCTATGGCATGATAATCAATATTGCTAGCTAGTTATGCCATGTCATGATAATTAATGTTGCTCTAATAACAAGTGCATGCTTGATTGCAATGGATTGCTTTGCTTGGTGTTTATGTTAGTTTGGTTTGCTTGCGAGTACATTCAAAAGTACTCAGCGGCCTTTAACGTGGCCAGGTTCACATAAGGATCCGTCGTCCGTCGACGAGGAACCAGAGCGTTCGCGGGCTAGAAGAGTAACCCAGTTAGATCCCTGTGGATTGGAGCCGCACCAAGACCATGCTGCCTTAGATAGAGCTTTTCCGCTGCCATCACTCTTGTAAACTATCATGTAAGACCTATATATCCATTAATAGAAATGCCTGTGTTCATGATACTTGTTGTAAACGCGCATGCCATAGTGATTTCCTGGGCTGGCGTGCATGGCGACCGTCTGGCTACAGAGGTAATCAGGCGGGGCGCCAAAGTTGTCCACGTGAACTGATTATCTGGCCCACGGCCATTGTAGTAACTAAAGAAAGAATAACATCTGAAGATAAATAAAAAGAGCAGACAACTATTTCTTCCGATGAATGTACACGTCACACCATGATCATGCTTATGGTTTAATAAACATCAGAAAGGAAGAAAATACCACATGCTTGTACGGAGGCAAGGGCCAGGTGTTGGAAATATGCCCTAGAGGCAATAATAAATTGGTTATTATTATATTTCCTTGTTCATGATAATTGTTTATTATCCATGCTATAACTATATTAATTGGAAACACTAGTACATGTGTGGATACATAGACAACACTGTGTCCCTAGTATGCCTCTAGTTGACTAGCTTGTTGATCAAAAGATGGTGAAGATTTCCTAGCCATGGACATAAGATGTCATTTGATAACGGGATCACATCATTAGGAGAATGATGTGATGGACAAGACCCAAACTACGAACATAGCATATGATCGTGTTAGTTTATTGCTATTGTTTTCTGCATGTCAAGTATCTGTTCCTTTGACCATGAGATCATGCAACTCACTGACACCGGAGGAATACCTTGTGTGTATCAAACGTCGCAACATAACTGGGTGACTATAAAGGTGCTCTACAGGTATCTCAGAGGGTGTCTGTTGGGTTGGCATGGATCAAGACTGGGATTTGTTACTCCGTGTGACGGAGAGGTATCTCAGGGCCCACTCGGTAATACAACATCACAACAAGCCTTGCAAGCAATATGACTAAAGAGTTAGTCACGAGATCTTGTTTACGGAACGAGTAAAGAGACTTGCCAGTAACGAGATTGAACTAGGTATAGAGATACCGACGATCGAATCTCGGGCAAGTAACATACTGAAGAACAAAGGGAACAACATACGGGATTAACTGAATCCTTGACATAGAGGTTCGACCGATAAAGTTCTTCGTAGAATATATAGGAGCCAATATGGGCATCCAGGTCCCGCTATTGGTTATTGACCGTAGAGGTGTCTCGGTCATGTCTACATAGTTCTCGAACCCGCAGGGTCTACACACTTAACGTTTGGTGACGATTAGTATAGTTGAGTTATTGTGTTGGTGAACGAAGGTTGTTCGGAGTCCCGGATAAGATCCCGGACATGACGAGGATCTCCGGAGTAGTCCGGAGATAAAGATTGTTATATGTGATAATAGTGTTTTGATCTCCGGAAGGGTTCCGGAATTCACCGGAAGGAGTTTCGGATGTTTCCCGAAACGTTCGGGTGCGAGAACACTTTATATGGGCCAAGGGGTAAAAGCCCACGAGGTTTTGGAAGTGCAAAAGGAAGTTTTGCTACTGCCTTAAGCGGTACTACCACAAGTAAGGCAGTACTACCGCGTAAGCGGTACTACCGCTTGTGTGAAGCGGTACTACCGCCCAAGCGGTACTACCGCTTGTGTGAAGCGGTACTACCGCTCAAGCGGTACTACCGCTTGGAGCGGTACTACCACTTGTATGCGATACTGCGGGAATCCGAGTTGGACTCTTTCCGTGCGGGCCAAACCGACCTTGTGCGGGCCAAACCGACCTTGTAGAGGCTTCCTCTCCAAGTTTAGACCCCAGGGCTCAACATATAAATAGAGGGGCAGGGCTAGCACACGGGATACATCAAGATTTCCCCAAGCCGTGTGCCGACAACCTCTAGTTCCTCCTACGTCATAATTTCAGTAGTGCTTAGGCGAAGCCCTGCTGAAATAGTTCCTCACCACCATCACCACGCCGTCGTGCTGCCGGAACTCAACTACTACTTCACCATCGCTCGCTGGATCGAGGAGGTGAAGGCATCATCAAGCCGTACGTGTGTTGAACGCGGAGGTGCCGTCCGTTCGGCGCTAGATCGTGCTTGGATCGAGGGACGACTTGCGATTTGGATCGCGGAGACGTTCGACTACATCAACCGCGTTTCTTAACGCTTCCGCTTAGCGATCTACAAGGGTATGTAGATTCACTCCCCCTCTCGTAGATGCTCATCACCATGGATAGATCTTGTGTGCGCGTAGGAAATTTTTTGTTTCCCATGCGACGTTACCCAACAGTGGCATCTGAGCTAGGTCTATGCGTAGATGAGATCTCGAGTAGAACACAAAAGGGTTTAGTGGGCGTTGATATTCAGATTGCTTCCTCCCTTGGTCTTTTCTTGTTTCGGCGGTATTGTGGGATGAAGCGTCTCGGACCAACATTACTCGTACGCTTACGAGAGACCGTTTCCCTCTACTTACATGTAACTTCGTTGCATAGAGATGGCTTGCGGGTGTCTGTTTCTCCCACTTTAGTCGGATTGGATTTGACAAAGGCGGTCCTTGAGAAGGTTGAAAAGCAATTTTTATATCACCGTTGTGGTTTTTGCGTTGGTAAGAATCGTTCTTGCTAGATACCCGTAGCAGCCACGTAAAATTTGCAACAACAATTAGAGGAAGTCTAACTTGTTTTTGCAGGGTATGTTGTGATGTGATATGGCCAATTACATGATGAGATATATGTGATGTATGAGATGATCATGTGTTGTATAGAATATCACGACTTGCATGTCGATGAGAATGGCAACTGGCAGGAGCCATAGAGTTGTCTTTAATTATTCTCGCCGTTTTAGCTTTACTTTATCGCTATGAGTTAGCAATAGTCGTGGAAGCAACAGTCGGCACGACAACCTCATGGCGACACGTTGAAGGAAATCAAGATGATGGAGATCATGGTGTCATGCCGGTGACGATGGAGATCATGCCGGCGCTTTGGAGATGGAGATAAAAAGCACGAGTTCATGGCCATATCATGTCACTTATGAATTTCATGTGATGTTAATCCTTTTATGCATCTTATTTTGCTTCGGACGACGGTAGCATTATAAGTTGATCCCTCACTTAAATTTCAAGATAAATTGTGTTCTCCCCGAGTGTGCACCGTTGCGAATGTTCGTCGTTTCGAGACACCATGTGATGATCGGGTGTGATAGACTCTACGTTCACATACAACGGGTGCAAGCCAGTGTTGCATGTGCGGAACGCTCGGGTTAAACTTGACGAGCCTAGTATGTACATACATGGCCTCGGAACACAAGAGACCGAAAGGTCGAACATGAGTCATATAGTAGATATGATCAACATGAAGATGTTCACCATTGAAACCACCTCAACTCACGTGATGATCGGACTTGAGTTGGTGGATTTGGATCATGTTACACTCGAATGACCGGAGGGATGTCAATTTGAGAGGGAGTTTTAAAGTAATATGATTAACTAAACTCATTATCTTGAACAATAGTCTAAGTTGTCTTTGCGATATTTATGTTGTAGATCATGGCTCGCGCAGTAGCACCCCTGAATTTTAATGCGTTCCTAGAGAAAGCTAAGTTGAAAGATGACGGAAGTAACTTTGTGGACTGGGCCCGTAATCTAAGGATTATCCTTACGGCTTCCCAGAAGGCTTATGTCCTTGATGCACCGCTTGGTGATCCACCCGCTCCAGTTGAGTCTCTAGACGTTGTGAACGCTTGGCACGCTCGTTCTGATGATTACTCAATAGTTCAATGTGCATTATTGTATGGCTTAGAACCGGGACTTCAAAGACGTTTTGAACGTCATGGAGCATATGAGATGTTCCAGGAGTTGAAGTTTATCTTTTAGAAGAATGCCCGGATCGAGAGATATGAGATCTCCGATAAGTTCTATGCTTGCAAGATGGAGGAGAACGGGTCTATCAGTGATCATATACTCAGAATGTCTGGGTGCTCCACCCGTTTGGCTGAATTGGGGATGCCCCTTCCGCCAGAGGCTATCACTGACAGAGTTCTTCAATCATTGCCACCTAGCTACAAGAGCTTCGTGTTGAACTATAACATGCACGGGATGAACAAGTCAGTCGCCGAGCTGTTTGCGATGCGAAAAGCCGCTGAGTCTGAAATTCAGAAGGAGCATCAAGTGTTGATGGTCAATAAAACCACTAGTTTCAAGAAAAATGGCAAGGGTAAGAAGGGTAAATCCAAGAAGAGTGGCAAAGCAGTTGCTCCTCCCGTGAAGAAACCCAAGGCTGGACCCAAACCAGAAACTGAGTGTTTTCATTGCAAGGGAACTGGTCACTAGAAGCGGAATTGCCCCAAGTATTTGGCTGACTAGAAGGCGGCCAACAACAAACAAGGTATATGTGATATACATGTTATTGATGTGTACCTTACCAACTCTCGTTGTAGTGCCTGGGTATTTGATACCGGTGCGGTTGCTCATATTTGCAACTCAAAACAGGAACTACGGAATAGACGGAGGCTGGCAAAGGACGAAGTGACGATGCGCGTGGGAAATGGTTCCAAGGTTGATGTGATCGCCGTCGGCACGCTCGCTCTTCGACTACCATCGGGATTAGTGATGAACCTGAATAAGTGTTATTTGGTGCCTGCGTTAAGCATGAACATTATATCTGGATCTTGTTTATTGCGAGACGGTTACTCATTTAAATCAGAGAATAATGGCTATTCTATTTACATGAGTAATATCTTTTATGGTCATGCAACCGATGTGAGGGGTTTATTCTTATTGAATCTCGATAGTGATGATACACATGTTCATAACATTGTTGCCAAAAGATGTAGAATTGATAATGCTAATACCACTTTCTTGTGGCACTGCCGTTTAGGTCATATTGGCGTAAAACGCATGAGGAAGCTCCATGCTGATAGACTTTTGGAGTCACTTGATTTTGAATCACTTGACACATGTGAACCATGCCTCATGGGCAAGATGACTAAAACGCCGTTCTCTGGAACAATGGAACGGGCAAGTGACTTATTGGAAATCATACATACCGATGTGTGCGGTCCGATGAGCATTGAGGCGCGCAGTGGTTATCGTTACTTTCTCACCTTCACTGATGACTTAAGTAGATATGGGTATACTTACTTAATGAAACACAAGTCTAAAACATTTGAAAAGTTCAAGCAATTTCAGAGTGAAGTTGAGAATCATCGTAACAAGAAGATTAAATTCCTACGATCTGATCGAGGAGGAGAATGTCTGAGTTATGAGTTTGGCAGTCACTTAAGACAATGTGGAATCGTTTCACAACTAACACCGCCTGGAACACCACAGCGTAATGGTGTGTCCGAACGTCGTAATCGAACCTTATTGGATATGGTGCGATCTATGATGTCTCTTGCCGATTTACCACTATCGTTTTGGGGTTATGCATTAGAGACAGCTGCATTCACTTTAAATAGGGCACCATCGAAATCCGTTGAGACGACGCCATATGAACTTTGGTTTGGCAAGAAGCCAAAGCTGTCGTTTCTTAAAGTTTGGGGATGTGATGCTTATGTCAAAAAGCTTCAGCCTGAAAAGCTGGAACCCAAAGCAAAGAAATGCGTCTTCATAGGATACCCAAAAGAGACAGTTGGGTATACCTTCTATCTCAGATCCGAGTGCAAAGTGTTTGCCGCTAAAAACGGAACATTTCTTGAGAAAGAGTTTCTCTAGAAAGAATTGAGTGGGAGGAAGATAGAACTTGATGAGGTTGTTGAACCTTTACTTCAACCTGAGAGTAGCATAGTACAGAAAGATGTTTCTGTAGAGCCTGCATCATTTGAAGAGGAAGTTAATGATGATGATCATGAACCTTCGAATCAAGTTGCTATCGAACCTCGTAGGTCGACAAGGACGCGTACTGCTCCTGAGTGGTACGGCAATCCTGTCTTAGAGGTCATGTTGTTAAACAACGATGAACCTACGAGCTATGGAGAAGCGATGATGGGCCCGGATTCCGAGAAGTGGTTAGAGGCCATGAAATCCGAGATGGGATCCATGTATGAAAACAAAGTATGGACTTTGGAAGTATTTCCTGAAGGGCGTAAGGCCATTCAGAATAAATGGATCTTTAAGAGGAAGACGGACGCGGACGGTAATGTCATCGTCTATAAAGCTCGACTTGTGGCAAAGGGTTTTTCACAAGTTCAAGGAGTTGACTACGATGAGACCTTCTAGCCCGTAGCGATGCTTAAGTCCGTCAGAATCATGTTAGCAATAGCTGCCTTTTTCGATTATGAAATTTGGCAGATGGATGTCAAAACAGCGTTCCTTAATGGTTTCCTTAAGGAAGAGTTGTATATGATGCAACCAGAAGGTTTTGTCGATCCAGAGAATGCTGACAAAGTTTGCAAACTCCAGCGATCCATTTATGGACTGGTGCAAGCATCTCGGAGTTGGAATCTTCGCTTTGATGAGGTGATCAAAGCGTTCGAGTTTATACAAGTTTACGGAGAAGCTTGTATTTACAAGAAAGTGAGTGGGAGCTCTATAGCGTTTCTAATATTATATGTGGATGACATATTACTGATTGGAAACAATATGGAAATGTTGGAAAGCGTGAAGGAATATTTGAACAAGAGTTTTTCAATGAAGACCTAGGAGAAGCTGCTTTCATATTAGGCATCAAGATCTATAGAGATAGATCGAGACGCTTAATAGGACTTTCACAAAGCACATACCTTGATAAGATTTTGAAGAAGTTCAAAATGGATCAGTCCAAAGAAGGCGTTCTTGCCTGTTTTGCAAGGTGTAAAGTTGAGTAAGACTCAATGCCTAGTGACTGCAGAAGATAGAGAAAAGATGAGTGTCGTCCCCTATGCTTCGGCCATAGGCTCTATCATGTATGCAATGCTATGCACAAGACCCGATGTCAGCCTTGCCATAAGTATGGTCGGAAGGTTTCAAAGTGACCCAGGAATGGAACACTGGACGGCGGTCAAGAATATCCTGAAGTACCTGAAAAGGACTAAGGACATGTTTCTCGTTTATGGAGGTGATCAAGAGCTCGTCGTAAAGGGTTACGTCGATGCAAGCTTTGACACTGATCCGGATGACTCTAAGTCGCAGACCGGATACGTATTTATTCTTAATGGGGGTGCGGTTAGCTGGTGCAGTTCCAAGCAAAGCATGGTAGCTGATTCTACATGCGAAGCGGAGTACATCGCTGCCTCGGAGGCGGCGCAGAAAGGTGTCTGGATGAAGGAGTTCATGACAGATCTTGGAATAGTGCCTAGTGCACTAAACACAATGACTCTGTTTTGTGATAACACTGGTGCCATTGCTCTGGCCAAGGAACCAAGATTTCACAAGAGGACCAGACACAAAAAGCGACGCTTCAATTCCATCCGCGATTACATCAAGGAGGACGACATAAATATTTGCAAAGTACACACAGATCTGAATGTTGCAGATCCGATGACTAAACCTCTTCCAAGGGCTAAACATGAACAACACCAGAACTGCATGGGTGTTCGATTCATTACAATGTAAATCACATAGTGATGTGAGCTAGATTATTGACTCTAGTGCAAGTGGGAGACTGTTGGAAATATGCCCTAGAGGCAATAATAAATTGGTTATTATTATATTTCCATGTTCATGATATTGTTTATTATCCATGCTATAATTGTATTAATTGGAAACACTAGTACATGTGTGGATACATAGACAACACTGTGTCCCTAGTATGCCTCTAGTTGACTAGCTCGTTGATCAAAAGATGGTGAAGGTTTCCTAGCCATGGACATAAGATGTCATTTGATAACGGGATCACATCATTAGGAGAATGATGTGATGGACAAGACCCAAACTACGAACATAGCATATGATCGTGTTAGTTTATTGCTATTGTTTTCTGCATGTCAAGTATCTGTTCCTTTGACCATGCGATCATGCAACTCACTGACACCGGAGGAATACCTTGTGTGTATCAAACGTCACAACGTAACTGGGTGACTATAAAGGTGCTCTACAGGTATCTCCGAGGGTGTCTGTTGGGTTGTCATGGATCAATACTGGGATTTGTTACTCCGTGTGACGGAGAGGTATCTCAGGGCCCATTCGGTAATACAACATCACAACAAGCCTTGCAAGCAATATGACTAAAGAGTTAGTCACGAGATCTTGTATTACGGAACGAGTAAAGAGACTTGCCAGTAACGAGATTGAACTAGGTATAGAGATACCGACGATCGAATCTTGGGCAAGTAACATACCGAAGAACAAAGGGAACAACATACAGGATTAACTGAATCCTTGACATAGAGGTTCGACCGATAAAGATCTTCGTAGAATATGTAGGAGCCAATATGGGCATCCAGGTCCCGCTATTGGTTATTGACCGTAGAGGTGTCTCGGTCATGTCTACATAGTTCTCCAACCCGCAGGGTCTACACACTTAACGTTTGGTGACGATTAGTATAGTTGAGTTATTGTGTTGGTGACCGAAGGTTGTTTGGAGTCCCGGATAAGATCCCGGACATGACGAGGATCTCCGGAGTAGTCCGGAGATAAAGATTGTTATATGTGATAATAGTGTTTTGATCTCCGGAAGGGTTCCGGAATTCACCGGAAGGCGTTTCGGATGTTTCCCGAAACGTTCGGGTGCGAGAACACTTTATATGGGCCACGGGGTAAAAGCCCACGAGGTTTTGGAAGTGCAAAAGGAAGTTTTGCTACTGCCTTAAGCGGTACTACCGCAGGTAAGGCAGTACTACCGCCCAAGCGGTACTACCGCTTGTGTGAAGCGGTATTACCGCTCAAGCGGTACTACTGCTTGGAGCGGTACTACCGCTTGTACGCGATACTGCTGGAATCCGAGTTGGACTCTTTCCGTGCGGGCCAAACCGACCTTGTAGAGGCTTCCTCTCCAAGTTTAGACCCCAGGGCTCAACATATAAATAGAGGGGCAGGGCTAGCACACGGGATACATCAAGATTTCCCCAAGCCGTGTGCCGGCAACCTCTAGTTCCTCCTACGTCATAATTTCAGCAGTGCTTAGGCGAAGCCCTGCTGAAATAGTTCCTCACCACCATCACCACGCCGTCGTGCTGCCGGAACTCAACTACTACTTCACCATCGCTCGCTGGATCGAGGAGGTGAAGGCGTCATCAAGCCGTACGTGTGTTGAACGCGGAGGTGCCGTCCGTTCGGCGCTAGATCGTGCTTGGATCGAGGGCCGACTTGCGATTTGGATCGCGGAGACGTTCGACTACATCAACCACGTTTCTTAACGCTTCCGCTTAGCGATCTACAAGGGTATGTAGATTCACTCCCCTCTCGTAGATGCTCATCACCATGGATAGATCTTGTGTGCGCGTGGGAAATTTTTTGTTTCCCATGCGACGTTACCCAACACCAGGGTCCGATGGGAGTTGGTGTGTGTGTGTGGGGGGGGGGAGGCAAATCCACAGGGACAAAACGGGGGCGTCAGGGACGGTGCAGGCTTAGCTCCACGGGATCAACCACCACATGGAAGGCATAGATGGCGACGGGATTCCCGTCCAGCATGGTGGACTTCATCAGCGTGACAGCATCAGATGCAGATATATCCATTGGCGGTGAGCACGTTCATGATTCAATTATTGGACTTTGGATCCTCGACGGGTGGAACAACAACAACCTGGGTTCAGGTCGTCGGAGATGAGAGTATGGGGAGGATACCTAGGGTCCACTGGTGGGATGGACCCAACGGGGCTTACGGCGGGCGCCGCCGCTCAGGGTTGAGGTCGAGAGATGGATGTGGCGGCGGAGGCACAACTAGGTCTTGGGCTCTAAAAGAGAAGAGGAGAGGTCAAAGAGAGATGAAAGGAGGGGCCGAGAGATAGGAGATGCTCTTGGGCTTTCGTGAGACTGAATGTTTGTACGCAAAACTGACCCAATTAACCAGAGGCCACCGAATTTTCTTCGGGAGTAGCGGCCGGGAGCTCCTGTTCGGCGCCTTAAGCGCCCGAACAGGTAGCCAGCGCCCGCGCGCCTCACCTCATGGGCCGGCCCAGGACCGTGCATTCACAGGAAAACCTATAAATAGCACGAAAAACAGCAAAAATCTCGTACCATCCCCAGGATCGAACTCGCATTGTTACGTTCACGTAGGAGTCGACTAACCAATACACCTACTCAAGTGTTGTGAACGATAATAGATCTAACCTGATAAGAACAATTCGGCCGCGCTATTTATTGCATATCTACTGTATCACTTAGTTTTTTGACTTATTTGAATAAAAATGTGAATTTGAAAACAATCGTCATTTTTGAAGAAAAAGTTCACAAACTTGAAAAAAATTCACCGTTTTTTAAAAAAGTTCATGAAAAAAGGAAAAAAGTTCATCAAAATTGAGAAAAGTTCATCGATTTCTAAAAAATTCAACCTATTCGACAAGAAAAGTTCATGGAATTTGGAAAAAGTTCATTCAATTTGAAAAAAGTTCATCGAATTTTAAAAAAAGTTCATCGAAATTTAAAAAAAGTTTATGGATTTGAAAAAAGTTCATCAAATTAAAAAAAATCATTTATTTGAATAAAATGTTCACATATTTACGAACAATTCATCGAACCTATAAGAAAAAAAGACAGAAAACAAAAAACGAAAAACAAAAAACGAAAAAAGGGAAAAGGAACGAATAAAAGAGGAGAAAAGATAAATGTTACCAGGTCCCACTCGTTGGCGTGGTGGTTAGGCCAGCTTACCTGTATGCGTGAGGTCGTCGGTTCGATCTACAAACAGTTTGCTTTTTGCGAACTAAGACACAGAAGAAGAAATCACTAATGGGCCGAGCCCAATTGACGCGGCTGCAGGCGCCGGTTTGCAGAAACAATAGTAACCGGCGCCTGCAGCGCTAAATAGGATTCGCCGTAGCGGCCCTCTTAGGACAGGCGGCCCAGTTAGCGAGAAGTGTAGCCCTAAACAGTGATCTAACGGTCAGATAAGGTTCAAATGTGAAATCCGCCGAAATAACTGAGGGCATGAGAGAGCTCGGTTTACGCTCAGTTTTACTGTCCTAAACAGTAACGGCGTTTTTTCCCCTAAAAAAAAGTAACGGAAGCGCCGTTACTTTTTTTTTTTTTAGAACAAAAAGAAACAAAGAAGACGGAGGCGTGATGGGCTGTGGTGCTTGGGAATATTCAAGCATGGCTGGGCCGACCCACGGATCATGGTCCAAACGCATGATTTCATTCACCAGGGCGCATCAGTGTATATAAGGGGCGAAGAGGCAGGCCGCAAAACCTAGATCCCGCATCCCTTATCGCCGCCGCCGCCCCTTCCCCAAACCAACCCGCACCTCCTCCCACTCCCCCCCTCCTCCCGAATCCTCTCTTGCATCTTGAACAAATCCAGCTTCCACCCCGTTCGGTCTTCCTCCCTGCCAGAGGTAAGCTTGGATCCGACATGCTCGCCTGCCGTATGTTTACATTTGTGGATTTCTACGATTCATTTTTGTTATCTCGTTCGATCACGAGGGCGAAGTGAGAAGAAGTATATAATCTTGTGTTCTTTTTTGTTTGTGTGAGCAGAATTTCTAATCTTTCGCTGAAAATTCTAATCTTTGTTTTCTCGTATGATTCGATAGGCCATGTTCTCCCGGCAGTTCATCAACCTGGTGGTGAAGGATTTTCGCGTCGGCGGCTCGTATTGGCTTAGCCGCTTGATGCCCGAGGAGAATCTCTTCTACCCCTCAGCGGCAGAGGCAATTACGGCACACGCGGAAACCAAGAAGATGTCCCTTCCGTATCGGAGCACCCTGGATCTCACCCCGCCGGTTGTCAGTTTCAAATCATCCCGCACGGACTGCCCGACGTTAGAATTCATGCCTTTCTATGGACGAGGTGGTGGCCAAGGCAAGATCGTCGCGGTCGACATGGCTGGGCAAAGTGTGCTGTATGACGCTGATGCTCGTGGCGGCTCCATTGAGATGTTGCCCCGCCTCAACGCCAAGTGGCGGAGTCCCATCTCCCTCTGCGTCAAGGCCAACGCCAATGGTGCCCAGGACTCCCTCTACGCCATCAACAGGGCCTACCCCAGCGAATTTGAGGCTCTTGTCCATTGCAACCCATATGGGCTTGGGAGGTGCGATGAAGATAAGGCTTGGCACTGGCGTAAGCTCCCGCCGCCACCCTACCTTGACCATCCAGCCTGCGAATACCGCACCATTCAGTCATACACGCTGCTTGAGGACGGCAAGACCATCTGCTTCTCTTCAGTCCATGACAAAGGTGGCTTTGGCACCTACTTCTTCGACACGTCCAACCACCAGTGGGCCAAGGCAGGCGGCTGGGTGCTGCCCTTCTATGGTCGTGCTCTGCAAGTCCCAGAGCTCCATGGCCTCTGGTTTGGCATCGGTGACAACCAGCATGAGCTCTGTGCCGTTGACCTATCTTCTCTAGACCGTGCTCCCGAGGTGCTGCACAGGTGGCAAGGCTCCAACCCTCCCAAACACTGGCTCTTGATTGGTAGCAGCATGGTGTACCTGGGAGCCAACAGGTTTTGCATGGCCAAAACCTTTGGCGTTTATAGTGAACCCCAGAAGCACGATGAAGAACTAGCACCTCATATGGCTGCTATCCTCACTGGCGTGGAGATTGTGAATGGAGAAGCAAATAAAGGCAAGCTGCGCATGGTCGAGCACAAGAGCAGAACATACATCTTTGAGCGCTGTGGCATTGTGTCTGTGTTCTAGCTGTCTGCTTCTATCCTCATCAGTGTGGAGATTGTGAACGGAGGAAAAAGAAAATAAAGACTTGCTGACCGTATGGTCGAGCACAAGAGCAGAACTTACATCTTTGAGCGCTGTGGCATTGTGTCTGTGCTATAACTGTCTGCTTCTATCCTCATCAGTGTGGAGATTGTGAAAGGAGGAGAAAATAAAGACTTGCTGAACGGATGGTCAAGCACAAGAGCAAGAACCTGCATCTTCGAATGTGGCATTGAGTCTGTCCTCTAATCGTCTGTCCTTTGTTTAGTTTCAACACTGAAGTTGTTTACAGCAGCTTCAGCTTTGTCCCCCAATATATCTGTATCACTCCGTCGTGGTAGTAAGGTTAAAGTTCCACCTCCATCAATGTAATATGAAACTTTCTTCTAGTAGTATTTATCATGATTTTCTTTTACATCTTCATAAATGTGAGTATATGATCGCTGAACTTGAAAATTTTATAAAGAGTCTGTCCACCATGTACGTATTATCATTACTCAGTTAACCATTATTTTCCTAGAAAGAAACTACTATAGTTTTGAGTATAGCATGTGGTACATAGCTTTTGCCTCTGGCCAGATTGAGCAGACCTCAACCATCTTACCGATCAAGGATTCAGAGTGCAAGCATCTGAGCCTGGTGCTGTCCAATTCTCACCCTCGGTTCATTGTTTTTATAGGTTGGCTATATGCAATTCGCTTCTAACCATGACAAGTTGATCCTTTTGATTATTAGCCAGCTGCTGAAGCTCTCCAAACAGCAGCTCTCCAAACTAAACTGCTGACTTGTTAGTCTGCTTTTTGTGTTCGAACGTTCTGAATCCAATATTCATGCATGTCTCTGTCTCCAAAACAGTGCATGAACTGTCTTCATCTCGGAAGTATGGCTTCCCTCTCCATAAGTTTAAAGAGATTGCTTAGCTTTCTAAATACATACTTCTTCCTTACTTTCTCATGTCAGTTTTGGCTGCATTTCTGCCCTCCACACGTCTTACTTTTGTACAACTAGTAAATGCGTACGTGCAATACTCGTTGAACTTTGGTAGAATATTAATTGCACATTGATATTAGGTAGAATACTAATTGCATCCAGATTATGATGTGATTTGTGCTGATATCGATCTTTGGTATGATATTAAATGCGCGTTGAACATGTTGAGCGCACGACAGTGGAGCAATATATGTCGTTCGATTGAACATGTTGAGCGAACGACAGTGGAGCAATATATGTCGTTTGATTGGCATAATTTGATGGCCTAGATTAATTGGATCTGCCTCTTTTGAGTCTTTATATAAATAAATAAATGAGTAAGGCGTTTTGGATATCGGCCTCTATGGAGGCGCGAATTTTCAAAACAATCAAAATTCAAAATTTTTGATTTCAAAAGATCAGCAATTTTTGTACAAGTAAACAAGGGTGTGGGGTATATGTTCGTAAAATTTCGGGATGAAATTCGTTGAAATGCGACTGGTACAAAAAAGACAAATTCATGATATGGGAGGATGAATAGTATCATGTGTTAAAAAGCCTTAGATTTGTTTTTTTTTTTTGCACAGCCCTCATTTCAACGTAAAAATTTACACACTTTTGGATTATGCCTTCATCTATATCTGTATTTTTTTCATAATTTTTTAAACTGTAAAAAAATGAATTTTCATGAATTTTGAATTTTGCATTTGGAGGCCTCCATGGAGCTCGTCCTCCAAAAGCAATTTGTCTAAATATATTGATAATATAGATGTGCAGTACTTCTTTTGGATAGTCTATTCTTCATTATGTAAAAACAATGAGCTTTTTGCCATTTAGACAACACTGATAGCAGGGGTTGGAACTCATTTTTAGTCCAACGGAATGGACTTTTTGTGTGGCTCATACTTGCGCAGTTTGTGCCCATTCTGGTTTGGTTCATATGGTTCCACAAATTTGAAAGGACCCGAATAACTCGGAGCTGCTCCCATCGAATGATTCATTCGCCAGGGGGCTGGGTGGCAGGCCAGGGCGACCCCTATTGACCCAAAAGGCCCAGTTAGTTGTTTTTTATATATAAAAATGCCATAAAAATACATACAAAAGGAGAAAAAAACCTAAAATTTAAAAAATGTCATTCTATGAATTTATGAAAATGCCATCCTCTAATATTTGAAATTAATCATGAATGTTAGAAAATGTATTTAAACTCCATGGTCCTATAAAAATGCCATCTCTTAATAATGAAAAATGCCATCTCTTCATATTAAAAAAACAGTTTGCTAATTTTCATCCGGATGAAAATTATTCGCCTTCATCCGTTTTCTGAGCCGTACGTTCTGTTGCGTCGTGATTCGTGTTTTTTCTTTGCTTTCCGGTCCTCTTTTGGGCGCTGACTTTTCTTATCGGGCCTGCTGAATATTTCAATCCAACCTGTTACGCTCCCCTCGCTATCCCGCGTCTGTCGCTTCCTCTGTCTCTTCCCATCCTCGTCGTTTCCACTTAAGCCATTTCTCACACGCATCCCCCGGAACAGAGGTTGGGAGAGATAGCCATGGCGATTGGGCTAAATTTTTTTAAATAATACATTTTTTTTATAAATTACAGAAATAATATACAAATTTGAAAAATTTCAAAAATATGACCCAGTCGGCTGGGGCTAAGCCGACAGGTTTCAGTCGGCTGGAGCTAAGCCGACAGGCCACGTGGCAGCCTGTGATTCGCCCGAACACGTCGCCCCTCGCATTGGATTCGTCAGTCGGCCTGGGGAGCTGCAGTCGGCCCCGGCGCAGCCGACAGGGCTCCAGTCGGCCCCGGCGCAGCCGACAGGCCGTCCAATCGGCCGGGGCGCTTTTCTCCCTTCCCTGCTTTTCTCCTTCTCTCCTTCCCTGCCCGTGAGCTCTTCTTCTTCCTCTTCGTGCATGCTCTCTCTCTCGTTTCTCTCTCTATCTCTCGCAACCCCGCGTCGATCTCCTCGCTGGTCCATCCATTTTTGCATCCAACCCACAGAAAGAGTAGATCATAGCCAACCCCGGCGGCCTACGGTATTTTTTTTCCAATATGATAGTTTTTTTTCTCGTACAAGTGAGGTGAGGAGGAGCCATGGTGGAGGTGGTTCAGCCATGGTGGAGGTGGTGGTGAGGAGGAGGTGCTACTGGGGAGGAAGAGGTGGTGAGGAGGAGGAGGAGGTGCGGCTGAGTTGAAGAGAGGAGCAAGAAGCAGTGGCACTCGCGTCGAAGGTATAACTATGTCGTCAAAAAATTTCTCTTAGTTGTAGATATTTAAAAAAATTAATGTTTAGGTCTGTCAGTATTTTTAGTTGCTCCGGTAATATTCCGTATTATATGTGCATGTCAAATATTTAGGCCTGTCAGTAATTTTAGTTGCTCCGGTAATATTCCGTGTTATATGTGCATGTCAAATATTTAGGTCTGTCGGTATTTTTAGTTGCTCCGGTAATATTCCGTGTTATATGTGCATGTCAAATATTTAGGTCTGTCGGTATTTTTAGTTGCTCCGGTAATATTCCGTGTTATATGTGCATGTCAAATATTTAGGTCTGTCGGTATTTTTAGTTGCTCCGGTAATATTCCGTGTTATATGTGCATGTCAAATATTTAGGTCTGTCGGTATTTTTAGTTGCTCCGGTAATATTCTGTGTTATATGTGCATGTCAAATATTTAGGTCTGTCGGTATTTTTAGTTGCTCCGGTAATATCCATAATATATTAAGTTGTTTCAATATTTAGCTTCGTTAATATTCCGTAATATATGTACTTGTCAAATATTTAGGAGTGCGAATATTTGTAGTTTGCCATGTCGTTAATATTCGTTGTCTGTCCATGTTAAATAATTTTATAGGTGAGCCGAGATGTCTGATTCAGTGAAGTTCATATTTTTCTACGGTCCTGGTAATGTCCAAACAAATGAGATTGGGGTTGATCTGAGTGAATTTGAGCACATAGAGGTGGCACTGACCGACCCTCAAATATGGTCTCTTAGTCAGTTGAAAGAATGGGTGACAGCATGTTTAGGGCTGAATACTGATACGCACACCGTGGGTGTTCATGCATTGTGGACCCGGTCAAGTTCGAATGTTTTCTTCTATTTGAGGCCAGTAGAGCGGGATTCTCAGTGGGTGCGCTGGTTACAAGGTTGCGAAAGTAGGGGATGCAATCCTTGTGCCTTAGTGCTTCCCGTTGTGAAGGAGGTAATTGCGCCTGAAGGCCAGGGTGGTAACGATCCTGGGCAAAGCAGTGACGGGATGATGTTATCTATGTCAAATGCTGGAGATGATGGTTACGAACAAGGGCAGAGTAGTCAGGTAGAAGGAGGAAATGCCGATGGTTTTTACAGTTAGCAACAGGAACAGCGGCCGTGGAGGAGGAGCCTGTTGGGCTTTGTGACTTGCCAGGATTTGACCCACCTGGTACTAGGAGAAGGCTCGGGAGGTCGATTAAAACCTTCGAGCAGTGGATAGAGCATGAGCCTCTGGAGAGGTGGTCTTTGCTGCAGGACACACATGGAGCAAGGTACGGTGTCATGACTACCAACCTTACAGAAACATACAACTTTGTCCTCAGAGGAAACCGGGCATTGCCACTTACAGCCATCGTTGAGGGTATTTTCTATGGCACCGTGAAGCACTTCAGAGATAGACGTCAAAAAGCAGAGCAACATATCTTGAACAACCCAAGCACACGTTACTGTGAAAGGATTATGAAGTACATGGAAGAAAAGATGGAAAAAGCCAGGTCACACACTGTAGTCCCCATTGGTAATCAAGAAAGAAGGTTTGAGGTCCGCTTAGCTAACAACAAATTCGGCTGTGCAAATGAGCTGAGGACGCATGAGGTGAAAATTGGAAATGAAGTCTGGCCAACGTGTGAGTGCACATGCAACAAACCGAAGTTGCTTCACCTACCATGCTCCCATGTACTTGCTGCTTGCGGGCAGCTTGGAATGGACGCAATCTCGTTTGTGTCTCCATATTTTCTGAGAGAGTCCGTCCTCAATACCTGGACAGGTGAGTTGCTGGGATTTCGCTCAATGGGTAACTTCAGCACCGTTAATCCTGTTGAAAGGCGGTACATTCCAGACCCAGAGAATATGCGTACAAGTAGAGGTAGACGACAATGTCAGCGCATCCGGAATGATATGGATGAATCTGAAGCGGGAGGCCCCACTATGCAATGCATTTTATGCAATGAATTTGGCCATAGGGACACTAATTGTCCCACTTTCATCACTGCCAGTGGTACTGGGCGTGGACGAGGCAACCGGGGACGAGGAGGCAGAGGAGGCAGAGGAGGAAGAGGAGGAAGAGGGAGAGGAAGAAGCTAGGCTGCGTGGCACTAAGTTCTAAATTTGTATTCAGTGTGACACTAAGTTCTAAATTTGTATTCAGTGTGGAACTATGTTGAACTTTGTATTAAGTGTGGCACTATGTTTGAAATTTGTATTAATTGTGGCACTATGTTGAAATTTGTATTAAGTGTGGACTATGTTTAAAATTTGTATTAAATGTGGCACTAAGTTTGAAATTTATATTAATTGTGTCACTATGTTTGAAATTTGTATGTGCAGGAATGGCGGGAATGTCGTTGCTTAATCCGGAAATTGATAGTAAACATCGTGCGGCGATAGGTTATCAGCGCGAGCTTGAGCCCCTGTCCACTCGCACTCAAAGGGAAGACTGGAAGATACACCAGGGATGGGTTGAACGGTACGTGGTTTATTTATTTGTTTCAATCATTTATATTGATGGGACACACTAACTGAATTGCCCTGACATGCAGGTTGAAATGGGCTGGCCTATTACCTTTCGCACGGCTGGTTGAGCGCACGGATACCTCCAGACGCGTCGCCATCGACACCTCTTTGCTCACGTGCTTAGTGGACCGGTGGAGGCCTGAGACCCACACGTTTCACTTCCGCTGGGGAGAGATGGCTCCTACTCTGCAGGATGTGTCACTTTTGCTGGGACTACCGTTGGCAGGTCATGCCATAGGACCGTTGGAGGCACCGGCTGGTTGGCAGCAAGGTTTTGCACAACATTTCGCGGGTCTTTATGACGGTGCTCCGGCTCTGGCATCGGAGCATCACGGACCTAAGTATGATTGGTTGCTCCATTTCCAGGTTAGTTCCCCTTCCTCATATCTTTAAGTTGTCGTGCATCTAGTTTTACAGAAGATACCTTCGCTATGTACTAAATGCTTTATCTTTGCTCAATACAGATCCAGAAGTTCCCGGGGTATCCACAGGTCCCGTTGAATGCGACACAGATCACTCGCAGTCTGGAGGCATATATACTGTGGCTTCTCGGTAAGGTGATGTTCACAGAGAACCATGTCACCACTATAAGCGCGCTCTACATCCCTATTGCACTAGAGACCACGAGCGCTGAGACGCCGGCTCAGATCACACAGAGGAGTTGGGGTTCGGCGGTCTTAGCGGCTACATATCGAGGTATGTGCAACGCCTGCCAGCTTACGACACCCAAGTCAGCCCTTCTTGGATGCCCTCTATTTCTATAACTGTGGTCGTGGGAGAGGTTCTCTATAGGACGACCGGACATACGTATTCATGAGCCTATGCCCGTAATGTTTGATGCTGAAGGCATCGACATGCCTACTTTCGGTCTGTGTTGGACACGTCGCAAGGTATGTCTCGTGTTATAATTTTCTTCTTTGTGTACACTATGGCTGAAACTAACTTGTGTTTGCCGCAGAGACGTTATGCTGGTGATCAGACTAGGCGAGCATACAGGGCATTAAACGAGCAGTTTGATTTGTACACTGGGGTGATCTGGCAGCCGTACACGCAAGAAGTCATGAATGCAAGATACCCCGGCGGTATGTCTGAGCTATGCTTCAGAGATACTAATTACTGGATGACGAAATCGAAGATCATATTCGATGTCTTCGTCGAGGAGATGGCCCAGCAGAGGGTTATGAGGCAATTTGGTCTTCAGCAGTTGGAGGAGCCTCCCCCTACAGAGGACCCGGTGCCAGGACACATCCACAGGTATTGTCTTGTTATTCAATATTGAATTGTCTTTCACAATTGTCCATAGTGAAGCATTAGTTAATTGTTTAACAAACACCATAATTTTAGGATCACAAGGAAGGGGCTTAACAGGACTGCTGCGTGGTGGCTACTTAGGGTTCAGCCGTACGTTACACAATGGGAGACCGCGAACACACATGTGTGGCAGGAGAATGTCGAGTTTGATCTCGATGAATTCAATCTCTATTTGCAGCGGTACATGACCAGAACACGGTTATGCATCGTTCAACACACTCACCCAGATGATATACCTGCCCCTAGTACGTCCGATATGTACCCGAGCTATGATATTTCGGGCTCTAGGCAGTACGCGGTAAGATATATTCTCTTTATGTAATGCATCTAGTTGTTACATACTTTGCCGTGCATACTTAATAATCGTCGTGACAATTTCAGGCTGAGTTGACTTACGGACTTGGCGAGGAGGTGTCCAACTATCGGCGTTCACTTTCGGATGCACCACTACTCGTTCCTCGGCCTCAGATGTAGAACTGGATGGCGCGCATTGAGGGGAGGCTACGATCTGTGTATCGGGCTATCACGTGCACACACACTTCGGACGTTCTTCATCAGCAGCCCGTACAACGCCCCCCGCGTCACTCCACGCAGCAGCAGCAACCGCGTCACTCGACTGGTCAGGTAGACCCCACACATCACCGACATGACCCGCGTCCACGTCTAGCAGAGCAGTGGACGCCCAGGCCACCACGTCCTGACCAGGCTGGTAGTTCGGCGTGGCATCACCAGCAGGGTCCCACGCCAGGCTACGTGATGCAACCCCCTCCTACAGGTATGTTTCTTCATATTAATTCTTTTCACTATCGATTGGGACTACGTATTTCGTCATTACTTATGTTCCATCCCTCCCGCAGCAGGCTACGGATATATGGCGTCTATGTCCGGACATGACGCGTCTATGTCTGAATCCAGGTGGGATAGTGACCATGAAGATGGGCATAACACACAGGAATACTTGTCGCAGCACAACGAGTGGATGGACATGTATTCGACTCCTGCACCACCTCCCACACAGGAAACACAGTATGACCAGGACGGGTCCGAGCTTCCTCCCCGTAACGTCCGGCCACCCCACAGGTATATGTGGCCGACGCCGGAGACACCACCTCCACGACGAGGCGGACGACGTGGCTGATGCTTGTGTGTCACTTATATCTAGCTATGTATGCGATAGACATATATCTGCCTATGTATGCGAGAGACATATTCTGCCTATGTATGCGAGAGACATATTTCTATTAATTCGCATTGTTAATCGAGTTACATTTCCGGAGAGAGTGCTACAGATAATTAAGATACAAGTACATCTGAATTAAACGGTACGACTGACCTTAAATAATACTGCACACAAACTACATGAAGACAGCATCGTGCTTCTCGCTAACACTACATAAAGTCATCATCACTATTCTCACTAACAAGTTTCTTCGACTTTGATTTTTTCGGGGCTGACATAAACTCATCGCTGGAAGAGTAACCATCATCACCGGGCTTTGTTGATGCGTCGCTGCATTTCTTCTTCTTCGAGCTTGAGCCATCATGAGTTGATACATATTTCGGCGGCGGAACAGACCCAAATAAAAGCTTGAACCATGCCAACATACTGACATCGTGGTTCATTTCTTTAGCGTCCACACTGTATCTCTACAAACCACAAAATGAACAAAAATGAATTAAAACGACAAACATATTAAATATGTAAATCAAATACGAAATTTAAATTACCTTTTGAAACGCAATATATTCATCAACTGGCAAATGTATCACATGATGATCTAAATCATCAAATGATCGTATGAATCGCGCTGATTCATATATTAGTTCACAAAGTCTTTCCCACCTTGCACGCAACCGAAAAAGTTCTAGTCGAATGTCCGCTGTGTTTCTACTATGACAAGCTATTTGTCTCAACCTCCGCAAATTACTCTCACTGCTAACTAATTCATCAAAAGATACACCTGGAGTTCCATGAAGCCCGGACTTCATGGAAACCGCACCCATCAAGACATCACAAGATGCCTCTCGTGAAAATGGACGAGGATCACCCATCACTGCGGAATTGTTAATGCTACCACAACAAGCAGTGAGGAGAAGAGGCAGTGAGGAGAAATGCTGTGAGGACAAGAGGCAGAGAAGAGCTCTTTTTATAGAACCGCCGAGGCTCAGTGCGCTGCTGTTTTCCAGTCACCTCACTCGTAATCAGTGCAGATGATCTCCTCGGAGTTAGCGCAATCAGTGTCAAACCGCCGAGGATTAACGATGGATGAAGATAGGAGAGGGAGCAGTGTCTGCGCGCGAGAGAGTAGGCAATGTGTCTGTGCGAGAGAGCAGACAGGGTGTGTGTGCAAGAGAGCAGACAGGCTGTGTCTGCGAGAGAGAGCTGGCATCGTGTATAAAAAGAATACGGGCACTATACGGTCGGCACACCGCGTTAGAATTTGCTCTCACGTCCGCCGCAGCAACAGCATCGCTGTCTCGAACCAGCAGCGGGAATCAGCATCCTTTAAAAAAGCAGCGTTGTCGCGCGTGCAGCCGTTTCCCGCGCAGCAGGCCTCGGAATGAGCATCGTGGGAATCAGCGCCGTAAGTCTCGGAAACAGCGCCGTCTAAATCAGCGTATGGGCAAGGAGAAAAGAGAAAGGGCTGGTCGGCAAGGAGAAAGGAGAAAGGTGGCAGCCTGTCGGCTTAGCCCCAGCCGACTGGCCTGTCGGCTTAGCCGTGGCTGACAGGGGCCTGTCGGCTTAGCCGTGGCCGACAGGGGCCATGCCACATGCAGTCGGCTGGCAGGCCATGCAGTCGGCTCTGCCTAGGCCGATTGGGCCCAGTCGGCCACGGCTAGACCGATTAGGTCCTGTCGGCTTAGCCCCAGCCGACTGGGTCATATTTTTGAAATTTTTCAAATTTGTATATTATTTCTGTAATTTATAAAAAAAATGTATTATTTAAAAAAAATTAGCGGCGATTGGAATCTCCCTCTCGGCGATCGGTGAAGTTGGTTCTTGGTGACTCGTCTGCGCTCTCTGTCCCGCTCCCCTGCTGCCTTCGCGCCCCGCTCGACCTCCCGTCGGTTGTCTGCAGGATATCTCGGCCCCCGCACCAACCCCGGCCCCAATGTCCCCCCTCCCGCCGATTTTGTTCGTCTGATTCGGTAATTTCTCTCGATTTTCTCTTGTTCCGCAGATCTGATTGGTAGTTTTAGGGTCTTGATAGTCATATCTGTGTGTATTTCCACCGCAGCGTTCGTGTAGATGTGTGAGGTTCCGCCGTTTTCTGGGTTTGAATCTCGTTTGCCATGGCGGATTTCGGCGGCGGAGTGCCTTGTGGTAGGGGGAGGTAGTTCCAGTTTCTCGTTCGAAGGTCGTCCAAGTCCATGGGCAGGGCAAGGTGACTAGAGTGGTGCTCCATGAGGGGGTTTCACGTTAGTTTTGATTGATCTGTAACTGCGGTGTTGTTATGTATTCGGGTGGTTGTTTGATTAGATTGGCTTGTTTAGTTGTAGTAGTATGCGATAGTGATCTATCCCTAGGTTGTGCATGCAGGTTTCCCCTAGGCTGACATCCACTTGGTTGCTTGCTTGTAGTTTTTGCAATACAGTTCACACACATCCACCTACATGTGGATACAGGACTATAGGAATGAGTCAGTAGAAATTGTTGTGTTTTTGAATTTGTTGTGGTTCTGTTCTTTGTCAGTGGATATTTTCCATTGTTTTTACAATGTAATTTCTAGTGCATTTACAGTGTAATTCGCTATGGATTTACACTGTAATTCTCACTGATTTGACATTGTTATTCCTAGTAGATTTTGCAGTGTATTTTCTGAGGGGTTTACACTGTAATTTCTAGTGGATTGTACAGTGTAATCCCCAACAGATTTACTGTGTATTTCCTAGGGGTTTTACAGTGTAATTCTTAGGTGTTTTGCACTGTAATTCTTAGTGGGTTTTGTAATTCTATTTTGTTTAGCATGTAAGTGTTCTGTGTTGTACCGGCATGCGCTAGTTTGGTGTTGGATTTCACATCCGTGAAAGTGGTTCGGGACTGTAAATTTGAGTAATGTGTCACTTCTAGTGTCAGATCTACCCCCTTTTTCATCTTTTTTTGTGTGTGGTAATTTCCCTAAGCTGTGTTGAATCTCGTTTGTTCTGTGAGCTAGATTGTCTGGTTGAATTCGGCTAGTTGTCTGTTTCAATTCGCCTGTTGTTTGTTTCAGTTCAGATCCCTGTGCATGCCCCTTTCCATGTCCCTGTCGGATGGGCTGCTTTTTGTTTCAGTTCTGATCCCTTTGCTTTGCTTGTACGGCTTGTTTCCTCGCTCAACATCACCTACCCAGCAACCAAACTAGTCTACTGTTTGCCCCGTATTCCTTCCAATCTAATCTAATATAATTTGCTGCACATTTGGGATTTGTGATTGGGTGATGATTGGGTGAATGAATTAGCACTACCACTGCCACTGCCATGCTACTTCTAGTAATCACAACCACCTGCATGAACAACTAAAGTGTATATTTGCACTGTAATTTCATTTTTTTTTTCATTGTAATTTCTGTAGTGTGCAACTTGCAGTGATTTTCTCTGGAATTTCCAGTTTTTTAGTGTTCCTTTTAGTGATTTTGCCTTTATATCTTGCAATGATTTGTACTGCTTTTTTCCAGTGTTTTTATTGTTACTTACAGCGAATTAGTTTTGTAAATGTGTATGCTCATCCGTGCAATTTCATTCAGTTAGTCTCATGCCAAGTCATGTTGGTATATATTTTCGTGAAAATCCCTTCAATCTGTGCATGCACATTCATGAAATCTAATTCAGAATTTTCAGGAATTACATTTTTTTTCTTTGTGGATTTTACACTGTAATTCTAATTTGGATTTGCAGTGTAATTCTGTAGTGTATTTTAGTGGTCGATTACAGTGTAATCCTTAGTGGAATTGCAGTGTTATTCTTAGGGGATCCTTAGTGTATTTGTACGGTAATTCTACCTGGATTTTACAGTGTTTTTTTCATTGTACTTCTCAGTGGATTTGCAATGTTTTTAGTGATTTTTACATCGTAATTTTTAGTTATCTTTACTGTAATTCTTAGTGCTCTTGCAATGTAATTCTTTTAGTTGATTACACTGTATTTCATCAGTATATTTACACTGTAATTATTAGTGCTTTTTACAATGTATCTTAGTGGATTACAGTGTATTTCTCAGTGTATTCACACCGTAATTCTTAGTGTGTTTTACTATGTAATTCTTAGTGTCATTGTACTGTTTTTTGCTTATCTAATCAGTGATTTTTACACGTATAGGCCTTGTGTTGCAACTACTGATTGCGTTTAGATCATTTTATTTGTTTTCGTAGTTTTTTGTTGTTGTTGTTGTCATGCTTGATGCTAATCCTGGTTTAATTTTTTTGCAGGGTGTTGTATAGATAGTTGCCGGATAAAGTGTAATTTATTTTCAGTTTATTTGTGTAATTTATTTTCGTCAGGATCATCTTATTTTTGTGTAATCCAGTGATGATTTTTTATTGTAATTTTATTCTTTTTAATTCCTCATTTAGTCCGTTTTCAGCTCAGTTGTTGTAATTAATCGTATGCCCTTGTGTTCTTTTGATTTAATTCATGTGTTATTTTTTCTTATTGTCTTTTTTGCATGATCCATTAAATGCATCTGGTAATGTGTATGTACTAAACATCTTTATGATCAGTTTCTTTTTGTATAATGTTTATCCTGTATGTCATACTTCTCAATTTTTTTCTTCTATGTGCTTTAAATATTTAGGAAACATTTTAATATATGGGTAGACTCAGAAAGTGTTTTGGTAAGGGCATTAATGCAGCTTGTTCCGAAGATGCTGGTGATTCGGATGGGATTCCTTTTGTGCCCAATGATTTTGCTGAGGATGATTCTTTACTAGTTTCAGAGGTGCGTTTTCTTTTTACTCCCTCTATCCATATATATAGGGCCTAATGCATTTTTCGAAGCTAACTTTGACTACATGTTAGAGCAATAATATAGGGTCCCGATAACGCCCACGTGTGGGCGTTAAGGGGTCTGGCCACACGTTTCGTGTGGTATCTAAGAGAACTAGCACACACGTCTACGTGTGGGCAAACCAAGTAATGCCCACACGCCCGATCTTTTGCCTCGCGGTCCCTTCCACACCCCTACGTGTGGGCAAAATAGATAACGCCCACACGCCCGTACGTCCGGCCTCCCACCTCACGGTCCCGCACGCCCCGCGTGACAGTCACCACACGTCCCCGCAGTTGCCATGGTCCGGACCCTCTTCCATGTTCGTTTAACTGCAGTTGCAATGTTGCTGAACTAGAGTTGCCATGTCTGACAACTACAGTTGACATGGTTGCTCAATTGCAGTTGTCATCTCAGGTCAAGTGCCAGATGGCATTTTATGGACAACTGCAGCTGTTGCCATGTATGGTCTGGTCTACTACAGTTGCCATGATTTGAAAATTTTAGGAGTTGCCACCTACTAACACTAGGCAGTTGCCATGTAACACTACAAAAAGATATGGCAAAATAACATGTTCGGATAAAGAGAGAGTTGCCATCTGCTTACAAGCACACTAGGGCAGTTGCCATGTACCCTGCAAAACACATGGCAACTGACAGCTTTGGGTGTGGGAGAGGAGACGGGCGTGTGGGCGAACTGATAAACGCCCACACACCAGCCCCTCTGCGTGCGTGAAAACTGGCGTGTGGGCGAACTGCTAAACGCCCACACACCAGCCCCTCTGCGTGCGTGAAAACTGGCGTGTGGGCGAACTGCTACACGCCCACACACCAGCCCCTCCGCGTGGTGAAACGGACGTGTGGGTGACCGGATGAATGCCCACACACGAGCCCAGTCCTACGTGACATAAAAAATCTGGCAAAACATGCCAAGATTCGTGCAAACACAAACGGACGTTGATCCATGCGTGTGGGCGAGATGCAAACACCCACACGTGTGGGCGTTATCTTTTTCCATAATATATGACATGCAAGTTACACAAAGCATACCGTTAAATTCGTACATGAAAAGAGCTTCCAGTGATATAATTTTCACATTATACATCTCATATAGCATTAATCTTATCAATAGTCAAAGGTTGTCTCAAAAAATGCATTAGGCCGTATATATATGGATGGAGGGAGTACCATTTTTGTGTATTGCTTTCATGGGTTAGCTTATTTTTGGTCCCAGTAGTTTATTCTCTTCTCTTTTTTCTTTTTTGTGTTTATGCAGGATGGCGAAATGGATGACCCTGACTTTGACAAAGCTTTATATGATTTCTATGTGTCACACACGTACGTGTGTTGTTTAATGGGATAATTCATTCAGTGCCCTTAGTTGTGTCCTCCTCGGCAGATTTGCCCCTAGTTTCCAAAAACCATCGTTCTTGCCCGAACCACTTTGCCAATCTTATGCTTTTGCCCTTCCGTCACGGTTCCATCTAGTCAGCACCGTTTGACCGCTACCGCCGCTAGATTTTGGACACAGCTTGCCCCCGGTCAATCTAACCAGCTCGTTCCCACTCTTACTCTCTCGTTCCTCATTCTCACTCTTTCCCCTGTCGAAAACCCTAGTTAGTTGGCGGCTCACCACTAGATCCACAAACCCTTCCTCGCACCACCACATCCATTTCCAGGCGATGGGGGAGAATGGAGAAACCCTAGGCAGCCGCCGCCGCAAGAAGGGCACCGCATCGGCACGGGAGGGTGGCGCATCGGCACGGGGGTGCGGTGGCTGCGCGCACGGCTAGACGGTGTCCCTGTTAGGATTAAATTAATCCTATTAATCCATGCTTATCCTAACAAAGGCAGTTGCCTCATGTCCCTTCAGACGCACCCCTTCGGGGGCTATATATACTAGGTAGGAAGTGCGGCTTGCCGCACCCGGCAGCATTGCTGCCGGATATAGTCATATACAATTCGGTAATACAGTCATTAAAGCATTGTAAATATAAAAAACAACATAATGTAGCTATGTTTATCAATCTAATATATGAAGTTTATAGCATACATATTCAGTACATAGCAATTGGTCCAGGAAACAACAAAAGGTTTCGGTCCAAAAGCAAGCTACTACATTGGTAAGCTCAATCAGACACAAAAAATGGATCGGAAATCGAAGAGAGCATCAAAAGGCTCAACAGATTACACGGCAATGGCCAGCTAAAAAAACTACTTAAGAAACAGTCTCCAACAAATATATAGTTAAACAACATCCATACGGAGTAGAAATTACGTAGTCCTCGACTGCGCATTAGATAATGCCCTATTGCATCCCATGAGGCAGAATGACATTTTATCCAAGAAAGATCAATCATGCAAGCATTTTTTGGTAAACATGGAAAACAAAAAAAGTTCATATAGAGATGGCATTCCTTCAGGGAAGAGCTGTCATGATATGCAAGTAATAAACATGCAAAAACCGTTAAATCAGGAGTGGGAGCCTATGCACCAGTTCACAACACAAAAATGGTAGTAGATCCTAGGTTCTTGGAGAATATACACAAGAATAACGCTTCATGTCATGATAACTTGTAGTGCGACAATTCTACTTGTGGCGATTCATATCAATAATCCAACACCAAGAACAAACATCCAAACACCAAACACCATTGCCCAAACCCAACATTTCATCCTCTCATTTCAAAGCTTAAATAAAAGATTGCACAAATAGTCCATAGTTGAACAAATCCAGCATGAATAAATCATTCTTGTCTAATCCAACATTCACCGAACAAACAAAGCATAAAGAACATGGGAGAGATACCACAGAGAGGCATCACCGACATTGGAGGCAGAGACAGAGGCCACAACTCCTTCAACACCCCCACGTAAGCCCGCCTTTGAGCAATGTCTCAAAGGTCATCCCCATCTACGTATCCTGGATGTTGGGGATGAGAAAGCAATTAGATGTGGACATTCAAAGGCATGCCTACATGTGACATTGAAGTGCGCAACACCAGATAAATAAAGTCCTCCCGAGCCCATTGTTCATATGTATCCAACAATATATAAGCAAGCTAACACTGAGTTATGTTGTGACCATGACACATGTACCTGCCTGCTATTTAAAGGACATACCAATAAAAAATTTATTTTATAACTAAACTGTACATGTACCCCAACATCCAATTATCCATGTGAAATCAGGAGAGAAGTTCCTAAACCCACTGTTTCTAGTTATTGTGTATTTCTCATACGACAGTCTGCCATGCTCAGTGTTTTTGTGATCAGTACAATACCTATAAGCCTGTAACCACGTGCATATTAATGAGCAGAAGAAGAAAAAACATAGGCGCATGCCTTTGTTCTTATACCAAGTGTATCTACATATAGCAAACTGTGTTAATGGTTTTTTGTATTTCTTTCTATCAGCTAGAATACCTGTTCATGCACAATGAGAGAGAGGGAGGGAGGACAGGGATTTTGAAACATATCTGAAGGAAAACACCACTGTTGGAATCTAATTTTATTATGCTACATTTTGATCTTTTATGTCCAGGCTTGGCGAATGCGCTCTATATCTTGAAAGAAAATTTCTATTGTCTTCTGGATCACATCGTGCTCAACATACCAGTAATGCGTTGATAAGGGTGATTAATACTGGAAAATGAAGAACGAAAAATAATAGTATGTGTTGAAGAAATTGTGCATATCTATTTTTTTAATTTTGAGGATACAAACTTTCGGTAAAGCGAACTACATGTCGCAAAGAGAGTGGTGATGACAAACAGGGCATGAACCTAGAGCTCCTAACATACATGGAAATAGAATCACCTGCCATCGAGTGAAAAAGTAGGGCTCCATGGACTGACATTATCCTTGCTGCTTCATACTCCTCTAATTTATTAACTATGGTTAGCCAAAAAAAAAATACAAAGACATTAAAACTAAACATGAGAACGATGAAAGCATATCAAAATCAAGAGTCCAAGATACAACTACTTTAGTAGTCCAGTAACCTATGCATCATACAAACACAACCATGATTTTGGAACATATAAAAGAAATATATAAGATTGCAAAAAATGCTAGATGAGTAATTTGCCTATGTTAAATTATCATTTACTAGGAAACATGCCCGTGCGTTGCAACAGGAGAAAAAAGTTGGTGTGCTTCGTTGCAAAGCAAATGCCAGTTATCATTAATCAGGCTGGACAGATAGAGGGTTAGTTCGATAATGACAAAGATGATGGATCAATTAACAATAGGATTCTTTGGGGAGCTAGTGTCGTGTTTTTCATGGATACAATTTAGAAAGCAAAAAAAATGTTATGACCAGATTATCGATGCCTAGTGAAAAAGCATATCACATCAATAAATTAATCATTGTACTACCATCAGGTAATACAAATATTATGCATGCAACACCTGTAAAGTAATTTTACCTTGATACAATTGTTGTTGTTTCTCTATAGCATCAATGTTTGAGGCAAAAATGTGTATAAGTTGGCTGCCAAGTTCCTCCATACCACATCTAACATGTCTATTTTAGGGACATCAGTCATGGCATCATTTTTCTTATCCCGAACGATAGCTTCATTGAGATCAACTAAAGACTATTGCCATGAGACATAAATGTTTGTGTTTTGCTGCCGATGGTTTACTATGCACTCATATGAACCTGGATCAATAGCGCTTGTAAATAATTTATTTTGTATTTACTTTATTGGACGTGCAATATATGTTTTCGCGTGTATGCCCTAACCTATATAATATATTAGTCTAGTCAATATGAGTTCGTGAGGGAGACAAAAAGAGTCAAACAACCATAAATGAAATATGTAGCACCAAATCCGACAATATGAGAGGAGACGTTCCCGTCGACTACGAGGCGTTTGTTGTGACTTCGACAATCTCAAGATGATATGCCGGCTCAGTCTCTCGGAGTTGTTCATAGGGGCATAGTGTACGTGTATGTGTTCATAGGGATGAGTATATGCACGTATGTATGAGCGTCTGCGTCGGTATTGTGTTTAAAAAAAAGTGTGCATAGTTCGGAGAATAAATGCATGTGTTCACACTAACACGTCCGCGTGATCCAAACTGCGCGTTTTATAAATTTTTAGTTAATAACAGGAAAAACGGTCAACGTGCACGCTCGTTTTTTTTTAACCAACGTGCACGAGATGTCGCCAGCGTCACACGCTAAGACGTACAGTATGTCAAAGAAAAAAACACGCTAGCACGTTCCAGCCGCCTCGCTGGCGCTCCAGCTTCATATTGGAAGCCGCACGCGTCGTTCTCGCCCACCAACCCCGGGACGGGCTGCCGCTGCACAGCCTGCGCCCACCGCCGCCTGCACCCGCGCGCCTCGAGGATCCCCCCGCACCCCCGGATCCCCAGCTCTCCATCACGGGTCCCCCGCACCTCTGCTACACCACCGCCAGCGGCCATGGCGATCTCCTACATCCGCGCGCCGCCGGTAATCCCACGGCGGCCATGGTTCGAGGCCGCCGTCGCTCCAGCACCGACCGTCCCCACACCCACCGCAGTTGGGCGGCGCGGCCATGGCTGTCCGTCCCCGCCCTTTTCTTGGATTTCTCAGATCGGCTCTCTATCCTTTAGGATATTCTTTTCTTTTTTTTAATTTCATCCGCCTCTCTCATATTTGATTGGTCGTGATCTTCACTTCCGGGCTAGGGACTGCTTCAGCGGTTTTCGATCGGTGATGCATGGCATGCATATCTCGAATTTTTGTCCAAAAGGACCACCTGTCGAACGGAATTGCTAAAAAGGACCACATGCGGTATAAAATGGCAGAAAAGACCCCCTCGTTCTCGGCGGCAGGTGACACGCGTCACCTGGCTCGCCTGCCGCCACGGTGCGGGGCAGCTGGGCCCGGCCGCCACAGTCCGAGGCGGCCAGTCCTGCCCCCGTTCCAGCCAGCGCCCGCGACGGAACGGCTACAGAGAGGTGGGACCTGCCGCCACTGCCCCAGGCGGCAGCCACTCTAGCATGCACGCGCGACAACGAGTCTGCCCCAGGCGCTGATTTCGCCAGGCGCTGATTCCCACTTACATTCACTCTTGGGATCAATTCCTTTTATCTCCAGGCACGCCAACACCACCAGGATCCCCTACAGATGGACTGCCTGCAGGTTCAGTTTCAGATAAAACTTTTCTTCTCCTGTTCTCGTTCTGGCTGGGCCATTGAAGATCAATTAACAAGCAGGGGGTGTTTTGACATTGCAGTGATGTGCTCATCAAGACATGGAACGACTCCGAGTTGTCGATGCTGCCCACGTACAGGATGCTGATCAAGGCTGGGATCAGGATATGGGTGTTCAGGTAAGCTCAAGGCTGGGAATCAGCGCACGTGGAAATCAGCGCCTGGGGCAGACTCACTGTCGCGCGTACATGCTACAATGGCTGCGCCTGGGGCAGTGGCGGCAGGTCCCACCTCTCTGTAGCCGTTCCGTCGCGGGCGCTGGCTAGAACAGGAGCAGGACTGGCCGCCTCGGGCCGTGGCGGCCGGGCCCAGCCGCCCCGCGCCATGGCGGCAGGTGACACGCGTCACCTGGCGCGCCTGCCGCCCAGAACGAGGGGGTCTTTTCTGCCATTTTGTACCGCATGTGGTCCTTTTTAGCAATTCCGTTCGACAGGTGGTCCTTTTGGGCAAAAAATCGCATATCTCATCCTCGTCCTCCTTTTATTGGCTTGTTTATTCCGGCAACTCGAAACGTTTATAAGTTGCTAGAATTTGACGTAAAGAGGCAGGGTGGGACTATTAATTAGAATCTGAAATTTTAGCAAAGGCAAGGGAGGCGGGAGGGGGTCAGGTTGAACGTTTTAAGCGGCCCATAAAATTCTGGCCCATTGACCTATTAAGTTGTATACGGAACCGGATGAAAATTATGGGGAGGTGGACGGACGAAAACGAACGAAATTACGATGGTAAGAAGCGATCACCCTTTTATTATTAGGTAAAGATATTAGGAGTTACTACGAAAGCCAAGCTAACATCATGTAGAAAAATACAAACGACCATTATTGGCAAAATCCCACATCCTGCATACATCCAGCTACACACAACTTCACTTCATGAGCTGAGAAATATCAAGCACGTTCCACACCAAGCCAGCAGAAATTAAAGCACGGCTTGTACATATATACAAATCAAAGGAGACAGAAACTAAAACAACATCATAGCTGTTTTCTTATTAATGAAAAATAGCAGAACATAAGAAAATCTAGCATCTAGACTAACTCCATGCTAAAATTTCCACTATTGAATATTGATAGACCTAACAAATTATGACCATGTTTATTTGCAGGGCCTAGAATTCGAGGCTAAACTAACATGTGTTTTCAGTAAAAGTGTTGCCTCGATTTAATGAAGCCATTTCTTATTCCTACAAATACTCCCTATGCACAATATAACTTATCCACCAATGAGTTCCTTGTAGGTACAAAGTAAGCTAAAAAATGGCATCCAGTAGGGTATTAACTCAAAGGAAGCAGTACCTCAAAACCATATACACGTTTATTTGCGCAACCTAGAATTGTAGGTTAAATACCCTGCTATTGCCTTTCTTTTTCTTTTTTTGAGTTGAAAATACCCTGCTATTTTCAATGACGAAAGAAAGGCGGAGATAAAATGTCTGGAAGTGAAATCATAGTAGAAGCATTACATTGAAATCCATGCATAACCAATCTGTCATAGCAAATGCAGCCTGCTCCAAATCCTTCAATATCCAATAGCATATGTAGCCTGCTCCAAAGGATAGTCCTCTCAGTCTCAAATGTATCCTGCAGCACAGCCATTATACCCATAAAACATTCATTAGCACACATGTACAACCAGTCAACCCCTGCCACCTGCAAACCAATGAACCATGAGGCAAATGATCAATGGAAAACTTGCTACACAAAGAATGTTTCCATTTCCCATGTCCATAGAACTTGACATGAAAAAGTTTTCCTATGCACATACTCCAGTACTCCACAACAACTTGGAAAGCAATTATCATAGGTCTTACAGGTCTCTACAACCTGACTGCCACAGTTTCTACTGGAGTACAAAAGAAATAGAACAACATGACCAATTTACCATACTCATTTTGCTATATATAAGACCATACTCATTTTGCTATATAGAACTACATGATAGCTTGATAAGCACACATACATGATCCTGTCCAGACTTGTCACTAAGCAAGAAATTCTAGGAAATAGTAATAAAGGAATTAATACAAATAAACTGTCAGCTTTCTAATTTTAGGTCTCAGCAGCTAAAGGCCCATCCTAAATATATCGTTATCTAACCACATGAGCAATTGCTAGGATATTTCAGATAACTTGAACTAAAATCATACCTACCTTACCATCACTACATGCTATCACTTCACCGGTCCATCTATTGGACACTAAACTATTCAAAGATCTAGCATAAATATTGGCATTCATTAGTATGCAGAACAGATTTGCTTGCAAATAATCTTATCTTCCATCTCTAACTGATTTTCAACAACGGAGCTTTCTCCTGGTATATGCCTCGAGAAGTAAAAATAAACAAATAATTTTCTGAACAAACACACTGAGATCAGAAAAAAGAGGCATCATATACAGTTATAGTATCAATGTGCTTCAATATCGCTGAAAAAAAATACCTTCATCGCTTGATTGGCCCAGCAGTGAAAGCCATTCAAGATACAGTATGTCCGAATCAACCAAATCGTAGCAATAATCCAGTCCAATGTGGGAATATACCTGCAGTTTTAGAGAAGAATGAAGCAGCCAAATATAAATGACAATCTCATATGTATAGATAAATATTCCACCATAGTACGTATAGATAAATATTCTACCATAGGTAAGATGAAGTTTACACAAAACCGGTACATTGCTGAGAGCACAGCTAGTAGCAGGTAAAAAATGAAGTGGCTGCCATGGGCTTTCCCCATTTTGTCTATTATCCACAAAGAAAATAATAGTCTCACATACAGGTTTATCACTGCATTTTATCTCCGAAATAATGGGTTGTTTTACAGCTCTAATGGTGTAGAGACAAAAATAGTGATTAGGTACATACCCCACTTCGATAGAGCATCCCCCTTGTACTCGTAATCCCACAACAAAGAAGTGCGGCTGACCAAATTAAATCCATCCTTATATCCCCAAAGAAAATAATGTCGATAGCTCCACACTACAGAAAAAGTAAGGAATGAGAGCCATGCACCAAGGATATATTCTTGTATAGAGCATAAAAGTAATTGTATTGTAGCTGTCATGGTTTTGTCTAACAACCTGATACATGAGAAAGGAAATGTTCTTTGGTAAAACCATATTATGGCTATTTGGCAAATTTATCTTTTATTTCTTCCTAAAACCTAAAAAGTGCAGCTGTGCTCGTTAGTGTCTTCGAGCGCACACGTCTCTGCGCCGTTGGATCATCGCGAGGCCCAGGACAGAGCGTGTCTGTTTCTCGTCGCGTGCCCAGGTGGCACCTGGTCGGCTTGCGGCCCGTTGGTTGTGGGGGGCGGTTGCCGGTCCCACCACTTCTCCTCGTCCCGTTCATCTCACTCTCGAGGCAGAGCGCACCCATTTCGAAACCGCAGCTCTCGTCGCCCGTTTCTTCTTCCAAATCCCCCAACCCCCAAATCAGGCTGCCGCACCAGTTGGGATCCCGCGGGCGTCGACGTGTTCGGTGAATCCGCGGCCAATTTTTCCGCCGGAGTTGGAGCGACCACCAGTTCGGCGACCAGGGGCGTGCGACCACCAGTTGCGTGCGGCGTTTTCGGGAAGAGGAGAAGCGGAGGGTAGCCAGGGTTGCGGTGCGGCGAGGAGCAGGTCGGCGGGAGGGAAGCAGTAGCCGAGGCGCTTCAAGGGTGGAACGGCCGCCGCCAGCGCCGTGCGGTTGGCGAAGAGGGCAGTCCTTCATCTGGTAAGCACATCTGGTCTCGATTTTCCCATGTCCAAAACGGCGATTGCATGGTGTATGATGTAGATCTCGTTATGGTTGACGATGTGGGGCATTCGGTTCGCAAGGGGGTTGGCTAATGGTGGGAGTTAGGGTTGCATTTTGGGCTGCTGTGGTGTGGGGATGTCCACGAGTGTTGGGGTTAGGATGCTCATAACGGGGATAGTTCAGCGGAGGTCATTTTGTTGTTGTTTTTGAGTTTCAGATTCATGCTTGTTTTTTGCTCTAGTTTTGTGAACGACTTGCCCTGTATGGGTTCAGAAGTTGCCAACGCACATAAGTGAGTGATTCTGTTCCAGGTAGTATAGCATGTTTTTGTCCTTGTTTGAGCACTGCAAATCCAGAGGAAGTTATTCACTGCAGGGAATTTTTTGAGGTTAATTTTGTCTGAATTTGCATGATGTGGTTTTTAGTTTGCCTGGATATGCCTGATATGTGTGAACAACGAAGTTAGTCCTCTGATTTCAAAATTTCTCTGTTACCTAAGTGCTGCTTAATATAGCAACAGAGAGAAATTCAGTCCATTCAGTTAATATACATTCATACTGCATCGACAGTTAGTTGCCTGGTGCGGATAGTTTTATTGCCTCCCTTGTTATAGCTTTTTGCCTGATATTTGTGTGTGACTTTTGTTACAGGACTATAGTCAAATAGTCAGTTACATCTGAAATGCCTGTATACGGCCAGTTAATGTAGAATCAATTTTTTTTGTTCAACAATTGAACAGTTAGTTGCCTGATAGGGCTCCTTTTTTTGCCTCAGTTGTTATAGCTTTTTGCCTGATATGGTGTCTTTAGTTTGTTACAGGTCTAGTCTGAAATATACAGTCAGAACTGAGGCATTTTTTTCCGTATGATGATGTGCTTTCTCTTTATTTGCAGCACACAAAAATGGTTGGGACAAGCAAAAAGGGCATTGAGGGTGACCCTCCTGCATCTAATACTGATGACGATCCATCTCATGCCACTGAAGAACATCGAACAGAGGTGTGCAGAATATCTGAAACTGAGTACTATTTCCTCCTCTTCTTCCCTTTTTACAATGAATTTATTTTTCTGATTTTTGTGTGTTATTTCTTCAGGAACAAAGCAGCGCACCCATAATTGGGTACAAGCGCACGAGGACTAAGGCAATTATTGCTCGAGGGAAGCGTCCTGATGATATTGTCAGCAATGAGAGTCTTCCTGGAGATGCTGAAACTGCCAGCGACAAAAGTGCTGGTGTGGATCAACTACCAAAAGCAAAGCGCCAGAAGACCGGAGGAAATGAGGTATAGTTGCCTCATCTTATTGAAACATTTGCCTAGCAATGCTGTCTAATTTGCCTATCAAACAGCATAAAACATATGTGCTTAGTTTTTTATATTTTGCAATTTGTTTTCCTATAGGGTCGCAGGAATAGGGCATCGCCTGCCAGGCTGTTCAAATTGAACAAAGACTTGGTTTCTGGCCAAAAAGGTGTAATCATTGGAAAAGAGTTTGGCGGCCTGTTGGACCTTGCAGCGAACAACATGCCGGGTGATCTTAGCCAGAGATGTCACAGATAGTTATTCCAGATAGGGGGAAGATTCCAGTAGATGCCGCGAGTGTTCGGAGGATATGGGGTTTGCCAAATAGGGGGAGGAAGGTGTGCTATGATAACCGCCTTGAGATCACAAAGGCAATGTACAACATTTACAATATCACCTCAAAGAATTCACCAACTCTCACAGCATGGTGCAAGATGATCAAAGACATGAATGGAGCTCATGATGATGATTTCCTCCGCGCCTGGCTGTCTCTTGTTTTTTCCTGCTTCCTTGCTCCATCTACAAGTTTAAGCATTTCACCAAAAAGCTTTCCTGCGGTCATGGATGTTAATGGAATAACTGAAACCAACATATGCCAGTTTGTTGTTGATCAACTAAAGCTAGCATTCAAAACGGGTCGTGGCAAGAAGGCTGTTTGTTGTTGTGTTTTCCACCTCGTAGTAAGTTCATAGATTATTTTTTTCTCACGGTTCTTATGTTTTTTTAAAAAATCAGCAGTGGACTCAAACTTTTTGTTTTTTCTTATCTCACACAGCTGCTGTATCTAGACTCATTGGATGTTGACGAACCAATTCCCAGATTGATACCAAGGGTTTCAGTTTGGAATTCAGATTTAATTGCTAAAGTTATCAAGAAGGACAGGAAAGCCCCGGGGGAATACGGCAACCTGCAGGTAAGCTCATTTTTTTTCCAGTAATGCCATTTTTTGCTTTAATAGACATAAGGTTAGACAACTCCATTTGTTATAGAGGAGGCAATTGAATTAGAAGGTCCAAGCAAGTTGAAAGTATTTTTTGGGCAATTTGTAGTTCTCAGTCTTGGTGTGCCCTGTCAACTGCCCCAATATGATAGGAAGGACTTTTTGGGGGCAGTAATAGTAGCTGATGTACAACATTTTTTAAAAAAATAGGCAAGTCCAGCATATAACCATAGCAACTTATATACTGAACAGTAGCAAGTTTTGTTTTGTAACTATAGCAAGTTCTATACTGAAAACCAGGGAAGCTACATGCTAAAACCCTAACTGTGCATTACAGGATTAATAGGCAACAAGGATGCCCACAATGTGTTCAAAGCATACATTTTGACTAAAAAATGCAGTCAAAATCAAAATAATGAACAGTAGCATTTTTCCTCTTCTGTTGTCAAGCAAGTGCCACAAATCACTCATTCTTGTTCATCTTTTTTGCCAACACAACAAAACAGCTGAAGACTGAGTTCGCGCGGTGTGCGGATGATAGCTTGTTTGGCAGCATGGACCACATCACAAAATTTGTCACCGCAAGATTACCCGAGTCATATGACAAAATTGTAAGTCATCCAGTGGCTGTTATCCTCACCAGTGTTTCCCTTTTCATTCTCAAACCAAACAGATTTTATGAATCTTATCATGTTTTCTCTTTTTTTCTACTTTTGTGTTTTTGCAGAAACAAAAGAAGCTGACAGGTATGGTGCACGAAATGTGTTCCACTATTTCACATGCAGTTGGAAAGCTTGTTACTAGCATTGGGAGGATAGATGATGATGACGAGGGGACAAGCAGGACAGAGCCTGTTCATGCGGAACAGAGCAGTCGACAGTCTAAGAGGAGACACAAACAAGTTGCAGCCGTCAGAGACAGCTTATCAAGTGGAGAAGAGTCATTTAAATCTGACAGTGATGGCAGTGAGGAAGATGAAAGCGAAAGTGACGAATCTGACGTTGACAGAGGGAATGATTAGAGCGACAGCGACGGCCACTCAGGCGATGATGTTGCTGACGACTTTGTAGTGGAAAATACTGGACGCAATGACAACGAGGAGGGAAATCATCGCGATAAGGGGGAAGCAACTTTTGAGGATAGGGGAGCGGTAATGGTTGAAAACAAGGAGGATAAGGAGGACGAAGAGGAAGAGGATGAAGAAGAGAAGGAAGATGATGACGATGAAGAAAGTGAAGACATTGATGAAGACAAGGGAGATGATGATGGGCAGGGCGATGAGGATGATGATGATGACAACAACGGGGGTGGCAACATCAGCCCCAGTGGTGAAGGTGGCAACAATGGCGGGAACGAGGATGCTGCAGCTGGAAAACCAGACAGTGATGACGAAGATGAATGCACACTACAATATTTGATTGAAAAGAAGGATAGGAAGCCAAAGGGACTTGATGAGGCAGTTAGCATCTCTGTCAGAGATGTTGTTATGACGGAGCAGGAAAGTGATTGCAAATTTCCATGGTTCCCCAGGTTTGAAGTGAAAGAAATGATGGATTTTGACGAGGAGCCTATTGCAGTGCAAGCGAGGAAGATTTTTGATGAGCTTTTGAGGGGAAAAGAGATGGAACTGGGCATGACATTTAACTTGGAGGAATTATGCCCCAAGTGGATTCGCCGGAAAATCATGAGGGAAATAGGTGCTCTAAATGAAGTGGGCGAAGCAAAGAAAGTTGATATACCACCGCTTCCACCACCAAAGAAGAAAAAGAGTGTCAGTTTTATATTAGAGCCAATTGAAAGATCGTGGATGTCGCCTAGAGGGGGGGGGGGGTTGTGAATAGGCGCTTTAAAATAATTACGGTATAGGCTTGAACAAATGCGAAATAAAACTAGCGTTTAATTTGTCAAGCACAAAACCTAAATCGACTAGGCTCACCTATGTGCACCAACAACTTATGCTAAGCAAGATAAACAACTAAGTGATAGCAAGATATATAACAAGAAACAATATGGCTATCACAAAGTAAAGTGCATAAGTAAAGGGCTTGGGTAAGAGATAACCGAGGCACGCGGAGACGACGATATATCCCGAAGTTCACACCCTTGCGGATGCTAATCTCCGTTAGAGCGGTGTGGAGGCACAATGCTCCCCAACAATGCCACTAGGGCCACCGTATTCTCCTCACGCCCTCGCACAATGCAAGGTGCCGTGATTCCACTAAGGGACCCTTGAGGGCGGTCACCGAACCCGTACAAATGGCAACCCTTGAGGGCGGTCACCGAACACGTACACTTTGGCAACCCTTGGGGGCGGTCACCGGTACCCGTCAAATTGCTCGGGGCGATCTCCATAACCTAATTGGAGACCCCGACGCTTGCCCGGAGCTTTACACCACAATGATTGAGCTCCGAGGCACCACCAAGCCGTCTAGGGCGCCAAGGCACCCAAGAGGAACAAGCTCTAGGGTGCTCAAACACCCAAGAGTAATAAGCTTCTCAACTACTAACTTCCACGTATCACCGTGGAGAACTCAAACTGATGCAACTAATGCAATGACAAGAACACACCAAGTGCTCAAGTCCCTCTCTCTCAAATCCCACCAAAGCAACAAAAGCTATGGAGGAAAGTGAGAGGAAGAACAAGGAGAACACCAAGAACTCCAAGATCTAGATCCACAAGGTTTCCCTCACAAAGAGGAGAAAGTGATTGGTGGAAAGATGGATCTAGATCTCCTCTCTCTATTCCCTCAAGAAGGAGAAAGAATCATTGGAGGGATGGAGAGATAGCAAAGCTCTAGAAGGTCAACAATGGAGGAGAGAGAGCTGCAAGGGGATAAGAAAACCGTTGGGGGCAAGGGGGAAGAAGACCCCCTTTTAAAGGAGCCCCCAAATCCAACCGTTACCTGTCTCAGCCCGCACAGAGCGGTACTACCGCTCCACAGAGCGGTACTACCGCTCGGGCGGTAGTAATTCAAAAAGCAGCAGGCGAGAACACGGAACTGGAGCGGTAGTGCCGCACTAAGCGGTACTACCGTCCCCAAGCGGTACTACCGCTAAGGAGAAAAGAGCAACAGATGCTAGCACACTCTGCGAAACACAAGCGGTAGAAGCAGCGGTAGTGGAGGGCGGAAGTACCGCACTAAGCGGTACTACCGCTCTACTACCGCACTACTTCCGTTTAGCAGAAAACGGCAACAGAGACGTGCACAGAGGAAATCACACAAGCGGTACACAAGCGGTAGTAGAGGGCGGAAGTACCGCACTGAGCGGTACTACCGCTCTACTACCGCACTACTACCGGATAACAAAAAACGATACCAGAAGAAAATCCTAAGCGGAAGTACCCGCGGTAGCTCACTGCGGAAGTACCGTACAAAGCGGTACTACCGCTGAGCAGAGCGGTACTACCGCTTAGCGGTACTACCGCGGGACCGGGCGGTACTACCGCTTAAGAGCAACAAAGAAGCTCAAGACAAACAGAAGGATTTCCCAGGCGGTAGTAGCAACGGTAGTCCATAGTGGAAGTACCGCCTGAGCGATACTACCGTGGTACCGAGCGGTACAACCGCCTGAGCACTGAAAAACCAGAACTGCCACAACTTCTACAAAAGAGCTCCGAATTGAGCAAACACAAGCTTGTTGGATAGGAGACAACGAGTACTATCCAAACAGCGACTGGTTATAATAAGAAGTGGCAGGGGAGATATGCCTAACATATAGAGATGAGAAACCTCTATGAATGAAGAACCGGCACAAACTCCAACATCGAAAACATCATAGAAGATGCAGAGATGAACTCCGTTTTCGATGAACTCGAGCTTGTCATGAAGATGACCAAAAGCTCAAAGACTCACAAAGAGAAACACCAAACACGAACCAAGAAAGATGATGCAAGGATGCAATGGTTTGAGCTCTCTACGAACGATACGATAAAGCTACTCACTTGAGAGCCCCCCTTGATAGTACGGCTATCGATCCTATAACCCGGTCTCCCAACAACTACCATGAGACCGATAAAATAGAAAACCTATCAAGGGCAAACCTTTGCCTTGCGCACAGTCCACTTGAGCTAGATGATGACGATCTTGACCTCCTCAAGTTGGACCACCTTTCTTGATTGCGCCGGCTCGATGAAGACTAGTTGATTGCTCCCCCATACTCCACTATGGGTGAGCCACTCTTCGGCACATCTTCACAAGTCCATTGTCACCACAATGGACGGCAAGCTTCAAGCATGTGATCTCTTCGTGATGCTCCACTTGAACTTGCACACCGCAATCTTGATGACGATCACCACTTGATGTCATCCTCCATGGGTTATATGATATCTTCCTTTTGATGAAAGCCCATGAAAACATACCTAACCCCACATAGAACACCAACCAAATAGATCATGGGTTAGTTCACAAAGCATGATGGACAATGCTTACCATACCATAAGATCACTTGATCCCACACGGTACATCTTCTACGCTTTGTGTGTTGATCAACTTGAATCCACTCTTAGCACTTTATGTTAATCAACCATGTATCTTATCTTCTCTCTTCATGAAGATGATGTCTTGAAGATAAACATGAATGTTCACACAATCCTCTTCTTCAAGACATGCTTGCAATAGGCTCAACTCACACATGACCAATCTTTGGATCAATCCTTGAATGACACCTTGGTCAGCACATAATCTTTTTCTAATCACCTTGAGACCAACGAATGGTCTACAAGCAAAGCCTATGGACAAACCCTTCAAATATAACTCAAGGCAACCATTAGTCCATAGAGATTGTCATCAATTACCAAAACCAAACATGGGGGCAGCACATGTTCTTTCAATCTCCCCCATTTTGGTAATTGATGACAATCACTTTCAAGAGAGTTTATATAAGGAATTAAGCATCACCATGCAAAGCAACAACTAATAATGCAAGAGCATGTGATGCAAATGCTTAGGAACAAAACCAAAGCAAGCATGAAGAAATAGCTCTCTAAACTTCTCCACAAAACTCTCTAAACTTCTCCCCCATTGGCATCGATTGCCAAAATGGGCGAAAAGCTTAGAAGGCCAATATAATATGCGTTCCTCCATAAGGTGTGTATTTCTCAAAATATGAGTGGAATACAATACACATATCCAATGATGAATAGTTGGAGGAAGACAAACTATATTGAGGATCCAAAGATTGCAAAAAGGAATGATATGACACAAAGACATACCAAGAGAGAAGCAAGCAATCTAAGGATACCAATTGGACCAAACAATCAAATGATCCGACGAGCCACACGAATAAAAGATATTATGATATGAGCAAAGGAGTTTTCTAAAGAACATAGAGAAGCTCCCCATGATTTGTGCAATATTTAGTTTTGTATTTGGATACAACGTGCACAAAATAGGATCATCACTCCCCCAAAATCAATAGAAACTCACAACAAGTGCAAGTGAGTATATAGGAAACTAAGCCTAGCACTTGCAACAAACACATGTTTGAGCAACATGAAAGAGAGACAACTTAGGAATAGGCTCAACCAAAACGATGTGTGTGAGTCATGGCAAAGCACTTGAGAAGACTAATATAAGGATGAGCATTAAGCATCAACATAGTCTTGAATAAATGAGATACAAGGTGCAAGACACGTCCTTCCCACACACAACAAGCAAATGGGTTCACAAGCTCACTAAAAAGCACAAAAACAACAAAGCTTGTGACAACCCATGGCGAAGATAAAGAATGATAGCTTTGTCAAGAGGAGGGATACCAATTGACATGGCGAAAGCCTCGTCAAGACTAGCATGAGGAAAACAATCTTCACCACAAAAGAGTGCAACAAGATGCAACGAAATAAGATCCGCACTCAAGACAAACGATTTCACGGAGCCACCAAAGAAATAAAACAAGAAATACAAGGTGGTCGTGAAAGAAAGGATATCATCTAGAGATGTAATTTCTCTCAAGTGTATAAGGTTCTAGGTAGATGAAAATCATGATGACATCAATCCACAAAGAAGAATATACACACGAAATAGTTACAACACGAAGGAACAAGATATCCAAAAGGAAGTCATAAATATACCAATAAGATCTTTGCTTGAAAGCAAAGCACATGGCTTAATATTGTCTTATTGTATATCAATGAACTCCACACACACACACACACATCAAAGACATCACAACTCGCAACAAGAGATCATTGTTGGGATGCTTTGAGAAAGGAAACAAGTATCACTAGAACGGATCAAAAAAATCATGCCATGATGCAACCTACACAAGGTTGAATGTAAGAAATGTATGCATGAAGTTGATACTTGTTACCGAGATAGCATTGGAATGATGTAGTAGATACTAATTGAATGTAGTAGATTGTAGCTCATTGATCATCCTAGCTTGACTCCAATAAGCACATGGTGACAACACCTTCCTTGTGAGTGAGCCGAGCATCCAATGCATCTCCAATTGTTCCTAGAACAACAACACAAACAAAATGGTACCCAAGCTCATTGGGACCAAAGAGTTAGAAACACCAATACATAGGACAAACTCCACAAAAATATGTGCACAAAGATATGAAACTGAATATCATGCACATCTTAGCCAATATAGAATTTGGTGGAGTTTCCCTTATATATTGGGTGAAAGAAAGAAAGCATGCCAAAGAAAATACATAAAGTAAATATGCATGCTTAAGACTTTCAAGGACCAAAGGGAGATACTATTTGGACAAAACACCAAGTAAACCAAGAAGGCAACCAAAAGATTGACACGACATAAAGTTGTCCAAATTATATCAAAGAACCAACTCAACTCAAGAATTAAGACAATTAGAGATCAACACATGAGAAGAGATGCCAATTGAAACCAAACCAAATCAACACATGATTTGATAGGATACCAATTGAAAAGAAACCAAGTGAAAATAAGATACCAAATGAAGGAATAATCACTTGAAGGATACCAAATAAAAGAAACAAAAAGGAATGATATATCCATTGATACCCACTAAATAAATAAATAAAAATATCAAGTTCCCAAAAGAGAGGAAGGTTCCGAACAAACCAAACCCTCTACAAAGTTTCATGATGGCACAAAGTACCAAAAAGAAACGGCATGCCTTCCACCAACACACACTTGATAAGGATCATAAGATGAGTGTTCTAAAGGAAAAAGGATAGCTCCCCCAAGCGTTGTGCATTAGAGAGAATTTGCATTTGAATACAAAATGCGCAAGATGGGATCACCACTTTCACTGTATCTAGAAAAACACTAGACAAGATCAAGAAAATAACAAGATCCACAAGTGGTATGGAAGACAATGGGAGTTGACATAATCCTTGGCAAGAGATAAGGCAATTAAGCACAAGCCAACGTGAAGATGATTCAACAATTTCTACCACATATAAGAATACCAAATGTACAAGTACAAGAAGTATTTGGAATGAATTTCCGGTGGTAGATTGTAAAGCCATCCAATATCATCTTCACACCAAACAACATAAGCAAATTGCAACTTGTAGAGCTAACATGCCACCTAGGAATAAGATAATTTACTATATCAACTCTAAGTGACAATCCCTCAAATGTACACATTTTCTAGGCTTGTAATATGCACCAAGCATATTACTCCCCCATAATGTGATATCAATGACAACCAAACAAGAGGCAATAAAAGGATACAACACGAGATAATTAATGGATTATTTAGAATTTGAATTTCTCATGAGAAGACATACCACATAGAGACTAGATAATCTTGCAATATCAATACTAGGTGGTATTCCTCATGTACACACATTTGTAGGTTCGTGAAGTGCACGAAGCTCATCACTCCCCCAAAATGGGATGTTCCATTAATCTCTCACAAGAGCCAACTAAAAATAAACAAGATGCAAACTAGGCTCAACACAACACTCACGCATACATGATGTGCAAACCAACATACACATACTTGATTACTCAAGATAAGCAAATTGAAAGCACAACATATACAAACACATGCAAGGTACAAAACCAAACATGCAAAGGGGCAAGTAACTTTCAATGTAAACAATTTAAGTACAAGTTACCGCAAGGAGGCACATTGGATATGAGATAGAAACTTGATAATCCAATGACTTGGCTTGAGACAATATGAATGATGAAGTCCCCTTAATTCTTCATAATATAGCCAAGTCTCCAATGCCCTCCATCAACACCTATTGATCAAGTTTGAACTTGTTGGTCCCCAACCAAGTTGGGTCCTAAGAGGTTAGTCACAATAGGCTTGGCAACCCAAATGGTTCTTTTCTTGACACCACTTTGAGTACCAACAAACTTGGCAAACACATTGCCAAGCTTATCCTTCCTAAGAGAATAGATATCATCAATAATGATTGGGTTGGATAAGTTACCTTTCGTGCAAGAAGAAGCGAAGTGGCCCTTCTCACGACATAAGTAGCAACATCTACCCTTTACTTTCTTCTCAATTGATTTCTCAACTTGAGGAGCGTTGATTTGGGTCTTCTTGGGAAGAGGCCTTTCTTCAACTTGTGGTTGAGCATGCGATTGAACTTGTGGCCGCTTCCCTTGTTGCTTGTCGCAATGAGGCTTCTTCTTCAATGGGCAAGATCTAACATGGTGCCCTACTATTTTGCACTTGAAGCAAACAATCTTGGCCGAAATTCTTGACTTGTTCTTGGCCCTTCTTCTTATTGATCTTGGACTTCTTCTTCTTATTGGAGTTGAATCCAAGTCCACCTTTGTCATTGGGGGATTTTTGCACACTCAAAATATTCTTGAGTGTGGACTTCCCTTCATGACTCTTTTCCAAGTCTTTCTTCAAAGAAGTGACTTGGGCCTTGAGCTCTTTGATTTCCTCTACATGGTTAGTATCAACACAAGTACTAGAGGAAGTATAAGCTTCATTGTTAGAGCAACAAGGCAAAGAGAGTAATTCATCACAAGATGTAGCAACATTATGAGTAGATGAATTACGAGGACTAGCACATGGCAATAAAGCATTTCCACTTGAAGTAGTGCTAGTATCCACATGAGGCTCACTAGATGTTACCTTAGTAGTCATGGCCTCATGAGCTATCTTTAGCACATTATGGGATACTAGAAGATCATCAGGAGAGCTCGAGAGCTTTACATGACTTTCTTCCAATTTCCCATAATTGCTAGATAGCAACTCAAGTTGAGCCCTTAGCTCAACATTCTCCTTCACTATGGATGCTTCACAAGGAATAGAGTTAGTAGCACAAGCATCATCATTAACAACAAGAGGAGAAGGCAACTTGGCAAGCTCTTTAGCATATGAAGCTTGAAGTTGAGCATGAGACTCGGTGAGTTCAATGAGCGAACTCTTAACGACCCTTGAGCCATTTTTGAGGTGCTCAAAGTCCTCAAGGAGTTTAGCATGTGTAAATTCAAGCTTATCATTTTTAGTTCTAAAATCATTAGCCACCTCGAGAACTCTTTCATAGGATTCCTTTAATCTAGATAGTTCTAGAGCAAAGGTCTCCTCAAGAGATTCCTTGGTGGTTTGTTCAAGTTCAAGAGCTTGAGATAACTCCGCAATCTCATTAGCGTAATCACGCTCATGACCTTCCATTTTCTCAATGGTGGCCTCATGCTCCTCGAGATGAGATTCCAACTCCTCAATATATTTCTTGCCCTCAGTGGCAATAGACATGATTTCACAGAAGTTAGAACAAGCAATTTTATTCTTACGAAGAGCTTTAAAAATTATTTCCCCCTTAATTTTTAAGGAGGCAACATTATCATTCTCTTCATCATTATCCTCATCATCATTAGCATCAACATCATCATCAAGAGGCATATTGGGGTTCAAAGTATGAGATACCTTTGAAGCCTTAGCCATAAGGCAAAAAGCAATAGATGATGATGTGGGATCCCTTGAGGCACCATTCAAGACCACATCTTGTTCCATAGAGTGTTGGGTTTCCTCTACATTGTTAGCACAACAACTAGAGGAAATAGATACATTTTTATCATGGCAACAAGACATAGGAAGCATATCATCATGAGATTTAGACAAGCAATTTTTACATGATATGCAAGGACTATCAACACAAGCATGTGAAACATTTAGAGTGCTCGAAGTGTTGAAGTCCAAAGATGAAGCATTGCAATAAGATAGTGATGAAGAATCATCAACAATAAGCCCACTATCATCATTACAATGAACACCACTACTCACCATAACATTACCTTGTGGCAAACCACATGTAGGTGAAGTAGAAGAAGTTGAGAAGACAACACGGCCGGAGGTGGAGGGAGAACAATCATCCCCACAAATCTTGGACACACTATATTTGTCTTGAAGCTTTGTCCACAACTCATGAGCATCCCGGAATGGCATGAGTTGAAATATAACTACATTGCTCAAAGCATCAAAAAGCACATTAGAAGCTTGAGCATTGAGATAAGAGTATTTCTCATCCTCTAAAGATATGTGTTGAGAATCCTTTGGAGGAGAAAAACCCATATCTACAATTCGCTCTAAATTTGGGTCCATGACCCTAAAGAGATTAAGCATGCGAATTACCCAAGCATCAAAATTTGTGCCATTGAAACTAAGAGTGTCAGAGAATCCTAATCCCCTAGTCGACATCTTTACTCTCTAGGCGGTAAAGCCTAATAATGAGAGACGAGGCTCTGATACCGATTGAAAGATCGTGGATGTCGCCTAGAGGGGGGGGGGATGAATAGGCGCTTTAAAATAATTACGGTATAGGCTTGAACAAATGCAGAATAAAACTAGCGTTTAATTTGTCAAGCACAAAACCTAAATCGACTAGGCTCACCTATGTGCACCAACAACTTATGCTAAGCAAGATAAACAACTAAGTGATAGCAAGATATATAACAAGAAACAATATGTCTATCACAAAGTAAAGTGCATAAGTAAAGGGCTTGGGTAAGAGATAACCGAGGCACGCGGAGACGACGATATATCCCGAAGTTCACACCCTTGCGGATGCTAATCTCCGTTAGAGCGGTGTGGAGGCACAATGCTCCCCAACAATGCCACTAGGGCCACCGTATTCTCCTCACGCCCTCGCACAATGCAAGGTGCCGTGATTCCACTAAGGGACCCTTGAGGGCGGTCACCGAACCCGTACAAATGGCAACCCTTGAGGGCGGTCACCGAACCCGTACACTTTGGCAACCCTTGGGGGCGGTCACCGGTACCCGTCAAATTGCTCGGGGCGATCTCCATAACCTAATTGGAGACCCCGACGCTTGCCCGGAGCTTTACACCACAATGATTGAGCTCCGAGGCACCACCAAGCCGTCTAGGGCGCCAAGGCACCCAAGAGGAACAAGCTCTAGGGTGCTCAAACACCCAAGAGTAATAAGCTTCTCAACTACTAACTTCCACGTATCACCGTGGAGAACTCAAACCGATGCAACTAATGCAATGGCAAGAACACACCAAGTGCTCAAGTCCCTCTCTCTCAAATCCCACCAAAGCAACAAAAGCTATGGAGGAAAGTGAGAGGAAGAACAAGGAGAACACCAAGAACTCCAAGATCTAGATCCACAAGGTTTCCCTCACAAAGAGGAGAAAGTGATTGGTGGAAAGATGGATCTAGATCTCCTCTCTCTATTCCCTCAAGAAGGAGAAAGAATCATTGGAGGGATGGAGAGATAGCAAAGCTCTAGAAGGTCAACAATGGAGGAGAGAGAGCTGCAAGGGGATAAGAAAACCGTTGGGGGCAAGGGGGAAGAAGACCCCCTTTTAAGGAGCCCCCAAATCCAACCATTACCTGTCTCAGCCCACACAGAGCGGTACTACCGCTCCACAGAGCGGTACTACCGCTCGGGCGGTAGTAATTCAAAAAGCAGCAGGCGAGAACACGGAACTGGAGCGGTAGTGCCGCACTAAGCGGTACTACCGTCCCCCAAGCGGTACTACCGCTAAGGAGAAAAGAGCAACATATGCTAGCACACTCTGTGAAACACAAGCGGTAGAAGCAGCGGTAGTGGAGGGCGGAAGTACCGCACTAAGCGGTACTACCGCTCTACTACCGCACTACTTCCGTTTAGCAGAAAACGGCAACAGAGACGTGCACAGAGGAAATCACACAAGCGGTAGTAGAGGGCGGAAGTACCGCACTGAGCGGTACTACCGCTCTACTACCGCACTACTACCGGATAACAAAAAACGATACCAGAAGAAAATCCTAAGCGGAAGTACCCGCGGTAGCTCACTGCGGAAGTACCGTACAAAGCGGTACTACCGCTGAGCAGAGCGGTACTACCGCTTAGCGGTACTACCGCGGGACCGGGCGGTACTACCGCTTAAGAGCAACAAAGAAGCTCAAGACAAACAGAAGGATTTCCCAGGCGGTAGTAGCAACGGTAGTCCATAGTGGAAGTACCGCCTGAGCGATACTACCGTGGTACCGAGCGGTACAACCGCCTGAGCACTGAAAAACCAGAACTGCCACAACTTCTACAAAAGAGCTCCGAATTGAGCAAACACAAGCTTGTTGGATAGGAGACAACGAGTACTATCCAAACAGCGACTGGTTATAATAAGAAGTGGCAGGGGAGATATGCCTAACATATAGAGATGAGAAACCTCTATGAATGAAGAACCGGCACAAACTCCAACATCGAAAACATCATAGAAGATGCAGAGATGAACTCTGTTTTCGATGAACTCGAGCTTGTCATGAAGATGACCAAAAGCTCAAAGACTCACAAAGAGAAACACCAAACACGAACCAAGAAAGATGATGCAAGGATGCAATGGTTTGAGCTCTCTACGAACGATACGATAAAGCTACTCACTTGAGAGCCACCCTTGATAGTACGGCTATCGATCCTATAACCCGGTCTCCCAACAACTACCATGAGACCGGTAAAATAGAAAACCTATCAAGGGCAAACCTTTGCCTTGTGCACAGTCCACTTGAGCTAGATGATGACGATCTTGACCTCCTCAAGTTGGACCACCTTTCTTGATTGCGCCGGCTCGATGAAGACTAGTTGATTGCTCCCCCATACTCCACTATGGGTGAGCCACTCTTCGGCACATCTTCACAAGTCCATTGTCACCACAATGGACGGCAAGCTTCAAGCATGTGATCTCTTCGTGATGCTCCACTTGAACTTGCACACCGCAATCTTGATGACGATCACCACTTGATGTCATCCTCCATGGGTTATATGATATCTTCCTTTTGATGAAAGCCCATGAAAACATACCTAACCCCACATAGAACACCAACCAAATAGATCATGGGTTAGTTCACAAAGCGTGATGGACAATGCTTACCATACCATGAGATCACTTGATCCCACACGGTACATCTTCTACGCTTTGTGTGTTGATCAACTTGAATCCACTCTTAGCACTTTATCTTGATCAACCATGTATCTTATCTTCTCTCTTCATGAAGATGATGTCTTGAAGATAAACATGAATGTTCACACAATCCTCTTCTTCAAGACATGCTTGCAATAGGCTCAACTCACACATGACCAATCTTTGGATCAATCCTTGAATGACACCTTGGTCAGCACATAATCTTCTTCTAATCACCTTGAGACCAACGAATGGTCTACAAGCAAAGCCTATGGACAAACCCTTCAAATATAACTCAAGGTAACCATTAGTCCATAGAGATTGTCATCAATTACCAAAACCAAACATGGGGGCAGCACATGTTCTTTCACCAATGGTTGTCACAGAAACAGCAGAGGAACTGCGAGCTATGCGTGAACAAGTGCAAGAGGGAAAGGAAACAAAGTCAGCCATGAAGAAATCTGGGCATTTTCAGTTGCAACAGCAGGCAATACCTCTGACAAAATAGGCAAGTTATGGCACAGACAAGACTCAGCTGGAAACCAATACAGCATCAAGCACAGCTGCAGGACTTGATGCACTCCCCCGCGGCAAAGATGCAAAAGATGCAGTATCAGCAGGGGCAGTTTCAAAGCAGGATGGTAATTCTTATCCCAAATGCAAGGCAAGTAACTCACATATTATGGCAACTCAATCCAAGGAGGAAGCAAGCTCATCTGTTTTTGAGGCAAGTATTGCACAGGCAACATTACACCCAACAGAAGGAGAAGAAGCTCAATTGAAACAGGGACCACCACTGGGATTAAGCAGAGCAAACCCTAGTGGAAGGCAACCGCTTAGTGATTTAAATGGCCGAGCACAACATCTTGCTCGAGGAAATGGAATGCAATCAGGCAATGCCACCCAGAGGGGCAAAGTGCAACATTTGAAGTCATCACCACATGCTGTATCATTAGATGCAGGTCAGGAAAACATCCCTCCAGCAGAGATGACATTGGTGGAAGATGACATTGGTGGGAATATGAAACAAAGTTCGGATGCAAAGTTGATAATAGCTCAGGGCAAGTTGCTTGCTAAAACACCTTCAGTTGCCCAAGCATTCCCCCCCCCCCCCAGAAGCAGGCCATCAATTTGTCTGATGCGAACAAGGAGGACAGTCTGCCCATGCGATTTAGCGGGTTCACAAGGCAAGGAGGACCGTCTGCACTAGAAATAAATGTTCTAGATGTCAGTGAGTTCTTAGCAAGGTGTGTTGCTACATCTAGCAACAATCCGCAAAGCGAGTCATCAAATCACATACCAGCAGAGATGGATGGACGGCATTTTCATCACAGCAAAAGTGAAAGCTCAGATGTTTTTTGCAGTGAATACTGCCCAGCCCCAAGTTTTGATCTCTTTATAGATGATTTTCCTACAGCAGATGAAGACGATGGAGCACATCGAGATATCAGGCCAAGCAAATTTGCTGAGCATGAGTCCATGCAATATCAAGTACCTCCCCGGCCAATCATTGAAATAATCGACGATGATTATGCTGTGGATCTCGAAGGCATAGATGAAGCATGTGCACATGTACAAGAAAAGGATATGGAGTTTGGTGCAGGCTGTTCAGTTGGGAACATTTACCAGACACCTGAAAAAGTTTCCAACCAAGGAGAAGTGGGATCAGGCAGCAAGATTTATAGTAGCAGTAGCTCAGGAGAGATGGTCTCACATCAATTTGAGAGAAGGATTATCAAGCCACCTCCTTGCAAGATGTCACCATTCATGGACTACAACGAGAAGAAAGTGTACCTGTGCAAACCTGAAGCAAACATGCTATATGCATCGGTTATTTTGCATGGGAGGTTGGATGAAGAAGCATCCCCAGATGCAGATACCAGGTATGACAATTTCAGAGGCATTTTTTATATTTATGTTTTTTAGGCAATCACAATGCACTTTCAGGCAACCCAGACTGTATTCCCAGGCAATCCAAAGTTAAAAAACAGGCAACAGTGCAAAGTAAAGCAGTAACATAATCCCCCATACAAAATATATGCTAACCAGAAAGCACTTTCAGGCAAGCCCAAATTTCTGTGGTCTTTTTTAGGCAACCCAGATTGTGTTTACAGGCAATACAAAGTACAAAAGCAAGCAATTTGGAACAGTAGAGCAGTAACATAATCTTTTACATGCAAAATTATATGGTAGCCACAATGCACTCGTAGGCAAGCCAGAATATAATTCTAGGCAATCCAAAATATAGAAGCAGGCAATTTGGCTACTGTTTTTTTTCCATGTATCCAAAATGAGATGCATTCTTTTCCCATTTTTTTATCATGGACATGGTGATGAAATCAAGAAGGAATAGATAACACATCTCTCTGTTTTTGTGCTTTCTATTTTCTTTTGCTTGCAGCCCAAAGGTAATTGACTATAATGGATACTATGTCACGGTGAGGGAGCTCGCAAACTCCATGAAAAAGGAAGGATTTGTCTTGACCCATGTAATAGAAATCGGCATACAGTCCATAATGATGAATTTGCCACCAGACTCTAAGAAGGTTGTGATGCCCCTCAGGTTCTCGGTAAGAAAAAGGAGAAGCAGTCCTTAGTACTTAAGGTTTTCCACTCTTGGTTGCTACTTGGTCATTTTTTCCCCATTTTTTTTCCAGACAAGGTTGCAACAGATGCATTTTCCCTCTAAAGATATGAACAGCAAAGAGCTTATTTCCCGATTCAACAAATCAAATCGCTTGGACCGCAAAGATATGGTAAGTCATTTTTTCTTCAATTTCCAAGGTTGCAACAAATCAAAGTTGCCCACCCACATGTAAATATCAGAGTACAAGTTTTTCACTTTTTTACACAAGTTGCTTACACGCATGGACAAATTTTGCCTGAGTATATGCTCTGCAAGTTGCTTACACACATGGATCAAGTTGCCATAAATCTGCACTTCCGGCATTTTTTTTTGCTTCAGTGCAGGTACCAAGTTGCCAGAGTGCAGAATCATAACATAAGTTTCTGTAACATCCAGTTTTTTGCATAGTTTTTTTTATGAGGAAACTTGCGTGTTTTATAGCTGTTCAAGTTGCCTACAAATCATGTTCTTACCCCAGCTTTTTTTCTACTTTTTTTTGCACAGATCATGTTCCCTGTGTTAGAGAACATTGACAAGTCAAAGCCAGTTACAGGGAACCATTATTGGGTCTTTAACGTGAATATAAGGGATCGAAAGTTCAAGGTGCTTGATTCATGGAGGACGCTTTAGGACAAGGGTCTAGATGACTGTGCAAGGACTATGGTTGCCAGTTTTCGGGCTCTGTGGGAAGAGCACTATGCCAAGTCTCATGTCTCAATGGATTATTTTGAACTTACCAACATTGATGTGCCAAAACAAACTAATGAGTAAGCATCAATTCCCACACACTCCTCGACAAACTCATACTTGTTTTCCCATTATTTTTACTTTATTTTTACATGCGTAAGTACATACAACAGTCTAGCTAATTAGAAAACATACTGTATTTTTGCATAGATTCGACTGCGGTATTTTTGCCCTCACACTTGCAAATGGTTGGGAGGCAAGGAATGTTCCAAGATTCACATCACAGGATGTTCCAAACATCAGGAAGAAGCTGACTAACACGTGGGTTAACACCGTGCACAACAAGGCTCCATGGAAAGATGTACTGAAATTAGCTTAGGTCAGTTTTTTTCACTCATGTTTTATTTAAATTTATTGGTACATAAAGACTGTAGTTGCCAGCATCATTTACATGAAGATTCATTGCATCAACAACATTTTTTGCCTGTAATTTTTGAACAACCAAGGGGTTGCCTGAATCCATTTCCTAACTTGCAACAATACCAAACAGAAATTGCCTACGGATTTTCAAAATGAAACACCCAGAATTACCTACAATATTTTTGCCAGTAGGCAATTCAAACTGTAGTATCAGGCAATCCAAACTGTAGTATCAGGCAATCCAAACTGCATAATCATGCAATCCAAACTGTAGAACAAGGAAGTACTTAATGAAAAAACAAAAACACAATAGAGTTATCTAGAGCATTTTTGAACCTTACATACTTAAAAAGCATCTTGTCCTTGCCTGAATGGTAACACAAAACACAAATGATAGTCAACAAGAAGGTGCATACAGAAAATAGCAATTATCGTTCCTAACATATCTTTTGGGCTTCTTTTTTGCCTTTCCTCACCCATCGTCTTGACAATGGAAATCCATATGTTCTTTTTCTGGTGTGCATCACGCCAATCTTGTGGGGCACAGTGCATCATTGTGGCTCACAGACCCACAATAGCTGCACTTGTTTTTCCTCTTCGGATGTAGCTCAAGTGCTGATTGCATCCTTTTCGACTTCGCTCTTCCTTTTGTAGTCGATTTTGGGGGGTCTCTAGGAATTGGAGGGTCAGGTGTGGTAGTAGGATTTCCGGAATGTCGTACAACCATAGAAGCACCTTGCGCGGCTGCAACAGCTGCATGTAGGGATGCTATGTTGAGTGGCTGGTGCGCATGTCCACCAGGAGGTTGTGCCAAAGAAGATGAAAGTGGGGCGACACGTTTTCCTTGCACATTAGAAGAAGTGGGACGCTGCACAGAACCACCAGCAACTGTTGCAGGTTCTGTAGGCAATGGTGCAAGGCCAACACTCGTCACATGGCTCATGTTTGCTGCTGTAGGTCCCCTGGATGGTGGTGCATCCCCCCTAGGTGGTGGTGCAGGCCACCAGCTTGGTTGAGGAGCCCTCATCATTGTTGGTGCAGGCGCTCTGGTTAGTGTTGTAGCTCCCAACAGTTGTTGCGGAGTCCCACTCAGTGTCTGTGCAGGCCCACTGCTTAGTGTTGGAGCCCCCAACAGTCGTGGCGCAGCCCCCCCCCCCCCCCGGTTTGTGGTGCAGCCCCCCTACTTTGTGTGACATATCCCGACGGTTGCTGTGCAGCCCACCAGCTTGGCACTACAGGCCCCCTAGGCAGTGGTGCAACCCCCACTGTTGCTTGTGGATGTACACCTGGACCCATAGATTTTGCAGTTAGCGATGCTGCATTTTTCGGCTGCGGGGCAGAAGTAGTTTCACGCTGCCTAGAACTAGCAGGGGCTTGCGCAGGTCCAGCAGGTGGCAGTGCGTTGCCACTACTCGCCGGAGCATTACTCGTTGGTGGCGCAGAACTAGCTGACGGCGGAGGACCACCAGTGGGCCGACTGGTAAGTGCTGCTGGTTTCTTCTTCCTTGACATGTTGAGATTTTTTATTTCATGACGTGCTCCACGCATATGCTTCTTTACAATATCTGTCGCAGCATCTGACGCACTAGCAACCCGAGCAAGGCTACCGAAATCCATCATCAAATTTGTATGCCGAAGTTCTTTCTTCGATTGTGGTGGCATCTCATCGGGATGATCCTCGACAGCAGGGGGTGCATCGGGGATTGCCAAAGGTGTCCATCTTCTAATGATGTACTGCGTTGGGATTTCATCGATCCCAAGCTGGTTGAAAACTTTCAATATATGGCAGCAAAGCATACCGTCCCTCTCAATCTTGCAACACTCACATCTGTAGTCTCCAGCACTAGCTTCAACTGTCACAAAATAGCTCCTAGAACCATATTTAGCAACCCATTTCTGATTTGGATAAAGCTTATACAAGTGTTCACCGTGGGGTCGCATGTTGTACCTCGTAGTCAACTCAAATTCGTCGCGGAACTTCTCATACAAGTCCCTAGTGTAGGAATCGTACGCTTGCTTCTCAATGGGGTAAGACAACCACATTTCAGTCTGCAAATGTCCTGTCCTGTAATCTTTCGCACCCTCTCAAACTAGTATGTGTGTTTGGATTTTCTGATATTGCTTCACGAAGTTCAAGATGGACTTGTGTGGGTTCACATATCGCTTAAGGACAGCGTTGAACCCCTCGCTGCGTTGAGTTGACTGCAAGAAGGGGAAGAATTGGTGCTTCAAATAACAGGGAACCCATGTTTCCCGGTACTTGTATAGAGTCTCAAAGTGGGAGTCAGTCATAGCTTCATACTTCAACAGCAGCTCAGCCCATCCCGCCTCAAACTCCTCTGGTGTCAAGCTAAAGTCAACACATTTGTTGAAATCTTGCGACAAACCAGGGTTTCGCCCCAACAATCCTCCTAGCTTCTCTTGTGCCTTTTTCATAATATGCCAACGACAACAGCGGTGCACACTTGTAGGGAAGATCTTTTTAATGGATTGTGCCATTGCGATGTCTTGGTCGGTTATGATGTTGGTGGGTGCTATACCATGCATTGCCTCAAGGAAGGTCTCGAATAGCCAATCAAAACTGGACGCCAACTCTTGCCTAACAAAACCACAGCCCAACATAAATGACTGCCCATGTCGATTAATTCCAATGAATGGTGCAAAGGGCATGTTGTACATGTTAGTCATATATGTTGTGTCAAAGGAGATGCAATCGTGGTAAGCTTCCGTGTAAGCCCTCCTTGCTGCACCATCGACCCAGAAAATATTCTCCACTCTGTCCTCCTCATCATACTTTATCTTGTAGAAAAAAATCTGGATCCTCTGTTTGCTGATCTTTAAAGTATGCAACTGTCTCTATCATATCGCCTTCTCTTGTAGCATCCTTGTTCAAGACCGTCTTGAGGTTCGTAATGTGCTTAGTACCATAAGGCACAATGAGCTCTGTCCCATAGAATTCTGACATGATGTGCATCATGCGACCCGCAGTCAATGAAGTCAGAATGGTGGTTAATCCCTTCTACCCAAAAACAGTAGGAAAACAGTACCAAAAACAGTTTTATTTCTTACAGCAGGCAACTCAAATGGAGAGTTTAGGCAATTCATCAAGCTATACAAGCAACTAACACAAAACATACATGCAATTCAGCAGTGGGTAAAAATACTAGAAGCAAGCTACATGAAACCAACCAGGGAAGTACTACTATGCATTTCAGCAAGAAAAAATTGAATAATAGGCAAGTGCAGCTCACACAGAAACAAGTGTTATCACAGGCATTTTCTTTTCTTCAATTTTACCAACAAGCAGATAGGCAAGTAGTAAATATACATTGAGCAACAAACAGATAAATACTAGGCAAGTCATTAAATAACAAGCACAAGACAACACAGGCAGTAACTTGCTTGTTTTTTAAACAAACCAGACAACTACTACTTAAAAATAAGGCAAGTCCAGGGGGGAGAAGATTTTTTATTTTGACAACCAAGTAAGTCATATGTTTTGTGTACTTTTTGTCTGGCAAACCAGGCATATGTTTCAAGCAACAAAGATACAATACTTAGGCAAGTCTAGGGTGTTAAAGTTGGAGGGGAGGGGGGGGGGGTGTGGTCATAGACCTGTAGTCAAATTGCAGTTATGAAGGTGGGTAAGGAAGGCCCTTTCTTCTGCTGGGATCCCTTGGTGTGATCTCAAGTACTTAGTCAAAGATGGTTTGTCAACCAATGGATGGCTGTGCTCGCCAACAAAGTATATCACTTCCCATCTGCCATCTATTAGTTTCACAACCATCTTAGCTTTGCAACCTGTTTGCAATATTGTATCTCTCTTGCGCTTCTTGCTTATATTTTTTGTTTTACTCTCATCATCAACAAAGACAATATCCTTGTCTTCATCATCATCTTTTGTTTGTTCAACAATATCATCTAGCACAGGAATCTTTTCTGCCCCTCCGTCATCGACTTTAGGCTTTCGAAACTTGTTGCAAACAAACTGTTGCTTTATCAACTCTCCAGTCTTAACAGACTTCCTTGAAGTATTCATTTTGATCGAAAACCCAATCTGCAAGGAATATGCATTGTAGTGCTCTTTGGCGCCTTCCAAAGTGTCAACCCTCATGCCCACATAAGGCTCCTTGGGTTGTGACCAAGCTTCATCATCATTTTCTGCACCTAATCCATTGCCAACAGTCCCACCAGTATCACCCGCGGCACCTGTGCCATCAAGGGTATGACCATCAGTCTCAGTTGCTACTGCTGCAGGTGCTTGTGTATTGCCTGGAGCCCCTATACCATTAAGTGAGTGCCCATCTGTCTCCACTGGTTCTGCTGCAGCAGCAGCGACATTTTGCTTGATAGGAGGATTAGGAGATTCAGCCACAAACTCCGTATTTCCAGCAGCATGTTGTGTACAGTACACATGATCACCACTATTCATACCATCAACAATGAGGAATGCAGGATTATTTTCATCTGGTTCCTCATTCAGGTCAATCATCTTCAACCTGTGCATTTTTTCAACCAGAAAAATTAAAGCAAGTTAGCTTGTTGAGGCAAGCAAGTACCACACTAAATACAGGCAAGCAAGTAACACAGCAACCCAAGCACACCAGATTCACAAGATAGCATTCATTTTGTTTTTAAGGAAACATTTGAACATAACCAGGCAATTCAAAGTACACTATCAGGCAAAATTCATGCAAAACTCAGGAACTGCAAAATTCATGGAAGGTGAGAAATCCATGCAAAACTCTGTCCACACAGGAATTGCCTATTCACCAGATAGCATCCATGGTTTTTTTGTACTAATGAAACATTTTGAACATATAACATAGGATTGTTTTTTGTGTATGATAATATATTTACTTATTTGTTTTTCTTAAACGCAGGCAACATTGATTTGGTGAAGCAGGCCTCCTGCCATAGAAGTGCTACTTCGAAGTGTCTTGAGAATGGAATTCACACCAAAATTAGAGAGAATAGAGCATGTTTTGTGTTAGAAAAAACTTAAATTAGCAGTTATGGGCAACATTGCCCTTTATATTCAGTACCTATGTTTTCACCTTTCTTGTACTAGCAGCAAACTTGTGTGTTTTGGCTATGTTCACTATGTTCAATGTGGTTTCCATTTTGCACAATTGGTTGAAGTAACATTTGCAGCTGAGATAGTTGTTGGTACAGGACTTTTCTTGTCCAATCTTTCTTGCAGGATGAAATTCCAATAAATTTGCAACAGTCTCTTGGCAACTTTCCAACATTTTTTGGATCATGCTGAAGGATATCCTATAATCAAGGTAAATTAAACTGCGCAACAGTCTCTCTTGTTTTTTAGTTGCACATTTACTTATATTCTTCTCATTTTTTCACTGTTGAACCAAAGAACAATGGAAACAAATGCCCAAGAGGAATGTTTTTCTAGCTTCTTCAGGAGTTGCTTGGACAATATTATGTTTTTGCTTAATCTTATAATGGAAGTTGCTCCAATCAGCCATTGTTTTGCTCCACATATAGCAAATGATCTGCTAGGAGAAAGCCTTGTTTTTTGCCCTTCTTTTCCATACTGAGCTCACTGTTCATCCTCTTATAAGGTACAAAAAGGTTCATGTTTTGCCATGTCATAAGTTACCAAAGTTGTGTGTATATCATATACTTAGTTGCTTCATGATAGCACTGTTTTTGCTCAAACAGAATGTGTAATTTGCCAAGAACATTTTCATAAGCAAGTAACAGAGTTGTAACACATTGTAAACAGAGCATGATAGCACTGTTTTCATCCTCTTATAAGCACTGTTTTTGCTCAATCAGAATTTTTGCTTAAGGTATGATATTTTGTCCCCAGCAATACTATCAGCACTTGCTTACAATGTGTTCATATGCAACAAAATTGCAGCAAAATCAAAGGCAATATGGATCAAGAAAGCCAATTTGAAGGATGGGATTCGGGCAAAAGAGGGGGGAAAGGTGAGCAAATCTGGTGACTTACCCCTGTGAATCTGCTTCTTCTACTAGTGTTTTTCTTCTTCTTTTGCTTAGATCCACAGCCTGTGTTCCACCATTGCAGGGCTTGTGAAGCTCTTGGATCTGGGAAGGAGGATCTTTGCCCTTTCTTGCTTGGGGGAGAAGAAGATGGGGAGGAGGCGCAGGCGATGAGGGAAGGGCTGGCGCCTGGAAGTGGGGGCCGAGGGATGGTGGGGGTGGCGGCTAGCGTGCCAAATCACGTGAACGGGACGGGGGGACCAGGTGGGGATCGGGGGGAGAGGGGCTGGACCAGTATTTCCTTTTTTGAGAGAGGGGGGACAGAAACTTGCCTTTTTGGGGAGGGTGCCAGGGAACGCTAGGGAGCAGCCGGCTGCTCCCTAGACGCGTCCTTATTTTTGTGGGCAGTGATAGGCGCCGGCGGTCCGGCCGAACGGTTGGGCCGGACTAGCCCCAGCCACCCGATGCAGCGTATCGGTCCGTTGGATCTGCATCTCAATCCCCCACTCTTCTTCCTCCCAGTCAACGCCTCCAGAGGAAGGCAGGGCTCCGCTCGCGCGCGTCCGCCGCCGTCAGCATCGCTTGTTCCCAGCGTGGCTCGCCTCCGGTTGCAGTACCCCCAGTTCGCCATGGCTCTCGCCGGCTCCGCCGCAAGCAGCTCCTGCCGGCGAAGGTCGCAGTTCCGGCGCAGGAGTGCCGCCCCGTCCAGCTTGTAGCAACGCCGTTCATCGTCGATGGCCGTGTCTCCGGCGAAGGTCGTAGTTCACCGCCGGTCCCTGGAGTTTCGTCACCACTGCAGCTCCGCCGTGAAGCCATTGCATAAATGGTGAGGTGCATGTTCCAGCTATTGTCGTCGGGTTGAAGCTTTTCACAAATACGGTTGAAGCTTTTCGTGCAACGATTGCAACTTTTTCGTTGTGTACTCGCGGGTTGAAGCTTTCTATAAAGTCGGTTGAAGCTTTCTATAAAACTGGTTGAAGCTTTTCAATTCAACGGATGAAGCTTCCAAAAAAATGATGGTTGTAGATTTTTTTATTTTGTAGTGGTCGGATGAAACTTCTCTATTCTGCCGTTTGAAGCTTTTTCAAATACGGTTTGAAGCTTTCACATGAACTATTGAAGCTTTTTTCAGTTGTACGGGGTCCGTTGAAGCTTTTTCAAACTATGGTTGAAGCTTTCGTATGAAGGGTTGTAGCTTTTTCGGTGCATGGTGTTCAGTTGAAGCTTTATATACCGCTGGTTGAAGCTTTCGAATTGAACGGTTGTAGCTTTTTTGGTGGTCGGTTGCAACGTCGCTGGAGGAGCAAAAAAATGCTTTCAAAAGTTCGTTTTGGAGAAGATGGTTGCAGCGGTGGGGGAGGAGGTCTCGCTGCCGTGGTTGTAGCATCTCCGGTGGACGGTTCCAGCACAGGGAACTATGAGCAGCAGCTCGCGGATGGCATATCCATGGCGGCTTCCAACTCTGGCTCGCCGGGGCGGAAGGAACCTGCAGCCGTGGGGCAGCGGAAGAAGTGGGATCTGGAGGCAGCTGGCCGGCGGCGCGATCTGGAGGAGGAAGAAGGGGATCGGGAGAAAGAAGGCGGTGAAAGAAAAAAAAAGCAGGCAGGGAGGTGCGCGAGGCGTGCGATGGGCCTCGATCGCGTGGCTTGCGCTGGACCGGCCGAAGCGTTCCGCCGGCAGTCTGGCTCCAAACGTTTTCCTTATTTCTTTACCAACTAAATAGATATAGCAACAACTAAAGAAAGGATGGAAGGAGAAACAGTTCGGTACTTTCTAACTGGTAAGAAATAGTATAACTAATCTCTGTGGAAATGCAAAGACAATCCAGAATATTGGAGGCTTGAAATCCATACAGAAGTCACATTATTTGGTACCGTTCAGGAGTACACATCTTTATCCGAGGCTTCATTCTGAGTAGAAAATACATGCTACTTAGTTTGCTTACAAAATTATTTTGTCAGCGTAGGGCAAGCATGCCAATAATAAGCACTATATGATTTATGTACAGATTACATGGTGGAAGCGATACAATTTTTGACGAATTAAGGAAGATCACTTCTATACAAATTATGCAATGCTTGGGAAACAATTTTTAACCAAAGAAGGGATCTCGTTGAATACCTCAGTGGATTATTAGATGCTACTCCCTCCGTTTCAAAACGTAAAATGTCTTACATTTTGAGACAGAGGTAGTATCATGTTTCTCTTCAATCTAGTTACGCTGGAGCAAATCACTTGTGTATAGGAAGTTGATCCTGCAAGGCATGAGATGTATTCTATATAAGGAAAACTTATCTTAACATAGGGCATATTCAATTCTTGGAAGTAGCACTACATCACTACAATATGCTACAAATAGGTATACTTCAACAGTCAGTGATTTACTGAAGAACATTTTAAAATGCTTTGTTCGCATACTGATTATGAGCAACTTCAGTTATAAAGATCACTGTGAGATGCACTCTCACCAAATCTGAAACTAACTCTGAATGAATTTTAGAGCTTTATCTTAAGGGATTGAATTTACTAAATGGAAAAAATGACAGATTAACTACATGTGCGTTGATCCATAAGTATATACATAAACCAACTCTTGCAGACCTTATCTAATGAACAACCTAAATAAAAAAAATCTTAACTACAAATAAACTTCAGAGGCCTTTTGATAAATAGGCAACAAAGAACCAAAGGATATACTCTTTTGGAAAAAATTAATGATTAGGGCAAATCTTGCATAGCATATTGCACTAAATTATAAAGATAAGTATAATTATACTTCATATTTCTGGTGGAATGGTAACAACATAAACCAATCATGGTGAAACAATTCTCGTTTGGAGCTGTGAGGGTATAGGTAGAAAAAAAGTACAACTTGAAACTTAAAGTTTTTTCTACCTGATGTGAGTACAATTCCCATGGCGGCAACCAAGCGAACGACGGACGGCGGACGTGAAGTGTGCAGTCAGATCCGGAACAGACTGCAGTAGGACCACGAAATCAGCCAAGCAGTGCGCGACGACCGCGAGACGAGGAAGGACGGGCGAGGGGAAGCGCGGGACGGCGTACCTGAGGAGGGCTCCATGTAGGAGGCACCTTGGTTTGTCTTCCTCACCCTCTCGCGCGGTGTGGCGATGGGAGCGGCGGCCAGTGAGGAAGACGAGCCCAGCGGCTCCGCCAGACCTAAGCGACGCAGAGGAGAAGAGGCGAGGCAGGGAGGGTGGGCGATGGGAAGGGAAGAGGTGGGGTCGGGAGGAGGACGACGCGGCGACGGCGCCCGCATGGAAGCGAGGAGGGCGAAAGAGAGAGCGTCTGCTATGGTTTTCTCTCACCCAATCGATCCCGTCGCTTTACCCACAAGACCAGCCACAGACGGAGTGCCACGCAAGGGCCAACACGTAAAATGATGACTGTGCCCTCGGCGGCCACCGAAATTCACAGGCGGTGGCACGCCCATCGCGCACATAAGAAGCAGCACCGGAGCTGTGTACCCTCTCGGTCGCTGACGGCTGGAGCCCACATCGTCCGGGCCCCGCGTGTCATTGTGATACAGGAGGTAGCGAGAGTGTAAAAGTGAGGGCAGTATTCATTGCTAGTCACATCACTGAAGATCCCACGGCCAGGATCGCTCCATCTGAAGATCTGACGGCCAGAATACATTTGGACACTCAATCGGACGGTCCAGAGTGCAAGTGCCCTGAGAAGGCTTCATTTTGCTTCACAATCTAACAATGGAATGTGTAATCCCATCATCAATAAAGATAACTATTCACTTTTACTTCTCTGTCTCCCGTTTCTCTCGTTTTACATTAACACGTTATCAGCACGATAGTTTCTCCGCTGAGAGCTAGGCCATCGTCGACATGGAGGGTACGGACGACCACGGCCATGGAGCAACGACAACCTTTGTTGTACGGTAATTCCATCCAACGCTTGCGGGAACGCCGGACGCACGGCAACGTCGTCAACGGAGGGAGCAATTCCGGCAGTCTCTTCATTTTTGGCCTCCACGTAAATCCCTGCGCTCGATGGATTGGAATCAAGAAAGAAAGAAATCGGAGTCAACAAGCAACCCAAGCAAATATCAAAGTCTTGATCTTTTTTTTTTGAACCGGGCATAACCCCTTTCCATTACTAAGCATAACGGAAATACAGTTTCAAACCAGTGCGAAACCAACTGTCTAAAGGAGACTAGAAAGGGGAAGCGGGTTCAGGGCACCACTGGGAAACCCACTGTAAGCACTCGTCATTGAGCAGCTTACTATGGGGCGAAAACCCAGTGCCACCGCAAACCAAACCAAACTAACCAGTTTAAACCAAGCAAAAGGCAGCCAACAGCGGCACACGAGGGGGAGAAGGCTTGAAAATGAGCAAGTAACAAAAGCTCGCGAAGGAGCACAAACCCTCAACGTATCAGACACTCCCAGAAGTAAGAAGGGCAACTATAGCAGCAACGGTCGAAGCTAATTAGTCCATCGCCGAGTCGGTTGAAGCCGCGCAGATTCTCGTCATAGCTGAAGTGTTTGTCCTGAGCATCTTGGCTCCGCGCTCCATGGCTTCACGATCAGCTCCAGTCATCAAACCTGCCCAGTAAGTCAGAAATCCACAAGCTGTAAACACCACATTGAAAGGGGTCATGTTCAAAAGTAGCTTGGTTGCGGCAATTCCATATTGCCCAACAAATCGCCGCAAGGCCAAATGTATAAAATTTGGTTCCATCTGGGAGGAAAACATAGCACCAGGAGAAGAATTGCCAGAGGTTATTCAGGCATAGTTCCGTGCCTAGCACACATCCAACAGTTCTCCAAACCACCCTTGCAACGGGACAAGTAAAGAATAGATGTTGAGAAGTTTCCTTATCTCCGCAAAACGAACATCTGGGGTTACCAGCCCAGTTTCGTCTCTTCATGACCTCTCTGGTCAGAATGGCATCCTGGAAAAGTTGCCATAAGAAAATTTGGATTTTGAGAGGGAGCCTGGCTTTCCAAATCCATCTATAATCACACCCTGCTAGGAGTCTCTCCAAATAAGTATAGACCGATTTGGCCGAGAACTGTTTTTTCTTATTCAAAGTCCAGATAACCTGATCTGGCTCGCAAGATAAATGCCAAGAGTCAACCACAGCTTTAAGCTCCCTCCATTGATCTATAAGGGGGGAATGGAGACGTCTCCTGAAGAGATCGTCACCCTTATAGTTCTGGAAATCAGCCACCGTGATCTCTTGGTGATTACAGATACTGTATAACGTGGGAAATCTAGCTCGCAAAGGAGCTATATCTCTGATTGGATCAATCCAAACTCTAGCAATATTGCCCGAGTTAAGAATCACCCCTCTTCTTGCCAAGTAGAATTCTCTTACTTTCATTATGGCTTTCCAGATGGGGGAGTCTCCAAATCTGCTCTTTACCGAGGTCACCGTATCGTTTTTGAGGTACTTAGCATGGATCACATCCTGCCAAAGCCACGTTGAGTCTCAAGTTTCCACCACCACTTGGTGAGTAGGCTAATATTTTGCTTATGGATATCTTTCACTCCTAAGCCGCCTTTTTTCTTGGATCTACAGATCCTAGACCATTTCACCAAGTGATATCGTTTACGACCATTGTTCTCTTGCCAAAAGAACCGTTTTCGATGCTTATCCAGTTTATCAATAACCATTTTAGGAAGCAGGAACATAGACATGTAGTAATAGACTATACTAGTAAGCAAGGAATTAAGAAGGGTCAGTCTCCCTCCCGAGGATGCTGCGTTACCAATCTAGGATTCACAACATTTAAGGAATTTATCATCAACAAAATTCCAGTCAAGCGCACGTAATGTAGAATAGCTCACTGGCACTCCCAAATATTTCATAGGGAAGTGTCCGATCTGACAGTTGAAAAGATTATAGTAGAAAGTCAGAAGTTCATCATCCCCTCCAACACACAGGATTTCGCTCTTGAGGAAATTTATTTTTAGACCAGACATGAGCTCGAAGATGTAGAGCAGGAGTTTAAGGTTAACCGCAGCCTCTCTGTCATGTTCAAAGCAAATGACCGTATCATCGGCGTATTGCAGGATGGCCACTCCTCCATCAATCAAGTCCGGAGCAAGGCCAGTTATCATGCCCTCTTTCTGAGCATTAAGAATCATTTTCGAGAGGACTTCCACAGCCAGATTAAACAAGAAAGGTGAGAACGGGTCGCCTTGGCGCACTCCCTTGTGGCTTTGAAAGTAGGGACCTGTTTCATTTATTCAATTTTATACTCACCGTCCCATTGTTCAAGATCTTTTTGACCCAGCCACACCACGTAGGTCCAAACCCCCGGTTCTTGTGACAATCAAGGAGGAAATCCCAATTGATTTGTCATAAGCTTTTTCGAAGTCTAATTTCAGCACCACCCCAATCTTCTTTTTTCGGTGGGTGTGATGGAGTACCTCATGGAGAGTAAGGATACCATCCATAATGTTTCTATGCTTAATGAAGGCATTTTGGTGCTTGCTGATGAGAATATCAGCGAAGATGGCCACTCTGTTATCCATAACCTTAGTAATCAGTTTGTAAGGGCAACGTAGGAGATAGATGGGCCTATATTGTTGTATTTTTTTGCACCATTCATTTTAGGGATAAGTGTGATCACCCCATAGTTAAGACGGGCAACATCCAAAGTGTTGTTATAAAAGGCGTCAAACAAGCGCATAATATCTGGTTTGACAAAGTCCCAACAGTGCTTATAGAATTCCGCTGGAATATTATCAGGACCCGGAGCTCTATTACTGTCCATACCAAAAAGGGCTTTTTTCACTTCCTCTTCCGTGAATTTACTAGTAAGAAGAATGTTATCTTCATCAGTAATTTTTTCGCACTCAGACCACGTATTAGGAGAAAGATGGAATAAATTTCCTCGAGCAGGACCAAACAATTCTTTGTAATAAGTTGTGGCGTGAGCCAGAAGGTTGTTTGTCCCCTCAATCACCACATCCCCGTCAGTAAAGGAGTGGATAGTATTTTTACGTTTCTTCCCATTAGCCACTCGATGATAAAAGGCAGTATTCATGTCACCTTTCAGTAACCACCGCTCATTAGACTGTTGTAACCAAACCAACTCTTCGTTAGCAAGGATCTCATTGAGCTCGATGTACAATGATGTTCTTCTATCATATGTGTCAGGATCAAGCGGTCCCTCTTCTTCCATCTTTTCTATTTTTTCCAACTCCATCTTAATAGTTCTCTTCTTTTTTCTAGTATGGCCAAAAACGTTGGAACCCCATCCTTTAAAATATTTCTTGAACTGTTTCAGTTTGATGTTAAGGATATCAATGGGATCTGTCGCAAAGACTGGTTGTTCCCATATCCGTTTAGCAATGGAGTAGAAGTTCTCATCTTTAAGCCAGCTAAGTTCAAATCTGAACTCACGCTGATGAAAGGTTTCAGGTTTCTCCGGGCCCGAAGATAAAAGGAGTGGGTTGTGGTCAGATACATCCCTGACCAGCTTACGGACTGTAACTAAAGGAAACAGATCCTCCCATTCAAAGCTCATAAGCACTCTATCGAGCTTTTTCAAGGTCGGGTGTTTTTGATTGTTGGTCCATGTATACTTCCCCCCTCCCATATGTATTTCTCGAAGGTTCAAGGAGTGAATGATAGAATTGAATTTATCAACATAAGGGGATCGGCTCATCGTTTTGTTTTTATCACAAATCTCTCGTAGAATATTAAAATCACCACCAATCACGTAGGGGACGTGGATATGCGAACATACAGAGGCGAGTTCAGCAAGGAATTCATCTTTTTTATCATCATGAGCTGCCCCATACACTGTTATGAGTGTCCACATACATTTGAGTTTAGTATCATAAACATTGGCCTGCAAGATAAACTTGCCAACCGTACAGGAAACAACTTCTAGAGTTTCTTTTTTACTCCACAAAGGATACCACCCGCCTTACCAATAGAAGGCACTCAATTCCACTCAAAATTGCCCAAGGGGTCTATTTTTCTGAGAATTTTAGGAGGAATTTTTTTTTTCATCGTCTCTTGAAGGCAAATAAAGTCCAGGGAATTATCTTTTATAATGTCTGAGAAGCAGGTAGTCATTCCTTTCTTACCTGCCCCTCTGCAATTCCAAAAGAGGCCATTCATTTTATAACAGTATTTTTTCCCCCTGTTTGGTATTCCTACTAGGAAGCAGAGTAGGATTACCCTTGTTATTCCCCAGGAGCACTTTATCTTTTTGGCTTCTAGTAACAGGTCTAGAAAAAGCCACCTTCATCTTCCTATCCTTCTTCTTTCTAGAACGGACTACAGTAAATTTTTCCTCGTCTATATCATTTTCCTCACACCATCTCATATCAAGAGGAGTCTGGTCACCTTTACCATTGGTCAGTGATAAAACGTTATTCTCTTGGCAGTTGTTATCATTATTATTATCTAGGGAATCCATGTTCCTAGTTTTTTCAAGTTCCCTCAAAATCAGTATCAGGTATGTCAACTCCCATCTTAACAGCTTTGAGAATGAGAACAGAATCAGACAAGGCATCAAACGAATTAAGGTTTTTGGATTTACCTTCCACATCTCTCTTCTTAGCCGCAGCCATGGCCTTGTCGTCCACTGTTTCCAGTTTACTCTGCACATTCCTTAAGCTGAAGCGTAGATTTTCCTCAGTGACCAAAGGAGGAGTAGGGATCACCTCAACATTCATTTCCGGAGATATCAAAGTCTTGATCTAATTGCTACGCACAAGAATCAAGGTGCTACTTTCCGATTGAAATTCTGTACGCAACAAACTTTGTCATCTGTATATGTTTGGCATACCTGGGCTGCGCACGCAGCGGCTGCCTGTAGCCCCGACTCCTCTTGCACTGGAGACGGCCAACGGCCGACGCGACGCTCCTTCTTCCGGCCGGCGAGCCCATCTCGCTTTCCGGTGACTGCGGCGCTCGCGCCCACGCGGCAATCAGCAGAGCCGGAAGCGCTCGGCACTCCTCCCGGCAGCGGAGACCCTCGGTCTCGCTCCTCCTGGCGCGTCCGTGACCATCGGCCCCGGCAAGATCCTCGGCCTCAGGGAGGGGCCTTGCGGGAGGACGCTGCCTACCGGCACGGCACGGCACGGCCACTTGCGTCGCAGAAGCGCCTGCGTCGAAGGACATTGGCGCGGCGGCTCCCTCCGACGCGCGCGCAGCAGCGTTTGTCCCGGCGCGCGCTATGGCGTCCGCAGCCGACGAGCGGTGACGCCCACCCCGCAGCAGTGGCAACATGCAGCCAGCCATGGCGCTCGTCCCGAAGATGCCGCAACTTCTTGCGCGTCTCCCTCTGGCGTGGCTGCCCGAAGCGAGCCTTGAGGCACGGCAGCGGCCGCGGCCTATGGCTGCCCGCGGCCACGTCCCCGCGGTGGAGACGTCGGTGGGCCCTCAGGCACGCGTGGCACGGTTTTCCTTGCCCGTCCATGACGGCAGCAGCCGGCCTTGACGCGTCCTCCCTCTGGAGCGTGCTCTGCGCACGTAGGCGCTCAGGCCAGCACACCCTCCCCGGCGTCCCCTCCAGCCTCCAACGCGAGGCGCGGCGACGGTTACGGGGTATTTTCCCCATCGGAACCGCACAGAAGGGAGAACCTTATCTCTTCGTTGTTTTTCAGTTTTCCATCGAGGTTTTACTGATTCATGTTCCACTGGAAAATTTACATTGGAGACCGTCAGATTACTCCATGTCACATTTACAATATGTAAATGATTATTCCAGATATTCTATGTGGAAATTAGACATGTTCAATGTATTTGCTCTATAGCAATTCCTATAACATGTTCTTTACCGGTACAACGACATTGTTTTGCGATTGAGATCAAGTTTTCTCGCACAACAATATTGATTTGCGATTGAGAAATATATTTTTCTTTCTCTTGCAAAACAATCTCATTGCGATTGAGATTAATTTTCTCTCGCAAAATATTAATTCACCCTGCTGAATTATCTTGCAACTTGATACAAGATCATCTCATTTAATTTGAGGCCTATACAATTCAAGTTATACACTTGAGCATCAAGTTTGCAACATCATTATTATTCATTACATTAGTAGTGTTTTCTGTCGAGTACCATCTGTATTCCAGAATCTACCTATGATGTAATATATTTCCATGTTTGGCACATGTCGAGATTAATTATGTCTATTTGCAATTGAGATTTTCAATTTCTTGCAAATATGGATGCAAAATTCAGAGTAATTTCTTCGAATTGATGTATCGGGATCACATGTAGTGTGTAGATCTACTGCTTTGCAGATTATCACCACTATTGTTTAAGACCACATTTTGTCATATTTGACATTATGATTGCTAAACGATGTGTTCTCCCATGCATTTTATTAAGTTATGACATAAGGTACTAGAAATATGAGTATCTACTGATTTTATCAGATTATACTCTCTAGTGCTGAGAGATGGACCCCAAATTTTTTTTTGGGAGTATCTACAAGGTGTCATGCTTAACAATTTGAAGTTCACACTAGTGGTTTCAAGCTAACTTCTTGAAATATCCATTAATTTTGCAAAATTCATTGCAACATTACCATGATGGTCTTTAATTTACTAATCATAAAATAATTATCTCCGGTAACCGATGGCTAAAGAATTTGAGGCATTCGCCCTCAATGGCCACCACCGCCCTACCAGGGCCATGGACATCATGATCACTCTTATGTCTCGTGGGATAATGTGTGCATTCCAAGACCCGTATGATTCACCTCTGGTTGGAGTCACACCGCTAACAGAAAAATATCTTGCCTTATAAGTCTTAAGGCATTATATCGATCCAGATCTCAGCATCTGGTTATTCTGTATCAGCTATTCCTGGGACGCAAAGAATCTCAAGGTCAAATGTTTGAATCTCATTTCATCCCTCCAACATGACTATCCAACAGTCACGAAACCCTTTGGGCATGGAGAAGACTTCGTCTAGTCTCTCAATCTCCTGAGCGGTCAATATAATTTATGTCCATTTATGATGTTCTAATAAGAACACAAGTATTGTTGTCATCATATATTGTATATCACAATATATTGTATCAGCACTTTGGTACAAACTCATTGGTATGTATTCTATATATCTGACAGTGATTTTCTTGAGAATGTTCATGTCTATATATAGATTTCTACGGGGGTCAATCTGATGAAAGATGATTTGTGCCATGTGGACATATGCACCATGAACTCTATACTCAAGGAAGTGAAATGTTTCCACTCTCGTTGAGAGAAAGGAGATATTTTAAAATCGCTAGACGCGATGAGGTATTTGTTGGCTCAAGTCGAGTCATATTTACTGTCCCTGTGGGTACTTGAGTAACATCAGGATGCTTTATTGCTTCGGGGTTTAACTCGTACCCTACTAAACTATAGAGGTATCCGTCAAAATAGTTTCCATTGTGAAACTTATGATGACAACAAAGAGGAATATCTTCTCTTTACCATATGCAATGGATATGGCAAGCACACATTCTCTATGTATCATCGGCATTGCACTATACGTACTACAAAACCCGTAGGACATGTTGCGTACAAGATAGTTTTCCAAAATGTCTTGTACATGAAAAACTTGGCATATTCGCCTTGGTCATTCAGACATTAGGTTGAAACCGAAACTATCAGCAATTTCATTGGTTATAATATTATGATGCTAAATTCTATCAATATTTGGATTTTATGCGCACTACATGTGATGCAGGGAAGCTAATTTTAAGGCTTTCTCACCTTAAAGTCTACGTTGAACCACTCAGACTCCTTGAATGCATCAAGTCGAGGTAAGTGGCTCTTCCCAACCATTTGAGTAGACTATTCAGGTATTCCATGGTTCTAAAAGACGTATCTACACGATGGTCTTAAGTGTGTGCTTTATTCACACGAAACCATTGGCTCATTATCCTGGCATCGATTTCAAGCAAATCGAATGGATAACATTGCAGAATTCTCCTTGTGTGCCTTCTCTATGGACCTCGGATTGAAGTTTAGCAATTTGTCCTAATGTCTAGACTCAAAATGGTTTGGTAGAATCCTTTTATCCAAAGAGTTAAGCTCATTGCATTATCTTTACTTTGGAATTGCAACTTACCAACTTTACGTTGGAGTCATGCAGTTTTACACGCTCATGACAGAACTGCATAATATTATTCCCCTCTATCTTTGATACGTGGAAATCTACCAAGTATTTCCCATCTGCGGTAATTCGGTTGCATACCGATATCACCACCCGGCATACATCATTGGCCCCTCAACATATAGTTGGGGTCTATGTGAGGAATAACTGTATTACCATCAATACCTCAAGCCCCTTGCATGGGGAGTTATTCAAGGCCAGTATGCTGATTCAATGAGGAACATTTTCCAGGCATTAGGGGGAGATTTCATGTACCATAAAGAATGCCAGGAAATTAGTGGAATGTTCAACACATTTCTGCCTCAAATCCACGTACTCAAAGACATGAACCATTCGTTTAGAAGATTTGCAACACATTGCAAATAACCTGCCAGATTCATTTACTGAATAAAAGGGTGTCACACAATCCTAGAATCCTGCAAAAAAAATGCCTGAAAGAGTGAAGGTACCAACCACTCCACTCCCCGTTCGAAGCAACAGGGGGAGATGTATGGCAAAAGTACACCAGGATTCAGCTTCTCGCAAGCAAGGATATCAAGGCCTCCAAATCAGTAAATGCAAGTCAACTTCTCGTTGACAGACACCTAATGGGTAGTATACACCCAGTGGATGGGAAACCTCCACCAACCCAGGTCATAGTGCACACAATGACCGGGATATCGGAATACCCGACTCAATCGCATTGGGAAATCGCGAGCAGTCACCATGGGTAACGATATTTCCATCAAATATATATTGATATATAGATTCTAGAGAAACATATAACCGGAAGTCTACAATTGTCGACATGCATTTCTCAACTAGATTGCAAAACCATTCAAGTGATTCAGATCCAAAGACCATGGCCATGGCAAAGTGTGAACAACACTCGGACTGAACTCAAGCAAAGGGTATAATCTGGGTAGAAATGATCTTGCTCAATAATGGGAAGGTATTCATAAGCAATACCTACACTAGTTTTCTTCTGGAAACATAATTGAGAACAACGAGGTGGTGAAACAAAGAGCGAGTAATGTAGCACAAGGGTTCACGCAGATACCCAACTATTCTCCAGAGGTGGAATCTCTTTCCGATAACTTATATCATTGGTAGTACAAAATCATCTATCTCTACAGTTGATAGATGTAGTGATTACATATCCATGTGGTTCACTAGATTCGGATTTAGATGGTTCCCGATGGAATCTCACTTCTGAATCGAAAGGCAAAATGCAACATACATTGTGTAAAATCAGTAAGTCGCTATACGACTTATTGTTGTCGGTATATTTTGGTACAACCGACGTAATGAGTTCCTTATTCACAAGGATTACTCCTACATTGATGATTACCCATGCATGCTAAGCATGTGATCATCTAAATGACAGAATTTGAGATGAAGGATCTGGGTAAAACCTCGAGCACCTTCACTCATGCATTATGGTACACCATGTTGTCTATATCCAAAATACATTGGAGAAATTCATTGAGGACAAATCTTATGCATCCATAACTCGCATGGCTTCGTTCTCTAGACATAGAGAAAGATTCATTAAAACCATGAGTTGATGGGAATGCGATACTGGGACATGAAGTTCCATATCCTGGTGTCATTGGACCCAGCACACATAATTGGTTGGGGCTCAAGAATATCTTTCGATATCTCCAAGGCATCAAATATCTTGTCCTAGTTTTTCAGTTTCAGAGAAATCTGGACACCAATATCATTGGATAAGTTGATCAGATCCCTACTATGTCAGATCGTAGACACGTTTTGTGTTCCTGCTAGGTGTGATAGCCATCTCATGAGAGTCTTCGAAACATACCTCGTGGCTACATCCACCAACCATTATCTAAAAGATAATGTTGCTTGTGTTGCCCGGATGCAAACATGTTACGTAATAAGCAATATCGTTGTATTGCATATCTTGCAAGTCAAATCAAGTGACTGATTTGTTCACTACGTCTCTACCAACTTCTACATTCCAGAAATATGTTCATGGAATTGGTATGTGAGGCTTCGGAATTTGCAAGAATCAGGGGGAGTATCTTCCTGAATTGTTCCTGTTCAAAGCATCATATTATACTCTTTTTCCCTTCATGAGTTTACTTTACAGGTTCTCATAAAGGTTTTTAATGAGGTAATATCAACACAAGATCATATGTCATACTTTCTGTTTTCCCCGTCGGGGTGTTTAGGAAAGTATATACGACACATTTATTGTTCTCTAAATTCTATGAGTTTCTCATATTGAGTTGAAAGAGGCAATAACTGTTATATGTTGCAACATTTTCTCCTTATTTTTCCCACTGGGTTTGCAGGAGTTTTAGCAACATATCAAACACATATATCCTCATTTTTCCCATAGGGTTTTGGAGGAGTTTTTGAAGATGATTATAGTTACACTAACAAGCATGGATTAGGGGGAGTGTTAGGATTAAATTAATCCTATTAATCCCTGCTTATCCTAACAAAGGCGGTTGCCTCATGTCCCTTCAGACGCACCCCTTCGGGGGCTATATATATGTGTAATCCCATCATCAATAAAGATAACTATTCACTTTTACTTCTCTGTCTCCCGTTTCTCTCGTTTTACATTAACAGTCCCCATCACCACGGGGTAGTGGAAACAGCGGTGGTGGCATCGTCCATGGTGGCAAGAGCTCGGCATCGGCTCGGGGGAGCGTTGAAGGCGGCTGTGGTGGCAGTCAGGGCGACAAGGGCACCGCATCTGCACGTGAGATCCCGGCGGGGTAAGTTTCAGTCTCAGATCTGCTCGTGCTTTGTATTGTAGGATGGATTCAGAGAAGTTTAAGGCTAGCTTTGGTTCAATTTCTCATGGGAGATGATATGTTCATTATCGTAGGATGAATCTAGAGGTTGCATTCTTTCTGCCTGTTAGAATGGAGACCACAGTTATAGTTTCTGCTAGTACTAATGGAAAAGAAAGCGGCTTCATATTTCCATTAGTTGTGAACAGCAGTAGTAGGTCATTTAATGATTTTAGGGCTGCTATTTCTGCCAAGTATCCATGGGGATCGTTTGATGCTGTTGAAATGAGATACTGGGATAGTTTAAAGGAGTGTTGGAACCCTGTACAGTGTGATGATGAGTTAGGTGTGATGTTTGCAAGTAATGCAGAGACAAGGTCATGCAATATGGAAATAACAGTAATTCAGAGAAAGAGAGGACAAAGGTGTGAAAAAACACCTGCATCTAGTGATGGGGATATGTACCTAGGGTAGGGTCATAGGCCTGACCTACATACCCTACCTAAGGACACTACTTTGGAAGACTTAAAGATTACAAGATTACAAGGAAGACTCCGACTGAAATCACCACGGTGCATGAGTCACTCGACAGAAGTTTCCCCCAGCACTCGACAGTCGGAAGAACCAGAAGTCAGTCGACCGCAGAAGACCAGAAGCCACTCCAGGGAGACCAACGGGCAGGCGTTCGACTGGTCGTCATAAGTAGCATTTATTACATACGTTACCAGTAACGTTCACCTTTATTACCACGATCGAACCCTTGGTTGCCGGACGTTTATGAGGGGCAGCGCACTCTATATAAGCCACCCTCCCCTCTGGTACAGGGGTTCGCACCCTCTGTAACACACATACATTCCACTCGACAAAAGCCTCTCCGGAGCACCTGAGACGTAGGGCTGTTACCTCCACGAGAGGGGCCTGAACTCATACATCCGTGTGTACATCCTCGCCATAGCTAGGACTCTGCCCTCTCCTTTCGTACCCCTACCTTCTACTGTCAGGCTCGTTCCCACGACAGTTGGCGCCCATCGTGGGGCAGGCGTCTAGGCGACTTCCGGCGAGGTTGCGTTTTTCATCTTCCTCATGTCTTCCGGTGGCGGTTTGGTCCTGGGCCGCGAGATCCGTCTCGGTGCGCTCACCTTCATCGCCGACGACTCCGCATGGCTCTAGGAAGCCCCTCTCGACGTTGAGGCTCTCCCTGTTCGCGTGGCGACGCACTTCAGCACGAGTTCATGCGGCGTTCTTCTTCGGCAGCCGTCGACCCAGTACGTATCAGCTCCAGCTTCATTCACTCTCCCTGCTGTGCGCCGCTGCAAGCGATCTGGTCGCTCGCGGCTCCAGCGATGGGTGAAGCATGCGGCGGTGCGCCAGGCGTTGACTCCGCAGATTGCGGCTATCGAGCCCGCCGAGTCCCTTCACGGCGCGTTCGGTTCGCCGTCAGATCAATCTGAGTTCCCTTCCGAGTGTGAAAGCTGCGATCCGGCAGCAGAAGTTTTCATGGCGGGTTCTCTTCAGAGCCCACCCGGCTACGGCCGTGGCGGCCGCGAGCGCGGCGGCCCGTCGAATGATCTGCAGCGCAGGGATGAAGAGGTCCTCCAAACCCCCATCGTCGGCGCGACTGCAGAGGCCCAGGCTCTGGAGGCTGCGCGTCTGGCCACTTTGGCGGAGCGCTCGCGCCTCGAGGAGATGCAGAGAACACTCGACGAGCGCACTCGACAGTGTCAGTTATTCCCTCCAGTCGATGACAACCTTCAGGTATACCGTACTCCGATCCAGAACGTTGCGGCAGTGGCTAGGATTGCAGATTCTATCCAGCCGTCCGATTCTGAGGCTGGCAGAGGTCTCAGCAGATCCGAGCCCTGCTTGGGGCGGCTCGACAGCAGAACTCCGCTGTCTCTCAGTCGCGCAACAGGATACACAGCAGATCAGCTAGAGCAGACACAGTCCAATCGGCCCATAGTCCAGGGTCACCTCTGTGTCGCAGAGGCGGAGATTATCGTGATGATTGGTTCAGAGATCAGAGGCGAGATCAGTTCGCTCCTTGACATCGCCGTGATGACCACCGTCGAGTGCCCACTCCTCCGCGGGGTGGTCCGTACGTGCCCCGGCACTACGATGATAGGCGCCCGTATGGTGATGAGCGGGACCCTGGGTTTGACGCGAGATCAGTTCTCGTACAGAACTGGGTCGACAGGGGCAGGTATAACAGAAATGGCTATGATGGAGGTTTTCCGAGTGGAAGCGGTAAAGTTGTTTCTGGTCCAGAGTGTTTTAGCAGAGCCATTCGATCTGCTGAGATTCCCCCCAACTTCAGGTTGGCAACTGGGATTAGCAAATTCACCGGCGAGTCGAAGCCAGAAACTTGGCTAGATGATTACCGAGTGGCTGTACAGATCGGTGGAGGCAACGACAACGTAGCTATGAGGCACCTGTCTCTGATGTTAGATGGTTCGGCCCGAGCATGGCTGAATCAGTTGGCTCCTTCTAGAATCTATTGCTGGGAGGATCTTGCCCGAGTATTCATCAAAACTTTCGAAGGCACTTGCAAGCGTCCTGCTGGTTTGTCCGAGTTGCAGCATTGTGTTCAGAAACGGAATGAAACTTTGAGGGATTACATTCAGCGTTGGACCACTCTTCACCACACAGTGGAAGGTGTTTCCGAGCACCAAGCTGTTTGTGCCTTCAAGGCCGGCGTTAGATACAGATAGCTCTACTTGAAGTTTGGTTGAACAGGAGATATGTCTCTTGGCAAGATGATGGAAATTGCCACTAGATATGCCAACGGTGAAGAAGAGGATCGCCTCCGCAGTGGAAAGGGAAAAACAGTCGACAATGGCGCCGGCGGCGGAAATTCCAGTCGAAAGCAAAAGCGTAAAGCTGACGGTTCTGCTCAAGCAGAAGTAGCCGCTCTGGCGGCTAAAGGGAAAGGGAAGCCCAAGGGGCAGTTTACTCAAAAGAAGTCGAAGAATCAGTCGACAGATGTCCTTGATATGCCGTGTGCCATTCACACAAGGAAAGACGAAGAAGGCAACTTGATTTTGCCAAAACACACCACTTGACAGTGCAGATTGCTGATCCAGCAGTTCAAGGAAGGACAATCGAGTGAGAAAGATCCAGAGAAGGAAGAAGACAAAGACAAAGATGACTTCCCTGAGGTTAATGCCACTCTGATGATTTTTGCTGATGTAGAAAGCAAGAGTCGACTGAAAGTCATAAACAGGGAGGTCAACATGGCTGTTCCTGCCTCCCCCAAGTACCTCAAGTGGTCTCAGACTCCTATCACCTTTGATCAGTCGGACCACCCAGCTCATGTTGCTACCCCAGGTCGGCAGGCTTTAGTGGTGGATCCGGTGGTAGGAGGCACTCGACTCCGCAAAGTTCTCATGGACGGAGGGAGTGGCCTGAACATTTTATACGCTGATACCCTCAAAGGGATGGGCATTCCGATGTCCAGGCTCAGTGAGAGCAATATGCAATTCCACGGGGTCATCCCTGGAAAGAAGGCCAAGTCAATCGGTCAGATTGCATTGGATGTGGTGTTCGGCACCGACAAGAATTTTCGCAAGGAAAAGTTGACGTTTGAAGTTGTAGACTTTCAGAGTGCATATCATGCCATCCTTGGTCGTCCGGCTTACGCACGTTTCATGGCCCGTCCATGTTACGTGTATCTCAAGTTGAAGATGCCCGGGCCCAAGGGTGTGGTCACAGTCACCGGGAATCGACAGAGGGCTGAGGAGTGCCTCCAGCAGGGCTCCAAGATCGCCGACCAGCAAATGGCTGTGGTCGAGTTGGAAGAGTACAAGAAGAATGCTGATCCCGCCGATCTGTTGCGTTCTAAGAAACCCGCCACTGAGTCTGCATTTCAGTCGGCAGGAGACATGAGATCAGTGCACATTCACCCGACGGATCCTAATGCTGCTCCGACCAACATTTCAACAACACTCGACAGCAAATAGGAAGCCGCGCTCATCCAGTTCCTCCGTGAGAACTGGGACATCTTTGCATGGAAGCCTTCTGACATGCCGGGTGTACCCAGGGGACTGGCTGAGCACCGTCTAAGAGTTGACCCCAAGGCCAAGCCCGTAAAGGAGCACTTGCGTCGGTCGGCAACAGAGAAGCGGAAGGCAATCGGCGAAGAAGTGGCTCGACTCTTGGCGGCTGAGTTCATTCGCGAGGTTTACCACTCCGAGTGGCTTGCGAATGTCGTCATGGTCCCCAAGAAGGACAAGTCACTCCACCATGTGTATAGACTTTAAACATATCAATCGGGGCTGCTCGAAAGATCATTTCCCGCTCCCCCGCATTGACCAGATTGTGGACTCGACGGCGGGATGTGAGCGTTTGTCTTTTCTCGATGTATACTCTGGCTACCATCAGATCCGTCTGTTTGGCCCAGATGAAATAAAGACGGCCTTCATCACCCCTTTCGGGTGTTTTTGTTACATCACCATGCCTTTTGGTCTGAAAAATGCTAGCGCTACTTTCATGCGCATGATTCAGAAATGTCTCCTCGACCAGATCAGTCGGAATATCGAGGCCTATATGGACGATATTGTAGTCAAGTCTCGCAAAGGTTCTGACCTGCTGACTAACTTGGCAGAAACATTCGCCAACTTAAGGAAATATGACATCAAGTTGAATCCAACCAAGTGTGCTTTTGGAGTTCCTGGTGGAAAGTTACTCGGTTTTCTCGTTTCCGAACGAGGGATCGACATCAATCCTGAGAAGATCGGTGCCATCATCCGAATGAAAAGCCCCGAGCGTATACACGATGTCCAGAAGCTCACTGGCTGCCTGGCGGTGCTGAGCAGATTCATTTCTCGTCTCGGAGAGAAGGCATTGCCCTTATATCGACTGATGAAGAAATCTGATACGTTCGAGTGGACTCCAGAGGCAGAAGCAGCGTTTGTACAGCTCAAAGCCCTGCTCTCCACCCAGCCGGTGCTTGCTGCTCTGCACAACAAAGAACCCCTGCTCCTGTACATCGCAGACACCAATCAAGTCGTCAGTACGGTTCTCACTGTCGAGCGAGAAGAAAAGGGCAAGGCCTATAAGGTCCAGCGCCCAGTGTACTACATCTCTGAAGTGTTGACTCCTTCAAAGCAAAGGTACCCACATTACCAGAAGCTCGTCTATGGTATATATCTATCAGCAAAGAAGGTGGCGCACTACTTTCAAGATCACTCAGTTTCAGTCGTCAGTGATGCTCCATTGAACGAGATCCTCAACAATCGTGACGCGACTGGTCGAGTGGCCAAATGGGCCATTGAGCTCCTCTATTTTGACATCAAGTTTGAAGCAAAGAAAGCCATCAAATCTCAAGCACTTGCTGACTTCATGGCCGAGTGGATAGAACAGCAGCAGCCAATCCAAATCCACTTGGCACTCTTGACGATGTTCTTTGACGGCTCGAATATGCTGAATGGTTCTGGTGCTGGTGTAGTTTTGGTGTCCCCAAAGGGCGATAAGCTCAGTTATGTCCTCCAGATTCACTTTGATTCCTCCAATAATGAAGCTGAATATGAGGCACTCCTCTATGGGTTGCGTATGGCCATCTCACTCGGCGTCCGTCGCCTGATGGTATACGGTGACTCGGATTTGGTGGTTAATCAGGTGATGAAGGAATGGGACGTCAGGACCCCCGCCATGACCGGATATTGCAATGCAGTAAGGAAGCTGGAGAAAAAGTTTGAGGGTTTGGAACTCCACCATGTTCCCCGAGTGAAGAATCAAGCAGCTGACGAGCTAGCAAAAATCGGATCCACTCGGAAACCGGTACCCAGCAACGTGTTTCTGGAACATGTGCACTCTCCTTCGGTGCAGGAGGACCCCTTCACCGAAGAGCCCCCGCAGCCTATAAGCGCCTCCAATTCGACTGAAGTTGATGTCCCAGCAGTCATAGATCTGGTCAGCGAGATTCTGGTGATTACTCCCGATTGGACGGTGCCCTATATCGCGTACATTCTCAGACGAGAACTTCCAGAAGATGAGGTTGAGGCTCGACAGATTGTCCGCAGGTCCAAGGCATTCACTGTTATGAATGGATAGCTCTACAGAGAGAGCGTAACCGGCGTGGCCCAGCGCTGCATCTCTCCCGAAGAAGGTCGACTGATACTGGAGGAAGTACACTCGGGGACTTGCGGTCATCATGCGTCCTCTCGGACGATTGTTGCCAAGGCATACCGAGCTGGTTTCTTCTGGCCGCGCGCCAATGAAATGGCTAAAGAGATTGTTCAGCACTGTGAAGGATGCCAATTCTATGCGAACTTGTCGCACAAGCCTGCGTCTGCTTTGAAGACTATTCCACTCGTCTGGCCGTTCGCTGTATGGGGATTGGATATGGTCGGACCTCTCCGGACGGGCCAGAGTGGTTTCACGCATCTACTGGTAGCAGTCGACAAGTTCACCAAATGGATTGAGGCCAAACCTATTAGGAAGCTGAACTCACGCACGGCCATCAAATTCATGAGAGAGATAATATTCAGGTACGGAGTTCCCCACAGTATCATCACAGACAATGGTTCTAATTTTGACTCGGAAGAGTTCAGAAACTTTTGCTCTTCTCAAGGCACTCGGGTGGATTACGCATCCGTTGCGCACCCCTAGTCTAACGGTCAGGCCGAGCGAGCAAATGGCCTTATCCTTCAAGGATTGAAGCCTCGACTCATGTGCGAACTCGGTCATGCAGCTGGAGCTTGGGATACTGAATTACCGTCTGTTCTGTGGGGCTTGAGGACGACTCCAAATCGGTCGACTGATCGCTCTCCCTTCTTTATGGTGTATGGAGCCGAGGCTGTCTTGCCGAGTGATCTCCTTCACAATTCTCCTCGTGTGGATCTTTACTCAGAGGCTGAAGCTGAATAAGCGCGTCAGGACGCTGTGGATCTCCTTGAAGAAGAGCGAGAAATGGCTTTGGCTCGGTCGACTGTGTACCAGCAAGATCTGCGTCGCTTTCACGCAAGGCACGTCAGGAGTCGGACGTTCCATGAAGGTGACCTCGTGCTCCGGGTGGATCAACAGCGGCCTCACAAGCTCGCCCCTGCATGGCAAGGTCCTTTCGTCGTCACCAAAGTACTGAACAATGGAGCCTACCACCTTTTCAATCTCAAGAAAAACATTGACGAGCCGCGGGCCTGGAACGCGGATTTACTTCGACGATTTTATACCTGAAGACTGAGCTGTTTGGTATAATAAGAGTAAACAGTTTTGTTTATCAAGGATACAACTCCTGCAGTTTTTTGTCGATTCTGATCGCACAACTCTAAGTTCAAAAATACTCCGAGTGACGAGCAATCCATCCGCTCGAAAGCTTAGCTGCGAACAAGATTTCGCCTAAGTTAAAAACTCTCCCGAGTGACGAGCGATCCTCTCACTCGGGGACTTAGCTGCGAACAAGATTTCGCCTAAGTTCAAAACTCTCCCGAGTGACGAGCGATCCTCTCACTCGAAGGTTTAGCTGCGAACCAGATTTCGCCTAAGTTAAAAACCTCGTCGAGTGAATAGCATCCCATTCACTCGAAGGCTTAGCTGCGAACAAGTTTTCGCCTAAGTTCAAAACTCTCCCGAGTGACGAGCGATCCTCTCACCCGGGGGCCTAGCTGCGAACCAGATTTCGCCTAAGTTAAAAACCTCTTCGAGTGAGTAGCATCCCATTCACTCGAAAGCTTAGCTGCGAACAAGATTTCGCCTAAGTTAAAAACTCTCCCGAGTGACGAGCGATCCTCTCACTCGGGGGCTTAGCTGCGAACAAGTTTTCGCCTAAGTTAAAAACTCTCCCGAGTGACGAGCGATCCTCTCACTCGGGGGCTTAGCTGCGAACAAGATTTCGCCTAAGTTCAAAACTCTCCCGAGTGACGAGCGATCCTCTCACTCGGGGGCTTAGCTGCGAACCAGATTTCGCCTAAGTGAAAAACCTCTTTGAGTGAATAGCATCCCATTCACTCGAAAGCTTAGCTGCGAACAAGATTTCGCCTAAGTTAAAACCTCTCCCGAGTGACGAGCGATCCTCTCACTCGGGGGCTTAGCTGCGAACAAGATTTCGCCTAAGTTCAAAACTCTCCCGAGTGACGAGCGATCCTCTCACTCGGGGGCTTAGCTGCGAACCAGATTTCGCCTAAGTTAAAAACCTCTTCGAGTGAATAGCATCCCATTCACTCGAAAGCATAGCTGCGAACAAGATTTCGCCTAAGTTAAATACTCTCCCGAGTGACGAGCGATCCTCTCACTCGGGGGCTTAGCTGCGGACCAGATTTCGCCTAAGTTAAAAACCTCGTCGAGTGAATAGCATCCCATTCACTCGAAAGCTTAGCTGCGAACAAGTTTTCGCCTAAGTTCAAAACTCTCCCGAGTGACGAGCGATCCTCTCACTCGGGGGCTTAGCTGCGAACCAGATTTCGCCTAAGTTAAAAACCTCTTCGAGTGAATAGCATCCCATTCACTCGAAAGCTTAGCTGCGAACAAGATTTCGCCTAAGTTAAAAACTCTCCCGAGTGACGAGCGATCCTCTCACTCGGGGGCTTAGCTGCGAACCAGATTTTGCCTAAGTTAAAACTCTCCCGAGTGACGAGCGATCCTCTCACTCGGGAGCTTAGCTGCGAACAAGATTTCGCCTAAGTTAAAATTCTCCCGAGTGACGAGCGATCCTCTCACTCGGGAGCTTCGCTGCGAACCAAGTTTCGCCTAAGTTAAAAACCTCGTCGAGTGAATAACATTATATTCACTCGAAAGCTTAGCCGCAAACAGGTTTTTGCCTAAGTTAAAAATCCTACTGAGTGTCAAAGAGAACTGACTCGCAGCCATGTTTTCGAGTGAGAAGAACGCTCAATACTCGGGAGTGTGTATCACTCGGGAAACAAACAAAATCAACCAAGCAAAGGGCTGGAAAGCAAAATACAGATAAATCCAGAATATCCAACACGGATAGAGGTTGCCCATGCAAACAGAAAGTACTCGGGCTTAAGGCCCGAACGAAGTTTTAAACGGTTACACTGTCACTCGGCATACCGAGGCAAAATAAAGTTTCGACTACTAGCAAAGTTTTTCTCAAGCCCCGGTGGGACTCGCGGGCTCGACAAAAGTGTCCAGATCAATCCCGTCGGCGATCCGAGTGGCTGCTGCGATGAAGTTCTCCATGAAATCCTAGAACTGAAGTTTCTTCGTGTTGGCTACTTGAAGATCCTTCAGTCTGTCCTCCTTGGTCTCCTTACAATGGATCCGGACGAGTGAGAGCGCTACGTCAGCTCCGCAGCGCGCCGCATATTTTTTCCACGCCTGCACTCGATCGGGGAGTTCATCAAAGCGAGTCATCATCGACTCGAGGTCAGTCTGAAGGGAGTCTCTGGCCATAATTCCTTGTCGATCTTCTTCATCGCGCCCCTCAGTCGAGTGACATATCCCCGAACACCTCCGAGTCGAGCTTCGAGCCGAAACATATCCATGGCTACGGCATCCCCGACGGGTGACTTGGTGGGGTCCAGATTTGGCTTGATCTCTTCAGTCTCCTTCTCAAAGTCTTGGCAGAATTCTACGCGAAGAAGAAGGGAAAGATTGGTCATGCTGCTGTTCTCTGGGAATTAACGGAATCCACTCGACTGGAGAAAGTTACCTTCAAGCAAAATATACATCTTCTTCGCGAAGTCCCCCAGATATTTCTCCAGGCCCTTCGCTCTCTTGGTCGCCTGTTCAACCCTCTTGCCCCAGTCGGCCCGCTCCTGCTTGAGTTTGGTGTTATCCTCCTCCAACTTACTGGTTATGGCGAGTTTCTTCTCTGTGGCTTCAGTTTTCTCCCTCTCCGTCTTCTGAGCATCGGCGAGTGATTTTTCCTTGTCTTCAAGCGCCTTCTTCATGGTATCTAAGGAAACAGCATTGTTGAGTCGCGCTTTGAGTTGTCGATTCTCACCACGCACGTCTGCTCGAGTGGAGTCACTCGGTTCAAAGATAAAAGAAACAAGTAATGGTGCATTCGGTCAACGAAGTTTACCTCCCGAAGCCTTCAGGTTAGCCCGCACACGCTCCAGGTCCTTCCTCGCCACTTCCAGGTCCAGTTGAAGATGGTTCTTCTCTTTCTCCAAGTCAGCATATTGAGTCCCGAGTTCGCAAGTCTTCTGAGATCAATAACAAACACAATTCAGTCGACAGAAATATTCTTCCGCACCCAAGTGGAGAGTGACAAGACATCCGCTCGGCATGCCGAGCGGAGAGTATGTTTCAAACACAAATTTGGGCTCCGAGTCCAGGTCCTTAAGACTACTACCGATCGTAAACGATCGACAGTAGTCTCGGGGACTACACCCAGTGGGTGCACTCAGCGTGCCCCCACTGGACTAAACCTCACTCGACCAGGCCCGACCTGTCCGAGTCAAAAAAAAAGCAATCTACAATGTCTCTTTCAGACCCCAGCCGATGCAAGCATCCAATGACGGTCTCGGAGACTACACCCAGTGGGTGCACTCAGTGTGTCCCCACTGGACCTACTATCACTCAACCAGATCCGGCCTGTTCGAGTGGCAGATGAACAGCAAAATGCATAAAAGACCCCCGCCGATGTCACCAACATTCGACAGCGGTCTCGGGGACTACACCCAGTGGGTGCACTTAGAGTGCCCCCACTGGACAAATGTTCACTCGACCAGGTCAGCCTTGGCCAAGTGCGTGACAAGCGATTACCACTCGACCAGGTCAACCCTGGCCGAGCGAGTGACAAAAAAAACGCACTTACAAGTGCACTTACTCGGACGTTCGCTCGAAGCGCCGAACTGGCGTCGTAAGCCAACTTGCTGGCCTCGTACGCCTCCTTCGTGTGCCGCATCATGTGCTCGGCTTGGATCATCGCCTCCTTTGCAGCTCCGGTCTGATCTTCTGGAACACGATGCAGAGAAAAGATAGTCTATGGAGGGAGCGGTGATACAGCCAGAAGGGTTGGCACTTGAGAAGCAGGCGCTTGAGAGACCGGCGCTTGAGGAAGATTGGCGAGCTCCACAGTCGTCAGATTTGGTGCTAAAATTGGTTCAGTTGGAGAAGGAGATGCGGGGTCGGTACTTCTCTGAAGCCCATCTTCACCGTCATCAGCGATCTGGAGGACATTCCTTGACTCTGCAGTCACCAGACAACATTTCGCATGACTGTCGAATGGTTTGAGAAAAATGTTGAATGGCAATATGTCATACCTCGGCGGGAAGTAGCTGCGTCGGACGTATCCTTCTCCGCGCCTTACTCAGCCCGCACCAGAGACGTCACCGAAGTAGCAGCCCTGACATTCAAGTTTCACTCGGTTAGCAAAAATACGAAGTTCAGCAACAAGTTAAGCGAGGAGCAAGAATACTTACGTCGAAGCAATCGGCACGACAACCTTTATCCTGGGAAGAGTCTTCTGAGGCTTTGTGGTAGTAACCTTGGGCTGTTTGGCGACCTTTTCGGTCGGTTCCGGCGTCGGCATCTGATTGCGCTTCGAGCTCCTGGTGGTCGACCCCACGGTCCGACCTTGGTCGATTGCAGGGTCTTGTTGCTGCTTGGAACACCCCTCGATACGCGAAGGAGATCGAACTTCGACTTCTTCGCTCTCTTTCGAGTCGTCACCGCTGCCTTCGCTGTCCTCAGCATAACTGATGTTGTCGCTGGCGCCTTCACTCTCCACCCCTTCGACGTTCTGTTCTCCATTCGGCACAGGTGAATACATGTTTGTGAGCTCCTGAAAAGATTCAATTCAGTCAGTTGAAGACCCATTCACTCGACAAGATATAAAAGCAATCGACAATGACGTGACTCACCACGTTCGGTGGGTGCTCAGTAGAGAAGGGCAAGACTCTTTTGGAACCTCGGGGGTTGTCACGCGCTCCAGTGATGCCGCGCAGCCATTGAGCGACCGTTTCCTCTGAGACATCCTCCGGATGGGTACGAGTGGTGTCGTCGACTCCCGAGTAATGCCACATGGGATGGTCCCGCGCCTGGAGCGGCTGGATCCGTCGATTGAGGAACACCTCCAGCAGATCTAGACCAGTCACTCCACCACGAATCAGATTCACTACACCATTCATCAAGATTCCTATGTTGGCCTTCTCTTCCTCGGTCACAGTCAGAGATTTGGGCACAGCAGGTCGAGCCAGTGTGAAGGGAGGAAGAACAGTCAACATATTTGGGGATGCGACATCGTTGCAATAGAACCAAGTCGACTGCCAGACCCGCACCGACTCCGGAAAGGTCAACGCTGGGAATGCACTCCCCGTCCTCTTTTGGAGGCCCAAACCCCCGCATAACTGGATAACGTTAGTCTTGCTGTCACTAGTGTGGGCTTTCTTGACCGACTGGGAGCGGATGGTGAAAATATGCTTGAACAAACCCTAGTGAGGGGGACAACCCAGGAAGCACTCGCACATCGTCACGAATGCGGCAAGGTACGTGATAGCATTGGGAGGAAAATGATGAAGCTGCGCCCCGAAGAAATTCAAGAAACCACGGATGAAGGGATGAGGAGGCAGAGAAAAACCTCTCTTGAAGTGAGTGGTCAGGAGGACCCGCTCGCCCTCGCGCGGTTCCGGCTCAGCTTCCGCCCCCGGCAGCCTCCACGACCCGGCCGCAACCAGGCCGTCGACGACGAGCTTCTCAACGTCCTCCTCAATGACGGTCGACGGCAAAAAGTCGCCCTGGATCCATCCGGGCGGCGCCGCGGCTCGAGCGCTCGATGGCTTCTTCCCCTTCGCCGTCTTCTTGGCGCGCTCCAACTTCGCCGTCTTCTCTTTCACCATTTTTGCGGCGGCGGGCGGATTCGAGATGAGCAGCGCGGTGGCGGAGCAGAGGAAGCGGAGGAGACGGGGGGAAAATGGGCGCACTGTTGCAAATTCCCCCCCGCTCTCGTTTCTTGTATCTGTCGACCCGAGTCACTGACTCGTGGGCCCGCTGAATCCCTGCACATCCCGTTAACAGAGGAGGTGCGATACGTGGCGCTAAAAGTGACGCGAGGATCGAGGGACCGTATCCCCGTCTGTTGCGTCATCCCCGCTCGGCGCGCGCTTCCCGAAATTTCAAACCCCATGAAATCCGGACCGGGCGGAGCGTCCTGTCACATCTAAAGATCCTGCTGGCCATTCGGACTTGAACCTGCATCCAAATTCACTCGGAAGAGCTGATAAGCTGAATAGATCAAGGCAGATGCTAGAAGGCCCAGTCGTCATAGGTATCAGTAAAATCTCGAAGCTCATTCGGAACGTTGAGTTCGGCAGAACCTGCACTGTCCCTTCCCCACTCGAACCCTGATCCATTCGGGGGCTAATGATGGGGATATGTACCTAGGGTAGGGTCATAGGCCTGACCTACATACCCTACCTAAGGACACTACTTTCTAAGACTTAAAGATTACAAGATTACAAGGAAGACTCCGACTGAAATCACCACGGTGCATGAGTCACTCGACAGAAGTTTCCCCTAGCACTCGACAGTCGGAAGAACCAGAAGTCAGTCGACCGCGGAAGACCAGAAGCCACTCCAGGGAGACCAACGGGCAGGCGTTCGACTGGTCGTCATAAGTAGCATTTATTACATACGTTACCAGTAACGTTCACCTTTATTACCATGATCAAACCCTTGGTTGCCGGACGTTTATGAGGGGCAACGCACTCTATATAAGCCACCCCTCCCCTCTGGCACAGGGGTTCGCACCCTCTGTAACACACATACATTCCACTCGACAAAAGCCTCTCCGGAGTACCTGAGACGTAGGGCTGTTACCTCCACGAGAGGGGCCTGAACTCATACATCCGTGTGTACATCCTCGCCGTAGCTAGGACTCTGCCCTCTCCTTTCGTACCCCTACCTTCTACTGTCAGGCTCGTTCCCACGACATCTAGGACAGCTGCTGGAGGGACTAGGGGTAAAAGAAGGGGTAGGCCATGTGCATCCAGGCCAGCTGCTAGTAGTACTCCTAGTGCTCCTGGAACTAGTGCAGTAAGTGTAAGTACCACCCCAACTGCTCAATGTAGCACTGACAGACAAGAGGATCTACCTGATCCAGTTGCGAAGGAGGCATTGCGTGATGCACCTATTTTATCTGATGAGGAGGATGATAAACTTTATCCAGGTTATGTCCAGCACAACAATGAGGAGCATACAACAAATGAAGAGTACATTCCTGCAGAATTTTCAGATACAGATGATGATGAGAGGCAAGAGGATAATGACATGGGAGCTTTTGAGGATGCAGATGAGGACATACCAGTAATGATGTATGATAGAGATAATCCATCTATTGAGGAAGGTGTGGTCTTTCCTAATGCAGTTGATTGCAAAAATGCAGTTGGAACATTCTCAATCAAGTCTGAAACTAAGTACATTACACTTAAGAGAGACCCAACTAGGTTTACTGTGAAGTGTGTCTATGACAGGTGTAAGTTTTACAAATATGCCTATTTGTTTTACAAATGTTATTCCGACTATTTGTTTTATTTTTAGATCAAAGTGAACCCCCACCCTCACACATGTCCTAGTGTGAACAGATCTCAGAGATTGAGAGCTGCAAAAAGAAGGTGGATTGCAGATGCTTCTATGGCTTGGATCAGAAAAAATCCAGCACAAAGGAAATTCAGGGTAGGCTATTAGAGAAGTATGGTCTTGAGGTGCCATACAGCAGATGCTACTATGGTAAGGAGATGGCACTTGAGAAGATCTATTGTAAGTACAATGATACTTTTCAGTTACTTTATGCATTCAAAGCTTAAGTAGACAGGGCATCACCAGGAAGTGTTGTTGACATTGACAAGCACACAGTGGAGTATAAGCTAAAAGGAAAGAAATTGTTTAAGGAGTGTTTTAGAAGGGTTTTTCTATGCTTCAAAGCTTGTCAGAAGGGGTTCTTGGAGGGGTGCAGGCCATACTTGGCTGTAGATGCAACTGCATTGCATGGTAGGTTCAGGGGCCAACTTGAAACAACATGTGCCCTAGATGCTCACAACTGGTTATTTCCTGTGGCATATGGTGTTCTTGAAGTGGAGTCAACTGAGAGTTAGACCTGATTTTTCAAAAACCTAAAGGAAGCAATATGACATCCTAAAGGTTTAGTTATACATACTGATGCTTGCAAAGGACTGGAGACTGCTGTTGATGATGTTTACCCAGGAGTGGAGCACAGAGAGTGTATGAGGCATTCGGCTAAAAATTTCAAAAAGAAATTCAAAGGGAAATTTTATGATGACAATCTATGGCCTTGCTCACTAACTTACATCATCAAGAAGCACAATTTTCATCTGAACCAACTGAAAAGCAGGACCAAAGTAAAGGAATATCTAGAGGAGCACCACACAAAAATCTGGGCTAGAGCAGCTTTCACTGAGTTGAGCAAGGTTGTCTATGTTAACAACAATCTTGCGGAATCATTCAACTCCAGAATCAAGAAATGTAAGGGCCTACACCTAGTGGACCTGCTAGACAAGATCAGGCAGTACATTATGGAGAAGTTTGACTTAAGAAAAAGAATTTGCATTGACCATTTCATTGGGCACTACATCATACCAGCAGTAATGAAGGCATTAGTGGAGAAAACTAAAGGTTTGGAGATGAGCATTGTTAGGAGAAGCCCAACAGAAGCTGAGGTAACTACAACTGATAGAGAGAAGAGAGAATGGAGGTACCCAGTGGATCTGGAAAAATGGACTTGCAGTTGCAGACAGTGGCAGGTCACTGGTAAGCCATGCATCCATGCCCTTTTCTTTATCACTGCTCTAAGAAGTGATGCTAGTGCAATTGACAAGTATGTCCATAAGTACTACTCTGTTGAGATGTTCAGAGCTACTTATGCTGAAAACCTACCAGCTTTGGAAGGCAAGCAACAGTGGGACATTGTAGATCCTGGATTCAAATTATGTGCTCAGGTTCAGAAGCAAGCACCAGGCAGGCCAAGAAAGCAGAGGATTAGAGATAGCAGTGAAGGAAAGGGCCTTGGGCCTAGGAAGAAGAAGTGCAACAGGTGTGGAAGATATGGACACCAAGCCAAGGGTTGCACACTATCTGTAGATCCAACATTTGGAGAAGAAGAACATTGGGGTGCACAAAATGCATGTTGGTGCAATACTTGCCCTCCTGTGTTTTGGAGATTGTTGACAGAAACAGGCATGGACTGAATTTGTTTGCTAGTGCACACAGAGAGAAAATAGTCCATGCAGTGCCGAATAGAATGCTGTCTTAGGTGAACAGTTCGAGGAACTTCACCGAAGATTATCTACGTCGAAGAAGAAGAATGAGCTTCATCGCTTCAGACTGTTATTCGAAAGGAATGAAGTGAAGAAGATGACCCCTCTAAAGTTTATTGCTGACGCAAAGCAGTTGGTTCGGTGTTCGCGTCCGAAGAAATTAACTGCAGCGATGGAAGATGAAGATGAAGTGAAGACGTAGCATTATTTTCATCATTCTTCTTTCATTCATTTGAGTCATAGGACCTCCGTACTATTAAGAGGGGTATAGGTTCTCGAAGCTTAGATCCGCTGTGATGCTTAGCCCAAACCTATGCGAGACCGAGAGAAATCTCTTTATGCTTCGAATGATTACCTACCAGCAAGAGACACTGTTCTTCTTCGCTGTAGGAGAGATCTTTCGAACTGAGGAGTTAGCATTACTTGCTCCGCACGTAATGTTACCGTTGTGCTCAATTTCCGACCGTTGGACTCGTGTCGTTCGGCCATTGGCTGCTCCACATGTCCAATTTGGTCATTTCCCATCAGGGAAGGCTGCGGCTATAAATAGCCACCCCGCTCCAACGTTGCCCGTTGGCTGCTCCGCTTAAGATTTCTGAGAAGATTGGTTGAGCAACCCCTCTCCGAGAGATTTGAGTTTAAAATCCACCGAGAGAAAAATCAAGAGCCGAAACTTAGACAGTGGTTGAGCATCATAGTAGTTCTGAGTTAGGGTTCTTGTACCTATTACTCTTGAGAGCTGCCCACTCTCTAGACAGATAGGTGTCGGATCGAGTGTCGAAGAGTATTGTCTTCACCGAGCGAGATCTTCAGCAACCAAGAGTATTGTGGTTCGCGAAGAAAACTGAAGAGAGTTTATCTTCAGTGAAGGTTTGGAGATCGCCGATAAGTATCTACCACGAGTGAAATCAACTGGAGTCTGATCAGCTCCGAAGTTGATGGAGAATAGGGCGAGGAGAGTTTATCCTCTGTGTTAAATCACAACCCCTCCAACCACACGTAGTCCTTTGGCAGAAGGGTGAACTGGTCTACCAAATCCTACTGTCGCCATCGAGCACCACTGGTTCGCTTTACATTACTGCATTTCCTTCAGCAGTTTACATTCGTGTTCAGTGCCGATAGTTGTACCTGATCAATCACAGTTATTCGATTGTCTGTCAGATTCTCATTATCATATTGTATCATCTCTGACTGATTTACTTCGAAATATTGTTCGACTATGATTTCATACCTGCTGTATTCATTCACCTTGTCACCCATTCTACGTGCATTTCATTCACAGTTCATACCTAGTTTTCCATCGGTATTCTGCATCTGTTGATACTTTGCAATACCATCGATCATGTCGGACTTGTGATATTCCTCGCTTGATAGAATTGCTTCAGTTCATATCGATAGATTTGATCCTCAATACTAAGATAAATCAAGTGCGTTGCTACCGAACGTTATTTCCGCTGCTGCATTTGGATTCGGTTCAAAACTGGAAGAAATTTTGAATCTCCCATTCACCCCCCCTCTGGTCGATATACTCTCGGTCCTAACAATTGGTATCAGAGTAGGTACTCCCTGTCTCTGCTTATTTAAGGTCTAACAACCTTGGAGTTTTGAGTATGTCGTATGCAGGTAGATCCTCGCACTCTGAAAGGTTTCCTATCTTCGATGGAAATGATTATATCCATTGGATAGATCGAATGAAAATCAGACTTCAAGCCATCAACATTGAACTTTGGAAAATTGTCGAAAATGGATACACTGTTCGACACCCCGATGATCCTACTTCCGATGAAGCTGTGATACGGTTGGATGCCCAAGCAAAAGATATTATCTCTGACAGCATCTCTAGAGATATTTTTATTCGGTTCCGAAAGCTAGACACTGCTAAGCAACTCTGGGATGCCATAAAAAATGTTCATGAAGAATTCATTGCCAGAACAGATCAACATACAGATATGCTTCGTGCTATGTTTGCTAGTTTTAGAAGTCTTCATAAGGAAAGTGCTATGGAACTCAACGATCGATTGACAAACATTGTTGAAAGACTTCGTCAACGAGAAGTAAATGATATCACCGACAGAGATGTGATCAACAAGCTGCTGAGCGTTCTTGATGAAACATATGATCCGATTGTGGCTGAAATCAAGCAAAGACCAGACTATGAAGAACTTCACTACGTCGAGGTTATGACGCTGCTATCTATTCTCGCAGAAAAGATGGAATTTGAGAATGGTCAACAAGAATACTCTTCGGAAAGCGAAGGAGAAGTTCTTTCACACTATGGCAATCCTCAAGAAGAAGATATCGAGAATCAACACTCTATCACAAGAGAGATTGAAATGCTCAGTGAAAGACTAAACTATCTCAGAAGACAGAATCTATGTCTCACAAATGATGATGAAGTTGACACGCCTGGATCGTCAAAGAAATTACCTCTAAAAGAAATAAAATGTTTCAAGTGCAAACAACCTGGTCACTTCATAGCAGACTGTCCCTGTTGGGAACATGATGAAAAACACAACCACAGATGGACTAATCGTCACTGCTCTGGATTCACTCAAGTGGATCGTCACACTAAGCTCTTGAAGAAAAATGAAACCACCGCTTCATCTTCTTCGTTGAGACCAGTCAGTGACGTACAAACAAGAGCGATCTTTGAATCCAATCTGAAGAAGATATCGCAGTTGACTAGAGTGTGTGCAGAAATGAACATGAAATCTGAAGATGAATCATCTGACTCCGAATCAAAAGACGAAGAGTTTTACAGAAACCTAGGAAGAGGCAATGCATTCGTCGCTCATGAATCATCAGAGAAGTCTTTCGAAACAAACACTGATGAAAATGCTTCAAGTGATGATGAACCTATCGCATTCTGTCTCATGGCAAAAACTTCAAAGGATCAGGTATTAGCTAAGCAGAAATATTCCCCTGAATACATTGAATTTGCCAAACTTGTTAAGATTGCAAAATCTCAACAAGATGAGCTGGAATGACTTGAGACGAATCTCAGGAAAACCGAAGGATTACTGGTCGAAGAGATGGAGAAGAATCAAGAGTTGACTGAACAGCATGATGCTTTTTCTTCAATATTTGTTGATCTCTCTGAACGATATGATTCTCTTACAGTCGACTTCGAGTGTTTATCTGATGAACTCCTTAACAGGAATCAAGAACTCGAGTCACTGAAATAATCTTATAACGTTCTTGCAAAAGAGAAAGCTTCTCTCTTCGTCGAGCAATCTATCAACCTTCTTGATGATTTTGCGCCTCCTTGCTCAAAATGCCTAGAACGTTGCAATGCTGATTCAATTGCTAAAATATCCAATGCTACCATCGAGAATATTGCAACTACTTCGAATGATATTCCTAACCCCTCTCCCGAGGAATTTGTTGCTGTCTCTGATGAAAATTGCAGGTTAAAGAACTTGCTTGAGATAGGAATGCTTAGGAGCCTCAAAGGGCATCAAACATTGTGTGATGTGCTCAAGAAGTCAATACTGCACAAAAACCCCCGAAAAGAAGGATTAGGTTTCGAAAGGAAACTCAACGTTGATGGAACCTACTAGACTCCCGAGCAATATCCTCAAACGAGTTGGGTTCTTGCCAAAAGTAAAACTCTCGAACCTGAGCTCCTGTCTGGATATGACTCACCCATTCCTGTTATTTCGGATGAGTCCGATAACTCAAGCTATAAATTGTTTAAACAATAGAATGGTAAGGTTTTCGCTCGATATGTTGGAACTAACTACAGGTTTGGATCACCCAAGAAACAAATCTGGGTGAAGAAGTGCACTATTGAAAGTTTATCTGCCACTACTAACCTGAATCTGCAGAGTAATTTTCTTCGAGGAAATTATGATAACTCACAGAACGACACTGCAACTTCTTCGAATAGATATCAGTCAAACTTTCGACAAAAGGAGTACATACGTATCTCCTCGAATCAATATGCTCATGTCTCTGGGAATAATTTCAATGCTTACTCATATGATTACTCTAGAGATGAACAGGTGAATTACAGGGACCAACGAAGGAATATCTCTGCTCAGTCTAGACAAATGAGGTCTGCACTGCCCACACAAGCGTGGGTTGTGAGAAACAACTAACCCTTCGTGCAGGAACACGCTCTCAGGGATTCTATTCGTTTATTTTTTATCCTGAGATCTATATTTTTGGTGCTGGTTCATCGTGTTTATTTGTTCTTGATATGTTGTTTGTCTTCGAGTTGCCGTGTTTGTGCTTTGTCCGATGAAAAACTCGCCGTGTTTGTGCTTTGTCCGATGAACAACTCACTCATAGCTCCTCGTTTGGTGTTTTTCTTCTCGTTTGCCTGAGTGATTTGTTTCGGACCCTTTTTTTTTCCTTCTATTCTCTCTCATCTAAATCTATGCTGTCCGTCATGAGCATGCAATTTGATCTGAAGTAAATCTCTCTCCGACGTCCTTGGTCGCGAAAGAAATTAACTTCGAACTTTTATCCGATTTTGGCATTCTGCCCTTCAAACCTTTCGTCCTCCCGCTCTCTTCCCGAGATTTTCGCAGGAAACGGTTGCCACGTGCCCACGATCTTTTTGATCGTGATCGTGTCCATTGAATGCGGAACGTCCCACATTTGTAGGCCGTAGATTTCGGAAGGATGGTTCTGCCCTCCAGCTATAAATACCTCTCGCCGCGTCATCTCTTTCATTCACGCAAACCCTCGTCTCATCTCCTCCCGAGCCCGAGCTCGAAGCAACTCCGGCGAGTAGCCCCGCCGTGCAACTCCGGTGAAGACTCGTCGCGGTTGATCACGCCAGTGCGGTAATCCTCCTTCCCGCATTGCCGTAGTTGATCTGAGTTGCCAAGTTAGGGCGCCTAGATCTGGAACTACTCGTCTCCATCTCCCTGTGTTCTTGAGCAGTTTTTACCGTCGCAATTTATCTCGATATATTTCACCACGGTAGATCTTTAGGAATCATTAAGACTTGACTAGTACGGTTTGTAGTTCTTCCTCGTACTGGATCTTCTCATCTTGGGTGCACATGTGTTATCCGAAAGATTAGATGGTTTTCAATCTGCCCTGTATCATCTGATGCTAGCTCATAAAATCCATCAAGGATATCTGTTTGGAATTTCCCTGGGTTTCCTAATCTTCCTAAAAATCGTTTTTCATTCAAAAACTATTCTATGCATGCTTATGACCCTACCTTGTTTTCCCTCGCATCTACTCTCTTTCACAGGTTGGTCATGTCATAGATCTTGGAAGAACATTCAGATTTTGAAGGATATTCGTCTCAGTTCCCACCAAAGTCAGAACGAATGAGAATGACAGGAGGAGGAAAATCTCTTAAGCCACCCAAGGGCCCGAAGAAGAGACAAGAGTCTGTGTTCGAAGAAGAGTCTGAAGAAATTCCTTCTGCTCACAGTCAACCCGAGGACGAACTGATTACTGCCGCTCTAACCATCTTTTCTGATGGAAATCCCAAAAAGGGTGGTCGTGGCAGAGAGAAGAACACTACTGCTGAAATGTCAGATCCCGAAAGTTACAAAACTCCACCTGAAGGAGAATCAATGACAAAACACAACAACAGGTTCCAGAGAATTCGCCGTCATTGGGCTGGCAAATGGTACAGATATGAAAATGTTCATGAAAAGTACCAGATCCTATTTGCCTTCACGCCACCATGGAATGACTGCATTGCAGAAAATTGTATTGGCCCTGATGATGAAAAAGTCAGGCCTCCACCGCCAGCAAAGGCTCATCCTGACTCTCTCAAAACTATCGCTGACTTTCCTGAGGAAGTAGCCAAAAGAGCGAAAGCCAAGGCCAAACGTGGAGCCAGAGAAGCGAAGAAGTATCAAGTCGAAGCGAAAAACGTCGCGCTAACTCAGCAAGACGTGTAGAAAAAGAAAGAACGTGCATCTGCTTCGAAAGGAAGCAAGTCTGAGAAATCCGTGTCCCCTCGTGCACCATGAAAGAAAACCCTCACCAAGAGAACCAAGAAGGCTGTTCCCGACTCGTCTGATGAGTCATCCGATGAAGAAACCGCTGATGAAATTCCCCTGTATGATCGTCCAGCCATTCTCAACAAGCCACACATGAGTCCTTCACCAGTGAAAATCTTGCCATCCCCGAGGAAGTCTCCCAGGCATGCACCCATGCCATCCTCTGATAAACCTTCAGATTCTGCGGCTCCGAGAACTTTGACAAGTGCAGTTACGAAGAGAAAGCTGCAGACAGAAGAGAAAGCAGATGTGGCTGCTAAGAAGGCCAAGCTCAATGTTCCTGCTCCCTCAGAGGAACAAAAATATGACTTCAATTTCATGATTGATGTTATTGAAAGCGCTGCTTATGATGCAAATGCTAATGATGTGTGCGATCTGGGTCTGCCCGATGATGTTACGCAGTTGGTGACAAAGCACTTCATTGAGCTGAAGAAGATCTCTAAGAAGCTCAACAAAGTTGTCAAAGAAAAACAAGCTGTCGAGCAAAAGAGAAATGAGGCAAAATCTGAGTCCGAAAGGAAAAAGAAGAACAAAGAAATTGTTGAACTCACCAAGTTTTTGAGCGTCTTGCGAAATGATAAAATTGAGTGGCACTCTCGCCTGCACAAGGAAGTATCTCAACTGTGTGATAGGAGAAATGAGGAGATTGCTCACCAAGCAGATCTTGCTCGGAGAAGAGCTCAAGAGGAAAAGCGTCAGAAGGCTATAGCAAGAGCAAGCAAGCAGAAAGCATACAAGGAACGACGCCTTCAGAACGTCTCTGCTGATCCTACCCCGATGGATTCCCATGTACCATTGCAACAAGTACCACCTTCTCCACCTCGCAAAGATGAACCCATGCATCAAGCTGGTACTGGAGAAGTTATCATTCCTGAGCCAGTTGCCCAAGTGCAACATGAAGAAGTTGATATATTCCTGGTTAAGACTGATGAGCAAAATGCACCTCCCAAGAAGCAGTCCCCTGCTGATGAAGTTGATGAAGAAATTGAGGTTGAAAAGCCAGATTCATCGCCTCTGAGAATTATGCAAACAGAGCAAACTGAACCAAAAGAGAAAAGTGATAAGATTGAGGGGGAGCTCAATGCTTCCTGGAAGGAAACACCCCCGGTCTCATCATCTGGTGCCCCTACCTAGATGGATGTTGATCCTGCTCCTCGTACCACTACACCACAGTTGGTACAGGAAGAGAAGAAATCTGATGAGCCGATGGCTCGAGAAGAAACCATCCCACCTGTTGTGACACAAGCTACCGAGGAAGTTGTTGTGCCTCCCACCAATGAAAATGCCAAAAAAGAAAAGGCCCTAGTGCCCGAAAGACAAAAAGATGCCGAAGGAGTTCCGGCGAGCAAAAGCAGTAGTCAGTCAAGTTCATCAAAGGTGTCTGCACGAGATAAATCGAGGAAGCCTCATGCTCCTCTCAAGCCTATCGATGAAGGTGTGCCTTCTCCTGATGATGTTCGAACCAAATCCCTGACCGATGAGGAACCACTGTGTAACCCATTGGAAACCTTCCCGCTGTTTCCTGTCAGTGATGGCCCGAATGGTCCAGCTTTCAACAAGCAGTTTCAACAAGCAGCACCTGGATTCTCGAATGGATGACAGAGGAAGAGAAGATAAAATGCTCGGCTAATCAGTTCTTTGCTCTGTTAAATTTACCTCGTTGCGAATTTGATGCCTCACGAGAGCATAGACTGCACTTCTGGGATGTATCCGATGCGCAACTGCATATGCTGATGGACCCCAAGCTTGTTGGAGACGAGTGTGCCGAAGAAAATCCGAAGCATCTAGCCTATGAAAACAAAGTGTTGTTCTATATCCTATGCAATTCTATCACGCCAACAAACCGGCCTGAATCAATTCAAGGCATTGTGGCAAATGCTCTTCATGCTACGGCACATGGCGTTCGGTTTGACATTCCTGATCTTCTCATTCGCAACCTAGCCTATGCTGCTGATACCCCTCAAGCTTTAAAGCCATATGCACCTTGGATTATGTTCGCCATTGAATAGCTTCTTGAGAAAAAGTATTTCCCGTCACATGTTCCGAAAGTTTTCATGCCACCAGTCCGAGACACTCTCCGGATTGTGAAGGATGTTGGTAAAGGAAAGACGCCTGTTGATGCAACTGCTTCTGCCTCTGCCAGTGCTCCGAAAATCAAGAAGGTCAAAGTTGAAATTCCTCGTGATGAAAATCCCTCTCTATATGAGATTTGTCTTCGTACTCAGCAATCCTTGGAAAGTCACATCAAGCTCGATCGAAAAGAGAAAGTGGAAATGATGATAGAAATCAATCTACTTCACAATTATGCTCGTCAAGCCCTGCTGTATGAAAAGGAACAGAAGAAGCGATCATGGACCCTTCTACGCAAGCATTATTCTTGCAAGCAACTGTCTGCGAAGGGAATCGAGAAAGAGTATGATCATCTAGAGTTATTTGAAGTTCCTTGCATCCGAAGGCAAACTCCTGTGCTTCCTCAACGTTCTGCCTCAACCGACCTGCTGTTTGTCGAACCTGATGATGAACTCGAAGACACAGCAGACACGTTCATATACAAGGCTGATGTACCTCGCTCCTCTACTCCTGAAGCTGATCCCGAAGCCCGTGTTGCGTCTCCGACTCTGGCCTCGGCTTCGACTATCGCTCGTTCTGCTTCACGGAACAACTCTAGTTCTGGGGATTCTTCGGACGAGTAGTTCCTCGCATGCCTCCTCTTTCCTTTTTGACACTTGTTGACAAAAAGGGGGAGAAGAACATCAAGAAGATAGAAAAGCGGGCTATTTGCAGGATGTTTTTATTCGCCATTTGCTTTTTCGTTCGAACAATTTCCTTTTTGTCATTGAACTTTTCGATCGTGAAACTTAATCTCACCGCATGTGGTGATGGCACTCTGTGTCGTCATGTACCGTTAACAACCCCTGCAATACTATATTTGCTTCCAGCTATTTGCCTGCAGGTACTATCGAATGCATACATACCTTGCAATGATTATCCTCGATACTTATCCTTCGTGCAAGGTTAAGTGAATAACGATCAAGGAGGATCGGAATTCATGTCTCTCGACATTTATCTTACTCCTGTGCATATCTTTCACTATCTAACAATGCAGGAGAAAAGAAGTCGCTTCAGAGTAAAATTACTTGTGATTCGAAGCAAAAAAACGTCGTCTGAAGCATATCCACTCCGAGCAAAATTCTTGATACCTATCTCGTGTGGAATTAACTTATGTTCTGAGAAAATCTTCATGGCCTATCCATTGTCACATCACACTTTAATATATCTTCACTATTGAACTAATCTTTGTCAAAGATTGTGTGTGGTAGGAAATACCTCAGACACTGTCGAGTACATTGGATGAATCTACGAAAGATAAAATCTGCCAATGTTACTCATACAAAGATTCGCCTCGCTACCCTCCACATTAGCTCCGATGCTCACTCAAATCAGTATATGCATATCTTCAGGGGGAGCGTGCTTTATCTTCGTAATTATCTCTCGTCATCAAGCTTACTTCACATTTCATTCCAGTCTTTTATCTATCTTTCGATGCAGTCTGTTTTGTCAACAATCGTCCAAAAAGGGGGAGATTGTTGGTGCAATACTTGCCCTCCTGTGTTTTGGAGATTGTTGACAGAAACAGGCATGGACTGAATTTGTTTGCTAGTGCACACAGAGAGAAAATATTCCATGCAGTGCCGAATAGAATGCTCTCTCAGGTGAATAGTTCGAGGAACTTCACCGAAGATTATCTACGTCGAAGAAGAAGAATGAGCTTCATCGCTTCAGACTGTTATTCGAAAGGAATGAAGTGAAGAAGATGACCCCTCTAAAGTTTATTGCTGACGCAAAGCAATTGGTTCGGTGTTCGCATCCGAAGAAATTAACTGCAGTGATGGAAGATGAAGATGAAGTGAAGACGTAGCATTATTTTCATCATTCTTCTTTCATTCATTTGAGTCATAGGACCTCCGTACTATTAAGAGGGGTATAGGTTCTCGAAGCGTAGATCCGCTGTGATGCTTAGCCCAAACCTATGCGAGACCGAGAGAAATCTCTTTATGCTTCGAATGATTACCTACCAGCAAGAGACGCTGTTCTTCTTCGCTGTAGGAGATATCTTTCGAACTGTGGAGTTAGCATTACTTGCTCCACACGTAATGTTACCGTTGTGCTCAATTTCCGACCGTTGGACTCGTGTCGTTCGGCCATTGGCTGCTCCACATGTCCAATTTGGTCATTTCCCATCAGGGAAGGCTGCGGCTATAAATAGCCACCACGCTCCAACGTTGCCCATTGGCTGCTCCGCTTAAGATTTCTGAGAAGATTGATTGAGCAACCCCTCTCCGAGAGATTTGAGTTTAAAATCCACCGAGAGAAAAATCAAGAGCCAAAACTTAGACAGTGGTTGAGCATCACAGTAGTTCTGAGTTAGGGTTCTTGTACCTATTACTCTTGAGAGCTACCCACTCTCTAGACGGATAGGTGTCGGCTCGAGTGTCGAAGAGTATTGTCTTCACCGAGCGAGATCTTCAGCAACCAAGAGTATTGTGGTTCGCGAAGAAAACTAAAGAGAGTTTATCTTCAGTGAAGGTTTGGAGATCGCCGATAAGTATCTACCATGAGTAAAATCAACTGGAGTCTGATCAGCTCCGAAGTTGATGGAGAACAGGGCGAGGAAAGTTTATCCTCTGTGTTAAATCACAACCCCTCCAACCAGACGTAGTCCTTTGGCAGAAGGGTGAACTGGTCTACCAAATCCTACTGTCGCCATCGAGCACCACTGGTTCGCTTTACATTACTGCATTTCCTTCAGCAGTTTACATTCGTGTTCAGTGCCGATAGTTGTACCTGATCAATCACAGTTATTCGATTTTCTGTTAGATTCTCAATATCATATTGTATCATCTCTGACTGATTTACTTCGAAATATTGTTCGACTGTGATTTCATACCTGCTGTATTCATTCACCTTGTCACCCATTCTACGTGCATTTCATTCACAGTTCATACCTAGTTTTCCATCGGTATTCTGCATCTGTTGATACTTTGCAATACCATCGATCATGTCAGACTTGTGATATTCATCGCTTGATAGAATTGCTTCAGTTCATATCGATAGATTTGATCCTCAATACTGAGGTAAATCAAGTGCATTGCTACCGAACGTTATTTCCGCTGCTGCGTTTGGATTCGGTTCAATACTTTCGGAAGAAATTTTGAATCTCCCAGTCACCCCCCTCTGGTCGATACTCTCGGTGATCATCCTATAGCTAATGAGCTAGCTATAGCAAAAGTGCAAGATGAGGATGAGTATGAGCCAATACCTGATGTTGTCCAGCAGCAAATGCCTCCACCAAAGGAACCTTCACATGAAGCATCTACACAAGCAAGTGTAGTAAGGTATGTATAATTCCCAAATCCATTTATCTTCATGCATACCTTACAATTTGTGATATGTTTGCAATTGTTTTAGCCCTAGGAAAAACTATAAAAGAGCAGCAGATAGAGGAGCTTCTCCAAAGTGTGTCAAAGAGAATGGAGGTGGAGATTTGCAGCCAGCAAGTACATTCTTCTCAGCTACTAGAAGTAGTGTTGACAACAAGGTTGTTTCTCCTGCAAAGAAAGCACCAGCACCATCTGAAGCTCCACCCATTGCCCCCAATCCTGATAAGAACACTAGAAGCAAGGAAAGGGAAGCTCCAAACGTAGTCAAGAACACTAGGAGCAAAAAACTGAAGTTCTAGATGTTTAAGTACCGTGCTCTATTTGTTCTGATGTTGTTATGAACTAGATGTTAATCTGTGTGCACTTGACTCTGTGAAGTTTGTTGCTGAACTTCTGAGTGCTTCATGCACTAGTTATTCCCAGTGTTATGTGTACTATGTGCTATTATGCACTTGGTGTTGCTATGAACTTAATGTTTGTTATGCACTTGACCTTTTCTGTGTGCTGTTTGATGTTATCCCCTTTGTTCATCACTGTTTTCTTTGATCTTATTCAGTGTGCTGTACCAGTAATTGTTGCTGAACTTTCTGTCATTCATTACATATGATTTGTTTCATCACATAAGATTTGTCGTCAACGACGTCGACGGCAAATCTTCATCTACCATGGACATTTGGTTTCATCACATAAGATTTGTCATCGACGACAAATATTCATCTACCATGGACATTTGGTTTCATCACATAAGATTTGTCGTCGACGACAAATCTTCATCTACCATCCTCATATGGTTACTTTAGACAACTTCAAGACCAAAGTGACATCAATTCAACTTCAACTACCACTACAAAAAAAAGACATATCCGTGACATTATAGCCCGAACGAAAACTTTTTCTGTCATGGTTATGACACTTCTATGACAATAATTGTGACAAAAAGAAGTATCATCATAGATGTGGTGGGCTCCCACTTCTATGACAAAAAATCATGATAGAAAATGGGCTTTTCATCCTGGGCGGGCCGGGGATGCACCTGCATGACATTCTTTGGGCCGTCCATGACATAAAAAAACATGGTAGAAGTGAGTTGAGAGGAAATTTTCGCGGAGTTCCCGATTACGGTAGGTGGTCGGGGCCGAGCGATGCAATGTGGTTTGCGCGTTTCTGTCTCGTACGCGCGCGTGGTGCGAGCCATGTTCGCTATAATTGAACCTGAGCGAGGCGTTCGCTTACTGAACCCGAGCGATGGCACTGCTACGTACTAAAGCCGATCGATCGATCCCTTCGCTGCTAACTGAAACCGACCAACTCCTTCGCTGCTAATTGAACCTGATCGATCGCTGCAGCTTCTTACTGAAGCCGATCGAACCACCGTGCGAGACGTAGCCAGCAGGTTGGGTAGCCTCTGGATGAACAATGCCCGTTGCTGCCGCACGCACGATACATAGAACGAGTCGAGACGTGGTGAGTCCAGCCGGTTGGTTGGCTGTGGATAAGCAGTTCCCAGTGGGGGTTGGATGAAGAGGAACCTGGCCGTGTGTAGGCAGTTGCCGCTGGATGAACAGGACCCCATGGTAGTAGGCGGTTGCCGCTGGATGTACAGGACCCCGAGGAGGTCGCCACACACCCCAACCAGTTGGGGGTAGATGAACAGGACCCCGTGTAGGCTGGTTGAACAGTAGCCGGTGGAGGCTGGATGAACAGTAGCCCATGGATGAACAGTGACTGGTGGAGGCTAGAGGAAGTCGACGGTGGTTGAACAGTAGCAGGTGGAGGCTGGGGGAAGTCGACGGTGGATGAACAGTAACCCGTGGAGTCCCTTTTTGCGGTACGTCACACCCCTCCCGATAAACAGCACCCCGTTTCGACAGTAGGCGGTGTGAGAGAAGTCCGTTCCCTCTGTTTTGCGGTACACCACACCGCTCCCGATGAACAGGACCCCGTTTCGACCTTACACTAGTACCGGTACGTGCTATACAAACGGTTTTTATCCCCTTTCCACGATGGAGTTTTAAACTGTCGCCTTGCCTGTGTCTGCGATAGGGGGATCCTTCCCACATGACCCAGAAACCGTCAGGGATAGGCGAGCGGCTATTGATGATTTCCATAGAATAAACATATGAGAAGTCGCGCCTGTCCCACACGTTACACCTCGACGTTATGTTTCTGATTCGAGAGACATCCGAAATGATTACGCTGCTATAGTCGTGTGAAAAAGGTGGATATCACAAACATTTAATCTACCAATGTGTTTGTGATAGGTACATTATCGCACACTGCTCAAAAATGTAAAACGTGTGCGGTGCCTCTACTATCGCCAACGTGTCCATTTTCATAACTGTGTGTGATAGGTATTCCTATCACAGACGGGCTCCATATATGCACCGTCTTATTTTTGTCAAATATTACACACACATACAGGTTTGAAACGTTTGCCGTATTACCATGAATCGCACACGCATATGAGACGAAACCGTGTGTGTGTCCGTCGAGCATCGCAAACATTTCACTTCAAAAAACCGTTTGTTCTATATTTTCCATCGCACACGCTGTTTTCTTTCTAACTGTGTGTACATTATTTTATTCACTCATGTTTAATTTTATTTTTCCCTGTAATTTATTATTCAAATTGGAAATTTTGAAATATGAAACATGGAATTCAAATTCTCAGCACAATGGTTCAACAACCAATCCATAAATAAAATTCCCAGTACAATATGTTCAGTAATTACAGGATTAGGCAGCAATTAACAATGATAAAGCACAATATTTAGAGGTGGTAAAGGTGAAGAGAGAAGTGTAAATAATTTTGGCTACCGATGGTGTTGAAGAAGCGGAATGCCCATAATGTGCCCTCCTGCATGCCATAGGCGCGAACAACTTTTGTCCAACCCCTTGTGACGATCGCCCGCCCATCCTTCACCGCCTTCAGGAAGACTTCTAGACCATTGTCATGGTAGTATGAATTATATACTTTAACCTTAGTTGCCTCCACTCTGGTCATGTAGTTTGCAAGGTAATTATGAGTAAATTGCTTCGGAAACCACTGAAAAGAGAAAACTTTTAGATATTCATGTCTAATAGAGTAACTCATTGTGGGGAGAGGGAAAAGGCAACATATTACTTATCATCCTAAAGTTCACTGTTGTCTTGGACAAAGTGTAAATAAAGAGTTTAATTCCCACCACCTGTCTCTTTCGCCTAACAATCTTTCTTAGTTCCCTGACTTGACGCTTGTTCATGTATATCTCATTTCCCCACACGCAAAAGGGATCGAAACATGGATCAGTACCGCTGATATATGTACCTACAGGCAACCAGTAATTGTTAGAATGTAAACTGCGATTGCACAAATGATGTAAAATACAACTCCCTCCGTTCCTAAGTACAAGTATTTTTAGAGATTTCAATATGAACTACATAAGGATGTATATAGACATAGTTTAGATTAGAATGTAGATTCAGTCATTTTGCTCCGTATGTAGTTTATATTGGAATTTCTAAAAAGACTTATATTTAGGAACAGAGGGTGTATAAGACATGGGATGCAGCTAACCTCGACGGCAAACAACAGCATCGCCCATTGTAGCTCTGCGTAAGTACATGGAAATGCAATGTTAACTACAACAGGGTTAACATCCATCAAAAATAGCAAATGGGAATAAAACGACAATATTTGTAGTGATATCTTCATTGTGAAAGAGTAGCACTGTAGCAAAGGGACGGATTAAAAAATGGATAGAATTGTTTACTACAACATGCATGTTTAACTGCAAACAACCTACTATAGCCATTGAAACTGGTACTGATAAAAATGAAATTGACAAAGTTAAACATCGCAAGGCAGCTGCTGCTAGAGCACAGAATGGCCCAGTTTTCTATAAAAATGTAGGGAAAATAGCTAAGATGATGTTGGGGATATAACCCCAGGATGACCCGCCCATCTAGGGCCGGGTCAATAAGCGGTAACTTAAGGAGGAGGTTTTGTTTGGTGGGCCGCGGTGATCCAGAAGACACAGTCCAGAGGATAAGCCGCCCTTAGTGGGCCGGCTCACGGCACACCGGCTTAAACACTTTCCTTCTAAGGCGCCCGAAGATGTTTCCTTACTTAGGAGACAAGATAAGTAGGAATTAGAGCGTGACATGGGTCGTCTTCTGACCCGGACTCTGTTGTAAACCCGGGGCCTCAACCTATCTATAAAGGGGAGCCCCTGGGTCAGAAAGATCAAGTTACAAACCCTCGAGTACTAGGTTAGCCAAGCGCACCCTTGTAATCAAGATCATCATCAATGCAACTAAAGTAGGTCGTAGGCCTTTACCTCGATCGTGAGGGGCCAAACCTGGGTAAAATCGTGTCTCTCGCATCCGACCAACACCATTCGATCTACCACCTAACAACGATGGCCTCACGACTAAGTCCTTCGAGGACATCTGCCGTGAAAATACCACGACAGTTGGCGCCCACCGTGGGGCTATCGCTCAGTGGTGTTGAGTATTCGAAGGGACCTCCACCAGGGATCGAGGGATACGTGATTGGCCACAATGACCAAGAGTCGCCGCGGCAAGCTCTGCATCGACGATTCAAGCTGGGGCCCCGAGGCCGACACAATCGAGTACGGGTACCGGGTCCCCTTCGGCAACATCCACGTCTTCATTGACAATGTTGGAAATATGCCCTAGAGACAATAATAAAATGGTTATTATTATATTTCCTTGTTCATGATGATAGTTTATTATCCATGCTATAATTGTATTGATTGGAAACTGAAATGCATGTGTGGATACATAGACAAACAACATGTCCCTAGTGAGCCTCTACCGGACTAGCTCGTTGATCAAAGATGGCCATGGTTTCCGGGTCATAGACATGAGTTGTCATTTGATAACGGGATCACATCATTAGGAGAATGATGTGATGGACAAGACCCAAACTATGAACATAGCATATGATCGTGTCAGTTCATTGCTATTGTTTTCTGCATGTCAAGTATATGTTCCTATGACCATGAGATCATGCAACTCACTGACACCGGAGGAGTACCTTGTGTGTATCAAACGTCGCAACGTAATTGGGTGAATATAAAGATGCTCTACAGGTATCTCCAAGGGTGTCTGTTGAGTTGGCATGGATGGAGACTGGGATTTGTCACTCCGTACGACGGAGAGGTATCTCAGGGCCCACTCAGTAATACAACATCACAATGAGCTTGCAAGCAATGTGACCAATGAGTTGATCATGGGATCTTGTATTACGGAACGAGTAAAGAGACTTGCCAGTAACGAGATTGAACTAGGTATAGATATACCGACGATCGAATCTCGGGCAAGTAACATACCGATGGACAAAGGGAACTACATACGGGATTAACTGAATCCTTGACATCGAGGTTCGACCGATAAAGATCTTTGTAGAATATGTAGGAACCAATATGGGCATCCAGGTCCCGCTATTGGTTATTAACCGTGGAGGTGTCTCTGTCATGTCTGCATAGTTCTCGAACCCGCAGGGTCTACACACTTAAACGTTTGATGACGATATAAGTATAGTTGAGTCATTGTGTTGGTGACCGAAGGTTGTTCGGAGTCCCGGATGAGATCCCGGACGTGACGAGGAACTCCGGAATGGTTCGGAGGTGAAGATTGATATATAGGATGATGGGAATCGGAGTCCGAAAGTGTTTCGGGGAGTACCGCGGAGTCGTCGGAAGTCCGAAAGGGGTTTTGGGGGGGGGGGGGGGGTCCCGGCAAGTGTTGCGGGCCTCATGGGCCAAAGGGGGGAGGCACACCAGCCCACATAGGGGCTGTGCGCCCCCTCACCCCTTCCCATGCAGCCAGGAGGGTGGGGGCACCGCTAGGGCAGCCGGCCCCCTCTGGCTTGGGGGGCAAGGCGCCTAGGGAGGGCCACCCAAACCCTAAACGCCCCCTCTCCCTTGTGCCCGCCACCCCCTAGGGGGAAACCCTAGGGTGCCTCGACCCCTCCCTCCCCCCTATATATAGGGAGGGAGAGAGAGGGCAGCCACACCCTTACACCCTTACGTGCCACAGCGCTGCCCCTCCTCTTCCTCGTAGCCCTTCTCCTCTCCGTAGCGCTTAGCGAAGCTCTACCGAGATTCTTCCACCACCACCTCCACCACGCCGTCGTACTGCCGGAGGACTCGAGCTACTACTTCACCATTGCTTGCTGGATTGAGGAGGTGAAGGCGTCATCAAGCCGTACGTGTGTTGAACGCGGAGGTGCCGTCCGTTCGGCACTAGATCGGAGTTCGCGGGACGGATCGTGATTGGATCGCGAAGACGTACCACTACATCAACCGCGTTCTTTAATGCTTCCGCTTAGCGATCTACAAGGGTATGTGGATCCAACTCTCCTCTCGTAGATGTGCATCTCCTAGATTGATCTTTGTGAACGTAGGAAATTTTTTGTTTCCCATGCAGCGTTCCCCAACAGTGGTATCAGAGCTAGGTTTTGCGTAGATGACATCACGAGTAGAACACAAAGGAGTTTGTTGGCATTGATATTTAGATTGCTTCCTTCCTTGGTCTTTTCTTGATTCAGCGGTATTGTGGGATGATGCGGCCCGGACCAACTTTACATGTCCACGTACATGAGACCGGTTCCATCGACTGACATGTGACTTTTGTTGCATAAGATGGCTGGCGAGTGTCTGTCTCTCCCACCTTAGTTGAATCGGATTCGACAAAGGCGGTCCTTGTAGAAGGTTAAATAGCAACTTGCATATCACCGTTGTGGTTTTGCGTAGGTAAGAATCGTTCTTGCTAGATACCCATAGCAGCCACGTAAAACATGCAACAACAAATTAGAGGACGTCTAACTTGTTTTTGCAGGGTATGTTGTGATGTGATATGGCCAATGACATGATGAAATATATTTGATGTATGAGATGATCATGTTTGTAATAGTTATTATCGACTTGCATGTCGATGAACACGGCAACCGGCATGAGCCATAGGGTTGTCTTTATTTATTGTGTGACCTGCGTGTCAATCTTTAAGCTCTATGTAATGCTTTACTTGATCGCTAAACGATAGCAATAGTAGTGGAAGCATGGTTGGCATGACAACCCCGATGGCGACACGATGATGGAGATCATGGTGTCATGCCGGTGACGATGGAGATCATGCCGGTGCTTTGAAGATGGAGATCAAAAGCACGAGTTGATGGCCATATCATGTCACTTATGATTTGCATGTGATGTTAATCCTTTTATGCATCTTATTTTGCTTAGGACGATGGTAGCATTATAAGGTGATCCCTCACTAAAATTTCAAGATAAAATTGTGTTCTCCCCGAGTGTGCACCGTTGCGAAAGTTCGTCGTTTCGAAGCACCACGTGATGATCGGGTGTGATAGACTCTACGTTCACATACAACGGGTGCAAGCCAGTTTTGCACATGTGGAACACTCGGGTTAAACTTAACGAGCCTAGCATGTACAGACATGGCCTCGGAACACAAGAGACCGAAAGGTCGAACATGAGTCATATAGTAGATATGATCAACATGGAGATGTTCACCATTGAAACCACCTCATCTCACGTGTTGATCGGACTTGGGTTGGTGAATTTGGATCATGTTACATTCGGATGACCGGAGGGATGTCTATTTGAGTGGGAGTTTTGAGTAATATGATTAATTGAACTCATTTATCATGAATAGTAGTCTAAGTTGTCTTTGCAAATTTATGTTGTAGATCAATGGCTCGCGCAGTAGCTTCCCTGAATTTCAATGCGTTCCTAGAGAAAGCTAAGCTGAAAGATGATGGAAGTAACTTTGTAGACTGGGTCCGTAATCTGAGGATTATCCTCACGGCTGCTCAAAAGGCTTATGTCCTTGATGCACCGCTTGGTGCGCAACCCCCTCCAGCGCCTGTGGATGTTATGAACGCCTGGCAGGTGCGTGTAGATGACTACTCAATAGTTCAGTGTGTTATGTTGTATGGCTTAGAACCGGGAGTTCAAAGATGTTTTAAACGTCATGGAGCATATGAGATGTTCCAGGAGTTGAAGTTTATTTTTGAAAAAAATGCCCGGATCGAGAGGTATGAGACCTCCGATAAGTTCTTCGCCTGCAAGATGGAGGAGAACGGGTCTATAAGTGAGCACATACTCAGAATGTCTGGGTATTACAACCGTCTGGCTGATTTGGGAGTTGTGCTCCCGCCAGAGGCAATCACTGACAGAGTTCTTCAATCACTACCACCTAGCTACAAGAGATTTGTGCTGAACTATAACATGCAAGGGATGAACAAGTCAGTCTCCGAGCTGTTTGCGATGCTGAAAGTCGCTGAGTCAGACATCCAGAAGGAGCATCAAGTGTTGATGGTCAATAAAACCACTAGTTTCAAGAAGAATGGCAAGGGCAAGAAGGGTAACTCCAAGAAGAGTGGCAAAGCAGTTGCCCCTCCCGTGAAGAAACCCAATGCTGGACCCAAGCCGGAAACTGAGTGCATCTATTGTAAGGGGACTGGCCACTGGAAGCGGAATTGCCCCAAGTATCTGGCCAACAAGAAGGGGGCCAACGCTAAACAAGGTATATATGATATACATGTTATTGATGTGTACCTTACCAACTCTCGTTGTAGTGCCTGGGTATTTGATACCGGTTCGGTTGCTCACATTTGCAACTCAAAGCAGGAACTACGGAATAGACGGAGGCTGGCGAAGGACGAAGTGACGATGCGCGTGGGAAATGGTTCCAAGGTTGATGTGATCGCCGTCGACACGCTCGCTCTTCGATTACCATCGGGATTAGTGATGAACCTGAATAATTGTTATTTAGTGCCTGCGTTGAGCATGAACATTATATCTGGATCTTGTTTAATGCGAGATGGTTACTCATTTAAATCAGAGAATAATGGTTGTTCTATTTATACGGGTAATATCTTTTATGGTCATGCACCCATTGTGAGGGGTTTATTCTTATTGAATCTCGATAGTGATGATACACATGTTCATAACATTGATGCCAAAAGATGTAGAGTTGATAATGATAGTACCACTTTCTTGTGGCACTGCCGCTTAGGTCATATTGGTGTAAAACGCATGAAGAAACTCCATGCTGATGGACTTTTTGAGTCTCTTGATTTTGAATCACTTGACACATGCGAACCATGCCTCATGGGCAAGATGACTAAGACCCCGTTCTCTGGAACAATGGAACGAGCAAGTGACTTGTTGGAAATCATACATACTGATGTGTGCGGTCCAATGAGCATTGAGGCACGCGGTGGATATCGTTATTTTCTCACCTTCACCGATGATTTAAGTAGATATGTGTACATTTACTTAATGAAACACAAGTCTGAAACATTTGAAAAGTTCAAGCAATTTCAGAGTGAAGTTGAGAATCATCATAACAAGAAGATCAAGTTCCTACGATCCGATCGAGGGGGAGAATATCTGAGTTATGAGTTTGGCAATCACTTAAGACAATGTGGAATTATTTCACAATTGACGCCACCTGGAACACCACAGCGTAATGGTGTGTCCAAACGTCGTAATCGAACCTTATTGGATATGGTGCGTTCTATGATGTCTCTTGCCGATTTGCCACTATCATTTTGGGGTTATGCGTTAGAGACAGCTGCATTCACTTTAAATAGGGCACCATCTAAGTCCGTTGAGACGACGCCGTATGAACTGTGGTTTGTCAAGAAACCAAAGTTGTCGTTTCTTAAAGTTTGGGGATGCGATGCTTATGTTAAAAGGCTTCAGCCGAAAAAGCTCGAACCCAAAGCGGACAAATGGGTCTTCATAGGATACCCAAAGGAGACGGTTGGATACACCTTCTATCTCAGATCCGAAGGCAAAGTGTTTGTTGCTAAGAACGGGTCATTTCTCGAGAAAGAGTTTCTCTCGAAAGAATTGAGTGGGAGGAAGATAGAACTTGATGAGGTTGATGAACCTTTACTTCAACCAGAGAATAGCGCAGCGCAGAAAGATGTTTCTGTGGAGCCTACGTCAGTTGAAGAGGAAGCCGATGATGATGATCATGAAGCTTCGGATCAAGTTACTATCGAACCTCATAGGTCGACAAGGATACGTACTGCCCCTGAGTGGTACGGTAACCCTATCTTAGAGGTCATGTTGTTGGACAACGATGAACCTACGAGCTATGGAGAAGCGATGGTGGGCCCGGATTCTGACAAATGGTTAGAGGCCATGCAATCCGAGATGGGATCCATGTATGAAAACAAAGTATGGAATTTGGAAGTATTACCTGAAGGGCGAAAGGCCATTCAGAATAAATGGATCTTCAAGAAGAAGACGGACGCGGACGGTAATGTCACCGTCTATAAAGCTCGACTTGTGGCAAAGGGTTTTTCACAAGTTCAAGGAGTTGACTATGATGAGACTTTCTCACCCGTAGCGATGCTTAAGTCCATCAAAATCATGTTAGCAATAGCTGCATTTTTCGATTATGAAATCTGGCAGATGGATGGCAAAACAGCGTTCCTTAACGGTTTCCTTAAGGAAGAGTTGTATATGATGCAACCGGAAGGTTTTGTCGATCCAGAGAATGGTAAAACAGTTTGCAAACTCCAGCGATCCATTTATGGGCTGGTGCAAGCGTCTCAGAGTTGGAATCTTCGCTTTGATGAGGTGATCAAAGCGTTCGGGTTTGTACAAGTTTACGGAGAAGCTTGTATTTACAAGAAAGTGAGTGGGAGCTCTTTAGCGTTTCTAATATTATATGTGGATGACATATTGCTGATTGGAAACAATATAGAACTTTTGGATAGCGTGAAGGAATATTTGAACAAGAGTTTTTCAATGAAGGACCTAGGAGAAGCTGCTTTCATATTAGGCATCAAGATCTATAGAGATAGATCGAGACGTTTAATAGGACTTTCGCAGAGCACATACCTTGATAAAGTTTTGAAGAAGTTCAAAATGGATCAATCCAAGAAGGGGTTCTTGCCTGTATTTCAAGGTGTGAAGTTGAGTAAGACTCAATGCCCAATGACTGCAGAAGATAGAGAAAAGATGAGTGTCATCCCCTATGCTTCTGCCATAGGCTCTATCATGTATGCGATGCTGTGCACAACACCAGATGTCAGCCTTGCCATAAGTATGGCCGGAAGGTTTCAAAGTGATCCAGGAGTGGAGCACTGGACGGTGGTCAAGAATATCCTTAAGTACCTGAAAAGGACTAAGGAAATGTTTCTCATTTATGGAGGTGATCAAGAGCTCGTCGTAAAGGGTTACATCGATGCAAGCTTTGACACTGATCCGAATGACTCTAAGTCTCAAACCGGATACGTATATATTCTTAATGGGGGAGCGGTAAGCTGGTGCAGTTCCAAGCAAAGCGTCATAGCTGATTCTACATGCGAAGCGGAGTACATGGCTTCCTCGGAGGCGGCAAAGGAAGGTGTCTGGATGAAGCAGTTCATGACAGATCTTGGAGTTGCGCCTAGTGCACTGGACCTAATGGCTCTGTTCTGTGACAACACTGGTGCCATTGCTCTAGCCAAGGAACCAAGGTTTCACAAGAGGACCAGACACATAAAGCGACGCTTCAATGCCATCCGCGAAGCGATCAAGGAGGAGGACATAAATATTTGCAAAGTGCACATGGACCTGAATATTGTAGATTGACTAAGCCTCTTCCACGGGCAAAGCATGATCAACACCAGAACTCTATGGGTGTTAGATTCATAACCATGTAATGCTAGATTATTGACTCTAGTGCAAGTGGGAGACTATTGGAAATATGCCCTAGAGGCAATAATAAAATGGTTATTATTATATTTCCTTGTTCATGATAATCGTTTATTATCCATGCTATAATTGTATTGATTGGAAACTGAAATGCATGTGTGGATACATAGACAAACAACATGTCCCTAGTGAGCCTCTACCGGACTAGCTCGTTGATCAAAGATGACCATGGTTTCCGGGTCATAGACATGAGTTGTCATTTGATAACGGGATCACATCATTAGGAGAATGATGTGATGGACAAGACCCAAACAATGAACGTAGCATATGATCGTGTCAGTTTATTGCTATTGTTTTCTGCATGTCAAGTATATGTTCCTATGACCATGAGATCATGCAACTCACTGACACCAGAGGAGTATCTTGTGTGTATCAAACGTCGCAACGTAACTGGGTGACTATAAAGATGCTCTACAGGTATCTCCGATGGTGTCTATTGAGTTGGCAGGGATCGAGACTGGGATTTGTCACTCCGTACGACAGAGAGGTATCTCAGGGCCCACTCGGTAATACAACATCACAATGAGCTTGCAAGAAATGTGACCAATGAGTTGATCACGGGATCTTGTATTACGGAACGAGTAAAGAGACTTGCCGGTAACGAGATTGAACTAGGTATAGAGATACCAACGATCGAATCTCGGGCAAGTAACATACCGATGTACAAAGGGAACTACATACGGGATTAACTGAATCCTTGACATCGAGGTTCGACCGATAAAGATCTTCGTAGAATATGTAGGAACCAATATGGGTATCCAGGTCCCTCTATTGGTTATTGACCGTGGAGGTGTCTCGGTCATGTCTGCATAGTTCTCGAACCCGCAGGGTCTACACACTTAAACGTTTGGTGACGATATAAGTATAGTTGAGTCATTGTGTTGGTGACCGAAGGTTGTTCGGAGTCCCGGATGAGATCCCGGACGTGACGAGGAACTCCGGAATGATTCGGAGGTGAAGATTGATATATAGGATGATGGGAATCGGAGTCCGAAAGTGTTTCGGGGAGTATCGGGGAGTCGTCGGAAGTCCGAAAGGGGTTTTGGGGGGGGGGGGGGGGGTCCCGGCAAGTGTTGCGGGCCTCATGGGCCAAAGGGGGGAGGCACACCAGCCCACATAGGGGCTGTGCGCCCCCCTCACCCCTTCCCACGCAGCTAGGAGGGTGGGGGCGCCCCTAGGGCAGCCGGGCCCCTCTGGCTTGGGGGGCAATGCGCCTAGGGGGGGCCACCCAAACCCTAGCCACCCCCTCTCCCTTGTGGTCGCCACCCCCCTAGGGGGAAACCCTAGGGCGCCTCCACCCCTCCCTTCCCCCTATGTATAGAGAGGGAGAGAGAGGGTAGCCACACCCTTACACCCTTACGTGCCACGGCGCTGCCCATCCTCTCCCTCGTAGCCCTTCTCCTCTCCGTAGCGCTTAGCGAAGCTCTGCCGAGATTCTTCCACCACCACCTCCACCACGCCGTCGTGCTACCGGAGGACTCAAGCTACTACTTCACCATTGCTTGCTGGATCAAGGAGGTGAAGGCGTCATCAAGCCGTACATGTGTTGAACGCGGAGGTGTAGTCCGTTCGGCACTAGATCGGAGTTCGCGGGACGGATCGTGATTGGATCGCGAAGACATACCACTACATCAACCACGTTCTTTAACGCTTCCGCTTAGCGATCTACAAGGGTATGTGGATCCAACTCTCCTCTCGTAGATGTGCATCTCCTAGATTGATCTTGGCGAACGTAGGAAAATTTTTGTTTCCCATGCAACGTTCCCCAACAGGCAAGGCCGGCGGGACTTAACCCGAGCCGGACATCTGCACCGACGTCTTCGAGTCAGCTCGGCGCGCGCAACCCGCCGCGCCTAAAGCCGGTCGGGAGCGGGCCGCCACTGGTCAAGCCGGCGGATCTGAAACCGAGCCGGATGTCAGCACCAACATCATCAAGCCGGCTCGGTGCGCGCAACCCGCCCGGCCACAGATCGGTCGGAAGCACTTCTTTGTCGGCTTCACCCAAGGAGTTGACTACGCCGATGACTTGGCGTCCGACGGCGAGACTCACGTTTATTCCGATGGCGAGTCTTCCACGGGCGAGAGTGAGTCAATCCTCCCGCTTCATGACGGCATGATTGGGGGCTACCATGAGGGCGAGCCGGCTCAGGATTCCTTTGGCCCGCCCCTTCGGACTACTGTCTACATGGCCGGAATGACCCTCGTGCTTGATTCTACGGCGGCTGGCGTGGTAACTGGGACCGGCACCTCAACCGCCAGCTCAGTCGTGTCGTCGGCTCAGGCTTTGGCGGAGTTGGCAGCCGCCCTCGCGACGCTCCTTGCAACGCCGGTGACTGCGGAGAACTAGACATAACGTAACACAGAGGTGACCAAGCTTCGCGAGCAGATGGCTAAGGTACAAGCGGATATAGACGCAGAAAACACTCGCATGGCAGAGTTGCAATCCAAAGTCCATGCTGAGTTGTAGCGTCTGAAGAGCGAAGCCTGGCATCTAGGGCTTCGTCAAAGTGCTTCTGAGGTGGTTCACCAGCGGAGGCACCGTCGCCTACCGCCTTCAGCTTCTGCCTGGCGCCCGCATCCACTACGTCTTCCATGTGGGCTTGTTGAAGCCCTTCTGCGGCGATCTGCCGGCGACCGCGCCGGCTCTTCCTCCCACCTCCGATGGACGTCTCCTTCCGGGTCCAGAGAAGGTGTTGAAGGCCCAGCAGAGCCGAGGTGTTTGGTGTTTGTTGATCCAGTGGCAAGGCCTTTCGGAGGATGACGCCACTTGGGAGCAGCTCGAGGAGTTCCGCCAGCATTTTCCTGACTTCCAGCTCGAGGACGAGCTGTTTGCGCAGGCAGGGAGAGATGTTATGACCGGCGTTCACTATAGCCGGAGGAGGCCCAATGGCGCGGCTAGTTAGGGGCTTGGCCCAACTTATCTTTATTTTTATTAGCTCATCAAGGATTATATAAACACTTGTAAGGACTCGTTTTGGAATCAAGCAATAAGTCATAACTAGTAGAATGCCCGTGCGTTGCCACGGGCATTCTAAATATATGACTGGTTCATCGTGATCATGTTCTACTGGAAAAAAACATCTGAGGTTTATGGATATATGATATTCTTCATTGCAATTAATTATCCACATGAGATGATACTTCATGGTTGTCATGGGGTAAGACAAATGCATCTCATTGTCGCCTTCCTGCCTTCCTCTCCTCCTTCTTCTCGGCCACCACGTGACAATTTGCTTCCTTCCTCCCAAAGTCGTTCAATCTATGTTTCCCCCCCTACCTTGCACAACTATACTAAGAATCTTGTCCAACTCCAAACAATCTTGTCCATTTAGCCATCCCATAGATTATAAATGACTCACATGTGTCGATTATGTCAATATTGTGACACTGGCAGAATCCAACTAAGCATGTGATGGTGACCGGGCTTGGTTAGCGGTTGAAACATGCCTACGATAAAGAAATGTTTACTCAAAAGAGATATTGCCGATGATAATTTATTTGAAGGAAAAGGAGATGTTTACTCAAAAAGAGCTACTACAAGTTGACCCATGACGATCATATATGAGCAAGCCCTCCTAACAGTTTGATTTTCTGTAGTGGCGGAGGGAAGGTCATATGGTAACCTCACCAGAGACAATGATGTATGTGCACAGTCTGGTGTTGAGGCGGCCATGAATGTTGCCGATCAAGAGGAAAGAGACAAACTGGGGATATTAACTGAGTGCAGAAAGACAACTATATGTTGCCAATGGATAACCGTACCGCGTGAGCGTCATGATCGGTTAAAACAAATGGCAGAAGAATCAAGAGTAACATGGGGTTGTAACTCGGCATGAGTGAACATGTGAACAAATCAAACATGTAGCATGTGGTTGTAACTCGATGAACACCATCTATTGCTGACTAATCATTTGTCATCTAATTAGGATAAAATTAATTTAGACCTCGAGCTCAAAGGAGATTAATTATAACATCCAAGCGAGCACGTAACCAGTGAGCTACACAGCGGCTGCGGCTAGCTCATCCAGTGACTGTCAACTCCAGCTAGGATAGAAATTCGGGTCTCCGGGATGAGTCGGCATATTAATTAATGGGAACCGCTAGGGATCAGACTACTGATCCCTTGCTTCCCATCAGACCACTGGATGGCCGTCGGATTAACATCATGCTATTCGTCCGATCTGATACTATTGTTAGGCGCTGAGTTATTTCCTTCCTAATTAAGTGCTTCTAATAACCACTCTCACGTATATATAGCACCTCCTCCCGCTAACCTCTCCACCCTTATCTGTGGCTTTAGTAACTAACTGCTTCCAGAAATTACGTTAATTGATTTGGTAAGCCATGATTGCTTCCAAGAAACAAATGCAAAAAATAATGCTTCCCACAAATTGCGGATTTGCTTCCCACTAATTGCGAATTTGCTTCCAATAAACAGATAAAGAAAAATTTATTGTTTCTGGAGATGTTCTTTTTTAGCAGTGCAAACATGGCATGGATTTTTTTTTAATCATGGAAACCCATGCCATGGAAACGTATTATTCGTAAAAATTGTTCCAAAATAAAGATACTCCAAAAATTCGTTCCAACTGTATATATTCTCGGATGTCTAAACTGAAATGTTGGGTTGTAGACAACATGTAATCTGGACGTTGGAAGCATCATGCAGTAATGGTGGAAGCATACCTGATTACTGTGTAAGATAAGCTCTATTTTTTTGGATGCATAGGAAGCATAGTGTGCTATTTTTAGAAGCATGATTAGTGTCCCAACTGAAACTTTGTTCAACTGTGTAGGAAGCATAAATGTTTTGTGAAACCTATAACGCTTGGTCATTGTGTACCGGAGCTTATATTTTGTTAGAAGGAAGCGAAATAGAGATAAGATGGTGCAGCATACATGTGCCACGTGACAATTGCATGTGCTTCCAAATAAGTTGAAAGTTGTTTCCAATGTTGCATGTACATATTTTCAACGACGAACTTTCTGATTGATGTATTTTTGCATCAACATTGCCTCTAAATGAGATTTAATTTGCTTCCAAAGAAAACATTTTTTTTCTTCCTGTACATATTGGACATTGCCTCCATACAACAAGACATGAACATCGAAGCACAACGGGACGAAGCCTCTACTGGAACGTGAGCACCATCCAACGACGGACTTCGAGGACTAGCGTCGACGAGATCGAAGCAGCATCCTTGAGATCGGAGTGACGTTGCCGGAATGTGGTGGTCAGATAGGGCCACAGGGAAGACTTAACATGCCTAACTCGTCCTCATGCACGAGCGAGGCAGGGGTAGGAAGCAATGGTCACACATAGAGAAGCAGGGAACCCATGTAAGGAAGCATGCATGCTTCGTGTGTGCTGTCGATGTCGAACCCGTCCTTTGACACTCCGGTCCGGCCGCCATCTTCTCCCTAGCTTTGACGACCTCCTCTTCTCCCCAAAAGCTGTGTGTCGACGCCGGCGAGCGGCAAGGAGCAGCGCGGTCGGCACCGTCGAGTGGCCACCAGCATGCCGCGCTCACCGTCCTCTCCCGGCCATTGTAGATCACATCTGGCGTCATGGTGGAGAATAAGGAAGCACCACGGAGAGGATCGACGCAGGTGTTTGGGTTCGTGTATGGGGCGTGTCGTGCTCATGTAGGGGAGGTCGTTGCCATGGGTGGGTAAGAGCACCAGAAGGAAAGGCAGAGCGGCAGGTGGAGGAAGGCGTGATCGCCGTGGGCGAGGATGATGGAGAACAAAGTCGACCTATTTGTTGGCCGTGGGAAGACGGACGCTGGTTCCAATCATTAATGAAAACCACATAATTTGAGGAGGGCAGTTATGAAGCCATTCAAACGAGCCATTGGATGTGGTACCAGATGGACGGTGCAGAAGACGTCTGAGCCAACCAAAAGTTTCAGACTACTGATGTAAAGTGTTTCCCTTAATTATAGGGTTAATTCTTGTTAGCACCTCACCTTGACTACATAAGTATGCGGCGGTTCTTGAAGTTCGGATCTCCGGGATGAGTCGGCATATACACTTCTCATTGTACAGGTGTGCACCTCGTCCTCCAACCTGCGCAGCAACAAAGAAAGAAAGAACAAAACACCTCAGCCTATCCATCCATACAAGAGTTTCACATTTAGTGTACATGAAGAGGAGTCCAAGCAGTTAAGATATGATGTTGAAAAATAAACATGTGAATTAACTTATGTACTCTCAATCAAATTAAGCAATTGACTTCACAAACATGGGATTATAGAGAACCCGCCAATATAAAGAACGTTCCATATTTAAAAATAAGCACGATCAGACCTGCCAAAACACGTTTTAGAATGTCTCTCAGTATCTGAATATATTCATCATTCGACATCTCCTTGACAGTTTCCAGATTTCTGTTTGACTCGAGGAATATAATTAACCCAGAAAACTTTTCGCTTGCAGCATGTATTTTGACAATCTTTAAAAACATACAAAAAATCATGAAAAGCCCAAGATGTACAATATGCAGAAACAAATGATGTCGAAGCCTGCTCAGGAAACTGTACCGTTAAAGCATCATTCAACTTTAGAGAGCTTCAAATAATACATCTAACAACGGAGTCCTGCACATGATGCAATAGATTTGGTAATAAACCATTGAGAAATATAGCACCAGTAAATTTGATCCGCATTAACAGAACAAAATTCTAATAATTGATATATCATCGGATACCTAACCCTCAAATATCAAAATTCCTATGCTATCTATTTTATGTTGGATGCACTCCGTACTGGCAGATAGGTTTGTTGTTTAGCTATTGGATAAGATTTGTGTTAAGATTTCGAACACATAAAAAAACTTTACAAGTGTTACGTTAGAAAATAAGTCAACTGGTAAAAATAGTTTTATGCATTAACAACATCACCTTATTAGTATTTCGAATAACAAAATGGCCATTAAATTTGGTAAGTTATGATTTAGAAAGCTACTAATGGAGACTGAAAAAGGGCCATAAATTTCACGCCCAGATTTGTGATGATGACAACAATAAAAAAAAAAGATTGTCTTGCACTATCTATTTCCAAGGTTACGATCATCCAAAAATTGCAAGATGAAAATTAAATAAATAGGTGTCGAGAAGAAGTCTAGTTCAATAGCAATTGCAAAACTAACCTGACTAACAGCAACAGCAAAGGGTGCTCAGAAAACTAAAAGGGAACGTCCCAACGCACATTTGAATTTGTCATGTGGAAGCTACAGGTCTGCGAGTACCATGGTCTACAACTTACTCTTGGCCAACTATATGATCCTGATGAAGGCTCTAGTAAAGTAAGAGTATTATATTTCGGTTTACAAATAAACATCAACTCAAGAGAGTGTAGTTTTGGTGTTGGACTGTAGGCATGTTAAATTATTTGGGCTAAAGTGTCTACTATCCATTTTTTGGATGAACAGCAGATAGAGTAAATGATAATTCTGTAACTGGAGGCGCATACTAAATTTATCAAAATCATAACGAGAACCTATAGTCAAGACCTTTTTGCAGCTCAACAATTCACAATCCAAGAATATTCTTAGAGCTTCTAATTTCTAATAGTTCTCAGTTCCATATTAGCAATAACCCTTGGAGCCCCAGCCTGATTATTCACCAAAAAAAGTCAAATAAGTTTGTCCTATGTTGTACCCATGAGAATTGTATATCAATCAGTTGTCCATAAAGCATTAACTAATGAGCACCCTTGATTCTCATCAACTCACAAGGTCTCTTTTAAATAGTAAGTTCATAGTAATACAAATCTGCAGTGACAATATCATGAAAAGGAGCATTACAACAGCTATCGAGTGTATTAAATTAAGGCAACCTAGCGCCGCAGATGTACGTAGTAAATGGTTGTATCAACATTCCAATTCACATAATACCTAGCGCCGCTCTCGGCAGTGGCGATGGCGGACCTCAGCAGCGGTGTCCCGACGGCGGCGATGGCGGCAATGGCGGACCTCGGCGGCGGCGTCCCGACGGCAGTGGCGGCTCCTCTAACAACTCGGCGGCGGCTTCTCTGGCACCTCAGCGCCGGCAAAGGGATCCGCGACATAGCGAATAGATCGGCGGCGGCGAAAGGATCGGCGATGGCGGCTGGGGCGTGGTTCCCGTCGCGGTAGGGATTAGATCGAGGGCAGCGTCAAATGAAACTCCTCCTGCATAATGCCAACAAACCAGAACCATGATCAATATTAAATGATTCACAACCTGAATACCATCAGTAGACTACAATGATTATATGAAATTAAGATGTCAAGCAAGCACTCACCAGTAGTCACTGAACTAATCAATCAACCCGTTGTCAATCATGGTGCTGCTTCTATTCTTGAACATGTCGTACAACATATCGACCTTGCTCGTGCCAACTGCATCAAGCACACAAATCCAACCCCACACAGGTCAACTCAATTCCATTATTCCATGGAGGAGAAACAACTGTACATAATAGAAACAAAGTGATGATGAACGTGGTGGAATACAAATGGTCCTAGGATCCTCAAGCCTGCCTGCGGCGTGTTAATTTAACACATAATTCTAAGCTTTGGAGGTTTTAGTCATATCATCTAGGAATAATAATCGTGGAAGTAATGCATCTGTTGGATCAAGTGGACAAATGACAGATGGAGGGGATCGACACAACCGCAAGCAGGTCTCACATCATAATCCTAGCAACTCAGCGCCCAGCAGATGTACGTAGTAAATGGTTGTGTCAACATTCAAATTTACATAATACCTAGCGCCGCTCTGACTGTGCTCAATGGCAACCTAGCGCCACAGATGTACGTAGTAAATGGTTGTGTCAACATTCAAATTCACATAATACCTAGGGCTGCTCTCGGCAGTGGCGATGGCGGACCTCAGCAGCGGTGTCCCGACGGCGGCGATGGCGGACCTCGGCGGCGGCGTCCCGACGGCAGCGGCGGCTCCTCTAACAACTCGGCGGCGGCTTCTCTGGCACCTCAGTGCCGGCAAAGGGATCCGCGACATAGAGAATAGATCTGCGGCGGCAAAAGGATCGGCGACGGCGGCTGGGGCGTGGTTCCGGTCGCTGTAGGGATTAGATCGAGGGCAGCCTCCTCCGTCAGTATTTTTTTCTCGTGGGAGGGGGCCTGGATCCCTGGTTCGTGCGAGGGGGCCTCGCTCCCGGTTCGTCCGGTTTTTTCCGTTCGCTCTTCGTCCAATTTTCTGTCGTGCGAGGGGGGCTGTCTTCATCCGGTTTTTTTTTCGCGCGAGGGGGGACTATGTGCGAGCGGGAAGTAAAGTGCGAGGTGGGAGGAGGACGAAAAAAAACCAGACGAAGGTGGGAGGTGGGACGAAAAAAAACCCGGAACGGAGACTACCAACTGCTCCATTAGGAGTAGAGACTATTGCCCGGCTTCCTTCAGGAGCCGGAACCCTAAACCCTAGCCGCCTCTTCCCTGCGCCCTCTCTCTCTCTCGCGCGCGACCACGGCGCCACAGGAGGGCCCCACATGGCACCAGGGCGCGCCCCGGGGGGGGGGGAGGGGGCGCCCAAGTGCCATGTGGGCCCCTCCCTGCTCCTTTTGCCCTACTTCCACCACTATAAATTCAGAAGAATTCCAAAAATCCTAGGGGATCCCACGAAATACTTTTTCCGCCGCCGCAATTCTCTGTTCTCGCGAGATCCCATCTCGAGGCCTTCTCCGGTACTCCGTCGGAGGGGGAACTCATTACGGAGGGGCTCTACATCAACCTTGCCGCCTCTTCGATGATGCGTGAGTAGTTCACCATAGACCTACGGGTCCGTAGGTAGTAGCTAGATGGCGCTCTCTCTCTTTGTGTTTCTCAATACAATGGTCTCCATGATCTTCATGGAGATCCATCCGATGTAATGACTTTGTGCGGTGTGTTTGTTGTGATCCGATGAATTGTGAGTTTATGATCAGATCTATCCTTGTTTATTTGAGTTCTTCTCTGATCTCTTTTATGCATGATTTAGTATAGCCTTGTATTTCTTCTCCGAAGTTTTGGTTTGGTTTGGCCAACTAGATTGGATCTTCTTGCAATGGGAAGGGGTGCTCGGTTATAGGTTTGATCTTGCGGTACTCATTCCTAGTGACAGAAGGGGAATTGACACGCAAGTATTGTTGCCATTAAGGATAACAAGTTGGGATGAATTATTATTTGTGTTTATCTTGACTACATCATGTCATCGTTCTTAATGCATTACTTCGTTCTCTTGAACTTAATACACTAGATGCATGCTGGATAGCGGTCGATGTGTGAAGTAATAGTAGTAGATGCAGGCAGGAGTCGGTCTACTTGATTTGGATGTGATGCCTATATCATGATCATTGCCTTGGATAGCGTCATAATTATTTGCTTTTCTATCAATTGCCCAACAGTAATTTGTTTACCCACCGTATGCTATTTTCTTGAGAGATGCCTCGAGTGAACTCTACGGCCCCCGGGTCTACTTTTATCATAAGATCTATCTTGTTTACTTATACAAAAATACCAAAAATACTTGTTGCACGTTTTTATCTTTTATTTATTTATCAATCTATCATATACCATTTAATGTCGTTAGTTGACCGCCGAGAGATTGACAACCTCTCGTCTGCGTTGGGTGAGAGGGTTTGCGTTTTGTGTGTAGGTGCTGTTTACGTGGTGTTGCTTGGTTCTTCTACTGGATTGATAACCTTGGTTTCTTAACTGAGGGAAATACTTACTCTACTGTGCTGCATCATCCTCTCCTCTTCGGGGATAAAAATCCAACGCAGTCTACAAGTAGCAGGAAGAATTTCTGGCGCCGTTGCCGGGGAGGATCAAGCCAACATTGTCTTCCGTCAACTTGCCAATTTCTGGCGCCGTTGCCGGGGAGACATCATCAACATTACCAAGTACCTACACTCTCAACTCTTACCTTTGCATTTACTTTATTTGCCATTTGCCTCTCGTTTTCATCTCCCCCACTTCTAAATTTTTTTACAAATTTTTTTGCTTTCTCTTTTGCCGTTTCATTTTCCTTTCTCGTTTGCCCTTTTTCTTATTTGCTATCTTTGTTTGTGTTGCCATGTGCCTTCTATTTGCTTGTATCTTTGCTTGCTAAAAAAATATTGTTATGGATCCTCATCCACTTGCTAATCTTTTCAAAATATCCAATTATGATGAACCAATTGTTAGTGATTTGAGTGCTCTTGATTATCTCTATGAAGTTTTGCTTTATAAGGTGATGCATGATAGCTCCTTGAATGAAAAGCATGATTGTAATGATGTTATTATAAATTCTATTAATGTCAATTATGTTGATGATATGTAAAGCCCCAAGCTTGGGGATGATGATTTTGTTATGTCTACTACTCATTGTAATGATCATGATTGGGGTGATGCTTCTTATGATCTTGAAAATTTATTTGTGCCTCATGATGAACATGATATTGATAATAATGCTTGCAATAATATTGAAAGTGGGTTTGGAAGAGTGTCAACTTTAAATAAAAAGAATCCCGCATATTTGGAGAGTGTTCAATCTTATGAAGTTTTTGATGAAGGTGGGTTTGGAGAGGTCATGACTTTAGTTGATGATAATCCCACTATTTTAGAAGAGTGTCAACTTTGCATGCATGTGGATCATATAGAGAATATGTTATGTGATGGCTATATTGTTGAATTTGAGTATGATCCTACATGTAATTATTTTGAGAGAGGAAAATATGGTTTTAGAAATTTTCATGTTACTAAATTGCCTCTCTTCATGTTGAGATTGCTATTGTTTCTTTCTTCTTCCTTGCATATGCTAGATCTTGCTTGTCTTGATAATTTGTTTTCCTATAAAATGCCTATGCATAGGAAGTATGTTAGATTTAAATGAGTTTGTCACATGTTATATGATGCTCTCTTTGTGCTTCAATTCTTGTGAACATCATTGAGATCTCAAGCCTATCTTAATGGCTATAAAGAAAGAGCTTGTTGGGAGGCAACCCAATGAATATTTTTTTTTTCACTTTTTGGTTCTGTTATTTTGTTTATCCTTTATTTGCCTCTGTTTTGATTTGGTTTTTATATTTTAATTAGTGTTTGTGCCAAGTAAGACCTTTGGGATGATGTGAATGCTTGTGAATGCAATTCTGTGAAAAACAGAAACTTTGACGCCCAGTCCAGAATTTTTATAAATTCTTCAGAGCGTCGAATGAGTCTGAATTTCTTACAGGTGATTGACATACAAATTGTCCATGTTTTCCTAATTTTTCACAATTTTTTGAGTTACAGAAGTATGGATTTTCGACAGATTGCTACAGACTGTTCTGTTTTTGACAGATTCTATTTTCTATGCATTGTTTGCTTGTTTTGATGAAACTATGGATTGTATCGGGGGGTGCAAGCCATTGGAAAGTGAGAACACAGTACCTATAATGCAAAATAAAATTTTAATGGGTTTTGAACAGTACTTATAGTAGTAATTTTCTTGGTTATACTAACGGATCTCACGAAGGTTTTGTTGAGTTTTGTGTGATTGAAGTTTTCAAGTTTTGGGTGTGACGACGATGGATGAAGGAATGAAGAGATGCAAAAGCCTAAGCTTGGGGATGACAAAGGCACCCCAAGGTAATATCCAAGGAGACTCAAGCGTCTAAGCTTGGGGATGCCCTGGAAGGCATCCCCTCTTTCTTCTAACGACTATCGGTAACACACTTGAAGCTATATTTTTATTCGTCACATGATATGTGTTTTGCTTGGAGCGTCTTGTATGATATGAGTCTTTGCTTTTTAGTTTGTCACAATCATCACCTCTGAACACATTTGCTTGAGATAGCTTCACGTCATCATAATTTGTTAGAATTGCTCTTTGTGCTTCACTTAAGTTTGTTGAGCTAGGTGGTTGCTCTTGTGCTTCACTTATATCTTTTTGAGCACGGTGGTGCGTATGTTTTGAAGAAACTTGTTCTCATGCTTCATTTATATCTTTTTGAGAATGCTAGATATTTTGTAGAAATGTTGCTCTCATCCTTCACTTATATCTTTTTGAGAGTTTGAAAATAGTTATTGTAAATTGCACAAGCTATGAGCTTGGTCCCCATGTGATGAATATTCAAGTAGAATAATGAAAACTAGCATAAAAAATTTATGGGACATGAAAAACTTGATTCCTTGCAATAGTTTTGAGATATGTAGATGATTATATGTGAGTTATGTTCATGAGTAATTATGCTCTAGTAGGAATAGTGATGTTAAGGTTTATGATTCCCTATGCAAGCACGAAAGTCAATAGTTATGCAATGAAGTTACATCCTACTTGTGGTGCATTATTCGGTGTTGGTTATGTTTTATGTATGCATGTGCATCATTATGGTTTCTTAGTTGGTCGCTTCTCAACCTTTATGCTAGCCTCCATTTGTACTAAGTGGGAATACTACTTGTGCATCCTTTACCTTAAACTTGTTTTGCCAATTGTGTCCACCATATCTACCTATATACGGTATTTCAATGCCGTCCTAAGTAAATTTGCATGTGCCATCTCTAAAAAATTTCAAAAATAATTTCTCTTTTGTGTGCCCTTATCGCTCATGAAGCGGTGCGGGGTGGCCAATGATTTTCATGTTGGATATGTCATTCTCACGATGAGTGTTTATTCACTTGTCATTGCACAAGAGTGTGGCGGTAAAAGGGATGCCCGGTCCCAAAATAAATTGAATTTCCTTGGAATGTGTTTGTATGGAGGGTACCCGTGAATACGGCTAGCCATGGATTGTGATAAGGAAAGGTGGAAAACAAACTCCTTCGGATGTGAATGGAAATAAGGGACATAAGTCTCAAAACCATGGAACGATGATGGGGAGCAAAATTTTTATTTTCTGTTTGGGAACTGCCTATGATGTATCCAATGTGAAAAGTGTTGGGAACCTTAAGTCGTTCTCGTTGAGGAGAAAAGTATGCCTCCCAAAATAAAATTTTCATCTCTTTTTAAAACTTGAGCTCTGGCACCTCTGTAAATCAATGCTTCCCTCTACGAAGGGCCTTTCTATTTACTTTTATGTTGAGTCTCATCCTTCTCATTAAAAGCACCAACTAGGGGGTCATGTGATCATGTGTGTGCATGGATTATGATTGATATTCGAGTGTGTTTCATGAATGGATCAATGATTGAGCATAATGGGCTAGGGATAATTTTCTTTAGCATTGTTATTTTGAAAGGCATGGTTGCTTGTTAGCATCACTTGAGTATTTATGTCTTCATGTCAAACTATAGACTATTGCTTTGAATCATACAAGTCCCCATGTCTATGCTATGAAAATAAGTTGAAGTATGTTGGGTAGCATTCCACAATCAAAAATATGTTTTATCACTTTCCTACTCGAGGACGAGCAGGAGTTAAGCTTGGGGATGCTTGATACGTCTCCAACGTATCTATTATTTTTGCTTGTTCCATGCTATGATATTATTATTCTTGGATGTTTTTATTATCATTTCATACATTTTTATATCATTTTTGGGGACTAACCTATTAACTTAGTGCCACGTGCCAGTTCCTGTTTTCTGCCCTGTTTTTGTTTTATAGAAAATCAATATCAGATAAGATCAAATCGTCCCGAAAATTTTTGGAGATTTTTTTCTAGAGATAAGGAACTTGGAGGCCAAGGAAGAAACGACTGGAGGGCCCCACATGGCACCAGGGCGCGCCCCGGGGGGGGGGGGGGAGGGGGCGCCCAAGTGCCATGTGGGCCCCTCCCTGCTCCTTTTGCCCTACTTCCACCTCTATAAATTCAGAAGAATTCCAAAAACCCTAGGGGAGCCCATGAAATAATTTTTCCACCGTCGCAAGCCTCTGTTCTTGCGAGATCCCATCTGGAGGCCTTCTCCGGTACTCCGCCGGAGGGGGAACTCATCATGGAGGGGCTCTACATCAACCTTGCCGCCTCTCCGATGATGTGTGAGTAGTTCATCATAGACCTACGGGTTCGTAGGTAGTAGCTAGATGGCTCTCTCTCTTTGTGTTTCTCAATACAATGGTCTCCATGATCTTCATGGAGATCCATCCGATGTAATGACTTTGTGCGGTGTGTTTGTTGGGATCCGATGAATTGTGAGTTTATGATCAGATCTATCCTTGTTTATTTGAGTTCTTCTCTGATCTCTTTTATGCATGATTTAGTATAGCCTTGTATTTCTTCTCCGAAGTTTTGGTTTGGTTTGGCCAACTAGATTGGATCTTCTTGCAATGGGAAGGGGTGCTCGGTAATGGGTTCGATCTTGCGGTGCTCAGTCCTAGTGACAGAAGGGGAATTGACACGCAAGTATTGTTGCCATTAAGGATAACAAGTTGGGATGAATTCTTATTTGCGCTTATCTTGACTACATCATGTCATCGTTCCTAATGCATTACTTCGTTCTCTTGAACTTAATACACTAGATGCATGCTGGATAGCGGTCGATGTGTGAAGTAATAGTAGTAGATGCAGGCAGGAGTCGGTCTACTTGATTTGGATGTGATGCCTATATCATGATCATTGCCTTGGATAGCATCATAATTATTTGCTTTTCTATCAATTGCCCAACAGTAATTTGTTTACCCAGCGTATGCTATTTTCTTGAGAGATGCCTCTAGTGAACTCTACGGCCCCCGAGTCTACTTTTATCATAAGATCTATCTTGTTTACTTATACAAAAATACCAAAAATACTTGCTGCACTTTTTTATCTTTTATTTATTTATCAATCTATCAATCTATCATATACCATTTAATCTCGTTACTTGACCGCCGAGAGATTGACAACCTCTCGTTTGCGTTGGGTGCGAGGGTTTGAGTTTTGTGTGTAGGTGATGTTTATGTGGTGTTGCTTGGTTCTCCTACTGGATTGATAAACTTGGTTTCTTAACTGAGGGAAATACTTACTCTACTGTGCTGCATCATCCTCTCCTCTTCAGGGATAAAAATCCAACGCAGTCTACAAGTAGCACAGGGCGTCTCGGAAGAACTTTGACCCAGGAGGGGAAAACCCCCTTAGAAGATGATCTGTGAATATTATGACCTCCCCGACGCGTGGTTCAGGAATGCGATCTCCCATGGGGACCCGGCAAGTAGCAGCCTCTTAGTTAGACAAGAATCCCCGATCCTTATAGTCATTCAGCATGAGCTCAGAAACTTGGGATGCGACCCAATTGCAGACAAAGGTCTTTGTCATGATTAAGTCGCCTAAATATGGACAGAGTGCATAGATATTAACAGAGGGTTACTAATGAAGGGCTATTATCAGACGACCAAATTTCAAAGGCGGATGAACATGACTATTTCAATAAGCCGCCCAAATTATAAGCTGCCCGAACGGAACTATCGCTGCAATTGTCAAATGGGCGTCTTACAAAGAGTACCCCTAAGTCGCCATATTTAAAAGGGAGGCTTACAATGATTACACCAAAGTCAACAAAATTCAAGTGTCGGCTCACAATAATAAATCTCAGTCACCAGGACTAAAGGGGCAACTCATCCTATGTTGCAGTATTCTGGTTTTTCTACTAAGTGTTGGAGAAGCAAATTTCAAAAAAGGCAGCCGCTATTCAAGATCTACACAACAGAGGAAAAAATATATTTTCTAAACCTAAGTTCGTGCAGTGGAAGTATGGTTTGACCTATCCAGAGTATCTAGCAGGGGCTTATATTGACCAGATGCAAAAATGATACTACGGTAAGTATCAAAGCATTTCTACAAAGAGCTCACTCAGTAGCTAGATCTAAATGGAGGTCGTGGAGTTTGGGCTAAACGGCGGCAATGAACAGCGAGAGAACAGGCTACTGCACAGATCTATAAGGGGGCAATGAGCGTACCTGGTTGCGGTGGAAGCTCGGAGATGGTCTTCGGTGGCTGAGGGAGTCCTGGACTAGGGGGTCCTTGGGTGTCTGGCCCGATCGTCATGGGCCGGACTGTTGGGCCGCGGTGAACAAAGCAGAGGGTTGCCCCCGTGTCCGGATGGGAATCTTATCATCTTAGTATGTACTCCACGGCAAGTTTTAGTGTCTAGGCGTAGTTATTCCTTTCTCTGTAACCGACTATGTGTAACCCTAGGCCCCCCCTGGTGTTTATATAAATAGGGAGGGTTTAGTCCGTAGAGGAAGACAGAACAACAATAGGCATACCTCTTAGGGTTTAGCTACCCGATCTCAAGGTAGATCAACTCTTGCAACCATCGTCTACATCGAATATAATCAAGCAGGACGTAGGGTTTTACCTCCATTAAGAGGGCCCGAACCTGGGTAAATACTGTGTCCCTTGTTTCCTGTTACCCATTGATCCTAGACGCATAGCTCGGGACCCCTTACCCGAGATCTACCGGTTTTGACACCGACATTGGTGCTTTCATTGAGAGTTCCGCTGTGTGGTCGCCAAGAGGATCGATGGCTCACCTTGTCATCAACAACGGCATCGCCTCCGGGGAGACCTTCATCCCCGGCCAGCTCTTCGTGTTCGGCGGCTTCGTCTTGCATGCCAACTCGACCGGTCATCTGGACCAGGTCGACAACTTCGCCCCTGGTCGTCGAATTAGGTTCGGAAGCTTGGATTACTTCGCCGATATCCGAGGTGACCTGATCTTCGAGGGGTTCGCGGTTTTGCCTGGTGCACCCTGCAATCTCAGAGAGGAGCCTTCGGATCCGCCATCTGACCCCATCCAGGGGTCGACCCACTCTGCGTCTCCGGCCTTGAGTTCGGAACCAATCACAACATCCGAAGACGGAGAGTCAAACTCCGCCGGACCCATCACCCCCGCCGCGTACCTAGCCCTAGGCTTGGACGTGACTCCACCGTCAGCAGGCCCGGAGTCAACCCTAGCCGCACTCGCTGTTGATGAGCCGGACCCTCTTCCGGATAAGAGCTCGACTCCAACGTCCGGCCTCATGGAATCTGCGTCTGCCGAACTCGCCCAGATGATCAACCCTGAGCACAATCCAGCAGATTCCCGTGCTGCCGTCCAGCTCTCTCTGCTAAACGAGGCGCTAGACCGAATTCAATGTAACACCCCAAAAATTTTATTTGGTTTTTGCCAAAATTCTTTATTTGGTTTCTGGAGGAGGTTATTTGAATTCTTTCCTTTTTCCAAAAAGAACCTTCCTCTAAAAACTTTTGTTGGAAATTCTTTATTTGATTTGGAGAGAGCAGCAACGGTAGTACCGCCCCCAGAGCGGTAGTACCGCTTATAAGCGGTAGTGCCGCTACTAGTGTCACTTATAAGCGGTAGTGCCGCTGCTAGTGCCACTGCTACTACCGCTTGTAAGCGGGAGTGCCGCGGCTAGTGCCGCTCAAGACTTTTGATGGCATTTCTTTTTGAGACTTTTCTCAAATTTGGTTCTGGTCTTGAGAGTTGTGCTTCGTGTGTTGTTTCAACACAATCACTCCTGGTTATCTTGCTCATCCTATCTAAATCTTCCTCAAATCATTTTCTGTCAATTTCTGGGCCCTTTTGATTTGCAAAGGAAGTGCCAAATTCTTTTGAGCTTTGACCTCAAGTAAAGTTTCCCCTGCTTCTCCTTGGTACCTTTAGCCTAGATCACCAAATATCTTCTGGTCCCCGGTTCAAAAATTTCAAATTTTGTTCTCTACAAGTTTGGACAAGATTTGCAAATTTGGATGGAATTCATCTTTTCCTTCTTCCAAAAATTCTGACAAAAATCAAGAAGCCTCTGGATGCATCAAGTGACCCCCTCACCAAGTTTCATATCCAGATAAATTTTCCTCATGCCAAAATCATTTCGACGAACAGATGAAGTGCACTGCACTGTCAAAATTCAGAATTCAGTGTTGACAGTGTCGTTTTTCGTCAGGTTCGTCGTCAATCTCGCCTGTACCTGCCTTGGCTCCTTCCTCCCTGTTGCTTCTTCTTATCCTGATCGCCGCACGGTTGCTTGGCCGGTTGTGGGCGTCAGTGGCGTCCTGTCCCGTCGACTCCGGCAGCTTCCGGGACGGCAGGACCGCCCGTGGCGGCCGTCCGAGGCCAGCGTCGCAGAACGCCGTCCTCCGCACCGCCCAAGCCACCAACGACCTCCGCGTGTCCGTCTCATTCGCCAGAGCATGCTGCGGTGCAGTCGCCGTGGCCAGAGAGGCGCAGAGCGCGCTCTCTGCCGCCGTCGAGCCCGTGAGATCCGTCCCGTCGAAATCTCGAGTGCAAGCCAAATTTGATCGAGCTTAACCGTCAGATGGAACCAGCAGACCAATCCGGCGATGCCCAGTCGCCTAATCCCTCTGTCCATCCCCCGCCTTGTCGTAATTTCTCGCCGTCGTTATCCCGTTCCCGGGCACCTCCTCGATCCGGCTATAAATAGAGCCCCCAAGCCTCCTCTAGCTCCAGCACCTCTCCTCCTATCCTCAAAACCCCGCCAAGCTCATCAGAGGGTCTCGGGAGAGTCTTCTTCCCCGACTCCGGCCGCCCCGATCCGCTTCGGGCTCCGGTGCGATTCCCTCTAGTGAGTGCGTCTCCGCCACTCAAACCTTGCCAGTAGCATTCTTTTCCACCAGCCGTTCTAACCCCAGCGTCAATTTGGTGGCAGAAACTCTCTCCGGGGAGATCCATCACCGCCCGACGCCGCCGTTCGCCGGAGAGGAAGAGGCCATCGCTGTGCTGCTCCCCGTCGACCCCTTCCGCCTCTCATCGACGCGGTCCTCTCCCCTGAGCACGCTGGTACCCCTCTCCCTCTCTGTCTCGCCGTGGTTCGTCGCCGGCAAACGCCGCAGTCTTCTGGCGCCGGCGAGCCCGGTTTAAACTTGACGGGTGGGACCCCCTCGTCAGTCCCTCTTTTCTTTTTCGAACCGTTTTTTGTTGGCGTATTCTAGCAAAATGCGTTTTCCTTTTTGAGCTGGCGTATTTGAGCTGAAGCGTTTTCTGTTTTTCTCAGAAAACCCCCTGGGCAGTTTTATGTTTTTAGCAGATTAGTCCCTGGTTTAAAACCTTTATATCTTTTAAACAAAAGCAGATTTTGAGTTGATTCTTTTTCTGTCATCTTTATTTTTCTGTCTAGTTTTTTTAGTATTTATTTGAGAAATATTTGGAACAACCTTTTTATCACGCACGGTATTTACTTTAGAATTCGAATATGTGTATTTCATAGATACCGAGGAAGGAGACGGTGCCGTCAACTTCGCCGAGTTAGACTCTGACTACTCGGAACCAGGCAAGCATGTTTGAACCTTTGATATAACGAGTGTTTTGCATGGTTGCTTGCATAATGTTTTGCATGGCATGTTTATATAAGCATTAAGAATGTTATATCTCTTACATGATGGGTTGCAAGTGAGCCACAAAACTTGATGAGACATGAGACGACCTAGTCATGTTGTGGCATGATAGGTTGTACGCCGGTATTGTTGGAGCATGCCGGTGTTAACAAAGAAAACTGTTTAAACTCCAGTGTTGACATAGATCGAGTCTTGTCCCCGTTCACCTTCTTTTCGTGCTGCCACATGTTTTTTGCAAAGAATAAGGTTTAGTAGGTTGCAAACCGCTTTCCATGTACACACCAAATAGAGGGGCCGGGATGAGGGTTCCATGGCCATGGATTAAAGCCAGTCACCCGGTCAGGGGGCATGGGTGTTTCCGGTTGGGACCGAGAGGGGGGCACCCCTTAGAGCGCGCGAATATAAATTTGATCCCATGCTATTCGAGGTTGTGGCCTCCCCGTCTTAAGGTTTTTCTTGAACGATGCCTAGGGTGATTCCTGGCATCGGGATGTAAAATGCGTGTGTACTGTTCAGATGTGTTTTCTTCTAAAATACTCTAGACGGAACTAGTCCTTTGTGACTACTGAAATCCGTTGGCTGTGGGTAAAGACTACAACCTTTGCAGAGTCAAAACTATTCGAGTAGCCGTGTTCACGGTTAAGGACGTTGGTTGACAGGTCAAGTGTCGGTCTCAGTGTCAGTCTCTGGAGAACTAATATGTTAAACAACAGAAGTAAATGTGGCTGAATATTATTCCTGTGGATGGACTAAGCCATTTATTATTGTGTTCTGCCAAGTATTCCTTGGGATGGTGCTACCTCCTGGATTACTCGTATTTTTGAATGTCACTGATATAAGCCCTTTATGTGGCGTCGCTTCAGACGCCCGACTGTGGCACTGCTGTATTTACTTTTGATATAAGCCCTTTCTGTGATGTCGCACAGACGTCCGACTGTGGCACTGCTGTATTTACTTTTGATATAAGCCCTTTCTGTGATGTCGCGCAGACGTCCGACTGTGGCACTGCTGTATTTACTTTTGATATAAGCCCTTTATGTGATGTCGCTTCAGACGTTCGACTATGGCATTCTTGTTATTTTTATTTTGACATAAGCCCTTTATGTGGTGTTGCCCCGACGCCCGACTGAGGCATGTCTCTTATTTTCTTACCCTTCGTGGCGTTGCTTCAGACACTCGATCGGTTTTCTTTTATATTTGGGATTTCGGGAGGACTACCGCCCGACTTCCTTTCTTTTTCTTGCTGTGCAAACTAAATTGCCTGAGTGTGCATTACTAATCTGTTCATGTGCATCATGTTTGCATTTGTTATATCTTATGTCCAAACTGTTTGCGAGTACATTCAAAGTAGTCACTGGCTTGTCCCTGGCTATTGTCTTGGTGAGATGTTGATGAAGGCGATCTTATGGATGAAGAGTTCGATAGCGAGTTCGACGCCTAGAGGAGTCCCAGTCAGTCCCTTGCGATCCTGGAGTTGTCACTTGTTTTATATCCGCTTCCGCCACCCCAAATAAGATCATCAAGTCTCACCACGACGCTTAATGAGCTGTAAGATATTAGAGTTATGTCACCAGTCCACTGTGACATACCCACCACTCTTTTTATTTTGCGAGTCAGTCGTATGCCACCACATCCATTGTGTTTTATCCGCCTTTATGTGTAATATTGGCGTGCTTGTAATAAATTGTTGAGCAGCCTCAGCTCAACCCTCTATAATATAAGTACTACTGGACTTCTGTATCAAGGATTTGTCTACCAGTAAGAAAGATTTTCTGTACTAGTCTGACTGAAGGGGCGATTTTTCAATAAATGTTTTATTGGAAAACCGGTCCTGACATTCAATCCCTTGCTATCACCGAGGCCCCGCCTTCGGTTTGGCCCTGGCCTGATCGGGAGGCCGGACTCAGGGAATTTTGCGTTCCACCCACCACCCACTTAATAGCCACTGTCGAGGACTTAACCGACATGCTAGACTATGCTTTCGAAGACATCGACGGCATGGACGAAGTTGTCGAAGCCGAACCTGGCCAAAACCCGCCCAGCACAGGGCGCTGGAGGGCCACCTCCACGTATGATGTATATATGGTGGACACCCCTAAAAAGAAGGACGATGGCACTCCAGAGCAAAACGAGGATAAGCCCGTCGAAGATCCACCAAAACGCCGACGCAAGTGGCGCCGATCTCGATCATGCCTAAGCAGGGAGAGTAACACCGGCACCGGAGAGGAGGATACCCCGGATAACGCTGATGACCCCAATGGCCCCGTTAACCCCGAATTCGAGCAGTACGGACCGGAGGAGCAAGTGGGTCAGTTCAACCCCGAAGACCCCGCTGATCATAATGACTCCAAGGATAGTAACTATCTACCCCTCTCTGAAGAGGACATTAGCCTCGGCGACGAAGATTTCATCATCCCTGAGGAACCACTAGAACAAGAATGCTTCAATCGATAGCTTATCGCTACCGCCCGAAGCCTCAAAAAGAAGCAGCAGCTAAAGGCGGAGCAGGACACCCTCAATGACAGGTGGACTAAAGTCCTGGCGGCCGAAGAGGGGTATGGCTATCAAACCAAGAGTTACCCCTAGCGCAAGCTGCTGCCACAATTCGACGACGAGGCCCTTGCGCCAATACCATCAAGGTACAACCAGGCAGACCGGCCCGATCGCCCTCCTCGTGGGCGGGATAGGTAGGCTGATAATGCCGAACACCAGCCCGCTCCTCCTCGCCATAAAGGCAAGGAACCAGCGCAGCTGGGCTACAAGTATGACCTGCGCCAGGACCTTGCCAATAGAACCGGCCAGACCAGGTCCATCTACGGATCAAGAGGACATGCTCCCACCGAAGACGATGACTATCAAGCTTGGCGTGACCGGAATAACAGAGTTCGGGATGAACACCGAACCCAGATGCCAACCGGTCTTCGGCGCGACGTAGCCCGGGTAAGGGGCGCCGCACACCCAATGTGCTTTACCGACGAGGTAATGTGGCACCAGTTCCCAGAAGGGTTTAAACCCGTAAACATTGAATAGTATGACGGGACTACGGACCCAGCAGTGTGGATTGAAGATTTCCTTCTCCACATCCAAATGGCTCGAGGAGACGATCTCCATGCCATTAAATATTTGCCATTAAAACTCAAGGGACCAGGAAGACACTAGTTGAATAGCCTCCTGAAAACTCTATTGGGAGCTGGGAGGACCTTGAGGATGCTTTTCGGGCCAATTTCCAGGGCACTTATGTCCGGCCACCAGATGCGGACGACTTGAGTCACGGAGTCCAGCAGCCCGGAGAGTCAGCTCGACAATTCTGGAACCGGTTCTTAACTAAAAAGAACCAGATCGTCGACTGTCCGGATGCCGAAGCCATTGCCGCATTCAAACATAGTATTCGCGACGAGTGGCTCGCCCGACAGCTTGGCCAAGACAAGCCGAAAACTATGTCGGCCCTTACTGCACTCATGACCCACTTTTGCGCGGGCGAAGATAGCTGGTTGGCTTGTAGAAGCAACAACATAACCGATCCCGGCACCTCAGAGGTTAGGGATGGAAATGGGAAGCCACAGCACAACAAGAACAAGCGCCGAAACAACAACGGAGAAGCAGAAGACACGACAGTCAACGCCGGATTCAGCAACTCGAAATCTGGTCAACGGAAGAAGCCATTTAAGGGCAATAAGGATGGTCTATCCGCCTTAGACAAAATATTGGAGAGGCCTTGCCAGATTCACGACACCCCTGACAAGCCCGCCAACCACACCAACCGTAGCTGTTGGGTGTTCAAACAGGCCGGCAAGATCAACGCCGAAGACAAGGGCAAGGGCCCTTAGAGCAAGGACGACGAAGAGCCCCGCCACCCGAACACTGGAGGGCAAAAACAATTCCCCCCTGAGGTGAAGACGGTGAAAATGATCTACATCACCCACATACCAAAGAGGGAGCGCAAGCGTGCATTATGGGATGTCTACGCCCTGGAGCCTGTAGCCCCAAAATTTAACCCCTGGTCGGCGTGTCCGATCACCTTCGACCGCAGGGACCACCCAACCAGTATCCGTCACGGCGGTTCGGCGGCCCTGGTCCTTGATCCCATAATTGATGGGTATCACCTCACTAGAGTCCTTGTGGACAAAGGCAGCAGCCTCAACTTAATCTATGAGGACACGGTTCGGAAGATGGGTATCGATCCATCGAGAATCAAGCCCAGTAACACAACCTTTAAGGGAGTGATACCACGTGTCAAAGCCCGCTGTACGGGCACAATAACTCTGGAAGTAGTGTTCGGCTCTCCGGACAATTTTCGCAGCGAAGACTTGATCTTCGACATCGTCCCTTTTCGCAGTGGTTATAACACGTTACTGGGGCGAACTGCCTTCGCCCGCTTCAATGCGGTCCCGCATTATGCTTATCTAAAACTCAAAATGCCCGGACCCAGAGGCGTTATCACAGTCAATGGCAATGCGGAACGCTCCCTCCGAACTGAGGAGCACACTGCGGCTCTCGCAGCCGAAGTACAGTGCGGCCTTATCAAGCCGAATAACCCACTGGTCGTTAAGGTTCACGATTCAGGCAAACGTGCTCGATCCGCACTCCAGCGTGAAAACTCACCTGACGCTCAGTTGGAATAGCAGTTTGGCCTCCGCAGCACGCCCACTATGCCAGCAAAATATGTACCTCGCGTACACAATTTCGCAATTAAAATACCATGGGCCGCAGCGGAGGCAACCTTATTACAAAATCCGAAGCCTGGTTCGACCTCGCTAGGACTCCTAAGACTTCGGATCATCCTAGGTTCCATCAAAGACCTATTCGGTGTAAAGCTACACGGCGACCTCTTTTCAGATCCCTCTCTGCAGGACCCAATCACCGGACTAGTACCCTTCAAGGATGTCTTCCCCTCCAAGGAGTAAAGGCGCAGACGTGCAATAGGGCAACGTAGGGACGTCAAACCATATTTTTTGCTCTGTGTAAACCTTTACCTTGTGTAAAAATTCAAACATATAAATATATTCTTATGTTTTGGCAAGTTTGCATTGTACGGCTCGACGTCATGTAAAGAATATAAAGGCAGAAATTGACAATGTAATTTTTGACCTAATCGGTCCATCCTGTCCATGTCTCCCTTTTTAACTTATTCTTTTTTTGCTCTTAAAAACGCCCAAAGCGCACTGTTCAAGCGCTCATTGTACACCGGCTATATAAACCGGGGGCTATCACCGCCCTGTACATTAAGTCCGAACACCTTCTCAGGTATCTTCGGTGTCTCGGATATTGCAGTATATGCATCGGTTCCGAATTATGTCTTCGGTCAATAGTTGGGTTGCCCGGCTCCTGTGTTTACCATCTTACGTTCCGCACGTTCGGCTAAGTAGGTAAAGGGAGAATTACTGCGATTCTATTTCCAGCTCGTTTGGTTAAGTACCTCAGTAGAGAAAGCCGAAAACTGACTATCATAATATGCAAGAACTGGTCAGCAATCCGATGACTTAGTGTCATACTATAAATCGTTGGCGATTACCCGGTGTTATACGAAGGGCTGGTCTTCGTCCAGCCGTGTGGTAAAGGCATATACCTCGGCTAGCCGATCACACACTAGGGGCTAGTCCCTAGCGCCGTAGTCAAGCTCCTATGGCTAAGTGAAAGCAATAAAGCCGCATAGTCTGATTGCCTAGTTTCGCCCACGTAAAAACCGCCTTCACGGACCAAGACGTTGGCTAAGGGTTAAGACATGAAGTTCGAAACACCCCTGTAGTATCTACATGGGGGCTGAAGCCAATGACTGGTAGCTTTCAGAATGAAAACGGCCGCACAGGAGTCAAAATGAAAATTAATATAACGCACACATAAGTCGTGCCAACTTAATCAAAAGGCTTCGAGCAAGGTTTTACACATCATGGTACATCACTCGTACATTACATCTTTAGAGCAATGGCCCTCTATGGCACGAGCTCCATCTATGACCTCGGCAAAGTACATCTCGGGGCGCCGGTGGGTCTTCCCTTCGGGCGGAGGACTAGTAGCTACTTCGGTGGCCTTCATCTTCGGCCACTGGACCTTGGTCCTGGCAAAGGCCATCCGGGCACCCTCTATGCAGACCGAGCGCTTCATCGCTTCGATCCGTGGAGTTGCGTCGTGCAGCCGCTTCACCAGCCCGCAGTAGCTGCTGGGGATTGGCTCGGCCGGCCACAGCTGGACGGACAAGTCCTTCATGGCTAGCTCCGCCACCCGGTGTGGCTCCACCAGCTGCTTCATCTGGTTGCTCAGGAGGGGAGGGTGTTCGGGCGCTTGAAATTGCGACCAAAACAACTTCTCCTCCACTTCCCCCTCCTGAGTGTGGAAGTACATAGCGGCGTCGGAAGCACACCTCGGCAGGTCCGCAAATGCGCCTGGAGAACGCCATACTCGGGTGAGTAATGCGTACCGTTGACCTCCAAAGACACTCTGCAATAAATAAGGCTTACCAGCCGCTATTAGCCTTGCTTGGCGGATCTCCTCGCGAGCACTCCGGGACTCGGTCCGTGCCTCTTCGGCATCCTTGCTAATCATCAAGAGCCCGGCGGACTGATCCGAAGTCTTTTGCTCAAGGACCTCACACTTGGTGATGGCTTCCTTGAGCTCCTGTTCGACTTCGGATACCCGAGCCTCATGCCGGCGCCGAGCAACCTGTTCGGCCTCCAAATCGGCAGCTGCTTTCTCAGCGGCCGCCTTGCCCATCGCAGCCTCTCTCTGGGCTTCGGCGAGAGCTGCCTTGAGGCTCTCAACCTCAGCAGCGCCAACTGTTGATGCAAATTTTCAAAAGCAAACAAAATATATCAGGTGTCATCCCTGACTGTTCTAAATCCAAACTATTACAATGTTCGGTCATATATACCTTGCGTTTCTTCAAACCGCTTGTTGACATGGTCGATCTTCTCATCGGTGACTCACAGTTTCCGATTTAACTAGGAAATCTCCGCGGCGTTCGACGCCGCGGCCAACATGGAAGCCTGTCGCATCAAGACACAACAAATTACTTATCCGGAGAGTGCGATTATCGATCCTTTATCCGGTTCTTTTCGACCCAGACAAAGTCTCAGGGGCTACTGTGTATATAAAGACAGGCATAATCAACTTATTTCTTTTCTAAATAAATATAAAAACTATTTAAAGGCATTACATCGCCTACCTCGATGCCGGTTAGCAGGCTACCGAAGGCGTTATTCAGTCCGCGGTTGGCGGACCGAATCTTCTCCATAACCGTACCCATCAGGGTACGGTGTTCTTCTACAATGGAGGCACTTTCCAGTGCTTCCTCCAGGGCATCCGGCGCCCTAGACGCAACTGGCTCGGTGGAGGGCGGCACGGGAGACGGAGCCCTGACCCTTTCGTGGGCCGGGGACTGTGTCGTCGGCTCCGGAGTCCTGGTGGGCTCCGGAGTAGTGCTCGGCGGTGTCCCGGATTGGCCGGGCTCTCCCTCTTCACATGCCAGAGGAGATTTCTCCCCTGGTCTTCGGCGGCTGAGGTAGGCACCTCGGCCATTATTTCATTAGCCCCACCCGCCGTTTCCTGGCCGGGAGCCGTCCTTTGAGACGACACCTCGGCATCCTCTATAGTGGCAGGAGGTGGGGACCGCGGTGGTTTCCCGCTCTCTGCCATGTCAGTGGGCGGAGAGCTCCCCTCCGACTGTGGTTCGGCAAAGACCGCACGCGGTGGGCTGTAACAAAAATAACAAATAATTGATCAAGTTAAAAAGATAAGAACACAATAAAAGTAGGTGTTCAGACTCATACGTCGTGGCTAGGGGCTTAACCCTGGCGTTCCGCTTGGGAACACCCTCAGACGCTATGGACCCCGCTTCGGAGTCCGAGCTATCGGGGAGGATAAGCTTCAGCCTCTTTTGGGCGGCTCCCTCGGCGTCTTCGGCCGCCGCCCTCTTCTTTGGGCGAGGGGAATCGCTCCCCTTTCCCTCTTCCTCTTCCTCTTTGTCCCCCTCATGGGCTGAGGGGGCGTCGGTCTCTCGGGCCTCCTCTATCTTCTTCTTCTTGGGCTTCTTTTCGGGCGCCTTGTAAGGCGCCGGTACCAGGATCTTGGACAGCTGGGGCATCCTTGGATCTTCGGGCAGCGGAGCCGGACTATTGATCCGTTCCGATTTGGCCGTCCAGTTCTGCGATTAGAAGGGAAGACTGAAGTCAGTTATCAAATTGTAGTAAATGATGTTCGGATTTGTGTTCAGACAGGGTGCGCTTTCCTCCCTCGCCGGGCTGGAGGCGTCAAGCCCGATGTCTTCGTCCTCCTTCGGCCACTCTTTTTTGGGACTTGAACAGCAACTTCCACATATTTTTGTGCGTAGTGCCCTAGAAGTGCTGCACGATCCTAGGGTCTTCGGGCTTGAACTCCCACATGGGGGACGCCCGAAGTTGGCAGGGAAGGAGGCGGCGGAAAAGCATCACCTGAACCACGTTGGTCAGGGCTGTGTTGCTGGCCACTATATTGGGGACGCGCTTTTGGAGCCTCTTCACCTCGGTCTGGGATCCCCATTTTAGGCCCTTCTCGTTCCATGAGGTGAGCCTCATAGGGGGTCCGGATCTGAAAGCAAGAGCCGCCGCCCGGTTAGCGTTGCGGGGCTCGGTGATGTAGAACCACTCCTGCTGCCAAACCTTAACGGTGTCGATGAAGGCGCCTTTGGGCCAAGTGGCATTGGTGAGCTTTCTCACCATGGCCCTGCCGCAATCCGCCTGTTGGCAATCGACCACCTTCAGCTTGAGATTGAAGGTATTGAGCCATAGGCCGAAGTGTGGAGGGATTCGGAGGAAGGCTTCACACACGACTATGAAAGCCGAGATGTGAAGGATAGAGTTCGGGGCTAGATCGTGGAAATATAGCCAATAGAAAAACATGAGACCACGAAGAAAGGGGTGGAAAGGAAATCCGAGCCCTCGGAGGAAGTGGGGGATAAACACCACCCGCTCCCCAGGCTTCGACATGGGGATGACCTGGTTTTCCTCCGGTGCTCGGTGCTCGATGGCCGGTGACAAGTAGCCAGCGAGCTTGAGGTCCTCGATGTCCTTGGTGGTGATGGACGAGGCCTCCCACTTTCCCTTTGAGCCAGATCTGGCCATGGTCAAAGGGCGGAGGTTGCGAAGGAGAAGCTTGAAGCTGCGGGCGCTGGAGCTCCGGAAGATTTGGGAAGCAAGGAAGAGATGGGAGCGTGAGGTGAAAAGGGGTTATCTTCCCCCCTCTTATAGGCTGTTAAAATACCAAGCATCCCTCCATCGCGCCGCGAACCTCGCTTCTTCCCAACGAAATCATGACATAATGCACGGTTGGGTTACCCAAATATCATTGATGAGTATCCCGTAAAGGGCGGGCATGATTGCTATGTTGATGGGACATGCCAATGGAGGCTTGGCCTCGAACCGCGAAACGAGGGCGCACAACGGTTCTTTGTTTAAAGAATAGTTGTGTCATTCCACTAAAAACTGTCAGTAAAAAAGATGTTGTTCTCACTTGGACGTTTGGCCTTCACGGTCAAGGGTTATTAGCTCGGAGCCGGATACAAGCCCTTTTATGCAGGAACTATGCTCAGAGTTCGGAGGAGGAAGGAACTCTCCTTGCAACGCCGAAGACAGTGCGGATTCCGGATACATCGTCATCGAAGTCTAGTTCAGGGGCTACTGAGGGAGTCCTGGACTAGGGGGTCCTCGGGTGTCCGGCCCAATCATCATGGGCCGGACTGTTGGGCCGCGGTGATAAAGCAGAGGGTTGCCCCCGTGTCCGGATGGGAATCTTATCATCTTAGTATGTACTCCATGGCAAGTTTTAGTGTCCAGGCGTAGTTATTCCTTTCTCCGTAACCGACTATGTGTAACCCTAGGCCCCCCTGGTGTTTATATAAACAGGGAGGGTTTAGTCCGTAGAGGAAGACTAAATAGGACGTAGGGTTCAGCTACACGATCTCGAGGTAGATCAACTCTTGTAACCATCGTCTACATCGAATATAATCAAGTAGGACGTAGGGTTTTACCTCCATTAAGAGGGCCCGAACCTGGGTAAATACCGTGTCCCTTGTTTCCTGTTACCCATTGATCCTAGACGCACAGCTCAGGACCCCCTACCCAAGATCTGCCGGTTTTGACACCGACAGCAGCGTCGACGGCGTCTCACGAAGCGGTCGCTGGAGCAGCAGGGGTCGCCGGCGTGCTCGGAGACGAAGCAGCGGCGGAGCTCCAGGCGCAGGCAGAAGCGATGCAAGGAAGAAGAAGGCTGGGGTGGTCGAAGCAGTAAAGGCTCGGCTAGGGCCGCCCTGGGTCTATTTATAAAGAAAAGAGAAGGAGAAGAGGCAGGCGCGAAAATCAAGGCGGAACAGTGTTAAAGCGGTGCCTCGTTTGACGTGACTGACAGGTCCACTCAAAGATTTGACATGATGTCACGCGAGATTCGTGGTTTTTAGATGAATGACATCATGGCTTTTAAAAGGAAAAAAATGACAAGTATGAAGCATATGGTAAGCCGGCAAGACGTAAGCCGGTAACAATGAGGGAGGCCCGTCCAAGTCATTACTGTCCTGAAGGTTGACATGAATACATTCAAATCAACCTGGGGGCTAATGTTGGGGATATAACCCCAGGACTTGACCCGCCCATCTAGGGCTGGGTCAATAAGCGGCAACTTAAGGACGAGGTTTTGTTTTGTGGGCCGCGGTGATCCAGAAGATAGAGTCTAGAGGATAAGCCGCCCTTAGTGGGCGGCTCACGGCACACCGGCTTAAACACTTTCCTTCTAAGGCGCCCGAAGATGTTTCCTTACTTAGGAGATAAGATAAGTAGGAATTAGAGTGTGACACGGGTCGTCTTCTGACCCGGACTCTGTTGTAAACCCAGGGCCTCAACCTATATATAAAGGGAAGCCACTGGGTCAGAAAGATCAAGTTACAAACCCTCGAGTACTTGGTTAGCCAAGCGCACCCCTGTAATCGAGATCATCATGAATACAACTAAAGCAGGATGTAGGCCTTTACCTTGATCGTGAGGGGCCGAACCTGGGTAAACTCGTGTCTCTCACATCCGATCAACCCCGTTCGATCTACCACCTAACAACGATGGCCTCACGATTAAGTCCTTCGAGGACATCTTCCGTGAAAATACCACGACAGATGGGTTAGGCATGTTTACTACAACATGCTTAATACATCAACCGTACAAAACATAGCCATTGCAGCTGATATTGGTAAGATTGTACTGGTCATTTCATACTTGGTAAGTCCCGAGGGGTAGTTTCTGGGGCACTTCATACGGGCCAGAGCCCGCCCCAAGTCGGCGTCAACGGAGGCGAGGTGTTCCTCCGGGTTGAAGTGTGGATCAGTGTTGCTGACATGTGTACCTACAAGAAGCAAGTAAATGTAAGAAGCTAAACTGCAATTGCACAAATGATGTAGAATACTATAAGACATGGGATGCAGCTAACCTCAACGGCAAACAACAGCTTCGCCGGTTATGGCCCTGCGTAAGTACATGGAAAGGCATGTTAACTACAACAGGGTTAGCATCCTCCAAAAATAGCAAATGGAAATAAAACAAAAACATCTCTAGTGATATCTTCATTGCGGAGAGTAGCACGGTAGCAAAGGGACATATTAAAAAATGGATACACCTGTTAATTACAACAGGCTTAACAACATCAGTACAAAAAAACACTTCCGTGATGATACGTGTTTGTCACAGTTGGTCACATTTTCTGTCATGCATGTACATCCATGACGATTTTATGACAGAATCAAGATAGTCATACCTGTGTTGTCGTATAAGTGTTCCATGACAATACTCAAATTATCGTCACGGAAGTGTCCACTTCCATGACGATAAATGACACGTCATGGAAGTGTTTTCGTCAAGGGTAACCGACACATGGCATCCACCGTAATGGGTCGCTGTTAAGCTATCGGGTCCGGTTTTGGATCCGATAACCTGTTAACAGCAATGACCAATGGCGATTTTCCATGTGTAAAATTCTCATTGGCTGAAGGAACCACATGTCAACTCCGCGTTGGGACAAATGTCGTCCAGCGAATGGATGGGACGCACCTATGATACGTCGACACGTGGCTCGGCCCAACAGTGGCCCATTTAGGTCAAAAGGCCGGCCCGTTTGACTTGGTCGAAAGGTAGCGGGCCGGCCCATGGAAAGCCTGTTAACGGCCTATTAGGATATAGCCCATTGACAGCCCGCTAACTCATGACCCGTTATGGGCTATCTGAATTAGGCCCAGTAGCGTCATCTAGGCCGTCCAATATGATTCCATCCCGTTCTAACTTCCGGCCCATGTATGGCCCATGACGTCTTTTGGCTCATATGAGGCCCTTTGTAACTCTGGGCCCTTTAACGGCCCGTGGTGAAACTGGCCCATAATGAACAGTATATCACTTTATACCCATTAACGGCCCATTATTCCATTGGGCCGTTTCCAGCACGTGTTATCTTTCGGCCTTCTAAGGGCCCAATTATTCTTGGGCTCATTTCCAGCATTCGATTACTTACGGTCCGTTACTGGCATGTTCCGCTTGTTGGGGAACGTTGCATGGGAAACAAAAAATTTCCTACACGCACACAAGATCTATCCATGGTGATGAGCATCTATGAGAGGGAGAGTGAATCTACATACCCTTGTAGATCGCTAAGCGGAAGCGTTAAGAAACGCGGTTGATGTAGTCGAACGTCACCGCGATCCAAATCGCAAGTCGTCCCTCGATCCAATCATGATCTAGCGCCGAACGGACGGCACCTCCGCGTTCAACACACGTACGGCTTGATGACGCCTTCACCTCCTCGATCTAGCGAGCGATGGTGAAGTAGTAGATGAGTTCCGGCAGCACGACGGCGTGGTGATGGTGGTGAGGAACAATTTCAGCAGGGGTTCGCCTATGCACTACTGAAATTATGACGTAGGAGGAACTAGAGGTTGCCGGCACACGGCTTGGGGAAATCTTAATGTGTCCCGTGTGCTAGCCCTGCCCCTCTATTTATATGTTGAGCCCTGGGGTCTAAACTTGGAGAGAAAGCCTCTACAAGGTCGGTTTGGCCCGCACAAGGTCGGTTTGGCCCGCACGGAAAGAGTCCCACTCGGATTCCAGCAGTACCACGTACAAGCGGTAGTACCGCTCCATGAGCGGTAGTACCGCTTGGGCGGTAGTACCGCTTCACACAAGGGGTAGTACCGCTTGGGTGGTAGTACCGCTTCACACAAGCGATAGTACTGCCTTACCTGCGGTAGTACCGCTTTAAGGCAGTAGCAAAACTTCCTTTTGCACTTCCAAAACCTCGTGGGCTTTTACCCCTTGGCCCATATAAAGTGTCCTCGTACACGAACATTTCGGGAAACATCTGAAACCCCTTCCGATGAATTCCGGAACCCTTCCGGAGATCAAACACTATTATCACATATATCAATCTTTACCTACGGACTATTCCGGAGATCCTCGTCATGTCCGGGATCTTATCCGGGACTCCGAACAACCTTCGGTGACCAACACAATAACTCAACTATACTTATATCGTCACCAAACGTTAAGTGTGTAGACCCTGCGGGTTCGAGAACTATGTAGACATGACCGAGACACCTCTACGGTCAATAACCAATAGCGGGACCTGGATGCCCATATTGGCTCCTACATATTCTACGAAGATCTTTATCGGTCGAACCTCTATGTCAAGGATTCAGTTAATCCCGTATGTTGTTCCTTTTGTTCTTCGGTATGTTACTTGCCCGAGATTCGATCGTCGGTATCTCTATACATAGTTCAATCTCGTTACCGGCAAGTCTCTTTACTCGTTCCGTAATACAAGATCTCGTGGCTAACTCTTTAGTCACATTGCTTGCAAGGCTTGTTGTGATGTTGTATTACCGAGTGGGACCTGAAATACCTCTCCGTCACATGGAGTAACAAATCCCAGTCTTGATCCATGCCAACCAAACAGACACCCTCGGAGACACCTGTAGAGCACCTTTATAGTCACCCAGTTACGTTGCGACATTTGATACACACAAGGTATTCCTCCGGTGTCAGTGAGTTGCATGATCTCATGGTCATAGGAACAGATACTTGACATGCTGAAAACAATAGCAATAAACTAACACGATCATATGCTATGTTCTTAGTTTGGGTCTTGTCCATCACATCATTCTCCTAATGATGTGATCCCGTTATCAAATGACATCTCATGTCCATGGTCAGGAAACCTTAACCATCTTTTGATCAACGAGCTAGTTAACTAGAGGCACACTAGGGACACTGTGTTGTCTATGTATCCACACATGTACTAGTGTTTCCAATTAATACAATTATAGCATGGATAATAAACAATTATCATGAACAAGGAAATATAATAATAACCAATTTATTATTGCCTCTAGGGCATATTCCCAACACCGCTTGTGGGCCAAATTCAGCCCGTGGTTACAGTCGGCCCGTTAATCCATTGGTCCGTTTTCATAGCGTCATCTAATACGACCCATTAAAGACCTGTTATGCCTGTCGATAGAATTAAGCCGTTATACATATCAGCCTATTAATGGCCCATTATGGTCAGCCCATAAATAGACGATTCCCATTCTAGCCAGTTTACACCCATATTGCGGTCCGTTATTTGTCCACGAATAGTATGGACCATGTTTGGCCAATCGATCATACGGCCGCAGAAGGCCCATTGGTTCTACGGCCCATAGAAGGCCCATGGATCCTACGGCCCGTAGGAGGCCCATGATCACTACAGCAGTTAACAGGACCATGGTTACAACGGTCCATATGTTGCCCATGGTTATTATGGCCCAGTTCTAAAAAATAGGTTATTGTGGCCACTAGCAAACCGCGGGAAAAGAATTGCAGTGACTACAAGCAAACAAATAAACAAGACAATAAGGAAATAAATAAGCAAGCAACTTATGCTAGGATATTACGGCTATTACACATATTACATCCACTGGACATCAAAGTTCGCCACTAGTGCAAATATAGGGAACAAAGCAGCATATTACATACACTGGGCATCTAAATTGGCCACCAGTTGAAATAAACGCGGCAGCAAAACTGGTCCATAATAGAAACAACTTCAGAAGAGCTCAAAATACGTTATCCTGGGTATCCACCATGCTGGCAATAAGCTTAGCAAGCTTATTAGCTTTCTCTTGTTTGGCGCTAAAATCCTTCAACGCTTGCTGTTGCACCAGAAAGTATGCATCTGAATTCTGCAGGGACTTTCTCAGTCCTTCGGCTTCTTGACGCAGCACAGCTGATCGATGTCTTTCAGCTTGTAGTTGAGACTCAAGAAACCAAACTAATTCAGACAGTGAGTTCAAAGAGCTTGTGTCAGCGGTAGTGGCCAGTAACTTGAACACTACATCAAGACAGGACTTTGGGGTTGTCTCACTATCTTCAAGATAGTTTTCCTTAGCTATTTTATCAGTTTAGTTGGAGACCAACAAGGATGTCTCACAATCCTGAACCTTATTTGCATTACTTCCTTTACCATTTCTTAATAAGGTATTCTTCCCGAATATTCTGTCAGCATTCTAAAAGAAGAAGCAAGCAGGCACATAATAGGTTAAGCATGAAGTATATGAAACTCATTTTGGTGAACCAGTTCAGTAGTAAGGTGAACAGGATTAAACTACCAAGTCTTCTATTACGAAGTAGTACATAATAAAAGCATCAAACAAACATATATCTATGTGCTATTGTCACTTCATTGTCTTGCCAAATCAAAATAGAGACACGGTTCAAATTATATAAGTTCAAGACAAAGCAGCACTGAAAGAATACAAGTGTGGGAAACTACACGGCACAACAAGATTTCAGATGGGTACCACGGGTATACATGTACAACAACACTATTGGCTCTGTTGTGATGCTAGTAATGTGCATGATATGAGAAGACAACTGTATACACAATTGAAATTGAAATCAACAGAGCAATTTAGAAGAGCAAACCAGTTAAAGAAACATGTTTAAACATACCTATTGTGCCATTGGAGTTTTGATTGGATCCTTCAATTTAAAAATAAGTTTGTATGAGTAAATACAGTGATACAAGAGCAAAGCAGTGTGCACCATAGCAATGGAATCTTAAATGATAACAGTTGTTCTTCAGGTTTAAGCACTTGTTCTACAAGAACAAAGTACAGTAAGAGGCAGGCATATAGTACTTCAAAATAAAAATGATCTCATAGACCTGACCACATTCTTGGTTCTGGACCATACAAAACAAGGCGTTCCCAGTCATCGTCCCGTAAATGTGTCTCAGGAGAAAGTAAGGGAATTTGATGAGTTTCCTTGCCAGTGAAGTACGTTTTCTTCAGGTAGTTCTGATACTGCCACAAAGCATTCTTGAAGATAGCAGAGGTATTAGCACAGGTTACCTCATCCTGAGTTTCCAAATCGGTCCTTCTTTATATAGAAAAATGGGAACATTTGCTGTATTATAACTAGCATGGAGGTAGAAAGTATGGGACAAAGCAAAGTAATTGCCATGAATAACATTACTTACTCATAACTCCTGGACGAACACCTGCAACTGGCTTTTTCCTTCATCTTCAGTATAATATTTCCATGATGGGAAAATACACACATATGATTTAACAACATCAAATGTGATAGATGCTGAACTAAGAATGGCTAGTTGTGCTTCGTCCACATGAATAGGTGTACTAACTGGTGGAGTTGGGGTTCGCCGTGGTAGTCCTGGCACTTTGGGCACTAGAGCTGCCTTACTACCCGCTCTTGTTTGGGAGCTCTGTGGTGGAGACGGTGTTGTGTCAACTGGAACTGGGTTACTATCTGCTGGGGTTGGGGTTAGATTGGGTGAAGCTGGTTCTCTCCATCGGAGTAGAGGTACAATATGCGAGAGTCTGGGTTATGTGTGGTAGGGCTGGTTCTTGTGCATGTACAACTGGGGTGCTATCTCCTCCAAGAGGTAGCACTGGTTTATTTGAAGACCGTGTTTTTACTCTGCTAGATACTGCCATCACCCCCTCCAATTCAAATGGCTGATAAACAAGAAAAGTAGTTGAATGTAAAGACCTTGTATGAGAGACAGATGCAATATACAGTGTGGAAAAAATGAGGGCATGAAATAGTTCACATATATATTGTTTAACTAAAAAGGATAGGATGACATAATTTCACATATATGATGTCTATCTAAACTGGACAGAATAGCATGACATAATTCAAAGATATGAGGACTAACTAAATAGGATGGCATGAGATAATTATATGATGTCTTTAGTAAACAGGTTCGCATGACATAATTCACATACATGTTATTAAAGTAATCAGGATCGCATGATATAATTCACATATGTGATTTATATACTAAGCAGATGGCATTCGCATATATGATGTTTAAACTAAGAACATGGTGTTGAATATTGTATATATGATGTCTAAACTACGCAATGCAAGACACCATATGCATGATATGAGCAGTATAATCGTGCCAAGTTAGAGCATACACCTAGGGGGGGAATAGAACTAGTCATATGTCTCTAAATCAATCTCTGAGGAGCTATCTGGACCGAGCTAGAGATCTGCTTCGACAGGTAGCACTGTCTGCTCTGAATACCTTGTTTTCACTCCAGATTTTTCCATCACCCACTCAAATGGCTGATTCATAGGAAGAGTAGTTGAATTTACAAACAATGTCGACAAATGGAAATGTAATGATAAAAAGGAATGGCAAGATATAATTCAAATATATGATGCCTGGCTAAACAGGATGGCATTGCATATTTCACTTATATTATGGCTGGCTAAAAAAGATGAGATTGCATAATTCACATATATGATATAGAAACTAAACATGTGGCATTACAGAACATGTCTAAACTAAGCAGATGACATATATGATATCGAAAGTAAGCACTGCAAGGCAACCTATGCATGATATGACCAAGATCATCATGCCAAGTTAGAGCAAACACCTCGGGCCGGGGGGTAAATAGGAGTGGTCAGCTCTGTCTGAACCCGCCTCTGAACAGATATCTTCCTCTGGATTACAATCTGGAGGGGGGGGGGTTGCCATTGCACCCACCATGGAGCGACGCTTGTATGACATTGTATTGCCACGCAAAACTCTTCTCTTTTTCTCTACATGTTCAGCATGACTGTGTACAATATCCGACATGGATACGAAAAAACTATAGTGAGGTTATGTAAGGAGAGCATGCAGAAATCTAGAGTAATGGTAATAACCAGTGGATAGATCCAAAAATAATGATAGCAGGCTGATGATAGCTTTAATTTAATAAAAAGATAGATGATGATTGCTTTACTGTTTGTTTCCCACCCAAGATGAACAACATTGACATACCCTAGGTGAACCAGATAATAGACAGAGATACTATTCATTGCTGCCTCGATATGTGCCCCACAAGCATTTTAAAACTCAAGTTTGAACATTAATTTGGACCTAACTTGGTGTCTAAGAGGTGAATAGGACGATAAAGTAGCAGGTAATATTGAGCAATGCATAACATAAGCAGAAACAAAAGAGTGCTACCTCTCTTGCGGACTCGTGTACTCCTCAGGTTCATCTGCTGAGTTGATGATGGTGATGCAGTTGTGGTGGGTGCCGGCGGCCGGGAAGGAGATCTGAGGCGGCGAAAGACGGCCATGAGTCATGATGTCTGGTATGGTGGACGCTTTTGTCGATGGAGCAGCTCAGGTGAGGTGGACGACGTCGCAGCAGGAGCAGGACAAACCACACAAAGTTTTCTTCGACACCTATCTGTAACTAAAGTAATTCTGTAAGGGCTCCTTTGGCTTGCAGGATTCTAAAAACGCAGGGATAGAAAAACACTGGAATAGGATAGGAATGCATGTGGGAAACAGAGCATTTGTAAACATAGGATTTCTGTCAGCTTGGGTGTTTGGTTCACAAGAATTGGAAGAGCAGAGGAATGCAAAGAAACATGGCCAAATTAAAGTGAAACCATATGAAAATGTGTACAGTTAGAATATTATTCTGCCACTAATGCACTTAGTCTTGTTTTCATGCATAGGATTTTGAAAAGTAGGTCCAGGTGGATGTTTTGCTCCATTCCTTTCAACCAAATGCATGAATAATTGAATAGTAGAGTAGAATAGGAAAATTTCCTATTGCAATGTTTTTCGTTCACTTTTTTCCTTTGAAACAAAATATCCCTAATGTATCGACATGAATGTAGAGTAATAAGTGATGCGACAAGTGTACAACCTCTTTGCCGTAGCCGTGTCGACCTCAGCATCATTGATTTGGTCACTGAAGAAGTTGCGACAGAGGTGGCTGCCTGTCGGTGCAACAAACGTCCACGTTTGCTGACCAGACTTATGCACAAGCGTGCCAAGGATCGCACACCTAGCATCAGTATACGTCACAAGACCAGACCAGAGAAGCCACTCTTCGTGAGATCAAGGAAAGACAGTAAGAGAAGCAAGTCAACAGAAGATCACCTTGGGAAGGTCTCCCTTGCCGGGCAGGAGGGCCGGGCCAGGTCGAGACCGTACCCAAAGACGGGACCCAATTCGCCCTGGCAGGCTTGCCGGGGCCAGCGAGATCAGACCCCCACCAGGCTCCTTGCTGGCGGGTCTCTAACAAGGTGCCACCGCTCCACCTCACCACACCCAAGTCACTTATCAATGACGTGTCAAGCTTCTAAGCACCCAGGTGGACTTGGCTGATAACGTGGCCGCACAAGAAGAGAGGAGATTAGCTTTATTGACACCCGTCCAAGAGACGTGTCACGCTAAGCAAGGAGAGACAGATAAGCGGCGCGACAGGCTTGCCAGGCTACAACTCCAGCGTGACACCTAGCGGTGCATTTAATGCACTTTGTCCTAACTGCCAGAGTTAGATATGATAACACTGTTATCTATCCAGTCACACCCAAATGACTGTTTTGCCACCGTGGTTGCCCCTTAACCTATAAAAGGAGGTCCAAGGCAACCTAGCAAAGGGTTCGGCTTCTTTAACCCTACAACACTTGTACACTCACTGCTCTCCCCGAGGCAACCTTGCCGGGCTAGAGCGAGTTGCGTCTTCTTCAGATAAAGCCACCAAAGCAGGAGTATGGTTTTACGCTGCAAAGCGGCCCAAACCTGGGTAAAAAGAGAGCTGTCATCGTCGTGCCGTCCCCCACTGCTTCTGCTCTTTGTGCAATGTGACCGTCCCCTCACTGAACCACAAAGGGGCACCCCTGCCCCATAGGTGAACATGCTTCCACGCCGACATCTTTGGCACGCCAGGTAGGGGGCGTCGCTTGTGCGAACCTGAAGCAGTCGCCGGCGCGCTGATCTTCATCATCGTTCTGCGTTGCCTATGGCTCCCAAGAAGAAGGCCGGTGCGGCGTCGCATCCGTCCACTTCGAAGGTTCCACCCTCCGTGGTTGTGGGCACTGCCAGCGCAGCGGCCGCGGTGGACGGAATGGGCGCCATGGACGGCGTTGCTCCTGCTCCCTCCACGACCGAGGCGGAGGCCGGGGCCGTAGGAGCGGCCCAACTTTGCCAAGCCGCTGGCGAGCACGCTCATACTGGTGCGGGTCATGGAGGCGTCCAACCCCCTCTTCCCCACCACACCGGTGAGCCCAACCAACGCGATGTCGACTCCCACTCCGGTGCGGGCCAAGAACTGCCAGCCGCACCGGCAGGAAGGGCAACGACGGGATGCGCCCTCCGCCCCTCACCCGGAGGGTGAGGCGGGACCCCGAGCGGAACGGTTGATCCTCCTCAACCATGCCCGCACGGGAAGAGCCCAGTTGATCAAGACGCCAGCCACCTAGGGCAGCTTCGTCCGCAACTGACCGCTATGGTGATTGGCCAGGGACGGCTGGGGTGTGACAGCGTTCTTCTGGCTTGCCCAGAAGTCGAACAACGTCGCGTTCCACCTCCCACGCCATGCCAGAAATGGTGGACGAAGCAATGGCGAGAGCTCAACTTCTGCTGAACTTCCCACCAGGCGCAGACAAGATGGATGAATGGAGAGCTACCATTCAGAGCCTCATCGGATTTGCTGAAGCCAACAAATCGCGGTGCACGGAGCCCTCGCGGCACCCGCACGCGATGCTGACGACGCCCACGGTGCAGTCCCCTCCTCGACAACCGGTCCCAAGGCGGCCCCAGCGGGATCAGCAACTCTGCGACGTTGACGAACAGGACGAGGCATCAATGGCCTCGTCTGATCCACGGCTCCGGCAGGACCAACGTCAAGTGCTGAGAGACAGGAGGAGGGAGGACGCCCGTGTCACCATTGAGCGGCGCCGTGAAATGCGTCGCCAATCTAACAGGCATAACGGACCCGACGTCGACGAGACCACGCCCAGTGTCGGTGGGTACCTGCCTTACGAGGTGGGATGCCCTGCCTTCACTCGCGAGCTACGGCAAGTCCGTTAGCCATCCTCCCGCACCTTCAAGCCTGATCTGCTGGAGAAATATGATGGAAAGCTGAACCCGGTTGAGTTCTTAGGCATCTACACGATCGCCGTGCAAGCTTCCGGGGGAAGAGATGAGAAAGTGCTGGTCAACTACTTTCCGCTGGCTCTCAAGCCCAACATGAGATCTTGGCTGATGCATTTGCCGGAGGATTCCATCTCCTCATGGGCAGACCTGTGCAACGAGTTTGTTGGCGCCTTCACCGGCGGCCACCAAGAGCCAGGGCAGCCCAGTGACCTTCAAGCTCTTCCGCAGAAGGAAGGGGAAAGCCTGCGCAAGTATCTGCAGAGGTTCAGTCGAGTGCGCCACAACATTCCTCAGATACACCCTGCAGCTATGATTGCCGCATTTCATACAAACGTGCGCAATCACAGGATGCGGGCTAAGATGAATGTTCGGTTGCCCAAGACCGTCAACGAGCTGTACACCTTCGTAGATAAATGCGCCTGTGTTGAAGAAGGCCGAAGACTTCCAGGCGAGGAGGTGGGTGCTGAAGTTGATTCAGAGGACGACGACACCACCATGCCTGGAAAGAAGGGAAAGAAGTGCAACAAGAAGCGCAAGGAGAAGACAGTACTGGCCGTTGAGAGTTCCGGTGATCTTGCCGCTGGCAAAAAGCTTAAGGCTGATGCGCCCGGCAAGGAAGCGGCCTCTTGCGCTGATTGCCGGGCGGCGGCAGCGGCTGAGAAAACCGGCAAGCTTGACGGGCCGTACTGCAAGATTCACAGAACCAAAGGCCATGATCTCCAAGACTACAAACAAGTTGAGTAGCTAGTTGAGAAGCAGAAGGCCGAGTACGAGAAGCGTGACAAAGAGAAAGGCCCGAACGGCGCTGGCGGAAAAGGCAGGGGTGGCCGTAATGGGTACCGTGGCAAGCTTGGTCAACAAAAAGACAAGCCCGCTGAGGGAGTCCTAGACTAGGGGGTCCTCGGGTGTCCGACCTAATCATTGTGGGCCAGACTAATGGGCCACAATGAACAGAGCGGAAGGCTGCCCCCGTATTTGGATAGGACTCTTTTGTATATTCTACGGCAGGTCTAGATGTCCAGGCGTGGTGATTCCTTTCTCTGTAACCGACTATGTACAACCCTAGGCCCCTCCGGTGTGTATATAAGCCGGAGGGTTTAGTCCGTAGACATCATCAGAACAACAATAAGCATACCACTTAGGGCTTTAGCCATTACTTTCTCGAGGTAGATCAACTCTTGTAATCATCGTCTACATCAAATACAATCAAGCAGGACGTAGGGTATTACCTCCATCAAGAGGGCCCGAACCTGGGTAAATAATGTGTCCCTTGTCTCCTATTACCATTGATCCTAAGACTCACAGCTAGGGACCCCCTACCCGAGATCTGCCGGTTTTGACACCGACACCTACCAGGGGCCGTGAGGAGAAAGAAATTGAAGATGACAGTGATGAGGGTGATGAGGAGACCAGTGAGCAGGAGTTTCAGAGGGCTACCGAGGCGATGTGTGTTGACGGGGGCGCATCCTTGCACTGCTCCCACCGCCAGCTCAAGCAGTGGGTGCGTGAGGTCAATGCGGTAGAGCCGGTAGCCAGCGCTCAAGCACCTCTTAAGTGGTCCCGCACGCCCATCGTCTTTGACAAAGAGGATCATCCCGATCGCATCACTGCGGTCGGATGCTTGCCGTTGTTGGTTTCTCCAACAATCTGCAACCTCAAGGTCACTAAGATGTTGGTTGACGGCGGGGCAGGGTTGAATTTAATTTCCCCTAGTGTGCTCGAAAAGCTCCAAATTCCTGACAAAGATCTGAAGAAGACTGGCACCTTCCAGGGGATCAATCAAGGTAGGAGCCAGCCGAAGGGGAAGATCACCTTGCCGGTGACGTTTGGCGGGGAGATAAACATCAGAACTGAGAAGGTTGTGTTCGACGTCGTCAGGATCCCCCTGCCATTTAATGGGATCCTTGGCCGTCCTGCGCTGGCCAAGTTCATGGCGACATCTCACTACGCCTACAACACTCTGAAGATGCCTGGTCCCCTGGGAGTCATTTCCATCCCCTCAGATAAGAAGGATGCGGTCATCTGCGTGGACCAAATGTACAGAGATGTGGTAGCAGTAGAGGCCATCCAGGCCCCAGCTCCCGCCAAGGAGAAGAAGAAGTCTAAAAGGGCTGGCCAAAACACCAGCGAGGAACCCGGGAAGCGCGTCTCTTCGGAGACCGCTGTACCCGGCAGCGACTTGCTGGTGAGTTCGGCTAACAGGAAGCCCAATGTTGCCCCTCCAGAGGTCAAGAAAGTTCCGGCGTGGCAGGACGACAATGATGGTACCTTCACCATTAGTGCCACCCTTCACGACAAATAGGAAAGCGCGCTCATTGCCTTCTTGCGGGCGAATGTTGATGTGTTTGCCTGGAAACCATCTGACATCCCCAGCGTTCCCAGGAAGGTAATTGAGCACCACCTTACTGTCTGTCTACATGCCCGCCCCGTCAAACAGAAGGTTAGAAAGCAGGCTCTGGAGCGGCAGCAATTCATTGCCGAGGAAATCAAGAAGCTTGAAGCAGCGGGTTTGGTCCAAGGAGTATTGCATCCAACTTGGTTGGCAAATCCCGTGGTGGTGCGCAAGACAAATGGGAAGTGGAGACTTTGCATCGACTTCACTGATCTGAACAAGGCTTGCCCAAAGGATCCCTTCCCCTTGCCGCGCATTGATCAGATTGTTGATTCCACCTCAGGTTGTGATTTGCTCTCCTTCCTCGATGCGTACTCTGGGTACCACCAGATCTTCATTGCCAAGGAGGACGAAGAAAAGACCACGTTTATTACCCCATGTGGCACGTACTGTTTCATATGTATGCCTTTCGGGCTAAAAAGCGCTGGTTGCACATTTGCAAGGGCCGTGCAGATTGGTTTTGAGCCTCAGCTACACCGAAACATTGAAGCTTACATGGATGACATTGTAGTCAAGACCAGAGATAAAGCTACACTCATCCCAGACTTGGAAGAAACCTTTGCCAATTTGTGGAAGATCAACTTGAAGCTTAATCCAGAGAAGTGCATGTTCGGCGTCCCATTCGGCAAGCTCCTTGGGTTCTTCGTGTCTCAACGCGGGATAGAAGCCAATCCCGACAAGATCAAGGCTATAGAATAAATTCAGGCCCCAAAGACAGTGAAGGATGTCAGGCATCTGACTAGGTGTGTTGCCGCGCTAAGCAGGTTCATCTCAAAGTCTGCCGAGCGCGCCTTGCCGTTCTTCAAGGTATTGAAGAAAGCTAGCCTCATGAAATGGACTCTAGAGGCCGAGGCTGCACTACAGGAGTTGAAGGCCTACCTATCCTCTGTGCCAACCTTGGTTGCGCCCAAACCACAAGAACCGTTGCTGCTATATCTAGCAGCAACAAATCAAGTGGTTAGTGTTGCCTTAGTGGCGCAGAGGGAGGTGGATGATGAAAAGACTATCACGGCAGAGTCACCCAGCAAAGAACCAGTTTTGTCCCCGGCAAGGTCTGGCAACGACAACACAGAAGAGTCACAGTCCAACATTGTTCAACGGAAGGAAGGAGTTAGAAAGAAGATGGTGCAGCGACTAGTGTACATTATCAGTTCCCTCTTGCAGGGGGCTAGATCAAGGTACTCTGGGGTCCAAAAGCTAATCTTTGGCCTCCTCATGGCCTCAAGGAAGCTGCGTCATTACTTTCAGGCTCATGAGATCACAGTCGTGACCCGCCTTCTGCTACAATGAATTCTGAGGAATCCCGAAGCCACCCTCAGGATAGTGGAATGGGCTTTGGAACTGTCAAGCTTTGCTCTGAAGTTTGAAAGCACTGCCACTATCCAAAGTAGGGACCTTGCAGAATTCATTGCAGAATGGATGCCAACACCAGACGAAGAGATTATGGAAACTGCTCTCCCCGGCAGGGAGGGCCCCAGGGAATGGATCATGTACTTTGAGGGCGCTTTCTCACTTCAAGTTGCTGGGGCAGGAGTCCTAATCGTTGCCCCCACCGGAGAACACGTCAAGTATGTCATCCAAATGCTTTTTCCCCGGGAAGAGGCCACCAACAACACAACAGAATATGAAGGGCTCCTTGTTGGGCTCAGGATTGCAATAGAGTTGGGGATAAGAAAGCTGATCGTGCGCGGCGACTCCCAGCTTGTCATGAAGCAAGTGAACAAGGATTATCAGAGCCCGTTGATGGAGGCATACATGGAAGAAGTGAGGAAGCTGGAGGAGCACTTTGACGGTTTGCAAATAGAGCATGTTCCCCGTGCGGAAAACAGCATAGCTGATACCTGACAAAGTGTGCTGCGCAAAAGCTTCCTATGGAACCAGGAACTTTTGTACCCCGCCTCACCCAACCATTAGTCTCTCCATCAACCTTGGCCAAGAAAAGAAGTAAGCTCAACACCAGTGAGCATTTCCCGGCAGAGCTCCCTGAAGCCGCTGGTGAGAAGCTTGCCAGGGAAGACCCTTCGCTAACTGCCGAGCTGCGTTCTCTAGCGGAACCCTAGGGTTTAGCTATCGAGACAAGCGCTCCTTCAGCCGAAGAGGCACCTTTAGTCCTTTCCATCGAGCCCCAGGCTCCGACATGGGCGCAGCACATAGTCCACTTCTTGCAAACAAGAGGACTCCCAGACGATCCAGAAGAAGCTGAAAAGATTGCTCGGCAATCGAGTATGTACCAGTTTGTGGACATCATTCTGTACAGAAAGAGACCCAATGGCGTGAAGCTGAAGTGCATCAGTCAAGAAGATGGACTATTTCTGTTGGCAGAGATACATGGAGGCGTGTCTGGTTCCCACCTCAGATCAAGGGCACTTGTCTGGAAAGCTTTCCGGCAAGGATTCTATTGGCCCACCGCCCTCCGGGATGCAACTGAGCTCGTCACCAAGTGTGAAGCATGCCAGTTCCATTCCAAGAACATCCATCAACTAGCACAAGCCTTGCAGACCATCCCTTTATCCTAGCCCTTCGCGGTCTGGGGGCTCGACATCCTGGGGCCCTTTCCCCGCGCTCTCGGGGGCTTTGAATTCTTGTACGTGGCAATCGACAAGTTTACAAAGTGGCCCGAAGTGGAACCACTGAGAAAGGTGACATCGCAGTCAGCTATCAAGTTCTTCAAGGGGCTGGTGTGCCATTTTGGAGTACCCAACAGGGTGATTACCGACAACGGCACCCAGTTCACAAGCCGTGCCTTCATGTAATACATTCAAAGCCTTGGAAGCATGATCTCTTTCGCCTCCGTTGCCCATCCAAGTAGTAACGGTCAGGCTGAAAGAATGAATGCTGAAGTGTTGCGAGGTCTGAGGACAAGAACTTTCGATAGACTGCGAGAATGCGGCAAGCGCTGGATTGATGAGCTGCCAGTGGTTCTTTGGTCAGTCAGAACGACGCCAAATCTAGCTACCGGCCAGACGCCATTCTCCCTGACATACGAGGCAGAAGCAGTGCTCCCCACGTAACTCATATATGGGTCACCTCGGGTACTTTTCTACGATGAAGTAGAGCAAAGGCAGCTATGGCATGATGATGCCATGCTCCTCGAGGAGAACCGTCTCCAGGCCACTGTACGTGCTGCATGATACCAGCAAGCCCTGCGCCGCTACCATAGCTGCAGGGTTCGTGCCCAGAGCTTTGAGGAAGGTGACCTTGACCTTAGGCGTGTTCAGTCTGCCAAGGGTTCAAACAAGTTGACGCCGAAGTGGGAAGGCCCTTACCGGGTAGTACGTGTCACCAGAGCCGACACAGTCCGTCTGGAGACCAAAGATGGCATGCCAATGCAAAACTCATGGAATATTGAGCATCTTCGCAAGTTCTACCCGTAAGGCACGGTTGCCGGGCCCTGCCTCGGCAACCTATTTTGTACAAGCATAGTCCCCCGGACTTGTAACCCTTTGTACAAAGCCAGGTGAAGACCCTGTGCAAAGTAAATAAACCGAAGCGATGTAACAAAGAAAACTTGCATGCATGCATAGCATCCTGCATATTTAGACATAACATCATCATCATGATTATGGTGAGGTAGCTAACATGCAGCAGAGGGCATCATGCCACTCCCTTTCCCTTGATGATGGCGGCAAGGCTCCCTCACCAATAGTACCCCCGGGAAGGAGACGGCCACGAGCCCATGCACCAGTCTCCGACAACTTCTCCCTGCCGGGAAGGGCAAGGAGAATAACAAAAGGAGATAAGTGCAATTCTCGGTACCCTTTCATTCCATATTATGACTCGAGTGTGTGGGACTTGTACGTGAGGAAACCTAGCTGCCCACCATTTGCACTCCTATCCTTGATACGAGTGCACTCAGCAAGGATGGTTGTAGTTACACTTGGGGGAAGGTTGGCTAGGGGCTGGCCTCCGATCGTGCTTGCCGACCCGTCTTATCCCTATTAAGCGTGGCTTCGGTAAGAGGCGTTACAAGAGGCCGGCAAGAGCGCCTTGCCGGGATCATTTTTGTTTACCAGAGAGTATTGAAGGGTCACCCTTCAGTATGTTTGGACACATACAGAAAAACAAAGCCCGACAGGCTCTTCTTTTCCAAATTCACAAAAAAAAATATATAGCAAGTACAAACCATACAAGTCATAATTTGAATGAAAGGATACATAGTCTTTGATTACATATGGCAAGTGCCTACATCTTTTGATATGAAAAAGGATAAGTGCCCCGTAATGCCTTTCTTGTCCCTCTCCTCCAAGAAGATGGATCGAGACGATGAGAGGGCAAAAAGAGCACCTGGGCAGAAGCCCAGCCTGACCCTGTTGAAGCCCCCAGGACGCAGGCCGATAGGGTCGGGAGAACGTGGATGAGGCCAGAAGGGCGGAAGGAGCGGCTAGGCGACGCCTTGGTCACCCCCGCCAGGACTGGCGGGACGCGGCAGAAGTAGCGCCAGAAGGGAAGACGAAGTCGGAGCCCATGACGAAGCCTGCCGGGGTCCAGCTGAAGGAGGCAGAGGCGTCCACACCTGGTGAGGGAGTCCTGGACTAGGGGGTCCTCGGGTGTCCGACCTAATTGTTATGGGCCGGACTAATGGGCCATGATAAACAGAGCGGAAGGCTGTCCCCGTATTCGGATAGGACTCTTATGTATATTCTACGGCAGGTCTAGATGTCCAGGCATGATGATTCCATTCTCTGTAACTGACTACGTATAACCCTAGGCCCCTCCGGTGTGTATATAAGCCGGAGGGTTTAGTCCATAGACAGGATCAGAACAACAATAGGCATACCACTTAGGGTTTTAGCCATTATGATCTCAAGGTAGATCAACTCTTGTAATCATCATCTACATCAAATACAATCAAGCAGGACGTAGGGTATTACCTCCATTAAGAGGGCCCGAACCTGGTTAACACCGTGTCCCTTGTCTCCTGTTACCATTGATCCTAAGACTCACAGCTCGGGACCCCCTACCCGAGATCTGCCGGTTTTGACACCGACATTGGTGCTTTCATTCAGAGTTTCGCTGTGTGGTCGCCAAGAGGATCGATGGCTCGCCTTGTTATGGACAATGGCATCATCTCCGGGGAGACTTTCATCCCCGGCCAGCTCTTCATGTTCGGCGGCTTCGTATTACGCGCCAACTCGGCCGGTCACCTTGATCAGGTCGACAGCTTCGCCCCTGGTCGTCGAATTAGGTTCGGAAGCTTGGATTACCTCGCCGATATTCGAGGTGACCTGATCTTCGAGGGGTATGCGGTTTCGCCCAGCGCACCCTGCAATCTCGAAGAGGAGCCTTCGGATCTAACATCCGACCCCATCCATGGGTCGACCCGCTCTATGTCTCCGGCGTCGAGTCCGAAACCGATCATAATGTCCAAAGACGGAGAGTCAAACTCCGTCGGACTCATCACCCCCGTCGCGTACCTAGCTGTAGGCACGGGCACGACCCCATCATCAGCAGGCCCGGAGTTAACCCAGGCCGCACTCACTGTTGGCAAGCCGTACTCTCCTCCGGATATGAGCTCGACTCCGACGTCCGGCCTTGCGGGATCTGCATCTACCGAACTCACCCAGATGGTTAACACTGGACGCGGCCTAGCAAATTCCCGTGCAATCGTCCAGCTCTCACTACTAAACGAGGCACTGGACCGAATTCAGACCCTTGCTATCAGCGAAGCTCCGCCTTCGGTTTGCGCCTGGCCCGATCGAGAGGCCGGGCTCAGGGAATTTTGTGTCCCACCCACCACCCACTTAATAGCCACTGTTGAAGACTTGACCGACATGCTAGACTACGCTTCTGAAGACATCGACGACATGGACGAAGATGTCGAAGCCGAACTTGGCCAAAACCCACCCAGTGCAGGGCGTTGGACGGCCACCTCCTCATATGATGTGTACATGGTGGACACCCCTAAGAAAAAGGATGATGGCACTCTAGAACAAAACGAGGATAAGCCCGTCGAGGACCCACCAAAATGCCGACGTCAGGGGCGCCACTCTCGACCGCGTCGGGGCAGGGAAAGTAACACCGGCACCGGAGAGGAGGATACCACGGACAATGCCGCTGACCCCAACGGCCCCGTTGAACCCGAGTTCGAACAGCACGAGCCGGAGGAGCGGGAGGGTCAATTCAATCCCGAAGACCCCACCGATCATAATGACTCAGAGGATAGTAACTATCTACCCCTCTCTGAAGAGGACGTTAGCCTCGGCGACAAAGATTTCATCGTCCCTGAGGAACCCCTAGAACAAGAACGCTTCAAGTGACAGCTTATCGCCACCGCTCGAAGCCTCAAAAAGAAGCAGCAGAAGCTAAAGGCGGAGCAGGACACCCTCAACGCTAGGTGGACTAAAGTCCTGGCGGCCGAAGAAGGGTATGCTTATGAATTTCAAACCAAGAGTTACCCTAAGCGCAAGCTGCTGCCACAATTCGATGACGAGGCCCTTGCGCCAATGCCATCAAGGTATAACTAGGCAGACCAGCCTGATTGCCCTCCTCGTGGACGGGATAGGGCGGCTGACAATGCCGAACATCAGCCCGCCCCTCCTCGCCATAAAGGCAAGGAACCAGTACAGCCGGGCTACAAATATGACCTGTGCCAGGACCTTGCCAATAGAGCCGGCTAGACCAGGTCTATCTACGGATCAAGAGGACATGCTCCCACCGAGGACGATGGCTATCAAGCCTGGCACGATCAAAATAATAGAGTTCGGGATCAGTACCGAACCCAGATGCCAACTGGTCTTTGGCGCGACGTAGCTTGCGTAAGGGGCGCCGCACACCCAATGTGTTTTACCGACGAGGTAATGCGGCACCAGTTCCCAGAAGGGTTTAAACCCGTAAACATCGAATAGTATGACGGGACTACGGACCCGGCGGTGTGGATTGAAGACTTTCTTCTCCACATCCACATGGCCTGAGGAGACGATCTCCATGCCATTAAATATTTACCATTAAAGCTCAAAGGACCAGCAAGGCGCTGGTTGAATAGCCTTCCCGAAATAACAGCGGAGAAGCAGACGATACAGCAGTCAACGCCGGATTCAGCAACTCCAAATCCGGTCAACGGAAGAAGCCATTTAAAGGCAACTAGGACGGTCCATCCGCCCAGGACAAAATACTAGAGAGGCCTTGCCAGATTCACGGCAGCCCTGACAAGCCCGCCAACCATACCAACCGTAACTATTGGGTGTTCAAGCAGGCCTGCAAGATCAATGCCGAAGACAAGGGCAAGGGACCCCAGAGCGAGGATGATGAGGAGCCCCGCCGCCCGAACACTGGAGGGCAAAAACAATTCCCCCCTGAGGTAAAAACGGTGAACATGATCTACATCACCCACATACCTAAGAGGGAGTGCAAACGCGCACTATGCGATGTTTACGCCATGGAGCCTGTAGCCCCAAAATTCAACCCCTAGTCGGCTTGCCTGATCACCTTTGACCAAAGGGACCACCCAACCAGTATCCGTCATGGCGGTTCGGCGGCAACCTCGATCCCATGGTCGATGGGTATCACCTCACTAGAGTCCTTATGCACGGGGGTAGCAGCCTCAATCTAATCTATGAATACACGGTTCAGAAGATGGGTATTGATCCATCAAGAATCAAGCCCAGCAACACTACCTTCAAGGGAGTAATTCTAGGAGTCGAAGCCCGCTGCACAGGTACAATAACTCTGGAAGTAGTGTTCGGCTCTCCGGACAACTTTCGTAGCGAAGACTTGATCTTTGACATCGTCCCTTTCCGCAGTGGTTACCACGCTTTGCTGGGGCGAACCGCCTTTGCCCGCTTTAACGAAGTCCCACATTATGCATATCTAAAGCTCAAAATGCCCGGACCTAGAGGCGTCATAACAGTCAATGGAAATACGGAACGCTCCCTCCGAACTGAGGAGCACACTGTGGCTCTGGCAGCCGAAGTACAGTGCGGCCTTGTCAAGCTGAACAACTCACTGGCCGTTAAGGTCCGCGACTCTGGCAAACGTGCCCGATCCGCATTCCAGCACGAGGACTCATCTGAGCCTCAGCTAGAATAGCAGTTTTGCCTCCGGAGCACGCCCACCATGCCAGCAAAATACATACCTCACGTACACAATTTCGCACTCAAAATACCATGGGCAGCAACGGAGGCAACCTTACTACAACGTCCGAAGCATGGTTCGACCTCGCTCGGACTCCCAGATCTTCGGATCATCCTAGGTCCCATAAAGAACCTATTCGGCATACAGCTACATGGCGAATATCTTTTCCAGATCCCTCTACGCAAGACCCAATCGCCAGACTCGTACCCTTCAAGGATGTCTTCCCCTCCAGGGAGTAAAGGCGCAGACGTGCGACAAGGCAGCGCAGGGACGTCAAACCATATTGTAGGCTCTGTGTAAACCTTTCCCTTGAGTAAAAATTCAAGTATATAAATGTACTCTTATGTTTGGCAAATTTACATTGTACGGCTCGAGGTCATGTAAAGAGAGTAAAGGCACATATCAAATTTTCGGCCTATTCGGTCCGTCCTCTCCGTGTATCCCTTTTTGCTTATTCCTTTTTGCCCTTAAGAATGCCAAAACGCACTAGTGCTTGTTGTACATCGGCTATATAAACCGGGGGCTGTAACCGCCCTGTACATTAAGTCTGAACACCTCTTCGGGTGTCTTCGGCATCTCGGATATTGCAATATATGCATCGGCTCCGAATTATGTCTTCGGTCAATAGTTGGGTTGCCCGGCTCCGGTGTTTACCATCTTATGTTCCGCACGTTCGAATAAGTAGGTAAAGGGAGAACTACTGCAATTGTATTTCCAGCTCACCTCGTTAAGTACCTCAGTAGAGAAAGCCGAAAAATGACTGTCATAATATGCGAGAACCGGTCAGCGATCCGATGACTTAGTGTTATACTATGAATCTTTGGCGATTACCCCGTGTTATACAAGGGGCTGGTCTTCATCCAACCATGTGGAAAAGCTATATAGCTCGGCTAGCCGATCACACACTGGGGGCTAGTCCCCAGCCCCACAGTCAAGTTCCTCTGGCTAAGTGAAAGCAATAAAACCGCATAGTCTGATTGCCTGGTTCCACCCATGTAAACCTCCTTCACGGACCAAGACGTTGGCTAAGGGTTGATATGTGAAGTTGGGAACACCTCTATAGTATCTACATGGGGGCTGAAGCCGACGACTGGTAGCTTTTAGTATAAAAACGGCCGCACATGAGTCAAAATAATAAAGTCGCACATACAAGAAGCGGAAACATAATATATATACCAAAAGGTTTAAGGCATAGTTTTACACGCCACAGTAAATCACTCATACATCACATCTTTGGAACATTGACCCTCTATCGCCCGAGCTCCATCGAGGACTTCAACGAAATACATCTCCGGGTGCCGATGCTCCTTCCCTTCGGGCGGAGGACCAGTAGCCACTTCGGTGGCCTTCATCTTCGGCCACTGGACCTTGGTCCTGGCGAAGGCCATCCGAGCACCCTTTATGCAGACCGAGCGCTTAACCGCTTCAATCCGTGGAGGTGCGTCGTGAAGCCGCTTCACCAGCCCAAAGTAGCTGCTGGGAATTGGCTCGGCCGGCCACAGCTAGATGGATAGGTCCTTCATGGCCAGCTCCGCCACCCGGTGTAGCTCCACCAGCTGCTTCATTTGATTGCTCAAGAGGGGAGGATGTTCGGGCGCCAGGAATTGCGACCAGAACAGTTTCTCCTGTGTCTCCCCCTCCTGAGCACGGAAGTACGTGGCAGCGTCGGAAGCACTCCTCGGCAGATCCGCATACACGCCTGGAGAACGCCATACTCGGGTGAGTAACGCATACCGTTGACCTCCAAAGACACTCTGCAATAAATAAGGCTTACCAGCCGCTATCAGCTTAGCTTGGCGGATCTCCTCGCGAGCACTCCGGGACTCGCTCCGCACCTCTTCGGCGTCCTTGCTAATCTTCAAGAGCTCGGCAGATTGGTCTGAAGTCTTCTGCTCAAGGACCTCACACTTAGTGATCGCATCCTTGAGCTCCTGTTCGACCTCGGACACCCGAGCCTCATGTTGGTGCCGAACAGTCTGCTCGGCCTCTAGATCGGCAGCCGCTTTCTCAGTGGTCGCCTTTCCTGCCGCAGCCTCCTTCTTGGCTTCGGCGAGGGCGGCCTTGAGGGTCTCGACCTCGGCAGTTCCAACTATTGACAAAAAATTTCACATACATATAAAATGTACGTCAGGGGTCATCTCTGACTTTTCTAACTCTGAACTATTTAAATATTCAAACATATATACCTTTCGTTTCCTCGAACTGCTTGTTGCCGCGGTCAATCTCCTCGTCAGCGACACGGAGTTTCCGATTCAATTCGGAAATCTCCACGGCGTTTGACGCCGCAGCCAGCATGGAGGCCTATCTCATGAAACTACAACAAGTTAGGTGTCCGGAGAGTGCAGTTATCGATCCTTTGTCCGGTTCTTTTCAAACCAGACAAAGTGTGAGGGGCTACTGTGTATATAAAGACAGGCTTATTCCTTTTTCTAGTAAATACAGTAAAGGGCATTACATCGCCTACCTCGAAGCCAGTTAGCAGGCTACCGAAAGCATCATTCAGCCCACGGTTGGCGGACCGAATCTTCTCCATCACCGTACCATCAGGGTACGGTGTTCCTCCACAATGGAAGCACTTTGCAGTGCTTCCTCCAGGGCATCTGGCGCCCCAGATGCCACCGGATCTGTGGAGAGCGACGCCGGAGTTGGAGCCCTGACCCCCTCCCTAACAGGGGGCTGTACGGTTGTCTCCAGAGTCCTGGTGGACTCCGGAACAGTATTCGGCGAGGGCCCGGATTTGCCAGGCTCTCCCTCTTCACGTGCCAGAGGGGATTTCTCCCCCTGGTCTTCGGCGACCGAGGTATTCACCTCAGGCATCACTTCGACGGCCCCGCTCGCCCCTTCCTGGCCTGAAGGCGTCCGTTGGGAGGACACCTCAGCGTCCTCCATAGCGGCGGGAGGAGGGGACTGCGGTGGCGTTCCGCTCTTCGCCATGTCAGTAGGCGGAGAGCACCCCTCCGACAATGGCTCGGCAGGGATCGTACGCAGAGGGATGTAACAAAAAAAAAATAATTGATCAAATTAGAAAGACGAAGGACACAAGAGAAATCAAATGGAAGTGTTCGGAATCTTACGTTGTGGCCAGGGGCTTAACCCTGGCGTTCTGCTTGGGAACACCCTCGGATGCCACAAATCTGGTTTCGGAGTCCGAGCTGTCCGGAAGGTTCACCTTCGGCCTCTTCTGGGCGGCCTCCTCGGCATCTTCGGCAGCCGCCCTCTTCTTCGGACGAGGGGAATCGCTCCCCTCTCCCTCTTCTTCTTCCTCCTCGTCCTCATCATGGGCGGAGGGAGCTTCGGTCTCTCTGGACTTAGTTTCCGGAGGACCCTTTGAGCAGAGGCCACCACGGGCCTCCTCTGTCTTCTTCTTCTTGGGCTTCTTCTCGGGCGCCTTGTAGGGTGCCGGGACCAGCATCTTGGATAGCTGGGGAGTCCTCTGATCTTCAGGCAGCGGAGCCAGACTGTTAATCCGCTCCGCCTTCGCCATCCAGACCTGTGATTGGAAGGGAAGATTGGAGTCAGATATTTAATCATGTTGAATGGTGTTCGGATTGGTGTTCGGACAAAGGTATGTTTACCTCCGTCGCCGAACTAGAGGCGTCGAGCCCGATGTCTTCGGTCTCCTTTGGCCATTCCTTTTGGGTCTTGAACAGCAACTTCCGCATGTTCTTGTGCGTAGTGCCGTAGAAGTGCTGTATGGTCCTAGGATCTTCTGGCTTAAACTCCCACATAGGGGACGCCCGGAGTTGGCAGGGGAGGAGGCGGCGGAAGAGCATCACCTGGACCACGTTGGTCAAGGCGGTCTTGTCGTCCACCATGTTGGAGACGCGCTTTTGGAGCATCTTCACCTCGGATTGGGACCCCCATTCGAGGCCCTTCTCGTTCCAGGAGGTGAGCCTCATGGGGGGTCCGGATCTGAAAGCAGGAGCAGCCGCCCTGTTGGCGTTGCGGGGTTCGGTGATGTAGAACCACTACTACTGCCAAACCTTGACGGTGTCGATGAATGCGCCTTCGGGCCACACGGCATTGGCGAGCTTGCTCACCATGGCCCCGCCGCAGTCCGCCTGCTGGCCGTCGACCACCTTCGGCTTGAGATTGATGGTCTTGAGCCACAAGCCGAAGTGTGGGGGAATTCAGAGGAAGGCTTCACACACGACTATGAAAGCCGAGATGTGGAGGATTGAGTTCGGGGCTAGATCGTGGAAATCTAGCCCGTAGAAAAACATGAGACCCCAGAGAAAGGGGTGGAGAGCAAATCCGAGCCCTCGGAGGAAGTGGGGGATGAACACCACCCGCTCCCCAGGCTGAGGCATGGGGATGACCTGGTTCTCCTCCGGAGCTTGGTGCACAATATCCGGTGACAAATAGCCGGCGAGTTTGAGGTCCTCGATGTCCTTGATGGTGACGGACGAGGCCTCCCACTTTCCCTTCGAACTGGATCCGGCCATGGCTAGAGGACGGAGGTTGCGAGGGAGGAGCTTCAAGCTATGGGCGCTGGAACTCTGGAAGGATTGGGAAGCAAGGGAGAGATGGGAGCATGAGGTGAAAAGGGGTTACCTTCCCCCTCTTATAGGCTGTCCAAATATCAAGTATCCCTCCGCTGCGCCATAAACATCGCTTCTTCCCAACAAAATTGTGACATAAGGTGCGGTTGGGTTACCCAAACATCATTGATGAGTATCCCGTAAAGGGCGGGCACGATCGCTATATTGATGGGACGTGCCAATGGAGGCTTGGCCTCGAACCACGAAACCGAAGTGCGCAACGGTTCGATGTTTAAAGAACAGTTGTGTCGCTTCACTGAAAAGCTGTCAGTAAAAAGATGTTGTCCTCACTTGGGCGTTTGGCCTTCATAGTCAAGGGTTATGTTGATAGTTCGGGACCGGACACAAGTCCTTTTATGCAGGAAGTTAGCTCAAGAGTTCGGAGGAGGAAGGAACTCGCCTTGCAACGCCGAAGATAGTTTGGGCCTGGATATGTCGTCATTGAAGGCTAGTTCAGGGGTTACTGAGGGAGTCCTAGACTAGGGGGTCCTCGGGTGTCCGACCTAATCGTTATGGGCCGGACTAATGGGCCACGATGAACAGAGCGGAAGGTTGTCCCCGTATTCGGATAGGACTCTTATGTATATTCTATGGCGGGTCTAGATGTCCCGGCGTGATGATTCCTTTCTCTGTAACCGATTATGTATAACCCTAGGCCCCTCCGGTTTGTATATAAGCCGGAGGGTTTAGTCCGTAGACAGGATCAGAACAACAATAGGCATACCACTAAGGGTTTTAGCCATTACGATCTTGAGGTAGATCAACTCTTTAATCATTGTCTACATCAAATACAATCAAGCAGGACGTAGGGTATTACCTCCATTAAGAGGGCCCGAACCTAGGTAAACACTGTGTCCCTTGTCTCCTGTTACCATTGATCCTAAGACTCACAGCTCGGGACCCCCTACCCGAGATCTGCCGGTTTTGACACCGACACCCGGCACCCCCGGCAAATCGCTCTGCCGGGGAGAAGACCAGGTGAAGATGATGGTGCTACCGGCACCGGGCTGACGGTGATGGTGCAGCCGACGTTCAGCTAGAATCTGTGTCATCGCCTTCGTGCTTGACGACTGGGAGCTCGATGTCGTCGTCCTCCCCACCGGTCTCCTCCTCGTCGCTATCGCTCGAGGAGGAGCTTTCGTCATCAGTCGAGCTCTCCGCGCAGCACCCTAAGCGAACACCCGAGCGTCCGAAGGCCTTGACGGACAGCAGGTCAGCCTCCATTAACTTGAAATGGACGACATGCCTCTCCGACAGGCTATGGGCGCGCGCGAAAGTTTTCCAACCACGGTGAAGGAGCATGACATGGGGGGCCGGGAAGTCGGTGTCCACCCACATGTTGCCGTTGCGACAACCCCTCATGTTCAACCTCGGTCTTGGTGGCTGGTCGACCTCCATCACCCTGGCAAAAGGACGGGGGAGCCGTAGGCGACTGCGCAGCGGCCCACGCAGCTTGAGGATGAACTCCAACGCCGTGTCTCCAACAAAGCCCGTCATCGGAGTTGGGACCACGGGGGAGGGTGCAGCAGGTGTACCACCACGCCCGCCTCTGCCCCAAGCACCTCGCCAGCCCCATCCACGCCGAGTGGCTGCGGCAGATGCAGCGGCCCGGTGTCGGGAAGACGCCCTCGTCGCCACCACAGGAGCGTGAGTCCGGCCTCGCCCCCTCATGATGGTAGAAGAAGCCAAGCAAGGAGAAGGAGAAGGTATGTGGTCGAATGCCTCCCTTACCCCTCACGCTCCCTTTTTATAGCCGAGTAGGGGCAGGGGGCTGATTCCCACTACCATGGGGCGGCCGCCCCATTCCTCCAATCCGGCCCGCCTGCATCACGTGTGGCATCTAGATTCATCAAACCGCCCCTCTGCACCAATCAGGAGCGCTATGCCCCTTGTCAATGGCACACGTTCCCACGCCCTACATTTCCGCCACCTACCCCGCACGACGCATGCAGCGCGCGTGGCGGAAATGGCAAGCGTAGTGGGAAGGGTAAAATGGTAGTTACCCACGGATCGCGCGTGGGCGCCATAACTTACCTCCCATGAACATGGGCACCCGTTTGCCTACTGCGTGGGATAGACCCACTGCGTCCGAGCGGCCCCGTCTCGCGCAGAATATCAAGGATGATTCAAATACAGGTTAATGAAGAAGCAAAGAAGATCTCAAAAGAAAGAAGGAAGAGGAATCCCACCGCGGCATGGTCCAGGTGCCCGCCTGTGCATTGTTAGGGCCTACCCCAACGATGCCCGGCAGCACGTATGGGCCAGGCCCGGGGGCTTCTGTCGGTGCAACAAATGTCCACATTTGCTGACCAGACTTATGCACAGGTGTGCCAAGGATCACACACCCAACATCAGTATACGTCACAAGACCAGACCAAAGAAGCCACTCTTCGTGAGATCAAGGGAAGATAGTAAGAGAAGCAAGTCAACAGAAGATCACCTTGGGAAGGCCTCCCTTGCCGAGCAGGAGGGCGGGGCCAGGTCGAGACCGTACCCAAAGACGAGACCCAATTTGCCTCGGCAGGCTTGCTGGGGCCCGCAAGATGCCTGGCGGGTCTCTAACAAGGTGCCACCACTCCACCTCACCACACCCAAGTCACTTATCAATGAGTGTCAAGCTTCTAAGCACCCAGGTGGACTTGGCTAATAACGTGGCCGCACAAGAAGAGAGGAGATTAGCTTTATTGACACACGTCCAGGAGACATATCACGCTAAGCAAGGAGAGATAGATAAGCGGCGCGACAGGCTTGCCGGGCTGCAACTCCAGCATGACACCTAGCGGTGCATTTAATGCACTTTGTCCTAACTGCCAGAGTTAGGTATGATAACACTGTTATCTATCCAGTCACACCCAAATGACTATTTTGCCACTGTGGTTGCCCCTTAACCGATAAAAGGAGGCCCAAGGCAACCTAGCAAAGAGTTCGGCTTCTTCAACCCTACAACGCTTGTACATGCACTGCTCTCCCTGAGGCAACCTTGCCGGGCTAGAGCGAGTTGCGTCTTCTTCCACCTGCAAATAAAGCCACCAAAGCAGGATTATGGTTTTACGCTGCAAAGCTGCCCGAACTTGGGTAAAAAGAGAGCTGTCATCGTCGTGCCGTCCCCCACTGCTTCTGCTCTTTTTGCAATGTGACCGTCCCCTCACCGAACCACAAAGGGGCACCCCTGCCCCATAGGTGATCGTGCTTCCACGCCGACACGGCCGGAGGTGTGGAAGAAGATCTGAGGCGTCTGTAGATGGCGTCAAGGGTACTGCTCTGTTGTGATGGATGGTTCCGTCGTTGGAGCAGCTCAGGCGAGCTGTAAGACGTCGAGGCTGAAGCAGTACAAGACAGACATCGTTAATCTCAAGTGGGATTCTAATAGCATCTCCAATAGATGATGTAAAATACATTACCAAAAAGTGGTAGATGTAAAATTTACATCACCAAAAAACACCTGACTCCAACAGATGAGGTAAAAACGATTGACTCGGAACTTAACTGTCGAAACTGAAATTTACTATGGAATCTGAATGTTACTGTCGAAACTGAACGCACTAGTAGCAGAGAAGCACTTCACATGTAGTGTTGGGCACTCGAGCACTAGTAGTAGAGAAACAGTGATCTAAATCAGCAGGCGATTGACAGGGAACACACTAGCAGATAGCAGCCGGAGCAGTAGCGCCTGGAGCAGCAGCGCAAACTACAGCCAAAGCTGCAACTCGTGTAGCTGCAGCAGCCCGTGTACCAGCATCAGCAGCGCGAGTGAGAGCAAGAGTAGAGCAGAAGCATGAGCGAGAGGAAGATCATAGCACCAGCGAGAACGAGCAAGAGGAAGAGTAGAGCAGCAGCGCGAGCGAGCGAGAGCCGGTACAGCAGCAGCAGCTCCGGCCGGTATGGCCGCCGCCGCCGAGGGAGCCTCACACTGGGGAGAGCCATTGTGTAGATGTCGCCGGCGGCGCCAGCGTCGAAGTAGCCGCATCATGGGGGAGCGGGATCGAGCACCGACGGTGCCGTGAGGTCGAGTTAAGGAGAAGGTGTGATGCGATGAGTGTACAACCTCTTTGGTGGCGCCGAGTAGGGCTTGGCTTCGTCCGAGGAGTCGGTGAGGATGTTGCGGTTTCGGTGGAGCAGGTTAAGGCAGCGCTGTGGGGATGGAGCATCCGCGATAGATGAGGCGATCGTTGGAGCAGCTCCTTGGAGATGGAGGATGGGGCGGCTGAACCAGGGGGACAACGAGATCGACGACGGATCCTCATCTGTGGCGGTGGATGAGGGATGTCGAGCTATTGCGGTGGATGACATCATCGGGGAAGAGGCTCCGGCTGGGAAGCGGTGGGGTGGTGGACGGAGGAGGGAGGGGTTTCGTGGCCTGGGTTTTCGAATGGCGAGAAGGAGGTGATGGGTGGGAGGGACTTTGGGACGCTCTTGTTCGAAATGTAGGTTGTGTTACAAGAGTACCCCCACCGATTTGAACTAGCGGACCATTCGGCTCAGGTTTAGAACGGAGATTTCACGTGTCGGGATTTGGCAGCTGGAGGGAGTTTTCGCACGCGTTGTAATTTCGGGATAACAAGGCGCGGGTTGAGAAGGAGCGAGTTTTCGGAGCACAAAGAGACAAAGCGATATCCGAATTTTCGGGATAACGAGGCACGGGTTGAAATTTCAGGACAAGCCTAACGTATAATTTATCAATTCACACTTCCCTCAACGAAAAAAAAAAAAAAAAACTATTCGCACCACACAAAGAGAGAGTCTTGTCCCATTTTACTATACAAATGCTATTCAAAACTATGAATCCATGTTATGTCCAATTAAATTTTTTCGCTAGCTGTATAATGCATGTAACCTACTCATACGAACATTTTAGTGCACTCCAAATGTATATACTACCGCTGCAATTCGAAATAAATTTGAATTTGTTTCTCTATTTGAATAAGAATCTACAATCATGATTGTTGCCAAGTTATACCATCATCTGTATATTGTCTTAACAACACACCACATGATTATTGTAGAGTTAGATATGAACTATGTGTACTATATGAACTCGAATTCAAAATTTTGAATCCACTTGATGTTGATTCCAAACAATAGTACATTTGAAGTGCTAGCTAGATCTTCGTAATCTAAACCATGTTTCATATGTATACTGTGTTTATCACACAATGTATAGTGCCCCGCCCCCTACATTATGACAAGTATTTAGCCGTGAGCTGCAAAAACCACACATTATCACAAATTCAAATAAAATGTTATATAGTATAACATGTTCATAACCACACCATGTGTATCACATTATATTCATGCATGTGTGGGTTTAAAACACTATGATCTCTTATTCAAATATCTGAATCCACTTCTATAAAAATTATGATCTCTGTTAGTATTTTACACCCACACAATCCTCTTCTCTTTGTAGCTAGCACTAACTTTGTCTCGTGCATGTACACGCCTGCCTCACCATCACCCTCCCTCATCATTCTCTCCATCGCGCACATTCGTTATTTTTCTTTAGGTCGTTCTCCCACGGTGTTTGCAGGTCTCTCCAACCCCTTCTTTCCGGCACACGCCGATCGTAATACCTCTCAAGCGAGGTCTGCCTACCACAAACACACGCTTTCCCTCTTCTCTTCTCACTGTCCATGCCTCCATATGTCTGTCTAATATAGTCCCACACACATGCCCACTCTCGCCCCTCTTTTCATCAATCTCGCACTCGCACACTCCTTCCCATCTCGACATAGTAGGCCTCTCGCACCACCTCCTAGCCGCATACCACTCTCTCTCTCTCTCGATCCGTCTCTCCGGGCCTTATTTGCCTCTAACACATGCATGTATACCGATCGATCTCCCTACATATAGCTAGGCCGACTATAACTCTTTTTCCACACACACCGATCGATGTACCTCACTAGTTATGTCGCTCACTTTATCCAACACGCGACGATTGATTTACCTATCTAGTTAGGTCTGCTTACCACAGACATATCGTCCCCCCTCATCATCCATGCATGCCTCCCGACCTGTCTCTCACACGCACGTGCACACACAGACATGCCTCGTCTCTCTTATTGTTATTGCAGTCATACCCTCAGTTTGTCTAGTAGGCCTCTCCCACCCTCTCTGAGAAGCAACTCCACCACCAACACTCCGACACTCTAGCTCTGTCTCTCTCCCAACCTTGTTCCTCTCCTACACATATGCATGGATGTCGATTGATCTCCCTCAATACATAGCTAGGTCTCTCCCCTTTTCCACACATATACCAGTTGATCTACCTCTCTATAGTTAGGTCTCTGCCCCTCCCCCACACACACACCGATAGTCGAACATTGTAGGTAGGTATATATCCTTTGCACACAGACAAACTGCAGCTCTCCCCTCTCACATTCAAGGAGGCCAGCCGCCCTATATCTTTGACGTGGGCACACACAATTTCACTGGCTCTCTTTATCGATCGCGCACCCATACACTTCATCCCTCTCTTCAATTCTATGGATACTCATGCCGATGATCCCTCCACTCTCTTCTCATGGATCGCCCCCTCTATTTATGATATACCTAGGCCTCTGTTTCACACACATTCATATGTTACATTTTTTGTTTGAGATATCATCGACACATATTCCCTATCTATCTCTCATGCACCCCCAAAAAAACACTCATGAATCCACACACCATCTCTCTCTCGGTTTGTATCTCTCTCACACATACCCACGTAGGTGGTATACGTACACGAAGAGAAGAGGTGCACACACGACGCACGTACTCACATCTCGTTCCCAGCCACACCTGCACGGGTACACTGTGGAGCTCATTTCTGTACAAAAAGGCAGCCCACGTGGTAATTTGTGGGCGCGTAGCGGTTGTTTACTTGACGGAGGGTCGTGTACCACGCGTGCACGAAACAAAGTTCGACTTGATGCGTGGGCGCGTTACTTTTAAAAAAAGTTATATTGCTCAATGGCACGTATAGAATATAAACCGATTGTTATCGAGACAAAGTAATCCGCTCCACTATGTACAATGGAGCTTGCCTGTTGGGGTTAGTTTGTCTTCACACTCTCTCACACAAGACGGCGATGGCCTCACTCTCTCTCACCGCTGGTCACTGATCCAGCCCGATCCCGTCTGCCGACATAAAGGGAGGACGTGCATCATTGCTCCGACTGAGGCGTAGAGGCAGCACATCCCTGTAACACCCTGGATTTCAGTCCTTTCTTTTTCTTTTGCTTTTCTTTGAGTTTGCTTTGTTTTTGCTTTGCTAAGGCTGTGTGGTATGGAAATTTGGGAAGATTTCATCTTCCTAGGTTCCCAAGTGGCTTGCCAATCTCAATCTCACCTCATCTTCATGTCATTTCCATCTAGGACCCAATCCCAATATTCAAATTCTTGGGAATATTCCTTTTTCTATTAATGGAATAACCCAGTTTGCCCTGGGTTGTGAAGCAACTCACATTTCCACCTTTCCAAAAATTCCCAAATAATTCTCATAAATCCTTTGGGACATATCTTGCTCAGATATGTCAAAACCCTTCCTTGCCATGTTCAAAAATATTCCACAAATATTCCTTTTCTGATTCTGCCCCAGCTGGCAGTTTGAGAAGAAAGTACCCTTTATATTTGTTTGTTTGCTCTCAAACTTTTTGGGCAGTCTTTCCTTGTCATATCATTGCCTCTTGCCAAAATTCAACTCAATTGGGCTAATAAATCATCCTTGGTAATTTTCCAAAGTTTCTGGCCAACTGGAAGCTTAATGAAGGAAGTACTATCGAGGATGATCCAAATGAGTTGAAATTTTGCGAGCACCTTCATATACTCATATGATTGCTCTCCAGCAAATTTTAACCTTATCCAATCATCTATGTGAGCATACCATCAAATCTTGGTTTCTGGTCATATTTTCCTGTTGTGAAGAACCAATATTTTATATTGCTTCACTATGGATAAAAATTTACCAGAGCATTCTTCTAACCATATAATCTACCTCCACCAAATTTTGGCTCATTTTATCTAGCCATTTTCCCCCAGCTATTTTTCTAAGTTTCTGACCAGATTGGAGCCCTATGAAGCAAGTACCATTTTGGTATTTCCAAACGGTGTGAAACTTTTACAGAGTCTTCATATCATCAAATCATTCATATCCTCCAAATTTCAGCTCAATGAAAACTATTATGTGAGTGCCACATCAAAGTTTGTCTTTCTGACCAATAGGGTCCATTTTACAGCAAGTACCTCTTATATTGATCCAAATGGGCTGCAAATTTGCGGAGGGGATCCTCTTAGTGTGCGATCACTCTCAGCCAAAGCCCAAAGTCAAGCTCATGTTCAATCTCTCTTAGCTCACATCAAACACCTTGTTGTTCCAGTGTACTCTTGCTAGCTGTGGTCACATCCTGCATCACTGTGCTCGTTTCTTTCCTTCATGGCCTTCTCTATTGAATGACCAATCCATCTGACACGATTTGGCCGCTAGTAGTGCACCGCATGCGCCAGTTCACACTGTGATCACGGTGCAGACATGCCAAAATACGCGTTCTGGCACTTTGCGGCACTGTGCTCGTCCGCTCCCTCTTCTTCTTGAGCTCTCTCCATGTCCAGTAACTAGCCCGTGCTCGTGCGGTCAGTTCCCCTCTGCTGCCCCGCCTTATCTCGCCGTGGTTGCATCGCCATCGCCGTGCCTATGATCTGGCCGCCCCTGCCATCGCCATTGTCTGCTAGCCCGAGCTCTCTAGAGCGCTCCCGAGCTTGCCCCGGGCCTACAAATAGGTGCCCCGACCTCCTCCGCAGCTCGAAGCTCCCTCCCCTGCCTTCTCCACCCATCGGAGCTCCTCCACCTTGCCCCTGTCCGCCACCGTTCACCATGGTCACCACGGCGCTCTCTCAAATTCGAGGAGGCCGAGCCCTCTCTCCCCGTTCTGACCTCACCGGCGTATTCTCCGAGCTCAAGTGACCCTCCCCACCCCCTCGTTCCAGCGCCGGAGTCGCCGTGTCCACGCGCCACCAGAGCAACCGCCGCCCACTCACTGCCTCTGCATGTTGTCGCGACCTCGGCCACTTCCCCGCTGCCCTGGTGGGCCTCCTCGACGCGCGGCTCCGCGGTGAGCACTCTGCTGGCCTCAGCTTCGCCGGAGAAGCCTCGTGCCGTCGGGAACCTTCGCCGGCCGCGGCCGGACCGCATCTCGTCCACCGCCCTCGTTCCATCCTCTCCGGTCCCGCCCAAGGCTCCCTCTGGATGTGGCGCTCGCCGGCAGTTCCGTCCGGCCGCTCGCCGGCCGGATCCACTCACCTGAGCCGCCAGTCCGTCACCGGCGTCGAGCCTCCCCTGCTCCTCCTCTGTTCTAGTCGGGGACAGAGGGAGGGGGAAGAAGACGAAGCCAGGTGGGCCCCGCTTCTTTCCCCGACCCCACACATCAGTGGCTAAAGCCCCGGGCCCATTGGGGTTAAGTGGAAACGTATCTACACGATTACGTTTTCGCTATATGAAAGCGCAAACTGCTGCAGCCTCGGTTCAAAATACGTTTCTCTGTTCAGAAGGCGCATTTTGTTTCCACTACGGCTAAGTTTATGTTTTCCTTTTCAGAAAACGTACTCTGCCCGAAGGCGCTTTCGGTTCAGCCGCCAGGGGCCTGTCTGTGAACATTTTATTTACAGATTGGTCCCTAGACTTCAAACCTTCATAACTTTTTGATCCTAACTCCGATCTTGGTGATTCCAAAGCCCACATCTTCGTCTCTTCGAGCCCAAACTTTTGGCACCATTTTCATCATGTGTTCACCCAGTGGAAATGACCATTCTGCCCTTGCCTTAAATCAGCCCCCTCCGAGAGAGAAGTGTTTCCGGCGTTCTCTTCCGCGACCTTTCTGCACTTCTTCCCGGTGGTTTCTTCATACCCAGGCAAGCCACAGCAACCACTAGCATGATAGCCTTGCAGTAGCAATGGTTTCAACTTGAATCCTTATTATTGTTTGTGCATGATAGTATCCCATGAATGATTTATTCGTGCTCGTATCTGCATGCTTACGTTTTTCTTATGTTCATCTGCGTCTAGTTGAGTAGATGTTTATTGCTCATGTTATTGTTATACTTTAGTCCAGTGATTATTTTGATGCTAGTGATCATGCTATGATCGTATATGGTCAGGATATATCACTTCGTTCAGGTTCATCATCATGTCATGCTCATCGGTGTAAATGATTTACTACTGTTGATATGATGTATGCTTATGCTTCCCATCCATGTTCATGTTGTTATCATGGTCAGTTCATCATGTTATATTGTTATGACTCAGCATCATTTGCATTCAAGTTTAACCGGATGTTAATTGAACTTGAACACCTGTTGGCTGAGTCATGGTGCCACCAAATCGAACTGACCAGTGCAACCACATTTGCCTTTATGGGAAGGCCCTAATACAGTCTATTGTCATGCCTCTCGTTGGTGCCTCAAACTAGGGAAGGTTATGTGCGGGCTCTACCTTGGCCGGGTAGGACGACATAAGCCTTGTGTGCCCGAGTTGTGTTGTACCCAGGTTGTCCCCGTTTGGGACCGTTGAGTTTTTGCCACGACGGTGGCCGTTGGATGTCACGAGGTAACATCGGGGCCACCCATGACTTAGCCCAAAGGGGAGTTGGTCGGAGTGGCCGGGAGAGTGTCATGCAGTAGATTGGTTTTGTCGGAACGTCGTTGGTCCACCCGAATGGGAGTGCGAGGCCATGGGTTCTGTGGTGTGGGTACAGTGTAGTAACCTCTGCAGAGTGTGTTTAAATCTATCGATAGCCGCTCCCGCGGATATGGGCCCAGTTCGTAGTCGGTCACACTATGGGTCAACAGTAATAATAATAATCTTGTTAACAACAACCCGGTTGGATGAAAAAGAAGTTGGTTGATCTTTATGTGATCGCGAGAGGATCACCGTGGTATCGTGGATACCGGATTTGGTTGGTGTTTTGTTGTGTCATGGATGATTCCGGGTAAAGATCAAACTCCTTGTGACCATGTTGTCACCACGGTATTGTTATGCCAAGTTTGGTTGGTCCCGAGGTTATCATGTGCCACACTCGATGCTAAGTTCATACATGTGGTGGTTACGAGGTAACCCTGAACAGAGTAAGTTGCATCATGATAGTTTCACATGATACATGCTAGTGTCATCATGTTCTTATGCCATGCCATGCTATTATTGTTCTAGCATCATTATGCTTACCCCTGTTTAAACTGTAAATGCCATGTTGTTGTTTGTCTTGATTGCTTTGGATTCTGTGAGCTTGTGAGTACATTCAAAGTACTCACCTGACGTGTCATGCCAGTTTGCAGGTCATGCTTGATTCCTTGCTTGTCAAGGAGTCCATGCGTGCGAGCTAGGAATATGCGTTCCAGCCAGACTCCCTGTGGAGTTGGAGTCTGTCACCGCCGTCGCCGTTCCGCTGCCGAGAGTTGTTCCGCTACTTCGAGTTGTATCGCTGCTAGCGTAGAGCTATCCGGGCAGGCGTAGTGTCGCCGTGCCGCTGTTATTCCACTGTACTCATCGAGACCCTTGTACCCCGTGTATTTCTAATAAAGGGCTGATTTGTTTTATGCCACCAGTGTCGTATTCCAGAAGACTTACCTCGATCTCTGGGCTGGAATACGGGGCGTTCCGGTTCCTCTGAGCCGGGGTGCCACAACGGTTGGTATCAGAGCAGGTCTGGCTGTAGAACGCCCTAGTCTGCGCGAGCGTTAGAAAACGATAGTATAGTACCTTGTTTGCTTGATGCCCTTGGTTGCTGCATTTGGTTTTCGCATTTGTTTGCTTCATAGCATGCATGTAGATTTAGTTCTTTATCCCTAACCGTTCGTTTCATGGATATAGATGGCAGCCAGCCCCGGTGCGGTTGAGGTCGTTCCCATTGCATTCAGCCCCAACCCTCCACCTCTTCGCTTCGCCGCTCTTCTTTGCGATGTGTGGTGTAGTCTCTACCCCAACGGAGATCCACCCAAGTATCGAGTCTTCCAGGTCCCGGTTGGAGGAAGGATCATGGAGTATATTGCTCATGTCCATCTGACAGTCGCAAACACTTTTGGGAGACGCACCTACAGTTTCTATGGTGGTTATGCGCCAATACCGAGCGTGCAATCCAGCTTGCCGCTATGGCAGGAGTCACGGGTCTTCGTCATCAAGAGAGTATGATGCAAAGCAACAGTGCATACCAGTTCTATCCTACCATCGTCGAGGATCCTAAGCGAGTTAGGTTGCCCTCTGTTCGTCCTCAAGATGATGTGACCATCTTCGCCATGTCTCGTTACTTGGCAGCTGAGTACCTTCTCATTGCCGAGCTAGTCCAAGACACCACAAGAGCCAGGAGGCTACTTGGTGTTTCCATACCCCCATCTCAGTCGGTCTTTCCACCGATCCCTCCCACTGATTCCGTTGGAGTGTCGGTGTCAGCCGCTCCACCCGCTACCCATTTAGCTTCTCCGTCCGCCAACCCGCGCTTTCCCAAGCGTGAGGGTTGAGAATCCATGTAGTGCATGTTGCATTAGTAGTAGTATCAATGTTTGTGTGACTCTGTGGACTAGTTATGTAACTTGTATGTTGTGTGTTTGATTGTATTCGATCGTTTCTTGTGCTTCTTTTTCTTGGAATCTTCGGTGTTACCTTATTTCCCCTTAATGAAAAGTTGCTCATAAACCAACACCGGATCAGAAGAATTGTGAGAAGTTTGTATATATTCAGAAGCACACGAGATTTTTCAGCTGACAGCATTACAGTAAAGACATCCGGTCAGAATGCAAGTATATCCGGAACTGCCAGACATCATCAAGTCTCCATCAGGGAGTCATTTTCACCGCAACAATGATTAAACCAGCAGGAGGACAAATGTGGTACAAGACCAACAGTATATATTTCAGGTCAAAGGTATGGTCCGTATTCAGGGATTGATTTTGCTATGAAAAAAAATTGAACCTGCTATACACAGACGCCAGTCAGCATGTGGTCTGAGTTCAGTATTCAAGAAGAAGGATAATCAAACAATCCTGGCTATATCAAAAATCAACAGCCAGTATATTAAGAATGGATATATGGCAACATATCACATCAAGAAGTTTATGGTATAAGGAACTTCAGTATCCCTATGCAAATAGTTAGCGACACTTACACTACAAGATTCTTATATTGGCATCATTAATATATATGGATGACTTCTCGTACAAGATATTCAAAGCTTCGCCAGTAAGGTATCGAGTTTTCCCCAACAAACCTTTAACGGGGGAAGCTTCTGAAGTACGACACCCCATCACGTGGTCTGACGAACGCTTCAAGCACAAGTGATTCAGCCTTCCTCAACACGCCAGCTCTCAACACAAGCTTCCTCAGTACGACACCGATACAAGATAGTGCACAGTAAGTTGGAAGCATATGGCAGTGCATCTCAAAGGATCGGAGTCGCAACAGTTTTGTCGGGAGCAAGCATCCGGCAGAACCCAAGTGCCTGCTACTGAGATTAAATGTTCAGCTAAATGTGATATCATTATGAGCATTCTCCCAAGTTCGTGCAAGTGAGGGACACAACAATGAAGCCAAGATAAAGTGTCGACAGACTCATCAGTATGCAAAGCCAGTGATACACCTCAGGTGGTGTTGCAAGAATCAACGACAATTTTGGTAGCACTTACCAAGGTCAGCTTTCTTGCACTCGACATAGTGATCCGGTATGCTTGATGACAACTATGAGCCTCGTACTCACAAGTCAGGCATATACCCTATGACCCAAGTCAGGAACAAGACTAAGGTATGATTTGCAGAAATAGTATAGATAACAGTATGAAGGATCACACGAGGAACCAAGAGTATACGAGGCCAAGTTATTTCAGCAAAGGATCCAGGCAAAGAGAAACAAAAATAAAAGAGCAGACCGGCAATACCCGAATGATAAGGGTTACATGACAGAAATGGTACAGGTACCCAAGATGGTCTGACTCAGACATGATTGTCATATCCACCTAGGTGGTCTATTCTGTCTGATAAGGACCTCATATTAAGGTAACCTGCTCAGTCATCTATTATGATCAAAGTTGTCAGTATTGGAGATTCAAGTCTGCCATGTCAGACCAAGGAGCCAACTCAGCAGACGACCCCGTTGACCGTGTTAAAGCATCACACGACCTCTCATTCACACGAATATACCCATAGGCTAAGTAATCAGAATATCAAACAACAGTATTGAAGCGTGTACTCTCAAGTATGGGGATCCGTTAAAATATAGACTGTCGTGGACAAGATTGTTTGCCAGAACCGCAGTCAGACAGGTATGTGGATGCTATCATGCAAGCTCATACACCTTTATGATTGACTCGATAGGCGACAGTCAAATACTTGGTATAGACTGGATAATCCAGACAGTGGAGCCAGTCAAGATGATTCAGGAAGATCTTGCCAGAAGTCAGGAAACGGTTATGATTCTCCGCATGACGATGAACTCGGAAGACAAATAGTATTTGAGCACTCCAATGTCAGAATGAAGAGATTTCATGTTCTCCAAGGAGATTTGTTCGCAATCCCATGGAATGAGGTCAGTAATGCATATAAGGATGACCCAACCTTCGGAGACAACTTTCGAACTTGTTTGCAAGGCACATATGTCAGTCATAAGGAATCTATCACAATCCCAATGATCAGCAGGTATGAAACTGAAGTCAGTGTAAGCCTGAACATGTGAACTCATATTTATCAGCAGTTGGTATCAGCTAAGCAAACTTGAGTAAGGCAGTCAGTCCGATGAAATCCAGTGGAGCATCATATAAAGAGAAACGGAAACCCGAGTTGGAAACGGTTTCCTTAAGACAGGATATCCCCTTAATCCCTAAGCAACCAAATCTTGAGGATGAGATTTCTTTAAGGGGGGAAGGTTTGTAACACCCTGGATTTCAGTCCTTTCTTTTTCTTTTGCTTTTCTTTGAGTTTGCTTTGTTTTTGCTTTGCTAAGGCTGTGTGGTCTGGAAATTTGGGAAGATTTCATCTTCCTAGGTTCCCAAGTGGCCTGCCAATCTCAATCTCACCTCATCTTCATGTCATTTCCATCTTGGACCCAATCCCAATATTCAAATTCTTGGGAATATTCCTTTTTCTATTAAAGGAATAACCCAGTTTGCCCTGGGTTGTGAAGCAACTCACATTTCCACCTTTCCAAAAATTCCCAAATAATTCTCATAAATCTTTTGGGACATATCTTGCTCAGATATGTCCAAACCCCTCCTTGCCATGTTCAAAAATATCCCACAAATATTCCTTTTCTGATTCTGCCCCAGCTGGCAGTTTGAGAAGCAAGTACCCTTTATATTTGTTTATTTGATCTCAAACTTTTTGGGCAGTCTTTCCTAGTCATATCATTGCCTCTTGCCAAAATTCAACTCAATTGGGCTAATAAATCTTCCTTTTCAATTTTCCAAAGTTTCTGGCCAACTAGAAGCTTAATGAAGGAAGTACTATCTAGGATGATCCAAATGAGTTGAAATTTTGCGAGCACCTTTATATGCTCATATGATTGCTCTCCACCAAATTTTAACTTTATCCAATCATCTATGTGAGCATACTATCAAATCTTGGTTTCTGATCATATTTTCCTATTGTGAAGCAACTATATTTTATATTGCTTCACTATGGCTAAAAATTTACCAGAGTATTCTTCTAACCATATGTTCTACCTCCACCAAATTTTGGCTCATTTCATCTAGCCATTTTCCCCCGGCTATTTTTCTAAGTTTCTGACCAGATTAGAGCTCTGTGAAGCAAGTACCATTTTGGTATTTCGAAATGGTGTGAAACTTTTACAGAGTCTTCATATTCTCAAATCATTGATCTCCTCTAAATTTCAGCTCAATGCAAGCTAGTATGTGAGTGCCACATCAAAGTTTGTCTTTCTGACCAGTAGGATCCATTCTATAGCAAGTACCTCTTATCTTGATCCAAATGGGCTGTAAATTTGTGGAGGGGATCATCTTAGTGTATGATCACTCTCAGCCAAAGCCTAAAGTCTAGCTCCTGTTCAATCTCTCTTTGCTCACATCAAACACCTTGCTGTTCCAGTGTACTCTTGCTAGCTGTGGTCACCTCCTGCATCCCTGTGCTCGTTTCTTTCCTTCCCGGCCTTCTCTGTTGAATGAACCAATCCAGCTGACACGATTTGGCCGCTAGGAGTGCACCGCGTGCGCCAGTTCACGCAGTGATCACGGTGCAGACATGCCAAAAAACGCGCTCTGGCACTTTGCGACACTGTGCTCGTCCGCTCCCTCTTCTTCTCGAGCTCTCTCCATGTCCAGTAGCTAGCCCGTGCTCGTGCGGTCAGTTCCCCTCTGCTGCCCCGCCTTATCTCACCGTGGTTGCATCACCATTGTCGTGCCCGTGACCTGGCCACCCCTGCCATTGCCATTGACTGCTAGCCCGAGCTCTCTAGAGCGCTCCCGAGCTCGCCCCGGGCCTATAAATAGGTGCCCCGACCTCCTCCACAGCTCGCAGCTCCCTCCCATGCCTTCTCCACCAACCGGAGCTCCTCCACCTCGCCCCTGTCCGCAGCCGTTCGCCATGGCCGCCATAGCTCTCTCTCAAATTCGAGGAGGCTGATCCCTCTCTCCCCGTTCTGACCTCACCGGCGTCTTCTCCGAGCTCCAGTGACCCTCCCCACCCCCTCGTTCCGGCGCCGGAGTCGCCGTGTCCACGCGCCACCGGAGCAACCGCCGCCCACTCTCTGCCTCTGCGTGTCTTCATGACCTTGGCCACTTCCCCGCTGCCCTGGTGGGCCTCCTCGACGCGCGGCTCCGCGGTGAGCACTCCGCTGGCCTCAGCTTCGTCGGAGAAGCCTCGTGCCGCCAGGAACCTTCGTCGGCCGCGCCCGGACCGCATCTCCTCCGCCGCCCTCGTTCCGTCCTCTCCGGTCCCGCCCAAGGCTCCCTCTGGATGCGGCGCTCGCCGGCGGTTCCGTCCGTCCGCTCGCCGGCCGGATCCACTCACCTGAGTCGCCAGGCCATCGCCGGCGTCGAGCCTCCCCTGCTCCTCCTCTGTTCTAGTCGGGGACAGAGGGAGGGGGAAGAAGACGAAGCCAGGTGGGCCCCGCTTCTCTCCCCGACCCCACACGTCAGTGGCTAAAGCCCCGGGTCCATTGGGGTTAAGTGGAAACGTATCTGCATGATTACGTTTTCGCTATATGAAAGCATAAACTGCTGCAGCCTCAGTTCAAAACATGTTTCTCTGTTCAGAAGGTGCATTTTCTTTCTACTGTGGCTAAGTTTACGTTTTCCTTTTCAGAAAACGTACTCTGCCCGAAGGCACTTTTAGTTCAGCCGCCAGGGGCCTGTCTGTGAACATTTTCTTTACAGATTGGTCCCTGGACTTCAAACCTTCATAACTTTTTGATCCTAACTCCGATCGAGGTGATTCCAAAGCCCACATCTTCGTTTCTTAGAGCCCAAAATTTTGGCACCATTTTCATCATGTGTTCACACAGTGGAAATGGCCATTCTGCCCTTGCCTTAAATCAGCCCCCTCCGAGAGAGAAGTGTTTCCGGCGTTCTCTTCCGCGACCTTTCTTCACTTCTTCCCGGTGGTTTCTTCATACCCAGGCATGCCAAAACAACCACTTGCATGATAGCCTTGCAGTAGCAATGGTTTCAACTTGAATCCTTATTATTGTTCGTGCATGATAGTATCCCATGAATGATTTATTCGTGCTCGTATCTGCATGCTTACGTTTCTGTTATGTTCATCTGCATCTAGTTGAGTAGATGCTTATTGCTTATGTTATTTTTATAATTCAGGCCAGTGATTATTTTGATGCTAGTGATCATGCTATGCTCGTATATGGTCAGGATATATCACTTCGTTCAGGTTCATCATCATGTCATGCTCATCGGTGTAAATGATTTACTACTCTTGATATGCTATATGCTTATGCTTCCCATCCATGTTCATGTTGTTATCATGGTCAGTTCATCATGTTATATTGTTATGACTCAGCATCATTTGCATTCAAGTTTAACCGGATGTTAATTGAACTTGAACACCTGTTGGCTGAGTCATGGTGCCACCAAATCGAACTGACCAGTGCTACCACATTTGCCTTTATGGGAAGGCCCTAATGCAGTCTATTTTCATGCCTCTCGCCGGTGCCTCCAACTAGGGAAGGTTATGCGCGGGCTCTACCTTGGCCGGGTAGGACGACATAAGCCTTGTGTACCCAAGTTGTGTTGTACCCAGGTTGTCCCCATTTGGGACCGTTGAGTTTTTGCCACGACGTTGGCCGTTGGATGTCACGAAGTGACATCGGGGCCACCCATGACTTAGCCCAAAGGGTGGTTGGTCGGAGTGGCCGGGAGAGTGTCATGCGGTAGATTGGTTTTGTCGGAATGCCGTTGGTCCACCCGAATGGCAGTGCGAGGTCATGGGTTCTGTGGTGTGGGTACAGTGTACTAACCTCTGCAGAGTGTGTTTAAATCTATAGATAGCCGCGCCCGCAGATATGGGCACAGTTCGTAGTCGGTCACACTATGGGTCAACAGTAAGAATAATAATATTGTTAACAACAACCCGGTTGGATGAAAAAGAAGTTGGTTGATCTTTATGTGATAGGGAGAGGATCACCGTGGTATCGTGGATACCGGATTTGGTTGGTGTTTTGTTGTGTCACGGATGATTCCGGGTAAAGATCAAACTCCTTGTGACCATGTTGTCACTACGGTATTGTTATGCCAAGTTTGGTTGGTCCCGAGGTTATCATGTGCCACACCCGATGGTAAGTTCATACATGTGGTGGTTACGAGGTAACCCCAAACAGAGTAAGTTGCATCATGATAGTTTCACATGATACATGCTCGTGTCATCATGTTCTTATGCCATGCCATGCTATTATTATTCTAGCATCATTATGCTTACCCCTGTTTAACCTGTAAATGCCATGTTGTTGTTTGTCTTGATTGCGTTGGTTTCTGTGAGCTTGCGAGTACATTCAAAGTACTCACCTGGCGTGTCATGCCAGTTTGCAGGTCATGCTTGATTGCTTGCTTGTCGAGGAGTCCATGCGTGCGAGCTAGGAATACGCGTTCCAGCCAGAGTCCCTGCGGAGTTGGAGTCCGTCACCGTCGTCGTCGTTCCGCTGCCGAGAGTTGTTCTGCTGCTTCGAGTTGTATCGCTTCTAGCGTAGAGCTATCCGGGCAGGCGTAGTGTCGCCGTGCCGCTGTTATTCCGCTGTACTCATCGAGACACTTGTACCCCGTGTATTTGTAATAAAGAGTTGATTTGTTCTATGCCAGCAGTGCCGTATTCCAGAATACTTACCTCGATCTCTGGGCTGGAATATGGGGCGTTCCGGTTCCTCTGACCCGGGGTGCCACAGTCCCGATCTGCGGTACCTGCCATTCTCTCTGACAAAGCTCTGGTACGATAGGTAGATCCCGCCCGCTGGCGCCCTCCTAGTTACATCTCGACGACCCCCAGGAACAGCTTCCTCCCCTCCGGCCTTGCTCCACTGCCCATCTTCCCACGTCGCTGCATGTGGATCTTCCCTAGTTCTTTGCCTAAGACATAGACTAACTAGTAATTGTTTCCTTTCTACCTCTTTTTGCAAACAGGGCTACCTATTTCACCTCGTTGCTATTGCGACCTTTTGGTGAACTACACAAAGCACTTTTTTCTTAAGAGTGTTTTGTGCAGTTTTGCTGAAATGTCACGCAGGCAATGTTTCTATATTTCAGTGGGACTGCACAAAGGGAGATTGGTTTTGCTCTATCCTCCTCATCCAACTCCGAGCCTAATCTTCTCCAACTATTTGCCTAATCTTCTGCAACTAGTTAGTCTTAAGAGAGACTGCAAAGGTGACCGGCTTCTATTTGTGTGTTTATTGTTTCATCAACAGTCCTCTATTATTGTAACCACACTTACTCAATATCTTTGGAACAAGGACGCCCAGCACTATTTTAGTGGAACTGCACAAAATGATCGGAATGTTCCATGCTCCTGACAGCTACTTTTTTTTGCCAACATGTCTTGTTGATTTAGACAGAGTTGTGGGAAAGTTGCTGCCAATGAAAGCATGGATCAATTTTAATTTTTTCTTTATAACACCTTCTCACAACTTTGTCTTGAGTTATGATGTAAATATTGGCTCTGATCTGCTAATCATTCAGATGCATTAGCAAGGAAGTTTGTTTTTTTATTTTTTGCGAAAGAGCATGGATGTTAGTTTCATTTCTATTTGATTGATGTTGTAATGAGACAACTTTCCAGCTGGCAAGACACATGAAACAAAAGCTGAAAGCTTCAGAGCATTGTACAATTTCATGTCGCTGGAAAATTATGTGTACATCAATTATGTAAACAAATGCTGGAAGCTTGGTAGCATTGCCAGAAGCCATTCAGTATCCGGGTCCATGTGCCATGCACCAAATTAATTAGAGTGCACAACTGCATGGGAGACTCAGCCCGGTCGTTGCACCGCAGTAATAGTGAGTAATGAGCAATCAAATTGCAAGCCCCACCATTCCCACAGTAAGTTGCTCGGACGAAGCAACCATCAATACACTCTTCTTTGAATCCGCTCCTACTAGTATGAAGGTGCAAAACCAAGTGCGTGTATGGCCTGTCGGTCAACATGCTTCCTCTTGGCATATCACTGACATGTGGGACCGGAGTGTGAGCAAACCGATCTCAATTGACGGCAAAATGGCCAACCCGCCGCTCCTTGAGAGAGACAAGGAACGAGAACACAGACGGGATCTTGAGAGAGACGAGGAGCGATAACACAGACAGGATAGGTGTCGCACAGAGGCCAAGAAATATTAGAGCATGGTTGATCGATGTCATCTATGTTCGATGTTTTTGAATAGTACCACTTCATTGGGCTGCCATTTTCCACAGTGCTCCGGAATAAATGTGTACTTTATCACAGATTAAAAAAAATAAGATCGTAGATGCTCCACCATGCGATTCCTAGTACCTGTATACTAGTACTACTCGTACCGCTAAACCTTGCGCTTGGCTCTTTGCCTCTTCGGGAAGTCGAACAATGATGGTAGTATAGTGTATGCTTCTGGTAATCTGACACCAAATGAACTGCTGCACGTCCACTGCCTCGGCGAGGGAGAGGTTGCATTAGTCAAAAGCTTCTCCTCGTCTTGCGAGCCACCGCACGTGTGGTAGATGGAGAGGGCATAGTAAGCGAGCTTCACCTCGTCCTGCAAGCTTATCCTCATTCTGCGAGTTGATGGGACACAACAAAGTAGTGCTAGCCCGTACTGCCTCATTCCGGTTAATATGGCTTAATTTGAAACAAGATAAATACACTGGCGGTCACTATATATTTGTAAAAATACGGTCCGAGGACTTTATAATATGCTCATTGCGGTCAATATATATATTTTCCGGTGTTTATACGGTGTCTAGCTCACCCTGGTTGTGTATGTGTGTGTGCATGCACGTCTAGGTTGAGCACTTGAGCGTCAGCGTGTGTGTTCTGTCATGTGTTGTACACATGCATAAGTGCATGCATGTGTATGTTTACGTGTTGCATGCATTAGGGCGTCGCGTGCGTTTTTGTGTGCATGTGTACGTGTCACTGTTGCATGCATGCATGAGGGTTGTAGTCTGTCGGTGTATTAAACATGGGTGTATAATACCCTGCCCTATGCACAGACAAGTAGCAGCTCCCCCGCCAAACGAAGTCTCAAAGAAGATTTCCAGATGAAAGGAGCAACTCTTTGAGAGATCAAGGAGCGCATCAAGAAGACCAAGGTTCAAGAAAAACATCAAGACAGAACACTGGAAGCAGCCTTTGCCGGCAAGGCTGAGCCGGCAAGGCGAACGTTCGGCAAGCCTCGTGGCTAGCACATCCCCGACAACTACCAGCGCCCCACCTCACCAGCCAGCTGGTCGCTGATCGGTGAGGTGTCGAGCCCGCAGCCAGTGAGGTGTAGTTTGCCGGCACATGTCAGCATGCTGGAGAGAAGATTACCTTTATCGACACCCGTCCAAACGGCGTGTCAAGCTAATAGGAGTTAGCTGGGCAAGCGGTGTTATATCCTTGCCGGGGCATCTCCTCCTCACAACACCTCGTAGTGCATTTAATGCTTCTTGTCCTAACTAGCAGAGTTAGGTATGATAGCACTGTTTGCTATCTAATCATTATGTAATTACCTTTTTGCCACTGTGGTAACCCCTTGAGCTATAAAAGGAGGGCCAGGGCAACCTTTACAAGGGTTTGAACCCATTCAAACCCCTAGCACTTTGCTCGTGTAGCTGCCTTCTCCTAGCGCCTTGCCGGGAGAGAGCGCTCCATGTACTTGTGCTCTACACTTTCAATACACCAAAAGTAGGAGTAGGGTGTTACACCTCAAAGGTGGCCCGAACCTGGGTAAAGATCCTTGCGCTTTCTGTTGGACCTGCTCTTTGCGCTTTGTGCAATCCCCTCTCCGAACCACAAAGGGGCCAGACCACCCCATAGATAGTCATTCCACACCGACATCTTTGGCGCGCCAGGTAGGGGATTCACTGGCGTGAACCCGAACAGCAGGCATCGCGTCAATTCCAATGAATTTCATCACCATCTTCATCATTCATGGCGCCCAAGAAGAAGGGCCCCATGGCGACGAAGCCTTCCACGTCCAAGCTTCCTTCACCCGCGTTCGTGGGCGGCGAAGGCGGCGGCACCGCCGCGGACAGCGCAAATGTCGAGGTGAGCATGACTGCCGCAGGCGGCGCGGCCGCTGTGCCTGCTGCGGCAGGAACGGGCGGTGGAGACGCTGGAGGTGGCCACCTTCCATGACCCTCTGGCGAAGATAGCAACAATGGCGCGGGCGGCATGGGCCCATGGGTCCCGCCTCCCCAGCGCAACGGCGAGCGCAGCCACCGGAGCAACACTGTCCGGCGGGGCACGAGCCGGGACCCTCCTGCTGCAGCTACTACAGCAGCGGCAAGGGGAGCGACATCACAACACACGCCGCGCCCATCGCGGGATGGGCTTGACATGACTCCGAGCGGCGTTGTTGATCACACACAGCAGCGCCCGCACAGGAAGACACCTGTTGATCAGGCCCAAGGCCATCAGGCACCACTCCCACCACGCCAACCTACTGCCAGACCCGCAATATGGCGGCAAGATTGCAATGGTGCTCCTGCTGGCTCTGCAAGGACTCGAGCGACGTCGCAGTCTTCACACTCCAACATGCCTTCGACGGCAACAGAGGCGATGGAGCGAGCCCAAATGCTATTGAACTTCCCTCCAACAACAGATAAGATGGATGAGTGGAGAGCCACCATCCAAAGTTTGATTGGATTTGTGAAAGTGAACAAATCTCAGCTGGCGAAGCCCTCGCGGCACCAACAGACAGCACCGGTAGGTGAGACTGAAGGCCATGTTGTAGGTGGTGCACCAATGGTGCAATCGCCTCCACGCCAGCAGCCCCGGCAGTAGCCTCGGCAGTCACAGCAAACTCAACGGACTGTCGAGCCCGATGATGTCACTACAAAAAAACACTTCCGTGATGATACGTGTTTGTTACAGTAGGTCACGTTTTTTGTCATGCACGTACATCCATGACGATTTTATGACAGAATCAAGATAGTCATACATGTGCTGTCCTAGAAGTGTTCCATGACAATACCAAAATTATCATCACGGAAGTGTCCACTTCCATGACGATAAACGGCGTGTCATGGAAGTGTTTTCGTCAAGGGTAACCGACAAGTGGCATCCACCGTAACGGGTCGCTGTTAAGCTATCGGGTCTGGTTTTGGATCCGATAACCCGTTAACAGGCGCGACCAATGGCAATTTTCCACGTGTTAAATTTTCATTGGCCAAAAGAACCACGTGTTAGCTCCGCGTTGGGACAGATGTCAACCGTCCAATGGACAAGAGGCGCCTGATACGTAAGTGGCAGGGCCCAACAAAGGCCCATATAGGTTAAAAATGCTGGCCCAATAAAAGGCCCGTCTGATTTACTCAGGTACTAGTGGGCTGGCCCACTAATGGCCTGCTTAAACATGGCCCATTATGGCCCACAGCCAGATCTGGCCCGTTAATTGTCCATTGAGTCTTTGGGCCCAATTACGGCCCAGTGAGATTTTGGCCTCTTAGAGGCCCGATGTAGACATGGGCCCATTTCAGCCCGGTGTGTCTTTTGACCTGGTAATGGCCCGTGCTGCCCATGGTCTATATATTGTCCGACGCAACATCCAGCCCACTAACGGCCCATGATAAAGGTGACAACAGTTCAGCCCAACGTGACTTTGGTCCTGTTAAAGGACTGTCGTATAATTCGACCCGTTGATGCCTCTACTAAGCTTTCGGCCTCTTAAAGGCCCATGATATCAGTGGGCCAACCAAGGACTGAGATATGTAACGGCCTGGTAACGGCCCGTTATATAACTGGGCCATTAATGGCCCGGTGTCCATTTCAGCCTGCTAAAAGCCCGTGGACGACTATTGAAATTGAGGCCCAACATGCATTTCGGTCTGCTAAAGGCCCATGGTATCTACTGGGTCGTAACAAGCTAGCAGCATATTCAGCCTGTTAATGGCCCAAAGCTACATGGGCCCAACTAAGCGTTGGGTCCACTGAAGTCCCAACTAAATGTTTGGCCCAATGGAGGCCCATGTAAGTTATGGGCCTGGCACATAGTGTCCACGGAGGGCCCAAATGGCCGGTCAGCACATGCCCAAGAAAGTTGCGGGCCGGCCTAATTGTGGCCCGCTGAATTGCAGGCCCGTTAGAGGCGACTGTTTCGGCCCGGTCGCCTACATCAGATTTTCGCCTTTTTTCAGATAGCGAATGATGGCATATACGGTAACTAGGAATTAAAAACAAGCCTACCCTATACAATAAAGAAATTATGGCATAGTAACTTAGAATAAACCTACACTATACAATAAAGGATTTATGGTATATTACATCCACTGGGCATCAAAGTTCGCCACCAGTGATCATAAAGCGCAACGAAGAAGAAGATTACAAAAACTGGGCGCCATTGCAGCGTAACAAAATAATAGTGAACCACGACCACTTCCAAGACAGTTCAAGAAAGGTTAGCCTTGCGCGGGAGCTGCGCAAGCAGCTGAGCAAGGCTGTGAGACCGGCATAGCATGTCGGTCATAGCTTCCAGTTGTAGCTGTTTACCAATGAGGTTCTGATTGGAGTTCTCCGCGATCTTCCTTAGAGATTGGACTTCAAGTCGAAGTTGAGTTGCAGAATGCCTTTCTGCTTGAAGTTGAGACTGAAGAAGTTGAACTGATTCAGGCAGCGAATTCTATGAGCTTGTGTGACTGCTAGTCTCCAGTAACTTAAACACTGCATCAACACATGACTTTGGGGTTGTCTCGCTATCTTCAAGAAGTTTTGCCTTCTTTGTTGCAATATATGTTGGGTTTGTCTCACAGCCTTCAGCAGACTTGTGCAGGCCATCAGACATATCACCCTGAAACAAGCAGAGAGATGACAGGTTTTGCACGTATATAAACAAAGATGGTAACTGTGCTATCAATTCCATCCTATTTCAAATTAGAAAATAAAGAGACAGTTCAAAATGTCAATTGCATAATTTTGCATTGTTCATAATGCGGGGAGGTTCACCACACTACTGGATTACCATATCAACAAAATAAGCATAGATGAAGGGCAAAAGACAATCATTGTATATATTTTGGTTAATGTGCATGGCATGTTGTTCATATCATCAACCACATCAGTAAGATAAAGCAAGAAATGACAAGGTGCAAATGTGGGCTGCTTCACCACACACTGGATTATATATCAACAAAAACAAGCATACATGTAGGGCTAAAGAAAATCAGTGGATCTGTATTGAGTAATGTGATGGTATGAATAAGGAATTTTTTTACAACTAAAACTTGGAACTTACAGTTGTTGTGAGCACGCATTTTGATAGAAAGAGCAAACTAAACAGCAGTTGATGATAGTGAGTATGAGCAAATTAAACAGCAGTTAAGGATAAATGCTTTAGAAGGACTGACTTACATTAACAGTTAACACCGGCTCTATAATGCCCTTCTCCATGTCAAGGGAAGGATAACTCAAGAATTTCAGCACAGAATCTTCTTCATAAGCATTGCCTGTACTCTACATTTTTGTAGAGAGTAATTATAGATATGATAATACTAGAAGGGATAGAGGATAATGAAGATAAGATGCAGATTGATGCTACATAATCAACTACATATCCCCGTAAGTACAAGCGTTACAGGACAAAATGTACTGACAAGAGCAATGGGCTACACTTCTGCACTGGCATTGTCTGTGTATGCAACTTTTTGGTAAGATTAAATATAGATCTGATATTTTTAAGTAAATTGTGGGCGAGGGAGATAAGATGCAGAGTAATGCTACACAATGAACCAGTCCCTCCTTCCCATAATATAAGAGTGTTTTGTACACTGGTGTACTGTACAAAACGCTCTTATATTATGGGACGGAGAGAGTAGCTGTATGTAAGTACAGTCATAGAAGATGTTCGGTCCTTACAAGAGGACTGCAGAGCTAAACCTCTTCAAAAGCATTGGGTTGATTTTAAATTTACGTAAGAGTCAATACGGATCTTATAATGTCCACCAAATGGAGGATAAGGAGGCTAACATGTGCAGTGATGCTACATAATCAACCGGCTATGAAAGTAAGTATGGTCATACAGGGCAAGAGGTACTCACAAGAGCAATGTAGTGTGCACTATAGTTGTGAGATTATGTGGTCCCTTGAGAATGAATATTCTTCTTTAAACAATTTTTGTACAAGTGAGACGGTAAGGCACATGCAGAAATGTAGTTCATATTGTGATGTGATATCATATACAGTACCTTACACTGCAGATGTGACCAATGTGTAACAAGATTATTCCAGTCACTGTCTACTAAATGTAGCACCGGAGACTTTACAGAAATTTCGCTTAGAGGCTTGCTATCGAAGTGCGCTTGCTTCAAGTAGGAACGATACTTCATCAACGAGTGCTTGAAAAGCGCAACCAAGCCTTGCTCGTCTTGACTATCCAGTTTGGTCCTCGCCTATTTAAAAGAATGAAATCTTGTGTCTTCTGTCAGCAGAAACATATGCACTAATTACCATGAATAACATTAGTACATTACTTACACGTAAGTTGCGGAGGAAGATTGGAAATTGTTCTTTGTCTGTGGTAGAATCTTTCCATGAAGGAAAGATGCGCACAAAGTTCCTGACAACAATATAAGCTTCGTCTTCTAAACTGGGAAGAAGTGGAACAGGGGTCCTATTTGCTGCAATTGGGGCTCTCTCTCGTTTGTAAAGGGATTTGGCAACTAGATTTGGTGTACTCTTTGCTGGAATGGGGGTTTTGCGTAGTAGAGCTGGTGCTATGTCAACTGGCATCATCATACTGTTTGCTACAGTTGGGGTCTGCTGAGTTGGGGTATCAGAGATGGCCAGTGTAGTAGGGCTAGAGTCTGCTAGAGTTGGGGCCGTGTTTTGTGGGTCTGGTGATATTGCCACTACACCTAATAGGATATTTGATTTATGAGGTGTGACTACCTTTTCCAACTACTTTGTTCGTGCTCCTTCGCGATCAACAATCGCCCTCTTCCTTTTGAACATCTGATACACAAGAGCAGCATTTGAATGGACAAATATGGTATGATGACAGATGGAATATGTACTGAAAATGGATAGGCAGGGCGTATTCACATAGACGATGTGTAAACTAAGCAAATGGCAGTGCAACAAAGTAGAAGCAATGCAAAGCATCATTTGCAAGATATGTGCGACCAATATAACCTTGCAAAGTTAGAGCAAGCACCTTGATGGGTGAATAAGATAGGGCATCTGCCTCTGACTCCTCCACTAGGGAGCTACATTGACTTAGGTCTCCCTCTAGCTCAAAATCATTGTTAGGATCATATTCTGAACACGAATCTGTAGGTGGAGAGCGTTTTCATTGCATTGCATCCAGACTGGATCTCAGTCCCTTAATGCCAAGTTTGACAGCCATGGCATTGTTCTGCTTTATTCTTTTCATGCGCGCAAGCTCATAACCATTATGATGCTGTTCAGTATCTGAGAATCATGAAAACATAAAAATTAGTCAGATTATCTATGGAATGCATTGCGGATTCTACTCGAATACTGTCTCCCTACAAACCCATGCGTATACAAAGTTCATCCCCCAACCGTGCTGACCAGACCACACACAGAAATACAAACCTCTTATGTCTCTATAAGGGGCGGACACACATTTCAAAACTGAAGTAGGGAACATTAGAATCATATCAAATTCGTATTTGAACAAATAAACTTAGGAATTATGAGTGGCATAATGTTTAGCTTCAATGGTGCAGTGCTGGTAGTGCGACACAAAGCAAGTAGGCAGATTGTATTCCATGTAAAAGATCGTAGTCTATGTAAACGGTGGATATGACACTTTTCTTTCTATACAATGCAGTGTTCGTTGCCCACACATGATAGAAGAGATCGCACAGAGAAATACTATTCACGCATGTCTGCGGTTCCAGTATTTTGAAACAGGGTGGTCCACCCTAAAAAAACATTGACAACAAATATGACAAGGCAAGCATAGAGGTATTGAATCAATTATTACTCGTGAGCTTACTAGGACAAGTATGCAGAATCGTAACTGCAGTAAGAGACCGTCCAAAATCTGAATCAAGAAGTTGGTCTAGCACTTATTGTTTGCAACTAATAGAAGTGAATAATTGGATATCATATCGATTGAGTAAGAAAGACAAGTAAAATTGTCAACAAACCTGGCATGCAGTAGTTATCTGGGTCAATGTCACTATGACCAACAATCCAACATGACTAGTGTCTGTTCCTAGGCCAGGAATTTTGAAACCCTATGAACTTTACAGGTACTAAAGATTATTGAAATATTTGAACCATTAAGTGTAGGTAGCACTCAGTACACAACAAACCCTAATGACAGTCCTGCCTAACGAGTAATGAATCAATTAGAAAATGGGTGACGGGGAGTGGCTGCTGAGTGTTGAGGACGTATCTCAGGATAAATCTGGTTGGCTAAGTGGGTGTTGCACGCCTGAGCCCTGAACGAATAGGGAAGGTAGGCACGGTGACGCTGTTGGGCGAGCGGCTCCTGACCTCCTGTTAGTTAGGTGTCTCCTCCTAAAGTCATGCCATCCGGGGACGGCAAGTCGCCGGCGAGGCAGGCGGCTGGGGGCGAGTAGAGCTCAGAAGCGTAGCAGAACAGAGGGGGGAATCGGGATTCTGGGCCGACCCAAAATCCAAGGGTGGGCCGCAGCCTACCGTGGCCACTGTTGACACCTGATTTTGGCACGATGCAAAATGCAGTAAAGGTGGACTCAAGGCAAGGAGACGACCTGGCAAAGAGATGATCCGGCAAGGCGACCCAGGCAAGATACCCTGATGATAGTCCCGGGAAAGCGGCAGCCCGTCGAAGACCGAAGATCAAGATGGACGTGAGGAGACGAAGGCCAGCCCATCAAGACAGCCTCTGGAGAGGTACTACCGCCCTCCATAGCGGTACTACCGTATAATACTACCGCGCCAAGTACCGCTTACGAAAATACTTCTGGAACCCCGGGACACTAATCGGTAGTAGCACGGTACTAAGCTGTACCCAGGGCAGTACTACCGCTTGAAGCAGTACTACCGCTTGCCCAGAGCGGAAGTACCGCTAAGCGGTAGTACCGTATTTTACTACCATCCTAAGTACCTCTTATGAAAATTCTTCTGGAATCCCGAGACCCCTAATTGGTAGTAGCACGGTACTCAGAGCGGCACTACTGCTTGAAGCGGTACTGCCGTGCCTATAAGCGGTACTACCGCTAAGCGGTACTACCGTGCCCTGAAGCGGTACTACCGCTTACTGGCATGCAGATTCGGGCAGATGTTTAGAGAGTCCGAATTTGGCTAGCGTTTTTTTGATACTTTGGAAGGAAATCTAGGTCCGTGTCTTGTACGGGAAGTCCAACCCCCTCTTAAATAGAAGAGGTGATGGCCGATTGAACAACACACAATCGAACAAACACAATTACTATTTTCATACTTTTACTTTTCGTTTACCGTCTTCATCTTTGTTGCTTTGCTCGAAAAGCATCCATCCCTCCTCTCCGAAATTGAGGAACCCTCTTTGTTGCTTTGCTCGAAAAGCATCTGCCCCTCGCCGCGAAAGTGCGAGGATTATCGTTGTGTTGTGCCGGTGCAATTTTTCGCGCCAACACAAATTGGTGACTCCGCTGGGGAATGAAGAACGCCGAGTACTTCCAATCTGCTCGGCGACAAGAAGAACAAGGCACACGATGAATTCCGAATCCAGGAACGGGAGCGACATCGACCCGGAGAACGTCATCGCCGTTACTTTCGACGATCTGTCGGAAGATGAGCGGCACGAGCTTGAACACGAGATTGAACAGGAGCTTGAGAGAGAGAAAGCCAAAAAGATGAAACTGAAGTTGGCTGGATACCAGAAGACAAGGAACGGCGTCGTCAGAAAGGTAGTTGCGCCAAGTCCTTCCGATCTACTCAGTGCTGAGGTAAAAAAGCCAACCGAAGAAATTGCTCATTTAATTGATGTGTCCGTAGCCAGCAAATTTGGATCCAGCATAACAGATGCGGTGAATTCAATTTCCAAAACCATGGCCGATAAATTTGAAGCACTTGAAAAGCGAATTAGCAAAAATTTAGAGATTGGTTCATCTCATCATGTTCAATTATCAGGGCAACATGTTGAAAGTGCATCGGCTAACATAGATCAAATTCATGCTGTTCTAAATAATGATCAAAGTCGCCGGAACCATACTAGTAGCTCAGCTCATAATTTTATTCCTAGTGTTGCTCCTCCTATTGTTTCTACTTTGGTTGTACAAAATTGTGACAGCAATAACCGAAGTAGGGTTTTGAATTCAAATCTACAGCAACCCTATTATCAAATAGTAGCGTATACCACGCCACCGAGTTACAATCAACTCGGAGCAAACTCACCACCGAGTTACAACCAACTTGGTGTAAACCCGCCGGGTTACAATCAATTCGGTGCGAACCCTCACCGAATTGTAAATAATTCGGAGACTATGCCGCCAGCTGCCAGTACCGGGATTCCATATGGACCGGTACTTGATTCACATGTTAATGATCCTCCGTTGCAAACTTCACATGCTCAAACCGTATTGCCGAAGAATCCGTCACATGTTGCTGTTCCACAAACATATACTTTTGATGTGAAAGATCAGGTAACTGAGATACTGAGTCGATACGGTTTAGCGCCGAAAGGTACAACACGTACCTATCGGAAACCATACCCCGAATACTTTGAATCCACTCCTTATCCTCGAGGTGTTAGGATCCCTGATTTTGTTAAATTCACCGGGGAAGGTGGTAGGTCTACTGTTGAACATGTGGCACAGTTCTTAGCACAATGCAGTGAGTTTGGTAATTCAGATATTTATAGAGTTAGACTAATATTTCCTTTGTCTTTAACCAGCACTGCATTCACTTGGTTTTCATCCCTTGCTCCTAACTCTATTTCTTCATGGGTGCAATTATAGCAGCGATTTCATGAGTACTTCTATAGTGGTGAAACTGAGCTTCGGCTTTCTGACCTAACTATGGTTAGGCAGAAATATAATGAGCCGGTGCATGATTACATTAGAAGGTTTAGGGATGTAAAGAACCGCTGCTACAGCTTAATTATAGCCGAAAAGGACTTGGCTGATCTAGCCTTTTCGGGTTTGCATGCTCACATTAAAGATAAACTAGAAGGGCAGGAATTTTTAGATGTAAACCAAGTGTTACAAAAGGCTTTGGCGCAGGAAAACCGATCTAGAGAAGCTAAGCAATCTAGTCGGTTTAGAGATAACAAAAACAAAGATAAGATTACTCCTGCTGTTAACACTTTAGAGTGTGAAAGTGATTCGGCTAGTGATGATGAGTCAGACATATGTGTGGCCGAATGGATCCAAACGCCAAAGTCCAAACCTTTTGTGTGTCCTGCTTTAAAACCTACACCTGCTAAGAGAGATGAGATTAGATATACTTTTGATGTTAGCAAGTGTGATAAAATCTTTGACATGCTATTGCAAGGGAAACAGATAAGATTGAGAGTAAGTCATGTGATCCCATCTCCTGAAGAATTGGGACGAAGGGCTTATTGTAAGTGGCATCATTCTTTTTCACATGCTACTAATGATTGTAATATTTTTCGTCGACAGGTGCAATCGGCCATTAACGAAGGACGATTGACATTTACAGAGGATGCCAAGACGAAGCTCGATAGTGATCCTTTCCCTGTTAATGTGATCGAGTTTGAAGGCAAAAAGATGCTAATTCGGTCGGATCAGGCCGAGTCAGCCAAGTAGAAAAATACTGTTGATGAGAATGCTCCACCAAAAATGATTAAACCCAAGAATCCAGAGGTCGGAGTGTGGAAAATCAATGGAAGGAAAAAGCAAGGTCCAAGACCAAAGCCGACTGTTAACATGCTGTTGGAAAAATACACTTCACGTAGAAACAACAATGTGTTCAATCGGCTTGGAGGAGTTAAGCGTCCGAGGTCCCCTCCTAGACTTGACGATCATGAGCATTGGGGGAGAAATTCAAATGAGCAACAGCCGTGTTTCCCAATGCAACCGGCTTATTGGGGATGCTCCCCTCCTATGCATCCATATCTTCCTCCGTGTCCTCCGTGGGGGTTTAATCCTTGGGCACCACACCCTATGGGGCCACCGGGTTATTTTCAGCCAGGATGGAATCAGCCGAGTAATATGCACAGGGGGGCAGTGCGTCAGAAAAGGACTCGCTTTGATGAAGACATGATTCAAAGGGATCGGTCACCGGTGCGCCAAGTGGCTGGCAGAAATAGTAATGGCCATGGGCTAACTTGGGTGTGTAAGTCTGTAAAAGAACTTGGCGAAAAGAAAAGTCCAGGAAAGGAAGGCATTGCCGAGTTGAAAGATAATTCTGTTCAGGAAAAAGATGCTAATGCACATATTGAATCTGTCGGCGTAACTCGGAAAGTTGGAGCGGTTGGTGTAATAATTGATCCACTCATCAAAGAGAACAATTCACGTGCATCCCCTGGCCAGTCTCCAGTTATTTTTGGCTCGCTCAATCAGCATGGGAACCCAAATACTAGTGAAAGCCAGAAATTTGCAGCAGGGGCTGTATCGCATCAGCAGAAGGGTGTTTCGGCTACTCGGAACAGGCCGACTTACGTGAGAGGCAACATGCCGAAATACTCAGGAGGCAGTCAGCACAGGCCGGGTTACTCGGGGGGTAATAGGACAGCACGTCAGAATATGCCGAGTAATTCGGGGAGCAGCAAATCTGTCGCTCCAGGGACCAAACCGGAACCTCAATGGTGTCCGACAGGACTAAATCACACTCAGAAAAGCCGAGTGCAGCGGCTGCGAGCGTTAGAAATTGAAAAAGAGATAGCCGAGAAGAAGCGGGATGAGCAATTCAATAAGGATAGACCAATGATACCCCGACTGGTGTGGAGAGAAAGCGCATATCAAAAGAGGAAAATGAAGTTGCCGATAACTTGGTTGATGCTCCCACGGGTTCGGTTGAGGCAGTCACCAGTCATTCGGAAGATGCCACCCACAATCCGGAAGATGGTGGCGATTACTCGGAAGATGATGGCAAATACTCGGACGATGACATGGCAGATGGCAAGGCTGATGGTACCAACTCGAAATATGGCAATAGTACATTCACTGATATGGACATTAATATGGTTTTTGCATTGCCCGCCGAGTTCCGCGCACCTGAGTCTGAGGTTGCTGAGTTAGTTCTTGGGCCGAGTAAAGCTATGTTTGAGAAACCAGAGAAGCCCGATCATCACTTGAAGCCGTTATTCATCAAGGGACATATTGATGGCAAGCCCATTGGGCGCATGCTTGTTGATGGCGGCGCAGGTGTTAATATCATGCCTCTTTCGGTGTTTTCCAAGCTGAACCGAAAGGAGAGCGAGCTACTGAAGACCAACATGGCACTCAGTGGGTTTTCAGGAGAGCTATCTGAAGCCAAAGGCATTATATCTATGGAGCTTACAGTCGGAAGCAAGACGTTGCCGACTGCTTTCTTTGTAGTTGATGTCAAAGGCCGATACAATGTTCTGTTGGGGCGTGACTGGATCCATGCGAATTGCTGCATCCCATCTACTTTGCATCAGTGCTTAATTCAATGGGTAGACGATGATGTGGAAGTGATTGGGGCAGATAACTCAACTTGCATAGCTTTGACAGAAATGTCGGTTGATTGGCAACTCGGTGATATGCAATGCTTGACCGGTAGAGACCTATTGGACTATGATTACATTAGTATAGGTAGAGATGGTTTTGTGCCTGTAAATGTACAGCCGGCTGATGTAGCTCGGCTTAATGACCTATCTATGTAAATGATGACTAAAGAAGATAGCATTAAATGGTTATAGAAACGTACAGAAGAATATTATTCCGGAAAGAACGATATGCATGAAACTATTGAAGAATTTGAAGATATGGACAAGCTTGGGCATGGATTCTCATCAGCTGACCCACTTGAAGAAATAGACATTGGTGATGGGAGCACTCTGAGACCTACATTTATCAATGCTAATTTGAAAGCCGATCAGAAAAGCAAGGGAAGATTGAATCGTTTGCTCCAATACTTCGGCTAAAGAATGAAGCCGAATTCACTTGGGGGGCATAACAACAAGAGGCTTTTAATAACGTAAAGAAATATTTGTTGAATCCTTCGGTGTTGCATGCACCCAAATCTGGTGCGCCGTTCAAATTATATATTGCTGCACAAGATAAAGTGATCGGCGCGGTATGGGCACAAGAAGATGGTGGGAAGGAGTATATCATAGCACATTTAAGTCGTCGTTTGATTGACGCCGAAACTCGGTATGTGTTTATTGAAAATTTATGCTTATCCTTATATTATGCATGTACCAAGTTTCGACCTTATTTGTTGTCTAGTACTTGTGTAGTAGCTTGTCAAGCCGACGTAGTTAAACACATGTTGCAAAAACCGATTCTTAGTGGTAGGATTGGTAAATGGGCTTATGCACTAATAGAGTATGATTTGACATATGAGTCGTTGCGTGCTATGAAAGGTCAAATTATCACCGATTTCATTGTTGATCATAGAGTTAAAGATGAGGAAGATATTAATTATGTTAGCATATGCCCATGGAAACTTTATTTTGATGGATCGGTTTGTAGAGAGGGACAAGGCGTCGGCAATGTTCTGATTTCTCCTAATAATGTTAATTATGAAACATCGGTTCGCTTAGAATATCCTTGCACAAATAACCAAGCTGAGTATGAGGCTCTTTTGTTTGGGTTACAAAATTTACTGGATATGGGTGTTAAGGATGTAGATGCTTTTGGTGATTCGCTTCTGGTAGTGCAACAAATTAAAGGCGAATTTCAATGTTTTGATGGGTTATTGAATAGTTATTTGGACCGATGTTTAGACATAATTAAGTCTCTAGATACATTCACCATCCATCATATACCTAGAGAAGAAAATTCTAGAGCTAATTATTTGGCACAGCAGGCATCCGGTTACAATATCAGTAGAGGAAAGCTCTTCATCTTAGAAAAACCAATGTTGATTGCTGCAAAGGGTGAGACCGAGTTACAAATAAACGAATTATCACCAGTGACCGAATTAGCTAATAATTCAGAGATTGTAGATTGGAGGGTTCCTTTGATTAATCATTTAAAAAATCCAAGTCAAACGAGAGATAGAAAAATTCGGCGACAAGCTTTGAAGTATACTCTGTTTAACGACGAGTTACATCGCCGAACTATAGATGGACTACTGTTAAAATGCTTGGATTCTGACCAACCTAAATTAGCCATGGGTGAAGTGCATGAGGGCATATGCGGGACACACCAGTCGGCTCATAAGATGCGGTGGTTGATAAAAGAGCAGGTTTTTATTGGCCGACTTTGTTAGAAGATTGCTTCCGTTATTATAAAGGCTGTGAGGCTTGTCAGAAGTTTGGCAACATACAATTAGCGCCCGCAGCTATGTTGAATCCCATAATTAAGCCATGGCCGTTTAGAGGATGGGGCTTGGATTTTATTGGTGAGATACATCCTTCGTCTTCTAAACAACATCGCTTCGTCCTGGTAGCCACTAATTATTTCACCAAGTGGACGGAAGCGATTTCTTTGAGAAATATGACTCATAGAGAAGTAATTAATTTTGTTTTGGAGCATATTATTCATAGATTCAGTATTCCTCAAACTTTGACTACTGATCAAGGTGCTTCTTTTATGTCCCATCAATTTCGTGAATTTGCCGAATCTTATGGAATTAAATTGTTGAATTCGTCGCCTTATTATGCTCAAGCTAATGGACAGGCCGAATCTAGCAATAAGACTTTGATCAATCTCATAAAGAAGAAGGTTGAAGAACATCCGAGAAGATGGCACGAGGTGCTTACGGAAGCTTTATGGGCGCATAGAATATCTAAGCATGGAGCTACTCAAGTGTCACCTTTTGAGCTAGTGTATGGCTAGGAGGCGGTGTTACCTGTGGAAGTTAAATTGCAAGCTCTTAGGATAGCCAGACAAAATGATTTGTCGGCTGTGGAATACACTGACTTGATGATGGACAGAATAGATGACATCCCAGAAGAAAGGTTAAAAGCTTTGCGAGAGATTGAGAAAGAAAAATTAAGAGTAGCCAAGGCTTATAACAAAAGGGTGAAAGAAAAATCGTTTCAAATAGGAGATTTAGTATGGAAAACGATTTTACCCATTGGAACTAAAAATAGAAAATTCGGCAAGTGGTCGCCGAGTTGGGAAGGTCCATATAAGGTTGTAGAAATTGTCCCTGACAATTCATATTTTGTATAATCTTTACAAGGGGAAAAGTTGGCTAAAGCTCTCAATGGAAAATATCTGAAGAAGTACCACCCAAGTGTGTGGCAAGAAGCCTAAATAGGCAATGGCCGATATATGATTATCGCCCTAAGAACAAATATGGCCGATATATGATTATCGCCCTAAGAACATAAATGGCCGATGGAGTGTTGACATCGTCCTTAGAACAAACATGGTGCAAATTATTTTTCGGCATGCAAGCTTTGCCGAAAAACAGGGGGGCATGTGTTGACACCTGATTTTGGCACGATGCAAAATGCAGTAAAGGTGGACTCAAGGCAAGGAGAAGACCTGGCAAAGAGATGATCCGGCAAGGCGACCCAGGCAAGATACCCTGATGATAGTCCCGGCAAAGCGGCAGCCCATCGAAGACCGAAGATCAAGATGGACGTGAGGAGACGAAGGCCAGCCCATCAAGACAGCCTCTGGAGCGGTACTACCGCCCTCCATAGCGGTACTACCGCTTGAGCGGTACTACCGTATAATACTACCGCGCCAAGTACCGCTTACGAAAATACTTCTGGAACCCCGGGACCCTAATCGGTAGTAGCACGGTACTAAGCTGTACCCAGGGCAGTACTACCACTTGAAGCGGTACTACCGCTTGCCCAGAGCGGAAGTACCGCTAAGCGGTAGTACCGTATTTTACTACCGTCCTAGGTACCGCTTATGAAAATTCTTCTGGAATCCCGAGACCCCTAATCGGTAGTAGCACGGTACTCAGAGCGGCACTACCGCTTGAAGCGGTACTACCGCTTACTGGCATGCAGATTCGGGCAGATGTTTAGAGAGTCCGAATTTGTCTAGCATTTTTTTGATACTTTGGAAGGAAATCTAGGTCCGTGTCTTGTACGGGAAGTCCAACCCCCTCTTAAATAGAAGAGGTGATGGCCGATTGAACAACACACAATCGAACAAACACAATTACTATTTTCGTACTTTTACTTTTCGTTTACCGTCTTCATCTTTGTTGCTTTGCTCGAAAAGCATCCGTCCCTCCTCTCCGAAATTGAGGAACCCTCTTTGTTGCTTTGCTCGAAAAGCATCTGCCCCTCGCCGCGAAAGTGCGAGGATTATCGTTGTGTTGCACCGGTGCAATTTTCCGCGCCAACAGCCACCCTGTAGATACGCCCCAGCGGTGTACATGCATTTCAAAACTAAATTAGGAACATTTAGCTGACCAATTAAATGACTCTGTTTTAATAATATCAGCATCATATCAGATTCATATTTGAACAACTAAGGTTGTTTAGCTTGATGGGTGGAGCAGTGCTATTATGACAAGAGCCACGTAGGCTGATCGTATAGTGATCATAAAAGGGGGGAAACCCTAAGCATGATCAATTGAACCCTATTATGACTGTGCCATGGCAGATTTGAAGCTGCAAACCGTAGAAAGGCTACTTAGCAACCATTCTTTGCTTCGATCTAAGAACTAAGATTCTAAGAGTTGAAAAGAAAGTACAGTAACCAAGTTACGATGTATTTTCTGGTTGAGATCAAAAGGTTGAGCATATATGAAGTAGTACCACCTCTCTTGCGGCGCCGTGTAGGCATCGGGGGTGCGATGGCTGTCGGGGTCGTGGAAGCAGATCTGCGATGGTAGACGGGGGCATCGGGGGATAAGTCCCATTGCGGTGGACGAGAAGGTCGTCGGAGCGGCCCCGACAAGATGGACGACGGCGCCGATGAAGCGAGAGGACGCAATGCAAGGCTCCTGCTCCTTCACCGTGGTTGAGAAACGTCCATCTCTAGCAGTGGACGACACGGTCTTGGTAGGTGCTCCGGCATGGTGGAGGACGGCGGCGATGGATGGGGTGGCGGACGGAGGAGGCTGGTGTGGGTATGGTGTTATGGCGCCGACGATGTATGAATGGGAAAATGGAGGGAGAGGTACACGGAACCATGTATTTGGGATGCGCTTGTCTGAAATATGGGAAAGTTACGAACTTAGCCCCCGTTTAAAATTTTGGACGTCTCGTTGGTTGGGGATAGGACGGTAATCTCGCATCTCCCCAATATTTGCCGAGAGTGATTTCGGGCGAGGAGCGGGTGTTTTGGCACCCACGATGTATGAACGGGGCTGACAGGTAGGGCAGTTGTGTCACGTATGAGTGAAGTTAAACCTACCCCTATTTATATACTAGTCATCTAACCCGTGTACCCGTACGGGCTAGCAAATCTTTAAATAAAATGTACGGCATATTTATGTTGATATTTTGATTGATTAATGTTAAACATTGTGTTTAGCTATGGGGAAAATGATTGACTTAAATAGCTCTAGTTCATTTTTTTGTATTTTTGGACCATCGATGTGTCAGAAATGTGTGACATTTATCCTGTGTCTACCCAAGAACCTCAAATTTATGTAAAATATGTAAAACATTAATTTTCAGAAGGTCATGTATATATGAATTATTGGGCTATAGTGTTGGAAATGTGACATTCAGTGAATGTATGATGTGTTGTTCTTTTTCACGGAAATATAGAGTTTGGTCATGTTTTTGTTATCAAGCATATATGTGGCCATAAACATGTTATCCAATTTTTTACATCCGACGATTTTTAAGGATTAAACCATTCATTACTATTTACATAAAATATAAATGTGTATCTTTTGTCTAGAGAATATGCAAATATTCATTTTTATTAGTTATAATGAGTAGATCCATGCACCATGTTCTATCAGAAAATATTTGATTTTCAAGCCAGATATGTTATGTCAACGGTTATTGTTGTACAACTAAAAATGATATTGTTGTGCTACTTTGATTTTTCAGTTAAACTACATCAGATTGATGTCATGGAATTTTATTTTATTTTTAATGATCAAATTTATGGAAAGTTTTATTTGAGGTAAAGTGGGAATTGTAGCTATTTTCTTTGGCAACTCAAATATTCAAATTCGTATATTGAATATATAATTTTGTGTGCGTGCCACATCTTTTACATGGAAAATAGACATAAGGCTTACTTTTGTTACCTTGCGTGTTAGCATACCTCTTATTACCTTGCGTGAGTATACTGGTATGGGAATTTCAGCCTATAATCCTTTTTAATATTTATTTATCCTGATCTTGACAAAGATGGAGACATATATTGTGTAGCTACACCTTGCATTAAAGTATTAGTGAATTCCATGCATGTACCCAAATCATATGAACTTTCAAAATCTAAGGCACACGTAGAGTAATATCAAACCTACCTTCGATTGTATCTTGAAGAAATATGCATCCTGCATCTACAAGTAGATCAAAGAAGCTCTTGGAGATACATACTGGCTGCTGCCGGCCAATCTTCGCCAGTCTCCTGGTATGAGCCCCCTGACCAGTCCACCTTGTCCAGCACAAAGCGCACATGAACAACTCGGGTCGGTGACCCCCGTGCAGTCTTATTTTGCATACGATCATCAGGTTTCCATGTTTTTAAAGTACATGTCTAGTTAGTGTTTTTATTTTCGTGGAGTACACATCTGCTTCTTGAATAATTGACATCTAACTTTACAATCGCTGTTGTTCCTTGCTACCAACAACAAAAATTCAGTCAAACCTCAAATCTTTAGGCATACGTAGTCTGTTGGAGGCTGAAATAGAAATTAGGTAGATCATGACGGAAAATGATGCTTACAGGATTCACTATCCATAAAAAAAAAACTAGAAGAACAGGAGATTATACATCAAGTATTTGTAGCCATCGTCAATCTATGTGGCCACTGGGGAACCCACCAGGAATTAACGTCTGCTCCACATCTTTGTTTGGGTTTTGCCATGGTCAGATTTTAATAGATGGGTGCGAAGTAAGATCAGTTGTTGCAGCCGTCCGTGGAGACACATGGACACAGGCAGCGACTTCTCCTCTAGCTTCCACCGGACAATCAACTGGAAGCAAGATTTGACGATCAGATGTGTTTTCTTTTCTTGGTTTCTTCCTTTTCATATTACGGCAAGATGTGGAAAGCAATCATATGAGTTTTTTCCCTTGATTTCTAGTCCGTTGCTATTACAGAAAGGAAAGAGAGGAGTGCATCTTACGTACAATTGGTGGAGAGGGCATTATTTTATCTGACGGCTATCAAGAGAGGAGTCCATCTCACGTAGAATTGGTGGAGCGGGCACTATTTTATCGGACGGCTATCAATTGATAATTTGTCCAACTAATGGATGAAATTTTCTAACCTCTAGGATTAACGTGGCGTCTCGTATGGTGCCTCCAATTAGTAAATATAAGATTTGGCTACATCGATTTCGGCCGAGGAGAGTTTGTTTTGCCGCCCATCATGTATGAATGGTGAAATGGAGGGAGAGACACAAGTCTTTCGGACGACCTTGAATCAAATATGTTTTGCCGTCCACGTTTGGCGCCCACCGTGTCTGAATGGGGTGAAAGGCGGTCGTGTCACATCTGATTGAAGTTACTAACCTACCCATATTGAGAGCAGTGAAAATCGGGCCGCTGGGTTGTCCGTGTAAGGGGTAGACAGTAATTTCCATCTCGCAAACACTGGTTTCGGCCAGCCGACGTGGGAGTGGATGTTTTGCCGCTTCTTTCAAATTTTGGGACAATAAGCCTTCACGTTTACCCTGGCAACTAAATTTGAATCCATTTTGTATTCTTATATGAATCTTTATAGATTATTCTATGTTTTTTTATATATTTTCAAAAGCACAACAAAGATGTATTCCACTATCATATATGAGTATGATTTATAAATGCCGATACTCGAATCCAGAAGGTAGAATTCAGTTTAAGGTGAATTCGAATATTTCAAACCACTTTATGTCCAACTCAAGTGTAACATGTATGACACACGCAGCATATAGTGTACTCCCATTTAGATATGTACACAAGCGATGTCTCAAGATTCAAAATACTGAGTCAATCAACCAATAATATATAAAACTAACAGACATATAAACACTTATATAGTATATGGATCAATAATACCAATTAACATACATAAGCCAGCCGCTGTACTTTTTTTTGCTAGAAGAGCATCATTTTTTTAGCAAAGCTAGTACAACATCTTGGCCCTTTCAGATACGTGCCACTTAACGACCATCTATCTATACTACAATTATTGCCGAATGCACATTCAGCCCGATTGGCATATTTGTAGGTCTGGCTAGCAAAGAAAATGAAATATCTTTGCCTCAAAAAAAAATGAAATGTCTCACAGTCTTATCAATTAATACAGACTCTTGCTCAAAAAAAAAAGACCAGAAAACAAAAAAGAATTATTATATGATCTCTAAAACTAATGGTTCAATCGATTACATTAACAAATAACACAAAGGTTATTCAACGATGGAAAATACATTTCACCTATGATTTACCAAGTGGGATTTTAATTTCCTTTTTTCCTGCAGGACCTTTACAATGCGGTCAGTCTCAGCTTGCTTCGTTTTGAAATCCACCAAATATTTAATGGTTGTCTTGAGTACTGCTTGTGATTGTGTTGTTTGCTTCCTCAACATGTCAACTTCATCTCGAAGTGCAGAAGCAGACTCTCTTTCTACCAATAGTTTAGACTCTAGAGCATCAGCAGATGGCAATTCATGATGCACGGTTGCTCCGGTGCCACTGCTCTAGGATGATACAACGTCCATGGGGACCTCGCTCTTTGATCTTGGGCTAACCTATTTTGCCATTACAGTTCTGATTGGATTCGGAAAAGTTGAAGTTAGCAAAACATCTCAATTGGGAGTTAGAACAGCAATCCCATTAAACACACAAGGAATTAAAGAGTTTCGATTGGATGCTGAAAAGTATAAGTTATTAACATCATTGCAACTGGTTGCAGTAGCAAAGCAGTTAAACAAACAAGTTTTGCAAAAGGCACCTGTTGTGGCATTGGAGTTTCTCTTGGATCTTGAAAAGTTGAGTAGTCAGTAACTTGATAAGAGCAACAAGTTACAGCAGCAATCCTGTCACACAAATAAATTTCTGAAAATGTACCTGTTGTGCAAATGGACTTCCAATTGGATCCTGAAAAGTTGAAGTTGGTAACATGATTACAACAACAAGTTACTATTCTTAAAAAAACTCTGTAAATAAGTTGACGGGAAAGGTAGCTCCATATTGATTGAAGCTGGCTTAAAAGAAACTAAGTACAATTTTGAAATAACTCTGTGGACAGGAGAAGCACGGCAGGGTGGGCGAAGTACATAATTAGTGATGCGGATACCTAACCATTGACGTGCCACATTACATAAGCACAGTACATAGTTAGTTGAATGAGGTTATAAACCAAGTATATGTCAACTTTATTATATCCCTCCTCGCAAAAAAAAACACTTTATTATATCCCAGAACTTGAGCAGTATATTAATAGTTTCTGTTCACTTTGTTCCTTTTTGTTCGCAGAGAGGCGTGAACTGTGGAGTCATCGAATGGGTTGACCACCCATGGCCTATCATTATGCAGAGGTGCCTACTCAAGCTTTGGGAGATGTTGCATGAGAGAAATGATGATAGGCAAGCACAGAATGAAGAGATAAGCAGGGTTAAAATGGAGATTGAACAAGTGAACCTTAAGCTCAAGAATCTTGTTGCAGTTGTGGAAAGAACTAATGTAACTACCATGGAGATTGACAGGCAGAAGAAGCAGATGGGTATCGTTGATAAAGACGTCAAGCGCATTCATAAGTCTCTCACAGGTGCCATTCAGAATCTTAAGGACGAGAGGGGTGAGATTAAGCTGGACAGGGATTTTCTGAAGGAGGAGGTGCATATGCTGAAGGAGAATAGGAAGAAGATGCAAAGCGTCATCTGTGATCTTTTGGGGCCAGGGTTTGCGAACACTGATGACCTCCTGATGATCAAGGCAATCCTCGAAGAATGATCATTAACAATAGTCTTCTGTTGAAACGTTGCGAGGAATACTCGTCTAGTATAAGTTTATGCTTGGACATGGTTATTTGGCTAAAGGCATCTATCTTATTTTTGGCAATCTTTCAGAGGGCGTGTGATGGTCTACGCACATGAAATATTGATCTCCTAAATATTTTATTTTCAAAGACACGTGCTGCTAGTGAGGCGCATCCGGCAATCTTTCGGCTCGGATCGTTCCACAAGACATGGGTTACTATGGTCTAGCAAGACACAACCCTCGCTTTGGCACGCATGGGGAACCATGCCTCTGCTAACTTGGCACTGAGTTGCCAAACTTGTAGAACAGGCACGGTTCTATGTGAAGCAGGAGCACCGCACTACCGCTGACACACATAGAATCTATAATCTACAGAGGCATGCTTACTCCTGAAGCCGACGCACGTCTGTGCCTCCGTGACTCGAATGTTTGTAGTCAGACATAAATTCGTTCACGGCCATGCGTTTCCATGACAGGCACGTACCAATTCGCACAGGAGCACGGTCGTGAATCTACAACAAGGCGTACGTTTCTAGATCCATCGTGCCTCTCGGCGTTCCAAAATTTCCCACGGTCACGTTCAGTGGGAGAGGCAACATCGTGAGGTCGCTGGAAGCACGGTTTCACATTAAGCAGAGTCACGGCCATGCGTGTGTGTGCACGGAGGCAGTGCCGTCCGGTCACTACAGACGCACTGGTTTACATGCACTAGATGCACGTTCATTGCAGAAGAGGCACGACCCTGCCTTTTCTGTTCCAAATGTTTTTGTTCCCTGGTTCACTTAACAGAGAGCAACACGTTCATTTGGGGATTTCCGCACACAAATGTTGTAGCATCAATATAAAATGACAAAAAACTAGATTGATTGATTTTAGTACATGTGAGCTGCCTCGTAGCTGCATAGCACAAAAACATTGTTATAACAAGCTTGCAAAACGGTGCAAAAGGTGAATGGATTGTTTGGCCATGTTTAGACAGAACCCATTCTCGGAAGGGCGCGACAACATCTATAACCGTATTAGCTTGAACAACTAACTACAGCCCTGTTTCCAGCAGTCACAAGTGAACGGATCTGTCAAATCCAGGTATTCAACACGCCTGTGTTTCAAATCCAAGCACGCATGTTCGCAACATGCTGATAATTTGAGGTGGGCGCGTTTAGAAGCTTTATTCTCCCACTGGAACAACTTCTGTTGATGTTCGTAAAATTCTTGCGTGAAGTTTGAGGGGAAGCGAAACTTAATCCTGATGGTCTCTAGCTCCGTTGCATTCAGAATAAAGAACCTCACAAATTCAATGTTTTTCCCGCTGCTTTCATAATCTTCCAACGTTACTGTCTTCAAATGAATGTTGTGTTCTTTGACAAATGCCGGTGCTTGCGACGCCAATTATTTCTTGCACCATCAGCAACGAATCCTCCCTGAAAACACATAAAGGTTGAAAAATACTTAAGGTCTATAGAAGGAGAAAATGAACGATAAATTCTATGACCCCCGTCCCAAACAGTTTGTCGTACATTTCCCTAGATACGGATGTATATATAATACATAAAACATGCCTAGATACAGATGTATCCATTTACAGACAAAAGTAAGACAAGTTTTTTGAGACGGAGGAAGTACTACACTATGCATGGTATGGGCTTTCACCATGCGTGAGAATCATCACCTCGACAAACAAGTTCTCCAGGTTTGGAAGGCATTGAATCAAGTGAACGACAAGGTCCACTTTATAAGACATGATGAAAAGCAACGTCTTGACAGATTGCCGCATTGTAGTTAGGCTGACCGTCGCCAAATCCTTCACTGAGCATACAAATTAAATCATAAAATTAATACAACAAAGGTTGGATGACTTGAAACTCGTTTCCTCGAGCAAATGCAGTTGAAAGTATTGTAAAATGTCAGTACCATAAGACCTGTGTAGTCAAGCGAGATTCTGAGTTTCCCCAAGGTCTCTAGTTTAGGTGTAGAGTCGATGGATACCTCCATGTTATTGCTCTGAATATTGTGAATCAACCGTTGAAGTGAGGGGGCATCCTCGATGATGAATTTTCTTTTCTCACCACATATGCCGATGCTTACAAGGTTAGGTGAGTTTATTGTGATGCAATGCCTTTCTCTATTGCAAACAAGCAGCAGGCACTCGGGTGCAGGGCAACTAGAGTGGATTATGCTTTCCAACGAGAAGTCTGATATATCAACCTCAACAAGCGAAAGTCTCTTGACCAGTGGTAGTTCAAGCGCCCGTACATAATGGTCTGGTATCTGGCAACACGCGAAGCTGACAGTGTGCAGAGAACAGGAAAACCGAAAGATGGACGTCGGTAGTGACGGCGTAGATGAAGAGCATGTGTGTGGTAGTTTGACCGTTTGTTTCACGAATCATGGGAACAGATAGTAAAACTCAAGCACCTGGAGATTGTTCAATCTAGAGGATTCAAGCCACGCGTCGACAGTAGAGGGTCTGCACTGGAGGTAGCACGCCGGTATGCAGAGGCGGTGAACTGCGCCCTCATGGCCGGAGAGGATGGACTCTGGAAGGTATGAATCATCATGAGGAATGGTTTTTCCACGATGCCAATTTCCGATGTATCGTATGCGAACAAGCTCCTCGCTGTAGGCAGAGGCCCTACTGATGATCTCGATATGAACTGTTTCTAGGGCGTTAAAAAGACGAGCGATACAGATCTCACGGCAGTCCAGATTCAGAGGAGCGGTGCGCCAAAGAGGGCGCCACCGAGTTGAGAGGATTTGAGTGCGGATGCCCTCATTAGTGGGGAGACGGTAGATGATCTCACCAAGCATGGCGTCCGGGAGGTCGCTGATGCGGCCCGGACCAAACTCCTCTTCCTGATCCTCGGATCCAGTGAGGGCACCCTCGCCGCTTCCAGCCGCTACCGCCAAACCCCCAGAGGAGGGCGTCGCCGGTGGCGCGAGCCTCGCCCTCTTGGTGCTCGGCGCACCGGAGTGGATCTCCATCTCAATTCCTGGGTCGCCTGCGAGCAGCGCTATATGTGGCATGGATCTGGAAAGACGGCTAAGCGTAACTGAGGGCAGGAGGGAAGAGGAGAGGAGCGGAGGGATCGAGGGGCAGTTGGAGAACAACTATATTATTAATATTAATATTATTTCTTTCCTGATGAGGAAGGAAACGAGGCACGGCCTTTTAGATACAGGACGCACTGTCCTACATGCAACAGAGGCACGCTCGTCGATCGGAGGAGCAAGAGCACGGTTCTACATACATCATGCTTCTCTGCAGTGCAAACAGTTCCGCTTTGTAAGCAGAGCCACGGATGTAGACGAAACAGAGGCACGATAATTTGCGAGCAAGTTTACTTGGACAGGCATAGTTGTGAAGCTAGACACGGCACGCTTTTAAATAAAGCACAAGCACAGTGGTTCCACGACAAGCATGTCTCAATTTGCAGCAAGAGCACTGTCATGATTCTACAGGACGCATTCTTCTAGATGCATTTGCCTCCCTTCGTATCCACGGTCAGGACTCTCAGTTCAGTGGAGGCATGTTTTTACATTAAGCAAAGTCATAGCCGTGCTAAAGTGTCCAACATGTTTCCACTGAAACGTTCACCACAGAGTCACGGGTATACACAGAGGCAGTGCCGTGCAGTGACAACAGACGCACAGTTTTACAGGTACTAGAGGCATGAGAGCCTCCGTATTGTAAAATATTTCAGCTAACACATTCATTTGGAGAGGCGCGGCCGTCACGTCACACGTGACTGTGTGTTCCAGATGTTTTCAGTCGCTCGTTCAATTCACACAGAGAGCCACCAATTCACTCAATCATATCAGCAAAGGTTGGTGTCTCTACGAAAGGTTGTAGCATGAAAAAGAAATAAACTAGATAGATTTTTGCACTTGTGAGTTGCTTCACGGCTGAAGAGCACAAAAACAATTTTCTGACAAGTTTACAGATGGTGCATAAAGTACAAGCATTGCTTGATCCTGTATAGACAAAATCCAAACTGGAAAGCGCACAACAACACCTATCTCTGTCAGCCGGAAAACCGTTTTCAGCATTCACAGGTCAATGGATCCAGCAAATCCATGATTGGAGACTGGTTTGTCCAGATGTGTACTTCTAAATCCAAGTTCATATGCCTGCAACACCCTGACAATTTAAGACGAGCATGTCTAGAAGCCTTGTTGCCCCATTGAAGCACCTCTTGTTGATGTTCGTAAAATCCTTCTGTGATGTCTATGGGGGAGCGAAACTTAAGCCTCATGGTCTCTAGCTCCTTTGCGTTCAGAATAAAGAACGTTGCAAATTCAATGTTTTTCCGGCAGTGTACATATTTTTCCAGCGTTACTGTCTTCAGACGAATGTCATGCTGTTCGAGAAACACCCGGTGCTTGTGGCGCCACTTATTTGTTACACACCTTCCTCATGACATTCTCCTCCCTGAAAAGGCATGAAGAGTAAGAATACTTGAGGTCTACAAAGGGAGGGAGAGACTTCCGATATAGTACACTATGCATGGTATGTGCTTTCAATGTTTGTGGAAATCATTACCTCGATAAACAGGTTCTCTAGGCTTGGAAAGCATCGCATCAAGGCAACAACCTTGTTCAGATTTAATGACATGTGGATAAGCAGGGTCTTGACAGATTGAACCGCTATTGATAGGCTGACTACAGACAAAGCATGCATCGAGCATATATCATAAAATTAGCTGAATAAAGGTTGCATGACAAAAAACTTGGGCACTGGAACGAAGGCAACTCAAGAGTATAGTAGAAAAAGTGAGTACCTGAATAACTGTAGAGCCAAACGCAATCTTGGATTCAGGAAATCCTTCGTAAAAATTGCCCAGACAATCAAGTTTAGGTGCAGAGAAGACAGTTATCTGCAAGTGCCGGCTCTGAATATCGTGAATCAACCGTTTAAGTGATGGCGCATCCTCAACAATGAGTTCGCCATTCTCACAAAGGATGCAAATGACTTCAACTTTAGCTGAGTTTAGTCTGATGCAGTGGTCCAGGTTATTGCAGACAAGCAGGAGCCACTCGAGGGCAGGGCAACCAGAGTTGATTATGCTTTGAAGTGAGACGTCTGATATATCAACCTCGAAAAACGAAAGCCTCTAGAGTAGTGGAAGTTTAAATGATCGTGCATAGTTATCAGGTATTTGGCAAAGAGCAAATGTGACGGTGTGTAGTGAGGAGGAAAACAGCAGCATGGAAGTCGGTGGTGAGGGCGCGGACGAAGGGATTTCGTGTGGTAGTGTGATGGTTTTTCTTACAAAATGTGGGAACATGTAGTAGAACTCGAGAACCTAGAGATTGTTCAGTCTGGGGGATCGAAGCCAGGCGTCGACTGTAGAGGGTCTGCAGTGGAGGTAGCGCACCGGAATGCAGAGGCGATGAACTGCGCCCTCATGGCCGGAGAAGATGGCCTCCGGAAGGCTCAAACCATCAACGTGAGATTGAAAACGGCACCGAGTTCCAAAATATCTTATGCGGATGAGATCCTTGCTGCGGAGCATGGAGACTATGTCGATATGAACTGTTCCTAGAGGCTTAAAAAGACGAGCGACAGGGATCTCACTGCAGTCGAGATTCAGAGGAGCGGTGCGCCATAGAGGGCGCCAACGAGTTGCGAGCATTTGAGTGCGGATGCCCTCCTTAGTGGAGAGACGGGAGATGATCTCACCGAGGATGGCGTCCGTGAGGTCGCTGATGCGGTCTGGACCAAACTCCTCTTCGTGCTCCTCGAAACCAGTGGGCGGGCCGCCGCCGCTTCCAGCCGCTACCGCCAAACCCCCAGAGGAGGGCGTCGCCGGTGGCGCGAGCCTCGCCCTCTTGTTTCTCGGGGCACCAGGCCGGATCTCCATCTCCGTCTCCATTGCTGGGTTCGTGCCGCCTATGAGCAGCGCTCTGGGCGGTGTGGATCTGGACAGACGGTTAGGTCTTCACTGTGCGCGGATCCAAGTGTGAGGAGGGGAGGAGAGGGGACGGCGAGCAGTTGGACGACAACTATAACTTATTTTTTCTTCCCTGTTGCGGAAGAAAACAAGGCACGGCCTTTTAGATACGGAACGCACTATCCTACATGCATCGGATGCACGCACGTCGATCAGAAAGGCAAAGAGCACGGCTCTGCTTACATAGCACTTCTCTGTATTCTAAGCAGTTACGGCTTGAATCGTGTCTCTCTGAATTCAAGAATTTTCCGCTGACACGAGCACTCTGTGAGCTGTGCCGTGAGAATAAACGAACCAGATGCACTGTCCTGCCTCTGTGATCCAAACGTTTTTCTGCGAACATGTTTACTTTGTGAGGCAGGACTCTGAAGCTAGCCGGGGCACAGTTTTAAATAAAGCATATGCACGGTGCTTCCACGACAAGCATGTCTCAATTTGCAGTAACAGCACTCTAATGAATCTACAGGACGCAGAGAAAACCTAACCGTCTTTCCCACCCCTCCCTTCTGCTCTCCTCCTCGGTTATCTTTAACTCACTTGGATCTGCGCGCAGTGAAGACCTAACTGTCTGTCCAGATCCACACCGCACAGAGCGCTGCTCGTAGGCGGCGCGAACCAAGCAATGGAGACGGAGATGGAGATCCAGCCCGGTGCCCCGAGCACCAAGAGGGCGAGGCTCGCGCCACCGGCGACGCCCTCCTCTGGGGGTTTGGTGGTAGCGGCTGGAAGCGGCGGCGGCCCGCCCACTGGTTCCGAGGAGCACGAAGAGGAGTCTGGTCCGGACCGCATCAGCGACCTCCCGCACGCCATCCTCGGTGAGATCATCTCCCGTCTCTCCACTAAGGAGGGCATCCGCACTCAAATCCTCGCAACTCGTTGGCGCCCTCTATGGCGCACTGCTCCTCTGAATCTGGACTGCCGTGAGATCCCTCTCGCTCAAGTTTTTAACCCCCTAGAAAAAGTAGATTTCGAGTTGATCACCGCTAACTCCGCCACACTGGAGGAGCTCATCCGCATAACGTACACTGGAACTTTTTTTAGTGGAGAACCTGTCGGTGATGATGATTCGAACCTTTCACAGGCCATCTTCTCTGGCCATGACGGTGCAGTTCACAACCTATGCATACCGGCGTTCTACCTCCAGTACAGACCCTCGACCGTCGACGCCTGGCTCGAATCCCCCAGATTGAACATTCTCCAGGTGCTTGAGTTTTACTACCAGTTCCCACCATTTATGAGACAACGTGACATAGTACCATTCTCATGCCCTTCGCTTATGCCATCACCACCGGCATTCAACCCTCAGATTTCCTCCTCTCTCCACACAATCGCCTTTGCTCTTTGCAAGTTACCAGACAATTATGTACGGGCGCTTAAACTACCACTGCTCAGGAGACTCTCTGTCGTGGATCAACACGATCACCTATGGGGTCCTTCGACCCCTTTGTGGTTCGGCAAGGGGGAATATCACGTTGCACAAAGAGCGGAGGCCATGGAGCCGCACCACGACGATGACACGGCGATTTTTACTCAGGTTCGGGCCGCTGCGAAGCGTAAAACCCTACTCCTGCTTTGGTGGATTGAGTGGAAGAAGGCCACCGGCGCGAGATGCTGGTTCCCGGCAAGGTGGCCTCGGGAGAGCAACCTCGTGCGTACAGATATGTGAGGATTCAAAGTGGTCGAATCCTTTCCTAGGTCGCCTTGGACCTCCTTTTATAGTCCAAGGGGTGACCACAATGGCAAAACAGACATTATCCTGCGATTAGATAGCAAACAGTGCTATCATACCTAACTCTGGCAGTTAAGACAAAGTGTATTAAATGCACTGCTAGGTGTCCTGCTGTGGACGAAGCCCGGCAAGCCTGCCGCGCCGCCTAATCCAGCTTTTGCTTATTGTCTTGACATGTCTCTGGACGGGTATCCAGAGGGGGTGATCTGTCTTCCATCTGGCCGCCACGCGTCCTGCAGTGGCCACTTAATCACTTGGGGCTTTGACACTGCACTGATAAGTGACTAGCGTCACCGTTCGAAGGGCGGTGGAGCTGCGGGGTCTTGGCGAGGGTCTCGTGCTTAGCTATCCCGGCAAGCCTTCCGGGATTGATCCTGAACTTGCTCCAGGGGATGGTCTCGACCTAACCAGGCTCTCCTGCCCAGCAAGGGAGGCTTCCTCCTGGGTATATCTTGCAGTCTTGGAATGTAATCATTCGTTGGAGGCGTGACCTCTGGTTCGTCTGTGCATAAGTCTGGTCAACAAACGCAAGTGTTTGTTGCACCGACAGAAGCCCCCGGGCCTGGCTCATACGTGCTACCGAGCATCGTTGGGGCAGGTCCTAACAATGTACAGGCGAGCACCAGAGCCGTGCCACCGTGGGATCCTTCTCTCTTGAGATCTTCTTTGCTTCTTCATTAACCTTGAACTCGGACGAGCTCTCGGCCTTCCTGTGGATCGCGTGGCGCCAAACGTGGTAGGGCCGCCTCTGTAATGGCCCGTGAATAGACTTTATTCACGGGACGGTAACTGCCATTTCACGCCTCCCCCTACGCCCATCCCTCCCGCCACGTACGCCGCATGCATAGGGCGGGGTAGGTAACGGAGGCACGGGATGTGGAAAGGGGTGCTATGGAAGAAACCCACGCGCCCTGGATTGGCGCAGGGAGGGCGGCCGACGATTCCAGCCGTTGTCAGTAGCATTGACGGGCTGGATTCGAAGGAATCCTCCCAGAGGAGGTGGAGAATCAGCCCCCAGCCCCCTGCGCTCGGCTATAAAAGGGGAGCGCGAGGGGGAGTGGAGGCATCCATTCACACACCTTCTCTTCTTCCTTGTTTTCCTTCTTTCCGCCATGCTGAGGGGGAGAGGTCTAGGGATGACCCCGGTCCCCAGCCCAGGGACGGCGATTTTGAAGGCTTGTGCGGGTGCTTGGGGAGTGAGTCTGGTCCGAAGCTACGAGGAGAGAAGTGGTCGTAGTTGGCGACAGCGCAGCCACTGTCGTTGTGTCGACGGTGGCTCCGGAGGCGCCTTGCTCTTCTCCAACAGCGGCGTGTCCGTGCATCCCCGACGAGCTCGCCGTCCGGGGCGAGGGCGCTGCCTCTGCTCCGAATTGTGGAAGCCCGGTAGGTTGGCGGTGGAGTCTTCAGGGCTTCTGGCACCTACTGGAGATGTCACGCCCGGGGCTCCTGATCATCCCGGCGTCACCTTATTCGGCGGGAGTGGGGATGACGCTGAAGATGAAGGCGTCATCCTGCGGGCCAAGGTGGGGGGCAGGGTTCCCAGCGCTCCTTGGGCGCCACCACCACCATCATCCGCCCCTCCAGGGAGGGTGATGGGCTGGAGGTCTGCCGCTCCCCAGGAGCGACAGTGACGAGGAGGAAACCGGCGAATACGAGGAAGGCGGGTGGCAGGCCGTCAGGTCGGAGTACGACGGCACCGACGCCTTCGTCTCCTTCTGCCGGCATGCTGCTCCATCTTCTGGCTCTTCCCCCGGCACCATCATCACCAGCCCCTTCCGGACGGTTGCCGGGGGATGTTCTCTTGGTGTCTTCTGCTGCACGCGCCTCGCCTAGGTGCCCCTTTTGCCCTCCTCGCACTCGAGGTGAACCCTGGAAAGGGGAGGAACATGCGGCATCACAAGGCACTTATCTTTTTTTAGATCTTAAAACTTGTAGGCGCTTGCCAACTTTTATCTTAAATTATGTAATCCGCCGCCCGAGCTTGTACTCTGTATAGTTTGTTCTTGTCGATCAACATATCAAATGAAAAAGAGTGTTTGCCGGGTTTTTCGCACATGTGAAAGGTCCATGTTAAGGGACGAGCCCTTATTACTTTCAAGTAAACGACGTTCCCCGGCAGCACATCTTGTCGTTTCCCTTCTCTCTGCTACGACTACGTCCTTGCCTTGGCGAGGGTAGGAGCGAAAGTAGGAGAAGGCCCTTCGTCCGCCTCCTTCCAACTGTGACTGCGACCAACTTCCAACCAAAGAAACTTTGGTATAGAAAGGAGGGAGCACAGCAGTATAGGAGCGATGAAGGTTTCATATGTTCAAGTTTCTTTCATACAGAAGTACATCATGAAGGGCGAGGGGAACTTATCTGAGTTCGCTGCCCCCGGCAGTTGCATCCTGCCGAGGTTGGCGTGCTGATTTCCCTTCTCTTCCTTCCGGGGAGTTCCACGACGGCAGAGGCGTAGCTGCGAACCAAAGAAGTTTGAAAGAGATAGGATAGCAGCATATGATCTCTATGTTAAGGGTTAGCTGCTTGCATCAAGCATGACTGTAGCCCTATCAAAGAGATGCTCAATCTAACATGCATGTTAGTTCCTAGGGTGCCAGCGCTTCGTTTTATTATCTGTGCATAGGGTCTTCACCTGGCTTTGTACAAAGGGTTACATGCAACATCGGCAAGGCTTGTACAAAAGGTGGCTGCCGGGGCAGGGCCCGGCAGCCGCGCCTTACGGGTAGAACTTACGAAGATGCTCAATGTTCCATGAATTTTGCACCTTAGTGCCATCTTCGGTCTCTAGACGGACTGAGCCGGGTCTGGTGACTCGTACTACCCGGTAAGGGCCTTCCCACTTCGGCGTCAACTTGTTGGAACCCTTGGCGGACTGAACACGCCTAAGGACAAGGTCGCCTTCCTCAAGACTCTGGGCATGCACACTGCGGCTATGGTAGCGACACAGGGCTTGCTGGTATCGTGCAGCACGTACAGCCGCCCGGAGACGATCTTCCTCAAGGAGCACGGCATCGTCATGCCGTAGCTGCGTCTGCGCTACTTCATCGTAGGCAAGTACTCGAGGTGACCCGTATATGAGTTCCGTGGGGAGCACTGCTTCTGCCCCGTATATGAGCGAGAAGGGGGTCTGTCCGGTGGCTCGATTTGGTGTCGTACGGAGGGACCAAAGAACCACCGGTAGCTCATCGATCCAGCGTCTTCCACACTTTAGCAGCTTGTCGAAAGTTCTTGTCTTGAGTCCTCGCAGCACTTTAGCATTCATTCTTTCTGCTTGACCATTGCTCTGTGGATGAGCAATGGAAGCGAAAGAGACCTTGCTCCCAAGGCCCTGAATGTATTGGGTGAAGGCGCGGCTCGTGAATTGGGTGCCGTTATCGGTGATCACCTTGGTGGGTACTCTGAAACGGCACACCAATCCTTTCAAGAATTTGACAGTTGCTTGTGCGGTCACCTTTCTCACTGGCTCTACTTCCGGCCACTTTGTAAACTTGTCGATTGCCATGAACAAGAATTCAAAGCCCCTGGCAGCTCGGGGGAAGGGGCCCAAAATGTCGAGCCCCCAGACCGAAAACGGCCAGGATAGAGGGATCGTATGGAGAGCTTGAGCTGGCTGATAAATGTTTTTGGAGTGGAACTGGCAGGCTTCACATCTGGCGACAAGCTCAGTTGCGTCTTGGAGGGCCGTGGGCCAGTAGAAACCCTGCCAGAAAGCTTTTCCGACCAGGGCTCTAGATCCAAGGTGAGAGCCGCACATGCCTTTGTGTATCTCTGCCAGCAACTCCTGTCCAACTTCCCGGTAGATGCACTTTAATTTCGCACCGTTTGGCCTTCTTCTGTACAGAGTGTCGTCGACAAACTTATACATACTTGACCTTTGGGCTACTCTTTCAGCTTCTACTGGTTCTTCGGGAAGTTCTCCTGTTTGAAGGTAGTGGACTATGTGTCGTGCCCAAGTTGGAGCCTGAGGCTTGACAACAAGGGTCAAGGGCATCTCTTCATTCGTGAGAGCGCTCATTTCAACCGTCAGAACCTGTGGTTCTACGGGAGGCGGCTGCTCACCATGCGAAGTAGAGCTACTCCCGGCAACATCTCTGCCGGTGGCTTTCGGAAGCTCTGCCGGGAGATACTTGCCGGAGTCCAACTTCCTCCTTTTTCTGGCCATCGTCTAAGGGGATACGGAAGGTTGGGTCAGATGGAGGACAAAAATCCCTGGTTCCACAGGGAGCTTTTGTGCAGTGCACTTTGACAGGTGGTCAGCAGTGCTGTTTTCCGCACGTGGCACGTGCTCTGTTTGCAACCCGTCAAAGCGCTCTTCTAGCTTCCTCACTTCCTCCACGTATGCCTCCATCAATGGGCTCTGGTAGTCCTTATTGACTTGCCTCACCACAAGTTGTGAATCACCGCGGATGATCAGTTTCTTGATCCCCAACTCCACTGCGATTCTGAGTCCGGCAAGGAGCCCTTCGTACTCAGCGGTGTTGTTGGTGGCTTCTTCCCGGGGAAAGTGCATCTGGATCACATACTTGAGGTGCTCTCCGGTGGGCGCGACGAGGAGCACGCCTGCTTCGGCGCCCTGTAGTGAGAAAGCACCGTCAAAATACATGACCCATTCCTGAGGCGCTTCCCTGCCGGGGAGAATTGTTTCTGGTACTTTTTCATCCGGGGTGGGCGTCCACTCTGCAATGAATTCTGCCAAGGCTCTGCTCTGAATAGTTGAAGTGCTCTCATACCGCAAACCGAAGCTTGACAACTCGAGTGCCCATTCAACTATCCTGCCGGTGGCTTCAGGGTTCCTCAATATGCGATGTAACGGGAATCGAGTGACCACCGTGATCTCGTGTGCTTGGAAGTAATGACGCAGCTTCCTTGAGGCCATGACGAGGCCGAAGATCAGTTTCTGGACTCCAGAATACCTCGTCCGAGCTCCTTGGAGTAGCGAGCTGACAAATTAGACCGGCCGCTGCACCACCTTTTTCCTTGTCATGACAGTTTCAGTTCCCTCTCCCGGAAGGACAGTTGTCGCAGCTGTTTCACCCTCCGCCTCCTGCTGCGCCACCAGCGCTGCACTAACCACTTGATTTGTTGCTGCCAAGTATAGCAACAACGGCTCTTGTGGTTTAGGAGCGACCAAGGTGGGAGCGGAGGAGAGGTAAGTTTTTAGGTCCTGCAGCGCTGCTTCTGCTTCCAGGGTCCACTTCACCGGGCCTGCCTTCTTTAAGATTTTGAAGAAGGGCAGACTTGGAGATGAACCTACTCATCGCGGCAACACACCCAGTCAAGCGTCTCACATCTTTGACAGTCCTTGGGGCCTGAATCTGTTCAATTGCCTTGATCTTGTCTGGGTTGGCTTCTATCCCCCGGTGAGATACAAAGTACCCAAGAAGCTTGCCGGTGGGCACGCCAAACACACACTTCTCTGGATTCAGCTTCAGATTGATCTTGCGCAGGTTTGCAAAGGTTTCTTCTAGGTCTAGAACAAGTGTTGATCTATCCCTGGTTTTGACCACTATGTCGTCCATGTAAGCTTCAACATTCCTGTGTAGCTGAGGACCAAAACCAATCTGCACTGCTCTTGCAAAAGTGGATCCAGCACTCTTCAACCCGAAGGGCATACGTACGAAGCAGTACGTGCCACATGGGGTGATGAATGTTGTTTTCTCCTCATCTTCCTTGGACATGAATATCTGGTGGTACCCGGAGTAAGCATCCAGAAAGGAAAGCGGGTCACACCCGGAGGTAGAATCCACAATCTGGTCGATGCGCGGCAAGGGAAAAGGGTCCTTCGGGCAGGCCTTGTTCAAGTCTGTGAAATCGATGCACAGCCTCCACTTCCCATTTGCCTTGCGTACTACCACCAGGTTGGCCAACCAAGTTGGGTGCAGTACTCCTCTGACCAATCCAGCTGCCTCAAGTTTCTTGATCTCCTCGGCAATGAACAGTTGCCGCTCCAAAGCTTGCTTCTTAACCTTTTGTTTCACAGGCCGGGCGTGAGGGAAGACAGCTAGGTGGTGCTCGATTACCTCCCTGGGAACACCGGGGATATCAGACGGTTGCCAAGCAAACAAGTCGACATTCGCCCGCAGGAAGGCAACGAACGCGCTTTCCTATTTGTCGCCGAGGACAGAACTGATGGTGAAGGTACCATCAGAGCCATCCTGCCTTGCCGGGACCTTTTTCACAGCAGGCGAAGCAACCTTAGGTCTCTTGCTGGTGGAACTCTCCGGCAGATCCTCAACAGGCACAGCGCACTCCGAAGAGGCGTGCTTCCCGGAGTCCTTGCCGGCGTCCCCGCCAGCCTCCTTCTTTTTCTTTGCATCCTTGGCGGGAGCGATGGCTTCTGCTGCCTCTGCTGCTACCGCGTCGCGATACATCTTGTCCACGCAAATGATTGCATCCTTCCTGTCTGATGGGATTGTAATGATGCCCATCGGCCCTGGCATCTTCAAAGTGTTGTAGGCATAGTGGGATGCCGCCATGAACTTCGCCAGGGCTGGACGACCAAGAATCCCATTGTACGGAAAGGGGAGTTCGACGACGTCGAACACCACTTTCTCAGTCCGGTAGTTTAGCTCCCCTCCGAATGTTACCGGCAGCGTGATCTTCCCCTTAGGACGACGCCTGCCGGGGTTGATTCCCTGGAATGTGCCGGTTGCTTCGAGCTCTTCTTCGGGAATCTGAAGTTTGCTGACCACTTTCGGGGAGATTAGGTTCAGCGGCCCCGCCGTCAACCAGCATCTTGGTGACCTTGAGGTTACGAATCGTTGGGGAAACCAACAACGGCAAACATCCAATCGTTGTGGTGCGATCAGGATGGTCCTCTTCGTTGAAGATGATGGGCGTGCGGGACCACTTCAGCGGCCTCCGGGATTCGGCGGCTGGCTCCACGACATTGACCTCTCACGCCCACTGCTTGAGCTGGTGATGAGAGGAGTGCAAAGAAGCACCTCCGTCAACGCACATGGCTTTAGTTGCTTTCTGGAACTCCTGCTCACTGGTTTCTTCCCCATCTCCCCCGTCACTCTCTTCTTCTTTCTTTTCGCGGCCCCTGGCGGGCCTATCGTTCTGCTATGGAGTCTTGCCGTGGCATCCTCCTCTGCTGCCGCGGCCTTTCCCACCATTGTCTTCTCGATCTCTCTCCTTGTCGTGCTTCTCATATTCTGCTCTCTGCTTCTTGACGAGCTGCTCAACCTCGTGGCATTCTTGCAGGTCGTGACCCTTCGTGCGGTGGATTTTACAGTATGGCCCGTCGGATTTCCCGGCTTTCTCCGCTGCCGCCGCCTCCCGGCAATCAGCGCACATGGCAGCTTCCTTACCGGGGGCTTCGGTCTTGGCCTTCTTGCCAGAGCTGAGATTGCTGGAATTCTCGATGGCCAATACTGACTTGTCCTTCCGCTTCTTATTGCGCTTCCGATTCCTCCCCTTCGAGTTGGAGGCCTCGTCGTCGTCCTCAGTGTCGACTTCAGCTCCCTCCTCCTCGCCAGGGAGTCGCCTTCCTTCCTCAGCTTAGGCACACTTATTCGCCAGGGTATACAACTCATTGACGGTCTTGGGCAGCCGAACGCTCATCTTAGAGCGAATCCTTCTGTTGCGCACGTTCGAGTGGAACGCGGCAATCACAGCTGCCGGATGTATCTCAGGAATGTTGCGATGTACTCGGCTGAATCTTTGCATGTACTTCCGCAGACTTTCACCTTCTTTCTGCGGCAGGACCTGTAGGTCACTGGGTCTCCCGGGCTCTTGATGGCCGCCCATGAAGGCGCCCACGAACTCGTTGCACAAGTCAGCCCAGGACGAGATAGAATTTTCGGGCAGGTGCATCAGCCAAGACCTCACATTTGGCTTGAGCGCCAAAGGGAAGTAGTTGGCGAACACCTTCTCATCCCTGGCCGCAGCAGCTTGAATAGCGATTGTGTAGATGCTCAAGAATTCCGTCGGGTTCAGCTTTCCATCGTAATTCTCAGGCAGCTCTAGTTTGAACACGCGGGCAGACGGCCAGTGGACTTGCCGCAGCTTGCGAGTGAAGGTGGGGCACCCGACCTCGTAATGTAGGTACCCGCTGTCACTGGGCGCGGGTTCGTCAACGACCGGACCGTTGCGTCTGTCCGATGCGCGACGCGTGTCACGGCGCCGCTCTATGGTGACACGCACGTCTTCTTTTTGCCGATCTTCCAAAACTTGCCGCTGATCTTGGCGAGCACGCGGGCCAGACGAAGCCATCGACATTTCAACGAGATCGTTGGCACGCTGCCCCCGCTGCGGCTGCCGCTGGGCCTGTGGCGGTGGAGGGGAGTGCACGGTCATCGTGGTCCTCCCGTCATGGCCATCCGCCCTGGCCACCGCGGCTGTCTGTTGGCACTGCGACGGCTCTGCCTGCCGCTGCCCTCCGGTCTCAGCAAAGCCGATCAGACTCTGGATAGTGGCCCTCCACTCATCCATCCGATCAGCTGCCGGAGGGAACCTCAGCAGGAGTTGAGCCCGCGCCATGGCTTCCGTTGTTGTGCTTGGGAATGCTGACGAGGCAGACCGCGACGTTGCTCGACTCCTGGTGGAACCAGCAGGAGCTTCGTCGCGAGCCGGTCGCCATGGCAGGTTGACGAAGAGTGGGCTGCGCTTGGGGGTTAGCAACCCCGTTCTGCCCGCCCTGCCCTGGGCGAGGCACGGGTCCAGCGGCCGCGCCAATAGTGCGCCGCCGGAGGGTCCCGGCTCGCGCAAGAGCGGGCGTCGTTGCTGCGACTGCGCCCGCCGGCGCGACGAGGAGGTTGAGATTGGACGCCTCCTCCTCTCACGGCTGGTGGGTCATAGCTGTTGGCTTGTTGCTGATGTTGTCCTTCTCCGGCGCCCTCCGCTCCAGCTCCGGCCATGGGCGACACGGCGATGGCACCGCCTGCACCAGCCAAGTCGCCGCGACGGCGCCCTCTCCTGACGCAGCCACGGCGTTCGCGACGTCCGCGGCCGCATGCGAGGGGGCCTTCGAAGTGGAAGGATGCGCGGTCGCGTTGGACTTTTTCTTGGGTGCCATAGATGAAGATGGCGATGAAGATGACGACGAGTGTGTGCTTTACAACCTCGGGTTCGCGCAAGCGACCCCCCTACCTAGCGCGCCAAAGATGTCGTGGATCAACGCGATCACCTATGGGGTCCTTCGACCCCTTTGTGGTCCGGCAAGGGGGAATATCACGTTGCACAAAGAGCGGAGGCCATGGAGCCGCACCACGACGATGACACGGCGATTTTTACTCAGGTTCGGGCCGCTGCGAAGCGTAAAACCCTACTCCTGCTTTGGTGGATTGAGTGGAAGAAGGCCACCGGCGCGAGATGCTGGTTCCCGGCAAGGTGGCCTCGGGAGAGCAACCTCGTGCGTACAGATATGTGAGGATTCAAAGTGGTCGAATCCTTTCCTAGGTCGCCTTGGACCTCCTTTTATAGTCCAAGGGGTGACCACAATGGCAAAACAGACATTATCCTGCGATTAGATAGCAAACAGTGCTATCATACCCAACTCTAGCAGTTAGGACAAAGTGCATTAAATGCACTGCTAGGTGTCCTGCTGTCGACGAAGCCCGGCAAGCCTGCCACGCCGCCTAATCCAGCTTTTGCTTATTGTCTTGACACGTCTCTGGACGGGTGTCCAGAGGGGGTGATATGTCTTCCATCTGGCCGCCACGCGTCCTGCGGTGGCCACTTAATCACTTGGGGCTTTGACACCACACTGATAAGTGACTGGCGTCACCGTTCGGAGGGCGGTGGAGCTGCGGGTCCTTGGCGAGGTCTCGTCCTTAGCTATCCCAGCAAGCCTGCCGGGATTGATCCTGAACTTGCTCCAGGGGACAGTCTCGACCTAACCAGGTCTCTTGCCTGGCAAGGGAGGCTTCCTCCTGGGTATATCTTGCAGTCTTGGAATGTAATCTTTCGTTGGAGGTGTGACCTCTAGTTCGTCTGTGCATAAGTCTGGTCAACAAACGCAAGTGTTTGTTGCACCGACACTCTCGCTTGTGGATGTTGATATATCAGACGTCTCATTACAAAGCATAATCCACTGTAGCAGTTGCCCTGCACTCAAATGCCTACTGCTTGTTTGGACAATCAAGAACCATTGCATCAGAATAAACTCACCTAACCTTATAAGCATTGGTATTCGTGGTCACCATGGGAAAGTTGTTATAGAGGATGCCTCCTCACTTCAACGGTTGCTTTGTGATGATCATAGCGAGAACTTGCGGATAGTTATCATCTCTGCACCTAAACTGGAGGTCATGGGCAAATTATCTGATATTTTTGATGAATCCAGCATCGCACAACACCATATAGTTATTCAGGTACTGACTTTCCACAACATTTTCAGTTGCATTCGTTCGAACAAACAAGTTCCATGGAAAACTTGTATATCGAGGTGATCATTCTCACACACAATGAAAACACATACCATGCATGGTGTATGTGGCACCCCGGATCAGAGAAGACCGGAACGCCCCGTATTACAGCCCAGAGACAAGTCTTCTGGAATACGACACTGCTGGCATAGAACAAATCAGCTCTTTATTACAATGGATATGACCACAGGGTACATGGATCACATAGGCACGGCGACACTATGCCTGCCCAGGGTAGGTCTATGCTAGCAGCGGATTAACTTCTAGCAACGGAATGACGACGACAGCGATGGACTCCACTCCGCAGGGACTCTGGCTGGAATGCGTATCCTAGCTCGCAAACTCGGCATCCTCGACAAGCAAGCAAACCCAGCATGACCTGCAAACTGGCATGACACGCCAGGTGAGTACTTTGAATGTACTCGCAATCTCACAGCAACCAAAGCAATCAAGACAAACAACATCATGGCATTTACAGGTTAATTAGCACTGAACAGGATGCAACTAGCACGATATCAGATGAGCATGGTATGAACATGTGAACATGATGGCACTAGCATGCAGCATGTCAAAACTATCATGATGCAACTTACTCTGTTCGGAGGTTACCTCGTAACCACCACATGTATAAACTTACCATCTAGTGTGTCATATGATAACCTCGGGACCAACTAAACTTGTTATACCAATACCGTAGTGATAACATGATCACAAGGAGCTTGATCTTTACCCGGGATCATCCATGACACCACAAAACCTCAACCAACTTCGGTATCCACGATACCACGGTGATCCTCTCGTGATCACGATCAACCAACATCGGTATCCACGATACCACGGTGATCCTCTCATGATCACATAAAGATCAACCAACTTCTTTCTCATCAAACCGGGGTTGTTTACTTAGTCAGATTATTATTACTGTTGACCCATAGTGTGACCTACTATGAACTGGGCCCTTATCCGCGGGCGCGGCTATCAATAGATTTAAACACACTCTGCAGAGGTTAGCACACTGTACCCACACCACAGAACCCATGGCCTCGCACTCCCATTCGGGTGGACCAACGGCGTTCTGACAAAACCAATCTATTGCATGACACTCTCCCGGCCACTCCGACCAACTCCCCACTGGGCTAAGTCATGGGTGGCCCCGATGTCACCTCGTGACATCCAACAGCCACCGTCGTGGCAAAAACTAAACAAACGATCCCAAACGGGGACATGTGCACATAACCAAACTCGGGCTCACAAGGCTTATGCCGTCCTACCTGATCAGGGTAGCGCCCGCGCATAACCTTCCCTAGTTGGAGGCACCGGCGAGAGGCATGACAATAAACCGCATTAGGGCCTTCCCATAAAGGCAAATGTGGTTGCACTGGTCAGCTCGATTCGATGGCACTATGACTCAGCCAACAGGTGTTCAAGTTCAATTAATGTCCGGTTAAACTTGAATGATAATGAGCTGAGTCACAATAACATAATGAAACAATCATGTATATGAACATGATAAAAACATGAGCATGGATGGGAAGCATAGCATATGGATCATAGCATAAACAGCATGCAAGCATTTATTTTACGAAATGCAAGCTAACATGGCATAGAGGTGACTATGAACAACATTAGTATAACAGACGATAAAGAAACATGCAGGCATATCATCATCATTAGCATGAACTAAATGCAATAATTAATCATGAGCATAATGATACCAACAGGTACTCGATAACTGGCAAGATGCACATGAATATAGTATAAGAATAAGTACCGATTCACAAGCATATAAAGTATTCACAAAAATATAAACAGGCACACAATATTTAAATATTCAAGTAGAAGCCAAGACTATTGCAAGGCAATCATGCAAGTGGCTGTCGTGGCTTGCCTGGGGGTGAAGGATCCATCGGGGAGAAGTGCGGAGAGTCCGCGGAAAGGATCGCCGGAAACCGTTCTCTCTCGGAGGGGCTGTTTAAGGGCAAGGGCAAAATGGTCATTTTCACTGTGTGACAACCTTGTGATAATAATACCAACATGACGGGATCGAAGATACGAAGACGTGGGCTTTGGAATCACCTCATTCGGAGTCTCGGTTGAAAAGATATGCACGTTTGTTCGTTAGCAGAAAAACAAACAAAATAGTGTCCGTTTTTCCTGATAACTGACAAACGTCCGCAAAGTAAAGGTTTCGGCCGGCCGAGCTGAAAAAGAGAAATAGCATTTCGGTGAATACGCTTTCAAACAGAGGAAATGTATTCTTGGCTGAAGCTACGAAAGATTACGCTGTCAGAAGAGGAAAGTGTATTTGTGGAATATGTGTCCACTTACTCCACATCAGCAGATCGGCGGGTCAACGTTTACAGGCCGACAGGCGGGGCCCACGGGAGGGGTGGTCGTCGTCTTCGTTTTCCTCCAGCGCCCGATGAGGCAGAGCAGAGGGCTCGGCGCCGGCGGCCGTCCCGGCGCTACCGGCCACCTCCGGCGACGCTCCGGCCACCGGAGTGACCAGGGCGAAGAGCCGCATCGGCCTGGAGGGTCTATTCCCGCCGGGAAGCAGCAGATGGAGCAGGGCTCCGACTCCCGCGGCGGACGGCGGCGACTGTGATGGTGGTCAGGGGTTTCGGTGGCGGGGAGAGCGGGGAAAGTGGGGGAGGGCTCCTCCAGGGTCTGGTGGGGCTACGGGTGGAGAAAAGAGGGAGAGGGAGGGGCCATGGCGCTCCAATTTAGGAGGACCGAGGCGGCGGCCACGGCGGCGGTGGTGGCCGGAGAGAGCCGCTCGAGCTCGGGGAAAGGGCTAGGCATGGCTAGAGGAGGGTGGGGAGGAGGTTGGTGAGGGCGAACGGGCTCTGGGTGGCCTATAAATAGGCGGGCGATGAGGTGCCCGAGCTTGGTCGCCACAGACGCGTGGCCGGAGCCGCGGACGCGTGGGCACGCATGCGAGCTCGATGGTAGGCGAAGGGTGAGGGTAGAGGAGGCCCATAGGAGAAGTGGACGACACCAGGGGACGAGGAGGAAGAAGACGGGCGCGGTCAGAGGCGGACAGCACAGTGCGCCCGTGGGCGCGCGGCGTCTAGCGCCGGCGAGGAGGGTTCAGGGGAGGGCAGGGAGCTGGAGAGCAACGGGAGAGAGCAGAGGAGTCAGGTCGGCAACTACGGACGCGCGGTCGTCGCCGGAAACGGAGAGGCCGACGCGGTCAAATGCGCAGAGCGTGGCCGCAGCGCACAGACGTGCCAACGGCGCAGTCACCACGAGACATGGCACAGAGAGGACGCATGAGGCAGGGAAATGGTGTCTAGCGTGTTGTCTCTGCATCCTGGAGACTGTAGGAAGAGATATATTGAGAGAAGAGGCTCAGGTGTGATGGGAATGGTCAGGAGAAGTTTGTTGTAGCAAACTTGACCACACTGTTGTGATCAACAGAGAGAGGTTAAGAGCAAATCTTGATGTCTGGGAGGTTTAGGGTAGGAAAGACTATGATTCTGTGAAGTTTGGAGAGAAATGTACCACAAAACAACATAGTTGCTTTGTAACCAAGAAAAGTGTCCAGAAAATAGATGTTGATGTGGCACTCGCATAGAGTGTTTCCTTGGGCTGAAAATGGGCATGACATGATGATTTGGTCATATGAGAGTTCCGTAAAATTTTCATACCATTTGGACAAGCCAAAGTGGAACTTCCTTCATAATGCACCTCACTGGCCAGAACCTTGAGAAAATTGCTGAGGAAAAATGGCTAGGGAAAATTAGCCCAAATTTTGTGGAGAGATGTTATATGAGTAGAATCATGTCCTAGTAAATTTTCAGCATTAATGAAGCAATATAAAATATAGTTGCTTCACAACCCAAATAATGACCAAAAACAAAAATTTGAAGGTGTGCTCACGTAGTTGATGGGATGATTCTCAAATCTTGTGTAGAGTGTTAGTTTGAGCATCTTGAGATCATGGAAAAATTTCAACTCATTTGGATAAACTTAGCTAGCACTTGCTTCTCAAAGCTTCCATTTGAACAGAAACTTTGGAAATTAGCCAAGGGAGATTTACTAGCCAAATGAGGTTTAATTCTGGCATGTGGCAATGATATGGATAGGAAAGAGTGCCCAAAAAGTTTGGGTGCAAACAAGCAAAGCTAAATAGCACTTGCTTCTCAAAATGGCACCTACGGCAGAATAGGGAAAGGAATATTTGTGGAATATTTTTGAACATGGAAAGGAAGGGTTTTGACATATCTGAGGGAGATATGTCCCAAAGGATTTATGAGAATTATTTGGGAATTTGTGGAATGATGGAAATGTGGGTTGCTTCACAACCCAGGGCAAACAGGGTTATTCCTTTAATAGAAAAAGGAATATTCCCAAGGAAAAGAATATTGGGTTTGGTTCAAGATCGAAATGACAAGGTCTTGGGATGGTTTTGAGAGTGACAAGCCACTTGGGAGAGGAATCAAGAGTGATCTCTCCAGGTTTCAAGACCACTAAGCCATAGAAAAGCAAATCCAAACCAAAATCTAAAGAAAAACAAAAGAAAAATAAATGGGCAAAATCCAGGGTGTTACAGTGTACTACTCCATTCATCTAAAAAGGCTTGTCTTAGATTTGTATGTAATGGACAAATATGTATATAGTCATGTACCAGTATTAGACACATCTGTGTCTAGACAAAAACTAAAAAAACTTTTATCAGAACGGAGGTAATTAGAATTAATCATTCACTTTCTCTTTCAACATAATCTCTCTTTATAGACCTTAAGCATTTTAAATCTTTGTGCTTATTTAGGGAGGAGTCTCTAATGAAGAAAGTCCTACGAACGACTGTTCTTGTAAGCACCATCACGACGTTCGTTTGAAGTCAGTGACACTGGCAGGCTATGTACAATGCGAGAAAAGCATTCAATTTGCGACATTCTTTATTCTCAACGCAAGACAGCTGGAGACTATCAGGCTTAAGTTTCTTATTGATGAAGACTTCACGGAAGGATTTTACAAACAGCAACAAGAGGTGCTTCAGTGGGACAAAAAGGCTTATAAATATGCTTGCCTTAGATTGTCGCCAAGTTGCGACCACAAGCACTTGGATTTAAGACATGCACGCGTTGAGCACCTGAATTTAAGGGATCCATTCACTTGTAAATGCTGAAAACAGCGTTGGAGTTGGATGTTGCTGCCACTTTCCTGTTTGGGTTTTACGTAGGGGTGGTGAAACAATGCCTGTACCTTTTGCTCAATCTGTAACTTTGTTAACAGCATTGTTATTGTGCTGAAACAATGCCTGTACCTTCTGCTCAATCTGTAACCTTGTTAACAGCATTGTTATTGTGTTGTGCACCCACGAAGGAGCTCACAACTGCTAAAACCAAACTACTTAGTCTCCTTTTATCTTGGTGCAACAACATTTTATACTCTCCAGCTATGTGCAGTAAGCAAAAACATTTTACTCTCCGCCAAGTGATCTCGCAGAGGATAGCGTCCGGGAGATCACCGATGCGGCCCGGAGGAGATTCTTCTTCGTCTTCCTCAGGTCGAAGGGCGGACCCTCGCCGATTCTCGCCGCTTCAACCATCACCACACAACCCTAGAGGAAGGCGTTGCCGATTCACAGGAGCCTCGATCTCCTGGTACTAGGAACACCAGACTTGATCTCCGTCTCCATTGCTGGGTTCGCGCTGCTTCCTAGCAAGGCTGTGTGTGGTGGATCCAGACAGAGAGTTAGGTTAGGTCTTCACTGCGCACATCCAAAAACACAAGAGCTTAACTAAGGAGGAGACACAGTGCAGGGACACAACTGTAGATGCCTCTGTGTGTATGGCAGGTAGATACGAGAAGCACTGTTCTACCTGCAACACAGGCACGGCTCTACATGTAATGTGTGCATGACAGGTAGATACGAGAGGCACTGATGTACATGCAACACAGGCACCGTTATACATACATCGTCCTTCTCTCTATTGCAAAAATCAATATACTTTATGTCTTTTTATCTTTCTGCCACAACATTTTATAGTCCCCACGCCTGTACAAAGGCGCAAAACTTCACATATAACACAGCAGTAAATCAGTCATACTGCTCTGAATGTGCTCTTTCTGCAGCAAGAAGATACCCAGAAGCCATGCATCCGAGTGAGAGAAAACATTTCTACCTCCACCGAATGACCTCGGTCGTTCATCCAGTTCACACAGAGGTCGTCGAAGAGAGACAGTAGTGTCAGACCATGACAGACGCACGATTCTTCGTCTGTTGAGTAGAAGCACGGTTCTGCGGTCACCAGAGGCACTGCGTAAGGCCCCGGGAAGCACGTTTGTGTGACCGTGGTGCCTTTATCAAAATGTTTTTGTGACTGATTCGCTTATATTCATAGACGAACGGTCGCTACGTCCAGCAGAGTGACGGTCGACCGTCCGTGTCACAATTGTTATCCTGGTATATAATTTCAAGTCACATGCAGGTGCCTCTTTGTGGTCCAAATGATTCTGCTCACTCGTTCACTTGGATAGCGACGGAAGTGAAGCCTATGGAGGCACGTTTTTCTATTACGCGGAGTCACGTTAGTGTGTGTGTGTTACAGACGTTTTCTCTGACGAGGCACTGTGAGACGCATGGAAGTGAAGCCATGCGGGCCACGGTTTTAGTAGTACAAGAGGCACTTTATCTGAGATGGCGTTCCTCCCTTGTTAGGCGCACAGTCGCGTGGCTGCAGTAGGCACGTTTTTCAAGCAAAGAACGCACGTCACGGTGCCCCGACATGAAGGTGAAAGCATGTTATGCGTCTGCAGTTACACGGCGTGATGCCTCGAGAGGCACCTGGCTGTGGCCTGTAGTGTAGAAGCATGGTTGTGCGGCCACCAGAGGCACTGTGTAAGGCCCCTGGGAAGCACGTTTGTGTGACCGTGGTGCCTTTATCGTCACTCTATAAATTTAGAATACGAAGCGTCTCCTCCAGTGGATGTGTGAACGCCGCGCGGCGCCGCTCCGGAAACCCAACGGTTGGACGGAGTCTCCTCGTATTCGGGTGTGAACGCCACGTGCCGTCGCTCCGGAAACCCAATGGTCCGACGGGCGTCTCCTCTGGTGACGCCGCTCTGGCTCGTCGCCCGAGGCGAAGCTCTAGCTATTTAAACCGAACGGAGTTGCCAAACCCTAGCGACATCCTCTTCCGCCCTTTGTCCGCCGCCAGGAAATCCATTCCTCTTGCTGTTCTCTATCCTGATCCTCTCCGCCATGGCTGGGCAGAAGGAGACTACTCTGGAGCATCGTGTCCAGACACGGGAGGAGATACTGGATGGCGAAGGTTCCTCATCTGTAAGTTGATCCTGATTCTGCTTCATTTGTTTTTTCTCTGTTCCAGCTACCTGATTTAGTTGTGAATTATTGTGGTCAGCTTCCTCCTACTATGATGGGTGTGTGTCTTCCTGGTACTGAATTACAGTCAATTGGAGCTATGGTTAGGCTGCGTCGCGATCTTGAACAGAAGTCCCCTACTGTAGGATTGGGGAGCAGTTGTGGGCCGAGAAAGAAGAAGGGAACGGTGAGCGGGGAGTCGTCGGAAAGAGCAGAGAGGTCGAGTGGCGACGCAGAGGCCTTATGGGCTGGCGACGGCTCAAACCAGCTAACTCGTATTGGAGGCGAACAAACTGTTAGCTCCATGTTAATTAATCTCAATAAGCTGCTCCATCAAATGGATGCCTTGGTTTCAAGGCCGAAGGTTGACAAAATGTTCGAGCAGCTGCTGGAGGTCACCTACCGGTGGAAGAAGCTCTTCGAGGTGACAAGTGAAGATTTGGAGAAGGCAAACGCCATGATTGTAGAAATTATGGGTCAGAAGAAGAATCTCCTTGTCGAGCGTGACCGGCTGTTGGAGGAATCCGTGGCAGCTGTGAAGCAACATGACGAGTATATGAACGCCGCAGAGGCGATGAAGAAGCAGATTGATGAACTCCGCGGCCAGCAAACCAGCAAGAAGGTCAGTGGATTCGAACTGGGTCTCCTCAATGGAGTGTAGCGCTGCTAGCCGCCCACTGCCCAAACCCGTGTCTGATCACTCTCCATGCGTGGTGTCTATCGAGTCTACTGTCCCTAAAAGCAAAATTTTCCGTTTTGAAAATTTCTGGATTTCTCACCCGGGCTTCTTCGAAACAGTTCAAGCCTCCTGGTCCAAGTACTGTTATGCACAGAATTCTGCTGCTCTTCTTTGCAAGAAATTGAAAAACCTGAGGTATGCCCTAAATGGATGGAGCAAAGGGATTTCTCGTCTGAATGTCTGTATTGACAACAGTAACTGGGCCCTTTTGGAGCTGGATGGAATTGAGGACAGTAGAGCACTCACTACTCCGGAGAAAAACTTTAGAGCTATTCTCAAAAACCATTTACTTATACTCCTGAAATACAAACAAGAGTACTGGAAAAAGAGATACACTGTTAGATGGTTTCAATGTGGGGGGGATAACACCAAATTTTTTCACTCTGCGGCCACTGAGAGATATCGAAGGAACTCAATTGCTTCCCTGAAACTCCAGGATGGTTCCACAGTCACTGACCATGCAGGGAAGGAGAGGGAGCTCTTTGAAACCTATAAAAATAGGTTGGGGCAATCCAACCAGTTTGATATGAAATTCAATCTCTCCAACATCATCAAACGCGCGGAAGGGTTAGATGAACTGACTGTGCCATTTACCCCGGAGGAAATTGACCAAGTGGTCAAAGAAATGCCCTCTGACCGAGCTCCTAGACCGGACGGCTTCAACGGATGTTTTCTGAAATCATGTTGGCACATAATCAAGGCGGACTTTTATAAACTTTGCATGGATTTCTATGAGGGGAATCTGAACCTACAAAGCATCAACTCCGGATTCATCACATTAATCCCCAAAACTCCGTCTCCTGAATCTGCAAATGATTACCGGCCAATCACGTTGCTTAATTGTTGTCTCAAATTGATCACTAAATTACTTGCCAACCGCCTCCAGAAAATAATTCTTTGTCTCATACACCGTAACCAGTACGGTTTCCTCCGAGGCCGGTCAATACATGACTGTCTTGCCTGGGCGTTCGAGTATATCCATCAGTGCCAAGCCTCGGGTAAAGCATGTTGCATTCTGAAACTTGATTTCGCTAAAGCGTATGACACGATCGAACATGAACCTATGATTGAGATCATGAAAAAATGGGGTTTAATGATAGGTGAATTGGATGGATTCGTTGTATCTTTTCCTCTGGATCATCGGCAGTGTTGCTTAATGGGACTTCGGGGAGACAATTCCCCTGCAAGCGTGGCGTCAGGCAGGGCGACCCCCTGTCGCCCTTAATTTTTGTTTTGGCAGCGGACCTCCTACAATCAGCAATTGGCGACGCGCTAGCTAATGGGCTTCTTCAACCCCCCATCCCGACACAGAATGGTGATTACCCGGTCATTCAGTACGCGGATGACACTATAATGGTCATGCTGGCGTGCCCCAGGCAGGCTGCGCAGATGAAGAGAATCTTGCTTGACTATGCAACTTCGGTGGGGCTGAGCATAAATTTTCACAAGTCCACACTGGTGCCAATAAATATCGATCAAACGACGGCGTCTAGTTTGGCTCAAATCTTTGGGTGTGTGATTGGGCAGATGCCCTTTACATACCTTGGTCTTCCGATGGGAACCACACGCCCGACTGTCATGGATCTCATGCCAATGGTTGCCTCGGTTCAGAGACGTGTCCCTGCTGCTGCGTCGCTTCTTGATTATGGATCAAAATTGACACTGGTGAACTCAGTGGTTACCTCCTTAGCCATCTATGCTATGTGCTCAATCAAGCTGAACCCCAAGATCGTGGAACACCATGACAAGCTAAGAAGATGCTGCTTATGGCAGAAGAAAACTGATGATGGAATCAGAGGAAATTCGCTCGCGGCCTGGGAACTTGTGTGTCGCCTGAAGGACAGAGGTGGCCTTGGGATCTTGAACCTTAAAATACAGAATCAGGCCTCTTGCTCAAACAACTAAATAAGTTCTATAACAAGGCTGATGTGCCTTGGGTACAGATGATTTGGAGCTCCTACTACCCCGATAAAGTGCCACATGCAATGGATCCCTGTGGGTCCTATTGGTGGCGCGACCTCATGCAACTATCTGATATATACAGAGGGGTGACCACGGTCAATGTCGCTTCGGGTGACACGGTACTCTTTTGGAAAGACCTCTGGCAAACTGATATTCTGGCTGAGACACACACCAGAGCTTTCTCCTTCTCCATTGATGAGGATACCTCTGTCAGGAAACTACTCTCCTCGACCTCGTTAAACCAGGTGTTCCACTTGCCACTGTCCATGGAGGCCAGAGAGGAAGTGAACAGCTTGCAGGTCTTAACTGAGGATGTGATCCTTGAAGATGTTGGTACTGATGTTTGGAGTTGTACCTGGGGATCGAGAGAGTTTAAGTCCAGCAAATTCTATGCTCACTGCTTTAGTCAGATGCAGGTTGATGCGGCATTCGGTTGGATCTGGCAGTCCAAGTGCACAATGCAATGGAAGGTATTCATGTGGCTCCTACTGGCTGATAGATTGAACACCAGGAACATGCTCAAACGCAGACACTATAAGGTGGCCGACGATGACTACAGTTGCCTCCTGTGCAGCAACCCCCCGGAAGAAACCCTGGCCCACTTATTCTTCCAATGTCCGTTCAGTGTAATGTGTTGGAACACCTTGGGCATCTCCTGGCCAGATAGTCAATGCAGGTTGCGGATGGTGCATGCTGGTAGAAATGCTTGGGACAAGCCAATGTTTATGGAGGTCCTCACGGTGGCAATGTGGGGGATTTGGAAAGAAAGGAATGACAAGCACTTCAGGGGGATCATGCCCTCACATGAGTCTTGGCTTGCAAGGTTCAAAAAAGATTTCCAGCTCCTGATCCATAGGTCCAAACAAAGCCTAGAGCCTTTCATATTATCTTTTGTACAAAGTTTGTAACTTGCCAAACTGTGTATTGTAGTCAGTAGTCCCCCCCCCCTCTCTCTCTCTCTCTTATCATGTAACTAGAATGTAAAAATCTTTGACAAATAATTAAAAAGGTCAGTGGGAAACTCTCCCACTGTCGTTCGGCCTCAAAAAAAAAAAGGTCAGTGGAGACTAAGTATATAGCAGCGACCCTGGTCGTTGTATGCGTATGGGGTTTTTAAGCAGTGGACTGGAGTTTCTTTTTTTGTCTTGTAAATTTTTCGTTGTCAGTAACTTTGTTAACAAATGTATTTTGGTTTCCACTATCGTTGTAATTAGGCAATATTAGTATGGAGTGGATTGAAGTTTCTCTTTTTTTCTTTTGTAATGTCGTTGTGTGGAACTTTTGTGACATCCTATCAACACTCACTGTTTACTTTGTGAGGCACGGAATGCCGATTCGAGAGACACGGATTTTAAAAGCACGGGCGTGAAGTCTCTACAGCCACGGTTCTGTACCAAGTAGCGTCATGCATTGTGCACACATGAAGGCGTGGACGTTCATTGCTTTCTGTGTTGCAGTGTTTTGGGTTACAGGCACCGTCGTGAAGCCAACAAAGGCATGGTGTGGTATTATGTAGAGTCACGTTCGTGTGTCTTTGAGCTCCAAATGATTCCGTTGACTCGTTCGCAAGGAGAGGCACGGGAGTAAAGCCCACGGAGGCACGGTTTGGTCTTACGCAGAGTCACGTTCGTGCGTTTATTGCGGAAACCCAACGGAATTGGGTTCAGATGTCAACACTGACTGTTTACTTTGTGAGGCACGGAATGGCCGGTTCGAGAGACGCGGTTTTTAAAAGCACGGACGTGAAGTCTGTACAGCCACGGTTTTGTACTAAGTAGCGTTATGACTTGTGTACTCATGAAGGCGTGGACGTTCATGGCTCTCTGTGTTGCAATGTTTCGGGTCACAGGCATGGTCGTGAAGCCCACAAAGGCATGGTGTGGTATTATGTAGAGTCACGTTCATGTGTCTTTGTGCTCCAAATGATTCCGTTGACTCGTTCGCAAGGAGAGGCACGGGCGTGAAGCCCACGGAGGCACGGTTTGGTCTTACGCAGAGTCACGTTCGTGCGTTTATTGCGGAAACCCAACAGAATTTGGTTCAGATGTCAACACTGACTGTTTACTTTGTGAGGCACGGAATGGCCGGTTCGAGAGACGCAGTTTTTAACAGAACGGACGTGAAGTCTCTATAGCCACGGTTCTCTACTAAGTAGCATCATGACTTGTGTACTCATGAAGGCGTGGACGTTCATGACTCTCTGTGTTGCAATGTTTCGGGTCACAGACACGGTCGTGAAGCCCACAAAGGCATGGTGTGGTATTATGTAGAGTCACGTTCGTGTGTCTTTGTGCTCCAAATGATTCCGTTGACTCGTTCGCAAGGAGAGGCACGGGCGTGAAGCCCACGGAGGCACGGTTTGGTCTTACGCAGAGTCACGTTCGTGCGTTTATTACGGAAACCCAACAGAATTGGGTTGAGATGTCAACACTGACTGTTTACTTTGTGAGGCACGGAATGGCCGGTTCGAGAGACGCGGTTTTTAAAAGCATGGACGTGAAGTCTCTACAGCCACGGTTCTGTACTAAGTAGCGTCATGACTTGTGTACTCATGAAGGCGTGGACGTTCGTGGCTCTCTGTGTTGCAATGTTTCGGGTCGCAGGCACGGTCGTGAAGCCCACAAAGGCATAGTGTCGTATTATGTAGAGTCACGTTCGTGTGTCTTTGTGTTCCAAATGATTCCGTTGACTCATTCGCAAGGAGAGGCACGTGCGTGAAGCCCACGGAGGCATGGTTTTGGTCTTACGCAGAGTCACGTTCATGCGTTTATTACGGAAACCCAACGGAATTGGGTTCAGATGTCAACACTAACTGTTTACTTTGTGATGCACGGAATGGCCGATTCCAGAGACACAAAGAGGTACATGTTTATTCGCGCATTTCCACACGACTGGGGATTCAACATAAAACTAGATTGATTTTATCAGTTGGGAGCTCCTTCATGGCTGCACACAGCACAAAAACAAACAAGCCTACACACGGTGCAAAGAGTACAACGGTTGTTTGACAATGTTTACACAAAATGCGATCTCAAAAAGGTCACAACAACAAATAACTCCATAAACTTGAACAACCAACTCCAGACCTGTTTTCACCATGCACATGCACATCTGAATGGATCCGTCAAATCCAGATATTCAACACTTCTGTTTTTGAAATCCGGACACGCGTGGCTGCAACTTGATGATAATCTAAGACGAGCGCATTTAGAAGCCTTTTTGGCCCACTTAAGAACACTTTGTTGCTCTTTGTAAAATGCTTCCGTGAACTCTGCAGTAGGGGAGCGAAACTTAATGCTGATGGTCTCGAGCTCCTTTGCACTCAGAACAAAGAACGCCGCAAATTCAATGTTACTCCCGCAGGGAACATAATCTTCCAGCGTTACTGTCTTCAGACAAATGTCGTGATGTTTGAGAAACTGTCGGTGCTTACGACGCCAAATGTTTTTTTCACCATGACGAAAGACTCCTCCCTAAAATATACATGAAGGTTGCAAATACTTAACATATATGTATAGAAAGAGAGAGTCCATCGAAAGAGCGAATGAAACAATTAATTCCACCACCCCCATCCCAAAAAGCTTGTCATACACTTGTCCTGATATGGATGTACCTAGCAGTAAAGCATGTGTAGATACGGGTGCAACCATTCCAGTCAAATTTAAGACAAGCTTTTTGAGATGGAAGGAGTACTACACTATGAACGTTTGTGAAGATCATCACCTCGAGAAACAAGTTCTGCAGTTTTGGAAAGAATTGCAACAAGGGAACAACCAAGTCCACTTTATAAGACATGCAGATAAACAAGGTCTTGACAGATTGCCGCAATGGTGTTAGCCTGAATGCCCGCAAACCCTTCATGAAAATTAACAGAAGATGGATCATAAAGCTAATAGAATAAAGGTTGGATGACATAAAACTTGTTTCCTCTCAAACAAAATGCAGCTGGAAGTATTGTGAAAACTCAGTACCCCAAGGCATGTGACACCACAAGCATCCCTGAATTTATCCAGTTTAGGTGCAGAGACACCGGTTTTCACCAAGTCCTCACTCTGCATGAAGCATAAAACATAGATCATCAAATTAATAGAAACAAAGATCAAAACAAGTACAGCTGAAAGTATCATGGAAAGTCAGTACCTCAAGACATGTATAGACAGTCACAAACACGAATTCACCCAAGGTCTCCAGTTTAGGTGCAGAGACGACGGTTATCAAAAAGTCGTCGACTTGAATATTGTGGATCAACCGTTGAAGCGAAGGAGCATCCTCAATAATGAGTTCGCCGTGTGCACAACAAATGCCGATGCTTACAAGGTTTCGGGAGTTTATTGTGATGCAACGACCTCCACTATTGCAAAGAAGTAGCAGGGACTCAAGCTCAGGACAACTAGAGTGGATTATGCTTTGCAGTGAATCATCTGATATATCAACTTCCACAAGCGAAAGTCTCTTGAGCAGTGGTAGCTGAAGCGCCCGTACATAATTGTCTGGTATTTGGCAAAGAGCAAAGGCGACGGTATGCAGTGAGGAGGAAAACTGAAAGACCGACATCGGTGCTGAGGGCGTAGATGAAGTGCATGCATCCAGTAGTGTGATCTCTTCGTTTCAGGAATCGTGGGAACAGGTAGTAGAACTCAAGAACCTGGAGGTTATTCAGCTTTGAGGATTGGAGCCAGGCATCAACGGTGGAGGGTCTGCACTGTAGGTAGCACGCCGGGATGGAGAGGCGGTTAACCGAGCCCTTACGGCCGGACAGCATGGATTCCGGAAGACTGACAACATCAGCGACAGATTTTCGAGAGCACCAAGTTCCAAAGTAGCATTTGCGGACGCGCTCCTCGGTGAAGACAGACAACTTAGAGATGATCTCGATATGAACTGTTTCTCCATCGTTAAAAAGACGAGCGGCAGAGATCTCGCGACAGTCGAGATTCAGAGGAGCGGTGCGCCATAAAGGACGCCACCGACGTGCGAGGATTTGAGTATGGATGCCCTCCTTGGTGGGGAGACGAGAGATGATCTCACCTAGGATGACGTCCGGGAGATCGCTGATGCGGTCCGGACGAGATTCCTCTTCTTGCTCCTCGGATCGAGGGGGCGCACCCTCGCCGCTTCCCGCCCCTTCGACCACCAGCGCACCACCAGAAGACGGCGTCGCCGGTGGCGCGAGTCTCGCCCTCTTGGTGCTAGGGGCAGCGCATTCCATCTCCATTGCCGGGGTCGCCCCGCCCACGACCAGTGCTTGGTGTGGTGGATCTGGAAAAATGGATTACAGCCTGTCGATCCACCAAAGGAGTTAAATGCCGAGGGGAAGGGGAGGGGTCCAGATTAATTACCTCTTTTTTTGACGGGAGGGTCCGGATTAATTACAACTCGTAACAAGTAAATGGCTACCTGAAAGATTAAATAGAGTCACGGCCTTGTAGGTACGAGATGCACTATTGTACACGCAGACCAGGCACGGGCGTGCCCCTCCGTGTTTTAATTGTTTACTGCACACATTAATTAGAAGAATCTGTTCGACGCCGGAACCACGGTTCTACATGCATCTTGCCTCTGTGAGCTGCAAAGTTTTCCATGGGCACGTTAACTATGAAGTCACTAGAAGCACCGTTTCAAATTAAGGAGATTCACGGCCGTGCCTCTACCTTCCAGATGATTCTGCTGAAATGCTCACCGACAGAACCAAGGACGTGAAATGATGGCAGACGCACCATTTTTCATGTATCAGACACACGGTCCTGCCTTCGGCCTTGTAGAGATACGAGACACACTGTTCTACATGCCACACAGGCACGGGCGTGCCTCCACGTGTTTCAATAGTTTCTAAAGACGTCAAGATCGCATGGGCAGGAACACGACCATGCATCTACTAGTGTTCAAAATGTTTCATCTGACGCGTTCGCTCTCACAGGAAACGCCGTGAACCTACTGCCAGGCACTATGTCCATTTGTGAAACAGAAACAGAACCGTGACCCATTGTGTTTGAATTCTTTGCATCACAAAAGCACGGCGTGAAGCCACACGAGGCACGGTTCAACACGCATCGCAGGCAAGTTATACGCGCTATATTTCAAGTACTTATAGACACGCATTAATTACAGAAGAACAGCCGAGAGAACAGGCGAGGCATGGTTACCAAGAAAGCCACGGTTATACGTCCCCAGAAGCACGACCCTGATTCTGTGTTTCAATTTTTCCCGTGCAACGATGGTGCGCGCGACCATGAAACCTTGAGAGTAACGGTTCAACACTTAGCAGTGCCATGGCCGTGACTGTCTGTGCTTCAGTTATTTTGATCTCTCTGTGTCGGAGCAGAGAGGCATGATTCTATACTTACAACATCCACGTTGAGAAACCCACGGCTGCGGAACATAGTAAGGAAATGTGTGGCTCTTATATTTTTCTCGGCTGAGTAAAAAATACCTAAAGAAGCAAAATGTGTTCTTATTTAAATTTGTTTTGTTTCTATAACTGCACCAAATTAACTTACAAGCCGTTTTTATAACCACAGCACGAGAAAATAAACATTTGACACCCCACCCACCCACCCCTCCCCACCAATCACTTGATGTTTCATCGCTCCACATACGGTCTTGTTTTTTAATCTTCAACAATCCATTCTTCCTTCTCCACCCTTGTGCGTAGCTATTCAACCTCTTTCCCTGTAATATTAATATGCATAAAAACCAAAAACAATGAGAAAGATGGCGGTCATCACTCTTTTGCTTATGTCCTGTTTAAGCTGAATTATTACATTTTAATTTTTTATTCGTACTGTTCTCCGGTACCAAAGAGTCTCCATTCAGATCTTTCTTTTCTAAAAGTGGACTGGGGAGATTTTGTGCCTTGTCCCGGGCTTCCCTGCGCGCATTCTGTCTGCCTCGCTTGTGTGATATTGGATTCTGGCGTAGATGCAAGACATTGGTCAATGTTGGCTGTTGTCAGTGGGATGGTTGGAGTTGCTGGCGTTTGCCGTCTTCCTCCTGGGCTTGGAGTGCATTCTCCTGAGTCGTTTGATGTCCTCGATGGTGTTGTCGGTGTTGTGGGCCATTTTAGTGACCTTGCCCTCTTCTCCTGCTGCATTTTCCTCTTCTCCTCTTCAATCCTCATCCTCTCCCAGACTTCTGGATTTGTCGGGCAGTTTGTTTTCCTGTGACCCTTTACTGCACAACGGCCGCACTTGGGTATGGCTTTGTAGCCTTTTCCTTTCTTCTCAGAACCAGCTTTGATTCGATCTCCTTTTTTCGTGCCCTTTGAGCCACTCATGGGAGGGTTTTTGAGAGTTGAGGCAAGAATGCCTGTGTCTGGTTCCTCAACAAGTGCCGCCATGACTTTTATTTTCATATCTTGCGTACACTCCAGTAGAACATTGTATGCTTTGTCTTTTTTGCAAGCATGTGAACAGATATCCGACAACTCAGCGTAAGCGAGGCCGAATCTCATAGTTTCATCATCTTGTGCGGTCATGCTATTATCTTGACTTGTAGACAGGACTTTCAAGCTCTCTGATAGATTCTTAGTCCATCTGGGGTTGATGAAGGATTTTGGAAGATGATCGACCATGCCTGTTTGGTCCATCACCTTAAGCACATGGCAGCACTGAATGCCATCCCTACTCATTTTCCTGCAGCTGCAATTGTATATTTCCTTTTGCTCATCCACATCTACCCTGAACTCGGACCTATCAAATTCCTCACCCGGATATGGTTTCCACTATTTTCCAGGCTCACAAATCCTTTTTAAAAAATACTGCCTCCCCTTTGCCAGGTTAGAGCACTTGTAGTATGTCCGGTTCCGTAGCTCCAGCTGGAATCTCCTGAAAATTTCATTCGTGTATATTTCACTTGCTTCTATTTCATTCGGAAACCCCGTCTCTCGTGATGGCGTCTTATCGACTGTTCGGTGTCTTTTCTTGTCAAGCGTAGCAAGGCAAGTTTGCTGAATGATGTGATATGCACCAACAAACCTTGTTATAGTGCCCTTGTGGTTGGCATAATTCTTCCACATCAAATTTGTCCTCTCACTGCGTGTGGTTGTTGACGAGAAAGGATAGAAGCAGTCCTTGAAGTAGGCTGGCACCCAGAATTTTCGGAGTTCCCATAGCGTGTTCAGGTGTTTGTTGCCTTCTGCCTTGTGCACAGAAATTGCTCTTTTCCAACAACGCTCAAACTCATCTGGATCTAGTGAGTTTTTGACGATTCGAAATAATTCATCAGACATCCCTGTGTGCTGCGCAAACACTGCTGCGTTATTTTCCTTCATGTTCTTCCTAATATGCCACAAGCAGAACCCGTGCCTCGTTCTTGGAAGAGCTTCCTCTATTGCAGTCTTCATCGCCTTGTCCTGGCCTGTTATTATGTATTTCGGTTCTTTTCCTCCCATTGCCTCGACAAACGTGCTTAGGAGCCATTTGAATGACCCTATTTTCTCGTCCTTTAGAAGGCCTACTCCGAACAGGACGGTCGACCCATGGTTGTCGACTCCTATAATTGGTGCAAATGGTAAGCCATATATATTTGTAGAGAATGTCTTGTCAAAAGACACGTAATCTCCATATAGATCATAATTCATCTTGCACAAGGAGTCTGTCCAGAACAGGCTGCGCACCGTGTTGTTGCAGTCTGTCTCTTCCACGTGGTGGAATCCCGCCCTCTTCCTCTGCATATCCGCAAACAGTTTCATTGTGTCCTCGATATCAGTATTGCGCTCTCCAGCCCTGTCCTGGCATGCAATGTTGCTTATGTCAACCGTGTCGAACATAATTTCTCGCCTCGGTTTCCCCATCGCAGTAAAAATCTGCATAACCTTCCTTGGCTCTAACCTTGCCTTCTGCAGGACTTGTATAAAGAATTTCTCCTGAGGAGTCATCTTCTTATAGCATCTCATGAACTTCAGCATCCAATCAGATGGGTGAAGTTGGTGGTTGTGCTCTAGGCGTACGTTCTTCAGGTACCATTTCCCCCTCTCTGCATCCCTCTTCGCTGTTATTTGGACTGGGCAGCCTGTCCTGATCAAGCAGTTGCTCCTTCTCTGCTTAACAAGTCTCTCGGTTGTTTTGTTCTCCCCTTCCTTGGTGCACTAGAACACCTGCTTGTCAAGCTGCCCGTCAGGTACCGATCTTCTGCTGGTTGATCGCTTCACCGCAAAGCCAACCCTTCTCGCATATCTGCAGAAGAAGAAGAAGGATTCATCCAATGTTTCGAATGGAATACCACCCTCTGGTTCGCGCGCTTCGGTCACCTCCTGAATCGTTGGGAATGTGCCTTCTTTGAACATGTCGTCCATTTCTTTCTCTTCAATCGTCTACGGCGCCATGATGATGCTGTCTACCGTGTCTTCGTTCGTGTCATTGCAGTCACTTCCGGCGGCATCAGTTTCATGGCCAGGCACATGTCCATTTACCACAGAGCTGCTGCGGCTCTGTTGTTTGTCACATGCAGGAGCGTCGTTTCTACATGCCACAGTCAAATCCATAAATGACTCTGCTTCTCCACTGTCGCCTTCTGGAACGCTGCTCCCTGTTTCTCCAGCACTCGTGCATCCAAGGGACTGTGCTGCTTCTACCATGGCGTATGTGCTGTCGTGGTGGCTGCCGCTGTATACTACTTGCTGATGTGGACGTTGTTTTCCCTTCATGATGGATGGAGGACTATGATATTTCTTTGACTCATCTGTTATCCCCTCCGCCAAGTCCTGAACACATGCCATGCAACTAAATTAGATGTCAGAGGCTGTTGAAACATATACATTTTTTTAATTTGAAAACAAAAGGTTTATATGATTCATCAGGGCTCATCTGGTAGAAATTATCGGTTATACCAAAACCACACCCGTGCCTCTTCTACACGTATATGTGGCATACCACAAGCACTGTTAACATTTTACACAGCAGCACAGATGTGACCATCCTACACATACATCTGGACCAGAGGCACATCTGTGCTTCTGTTTGCACCATACAACCAGAGAGGCACACCTGTGCTTCTTGTAACATCCTATACAGGAGAACAACTGCACATACATCTGGACTAGACGCACAGCCGTGCTCCTGTTTTGCACTTTACCCTGTTCTTGGAAAAACTGTTTGTGTGGAGAATTGAAAAAGCATAGTTCTGACGTCACCTTTGTTTTCTCATGTCTCTCCTGTCCAGCAAATCTTGGCGACATCCTCCGTGCATTGGTGATTTCCCTGACGATTCTGAATGCAATCGGAGATCCTTTGGAAGGACCCCTCATGTTCAACGCCATAGGTGATCCTTTCAAAGGCCCTTGCCTTATGTTTTTAGTGAGCTGTGGACTGCCGTGATGCTTGCTTCCTTGCTCGTAAGCCTGCGTATGCAATATATTATAATTTATTATACCATGCGAAAACACAGAAAAAATTGCTCACAAAAAAATACCGGTGTTTTAGATGTTATTGCGTGTTCGTATTTGTTGTCACCTGTATTGCTTTCTGGTGCTGCTGTACGGTAAAGTTTCTTCCTCCTATGTTTGATTTTGTTGTTGGGCTCTTCTTGCTTATGCAAACCGTACTCAATCCTTCAACATCAGTGCTTTTGTTGCCAATGTTCCTTCTGCTTGCATCAATGGAAATTCTGTTACCCTGTACCTCTTCATTATGACCGCCTTCGAATGTTGGGCCGTCACAACGCCTGCTCTGCGCCTTTGCGGACATCTGTGTTTTGAAACCACGTAATCATTAGATGCACGTGTGAGTATTACGAAGCATTAGCGCGTAAAACTTCCACGCATGTTCAAAACTGGGTTTTGAAGTTTTCGTCGTTACCTGCACAGTCTGGTTAGTAGAGTTTCTGCTGCTTAGAATGTTCCTCTTCGCAGGTGTCTGTTGCGCACCATGCTCCTGGTTGGGACGTTTGCCAAGGACTTGTATCTCAGTCTTGACAACATTTATTCCAGCCCGCATGGCATGTGCCTGTTTGACGGCATCTGCATCGTTTTTCTTCTTCTCACTTTGTAGTAATTTCTTTTTCTTCCACCTCTCGAGACTTAACTGTGGAGTACATGCACGGCATGAACAGTTATTACAGCAATCATCCAGAAGATATTAATGATTTTTGTTTTTGTTTTTGTAATTGATCTACTCTTTGGTGTTCAGTGGTGGCACCTTGACAGTATACATTGAGGAAAAAAACAGCAAATAACCTCAAATGCTAAGGCTCAACTGCTTTGGCATTACCTTCCTTTCATAATCCTTGACAATATCGTTCAAAGATAGGCCGTCCCTGTTGTCCTGATCAGATGACACAATCCTGAACATCTGCAGGAAAAAGAGTTTTACAAAAAAAACACCTGCAGCATCAGTTGTTGTTACCTTTTCCAAGTGGATCTCGTGCATTCTTACTAACCTTTTACACTTACCAAACAACAGAGATATATTTTTAGTTCCATAGAATTGAGATATATATTTCAACAAAAAAACAAATATACTGAAAATTACACTGCAACCTCAACCAAAGTGAGATCCTGATGCTAGTTTGGTAGAGCATCAGTTAACACAAGATAACCATGAATCCTACCAAAAGGAACAAGCTGATCCTACAAGGATCAGAGTACACAAAATAAAGAACAAGCTCAAATCACAGCTGCAGTGTATAACCAAATAGTTTTATTCTATGAACCCCGACCTCAGGGATTTCATCGACAATGTAGAACCAAGCAGTTTTATTCTATGCGTCCCAACCTCAGGGATTTCATCAACACCGTCACAGTGATTCTAAGCAACAACAGTTAGGGCACAGAATTTCTTTCTGCAGATTCCCGAGGACCAACTTAGGCATTAGGATTGTAATGTTTTTTAACAGAAGCGCAATATTGAATTAAGAACCACACTACCTACTGCCGTAAAAGAAGCTCTCGAAAACTGAAAAAGCATCCAGCACGTACGACGACAACATAGATATAATGAAGTGAGATTTTGGCATAGATTCGAAACCCGCATGGCAAAAATTGAATCTCGTGCGTCAGGAATCGCCACGCGAAGGTGGGTTGATCAATTTTTTACTAACCTTTGATTGCCGAATCTTATGCCCTGATTGTTCGGACCTGACACCTTTCGAATTTGTGGGGGGGGGTCTGCTTCCCTTCAGATTGTGAGCGATCTCCTTGGATAATTTTGAATCTGGGAGAGAGAGAGAGAGGGAGAGAGAGACCCTGCTTCGATTTTTTGCGTGGAGGAAAAGACTCAGCTGATAGGTGGGGTAAGTTTTGCGGCACATGAGAGATGCAGCATGTTTTTCGGCGTGATGAGATGTGGTAGGTGGACTTCACTTCACCGTCGAACTGACATGTCGGCTCTCAAATACTTCCTCTAAGTCTCTGACTAACTTGTGGGGTCGGCCGTATATGAGTTCCAGGTCTACCTCCATCTGGCGTGAGAAGACGTGGTAGGTGAACTTGATCGTCGTACTGACATGTGGGCTCTCAAATAGTTCCTCTAAGTCTTTGACTAGCTCGTGGAGTCGGCCATAGATGAGTTCCAGATCTCTCTCCATCTAGCGTTGGTGGTGACAGGGGAAGGATATTCTAGCTCTCCGAAGGAAAACCTGCAGTCTCGTCGTGATTCCTCCACCGCCCTCGCTCTTCCCTGAAAAATCATCGGTTTCCTTCATCTCACTCGCCATGCATCTCCTGCTCAGGTAATCCATTACTTCCTCGCCGTGCTTATCCCACTGATTCATCATTTGAACAAAAAAATTCCGGCGCTAGCAATTCCGCGGGCTGGGTAGACATCGCAGGCGCGCAACACGGCAGGTGGGGCGCGATTTAAATTTCCATTCCGCATCCAATTATTTTCCGAAATCATAGGTGCCATGGTCCGTGGTCGAGCTGTTGCGGCTTGTTCACGAGAGAAGGGTTATGGACGTTACTTAAAGTTCGGACTCAACTAACCTCAGTTTAATCCTGCCAGCTGCATGTTTGCGCCGTGGTTTTGCTAGTTGAGTTATACTCCAGCCATGCAAAACTTAAGGACTCTCGTGACCACAGATTAAATTAGTTGCAGAGAGGGCGGTGATTGTATAGATTGAGTCTCACTCTAGTTAAGAGACTGCACTCAAAATTCACTAAGCTAATCCCTATCATGAGGTCACAGGTCAAATGATTGTATAGATGTGCAATTTAGAGGACGGGTCCAAAGGACTTACGTTCGTTTTTGCAAAGTAGTTAGTAACTCGGAGTTAAAATCCGTCTTAGCTAACCGAGGTGTTGATTCACATTGCCTCCTAACAACTGTCTTACCTCGCTGAGCTGGTAACGATGATGTCTCATGACCTCTTATGTAGCGTTCGATGAGATGGACTCCACCCCACAGTTGTCGGAGACTCAGTCTCAGTCTGTGGATGGCACAGAGATTGTCACGCAAGATTTCATGGTTCATGCCAACCAGAGACAGAGAGACTAAGGATCGAGTCAAAACGTGCAGCGCACAAAAAGCTCGTTGACGAGTACAGGAGAAAGAAGCAGCTTGCTGCCTTCAAGTATGTGTTTTTTTCATCCTTCTCATGTGTGCCGTTGAAATTGCTTTGGAAATCAGTGCCTCTCATTCTTCCTGTCCTTTTCATCACGGCTTAAATATTATGTCTGTTTTGCTGACTCGACGTTTATATATAAGCTTCTCTCAGAAAAGTATGTTTCATACTAGCATGTGCTTCAACAATACATTTGTTAAAGTTCATTTGTTATTTTTGTCCGCATGGCTGTTGCAATGGCTGAATATGAAGAAGAGTTCAGCACAAAGCTGAGCTTGCAGAAATTCATTACTGTCTGTGAGAAGCTGACAGAACCTCAGAAGCAGCTAGTCAGAGATATTGGTTTTGGATACCTTCTGGATCTGTGCTGTCGTGAGCTTCCGAGGTGTTTGGTTCACTGGCTTGTCTGCTACTTTGATTGCCCGTCCAGGTGTTTCATACGGCCCAGTGGATACAAATTCTTTATCAACTCTTACACCATGCACCGCATCTTGGGAATTCCACTGGGGGGCCAAATTATCCCTAGAAAATGCTCAGAAGCTTTCAGATGTCAGGTTAAGTCTGAGACTCGGTGTACTGCGCACGCTCCAAACATCAGAGAGTTAACTGATCTCATGACCCCGGAGCTGACAGGAGAAGTGTTTCAGCAGGTCTTCGTGATGTTTGCGACAGCTGTATTTCTATGCCCAACGACATATGACTGCGTTAGCCCCGACTACTTAGCGGCTCTCGAAGGACCAGCAAGTAACATATCATCGTATGATTGGTCCAAGGCTGTCACAGAGAAGTTGGTAACATCACTCCAGATCTTCAAGGACAAGGGATTTACCAGCGCCTTGTGTGGCTGCCTCCTGATTCCAGTGGTTCGTTCATTAACTTGTATTTTTCTTTATACCCAGAATCAGTTACAAGAACATGATTCATTTTTACCTTTTTGTCCCTGGCAGATAACGTATTTTGAGTACCTGGATACGAAGATTATGGACCTGAAATCTGATTCTCTTGCAAGGCTTGTTATCTGGGATACAGAGACCGTTAAGAATTATGCTAACATAGACAGCCTGTCAACAAAAGCCGGAATTTTTGGGAAACACACGGTGAGTGTACTTTTCATCATTTTCCTTTGGTGAAGATTTTAACTCAACAAAATGATTTAGCTGCCATATATTAATTTGACTTGATGCTTATTGTTTCTTTCCGCATGACAGCTGAAGGATATTAGGCGCACGCCTTTCCACCCACCGCCTGGCTTTGAGGGGCCATTTTTTCAAATGAGTCCCAGACTAGAGGCCTACCTAGAAGAATTTGTGCCTCAAGAAAAATTATGTTTAGTAAGTGATTTCCAGCTTGTCCCCTTGATTTTTGTTTGAAATGATGTTCTCTAAGTTATTAGGAAACACATACGTGTGCTCCCTGCATTAGGTAATGTGTGCTACCATCATGCTTATAGGTCCGCTTCGCTGTGGTGGTTTAGACATACTTCATACAATAGGTTACGAGTCTTCGTCCAGTTGGTTTCCTGTGACTGCTGGAAAATGTAACCTGTGCTTCCTGTAGTGTATTAGGTGTGCTTCCTACAGTAGGTTAGCTGTGCTTCTGTGATAATTATAGCAGTGCTTCCCTGTGTTAGGTCAACCATGCTTCATACAATACGTTGGTGTGCTTCGTCCAGTACGTTTGTTGTGCTCCTTCAAGGAATGTGTTGACTATGATTCGTGGAGTTTGTTAGCCGTGCTTCCCACAGTACATCATGTGTGCTTCTGTGAACATTATACCTGCCCTTTCTGCGATTCTTGACAAAACATAAGATAAACTGTGCTTCATGCTCTATGTCAGGTGTGCTTCCTGTTCTACATTGGATGTGATTCCTCCAGCAGCTTTATTGTGCTTACTCAAATATGCTAGCTGTGCTTCCTGCACCAAGTTATATACGCTAACACACAGTGCTACTTGTAGACTGCGTTGGATTTTTATCCCCGAAGAGGAGAGCATGATGCAGCACAGTAGAGTAAGTATTTCCCTCAGTTAAGAAACCAAGCTTATCAATCCAGTAGGAGAACCAAGCAACACCACCTAAACAGCACCTACACACAAAACGCAAACCATCGCATCCAACGCAAACGAGAGGTTGTCAATCTCTCGGCGGTCAAGTAACGAGATTAAATGGTATATGATAGATTGATAGATTGATAAATAAATAAAAGATAAAAAAGTGCAGCAAGTATTTTTGGTATTTTTATATAAGTAAACAAGATAGATCTTATGATAAAAGTAGACCCGGGGGCCGTATAGTTCACTAGAGGCATCTCTCAAGAAAATAGCATACGGTGGGTAAACAAATTACTGTTGGGCAATTGATAGAAAAGCAAATAATTATGACGCTATCCAAGGCAATGGTCATGATATAGGCATCACATCCAAATCAAGTAGACCGACTCCTGCCTGCATCTACTACTATTACTTCACACATCGACCGCTATCCAGCATGCATTTAGTGTATTAAGTTCAAGAGAACGAAGTAATGCATTAAGAACGATGACATGATGTAGTCAAGATAAACGCAAATAAGAATTCATCCCAACTTGTTATCCTTAATGGCAACAATACTTGCGTGTCAATTCCCCTTCTATCACTAGGACTGAGCACTGCAAGATCGAACCCATTACCGAGCACCTCTTCCCATTGCAAGAAGATCTAATCTAGTTGGCCAAACCAAACCAAAACTTCGGAGAAGAAATACAAGGCTATACTAAATCATGCATAAAAGAGATTAGAGAAGAACTCAAATAAACAAGGATAGATCTGATCATAAACTCACAATTCATCGGATCCCAACAAACACACCGCACAAAGTCATTACATTGGATGGAACTCCATGAAGATCATGGAGACCATTGTATTCAGAATCACAAAGAGAGAGAGCGCCATCTAGCTACTACCTACAGACCCGTAGGTCTATGGTGAACTACTCACGCATCATCGGAGAGGCGGCAAGGTTGATGTAGAGCCCCTCCGTGATGAGTTCCCCCTCCGGCGGAGTAACGGAGAAGGCCTCCAGATGGGATCTCGCGAGAACAGAGGCTTGCGGCGGCGGAAAAAGTATTTCGCGGGCTCGCCTAGGGTTTTTGGAATTCTTCTGAATTTATAGAGGTGGAAGTAGGGTAAAAGGAGCAGGGAGGGGCCGACATGGCACTGGGGCGCCCCCCTGGGGCGCGCCCTGGTGCCATGTGGGGCCCTCCAGTCGTTTCTTCCTTGGCTTCCAAGTTCCTGTTGATCCTTATCTCCAGAAAAAATCTCCAAAAAGTTTCCGGACGATTTGATCTTATCTGATATTGATTTTCTGTAAAACAAAAACAGGGCAGAAAACAGGAACTGGCACGTGGCACTAAGTTAATAGGTTAGTCCCCAAAAATGATATAAAAATGTATAAAATGATAATAAAAACATCCAAGAATAATAATATCATAGCATGGAACAAGCAAAAATAATAGATACATTGGAGACTGTCGTGGATCAACAAGATCACCTATGGGGCCCCTCGGCCCCTTTGTGGTTCGGCAAGGGGGAGGTCACGTTGCACAAAGAGCGGAGGCCATGACACAGCGCGGCGAAGATGACACAGGCAGTTTTTACCCAGGTTCGGGCCGCTGTGAAGTGTACAACCCTACTCCTGCTTTGGTGGATTGAGTGGGAAGAAGGCCACAAGCACGAAGTGCTAGTCCCCGGCAAGGTGGCCTAGGGAAAAGCAGCTGCGTGCGTACAAGTATGTGAGGGTTCGAAGTGGCCGAATCCTTTTCTAGGTTGCCTTGGACCTCCTTTTATTGCCCAAGGGGTAACTACAATGGCAAAACAGTCATTATCCTGCGATTAGATAGCAAACAGTGCTATCATACCTAACTCTGGTAGTTAGGACAAAAGGCATTAAATGCACTGCTAGGTGTCATGCTGTGGACGGAGCCCGGCAAGCCTGCCGCGCTGCTAAACCAACTTTTGCTTATTGTCTTGACACGCGACTGGACGGGTGTCAAGAGGGCGTGATCTGTCTTCTAACAGGCTTCCACGCGCCCTGTGGTAGCCACTTAATCACTCGGGAGGCTCGACACCGCACTGATAAGTGACTTGTGTCACCGTGCGGTGGAGCGGTGGAGCAGTGGTGTCTTGGCGGGGATCTTGGACTGGGTTACCCCGGCAAGCCTGTCGGGGCTTGTCTTGGGCTTGTTCCTGGGGGCGGTCTCGACCTGGCCAGGCTTTCCTGCCCGGCAAGGGAGACTTCCCCTGGGGTACATCTTGCTGTCTTGGTATTCTTGATGCGTTCCTTGATCTCTCGAAGAGTGGTTCTTCTAGCTTGGTTTTCTAATATAAACTGGTGTTGGACGCACGGTCTCTGGTACGCCTGTGCATAAGTCTGGTCAACAAACGCAGGTGTTTATTGCACCGACAGAAGCCCCCGGGCCTGGCCCATACGTGCTGCCGGGCATCGTTGGGTTAGGCCCTAACAATGCACAGACGAGCACCAGGACCGCGCCACGGTAGGATTCTTCCTTTTGAGATCTTCTTTGCTTCTTCATTAACCTTGAACTTGGATAAGTTCCTGGTCTTCCCGTGGATCGTGTGGCGCCAAACGTGGTGGGGCCGCCTCTGTAATGGCCCGCGAATGGCCTTTATTCACGGGGTGGTAACTGCCATTTCACGCCTCCCACTACGCCCGTCTCTTCCGCCATGTACGCCGCATGCATGGCACGGGGTAGGTAACAGATGCGTAGGGTGTGGAAAGGAGTGCCATGGCAGAAAACCAAGCGCCCTGGATTGGCGCAAGGGGGACGGCCGACGATTCCAGCCGTCGTCAGTGGCACAGATGAGCAGGATTTGTAGGAGCCCCCCCCCTAGAGGGGGTGGAGAATTAGCCCCCAGCACCCTCTCGGCTATAAAAGGGGAGCGAGAGGGGGAGCGGAGGCATTCATCCATGCACCTCCTCCTTCTTCTTCCCTATTTTCTTCCTTCGCTATGCCGAGAGGGAGAGGTCCGGGGACGACCCCGGCCCTCGGCCTAGGAACGGCGATTCAAAAGCCTTGTGTTGATGCTTGGGGAGTGAGTCTGGTCCGAGGCTGCGGGAGGTGCAGCGGTCGTAGTTGGGGCAGCTGTAGTCTGCGGCGGCGCGTTCATAGTCGTCGCATTGACTCCGGCCCCAGAGGCGCCATGCTTTTCTTCAACGGTGGCGCGCTCGCACCTTCCACACGAGCTTGTCGTTCAGGGCGGGGGCGTCGCCTCTGCCGTGAACTGCGGGAGCCCGATAGGTCGGTGGTGGAGTCTTCAGGGCTTCTGGCGCCTGCTGCAGGCGTCACGTTCGGGATCCCTGGTCATCCCGGCGCCGCCCTCTCCGGTGAGACCGGGGATGACGCTGAAGATGAAGGCACCATCCTGCCCACCAAGGTGGGGGGCGGCGTTCCCAGTGCTCCTTGGGCACCGCCACCACCATCACCTGCCTCCCCGGGGAGGGTGATGGGCTAGAGGCTCAGTGCTCCCCGGGAGTGACAGTGACGAGGAGGAAGCCAGCGAAGACGAGGAAGGCGGGTGGCAGGCCGTCAGGTCGGAGTACGATGGCATCGACGCCTTCGTCTCCTATTGCCGGCCTGCTGCTCCATCTTTCGGCTCTCCCCCCGGCACCATCATCACCAGCCTCTTCTGGACGGTTGCCAGGGGAAGCTCTCTTGGTGTCTTCTTCCGCGCGCACCTCGCATAGGTGCTCCTTTTGCCCTCCTCACACTCAAGGTGAACCCTGGAGAGGGGAGGCAAATAGAGCATCACAGGGCACCTATCTTTTTTTAGATCTAAAACTTGTAGGCACTTGCCAATTTTTAACTTAAATTATGTAATCCTCTGCCCCTGCCTGTACTCTGTATGATGCATACTTGTTGATCAACGTATTAATGAAAAAGAGTGCTTGCCGGGCTTTCGTGCATGTATGAGGTTCATGCTAAGGAACGAGCCCTTATTACTTTCAAGTAAACGATGTTCCCCGGTAGCGTCTCTTGCCGTTTCCCTTTTCTTCTGCTACGACTACATTCTCGCCTTGGCGAGGGTAGGAGCGAAGATGGGGACAGGCCCTTTGCCTGCCTCCTTCCAACTGCCACTACAACCAACTTCTATCCAAGGAAAATTTGGTCTAGAAGGAGGGAGCACAGAAGTATAGGAGCGACCAAGGTTTCATACATTTAAGTTCTTCATACAGTGGTACATTACGAAGGGCGAGGTGAACTTATCTGAACTTGCTGTTCCCAGCAGCCACAAGTCTCCGGGGCAGGTGCGCTGGTCCGCCCTCTCCTCCTTTCGGGAAGTTCTGCCACAGTAGAGGCGCAGCTGTGAACCAAAGAAGTGCGAGGGATAGGATAGCAGTATATGACCTCTATGTAAAGGGTTAGTTAGCTTGCACTAAGCATGACTGCAACCCTATCAAAGAGATGCTCAATCTAACATGCATGTTAGTTCCTAGGGCGCCAGCGCTTCGATTTATTGTTTGTGCACAGGGTCTTCGCCTGGCTTTGTACAAAGGGTTAGATGCAACATCGGCAAGGCTTGTACAAAAGGTGGCTGTCGGGACTGAGCCCGGCAGCCACGCCTTGCGGGTAGAACTTACGAAGATGCTTAATATTCCATGAGTTTTGCACCTTAGTGCCATCTTCGGTCTCCAGATGGACTGCGCCAGGTCTGGTGACTCGTACTACCCGGTAAGGGCCTTCCCACTTCGGCGTCAACTTGTTGGAACCCTTGGCGGACTGAACACGCCTAAGGACAAGGTCGCCTTCCTCAAGGCTCTGGGCGCGCACACTGCGGCTGTGATAGCGGCGCAGGGCTTGCTGGTATCGTGCAGCACGTACAGCCGCCCGGAGACGATCTTCCTCGAGGAGCACAGCATCGTCATGCCGTAGCTGCTTCTGCGCTACTTCATCGTAGGCAAGTACTCGAGGTGACCCGTATATGAGTTCCGTGGGGAGCACTGCTTCTGCCCCATATACAAGGGAGAAGGGAGTCTGGCCAGTGGCTCGATTTGGTGTCGTACGGAGGGACCTAAGAACCCCCGGAAGCTCGTCGATCTATTGTCTGCCACACTTTAGCAGCTTGTCGAAAGTTCTTGTCTTGAGTCCTCGCAACACTTCAGCATTCATCCTCTCTGCTTGACCATTGCTCCGGGGATGAGCAACGGAAGCGAAAGAGACCTTGCTTCCAAGGTTTTGGATGTATTGGGTGAAGGCGCGGCTCGTGAATTGGGTGCCGTTGTCAGTGATCACCTTGGCGGGTACTCCGAAACAGCACACCAACCCCTTCAAGAACTTGATAGCTGATTGTGCGGTCACCTTTCTCACTGGCTCTACTTCCGGCCACTTTGTAAACTTGTCGATTTCCACGAACAAGAATTCAAAGCCCCCGGCAGCTCGGGGGAAGGGACCCAAGATGTCGAGCCCCCAGACCGAAAACGGCCAGGATAAAGGGATCGTCTGGAGAGCTTGAGCTGGCTGATGGACGTTCTTGGAGTGGAACTGGCAGGCTTCACATCTGGCGACGAGCTCAGTTGCGTCTTGGAGGGTTGTGGGCCAGTAGAAACCCTGCCGGAAAGCTTTCCCGGCAAGGGCTCTGGATCCAAGGTGGGAGCCGCACATGCCTTTGTGTATCTCTGCCAGCAACTCCCGTCCAACTTCCCGACAGATGCATTTCAATTTCACACCGTTCGGCCTTCTTCTGTATAGAGTGTCATCGACAAACTGATACATACTTGACCTCTGGGCTACTCTTTTAGCTTCTTCTTCCTCATCGGGAAGTTCTCCTGTTTGGAGGTAGTGGACTATGTGCCGCGCTCAAGTTGGAGCCTGGGGCTTGACAACAAGGATCAACGGCGTCTCTTCGTTCGTGGGAGCGCTCATTTCGACCGTCAGAACCTGCAGTTCCGCGGGAGGTGGCTGCTCACCACCTGAAGTAGAGCTGTTCCCGGCAGCATCTCTACCTGCGGCTTCGGGAAGCTCTGCCGGGAGATACCTGCCGGAGTCCAACTTCCTCCTTTTTCTGGCCATCGTCGAAGGGGATACTGAAGGTTGGGTCAGGTGGAGGACAAAAATCCCAGGTTCCACTGGGAGTTTTTGCGCAGCGCATTTGGACAGGTGGTCAGCAATGCTGTTTTCCGCACGTGGTACGTGTTCTGTTTGCAGCCCATCAAAGCGCTCCTCCAGCTTCCGCACTTCCTCCACATATGCCTCCATCAATGGGCTCTGGTAGTCTTTATTGACTTGCCTCACCACCAGTTGTGAATCGCCGCGGATGATTAACTTCTTGATTCCCAGTTCCACTGCTATTCTGAGCCCGACAAAGAGTCCTTCATACTCAGCAGTGTTGTTGGTAGCCTCTTCCCGGGGAAAGTGCATTTGGATCACGTACTTGAGGTGCTCTCCGGTGGGCGCGACAAGGAGCACGCCAGCTCCGGTGCCCTGCAGTGAGAAGGCACCATCAAAATACATGACCCATTCTTGAGGTGTTTCCCTGCCGGGAAGAGCTGTCTCTGGTACTTGTTCATCTGGAGTGGGTGTCCATTCGGCAATGAATTCCGCCAATGCTCTTCTCTGAATAGTTGAAGTGCTCTCATATTTCAATCCAAAGCTTGACAATTCTAGTGCCCATTCAACTATCCTGCCGGTGGCCTCAGGGTTCCTCAAAATGCGCTACAGAGGGAAACGGGTGACCACTGTGATCTCATGTGCTTGGAAGTAGTGGCGCAACTTCCTCGAGGCCATGACAAGGCCGAAGATCAGCTTTTGCACCCCAGAGTACCTTGACCTAGCCCCCTGCAGCAGGGATCTGACAAAGTAAACTGGTCATTGCACCACCTTCTTCTTTGTCGCGGCCGCTTCAGTTCCTTCCCCGGAAAGGACAGTTGCTGCAGCTGCTTCCCCATCCACCTCTCGCTGCGCCACCAGCGCTGCACTAACCACTTGATTTGTTGCCGCTAGGTAGCAGCAATGGCTCTTGCTGCCTAGGAGTGACCAAGGTGGGAGCGGAAGAGAGGTAGGTTTTTAGGCCTTGCAGCGCTGATTCTGCCTCAGGGGTCCACTTCACTGGCCCTGCCTTCTTTAAGATCTTGAAGAAAGGCAGAGCACGCTCGACAGACCTGGAAATGAACCTACTCATCGTGGCAACGCATCCAATCAGGTGCCTCACATCCTTAATAGTCCTTGGCACCTGAATCTGCTCGATTGCTCTGATCTTGTCTGGGTTGGCTTCTATCCCTCGATGAGACACAAAGTAGCCAAGAAGCTTGCCGAAGGGAACACCAAATACACACTTCTCCGGGTTCAGCTTCAAATTAATCTTGTGCAGGCTCGCAAAGGTTTCCTCCAAGTCTTGAATGAGTGTTGATCTGTCCTTGGTCTTGACCACTATACCATCCATGTAAGCTTCAACATTCCGGTGCAGCTGAGGTCCAAAATCGATCTGTACTGCTCTTGCAAAAGTGGATCCAGTGCTTTTTAACCCAAAGGGCATACGTACAAAGCAGTACGTGCCGCATGGAGTTATGAACGCAGTCTTCTCCTCATCTTCCTTGGACATGAATATCTGGTGTTAGCCGGAGTAAGCATCCAGGAAGGAAAGTAGGTCACACCCGGAGGTAGAATCTACGATCTGGTCGATGCACGGCAAGGGGAACGGGTCCTTCGGGCATGCCTTGTTCAAGTCAGTGAAATCAATGCACAACCTCCATTTCCCATTCGCCTTGCGCACTACTACAACGTTAGCCAACCAGGTCGGGTGCAGTACTCCTCTGACCAAACCAGCTGCTTCGAGTTTCTTGATTTCCTCGGCGATGAACTGCTGCCGTTCCAAAGCTTGCTTCCTAACCTTCTGTTTCACAGGCCGGGCGTGAGGACAGATAGCTAGGTGGTGCTCGATTACCTCCCTGGGAACACCGGGGATGTTAGATGGTTGCCAAGCAAACACATCGACATTCGCCCATAGGAGGGTAACAAGCGTGCTTTCCTATTTGTCGTCAAGAGTGGAGCTGATGGTGAACGTGCCATCAGTGCCATCCTGCCTTGCCGGGACCTTTTTCACAGCAGGTGAAGCAACCTTAGATCTCTTGCTAGTGGAACTCTCCGGCATATCCTCAACAGGTGCAGCGCACTCCGAAGAGGCGTGCTTCCCGAAGTCCTTGCTGGCATCCCTGCTAGCCTCCTTCTTTTTCCTTATATCCTTGGCGGGAGCTGTGGCTTCTGCTGCTTCAGCTGCTACCGCATCTCGATACATTCTATCCACACATATGATTGCATCCTTCTTGTCTGAGGGGATGGAAATGATGCACATCGGCCCTGGCATCTTCAAAGTGTTGTAGGCATAGTGGGATGCTGCCATGAACTTTGCAAGAGCTGGATGACCAAGAATTCCGTTATACGGCAGGGGGAGCTCGACGACGTCGAACACAACCCTCTCAGTCCGGTAGTTCAGTTCCCCACCGAATGTCACTGGTAGCGTAATCTTCCCCTTAGGACGGTGCCTACCGGGGTTGACTCCCTGGAACGTGCCAGTTGCTTCAAGCTCTTCTTCAGGGATCTGCAACTTGCTGACCACTTTTGGGGATATTAGATTCAGCCCAGCCCCGCCGTCAACTAGCATCTTGGTGACCTTGAGGTTGCGGATCGTTGGAGAAACCAACAACGGAAAACATCCAATCGCAGTGGTGCGATCAGGATGATCCTCTTTGTCAAAGATGATAGGCGTGCGGGACCACTTCAGCGGCCTCCGGGAATCTGCAGTTGGTTCCATGGCATTGACCTCACGTGCCCACTGCTTGAGTTGGCGATGGGAGGAGTGCAAAGAGGCACCCCCGTCAACACACATGGCTTCAGTCGCCATTTGGAATTCTTGTTCGCTGGTCTCTTCTCCATCTCCTCCATCACTCTCATCTTCTTCCTCTTTCTTTTCGCGGCCCCTGGCGGGCTTATCATTTGGCTGTGTAACCTTGTCGTGGTGTCCTCCCCTATTGTCGCGGCCCTTCCCGCCATTGCCTTCTTGATCTCTCTGTAGGGTAACGCAGCAGAAAACAAAAAATTTCCAACCTACGCACCAGCCCAGGACCACTATGGAGACTGCATACAAGGTTTGATCTTTTTCGTTACCGACTCGTAGCGCAGCGGAAGTAGAGTCGATGACGATCGGCGGTGCAGATCCCCGCAGCTAGGATTTACAACCTCCCAACCACGAGGATGTATACCCTCATCTGCCCCTCGGACAGCCCTCCGGGAGGCGGTCGGACAGTCCCCCGGACGGTGTCGTGGACAGCCCTTCGGGAGGACCTTCGAAAATCGAACGGTCACTCGGACAGCCCTTCGAGAGGACCTTCGAAACTCGGACGGTCACACGGACAGCCCTTCGGGAGGCACTCTCGAACTAATACGGAAACAATGATCTCTCTACAGAGTTGCACACATACGGTGTCATCTATCCGGCAGGGCTTCGCCGTCCAGAACTAGTTCCTGCCGGAACCCAGACAGCCTTTCAGCTCTACGAAACTATTTCGCTGGGAGGGAGAGAGAAGCCAGACTAGTCTATGGCATGTGTATGAGAGCAAGGTTGAGGTTTGGGCAGCCCCCTCACCTCCTATTTATAGGAAAACCAAGGGGTAGTGTGGGCATTAAAAATACCAAAGTACCCCCACTTTATGTCTCACATAAAGGGCATAAAAGGAAGAAAAGAATGGCATGTGGAGCTCCATGGAGGAGCTCCACCTTGGCCAGCCACAAGCATGCCCCCCCCAAAGGGGGTTCCTTAGTCCCTAAGTCCTTCTAGAAGCCTTTTTGCAAAAGCCCTAAAAGGTGGCTTTCAAAATAAAGTAACCATAAAGTGATTTTCACTATTCACGGAGACAATTTTCCGTGACCGTTAAATCCGAAAATATTTCTGTGGGTCTTAGAACAATTCCAGTACCCACCAAAATTATTTTGGATTCGTTCCGAAACAATTTTGGATTAGTGACTTTCATGTGCGAAAAGCAACCGAACCGGTTCCGGCAGCTCCGGGACATTTCCGGTTTTTATCCCGGAAAATTCCCAGAAGTTTCCAGAATGATTCTGGCACCCTCCAAGAATTATCAGGCGTGTGCCGAAACCAATTTGACTTTATGGTATCCCCTGAAACAACTTTTCAGTTTTACCCGAACTATTCCGGTGTCCTCTCCGGAACGTTTCCGTTGCGTCCGAAACTTTTCCGGTGATTTTCTCTCAGACTTCCTGTCTAGTATTCAGTAGATAGATGACCCTTAAGCGTGTGACCCTATAGGTTCGGTGAAGTATACACATGACCCGGAACCCCTTCCAATCAATGATCAACATCGGAGCCGTGGACACCCATATTGACCCCTATACCCACACGAACGAATATTCGAGTGAACCTCCAGTTGCTGTGTGCTATTCCTATTGCTCCTCGATATGTTGCAAAACCTGAGGTGAGATTTATCAGCATCCCCATGAATCAACACATGTCCACTATGCCAGTTACCTCATTACCGGTTTTGTTTTCTTTTCTCGCTTCCGCGTTCCGGCATCCCCGTGATCAAATCACATTGTGTCTGGCCAGACGATGATGGATATCGTAACACCGAGAGGGCCCGAGAATATCTCTCCATCGTCGGAGTAGCAATTCCCAATCTTGAGCTATCTCATTCCTTGTCATACTTTTCCGTGAACCCGTAAGCCGCCGTAATAGCCACCCAGTTACGGATGACGTTTAACAAACCCCAAAGTTCACGAAGCAAGTACGAAGAAACTTGATACTCTCATGGTCAAAGGAATTATGCAAATATTAACTTCTCTGTGTTATTAACCATTAACTTTGTGACGAATGTATCTCATAGCATTACATCAATTCGGGTCGATTCAACACAAGTGTTCTCCTAACATTGTGCCCTCAAAGTTGCTGGCATAGACATGCCCATGATCAGGAAAACAGAACCATCATGCAACACTTGAGCTAGTCTTAGAGGCCAGACTAAGAATACATCTTACTGTTTATTATTCCACACGTGCATATGAGTCTTCCTCCGAGCCTCGTGTTATTGCAGACTCGAGAACCATAGCAGTTGTAGCATGGAACATAAACATAATTATGAACAGGGAGATAATCAATAACATTTATTATTGCCTCTAGGGCATATCTCCTACACTCTCTCCTTGTCGCGTTTCTCATATTCTGCTCTCTGCTTCTTGACAAGCTGCTCCACTTGGTGGCACTCTTGGAGATCATGACCTTTTGTGCGGTGGATCTTGTAGTATGGCCCATCGGATTTTCCTGCTTTCTCCGCCGCCGCAGCCTCCCGGCAATCAGCGCACGTGGCAGCTTCCTTGCCGGGGGCTTCGGTTTTGGCCTTCTTGCCGGAGCTGAGATTGCTGGAACCCTCAACGGCCAATATTAACTTATCCTTGCGCTTCCGGTTCCTCCCCATCGGCTTGGAGGTCTCATCGTCGTCCTCAGAGTCAACCTCAGCACCCTCCTCCTCGCCGGGGAGTCGCCTTCCTTCCTCAGCTCGAGCGCACTTATCCGCCAAGGTATACAATTCATTGACGGTCTTGGGCAGCCGAACGCTCATTTTAGAGCGAATCCTTCTGTTGCGCACGTTCGAATGGAACGCGGCAATCACAGCTGCCGGGTGTATCTCTGGAATGTGGCGGTGCACTCGACTGCAGCTCTGGATATACTTCCGCAAACTCTCTCCTTCTTTTTGCGGGAGAACTTGCAAATCATTGGGTCTCCCGGTCTCTTGATGGCCACCTGTGAAGGCGCTAACAAACTCGTTGCACAAGTCAGCCCAGGATGAGATGGAGTTCTCTGGTAGGTGCATCAGCCAAGACCTCACGCTTTGCTTGAGCATCAAAGGGAAGTAGTTGGCAAACACCTTCTCGTCTCTAGCTCCAGTAGCTTGAACAACGATGGTATAGATGCTCAAGAACTCTGTCGGATTCAACTTTCCATCGTACTTCCCTGGCAACTCTGGCTTGAATACGTGGGCAGACGGCCAGTGGACTTGCCGCAGCTCGCGAGTGAAGGCAGGACACCCGACCTCGTAAGGTAGGTACCCACCATCACTTGGCGCGGGTTCGTCAACAACTGGACCGTTGTGTCTATCTGATGCGCAATGCGTCTCCCGGCGCCGCTCTATGGTGACATGCGCATCTTCTTTCCGCCGATCTTCTAAGACTTGCCGCTGATCCTGTTGAACACGCGGGCTAGACGAAGCCATCGACGTCTCGTCGGGCTCGTTGGTACGTTGCCCTTGCTGTGGCTGCCGCTGAACCTGTTGCCGCGGAGGGGAGCGCACGGTCATCGTGGCCTCCCCAACATGGGCATCTGCTCCGGTCGCTGCAGCCGTGGGTTGGTGCTGCGATGGTTCTCCCTGCCGCTGCCCTCCAGCCTCAGCGAAGCCGATCAGACTCTAGATAGTGGCCCTCCACTCGTCCATCTGATCAGTTGCCGGAGGGAACCTTAGCAGGAGTTGGGCTCGCGCCATGGCTTCCGTCGCCGTGCTCGGCATAGCTGATGAGGCGGACCGCAACGTCGCTCGACTCCTGGTAGAACCAGCAGGAGCTTCGCCGTGTTCACGCTGTCGCGAGCCGGTCGCCATGGTGGGCTAATGAAGGGCAGGCTGCACTTGACAATTGGCGACCCCGTTCTGCCCACTTTGCCCTGGACGAGGCACGGGTCCAGCGGCGCGCCAATAGAGGGCGCCGCTGGAGGGTCCCGGCTCGCACTAGAGCGTGCGTCGTTGCTGTGACTGCGCCCGCTAACGTGACGGGGAGGTTGAGACTGGACGCCTCCCCCATCCACGGCCGGCGGGTCACGGCCGCTGACGTGTTGTTGATGATGTCCTCCTCCGGCGCCCACCGCCCCAGTTTCGGCCACGGGTGACACGGTGACGGCGCCGCCTGAGTCTGCCAAGTCACCCACGACGCCCACTTCTCCCGACGCCGCCGCGGCCTTCGCTGTGTCCGCGGCCGCGTGTGAGGGAGCCTTCGAAGTGGAAGGATGTGCGGTCGTGTTGGGCTTCTTCTTGGGCGCCATGGGTGAAGATGGTGACGAAGATGATGATGAACGCACGCTTCACAACCTCGGGTTCGCACAAGCGACTCCCCCTACTTGGCGCGCCAAAGATGTCATGGATCAACACGATCACCTATGGGGCCCCTCGGCCCCTTTGTGGTTCGGCAAGGGGGAGGTCACACTGCACAAAGAGCGGAGGCCATGACACAGCGCGGCGAAGATGACACAGTCAGTTTTTACCCAGGTTCGGGCCGCTGTGAAGCGTAAAACCCTATTCCTGCTTTGGTGGATTGAGTGGGAAGAAGGCCACAAGCACAAAGTGCTAGTCCCCGGCAAGGTGGCCTAGGGAAAAGCAGCTGCGTGCGTACAAGTATGTGAGGGTTCGAAGTGGCCGAATCCTTTTCTAGGTTGCCTTGGACCTCCTTTTATAGCCCAAGGGGTGACCACAATGGCAAAACAGTCATTATCGTGCGATTAGATAGCAAATAGTGCTATCATACCTAACTCTGGCAGTTAGGATAAAAGGCATTAAATGCACTACTAGGTGTCATGCTGTGGACGGAGCCCGGCAAGCCTGCCGCGCCGCTAAACTAGCTTTTGCTTATTGTGTTGACACGCCACTGGACGGGTGTCAAGAGGGCGTGATCTGTCTTCCAACAGGCTGCCACACGCCCTGTGGTAGCCACTTAATCACTCGGGAGCTCGACACCGCACTGACAAGTGACTTGTGTCACCGTGCGGTGGAGCGGTGGAGCGGTGGTGTCTTGGCGGGGATCTTGGACTGGGTTACCCCGGCAAGCCTGCCGGGGCTTGTCTTGGGCTTGTTCCAGGGGGCGGTCTCGACCTGGCCAGGCTCTGCTGCCTGGCAAGGGAGACTTCCCCTGGGGTACATCTTGTTGTCTTGGTATTCTTGATGCGTTCCTTGATCTCTCGAAGAGTGGTTCTTCTGGCTTGGTTTTGTAATATAAACTGGCGTTGGACGCAGGGTCTCTGGTACGCCTGTGCATAAGTCTGGTCAACAAACGCAGGTGTTTGTTGCACCGACAGAGACGTATGAAGCATCCCCAAGCTTAACTCCTGCTCGTCCTCGAGTAGGAAAGTGATAAAACATATTTTTGATTGTGGAATGCTACCCAACATACTTCAAATTATTTTCATAGCATAGACATGAGGACTTGTATGATTCAAAGCAATAGTCTATAGTTTGACATGAAGACATAAATACTCAAGTGATGCTAACAAGCAACCAAGCCTTTCAAAATAACAATGCTAAAGAAAATTATCCCTAGCACATTATGCTCAATCATTGATCCATTCATGAAACACACTCGAATATCAATCATACTCCATGCACACACATGATCACATGACCCCCTAGTTGGTGCTTTTAATGAGAAGGATGAGACTCAGCATAAAAATAAATAGAAAGGCCCTTCGCAGAGGGAAGCATTGATTTACAGAGGTGCCAGAGCTCAAGTTTTTAAAAAGAGATGAAAATTTTATTTTGGGAGGCATGCTTTTCTCGTCAACGAGAACGACTTAGAGTTCCCAACACTCTTCACATTGGATACATCATAGATGGTTCCCAAACAAAAAATAAATGTTTTGCTCCCCATCATCGTTCCATGGTTTTGAGACTTATGTCCCTTTTTTCCATTCACATCCGAAGGAGTTTGTTTTCCACCTTTCCTTATCACAAACCATGGCTAGCCGTATTCACGGGTGCCCTCCATACAAACACATTCCAAGGAAATTCAATTTATTTTGGGACTGGGCATCCCTTTTACCGCCACACTCTCGTGCAATGACAAGTGAATAAACACTCATCGTGAGAATGACATATCCAACATGAAAATCATTGGCCACCCCTCACCGCTTCATGAGCGATACGGGCACACAAAAGAGAAATTATTTTTGAATTTTTTTTAGAGATGGCACGTGCAAATTTACTTAGAACGGCACTGAAATACCGTATATAGGTAGATATGGTGGACACAATTGGCAAAACAAGTTTAAGGTAAAGGATGCACAAGTAGTATTCCCACTTAGTACAAATGGAGGCTAGCATAAAGGTTGAGAAGCGACCAACTAAGAAACCATAATGATGCACATGCATTATAAAACATAACCAACACCGAATAATGCACCACTAGTAAGATGTAACTTCATTGCATAACTATTGACTTTCGTGCTTGCATAGGGAAACATAAACCTTAACATCACTATTCATACTAGAGCATAATTACTCATGAACATAACTCACATATCATCATCTACATATCTCAAAACTATTGCAAAGAATCAAGTTTTTCATGTCCCATAAAATTTTTATGCTAGTTTTCATTATTCTACTTGAATATTCATCACATGGGGACCAAGCTCATAGCTTGTGCAATTTACCATAACTACTTTCAAACTCTCAAAAAGATATATGTGAAGCATGAGAGCAACATTTCTACAGAATATCTAGCATTCTCAAAAAGATATAAGTGAAGCAAGAGAACAAGTTTCTTCAAAACATTCGCACCACCGTGCTCAAAAAGATATAAGTGAAGCACTAGAGCAACCACCTAGCTCAACAAATTTAAGTGAAGCACAAAGAGCAATTCTAACAAATTATGATGACGTGAAGCTATCTCAAGCAAATGTGCTCAGAGGTGATGATTGTGAAAAAATAAAAAGCAAAGACTCATATCATAGAAGACGCTCCAAGCAAAACACATATCATGTGACGAATAAAAATATAGCTTCAAGTGTGTTACCGATAGTCGTTAGAAGAAAGAGGGGATGCCTTCCGGGGAATCCCCAAGCTTAGAAGCTTGAGTCTCCTTGGATATTACCTTGGGGTGCCTTGGGCATCCCCAAGCTTAGGCTTTTGCATCTCTTCATTCCTTCATCCATCGTCGTCACACCCAAAACTTGAAAACTTCAATCACACAAAACTCAACAAAACCTTCGTGAGATCTGTTAGTATAACCAAGCAAATTACTACTATAAGTACTGTTCAAAACCCATTCAAATTTTATTTTGCATTATAGGTATTGTGTTCTCACTTTCCCATGGCTTGCACCCCCCGATACAATCCATAGTTTCATCAAAACAAGCAAACAATGCATCAAAAACAGAACAGTCTGTGGCAATCTGTCGAAAAGACATACTTCTGTAACTCCACAAATTCTGAAAAATTAGGACAACGTGTACAATTTGTATATCAATCACGTGTAAAAAATTCAGACTCATTCGACACTCTGACTAATTTATAAAAATTCTGGACTGGGCGTCAAAGTTTCTGTTTTTCTCAGAATTGCGTTCACAAGCATCCACATCATCCCAAAGGTCTTACTTGGCACAAACACTAATTAAAATATAAAAACCAACTCAAAACAGGGTCAAATAAAGGATAATCAAAATAACAGAACAAAAAAGTGAAAAATAAAAATTTATTTTATTCGTTGGGTTGCCTCCCAACAAGCTCTTTCTTTATAGCCATCAAGATAGGCTTGAGATTTCAAGGATGCTCACATGAAGATAAAAATTGAAACACAAAGAGAGCATCATAAAACATATGAAAAACACATTTAAGTCTAACATACTTCCTATGCATAGGCATTTCATAAGCAAACAAATTATCAAGACAAGCAACATCTAGCATATGCAAATAGGAAGAATGAAGCATTAAGAATTTCAACACAAAAAGAGGTGATTTAGTAACATGAAAATTTCTACAACCATAATTTCCTCTCTCATAATAATTACATGTAGGATCATAATCAAACTCAACAATATAACTATCATATAAAATATTATCTTGATGATCCACATGCATAAAAGATTTACACTCTTCCAAAATAGTGGGATTATCATCCCCAAGCTTGGAGTTTTGCACATCATTAGCATAATTGACATTAATAGAATTTATAGTAACATCATTGCAATCATGCTTTTCAATCAAGGAACTATCATGAATCACTTTATAAATTTCTATTTTCAACACTTCATCAAAATTTTCAGATTCATGATTTTCAAGCAAAACTTCATAGAGATAATCAAGTGCACCCAACTCACTAGCAATTGGTTCATCATAAATTGGTCTTTTGAAAAGATTAGCAAGTGGATGAGGATCCATATCAATAGATTTTTAGCAAGCAAAGATGCAAGCAAATGGAAGGAACATGGCAACACAAGCAAAGATAGCAAACAAAAAAGGCAAATGAAAAAGGAAAACGTGAAAGAAAATATTTTTGTAAATTTTTTTTAGAAGTGGGGGAGAGGAAAAAGAGAGGCAAATGGCAAATAAAGTAAATGCAAAGGTAAGTGTTGAGAGTGTAGGTACTTGGTAATGTTGATGATGTCATCCCCGGCAACGGCGCCAGAAATTCTTCCTGCTACTTGTAGACTGCGTTGGATTTTTATCCCCGAAGAGGAGAGGATGATGCAGCATAGTAGAGTAAGTATTTCCCTCATTTAAGAAACCAAGGTTATCAATCCAGTAGGAGAACCAAGCAACACCACGTAAACAGCACCTACACACAAAACGCAAACCCTTGCACCCAACGCAAATGAGAGGTTGTCAATCTCTCGGCGGTCAAGTAACGAGATTAAATGGTATATGATAGATTGATAAATAAATAAAAGATAAAAAAGTGCAGCAAGTATTTTTGGTATTTTTATATAAGTAAACAAGATAGATCTTATGATAAAAGTAGACCCGGGGGCCGTAGAGTTCACTAGAGGCATCTCTCGAGAAAATAGCATACGGTGGGTAAACAAATTACTGTTAGGCAATTGATAGAAAAGCAAATAAATATGACGCTATCCAAGGCAATGATCATGATATAGGCATCACATCCAAATCAAGTAGACCGACTCCTATCCAGCATGCATCTAGTGTATTAAGTTCAAGAGAACGAAGTAATGCATTAAGAACGATGACATGATGTAGTCAAGATAAACGCAAATAAGAATTCATCCCAACTTGTTATCCTTAATGGCAACAATACTTGCGTGTCAATTCCCCTTCTGTCACTAGGACTGAGCACCGCAAGATCGAACCCATTACCGAGCACCTCTTCCCATTGCAAGAAGATCTAATCTAGTTGGCCAAACCAAACCAAAACTTCGAAGAAGAAATACAAGGCTATACTAAATCATGCATAAAAGAGATCAGAGAAGAACTCAAATAAACAAGGATAGATCTGATCATAAACTCACAATTCATCGGATCCCAACAAACACACCGCACAAAGTCATTACATCGGATGGATCTCCATGAAGATCATGGAGACCATTGTATTGAGAATCACAAAGAGAGAGAGAGCCATCTAGCTACTACCTACGGACCCGTAGGTCTATGGTGAACTACTCACGCATCATCGGAGAGGCGGCAAGGTTGATGTAGAGCCCCTCCGTGATGAGTTCCCCCTCCGGCGGAGTACCGGAGAAGGCCTCCAGATGGGATCTCGCGAGAACAGAGGCTTGCGACGGCGGAAAAAGTATTTCGTGGGCTCCCCTAGGGTTTTTGGAATTCTTCTGAATTTATAGAGGTGGAAGTAGGGCAAAAGGAGCAGGGAGGGTCCCACATGGCACTGGGGCGCCCCCCTGGGGCGTGCCCTGTTGCCATGTGGGGCCCTCCAGTCGTTTCTTCCTTGGCTTCCAAGTTCCTGCTGATCCTTATCTCCAGAAAAAAATCTCCAAAAAGTTTCGGGATGATTTGATCTTATCTGATATTGATTTTCTGTAAAACAAAAAAGGGCAGAAAACAGGAACTGGTACGTGGCACTAAGTTAATAGGTTTGTCCCCAAAAATGATATAAAAATGTATAAAATGATAATAAAAACATCCAAGAATAATAATATCATAGCATGGAACAAGCAAAAATAATAGATACGTTGGAGACGTATCACACAGCAAGTCAGACGTTATTTTTCATTTTGGGTATTAATCATTTCTGATGTTTTTTTTTTCAATTCCAGGCCAAGACAAACATTGGCAAAGTTGTTAATGAAATGTACACAGAACTTTTCTCCCTGATTCAACCAGTTATCGAGGAGAAATTGGAGAAGGTTCTCTCTCTTGGTAGGGATCTCATTGCAAAAGAAATCAAGACCTGCGACCGCGGCGTTTCCTGTAACTTGCAACAGGACAACTCCAATGGAAAAGAAACTTTTTCATCGCTCCCTTCGACCTATTCATCACTTCCCAGTTCTAGCAGAACAAACAGTCAAAGTTCTTCTAGCAGTGGCTCAACCAGTGTTGTTCACGCCACAGAATATTCCTTGGAAAATTTAAAGGGTTGCTGCGATACTCCTGAGTCAGACTCACAGAATCTGTACGACAAGGAGCAGTCCCATATTTATCAATCTTCAGTACTTAAAACATCTACTCAGTTTAAGTTGCTGCTGGAGGTAAATGAGATAGACTACAACAAAGAGGACATTGATGAACAAACCAGGATTCATCTGGAACAAGTGCAGAACCATCTGAACAACTGCCTTGATGGCTTGCCGGTTCATGAGCATTTTGTGCCAACGTCTAAGATGTTGGAGAGCGGAGAAATGATATTAACGGGTGAAAATTCCTCTGAGTTTTCTCTACCGACTGGAACCCGCAATTCTGGATGATCTGCAGACCACAATTCTTTGACAAACCCACTGGAGAAGCTCTTGGAGACAACAGCAAAACCTACTGCAACTGAACCATCAACCTCACACTCTGCGATTGAGAAACAATTACTGACCGGTCTAATGTCAGTCGAGGCTCTTGAAGCACCTGTTTATCTGATTGCCCAAATATCACCAACTACTGCACGGTCCAGTGCTCTGATAGCGCTCATAACAACTTTTCAACCAACACGAAGAGCCTCACTGTATCCAAACCTGCACCCAAGTTACACACTGTTATTGAACAATGTTCTTCTTCACTGCCAAAGGCTAAGGTCGATGTTCTCTCCACTTTGAGAGATAAGAAGAACATTACTGAAACCGAATGCTCCAAAGCTAGTTGCTCCCTTGCTCCTACAGTAGCCGTCCCCTGCGATTATGGCAGCGGTTCTGGCACAGTACTGGACACGGGAAAAGCACTTCCATCCAGTAGTGATGATCCATTCGTTGCTGCCGCATCTATCGATGCCAAAGACAATGTCAATGCAGAAGTGCACGCACAATGTACCAAGCAACCACATATTGATCCCACCGACTGCGTCCATGTTACCACAAGCACACATCCGCCACAACCGGATGCACAAATGGCAGCTCACAAGAGGTCCTTACTGTAGTCAGAAGATCCAGGAAACGAGAGTACGACGCCTCCTAAGAAAAGAGTTAGGATACTGGAGCCAGCTGCAACCAATCAGTCTGTACCTGCTGACAATCGCAAACGCCTGCTTGATTGTGGATTCATTGATGATGATAACATATGGTCTAACCCTTCTATCTATAAACAACTTGACAGGGTCATTGAACAAAAGAAGAAGCAACCCATTGCTAGCCACGTAGCCTTCCAAGAATGCCAACCTGATACTCTCTCGCACTTACCCAATAATTCAAGCTCATCAGCGAGATCTTCCCTTTCTTATTGTCCCGGGCCACCTATGCCCAGCAGACCAGGCTCAATGTCAGGCGGTAGTCACCTCTCACAGCCTTTTGATACGTCATACTCTACGGGTTTAACTCAAACTGTCTTGTTCGAAAGTTTGCCAGCAACTGCTTTGTCCCAACACTGCCAGCAACTAGCTCCTGGTTTCAATACCCACTTATGCCAACGTCCCGGTGTTCAGAATAATGGCGGTTCACACAGCAGCCAACACTCACCTTATACAATGAACAACCAAAGTCACAAACGGTACCAACAACAAACCCCTGTCTCTAATCTCCACTTCTCCCAACAAAATGATGTTCAAAATAACAGTGCTTCGCGGTGCCAACAACGCCAACCTGAAGTCTGAACCATCAGCAACCACGCGGAGGCGAGTCTAATGGGAAAAGTTACAGTGCCTTACAACCACGGTTCAACAGCATGCAATATTCCAGCCATCCTCTGCGGCATTTAGCAACAGATATTCCTTCGAGCTCAACCAGCCATCCAACTGTCAGTACATCAGCAGTGCACATGCAGCACCAGCCACAGGGCCTTATGGTCCAAAGAAATAACAATTATAATGAGGGCCATCAGCGACTCAGTAATGGTCAAATGAAATCCGGCGGACATGTCTCCAGCTTCATCAACATCATTCTCAGCTAGAACAGCCTCGGTTCACTGACCCAGCGAATGACCATGAAGATAACTGTCAATTTTTGGAAATAAGAGATTCTACAATCGAGGAGAAACATGTGTATGAGTCGTCGACAATACGCCATGCATTGGTCAAAATAACAGGTAATGAGTTGGTTGTTCCTCTTACAGAAAAGTTTTTGTTCCTTCTTTTACTACGGTAATGTAATCTGCCTGAAGCTATCATATTCAAGTGCTTCGGCTCGATTTCTGGGAGTTTTTGAATATTTCCAATACCAATAGTTCTTGCTGAATTTCAATACTCCCTCAAACCACCTACTTACCTTTTCGGTTATGTAATATATCAATGTACTTGTTCTCATAGCTTGCTTGACCTACCTGTTCTTCTGCAGGCAGCAGAGTAGAGCGAGACAGTATTTTTCACTTTGAATACTCATCACCTCTAATGTTAAAAATAAGAAAATCATATGATTTAAAATGCATTTTTTTGCAGCAAGAGCATATTCTACGTCGAACGACGTTGGGCCGATCATCGAACTTTAGATTTGTCAATGAAGGTCTACGGATATATGAACACATTCGTGATGGACACTTACTCAACGTTGTTGATGAAAGAACAGTTTAACAGAGCGCCCACAAATTTGCACAAGCATATAATGTTCATGGAAGCTTTTGTAAGTTCTTGCTTTTCATAAATAATAATAATAAACCAAATTTACTACTACTACCACGCTGAGTGACACAGCTTCAATTTTCTGCAGGAAAAATTTACAGTCCAAGGTGCAAGCACTGAACTACTTAAGGAACACATTGTAGAAAAACTGTTGGGTACAGGCTGCCCAACAAATGTAACATCGTGAGTTGACCCTACTTACTCTATTATACAATGTTCGTCTTCATTTCTACCAGTTTTTGTTGTTACACTGATAATCTTTGATGTTCACTGCTTTAGATCTTAATACCTGTGAGAAAGAAACCACATTTTATCTACCTCATCGTCGTGAATATTGAAATGCGTCGCTTCGAAATACTGTGTCCTTATATCAATTGCGATGGTATAAGGGAACATTCAGACATTGTCATCGAAAACTTCAAGAAAGCCTACCATTCTGCTTACAACATTTATCCGCACAGCATAGCCTCCTTTGGTGTTAAACCTGTGCAGAGTGTATGTAACTCAGACAGAGAGTGAGTTTCTTGTAACTGTAGCTCTACCTCACCATCCTTTTTTTGTTCTAGTACAAATTCCATATCTTCTGTTCAGCCTCTAATCAGTAACATAAAGCTCTCAATTTTCAGGGATGACAGTGGTATTTACATCATGCATTTGATGCCGCTCATTAGTTTCAAGAATTCATTTTTTATCAATAGTGTAAGTTCGCTCTCATTGACAAGACATCAATATATGTTCAACCGAGCCAGCTGTACAATCTGTTTTACAATAAATTTTATTAGTTTGTTCTTTTATGTGTTTGCAGATCTATGTGAAGCCGATGAGAGAACAACTAACTTTCAAAATGATGACATCCAACTACTCTGTTATCCTACATTTGAGGCACTGAGGGTCGTCTTCGAGCAATACAATATCCAGCGCGAAAGAGGACTTGGAAGAAGATGACTACTACTTAACTGTGCCTTATTTTAGCTCGAGCCATTCGAACATGGTTACAGCTATTTCGACTCATGTCATCGCAACATCAGTGTTTCAGCTATTTTGATGTCGGTTCGAGATATCTGTTATGGGTCCCATTAAACACATCTGTGCGTTCAAAATGTTCAAGTCTTCAAATCCTGAACCACAATCATTATAAATAAAAACGTATTTTTCCAAAAGAACTTGTAAAGATGATATTCAAGACATCACTTCCTTGCACTAGAACACCACTCACTTCAAGTAAACATAATAAAAGAAACATTTGGAACAGAGAGGCACAACACTGTCTGTTCGTAAGCATCTGACGAAGGTGGTAAACGACTCAGCTGGAATAACTGGGTCACAGAGGCACGACCGTGCCTCCTCTCCACATAGAACGTGCCTCTCTGACATAGACAACTAAGCTGAAAAAATAACAACACAGGCACACGACTGCGCCACCAGTTAACACAGGACCGTGCCTTGGATAGCTTAACAGTGGTGCCTCTCCAAGCGAACGTGTCAGGGAAGCACGACCGTGACGCAAGGTAACGAAAGAAGATCCATCCTCTCACATACACGACTAAATTGGAAAAATACCAAAACAGAGGAACGGCCGTGCCTTCTCTAGTAAAAGGACCATGCCTTGACAAGCTTCACCGACGTGCCTCTCTGAGCGAACCAATCGGAGGAAACATTTCGAAAAGAAAGGCACGACCGTGCCCTGAATAACATCGCAGCCATGCCTCTCCGAGCGAACGTGACAGAGGAAACATTTACAAATGAGAGGCACAACTGTGACTCAACATAACATAGGATGTGCCTGCACTAACTGGACGGACGTGCCTCCACTAGTAGACTAGCTAGAAATATTACGGAACGTAGAGCCACGATAGTGACTCATACTAACATAGCGCAGTGCCTCTCCGAATTTAGTACCCACAGGAAGGACAATGCCTCTGCCACACATACGACAGTGCATTAGCTTCACGGCCGTGCCTTTCTCAGTCAAAGTACCACCGCAATAATTGGAACACAAAAACACAACCATCATTCGAAGAGTGACTAACACAATACTCGCACAGCAACTCTCACACTGGATAACCGATCCTAAAACAGTGATCATATATTGAAGCAGACAGCACAGAGAGGAAATATGAAGAATCTCAAACAGACTCAACGTCTGCGTAAAAACATTTCAAACACACAACCACAACCGTATCTTCGATTTAAAAATAACCGTGCCTAAAACAGTGGGAACACAGAGTGAAAGTAACGGCCCTACCTGTCTGTGTGATCATATTCAGAGAAGAACTGAGGCACCTAGCCATCTAAAACACGGAGGAAAACACGTGCTTCTTATCTTCACTGATATACACGACTCAGCTAAAAAAATAGAAACACAAACCCACGACCGTGCCTACTGCTAACACAGGACCGCGACTTGTCTACAACCACTACCGTGCCTCTCTGAGCAAACGACTGTGCCCTGTCTAGATTCACAACCGTGCACATCTGAGTGATCCTATTAATCCATCTCAACTTATACCGACGCGAAGCATCGAAACATAGAAGAAAAATATTCTTGAAGGCATCCAAACAAGAAAAACATAATACACTGAAAATAAACTCAAATTTCCAAACTAGTATACTCCATCCGGTTGAAGTAAAACCACTACATTCATAATTCATTAGACGATGTACTATTACCCACACAATTACTAGCAATTAACCAATTCATCAGACGATCTATCTTCGCAGCACTTCGACCTGGAGTCTTGCTCAGAAACGTCCTCGCGGTCTGAGATCAGGAAGAGACCGACGATGCAGCATGTCCCTCATCGACAAAAACCGGCGGTATAGCTCATAGCTCACATACCCTTCCTGGAGGAAAAGCAAATGAAAACAAAAATTTACAAATAGGACAAGCATACTGTTCTTGCAATGAAACAAAAAACAACAAAGGCAGAAACTAACGAAAATGAAATTTTCACTTACAATAGCTGCATATTTCAGGTGTTCAAAGGTAAGTGGCTTCCAATCCCAGTAGTGACGCAGAAGTTCTGGAAAAGAGGACTCCAGCTTCGAGTAAGATTCCTCAATAATGGCTCCCGCTAGGCTTTCCAGGGAGTCCCTTTCTTCGCCGCCTTTGATCATGAACTTCTCTTGGATGTCGATGTGGTACTCTCTTGGAATTCTGATGAAATCTTGAAAAAGAACATCTCTATAACTCCTGACGTCCACGCTAGAGAAAGTTATACCTCTGTTCTCAAGGAAATCCTTCAGGGCAGGGCACTCCGTCCTGGCCTTGCAGAAGTGATAGACCAAAACATGATTCCGCATCGCCAGTTGCATGACGGCGACTTTTCTACGCCCATAACAATCCTTTCGTGTGTACTCCAGGCCAAGACCAACAAACTTATACTTCTCCTCCTGCAACCACTGCTCATACAAGGCAATGGTCTCCTCCACCTTGTAAGGCTCGTTCGTGTACCACACGTCGAGCTTGGTGTTACCATCGGCAACTATTGGTCGGTACTCAGTAGTGTTCAAGAAATCGTCCATGGCAGCGAGCAGCAAGGTGCTAATGGAGATTCCTGAGACTCTGTGACGAGATTGGGAAGTGGCGAGGCTGATGGGAACTGCCTGATGTTCTGTGGCTACAATGCGACGTGGCGACCTTAAAAACTCTGCGAGTATTTAACCTTGGCGAAGGACATTTCAGTTACCATTCGCATTAACGTGTGAATTGGGAACAGTGAAAAGACGGTTGTGCTTCTGCAGCTCGTGGAACCGTGCACTTCCTAAAGTCACGGCCGTGCAAAATATTTGATGCCGTGGAGAAATTGAGGAGCCTCTAACTTTTTTTATGGTAACTGACACACTGAACAGTCACATCGAACAGCCGTCACATCGGTCATCAATTCCCCCTTTGAACAAAGACCACCGACAGAAGAATCCAATGAGGCAAATGAAGAGACTACCGTACATCTTAGATCCGACGGCCAATACTGATCCGTGCCTCACCTAGATTCACACCATGCCTCCCTCAGTAAACTAATAAAAATGATCCAATTAAAGTTATAAGAGCAACGACAGTTTTTTCAACTGTTTCATGTCAGTTAAGCCAATAGAAAACCACGACAATAATAGGCACGGATCCACAGAAAACAAAGGCACAACCGGGCACCTGACCTATGCATAACAATCTGAACACAAACACTGATAGTGACTCTAGAGACCGAACGTCTCTAAACTTCGACCGTCTCTAATCTTCGACCGTCCGTTTTGAGCATAAAGATTCTTGCTGCCTGGCTGGGTTTTTTTTGTTCGCTAGCATCTTAACAGTCAGTCGGTGGGACGCTAGCATTTTTGTTATTTTAGTGTAGAGACACTGCTAAAAAAAAGATACGGAAGTGAAGCCACTACAGGCATGTGGATGCAGGCACCGGAGGCATGAAGTGAGGCCTCTACAGGCACAGACATGGGGCTTCTCGAGGCGCGGGTACAAACCCTCTAGATGCACAAAAGTGTGGTGGCAGAGGCATGGTGTCCGAATACTGAGTTAGAGAGCCACTGTTGTGAAGTCTCTAGAGGCACGGCCGTGTGGCACCACAAGCACGTAGAGTCATGTCATGTGTCACGTGAGGCATGTGGATGGATGCATCGGAGGCACCGAATTGAAGCCACCACAGGCACAGTTGTCGGGCTTCTCGAGGCACGGGTATCAACCCTCTGGATGCACAAAAATGTGGTAGCAGAGGCATGCGTCCGAACACTTAGTTAGAGAGATACGGTTGTGAAGTCTCTAGAGCAACTGGTGCGTGGCACCACAGGCACGTAGAGTCACAGGCAGCGGAGGCACGGAAGTGAAGCCTCTACAGACACGAACGTGGGGCTTTTTGAGGCATGGGTATCAACCATCTGGATGCACAAAAGTGTGGTGGCAGAGGCATGGCTACGATTACTGAGTTAGAGAGGCACAGTTCTGGAGTCTCTAGAGCCACGGGTGTGTATAACCACAAGCACGTAGAGTCAAGGAGGGTGTCACGTGAGGCACGTGGATGCAGGCACCGGAGGGATGAAAGTGAAGCTTCTATAGGCACGGGCGTGGGACTTCTCGAGGCCTGGCTCGGTATCAACACTCTGGGTGCACAAAAGTGTGTTAGAAGAGGTCCGATTACTCGGTTAGAGAGGCATGGTTATGAAGTCTCTACAGGCACGGTCGTGTGGAACCACAGGCACGTAGAGTCACAGGCAGCATGTCACGTGAGGTACGTGAATGAATGAAGCGGAGGCACGGAAGTGAAGCCTCTACAGGCACGGACGTGGGGCTTCTCGAGGCACGGGTACAAACCCTCCGGATGCACAATAGTGTGGTGGCAGAGGCATGGGTCCGAATACTGAGTTAGAGAGGCACGGTTGTGAAGTCTCTAGAAGCACGGCCGTGTGGCGCCACGACCACGTAAGAGTCACGGCAAGTGTCATGTGAGGCACGTGGATGCAGGCGCCGGAGGCACGGGAGTGAAGCCTCTACAGGCAGAGGCGTGGGGCTTCTCGAGGCACTGTCCTGAAGCACACAAAGACAGGGACCTGAACCATCTAAAACACAGAGGCACAGACGTGCTTCGTGTCCACAAAGATACATGCCTCCAGCATTCCAAGGCCGTGCATCTCAGGATCAACAAATAATTGAAACATTTAAAACTAAAATGCCAAATCCATACATCTGACTCCATGCACAATGTTGCCTCGTACGTTAGCAGATGTGCCTCTCTTCTGTAAACGTGTGAATGACAACAATACAAACACAAACGCACGACAGTGAATATAAGCCAAACACAAAGGGCGCTTCTCCCAAACTATACATTTGCGCCACTTCCACGGATTCTCTAAATGTATCTGAACTCGCACCGACGTCAACAATGAACTTGTAACATAAAAAAACATATTCCCGTAGCATGAGACAAGCCAAACATAATACTGTGAAAACAAAACCAAAATCCCAAAATAGTACTCCATAGGATTGAACTAAAACCACGACATTAATTATGCATGAAATGAAGTACTATCTCCCCCGCAAAAAAAGAAATGAACTACTATCTACATAGAGGTATCTCTTTTCGAAGCCTTCCAGTTGGAGTTCTGCTCACAAACGTCCATGGAGTCTGCGGTCAGGAAGACAACGAGAATGCATCATGTCCTTCATCGACAGAACTCGGCGGTAAAGCTCGTAGCTCACATACCCATCCTAAAACAAAAAGCGGATGAGAATGAAAATATAGGAAAAGGAAAAACATGCTATTCTTGCAATAAAACAAAAATATAAATCCCTCACAAAAAAATAAAGACAGGAAATCCACATAAATGAAATTTTCACTTACAATTGCTGCATATTTCAGGTGGTCAAAGGAGAGCGGCTTCCATTCCCAGTAGTCATGCTGACCTCGTGGAAAAGATGACTTCATACTCGAGTAAGATTTGTCTATGACGGCTCCCGCCAGATCTGCCATGGACTCCCTTAGATTGCCGCCTTTGATCATGAGCTCCTCTTGAAGGTCGATGTGATACTCTCTTGGAATTTTGAAGAAACTATTTGAGAGAACTTCTCTATCCTTCCTGACGTCGACACTAGCGAAAGTTATACCTCTGTTCCGAAGGAAATCCTTCAGAGCAGGGCGCTCCGTCCTGGCCTTGCACAAGTGATAGACAAGAACATGCTTACGCATCGCCAGTTGCATGACAGCGACTTTTCTGTAACGATGAAAATAATCCTCTCGTGTGTACTCCAGATCAAGACCAACAAACTTGTACCTGTCCTCACGCAGCCATTGCTCATAAAGAGCTATAGTCTCCTCCACCTTGTAGGGCTCGTTGGTGTACCACACCTCGAGCTTGGTGTTACCGTCCGCATCTATAAAGAGATGCTCAGTAGTGTTCCTGAAGTCGTCCATGGAAACGAGGGTGAGAGTGCCAATGGAGTTTGGCTGTGCTTCTCCGGAGTCACTCAGACGTGGTGAGGATGATGGGAACTGCCTGCAGTTCTGTGGCGAGAATACGACGTGGTGACCTCCCAGAATAGACCAGTATTTAACCTTGGGGAAAGACGAATTAGTTACCATGCCCATTAAATTGGATTGGGAACCGTGAATAGAAGGTTGTGCTTCTGCAGCTTGTGGAACCATGCACCTCAAAAGTCACGGCTGCCACGCTGTAATCGAGGAGCCTCTAAATTAACTCTAGCACGGTAACTGGCACATTGAATACTAACATCCAACAGCCATCCCATCGGTCACCAGCACATCTCTTGACCGAGAGAAGAATGCGAGGAGGCAAGCGAAGACCCTATCGTGCAACTTAATCTGTCGAATACATATACTACACGGGGAGTGAACCAAATAGAAGCACGGTTCGGCTAGCACCAAAGCCGCAAGCGTGCCTCCACTTTGTTTAAAGACATGCCTCCATGATATCGACGGGCGTGCATCTCTATGTCTGCGTACCACCGAAAACATTGCCAAAACAAAGGCACGGCCATGCTTCTGACTTACGTATAACCGTGGGCTCTCATACAGATTCGCGCCTGACCCAACGAACATTTGAAAAACGGTGGCTTTGTGGGTCAACAAGCGACTGAAAACATTGCGAACGTAGAGCCACGAACCGTGACTCTATTTCAGGTGCAACAGTGACTCTCTTTTGTGAACGATCATGCCTCTCCTGAATTTGCCTCCCCCGATGTAACGATCATGCCTCTCCTACTCTCACGACCGTGCATCTCCTAGAGTCAATACCGTTCCTCTCCTAAAGACACACCCAACCCTATATGATTAAACATGTGATTAAAAACGTTTAAATCACAGAAGCATGACTATGCTTTTCAGCTTCTATAACCGTGCCTCACGTAGGTCTCTGAGTCACGACAGGCAGGTGGAAGAGTCCCGTGGGAGGCAGCTCAGCTGGACAACTCCAGTGGGAGGCAGCTGGACGAGTCAAACGTCTCGTGTCCCCGTAACCCCTCGGAATGCAAACACCATCTACAATCAGCATTCATTCCATTTCGCAGAAAAAAAAACAAGCATTCAATATTACTCTTGCTCTCTCGCGTCTCCTTTATATTTCAATCCGCTCCGACTCCCTGAGCCACATCGCTAACCATCTGCCTTTTCAGTCGTCTGCTTCTAGGGTTCGTGCTTCTTGGCGCACACAATCTGATTTCCCACAAGTTATTATAGGGTTTTTATTGGGTTTCTGGTTTAATTTCTAAGCCGTACTTCTCTCGTAGATTGCTCGCGGGTGCTTGCCCTAAGCTTCCTCTACACCATCTTCGTTCGTCGATGGCTACTGTTCTTCTTTCTCAGGTAAAAAGCATATGCGTCAGCATGCTCCCATCCGTCTTTATGTTTTGAAAATGATATTTTAATTATTATTGTTTTACGTTTAGGTTTTCCATTTGTTAGTTATTGAAGTATTAGATCCGGTACAACGACTTCCTTCTGTAAAGAAATATAAAAGCGTTTGCAAAACTAAAGCAGTGATCTAAACACTCTCGTACTGCTTTTCTGGAGGGAGTAGATGAGTAGATTTCTGGTAAATTTGTAGTTGTTGTCTACCTCCTTCGTACCTATATCCTCAAGCTCCTGACACGCATATTTTTAAATTGGTTGACGTTGAAGCATGTTTTAAATTATTATGATATTCTTGTTTTTTTAACATAGTTGTTCTGAATTATCTAGGTATGGTTTGCCCTACCTGCCGCCATCCAGGCGGCCCTTGCCAACCACAACCTGAAGCTCTCCAGCAGTTTGAGGTTATTCTTGATGAGAATTGCTGGAGCCGCATGGTTAGTAAGCATTTCTACCATAGTTATCTTTTTATCTTAAACACTGGTCGTTTGGTAGAATTACAACTATTAGTTGCTTACAACACAATAGAAATCGTCACTCTTATTCGTATCCCTTTGCAACTACACTAGATTCCCCTGCTGTCACTTCTTTGCACTTTGTACTCTGTTTTCTTTTCCATTAGTTTGCCATCTATGCCTTAATTATTATAGTGCGTCTTCAGTTCTAATTAAAAATCGTCCACCTATGCCAAAATTAGTATCCATTAATTTATCATACCATTATGTTGTTATCTTTAATTGTTATCAAATATTCAGATGCAAGCTAAGAAAACTTTTAACGTTAATGGTCGGTGAGTTCGAATTTATACTTACAGGTTGTTATTTTTTCTATTTATTCTAGTATGTACCTTGTAATGTCAGAGCTTTTCTCGCTGAATACATTGATGAGAGGAAGGAAGATGCAAGAATATTGCGTAAAGAGCAGGTAGAACCAGCCCTTCTTACCCATGAAGGAAGGTCTTACAATGCTTTGTTTAAGCATAGGGTGAACTACACCAAGTTCTGTGGTGGTGATTGGTGCATCTTTGCGGATGATTATGATCTAAGTGCTGGAGACCGCATAGAATTTGAACTATCAGGCGAGGGACTGAATCTGGCAATACAAACATATCGGGATGACAAAAGGCTGCTTCCATTACCTCATGTTGGTTGGTATTTAATATTCCAAAATAATTGTTTCGTTGCATTTTTATATACATGCATGATGGTAAATAATATTAACCCCCATGCTCGATATATCTTTATCTAACTTTGAATACTTAGTCTTTTTCTAGCTCTTGACGATCTCTCATCTGATGATTTCGACCACGTTCAGTGTTGTGTCTACTCTAAGGATATTGAGCTTACCTACGACCAGACACGCTTCTTTCTACAACGCCTTTTCCGAGATATTTTCATCCGTTGCCGTCCATTTGTCCACGTGTTGACTCCCACTAACACCAAAGACTGCATCATGGTTGGTTACATCTGTCCCTGTTAAAATACCAAACATATTTTGCTTCGCATGTCTACAACTTCTCCTCTACGATATTGAGTTATTAATCCTAAAACAACAAAACTTTTGTTGCTCTCTTAATCTATTCTTTTATCTGCTTACTCGCGAACCTGAACATGCCGAGAAATATATTAGTTTCCATATGGAATTTCTTAATGATTGCGCACTCACCGTATTCAGTCATTCTATTTTTTAATGTCCAAGTAGCAAATCAACGCTATTAATTTCTATTTAATTTCTGTTTCTTTTAGAAAATTCCGAGGAGTGTTGTCTCGACACTGAAGAGATGGGTGAACGTGCCAACCAATGCCAGGGTGACCCTTGAAGATCCTGATGAACCTACCCATGTCATCACTCCTTCGTCGTACTACATATGCAAAAAAGACGGCAAGATGGTAATTGAAAAGTCTTCTTTCAGAGACTTCATATCAGCTGCATCATTTGTTGAAGAGAACGTTGTTCTGATCACTTTCAAAGGGCGCCATGATCGTTCTGTGTCCATCATCATTTAGCACATTCCGTAGATTCCATTAGAACCAGCACTTAAAAATGGAAGAAACGGTGCATCTCCTGGGATGTTCAGTGGTCCTTTCATGATGATGACTCTCAAGCGCAAATGACTGCTTACTATAAGTTTGGTTATTAGGATGGTAGTAATGTAGCTCTTATGGACCAAGTGGTTGCTTGAACTATCGGAACGATCTTTTGGAACTAATGTAGCTCTTATGGACCCTCAAGTGGCTGTTTGAACTGTCGGAATGATCTTTTGGAACTAATGTAGTTCTTATGGACCCTCAAGTGGCTGGTTGACCTTTGAAATCTTCACAATTCCAAAATTCAAAAAACAAACAAATCATTTTTTGTTCAACTCTGAGTCAAAATTCAAACATATCAAGAATAAGTTTTTGAATCAAAAACTATAACAATAGCATCTTATCAAAGTTATTCAAACGTCAAACATATATTAATTAAACACCAAACATGACTCCATTTTCAAGTGCACACTATGTATACTTCACCGACTTTTTTAAACGTACAATTGTGCACCCAATAACATAATAACAGTGCCTCGTTGACTAAGGAATGTTGTTAACCGAAAAAACGTTTCGACAACAAAGGCACGACCATGACTCTGCTGAGTGTTCCACCGTCCCTAGACTACCTTCACAGGCCAAGATGGAATACGCACACATGGAACACGCAGGCAGCACGAGACGAATAAAATATTTCATTGAACAAAATAAGTGAAAACCTTAAAAAAAACTGATCCAACAAACGCCTGTTTCCATAAATCTACCCCTGGAACCGCCGGATGACTACCAACTGCTCTTTGATGGTTACCTTTTTTGCATGACAAAGTAAAGATCCCTTTCAATTTACAGAATCCATTTCCATCTTCTTCCTCGGACGTTTCTCGTCGGCCGCAACAATTCACCACCGCATACCTACAGCCATGGACGACGGGAAACTAACAACAGACACCAAACACGTCACTGCCCACGGTACAACCGTGCTAGAGGTGGTGTACACCAACGACCCGAAGACCGTGGAGCGAATCATCAAAAAGTATGAGGAATGGCTAAAGGAGGAGAAGAACAAGTTCGTCGGCCTCGACCTCGAGTTACAGACGTCAAGGGATCGCCGTCGTGCAACTTGCCATGCGCGAGCATGTCCTCGTACACCACTACTGCAGGTCCGAGCGCTCCCAGGCGTTGCTTGACTTCCTGCAACGCAAAGCGATAACTTTCGCTAGCGTCGACACCAGGGGCGACAAGACCATGCTTGAACGTGCATGGATCAGAATTCAAGACGACCACCACATCGACATCCAGAGGCAATTCTGTATCAAGGGTGGTGGAGAAAGGGACTCCATGGGTGACCTTGCAGCGGCCATCATCGACCCCTCCTACAAGAACATGAAGAAATCATTCCCAAAGGAGAAGCACCAGTACTGGGAGTGGAAGCCGCTTTCCCCGCTACACCTTGAGTACGCAACAAAAGACGAGTATGGTAGCTACGAGTTGTACCGTAGAATCCTAATCATCAAGGACGGGCTACGTCACCTCCACCAACAACCATTGAAGGAAAGACTCCGCCCACGTAAGAACAAAGACGAGGGATATTCCAACGGCTGCAAGCGCCAGTAGGGAAACAGCGGGTGGTGAATTGCGAGAAAATACATTAAACTAGTAGTACCTAGTAGTATGATAATTTAGATTGAATGAACCTATGTTGTAACTATGATTGTTGTTGGTCAAAGATGCTGTGTGTACTGTATTACTGTTTTACGTTGAACATAGTGGTGTGCTCATGTACAAATGCATAGTACGTTTTGCATGTCTAAATGCAATTAGTAAGTTATCTTCTACTGAGCGAACATATGTTGTAACTATGATTATAGAAGGACAAAGATGTCGCACGATATTGTATTATAATTTTCATACTTATCTTGTACAAGATGCATCGTGCTATGAACAATATGTGATTGTATCGTTGTTCAATTTCTGTAAAATGCTTATTCAAGATTGGCGTGAACAATTCATAAATATTTCAGAATAACTTCATTATACACATGCCCAGCTTTTCTGAAAACAGGGTGAGATCTTAAACAAAATTGATATTCCAATGCAGTAAACACTGAGAGCACTTTGAAACATGCCTCTCCGACTAAACCTGTTTAGCACACAAAAATTGAGACAACAAACACACGGGCGTGACTCTTCATAAAATAACATCGCGCCTCCTCCATCAACACAACAGTGACTCCCTCAACAGAGATGTTGACGGAAAAAACATTCGGTACACAGAGGCAAGGGACAAGCACTTTGAGAGTCTAAGCGCATTGAAAATAAATTAAAATCACACAACAACCATTTGACATCAAACACTGTATAAATATAGGATCACGCCTCAACTACAACACAGAGGCAAGTCCCTAACGCATTGAGAACCTCTTTTTTGCTGTTGCACACAGGCTCCTCTCCGTACAGCCGTGTGCTGCCGGATGCCACAAACCTACACTGTTGTGTGCAACTGACCTATGTACAGCCGTGGCTCTCTAAATGTCTATTCGAACCCATGCCTGTGGTGCCACACGCCCATGGCTCTAGAGACTTCACACCTATGCATCCACAACTGAGCCTCTCTAACTAAGTATTCGGACCGACGCCTCTACTGCCATACTTCCATGCCTCTAGGGACTTCACACTTTTTTGCATCCAGAGGGTTGATACCCGTGCCTCGACAAACCCCAGATCCGTGCCTATAGTGACTGCACTTCCGTGCCTCCAGTAACTTCATTTCCGTGCCGCCGGTGACTCCATCCACGTGCCTCACATCAAACGCGCCGTGACTCTACGTGATGCGCACGCGTGATCGCCCGTGCATATTTGGTGTTGCACACACGTTCCTCTCCGTACAACCGTGTGTTGCCGGATGCCACCAACCTATGCCTGTGCCTCCTGCCTGTAGAGGCTTCACTCCCGTGACTCTGGTGCATACACACCCGTGCCTCGCGTAACACACGCCGTGACTCTACATGCTCCTCACGCGTGATCGCCCGTGCCTCTTTGCTGTTGCACAGACGTTCCTCTCTCTACAACCCATGCCAGAGGAAACATAGAAAAAAGAAAGGCACACACGTGCCTCTAATTTATGTATAACCATGCGTCTCATGAATTAGCACCCGTCCCAAAAAAACAACTAAAAAAGAGATGCACAGCCCTGCCTCTTCTACATACGAAGTACAACAATAAACAGTTAGGTTCATATCGGTTTTATATATCTAAATAACATTATACTCTAGCATAGATTTTTAAACAATATCCATTCTCTTCAAAGGCTATAACTAACATCACTGCGGCAGAAGACTGAAGATAACAACAAGCCTCCAATCACGCTCTTTGAAGGTTATGAGCACCAAGCTGTTTACTTCAATAGACGATGCCTGAAAAAAATCACTGAACCCTTCCTTTTTGAACACCGTTCTATCACCCAAGCCAATGAAATAGGAACAAGGAGTGCTCACACTAGTACAAAACAGGGCTTTGGTCCACCCTGAAAAGCCCATTAGTCCCGGTTCACTCACGAACCGGGACCCATGGGGGCATCGGTCCCGGTTCGTGAGGCCAAGGCGCCGGCCGAGCCTCGTCTAACCCCTTTGGTCCCAGTTCCAGACACGAACCGGGACCAATGCGACTCGTGGGCCATTGGTCCCGGTTTGTGGCTGGAACCGGGACCAAATGGTGAGGCTTTAGTCCCGGTTGGTAACACCAACCGGGACTAAAGGGGTTGAGGCTTTAGTCCCGGTTGGTGTTACCAACCGGGACTAAAGGTTGGACCTTTAGTCCCGGTTGGAGACACCAACCGGGACTAAAGGGGTTCTGAAAGTTTTTTTTTCCTGTTTTTACATTTGTTTTCTGTTTTTAGTTTCTGTTTTAAATTGCTTATATCTTTTAAGATAATTGATGTTTTTGAGTGATTCTTTTTGCATTAGATTCAAAATTTTGTCTAGTTTCTGTTTGTGCCATTAGTTTTCAAATTTGAATGGTTTAAATTTTAATTTGTTCAAATTTGCTTCAAACCCTAGATTGTGAATAACTTGAGTTTACAAATAGTTTTTAATTTAATTCTTTTTGCTCCTAGTCACGTGTTAGATTGTTGTCACAGTAAGATTTATTTGGTTATTTTTAGAATAATTTAAATTAGGATTTTAATTAAAACAATACTGTTTTGCTTATATAGTTGTTTTAGTCATTTAAATGTTGTTTTTTATTATTTTTAGTTAGTTCTTTCTGTAGATTTTAACATGTTGTAGTATGGTGCATATTGAACACACAAAAAGTCTGGAGTTGAAATAAGTTTAAAAAAATGAAATGCATTTGTAACAGACGAGTTTTCGTCCGAAACCTTGATACTTCGAATGAGATAGTCCAGTTTGTACACGAAGTGCATCCAGTTTTTGCCGTAACCCTCTCAACTTTTTAGCACATGCTATGTGGGTGAAATGATGATACCATGCCAACTTTCAACCTTTTCAGAGTTCATTTGTAGTGCTTTTCAATTTCAGGGTCATTTAGCTCAAAAAAATCAGTAAATGCATGAAAAATAGCAAATGAAGTCAGAAAGGGTTGAAATTTGAGGATGTGTCTTTGAATGGTGCATATTGAATGCACAAAAAGTCTGGAGTTGAAATAAGTTTAAAAAAATGAAATGCATTTGTAACAGACGAGTTTTCGTCCGAAACCTTGATACTTCGAATGAGATGGTCCAGTTTGTACACGAAGTGCATCCAGTTTTTGCCGTAACCCTCTCAACTTTTTAGCACATGCTATGTGGGTGAAATGATGATACCATGCCAACTTTCAACCTTTTCAGAGTTCATTTGTAGTGCTTTTCAATTTCAGGGTCATTTAGCTCAAAAAAATCAGTAAATGCATGAAAAATAGCAAATGAAGTCAGAAAGGGTTGAAATTTGAGGATGTGTCTTTGAATGGTGCATAATGAACACACAAAAAGTCTGGAGTTGAAATAAGTTTAAAAAAATGAAATGCCTTTGTAACAGACGAGTTTTCGTCTGAAACCCTGATACTTCGAAACAGATTGTCCATTTTGTACACGAAGTGCATCCAGTTTTTGCCGTAACCCTCTCAACTTTTTAGCACATCCTATGTGGGTGAAATGATGATACCATGCCAACTTTCAACCTTTTGAGAGTTCATTTGTGGTGCTTTTCAATTTCAGGGTCATTTAGCTCAAAAAAATCAGTAAATGCATGAAAAATAGCAAATGAAGTCAGAAAGGGTTGAAAATTGATGGCGTGGCTTCGAATGGTGCACACACAAAAAGTCTGGAGTTGAAATAAGTTTAAAAAAATGAAATGTCTTTGTAACAGACGAGTTTTCGTCTCAAGGGGTTCTGAAATTTTCAAACTCTACCCCCCCCCCCCCCGTGGATCGCCTTTTTTAGTTTTGTAGAAAATAAACAAAAATGATAAAATCTTCAAAAAATAAAATCCTTCGAGATGTAGTTAGGTTTTAGTGTCTAGTTGGTATAGAAATTTTGAAATATGAATTTTGACCTTTTTTGCAAAAAAACGAAAAAAAATGTAAAACGGCCATAACTTTTGCATACGACGTCGAAAAAAAAAGTTTAATATATCAAAAAAAACTAGAGAAAAATTGGGACTCGATTTCACCAGGGTTTACCCGGTGAAGTTTTCTCAGACTCTCAAAATTCCAAAAGGAAAAAAAGTTATTTCAAATCAAAAATAAGATGTCATATTTGGATTCCTCACATTTTTCTGATAATAATGGATATATTATTTGTCGAATTTCGATTTACAGATTTAAAGATATTAATTATGTCATATTAAATGAATAAATGGCAAAAAAATGAATAAAATAATATTATTACTTATTTTATTTTCATTGAAATTCAATATTATTAGTACTTATTTTGTTTATTTTAATAATTGTTTAGAATTCAAAAAATTAAATCATGTGACATCAAGACCTAAGGGTTAACAGGATTGATAGCTTAAGATTGTCAGGAAAACAACAAGTGCAGACTTGGAAACTAGGGGAGATAGAACCTGAAAGTTAAGCGTGCTGGGGCTGGAGTAGTGAGAGGATGGGTGACCGGCGGGGAAGTTAGACGATTTGGAATGAGTGCTGATTAGAGACTAGAGATTAAATTCTGAAGCAGTGAGGAGGGGTGATTAGAGATTAAATTGTCAAATAATTCAAAGATTTGAAATTCGGAATAAAAATTAAAAACAAATCAAAAAAATAATCAAAAAAAATTCAATTTTTTTTCCCCCCGACAAGGCAGCCCCCGGCAAGGACCTTTAGTCCCGGTTGGTGTTACCAACCGGGACTAAAGGCTTTAGTCCCGGTTGGTAACACCAACCGGGACTAAAGGTCCTCCCTCCCCCGCCCCAGGCAGCGCCACGTGGAGGGCCTTTGGTCCCGGTTCGTAAGCAAACCGGGACTAAAGGTTTTGGGCTTTAGTCCCGACCCTTTAGTCCCGGTTCCAGAACCGGGACTAAAGGCCCTTACGAACCGGGACAAATGACCCTTTTTGTACTAGTGTCACATATATATCATCATCATGAGATTCCAAAGTAACTTCAAGAGATAAAACGCCAGTCGTGGGAAATGACACAAACTCCTTCAAACTCCTCACAACCATACCAGGAATAACCTGACAAAAACATGAAGCTATTAGAAATAAAACAAAAATTAAAAACTATAAAAAGATGAAAAAAATAGAAACTAAGAAAAACAGTGGAAAATAAATCTGACCATATGATGACCATTAACATTCATGGAATTAATCCTGTGAACAAAAGGACAACAGAGTATGTAGTTGTCATCAAACAATTGTCGCGACATGAAATACATTTACTGATAATTGAGATCGACAACACTAGTGTAAAAACGAGTGCCAACAAGATCCTTCTCAGAGTCGCTCAGACCCTCAAGAGCTACAAAATAAAATTTCACAGGTTCAAGCGAAAAGCAAATCATGTGAAACGAAACAAGCTACAAAACTTCCTTAAAAATAAACCTTACCAACAGAAGGTAAAGGGGACAACATATCTCCACCCCATTAAAAATCAACACCAATCAACGTTCCATAATGCTCAAGCCTAACGGTCATTATATCACGATGACGAACACCATAATCACTAACCAATCGTTCCCAGGAAGAACCATGGAATTTGCTGCTCACCCGACCATGACTAAGCAGAACACCATACAAATAACCCTCACTGCAGTGAAGAGCAAGATCAGTATCTTTGTCACCCCTCCTTATGGCTAAAGGCCTACACTCCTCGATGTAACGAGCAAGATGAGCTCTAACACTGCACGGAACATACTGCAAAACGAATCAAAACAATGATCATAATAAAAAAAAGAACACCTAGAATAATTTCCATTCAAAACAGCATCAGCAGCACCAAAAGAAATAAGCATGTGTGCCAAAAATTAAACAATTATAAAATGTTATTCTTACAACACGACTCGAACAACGCCGATCCAGAACCACACTGAACACATCTACAGAAGAATCAACAGAGGAACACGGGCCACCCGGCATACGGCAAAAAGGATAAGCCATACCCGCAAAGAACACAATGATTATCAAGAACTAATTGCACAAAACGAGTTGAAAGTTGACATCTGATAGTATTGGAAGCCCCCACCCATAATCACCCCATAAATCTTCATATCCCGGAAATATAATGGGAACAAATAGGGAAACAAAAAGGAAACAGGGAACCAACGAATGCAACCGGTAGGCAACGACGATGGTGCGAACGGGGAAGCGCCGTCAACGCTAAAGAAGGGCCGCAGTAAGCAGACGATAAGACCGGCGGGCGCGACGCGCGGCAAGGACGGCAACGAAAGCCCAGTCGGCAGCGACGGGTCGTCGACACCAGAGAGAAACAGATATCAGAAACAGATCAAAAGTGTATTACAAAACACTAAAAGTATAAGGACTAAAGTGAAAAAAGGAAAAACTAGAAAGGAAAACCGGAAACCAGAAATCACGGGAGTGCCCCTGCGCACGACAAGTGTCGCGTGCGGAGCGCCCCGGAAAGTCTCACGAGCGCTCCGCGCGTGACACTTGTCGCGCGGGGAGCGCTCCCCGACTAATCGTTGTGGGGAGCGCTCCTCAACTAGTGATTTCGATCGCTTCCGCTTTTGTTTTCATTTGTACATTCGCTCCGTTGCCTGGGTGCGAGTCGGCCCGTTTACCTGATCCTTAGAGAAAGCTTGAGTATTGGAGGCTGGCAGATCCTATATGACGCCCGTGTGCGTCCGATCGTCGCTGCCTCGCTGAAGCGAAGCGAGCGAACGAGGCGCCACGGGCTGGCCCACTTCAAGCCAGCTCCTGGTTTTGGGAACCTTCTAGTAGGTTCCCCGAACCGGGTTTTCTTTTCTTTTACCGGTTTTTCCCTGTTTTCTTGTTTCTTTTTTTGGTTTTTGTTTTTTCTGTTTCTGTTTCTATTTCTTTGTCCTCTCTTTTTATTTTAACCTTTTTCGTTTTTATTTTCATCCTTTATTTCCAAAAAGGTTTGAAATTCCGTATTTTCTTCATGATTTCAGAAAAAATACAATGGTTTTTAAATTTTGTTCACAATTCAAAATTTGTTCAGCATATATTATAGAAATGTTCAATGTATATTTAAAATTTGTTCGGCGTATATCACAAAGTTGTTCAGTATGTATTTAAAAATTGTTCAGCGTATATTACAAAAATGTTCACTGTATATTACAAAAAAGTTCATCTTTTTTGGAATTTTATAACTTTTGTTCATCTTTTCAATAATTGTTCACGTTTGAAAAGTTTGTTCGAATTTCAAAAATTGTTCATTGTTTAAAAAAGTGTTCGCGTTTGTCAAATTTTTGTTCCGAATTTTTTGTTTTTTTTTCTCATTTTTCTTGAATTGTTCGAAAAATTCAAAAGATGTTCGGTACTTTAAACCCTTGCGCTGGTGGGAAACTAGTAGATCTTTTCAGATCGATTGGTTAGGTGCTAGAGGACATGAGCGGGACGTGACGAGTTCGAAGTCTTGCTGGCGCGGGTATTTTTGGCTATTTTTTTTGCGCCCTCGAGTTCCTGACCTTCAAGTGGGCCGGCCCATCTGCATCTGCCTTCAGCGAACGCTTCTCTGTTTGACGCTAACGAGCGTCAGACAGGATCTCTGTTGGACGCTCGCAGGCGTCCAATAAGGCCGCATGCTGCGGCAGATTGGCAGAGCTTCGCGCATGGCATACTCCGCCTGGGCCGGCCCACACAGGAAAAGCGAGCTGTGTAAAAAACCACGAAAACGAAAAATACGTCGCTTTAGAGTGGTTTCGAACTCGCAATCTGCTGCTTATGGAAACAGGCACCTACCCAGTTGAGATGGTTAGCGCTAGTGATGATTGTGCAGCGCGAAATCTTTAGATCTAACTATATCAGCAGTTCTGAACATTTTAATATTTTTCAAATATTTCATCAAAATTGTGAATACTTTTTAAAAAATTCTGAAAAACTTATTCAAAACCACGAACAAGTTATAGAAAAATCGTGACCAATTATTGGATTTGTAACCAAAATTAAAAAATGGGAAGATTGTATGAATTTGTGAAAAAATATTGAAAACAAGAACATTTATTAAATTTTGAACAATTTTGACAAACATGAACAAGTTTTTAAAAGAGGTAAACAATTTTTTAATGTGCGAACACATCTTAAAAATGAAACTTTTTTGAACTTGGGAGCAATTTTTGAAAAAACGGAACAGGTTTTTGCAAATATGAACATTATTGGAAACAATGGACATTTTTTTGCATCTGTGAACAAATTTTGAAACTCTGAACAAAATTAGGAAAAGAGCGAACATTATTTGTAATTTGCGAACGTTTTTTAATTTGTGAACAAAATTTGAAAATAGGAACATTTTTGAATTTATGTACATTTTCTGAAAAGGCAAACATTTTTTCAAAGATGCAAATATCTTTTAGAAAATGAAGAACATTGTTTTAAATTCCTGAATTTTTCTAATAAACAGGAACATTTTTTGAACGTTTGAACATTTTTTGAATTTTTGAAAAAATGAATTCTGAAAACAAAAAGGAGAAGTATTTAAAAAAAAAGAAATAGAAAACTGAAATAAGAAGCAGAAAAAAGAAAATAAAAATGAGACAGAAAAAACAAAATAGAATGAAACAGAAAAAAAATTTGTTCACGATTTTTTTTGAAACGGAAAACAAATTTGGAAGCACGAACATTTTCTTAAAGGACGGACATTTTTTTGAATATCGAGAACAAATTTGAAAAATCCCGAACAAATTTGGAAGATTGAACATTTTTTGAAAACGTGAACAAAAAATTCAAATCTGGTACATTATATGAATTTCGAAAGTTTTGAACGGTTTTGTGTAACGAGAACAATTTTTGAATTTTGAGAACATTTTTTTCGAAAACTTAACATTATATGAAAACACAAACAAAATTTGAATATTTTGAAAAAAAAAGAGGAGAAAATAAAAATAAAAATAAATAACAAACCAAAGAAAGAAAACAAACAGAAAAAACGAAAACAAAAGAAAAGAAAAAAGAAACAGAAATAACTAAAAACGAAGAGAAGAAGAAAAAATCTTCGCTAGCGGTTGGGCCGGCCCACTGCGTCGTTCGCTCGCGCACCTCCTGTGCGAAGCGTCGACATTACGACGCAGTGAGCGGCGTATAGGATTTTCCTCCAATAGGAGCTCTCTCTCGCTCGTACCGATTCCAATTAGCAGTTGCCTACGGGCGGGCTACTTTCGGGCAGGCCCATTAGTGCAGGTCGCTCGCAGCGGCTCATGTCGCTGTAGATTTGCTTTGATCCGGTTTTCATCATTTGTTTTTCGTTTCCTCTCATTTTTTCTTTGCTGTTTTGTTTTTCACCAGTTTTCTTTGGTTTTTTTCCTTTCTTTTCTTTTTAGTACTCTGGTTTCTTCGTATTTTCAATGGGTTCCTTTAGTTTTTCTTACTCTCTTCGTTATATTTGCTTTTCTTTGTTACTTTATTTGTTTTCTTTGGGTTTTTTTATGTTTCTTTGTCAGTTTTTATCAATAACAATTAAGTCATGTCAAGTTTCTGTCAGTACACAATGTACATTATTAGCGCGCACGTGAAATATCTTATAATACACGTTGGACATTTTTTAAGTATGTGAAGTAATTGTTTTCTTAAAAGATACGTGTTTTCAACACTTTGTGAATACACAATAATGTTTTGTAAATACACGTTGTACATTTTATAATGGAAATAAACATTAATTTACACTACGCGACCTTCTTTATTTATTCTTTAAAAAAAAATCACGGATATTCTTTTGGAAACACAAGAATATTTATTTAAGGAAAATTAAATGGTATACACATTGTTTAAAATATTTCATACATTTTTTTAAACACCAGAACATTTTCTTTAAAATGTCACGTATACCATATTTATGGTACAAAACATTTTTTTAATATGCCAATGGTTTTAAAATTATCTAAATATTTTTGAAGTTTTTACACACAGTTTTTTTTGAAAAAAAGGAACATGTTTTAATTGTCACTGATATTTTTTTGAAAGCTCTCAACATTTTAAAACTGCGCTAACAAATATTTTATACATGTTAAGATTTTTAAACTCATACATTTTAAGTAAATCTAAATTTTAAAATATATATGTTTTGATATATAAATAAAAGTAAAAATGGAAAAATGGAAAATATTGAAGTGACGTAAGAATGACGTCAACGTCACGACCCACGTCCCTACTGACCGGCCCACCACTGGTTTCCTTTTTTAAACACAATACAGACGCAAGAGAGACTGAGCCGACATATCATCTTGAGATTTACGAAGACACCGTAGGCGCCTCGTCGTCGACGGGAACGTATTCTCCCACTGAAAACGCATCACCGAAAATCCTGAAATAAATCCAGAAATAATGCGAGCACCAGGACTTGAACCCTGGTGGGCTTGGGATACCACAGTCCCTCTAACCATCCAACCACAGGTTGGTTCGCAACCCACCACTAGTTTCCTGTAGTAGCATGTCTGTCTCCCCAGAATTTATATACCATGGGCCAGTCCATTACAATGCTGAGTTTTTTATTTGTTTGCAAATAGCATACCTGCACAATATGTACGTAATATTTATTGGATGTTATTTTACATTCTGCATTCAAAGAAACTAAACATCTATACTTAGCAAAGTACATTTATTTTACTAATATATTGAAAATTGTCATGCAAAGATTCACAAATTATTAATACACTTTCATGTATTTAAAGAATGTTCGACCATATATGTTAACCAATTTTAAAATATTTTGAAAATATGTTCCACATGCATTTATAAAAAAATGTATTATCTATGTACAAAATTTCCATAGTGCATTTAAAATTTATCATTTATTTTAAAAACATCCACTTGTATTTTTTAATGCCTACCAGTAATATGTTCAACGTATTTAAAAAAGTTTTCACCTGGTATTTAGGAAAAGTTGAACTTTTTATTTGAAAATTGTCAACATATCATTAGGAGATGTTCACCATGTGTTCTCAAAAAATTCATGGTGTATAAAAAATCAATGTGCATTTAACAAATGATCAACATGTATTTGAAAAATGTTAAACAAGTATATGAAAAATGTTCACCGTGTATTATTAAAATTCAAAATATATTAGAAAATATACAAAAATAAGAAAATAAAAGATATGAAAAGACAAGAGAAAAATAGAGGTGAACTAAAAAATATGAAACTCCATTGGAAAACCCATCAAAACCGGTAGAATAATAATACTAAATAAGAAAAGAAAAACCGGACTGAATGTTTCAAAAACTGCAAAGAAGTTCCCCCAAACTGTTATTTAGCCGATCACTGTACCGGTTTCGCAATCGGACGCACACATTCATTCCTCGCTTGGCCGGCCAGCAATAACCAGCAGCACATGTTAGCGCTTGTGGTTTAACACTTATTTTCCTGTTTTATTACTTCTCAGATAGTGGAACGCCCCCGGTTCGCTGGACAGTTTCAAGATGGTTCTTAATTGGGGTTTTTCTTTTTCCCCCTTTTTCTTGTTCTTGTTCTTTTTCCTTTTTTCCTTGTCCTGTTTCTTTCCTTTTCTTTTTTCTTGTTCTTTCCCCTTTTTCTTATTAATTAAATGTGCAAACTTTTTCTAAGTTCATGAATTTTTTAATTCAAAATAGGTAAACTTTCTTTTGAATTCAAGAACTTTTTCTTCAAACTTGGTGAATTTTTTTGCAAAATCCATGAATTTTTTTATCAAAATTGCTGAACTTTTTCTCAAATTCCATGAACGTTTTGAAAATTCGTGATTTTTTTGTATCAAAATCGATGAACTATTTCCAAATTCGTGAACTTTTTTCAAAATCAATGAACTTTATTCAGAATCAATGAACTATTTTAAAAAATGATGAACTTTTTAAATTATTTAAAATTTATTTCCAATATCGATGAACTTTTTTACGATTTGCAAAAAAATTCCAAAGTTTGTGAACTTTTTTATAAATAAGTGAGAGTTTTTTAATTCACATTTTTTCGGTTTTTTGCGAATTTTCTCTTTTTTAACTTTTTAAAAATCAAGACCAACGAAACTTTTTTTTTCTAGCGAGGGAGCGCTTCGCTAGTGGTTTAATGGGCCGGCCTGATTCGGTAGCTTAGCGAGCTGCAGACTCCTATCGCTTTGAGTGAGACAGAACGAATCACTTCGGAAGAGAAAGAAGCTCTTGCAGTCCGAGAAGCCATGTCTCTAGCATATGATCTTTATGTCCAAAGGATTCATATTGCGTCAGATTGCAAGGTGGTGGTCGATGATATCCAGAAGCATAATATGGCTAGCTATGGTGCAATAGTATAGGAGATCATAGATCATTCTCTTCATTTCAATTTTTGTAACATAGTCCATGAACGTAGAAGTTTCAACTTTGAAGCTCACAATTTGGCGAAGCATGTACTTACGCTCGGTGATGGCCGCCATGTTTGGTTAGGTCACCCCGGAAACCTTCCTTCCGTCCCTGTCAATGTGGTGACGACTTAATAAAGCTTCGTTAAATTGCCTGAAAAAAAAGGAAGAGAAAGAAAAGAGAGCGCTGCGCCGAGGAGGATTCGTACATGGGTTGCCTAGTTGATCGTGAGGGCAGCTAGCCACTGCGCTAGACTCCAGTTCGTGACAAAATAGTAGTTTGGGCCTTCTTAAGTCGAAACGAGCCGCATTTCCACTGTTATTTTCCGTTTTTTCAGGGTTTTTTGTTTTGTTTTTCCACTGTTTTCATTGGTTTTTTTTTCTTTGGTTTCCTTTTTCTTTTTCCTTCTCCATTTTTTAGTTTCCTTTTTCTTCTCCATTTTTTTGTTTCTCTTTTGCTTTTTCTTATGTTTGTTTTCATTTTCACTCTATATTTTTTTAATAAGTGATCAACATTTTTTGTATACCCAACCATAAGCTTAGCACCTGATCTTATCATTAAGTTCACTTTGCCGTAGCTTTCGTGTCGTGGTGAAATCATGGCAGATGCTATGAGATTGTCGGGCCCGTGGGACCGGGGGTACCCAGGCCCGTCTGCCTGCGGCCCAGACATGGCGCGCACCTCAGGGCACAGCAGGTGGCCCGTTACCTGACCTCACGAGGAAAGCCATCGCGAGGCAAACGTCAACAAGTGTCATCAGGAGCTTCCCGAGGCCCCCTCGCGAGGCAGTCTCCTGAGGCTGCCCTTGAGGCTCCTCGCGGGGCAGACTAGTTGAGGGCAGCTCGGTGAGGCCTGCAGTCCTGCGTCTTCACGTGGCTGATGCGCGCGGCGACGAACGGTACCAGAGGCCGCGCAAGCAGGCGCGGGGAAGGAAGTTTCCTCTTTTGTGCTAAGGGGGCAGGGCCAGCGCGCCGGTTCACAAAGCAACCTCCAAAGGCTTCCCGATCGGTGCAAGAAGACCAAGGCAAGGACACGCTAGGACGGAGGTCATCCCCGAGCCCACCGATGCGTCACGGTAGGAGGCCTTTGTAGGCGAAGACCGCTTTGGTCATGATAAGCTGCGACTCTGTCCCCCTTCAAACTGGGTGCTGTGGCAACCCTTCCCGCCTCGTGTTTTCGGGGGAAGAGGACCAAAGCCAGTATAAAAGAGGGCAGGCTGCCGCTGTAGGAGGAGGACGGGAGCTAGCGAGAAGTCACCATTGTACTCTCTCTCTTTTTCCCCGCAAACAATCCCAACCAAGCAGGAGTAGGGTTTTACACCGCAAGGTGGCCCGAACCTGGGTAAACTGCCGAGTCCGTGTTCTTCTTCCTTAGCTCGAGCATGCCGGAGCGTCGCCATGAGGTCGCGAGGTTGAGTAGGGCGTAGGAACCAGCGCACCCCAGAGTTCGAACCTTTTTGGGTCCCCGGAGCCCTGATTCCGACATTTGGCGCCAGGTAGGGGTGAGTGGCTGTTCTTCCGGTCCGCTTCAACTCCCGCTTCGCCAACCCTATGACCGACGCTCGCCGTGTACATGCCGAGCGCTGGGCGGCTCGCGTCGCCCAGACCGCGCCAGCGGGCCGCGACGGTCACCACCACTCCGCCGGTGTCGTGGCTGCTGCCGCCACCGACCCTGCGGCCCGCGAGCAGCAAGACTCCTCCTTGCACGCCTCCGTGCAGAAGGACGGCCACACCGCCACGGCCTCCTCCTCCCGCGCCAGCCTTGGGAACGTGAACGCGCAGGCTGCGTTCCTCATGGCGCGTGAGCGGCACCGCTACCGCCCGGCTGACGCCGGCTACGACGACTGGCTGGGCCGCATCACCGAGCTCGTCACCGTCGTCGGAGAGGCCCCGACGCCCTCTCGCTCGCTTCGCCCTCCGCCATCTCACGCTGGGAACATGGCACATGGAGCGCCTCCGTCGCCTCCCCTGCGCAGCGACCTCGTCGAGCCTCGACATGACGCACGCCCGCGCGACCCGCCCCGCGGAGCGTCGGCGCAGGCCCAGGACGAGGCCAGCTGTCAAATCGTACGTCGTGCGCCTCCCAATGTGCGCGTGCTCCTTGAGCAGCAGTGCTAGCGCGAAGACCGCATCGTTCAAGAGGTCGTAGCGGCTGGGCGCCAGAACCGAGCCACTCTCGCACGCGGCGTCCATTCGAGCAGCGTGGGCTGCCGGGCCTTCACCCGCGAGCTACGCCGGGTGGTTTGGCCCGTTAAGTTCAAGCCGTAGCTGCCCCCGCACTATGATGGCGTCCTCGACCCCACGGAGTCCCTCCAGCTCTACGCGCTGAGCATTGAGGCGGCGGGTGGAGACGACGAGGTCACGGCGAATTGCTTTCCTGTGGCTCTCCGGGGCGCCCCACGCACTCGGCTCAGGGGTTCCCCCAGGGCCTTGACTTATTCCTGGAACGAGCGCTGTGGCCAGTTCACCACGCGTTGCGACCCGCTTGGCGGGGGCGCTGGGGTTCACCAGGGGCCGCATGCAGTGGCATGCATCCTCGGCGAGGCCCAGGCACCCGACGCCGGCCACCACTTCAAGCCGCCCTTCCGTGGGGCGAGCGCTGCCCTCAGGGGGCGCAAGCCCGAACCGCCGCATGGATGGGCACAGCACGACATCACTTTCGACGCTGGGGATCGCCCTAGATCAGCAGTTGCCGCAGGCGTGCTCCCCATGCTATGCACCCCCACCATCAGCAATGTCTCAGTCACCAAGACCCTCATCGACGGGGGCGCCGGCCTCAACATCATCTCCGTCGCGACCTTCGAGGCGCTCCAGGTGCCCTATGACCAGCTGAAGTCCACCAGGCCCTTCTCCGGAGTAGCCGATGGGTCTACCGCTCCCCTTGGGCAGATACGCCTCCCTGTCACCTTCGTCACCCGCTACAACTACCACACCGAACTCATCAACTTCGACGTGGCGAGCATCGGCCTGCCGTACAACGCCATCCTGGGTTACCCGGCGCTCGCCAAGTTCATGGCAGCGACCCACCCGGGCTATAACATCCTGAAGATGCCCGGTTGCGGCGGCATCATCACCATCAAGTGCGACGAGAAGGACGCGGTTAGCTCCCTCAGGCATGCATACAAAGCTGCCGCGACCGCGCACTTGGCTGCCAGGGGCGAGGCAGCGCTTCCCGAGGCAGCACTTCCCGAAGTGGCACCAGCAAGGAAAAAACAACTGTTTTCTCATTATCGAGCTGAAACGAAGAAGGTGCCATTTGATGGTAGCGACTCAGGCCCTACCTTCACCATCGGCGCCAGCCTTTCCCCCGGGCAAGAGGATGCGCTCGTCACCTTCCTTCGGGCAAACGCGGATGTGTTCGCGTGGAAGGCGTCCGACTTATCCGGAGTCCCGAGGGAGGTAATCGAGCACCACCTGGAGGTGTGCCCCAACGCACGCCCCGTCAAACAAAAAGCAAGGCGCCAGGCACCAGAGAAGCAGCAGTTCATCGTACAAGAAGTGCATAAGTTGCAAGAAGCTGGGGTCATCCGGGAGGTGCGCCACCCGGAGTGGCTCGCCAAACTGGTCATTGTTCCTAAGAAGGGTGGCAAGGAGCGAATGTGCATCGACTTCACCAGCCTCAACAAGGCTTGCCCCCAGGACCCCTTCCCGCTGCTGCGCATCGACCAAATTGTGGACTCCACCACCGCCTGTGACCTATTATGCTTCCTGGACGCCTTCTCAGGCTACCACGAGATCAAGATGGCGGCGAAGGATGTGGAGAAGACGGCCTTCATCTCCCCTTGCGGGGTGTTCTGCTACACCTGCATGCCTTTTGGTCTAAGGAGCGCCAGCGCCACCTTCCAAAGGTTGATGCGCATCACACTAGGACCCCAGCTGGGAAGAAATGCGGAGGCGTACGTCGACGACATCGTGGTCAAGACGCGCGAGGCCAGGACGCTTATCGAAGATCTAGAGGAGACATTCGCCAACTTGCGCAAGGTCAACTTGAAACTCAACCCTGACAAGTCCGTCTTTGGGGTCCCCTCAGGCAAACTCCTTGGCTCCTCGTATCTCACCGGGGAATTGACGCCAACCCAGAGAAGATTAAGGCCATCGAAAAATGCGCCCCCTCGGACCCTCAAGGAGATGCAGAAGCTGGTGGGGTGCTTGGCCACATTGCGACGCTTCATCTCCAAGTTCGGTGAGCGGGCATTGCCGTTCTTCAAGCTCATGAAAAGGTCCGGCCCCTTCGAGTGGACCCCTGAAGCGGACGCGGCCTTTGAAGATCTCAAGAGGTGCCTCACAAGCCCCCCCGTCATGGTCGCGTCGCGCCCTCGCGAGCGCCTGCTACTATACCTGGCGGCCACCCCCCAGACGGCTAGCGCGGCCCTCGTCGTGGAACGAGACGAGTAAGTCTACGTCAAGAGAAAACCCGCGGTCCTCGAGAAGGCATCGCCTGAGCCCACCCGGACCCCATTGACGCCCGATGAGGGCACACTTCAGGGGGCCCCCTTCCCCCCTCAGGAAGCTGCCTCCCCTCAGGAGGCCACAGGCGCCGCGCTTCCGGAGACCCCCTCGGCACCATCTCTCGAGCCTTCTGGAGAGTGCGACATGGACACCACGGTCATGCGCCACGTCGAGCATCCTGTGTATTTCGTCAGCACAGTGCTGAGGGATGCGCGCGAGCGCTACCCCATGCAGCATAAGCTCCTCTTCGCGCTCCTTGTCGCCTCCAGGAAGCTGCGCCACTACTTCCAGGGCCACCCAATTAAGGTTATCTCTGCCTATCCCTTGGAGCAAGTCCTGCACAGCCAAAATGCCGCTGGCAGAGTCGGCGAGTGGAACATCGAGTTGCAAGCCTTCCAGCTGGAGTTCTGCACCACCAGAGTTATCAAGGGTGCGTCCCTTGCCGACTTTGTGGCAGAATGGACGAACCCGTACGAGGAGGAGCCTCGCGAAAGCAAATCCCTCCTGCCTGGGGATGAGGCGCCTTGTGGCTGGGTCCTATGCTTCGATGGCACTTTATCCAGGCATGGCGCGGGGGCTGGCGTTGTGCTCACATCACCGTCAGGAGATAAGATTTACTACGCGGTCCAGCTGTGCTTCAAACACGATGAGAAGGTCTCCAACAACATCGCGGAGTACGAAGGCCTCATCGCCGGCCTCAAGGCCGCCTTCGCTCTCGGCATCAAGCGCCTCGTCATCAAAGGCAAGTCTTAGCTTCTCGTCAACTTCTCCAACAAAATGTACAAACCCAAAGACGAGCACATGGCGGCCTACCTGGAGGAGGTACGCAAGCTTGAGAAGCGTTTCCTTGTCTTAGAGCTGCAGCATATTCCGCGTGGTGCTAGCAAAGAAGCCGACGACATCGCCAAGCGGGCGTCTCATCGCGAGCCCCAAAGCCTCAGCATCTTTGAAGAAAGGCTCCTCAAGCCATCGGTCGCGCCGCTGTGACACCCTGGATTCAACTTTTCTTCTTTGGATTCAATTTCGAGTTTTGATTTAAATTTGGGTTTTCAGTCATCTCTTTTGGACTTACCACCTTGGGTTTTCTTTTGATTTTCACCCAAGTAGTTTCTTGACCTCTCAGAATTTCTTCTGATCTCGGCCATCTCAAAAACCCTGCCATGGCAGCACTTTTGAATGGCATCATATTCAGTTTCAATTCAAACTGAGTATGTCACTCTTTTGCTTCAACCCATCATCCTCTTTTCTTCCAAATGGATCCTACCACCCATAAACCATCTTGTGACTTCATCCCTCCCAAGAATATGCACTTTGGATATTTTCTTTAATAGAAAAATATTCATTTTCTCTCTGAAAATGCATATTTTTCACTTCTGCTCCAAAGCAACCCCCATTTATATTGCTTCAAAAATTCCAAATAAATTCCCAAATATTCTTTGGGTCATGCCTCACCTTACCATGCAAAAATATCCCATGGTCATTCATAAAAATTTGGCTCTGGAAAATTATTTGCTTTCTGGGCAGCAAGTGCAGTTTGTGAAGGAAGTATATTTTCTCTTGCTCTTTTTGAGCCCAAATTTTTATGGCATGACTACCTTAGTACCAGAAACTTAGCCACCAAGTTTCATCTCCTAAATCTCTATATTTTTTCTCTCTACAGTCCTCTACATTTTCTGTCTAGAAACTTGGCAGTGACTCAAAACCCTATCTACTGCACCTGGCATTGATCCAGCTCTGCATTTCAGCTTATCTCTGGAGAGTCTTGATGCCTGACATGGTTTGACAACTAGGGCGCACCGCGTAGCACCAGTGCACACGGTGACCGCGTGATGCCATGGTGTTCGACAGTCAGCCGGCGCGCTCTGCGCGTCGCCTCGCCTCTGTCTCGCCCGTGCACGCGCCCCAGGTTGCCCCAGCGCGTCCTCTACCATCCCTTGACTCGGCCGCATCCCCCTGACCCCTCCCTGTCACTCCCCGACGCCGGCAAGCGGCGCTGCGGACGCGGACACGGCGGCGCAGTGGCAACAGTGCCCGCGTGACCATCCCGTCCCTCTCCTTGCTCCCCGTAGCTTGGAGTATGCCACCACTGTGCTTGGCCGCGTCCCTGTGACCACACCCTCCTCTCTGAGCCCCTCCTCGACGCACCTCGCCGTCTCCAGAACCTCCCCGGCGGAGCTGAGCCCAGCCCCCTCGCTCCCTATAAATAGAGCCCTCCCCGAACTTCTCCAGCCATCCCATCCTCCTCACCTGGCCACAAATCGCGTAGTAGAGCTCTGCGGCGAGGCCGGGCGGGCCTCAAGCCGCCGTTGATCACCGGAGCCGCCGCGGATTCCCTCTCCATCGCCAGCATATTCCAGTGCTTTCCAGCTTCGCCCACTCCTTCCGGCGTGTTCGTGACCCTCTCTGGAGCGCGACGGTGCTGCTGGACCAGCCCAAGGTCGCCAGAAACCCCAACTCCGACGAGCCCCCGCCGCCACCGTCTCTGGAGAAGAACCCCGCGACACCGTCCGACCACCCCAGCCATCGCCTCGGGTACATGGGTGTTCGCCGTGTCGAGCTCCGTCCATCCCCCACCTCTCCGGCAGCAGCCGAGGTCTCCTCGCCAAAGAACCACTGGCGAAAGCGCCGCCGTCCCCTGTTCCTCCCTCTCTCTCTCTCTCTTTTAACCCTGCCAGAGGGGCCCCACCTATCAGCCTCTCCTCTGTCTCTCCGAACCGGTATAAGTGGAAGCGTATTCTCTGAATACGTCTTCGACGTGGCCCCCTGTGTGATTTTCTATTTTTAGTTAAATCCATAAATCTTAACTGAACTTTGACCAGCCATAACTTTTTAATTCTAAGTCCAAATGAGATGATTCTTTTTGCTCTGGTTTTGTCTTGAGCTCCTCTATCAGCATGCAAAATATGGGAATTTTCCATGCTGTATAGAATTTCTGGTGCATTTAAACATGTTACGTGACATTTTCTTTATGCTCTGTTAATTATTTTCAGAGGGATCTTGCTGTCTTGAGGAGGACCAGGAGTTTTGTGACCCTCCTCTAAACTAAGGCAAGCCACGACATCATTTGCAAGGATGGCATGCAATATCTATGATGCCCCTTTGAATTAAATTCATTTCTTGCATGCTTTTAAATTAATAATTAAATTAATGCTATTAGTTTTCTTTCTGGTTAGTTGATATGAGTATATGCACTTGATATTGGTAGCCTAGACAGTAGAGTTACTTTATATGATCATGGTTATATTGAGAGTACCGGTAGCATGGTCATTTTGCATGTGCTTCATGGCATCATATGGTTCATGTTATTTTCATGGGAGTATTCAAACTTGATTAACATCCAACTTTAACATAGTGTTGATCAAGTCATGGTGCCACCAAATCGAGCTTCCCAGTGCAACCACATTTGTCTTTATGGGAAGACCCTAGTCCGGTTTACCGTCATGCCTCTCGCCGGTGCCTCCAACGTGGGAAGGTTATGCGCTTGCGCTACCCTGGCCCGGTAGGCAGGCATAGCCTTGTGTGCCCGTGAGTTGTTTGGTACCATTGCCCCCGTTTGTTTAGTTTTGCCACGACGGTGGCTGTTGGATGTCCGGAGTGACATTGGGGCCACCCATGACTTAGCCCAAGAGGGGAGTTGGTCGGAGTGTCTGGGAGAGTGTCATGCGGTAAGTTGGTTTTGTCGAAATGCCGTTGGTCCACCCGAATGGGAGTACGAGGCCATGGGTTCCGTGGTGTGGGTACAGTGTGCTAACCTCTGCAGAGTGTGTATAATTTATCGATAGCCGTGCCCGCGGATAAGGGCCAAGTTCATAGTAGGTCACACCGTGGGTCAGCAGAAATAATTAACTTGCACACCTATAATGATATCTTGGCACATGGTTGGACCAATGGTCTGGAGATGATCATTGAGTCGTATGTTTTCGTGATCCGAGGGTGATCACCGTGTTGATGATATGAAACTGGTTACGAGGTAACCAAGATGGTAAGCTGGTCTGAGAGACCGGATGGTTCAGTGCACACTTTTCACAGCATGGTCTTGCATTATCAATTTAATTAATTGTCATGTTATTGTTTGTCATAATTGCTATGTTTGTCGTGAGCTTGCGAGTACATTCAAAGTACTCACCTGGCTTGTCATGCCAGTTTCAGGAGAAGCTGTACCAGGAGTCGAAGTTGCATCGTGCATCGCAGTCTAGGCCGTGTCCACATCAGTGTCCCTGTGAGATGGAGTTCCCCTACGTCGTCGTTCTGCTGCCGAGTAGCTTTCGTCGAGACCCCTATATGTCAACTAAATAATGTACATATGTGCAGCAGCACCGTGTGTGCTGCTTGGCCTCGTTAACTTATGTATCCTCAAACCCCTGTATCCGCAACAGATCAATAAAGCGGTTGCTTTTCTGTACCAAGTTGTTGTGTGTTGCCAGAAGACATGATCTCTGGGCTGGAAATGCAAGGTAAACCAGTTGCTCTGAGCCGGGGTGCCACAACGCTTGTTATCAGAGCCGCGCTGACTGTAGGATGCCCTAGACCGCCGACGTGTTAGACCAACGTTAGATAGCATCCCGGGGTATGCATTTGCACTTGGTTGTTGCATGTCATGCATATAGGTTATTATTTTTGCTGCTAACTTTCTTATGGTTGTAAGTGTAGATGGCCCATGTTCCGTACCCGTACCAGCCCGAGCCGGCACCCGCTACATCTCCTCACCTGCTGCGATGTGTGGCGTCGTCTCTATCCAGATGGTGACGACCCGGTGTATCGGGTGTACCGGGAGCAGCTGGCAGATGGGGTGTATGAGTACCACGCGGAGGTCACCATGCACAGCAGTACTTTGACTGGCACCTACACCTGTTCTTCCAAGAGCGGTTTTGCTTCCACCCCTGACCAGGTAGTCCAGTTCGCTGCATTTGAGGCCTTTGTGGATCTTCGATACAACGAGGTTCAGATGCAGACCCACCCAGGTTTTCACTTCTACCCGTCCATGTTCGATGATGGACGTCTCCGTTTTGCTTACGTTGATCCGGCGTGTGGTCGTTCATCCAGCCACCTTTCTCGCTACATTACGGCCGGATACCTTCTGATTTCTAGCCTAGCCCAGGAGTTGACCCATACCCAGGCAGCCTTAGCTACTGCTAGATCCGCCGTAGCTCCTCCTTCGTTTGTTTTCACACCCCTTGTGCCCGCCGTAACCATTCCTCCACCCACCCCAGTTACTCCGCAGAGTAACTCAGACACCTCGACAGTGACTCCGCATGAGTCTGTTGCCGATTGGACCTTACTTCTCGCCACCCCCGCAGCACCTATGCTTCAGTCCCAACCGACACCTGCCCCGGAGGGAGAGCCCTCTAGGCAGCGTCGTCATGTTTCCTTTGCTCCGGAGGTTTCCGTTAACGTTGTCAGTTCCGACTCAGAGTCCGAGTCCGAGGAGACCCCAGCAGGACCTTCAGCATGCCAGTGTGGTCGTTGCTCCATCGAGTAGTCGAGTTTGTTGTAATGCTTAAGTGTACGAATGTAGTCGTACTGTTATGATGCTTTTATTTTCTGTATGATGGGGAAGTTATGTATAATTATGTTGGAACTTCTTTTTCGCCTTAGTTTTCATCACCTTCTTTTTGGTTTTTTCATTCGCCTTTTCTTTCTCTTATGGATGTTGCTCATCTCGATGCTTCGTATTGGGAAACAAATTTAGGATGACAAGGTGTGGCAGCAGCAGTCATGGTGGCGACGACATTCCAGTTCGTCGGTCCGCCAGACAGGCAGGACACTCACCTGAACCCCGTCAACCCCCACCTCCTCCACCGCAACCACCAACCACTGAGCAGATAATGCGGATGTTTGAAGAGAAGAGGAATCAAGATTTACTTGAATTTATGAGGAGTATGCAGGCTATGATGGGGTAGAATCCAACTCTTAATGGCAATCATTCCAAGCTATCAGATTTTCAGAGGACCAAGCCTCCCAGTTTTAGCCAGGTTGTTGATCCTATGGAAGCCGATGACTGGCTAGGGACTATTGAGAAGAAATTGGAAATTGCTCGCACAAAAGCAGCAGACAAGGTTCCATTTGCCACTCACTATCTGGAAGGACCCACCGCTATATGTTGGGACAACACTAAAGCCATGTGGCCAGCCGATGATGAGATCACTTGGGATAAATTCAAGGACAAGTTTCACAAGTATCATATTCCAGCCGGAATCATGAAGGTCAAGCAACGGGAATTCCTAACTCTTACCCAAGGGAATCTGTCAGTCAGTGAATATTTAAACAAGTTCAATCATCTTGCTCGATATTGTCTTCATGTTGTGTCTACCGAAGAGAGGAAGATAGACCGGTTCCTTGGAGGACTCAATCAGGCACTCAGGTGCACACTCAGCATGTTGGATTTCCCAGACTTCCAGACTCTGGTGAATAAAGCTATCATCACAGAAAGGGAGCACAAGCTTGTTCATGATCACAATAATTCTTATGAAGACTGCAAGCGGAAGTTTGAACCTAAGAAAGATGGGCAAGTCTTCCAGAAGGCCCGTACCTGGCAGCAACCTCAGTTTGAGTTCAAGCCTTCATGGCAGCAGAATGCCAACAAGACTGAAAATCAAGTCAAGAACATCGCAGCGAACCTAGTGCGAGAAGACTACCAGCGCAACAATGCGTGTTTCACTTGTGGTCAGACAGGGCATTATGCCAAGCAATGTCCCAAGAACATCAAGTCGACCGCAACCCTCAAGCCACAAGTCAACAATGTGGGATCCTTTCCAGCTCGAAAGCTGATTCAAGGGCAAGTACATCATCTCTCCACTGAGGAAGCACAAGAAAATCCAGAAGTGGTCATTGGTATGTTCCCTGTTAATAACATACCTGCAACAATTTTATTCGACTCTGGGGCTTCCCATTCTTTTATTTCGCGGAGTTTGTTGCCCAAAACAAGTTTTCTTGCTCGCTTCTTGAGAAATCCATGGTAATACAATCCCCGGGATCCATGCTCAAAACCAACTTGGTGTGCCGTGGCTTGGAGATAAACATCAACGGAGTCATATTTCCCGCCACATTGGTATCTATTGAATCTGCAAAGCTGGATGTTATTTTGGGAATGGACTGGCTTACAAGACATCAAGTCTGTATCAACTGTGCAACCCAGGAAGTTACACTGGTCAATCCGTCAGGACAAGCTGCACAGTTTATGGCTCGCAGAACCATGCCAAGGAAGGATATGATCTATACAGCAATTGCCTTAGATATGGAGATGATTCCAGTGGTCAGCGAATTTCCAGATGTATTCCCTGAAGAATTGCCAGGAATGCCACCAGATCAAGAGCTTGAATTCTCCATCGACCTTGTGCCCGGAACCGCACCACTGTACAAGAAGTATTACCGGATGCCTTCATCCGAGTTAGTGGAGCTGAAAGCACAACTGGATGAGATGCTCAAGAAGGGATACATCCGCCCAAGCTCCTCGCCATGGGGATCTCCAGCCATATTTGTGGGCAAGAAGGATGGTAGTCTCCGTATGTGTGTGGACAACCATCAGCTCAATGATGTTACCATCAAGAACAAATACCCGCTTCCCAGAATTGATGATTTATTCGATCAACTGAGTGGAGCACAAATATTCTCCAAGATTGATTTAAGGACCGGGTACCACCGACTCAAGATCAAGAAGGAAGATATCCCCAAGACAACCTTTACTACTCGATATGGGCTGTATGAGTATACGGTCATGTCGTTTGGCCTAACAAATGCCCCTGCATTCTTCATGCACATGATGAACAAGGTATTCATGGATTTTCTGGACAAGTTTGTGGTGGTATTCATCGATGATATCCTTATATACTCCAAGAGAGAAGAAGAGCACAGGCAACATCTTCGGGCAGTATTACAAAGACTCCATGATCATCAATTATATGCCAAGTTCAGCAAATGTGAGTTTTGGCTCAAGCAAGTGGGATTTTTGGGGCATATCCTCTCAGCTAAAGGAGTAGCCGTGGACCCAAGCAAGGTCGCGGAGGTGCTAGACTGGCGAGCACCCACAACGGTGTCCGAGATTCAGAGTTTCTTAGGGATCGCTGGTTATTACCGCCGATTCATTGAAGGATTTTCCAAGATTGTGAAGCCCATGACCGAACTGCTCAAGAAGAATCAAAAGTTCGAATGGTCTGAAGACTGTGAGAAGAGCTTCACTGAATTGAAGATGCGGTTGACCACCGCACCTGTGTTGACGCTTCCAGACATCTATCGAAGCTTCGGCGTATATTGCGACGCATCCAGAAGAGGCATCGGATGTGTACTCATGCAAGACGGAAAGCTTGTGGCTTATGCATCCAGATAGCTACGACCTCACGAAGAGAATTATCCCACTCATGACTTGGAATTCGCAGCCGTCGTGCATGCTTTGAAAATATGGAGACATTATCTCATTGGGAAGAGGTGTCAAATCTACACCGACCACAAAAGTATCAAGTACATATTCACCCAACCAGACTTGAACCTTTGGCAAAGGAGATGGTTGGAATTGGTTAAGGATTATGATGTCAACATCAACTACCATCCAGGGAAGGCTAGTGTGGTTGCTGACGCACTCAGCCGCAAACCAGCCATAGTGACAACAATGGTGGAATCCTTGTCTCCCAAGCTGCAAGAAGCGATGGCGCAACTCAACCTGCTAATTGTTGACGCCACCTGTGCAACTACTCTAGAAGTCACCCCGACTCTAAAAGAAGAAGTCCGCAAGGCTCAAGCTGGAGATCCACTACTGCAAGGTCATGCCACTCGAGCAAGGTCTGGTAAAACTCAAGAGTTTCATGTGGACGATCAAGGCACTTTGAGGTTCCGAGGACGGATGTGCATACCCGACTCTAGAGAACTGAAACAGCAGATACTGAAGGAAGCCCATGAATCGTCATATTCCATCCACCCCGAGGGCACCAAAATGTATGAAGACCTCCGGCAGATATTCTGGTGGGACGGAATGAAGAAGGACATTGCATATTTTATCGCCTGCTGCGATATATGCAACAAGGTCAAAGCTGAACATCAGAAGCCAGCCGGTCTGTTACAACCCCTAGCCGTTCCACAATGGAAGTGGGATGACGTCTGCATGGATTTTATCATGGGATTACCCAATACATCTCGAGGAAACAACGCCATATGGGTCGTGGTGGACATGTTGACCAAAGTGGCTCACTTTATTCCGATAAGGACCACATTCCGAGCAGATCAACTGGCACAACTATACATATCACGAATTGTTAGTCTACATGGCTTACCCAGGACCATCACATCTGACCGGGGTTCTCTTTTCACCTCGGCATTTTGGTCTTGACTTCATCAAGCCCTGGGGACAGCATTGAAGTATAGCACCACATATCACCCGCAGACAGATGGACAGACTGAGAGGGTGATTCAGATTTTGGAAGATATGCTTCGAGCATGTGCACTCACTCAGGGACCCAAGTGGGAAGACAGTTTGCCCTACGCGGAGTTTTCCTATAACAACAGCTATCAGACCAGCCTCAAGATGTCACCATACGAAGCCCTCTATGGACGAAAGTGCCGTACCCCTCTTAACTGGTCCCAGACCGGAGATAGCAAGATATTTCGGACCGACTTGATGATGGAAGCCGAGAAGCAAGTCAGAGAAATTCGGGACAGGCTTCAGGTGGCCAAATCTCGACAGAAGAGTTATTATGACTCCAAGCATCGACCAGTCAATTTTGAGCCAGGGGAATATGTGTACCTTCGGGTCACACCCATGAAAGGTGTTAAGAGATTCCAAACCCGAGGAAAGCTCGCACCAAGGTTCATTGGGCCATTTCCGGTAATGGCTAAAGTGGGAGCTATGGCATATCAACTGGAGCTTCCACCCGAGTTATCCGAGGTACATGACGTCTTTCATGTCTCTCAGTTACGAAGATGCATATCACCGCCAGAGAAATGGACAGACCTGACAGAATTAGAGCTTGCCAAGGATTTGACATATGAAGAGAAACCATTACGGATATTGGATGAGATGGAAAGAGTCACCCGCAGCAAGTCAGTAAAGTTTGACAAGGTACAGTGGGAGCACCACACCGAGGATGAAGCCATATGGGAAAGAGAGGATTTCTTGAAAGCTGCATACCTTGATTTGTTTCCCGAGCAACCGAATCTCGAGGACGAGATTCATCCTAAGGGGGGGGAGGTTTGTGACACCCTGGATTTTCAACTTTTCTTCTCTGTATTCTATTTGGAGTTTTGATTTGAATTTGGGTTTTCAGTCATCTCTTTTGGACTTACCACCTTGGGTTTTCTTTTGATTTTCATCCAAGTGGATTCTTGACCTCTCAGAATTTCTTCTGATCTCAGCCATCTCAAAAACCCTGCCATGGCAGCACTTTTGAATGGCATCATATTCAGTTTCAATTCAAACTAAGTATGTCACTCTTTTGCTTCAACCCATCATCCTCTTTTCTTCCAAATGGATCCTACCACCCATAAACCATCTTGTGACTTCATCCCTCCCAAGAATATGCACTTTGGATATTTTCTTTAATAGAAAAATATTCATTTTCTCTCTGAAAATGCATATTTTTCACTTCTGCTCCAAAGCAACCCCCATTTATATTGCTTCAAAAATTCCAAATAAATTCCCAAATATTCTTTGGGTCATGCCTCACCTTCCCATGAAAAATATCCCATGGTCATTCATAAAAATTTGGCTCTGGAAAATTATTTGCTTTCTGGACAGCAAGTGCAGTTTTTTTTGACTATACACAGTAGGGAAAATCCCCACTGCAATTTTTATAAATTAAAGCCCAAAGGGGCAGAATGTCTTACAGGCTTGAGATAAGCCAGGAAAAGAAAAAAAAATAACTAAAAAAGAAAAAAGAAAGAAAGGAAAAGAAAACAAAAAACAAGCCATTACAAGCTATTACAGGATAGAATCCAGCTATGAAACATACAAAGTGGTGTATTTTTTCTTCATCCTGAATTTCAGCAGCTTGAGTTCCAAGAAATAGTTGTCTTTCCATCTCTGAAATGAAGGTGGTACTTGTTGAAAAATCCAATTGTTTCTGGTTATCCAGATAGCCCAAGAAGCTAAGATGATGATGTCCATGGCAAAAGGTAGGGCTAAGCACTGCTTCATATCTTCTATTGCCTGTAGCACTGATATGGCCCCATTCTTGTTGGGGCAAACATAGTCCCAGCATGCAGCAGCAAAAGGGCACCCCCAGAAAAGATGAAATGATGTTTCTTCCTATTGACATCCCATCATAGCACATAAGTAAGTGTCCAAGTAGAATGTCTTTCTTCTGAGCAAATTTCTGGTGTTTACTCTATCATGAAGCACCATCCAGAAAAAAACTTTATGCTTTGGTTGGCATGATGTGTTCCAAACCCACTAAAAGTGAGGTGGTACAATTTTGATCCCAATCATGCATGAGTAAGCTTTTGATGATGAAAAATTAGGGGACCCCCAAATGTAACTCCATGTGTCATTACAGTCTCTGTGCTCAGATGATCTTGCCTCCTCACAGATGATTTCCAGTTGCTGGAATTCCTCATAGGCCTGTACAGAAAGGGGTAGGTGGAAAAGATCTTCCAAGTAATCCAAGTTTATAGCCTCCTGAACTGACAGTAATGTGTTATTTGTGAAGGAGTAAAGGTGTGGCATGCTTTGAGATAGACATGTGTTTTGCCATTGATCAGTCCAAAAAAGGGCAGATTTCCCATCTCCAATGTTACAGATAGCCATGGATTTAAACAAGTCAAGTAGTTTCAAGTTTGCTTTCCACCAGAAGGATCCCACCATGTGTTGACCTGGTAACATGCCATTGCTGTAGTAGGTTTCCCAAATTAAGTTAACCCATGGGATGTTATGTCTGTTGAAGAATTTGTGCAGGTTTTTTAAAAGAAGGGCATTGTTCTGCACATTCAAATTACAAATCCCCAATCCTCCTTGATTTTTTGGTCTGCAAACCACACTCCAAGCAACCATTGCTGGTCTATGATCTTCCATGTCTGATCCTCTCCAGAGGCAGTGTCTAAGATATTTTGAAATTTGTTTTTTAATGGTCTCTGGAATATCCAAGCAACACATAAAGAAGATTGGCAGTGATGCTAAGATTGATTTAACCAGTAGTAATCTCCCAGCTTGAGTCATAAAGGTGGACAGTCCCATCAATTTTTTAGCAATTCTCTCTACTAGAGGAAGGCATTGTTCCACAGATGGTTTAGCCAATCCAAGTGGAAGTCCCAGGTAAGTGAGTGGGAAAGATCCTCTTTTGCATCCCAATGTGTTGATCATGATTTCAGATCTTTCTTCAGTTAAGTTAATGGGGATCAAGTTGGACTTTTGATAGTTAACCTTGTGCCCTATGGCATCAGCAAATGTATTGAGCAGAGCCTTAAGGTTGAACAGATGAACTGGGTCTGCTTTCATAACTATCAAAGTATCATCAGCATATTGCACCACAGGAAAATCAGGACAACTGCCCAGTGTTAATGGTGGAGTAATCAAGTTCCTGTGCATGGCCTTGTTGAGAATAGACTGAAGTAAGTCAGCTGCAAGCACAAAAAGAAGTGGGGACAGTGGATCACCTTGTCTCACTCCTCTCAAGCAGTAAAATTTCTTTCCTGGCACCCCATTAAGTAACACAGCAGATGAAGCGGATTTGAATAGCATGTCCATCCATTGAATCCATTTGTTGCCAAAACCTTTGGCTTTGAGTATCTCCAAAATAGCTTGGTGCTCTATTTTATCAAAGGCCTTTTCAAAATCTAACTTTAAAACAACCACTTGTTCTTTGGAAGCATGACACTGGTGCAGGTATTCATATGCCCATCCCAGGCAGTCCTGAATGGCTCTGTCCTTAAGAAACCCATATTGATTAATGTGGACAATCTTCAGAATAATTTTTTGCAGCCTGTTTGCCAAGAGCTTGGTGATGATCTTGAGACAGCTGTTCAACAAGGAAATAGGTCTAAAATCATTTGGGGATAAGGGGCAATCCAGCTTTGGAATGAGAGTTATATATGAGGAATTTATGCTCTCCAAATTGATGTTTCCAGCATGAAAGTCATGAACAAGTTGTCTGATGTCTGGACCAATGATATCCCAACAAGCTTTATAAAATTCATTGTTAAAGCCATCAGGGCCAGGAGATTTATCATTGGGTAACTCCTTTACTACATCATTTATCTCTTGGTCAGAAAAAGGAGCTTCCAAATTGACAAATAGTGCAGGGTCATGATGCTGTTGCAGAATGTCCTGAAGATCAAAATGCATAGTGGTTTCTTCTGGCATACCCAGTCTTTGCTTGAAAGCATTCCACAAGATTGCAGCCTTACCATCATGATCAGTGATCTCCACCTGGTCATCATTCTTAAGGATGGCAATGTGATTGTGTCTATGGTTAATGGTGGCCTTGGTGTGGAAATTTTTTGTGTTTTCATCTCCAAACTTAACCCCTTTGATTTTCCCTCTCTGTTTCCAGTAAATCCTTTGGTTTTTAAGCACCACAAGTAATTCTTCTTTAAGAATGGCTCTGCAATTCCATTCCCAAAGACTTAACTCTCTGAACTCCTCAAGAATATCAAATAACTCAATCCAGTCATTCAAAGTGGCAATTTGTTTTTTGAGATCACACAGTTGTTTTGTCCAAAGTTTAATTGCTCTTCTTAGATTCTTGAATTTTTGTAACACCCCAAAAATTTAACCATATTTTTATTAAATAAAATTTGGCCAGAAATAAATTTTTGATTTATATTGGGTCTTTTATTATTTTCGGAGTCTTTTCTGTTTTCTGTTTTTCCGAAGTTCTTCCCTCCATATAGAAATTTTGGTAAAATATTGTGGGATTTGGTAGTTGTCTTAAATCAATTCAATTATATTTTATATAACAAAAAGGAAATATTTTCGTAATAAAATTTTGCCCAAGATAATCATTTTTATAGCATTTTCAATTCTTTAATTGCCTCTGTTGCACTGCAACTATTTTAAATAATTCTTTAAAAATTCCACAAAAATTATGAGGAATCATGTGATGCCTATAGATCACTTTTATGCAAAAACCCAACTTGGCCTTTTGAAAATTTTGAGTGAAGCATCCTCTTTTCTTTTTTGGTCCAAATTCAGCCTTGAACTGCAACCCCAATTTTTATTGCTCCAAAAATTATGAAATTATTCCCACTTATAGTCCTTCCTAAGAAACCCTTAAGTCTAGAAGATCAACCCCAATTGCATCATTCTGGTGCACCAAATTAAGCCTCCAAGTTTCTGTCCAAAATTGTGTTTCTCCAAAACTTGCACTATCAAGTTTTTCGTTTTGTCCATCCAGCCATACCATCATCTCTATCATCCAGTGAGACACCATCCTGCCAAAAATCCCCTAAATAGCCCTAGCATTTTGTCAAGCACCTTGCAGACATGGCAGAATTAGGCTAGGACCTAAACTTGCACTGGACATTTTCTTCTCCTGCCAAACCACCATGCCCAGTAGCTCCACTACAGAGTGACTCATCAGCATGCCAAATTTCAAATTCAAATAAGTTCATTTGGCCACTGTGGCAATTCATCGAACGCCTGGCGTGCAGGTCCAGAGCTCGCGTTCTGTAGGCGTCGGCAGCGAGCTCCTGCGGCTGCCCTGCTGCCCTCCCCTGGCCTGCCCTGCTCCTCTGCTAGTCGCCTGCACCATTCGCAACCTCCCCTGCACCGAAGCACTCCCCCTGGCGCCGCCCTTCACCAGCCAGCGCCGCCACCGACGCACGCCCGTCGCTGTCACGGCGCCACCCACGGCGCCTGGCTCCAATCCGAGCCAGCCAGCACGCCTCGCCTTAACTGCGAGTTGCCACCGTCCACGCCGACCTCACCGGCCTCGCTGACCATCGCCACCGCCCTCAAACCACCTCGCCACCGACCACTATTCGCCATGAATGGCCGCCGCTGCAGTTAGCTCGGGACGGCGCCACCCAAGCCGTCGGAGCCCTCTGATCCAACCAGCTCACAGGGAGCATAACTGCGGACCACCTACCTCTCCACCGACCTCAGCTACCCTGCCACCGACCACGGTTCCTCATCAATGGCCGCCGCCGTCCACCGCTGCCGTGTGCACCTTTTGTTCATCGCGAACCGCCTCTCTGGTGCTATAAAATCCACCCCAGACCCCCTCTGCCCATATCACCGCATCTCCCCCTCCCTCTCGGAGCTGCCCCGAAGCAGTAGAACGACCAGAGTGGTCGTCTTCTTCCCATCCGGCAGCTACGGCCGCCGCCACCTTTCCGAAGATTCCGACGTCAACAGTTGTTCCCCCTCCTCCACTTCTTCACCAACAGACCCATCTCAACCCCACGAACCCATTCCCCCTCTCGATTTTGCTCGGGAGCCACCGTGGGCGAATCGCCCAAATTGCTTCCGCCGGAGCTCTTCGGGTGAGCTCGGCGCCGGCGACTCAGTACACCCCAGAGGCCGAGAAGGGTACCCAGAGGACCGCCTTGGTCTCCTGAGCACGCGCGTGGCTTCATCTTCCCGAGAAATGCCGCCGTTCGCCAGCAATCGCCGCCGGCAGCCGCCTCCTCTGTTCTGCCGCGGAGAGAAGGCGCGAGGCGACTGGTCAAACCTGACCAGTGGGCCAGGCGGGCCCACTGTCAGTGACCCAGCCCCCGCCGACTCGGCTGTAAGTGGAGACGGACTCCTCTGCGGTCGCCTTCGCGCGAGGGAGACGTACTCCATAAATATGTCTTCGACATCATCTGTCCTTCCACGCAGCCGAACGGCTGGGCCAGGCCCAGTGGCCCCGCTCGGCTAAACTACGCCCAGGGCGCACCTCTGCCTTTTCCCTCTTTTCCTTTTTCCAGTAGTTTCAAATAATTCCACAGCAGTATTTTCAAATACAAATTTGATGATTCAAATTTCTGAAGACTCCTAAAATCATGCATTATTAATATGGGTAGGGTGAACATTTTTTCTAAGATCTGTTTCTGCAGGATGTATTAAATAGTCCTTTTTCCTATTTATTTCCGCTTAGAAACTCTGTAGGATAATCATATGAACTCCAAATAAATTGATTCTTTTTCTGTAATTCATCATTTTTCATCTAGTTTATTTTAGGATTTATTGTAAAATTTTCCAGACCACTTTTTAGCACTATTATGGCTTTATGTAGTAATTTAAATATTTTTGAAAATAGGAAATGGAGGGAAGATAAAATTTTCAAATTTTTGGAGTGCACCCCACACTTCTGCATGCTCAAGGCAAGCATCTTGAACACTTGATATGGTGATTGCATGTTTGCTAAAATAATTGAATCATGCCTATGGTGAATTCAAATAAAATTTGCATGCATGTAGTGTTGGCATGTTTTCCTCGTACCGTGCAACGTGTGCTTGTCATGACTAACTTGCAGGAGCAGGTATGAGAGAATTACCGTTACCGGCAGAAGGGTGATCACGTCGGAGCGTGATCATGCCTTGTTAGTTATGCATGTGGGGACATGCAAGGGCTGTGGCCCTGTTTTGGTGTTACTGTGAAAGAACACTTTATTGTGCTAACCACTGCAGGAAAACTTAATCCTCCTGAGTCGACCGTAGACCGGGTCTTGTTCCGGTAACCCCCATACTTGTTTCGTGCTGCCACTTGTCCCTGTCACAGGTAGGGTACGGTTCAGTAAGTTGATAACCCCTTTCCCTGCACACGCCGTACAGAGGGCCATGATGAGGGTTTCCACGGCCATGGACTAAATCCCGTCATCAGGTTAGGGGGCATGGGTGTATCCGGTCTGGGACCAAGGGGGTTGCACCCCTGTTTGCACGCCGATATAAATATAGTGATCCCATGCAGGACGTGGTCTCCCCGTCTTAGAGTTTTTCTGAAACGATGCTTTGGGTGATTCCTGGCATCCGGAAGGTTAATCTGGTGTGTGCTGGTTAGGTGTTTTTTCAACCCAAAGACCGTAATTGGAATTAGTCAGCGTCTCGGTGCTGACTAAAGAAATCCTTTACTTGTGGGTAAAGAGTACACCCTCTGCAGAGTTATATCTATTCGAAAAGCCGTGTCCGCGGTTAAGGACTACAGTCTGGGTTTGGCAAGTGTCGGTCTTAGTGTCGGTCTTTGGAGGAAATAATTAAAATTGAGCATGACTTATTTTGCTGGATATTATTCGCCACTGATATTGCTATCATGAATATTATTGCTATCATGCATATTATTATGGACTAACCCTAAGTGTCACTTGGGCTGGCTGGACTACTCGTGGCACTCAGTTCTATTTAATTGCAAGCATGAATATTATTGTGGACTAACCCTGAGTGTCACTTGGGCTGGCTGGACTACCCGTGGCACTCAGTTCTATTTAATTGCAAGCATGAATATTATTGTGGACTAACCCTGAGTGTCACTTGGGCTGGCTGGACTACCCGTGGCACTCAGTTTTATTTTCTTTCTGAGTATCTCTTGGGCTGGCTAGACTACCTGGGATACTCATTTATTTTCAAGACCTCTCCGTGGCGTCCCTCGGGTTCACAGGCGGTCCTGTCTCGCCCAATACTCTTGTGGATACCCGATTGGCATTTCTTTCAAGACCTCTCGTGGCGTCGCTTGAGTTCTTGGGCGGTCCCATCATGCCCGATTCTCTTTTAGACACCCGTTTGGCATTTCTCTTAACTTTCTTTATTTGTCACTAAATTTTATTTACTAATCCTTCTGCACATGCTATATTTATTCATCTGCACCATATTAATATTTTTCGTGCCATGCTTTAATTTTCAGTTAGCATATGCATATAATTAAAACCAACATGAGCATATGCATTCGGTATATCTTTTGTTCATTATGTTTGCGAGTACATTCAAACGTACTCACTGGCTTGTCCCTGGCTATTTACTTGGCCAGGTCAGGATTTCAACAAGGAGTATTAGCACGACGTCCATGCGGAGCCTAGGATAGCAGCCACGCGGGATAGGAATTATCTGGGTCAGGTGTTCCTGTGGGAATGGAGCCCCACCGACATTGGAGAACCACGAGTCACTTCCATCACCCTCACTAGAAATCACCGTTGTATCATCAGACCTTTATGGTCTTGTATCCAATTCTTGTAAATGCTTGGTAATCTGTAACAAGGACGTGTCCACCAGTAACAGTAATCCTGGGCTGGTGACGACACGAGGGGTTAATTTCTGGGATATCATGTCCCAGAAATCCGGCCCCGACAGCCTTGGTATCAGAGCCAGGCTGACCATTGGCTAATCCTATCTTAGCCTGGTCGCTATCCCTAGGTTTCCACACCATCCACATCCTTTCCTGTCCATAGCCAAGCACATCTCATGCGATAGTCTGCACAGTGACCAGTCGACATCTTTTGGCAGTCGGTGCCCAACCTACCGGTCCTGCCCATAGGCCGTGTGCCTGTAGCCGACCACCTGAGTGATCCCATCCACAAGCGTGCGATGGAAGGCTCCACTAGCTTATAAAAAAAGCCTTGCCCCCAACTCAGCACATCACAGCCTCACTCTCAGTTCGATATCCAACCACCAAGATGCCTGGCCCCATCATCCACAACGAGACCACCGCAGCCGAGCTTGATGACTTTGTGGTCATCCTCGCCAATCTCACCCGTCGTGCTTTCGGCATCGAAGAGCCGCCTGAGTATGTTGTGTACCAGGAGCATACGTGTGATGCCATCCACCACTTCTGGGCCACGGTGTACATCTACGGCAGGGGCACCTCATCGGAACGCCCCTACCGGTTCACCGGGAGGACGACCTCCGACGAGCCCCAAGCCATCCAACTTGCAGCCCGAGAGGCTGTCGTTCAACTCCGGCATCTGTCGCCGAGAGTTAACATCCGCCCCTTTTACTACTACCCTAGCCGCGAAGGCTTTGGTAGCCCAACCCAAGTTGCCAACGGAGACCATGAGTCGGATCGTGCCCTGGTGCATCTGGTGCGCTACCAGAGAGCGCAAGAGGCACTATTCGATCAGGTCACCCTTGATTTGATTACGACCCGCAGGACGCTCGCTCTCCTAACCCCGGTGAGAAGTGAAGCTGCACCCGCCACCGACACCCCGATAGTGTTGCTTGGGAGGCCTGTTGAGCCCCCAAGTTCCGCCCCTGTTATCCACCCTGGCAGTGCCTTCGCCTCCCCCGAGGAACTCCGTCGTCTCTTGGAGACCCACTCCAACGGGACGGTGACCTCGACATCCCACGGAGGACACCACCGCTACCACAGCCCAGTAGCTCCCTATCCGACCCCGGTCAACTCCGACGCTGAAGCACACGGAAAGGCCTCGACATCTACAAGACGCGCCCGGCTAGATGTCGATGAGGTGAACTGAGTCCACCAGTATTGTTGTAGAGCCTTAGTGTCCCTGCCACCTTGTATTTTCGTAGTAGCGGTTGTATGGAGTAGTAAATTTGTAAACCACTTGTGTGCCAATGGTAGTATGCGTGCCCTATCATAAATTGTTCTCATGTGGTGACTAAGTAAATTCTAGATGTGACTGCCAAACCTCCCCCCCAACTGACACGCACAGTAATACGTCACATTCCTTGTTGGGATCGAGGTCTGAGTTTTTGACCAGACAGCCCTGCGCCGGAACCCGTGCACAAGTTGTACTGGCACCGCTTCATGTTTCCTCACCCAGGCATTCTATAAGAGGCCATATCCGCAAACCACACCAGCCATCATCACCTCGAGCACTGCTTTTCTCCCTCCACCCACCCATGTCTCACCCCGGAGCTTACCTGAGAACCCCCGATGCAAGCCCTGGTAGTTTTGTTAAGATATTGTGGGATCTTACCCGCAATACTCTTGGCTCCACCCACCCTCCCCAGTATGAGATGTTCAAATCGAGGATCACTCCTGGTCTCTCGAAATACTGGGCAGCTGTGCACATCCCACCAGCAGATTTAAACCAAGGTCCTCCATATGTTATCTTCATCGGGAGATCCATGCCACCCTCAGACATGGCCATTGAGTCTGCTGCTTATGAAGCAGTTACCCGTCTTCGATTTGCAGTACCATGTGCCAGCGGAAGGGAATACCGCTATTTCCCGAGCCGCGCAGCTTTTGGAGCAGAAGCTACGTTCCACTGTGAACGTATGGAGAGCGATCCAGCCCTGGTCTATCTCATTCAGTATGTGACGGCCCAGGAGCGTTTCACCCAGAAATTACTGGAGTATCTCCACTATCTTGCTGTTCTGAATCCCCGGATCGCCATTGGCGGACCCCCTCTGCCAACTCAGGAGGAACGCGTTCTTCGTTTGCTAACTCCACTTCCTTCACTCCCTCCGGAAGAAGAAGAATGTGCTCCAGCACCCGGAACCCTTCCGCAAGACCCCGTAGATCTTACCTTCGAGCCGTAGATGGTCATGAGTAGGGTTGTTGCTGTGTTTAGCACTTATTTTCGTGACGCAATTTTTGCGAAGTATTTTAGGGCGTATGTTATAGGTGCATTTCTATGTTTGCATTCTGCATAATATTGTTTGTTGTGGTATGCATTTAATTCTTCCGCCCTTAACAAATCTCGAGGACGAGATTTTCTTAAGGGGGGTAGAGTTTGTAACACCCCAAAAATTTAACCATATTTTTATTAAATAAAATTTGGCCAGAAATAAAATTTTGATTTATATTGGGTCTTTTATTATTTTTGGAGTCTTTTCTGTTTTCTGTTGTCCGAAGTTCTTCCCTCATTCTAGTGCACCAAATTAAGCCTCCAAGTTTCTGTCCAGAATTGTGTTTCTCCAAAACTTGCACTATCAAGTTTTTCATTTTGTCCATCCAGCCATACCATCATCTCTATCATCCAGTGAGACACCATCCTGCCAAATATCACTTCCAACAAAATTCCCTAAATAGCCCTAGCATTTGGTCAAGCACCTTGCAGACATGGCAGAATTTGGCTAGGACCTAAACTTGCACTTGACATTTTCTTCTCTTGCGAAACCACCATGTCCAGTAGCTCCATTACAGAGTGACTCATCAGCATGCCAAATTTCAAATTCAAATAAGTTCATTTGGCCACTATGGCAATTCATCGAACGCCTGGCGTGCAGGTCCAGAGCTCGCGTTCTGCAGGCGTCGGCAGCGAGCTCCTGCCGCTGCCCTGCTGCCCTCCCCTGGCCTGCCCCGCTCCTTTGCTAGTCGCCTGCACCAGCCGCAACCTCCCCCGCACCGAAGCACTCCCCCTGGCGCCGCCCTCCACCGGCCAGCGCCGCCACCGACGCACGCCCATCGCTGTCACGGCGCCACCCACGGTGCCTGGCTCCAATCCGAGGCAGCCAGCACGCCTCGCCTTAACTGCGAGTTGCCACCGTCCACGCCGACCTCACCGGCCTCGCTGACCATCGCCACCGCCCTCAAACCACCTCGTCGTCGACCACTATTCGCCATGAATGGCAGCCGTTGCAGTCAGCTCGGGACGGCGCCGCCCAAGCCGTCGGAGCCCTCTGATCCAACTAGCTCACAGGGACCATAACTGCGGACCACCTACCTCTCCAACGGCCTCAGCTACCCTGCCACCGACCACGGTTACTCATCAATGGCCGCCGCCGCCCACCGCTGCCGTGTGCACCTTTTGTTCATCGCGAACCACCTCTCTGGTGCTATAAAAGCCACCCCAGACCCCTCTGCCCATATCAACGCATCTCCCCCTCCTGTTGGGAAACGTTGCATGGGAAACAAAAATTTCCTACGCACACACAAGATCTATCCATGGTGATGAGCATCTACGAGAGGGAGAGTGAATCTACATACCCTTGTAGATCGCTAAGCGGAAGCGTTTAAGAAACGCGGTTGATGTAGTCGAACGTCTCCGCGATCCAAATCGCAAGTCGTCCCTCGATCCGATCACGAACTAGCGCCGAACGGACGGCACCTCCGCGTTCAACACACGTACGGCTTGATGACGCCTTCACCTCCTCGATCCAGCGAGCGATGATGAAGTAGTGGTTGAGTTCCAGCAGCACGACGGCATGGTGATGGTGGTGAGGAACAATCTCTGCAGGGCTTCGCCAAACGCTACGGAGATTATGACGGAGGAACTAGAGGGTTAGGGTTGCCGCACACGGCTTGGGGAAATCTTGATGTATCCCGTGTGCTAGCCCCGCCCCTCTATTTATATGTTGAGCCTTGGGGTCTAAACTTGGAGTAAAAGCTTCCTCCAGGTCGGTTTTGCCCGCACAAGGTCGGTTTGGCCCGCAGGGAAAGAGTCCAACTCGGATCCCTGCCGAACCGTGCACAGCCGCACACAAGCGGTAGTACCGCTTCACACAAGCGGTAGTACCACTTGGGCGGTAGTACCGCTTCACACAAGCGGTAGTACCGCTCGGGCGGTAGTACCGCTTCACACAAGCGGTAGTACCGTTTACGCGGCAGCAAAACTACTTTTGCACTTTCCAATACCTCGTGGGCTTTATCCCTTTGGCCCATATAAAGTGTTGCTGCACCCGAACACTTCGGTAAACATCCGGAACCCATTCCGGTGAACTCCGGAACTCTTTCGGAGATCAAAACACTATTATCACATATATCAATCTTTACCTCCGGACTATTCCGGAGATCCTCGTCATGTCCGGGATCTTATCCGGGACTCCGAACAACCTTCGGTCACCAACATAATAACTCAACTATACTAATCGTCACCAAACGTTAAGTGTGTAGACCCTGCGGGTTCGAGAACTATGTAGACATGACCGAGACACCTCTACGGCCAATAACCAATAGCGGGACCTGGATGCCCATATTGGCTCCTACATATTCTACGAAGATCTTTATCGGTCGAACCTCTATGTCAAGGATTCAGTTAATCCCGTATGCTGTTCCCTTTGTTCTTCGGTATGTTACTTGCCCGAGATTCGATCGTCGGTATCTCTATACCTAGTTCAATCTCGTTACCGGCAAGTCTCTTTACTCGTTCCGTAATACAAGATCCTGTGGCTAACTCTTTAGTCACTTTGCTTGCAAGGCTCAATGTGATGTTGTATTACCGAGTGGGCCCTGAGATACCTCTCCGTCACACGGAGTAACAAATCCTAGTCTTGATCCATGCCAACCCAACAGACACCCTCGGAGATACCTGTAGAGCACCTTTATAGTCACCCAGTTACGTTGCGACGTTTGATACACACAAGGTATTCCTCCGGTGTCAGTGAGTTGCATGATCTCATGGTCAAAGGAACAGATACTTGACATGCAGAAAACAATAGCAATAAACTGACACGATCAAATGCTACGTTTACAGTTTGGGTCTTGTCCATCACATCATTCTCCTAATGATGTGATCCCGTTATCAAATGACATCTCATGTCAATGGCTAGGAAACCTTAACCATCTTTGATCAACGAGCTAGTCAACTAGAGGCTTACTAGGGACACAGTGTTGTCTATGTACCCACACATGTATTTGAGTTTCCAATCAATACAATTATAGCATGGATAATAAACGATTATCATGAACAAGGAAATATAATAATAACCAATTTATTATTGCCTCTAGGGCATATTTCCAACAGTCTCCCACTTGCACTAGAGTCAATAATCTAGTTCACATCACTATGTGATTTACATTGTAATGAATCGAACACCCATGCAGTTCTGGTGTTGTTCATGTTTAGCCCTTGGAAGAGGTTTAGTCATCGGATCTGCAACATTTAGATCCGTGTGTACTTTGCAAATATTTATGTCGTCCTCCTTGATGTAATCGCGGATGGAATTGAAACGTCGTTTTATGTGTCTGGTCCTCTTGTGAAATCTTGGTTCCTTGGCTAGAGCAATGGCACCAGTGTTATCACAAAACAAAGTCATTGGGTTAAGCGCACTAGGCACTACTCCAAGATCTGTCATGAACTCCTTCATCCAGACACCTTCCTTCGCCGCCTCCGAGGCAGCGATGTACTCCGCTTCGCATGTAGAATCTGCTACCACGCTTTGCTTGGAACTGCACCAGCTAACCGCACCCCCATTAAGAATAAATACGTATCCGGTTTGCGACTTAGAGTCATCCGGATCAGTGTCAAAGCTTGCATCGACGTAACCCTTTACGACGAGCTCTTGATCACCTCCATAAACGAGAAACATGTCCTTAGTCCTTTTCAGGTACTTCAGGATATTCTTGACCGCCGTCCAGTGTTCCATTCCTGGATCACTCTGAAACCTTCCGGCCATACTTATGGCAAGGCTGACATCGGGTCTTGTGCACAACATTGCATACATGATAGAGCCTATGGCTGAAGCATAGGGGATGACACTCATCTTTCCTCTATCTTCTGCAGTCACTGGGCATTGAGTCTTACTCAACTTCACACCTTGCAAAACAGGCAAGAACCCCATCTTGGACTGATCCATTTTGAACTTCTTCAAAATCTTATCAAGGTATGTGCTTTGTGAAAGTCCTATTAAACGTCTTGATCTATCTCTATAGATCTTGATGCCTAATATGAAAGCAGCTTCTCCTAGGTCCTTCATTGAAAAACTCTTGTTCAAATATTCCTTTACGCTTTCCAGCATTTCTATATTGTTTCCAATCAGCAATATGTCATCCACATATAATATTAGAAACGCTATAGAGCTCCCACTCACTTTCTTGTAAATACAAGCTTCTCCGTAAACTTGTATAAACTCGAACGCTTTGATCACCTCATCAAAACGAAGATTCCAACTCCGAGATGCTTGCACCAGTCCATAAATGGATCGCTGGAGTTTGCAAACTTTGTCAGCATTCTCTGGATCGACAAAACCTTCTGGTTGTATCATATACAACTCTTCCTTAAGGTAACCGTTAAGGAACGCTGTTTTGACATCCATCTGCCAAATTTCATAATCGAAAAAGGCAGCTATTGCTAACATGATTCTGACGGACTTAAGCATCGCTACGGGTGAGAAGGTCTCATCGTAGTCAACTCCTTGAACTTGTGAAAAACCCTTTGCCACAAGTCGAGCTTTATAGACGGTGACATTACCGTCCGCGTCCGTCTTCCTCTTAAAGATCCATTTGTTCTGAATGGCCTTACGCCCTTCAGGTAATACTTCCAAAGTCCATACTTTGTTTTCATACATGGATCCCATCTCGGATTTCATGGCCTCTAACCACTTCTCGGAATCCGGGCCCATCATCGCTTCTCCATAGCTCGTAGGTTCATCGTTGTTTAACAACATGACCTCTAAGACAGGGTTACCGTACCACTCGGGAGCAGTACGCGTCCTTGTCGACCTACGAGGTTCGTTAGCAACTTGATCCAAAGCTTCATGATCATCATCATTAACTTCCTCTTCAGCTAATGTAGGCTCCACAGAAACAACTTTCTGCGCTGCGCTACTCTCAGGTTGAAGTAAAGGTTCAACAACCTCATCAAGTTCTATCTTCCTCCCACTCAATTCTTTCGAGAGAAACTCTTTCTCAAGAAATGTTCCGTTTTTAGTGACAAACACTTTGCCTTCGGATCTGAGGTAGAAGGTATACCCAACTGTCTCTTTTGGGTATCCTATGAAGACACATTTCTCCGCTTTGGGTTCCAGCTTTTCAGGCTGAAGCTTTTTGACATAAGCATCACATCCCCAAACTTTAAGAAACGACAGCTTTGGCTTCTTGCCAAACCAAAGTTCATATGGCGTTGTCTCAACGGATTTCGATGGTGCCCTATTTAAAGTGAATGCAGCTGTCTCTAATGCATAACCCCAAAACGATAGTGGCAAATCGGCAAGAGACATCATAGATCGCACCATATCCAATAAGGTTCGATTACGACGTTCGGACACACCATTACGCTGTGGTGTTCCAGGCGGTGTCAATTGTGAAACAATTCCACACTGTCTTAAGTGACTGCCAAACTCATAACTCAGATATTCTCCTCCTCGATCAGATCGTAGGAATTTAATCTTCTTGTTACGATGATTCTCAACTTCACTCTGAAATTGTTTGAACTTTTCAAATGTTTCAGACTTGTGTTTCATTAAGTAAATATACCCATATCTACTTAAGTCATCAGTGAAGGTGAGAAAGTAACGATAACCACCGCATGCTTCAATACTCATCGGACCGCACACATCAGTATGTATGATTTCCAATAAGTCACTTGCCCGTTCCATTGTTCCAGAGAACGGCGTTTTAGTCATCTTGCCCAAGAGGCATGGCTCACATGTGTCAAGTGATTCAAAATCAAGTGACTCCAAAAGTCCATCAGCATGGAGCTTCCTCATGCGTTTTACGCCAATATGACCTAAACGGCAGTGCCACAAGAAAGTGGTATTATCATTATCAATTCTACATCTTTTGGCATCAATGTTATAAACATGTGTATCATTACTATCGAGATTCAATAAGAATAAACCCCTCACATTGGGTGCATGACCATAAAAGATATTACTCATATAAATAGAACAACCATTATTCTCTGATTTAAATGAGTAACCGTCTCGCAATAAACAAGATCCAGATATAATGTTCATGCTTAACGCAGGCACCAAATAACACTTATTTAGGTTCATCACTAATCCCGACGGTAATCGAAGAGCGAGCGCGCCGACGGCGATCACATCAACCTTGGAACCATTTCCCACGCGCATCGTCACTTCGTCCTTTGCCAGCCTCCGTCTATTCCGCAGTTCCTGTTTAGAGTTGCAAATATGAGCAACCGCACCGGTATCAAATACCCAGGCACTACAACGAGGGTTGGTAAGGAACATATCAATAACATGTATATCATATATACCTTGGTTGTTGTTGGCCGCCTTCTTGTCAGCCAAATACTTGGGGCAGTTCCGCTTCCAGTGTCCAGTTCCCTTGCAATGAAAGCACTCAGTTTCTGGTTTGGGTCCAGCCTTGGGTTTCTTCACGGGAGTAGCAACTGCTTTGCCACCCTTCTTAGATTTACCCTTCTTACCCTTGCCATTTTTCTTGAAACTAGTGGTTTTATTGACCATCAACACTTGATGCTCCTTCTGAATTTCAGACTCAGCGGCTTTTAACATCGCAAACAGCTCGGCGACTGACTTGTTCATCCCGTGCATGTTATAGTTCAACACGAAGCTCTTGTAGCTAGGTGGCAATGATTGAAGAACTCTGTCGGTGATAGCCTCTGGCGGAAGGGGCATCCCCAATTCAGCCAGACGGGTGGAGTACCCAGACATTCTGAGCACGTGATCACTGATAGACCCGTTCTCCTCCATCTTGCAAGTATAGAACTTATCGGAGATCTCATATCTCTCGATCCGGGCATTCTTCTGAAAGATAAACTTCAACTCCTGGAACATCTCATATGCTCCATGACGTTCAAAACGTCTTTGAAGTCCCGGTTCTAAGCCATACAACATTGCACATTGAACTATTGAGTAATCATCAGAACGAGCCTGCCAGGCGTTCACAACGTCTAGAGACTCAACTGGAGCGGGTGGATCACCAAGCGGTGCATCAAGGACATAAGCCTTCTGGGAAGCCGTAAGGATAATCCTTAGATTACGGGCCCAGTCCACAAAGTTACTTCCATCATCTTTCAACTTAGCTTTCTCTAGGAACGCATTAAAATTCAGGGGTGCTACTGCGCGAGCCATGATCTACAACATAAATATAGCAAAGACAACTTAGACTATTGTTCAGGATAATGAGTTTTAGTTAATTATATTACTTAAAAAACTCCCACTCAAATTGACATCCCTCCGGTCATTCGAGTGTAACATGATCCAAATCCACCAACTCAAGTCCGATCATCACGTGAGTTGAGGTGGTTTCAATGGTGAACATCTTCATGTTTGATCATATCTACTATATGACTCATGTTCGACCTTTCGGTCTCTTGTGTTCCGAGGCCATGTCTGTACATGCTAGGCTCGTCAAGTTTAACCCGAGTGTTCTGCGTGTGCAACATGGCTTGCACCCGTTGTATGTGAACGTGGAGTCTATCACACCCGATCATCACGGCGTGTCTCGAAACGACGAACTTTCGCAACGGTGCACACTCGGGGAGAACACAATTTATCTTGAAATTTAAGTGAGGGATCACCTTATAATGCTACCGTCGTCCTAAGCAAAATAAGATGCATAAAAGGATTAACATCACATGCAAATCATAAGTGACATGATATGGCCATGAACTTGTGCTTTTGATCTCCATCTCCAAAGCACCGGCATGATCTCCATCGTCACCGGCATGACACCATGATCTCCATCATCTTGATCTCCATCAACGTGTCGCCATAAGGTTGTCGCGCCGACTGTTGCTTCCACGACTATAGCTAACGTTTAGCGATAAAGTAAAGCATTACATAGCGCTTAATGATTGACACGCAGGTCATACAATAATTAAAGACAACTCTATGGCTCCTGCCAGTTGCCGTACTCATCGACATGCAAGTCGTGATGTTCTATACAACACATGATCATCTCATACATCACATATATCTCATCATGTAATTGGCCATATCATATCACATCATACCCTGCAAAAACAAGTTAGACGTCCTCTAATTGTTGTTGCAAATTTTACGTGGCTGCTACGGGTTTGCAAGAACCGTTCTTACCTACGCAAAACCACAACGTGGTGCAGTGATTGCTTTTTGATCTTCTAAAAGAACCCTCTTCATTGAAATCGATTCAACTAAAGTGAGAGAGACAGACACCCGCTAGCCATCTTTATGCAACGAAGTTACATGTCAGTTGAAGGAACCTGTCTCGCGTAAGTGTACGCGTAATGTCGGTCTGGGCCGCTTCATCTCACAGTACCGCCGAATCAAATATCAACTAGTAACGGCAAGCAATATGTATACACCCACGCCCACAACTCGTTTGTGTTCTACTCGAGATCTCATCTACGCATAGACCTGGCTCTGATACCACTGTTGGGAAACGTTGCATGGGAAACAAAAATTTCCTACGCACACACAAGATCTATCCATGGTGATGAGCATCTACGAGAGGGAGAGTGAATCTACATACCCTTGTAGATCGTTAAGCGGAAGCGTTTAAGAAACGCGGTTGATGTAGTCGAACGTCTCCGCGATCCAAATCGCAAGTCGTCCCTCGATCCGATCACGAACTAGCACCGAACGGACGGCACCTCCGCGTTCAACACACATACGGCTTGATGACGCCTTCACCTCCTCGATCCAGCGAGCGATGATGAAGTAGTGGTTGAGTTCCAGCAGCACGACGGCATGGTGATGGTGGTGAGGAACAATCTCTGCAGGGCTTCGCCAAGCGCTACGGAGATTATGACGGAGGAACTAGAGGGTTAGGGTTGCCGCACACGGCTTGGGGAAATCTTGATGTATCCCGTGTGCTAGCCCTGCCCCTCTATTTATATGTTGAGCCTTGGGGTCTAAACTTGGAGTAAAAGCCTCCTCCAGGTCGGTTTTGCCCGCACAAGGTCGGTTTGGCCCGCAGGGAAAGAGTCCAACTCGGATCCCTGCCGAACCGTGCACAGCCGCACACAAGCGGTAGTACCGCTTCACACAAGCGGTAGTACCGCTTGGGCGGTAGTACCGCTTCACACAAGCGGTAGTACCGCTCGGGCGGTAGTACCGCTTCACACAAGCGGTAGTACCGTTTACGCGGCAGCAAAACTACTTTTGCACTTTCCAATACCTCGTGGGCTTTATCCCTTTGGCCCATATAAAGTGTTGCTGCACCCGAACACTTCGGTAAACATCCGGAACCCATTCCGGTGAACTCCGGAACTCTTTCGGAGATCAAAACACTATTATCACATATATCAATCTTTACCTCCGGACTATTCCGGAGATCCTCGTCATGTCCGGGATCTTATCCGGGACTCCGAACAACCTTCGGTCACCAACATAATAACTCAACTATACTAATCGTCACCAAACGTTAAGTGTGTAGACCCTGCGGGTTCGAGAACTATGTAGACATGACCGAGACACCTCTACGGCCAATAACCAATAGCGGGACCTGGATGCCCATATTGGCTCCTACATATTCTACGAAGATCTTTATCGGTCGAACCTCTATGTCAAGGATTCAGTTAATCCCGTATGCTGTTCCCTTTGTTCTTCGGTATGTTACTTGCCCGAGATTCGATCGTCGGTATCTCTATACCTAGTTCAATCTCGTTACCGGCAAGTCTCTTTACTCGTTCCGTAATACAAGATCCTGTGGCTAACTCTTTAGTCACTTTGCTTGCAAGGCTCAATGTGATGTTGTATTACCGAGTGGGCCCTGAGATACCTCTCCGTCACACGGAGTAACAAATCCCAGTCTTGATCCATGCCAACCCAACAGACACCCTCGGAGATACCTGTAGAGCACCTTTATAGTCACCCAGTTACGTTGCGACGTTTGATACACACAAGGTATTCCTCCGGTGTCAGTGAGTTGCATGATCTCATGGTCAAAGGAACAGATACTTGACATGCAGAAAACAATAGCAATAAACTGACACGATCAAATGCTACGTTTACAGTTTGGGTCTTGTCCATCACATCATTCTCCTAATGATGTGATCCCGTTATCAAATGACATCTCATGTCAATGGCTAGGAAACCTTAACCATCTTTGATCAACGAGCTAGTCAACTAGAGGCTTACTAGGGACACAGTGTTGTCTATGTACCCACACATGTATTTGAGTTTCCAATCAATACAATTATAGCATGGATAATAAACGATTATCATGAACAAGGAAATATAATAATAACCAATTTATTATTGCCTCTAGGGCATATTTCCAACACCTCCCTCTCGGATCTGCCCCGAAGAAGTAGAACGACCAGAGTGGTCGTCTTCTTCCCATCCGGCAGCTACGGCCGCCGCCACCTTTCCGAAGATTCCGACGCCAACAGGAGTTCCCCCTCCTCCACTTCTTCACCAACAGACCCATCTCAACCCCACGAACCCATTCCCCCTCTCGATTTTGTCGGGAGCCACCGTGGGCGAATCGCCCAAATTGCTTCTGCCGGAGCTCTTCCGGTGAGCTCGCCGCCGGCGACTCAGTACACCCCGGAGGCCGAGAAAGGTACCCAGAGGACCGCCTTGGTATCTTGAGCATGCCCGTGGCTTCATCTTCCCGAGAGATGTCGCCGTTCGCCGGCAATCGCCGCCGGCAGCCGCCTCCTCTGTTCTGCCACGGAGAGAAGGCGCGAGGCGACTGGTCAAACCTGACTAGTGGGCCAGGCGGGCCCACTGTCAGTGACCCAGCCCCCGCCGACTCGGCTGTAAGTGGAGACGGACTCCTCTGAGGCCGCCTTCGCGCGAGGGAGACGTACTCCATAAATACGTCTTCGACATCATCAGTCCTTCCGCGCAGCCGAACGGCTGGGCCCGGCCCAGTGGCCCCGCTCGGCTAAACTACGCCCAGGGCGCACCTCTGCCTTTTCCCTGTTTTCCTTTTTCCAGTAGTTTCAAATAGTTCCACAGCAGTATTTTCAAATACAAATTTGATGATTCAAATTTCTGAAGACTCCTAAAATCATGCTTTATTAATATGGTTAGGGTGAACATTTTTTCTAAGATCTGTTTCTGCAGGATGTATTAAATAGTCCTTTTTCCTATTTATTTCCGCTTAGAAACTCTGTAGGATAATCATATGAACTCCAAATAAATTGATTCTTTTTCTGTAATTCATCATTTTTCATCTACTTATTTTAGGATTTATTGTAAAATTTTCCAGACCACTTTTTAGCACTGTTATGGCTTTATGTAGTATTTTAAATATTTTTGAAAATAGGAAATGGAGGGAAGATAAAATTTTCAAATTTTTGAGTGCACCCCACACTTCTGCATGCTCAAGGCAAGCATCTTGAACACTTGATATGGTGATTGCATGTTTGCTAAAATAATTGAATCATGCCTATGGTGAATTCAAATAAAATTTGCATGCATGTAGTGTTGGCATGTTTTCCTCGTACCGTGCAACCTGTGCTTGTCATGACTAACTTGCAGGAGCAGGTATGAGAGAATTACCATTACCGACAGAAGGGTGATCACGTCGGAGCGTGATCATGCCTTGTTAGTTATGCATGTGGGGACATGCAAGGGATGTGGCCCTGTTTTGGTGTTACTGTGAAAGAACACTTTATTGTGCTAACCACTGCAGGAAAACTTAATCCTCCTGAGTCGACCGTAGACCGGGTCTTGTTCCGGTAACCCCCATACTTGTTTCGTGCTGCCACTTGTCCCTGCCACAGGTAGGGTACGGTTCAGTAAGTTGATAACCCCTTTCCCTGCACACGCCGTATGGAGGGCCATGATGAGGGTTTCCACGGCCATGAACTAAATCCCGTCATCAGGTCAGGGGGCATGGGTGTATCCGGTCTGGGACCGAGGGGGTCGCACCCCTATTTGCGCACTGATATAAATATAGTGATCCCATGCAGGATGTGGTCTCCCTGTCTTAGAGTTTTTCTGAAACGATGCTTTGGATGATTCCTGGCATCCGGAAGTTTAATCTGGTGTGTGCTGGTTAGGTGTGTTTTCAACCCAAAGACCGTAATTGGAATTAGTCAGCGTCTCGGTGCTGACTAAAGAAATCCTTTAATTGTGGGTAAAGAGTACACCCTCTGCAGAGTTATATCTATTCAAATAGCCGTGTCCGCGGTTAAGGACTACAGTCTGGGTTGGGCAAGTGTCGGTCTTAGTGTCGGTCTTTGGAGGAAATAATTAAAATTGAGCATGACTTATTTTGCTGGATATTATTTGCCACTGACATTGCTATCATGAATATTATTGCTATCATGCATATTATTATGGACTAACCCTGAGTGTCACTTGGGCTGGCTGGACTACCCGTGGCACTCAGTTCTATTTAATTGCAAGCATGAATATTATTGTGGACTAACCCTGAGTGTCACTTGGGCTGGCTGGACTACCCATGGCACTCAGTTCTATTTAATTGCAAGCATGAATATTATTGTGGACTAACCCTGAGTGTCACTTGGGCTGGCTGGACTACCCGTGGCACTCAGTTTTATTTTCTTTCTGAGTATCTCTTGGGCTGGCTAGACTACCTGAGATACTCATTTATTTTCAAGACCTCTCCGTGGCGTCCCTCAGGTTCACAGGCGGTCCTGTCTCGCCCAATACTCTTGTGGATTCCCGATTGGCATTTCTTTCAAGACCTCTCGTGGCGTCGCTTGAGTTCTCGGGCGGTCCCGTCACGCCCGATTCTCTTTTAGACACCCGTTTGGCATTTCTCTTAACTTTCTTTATTTGTCACTAAATTTTATTTACTAATCCTTCTGCACATGCTATATTTATTCATCTACACCATATTAATATTTTTCGTGCCATGCTTTAATTTTCAGTCAATTAAAACCAACATGAGCATATGCATTCGGTATATCTTTTGTTCATTATGTTTGCGAGTACATTCAAACGTACTCACTGGCTTGTCCCTGGCTATTTACTTGGCCAGGTCAGGATTTCAACAAGGAGTATTACCACAATGTCCATGCGGAGCCTAGGATAGTAGCCACGTGGGATAGGAATTATCTGGTGGGAATGGAGCCCCACCGACATTGGAGAACCACGAGTCACTTCCGTCACCCTCACTAGAAATCACCGTTGTATCATCAGACCTTTATGGTCTTGTATCCAATTCTTGTAAATGCTTGGTAATCTGTAACAAGGACGTGTCCACCAGTAACAGTAATCCTGGGCTAGTGACGACACGAGGGGTTAATTTCTGGGATATCATATCCCGGAAATCCGGCCCCGACAATTTTGCAGTAATCCTCTTAGCAGAATCAGAATGTCCCACAGGAATGTTCCAAGCATTAGCTACCAACTATTTAAAGGTGTTGTGTTGTAGCCAGTAATTTTCAAACCTAAAAATGTTGGACTTGGGAATGGAAGTCCCAATTTCAATCATGCAGGGCAAGTGATCAGAGACAGGTTTGGCAAGAGGTAAAACAACAGAATCAGGGTAAGTAGTAAGCCAAGCTGCAGAGGTGAAGAACCAATCTAACTTTTCCAGAAGAGGGTTTTGCTGCATATTAGACCAACTAAACTGTCTGCCTTTGAGGGGAAGCTCAACCAATCCTAATTTGCTAATGGCCTCATTGAAAAGCAACATCTCATTGACATCTCCCCCTGCTCTGTTTCTATCAGAGGGGCTTCTAATAAAGTTAAAGTCACCCATGATGATCCAGTCCACTTCGGGTGGCATATGAATATTTGAGAACCAATCAATGAACTCCAGCTTGTCCTCATGCACACATGGAGCATAAATATTGGTCAAAACCCAGCTTTGGTCAGAAAGGTTACTGGTAAATTGGATCAGAAAGGTTGCTGGTAAATTGGATTGACAAAGAGAATCTGTTTTGAAAGATGGTTTCTCCCTCAAACAGTGAACCATTCCAGACAACAATGAGCCCTCCAGAGGCCCCAACAGAAGGTAGAAAAGCAAATTTGTTGAATCTAGCAGGGCAAAAGTTTCTCAGGTATGTTTGATCAAAATGTTCTCTCTTGGTCTCGTGTAAGCAGACAATAGAGGCTGAACTTTCCTCAATTTTTTGTTTAAGAGCATCCCACTTTTCCTGAGCATTAATACCTCTAATGTTCCAATTCAGAATATTCCAATTTCTGTTTCTACTCATTGAGTCACATATTTATGCAATCTGTCAACAAACAAGAACCACATCTTGCTTGGATAAGCACATAGTGAAGAAATCTCAGGATTACTGCAACCATGGTGACTTGTCTCATACATAATTAACATCAAAAGCTGACCCACAAGGTTTACATGACTGAAGAAGTCTTTATTATAGACCAGAGGAACTCTAAACATAGACCTATCCATAGCTAGGTCCTCTTGCAAAATGCAATAACAATGACTCATGGAGAAACATTGGTTTGCTTCACATTCTCCTTGTCAGTCTCCATCACCAACAAGTTCTCCTTCTCTTTCTTCTTATGCCTCTTTGACAGCTTTTCCTCAATCTCAGCATCAGCCACCTTGCAAAAGGAGTTTGTGAGATTTTTAACTATACTTCTTTGAATAACAAGTGGTAGAGCATTGCAAGGTAAGCAATTGTAAGAGGAGCATGAGTTTCTTTTAAACCCATTGTTATCTTTCTTTATCCTTTCACTTCTTCTTACCTCAGTTTCCACAAGAGGTGTTTTCCCTCCCCTTCTCTTCCTTGTGTTAGCTGAACCAAAAGGCAGCAATAAGTCTGATTCAGGGTTCAGCACTTCATGATTGGATGAGTCACCCTTGTTTTCCTTGTCTTGATCATCTGCCTCAACAACACCTTTACAAACAGGGGCCTGAGATGCCATACACTTGTCAGGTATATGAAAAGTGAAACTTTCTTTAGAAGCATCAATATCAGCAAGTAGTTCCCATAATGAAGATTTCAACATGTGTAAGATCCAGTCAAATCTGTCAGGTGACATGAGTAAATGAACTATGAAGTTGAACCAATTATCAGGTACCTGAACAGTATAGTGCTTGACATTGTCTGCAAGCTTGGAAGCAAAGTGTTCTTTCCATATCCGCAGGCCTTCTTCAGAAACTGCTGTCAAGTTTGAAGAGTGAGCCAGCAATTGGATCTTTTTAAATTCAAGCAGGGTAGTATCACAATGATGCTTGATATGCTCATTCAAGAATTGTAAGCAGGATTGTTGATTAACCTCACCTTGCTTTACAGGGGCACTAGGAATAGGGTCAGGTAACATTGCAGCTTGGATTTCCTTCTCTGCAACAACTTTCTCTGTAGGTGCTGAATTTTGTACAACTGCAGCAGGGACATCATCAGTTGCAACAATCACTGGGAGAGCTACAGCAAGGATCTCTTCCTTTTCCTTGATCACGTTTATCTCAACAATCTCCATGTCAGGTAGGCCCACAGCAGCCATAGCAGCTTGCCCAGCATCCACAGCAACCTCAGCAAAATTGCCATGAGGAACAAAATGTTCATGATCTTCATCAAAATAAGCATTCATGATATTAAGAAGACCAATTCCCAGACCAACAGGAGATGGGTGATCTTCTGGAGCAGGCAGAGCAAGGATAGGTGCATGATGCAGTATCAGATCAGGAAAATCATTGACAGAGGTCCCATCAGACATTGAAATGACAGAAGATAAACTGTTCCCATTTCCATGTAGGTCTTCATTATCCACACTTAGCTCATCCTGGAGTTGTGGCTGCAGAACCTCCTGGTCATCTTGTTGGGGCATTGCCCAATGTCCCCCAACATCCCAGTCATCATCAGCTTCAAAGTCATTGTTAACCTGATTATCCTCTGGTTCAAACTCTTGGACATTGTCAGCATTTTCAGGCAGGGGGTGGGGATCAACACCAGGTGGAGGAAAAGGGTCCTCATCTGTTGGCCCACCTCCAAGCATCTGCTCCAGCAACACTTCAACAGAACAGGACCAGGTGTCTTCCTCAAAATCTTCTCCCTCACACCATCTTATGCTCTTGGGAATGCTCTCTAAGTCTGTCACCTTAGCATTAACCAGGATCCCACCTCTCCTTGTCTCATCTTTTTCCCACAACATCAACCTTCCAAACTTGCTAATAGCCTATGTCAGATCTTTAGTTGTCCAAAAATCAAATGGCACACCAGTAAGCAACAGCCAGACATCCCTATTGAAATAGGTGCGTCTCCAATTCCTTCCTTCATTGTGTTTGACAAACGAGAGGAAAATGTCACCAAAAGCATGTGGGATGTCCCTAACTAATCTATCTCTGTCTCTCACCCTAGCAAACCGCACATAAGCTTCTCCAAAAGGACAGTCTTGGACATCTCGCACTTCAGCATGAACAGAGAGGAGGAACTCTTCGACAACTTCTCTAATATTCTGGAAAAATACCTCATCTAGAAGTGGGTTGATGGTAGCAATGGCCCAGTCTTCATGGTGACGAGCGCGGTGAGGAAGCACAACTCTCTGCACAGAGTTTCGACCTTGAATGTGCTGAATCTGAAAGCCAGGGGGCACAAAAGGTCTAGGGTCTATTGGAATGTTTGCCATGGGAGGGGCGGAGGTGGAGATGCAAGGTGGAGCTGTCTGCGGTGTTTGAACAGTGGCAAGAGCAGAGGAAGACGAGGTGGCAGGGGGTGGACGGGGGTGAAAATTGGGAAAGAGGTCCTCAATTAGCTCGCTAAAAGAGGGAGCTATCTTGACTGGAGGCGCAGGCCCGGCCGCACGGAACCACCCGTCCACGACTCCATCGGCCCAAGCAACTTCAGGCGGCCCATGAAAGGTGTCAAATGAGAGAAAGGGCCATAGCCCAGAGAGGCACGGCACATCACAAAATTTGGTGACGTGGCCCAGCTGACTGCATGCATGGCATCGAATATCGTGACGACGTGCACCACGACTACTCTCACCCGATGATGTAGCACTAGAGATAAGGGCATTATTAAACGGAGGATTAACAGTCTCCCTAGGATTGCTCTGAGAATTAGGGGGCATTGAAAGCCTAGCAAAAACTGAAATGTCACCGTTAGACCGGAGTTGCGGAGCACGGCGATGGTCTGGCTCACCGGACGACCATTGCGACCAACCAAGGTACAAGAATTTTCTTCCTCTTTGTAAAACAAAGCTTCCTCACGATGCCAGTTAGGGTCACCATGCCCCCAAAGGCTAAAAACCAGCTCAAAATCATTCTCAATGACACGACCCGCATTGTAGATCTCGAACCCAACTTCTTTGGAAGCCACCGAGAACCGAAAGGAGCGGTCCTTTAACCAAGCAACACGGAAACCTTGCGGATAAGCACCGAAGCAAGATTGGAGAGCAACACTAACCGTGTGGAAGTCAAGCTTGAACGTAGATCGACAGAAAGACACCATGAGAGTGAATTCTCTCTTACAAAAATCAGGGGAGAAGACCACCGGGTGCCCAAACTTCCTTCGCATCTCACTTTGGAAAGCCTTGCCCCGATCAAAGTTGAGCTTCACTGGTCCCATGGTTGGCGGCAGAGAGTAGAGAGCAATGTGGCTGCCGGGGCCGGAGTGACCACCGGCAGGAGAGGTGGCCGCCGGGGCCGGAGTGGCCACCGGCGCAAGGGAGGAGAGTCGCCTAGGAGAGTCAAGGTGGCTATCATAGCCGACCATCCTGGGCTTCTTCCCTCCTCTGTTGTAAGTAATCATAAGGCTCCTTCCCAAAAGGGGCACCCCTCTCGCGCTTCACCTAGTGTGCTCAAGTGCAGTTTGTGAAGCAAGTATATTTTCTCTTGCTCTTTTTGAGCCCAAATTTTTATGGCATGACTACCTTAGTACCAGAAACTTAGCCACCAAGTTTCATCTCCTAACTCTCTATATTTTTTTCTCTTTACAGTCCTCTACAGTTTCTGTCCAGAAACTTGGCAGTGACTCAAAACCCTATCTACTGCACCTGGCATTGATCCAACTCTGCATTTCAGCTTTTCTCTAGAGAGTCTTGATGCCTGACATGGTTTGACAGCTCGGGCGCACCGCGTAGCACCAGTGCACGTGGTGACCGCGTGATGCCATGGTGTTCGACAGTCAGCCGGTGTGCTCTGCGCATCGCCTCGCCTCTGTCTCGCCCGTGCACGCGCCCCAGGTTGCCCCAGCGCGTCCTCTACCAGCCCTTGACTCGGTCGCATCCCCCTGACCCCTTCCTGTCACTCCCTGACGCCGGCAAGTGGTGCTACGGACGCGGACACGGCGGCACAGCGGGAACAGTTCCCGCGTGACCGTCCCGTCCCTCTCCTTGCGCCCTGTAGCTTGGAGTATGCCACCACTGTGCTTGGCCGTGTCCCTGTGACCTCGCCCACCTCTCTGAGCCCCTCCTCGACACACCTCGCCGTCTCTAGAACCTCCCCATTGGAGCCAAGCCCAGCCCCCTTGCTCCCTAGAAATAGAGCCCTCCCCGAGCTTTTCCAGCCATCCCATCCTCCTCACCTGGCCACAAATCGCGTAGTAGAGCTCTGCGGCGAGGCCGGGTGGGCCTCAAGCCGCCGTTGATCACCGGAGCCGCAGCGGATCCCATCTCTATCACCAGCACGTTCCAGTGCTTTCCAGCTTCACCCACTCCTTCCGGCGTGTTCGTGACCCTCTCTGGAGCATGACGGTGCTGCTGGACCAGCCCAAGGTCGCCGGAAACCCCAACTCCGGCGAGCCCCCGCCGCCGCCGTCTCTAGAGAAGAACCCCGCGACGCCGTCCGACCACCCCAGCCATCGCCTTGGGTACGTGTGTGTTCGCCGTGTCGAGCTCCGTCCATCCCCCACCTCTCCGGCGGCCACCGAGGTCTCCTCGTCGGAGAACCACCGACAACAGCGCCGCCGTCCCCTGTTCCTCTCTCTCTCTTTTAACCCTGCCAGAGGGGCCCCACCTGTCAGCCTCTCCTCTCTCTCTCCGAACCAGTATAAGTGGAAGCGTATTCTCTGAATACGTCTTTGACGTGGCCCCCTCAGTGATTTTCTATTTTCTGTTTAAATCCATAAATCTTGACTGAACTTTAACCAGCCATAACTTTTTAATTCTAAGTCCAAATGAGATGATTCTTTTTGCTTTGGTTTTGTCTTGAGCTCCTCTATCAGCATGCAAAATTTGGGAATTTTCCATGTTGTATAGAATTTCTGGTGCATTTAAATGTGTTATGTGACATTTTCTTTATGCTCTTTTAATTATTTTTAGAGGAATCTTGCTGCCTTGAGGAGGACCAGGAGTTTTGTGACCCTCCTATGAACTAAGGCAAGCCACAACATCATTTGCAAGGATGGCATGCAATATCTATGTTGCCCATTTGAATTAAATTCATTTCTTGCATGCTTTTAAATTAATAATTAAATTAATGCTATTAGTTTTCTTTCTTGTTAGTTGATATGGTATATGATCATGGTTATGTTGAGAGTACCGGTAGCATGGTCATTTTGCATGTGCATTTCATGGCATCATATGGTTCATGTTATTTTCATGGGAGTATTCAAACTTGATTAACATCCAACTTTAACATATTGTTGATCAAGCCATGGTGCCACCAAATCGAGCTTCCCAGTGCAACCACATTTGTCTTTATGGGAAGACCCTAGTCCGGTTTACCGTCATGCCTCTTGCCGGTGCCTCCAACGAGGGAAGGTTGTGCGCTTGCGCTACCCTAGCCCGGTAGGCAGGCATAGCCTTGTGTGCCCGTGAGTTGTTTGGTACCATTGTCCCCGTTTGGGACCGTTTGTTTAGTTTTGCCACGACGATGACCGTTGGATGTCTGGAGTGACATCGGGGCCACCCATGACTTAGCCCAAGAGGGGAGTTGGTCGGAGTGGTCGGGAGAGTGTCATGCGGTAAGTTGGTTTTGTCGGAACGCCGTTGGTCCACCCGAATGGGAGTACGAGGCCATGGGTTCTATGGTGTGGGTACAGTGTGCCAACCTCTGCAGAGTGTGTATAATCTATCGATAGCCATGCCCACAGATAAGGGCCAAGTTCGTAGTAGGTCACACCGTGGGTCAACAGAAATAATTAACTTGCACACCTATAATGATATCTTGGCACATGGTTGGACCAATGGTCTGGAGATGATCATTGAGTCGTATGTTTTTGTGATCCGAGGGTGATCACCATGTTGATGATATGAAACTGGTTACGAGGTAACCAAGATGGTAAGCTGGTCTAAGAGACCGGATGGTTCAGTGCACACTTTTCACAGCATGGTCTTGCATTATCAATTTGATTAATTGTCATGTTATTGTTTGTCATAATTGCTATGTTTGTCGTGAGCTTGCGAGTACATTCAAAGTACTCACCTGGCGTGTCATGCCAGTTTCAGGAGAAGTTGTACCAGGAGTTGAATTTGCATCATGCATCGCAGTCTAGGCCGTGTCCACATCAGTGTCCCTGTGAGATGGAGTTCCCCTACGTCGTCGTTCCACTGCCGGGTAGCTTTCGTCGAGGCCCCTATATGTCTACTAAATAATGTACATATGTGCAGCAGTACCGTGTGTGCTGCTTGGCCTCGTTAACTTATGTATCCTCGAACCCCTGTATCTGCAAGAGATCGATAAAGCGGTTGCTTTTCTGTACAAAGTTGTTGTGTGTTGCCAGAAGACATGATCTCTGGGCTGGCAATGCAAGGTAAACCGGTTGCTCTGAGCCGGGGTGCCACAGCTGCTCACCATCGGATGGCGCTGCTACGCGAAGAGCTCCCGCCAGCGCCGCCCACAGGCGCACCAGACTGTGACCCGCCCTCAGGAGACCGCCTACTGCTGGCATTAGAACCTCAGGAGGGTGGCTGGGCGGTAGAGCTCAAGGATTACCTGCTTCACGGTACCCTCCCCGCAGAGGATTCGGAAGCGGAGTGTGTCATTCAGCAAGCCACCAATTACTGCTTGCAGGACAGCGAGTTGTACCGTAAGCGACCCAACGGCGTCTCGCTGCGGTGCATCTCGGAGGAGTAGGGGCGTGAGTAGCTCACCGACATCCACGAAGGGGATTGCGGGCACCATTCCTCGTCGCGCACCCTGGCCGGTAAGGTGTTCCGCAGCGGCTTCTGTTGGCCTACCACGCTCCGCGATGCCACCGAGCTGGTTCGATCCTGTGAAGCTTGCCAGTTCCATGCCAACCGAATTCACCAGCCGGCGCAGGGGCTCCAAACCATCCCGCTCTCGTGGCCCTTCACGGTCTGGGGGCTGGACATACTAGGCCCTTTCCCCCCACACAGTCGACGGGTATTGATACCTCTACGTCGCCATCGACAAATTCACCAAGTGGGCGGAGGTTGAGCTCGTGCGCACCATCCCGGCGGGCTCGGCGGTCAAGTTCATCAGGGGCCTTGTAAGCCGTTTTGGTGTCCCGAACCGCATCATCACCGATAATGGCTCTCAATTCACGAGCGGTCTCTTCAAGTCGTACTGCGCTAACCTTGGCATGCAGATCTGCTACGCCTCTGTGGCGCACCCGTGAAGCAACGGCCAGGCCGAGCGCGCTAACGCTGAGGTCCTCAAGGGCCTCAAGACAAGAAGCTTAAAGAAGAAGCTTGAAGCCTGCGGCAAGGGATGGTTGGAGGAGTTGCCTTCCGTGCCGTTGTCTATCCGCACAACGGCGACCAAACCCACAGGCGAGACCCCCTTCTTTCTCATCTACGGGGCGGAGGCGGTCCTTCCCTCGGAGCTCAAACTTGGCTCCCCGCGAGTCGTGGCATTCGACGAGGCGCGCCAGGGGGGCTCGCGGGAGGCTGACCTAGTGCTCCTGGAGGAGGCCCACCGTCAGGCCGCGCTCCGCGCCGTGAGGTACCAGCAGGCCTTGCGACGCTACCACAGCCGCCACATCCGCCTCTGGACCCTTGAGGTCGGGGACCTCGTTCTTTGTCGGGTCCTCTCCAGAGAAGGGCTCCAAAACCTCTCACCCATGTGGGAGGGCCCCTTCAGGGTCTCCCATGTGTCCAGGCCAGGCACCGCTTGCCTAGAAATAGAGGACGGAGTCCCTGTGCTTAACGCCTGGAACATTCAGCTCCTCCGGAAGTTCTACCCGTGACCCTCTCACGTAAGAATGAGGTGGGGCTGTACACGCACCGGAGCCTCCTGATGCCCTGCTCACAGCCTCGTGAGAGCTCCCGCCCACGCCCAAGTGGAAGCCCCATGCTCCGCGCTGGCGGAATGATCGATCCGCGATCATGCCCACGCCCAAGTGGAAGCCCCATGCTCCGCGCTGGCGGAACGATTGATCCGCGATCATGCCCATGCCCAAGTGGAAGCCCCATACCCCACGATGGCGGAACAACAAGCTGAAATCGCCCCTGGGCTGCACCGACCTTCAGCCGCCCTTTTTCATTCGCTATGTAATGGATCTGGCCTTCTTTCTTCAATGAAGTCTTGGGTTTTTGTCATGGTTTTTTGCCTCATGTGTAGCACACGCTTTCTCTTCAGCCCTTTGCGAGCGGAGTCTAGACACGGTGCCTGTGCTCGGGTTAGTCCCAGCAGCGCTGAAAAACCCAGGTAGCCGGGCTCTGGTTTGCGGGCCCACACCCGTGCACGCCACCTCACCAAGGCGCTTGGTGTCTTCTTTCCTCGCAAAATGCTCATGAGCGGGCCGGCAGGTGTGCCCCGTTGTATCATGGTGTAGCAGCTTGTGCGTGACGGCCTCGAAGGATGGCCCAGCGCCGGTGGCGGCAGGAGGTGAGTCTCACTCTTTCGACCGCATGACGACCCACACTCGCTCAATCTCTCTCTCTCTTTATCTATGTATCATTTGACCTTGCTTCCTCTCACACACAAACGATATATCTACCTATCTGTGACTGGATCCACACTCTGTTTAGATTATATTTTTGTAGCATTCGGCCCGCAACTACTCCAAACACCATTGCAACCCCCGCCCCTCCCCCGATTGATTTCCCTCTGGCTCAGTCACCGCTCTCTCGCACGCCCTTTCTCACCTTCCAGGTCGCACCATGGTATTTTTGCAAGAAAAACTCCGGTGTTCTCTTTAATTATTACAAATAAGCTACAAACTACACACCGAGAGTCCACTTGTAATGGAACAAATTTTGACCCAGAAATTAAAGTGCTACAAACTACACACCGGGGGGGCCCACTTGTCATGGAACAAATTTGGACCCATATGTAAATTAAAAATGCAAAAGGACGGGGATCGAACATGCGACCAGGCCCTTCCAGGCGCACGTCAATAGGCAACATAGTAGCAACGTTTGTTGTACTCCCCTTTGTTAACATAATGATTTTATATTAATTTCAGTAGATTAGTGGAACCGGCTCGTTAGCACATACTATTCCCCTTCCTCGAGGCACTTACTGGTGGGTCCCATGTCTGCTCTCTCTCTCTCCTCCCCTTCTACGTTTAGACGCACGGGCAAACACGAAGAACGCGCGGGCGATGTTGCCGTTGACCGTATCTGGACGCGTTCACAAGTTACGGCACCAGTTTCACGTACTAGTAGTAGTATATGTAACAAGTTTAGGAACAAAAGTGACCGTGACGGACAAACTAGGCTAGTAGTAGTATTTAACTAGTAATTATTAAATGTGTGGATAAATAGAAGTATCGCCTAGAGCTCGAACAAGGGGCCTAGTCGCGCCCTACAAGTATTTGGAATGGACTTCCCTAAAAAAAGTATTCAGAATTGACGAGGTATTTTAATATGAAATGTTTGAGATGAGAAGGAATATATGTCGCTTGATGACTTTTTTTATTTAATTTGATACGACTCTAGCAGAACATTGATCAAACCATAGATTTTATTTAGTTTGACTGCGACTTTACATTCATACCACGACCGAACTAAAATAAACAGAAATGATAAATCCCAAACGTTCGGATTTTAAGCATGGCAATCCGAATGTTTTTCATGGCAAATTTAGATCACGAGGCGGCGGCGGAGGCGTCTTGCGGCGGGAAGCGGCTCCTCTACTGTGCTCTGTGTGTCGTCGGGCCACTGACCGGTGGCGATGGCGGCGTCTTTCGCCGTTGTTGGCGTACTCCTGGACGTTGGCCCTAGCTTCAAGGAAGGCCAGAATGTTCTAGACTTCGGTCTCCAAGAGCCAGTCAACTGGCGGGAGGCGGCGACTAGCGTTGGTGCAAGGAAGCGGTCGACGGCGGCGATCCATGCCGCTGTGGGGGGCACTGGCACCGGCGCGGGGACAGGCGTTGGCAACGGCGCGGCGGAGACATTCGTGTGCACGGGCACCGGCACGGACGCGCGCGTCAGTGCACGCGCAGGCGCAAGCGCTGGCAGGTGCACGGGCGTGTGAAAGTCAGCGGAGACCTCGTGGAACCCCGTGGCTTCAAGCTCGGCGACAATATGCGGCTCCCAGCCCATCAATGCCATGGGGATGGGCGCTGGCACAGTCGGGGCGACGGGAGCTAGAATGGGAGCGGGGACAGGCGCGGCGTCGTCCGGCAAGGCCAATTCAAGCTCGTCCCAAATCACCTCATGTTCTTGAGACTCTGGCTGGGTGTCTTCCTCAGGAAACTGGAAGACTAAGGGCAACCCATCGTGATGCGGCATGGCGTACGGTGAGGTCAGGGTGGTTTGAGGTAGCCGACAGGAGATTTGGAGAGGAAGAGAGAAGATTGTAGCTGTAGGATCGAAGTATGACTACCAGACGGGGGGTGAATGGGAGTTTTAAATTTTTCTCGGAAATATCAAAACTCTCGGAACCCAGCAGCGGAACGAATGATAACACAATGCATAGTGAGCGAATACAAACAACCAAATGGAAACTAATCGCATGCACCGAGGTAAATCACATGATTGAAATACAGCATGTCACAGTTCGAATATAAAGCAGGGTAATAGAAGTGACCAGTGATGCTCGATGGCGACAAGGGATTTGGTAGACCAGTTCGCCCTTCTGCACAAGGACTACGTCTGGTTGGAGGGGCTGTGATAAACTCTCACCGAGGATAAACTCTCCTCACCCTTTTCTCCTCGACAATTGGTTCGTCAACCAATGCTGATTACTCGTGGTAGATACTTGACGGTGATCTCCAAACCTTCACTGAAGATAAACTCTCTTCAGCTCTCTTCGCGAACCACAATTACTCTTGGTTGCTGAAGAGTTTGCTCGGTGAAGACAATTACTCCTCGACACTCGAGCAAAAGACACCTAACCATCTAGAGAGTTGCAGCTCTCAAGAGTAATAGGCGGAGCGTACTGGACTTAGATTCTAGTGATGCTGAACCACTATCTAATTTTTAAGCTCTGGGGGTTTTCTCTCGGTGGATTTTAAACTCAAATCTTTGGAGAGTGGGTTGCTCAACAATCTTCTCTCAATCAAACGGAGCAGCCACCGGACAACGCCGGCGTGGGGTGGCTATTTATAGCCGCAGCCTTCCCTGATGGGAAATGACCATTTTGGACATGAGGTCCAGCCAATGGCCAACCGACACGTTCACAACGGTCGGATTTGGGAGCAACGGTAACATTACTTGCAGAGCAAGAAATGCTAACTCCTCGGTCAGAGTCAAATCTCTCACAGCGAAGAAGATCACAGTCTCTTGCTGGCAAGTATTTGCTCGGAACACAAAGAGATTTCTCTCACATCTTTCATAGGATTTGGGTTTAGCATCAGAGAATCAAAGCTTTCGAACGCTACACCCCTCTTAATAGTACGGTGGTCCTATGACTCAATGAAAGGAAACGAAACTACGAAAAGAATGCTACGTCTTCTGTTCGTATTCAATTTCCTCGTCTGCAGTCACTTCCTTCGGACAGGCACCGAACCAATTGCTTCACGTCAGCAATTTTTTAGGGTCACTCTTGTCGTCATTTCCTTCGGAGATAACCTTCACTGCAACGCAGGGTATAACCTTTGGAAATATGAATCCAAACTTCTCTTAATCTTCAGGGACCTATTACTCTGTGTGCACTAGCAAACACATTAGTCCCATACTGTTTGTCAACAATCTCCAAAACATAAGGAGACAACGTCATTGCACCAACAATCTCCCCCTTTTTGGACGATTGATGACAAAACAGATAATCATCGAAGTGAAGATAGAAAAGTGTAAAAGAGACAAACAAGAGTGACTAAGCGTTACTTGCTCGAAAATGAAACAAACTCCCCCTAAATGTATGCAGGGACGAAAGATATAAGATAGATTCTCCTGCAATAAATGACGTATATGGAGGAAGTTCCTATCATTCGAGACAATTGATTCGCACTGATGATATATTATCCATCGAGATTGTAGTGCGAACAACATTTGACTTCTGATAATTATTCCACCTGCAAGACAAGTACTTCGAGAGAAAAGGTGCAGCAGCAAGGGTTATAAATATTACAGCACAGAAGTTTAATCGAGTTTGACAACAAGGAGCACAGGAACTAGAACCGAATGACAAACTCGAACGAAACCAAAACAAATGAAATACCAAAAGCAAATCTATCAAAACTCGATGTAATTCTCCCCCTTTTTGTCAACAAGTGTCAAAAAGGTGACGAATAACATGAGTGAAGAACTGCAGGTCTTGCTTCAATCCGAGGCATCTCCAGATGAGCTGTCCAAGGTGATTTCGTCTTCAGAAGTGACTGGAATATCTTCGTCTTCAGCATCAACAGATTTCTCTACAACGAGAGCTTGAGGTTGAGTAGACGAAGGAACAGCTGGAGTGGCCACAGGTGAAACACGAGACTGCACATTGCCTTCAGTGGGTTTCTCTGTTGGGGATGTGGCTTCAGATTCATCAAGCAGTCTGCGCAGCCTCAGACGAAAACGATCAGTAGTAGGCTCACGAGGAGTCAGAGAAGGAGTCTTGTCTTGAAAGTCTTCGAGACTGAAGCCTTTGTCAATGTAATCATACAGCTCTTGGAGATTGACATTCAGTAGTTGTTTTTCGGTGAAGAATTTGCGAAGCAATTTCCAGACCCTTTTCTTGTTTTCATCAGCAATCAGATGCATAATCCTCGTTCGATTGTTGATTGCATTCAGCTCGGAGGGAAGGTGTTCTTTCTCTCGTCTGTCATCTGCGATATGTTGCATAAGCAGCTATTGAGTGCGCAAACTGACTTTGAGTTGCGATGGAGGTTGAGGCGTTATCCTTTGGTCATGCTGAGGCAGGCGAGGCCCATCAAAGTGCTTATGATAATCGCGGGAGCTCGAAGGAGTAGACTTTCCCATAGAAAACTCTTCCATTACTTGCAGAGTATCGCGAACAGGAGGAATGAAGCTTCTGTGATTTTCTTTCGCAAGATACACTGTTCGCATAGCATGATCAACCACTTTCTGTATCCAAGGAGCATACACCTTGATGCAATATGGAAACCGAGCTGAATCCTTCAGAATTTGCAGAAACATGTCTTCCACATCGAAGATATATCGTTCGGAGATGGCATAAATCGTGTTACGAAGAACATCTGAAATAGAATTGTCAGGATTCATGCCGGCCATCGGACAGATAGTGTAGGAGAGCATATGAAATAGAGTCTGATTCTCGAAAGATAAATGATCAGGCCGAGGAGGACCAGAGTAGTCACGAATCTTTTCTTGGTCCATGGTACACCGAAACACTTCATCTGATATAACATCAATGTTGTGAACTCGAATGTTGGTGTCACCATGCTCGAATCGAGGGAAATGAAAGTGCGAGACAAAATCCGTAGACGTGCACTTGATTCGTTTTCCTTCAGTCATCCACTCCATGATCCATTTGGAGCTATCATTCTCATCGCTAGAAATGTACAAAGTTGCATAGAACTAAAGAATGATTTCCCTATTCCAGGGGTGCTCGAACTCAAATATCTTTGTCAGACAGAAATCATCTAAATCTTGTAGTAACTGATGGAAGCAGCCAATAGATCGCATGGCAGGAATATCTAGATATTCATGAGGGAAGATCTTCTTGCTATCATAGAGGACCCGAGAGTAATAGATAGCTTGTTCCTTGGTCCAGAAGCGAGGAGATTCAGAAGTGCGCGGCCCATCATACGGACTGGCCTGAAAGAACTTGGGATGCGCATTCCGATTAAAAAGAGGTCCTTTTGCGTCTGCACCAGTAGAGAACAGAGGCAATTCTTCACGAGGAAATGGATACTTGAGTTCTTCCTCGGGAGAAATGACTTCATCACCATACACCACAGAGTCAGAATGGCGAATGGAGACGGATTTATGTTCGGATGGACCAGCATATGCTATTCGTGTAGCTGTATCGAGGGATAACTTGAGTGGTGAGTGAGCAGGAGCCATAACAGACGGTGCAGCAGGGGCAGTTGGCATTCGAGCAGGAGATGGAACTGGGACGTGCTGCGCTTCATGAGCTGGAGAAGCCTGAGGTTCGGAGCGAGCAATTTCACCTTCTTCTGACACATTGTGTTGCGAAGGAATTTCATCCCTAGCAGGGGAGGCCACAGGCACTGTTTCAGTTGGCCTTGGTGAGGGAGGAACGACCGATTCCTGAACAGGTGGAGGCGAAGGAAAAGTAGGCTCAGGAGATTTTTCTTTCTGAGCATCTTGACGGACTGGTGAAGGTTCCTTCAGAGCTGCAGGTACATTCTTCTGCGCAATTTTCTTTCGTTGCTTGACTTGCTTTGCACCATGATCAATATGGCCTTTTACCAGATCATTGTAGCCAGTTACTTGAGTTGATGTTCATCACAGATTTTGCGAACAATTTCATCTAGATCTGTATGAAAGCGCAACCTTCGGCTACGAAGAAGACTTAATGCTCGGTTGATATCCTTATAGGAATCTTCGAGCGTATTGATGATGAACTTGGAAGAAGCAGTTTTGATTCGATCATTAATTTCCAAAAGTTCGGCAGAGAGGGAATTAATCTCAACTGCATCCTCTCGCAGTTCCTGCACAACTGTTGATGCTTGAGCAATAACTTCGGCAGGGATAGGCAAAGATGCCACTTTTCCATCGAACGGATTGTCCACAAACTTATCAAGCTGCTCCATGATGAATACATGATCATAGTAGTGAGGAGCAACTATTTTGCCTGAAGGAGCCGTCTGAACAGGAGCATGCACTAGCTAGGAAGGTGGCTTAGAAGCCAATGGTTGAGTCAGCTTAGGTGCGAATTTGGCAACCTCTTCCTTCGGAGCAGCAGACGGAGAAGCTTCTTGCTCGGTAGATGATTTTAACTTCCGCACAGCAAGGATAGGAATGCTTTCGCCAGGCTTCGCAGTGTTCACTGGCGCACCAACTACCAAATCCTTCAAGTTAATTGCATCTGGATGAGGAGTAGTGTTCACATGCTGTTTCATTGTGACTATTGTAGCTGGTGTTTTCCTGCCAGGCTTCTTCTTCGAAGGTGCCAAATTCATTCGTAGATCAGGCAGTATGGTGGAGGTAGTAATGTTCACTTCCTCACTAAGAGCAGCTGCAACTTCTTCCTTGGTGAGCGGAGGATCATCTTGATCAGACAAGCAATCATCCCTATTTGCTTCTTCTGCTGGTACAGCCTTTTTCTTTGGTGCGCGCTTTCTCTTCGGAGCAGCAGTACTTGGATCATGCTTGTGCTTGGTGCGACCTTCAGATATTCCTTCGGCCTTTTTCTTTTCCAAATCGTCTTTCAAAAGGCGAAGATTTTCTTATCCCTAGCCTTTTTCTTTTCGGCCCTTTCAGCTCTTTTAACTGCATTGCGCTGACGCTTTGCAAGTTCCTCGAGATAAGAAGCTGGAGTGCGAAGAGACGACTCATGAGCATTTGCAGGAGGAGGAGGTCTCTCTTGAGGTCCATTTGCCTTGATCAATGAAAGTTCTCGGCAATCGCCCCACGGTGGATGGAATGCAAAATTCTGAGCAAAACGAGGAGCAACAAACTCATAGTTGAACCATTTGCACACCCAGTGGCGACGAATCCATTGCTGTCTAATATCTCTTTCATGTTTTAATTCGCCGGGAACAGTGTTGTATTTGTCATGAGAAATGTATTCAGCAGTGTTGGTCAGAGCCTGTCTGCCACCCTTCTTCTTTTTCGGTGTTGTTTCCACTTGCTTTTCATCATCATGTTCTCTTCTTCGCTTGCTGGTTGATGGGCCTACCGTTGGGCCCGTATCATTCAGAGCTTTAGACTCATCTGCAGTGCACAGAACAACATCATCTTTCTCAAGCTGGCTCCGCTGAGCTGAATCATCAACTGACCTCATTTTCCTGCGAATAGAAATAGATGCGAGGGAAAAAAATGGGGACAGGGTTACGAATGCACACATCGAAGATTTTGAAAGCAAATTTTGATGAAGAGGTAGATGCAGACTTTGAGAAATGTTTCGGGCGAAAGAAATGTATAGAACGAACTAGTAGGTTCGAAGAAAATACTAGTAAACGTGCTAGGCATTCCATTCGAACGAGACACAACATCCGATGCGAGGGACAAATACAAACCACATCCGTAAAGATTACTTAGCAGTAAAGATCTAGGAAATTGCAGTAAAAACAGGGTTATTTTTACTGCGGTCAAACTTGAACCGGAAGAACAGATGAACAAGTCCGCACTGCACATACCCTAGCTCGGTGATGCGCAGCAGCTACGGCGGCGCGGAGGCGAAGATGATCCGCAGCGGCGAGGAAAGACTCCGGCGACCCCTTTCCGGCAGTGAAGCGGCGAAGGTGGTCGGCGACGTCGAGCTCGAGGAGGAGCAGTGGTGGCGAGGGTTTCGGAGAGAGAGATGAAGGGAAGACGCGAGAAGGATCAAGGAAGGGGGCGGCACTGTATATATATGAGAACGGTGCGACCGCTTCCCGTGGATCTGATGGAGTGAGTCAAGCGGCTATTGCGCTTCAACGGTTAGGATAAGCTTGGCGAAGGATAAAGAGCACGGGGCAACTACCAACAAAGAACATGGTCCAGATCCGAGCGGGAAACCCCAAATTTTGGATGGCTTTCGCCAAATCAGATTAAGTTCAGACCGAACCTTTATCGTGGCCAAGGACACTAGATAAAGTTTCGTTCACAGATGAAATTGTGCATTCATAATGGAATAGCATGGACTGGAAGAGATAGAATAGAGGGAAAGCATGGTCCTAGGCATTTCACTCAGACGAAGAAAGACAAACACTCGAAAGACAAGCTATGAGTGAAATACATTCGGACAAACACAAAATCTTTGAATACAGTCCAAACGAAAGAGATTGAATACAGTCCAAACGAAAGAGATTGTGGTGGCATTACCCACCGTATAAGAACTGTATGACCCCGAGCATCGCACAATTTGTCGTGGCACCCGGTTAGTCTAGTTCTTCGTTAATGTATTTACTCTCAGAAAGAAAATTTCACTTTGTCGAAATTTTCAAACTCTTCGAGTATTATGCACCCATTCCTTCTAAGATGCGGAAGTGTTGGTACGGGTGCCGAGTCCAGCTTACTGCACGTTTGCGGAATCCAGGATATTTAGCTCACACCGTAACGCATAGAATATTTTCTCGTCAAGAGGCTTGGTGAAGATATCAGCGAGATTTTCATCGGTGTTGACATGGCTGATAACAATATCTTCCCGAGCAACATGATCACGAAGGAAATGATGTCTGATCTCAATATGCTTCGTGCGAGAGTGCTGCACAGGATTATGTGCAATTTTGATCGCACTCTCATTGTCGCACAATAGAGGGATCTTCTTGACCTTGATGCCATAATCCTTCAGAGTCTGCTTCATCCATAACAACTGAGTACAGCAAGCACCAGCAGCAATATATTCGGCCTCAGCCGTAGAGAGTGAGACACAATTCTGCTTCCTTGATGACCAACAAACCAAAGATCTACCGAGGAAATGGCATGTACCCGAAGTAGATTTCCTGTCAACCCGGTCACCTGCATAATCTGAGTCTGAATAACCAACGAGGTCAAACTGTGCTCCCTTAGGATACCATAAACCTAAGGTGGTGGTGTGAGCCAAATATCTCAGAATATGCTTGACCGCTTGGTGATGCGATTCTTTCAGTGCAGCTTGAAAACGGGCACACATACAAACACTCAACATAATATCAGGTCTGGATGCACAGAGGTAAAGCAAGGAACAAATCATCGAATGATAAGCTTTCTGATCGTAATCTTTGCCGTACACATCTGCATCCAGCTGGCCATTTGTGGGCATAGGAGTCTTGTAGCCCTTCTGTTTGCAATCCTGCATTTTGAACTTCTTGAGACAGTCTCTCAGGTATTTCTCCTGAGATATGAAAGTTCCATTGTCCTGTTGACGAATTTGCAGTCCGAGAAAGAACTTAAGTTCACCCATCATAGACATTTGATATTTCTCAGACATCATTCGACCGAATTCAATGCTGCAAGCATCGTTAGTACAGCCGAAAATAATATAATCCACATAAATTTGACACACGAACAAATCGCCATCGATTGCCCGAGTGAAAAAAGTGGAATCAGTGGAACCTGGCTTAAACCCTTTCTTGAGCAAAAACTTCTTAAGAGTGTCATACCAAGCCCGAGGGGCTTGCTTCAATCCATACAACGCCTTTTTCAACCTGAAAACTTTGTTAGGAAACTGAGGATTTTCAAAGCCAGGTGGCAGCCTAACATATACTTCCTCATCAATTTCACCATTGAGGAAAGCACTCTTCACATCCATTTGATAAAGCAGGATATTATTGTAATTTGCATAAGAGAGAAGAATACGAATTGCCTCAAGGCGAGCAACAGGAGCATAAGTTTCACCGAAATCAATACCTTCTACCTGTGTATACCCTTGAGCAACAAGACGTGCTTTGTTTCTCACCACTACCATTTTCATCTTGCTTGTTTTGGAAAATCCATTTTGTGCCGATGATATTGTGCTTCTTAGGATTCGGTTTGTCAACCAATTCCCACACATCATTTAGTTCGAATTGCACCAACTCTTCTTGCATGGCATTCATCCAATCGGGATCATTCATGGCTTCCTCATACTTGGTAGGTTCTGTCAATGAGACGAAGGAAAAACTGCCACAGTAGTTAGCCAAACGAGTGCGAGAATGAGTTGTGGGTCTGTAACCTGGATTTTCGAGATCTTCGAGAATTAATGTAGGGTCAACTCGACTTGCCACTCGAGGATGAGGATTTTCTTCATGATATTCATCTTCCTCAGAATCAGTATCACGATTGGCATTACCATCGCCATTTCCATCAGGATTGCCATTTAGATCGGCATTAGGATTCGGGTTGACATTTGTGTTTGGTGCGGCATTTGCTTCGGCAGTAGCTTGACGTGTTCGTCGAGCAATTGGAGCATCATCATCGGAAGAGTCAGGTACATTTCCTTCAACTGGCCTGACGTCTCCAATAGCCATTTGCCGAATAGCATCCGAAATCGGAGGTTCATCTATCACATTTGGCAGGTGCTCCTTTTGGGAGCCGTCAGATTCATCAAACCACACATTTACCGTTTCCATAACTTTCCCGTGATGAGAGTTATAGACACGATAAGCATGCGAGTTCGAGCCATAACCAAGAAGAAAACCTGCGTGTGCCTTGGGTGCAAACCATGAATTATGATTCATGTCACGAATATAACAAGGTGCCCCAAAAATACGTAAATAAGAAACATTTGGTTTCTTGCCAGTGATAAGCTCATATGAAGTTTTCTTAAGGAATTTGTGAAGATAAACACAATTTACAACATGGCAGGCAGTATTAATAGCATCAGCCCAGAAGCGAATAGGAGTTTTGTACTCACTGAGCATTGTTCTCGCCATTTCAATAAGAGTTCTATTCTTTCGCTCAACAACTCCATTTTGTTGGGGAGTGTATGCGGCAGAGAATTCATGTGTGATACCATTTTCATCGAGAAAATCTTCGATATGAGTATTTTTGAACTCAGTACCATTGTCGCATCTGACATGCTTAATACGCACTTCGTATTCATTTTTAGCTTTCTTGGCGAATCTTTTGAAGATATCTTGAGTGCAAGTTTTGTCTTTGAGAAAGAATACCCAAGTATATCGAGAAAAATCATCAACAATAACCAGACCATAATGACTGCCTCCGAAGCTTGCATAGTTCTGAGGCCCGAATAAATCCATATGAAGAATTTCCAGAGGTCTTGTTGTGGTCATAACAGTTTTTGATGAATGATGCTTCTTGGCCAATTTACCAACCTCACAAGCAGCACAAAGTCGATCCTTGTCGAATTTCACATCAGGAATACCACGGAGATGATTTTTCTTCACGACCGTCTGCAAGTTTCTCATACCTGCATGACCATGTCTTCGGTGCCACAGCGATCCTTCGGTTGCTTTTGCAAGCAAACAAGTTCGGACTGAGGGACCCTTAGAGAAATCCACAATATATAAATCACCTTTTCTACTTCCTTCGAACACGAAGGAATTGTCAGTGGCCATGAAGACAATGCATTTGAGTTTAGAAAATAGGACTAGCATGCCTAGATCACATAGCTTGCCAATAGACATAAGATTGAATCCAAGAGATTGAACAAGTAAAACATCATCAATGGTTTTATCCTGGGATATAGCAATTTTACCTAGCCCAAGTACCTTTCCTTTGTTGTTGTCGCCGAAAGTAATGAACTTCTCAGAAGAAGCAGTTAAATTTGGGTCGACAAACAACGACTTGTCTCCGGTCATATGACTGGTGCATCAACTATTAATTATCCATTCGGTACACCCAGAGACATAGTCCTTTTCTTTCGAAGCTTTGGCCATGAAGCAGTATGAAGGAGACTCGTTGTCGCTTGAATGATTTTCAAAGAAGTTCGATGCAGACTTGGAGCCACATGCTATGCCAGCCATGCCAGAGTCGGAGTCCTCCTCCAATTCATCTTCTTCTTCGTCGTCAGAAGATGTTTCTTCTTCGGAATCCATTTCCTTGCCGATGTACGCCTTAGCCTTGCATGAAGTGTTCTTGCGGTCGGACGAGGATTTGGAGGGATTCTTCGAGGAAGATCTTGATGAGGACTTGGAGGAATCCTTCTTCTTGGAGAACTTCTTCGTTTTCTTTTCATCATCGGAGTTGTAGCTCTTGCTCTTGCTTTTGCCACGGTTTCCTGAATCATATCTCCCAGTAGCACGGATTTCAGCTTCCCAGAGAGGGCAGTCCGAAATGAAATGACCTGGCTTTCTGCACTTGAAGCAGGTGTATTCTCCTGTTGGCTTTGATGAGGATTTGGACCCGCCAGAGTTGCTGGATCCTTTCTTCTGGAATTGATTTTTCTTATACAGACGCTGGAATCTTTTCGTGATCAAAGCAAGATCCTGACCTATCCTTTCGGTGTCATCTGAATCTTCATCGGCATTCCATTCCGAGGAAGAATCTGACGCAGCCTTGAGAGCATGACTTTTTCGGTGACTTGAGCCATAGAGATCTCTCTTTTCTTCTTCTTGTTCTTCGTGAGTGTTTAGCCTTTCCATGATATCAGCAGAGTCGAGAACTTTGAAATCAGCCCGTTCCCGAATCATCAGAACAAGTGTGTCGAACGAACTGTCAAGAGACCGAAGCAACTTCTTCACAACTTCATGATCGGTGATATCTTTCGTGCTGAGACCCTGTAGCTCATTTGCAATGTCACTCAGACGATCGAAAGTTTCCTGACAGCTTTCATTTCCAATGCGCTTGAACCGATTGAACTTGGCCCGAAGTGTATCAATGCGAATTTCTTTCTGAGTTGAAACACCCTCGTTTATCTTTTCGAGAATGTCCCACAATTCCTTCGCAGTTTCACACTGACGGTAGCGAAGAAATTGAGCACGAGAGAGATGACCACCAATTTCATCTTTAGCTTGAGCATCCATTTGGATAAGTTTCTTCTCGAGGTCAGTGGGAACCTGGGGTACTTCAACGGTGAATCCATTCTGCACCACATTCCACATATCATCATCAATAGCTCAGAGACGGATCTTCATCTTCTCCATCCAGAAGGGATAGTCCGTCCCATCGAAGATGGGAATCTTGAGGTGCGACTTGTAGCTCACTGAAGACATACTTAAACTCCAAGGTGGTTAGACCAAAATGAGCAGAGTCAAGGAGTACCTTGCTCTGATACCAATTGTAGGATCAAAGTATGACTACCAGAGGGGGGTGAATGGGAGTTTTAAAATTTTCTCGGAAATATCAAAACTCTCGGAACCCAGCAGCAGAACGAATGATAACACAATACATAGTGAGCGAATACAAACAACTGAATGGAAACTAATCGCATGCACCGAGGTAAATCACATGATTGAAATACAGCATGTCACAGTTCGAATATAAAGCAGGGTAATAGAAGTGACCAGTGATGCTCGATGGCGACAAGGGATTTGGTAGACCAGTTCGCCCTTCTGCACAAGGACTACGTCTGGTTGGAGGGGCTGTGATAAACTCTCACCGAGGATAAACTCTCCTCACCCTTTTCTCCTCGACAATTGGTTCGTCAACCAATGCCGATTACTCGTGGTAGATACTTGACGGTGATCTCCAAACCTTCACTGAAGATAAACTCTCTTCAGCTCTCTTCGCGAACCACAATTATTCTTGGTTGCTGAAGAGTTTGCTCGGTGAAGACAATTACTCTTCGACACTCAAGCAAAAGACACCTAACCGTCTAGAGAGTTGCAGCTCTCAAGAGTAATAGGCAGAGCGTACTAGACTTAGATTCTAGTGATGTTGAACCACTATCTAATTTTTTGGCTTTGGGGGATTTCTCTCGGTGGATTTTAAACTCAAATCTTTGGAGAGTGGGTTGCTCAACAATCTTCTCTCAATCAAACGGAGCAGCCACCAGACAACGCCGGCGCGGGGTGGCTATTTATAGCCGCAGCCTTCCCTGATGGGAAATGACCATTTTGGACACGCGGTCCAGCCAATGGCCAACCGACACGTTCACACCGGTCGGATTTGGGAGCAATGGTAACATTACTTGCAGAGCAAGAAATGCTAACTCCTCGGTCAGAGTCAAATCTCTCGCAGCGAAGAAGATCACAGTCTCTTGCTGGCAAGTATTTGCTCGGAACACAAAGAGATTTCTCTCACATCTTTCATAGGATTTGGATTTAGCATCAGAGAATCAAAGCTTTCGAACGCTACACCCCTCTTAATAGTACGGTGGTCCTATGACTCAATGAAAGGAAACGAAACTACGAAAAGAATGCTACGTCTTCTGTTCGTCTTCAATTTCCTCGGCTGCAGTCACTTCCTTTGGACAGGCACCGAATCAATTGCTTCATGTCAGGAATTTTTTAGGGTCACTCTTGTCGTCATTTCCTTCGGAGATAACCTTCACTGCAACGTAGGGTATAACCTTCGGAAATATGAATCCAAACTTCTCTCAATCTTCAGGGACCTGTTACTCTGTGTGCACTAGCAAACACATTAGTCCCATACTGTTTGTCAACAATCTCCAAAACATAAGGAGGCAACGTCATTGACCCAACAGTAGCGAGAACGGGGAGTGCGGCGGTGATTTAAACTGCGGCGCTGGCGCCATTAAAAGTGGGGGCAATTGGGAGGAAGGTGGGTGGCCGAGCCTGGTCGAAGGGCTCGCCTCCCGGTGAGCCTGCGTAGTGGCCTGCTCGCATGCCTCCCGGTGAGCCTGCGCAGTGGCCTGGTTGCACGCCTCCTGGTCAGCCGGCGCAGCGGTCTGCTCGCACGCCTCCCGTCGACTCACATGCTTGCTCGGATGTCACCTGCCGATGAGAAGCGGGACGCGTGGCGGCACGTAGGTCTAACACCCACGGTTTAAATAGTGAAACCGTTCGCGTTAACATGACAGTTCATTGTTCCAAAATACCTTGGCTCTTCATTTGTGCAACTTTTCATAAGCAGCTTGTCTCAAATTGAACAAAAAAATTACGACAGCCTATTGGTGCCATATCACGAGACCATGCTCAGTTTCATGAATTTCAGGTGAGTTTTGGATTTTCTGGAATTTAAAATCCAGGATTCGAAACAATATCATTACCTACATCATGAAATAAAATTTCAAGCGATACATCTTTACTGTTGTAGATGTTAATATTTCTTAAGAAAGGATTTGGTCAAACATTTTGCTTAGTTAGACTTCAGAAAAGTTATATATGCAGAGTAAAAGGACAATCCCTCCGTACCAATGCATTGCGTGATATAGTAACTCCAGTAGGCACGAACAAACGGAGCTCCATTCTGTGCTCATCCTGGTGTAGTACTCCCTCCGTTTCTTTTTACTCCGCGTATAAAATTTGGTCAAAGTCAAACTACACGATAGGTACGTGGGCTAGTTACCGAGGGAATTGAACCATGCTCGGCACGGTAGGTAACGTGGGCAAGTTACTAAAGCATCCCTCCATTGTTCATCGGTAGTCATTATGGACCGGGGACATGAGGGGAATTTCCTAGGGCTGGAATTCTGGCCGCCAGATATTTCGACTAGAAACGCGGAGGCTCGAGTGGAGGCACGAAGTTTAATAGTATCGCGGTTCTTTTGGTTGGGGTTGGCTAATGTGTGTACCACGCACGCCACCAGCAGGACATGAGCCCGGGTCTGGCTGGTACGCCGTCGGGTGCTACCATTCGAGAATGCGAAAGGAATCTTTTTTTAAATTGCTGAACAAATCTATATGTATTACAATGCCCGTATTTTCCTTTCAAATAACTGGTCATTCCAAAAGTCACGGTAATTGGTTTATGACGAGTTCTTGAATTAGAGTGAGTTTGTGATATAGTGATCTCAGCGTGGATTTCACATTTCATGGTATCCACAGTAAGTTTTTCATTGCAAATTCAAATTTAAAAGATGAACGGTATGGTGGTGAGAAAACTTTGTATGTATTCAAGCATATGACCACACACACACACGAATACAACAACAATCCAGTAAGTATAGTGCATCTATTTTTCCAAACCATGCATGTATGACACGAATTCAAAAATAGAATGTAAGCCATGCATGGTCCTCAGTTCAATATTTAAAATGCACAGTAAAGTGAAACATGAATATTAAGTCTTGTACTATGTACATGCAAATGTTGTGTTTAGGTCTCTCCATTGACCCCCCCCCCACCCACCAGCACACATACTTCATGTATCGATCGATCTTCATTTCTTTGTTAATAGAGCTATTGGTATCCGACACACGTGCGCTCATTATTTCTCTTCACGTTTCGATCTCCATTTATGTCATACCCACCCTCACACTCTCAACAAATGTATTTCTCACACACAACCTCGTCGTGCCCTCCATGACAAACCCTCCCTCTCTCTCAAGACACATACGTTGCCTTTGTAAAACACCTTCACCGTGCGCACACACACAAAGTCTATCTAGGCCACTCTCTCGGTAACTATCTCCCTACAGCCCTCACTGCATCTTCGCCGCATGATATCTCGGTGTATCGTCTTTATCATTTGAGTGTACGCTAGGCCACACTCACTCGATCTCTCCCACCATAAATGACTCGATTGACCTCGCTTTCACTCGTCATCTCTCTCACACATAGACGCTCCCACTACAACTCTTGCATAGGCGGAGCTATAGATTGTCGGGGGGTAACCCCTCGACCTTAGATGAAATTGTGAAGCTCTATTTAGGATTGTTTATATTATATTTTTTGAACATTATATTTGTCCCCACCCTCCCAAACACCGATGGTTTGTGCACCCCCCCGGGAGAATATCATGTGCCCCCACACCTTAGATGCTATATGGTGATACGAGTTCCTTGGAGCTAGTAGATCTGAGATCCAGCGGCTCACAGGATGTCTTAATATTTTTACACGAAACCTTAATGAGTTTGGGAATTGCACACAATTAGTACAAAAAGTACTTAGATGCCCTTGGATCCCATATCCAACGGCCTCGAAGCTCGTATCACCGTAGCATCTAAGATGAGGGAGGACCTCATATTCTCTTGTATGTAAGAATATCAAGTGCTACCACACCTTCGATGCTGTGGTGATACAAGCTCCTAGGTCCAAATACGTGTAACTGGTGTCGTAACTTGTCTAACCGCGCAAAGTGTTTGTGCAAAAAACCATCCTACACTGAAATATCGGAACAACACACGAGGGTCCCACTCGTCATTGATCAAATTTGGACCTAAAACTAACAAATCTGAAGGACGAGGTTCAAACCGGCAACCTGGACTACAAAGCGTACGTCGATAACCCAAAACAGCAACGGTTGTTAGCTTTGTTGCATAACTTGATTTTATATAGTATTAAGTTAAGTTGCCTGCCTTTGGGTGCTTGACATGTGGGCCAGCCTCCCATTGGCCCCAGATGTCATGCACCAAAGGCACCTGCCTTTAAGGCACTGAAGCTCAGTCCATTACGTTGAGTAGAGTAGAGGGAGTGGCTCGTCAACACGTCCATGAACGTTGACTCACTTAATGGTGGGTCCCATGTCTGTGATCTCTCTCTCCTCTCCATCAACCCTTAGACGCACGGGCACACACGAAGAGCGGTGCGAGCTTGCCATGGTGTTATTATAACTAAAAAATGCTTGGAAAATAGATGAATCGCCTACAACAAGAGACGTTGTGGCTGGTCGAGATGGAGCTAACCACACCTATCCTCCGTGCCACATTAGCATGATGAAGCTGTGTGGCTAGTGGGGTGTTTTTAACCGACTGGCTGGGTCCCGAGTTCGAACCATAGGTAGTATGTCTGATACAGTATATTTTTACACGCACATTTTTCCTTTGTGCCGAGACGTGGCACACCCTACCGCGTGGTTTCTGGGTCCTCCTGGGTGGTGCATGCAAATTTTCTTCCTTGTCGTGACGTGGGACACCCTACCGCGCGTTTTCTGGGTCCTCCTCGATCGTAGCGCTGAAGCAAGTAAATGAGTCATCAAATCACAAAAGCCCACCTTTCCCGCCGAGTACATCAGTGAAGCACGGTGGCTAGCTTGTTGGGCTAGTGCGAACGATTAGCTAGGCCACCGCCACATTTGTTTTTTCACCCCTTATTTTCTCTTCTTGCCGGTAGGTAAATTTAAATATCCACCGCTACGTTGCTTTGGTCTTTGGGTGCGGCAGGGATCGCCTCAACCACTTGTTGGACCATGTTGCCACGCACATGTTGTTGCTGCGCGATGCCTATCGTAGTGCCAGCGCGACCATGCCGGCCGCCGGGCTAGACCCGTTCGACCACCCCATCGACTTCAATGAGCTGCGGCTTCCTGACCTGGTCACCTTCTTCACCTATATCTCCAAGGAGCTGAGCCGTCTCCACGCGGTGGTGGGGGCGGAGCTGGACAAGGAGGGGGTGCGGGCGGCCGTCGCCTTTGCCGGGTGAATCCTCTCTGGGCTTCGTCACCGGAATCCATTCGTGCCATTGGACGCCGTCTTTGACGAGCTGGCTCCCGTCGACCAGGAGTGGGCTCTGCGGGTGGTGGCACCCTGCATCACCACCTTCGTGCGCCTGGAGAAGCAGAGGGACTTCGGTGGTGTTTAAGCATCCTCTGCATGGGCATCTCTCGGCGCAACATCACCGTTGGATCAAACTCAGACGATGCAGATCGGTCACCATAGCACAAAGCACTATATATATTCATGCTTCATATGGTTCCTGTTCGGTGGAGTACTGTAGCACCGTACTCTCCGTGCACTGTAGACATATTACTGTTAACATTGATCTCACCGTTCATTCTCGACCGGACAGTCAAAAAAGGGGCATGTTACACTACTGTTCATAGTTGACATGCGCACAACATGTCAACGGATGTCAATCCTCCGGAGACACCCTTCTGGAGTGGCTGCCGCCTCCATCCCTTGATTCTACTTCTACCACAGGACGCCTATACACCGAGGTAGCATGGGATGGGACGCACGTACACGCAGGGACCCACCCAGGACCGTACTCACAAATAGTAGCCGCTATGTAAAACAAAAATCTGTTGAAACACTCGCAACAATATCCTTCAACACAGATTTATTTATAATCAGTTATAGTACTAGACATCATTTTTTATCGTCATATCTTACTACACTAGCAGCAAGATTATACTCGTACTGACATATATGAACCACTGCACATGCCTAGTAGTAGGAGTACTAGTAGTGTAAGTTCAAGTGGTTGCCATGTTTCGCACTCCTCTGTCGTAAGAGTGGAAACACTTGTTGTAATCATTTTTTTAAGAAACAGTGGACACGCTCTACCGCGCGGATCCTCCTCGACGGTCGTCGGGAATCTTGCTACTCACTTTCGCCGACGTGTGGGACAGCCAACATCGGGGTCCACTTGCCATGCACTAAATTACTCCGTACTAGAGTGCACAACTGCATGGTAGACTACCCCGGTCAAAGCGCCGCAGTAATGCCCAATGAGCCATCAAATCACAAAACCCGATCCTTGCAGCAGTAAGTTGGACGGACAAAGCAACCATCATTTCACTCTTCTCCCTCATCTTCCTCTCTTGAAAAAACCCCAACTCGCTTCTCCCTCATCTTGTTCCTCATTTCTTCAAGAAAACCCCAACGCGCTTCTGCCATTGTTCTTCTCTCCCAAAGAAGGAAAGGTGAGCACATCAATGGTGTTGCTTCTGGCCAAGGCCCGGTCTTGCAACCCCGCGACCGATCCTAACTCCCTCTGTGTTCTTCTTTTGGGTTTGTGATTATGGTTTCTTTTCTTTTATTTCTATTTGACAGTTTCTTGACGGACCCTAGAGCACCAGCCGAAGTGATGTCTATGGCTGTGGCCAAAACCGTCGAGGCTCAGGGTATGAAGAAGCGCAAGCACCCTGTCGAGACTACCACAGATAAGCTGAAGGCCATCGCCCTGTCCAAGCCCCCCACTCCGGGATCCCTCGTTAAGCCAGTCCAGGTAATATCTCTTCTTGACGATCTTTTTGGCGATCTTGATCGTGTTTTTTCATCTAACTTGCAGAGTGCTTGCTAATATACGAGGCTTGTGTAATGTACACGCAGTACTAGTACTAGTAGTACAACTTTCTGGGCAATCTTGCATGTGATCTTTGTATGCCAAATGACGGTTCTAAATGGCTCTTTTGACCAAAACATGCGAGAGGTTGACATACATATGATTTTTGCACATAACACAGATTTCTTATAGATTACTTTCAACTACTTTATGAACATCAATGCTAGTTGTAGGAAATGCAAGATTTTAGCTCTCATGCCTTGGAAGAGAGTATAGTAGCCTCAGTAACTTGTGTTATGGATATTGCAAGTAATCCCTCTATTCACAAATATAAGATGTTCTAAAAATTTTGTGTATCTCATGTAGACATGTTCTAGTGTCTTTGTTCACTCATTTCTGTGCTTATATGTAGTCTTATATGGAGTAAAATATCAAAAATCATCTTATATTTCTGAACGGAGGTAGTAATAAAATATTTGGTTTCTGTTTGAATTAGAACCAGGTCCACAGTGGATATGAAGTTCTCAAAGTCATGTTGTGTGAACTGGAAGACCTGAGGATGTGTTCTACTACTAAACTATCCAACTGCAGTGTCCTTGTCGCCACGTGTCGTGAACAAGTGTTTTCCTGTAGCATTGTTGTCAGGCGTTTTCTCGAGGGTGTACTTGACCACAACAATTTCCTAGTTGTGCCTTCAATTACGAAGGGTGTGGTTCTTGTAAAGCTTCCCGACAAATCTGATGCGGACTGTCTTCATCGTCATGTTTATGAGTGGAAAGACCACTCTGTTAGGTTCTCCAAGGTTGACGAGATGGCGAAGGTGCCGGTAGACATCTCTCACGAAGTCCATGGCCTAGTCAGTTATGTGGGGCACATCCCGTAGGTCGGTGGCAAGAAATAGTGTGAAGAGTTTAATTAGTGCAACTTTGTGTGTCTGTAGTAAGTAATATTGTTCAGTACTTGATTTGTGTGTGTGAACCCTGTATGGTTTACTTAGATCTGCTTGTCCAAATATCTTGCCATAGCTCTAGACATCAACCTAGGTATTTTTTTGTGGACTTTATAAAAAAACATATATGTTTTTCCTGTAATATCTAGTAGAAGAACTAATTGGTATGTCTAACAGATGGACAGGACTTGGATAACTTCTGCTTGAAGATTCTCCCCTGCATATGTCGATGGGGTTGAAAACTTCATGAACTTTATCAGAGCTGAGTATGGTGGTCCGAAATCAGATGTGCTCTGCCCATGTAACAGTTGTATGAATTCAGCTTCAAGACCCCAGTCAACTGTGCAAAATCATCTACACTTGTATGGGATGTCGGTCACATATACTAGGTGGGTTCATCATGGTGAAGCTGTGAACGTCAATGTTACTGACTATGTGCAAGCACCAGATCACCATCTTGATCTACCTGATGCTCAGCAGGAAGAGGAGGAGGAGGAGGAGGAGGCGGCGGCGGAGCCAGTGATTTTGACCAACATTGAAACAATGCTACGAAATGCTCGCGCATTTCGAGAACTCTCACCTGCATAAGAAAAACGGTGGGCCCGCATGTTGGAACAATGGCAGTCACCGCAGGAAATAAGCTGTCAGTATTCTCAGCTATGGTCACCTTTCTTCAGGTGAAGACATTTGAGCGGATGACCAACAAATCATTCGGTGCGATGTTGGATGCTTTCCACAAATCTTACCCAGATGCGTCTGAGCTGCCACACACCTACAGTAAAATGAAGAATTTCCTTCGTGCAGTTGGAATTGGATATGTTATGATCCATGTTTGTAAGAATAATTGTGTTCTGTTCCAGAAGGATTATGCCAACTTAACTGAATGCCCAAAATGCAAATCATCAAGATGGAAAGATGGTGATGTTGTGAAGAGGATTCCTCATAAGGTTTTGAGACATTTTCCAATTATACCAACATTGCAGAGGTTGTTTCATGATGCTCAAACAAGAGAGGATGTACTGTGGCATTCTAGGAACCAGGACTACAGAGATCAGAATGGAATGAGCCATCCATCTCACGGTAGAGACTGGACAAGCTTCAATCTGAAACACAAAACGTTTGCTACTGAGCCGAGGAACATTAGACTTGGCTTAGCTACAGATGGATTCAACCCATTTGGCCACCAGAGCGCCACCTATAGCATGTGGTCAGTGCTTGTTATCCCTTACAACATGCCACCAAATGTATGCACCAAAGTATCAAACTACATGATGGCCTTGCTCATCCCAGGTCCAAAAAGTCCTGGAAAGGATTTTGATTTATTCATGGAGCCTCTTGTGGAGGAACTTCAAAAGCTATGGAGGGGTGTTCTCACTCGAGACCTATACAGCAGCCCACCAGCTAATTTCTTTCTACATGCTGTTATAATTTGGTGCATCCATGATTATCCGGCTTTGGGAACTATGTCAGGCCGAACGACACATCACTACTAGGAGAAAGCTTATAGATAGAAATTTAGTAGTAGCGCAGGTTACCTGGCCATCGCTACCGATAATTAGTCGTAGCGCTGTGTGCCAACAACCGCTACAGATACCAAAGTAGCAGTAGTGCTGGGATCCCTGGCAGCGCTACTGCTAAGTGGTCCCATCACCACCGGCAGGGGATATGCGTAGTAGTAGCGGTTGGCCGAAACCAGCGCTACTACCAGAGTCGTAGCAGTAGTGGTGGTTGGAGGCCCACCGCTACCGCTAACTGTGCACGGTGCCAGCAGGTGGGCCCAACTTAGCAGTAGCGCTGGGCCGCCAGCCAGCGCTACTGCTAATGCTACCTTATCCTCCCCGGCCAGCCCGATCACTCTCCCTTCCCACACTCTCATCGTCTAACCCCCGCTGCTGCCCCCCGCTGCCGTCGTTGCGCTACCGCCATCGCCCGCTGCCGTGGTTGCGCTACCGCCATCGCCCGCTGCCGCCGTCGCCCGGTATGTCTCCCTCCCACCCTCTCCTTCCATCCCTCCCTTCTCCCTCCCTCCATCCGACCCTGCCTCTCCCTCCCTCCCTCGGACCCTCTCCCTCCCTCTGATCCCTCCTGCATTGCATAGATGGTATTGATTACATTGCTAACTAGGCTACTATTATGTTCTTCAACAGAAACTGCCAAATGAAGTTGTGCCTTCATTGATGCAAGCCGAAGGTAATATGACAATTAAATGCCCCTTCCAGCCCGAGTTCTCTTTTGCATACTCGACTGAGCGCAAACCAGCAAGACGGCTCCAAATTGAAGCATGGGGACAAATAAAGAAGAATCGCAAGCCACAAGTTGGAGACCGTTGGATCTCTTTGCTTCATCATGGAGACATAGGTGTTATTTTGTTTTATGTCATTTTACCTAGGAGGGAGGACTAGGTCCTATGAGAGAGAAGTTTAGTTAACTTGTATGATCGATTAGGATGATTACTATTATGATGTTTTTCTGTTTTATGAGATTTTAACTTGATATGATTAAGATGATGATGAGTTGTTAGATGAGTAAGATGATGTTGAGTTATTAGTAGTTGTTGGAAGGCATCTAGCGGGAATAATGTATAATCTGTGAAAGCAGGAATACTAGCAGCAGCGCAGGAAGGCATCTAGCGGCAGCGCTGGATTAGCAGCAGCACTTAGAATTCTACAGCGCTACAGATAGTTATCAGTAGCGCTGTCCGGAAAAGCGCTACTGCTAATCATAATTAGCAGTAGCGCTGCTCTGATCAGCGCTACTGCTACCACTTAGCTGTAGCGCGATAGCAGTAGCGCTGGACCCAGCGCTACTGCTATAGGTTTTTCCAGCGCTACTAGTAGGCTTTCTCCTAGTAGTGTATGGTTACAATGCATGTGTTCGCTGTGACAGGAATCCGCTGTCATACGCAATACTTAGCAAGATCTGTTACATTGGACACCGCCGTTTCCTTGCCAAGCACAAGCCGTGTCCTAGAAAATACCGAAGACCTGTGTTAAATGCAGCTCATGAAAACCGTGATGCGCCAAAGAGGCTCACCATCGATGAGTTGTAGGAGGAATTACAGAAGGTCAGGCATATTACACCAGGAGACCATCCTGATAATGGTAGCGGGAAAAGGAAGTGTGGCAGGGCAGAAGAGAGATTATTGTTTACCCGCAGGTCCACTTTGTGGGACTTGGAGTAATGGAAAGATTTGGATCTGTGGCATAATCTTGATGTGATGCACATTAAGAAAAATATATGTGACAGCATTATCGGCACACTTCTTAATATTGAAGGCAAGATGAAAGATACCTTAAAATCTAGGATTTATTTGACACACCTGGGCATCAGATCCGATTTGCAGGTGAAAGATGATGGTGCATCATGGGATATGGCACCAGCTGTGTACGTCTTGGACAAGGTAAAAAGAAAAGAATTCTGCAAGGTCCTGTCATGTGTGAGATTCCCACATGGATTTGCTTCCAACCCTGAAAGGAGAGTCGGTGCAGATGGAAACAAGGTACAAGGGTTGAAAACTCATGATTGCCATGTCCTATTTCAAAGGGTTTTACCTGTTACCCTTAGAGGATTGGCCCGCCCTGACTTATACAGAGCAGTTGCAGAGTTGGGACAATTCTTCAGGGAACTCTACAGTAGAAGTGTCAGGATAGATACTTTCGGGCGTCTTAGAGACAAGATACCAACTATCCTATGTGACCTTGAGATGATATATCCTCCAGCCTTCTTTGATGTGATGGTGCATTTGGCTGTTCATCTACCTGATGAGGCACTACTTAGAGGTCCAGTACAGTATGGCTGGATGTACCCTATTGAAAGGAGGCTAGGCACTTTCAAGGACTATGTTAGGAACAGAGCTAGACCTGAGGGTTCCATTGCAGATGCCTACATTGCTACAGAAGGGTTGACATTTTGCTCAAAATACATTGAAACAGCTGATCAGCTTAGCAAAAAGGTGGGTGAAAACAATCCTGAGCTCAATGTTTTCGATTGTTCTGTTCGAGTTACAGGCAAGAGTCGACAAGATGACAAACCTAAAGATTTGGACAAAATGGTTTGGTATGTGTTGAATAACTGTCCTGTGATTCTACCTTATATCGAGTAAGTGCTAAGTACTGCAGCTTATACATCATAATCTACGAAACTTACAGCACATTCTTATATATTTAGATGTTTGACGCGATCACTATGTTGTGCAGCATCTACAAAAACGAGTTACTATTGCAAAATCCAAAAAACATTGACAAACTGGTTAGGGTAGGATTTGTGAAATGGTTGAAGAGCTGTGTAAGCTTTTGAATTGCACTGTCAGTTTATTTAATATAATGAGTACACAAGATGATCAGCTTGTCTATTTTCTAACCATAGGTTAAGAAGATGCGAGAGGATGGGCAGGCAGTTAGTGATGACCTTTACGCACTAGCAATGGGTCCTGATACTCGGGTAAGACATTATGAATCTTGCGTTGTTGGAGATGTGCGCTACAACACCATTGCGCGCGACGAAGGCAGGAAGACACAAAACAGTGTTGTCATGAGCACAGATACGCACGAGCAAGTGACAACTGAAATGTATGCTAACATAACAGACATTGTTCAGTTGTAGTATATCTCCAGTTTCGAGGTTCATCGATGTGTGGTTCTGTTTTCCTGTCATTGGTACAACCTGTTTTCCAGGATCGCAAAACCCAAAGCTGATGATTATTTCAAATCCATCAATGTCAAGGTGGCGTACCACACCGATGAGCCTTACATTTTGGCAAATCAAGCAACGCAGATATTTTTCTTGGAAGACACATTTGCACGTAGCGATGACTGGAGAGTATTGCAAAAGTTTGAGCAGAGGAGTTCGTTTAATGAAGTTGCACAACAAGATGATGCTTACACTGCTCCTGATGTAGAAGATTCCACAGATGTTCGTAGTATCTTTGAGAACCATCACATCAATAACGTTGGCGAAAAGATTCCCTGTCGGGCTGTGGACGTAGAAGAGTTGATCAATAAGAAGCCAACGTTCGAGGACATTGAGGATGAAGAAGAAGATGACACTGGGGGGAATTACGATTCAGACTGATACACATGGCGAAGATGTTGACGTTGCTGCTGCGGATGATGATTAGATTGCTTTTGTCGTATTTGCCTGTGAGAAGACGACTTTTTATCTACTATGTGAAATTGTGTTTGCTACTTTGCTATGACAACTGAAACCTGGTGAAGTTGTTGTTTAGTATTTTGCTGTGAGAACATCACTTATTATGTATGTTGATTTGTGTTTGGTGATTGTATGACGACTAAAACATGATGACATTGTTGTTTAGTTGTACTCATATTTGGCTATGAATCTTGTATTTGATGACATAGTTTGCTGTTGGATTGCAATTTGCTCTACGTCTTCCAATGGGAACAAAGCTGACCTGACAGGGCCTCTGCTAATTTATTTGTTTATTAGCAAAATTGCCTCTGATATTTATTTATTTATGAGCAAAAGGGGATGCCCCCCGATTTCCGTTAATAGAAATCATTAGATGTTCACAACACTACGCCCAGCCTGCTAAACAGGTTTCATTCAGTACTAGTTTCAGCAAAGTGCTCATGTCATAGCCACTGAATACATCACGAGTGCTACATACACTGCAAATAAAGAGACAATCATCCTACAGAGCACAACGATCTTTCCCATTATCTTCACAAGCTCTTTCATCTCCTCATTGCTGCCAAGGCCATTCAGCAGCTGTTGCTTGGCCATGATCAGATGAACTACATCTTTAACCTTCTGCTCTGCATCTTCCTCTTCTGCCGTTTCTTCAGTTACTTGTCCAACACCCTAACCTGATGGTATTGGGATTCCTTGGCTAACCAAATAATCAGTGTAGTTCCATTCCCCCACATCAGCAACTTCCCAGAAATACAAATCACATGAATCTTCCCTTTTATGCACGAATCAAATTGGAAGATCATCAACCAAACTATTAAAAAATCAGCAACTGAATGTAGGCGAACAACTTAAACATATTATCACCACATGATTTGGGCATTTGTAGAAGACTCGGCTAGGGTTGAGGATTGTATATGAGACGTGACGGATGACTCTACGTGATTTGCAGCAGTGGCACCACACCAACGGTAGCGGGTTGCGATGAGCAACAGGCTGCGGTGACTGTGCTGGTGGTGGTGTGATGAGACACATAGGTGGTGGTATGGGTGGCGACTTGGCACACATCTGGTTGTTGCCTCAATTGCCCGCTGAAGAGCAGGTGGACGAGCCAGCGGACATGGTTGCTGTGGCCGGAGCTTCTGATGCTAGGCAGAGTAACTAGAGAAGAGGAGAAGTGAACGTTGGATAAGTCAGTTTGCAACGTCTCTTAACTGGTACACTAGCTTGTTCTGTACGCCTTCTCAAGTCTTTGATTTTCAGGAATGTTATCTGGCAAACATTCCGTGGGAGGAGGACGGGAAATGAACTCATTTTCCAGGCAGTTTTAGTTGCGAGCAAGATTAAACGGTGGCAGTTTCGGGAATGTTATCTGGCGAACGAGCCCAGTTTTTCTTTTCTTCCTAAAAAAGTATGCTACGTGGTGTCGGCTTAGTCAACAAACGATTGTGCCAACCTTGATCGTTGGATTGACATTCAATGTTTGTCGTGTTTCTTCAGTCACTTCTTCCTCCAGCCGCCAAACCAGCGCCGGCGGGACCGCCTGCTCCCGCCTCCCACGGCTGCCTGTGCTGCCGCGCACGCATCACGGACACATCGCTCCCTAAAACTTTGGCGCATCTTCCCTGGCTCCTGTTCGTTCTTCCGAGCCCTCACCGTCATCCTCCGCCTTGGTTCGCTCGCCGCGGCGCCGCCCTCCGATGTTGTCAACATGGTAAACAACCGAGAGGAATAAGGAGATGACTGTACATGGTGAGGATGACAGTTGGGACCCACCAGGATCATGGCAGTACGCAAGCAAGTGCCTCCTTTATTAGAAGAAAAGAAATGTCCCTCCTGATGGTTTCCTGACATCTGGGTCGCACGCCACTTTCAACGTAGTCAATAAGCGAGATAACTGCACAAGGAGCGGCTGACACCCGGGACCCAGCAGCTCGCGCAGTATTTTTTTTTGTTTTTGGGACGGAGCAGGGTATCAACTGGGTTGTGCAGGACCTGTGGCCCGTGTAGCAAAGGCTTTTATTTCATATATGTTTACCACATGACCAGCCCAATTTTTTTTTCTGAAAATGGCTCGCCCAGCTATTTTGTTTTTTGCAGAATACCCAACGGAGGCCTACTTGCTTTTCTACGCCTGCTGGGCCGGAAATCTTTCAAGGCGAGGAGGGATGCATTCGGCTTGCCTAGAAAATGGGCTATAAGTAATAAGAAATGGGATGTAAATTCAAAAAATATCAAATAGGCAATTAGTTCCAAATTACTTTTTTCTTTCAGATTTTGATATTTTAAATTTCATTGTTTTTGTGCGGGTAAAATTTCATTGGATTTTAAATTAAGGTATGTTAAATTTTTAAATTAATTTCAATCTGGCTAGAAATTTTGGGCTGTATGCTGTTTGCGGCAGATTTGGAGGATGACTTGTGGGTCTACTAGGTTGACGTGTACGCAAGGCTTTGTCAACTTAGTCCACAACGATTCTAGCAGAAGTGACCGTTGGATGTTAATCCAACGGCCATGCTGCTTCTTCAATATCTGATCTTCTTGCTCCACCCGCCCAAACCAGCGCCGGCGGGACCGCCTGCTGCCGCCTCCAGTGGCCGGCTATGCTGCCGCGCAGGCCTCACCGCCCCACCCTACTGCCATCGCTGGCCAAGCCATTCCTCTACTCACACACACCTCTTGTTATTTTTTGGCGACGGCAGCCGAACCAATAAACCCTGGTACTCCCCACTGCGTGGGCAACCACTGCCGAGTCTTCCCTGGCTCCGGGTTGTTCCCTTCCTAGGCCTCGCCGTCGTCCACCGCGTTGGTGCTCTCAATGCAGCGTGGTCAACTTAGTCAACAAACGACAGCCATCGGAAGAGGGATGTGCGTGGTGTAGGGGAACGCGGCAGAAAACAAAAAAATCGACCTACGCACCAGCCCAGGACCACTATGGAGACTGCATACAAGGTTTGATCTTTTTCATTACCGACTCGTAGCGCAGCGGAAGTAGAGTCGATGACGATCGGCGATGCAGATCCCCGCAGCTAGGATTTACAACCTCCCAACCGTGAGGATGTATACCCTCATCTGCCCCTCGGACAGCCCTCCGGGAGGCGGTCAGACAGTCCCCCGGATGGTGTTGCAGACAGCCCTTCGGGAGGACCTTCGAAACTTGGACGGTCACTCGGACAGCCCTTCGGAAGGACCTTCGAAACTTGGACGGTCACTCGTACAGCCCTTCGGGAGGACCTTCGAAACTCGGACGGTCACACAGACAGCCCTTTGGGAGGCACTCTCGAACTAAGACCGAAACTACGATCTCTCTATAGAGTTGCACACATACGGTGTCATCTATCCGGCAGGGCTTCGCCATCCAGAACTAGTTCCTGCCGGAACCCAGACAGCCTTTCGGCTCTACGAAACTATTTCGCTGGGAGGGAGAGAGAAGCCAGACAAATCTATGGCATGTGTATGAGAGCAAGGATGAGATTTGGGCAGCCCCCTCACCTCCTATTTATAGGAAAACCAAGGGGTAGGGTGTCTCCACAAATTGCCAAAAAACCCATGCATAAAGCCACACATGAGGGTGTTATGGGTAAAATGGGAGGACATGTGGAGCTCCAAGGAGCTCCACCACCCTTGGCTGGCCAACACCTTGGGCCCCCCCCATGAGGGGCTTCCTTGGCCCCCAAGCCCTTCTAGAAGCCTTTTAGAAAAAGCCCTAAAAGGTGGCTTTCCAAAAAATATCCCAAAAAGCACTTTCACTATTCATGAAGACATTTTTCTGCGTCCGTTAATTCCGAAAAGTTTCTGTGAGTCTTAGAATAATTCCAGTACCCACTAAAACAATTCTGAATGCATTCCGAAACATTTCCGGAACAATGTTTTTCTTCAGCGAAAAGCAACCAAAGCGGTTCCAGCAGCCCCGGAACATTTCCGGTTTTTATCCCGGAAAATCCCCAGAAGTTTCCAGAATGATTCTAGCACCCTCCAAGAATTATCAGGCATGTGCCAAAACCAATTTGACTTAATGGTATCCCTTGAAACAACTTTTCAGTTTTACCGAAACTATTCCGATGTCCTCTCCGGAACATTTCCGTTGCGTCCGAAACTTTTCCGGTGATATTCTCTCAGACTCCCTGTCTAGTATTCAGCAGATAGATGACCCTTAAGCGTGTGACCCTATAGTTTCGGTGAAGTATAGACATGACCAGAACACTTTCCGATAAATGATCAACATCGGAGCCGTGGACACCCATATTGACCCCTATACCCACATGAATGAATATTTGAGTGAACCTCCAGTTGCCGTGTGCTATTCCTGTTGCTTCGCGATATGTTACAAATACCCGAGGTGAGACATGTTGGCATCCCCGTGGATCAATAACTTGTCCACTATGCCAGTTACCTTGTTACCGGTATTGTTCTCTTTTCTTGTTACCATGTTCCGGCATCCCCGTGATCAAGTCACATTGTGTCTGGCCAGACGATGATGGATACCATAACACCAAGAGGGCCCAGAGACATCACTCCATCATCGGAGGAGCAAATCCCAATCTTGAGCTATCAAGTTACTTGACATACTTTTCCATGAACCCGTAAGCCGCCGTAATAGCCACCCATTTACGGATGACGTTTAACAAACCCCAAAGTTCAAGAAGCAAGCATGAAGAAACTCGATACTCTCATGGTCTAAGGAATCATGCAAACGTTAACCATCTCTGAGTTATCAACCATTAACTTGTGACGAAAGCATCTCATAGCATAACATCAATCGGGTCGATTCAACACAAGTGTTCTCCTAACATTGTGCCCTCAAAGTTGCTGGCATAGACATGCCCATGATCAGGAAAACAGAACCATCATGCAACACTTGAGCTAGTCTTAGAGGCAAGACTAGGAATACATTTTACCGTTTATTATTCCACACGTGCATATGAGTCTTCCTCCGAGCCTCGTGGTTATTGTAGACTCGAGAACCACAGCTGTTATAGCATGGAACATAAACATAATTATTAGCATGGAGATAAATAATAACATTTATTATTGCCTCTAGGGCATATCTCCTACAGACTCCCACTTGCACTAGAGTCAATAATCTAGTCAGTGCAGATGCACTTTACACCTATGGCATACTGGTGTAAAATGCTTTGCTTGTGGTATAGCCTGATGTCTAACGGATCTGACAACTTCAGCTCCGTGTGTATCTTTGCATATCCTCGCATTTTCACGCTTTCACAAAATTCATATTTTTTGTGGACTTGGCTTTGTATATATGTGAATCACAGGTCAAACCTGGATTCCTCAGACTGAGCTATGGAGCAACTATCTGCAATAGTGTCCCATTGACCAAAGCTATCTTGGAACCATACTAAGTTCATGAATGAACTATATGATTCAACATTTTCTTTGTCGCTTCTAAAGCGTCAACATACTTAGCCATTTGTTATAGAATTCGCCACAGTAACCTCTTTGGAACAATTTCCAACTACCGTGCCACCATATTGTGTGTTACACAACCCTTAATTTAAATCGAAAATCGCTTGGAGCATTGATGAAGATTGTATCGATGTAACCTTTTACAACGAACTCTTCATGATCCCCGCTTACGAGAAAACATGTCATCAGTGCCACCGTAGCACTCAATGACCCTTTTTCACTGTTGTCCCATGATCAGCACTTTGATCACTTTGGTATCTATACTCACAACAGCTTGGGAGTATCGGACATATCTGGTTGTTTTACATACCATGGAATACATGATTAATCCAAACACAAGAGTGTGTGGAATCTCCATCATGTATTTTGCTCATCAGTGTTTTGGGACACCGAGTCTTGCAAAAAACTCTTTCCATGTGACTTCGGCAAGAATCACTCCTTGGCGTTTTAAATGCTAAAATGTTTTAGCATCTTGTCAATATGTATTCATTGCTTAGCCCCATTAGGTAAATCTATCTCCATAGATCATCATGCCTAATATTGAGGCTATTTAGCCCAAGCACTTCATCGAAAAACAATTTTCAAATGAAGTCCTAATTCGTGTCAAGAAATTTATTTCCATTTAACAATGTGTCAAGCACACAAGGTGTTTAGAAATATTATTATGCTCCCACTTACTTTCTTGAATCACAAGCATCTTCGTTACCCATTGATGAAGTCAAACCCCTTTGACCATTTCATCAAAACACAAAGATTCCAACTCCATTTTGCTCTCTTCTGTCCATCGCTGGAACTCTGAAGTTTGCACACTCACTAGCATCCTCTGGACTGACAAAATACCTTGGACTGTAACACATGCAAGTCCTTGGTTTCATTTCCATCAGATGGAAATCCTATCGTCATCCTTGTTTCATATCTCATGATTTGAAATATGTATTAATTGCTAGTTCAACCCGAACCGACTTTAAGCATCGCTACGGTGAAACAACCTCATCGTAGTCAACTCCTTGAACTTGTTATTGCAACAAGTCGAGCTTTATAGATAAAGCATTTTTATCCGTATCAGTTTTTAGTTCCATAAATATTCGTTAGACTCTAAGTCTTCCGAAAGGTGTATCAAGATTTTAATCTTGAATCACTTATATGGAAACTATCTCGGATTGTATTGGCATTTAGCCAATTCCGGAGTCAAGGCCCATCAACGCTTCCTTGTGTATCATAGGTATATTGTTGTCTAACAACAATATCTCGTTTGCGCACCTGAGAGGTTTGCACGAGCTTTGCCTACGTTGTTCAGCTGCAAGTTCGACCGAAGTCCATACATCTCATGTAGAGGCTTCCGTATCAGTCGTAGTAGGAAACTCTGGAATCACTTCCAAGGTTCCTTTCCTTTGATCTGATGACGAAGATACTTGTTATCTCGTCTAGTTGCACTGTCCTCCCACTCACCTTTTTGCAAGAACTATTCTCTTTAAAAGCATACCGTTTTGTAGCAAAATCCTTTGCCTCGGTATAGTGGTGGGGGAATACCCAATAACTTGGGATAACCTACAAAGTAGCACATGTCTGATTTGGAATAGGTTTGTAACCTTTTACACAAACCCCATATTCCAAATGTTTAAGAAAAGATATAACATGGTTGGGCGTACCATACCATGTCGTCATTTCAACAGACCCGATGGAGCTCTTTTCAGTGTAAAAGCCGCAGTCTCTAAAGCATCACTTTAAAAGGGATAATGGCAAATTTATTTATGTCATCTTTGATCTTACCATGTCATGAATGGTTCGATTACATCTTCACGGACTTTCCACTTGCAGTGGTGTTCCGGGAGGTGCAAGTTATGAAACCCCTTTCACAACTCATCAGAAATTCGCTAAACTTGTAACTCAAATATTCCTTCTGCAATCGAATTGTACAAACATAATTTTCTTGTTACAATAACTTCTACTTCATTTTTGAAAACCTTTCGAATGATTCAAAAGATCCAGACTTGCGTCTCATCAAGTAAATATCCATATATCTACTTGAGTCATTTCTGATGATAGATAAATCCACTACTAACAACATTTATTGGACTACACACATCAAATGTATGATCACCAATAAGTTTGCTGTTCGTTCCTTATGGCCCTGTGAACGGTATTTCAGTCACTTCACTTTTCAGACGAAAGTTGCAAGTGTCAGATGATTTAAAATCAAACGACTTCAAAATCCATCATAATGGAATTTTCCATGCGGGTTTCTCCAATGTGACCAAATGCAGTGCCACACTTGTGTGGTATTCTTTTAGTCTTGCGACATTTAGCGTCAGTGTTATGGATGTATCATATTTCCAACAATATTCATAACATACATCCCATATTGGATGGAAGCATGGCCCTTCATTGTTATTCATAATACTGAACAACAATTGTTGTTTTTATGAACAACTCTTTTGCAACAAACATTGTGCAATGGGCTAGAGTGTATGAAACTCTAAAATGAATTATGAAAGTAAACACAGAGGTAATATATTATTATCATTATTCATAACATACATCTCATTCATAATGGAAGTATGGCCCTTATGTTATTCATAACACCGAACATAAAAAGTTCTCTTATGAACAACCTTCTTACAAGATACCTTATGCAAAGGGCTAGAGTGTATGAAACTCTAAAATGAATTATGAAAGTAAATACATAGGGAATACACCGATGGAAGGTATAGTAACTATTACTATGTTCCCAGCGTGTATCAAAACCTCATTCCTCGCTAGTCTTTCAGGCCATAGTAGTTCTTACATGGAGTTGCAACAGAATGCAATCGAGCGGGTATCTTTGTGATTAACTCACAATACCCAAGAATTAGTGATTAACATGTTTAACCATAATTCCCAAGAACTATATCTTTGACCAGCCTTCTATACATCAAAAACTTGTATGACATTCATACATGAGCTGGATATTCCAGTCTTCTTTCCTTTTGCCTTTATACTTCTAACAGTTTAACTTTCAGTATTTCTCCTACTCTCAGAAGAGGCACCCAACTTAAGAGTGGCGTTAGCCCCGGACTTCCTAGGCGTAAAAGTTTTACTAACACCCTTCGGACACTTCCTTTCTCTTTAAGTTGTTGTTTTATTCACCTTTCATCATATGACAGGCGTTCTTCTGGATCCCTCTCTTATCAGTCTAATGCATAGTAAACACCTTTACTAATAGTTTGCAAAACAAACATTGATTTGGATATTTCATATCTTTCAGCCTTTGTTTGTATCTGAAAATTAATTTTCAATTCCATGAATATCACATAACTATCCCAAAACTTTCGAAGTTGAGTCTCATGGAAGCAAACGTATTGCACTTGACTGAAACGGAATTCTAGCTTTTGGATCAAAGGACGAGAGTCACATGATCCATAGCATTAGCGTGAGAATACCAAAAGTATGCGATAGGACAAATTCCTTCTCGGCACTCTTGAGGACAATCCTCACATTACGTTACCAACGTAAAGTTTTAACCAGATATTTAACAGCTATTCAATTTTAATAGGGAAGGTGGAAACGCGAGCCATTCTTCTACAACTATTATGCAAATCACACTTAGACGGTGTCCATAATTAATTGCACTAAGAATTAAAAGAATTAATTCTAAAGTGCGCTCCCACTCAAATCAATATCTCTCATAATTGATTGTGAGTGATTCAAGATCCGCATTTCAATTCAACGCCACGGTTCGAGATGAACTCAAATGGTGCGAACTTCAATCGGTAGACAAACTTGCCGATCACATCTCTATGTGATTCTTGTTCATATTTCGATGCATGTATTCCGAGCTCAGGACTATCCTGCCTGAACGTCAAGACAACCAAGTGATCTCCCTGCGAGGTCTCAACTCACCCACCTCACACTTCTCTAATCGTTCACACCCATGGAGATCATGTGATGCCCCGAAGAGATAGGTACCGTGACGGTCTACACTTGGGAGAACACTAACTACTTGATATTTTTGTGAGAGATCACCCTAATAAAAAGCGACTACCGCGCAATCAAGAAGGGTGCATCATAAGGGATAAACATCTCAGGCAATTCATAATAGCATGATATGGTATAGCCATTTCTGACGGAGAAGTCTTGTATTTCTTCGTCTTCGGCATTCGCGTCGGTGTTCACCTTCGCAAAGATTGCCACCACCTTGTCGATGCACCAGATAATATTGCTATCTCTATAGCTAATAAAATAAGTGCATTACTTAAGGTTGACACATAGGTCATTAAAGTGACAATCATATGGCTCCAGCCATCATGCCGAATCATGACACGCAAGTCATGTTAATCAATTTACATCATATAGTCATCTCATACATAATCAAATTAATATGAGCACTGCTATACCACATCACATGTACATGGAAACCATCCTGCAAAACCAAGTTAGACGCCTCTAATCGGTTCATGCAAAAACTTGTTTCACGTGGCTTCTAAGGTTACGAAAAAAACCGAAGCTACCAACGTCCATCATCAAGTATGATAATTCCAGTCGCTAGATTAACTTCGCGGGGTGTATGAAACACGAGATAATAAAATCTCGAGCCCCATACTGAACTTCGTCATACGGATGACCCCCGTGTAGATCAAATCTGCATTGCCCTTTCGTCTGTGAAATTTCATCTTTCTTTTTAACTACGGTGATATTCAATGAACTATTAGCACTTCGTTGATCAATCAGGATCGTGGATTGCCAGAACATTGAAACTCCACCATGTTGTTATCAAGATCAGAAATATGCAAATTCCAGGGAAGCAACAAGAACATCGGGTAACAGATTTCATCTGCTACCCGCACAAATAATTTTATTGTGCAACACCCATACATCTCTATGTATTTTAGATCGCAACCTGCATCTACGCATAGCATGGCTCATGATGCCAATGAACGTGGTAGAAAACAAAAAAAATCGACCTACGCACCAGCCCAGGACCACTATGGAGACTGCATACAAGGTTTGATCTTTTTCGTTACCGACTCGTAGCGCAGCGGAAGTAGAGTCGATGACGATCGGCGGTGCAGATCCCCGCAGCTAGGATTTACAACCTCCCAACCGCAAGGATGTATACCCTCATCTGGCCCTCAAACAGCCCTCCGGGAGGCAGTCGGACAGTCCCCCGGACGGTGTCGCGGACAGCCCTTCGGGAGGACCTTCGAAACTCGGACGGTCACTCGGACAGCCCTTCGGGAGGACCTTCGAAACTCGGACGGTCACTCGGACAGCCCTTCGGGGGGACCTTCGAAACTCGGACGGTCACACGGACAGCCCTTCGGGAGGCACTCTCGAACTAAGACCGAAACTACGATCTCTCTACAGAGTTGCACACATACGGTGTCATCTATCCGGCAGGGCTTCGCCGTCCAGAACTAGTTCCTGCCGGAACCCAGACAGCCTTTCGGCTCTACGAAACTATTTCGCTGGGAGGGAGAGAGAAGCCAGACAAGTCTATGGCATGTGTATGAGAGCAAGGATGAGATTTGGGCAGCCCCCTCACCTCCTATTTATAGGAAAACCAAGGGGTAGGGTGTCTCCACAAATTACCAAAAACCCCATGCATAAAGCCACACATGAGGGTGTTATGGGTAAAATGGGAGGACATGTGGAGCTCCAAGGAGCTCCACCACCCTTGGCCGGCCAACACCTTGGGGCCCCCCATGAGGGGCTTCCTTGGCCCCCAAGCCCTTCTAGAAGCCTTTTAGAAAAAGCCCTAAAAGGTGGCTTTCCAAAAAATATCCCAAAAAGCACTTTCACTATTCACGAAGACATTTTTCTGCGTCCGTTAATTCCGAAAAGTTTCTGTGAGTCTTAGAATAATTCCAGTACCCACTAAAACAATTCTGAACGCATTCCAAAACATTTCCAAAACAATGTTTTTCTTCAGCGAAAAGCAACCAAAGCGGTTCCGGCAGCTCCGGAACATTTCCGGTTTTTATCCCGGAAAATCCCCAGAAGTTTCCAGAATGATTCTGGCACCCTTCAAGAATTATCAGGCGTGTGCCAAAACCAATTTGACTTAATGGTATCCCCTGAAACAACTTTTTAGTTTTACCGGAACTATTCTGATGTCCTCTCCGAAACATTTCCGTTGCTTCCGAAACTTTTCCGTTGATATTCTCTCAGACTCCCTATCTAGTATTCAACAGATAGATGACCCTTAAGCGTGTGACCCTATAGGTTCGGTGCAGTATAGACATGACCAGAACACTTTCCGATCAATGATCAACATCGGAGCCGTGGACACCCATATTGACCCCTATACCCACATGAATGAATATTCGAGTGAACCTCCAGTTGTCGTGTGCTATTCCTGTTGCTTCGCGATATGTTACAAATACCCGAGGTGAGACATGTTGGCATCCCCGTGAATCAACAACTTATCCACTATGCCAGTTACCTCATTACCGGTATTGTTCTCTTTTCTCGTTACCGTGTTCCGGCATCCCCGTGATCAAATCACATTGTGTCTAGCCAGACGATGATGGATACCGTAACACCGAGAGGGCCCAGAGACATCTCTCCATCGTCGGAGGAGCAAATCCCAATCTTGAGCTATCAAGTTACTTGACATACTTTTCCATGAACCCGTAAGCCGCCGTAATAGCCACCCATTTACGGATGACGTTTAACAAACCCCAAAGTTCATGAAGCAAGCATGAAGAAACTCAATACTCTCATGGTCTAAGGAATCATGCAAACGTTAACCATCTCTGAGTTATCAACCATTAACTTGTGACGAAAGCATCTCATAGCATAACATCAATCGGGTCGATTCAACACAAGTGTTCTCCTAACATTGTGCCCTCAAAGTTGCTGGCATAGACATGCCCATGATCAGGAAACCAGAACCATCATGCAACACTTGAGCTAGTCTTAGAGGCCAGACTAGGAATACATTTTACCGTTTATTATTCCACACGTGCATATGAGTCTTCCTCCGAGCCTCGTGGTTATTGTAGACTCAAGAACCACAGCAATTATAGCATGGAACATAAACATAATTATGAGCATGGAGATAAATAATAACATTTATTATTGCCTCTAGGGCATATCTCCTACACGTGGAGCGGCTGGCAGTAGGGACCCACATGGTCCCTGGCCACACGCAAGCAAGTGCCTCCTTATTACGCAATTTTTTTCCTCCCACTGACAGGCGGGACCCACCAGCTACATCTTCGCACGCAAGGAAGTGCCTCCTTATTACGCGGAAAAAAGTTTCCTTCCCCTGACAGCTGAGACCCACCAGCTACATCTTCGCACGCAAGAAAGTGGCTCCTTATTACACGCGAGAAAAATGATTTCTCCCGCTGCTAGGTGGGACCCACCCGATTGGGACGCTGACTTGTGGGCCTACTAAGTTCACGCGTACGCATCGCTTTGTCAACTTAGTCAACAAACGATTCTAGCAGCAGTGACCGTTGAATGTTAATCCAACCACTGTGCTGCTTCTTCAACCTCTGATCTGCTTGCTCCAGCCGCCCAAACCAGCTCCGGTCGTACCGCCTGCTCCGGTCGTACCCAATGACAACTGGGACACACCGGATTCGGAGACTAACCTGTGGGCCTACTAAGTTGATGCGTACGTAGGGCTTTGTCAACTTAGTCAACAAACGATTCTAGCAGCATTGACGGTTGGATGTTAATCGAACAGCCATGCTTCTTCTTCAATCTCGGATCTTCTTGCAACAGCCGCCCAAATCAGCGCCGGCGGGACTGCCTGCTCCTGCCTCCGTGGCCGGCTGTGCTACCGTGCAGGCCTCACCGCCCCACCCTACTCCTAACGCTGGCGAGGCCTTCCCTCTACTCACCCACACCCCCTGTTATTCTCCGGCGACGGCAGCCTCAAACCGCAGCCGAACTAGTCAACCCTCATACTCCCCTCCGCGTGGGCATCCACTGCCACGTCTTCCCCGGCTTCGGGTCATTCCGTTCCTAGGTCGTGCCGTCGTCCGCCACCTTGGTGCTCTCGGTACGGCATCGTCAACGCGGTCAATGAACGACAGCCATCAAAAGAGGAGTGTATGTGGAGAGGCTGACAGCTGGGTCCACGGCCGCACCAAAGGAAGTGCCTCCTTATTACGCGCAAAATAATGATTCCTCCACCTGACATCTCGGACCCACTGGAAGGACCTCTGTATTTCGCAAAAAAACATTGCCCCCTGACATCTGGGACCCACCGGCTTTATCTTCGCACACAAGGAAGTGCCTCCTTATTATGTGCAAAAAGAATTTGATGACCCCTGACAGCTGGGACCCACCAGGGCGAAGCGTACGTAGCGTTATCTGTCTGGTTGCGATTGTGTACGTACATAGCGGTCGATCGGTCTCTCTGCAGCGATGAACCGTGGCCGAGTAAGGAGCGGCACGTGTCGTAGTAGAGCCGCCGACGTAGCACACACAGTCCCGTCTATATCGTGTACACGTATGTACAGCCACGCTGCAGGAAAGTAAATACGGCTTCATACGTACATACGGGCGGGGTCTCGAATGCGTACAGCAATGGCGTCCTGTTCATCGGCAGCCAACCGGCTGGGTCGGAACAGAGGAAACAGCGTCGTGTTCATCGGGAGGCAACTGACTGGGTCGGAATACGTCCTGTTCATCGGGAGCCAACCGGCTTGGACGAAACAGGCAAAACGGGGTCTGGCATACCGCAGAACGGTGGAAACGGACTTCTGCTCGACCGCCTAGGGTCGAAACGGGGCCCTGTTCATCGGGAGGGGTCTGGCATACCACAAAACGGAGGAAACGGACTTCTGTTCAAGCTCCTACAGTCAAAACGGGGTCCTGTTGATCGGGAGGGGTCTGGCGTACCGCAAAACGGAGGAAACAGACTTCTGTTCGACCGCCTACGGTCGAAACGGGGTCCTGTTCATCGGGAGGGGTGTGGCGTACCGCAAAACGGGACTCCACGGGCTACTGCTCATCCACCGTTAACTTCCTCCAGCAGCCTCCATGGGGTCCTGTTCATCGACCCCAACCGGCTGGGTGTGTGGCGGCCTCCTCGGGGTCCTATTCATCTAGCGGCAACCGCCTACTACCACGGTGTCCTGTTCATCCAACGGCAACCGCCTACTACCACGGGGTCCTGTTCATCCAGCGGCAACCGCCTACACACGGCCGGGTCCTGTTCATCCAACCCCCACCGGGAACTGTTCCTCCACAGCCAACCAACCGGCTGGAGTCACCACGTCTTGACTCGTTCCATGTATCGCGCGCGCGGCAGCAACGGGAATTGTTCATCCAGAGGCAACCCAACCGGCTAGCTAGCTACGTCTCGCACGAGGGTTCGATCGCCTTCAGTAAGCAGCAGCAGCGATCGATCGGGTTCAGTTAGCAGCGAAGGAATCGGTCGGGTTCAGTTAGCAGCGAAGGGATCGATCGATCGGCTTTAGTACGTAGCTAGTGCGATCGCTCAGGTTCAGTAAGCGAATGCCTCGCTCGGGTTTAGTTATAGCGAACACGGCTCGCACCACGCGCGCGTACGAGAGAGAAACGCGCAAACCACACTGCATCGCTCGGCCCCGACCACCCACCGTAACCGGGAACTCCACGAAAATTTCCTCGACCTGACTTCTACCATGATTTTTTATGTCATGGATGGCCCAAAGAATGTCATGCAGGTGCGTCCCAGGCCCGCCCAGGATGAAAAGCCCATTTTTTGTCATGATTTTTTGTCATAGAAGTAGGAGCCCACCACATCTATGATGATACGTGTTTTTGTCACAATTATCGTCATAGAAGTGTCATAACCATGACAGAAAAAAATTCGTTCGGGCCATAATGTCACAGATGTGTCTTTTTTTGTAGTGTCGTGTTTCATCAAGTAGATATACCCATTCCTACTCAAATCATCTGTGAAGGTTAGAAAATAATGATACCCACCGCGTGCTTCAACAATCATCGGACCGCATACATCGGTATGTATTATTTCCAATAAGTCATTAGCTCGCTCCATTGTTCCGGAGAACGGAGTTTTAGTCATCTTACCCATGAGGCATGGTTCGCAAGTATCAAATGATTCATAATCAAGTGATTCCAAAAGTCCATCTGCATGGAGTTTCTTCATGCGCTTTACACCAATATGACCTAAACGGCAGCGCCACAAGTATGTTGCACTATCATTATCAACTTTGCATCTTTTGGCATCAATATTATGAATATGTGTATCACTACGATCGAGATTCAACAAGAATAGACCATTCACTAAAGGTGCATGACCATAAAAGATGTTACTCATATAAATAGAACAACCATTATTCTCTGACTTAAATGAATAACCGTCTCGCAATAAACAAGATCCAGATATAGTGTTCATGCTCAACGCTGGCACCAAATAACAATTATTGAGGTCTAAAACTAATCCCGAAGGTAGATATAGAGGTAACGTGCCGACGGCGATCACATCAACCTTAGAACCATTCCCGACACGGATCATCACCTCGTCCTTAGCCAATCTTTGTTTATTCCGTAGCTCCTGTTTTGAGTTACAAATATGAGCAACCGAACCAGTATCAAATACCCAGGCGCTACTATGAGCATTAGTAAGGAACACATCAATAACATGTATATCAAATATACCTTTGTTCACTTTGCCATCCTTCTTATCTGCCAAGTACTTGGGGCAGTTCCGCTTCCAGTGACCATTCCCTTTGCAGTAGAAGCACTCAGTTTCAGGCTTGGGTCCAGCTTTGGGCTTCTTCACAGGAGTGGAAACTTGCTTGCCGTTCTTCTTGAAGTTTCCTTTCTTTCCCTTTCCCTTCTTCTTGAAACTGGTGGTCTTATTAACCATCAACACTTGATGCTCTTTCTTGATTTCTACCTTCGCCGATTTCAGCATCGCGAAGAGCTCGGGAGTTGTTTTCTCCATCCCTTGCATATTATAGTTCATCACGAAGCCTTTATAGCTTGGTGGCAGTGACTGAAGAACTCTGTCAATAACACTCTCAACTGGAAGATAAATTCCCAGCTGAGTCAAGTGGTTGTGGTACCCAGACATTCTGAGTATGTGTTCACTGACAAAACTGTTCTCCTCCATCTTACAGCTAAAGAACTTGTTGGAGACTTCATATCTCTCAACCCGGGCATTAGCTTGAAATATCAATTTCAGCTCTTGGGACATCTCATATGCTCCGTGGCGTTCAAAACGCTTTTGAAGTTCCTGTTCTAAGCCGTAAAGCATGGCACACTGAACTATCGAGTAGTCATCAGATCGAGCCTGCCAAGCATTCATAACGTCTGCATTAGCTCCTGCAGCAGGTCTGTCACCTAGCGGTGCATCAAGGACATAATTTTTCTATGCAGCAATGAGGATAATCCTCAAGTTATGAACCCAGCCCGTGTAGTTGCAACCATCATCTTTCAACTTAGTTTTCTCTAGGAACGCATTAAAATTCAAGGGAACGGTAGCACGGGCCATTGATCTACAACATAGATTTTCAAAGACTATTAGGACTAAGTTCATGATAAATTTTAGTTCAATTAATCAAATTACTAATGAACTCCCACTGAAATCAAGATCCCTCAAGTTGTCTAAGTGATATATGATCCAAATCAACTAACCCATGTCCGATCATCACATGAGATGGGGTAGTCATCAATGGTGAACATCTCGTGTTGATCATATCTACTATATGACTCATGTTCGACCTTTCAGTCTCCAGTGTTCCGAGACCATGTCTGTACATGCTAGGCTTGTCAAGTTTAACCCAAGTATTCTGCATGTGCAAAACTGGCTTACACCTATTGTATGTGAACGTAGAGTCTATCACACCCGATCATCACGAGGTGCTTCGAAACGATGAACTTTAGCAACGGTGCATACTTGGGGAGAACACTTTTTTATCTTCAAATTTAGTGAAGGGATCATCTTATAATGCTACCTTCGTTCTAAGCAAAATAAGATGCATAAAGGATAAACATCACATGCAATCAAAATATGTGACATGATATGGCCATCATCATCTTGTGCTTTTGATCTCCATCTTCAAAGCAACGGCATGATCTCCATCGTCACCAGCATGACACCATGATCTCCATCATCGTGTCGTCACGTGGTCGTCTCGTCAACTATTGCTTCTACAACTATTGCTAACGCATAGCGATAAACTAAAGCGATTACATGACGATTAAATAAATTAAAGACAATCCTATGGGTCCTGCTGGTTGCCGTACTCATCGACATGCAAGTCGTGAACCTATTACAAAACATGACCATCTCATACATCCACATATATCACATCATGTCTTGACCATATCACATCACAACATACCCTGCAAAAACAAGTTAGACGTCCTCTACTTTGTTGTTGCAAGTTTTACGTGACTACTACGGGCAACTAGCAAGAACCATTCTTACCTACGCAAAACCACAACGGTGATTATCAAGTTGCCTTTTAATCTTCTGCAAGGACCGCCGTATTCAAATTTGATTCAAGTGAGAGAAACTGACACCCGCCAGACACCTTTATGCAAAACAAGTTGCATGTTTGTCGGTGGAACCGGTCTCATGTACGTGGACATGTAAGGTTGGTCCGGGCCGCTTCATCCTACCATAACGCCGAATCAAAATAAGACATTGGTGGTAAGCAATATGAACATCACCACCCACAACTCCTTTGTGTTCTACTCGCGCATATCATCTACGCATAGACCTGGCTCATGATGCCACTATTGGGGAAGGTTGCATGGAAAACAAAAAAAATTCTACGCACACGCAAGATCTATCCATGGAGATGCATAGCTACGAGAGGGGGAGAGCATCTACATACCCTTGTAGATCGCTAAGTGGAAGCATTTATCAATGCGGTTGATGTAGTCGTACACCTTCACGATCCGTTTCGATCAAGCACCGAACGCACGGCACCTCCGCGTTCAGCACACGTTCAGCTCGATGACGTCCTTGCCTTCTTGATCCAGCAAGAGGGGCGAAGTAGTAGATGCGTTCCGGCAGCACGACGGCATGGTGACGGTGGTGGTAAAACTATTTCCGCAGGGCTTCGCCAAGCACAACGGAAATTATGACGGAGGACGAACTAGAGGGAGAGGGGGCGCCGGCACACGGCTTGGGAATCGTGGTGTGTGGCGCCCCTCCCCTCCTCTCATATATATAGGTGGAGGGGGGAGGGGAGGCACCCTACACTACAAAAAAAAGACACATCCGTGACATTATGGCCCGAACGAAAAAAAATTTGTCATGCTTATGACACTTCTATGACGATAATTGTGACAAAAACACGTATCATCATAGATGTGGTGGGCTCCTACTTCTATGACAAAAAATCATGACAGAAAATGGGCTTTTCGTCCTGGGCAGGCTGGGGACGCACCTACATGACATTCTTTGGGCCGTCCATGACATAAAAAATCATGGTAGAACTGAGGCCGAGGAAATTTTTGCAGAGTTCCCGGTTACGGTGTGTGGTCGAGGTCGAGCGATGCAGTGTGGTTTGCGCATTTCTCTCTCATACGCGTGCGTGTGGTGCGAGGCACCGTGTTCGCTATAACTGAACCCGAGCGAGGCGTTCGCTTACTGAACCCGAGCGCACTACGTACTGAAGCCGATCGATCCCTTCACTGATAACTGAACCCGAGCGATTCCTTCGCAGCTGGTGCTGCTAACTGAACCCGAGGGATCGATCGCTGCTGCTACTTATACTGAAGCCGATCGAGCCCCCGTGCGAGACGTAGCCACCCGGTGTGTTGGGTTGCCTCTGGATGAACAGTGCCCGTTGCTGCCGCGCGCGCGATACGTAGAATGAGTCAAGACGTGGTGATGAGTCCAGCCGGTTGGATGAACAGTTCCTGGTGGGGGTTGGATGAACAGGACCCCGGCCGTGTGTAGGCGGTTGCCGCTGGATGAACAGGACCCCGTGGTAGTAGGCGGTTGCCGCTGGATGAACAGGACCCCGAGGAGGCCGCCACACACCCCAGCCGGTTGGGGTGGATGAACAGGACCCCGTGGAGGCTGGATGAACAGTAGCCGGTGGAGGCTGGATGAACAGTGGCCGAGGGTGAACAGTGTCTGGTGGAGGCGCACTGAAGGAAGTCGACGGTGGATGAACAGTAGCAGGTGGAGGCTGGAGGAAGTCGACGGTGGTTGAACAATAGCCCGTGGAGTCACGTTTTACGGTACGCCACACCCCTCCGATGAACAGGACCTCGTTTCGACCGTAGGCGGTTGGAGAAAAGTCTGTTTCCTCCATTTTGCGGTACGCCAGACCCCTCGCGATGAGCAGGATCCCGTTTTGACCGTAGGCGGTCGAACAGAAGGCCGTTTCCTCCGTTCTGCGGTACCCCAGACCCCGTTTCAGCTTTTCCGTACAAGCCAGTTGGCTCCCGATGAACAGGGCGTATTTTGACCCAGTCGGTTGCCAAACACGATGCTGTTTCCTCCGTTATGACCCTGCCGGTTGGTTGCCGATGAACAGGACGCCGTTGCTGTACACGTTCGAGACCCCGCCCGTATGTATGTACGTAGCCATATTTACTTTCCTGCAGCGTGGCTGTACGTACGTGTACACGATATAGATGGACTGCGTGTCCTACGTCGGCGGCCCTACTACGACACGTGCTGCTCCTTACTCGTCCACTGTTCATCGCTGTAGAGAGACCGATCGACCGCTATGTACGTACACGTTCACGACCAGACAGATCATGCTATGTACGCTTCGACCTGGTGGGTCCCAGCAGTCTGGGGTCATCAAATTTTTTTTTGCACGTAATAAGGAGGCACTTCCTTGTGTGCGATGATAAAGCCGTGGGTCCCAGATGTCAGGGGACAACGTCTTTTTGCGAAATACAGAGGCCCTTCTGGTGGGTCCGAGCTGTCTGGTGGAGGAATCATTATTTTGCGCGTAATAAGGAGGCACCTCCTTTCGTGCGGCCGTGGACCCAGCTGTCAGCCTCTCCACGTACACTCCTCTTCTGATGGCTATCATTCGTTGCCCGCGTTGATGACGCCGTACCGATAGCACCAAGGTGCTGGATGACGACGCGACCTAGGAAGGGAACGACCCGAGCCGGGGAAGACGCGGCAATGGATGCCCACGCGGAGGGGAGTACGAGGGTTGACTGGTTCGGCTGCGGTTTGAGGCTGTCGTCGCCGGAGAAAAACAGGGGGTGTGGATGAGTAGAGGGAAGGCCTCGCCAGCGCTGGGAGTAGGGTGAGGCGATGAGGCCTGCGCGGCAGCATAGCCGGCCACGGGAGGCAGGAGCAGGCGGTCCCGTCGGCGCAGGTTTGGGCGGCTGCTGCAAGAAGATCCGAGATTGAAGAAGCAGCACGGCCGTTCGATTAACATCCAACGGTTAATGCTGCTAGAATCATTTGTTGACTAAGTTCACAAAGCCCTGCATACGCGTCAACTTAGTAGGCCCACAGGTCAGCCTCTGAATCCGGTGTGTCCCAGTTGTCATTGGGTGGAATCATTTTTTTGCGTAATAAGGAGGCAATTCCTTCTTTGCGAACATATAGCTGGTGGGCCCCAGATGTCGGGGGGAGGAATCATATTTTTTTTCTCGTAATAAGGAGGCAGTTGCATAAACAAGATTTTTTTTAGGGGAGGCAAAAGCCTTGCGTATACAAGTCAGCCTCAAAATCTGTGGCGTGTACAGCCCATTTGCTACTCGTATTATTTTTATAATTTACAGCCCATTTGCTAATTCATATGGAATTTATTGTAGCCCATTTTCCATTTTTAGAATTGCTGCCCATTTTCTGGTTAGGACCAGGTTAAAAAATTGAACTAAAAAATATGCGAAATTTTCAAAATTTCGCATATTTTTGCTAGGTTACGAAATATTTTAATCCCAAAATTAGGAGCCATATTAAAACTAATATAACAATAAATAAATATTATGTTAAAATCCAATGAAATATAAAGTCTCAGTGAAGAATAAAAACAAAAAAAGAAACTAATTGCCCATTTTCTATTTTTTGTTGGAATTTGCAGCCCATTTCATATTACTTTTAAGATTTACTGCCCATATTCTGGCCAGGCTGAATGCACCCCTCCTCGTCTTGAAAGATTTGCAGCCCAGTAAGTGGGAGAAAACAAATAGGCCTAGGTTGGATATTCTTCAAAAAGAAATGGTGGGCTACCTATTTTCCCAAAGAAAAAACTGCTGGGCTGGTCATGTTGTTAGACGGGCCACAGACACCGCACAACCCAGTTTATACCCTGCTCCATCTGAACAAATCCTCAGAAAAATGGTCTGTCTCAACAACGAAAAAAAACTACTGGAGCTGCTGGATTCCAGGTGTCAGCCACTCCTTGTGCAATTATGTCGTTAATTGACTATACGTTGACAATGATGTGGGTCCCAGATATCACCACTTGCCCGTGTTCTATAGTGGACCTGGTGGGTCCCTACTGTCATACTCACAACTACAGTCATGTCCCGATTCACCATGTTGACAAGGCCGGACGGCGACGCCGCTGCGAGCTCACCAAGGCGGAGGACGACGGCGAGGCCTTGAACTGGAATGAACAGGAGCCGGGGGAAATGCGGCAGTGTGGCCGTAGGCGGAGGGGAGTACGAGGGTTCACTGGTTCTGGTGCGGGGTGGGCTGCCATCGCCGGAGAGGAATAGGATGTGGGAGGGGGTAGAGGGATGGCCTGGCCAGCATTTCAGGGTACGACAGGGCGGCGATGCGTGCACGGCATAGCAACCAGCCGTGGAAGGCGGCAACAGGCGTTCCCGCCGGCGGAGGTTTGGCTTTGGCGGCTGGATCAGTCAGACCCAAAAACTCATTATGCTGGATTATAAGAATTAATTTTATATGGCTACAACTTATTGTAAAATGAAGCGGAGCACTTTTTCTTCTTGAGGTCTGAAGCCGAGCACATTCAGAAGCCCTGGGATAAAGTGGTGTCGCCCAATATGTTGGGCTGGGTTGGGCATTCTTATCAAAAAATAATGTTGGGCCAGAACTATTTATCATAGAAAAAAACTCAGTTTCTCAAAAAACTTGTGGTACTTGGGATTGGAACGGGATACGTGGGCAGCACAATCCCTAGAACAAAGAAATGCTATGGAAAAATGTGATATTCACTACGACCTGCTGCTAATAATTGTTAGATGTTGACCACGTTGACTACGATTTGCATGGGCTTCAACCTGTTTTTTTGGACAAAGCTAAGCTTTATTGATCGTAATCCACATGGAGTGGGATACAATTTGGATCGTGAGGGTTGGCCAACCACACGTGGCGCCCAAGACCAAGAGAAAGCGAATGCTTAGCTAGACTATGAGCCTCACCATTAACAGTGCGGCTCTCAAAAATAAAACTACATCGAGAACTCAAAGAACGATTTGCATGGGCTTCAACCTGGTGGGGGCTCGATAACAGTCTGGTGGTTGCAGGAAGAAAATTGTGGGAGAAAAAGCTGGTCGCTATCTTTGCCTAAGAATAATATCGACTAAATGTAATGATGCTCTAATGGGAAATAATATCCTCCTGTTAAAATTGTACTTTTCAAATTGTAAATTTAAAGAACATGTGCATGAGCATTTACCTTTATTTATTTATTTAGGGGACCATGAGCATGTACCTGGCCCGGATTCATGTGAGAGCGTCCCTTCCAGTTAATTTTGGGCTCCTCTATTGGGCCTAAATCACTGGGATGCATATCATCGACAAGTGGAAAAATTGTTCTGTACCAAAAAATAAGATGCGCTACGTACGGGGCACTAAAGGATCGAACCGTGCAAGGACTTCCAAAACATTGTGTTTATCGTTCTAACAACACATTTATTCAACCAACAGACGAAATATGTTGCTGATTGTACATTGAAAACAGCAGCAGCAACCAGCGCTGGGGGTGCAACACAAGCAGTAACCAAGCCAGAAGAGTAAAGACGCAGCTCTCTCTTCCAAACCAAACATCAGCCAACATTACAAAAGCACTACCAAAAAAAACAAGTGTACGCATCTAACTAACTGGCTCAGTTAGACGTTACTATTTATTAAGCCACGGAGATTGGCTGACGGCTTGAACCAGATGGGTGCCTGACGGGGGGAACACACGCCAGCAGGTCGAAGTCTGATACTTGCGACCCTCTCTCCTACTTTAGGTTGCAGAGCGTGGCGGCACATATCAGGGTATGGTGCATGGAGAGACGCATGGTACGCTGTGTACACACAGTTTTGCCTGATGAACAAAACCGCGCTGCCATCATGATCCTTGCCGTCGATTACCACCTGGTTAATCGGATAATTCAGTCCAAGAAACAGAGAGCGTGTGCCGAGGCTACTTACCGGCCTCCAGTCAAAAAATCCTGAAGGCCCAGAGAAGCTGGGATCCTGCTCAAAGACCATGCAGTGACTGTGATTGTATTCCGCAAAACAACACGTCTAGTACGTGCGAACGATCATCAATCGTTCGTCGTCGACTGATCGAGCCAGGAACCACCTACAACTGCCATGCCGCTTTTCTTTGAAAGGTTCTGGGATTAGGAAGGGCAGGGACACCAGGCGACCTACAACATCATATCAAGTTGGAGTCAAATATAGAAGGGCTCGTATTGTAGTCAATCTTAAGAACAGCATGTTATGAGCATGAAAGTAACATACTGCTGTAACAGCACTTTGTAGCGATGACTAGAGTAGGACAGCAATACGTCCAGCCATAGAAGGATTCCACAGCGTAAATGAAGCCCTTGTGTTCAATGGCACTAGAGAGCCATGGAGGATGTATGATCCTGCCATGGACGTGCAGATTTATCCACTTACTATAGTGACTTGTGAGATAGGCGAGACCGCGGTGGAAGAACGCAATTAGCCTGAAGTCTTTATAATTCGCAGATCTTGTGGGCACTTGGCAGATTACAACCTTGAGCAAATCAAACTTGGTATCATGTTGGCTACTGTAAGATTCCGAGTATTCTGGGCCGCGGTGCCAAAGTAGTGCAGTGTTAATCGAAGGAAGGGGGATCAATCGCTAGGTGTAGACCTCCATGAGCGTCCACCAGCCGTGACCGTCGACGAGCACCATCCAAGACGCGTTCATGTCGACCCAGTACATACCGTTAATGTAGTTGAGGGTGACGGGGATCGGATAGCGGTCGACGGGGTTGATGCTCGCCACCCTACGATCCTTATGCTACGTGACAAGCCGTTTCTGAAGATCAGGCAGCATCAGCAAGCAAGGAGCTGCCTTAAAAAGCTCCAGTCTGAGGGCTTTGAGTAAATGGTACAGCCCCGACTAGCACGCGGCGAGCGGCATGGTACTGAGATTATCCACACGTGAAACAAAGAGTTTGATTACCTCCGTGGGGAGCAAATTCCAGCCACTCTTTTGGTGGACGTTGCTCGGTTCTTCCATTGTTAGTGCTTGGGTTTCGGAAGAGGAGGGAGCGACTAGCGGGGATGGAAGATTGGACGATTATGTGCGGGCGAGGATGGAGAAGCGAATATGTGCTGCGGGAAGTGGACAGGTGATGATGACAATGTAGCAGCAGCACGCCGCTTGACTTACGAGACACATCCCAGCAGCGTAGGGTCATATCGATGCCAGACAACTTGAGTGATCACAGTACTAGTACAATAAACTACAGTACCTACTACTATGCCCGAGTAGTATAGTGGAGTAGGACTCTGCTCTAGTAGCAACCGGAGGAGTAGTATATTGTAAATAGTTACAAACTTCAATGCCCAAGCGTGGAACGACTATGAACCGCCATCGGTGCTAGCGCCAATCCCCAGCAAACGTTCGCTGGGAGACATGGCAGTTGCAAACGCCCGCGTTATAGTTACAGTACATGTGTAAGGGTGGCAGTTTTGTCAAATACCATGGCTTAAAAAAAGGCCACCGTCGGATGGAAATCTGACGGTTATGTGGGCATTCGCCACGATTGGGCTTGTGGTGAACAATCGCTAGATATCATTACTAAAAAAAGGTTAAAACAACAGGGCCTAGAACTTGCACCGGCTCGTGGTGAACAATAGTGGAAGACTTATGATGAACCATTTCTTACAGCTCATATATCTTTTTCAAAGAATTTCAACCAAATGCCGCAACAATATCTTTGCATATTCTTGAATTTAGCCATGAGGTCCATACATATAATGTGTCATATACATGTATTGGAACACTATGCAGCTAAGGTTTTCCTTTTTCAATGAGGTAATAGTATGTAAGTGTCAATTGTTTATTACTAGCATTATGTTGTAACGATATCTCACGACTCACGTGGAAAGAACGTGCAACTCACTAGTAGGAGTATATATACATATAGGGGCTGTTTGGTTCCTAGCCACACCTTGCCACACTTTGTCACACCTCATCTTAGGCAAGTTTAACCAAGTTAGGTGTGTGTTTGGTTCTAGCCACACCTAAGACAAGAATTTTTTTATGAGCAGTGAACCCCACATGTCATAGACACAAAAAGTGTGGCAATATTCCCTTAGGCAAGCCAAAGTGTGGCTAAGAATTTGAGCAACTCAAGTAAGGCAAGTGTGGCAAAAATAATGTGGCAATATATATGGCAAACATAGTCACAATCCAAACAGCCCCATAGTACTAGTGTGGAGGGCGGCGCTGCATGGGAGTCTCACCCCGCTCGTGGCGCGGCAGTAAAGCTGTCATACTCCCAGTAATAAGTGGCCTGGTAAAATGAACGGGCAAGCAACCATCATCCCTCCTGTCTTTTTTGCATTTCATCTCTCTGCATCCACCTCAGCGCGTCGCGGCGACGGCGAGGAGCGGAACACTGACACGTCATCCTCGACTCGTGGCAGCGAGGGGCAGAACGCCAACGCGTGAGATTTGTGTAGTGTCATGCAAAGCTTCATTTATAGACTCATTTTGTGTTGGTATGTGTGATGTTACTCATAGAATGAGTACCCACTTTACCTCTCTCCTCATTAACTCATTGCGACATACGAGTAGTTAGTAAAAATTGCTGAGTTGGACCCGATGTTACTCTTGAAGTTACTGCCACTATGGCCTTAGGGTTTAGGTGATCTATGATTAATTAGGCAGGAGGAGATTGGACGAGCACGGGAGGGAGAGTCAACAATCGGCTATATGAATTCGCCATGTCACTTATGGCTATAGTCCACTCATACAATGGTTAGTCATAGTATTCTATGAATATATGGCCCACATGTTTCTCTCACAAAGTGTGTTGGACCTATTCTCTGCCACATCAGCATGTTTGCTATTACCGAGTGCATGATACCGGCTAAGATACCGCCACTATTATGGCCAGCCTTAGTCCACCCTCGCGCGGGCTGCATGTTGGCTCGATTCCATCGAAGCTTGTGCTATCGCTAGCGATTGATGAAGCGTCGGTGCCCTTCTCTCTCCTACTTTCTCTCTCCTCCAGTTAAGATTTTGCTGATGTGGAACATCTTATAGCCAACTGACTACTAGGGAGAGGGTAAATCGGAAGAAAAAAATTGCTCATTTATAGCCGTCCGAAGTCTCAAAGGGTGCGACCGTGCGAGCGAGGCGACGGTCGTGGGAGGTGCGACGCTTAAGTCAAAGTTGCATGCACCCGCCGGCATGGCGTGCGAACACGCGGATCCTATTGTCAGCCCTACGAAGTGGGGTAGACATGACATCTAGTGGGTCCCCCATAGTACTAGAGAACTCTTTGGGGCCATGCAGTCGTTTATCCACCGGGCAAGCCACTACCCCAAGCCGTTCGCATGCCCTACTCAGCATTTTTCAATCGAAAAACCACTAGCTGCAGTTCGCTCCTACTCGTCCCCGTCATTTAACATTACAGCAGTTTGCTCCCACTCGTCCCATCCTTTTTCATTACAGCAGTTCCACTTCCCCTAGCCCTCCTCCCAACTCCATGGCCTCCCAAATATCCAAGATCGGCGGTGAGTACAAGGTTAAAACCATCACCGGCGATGAGTTTGACATCATCTACACCCGTAGATCCGCGACGGTGGAAGCATGCCTTGGTCGCTTCCAACACATGTTCCAAAGTTCAAACGATGAGTGGGTCGCTGGGCTGGATGTTGAGTACACCACAGTCCTGGGAAAGGAGAAGTTTCTAAAGGAGGAAGAGAGGAAGAAGCCCGCTGTGATCCAGGTTTGCGTACATAACGTGTGCTTGGTCTACCACATATGCCATGCCGACGTTATGTGTCAGAATTTTAAGAACTTCCTCAAGGACAAAAGAGTTAAAAATTCGTTATTGTAGACTTTAGGAATGACAAGGATATCCTGGGTCGGATAGGCCTCGTTGTAGGCCAGCCCTTCGGTCTCCAGAAGGAAAACGTGGTGTCCTCCCATCAGCCTTCAATGCTGACCCTGGCAGCAGCAATGATAGATCGTTCATACGGTGACCAGAAGAAACCTCACCATATGTTTCATCATGCATGGGATCGGAAGATTATAGACGAAGATCACATCCGGTACGCAGCACTGGATGCCTACCTTTGTTTAAATATCTACAAGGGTTTGATGAAGAGGCGGAGCCTAGTGTCCGGTTCAAGCAAGGAAGTATCGGCGAAGAGGAAGAGGGACGAGGACGCAGTCGAGGACGTGGACGAGGACTCCGAGTAAGGTGGCATTGTCGTTGATCATGCTGGTTCTGATGTAGTGTCAATCAGATTAGTTGCTTAGTTTTATTTCAGTGTGCTTAGTTTTATTTCAGGGGTGTGTTGTGCTGAGCCCCCAGCAGAACTATGTTATATGTTCTTTCTCGTCACTTGAACTCATTTCTACGTACTACTACTATTTCTTACAGTTCGAGTTGTAGATGTACTACTACTCGTTTCTTCACCTTCCTACTGTACTTAGTTCCATCTGTCTAACTAGTTGGTACTAGTATACGTCTGTACTACTCATTTCTTACACAACAGCTATGGCAATTTGGGTCGGTCGATTTGTCAAAGAAGAAGTTCGTCGGAGGGAAGGAAGAAGACGGCAGAGATGGTACCCCAGTATCTGTATTATGGGGGCAGGGTGCCCATGATCTATTTTATGAGTGCTGGGTGTGAGATGCAGTTCGCCGGACAAAATGGATCGTGCCCGGGGTTAGACGGATGGAGGGGGGAGCACGGCGGTGGGAGGCGGTTGACGGGAGGGCGGGGCGGCGGCAGCAGGCGGTGTTTGAGAGAGAAGATGAAGAGTGCATTATTTCCGGAGGTTGAAGAAGCCCTTCTGACCGTCCATGATGCATCCAGCGGCTCACGAGAGTCGACTGACCCAAATTGTTCCTTCAGATTGGAGGATCCACGTGGCGTTCAAGGACTCGAGGGTAGACTCCACGTCTGCACCCGGTTTGCGACCTCGGCGCGGACGCGACCGGCTTTCGCCGCAACAGCCACCATGCGGGCCTCCTCCTCGCTGGCGGAGACCACAATGACCCACTAGCTACTCCTCCTCGCCGGCGTGCTGGAGCAGGTGCTCGTCCTCCTCTTCGTACGCTGCAACAGAGAGGCGGCTCCAGCTGCTCGCGTCCTTGGCAGCGCGGCGGCATCGCCCGGAGGGACTGCAGACGACGTGAGCACGCGAGCCTGCGACTTCATGGCACCGGGATGGCGGGGACACGGCAGTGATGGGCGAGAAGTGGTCGGTCGGAGCAGTACCACGTTAATTAGCACTGCATCGATACGGAATCCTCTGCAAGCGCGTGCACCGCGGCCGCGCGGTCGATCGAACAGTGTGTCACGGTGTCGCGCTGGAAGGACATCCACCGAACCTTTTGTGTGTGTGTGAAAACAATCCCCGAATATTACTCTACTTTTTTGCTGGAAAAGTTCTTCAAGCTACAATATTTCCATATATTTGAATTTAACTTCAGTTCATGATTATTTGGATTTGGACGTTTTAGGTGCCCCCTAGAAATATTTTTTAATAGAGATTCTGTGTGTGTAACGGAGAGAGAACGCGTGTATGTGTCTATATGTGTGTTGTGGCGGAAGGACAATGTGGAGACGGTGTGCGTGTGATAGAGTCATGGAGAGGTGTGAATGTGCAAATGATCATTTATGACTGAGACATAGAGATATGCCGAGATGTTGTGTATACATGAGAGAACGGTCTTCTATTTTGTGTTTTTGTGTGTGCGTGAGAGAGAGGAGCATCCTTAACACAACAACCATCTCTCTCGATTCGACCATCCCTCGCACAATCGCATGTAACACATGCACCGACGCACACATTTTGACACCCTCACCCAGCCCATGCCCGCCTCAAGGCCCCTACATCGCTCTCTATCTCGCACACACAATCTCTTCATGAAAAACCTATTTGGCATGTACCTCTCCATCACATACACACCATGTACCACGCACGCACATTTATCTCTCGCTATGCCTCTTTGCCTCGCAAACACACTCCCCATAGTCCTCTGTTTGTATCCCGCACACGATCTCTCTATATTGCTTAAAATATTGACGCACATAATGTATCTGTCTTGCACCATTAGCCTCTCTCGCCTGCTCACTATGCACACACATTCTCTCCGTAGGTTTGATTTCTCTCAATATTTGACACCCCCCCCCCGCGACCACACTGTCCATCCCCATCCAAGGTTATACAGCGACCACTCTCGCTTGTGCTTCTCTGCACTCCGACATGCACACCACCTCGATCTTCAAAAATTGCTTTAGTCTGTATCATGTAGAGTTATAGTTGGTTTTGTTGCATCCAACAAATTAATAACTATGAAATGCATTTAGATTTTCATTTGAGTTGGATTATGTGAGTTTGAGCATCTTGTGAAGTACTATAGACTTGGTATTCATCTTGGAATTCAACAACGGTTCTAAATATTGAATTGTATAAACCATTACATTTGAAGTCAATAGCTTAATATATTTATTTCGCAATTACAACAAATAATTAATGCCACGACAAACTAAGAAAACAGATGTGTACTCCCTCCGATTTTTTTTAAGTCCGCATATTAGCATTGGTCAAAGTCAAGTTTTGTAAACTCTGACAAAGTTCATAGACAAAAATATTAACATATACAATAACAAATCAATACCATTATATTCATTATTGAATATACTTTCACATCATATAGATTTGTTATGGTAAATGCTTATATTTTTTCTATAAACTTGGTCAAACTTTAGGAAGTCTGACTTAAGTCAAACTTAATATGCCGAGTAAATAAAAACCGAGGGAGTACTAGTAGTACTCCTAGCTGCTTAGCCCAATCACCCAACTCGCCAGACGGGGAGTAGGGAGCACTAGTAGTACAGTGTTACAAATTTTCAGGTCCGCAGCAAAAACTCCCGCTTCCATCGAGAACTCCCGTGACTCAGATTCGAGCAATGCAAAGTTACCATCATACCCTTGGTCGAATAGCCGAGGGATGCTGGTGGGTCGGGGCTGTTTTGGTAACTTCACGTTCACCCCGCCCAGCCAACTCCACCCCGGCACCCAGAGTACACCTCATTACTCCCCATTTGCTTTCCCCACCACAAAATATAATTCTCCACGGCACCGCAGCACCTTCGTGCCCCCCCACACCGTCTTCATCGGCGCACTCGTCCACCGTAGCGCATCTGACTCATCGACGACGTCGTACGCCGCACTGGAGCCGGTCCGCCGTCGCCGTTGTTCACGAAGCCGCTTCCCCGGCGCCGTCTTCCACGGCCTCGGATCTGCTTCCCGAAAGTCGACACCAAGCGCAGCAGCACCACCGTCGTCGACAATGAACTGACTCCCGTTGCCTACCATGATGCACAGATGCCGCCGCGACCTTCGTACTCCCCCTCGATTGGTAATGTTTATATTGATTCTCTTAGCAGTACATGTGCAGTTCCGATTATGTTCATACCTACCCTTCAAATTTCCTCGCTGCTATTGTTCGGGTAAAAGTAATTGGTTATAGCTTGCATTGTCCAACAGAATATCATCTTGTAATTGTGCGTCGCTCCTGTATTACGCTATGCTTGGGTAGGTTCTTCATCTGAAACCAGTAGTGTAGCAAATGATGGAAAGTTTTTTAGAATAGCAGGGAGGTGATCCCCCTGTTCCATTGAATCAGAATAAAGCCACAGCGTAGTTCTAGCAAAGTTGAATAGCCACATAGTAGGATATTAAATATCACTCGTGCTAACATGGCAGATGAGTGCTTGAATGTTGCCCACAAGATGCGAGAGTATTACTATATTTTTCTTGCCATGTTGAGATTTTAAAACTACGAATGCGAACATGCAGAGGAGCAATGAAGACCAAATACGGGATGTTGGGGACATCTTCAAAGAATGTCGCAAGTTAAAGAGGAGCTGCACCGAACCTGTAAAACGAGCTTTGGTAAGTAACAGCCTTTCAATTATTTGACATTGAGAACCTGACTAGCAGTGGTGGATGTTTTGCGTGTCCTTGATGGTTTCGTTAATGAAATTGGAGGGAGCCCCCTCTTTTGATCATTTTTTTTTTACTTTGACATGGTATGTGTCTGGCAGCAGTAGTGAACACAGGACCACGCCAGGCCCTGGGCAAGCCCCGAACCGAAAACAGCGTCAAACCATGTTGTCTGCTTGGCTAGGGTTCTTGCCATGCAATCCAGCACTGTGGCAGATTATTAAACAATAATAGGCGAGACAAAAAATTTCCTGTACACTTGATTAGGCTCTCAATCATTTGTAGGATCTCAATTTACTCACTGGACCCACCATGCCGTAGGATGAATCCTTTGTAATTTAATAGTCAGTCAAACGCAGCTACAGATTCCCTAGAGATCATCTGGTTCCCGGTTGTTTTGCTGTAGCAACCCTTGGCTTAGTGTACCCCTCTGCTGGTTTTTCTATTTCTCTTAGCCTTGTCTTCTTCGTTGTATATGTTGTAGTTTCTATAAGTTGGCTCTGCTTGATATGTAATAAGCACAGTCTTAATCGTCCTAATGCTTTCCTTTTTAGCTTGATGTAGGAAGTGGGTGTTCTCACCTTGGAGTCTGTTTTCATATTTCTCCTTTCGAATTCACTTCTCCTAGTCCTGTTTATCAGGCTTCTACTTAATGGATCTGGGTAGCTCTTACTATTGATCTAAAAAGGAAGTAATGTCAGGATGCAGTTCCTGCGAGGAGGGAAGTATGGTCAACCTCGAGATCATGTTTCCAAAATGAGGCTGGATTACACACAAGGTGCTAGTTCCTTAATGATGCCGGATTAGACAGAAGGTGCAAATTCCCAGATGATGCTGGATTACTCACAAGCCAGGTCGAGTTGTCAACTGTTCGTGTCCTCGTGGCTCTAGTAAAGGCTGAAAGAAAGCGTGCAGTAGCCCTTGAGAATGTAGCTAAGTCCCTGAAGAAGCGAAAAGAGCAATCAGATGCTCTCTTCACCCAAGCCAAAGAAGAGATGGAAGAAGCCAGAAAGAAGCTAGCAGAGGCAGAGCAGGCTAGGCGTCTCCTGCTATCTAAAACTGTTGTCAATACAAATTTTCATTCATAATAGCTAGGTTCAAATGTTTATCCAGTCAGCATGCCTGTTGTGATGTCCGTGCATCAACTGAGATGTATGTAAGTCTATTATGCCGAGATGTGGCACAAAATATATTTTTTCCGGGTCATGTAATAACATCCATTACTTTCCGAACAATAACAGACGAACCATTGGACATGGTATAGTTCACACGCAAGCCCAACATTCATCAAACTCATGTTCACAGAGATCTTCACATTCATAGATAATCTCCACAACCATGATTCACTTCAAAGCAAAAAAAAATATGTGAGGAGAATTAGAAATAAAGAAAAATCTCTAGTTCTTACTACCAACATCAATGCTTCTCCAAAACAGCATTTAGTTCAGAGCCAAAACATGAATTCCTTCTGGGAGCATCGATGAAAAAGGTGCAATTTCTACCAAGGGTGGAGGAGGGACTCGCGTATAATTTTGTGGAGTTCCACTAAAATTGAGGTATCTGCTTCTGTTTGCACAAACATGCTTGAGATAGAGATTGACATCCTTGTTTGGAAAAATATGTAAAAGGGTTATCAATGGCATTGCGTCATTTTACAAGTGCCATTGGATTTATAGATGGCACTAGATTGACAACAGCATATTATTCCCTCTGTGACATTGCATCATTTTACAAGTGGCACTAGATTGACAGCAATAAAACAATGGGAATATATATTGGGCGCGCCAACACCATGAATAATACCTCCATGGAGGCCATAAATTGGCAAGGCAGAGCTGGTTGCCGAGAGCAAGAAACATATCAGTGCGAGCACAACAAGACCATACAAAATTAATTATATTTTGGACATTTTTTAATTAAACACGACTAGCCTCTGAAGACAGGTATAATTTCTAATGCCGGCCGCAGCTGGGGTCCACGTTGTTTTGTGCCAAACCGGGCAACACTGGGTGTCTATGTCGGCGACGTGGTGGCCATAGCCTTCATGTGTTCCGAGCGGCGGCGGCTCCCGTGGTCTACTATTCCTCGGTGTCGGCGGCGGCCGTGGACGTGTTGGCCGCCTCCGCCGGCATGCCGCGATTCCGCCAACGTTTGCGTCGGATGGCGCGGCCAACCACGGTGCACTGGACGCCGTGGTCCAACGTGTGCCGGCGTGCAGCAACTGGCCACTCCTCTAGGAGCAGGCTTGGAGCGTCGAGTTGATGCACCAGGGGCCATCTTGGAGCGGCGGCTTGCTCCTTCGCTTGCCCGCCTGCAGCCTTGCCCATGGTCCTGACGGCCTGGGGCGGGGAGGAGGGTGGAGCAGCGAGTTGCCTGGCTCGTCGGGGCACCCAGCCGGCTTTTATGCCGGAGAACTCGTCTTCCTGCTCGTCGGATGCTATGGAGAGTGTGGAGAAAATGGTGTAAGGAGGATATGGGGAGCAGAGGTGTGGTGCGGTTCTTCCCAGGCGTCTGGCCTCGTTGAAATAGCGGGTGGTCGAGAGGAGCCAACTGGCCTCGTTGAAATGTCGTCCGGCTCGCGGAAGGACGTGTTGCCGGCACACATGCGGATTCAATGGAGGTAGGCGGGGCCGTCTGAAGCCGGTTGAATGCGGCGAGGAGGCGTGTTCAGCCTGGCGTGCAGCGAGTGGGGCCCTCATGGCTGGCGCGCCAGTTCAATGCCTGCGCCAGTGAGAGGTCGCGTCCGCTCTGGCACCGTGTGAGAGCAATTACTCCCTCCGGTCCTTTTTTGTTTGGGTATAAGAAAATCTCATTTTGCATTCACACGACTCCCGCTCGATCAATGTTTGTGAGAGAGATACGAGTCGGGGGTGCCAAAGCGAGAGTTTTGTGTGTGAGAGAGAGAGACGGTGGTCGGTAGGGGGGTCGAAAGCGGGAGTCGTGTGTGTGAGAGTGAGAAAGAGATGGGGGGGGGGGTTTGTCTGATCGGTAGACAAATGAGTAATGTTTTGGAACGGAGATGAAGACAGAAGAGACCCCAACAAACGGTGTGTGTGCGGGAGAGAGTAATTTTAGTGGTAGGATTCATATCTAGAAAGATATAGGGTGCGTGAGAAAACCCCAGAGAGAAAGACAAAGTGAAAGACGGGTGAGAGTGTGTGTGTGGCAGTGAAAAGGATAGTTTAGGTAGCTATAGTGATACCAGAGAACGATAGAGACGCGAGAGATAATGAAAACCGTGTAACCTATAAAGATAGAGAGAGCGTGACACTTCTCGGCGGAGACGGCGAGAGACCGTGTTTGCGAAAAAGGGAGAAACATGTAGTGAGCATGCGGGTGAGATGGAGAAAAGAGAGTGATAGCTACATGAAGGAGCACGCGAGATAGACCTAGAGAGAGACGGGCGTGAAAGGAGATTCAAATATTTAGTTGCGTGTATAGAAGATGTCAACATAAAAGGGATCAAATATTTGAATTCGAGATGATGATACATGTAATTAATACTCGAACCAAAATTGATATATATATCAAACATGCATACTAATTTGAATTAGCGCGCGTGTATGTTATTTAATCTATTGATATTACCGATCCATACATTTTGAGTTGAACATAATTTGGTTTCAAAAATTTGAATTCAAAGTTGAACATAATTTGGTTTCAAAAATTTGAAATCAACCTTATGATTTTGAGATCATTGCATTGGTAAATCATATTTTATATAAAAAGGAGCAGAATTCTTTATTGTGCTTTTGAAAGTATATATAAAAAATGATGTATATAGATTTGTATTCGAATACAAAATGGATCCTGCCCCCCCCCCCCAAAAAAAAAGAACACAAAATGGATTCGAATTGAGTTGGCACGGTAAACGTGCAATCTTTTTCTCCAAAAATTTGAACGTAGCGGCGAAACTAGCAGTAACCGCCCGAAACCAAAATCTGGGAGATGGAAATTACTGCCTATCCCTGACACGCAAAGCCTATCGGCTCGATTTCTATAGGTTTCGATAGGGGTAGGCTCGTAATTTCACTCGAACATGACATAACTGCCTCCGCCTCTCACCCCGATTCATACAAGGTGGGCACCAAAACACAGTTTCTCCTCGGCCGAAATCGCCTCTCACCCCGATTCATACACGGTGGGCGGCAAAACAAACTCTCCTAGGCCGAAATCTCCATCGACCATCGGCAAATATTCGGTGTATGCGAGATTACCATCCTATCCCCAATAGCCCAATATTGATGTGATGTCTGAAATTTTAAACGGGGGATAAATTTGTAACTTTCCCTGCATTTGTTGCGACCCGACCTCAAACGGTCAGCCTCTGTTTATCTGTGCCATCCCTGGATCAGTATGCTGGCACACACAGTGCATCAATGTATATATCAAAGTGCAATCACATGTATAAATAACGTAAAACTGATATATACCTCATAAGTCTCAGCGAAAACAGTCAATCGGGTGTGGAGTCCCATCAACGCCATCGGCAGGTTGAGTGTAGACCGTAACCCTATATCGTAATCCTTACTCGTCGTAAAATTCTTGCAACATGATACGTTGCAGCCGTGTAGGTCAGTACATTGAATGTACCGGCAAGATCACCAATAAGAGAAACAGATGATAAAAAAACTATACTATATGCAATATGGCTGTATGGCTCTGTGTCTGAGTTGTTTTGCATAAAAGCTGGTTTTATTTTCCCTACATCAAAGGAATATCCAGGAATCTCTACTACAAAGCAGATACCTATTCATGACATGGTTCCGCCAACCGATGTCTCATAACCCATATCATCAGAAGTTGCCCACAATTATGGTTTCGATCCGGTGTTGAGAGTTCCGAGATAGATCCAAGTCCAGAGGCTCAAATTGTCCGTAACCAGGGACACGGCTAATCGATTAGGTTTTAACTCTACAGAGTGTTGTGCACTTTACCCGCAAGATTCGATCCCTCTTTTTACGTTCTCGCACTTCAGGGTGTTTGAGAACAAGACGACCGAAACATGGTCTTCCAAAGAGTTCCTCTGACCACTGTCCGGGCTCATCCAATCCTACCGTAGTTCTACATCTGCTAGCACCGTCCCAGCCAGAGTCACAACTAAGGTCAACCAAGCCAGAGCCCATAGTGACTTGCGGTTGCACAGGTAAGCTTCCGGGCATGAAGTATTCATTCTTCTGTTTGAGTCTGGGTGAAGCTTTCTACAAGATGTCATGGCGCTTCCCCATGAATCTCGGGGTCAACCACTGGATTCCCCAGGGTGCTCATCAAATCCATCCTTCACCCAGTAGTGTGTATTGAATTCTTGTCTCGAGTCTCGAAGTCGGCCTTGAAGATGTAGTCCTTGCAGATGCCATCATGAAGTTGCCGTCTTTGACGTAGAGTCCTCCATTCTCACACCACTCCCGAATCTCTCATACCAAACCCCGTCTACGATAGCGTAGCATTAAAACTATATATGCCCCGGGCTTGGTAACAGGGAGATGGGTTCCTACCTCATGCATTCTACTCAACTACAAGGATTCAATATCACTACTGGAGGGATTGATGAAATGGTGACACTAAATGCAATAAAAACATTGGTATGAAAATATGATCAAAGTGAACTTGCCTGGTAAGTTGACGAAGATAATAACGCTCTCGGAAACTTTGATAAACTATTTGTCACTCCGAGAAAATCTATATAGTCAAACATTGAATGCACATAAGCAACAATTCTAGCAATCAAAATAACAATCAAAAGCAATAAGGAAAACAATAATGAAGTCAAAGAAAACCAAATAAAAACCAAAGGACAACTTCAAAGGAAAAAACCAGTGAGAACCAACTCACACAAATTTCATCATAACAACACTAAATTACTCTAAATAACTTTTCTACAGCAAAGAAAATAAAGTTCTAATAAAACAACAGAAAGTATTTTACTAAATTATTAACTAGCAAAAAGAACTAAATTAAAAGCTATTATAACCATATAGTTAACACTAAGACAACTATAACAACTAAGCATTCATTAAAACAATAGTAAACTATACTAAATAACTATAAAAACTAATGTGTTTCTAAATGACAGAAACAATAATAAAATAACTTGAAGTGGCAAAAAGAATCTATTATATACTTAAGACAGAAGACAAAGAAGCCATCATGTTAATCCACATAAGCTTAAAAAATATACTCCGTTGATCTAAATAATAATGACTGAGATTAAAAGATGAAAAGTTACGTACAATATCGACCATGTACAAACAAGTCTATAGTTGACACGTTGATATAAAATAAGAAGGCCATTGACACGTACAAACTTAGCCACATCTAACGTGGACACCAGCTCCAAAAAAGAACCTAATGTGGACACGTACATGGAATAGAAAGCTCTTTGTGGGAAATAAACAGCCACGGAAAAAGGAAGACATGCATAATCCTTCACGTACAAATTGATTTCAGTATGGGCCCGTACATAGCTAGGTCAGCTATACACGTTAAAAAATATTGAGTCATCATGTTAATCCACATAAGCATATCCCCTCAAAAAAAATCCACATAAGCATATAACAAAATAAAAAGCCATCGTTGACAGGTACAAATCTATCGTGGACACCAGCCCAAGAAAAAATCTAACAAAAAAGAAACAATCTAATATGGACATGTACATGGAGTAGAACGAATCTAACAAAAAAAAAACTAATATGGACACGTACATGGAGTAGAACGCTCTTTCCGGGAAAGAAACATGCACAGTAAAGGCAGGCATGAGTTCACGGTTCTCAAACAAAAAAAAATCATGCACAAACATATTCTAGTATGGGCCAGTACAAAGCTTTTTTCAGTTGGGGCCATACAAAGCTAGGTCACCTATACAAATTAAGAAAACGTTGGCAGGTCCTTCCGAGAAAAAAAAAAGACATGCCTAAGTAATTCAATCTACTAGGAAATATACTACGGAGTACAAGATCAGATCACCTTCGCACTTTAAAAAACGTGGGCAGGTCCTTTGAAGAAAAAAAATACACGCCTAAATCATTCAATCTACTGGGAAATATAATAAAAAGTCTAGGCACATTGAAAGACGTGGGGGATCCTTTCTACAAAATCCACTGGGAAGTGTACTACAAAATCACATCACCTACACGCTTTTTAAAAACGTGGGCAGGTCCTTTCTGAGAAAAAAAAAGGAAGGCCTAAATCATTCAATCTACGGGAAAATGTACTGAAAAGTCTACCCTCTAAAAAGTTTTGTTATTGGTGCAGTTAAATACCGGATATATCTGAGCCTTGATAAACAATAAAGCCACACAAAAAATCATTTAAGTTAAAATCTATATATCGGTTGATCAAGATTTCAAGTCGTGCTAGATAATCTCTTTTTTTAGTTGACTTGATAAATCTCTTATTAGATATACAAAGAGTACACAACCATTTATATATGAAGTTCAAACTAATATTAAGAAATTGTCAGTTTTTAGTAATTTTATATGGTTCAGCTATGACAGTCAGTACAAATATAAATTTAGCCAGTATAGCTAAGCATGAAAAAAATTGGTGATTTGATTTCATTCCAGTTTGATTGAAACATAAGTTGATGAAGACCAAAATTGACACAAAAAAGTAACCTATGTCTAGATTCAGCAAGAGAGAAAAATTCATCATTGATCTTTTTATTAATATACGTCAATAATTACTTAGCCTTTGATGGTAGGGCTACACAATGGTCAGACAACACAACCAATTAGAGCAAGAGGATATGGTCACAAGCATAGCTAGGCATGGAAGATCGAGAGGAATTATGCTATACTACCATGAAACCGCAATTACAACAAAATAATGGCGATACAGATAGAGGGAGAGACATAATGTAAGGCATTTTATTACTGGTGAAATATTGATCATGTTTCTGTAGTGCGCACATTCCGAACAATATTTATCTTTGGTATATCAATGGGAACATTGTAGTTCGGGTAGCATTTGCTTGAGGGTGCAAAGAATGACGGATGGTGATAGCTAGAAGATACAAATATGAAGATTAGTATGAAATTATATGGATGTGTTTGCCAACAACAATACAATTAAACATAGATTTCCGACCAAAGTCTATTTTGTTTCCTTGAGGTGCACATTTTTTGGCTGTTCTATTAATGTAATTTAAATGCTACACAAATTAAAATTAAAAATAACATTAAAAATAGATACTACAATAAGGTGTGATTGAATGATAGAGAATATTTTTAGAAAATAAGGAAGGACAAACTCATGCCGACTATGTAACCAATAGTTGTACATTTCCTAAAAATTTCAAATTAAATGCACAAGAAATGGCTATCATCAAAAGCAACACGCTCTAAACTGGGCCAGCAAGAGAAGAGTTTAGCATTTTCCACACCAATCACCTATAATAATGTCAACGAAACCACAATAACAATATGGCCAACGACGAGGTAGATGATAAAACGGATAACAAGATACATGTACAAGTAATCAATGTACATATTTTATAGTGAAATTTCGTAAATATTAGTAGATGGAAAGATAAATGTTGAGGGGTGAGGAAAGAGGGAACAATACTACTAAAGTATTTTGCATGGCGGGACACATACCCCGATTCTCTTGGTCTTCCAAGTCTTCACCAACAACTATACACATCTCATGCAAATATTTGTACCAAAGTTTAATATGCTTTCATGTCTTCCAAGTCTTTGTCATGACTATATTTATATAAATATTGAAAAATAAAGTGAAAGAAGATATGTAGAAAAAAAATCACCAACAGATAAATATATACTCCCTCCGTCCCATATTATAAGACGTTTTTCAACACTGATGTAGTATCAGAAAACGTCTTACATTATGGGACGGAGTAGTACATCACATCTAGCCGCGCAAATGCGCGGGTTACTCCGCTAGTTACTTTTAAAACTAATAAAACTATTTCTATTGACTAAAACCATGAGCTAAGCAAACAAATACATACACAGTAGCTAATTACTAATAAATACTAATAAAAATTTATCTAATGTAGCTAAACAGAAACATATAACCACATGTAAAATTCTACAAAACGAACTAAATAGAAATAATTAAAAACAATAATTTAATGACTAAAACAACTTTTTAAACAAAACAGTATTGTTTCTAATAATACCCTAATTTAGAATACTCTAAAATTACCCAAATTAATCATAATGCTAAACAATATCACAAGTGACCAGGAGCAAAAAGAATCAGGTCAAAAACTATTGTCAAACTCAAGTTATGGCCATAATACTAATTTGAACATATGTCATCAAATTCAAATTTAAACTACACAAATTTGAAATCCAATTGCACTAACAGAAACTTCATAAAATTTGTGACACAGAGCAATTGGAATCACTCAAAAAAACTAAAGAACATAAAAGATATAAGCAATCTAAGATTGGAACTATTCTGAAAATAAAACAGATCTATAAAAAAACAAAAACGCCTACGGATCGGCTAACGCTACGTGGCGGCATCTGATTACTTGCGAGGGCGTGCGTGGGCGAGCTAGCGATGGGTGGCCAAAGCGTAAGCAAAACGGCGAGCGGGCGATTTAAACAGAAAACCGGCGTGTACCGGTTCGACCTAAACCGGAAATTAAAACGGTTTAATAAAACTCAACCTACCGCTTCGGCTGGATCTAATCTAGCACGTCCAAAACAGATCGGACGGTGGAGGGCTTACCCCGGTGCTGCGACAAAGACGACGGCGAGGACGGCTCAGTTGCGGACGGCGGCGGTGTTCCGACGGTCGCTGGCGGCGGTGGTGGGGTCGAGGCGATGCGGCTCGGAGAGGGGATCGCGGTGGTGGTCACGGAGAGGGTCGGAGACGACGGACGACAGCGGGGTGATGCTCGAAGAGCTTCGGTGCTCTGCGTGCTCGGGCGAGGGCGTGTGAGCTCCGGTTCGTCGCTGCAAAGGAAGAGAGGAGGCTATATCATGTCAGACATGTGCACGTCGTGAAGGGAGGAAGACTGACAGAGGGAGGGGTCTCGAGAGAGATCACTGGAGATGAACACGACGGCGCAAAAGCTTCGGCTCCGGCGAGATCCAAACAGCGTGGGCGTCGGCTATGGGTGGTGATCCCGAGAGAATCGGAGTGGCGGCGGCGCTCCAAACATGCTCCGGCTTGGCGTGCCGTGGGTGAGGGGTTAGGGAAGGCGCGGGGCCCAGGTGTCAGTGGGAAGGGAAGAGGGCGAGGGAAATCTGGTGGCCGAGGCGGAGGAGGTTCGGCGCAGGGCGAGCTACTGGGCCGGCCTGGCGCGGGCAGCTGGGCTGCTGGCGCCTGCTGGTGGTTGGGCCGGCTGGGCTGCGCCGTGGCTCGGGTGGCTGGGCTGGTTGGCCCAGCGCCTGGCTGCGGTGTCTTTTTTTTTAATTTCTATCAGAGAGAGCAATATATATAGATAAATAAAATACTTTTATATAGGACATATATAAAACAAAATACTCAGAAAAATAAATCCTACAAGGTGGACATTTTTCCTGAGGCAAAAACAAAACTTTATAAAAACATTTTTTTTCAAAATTCCAAATAAAACTCAAATTTGAACTCAAAACTTTTGGCATTAATTTCTTCTGACTTTTTGGAGAGTCATGTCACCTTCTCTCATACTTTTTGATCAAAGTATTTTGTCAGGGATTTTTGAATAAACTTCAAATGCCATGTTTGAATTGAAGTCAAATGAAATATTTCAAATTCAAATGCCATTTTGAAAGTGGCCTTCTACTTCCCACTCTATTTCTAATATTTGAAGAAGTCATATTATCTTCCCTCATGAAATCCTTGAGTGGCTTGAAGTTTGAACTATTTACAAACGGAATTCAAATCATTTTCAAACCCCTTTTCTTTTCTTTAAATGAAAGAAGTCATGTTATCTTCGCTCCAGGGTTTTGAATTTGAATTCCTTGAGATCAAAATGCAAAGTGAAAGTTTGGGAAAGTCATTTTATTCCCTCTCATTCAAATTTTCAGAAAGTTTGAAATTCCACCCAATTTCACTCAATCAATCACACAACAATCAAACAAACAATCAAAATTATTTATTTAATATAACATTCCAAAATTTAGAATTTTGGGATGTTACAAACTACCACCCTTAAAATGAATCTCGTCCTCGAGATTCGAAGAGGCTAGAAAGAAGGTTAGGTTTGGGGGGTCTTCTTGAAAATCCATTGATCATCACAAAGGTCTGGGGTGCTACCACCCTTAGAAGCAACGTTATGGTTCCATCAAAACTCATGTACTCTATCCTTTGGGTTGATGGTGTCGGTCTTCTCATATCTTCGGAGTAACTCCTATATTGAGGCCCTTCCTGTAGGGGCATAACCTTTTCCTCAAACTCGTGTCCTTTCATCGAGGTAAGGTTCTTCCGATGCTGGGTCTTCTTTAGCTGACAGGTCTGTCGCCAACACTAAACTACTATCGAAAATCTCATGGTGGTCAACCATTATTGGTTTCTCCTGCAGGAAATGGGTCTGGGTTGAATCTTACCGTATATCCTACGATTGGCAACGGTTGCCTGTACAAGGTTCCATCGTCCTGCCATTCTAAGGTTTTTGGCTTGTCGTATCGACACTCTTCTATGGTTTCAAGGCTCTCTGATTTTCCATCAACATATGATAGTTCATGATAAAAGTCTCCGGTATGGGGGCCAATCCATCCCGTACTTGAATCATTACTTCATACACAGACGGTGAATCACGTATTCTAACACTTGGGCATCCTCACAAGCATTTGCAGAAATTCTCTTGTCGACGAACTGGGTTTGGATATATCCATTGTTTCTGCAAGCTGAACAAGACATCTAACGTTTCTTCACAACTCTCGGGTTTTCGTATCCTCCTAAGGAACGTTTGATGATCAAATCACATCTTCTTCCAAATTTCTTACTTCAGCAAGGTAGAGCTTGATCATTATTAACTCCTGGGCCTGTGGGTTACGGCTCACTTCAATGCTGGTACAGCTTTAACTCATCCTTGGAGTTATTATTGTTCCATATTCCCACATTACACCTCCTTTAAATCCAATATTACTTCACTCCTTCATACTCTTGGGGTAGCCATCATAACCAAAACGAAACTCCAACTTATTTTGTCCAAACTCCACTCTGTGGAATACATTTTCCTTTCCATTGGTCAAGTGTTCACACAGGGTACTACCACTCTTAAAATGAGATGCACAAATTCAACCACAGACCACATTTCTCATATCCTCGAAAATGGTCAAAATCTTTGTTCATAGGGTAACAGCTCATACATTTCAACATATGAAATCATGTCACATTAACTTTATTGATTTCATGAATTCATTACAATCTCTGAGCACCCATTACATAACTCAACTCATCGTACTCCTGAAAATAAAATTTCTTCCTACTACACTTATTACAAATATCAAAATCTCAACTATTCAGCTCCAACTTTCATCTTGTCGGGGCATTTAGTAGCATAATGTCCTGCTTCGTTGCAACGAAAACAGATGACTTCCGACAAGTCTCGAGGCTTCTTGAGGATTGCATCTGCTCCCTGGGCTCTTGGCTTCTTCTCTGGACATTTATCGGCATAACGGCCTAAATCCTTGCACCTGAAACAAGTGATATGACTCAGGTCCTTTTCCGCAGAAATTGGGTTGTTCTGAGGATGTCTTTGTTTTCTCTTCCTGGGCTTCTCCGTTCTGATCAATCCTTCTATTTCTTGTGGATCAAACTCTACTTCTTCCGTCGGGAAGTTTCTCAGATACTCTTTTCTATCCTTCATACAATCCAGTGAAAAATGTCCTTCTTCTCCACATGTGTAGCAGGCATTGGAGAAAAATCTGATTTGGCCTTCTTCATCTGTATCTTCAACATCTTCCTTCATGGCTTCCTTCTGCTGCTTGATGACTTCTTGTACCTTGGTGTACATTTGGCATTGGGCCAGGAAATGCGTAGTTCCTTCACACAGGAAACAAGTAACTTGCCCAGTTGAGCATTCTTCGGCTGGGTGATTTTCCTCGCAATGAGGGCATCCCTCCTTGTGTTCTTCCTGGGTGTGTCCTATTTCTCCACAGATCTTGCATGCACAAGGCTTCTTCATTTTTCGTCCACATGGCTTCTTCATAAGACGAGACCTCAGTAGAATCATCTTGAATTCTTCCCAAGCATTTGCTCCATTCCATCCTTGTATAGCTTGATGTATCTCTCGCCATGTTGCAGCACCTTGTGTGATGTGCCATAGGGTGTATGGAACCATATACTCCCCTTCAATACGGTACTCCTTCATGCGATCTTCCATGTTCTGTATCCACTGTGCTACCTCCAGCTGTGTCATCAATCTCGGCAATACAACTCCATCTTCATTCGTCATCTATTGGGTCCAAGGGTTTTGGGATGAGATACGGGGAATAGAGGGAGATACACACAATACAAACAACATAGTTTTGAAAAAAAAGGGTTTTATTTCGTGGCTGTCGGAAAAACATCACACAATGACAGCTCACAAATCATCGTATCTAACGTGAGTATACAACAGGGTTTTAGTCTTCTAAGGGTCTTAATAATATTGGGATTCTTCAGGTCTTCAATTTCTTCGAGTCTTTGGAGTCTTCAATTGTTATAGCTGCAATTCTTCTAATGCATGGTGCGATCTTCTTCATTCTGAAGTGGACCTCAGTTGATTCTTCGAGGGTCAAAAAGGGAAGGGGTATATTATATCTAGGGGAGGTGAGAGGGACCATTTGGTAAAATCAGAAAAAGATAAGAGATAAGGGATCTTTTTGAAATAAAGTTTTAGAGAGATCCTTTCCTATGGCTTTCCAGTTTCTAGGGTCACGTCCTACAATCAACATGTGCTCTGATACCATATCTGTTGCGACCCGACCTCAAACGGTCAGCCTCTGTGTATCTGTGCCATCCCTGGATCAGTATGCTGGCACACACAATACATCAATGTATATATCAAAGTGCAATCACATGTATAAATAACATAAAACTGATATATACCTCATAAGTCTCAGCGGAAACAGTCAATCGGGTGTGGAGTCCCATCAACGCCATCGGCAGGTTGAGTGTAGACCGTAACCCTATATCGTAATCCTTACTCGTCGTAAAATTCCTGCAACATGATACGTTGCAGCCGTGTAGGTCAGTACATTGAATGTACCGGCAAGATCACCAATAAGAGAAACATATGATAAAAAAACTATACTATATGCAATATGGATGTATGGCTCTGTGTCTGAGTTGTTTTGCATAAAAGCTGGTTTTATTTTCCCTACATCAAAGGAATATCCAGGAATCTCTACTACAAAGCAGATACCTATTCATGACATGGTTCCGCCAAACAATGTCTCATAACCCATATCATCAGAAGTTGCCCACAATTATGTTTTCGATCCGGTGTTGAGAGTTCCGAGATAGATCCAAGTCCAGAGGCTCAAATTGTCCGTAACCGGGGACATGGCTAATCAATTAGGTTTTAACTCTGCAGAGTGTTGTGCACTTTACCCGCAAGATTCAATCCCTCTTTTTATGTTCTCGCAGTTCAGGTGAGAACAAGACGACCGAAACATGGTCTTCCGAAGATTTCCTCTGACCACTGTTCGGGCTCATCCAATCCTACCGTAGTTCTACATCTGCTAGCACCGTCCCAGCCAGAGTCATAACTAAGGTCAACCAAGCCAGAGCCCATAGTGACTTGCGGTTGCACAGATAAGCTTCCGGGCATGAAGTATTCATCCGTCTCTTTGAGTCTGGGTGAAGCTTTCCGCAAGATGTCATGGCGGTTCCCCATGAATCCTGGGGTCAACCACTGGATTCCCCAGGGTGCCCATCAAATCCATCCTTCACCCAGTAGTGTGTATTGAATTCTTGTCTCGAGTCTCAAAGTTGGCCTTGAAGATGCAGTCCTTGCAGATGCCATCATGAAGTTGTGGTCTTTGACGTAGAGTCTTCCATTCTCACACCACTCCCGAATCTCTCATACCAAACCCAGTCTACGATAGCGTAGCATTAAAACTATATACGTCCCGGGCTTGGTAACAGGGAGATGGGTTCCTACCTCATGCATTCTACTCAACTACAAGGATTCAATATCACTACTGGAGGGATTGATGAAATGGTGACACTAAATGCAATAAAAACATAGGTATGAAAATATGGTCAAAGTGAACTTGCCTGGTAAGTTGACGAAGATAATAACGCTCTCGGAAACTTTGATAAACTATTCGTCACTCCGAGAAAATCTATATAGTCAAACATTGAATGCACATAAGCAACAATTCTAGAAATCAAAATAACAATCAAAAAGCAATAAGTAAAACAATAACAAAGTCAAAGAAAACCAAATAATAACCAAAGGACAACTTCAAAGGAAAAACCAGTGAGAACCAACTCACACAAATTTCATCATAACAGCACTAAATTACTCTAAATAAATTTTTTGCAGCAAAGAAAATAAAGTTCTAATAAAACAACATAAAGTATTTTACTAAATTATTAACTAGCAAAAAGAACGAAATTAAAAGCTATTATAACCATATAGTTAACACTAAGACAACTATAGCAACCAAGCATTCATTAAAACAATAGTAAACTATACTAAATAACTATAAAAACTAATGTGTTTCTAAATAACAGAAACAATAATAAAATAACTTGAAGTGGCAAAAAGAATTACTTTTAAAACTAATAAAACTTTTTCTATTGACTAAAACCATGAGCTAAGCAAACAAATACATACACAGTAGCTAATTACTAATAAATACTTATAAAAATTTATCTACTGTAGGTAAACAGAAACATATAACCACATGTAAAATTATACAAAAGGAACTAAATAGAAATAATTAAAAACAATATTTGAATGACTAAAACAACTTTTTAAACAAAAAAGTACTGTTTCTAATAAAACCCTAATTTAGAATACTCTAAAATTACCCAAATTAATCCTAATGCTAAACAATACCACAAGTGACCAGGAGCAGAAAGAATCAGGTCAAAAACTATTGTCAACCTCAAGTTATGGCCATAATACTAATTTGAACATATTTCATCAAATTCAAATTTCAACTACACAAATTTGAAATCCAATTGCACTAACATAAACATCATAAAATTTGTGACACAGAGCAATTGGAATCACTCAAAAACACTAAAGAACATAAAAGATATAAGCAATCTAAGATTGGAACTATTCTGAAAATAAAACAGATCTATAAAAAAAACGCCTACGGATCGGCTAACGCTATGTGGCGGCATCTGATTACTTGCGAGGGTGTGCGTGGGCGAGCTAGGGATGGGTGGCCGAAGTGTAAGCGAAACGGCGAGCGGGCACTTTAAACAGAAAACCGGTGTGTACCGGTTCGACCTAAACCGGAAAGTAAAATGGTTTAATAAAACTAAACCTACCGCTTCGGCTGGATCTAATCTAGCGCGTCCAAAACAGATCGGACGGCGGAGGGCTTACCGCAGCGGTGCGACGAAGACAACGGCGAGGACGGCTCGGTTGCGGACAGCGGCGGTGGGGTCGAGGCGATGCGGCTCGGAGACGGGATCGCGGTGGTGGTCACGGAGAGGTCGGAGACGACGGACGATGGCGGGGTGATGCTCGAAGAGCTTCGGTGCTCTGCGTGCTCGAGCAAGGGCGTGTGAGCTCCGGTTCATCGCTGCAAAGGAAGAGGGGAGGCTAGATCATGTCAGACATGTGCACGTCGGGAAGGGAGGAAGACTGACAGAGGGAGGGGTCTCGAGAGAGATCACCGGAGATGAACACGACGGCGCAAAAGCTTCGGCTCAGGCGAGATCCAAACGGCGTGGGCGTCGACTATGGGTGGTCTCGGGCGATGTCGTTGAAGGGGATCAAGAGAGGGCGACGAGGGGTTTATATAGGGCAACTTCATGGAGGAGGGGGCAACGCGGGATCGTGATCCCGAGAGAATCGGAGTGGCGGCGGCGCTCCGGACACGCTCCGGCTTGGCGTGCCGTGGATGAGGGGTTAGGGAAGGCGCGGGGCCCAGGCATCAGTTGGAAGGGAAGAGGGCGAGGGGAATCAAGTGGCCGAGGCGGAGGAGGTTCGGCGCGGGGCGAGCTGCTGGGCCGGCCTGGTGTGGGCGGCTGGGCTACTGGCGCCTGCTGGTGGTTGGGCCGGCTGGGCTGCGCCGTGGCTCGGGTGGCTGGGCTGGTTGGCCCGGCGCCTGGCTGCGGTGTCTTTTTTTTTTAATTTCTGTCAGAGAGAGAAATATATATAGAGAAATAAAATACTTTTATATAGGACATATATAAAACAAAATACTCAGAAAAATAAATCCTACAAGGTGGACATTTTTCCAGAGGCAAAGACCAAACTTTATAAAAACATTTTTTTAAAACAAATCCAAATAAAACTCAAATTTGAGCTCAAAACTTTTGGCATTAATTTCTTCTGACTTTTTGGAGAGTCATGTCACCTCCTCTCATACTTTTTGATCAAAGTTTTTGTCAGGGATTTTTTAATAAACTTCAAATGCCATGTTTGAATTGAAGTCAAATGAAATCTTTCAAATTCAAATGCCATTTTGAAAGTGGCCTTCTACTTCCCACTCTATTTCTAATATTTGAAGAAGTCATATTATCTTCCCTCATGAAAATCCTTGAGTGGCTTGAAGTTTGAACTATTTACAAACGGAATTCAAATCAATTTCAAACCCCCTTTCTTTTCTTTAAATGGAAGAAGTCATATTATCTTCGCTCTAGGGTTTTGCATTTGAATTATATTTGAATTCCTTGAGATCAAAATGCAAAGTGAAAGTTTGGGAAAGTCATTTCATTCCCTCTCATTCAAATTTTCAGAAAGTTTGAAATTCCACCGAATTTCACTCAATCAATCACACAACAATCAAACAAACAATCAAAATTATTTATTTAATATAACATTCCAAAATTTAGAATTTTGGGATGTTACAGCATTTGAGACAAGCGCGTCCCAAAGACATGCCCCCCCTCTCCCTCCATTACCCATTCGTACTCCGTGGGCGCCAAAACACCTCTCCACTCCAGCAGCCTCCTCCGTCCGCCACCCCATCCACCGCCGTGCCGTCCTCCTCCACCATGCCGGAGCTGATACCCCGACGCCGTCGTCCATTACAAGAGATCGACCTCTCTCATCCATGGCTTCGGACCAGGATCCTTGCATCGCGTCCTCTCGCTTCATCTGCGCCGTCGTCCACCTTGCCGGGGCCGCTCCTACGACCGTCTCGTCCACCGCGCCAGGATATTCCCCCCTGCCACCGTCTGCCCTCCTAGATCTGCTTCCACGCCGCCGACAGCCATCGCTACAGCAGCACCCGCAACGTCTCAGCAGATGCTTACACGGTGCCGCACCAGAGGCGGTACTCTTTCGTATTTGCTCAAGTTATTTATCTCAGCACGAAAATAGATCGCCACTGCTTTACTGTGATTTCTTGTCCATCACTTAGAATCTTACTTGTTAGTTGAAAGCAAACATTGGTTGCGAAGTTGCCTTTGTCTGGTTTGCACCTTTAGATCCTCCATGGCACGCTCAACACTATACTCGCAATGCTTATGGTTTTCCCCTTTTGTATTCCACATTAGCTAAATGATAGTCGACTGAATTTCTATTTGGGGTCAGTCTATTTTTGAGAGTTCGCTGGAGTTCACCGGAGGGAAGGAAGGGGCTCGCCGGAGGGCTGCCCAATTATCTATCTTAGGGTTTCAGGTGTGGACGGTGGTTGTGGGGGCCGGTCGTCGCGCTGTGGTGGGGCCTCACCGGAGGAAAAACTCGACGCGGGTGTGGGGGGGCTAGAGGGATGGCCGGGGCGGCAGAAGACCGGCGGTGGTGGGCGGTTCAGGGGAGGGCGGGGGGCGGTGGTTCGGCCGGCGGCCCGTGCGGTGGTCTGTAGGGGAAGAATAAGAGGCGAGGAAGAAGAAGGGTTAGGAGACATAGGATCTTCATCCAACCACCTGAAATGGTCGACCGACCCAAATGACGAAAGTCAGGCGACTTGCATGTAGACATTCCCACATATTTAGTACCATCGTCTTAGGTGCTTCGAGACATGCTAGCACTGCTCCTCAACCCATCAAGCTAAACAACATGCCACTCATAATTCCAAACTTAGTTGCTCAAATACAAATCTGATATGATGTTGTTATTACTAAAACAGAGAATGTTTAATTGGTCAGCTAATGTTCCTACTTTACTTTTGAAAAGCACGTGCGCCACATATCGAGGGACAGGAGGGAGTTGCATTCTTATGCGCTCTGGTTCATCATGTGTGGGCAAACGAACATTTTATTATCCAAAATCTGCTTGCTCTTCTTTAGCATGTTCCTCTTCTGTTCTTCTTTAGTAAGTACTCTCTCCGTTCCTAAATATAAGTATTTGTAGAGATTCCTCCATGGACTACATACGGAGCAAAATGAGTGAATCTACACTCTAAAATGTATCTGTATACATCCGTATGTGATCCATAGTGGAATCTCTACAACGACTTATATTTAGGAACAGAGGGAGTATAATAGTAGTACAATATGTTCCTTGTAGTGAAGAGGAGCAGGGACATTTGCAGTGTACTGGTCTATTCAGTTGCTTGTCATGGATGCTTTCAACTCTTCGTGTTGGTCTGCCGTAATATCCAGGAAATGCTAGGAGCTATGTCGCCTTTGAGAGTTAGACTGATAGTAACAGTATTGCGCCTTCATGTGAAGAGAGCTGGTATCCGAAGCCCTTCTAGCCGTACCGGCAACACTAGCACATATTTCCTAGCAAGTTCAACTTTCCTGATTTTACTCGTGATGCTTAGGGCTTTCCCATTATATGTACACTATGATCTGCGTAGGTGCTTTGTGTCCTACTAGCAGCAGTCCACCCTTTAAAGCTAAACTACACACCAATCATAATTCCAAAGCTTAGTTGTTCCAATACGAATGTGATATGATATTGATATTAGTTAACAGACATACATTTAACTGGTCAGCTAATGCTCCCACTTGAGTTTCCAAATGCCTATGGCCACATAGAGAGAGACAGCATGGAATTCCATTTATTTGGATGCTCTGATTCATCATGGGTGGGCAACCAACATTGTATAGAAAGAAACGGAATCTCCATAATATGCTTCCTCTTCTACTCTTTAACATGTTCCTCTTCTGTTCTTCTTTAATAAGTACAGTATGTTCCTTGTTAGGAAGGCAAGCAGGGACATCTGCAGTTGACAGGTCTATTTGGCCGCTTCTGCTAGTTGCTTTCAGCAATTCGAGTTGGTCTGCCATAATATCCGGGAAATGCTGGGAGCTGTGCGGCCTTTGAGAGACTAGACTGATAGTAACAGTAGTGTGCCTTCAGGTGAATAGAGCTGGCCTGTAGGTGATCGATAGGCTTTCGATTAGTAGCGGCAATACAACCCCATATTTCCAGTCAGTTCCACTTCCCCGTTTTATTTATGATGCTTATGGTGTCCCCCTTTTATCGGCACTACAATCTGCCTAGTGGCTTTGTGTCATACTAGCAACACTCCATCCTTCAAGCGAAACTACATGCCACTCATATTTCCAAAGCTTACATTTAATTGGTCAGCTAATGTTACTACGTGAGTTTTGAAATGCATGTGGGCCACATATAGAGACATGTTGGAATACTATTTCTCTATGCACTCTCTTTGTCATGGTTTGGCAATGAACTTTCTATACAGTATTATTATGAACGTATCATCTGCCAACTATCCTTACTTCTGGAGCTCCCAATAGGGAGCCTATTTTTTTGTGTAGTTGTGCCAGATTATATTATTGTACGCACCAAATTACAGCACACAAGGGCTCTCTCATCAAGATCCAGTGATAGCACTAGGGTTAACAGGGAGCCCCTATTATATTAGAATATCCTCTGCATTACAAAGATAATCTCACTACTATTTATGTTGTCATGCTTCTCAGATATTGAAGAAAATCACAATGAATATGAGAATGCGCACATCAGAAGAGTATCGTCGAATAGTGCAATGACTAACAAACATGGCATCAAGGCATTGAGTTCCATTCTGGATGGAATGAAGCCCACACGCTCTGCACCTACAGATTCATGTTCAGAATATGATCCTAACGACTATCCTGTGATTAAGGAGTCAAAGGTAGATGGCCTATCCTGTTCACCCTACAAGGTGCCTGTTCTAATTTGGCAAGGTTTTATTGGTTGCACGTAACTTGCGTAAGCTGTTTTGTGTTTCTTCTGCTTCTTTGCACCGCCATCGTCTTAGTTTACTCATCATATATGTGAAGATGCCATGTCCACCCATTATCAATACGCATTCCATTTGTCATCATACCATGTTTTTCCATTCAAATGTTGTTCTTGTGTATCAGACATCCAAAAGGAAGAGGGTCATTGCAGAACCTGACGGAGTTGTAGCAAAGTCCTTGAAAAAGGTGGTGGTACCGGAGAAATCAGATAGCACCCCACTTATATTGGCGATAGAACCAGCGCCACAAAACCTAGGATATTGCAACTATGCTGCTCGGTGCTTTGCTCTTGTTAGTACCTGTTGTCTTGTATCGCTGTACTTACATTCATACCTGGTTGATTATGTGACATCAGTGTGGATGATAACTTGCATATCCACTGTTCGCTCCTAATTATCATATCTATATTAATTCTTACATTAATGTAGAATAAACTCAATGCTTATGAAGAAGTTTAGCTCTACATTGTTCTTGTAAGTACCTGTTGTCCTTTATCACTGTACTTATATTGTCAGCTAGTTTTTCATGTACCATCACTTTGCTGCTTATTTTCCCTTGGCATCCATTTTCTACACATCAGATCTATGTTTACTCTTACCATAATGTTGAATAAAACCAATGCTACTGAAGATGTTTAGCTCTGCATTACTCTTGCCAGTACCTTTTGTCTGTATGTTGTACATACGTTTATAGCTAGTTGATTATGTAGCATCACTCTGTATCTTAGCTTAAATAATCTCCATTTGTTCCTATATTATCACATCTATATTTACTCTTAACAAAATATAGAATAAAGGCAATGCTTATGAAGAAGACTCTGTGGTAAACTTCTTGAATTGCCCCCCCATCAACCTGGAAAAGGGCTTTATAGAGTCGGTCTTCATTACTATCGTAAGTTTGTCCTTCTTGAGCCTTCAAACTTTGTTGTGTATATTTGGATAGCAATGACTGCAACTGCTGTTTACTTTTGTCGTTTGCATCAAATTGCATGTTTAAAGTTTATTGTGAAGATGTTCGTAAACATAAGTTTCTCCTTCTCAATTTCAGTTTTCCGTTGTACAACCTAGTTTCTTATTCATACCATGTAAATTAAACTAAACATAGCAAGTGATCTTCTTTAGCACTGCATGTATGCTTTTGTTGTTGATCTGTAATCAAGTGGTGTGGTCAAACTACCAACTCCAGGACAATGTCATATCCTGCTATGTCTTAACTATGAACAATGCATATTATGTTCATGTTATTAAAATCGTGTCTCTTTATTTACCAATCTGAAAATGGGATTAATTGACAGTACACTCACCATCGATGCTTATACATTCTTTAGCACTACATGTATGCTTGTGTTCTTGATCTGTAATCCAGTGGTGTGGTGCTGCCCACTCCTGCACAATGCCATTTCCTACCATGTCTTAACTGTGAACAATTTTGATTCTATTTTAAACCAGGTCTCTTTATTTGCCACTAAGAAATGGGATGAATCGACAGCACTGATGCTTATACGTGCAAAGCCTGTTATCTGTCTGTTTTTTCTCTTTCAGGGTGATATCACTGACGCCAAGAAGAACTGCCACAATGATAGTGAGACGAACCCATTGCTTGTCCCTCTAACAATTATTGCAGGGAAGAAGGCAACACATCTTGGGGATAGCTATACAATGTCAAAGTCATGTCTTGATGTAGTGTCGAAGGTACTCGCTAATAGCAGTGACACAAGCTCGATGAAGTCGCCGCCTGAATCTGTTCGGTCTTAGATTCAAGCAGAGCGACATGCTTCAGCTCAACTCCTACTGGAACTCCCATCTCTATGAATAATTAACCAGAAGTACAGGACGTATATTGATGATATGCAGCTAGAGTTGGATATAAGCGTCAAACAAGTGCAGTCTCATGAGCTTGCTCAGCTGCTTGCGCTGCAGCTCCCAGGCAGAGCTAACCTTTCTTGAACTCTGTTGAAGTGATGTCGGTTCTGTATATTATTTTAGCCGTCGTGTTTATTTGCACTGGTGGTGACCTTTGATGCCCAGTGTATGTAATCTGTTGTCTGGTTGTGCTTTATTATTGCTGGGGCGAAGTTTTATGCCCAGTGCATGTAATATGCAGTAATTTATTTGTTGTATAGTCTATGTTTATTCTTCGTCAAGATGCTGTAATTTATTTTCTGTATATGATGTCGTCGCTTGCTGAAAAGGCTGTAAGCTTTGATGGAGCACAGAGCCTGAACGTTCGGTTTATATATAAAAAATTACGGTACTAAAACTGGCCGGCCCGCCAATCGGTATAAATGGGCCGAAACGTGGGCCTACAATCACGTCCGGCTAATAGCAGGCCTGAGTTTCGGGCCTTTAACAGGCCGAGTAAACCAGTTCCCTAAGTTGGGCCGGAAAACGAAATGGGATTTTCACAGTCCGAAAAGTAGATTGGGCCTGAACAGTGTCATCGGGCCATGATTGGCCCAACCACAAGAAGGGCCGTTAACAGGCCAAAATATGGTTCAGGCCATAGTTGGCCCAATAACATGATGGGTCGTAAGCAGGCCTGATGCAAATGTTGGAAATATGCCCTAGAGGCAATAATAAATTGGTTATTATTATATTTCCTTGTTCATGATAATTGTTTATTATCCATGCTATAATTGTATTAATTGGAAACACTAGTACATGTGTGGATACATAGACAACACTGTGTCCCTAGTATGCCTCTAGTTGACTAGCTCGTTGATCAAAAGATGGTAAAGGTTTCCTAGCCATGGACATAAGATGTCATTTGATAACGGGATCACATCATTAGGAGAATGATGTGATGGAAAAGACCCAAACTACGAACATAGCATATGATCGTGTTAGTTTATTGCTATAGTTTTCTGCATGTCAAGTATCTGTTCCTTTGACCATGAGATCATGCAACTCACTGACACCGGAGGAATACCTTGTGTGTATCAAACGTCGCAACGTAACTGGGTGACTATAAAGGTGCTCTACAGGTATCTCTGAGGGTGTCTGTTGGGTTGGCATGGATCAAGACTGGGATTTGTTACTCCGTGTGACGGAGATGTATCTCAGGGCCCACTCGGTAATACAACATCACAACAAGCCTTGCAAGCAAAGTGACTAAAGAGTTAACCACAGGATCTTGTATTACGAAACGAGTAAAGAGACTTGCCAGTAACGAGATTGAACTAGGTATAGAGATACCGACAATTGAATCTCGGGCAAGTAACGTACCGAAGAACAAAGGGAACAACATACGGGATTAACTGAATCCTTGACATAGAGGTTCAAACGATAAAAGATCTTCGTAGAATATGTAGGAGCCAATATGGGCATCCAGGTCCCGCTATTGGTTATTGACCGTAGAGGTGTCTCGGTCATGTCTACATAGTTCTCGAACCCGCAGGGTCTACACACTTAACGTTTGGTGACGATTAGTATAGTTGAGTTATTGTGTTGGTGACCGAAGGTTGTTCGGAGTCCTGGATAAGATCCCGGACATGACGAGGATCTCCAGAGTAGTCCGGAGATAAAGATTATTATATGTGATAATAGTGTTTTGATCTCCGGAAGAGTTCCGGAATTCACCGGAAGGAGTTTCGGATGTTTCCTGAAACGTTCGGGTGCAAGAACACTTTATATGAGCCAAGGGGTAAAAGCCCACGAGGTTTTGGAAGTGCAAAAGGAAGTTTTGCTACTGCCTTAAGCGGTACTACCGCAGGTAAGGCAGTACTACCGCCCAGCGGTACTACCGCTTTTGTGAAGCGGTACTACCGCCCAGCGGTACTACCGCTCGTAGAGCGGTACTACCGCTTGTACGCGGTACTGCAGGAATCCGAGTTGGACTCTTTCCGTGCGGGCCAAACCGACCTTGTGCGGGCCAAACCGACCTTGTAGAGGCTTTTCCTCCAAGTTTAGACCCCAGGGCTCAACATATAAATAGAGGGGCAGGGCTAGCACACGGGATACATCAAGTTTTCCCCAAGCCATGTGCCGGCAACCTCTAGTTCCTCCTACGTCATAATTTCAGTAGTGCTTAGGCGAAGCCCTGCTGAAATTGTTCCTCACCACCATCACCACGCCGTCGTGCTGCCGGAACTCAACTACTACTTCACCATCGCTCGCTGGATCGAGGAGGTGAAGGCGTCATCAAGCCGTACGTGTGTTGAACGCGGAGGTGCCGTCCGTTCGGCGCTAGATCGTTCTTGGATCGAGGGACGACTTGCGATTTGGATCGCGGAGACGTTCGACTACATCAACCGCGTTTCTTAACGCTTCCGCTTAGCGATCTACAAGGGTATGTAGATTCACTCTCCCTCTCGTAGATGCTCATCACCATGGATAGATCTTGCGTGCGCGTAGGAAAATTTTTGTTTCCCATGCAACGTTCCCCAACAGCAAAGTAGGCCATCACTAGGCCCAGTTATATCACGGGCCTTTAAGGGGCCAATAGTCAGGTTGGGCTAAAATGTATCCACGAAGACTACGGGCCGTAAAGAGGCTAAAAGTCACTTTGGCCCAAAATTAGGCCCACATGCAACAGGGGCCGTTAAATGGCCGAAAGTGAAACCGGGCCGACGACGGCCCATATGTACCAACAGCCATTAACAGGCCAAAAGTAATATCGGGCCGAATTATTAAATGGGCCTTTAAGAGGCCATAGTTCAAATGGGCCCCCAATGGGGCCGAAAGCACAATGCCTGTTAACGGGCCAGATCTTATATGGGCCGTAATTTGGCCCAAAATATGTGAGGCAGTTAACGGGCCAGATCCGTTATGGGCTGTCATTTGGCCCAAACTATGATAGACAGTTAACGGGTCGGATCTTCTCTGCGCCGTAATTTGGCCCAAGTCGTGGCAGTCTGTTAACGGGCCGGCCCAGCAGTGCACGAAAAAAATCTTGTGGGCCTTTGGCTGGGCCGGCCTTTTTAACCTAAATGGGCCACTGTTGGGCCGTGCCACGTGTCGACGTATCATAGGCGGCTCTTGTCCATTGGACGGTTGACATCTGTCCCAACGCAGAGCCGACACGTGGTTCCTTCGGCCAATGAGAATTTAACACCTGGAAAATTGCCATTGGTCGCGCCTGTTAACGGGTTATCGGATCCAAAACCGGACCCGATAGCTTAACGGCAACCTTTTACGGTGGATGCCACGTGTCGGCTACCCTTGACGAAATCACTTCCATGACGCGCCATTTATCATCATGGAAGTGGACACTTCCGTGATGATAATTTCAGTATTGTCATGGAACACTTCTACGACCGCACAGGTATGACTATCTTGATTCTGTCATAAAATTGTCATGGATGTACATGCATGACAAAAAATGTGACCTACTGTGACAAACACGTATCATCACGGAAGCGTTTTTTTGTAGTGCTAGGTGCACCCCCAAAGGGCCGGCAGCTGCCCTAGGGGCCTGCCCTAGCCATCCCCCCTTCCTTTCTAGGCGCATGGGGAGAAGGCAGGAGGGGTGCCCCCCCTTTCCTTTTTCTGTGTGTGGGAGAGAAGGCAAGAGGGGGCCGGCCCTCTTCCTTCCTTCCCTAGGCCGGTGGCCAGGAGCTAGGGCGCCAGCCCCTTGTGCACTGGTGTGCTCCCCTTGTTGGCCCGTTTGGCCCATTAACTCCTCGTAGGTCTCCCGGAACCCCTTCCGGTGATCCGATAATTATCCGGTGCATTCCGAAACCTTTCCGGTGACCAAATACTATCATCATATATATATCAATCTTTACCTCTGGACCATTCCGGAGCTCCTCGTCATGTCCATGATCTCATCCGGGACTCCGAACAACATTCAGTCACCAACATAACAACTCATATAATACTATATCGTCAACGAACGTTAAGCGTGCGGACCCTACGGGTTCGAGAATGATGTAGACATGACCGAGACGCCTCTCCGGTCAATAACCAATAGCCGGACCTGGATGTCCATATTGGTTCCTACATATTCTACGAAGATCTTTATCGGGCGAACCTTTATGACAACATACGTAGTTCCCTTTGTCTGTCGGTATGTTACTTGCCCGAGATTCAATCGTTGGTATCTCCATACCTAGTTCAATCTCGTTACCGGCAAGTCTCTTTACTTGTTCCGTAATACATCATCCTGTAACTAACTCCTTAGTCACTTTGCTTGCAAGCTTCTTGTGATGGTGTATTACCGAGAGGGCCCAAAGATACCTCTCCGACATACGGAGTGACAAATCCCAATCTCGATCCATGCCAACTCAACAGACACCTTCGGAGATACCTGTAGAGCACCTTTATGATCACCCAGTTACGTTGTGACATTTGATACACACAAGGCATTCCTCCGGAGTCCGGGAGTTGCATGATCTCATGGTCGAAGAAACATGTATTTGACATTAAGAAAGCAGTAGCAATAAACTGAACGATCATATGCTATGCTAACGGATGGGTCTTGTCCATCACATCATTCTCCTAATGATGTGATCCCGTTTATCAAATGAAAACTCATGTCTATGGTTAGGAAACCTTAACCATCTTTGATCAACGAGCTAGTCTAGTAGAGGCTCACTAGGGACACGGTATTTGTTTATGTATCCACACATGTATTTAAGTTTCCTGTCAATACAATTCTAGCATGAATAATAAACCTTTATCATGATTAAGGAAATATAATAATAACCACTTTATTATTGCCTCTAGGGCATATTTCCAACAATATTTCCTGCCATCCAAAGGACAAAGTAGATTTTCCTCTCTTTTGTTGGATTAGCATTAGAAATATTCGAAGAATAACAAAAATCCAATGAAACCAAATGGAAATTACTATGAAAAATAACGTAAATTCTTGAGCCGTCACTCGCCGATGCCACAGGAGTTGCTGCCGCTGGAGTTCTCAATTTTGCTCCCGTGGGTTCATCTCCTTGGCCGGTACTCACTTTGCATCCGAGTAAATAATTTGATGATCATAAACTTGTTGTAATCATCTGTCTTGAATAATTTGAATAATTGCATGCAGTACAATCTTGGAGTAATACTGAAATTGAACACTAAAATCATCTGTAATCATCTGTTTAATACTGAAATTTAAGATAAAGTATAGTTGTCAAACATACTCCATGTACATGTACTGTCAATTTAGAACAGGTTTGGACTTGTAGTTGTACTTTGCCATAAAAATAGAACATGGATCTGTTCAACATGGATCCAAAAATTATGGAGCTGAAGAACTTGTACTGTACTATTGCCATAATGTTCCTTACTGCTCCACAACCTGGAGATCAACTAATAGTATGCACACACCACAAACAGTTTGTGTCATGAATGTAATGGCTCGATGATGCACTGATCAATTTTGTGTGATGTATGGCTTTGTACTAAATTTATGAAAATTATGAATGCAACTTCACAAAATGGACGGCTACAAACTTAGTTTCAGTTTTCAGTTTTGACAGCACTATAACATCTTGTCATTTTGGCAGTGCGTATGTGTAGTTTTCAGTTTCAAAATGGGACAACAATATAAATTCAAGCAAAACTCTTGCGAATTTTCAGTTTGCATTGCAAAATTCAGTTAGCATGTTCAGGTTCAATTAACAACTTGAGTTCAGTTAACCAGTTCAGTTATTATTGCATCAACAAACAACATCATACCATATCAACAAGAATTGGCAACAGAATAACAGGGCAGAGCAACCACGCTAGCCAATCCCCCTCAATCCTCTCAAAAACTCTATCCCATCCGACCAGAGCAACAACAACGATCATAGCAGCAAGAAAAGGCAGCGAGCATGGCTGAAAGATGAAAACCATGGGCATGGTGTACAAGTCCAAACCTGTACACCATGTTCTACAAGTCCACACCTGTACAGCTACAAGTCCAAACATGTATTGCCTAAGGTAGTACAGATTAATTCAAGTACAGTAGTTACCTAATCATGTCTTGCCTGAATTCTTAATGTATCCATCTTGCACCATTTAAGTAGCCTCTCCAAAATATCTGAAAAGTGAGTCATTACTTTAGTAATTCAAGACTTGAATGAGAATGTAGAAAGAATGCCTCAATACAAACAAACTCACAATTTAGAGAACATCTGAAATGTGAACATATGAAGTTAGAGAAGAGCAAACAAACAGACTCATATAAAGAGATTTTGCATATTGATCAAGCAAACTCCTATATTAATCTCTGAATTATTCTGAATTGAATATTATTCTCTTGCTTGCTTGTTGTTGCTTGGTTGACACACAATTGCATGTAAAAAATCTTAATCAAGCATTTGAATAATTTTCAGGAGGCAAGTTCAAAGCAGCAATAGGAGGAGTTCTCATGGATATCCCAGACCTCAACTATAGTCCACTGTAGAAGATGGAAAGGAGATGATTGAAGATGCAGGAGTAGAAGGAGATGACAATTTTCAAGATGCAGGTACAGACTTGATCATTAGTTGAAGATGCAATAGACTCATGTTTTGTGAAAATGAACAGTAGACTCCTATTTTCTGAAAATGAAAAGGAAGAGTACTCCTGAATATTTTCAGTTAATTGATCATTTGATCATTTGCACATCTCATTTATTGTTGTAGTCCTTTTGATAATTTGATCATTTATTGTTGTACTCCTAAAGTTTGATCATATTGATCATTTTATCATTTCATCATTTTTTCCTTTGTTGTATTTCTTCGTGCAAGTGTTGAGCAAGCAGTTCAAAAAAGGGTCAGCCTCGATGACAAGCAAAAATATGCTGCTTATTGCATACATTGTGTGTGAGTAGAGGAGGCAAGTTTAAGAGAGATGACAAGAAAAACATTGCTAATTTTTTTGGAGTGGGTGTCTGGAATATACAAAGAGTTTGGAAGAAAGCGATAAAGCAAATTGCTCAAGGTTTGGAGGTGGATGTTTCCAGTCAGAGAAAAGGAAACTATGGAAGAAAGCCAAAGGACATCAATCTAGAGCAAATCCCTACCATCCCACAGAACAAGAGGTCTACTAGCTTGGCAGCTAGGATGTAGCCCTACCACACTCCATAAAACTTTCATGCTGAAGTTGATAAGGAGGCATACAAACTGTGTGAAGCCAGTTCTGAAGGAAAAGAATAAGAAGGATAGGATGAAATTTTGCTTGTCAATGCTCGATGAGACTACAACAGAAACTGGAAGGCCTAAATTCAAGACCATGCACAACATTGTGCATATTGACGAGAAATGGTTCTACATGACCCATAAAAATAGGAAATATTATCTGCTGGCCGATGAGGAGGAAGAGCCTACGAGAACTATACAAAGCGGCAGGTGTATTGGAAAGGTCATGTTCTTGACGGTTGTTGCTAGGGCAAGGTGGGATAGTGAAGGAAATGTGACCTTCTCTGCAAAAATTGGAATTTGGCCGCTTGTGAAAGAAGTTCCCGCTTAGAGGAGAAGCGACAACAGGCCTAGAGGAACAATGGAGACAAAGTCCATAAAAGTAAACATGCAAGGGATGAGAGTGTTCATGATAGAGAATCTACTGCCAGCAATACAAGTTGTTTGGCCTGATAATGATGCTAGGCAAACCATCTACATACAAGACAATGCTAAGCCCCGTATCTTGCCTAATGACCAAAAAAATTCAACAGTTGTCGAAAGAACTGGACTAGGCGTCAGACTAATTTAACAGCCTGCCAATAGCCCTGACTAGAACGGGCTTGACCTTGGGTTTTTCAACTCGTTGCAATCTCTGACAGATTGTCTAAGCCCTAGAACACTTTAAGATCTTATTAAGGGTGTGTGCCAAGAAGTACCACCCAAGTGTGTGGCAAGAAGCCTAGATAGGCAACGGCCGATATATAAATATCGCCCTAAGCAAAGACATAACTGATACACAATTATCGCCCTAAGAGTACAAATGGCCGATGGAGTGTTGACATCGTCCTTAGGACAAACGCGGTGCAAATTATTTTTCGGCATTCAAGTTTTGCCGAAAAACAAGGGGGCATGTGTTGACACCAGATTTTGGCATGGTACGAAATGCAATTAAGATGGTCTCAAATGGAGAAGTGATCTACATGAAAAAGTTCCGTATTGTCGACATGAACATCCTTGAAGTTTGGGTCATCGCCATCCGATCTCATCTCAAAGGCCGAAGTTGTGTTTGAAATACTGAAATTTTGTATCCAGAGCACTGTTCGGCCTATTACGCCTCAAGGACGGCCTCAAATGAGAACTTTCTACACAAATTGTCTTCGTCTCGTCGAAAGTCGATTTTGATATAAAAATCGTCTCAATCCGAGGTTGTATGTAAAAGTTAGAGCCATTCGAGTGCAGCCCTACCACCAGGCAAAAAGTCGCCCGCCCAATCAGACACGGTGTCTGATAGGTCGGGCCACCAATTGGCTATATTGCACGAGCGTTTCGGCCCACAAGACGACCTCGAATCGAAAAACGTTCAGCACGAAAGTTGTTCGTCTCGTCGAAACGGTCAAGTTTGCTTTTGGGCTCATCTTCATCCGAGGTTGTTTGTGGCCTGTGGGACCTAAAAACCGAACTGTTGTCCCAGACTTACCTAAATCCGAGTTCGGTTAATTTTGGGAAGATTTTGACGTGATTTGGAGTCCTTTTCTTGTATGGGAAGTCCATCCGCCTCTTATATTGAAAAGAGGTGACGGCCGATTGAACAACACACAACCGCAAAACCCATCTACAAACTTTCATCTCCTACCCTAGTTTTCTGCTTCTCGTTCATCGGTGTTCTTCGCTTTGGAGAGCTTCGATCTACGAAGTCCTAGGGGTGGGCGACCTGACCTAGGGCAGCCCATCACCACCGTGCGTCCAGACGGGGTCTCTTCCAGCCGCGTGGGGTTTCGGGTCTTCAAATCGCTCGCTGGATTGTCTTGTGTATCGCGCTTCCGGTGAGCCTCCTTCGGCGACGTGTCTTGCATATCGCGCTCGACGCCGAGGGTACACGGTGACGTGTTCGTGTGCGAACACACTTTTTGGCGACTCCGCTGGGGAACAAAGAGCAATCATCATCATCCATCATAGTCGATCTTCCCAAGCCATCTGAAGTGGATGCCGATAACATCATCAAGCCCAATTTTGAGGAATTATCGGCAGAACATCGCCAAGCTTATGAGGAGTACAAGAAGGCGCGTGAAGAGAAGGAGATGCAGGAGTTCCTTGCTAAGTTCAAAAAGGATCGCCAAGGCAACATCACTTCAATTGAAGAAATCAAGTTTCCTCCTCTTCACCATGAGCAGGTAGAGCCGGCTGTAAGCAAAATCTTCTCTCCTGAATAGTCAGCTAAAATTACTACTCTTATTGCTCAGAATAATGATCTTATTTACCAAGCTATCACAGACAATAATACTGCTCGAAAAAATACTCCTCAATCATCTAATGGTAGTGGTAGTATGTCTGCTGGTGTGGAAAACTTTAGTCCAACTTTACCTATTTCATCGGCGCCGCCCGTGCCGTTGAATTCTTATCCCAGTCAGGCAAACCAACTTGTTGCTCCACCCTTTAATCCTGCCATGAACATACCAAGTTCAGTGAATCCAACTGCATTGCTAGGTTACGGTTCGGCTAGTCCAAGTGGATTGCCGTCGAACTATGGTACAACATACACATCACCATCTCTTCCGACTAGCACTATACCAACTATTAGAAATCATATTCACCATGCGCCACAAGCACACGCAACGCCGCTCAATACGAGTGATATTTTGGCTAATATCAGAGAGGAGATGTCTAGAGTGTTCCGAGAGCATTGTGGGATTGAACTACCTAAACCACGAATTTCCAGGAAACCATATCTAGAAAAAATTTATGCCGTGCCATGTCCTCCCAGATATAAAGTTCCAGATTTTGTTAAATTTAGCAGAGAGGGAACAAAGACTACATGGGAGCATGTTAGTCAGTACTTGGCACAATTAGGTGAGGCAAGTTCACGTGACGAGTGGAAAGTACGTTATTTTCCTTTATCTTTTACCGGTACTGCTTTCTCGTGGTTTTCTGTGTTGCCACCCGGTTCTATTACTACATGGTTTCACTTGGAGCAAATGTTTCATGACCACTTCTACAGTGGTGACAATGAGCTTAAACTATCCCATCTTACATCGGTTAGACAAAAGCATGATGAATCGGTCTCCGATTACGTCAAGAGATTTAGGGATACAAAAAACCGGTGTTATAGTTTGGTGATAACTGAGAGAGACTTGGCTGATCTCGTGCTTAGTGGTTTGAGAACTCACATTAGAGAAAGGCTAGAAGGGTATGAGTTTTCAAGTATCAACCAAGTCTTACAAAGGGCTTTGGCTCAAGAAAGCCGAAGCAAAGATCTTAAAGAGGTGCATAGGTATAAAAATGATCGTCCTAAGATGAATATGGTTGAGTATGGTAATGACCACTCGGACGATGAGGGTGATATTTATGCTGCTGAATTTGTTTGGCCATCTAAGGCCAAACCATTTACTTGCAATGATTTAAAGCCGATTCATAAGAATCGTGATGAAGAGATGAAATTTACTTTCAACATTCCTAAGTGTGATAAAATATTTGATGCTTTGTTGCAAGCCAAGATTATTAGAATATCTCATACTTTACCGCTGTCCGAAGAGCTGAAATGGCGTGCTTATTGCAAGTATCATAATTCTTTTTCTCATGCTACTAATGATTGTAATGTTTTTCGACGACAGATACAATCGGCCATTAATGACGGACGATTGAATTTTTCTGAGATGCAAGTTGATAAGTGATACGTCCATTTTGCATCATGATTTATTGCTGTTATTTATAAAGTTTTTATTCAATATAACACTTCATGGAGTATTTCTAATGCCTTTTCTCTCTTAATATGCAAGGTTTACACAAAGAGGGAGAATACCGACAGCTGGATTTCAGGGCCTGAAAAAGCTACAGCAGATATACCTATTCTGCACATCTCCAAATGGGCTGAAATTCAACGGAGAATTATTTCAGAATATATAAAAAATACTGGGCCAAGAAGTTACTGGAGGAGGCCAACCAGGTGCCCACATGGCACCTGGGCGCCCCCCCCCCCCCCCCCCTAGGGCGCGCCCTGGTGCCATGTGGAGGTCCTGGCCCACCTCCAGCCTTCTCCTTCTGGTATATAGCTCATTTTACCCTAAAACTTTTATGGGGAGAATTTCGGGACGAGGCGCCGCCGCCATGAGGCGGAACTAGAGCAGGAGCACTTTTGCTCTCCGGCGGGCAGATTCCGCCGGGGACACTTCCCTCCGGGAGGGGGAAATCGAAGCCTTCGTCATCACCAACAACCCTCTCATCGTGGGAGGACCAATCTTCATCATCATCATCAACAGCACCATCTCATCTCAAACCCTAGTTCATCTCTTGTGTTCAATGTTTGTATCAAAACTATAGATTGTTACTTGTGGGGTGCTAGTAGTGTTGATTACTTATCGTAGTTGATGCTAGTTAGTTTGCTTTGTGATTTACTAAATGTTCAGATCCTTTATGTTATTCAATACCCCTCTGATCTTGAACATCATGATGATGAGTGAGTAGTTACTTTTGTTCTTGAGGACATGGGAGAAGTCTTGTCATAAGTAATCATGTGAATTTGGTATTCGTTCGATATTTTGATGATATGTATGTTGTGATTCTCTTAGTGGTGTCATGTGAACGTCGACTGCATGACACTTCACCATTTATGGGCCTAAGGGAATGCATTGTGGAGTAGTAATTAGATGATGGGTTGCTAGAGTGACAGAAGCTTAAACCCCAGTTTATGCGCTATTCCGTAAGGGGCTGATTTGGATCCAAACGTTTATTGCTATGGTTAGACTTTGTCTTAATTCTCTTTTCGTAGTTGCGGATGCTTGCGAGAGGTGGTAATCATAAGTTGGAGGCTTGTTCAAGTAAGAACAACACCCAAGCACCGGTCCACCCACATATCAAATCATCAAAGTAGCGAACGCGAATCGAATGAACATGGTGAAAGTGACTAGATGAAATTCCCATGTGTCCTCAAGAACGTTTGCATCATTATAAGTACTTGTTCCGGCCTGTCCTTTGCACTCAAAAGGATTGGGCTATCTTGCTTCACCTTATTTACACTTGTCACTTGTTACTCGTTACAAATTATCTTGCTATCAAACTATCTGTTACCGCTTATTTCAGTGCTTGCAGAAATTACCTTACTGAAAACCGCTTGTCATTTCCTTCTGCTCCTTGTTGGGTTCGACACTCTTACTTATCGAAAGGACTACGATTGACCCCCTATACTTGTGGGTCATCAAGACTCTTTTCTGGCGCCGTTGCCAGGGAGTGAAGTGCCTTTGGTAAGTGGAAATTGGTAAGGAAACATTTTCGCTACGTGCTGAAATTTATTGCTACTTGTCACTATGGAAAGTAATCCTTTGAGAGGCTTGTTTGGGGTATCTTCACCTCGACCGGAAACCACTAGAGTTGCCTCTCCACCACCTATTGAAGTCACTGAAGATATTGCTTATGAAATTCATGTTGGTCTTGTTGAGAAACTGTTAGCTAATCCTTATGCAGGCGATGGAACTAAACATCCTGATATGCACTTGATCTATGTGGATGAAATTTGTGGATTGTTTAAGCTTGCAGATTTATCTGGAGATAGAGCTAAGAAGAAAGTATTCCCTTTATCTTTGGAGGGAAAGGCATTGACATGGTATAGGCTATGTGATGATACTGACACATGGGATTGGAATCGGTTGAAACTGGAGTTCCACCAGAAATTTTACCCTATGCATTGGGTTCATCATGATCGGAATTATATCTATAGCTTCTGGCCTCGTGAAGGAGAAAGTATCGCTCAAGCTTGGGGGAGGCTCAAGTATATGCTTCACACATGCCCCATTCATGAGCTCCCAAGAGAAATAATTCTTCAAAACTTTTATGCTCGGCTTTCTCGTAATGATCAAAATATGCTTGATTCTTCTTCGACTGGTTCTTTTACGAAGAAGACTATTGAATTCAAATGGGATCTTCTTGAGAAAATTAAGCGCAACTATGAGGATTGGGAGATCGACAAAGGTAATGAATCAGGTATAAATCTTGAGTTTGATTGTGTTAAATCTTTTATGGAAACAGATGCTTTTCAGAAATTTAGCACTAAGTATGGACTTGATTCTGAGATAGTAGCTTCTTTTTGTGAATCATTTGCTGCACATGTTGATCTTCCTAAGGAGAAGTGGTTCAAATACCATCCTCCTATAGAAATTAAAGAAAAACCTCCCGAGGTTAAGGAAGAAAAAGTTATTGTTTACAATGTTGATCCAGTTGTTCCTACTACTTATTTTGAGAAACCACCTTTTCCTGTTAGAATTAAGGAACACTCTAAGGTTTCTTCTGTGGTTAGGAAAAGTTATGTTTGAACACCTACACCTTCTGAGCAAATTAAGGTTGAACCTAGTGTTGCTATAGTTAAAGGTCTTTTGGTTGATGAACTAGATGAGCAGGTTATTTCTTTCTGTGAAAATGCATCTAGAATTGCTAGTCCTGATTCTAAGCATAAGAATAGACCTGTGGTTGGCATGCCTGTTATTTCTGTTAAGATTGGAGATCATTGTTATCATGGCTTATGTGATGTGGGTGCTAGTGTCAGTGCTATTCCTTTTACTCTTTATCAAGAAGTCATGAATGATATTGCACCTATTGAAATTGAGGATATCGATGTTACTATAAAGCTTGCAGATAGAAATACTATCTCACCACTTGGTATTGTCAGAGATGTTGAAGTCTTGTGCGGTAAGATCAAATACCCTGCTGATTTTCTTGTTCTTGGATCACCGCAAGATGATTTTTGTCCTATAATATTTGGTAGACCTTTCCTGAATACTGTCAATGCTAAAATTGATTGTGCTAAGGAAATTGTTAGTGTTGATTTTGGTGGTGTGTCTCATGAGTTTAATTTCTCTAAGTTTCGTAGACTGCCCCATGATATAGAATTGCCTAGCAAGGATGAAATTGTTGGTCTTGCTTCTATTGCTGTTCCTCCTACTGATCCTTTAGAACAATATTTGCTTGATCATGAGAATGATTTACATATGGATGAAAGGAATGCAATAGATTAAGTTTTCTTTAATCAGCAGCCTATTCTTAAGCATAATTTGCCTGTTGAAACTCTTGGAGGTCCCCCTCCACCAAAGGGTGACCCTGTTTTTGAATTGAAGCCATTACCTGACACTTTGAAATATGTCTATCTTGATGAAAAGAAAATATATCCTGTTATTATCAGAGCTAACCTTTCAGGACATGAAGAAAAGAGGTTATTGAAAATCTTAAGGAATCATCATGCTGCTAATGGATACACTCTGGATGATCTTAAGGGCATTAGTCCCACTCTATGTCAGCACAAGATTAATATGGAGCCAGATGCTAAACCTGTTGTTGACCACCAACGTCGATTGAATCCAAAAATGAAAGAGGTGGTAAGAACTGAGATATTAAAGCTTCTGGAAGCAGGTATAATCTATCCCATAGCTGATAGTAGATGGGTAAGTCCAGTTCATTGTGTTCCTAAAAAGGGTGGTGTCACAGTTGTTCCTAATGATAAGAATGAACTTATTCCTCAGAGGATAGTAACTGGTTATAGGATGGTGATAGATTTTAGAAAGTTGAACAAAGCTACTAGGAAAGATCATTATCCTTTGCCTTTTATTGATCAAATGTTAGAAAGGTTGTCTAAGCATACACACTTTTGTTTCCTAGATGGTTATTCTCGTTTTTCTCAAATACCTGTTGCACAATCTGATCAAGAGAAAACCACTTTTACTTGCCCTTTTGGAACTTTTGCTTATAGACGCATGCCTTTTGGTTTATGTAATGCACCTGCTACTTTTCAAAGATGTATGACTGCTATCTTCTCTGACTTTTGTGAAAAGATTGTTGAGGTTTTCATGGATGATTTTTTTGTTTACGGAACTTCTTTTGATGATTGCTTGAGCAACCTTGATCGAGTTTTGCAGAGATGTGAGGAAACAATTCTCGTCTTGAACTGGGAGAAGTGCCACTTTATGGTTAATGAAGGTATTGTCTTGGGCCACAAGATCTCTGAAAGAGGTATTGAAGTTGATAAGGCTAAGGTTGATGCTATTGAGAAGATGCCATGCCCGAAGGATATCAAAGGTATAAGAAGTTTTCTCGGTCATGCTGGTTTCTATAGGAGATTTATTAAGGACTTCTCTAAAATTTCTAGGCCTCTTACCAATCATTTGCAAAAAGATGTTCCCTTTGTTTTTGATGATGATTGTGTAGAAGCCTTTGAAACTCTTAAGTCAACTTTAATTTCTGCACCTATTGTTCAACCACCTGATTGGAATTTACCTTTTGAAATTATGTGTGATGCTAGTGACTATGCTGTTGGTGCTGTTCTAGGACAGAGAGTTGATAAGAAGTTAAATGTTATTCATTATGCTAGTAAGACTTTGGACACTGCCCAAAGGAATTATGCTACTACTGAAAAAGAGTTTCTAGCAGTTGTTGTTGGTGCAATGATATTGCCTCCTTATGTTTTGGAGATTGTTGACAAACAGTTTGGGACTAATGTGTTTGCGAGTGCACACAGAGTACAGGTCCCTGAAGATTGAGAGAAGTTTGGATTCATTTATCCGAAGGTTAACCTCTGCATTGCAGTGAAGGTTATCACCGAAGGATATGACGACAAGAGTGACCCTCAAAAATTGCTGACGTGAAGCAATTGGTTCGGTGTCTGTCCGAAGGAAATGACTACAGACGAGGAAACTGAAGACGATCAGAAGACGTAGCATTCTTTTCGTTGTTTCTTTTCCTTTCATAGGACCACCGTACTATTAAGAGGGGTGTAGCGTTCGAAAGCTTTGATTCTCTGATGCTAAACCCAAATCCTATGAAAGATGTGAGAGAAATCTCTTTGTGTTCCGAGCAAATACTTGCCAGCAAGAGACTGTGATCTTCTTCGCTGCGAGAGATTTGAATTGGACCGAGGAGTTAGCATTTCTTGCTCCGCAAGTAATGTTACCGTTGCTTCCAAATCCGACCATTGTGAACGTGTCGGTTGGCCATTGGCTGGACCGCGTGTCCAAAATGGTCATTTCCCATCAGGGAAGGCTGCGGCTATAAATAGCCACCCCGCGCCGGCGTTGTCCGGTGGCTGCTCCGTTTGATTGTGAGAAGATTGTTGAGCAACCCACTCTCCAAAGATTTGAGTTTAAAATCCACCGAGAGAAAACCCCTAGAGCCGAAGAATTAGATAATGGTTCAGCATCACTAGAATCTAAGTCCAGTACGCTCCGCCTATTACTCTTGAGAGCTGCAACTCTCTAGACGGTTAGGTGTCTTTTGCTCGAGTCTCGAAGAGTAATTGTGTTCACCAAGCAAACTCTTCAAGCAACCAAGAGTAATTGTGGTTCGTGAAGAGATCTGAAGAGAGTTTATATTCAGTGAAGGTTTGGAGATCACCGTCAAGTATCTACCACGAGTAATCGGCATTGGTTGACGAACCAATTGTCGAGGAGAAAAGGGTGAGGAGAGTTTATCCTCGGTGAGAGTTTATCACAGCCCCTCGAACCAGACGTAGTCCTTGTGCAGAAGGGCGAACTGGTCTACCAAATCCCTTGTCGCCATCGAGCATCACTGATCACTTCTATTACCCTGCTTTATATTCGAACTGTGACATGCTATATTTCAATCATGGGATTTACCTCGGTGCATGCGATTAGTTTCCATTCGGCAGTTTGTATTCGCTCACTATGTATTGTATTATCATTCATTCCGCTGCTGGGTACCGAGAGTTTTGATATTTTCGAGAAAAATTGTAAAACTCCCATTCACCCCCCCCCCCTCTGGTAGTCATACTTCGATCCTACAATTGGTATCAGAGCAAGGTACTCCTTGACTCTGCTCATTTTGGTCTAACCACCTTGGAGTTTAAGTATGTCTTCAATGAGCTACAAGTCGCACCTCAAGATTCCCATCTTCGATGGGACGGACTATCCCTTCTGGAAGGAGAAGATGAAGATCCGTCTCCGAGCTATTGATGATGATATGTGGAATGTGGTGCAGAATGGATTCACCGTTGAAGTACCTCAGGTTCCCACTGATCTCGAGAAGAAACTTATCCAGATGGATGCTCAGGCTAAAGATGAAATTGGTGGCCATCTCTCTCGTGCTCAATTTCTTTGCTACTGTCAGTGTGAAACTGCGAAGGAATTGTGGGATATTCTCGAAAAGATAAACGAGGGTGTTTCAACTCAGAAAGAAGCTCGCATTGATACACTTCGGGCCAAGTTCAATCGGTTCAAGCGCGTTGGAAATGAAAGCTGTCAGGAAACTTTCGATCGTCTGAGTGACATTGCAAACGAGCTACAAGGTCTCGGCGCGAAAGACATCACTGATCATGAAGTTGTGAAGAAGTTGCTTCGGTCACTTGACAGTTCGTTCGACACCCTTGTTCTGATGATTCGGGAACGGGCTGATTTCAAAGTTCTCGACTCTGCTGATATCATGGAAAGGCTAAACACTCACGAAGAACAAGAAGAAGAGAAGAGAGATCTCTATGGTTCAAGTCACCGAAAAAGTCATGCTCTCAAAGTTGTGCCTGATTCTTCCTCGGAAGGAAATGTCGATGAAGATTCAGATGACACCGAAAGGATTGGTCAGGATCTTGCATTGATCACGAAAAGATTCCAGCGTCTTTATAAGAAGAATCAATTCCAGAAGAAAGGATCCAGCAACTCTGGCGGCTCCAAATCCTCATCGAAACCAACAGGAGAATACAACTGCTTCAAGTGCAGAAAGCCAGGTCATTTCATTTCGGACTGCCCTCTCTGGGAAGCTGAAATTCGTGCTACTGGGAGATATGATTCAGGAAACCGTGGCAAAAGCAAGAGCAAGAGCTACGACTCCGATGATGAAAAGAAAACGAAGAAGTTCTCCAAGAAGAAGGATTCCTCCAAGTCCTCATCAAGATCTTCCTCGAAGAATCCCTCCAAGTCCTCGTCCAACCGCAAGAACACTTCACGCAAGGCCAAGGCGTACATCGGCAAGGAAATGGATTCCGAAGAAGAATCATCTTCTGACGACGAAGAGAATGATGAATCTGAGGAGGTTTCCGACTCTGGCATGGCTGGGATAGCATGTGGCTCCAAGTCTACATCGAACTTCTTCGAAAATCATTCAAGCGACAACGAGTCTCCTTCGTACTGCTTCATGGCCAAAGCTTCGAAAGAAAAGGTATCCTCCAAACATCAAAAGGTTCACTCCAGTGATCAATATTCTTCTGATGAGGATGACTATGCTAAGCTGATTAAAATTGCTAATATTCAATAAAACTCGCTCGAGAAAACCGAGAAAACCCTCAGGAAGACTGAAGGGTTGTTGGTTGAGGAGATGGAGAAAAATCAGTCGTTGACCGAAGAGTATTCCACTCTCGAGTCGCGAATGAAAGAACTCTCAGATCGTCATGATTCTCTCTCAGCTGACCACGAGAGATTGACTTAGGATTACCTGAAAAGGAAACAGGATCTCGAGTCGCTGAGAGTGGCTCATGATGATTTGATTAGGGAAAATTCTCTTCTCACCCAACAACTCAAAGAGAAACCTGAAGTGTTTGAACCTCCTTGCTTAAAATGTCTCGAACGCAGTAATACTGAATCAAATGCTGAATATTCTGTGAATGCTAACCCCTCGGTCGAGGAAAATACTTCTGTTTCTGATGAAAATGCTAGGTTGAAGGATCTTCTTCAGACAGGAATGTACAAGTCTCTCAAAGGGCATCAAACCCTGTGTGATGTTCTGAAGAAATCCATTCTTCATAGAAACCCCAGGAAGGAAGGTATCGGTTTCGAAAGGAAACTGAATGAGGATGGCTCCTACTGGGAACCAGATCAATATCCTCGCACTGTGTGGGTGCCTGCTAAGAGCAAAATGCTCGATCCAGCTTTACTTTCGGGATATGACTCTCCTATCCCTGAATATGATGATTCTCGGGACAACTATAAGTTGTTCAAAAACCAGCGTGGTGAGGTTATTGCTTGCTACGTTGGACCGAACAGCAGGAATGGCCCCCCAAAGAAAGCTATCTGGGTGCCAAGGAAAACTATCGATGAATTGCCTATTTCTGCTTCACTAACCATGCAGGCTGAAAATGCTCGACGGAATGAGTATATACGTGCTTCACCAAACCACTATACTCATTCGTTAGGAAGAAACTTCAATGCTTACTCTTTCGATTATGATCGTACTGATTCAAGCTACAATTCACATAATTCTCGAAGGAAATCGTATACTGCACGCTCATATGTTTCGAAGCCACCTACAATGATGTGGGTGGTTAAGAAAGCCTAATTTCTCTGCAGGACTATGTCTCCGGGTGTACCGAATGGATAATGGACAGTGGATGCACCAGTCATATGACCGGAGACAAGTTGTTGTTTGTCGACCCAAATTTAACTGGTTCTTCTGAGAAGTTCATTACTTTCGGCGACAACAACAAAGGAAAGGTACTTGGGCTAGGTAAAATTGCTATATCCAAGGATAAGAACATTGATGATGTTTTACTTGTTCAATCTCTTGGATTCAATCTTATGTCTGTTGGCAAGCTATGTGATCTAGGCATGCTAGTCCTATTTTCTAAACTCAAATGCATTGTCTTCATGGCCACTGACAATTCCTTCGTATTCGAAGGAAATAGAAAAGGTGATTTATATATTGTGGATTTCTCTAAGGGTCCCTCGGTCCGAACTTGTTTGCTTGCAAAAGCAACCGAAGGATGGCTGTGGCACCGAAGACTTGGTCATGCAGGTATGAGATATTTGCAGACGCTCATGAAGAAAAATCATCTCCGTGGTATTCCTGATGTAAAATTCGACAACGATCGTCTTTGTGCTGCTTGTGAGGCTGGTAAATTGGCCAAGAAGCTTCATTCATCAAAAATTGTTGTGACCACAACAAGACCACTGGAAATTCTTCATATGGATTTATTCGGGCCTCAAAACTATGCAAGCTTCGGAGGCAGTCATTATGGTCTGGTTATTGTTGATGATTTTTCTCGATACACTTGGGTATTCTTTCTCGAAGACAAAACTTGCACTCAAGATATCTTCAAAAGATTCGCCAAGAAAGCCGAAAATGAATATGAAGTGCGTATTAAGCATGTCAGAAGCGACAATGGCACTGAGTTCAAAAATACTCATATCGAAGATTTTCTCGATGAAAATGGTATCACTCATGAATTCTCTGCCGCATACACTCCCCAACAGAACTCTTATTGGGATGGCGAGAACAATGCTCAGTGAGTACAAAACTCCTATTCGCTTTTGGGCTGATGCTGTTAATACTGCTTGCCATGTTGTGAATCGTGTTTATCTTCACAAATTCCTTAAGAAAACTTCATATGAGCTTATCACTGGCAAGAAACCGAATGTTTCTTATTTACGTGTTTTTGGTGCACCTTGTTATATTCGTGACATGAATCATAATTCCAAGTTTGCACCCAAGGCACATGAAGGATTTCTTCTTGGTTATGGCTCAAACTCGCATACTTATCGTGTCTATAACTCTCACCACGGGAAAGTTATGGAAATGGTAAATGTGCGGTTTGATGAATCTAACGGCTCCCAAAAGGAGCACCTGCCAAATGTGATAGATGAACCTCCGATTTCGGATGCTATTCGGCAAATGGCTATTGGAGACGTCAGGCCAGTCGAAGGAAATGTACCTGGTTCTTCCGATGATGATGCTCCAATAGCTTGACGAACATGCCAAGCTACTGCCGAAGCAAATGCCGCACCGAACACAAATGGCAACCCGAATCCTAATGCCGATCAAAATGGCAATCATGATGGAAATGGCGATGCTAATGCCAATCATGATACTGATTCTGAGGAAGATGAAAATCATGAAGAAAATCCTCATCCACGAGTGGCTAGTCGAGTTGACCCTGCATTAATTCTCGAAGATCTCGAAAATCCAGGTTACAGACCCACAACTCATTCTCGCACTCGTTTGGCTAACTACTGTGGCAGTTTTTCTTTCATCCCATTGACAGAACCTACCAAGTATGAGGAAGCCATGAATGATCCCGCTTGGATGAATGCCATGCAAGAAGAGTTGGTGCAATTCGAACTAAATGATGTATGGGAATTGGTTGACAAACCGAATCCTAAGAAGCGCAATATCATCGGCACAAGATGGATCTTCCGAAACAAGCAAGATGAAAATGGCATTGTTGTGAGAAACAAAGCACGTCTTGTTGCTCAAGGGTATACACAGGTAGAAGGTTGAAAAAGGCGTTGTATGGATTGAAGCAAGCCCCTCGAGCGTGGTATGATACTCTAAAGAAGTTTTTGCTCGAGAAAGGGTTTAAGCCAGGTTCCACTGATTCCACTCTTTTCACTCGAGCAATCGATGGCGATTTGTTCGTGTGTCAAATTTATGTGGATGATATTATTTTCGGCTGTACTAACAATGATTCCAGCATAGAGTTTGGGAAAATGATGTCCGAGAAGTATCAAATGTCTATGATGGGTGAACTCAAGTTCTTTCTCGGACTGCAAATTCGTCAACAGGGCAATGGAACTTTCATATCTCAGGAGAAATACCTGAGAGACTGTCTCAAGAAGTTCAAAATGCAGGATTGCAAACAGAAGGGATACAAAACTCCCATGCCCACAAATGGCCAGCTGGACGCAGATGTGTACAGTAAAGTTTACGATCAGAAAGCTATCGTTCGATGATTGGTTCCTTGCTTTACCTCTGTGCATCCAGACCTGATATTATGTTGAGTGTTTGTATGTGTGCCCGTTTTCAAGCTGCACCGAAAGAATCGCATCACCAAGCGGTCAAGCTTATTCTGAGATATTTGGCTCACACCCCCACCTTAGGTTTATGGTATCCTAAGGGAGCACAGTTTGACCTCGTTGGTTATTCAGACTCAGATTATGCAGGTGACCGGGTTGACAGGAAATCTACTTCGGGGACATGCCATTTCCTCGGTAGATCATTGGTTTGTTGGTCATCAAGGAAGCAGAATTGTGTCTCACTCTCTACGGCTGAGGCCGAATATATTGCTGCTGGTGCTTGCTGTACTCAGTTATTATGGATGAAGCAAACTCTGAAGGATTATGGCATCAAGGTGAAGAAGATCCCTCTATTGTGCGACAATGAGAGTGCGATCAAAATTGCACATAATCCAGTGCAGCACTCTCGCACGAAGCATATTGAGATCAGACATCATTTCCTTCGTGATCATGTTGCTCGGGAAGATATTGTTATCAGCCATGTCAACACCGATGAAAATCTCGCTGATATCTTCACCAAGCCTCTTGACGAGAAAAGATTCTGTGCGTTACGGTGTGAGCTAAATATCCTAGATTCCGCAAACGTGCAGTAAGCTGGACTCGGCACCCGTACCAACACTTCCACATCTTAGAAGGAATGGGTGCATAATACTCGAAGAGTTTGAAAATTTCGACAAAGTGAAATTTTCTTTCTGAGAGTAAATACATTAACGAAGAACTAGACTAACCGGGTGCCACGACAAATTGTGCGACGCTCGGGGTCATACAGTTCTTATACGGTGGGTAACGCCACCACAATCTCTTTTGCTTGGACTGAGTTCAAAGTTTTTGAGTTTGTCCGAATGTATTTCACTCATAGCTTGTCTTTCGGGTGTTTGTTTTTCTTCGTCTGAGTGAAATGCCTAGGACCCTGTTTTCCCTCTATTCTACCTCTTCCAGTCCATGCTTTTCCGTTATGAATGCACAATTTCATCTGTGAACGAAACTTTATCTGGTGTCCTTGACCACGTTAAAAGTTTCGGTCCGAACTTAATCTATTTTGGCGAAAGCCGTCCAAAATTTGGGGTTTCCCGCCCAGATCTGGATCACGTTCTTTGTTGGCCCCACGTGCTCTTTATCCTTTGCCAAACTGATCCTAACCGTTGAAGCGCAATAGCCGCTTGACTCAGTCCATCAGATCCACGGGAAGCGGTCGGACCGTTCTTTGTATATATACTGCGCCGCCCCCTTCCTTGATCCTTCTCGCGTCTTCCCTTCGCCTCTCTCCGAAACCCTCGCCTCGTCACTGCTCCTCCTCGAGCTCGACGTCGCCGACCACCTTCGCCGCTTCACTGCCGGAAAGGGGTCGCCGGAGTCTTTCCTCGCCGCTGCGGATCATCTTCGCCTCCGCGCCGCCGTAGCTGCTGCACATCACCGAGCTAGGGTATGTGTAGTGCGGACTTGTTCTTCCGTTCATCCGGTTCAAGTTCGACCGCAGTAGAAATAACCCTGTTTTTACTGCAATTTCCTGGATCTTTACTGCTAAGTAATTTTTACGGATGTGGTTTGTAGTTGTCCCTCGCATCCGAAAAACTTCAGATCTAGGGTTTGTGTTATGTCTCGTTCGAATGGAATGATTAGCACGTTTACTAGTATTTTCTTCGAACCTATTAGTTTGTTCTATACATTTCTTTCGCCCGAAACATTTCTCAAAGTCTGTATCTACCTCTTCATCAAAAAAATTGTTTTCAAAATCTTCGCTGTGTGCATTCGTAACCCTGTCCCCATTTTTCCCTCACATCTATTTCTATTCGCAGGAAAATGAGGTCAGTGGCAGATTCAGCTCAGCGGAGCCAGCTTGAGAAAGATGATATTGTTTTGGGCACGGCTGATGAATCTAAAGCTCCGAATGATAAGGGCCCAACGGTAGGCCCATCAACCAGCAAGCGAAGAAGAGAACATGATGATGACAAGCAAGTGGAAACTGCTCCGAAGAAGAAGAAAGGTGGCAGACAGGCTCTGACCAACACTGCTGAATACATTTCTCATGACAAATACAACACTGTTCCAGGCGAATTAAAACATGAAAGAGATATTAGACAGCAATGGATTCGACGCCACTGGGTGCGCAAATGGTTCAATTATGAGTTTGTTGCTCCTCGTTTTGCTCAGAATTTTGCATTCCATCCACCGAGGGGCGACTGCCGAGAACTTTCATTGATTAAGTCAAATGGACCTCAAGAGAGACCTCCTCCTCCTGCAAATGCTCATGAGTCGTCTCTTCGCACACCAGCTTCTTATCCCGAGGAACTTGCTAAGCGGCAACGCATTGCAGTTAAAAGAGCTGAAAGGGCCGAAAAGAAAAAGGCTCGAGAAGAAGAAAACCTTCGTCTTTTGAAAGATGACTTGGAAAAGAAAAAGGCCGAAGGAATATCTGAAGCTCGCACCAAACACAAGCATGATCCTAGTGCTGCTGCTCCGAAGAGAAAGCGCGCACCGAAGAAAAAGGTTGTACCAGCAGAAGAAGCAAACAGGGATGATTTATCGTCTGATCAAGATGATCCTCCGCTCACCAAGGAAGAGGTTACAGCTACTCTAAGCGAGGAAGTGAACATTACTACCTCAACCGTGCTGCCTGATCTACGAATGAATTTGGCACCATCGAAGAAGATGCCTGCCAGGAAAACGCCAGCTACAACTGTCATGATGAAACAGCATGTAAACACTGTTGGGGAACGTTGCATGGGAAACAAAATTTTTCCTACGCACACACAAGATCTATCCATGGTGATGAGCATCTACGAGAGGGAGAGTGAATCTACATACCCTTGTAGATCGCTAAGCGGAAGCGTTTAAGAAACGCGGTTGATGTAGTCGAACGTCTCCGCGATCCAAATCGCAAGTCGTCCCTCGATCCGATCACGAGCTAGCGCCGAACGGACGGCGCCTCCGCGTTCAACACACGTACGGCTTGATGACGCCTTCACCTCCTCGATCCAGCGAGCGATGGTGAAGTAGTGGTTGAGTTCCAGCAGCACGACGGCGTGGTGATGGTGGTGAGGAACAATCTCTGCAGGGCTTCGCCAAGCACTACGGAGATTATGACGGAGGAACTAGAGGGCTAGGGTTGCCGGCACACGGCTTGGGAAATCCTGATCGCTCCCGTGTGCTAGCCCTGCCCCTCTATTTATATGTTGAGCCTTGGGGTCTAAACTTGGAGTAAAAGCCTCCTCCAGGTCGGTTTTACCCGCACAAGGTCGGTTTGGCCCGCAGGAAAAGAGTCCAACTCGGATCCCTGCCGAACCGCGCACAGCCGCGCACAAGCGGTAGTACCGCTCACAAGCGGTAGTACCGCTTGGGCGGTAGTACCGCTTCACACAAGCGGTAGTACCGCTCGGGCGGTAGTACCGCTTCACCAAGCGGTAGTACCGCTTACGCGGCAGCAAAACTACTTTTGCACTTTCCAATACCTCGTGGGCTTTATCCCTTTGGCCCATATAAAGTGTTGCTGCACCCGAACACTTCGGTAAACATCCGGAACCCCTTCCGGTGAACTTCGGAACCCTTCCGGAGATCAAAACACTATTATCACATATATCAATCTTTACCTCCGGACTATTCCGGAGATCCTCGTCATGTCCGGGATCTTATCCGGGACTCCGAACAACTTTCGGTCACCAACATAATAACTCAATTATACTAATCGTCACCAAACGTTAAGTGTGTAGACCCTGCGGGTTCGAGAACTATGTAGACATGACCGAGACACCTCTACGGCCAATAACCAATAGCGGGACCTGGATGCCCATATTGGCTCCTACATATTCTACGAAGATCTTTTATCGGTCGAACCTCTATGTCAAGGATTCAGTTAATCCCGTATGCTGTTCCCTTTGTTCTTCGGTATGTTACTTGCCCGAGATTCGATCGTCGGTATCTCTATACCTAGTTCAATCTCGTTACCGGCAAGTCTCTTTACTCGTTCCGTAATACAAGATCTCGTGGCTAACACTTTAGTCACATTGCTTGCAAGGCTCATTGTGATGTTGTATTACCGAGTGGGCCCTGAGATACCTCTCCGTCATACGGAGTAACAAATCCCAGTCTTGATCCATGCCAACCCAATAGACATCCTCGGAGATACCTGTAGAGCACCTTTATAGTCGCCCAGTTACGTTGCGACGTTTGATACACACAAGGTACTCCTCCGATGTCAGGGAGTTGCATGATCTCATGGTCATAGGAACAGATACTTGACATGCAGAAAACAATAGCAATAAACTGACACGATCATATGCTACGTTCGTAGTTTGGGTCTTGTCCATCACATCATTCTCCTAATGATGTGATCCCGTTATCAAATGACATCTCATGTCAATGGCTAGGAAACCTTAACCATCTTTGATCAACGAGCTAGTCAACTAGAGGCTTACTAGGGACACAGTGTTGTCTATGTACCCACACATGTATTTGAGTTTCCAATCAATACAATTATAGCATGGATAATAAACGATTATCATGAACAAGGAAATATAATAATAACCAATTTATTATTGCCTCTAGGGCATATTTCCAACAGTCTCCCACTTGCACTAGAGTCAATAATCTAGTTCACATCACTATGTGATTTACATTGTAATGAATCGAACACCCATGCAGTTCTGGTGTTGTTCATGTTTAGCCCTTGGAAGAGGTTTAGTCATCGGATCTGCAACATTTAGATCCGTGTGTACTTTGCAAATATTTATGTCGTCCTCCTTGATGTAATCGCGGATGGAATTGAAACGTCGTTTTATGTGTCTGGTCCTCTTGTGAAATCTTGGTTCCTTGGCTAGAGCAATGGCACCAGTATTATCACAAAACAGAGTCATTGGGTTAAGCGCACTAGGCACTACTCCAAGATCTGTCATGAACTCCTTCATCCAGACACCTTCCTTCGCCGCCTCCGAGGCAGCGATGTACTCCGCTTCGCATGTAGAATCTGCTACCACGCTTTGCTTGGAACTGCACCAGCTAACCGCACCCCCATTAAGAATAAATACGTATCCGGTTTGCGACTTAGAGTCATCCGGATCAGTGTCAAAGCTTGCATCGACGTAACCCTTTACGACGAGCTCTTGATCACCTCCATAAACGAGAAACATGTCCTTAGTCCTTTTCAGGTACTTCAGGATATTCTTGACCGCCGTCCAGTGTTCCATTCCTGGATCACTTTGAAACCTTCCGACCATACTTATGGCAAGGCTGACATCGGGTCTTGTGCACAGCATTGCATACATGATAGAGCCTATGGCCGAAGCATAGGGGATGACACTCATCTTTTCTCTATCTTCTGCAGTCACTGGGCATTGAGTCTTACTCAACTTCACACCTTGCAAAACAGGCAAGAACCCCTTCTTGGACTGATCCATTTTGAACTTCTTCAAAATCTTATCAAGGTATGTGCTTTGAGAAAGTCCTATTAAGCGTCTTGATCTATCTCTATAGATCTTGATGCCTAATATGAAAGCAGCTTCTCCTAGGTCCTTCATTGAAAAACTCTTGTTCAAATATTCCTTCACGCTTTCCAACATTTCTATATTGTTTCCAATCAGCAATATGTCATCCACATATAATATTAGAAACGCTATAGAGCTCCCACTCACTTTCTTGTAAATACAAGCTTCTCCGTAAACTTGTATAAACTCGAACGCTTTGATCACCTCATCAAAACGAAGATTCCAACTCCGAGATGCTTGCACCAGTCCATAAATGGATCGTTGGAGTTTGCAAACTTTGTCAGCATTCTCTGGATCGACAAAACCTTCTGGTTGCATCATATACAACTCTTCCTTAAGGAAACCGTTAAGGAACGCTGTTTTGACATCCATCTGCCAAATTTCATAATCGAAAAAGGCAGCTATTGCTAACATGATTCTGACGGACTTAAGCATCGCTACGGGTGAGAAGGTCTCATCGTAGTCAACTCCTTGAACTTGTGAAAAAACCTTTGCCACAAGTCGAGCTTTATAGACGGTGACATTACCGTCCGCGTCCGTCTTCCTCTTAAAGATCCATTTGTTCTGAATGGCCTTACGCCCTTCAGGTAATACTTCCAAAGTCCATACTTTGTTTTCATACATGGATCCCATCTCGGATTTCATGGCCTCTAACCACTTCTCGGAATCCGGGCCCATCATCGCTTCTCCATAGCTCGTAGGTTCATCGTTGTCTAACAACATGACCTCTAAGACAGGGTTGCCGTACCACTCGGGAGCAGTACGCGTCCTTGTCGACCTACGAGGTTCGATAGCAACTTGATCCAAAGTTTCATGATCATCATCATTAACTTCCTCTTCAGCTAATGTAGGCTCCACAGAAACAACTTTCTGCGCTGCGCTACTCTCAGGTTGAAGTAAAGGTTCAACAACCTCATCAAGTTCTATCTTCCTCCCACTCAATTCTTTCGAGAGAAACTCTTTCTCAAGAAATGTTCCGTTTTTAGCGACAAACACTTTGCCCTCGGATCTGAGGTAGAAGGTATACCCAATTGTCTCTTTTGGGTATCCTATGAAGACGCATTTCTCCGCTTTGGGTTCCAGCTTTTCAGGCTGAAGCTTTTTGACATAAGCATCACATCCCCAAACTTTAAGAAACGACAGCTTTGGCTTCTTGCCAAACCAAAGTTCATATGGTGTCGTCTCAACGGATTTCGATGGTGCCCTATTTAAAGTGAATGCAGCTGTCTCTAATGCATAACCCCAAAACGATAGTGGCAAATCGGCAAGAGACATCATAGATCGCACCATATCCAATAAAGTTCGATTACGACGTTCGGACACACCATTACGCTGTGGTGTTCCAGGCGGTGTCAATTGTGAAACAATTCCACACTGTCTTAAGTGACTGCCAAACTCATAACTCAGATATTCTCCTCCTCGATCAGATCGTAGGAATTTAATCTTCTTGTTACGATGATTCTCAACTTCACTCTGAAATTGTTTGAACTTTTCAAATGTTTCAGACTTATGTTTCATTAAGTAAATATACCCATATCTACTTAAGTCATCAGTGAAGGTGAGAAAGTAACGATAACCACCGCGCGCCTCAATACTCATCGGACCGCACACATCAGTATGTATGATTTCCAATAAGTCACTTGCCCGTTCCATTGTTCCAGAGAACGGCGTTTTAGTCATCTTGCCCATGAGGCATGGCTCACATGTGTCAAGTGATTCAAAATCAAGTGACTCCAAAAGTCCATCAGTATGGAGCTTCTTCATGCGTTTTACGCCAATATGACCTAAACGGCAGTGCCACAAGAAAGTGGTATTATCATTATCAATTCTATATCTTTTGGCATCAATGTTATGAACATGTGTATCATTACTATCGAGATTCAACAAGAATAAACCCCTCACATTGGGTGCATGACCATAAAAGATATTACTCATATAAATAGAACAACCATTATTCTCTGATTTAAATGAGTAACCGTCTCGCAATAAACAAGATCCAGATATAATGTTCATGCTTAACGCACGCACTAAATAACAATTATTCAGGTTCATCACTAATCCCGATGGTAATCGAAGAGCGAGCGTGCCGACGGCGATCACATCAACCTTGGAACCATTTCCCACGCGCATCGTCACTTCGTCCTTTGCCAGCCTCCGTCTATTCCGCAGTTCCTGTTTTGAGTTGCAAATATGAGCAACCGCACCGGTATCAAATACCCAGGCACTACAACGAGAGTTGGTAAGGTACACATCAATAACATGTATATCATATATACCTTGTTTGTTGTTGGCCGCCTTCTTGTCAGCCAAATACTTGGGGCAATTCCGCTTCCAGTGTCCAGTTCCCTTGCAATGAAAACACACAGTTTCTGGTTTGGGTCCAGCCTTGGGTTTCTTCACGAGAGGAGCAACTGCTTTGCCACTCTGCTTGGAGTTACCCTTCTTACCCTTGCCATTTTTCTTGAAACTAGTGGTTTTATTGACCATCAACACTTGATGCTCCTTCTGAATTTCAGACTCAGCGGCTTTCAGCATCGCAAACAGCTCGGCGACTGACTTGTTCATCCCGTGCATGTTATAGTTCAACACGAAGCTCTTGTAGCTAGGTGGCAATGATTGAAGAACTCTGTCAGTGATAGCCTCTGGCGGAAGGGGCATCCCTAACTCAGCCAGACGGGTGGAGTACCCAGACATTCTGAGCACGTGATCACTGATAGACCCGTTCTCCTCCATCTTGCAAGCATAGAACTTATCGGAGATCTCATATCTCTCGATCCGGGCATTCTTCTGAAAGATAAACTTCAATTCCTGGAACATCTCATATGCTCCATGACGTTCAAAACGTCTTTGAAGTCCCGGTTCTAAGCCATACAACATTGCACATTGAACTATTGAGTAATCATCAGAACGAGCCTGCCAGGCGTTCACAACGTCTAGAGACTCAACTGGAGCGGGTGGATCACCAAGCGGTGCATCAAGGACATAAGCCTTCTGGGAAGCCGTAAGGATAATCCTTAGATTACGGGCCCAGTCCACAAAGTTACTTCCATCATCTTTCAACTTAGCTTTCTCTAGGAACGCATTAAAATTCAGGGGTGCTACTGCGCGAGCCATGATCTACAACATAAATATAGCAAAGACAACTTAGACTATTGTTCTTAGATAATGAGTTTAGTTAATCATATTTAAAAAACTCCCACTCAAATTGACATCCCTCCGGTCATTCGAGTGTAACATGATCCAAATCCACCAACTCAAGTCCGATCATCACGTGAGTTGAGGTGGTTTCAATGGTGAACATCTTCATGTTGATCATATCTACTATATGACTCATGTTCGACCTTTCGGTCTCTTGTGTTCCGAGGCCATGTCTGTACATGCTAGGCTCGTCAAGTTTAACCCGAGTGTTCCGCACGTGCAACATGGCTTGCACCCGTTGTATGCGAACGTAGAGTCTATCACACCCGATCATCACGGCGTGTCTCGAAACGACGAACTTTCGCAACGGTGCACACTTGGGGAGAACACAATTTATCTTGAAATTTAAGTGAGGGATCCTAAGCAAAATAAGATGCATAAAAGGATTAACATCACATGCAAATCATAAGTGACATGATATGGCCATGAACTTGTGCTTTTGATCTCCATCTCCAAAGCACCGGCATGATCTCCATCGTCACCGGCATGACACCATGATCTCCATCATCTTGATCTCCATCAACGTGTCGCCATAAGGTTGTCGCGCCGACTGTTGCTTCCACGACTATTGCTAACGTTTAGCGATAAAGTAAAGCATTACATAGCGCTTAATGATTGACACGCAGGTCATACAATAATTAAAGACAACTCTATGGCTCCTGCCAGTTGCCGTATTCATCGACATGCAAGTCGTGATATTCTATACAACACATGATCATCTCATACATCACATATATCTCATCATGTAATTGGCCATATCACATCACAACATACCCTGCAAAAACAAGTTAGACGTCCTCTAATTGTTGTTGCAAATTTTACGTGGCTGCTACGGGTTTGCAAGAACCGTTCTTACCTACGCAAAACCACAACGTGGTGTAGTGATTGCTTTTTGATCTTCTAAAAGAACCCTCTTCATTGAAATCGATTCAACTAAAGTGAGAGAGACAGACACCCGCTAGCCATCTTTATGCAACGAAGTTACATGTTAGTTGAAGGAACCTGTCTCGCGTAAGTGTACGCGTAATGTCGGTCCGGGCCGCTTCATCTCACAGTACCGCCGAATCAAATATCAACAAGTAACGGCAAGCAATATGTATACACCCACGCCCACAACTCGTTTGTGTTCTACTCGAGATCTCATCTACACATAGACCTGGCTCATGATGCCACTGTTGGGGAACGTTGCATGGGAAACAAAATTTTTCCTACACACACACAAGATCTATCCATGGTGATGAGCATCTACGAGAGGGAGAGTGAATCTACATACCCTTGTAGATCGCTAAGCGGAAGCGTTTAAGAAACGCGGTTGATGTAGTCGAACGTCTCCGCGATCCAAATCGCAAGTCGTCCCTCGATCCGATCACGAGCTAGCGCCGAACGGACGGCGCCTCCGCGTTCAACACACGTACGGCTTGATGACGCCTTCACCTCCTCGATCCAGCGAGCGATGGTGAAGTAGTGGTTGAGTTCCAGCAGCACGACGGCGTGGTGATGGTGGTGAGGAACAATCTCTGCAGGGCTTCGCCAAGCACTACGGAGATTATGACGGAGGAACTAGAGGGCTAGGGTTGCCGGCACACGGCTTGGGAAATCCTGATCGCTCCCGTGTGCTAGCCCTGCCCCTCTATTTATATGTTGAGCCTTGGGGTCTAAACTTGGAGTAAAAGCCTCCTCCAGGTCGGTTTTACCCGCACAAGGTCGGTTTGGCCCGCAGGAAAAGAGTCCAACTCGGATCCCTGCCGAACCGCGCACAGCCGCGCACAAGCGGTAGTACCGCTCACAAGCGGTAGTACCGCTCACAAGCGGTAGTACCGCTTGGGCGGTAGTACCGCTTCACACAAGCGGTAGTACCGCTCGGGCGGTAGTACCGCTTCACCAAGCGGTAGTACCGCTTACGCGGCAGCAAAACTACTTTTGCACTTTCCAATACCTCGTGGGCTTTATCCCTTTGGCCCATATAAAGTGTTGCTGCACCCGAACACTTCGGTAAACATCCGGAACCCCTTCCGGTGAACTTCGGAACCCTTCCGGAGATCAAAACACTATTATCACATATATCAATCTTTACCTCCGGACTATTCCGGAGATCCTCGTCATGTCCGGGATCTTATCCGGGACTCCGAACAACTTTCGGTCACCAACATAATAACTCAATTATACTAATCGTCACCAAACGTTAAGTGTGTAGACCCTGCGGGTTCGAGAACTATGTAGACATGACCGAGACACCTCTACGGCCAATAACCAATAGCGGGACCTGGATGCCCATATTGGCTCCTACATATTCTACGAAGATCTTTTATCGGTCGAACCTCTATGTCAAGGATTCAGTTAATCCCGTATGCTGTTCCCTTTGTTCTTCGGTATGTTACTTGCCCGAGATTCGATCGTCGGTATCTCTATACCTAGTTCAATCTCGTTACCGGCAAGTCTCTTTACTCGTTCCGTAATACAAGATCTCGTGGCTAACACTTTAGTCACATTGCTTGCAAGGCTCATTGTGATGTTGTATTACCGAGTGGGCCCTGAGATACCTCTCCGTCATACGGAGTAACAAATCCCAGTCTTGATCCATGCCAACCCAACAGACATCCTCGGAGATACCTGTAGAGCACCTTTATAGTCGCCCAGTTACGTTGCGACGTTTGATACACACAAGGTACTCCTCCGATGTCAGGGAGTTGCATGATCTCATGGTCATAGGAACAGATACTTGACATGCAGAAAACAATAGCAATAAACTGACACGATCATATGCTACGTTCGTAGTTTGGGTCTTGTCCATCACATCATTCTCCTAATGATGTGATCCCGTTATCAAATGACATCTCATGTCAATGGCTAGGAAACCTTAACCATCTTTGATCAATGAGCTAGTCAACTAGAGGCTTACTAGGGACACAGTGTTGTCTATGTACCCACACATGTATTTGAGTTTCCAATCAATACAATTATAGCATGGATAATAAACGATTATCATGAACAAGGAAATATAATAATAACCAATTTATTATTGCCTCTAGGGCATATTTCCAACAAACACAACCCCACATCCAGATGCAATTGACTTGAAGGATTTGGTTGTTGATGCTCCTGTAAGCACTGCGAAGCCTGGCGAAAACATTCCTATCCCTGCTGTGAGAAAGTTAAAGTCGTCTACCGAGCAAGAAGCCTCTGCATCTGCTGCTCCGAAGGAAGAGGTTGCCAAATTCGCACCTAAGCTGACTCAACCATTGGCTTCTAAGCCACCTTCCGAGCAAGTGCATGCTCCTGTTCAGACTGCTCCTTCTGGCAAATCAGTTGCTCCTCACTACTATGATCATGTATTCATCATGGAGCAGCTCGATAAGTTTGTGGACAATCCTTTCGATGGAGAAGTGGCATCTTTGCCTATCCCTGCCGAAGTCATTACTCAAGCATCAACAGTTGTGCAGGAACTGAGAGAGGATGCAGTTGAGATTAATTCCCTCTCTGCCGAACTTCTGGAAATTAATGACCAAATGAAAACTGCTTCTTCCAAGTTCATCATCAATACGCTCGAAGATTCCTACAAGGATATCAACCGAGCATTGAGTCTTCTTCGTAGCCGAAGGTTGCATTTCCATACTGATCTTGATGAGATTGTGCGCAAAATCTGTGATGAACATCAAGCTCAAGTCACTGGCTACAATGATCTGGTAAAAGGCCATGTTGATCATGGTGCAAGGCAAATTGTCAAGCAACGAAAGAAAATCGCGAAGAAGAATGTACCTGCAGCTCCGAAGGAACCATCACCGGTCTGTGAAGATGCTCAGAAAGAAAAATCTCCTGAGCCGGCTATTCCTTCACCACCACCTGTTCAGGACTCGGTGGTTCCTCCCTTACCAAGGCCAACTGAAACAGTGCCTGTGGCCTCCCCTACTCGGGATGAAATTCCTTCGAAGCACAATGTGTCTGAGGAAGGTGAAATTGCTCGCTCCGAACCTCAAGCATCTCTAGCTCATGAAGCGCAGCAAGTCCCAGTTCCATCTCCTGCTCGAATGCCAACTGCCCCTGCTGCACCATCTGTTATGGCTCCTGCTCACTCACCACTCAAGTTGTCCCTCGATACAGCTACACGAATGGCAGATGCTGGTCCCTCCGAACATAAATCCGTCTCCATTCGCCGTTCTGACTCTATGGTGTATGGTGATGAAGTCATTTCTCCCGAGGAAGAACTCATGTATCCATTTCCTCGTGAAGAATTGCCTCTGTTCTCTACTGGTGCAGGCGCAAAAGGACCGCTTTTTAATCGGAATGCGCATCCCAAGTTCTTTCAGGCTAGTCCGTATGATGGGCCGCGCACTTCTGAATCTCCTCGGTTCTGGATCAAGGAACAAGCAATATATTATTCTCGGGTCCTCTATGAAAGCAAAAAGATTTTCCCTCTTGAATATCTGGATATTCCTGCCATGCGATCCATTGGCTGCTTCAATCAGTTGCTACAAGATCTTGATGATTTATGTCTGACAAAGATATTTGAGTTCGAACACCCATGGAACAGAGAAATCATTCTTCAGTTTTATGCAACGTTGTACATCTCTGTGATGAGAATGATAGCTCCAAATGGATCATGGAATGGATGACCGAAGGAAAACGGATCACGTGCACATATACTGATTTTGTCTCGCACTTCCATTTCCCTCGATTCGAGCATGGTGACACAAATATTCGAGTTCACAACATTGACGTCATCTCCGATGAAACCTTTCAGTGCACCATGGACAAGGAAAAGATTCGTGACTACTCTGGTCCTCCTCGGCCTGATCACTTAACTTTCGAGAATCAGACTTTGTTTCACATGCTCTCCTACACTATCTGTCCGATGGCCGGCATGAATCCAGACAATTCAATTTCAGATGTTCTTCGTAACACGATATATGTTATCTCCGAAAGATATATTTTCGATGTCGAAGACATGTTTCTGTAGATTCTGAAGGATTCAGCTCAGTTTCCATATTGCATCAAAGTGTATGCTCCTTGGATACAGAAAGTGGTTGATCATGCAATGCGCACAGTGTATCTTGCGAAAGAAAATCACAGAAGCTTCATTCCTCCTGTTCACGATACTCTGCAAGTCTACTCCTTCGAGCTCCCGCGACTATCATAAACATTTTGATGGGCCTCGTCTGCCTCAGCGTGACCGAAAGCTTATGCCTCAACCTCCATCGCAACTGGAAGTCAGTTTGCGTACTCAACAGCTGCTAATGCAACATATTGTTGATGACAGATGTGAGAAAGAGCATCTTGTCTCCGAGCTGAATGCTATCAACAATCGAACGAGGATAATGCATCTTATTGCTGATGAAAACAAGAAAAGGCTCTGGAAATTGCTTCGCAAGTTCTTCACCGAAAAACAACTCCTAAATGTCAATCTCCAAGAGCTCTACGATTATATTGACAAAGGCTTCAGTCTCGAAGATTTTCAGGATAAGACTCCTTCGCTTCCTGCTCGTGAGCCTACAACTTATCGTCTTCGCCTAAGGCTGCGAAAACTGCTTGATGAATCTGAAGCCACATCCCCTACTGAGAAACCTACCGAAGGCAATGTGCAGTCTCGTGTTTCATCTGTGGCCACTCCAACTGTTCCTTCGCCTGCTCAACCTCAAGCTCTCGTTGTAGAGAAATCTGTTGCAGCTGAAGACGAAGTTGTTCCAGTCACTTCTGAAGAAGAAATCTCATCGGACAGCTCATCTGGAGATGCCTCGGATTGAAGCAAGACCTGCAGTTCTTCACTCATGTTATTCGTCACCTTTTTGACACTTGTTGACAAAAAGGGGGAGAATTACATCGAGTTTCGATAGATTTGCTTTTGGTGTTTCATTTGTTTTGGCTTTGGTCGAGTTTGAAACATTTGGTGCTCCTTGTTATCTTAAGGGAGAGAATTACATTCGTTTAACTTCTGTGTTGTAATGTTAATAACCCCTGCTGCTGCACCATTTCTTTCGAAGTACTTGTCTTGCAGGTGGAATTATTATCAGAAGTTAACATTGATCGCACTAAGATCTCGATGGATTATATCTCATCAGTGCGAATCAAATGGTCTCGAATAATTGAAACTTCCTCCTCATACGTCATTTATTGCAGGAAAATCTATCTTATATCTTTCGTCCCTGCATACATTTAGGGGGAGTTCGTTTCATATTCGAGCAAGTAACGCTTACTCACTCCTGTTTGTCTCTTTTACACTTTTCTATCTTCACTTCGATGATTATCTGTTTTGTCATCAATCGTCCAAAAAGGGGGAGATTGTTGGTGCAATGATATTGCCTCCTTATGTTTTGGAGATTGTTGACAAACAGTTCGGGACTAATGTGTTTGTGAGTGCACAGAGAGTACAGGTCCCTGAAGATTGAGAAAAGTTTGGATTCATTTATCCGAAGGTTAACCTCTGCGTTGCAGTGAAGGTTATCACCGAAGGATATGACGACAAGAGTGACCCTCAAAAATTGCTAACGTGAAGCAATTGGTTCGGTGTTTGTCCGAAGGAAATGACTACAGACGAGGAAATTGAAGACGATCAGAAGACGTAGCATTCTTTTCGTTGTTTCTTTTCCTTTCATTGAGTCATAGGACCACCGTACTATTAAGAGGGGTGTAGCGTTCGAAAGCTTTGATTCTCTGATGCTAAACCCAAATCCTATGAAAGATGTGAGAGAAATCTCTTTGTGTTCCGAGCAAATACTTGCCAGCAAGAGACTGTGATCTTCTTCACTGCGAGAGATTTGACTCGGACTGAGGAGTTAGCATTTCTTGCACCGCAAGTAATGTTACCATTGCTTTCAAATCCGACCGTTGTGAACGTGTCGGTTGGCCATTGGCTGGACCGCGTGTCCAAAATGGTCATTTCCCATCAGGGAAGGCTGCGGCTATAAATAGCCACCCCGCGCCGGCATTGTCCGGTGGCTGCTCCGTTTGACTGTGAGAAGATTGTTGAGCAACCCACTCTCCAAATATTTGAGTTTAAAATCCACTGAGAGAAAACCCCTAGAGCCGAAGAATTAGATAGTGGTTCAGCATCACTAGAATCTAAGTCCAGTACGCTCCGCCTATTACTCTTGAGAGCTGCAACTCTCTAGACGGTTAGGTGTCTTTTGCTCGAGTGTCGAAGAGTAATTGTCTTCACCGAGCAAACTCTTCAGCAACCAAGAGTAATTGTGGTTCGCGAAGAGAGCTGAAGAGAGTTTATCTTCAGTGAAGGTTTGGAGATCACCGTCAAGTAACTACCACGAGTAATCGGCATTGGTTGACGAACCAATTGTCGAGGATAAAAGGGTGAGGAGAGTTTATCCTCGGTGAGAGTTTATCACAGCCCCTCCAACCAGACGTAGTCCTTGTGCAGAAGGGCAAACTAGTCTACCAAATCCCTTGTCGCCATCGAGCATCACTGGTCACTTCTATTACCCTGCTTTATATTCGAACTGTGACATGCTATATTTCAATCATGTGAGTTACCTCGGTGCATGCGATTAGTTTCCATTCGGCAGTTTGTATTTGCTCACTATGTATTGTATTATCATTCGTTCCGCTGCTGGGTACCGAGAGTTTTGATATTTCCGAGAAAAATTTTAAAACTCCCATTCACCCCCCTCTGGTAGTCATACTTCGATCCTACAGTTGTGTTTGCATGTGATAAGTTTAGATCTTATATTGTTGATTCCAAAGTTACTATTCATACTGATCATGCTGCTATCAAGTACCTTATGGAGAAGAAAGATGCTAAGCCTAGGCTTATCAGGTGGGTTCTTTTATTGCAAGAATTTGATCTTCATATTGTTGATAGGAAGGGGGCTGATAACCCTGTAGCTAATAATCTATCTAGATTGGAAAATGTGCTTGATGACCCATAACCTATTGATGATAGTTTTCCTGATGAGCAACTAGCTGCTATTAATGTTTCTCGTGGTACTCCTTGGTATGTAGATTATGCTAATTATATTGTTGCTAAGTTTATACCTCCTAGTTTTACTTATCAGCAAAAGAAAAAGTTTTTCTATGATTTGAGACATTACTTCTGGGATGATCCACATCTTTATAAAGAAGGTGTGGATGGTATTGTTAGACGTTGTGTGCCTGAGCATGAACAGGAACAAATTCTTCGTAAGTGTCACTCCGAAGCTTATGGAGGACACCACGCTGGAGACAGGACCGCACACAAGGTATTGCAATCCGGTTTTTATTGGCATACCCTCTTCAAGGATGCACGTAAGTTTGTCTTATCTTGTGATGAATGCCAAAGGATTGGTAATATCAGTAGACGTCAGGAAATGCCTATGAATTATTCTCTTGTTATTGAACCATTTGATGTTTGGGGTTTTGATTATATGGGACCTTTTCCAAAGTCCAATGGGTATACTCATATTCTTGTTGCTGTTGATTATGTTACTAAGTGGGTGGAGGCCATCCCCACTAATAGTGCTAATCAAAACACTTCTATTAAAATGCTTAAGGAAGTTATTTTCCCTAGATTTGGAGTCCCTAGATATTTGATGACTGATGGTGGTTCACATTTTATTCATGGTGCTTTCCGTAAGTTGCTTGCTAAGTATGATGTTAATCATAGAATTGCATCTCCCTATCATCCTCAATCTAGTGGTCAAGTTGAGTTGAGTAATAGGGAGATAAAGTTGATCTTGCAAAAGACTGTCAATAGATCAAGAAAGAATTGGTCTAAGAAATTAGATGATGCTTTGTGGGCTTATAGAACTGCTTATAAGAATCCTATGGGTATGTCTCCTTACAAAATGGTTTATGGGAAAGCATGTCATTTACCTCTTGAATTGGAACATAAAACTTTTTGGGTTGTTAAAGAACTTAACTATGATTTCAAGCTTGCAAGTGAAAAGAGGTTATTTGATATTAGCTCTCTCGATGAATGGAGGACCCAGGCCTATGACAATGCCAAGTTGTTCAAAGAAAAAGTTAAAAGATGGCATGACAGGAGAATTCAGAAACGAGAGTTCAAAGTGGGTGAATATGTTTTATTGTATAATTCTCGTCTTAGATTCTTTGCAGGTAAACTCCTCTCCAAATGGGAAGGACCTTACGTTGTCGAGGGGGTTTATCGTTCCGGGGCCATCAAGATCAATAATGCCGCGGGAACCAACCCGAAGGTGGTAAATGGACAAAGAATCAAGCACTACATCTCAGGTACACCCATTAATGTAGAAACAAATGTTATTGATACTATTACACCAAAGGAGTATATCAAAGAGTCCTTCCGGAACACTCCAGAATACTGAAAAAGGAATAGGTATGTGATACGGTAAGTAAACTGACTCCAAAAATTCCTCAAAAATATCTACAGTCTGTTTTGGAATATTTAAAAAATTACAAAAATAAAAGGAAGACGAGAGGGCCCACCAGGTGCCCACATGGCACCTGGGCGCGCCCCACCCCCTGGGGCACGCCCCAGTGCCATGTGGGGCCCTGGTGCACCTTCCCGACTCCGTTTTCCTCTCGTTTACTTGTTATGCAAGAAAAAAATCTATATATACTCCCTGGGTTGATTTGACCACTGTATCGCGAGATATCTTCTGTTCTTGTTTCTTGCTGTTTTCTGGCAGATCCAAAAATATGTCGTCTCAGGAATCTGCTAGGGTGAACCATTCCCCTCCAGTCTATGAGGAAACGGAAGATGATCTGAAGAGGATGGATGTCACGAAGATGAAGAAGGAGGACCTCAAGGAAGCCAAGGGCAAGAACGTCATGGGAAACCATGATCTGGAAGAAGAGCCATCTACCTTCATGGAGGAGACCGCGGAGGAAGAGGATATCCTTCAACCCTACTATCACCAACTATCTCCTCCGCTTATTGAAGCCCTGAGGTTATTCGAAACAGTTTGTGCTCGTAATACTTATCTCACCCGTGAAGTTATTTTGCTAGAGGAACACATCATAGCCCTCTGGAGCGTGAACCACAGATTGATAGCTTTGTTGGAACTAAAGGACAAGATTGCTTCATCACCACCATTACCAAAGAAGGAAGCTTGATCACACGGGTATGGGCACTCCCCTTGGCTTGTGCCAAGCTTGGGGGAGGTGCCCTGGTATCGTATCACCATCACTTTTATTATCTTTACCTATTTTCAGTTCGATCATTAGTATTTCATGATCTAGTAGAATAAAAGTTTAGTATGATTTATCTTTGAGTGTTAGTTTCATGATCTATCTATCTATGTAACCGAGTGAGAGTTATATAATAAAGAGTAGTTTGAAGTTTGCATGTTTGTTTCTATGCATCAATCAAAAGCAATGAAAAGAATGAAAATCATGTGCTAATCTTATGGTGAGTAATGACATCACATAAAGAAAAGTATAAGTGGTAAATTTTATTGAAGGTTGACAAACATAGCATTTGTCATTGGTGCAATTGCATGAAAAAGTTAATAGGGAAGAGAAGATTTACATGCAAATACACTATCTTGGACATCTTTTGTGATTGTGAGCACCCATTAAGTATTGTATGTCAAACGGTTGAGGTTGGACAAGGAAGACAACGTAATGAGTTATGTTTGTTCATATTCACATAGAAGGTATATTGTCATGGATCCTCCAACATGGGGTGCTTACCCAATATCTATGCTAGCCAAAATTCCGCACTAAGTAGAAATACTACTTGTGCATCCAAAACCCTTTAACCAAATTCATGTCATGAGAGTCCACCATACCTACCTATGGATTGAGTAAGATCCTTTAAGTAAGTTGTCATCGGTGCAATAAGGCAATAAAAATTGCTACTAAATATGTATGATCTTTTATTGTAAGGGAAAACAAGCGTGGTACGAACTTGTGATGGTGAAGAATAAAAGCGACAAATCGCATAATAAAGGTTGCTATCACAAGGGGCAATATCACGTGACGTTCCTTTGCAATAAGAGTTAGTGCATCCAACACTGAAAGGGCATGGCAACCTCTGCTTCCCTCCGCGAAGGGCCTATCTTTCACTTTTATGCAATTTACTTTTATGCAAAGTGTCAAAGTTATTCTCTCTATTCCTTTTTATTTTCTCTTTGGCAAGCATCTTATGGTGGGGAAAGATCTAGGCACATATGTCCAGTTGGATGTGGATGGGCATGAGTTATTATTGTTGACATCACCCTTGAGGTGAATAAGTTGGGAGGCAATTATAAGCCCCTATCTTTCTATGTGTCTGGCTGAAACTTGATGCTCCATATGTATGGTGTGAGTGTTAGCAATCATGAAAGACTAAATGATAGTTGAGTATGTGAACTTGCCAAAAGGCTCCTACATGTGACCCTTCCTGAAAGTATGATGAATTGCAATTGCATTGTTGACTGATAACATAGTTTGTTAGTTTTCAAGAAAGTTTATGCTTCATACTTCAATATTGTGATGAATTGTTACTTGCTCATATGAAGTTCATGATAGTAATCATTGCTGCTATAATATTGTTCATGATGCTTCCATGTCCGTATTTTTATTTTTTATCGACACCTCTTTCTCTAAGCATGTGGGCATGTTTTTCGATTTCGGCTTTCGCTTGAGGACAAGCGAGGTCTAAGCTTGGGGGAGTTGATACGTCCATTTTGCATCATGATTTATTGATGTTATTTATAAAGTTTTTATTCAATATAACACTTCATGGAGTATTTCTAATGCCTTTTCTCTCTTAATATGCAAGGTTTACACAAAGAGGGAGAATACTGGCAGCTGGATTTCAGGGCCTGAAAAAGCTACAGCAGAGATACCTATTCTGCACATCTCCAAATGGGCTGAAATTCAACGGAGAATTATTTCAGAATATATAAAAAATACTGGGCCAAGAAGTTACTGGAGGAGGCCAACCAGGTGCCCACATGGCACCTGGACGCCCCCCCCTAGGGCGCGCCCTGGTGCCATGTGGAGGCCCTGGCCCACCTCCGGCCTTCTCCTTCTAGTATATAGCTCATTTTACCCTAAAACTTTTATGGGGAGACTTTCGGGACGAGGCGCCGCCGCCACGAGGCGAAACTAGAGCAGGAGCACTTTTGCTCTCCGGCGGGCAGATTCCGTCGGGGACACTTCCCTCCGGGAGGGGGAAATCGAAGCCTTCGTCATCACCAACAACCCTCTCATCATGGGAGGACCAATCTTCATCATCATCATCAACAGCACCATCTCATCTCAAACCCTAGTTCATCTCTTGTGTTCAATCTTTGTATCAAAACTATAGATTGTTACTTGTGGGGTGCTAGTAGTGTTGATTACCTATCGTAGTTGATGCTAGTTGGTTTGCTTTGTGATTTACTAAATGTTTAGATCCTTTATGTTATTCAATACCCCTCTGATCTTGAACATGATGATGATGAGTGAGTAGTTACTTTTGTTCTTGAGGACATGGGAGAAGTCTTGTCATAAGTAATCATGTGAATTCGGTATTCGTTCGATATTTTGATGATATGTATGTTGTGATTCTCTTAGTGGTGTCATGTGAACGTCGACTGCATGACACTTCACCATTTATGGGCCTAAGGGAATGCATTGTGGAGTAGTAATTAGATGATGGGTTGCTAGAGTGACAGAAGCTTAAACCCCAGTTTATGCGCTATTCCGTAAGGGGCTGATTTGGATCCAAACGTTTATTGCTATGGTTAGACTTTGTCTTAATTCTCTTTTCGTAGTTGCGGATGCTTGCGAGAGGGGGTAATCATAAGTGGGAGGCTTGTTCAAGTAAGAACAGCACCCAAGCACCGGTCCACCCACATATCAAATCATCAAAGTAGCGAACGCGAATCGAATGAACATGGTGAAAGTGACTAGATGAAATTCCCGTGTGTCCTCAAGAACGTTTGCATCATTATAAGTACTTGTTCCGGCCTGTCCTTTGCACTCAAAAGGATTGGGCTATCTGGCTGCACCTTATTTACACTTGTCACTTGTTACTCGTTACAAATTATCTTGCTATCAAACTATCTGTTACCGCTTATTTCAGTGCTTGCAGAAACTACCTTACTGAAAACCGCTTGTCATTTCCTTCTGCTCCTCGTTGGGTTCGACACTCTTACTTATCGAAAGGACTACGATTGACCCCCTATACTTGTGGGTCATCAATAAGCAGCCTTTCCCAATGAACACCATGGATTTGGAGGGGAAGAAGTTGTTAATTCGGCCCAACATAGCCAAATCAGCTAATAAGAATAATATTGTCATTGGTGAGCCCAGGAAAAATAAGGAGAGCGACAAGGTCTTGGGGAGACAAGTTGTGCTTGACAAGCAACCCGGTGGCAAGGAGATAATCAAGATCACCATCTCCTACACTCGGGGGGCAACCACAAGTGCAAGAGAACACTCATGTCAAATTTGTTAAGCCCAAGAGTCCAGAGGTTGGCAAGTGGAAGACGAATGAAGCTAAGGTGCAGCGCAAGAGAATAAAGCCAACTTTTGATATGTTGTTGTCCAAATATGCCAATCAAGCGGTCGGTTCTAGCTCTAACCGGTCATCAAATTTGAAGCGCTCAAGATCACCTCCAAGGGAAGAATTTCAGCATCACGCAAGGCCATATGGGTCATGGGCACCAGGACCATGGATGGCGCCGCCCCCCTATGCGTCATACTACATGGGAGGCTTCAATGGAGGATGGGGGCAGCCCCCAATGGCCCCTTATGCTTTTCATCCGGGGTGGGCAGAACCAAGGAGGCCCATTCGTGAGAGGCTTTCTTATCCCACACGAGGCCGTTTGAACAACAGTGTTAATCGGCCAATGGAAGAATATCAAGGAAGGGTTGGCAAGCAAGTATGGCATGCTAAATCACCAAGTGCTGAAATTTCAGAGCCTAGCAAGCAAAAGGACAAGAGTACTAGTGCTAAAACTATTATGATAGGCACTAAAGAATTAACAATCAAAGAGCCGATTACTGTTGATAATCCGGCTGATTCTAATAAGGATGTGGCTGCTGTCCAACAAGGTCCCATGGCTAATGATCATGAAGCTAGCAAAAGCAAGGCCAAGTCAAGGGATCCAAAATATACTCAGCCTAAGTGGTGTCCTCCCGGTCTGACCAAGGCACAAAAAATGAGATTGCAGCGCATGAGGAGCCACGAGAAGGAGGAACAAGAAGCAGAAAAGCAAAGGGATAAATTGTTCAATGAAAGTCGTCCCATGGTACCCCCAAAACAAGTGTGGATGCCTAAGCAAAAGGAAAACGTAGCAGTTTCTGCATTGGTCATAGCAGTTCCTACACCACCAACGGAGGACGATGCGGCCGCTATTACATCGTCCACTTCACCTATTACTTCCTCTTCACTTGGAGATATTTCGGAGTCGGTGGACATGCTTGAGGAAGGAGATGAAATGCTTGATTATGAGTCTACACCGGTTCATGGAGGTATGGATATTAATATGGTGTATTACTTACCCGCTGAATTTCGTGCTATAGATGAAGAAGGGGAAGTAGCTTAGCTGGATTTTGGTCCTAAAAATGCTATATTCGAGAAGCCAAAAGAACCGGTGACGCACTTGAAGCCATTGTTCCTTAAAGGTCATATTAATGGATCCCCGGTTGCTAGAATGCTTGTTAATGGTGGTGCTGTGGTGAATCTTATGCCATATTCGGTCTTCAAAAAATTGGGGCTGCGTGATGAAGAGTTGATAAAGACCAACATGGTGCTCAATGGGTTTGGAGGCAAAGAGAAAACTGAAGCCAAAGGTGTGATGTATGTGGAGCTTACGGTGGGAAGCAAAACTTTGGCTACCGCATTCTTTGTCGCCGAGGTGCAAGGTAACTACAATGTGATATTAGGCCGTGATTGGGTTCATGCAAACCAATGCGTGCCATCTACTATGCACCAGTTTTTAATTCAATGGGTTGATGATGAAGTGGAAGTCATTCATGCGGATAATTCGGCTTGTGTTGCTTTGGCCGGTGCATCGGTGGATTGGCAACATCCCAATGCTACTTGCTTGACGGGGCGTGACTTATCAGAATTTGATTTTCTTAGCGCTACAAAAAGTGGTTTCGTGCCCATTTCTTTAAAGCCGGTTGGCGATAATCGGCTCCAAGGTATGATGTATTTAAATGGATCCTAACTCAGAGTGGTTACAAAAGCGTCTTGTAGAATATCGGTCCAATAAGAACGATATGTATGAGTCAATAGAAGAGTTCGATGATATGGATAAATTAGGACAAGGTTTACATCGGTCGATCCATTAGAATAGATAGATATTGGAGATGGTTCAGTTCAAAGGCCGACGTTTGTAAACAGAAAATTAAGAGCCGATCATAAAGCTAAGTTGATCGAGCTGTTGAAAGAATATGTTTTTTGCTTTGCATGGGAATATCATGAGATGCCAGGTTTAAACCGAGAGCTAGTGGAGCATGGGTTGCCTATAAAGGCCGGTTTTAGACCGTATAAGCAATCGGCCAGAAAGTTTAATCCAAAAACATATGACCGGATCAAGGAAGAGATCGGTTGTTTGCTTAAAGCTAATTTTATTAGACCTTGCAGGTATGCCGAGTGGATTTCTAACATTATACCAGTGGAGAAGAAAGGCTCCGGCAAGTTGAGGGTGTGTATTGATTTTAGAGACTTGAATAGAGCTACACCCAAAGATGAGTATCCCATGCCCATAGCCGATATGCTTATTAATGATGCATCTGGACATAAGGTCATTAGCTTTCTTGATGGTAATGCGGGGTATAACCAGATTTTTATGGCCGAAGAGGACATGTCCAAAACGGCTTTTCGATGCCCCGGTTTCCTTGGTTTATTTGAGTGGACGGTGATGACCTTTGGATTAAAGAATGCCGGCGCCACGTATCAAAGGGCTATGAATTTAATTTTTCATGATTTACTTGGTGTTATACTTGAGGTTTATATTAATGATATTGTTGTCAAATCGGATGCTTTTGAATCTCATCTAGCCGATTTGCGCTTAGCTTTTGAGAGAATGAAAAAATATGGACTAAAGATGAATCCTTTGAAGTGTGCTTTTGGTGTATCGGCTAGAAAGTTTTTGGGTTTCATTATTCATCAAGGTGGCATAGAAATTGATCCCAAAAAGATAGAAGCTATACAAAAGGTGGGGGCTCCAACATGCAAGAGAGATATGCAAAAATTCCTTGGCAAAGTCAATTATTTGAGGAGATTCATAGCCAACTTGTCGGGGAAGGTTGATGCATTCACTCTCATTCTTCGGTTAAAGAATGAAACTAATTTTACTTGGGGGGCAAAACAGCAAGAAGCATTTGATATGATCAAAAATTATTTGTGCACTCCTCCTGTGTTGAAAGCTCCTAAACACAAAGAGCCCTTTAGGCTTTATATTGCAGCAGAAGAAGGTGTTATTGGTGATGTTTTGACTCAAGAGACCGAAGGAAAGGAACATGCTATTACTTATTTGAGTCGACGTTTATTGGACGCTGAGACGAGGTACACATTTATTGAAAAATTATGCCTTTGTTTATATTATGCTTGCACAAAATTGAGACATTACCTAGTGCCGAGTGGTTGCATAGTAGCTTGTCAAACCGATGTCATTAAGTACATGTTGCATAGGCCAATTCTTAGTGGTAGAATTGGCAAGTGGGCTTATGCTTTAATTGAATATGATTTGGCTTATGAATCTCTGAAATCCATGAAAGGCCAAATCGTTGCTAATTTTATTGTTGAGCATCGGATTGATGACAAGCATGCTATTGATATAAACCTTGTCTCGTTAGTACCATGGAGATTATATTTTGATGGTTCAGTTTGTAGCAATGGCCAAGGTGTTGGTATTGTTTATATATCTCCTCATGGTGTTGTTTTTGAAGCCTCATGCCACTTAGAATATTTTTGCACAAATAATCAAGCCGAATATGAAGCATTGTTATTCAGCTTAGAGATGTTGCTTGCCATAGGTGCTACACATATTGAGGCTTTTGGTGATTCGTTATTAGTAGTGCAACAAATATCCAAAGTCTTTCAATGTCTTGACGAATCACTTAATGTTTATCTTGATAAATGTCTAGATATAATTTCTACTTTGGATTATTTTAGCATTGCTCGTATATCTAGACATGACAATTGGAGAGCAAATGAGTTGGCACAACAAGCATCCGGCTATCATGTTGATCATGGCATGTTTCATATTTCTCAAAGGCCGATGTCTAGTCTTGCCAACATAGGGGAGGCCGAACCGGAACCCATCGTTTCGGCCACTAATGAAATATTTAATGCAGGAGAAAATCAAGACTAGAGGAAACCCATTATTGATTATTTGTGTGATCCTAGTAGAAGGGTGGACAGGACTGTTCGGCGTATGGCTTTCAAATACATAATGAGAGATGATGGTCTCTATCGCCGAACGATTGATGATGTTCTTTTAAAGTGCTTGGACGAGGACCAAGCGAGAGTTGCTATGGGAGAGGTCCATGAAGGTATTTGTGGCACTCATCAGTCGGCTCCAAAGATGAAATGGTTACTACGATGTGCTGGGTTTTATTGGCCGACAATGGTTAATGATTGCTTCCGGTATTATAAAGGATGTGAAGCTTGTCAAAAGTTTGGTGATATTCAGTTGGCTCCCGCTGCTATGTTACATCCTATTATCAAGCCGTGGCCTTTTAGAGGATGGGTATTAGACTTTATTGGAGAGATTCATCCTTCTTCTTCAAAGGGGCATCGGTTCGTGTTGGTGGCAACTGATTATTTCACTAAATGGTCTGAAGCAATACCACTCAAAAATATGACGCATACAGAGGTAATTCAATTCATAACTGAGCATATTATTCATAGATTTGGCATTCCTCAAACATTAACTACGGACCAAGGTTCATCCTTTATGTCACATCAAGTTAGAGAATTTGCCGAATCATATAAGATAAAGTTGCTCAATTCCTCTCCTTATTATGCCCAAGCCAATGGACAAGCTGAGTCTACTAACAAAATATTAATCAAGCTCATCAAGAAGAAGATTGAGGATAATCCAAGGAGATGGCATGAGCTATTGTCCGAAGCTTTGTGGGCACACAGAATCTCAAGGCATGGTGCTACAAAGGTGACTCCATATGAGCTCGTATATGGTCAGGAGGCCGTTTTACCAGTGGAAGTGAATTTGAATGCTTTGAGAATAGCCAAACAAAATGATTTATCGGCGGTGGAATTCTATAACTTGATGATGGACAATATTGATGAAGTTGCCGATAAACGTTTGGCTGCTTTAAAGGCCATAGAGGGAGATAAGTTGAGGGTGGAAAGAGCTTACAATAAGAAGGTCAAGTTGAAGGATTTTCAAGTTGGTGATCTCGTATGGAAGGTGATTCTACCAATTGGTTCAAAAGACAGAAAATTCGGGAAGTGGTCTCCAAGTTGGGAAGGTCATTTTAAGGTTACAAGGGTAGTTCTCGGAAACTCATATTTGGTGGAATCCGTACAAGGCACATTGCTACCTCGAGCTCTCAATGACAAATATTTAAAGAAGTACCACCCAAGTGTATGGCAAGAAGCCTAGATAGGCAACGGCCGATATATAAATATCGCCCTAAGCAAAGACATAACTGATACACAATTATCGCCCTAAGAGTACAAATGGCCGATGGAGTGTTAACATCGTCCTTAGGACAAACGCGGTGCAAATTATTTTTCGGCATTCAAGTTTTGCCGAAAAACAGGGGGGCATGTGTTGACACCAGATTTTGGCATGGTACGAAATGCAATTAAGATGGTCTCAAATGGAGAAGTGATCTACATAAAAAAGTTCCGTATTGTCGACATGAACATCCTTGAAGTTTGGGCCATCGCCATCCGATCTCATCTCGAAGGCCGAAGTTGTATTTGAAATACTGAAATTTTGTATCCAGAGCATTGTTTGGCCTATTACGCCTCAAGGACGGCCTCAAATGAGAAAACTTTCTACACGAATTGTCTTCGTCTCGTCGAAACGGTCGATTTTGATATAAAAATCGTCTCAATCCGAGGTCGTATGTAAAAAGTTAGAGCCATTCGAGTGCAGCCCTACCACCAGGCAAAAAGTCGCCCGCCCAATCAGACACGGTGTCTGATAGGTCGGGACACCAATTGGCTATATTGCGCGAGCGTTTCGGCCCACAAGACGACCTCGAATCGAAAAACATTCAACACGAAAGTTGTTCGTCTCGTCGAAACGGTCAAGTTTGCTTTTGGGCTCATCTTCATCCGAGGTCGTTTGTGGCCTGTGGGACCTAAAAACCAAACTGTTGTCCCAGACTTACCTAAATCCGAGTTCGGTTAATTTTGGAAAGATTTGGACATGATTTGGAGTCCTTTTCTTGTACGGGAAGTCCATCCGCCTTTTATATTGAAAAGAGGTGCCGGCCGATTGAACAACAAACAATCGCAAAACCCATCTACAAACTTTCATCTCCTACCCTAGTTTTCGGGTTCTCGTTCATCGGTGTTCTTCGCTTCGGAGAGCTTCGATCTACGAAGTCCTAGGGGCGGGCGACCCAACCTAGGGCAGCCCATCACCGCCGTGCGTCCAGACGGGGTCTCTCCCGGCCGCGTGGGGTTTCGGGTCTTCAAAAGCGCTCGCTGGATTGTCTTGCGTATCGCGCTTCCGGTGAGCCTCCTTCGGCGACGTGTCTTGCGTATCGCGCTCGACGCCGAGGGTACACGGTGACGTGTTCGTGTGCGAACAGCTGCCTCCAAGACTTACATGCCCTCAAGAGATTTATGCAAATGCCCTACACAACCTAGGGCTAATGGAGAGAGTTCACTAATGGGAGATGCTTGTGATGAGGTTGTGATGCTCGTCACAAGACTATTATGCTTGTGACGAGGTTGTGATGCTTATGGGAGTATGTGTATGTGTAACTCCTTGTTGGAGAATGTGTATGAGTAACTCCTTGTTGGAGCATGAGTACGTGCATGTGTAACTTCTTGTTGGAGTATGAGTATGTGTAACTCCTTGTTGGAGTATGAGTGACTCCTTGATGCATCCTTGAATTTAGTTTTAATTACTCCAATTTTTTGAATTTAGTTTTAATTTACTGATTTTTCGAATTATATGCAAGCACTATGAGAGGAGAAGAGAGGAGTGGAATAGGAGAAAAAGAGGAGAGGAGAGGAGTGGAATAGGAGAGGGTTACAGAGAAGAGAATGCTTATTAAAGGAATTGGAGCAAGGAACTACTCCAAGATAAGAAGAGAACTACTCCTACTCCAAGTACTGAAGAGAAGAGAAGAAGAGAAGAGAAGAGAAGTTAAATTTCAGCAGCAGCAGAGTACTCCTGCTACAGTGTTGTACTACTCCCTAACTGAAAAGGTTTTATTTAGATTTAGAGTTAAACACTAGCACTAATTAACAGGAGTAAGCACTAGCAATATTGACAGGAGTAAACAGTAGCATCGATATACTCCTAAAACTGAAGTATGTACCGGAGTAAACAGTAGCACAAGTTCCTGGAGTATGTACTGAACTGTTTCAGTAGCACAAGTTCCTGGAGTACAAATAGGTTGCTCATGATCTACTCCAAGAAAAACCAAGTAGAGATCAACTTATATCAGGGCACAATAGGTTCCTGGAGTACCGAACTGTTTCAGAATACTCCCTCTTGTACTGAAAGTTTCAGCAACTGTACATTAGATTTAAAATTTTCTTCCAAGGTTGAAAGCAAAGAACACAAATTATGCTACTCCAGTACTAACACAAGGAGTACAAGCATTTCACTCAAACAAAATTGCACTAACAAAGCACTACTCACATTCCTCACTTGCCTGTTGCTACTACTGCAAGCACTACTCTTATTTTTTTAGTTAAGCAGAGCACTAACAGAGTGCAACAAGCATCACAGCCAACAAGCAAAATTCCAGATGCAAAACTTGCTGGAGTACTCCACTTTTCATAGCTGCACAGAATTAAAAAAAGTTTCAGTAGCAGCAAGCAAACTAAGACTAGCACATAAACTTGCTGGAGTACTCCACTTTTCATAGCTGCACAGAATTAAAAAAAAGTTTCAGTAGCAGCAAGCAAACTAAGACTAGCACATAAACTTGCTGGAGTACTCCACTTTTCTTTTCTTTTCTTTTCGGTTAACAAAGAATTAAGCACACTCACTTGCAAAATTATTCCTAACAGAGCACTACTCACATTAACAATTGGATTTACTCCTAACATTTGCTGCAGGAGAGAATCAACATTTTGCTGCTCCAATTTAAGCACAGAATCCAGGAGTACTGCTTGACAGTTCAGGGTCATATAGATTGACCGTCAAGAGACGTAAATCATAAGCCGGCTCTTGACAGCTCAGGGTCATATAGATTGACCATCAAGAGACGTAAATCATAAGCCGGCTCTTGACAGTTCAGGGTCATATAGATTGACCGTCAAGAAACGTAAATCATAAGCCGGCTCTTGACAGTTCAGGGTCATATAGATTGACTGTCAAAGAGACGGCGGGTCATCTGTTGGAGCAGCAGCTGAAGAGCCTGATCGAGAGGGTTAAAGCTTAACCCGGTAGGTTAAAAGCCCCCAAACGATCTTGTTGACGGTGTCAACTTTTTGGGTATCTAACCCGGTCTTACGGCGGCTTGAATAGCCTGATCGAGAGGGTTTAAAGCTTAGCCCGGTGGGTTAAAAGCCCCCAAACGACCTTTCATAAACTTGCCTCTTGACCCGGTTTGGCAAACCGGAATGATATGTAAGTATGATGATATGATGTATGATGGAATGTACGATGCAATGCATGATGTATGTATATGATAAAAAATGCCTGCCTTCGTGGATCGAGTCTTACTTCAATGAAACTAGCATGATAGCCACTGGTTTGTCCTTGCTTCGGTAAGCCGGCTCTCACATGACCCATCATGTTTTAACCTGGATAAGTTTATTGACTTATTGAGAGTGCAGGGGGTCAGAGTAGCATCTTGGCAAACAGGCAGGTTTAACCAAGTCTCAATGAAGACGGCTTAATAGCCCATGGAGTATCCTCGCTTTCGGTAAGCCAGCTCTCACATGACCCATCATGTTTTAACCTGGATAAGTTCATGACTTATCGAGAGTACAGGGGGTCGGAGTAGCATCTTGGCAAACAGGCAGGTTTACTCCGGTCTGGTTATGGCTTAAAAGCCAGTCAAGAGGGTATGAAAGCTAAACCCGGTGGGTTGAAAGCCCCCAAATGACTTTGTTGACGGTAGTCAACTTTTGGGTCCACGACCCGTCTTACAGTGGCTGAAGAGCCGATCAAGAGGGTTGAAGCTTAACCCGGTGGGTTGAAAGCCCCCAAATGACCTCGTCGATGATATCAACTTGTGCACCGTCTTGTAAGCCGCCATTTTATATGAAGAAGCGGCAGAAGCCTCCAAGTGATGTTATGATTATCCAATGAGCCAGGGCACCTTTATTTGAACGGTGCATCATGGCGGCTTGTCCTCTTGGGCAGCTCGATCTTGCGAGAGGTGTACCCCTTTTGATCCGGACGCTGAACCGGATATCGAGATCTCAAACTTTGTGAGAGACCGACTTCTCTTGAACCAGGTCTTAAGCCGGAATCCTTTCTGAAACTCCGGAATCCTTCTTTTGAGCCGGAACTCTCAGATTGCTTGGCACCTTTTTGGCTGGAGATTTCCTGACAGCCTTTAAGCTTTTACCAATGTGGCAGTAGCCCCCGAGATCGGGTAACCCGGGGTTCTTGAATTTGCTGAAGCTAGCAATTTTTGCTGAATCATGTCTATATCCACTGGGTCTTAAGTTGACCCGAAGAGGCGACTTGAGAATTTCCACTGAGGGTGGAGGTTGACCGTAGCGGGTGATAGACGATCCCGTACGAATTGCTTTGATAGCCCGGTTGACGGTTCATCCCGGATGGTTGTTGAGGTTAACCAAACTGCAGTGGCGGCGACTTGTACGCCTGTCCATTTGGGCGGCTCGTATAAACGAACACTGCACCGATATACTGATGTAGATCAGACTGCGGACGGCGGCTTGCGCACGTCAGTCGAATAGTGCGTCATAGATGGATGCTGGCACATGATAGTGTTGATATAGATCAGACCGCGGGGATGGCGGCTCTGGCGTTGTAATCCAATGCAGACGGGCGAGCCGGCCACGGCGTTGTAAGCCGGCGAAAACGGCGAGTCGGCCGTGGCATTGTTGGTGAAAACCATACCACTGATGTGGCGGCTTGCCGCGTTCTTTTGGCGGCTCATACCGGCGGGTGAGCGCGCGTGCTACCGGCTTGTTGATGTAAACCAGACCACGGGGGCCGCGTCTGGCGTGCGTCCGTTGGGCGGCTCGTCATCCTCCGGCTCATGATACTTTGACTCGGGGTAAGGCTCGACGTAGCCCCCAAGTCTTCCATTATGAGGTTGATAGATCAATTCCGTCTCTCCGCTCGAGGATCATTCCTCTGAGTAGACAAGAGTTCCCTCCTGTGACATGGAACCTTCAAGCTCCCTGCCTTGAGTAAAGTCAACGAAGACATGCTTCCTACCCGGGTCAACACGGGCGGGTTGCACGCTCTGGGCGGGTTGCTTGCGCCGGGCCGGCTCGGCGATGTTGGTGCAGATGTCCGGCCCGGGTTCAGATCCGCCAGTCTTGCCAATGAAAACATTGATTCTGCCGAAGGGGACCCGGAAACCATGCTCGATTGAATCGGCCTCAGGACCCCAGCCGACGTCGTCGAGGTAGAGTCTCCCATGGCGACTCTTGGTCATCTCACCAATGACGTACCCCTCGTTCCCAGAGAGAGAACCCTTTGAGAACTCAACACCGCCGAGTGCTAGCCCCACGGTGGGCGCCAACTGTCGTGGATTTGTCACGGCAGATGTCCGGAGACTTAGGTTTGAGGCCATCGCTAAAGAGGTGGACTCAAAGGGGTTGATCGAGACGAGGGACACGAGTTTACCCAGGTTCGGCCCCTTACGGTGGAGGTAAAAGCCTACGTCCTGCTTATATTGTATTGACTGGTGTATCGATTACAAGGGGCGGCTTGCTTGCCCTAGCTCTCGACACCTGGTTTCTGTCTTACTTGTCCTAACTCGCCGTCGGGTCTCGCCTTTATATACATAGGCTGAGGTCCGGCGGCTTACAAGAGTCCGGGTCGGGTTACACAACGTAACCGACCCGGGTTCTAACTTCTTAATCTTACAAGGCAAGTCATGATCTGGCGGCTTACACCTTCGGGTCTTAAGTCGCCTTCGGGTCTTGGGCCTTCAACAGGCCTGCCTATGAGCCGCCGTCTTCATGTCTCTGGGCCTTGGTCTTGGCCCGTCTGGTAAGTCGCCTTGCAGCCTGGCCTTCACCTTCCGGCCCACCTTTAAGGGTCTTGACTATGAGCCGCCAAGCCTGTGACCGGGTCAGTAGTGAATCACCAAGTCCTGGCCGGGTCATACTCCGGCCGGGTTATATCGCGGGGTTATATCCCTGACAAGTACTCTATTAGGAAATGAATACACCTAGGAGTATGAATTAGCACCATAAGTAAATGTACTGGTGAAGTAAACTTTATGCTCCACAATTGGAGTACAAAGAGGATCACTACTTCACAATTGATTTACAGTACACTGTAAGATCACAGAAAAGGAAAAATTTAGCAGCAACAGTTTGTACCTATTCATCCCCAACGGCAACCTCCTGGATCAAAATGAGTAGACCTTTCACAAATCCTTGAGTACACAGCAGGTCTCCTGCAGCCCAGCATCAAACACCAACAAGGCATGAGTACACAGCGTCTTCATCCTCCTCTCCGTGTGTCGAGTCGAGTTGTTGCTGCTCAAATCCATGGTGCCTTCATGGCATCGAGTCGAGTTGTTGCGTGCGTGAGGCGGGAAAGGAGAAGAAATCTGAGGGAAGGGAAGGAGAAGGAGAAGAAATCCAAGAGGAGAGGAGAAGGGGGTGGATTTGGATGTCGTGGGGGTAGCCTTCCTATCCCGGAGCCACGAGGTAAGGTCGCCGGAGCCAGTACAAATTGTGGCGCCGCTCCAGAGAGCAGATCAAGTGACGGCGCACGCAGATCCAGCGCCGGTGAACGCAGGTCAGGTGCCTCCTCGCCCAGCAGCACCATCGGCGGATAAAAATTGGACCTTTGACACGGGATGTGAGAGAACTAGGGTTGGGGGCTGTCAGAGTGGGCGCAGGTGAAGGGGAGCAAGGCGGCCACGGGGAGGAAGAGGGCGGTGACGACAGAGCGACACAGCGGCGATGGTGACAGGGCGGCGACCACAGAGCGACGAGGCGAGAGGGTGGTGGGTAGTGGAGCGAGAGGGGGGCAAGTGGGGAGCGACTGGTCTGCGTGAGGGCAATTTTGGAAAGTTGAAAAAACACGTAACGTGACGAAATTTGTACTAGGAATGCTCCAGCGACCTACATTTCGAAACAGGGGAGTACATAACAAATGACTACTTTCTCGGTCTTATAATATAATAGTGTTTTTTATACTAGTGTAGTGTTGTAAGTATTATACTCCCTTCGTTCATTTTGTAAGGCGCTGGAGGTGGTCACGTACAACTTTCGTCGCGTACAAATTTATTCCGAGTTTCCCGATTTGCCCTCATTCCTCACGCTTCGCGCACCGCTCGCTCACTCACTCCCTCCACAATACTCCTCTCGGCCGCCCGCGTCGCCACCCTCCACGGCCCCCGTCGCCGCCCATCCATGGCCCCGTGTCACCGCCGCCCCTACCCTCCCTCTCTCCGCCGGCATCTTCCTCTGGCTCCCACCGCCGGCTTTCTCCCCTATTCCTTTCGAGGTCAAAGCTCGCATTTTTACCCGCCGGATCTGCGGGAACGACGGCGATGACGCCGGCGCGTCCGGGCGGGGAGGACCAATGGAGCCTCTTCGTAGATCTCCCCGTGCTGGACGCCGCCACCGCCGTATTCTCCGACCGCTACCTGAAGTCGCTGTCGCTGCAGTCACGGCAGGGGCGCGCGGGAGTTCCTCACTGAGGTGAGGTTGCTGCTCAAGGCGCTGCGCCTCCTCCGCGGTCTCCCTCCTGGGCCGTTGCGCCTCCTCCGCGGCTGGGCGCCAGGGCAGCGGGGAATCAAACGAGGAGGTCAAGGAGAGCCACACCGGCGAGCGGCGACGCTAAGGACGGCCGGATCTGGCCGGAAAGGAGGCGGCAGCGGCGCACTGGAGCTCGAGGCCCTTCACCGCGCTCGTGTTTGTCGGATTGCGAGGTCAGTCTACTCTGACCAACCTCGCCCAATTATCTGTAATCCCCCAATTATCTGCCAAATGTGGAGTAGATGTAGTGTGTGCTCAGTAGACTGTTCTGGTGCTGGTTTGAATTGCAGTGACAAAGTGGCGGCTGGAGTTGCAACCATGGAATTACAGTGCCATGTCTGAATGTTCAGTTTCTGAATGTAGTGTACAGTTTCTGAATTTCAGGATTGTAGTGTACTGTATACACACTAGACTGTTTCTGAATGTGTTAAATCAACAAAGTTCAGTTTCAATACTCATGCTCTCACACATACTCATGCTCTCACACAAAGTTGTACTAAGGATGAGACACTTATTTTGGGACGGAGGGAGTACTCCTGAAACTAATGTTCAGTTTCAACAAACCTTTACAATTTAATTAACCTTGCTGTGAGATAGATAGTTCCATGTTCCAGTAGCTTTTAGCTAGAGAATAGAGAAACTAATATGCTCTTATCCAGCATACTCCTGAAACTGAAGCTGAATACAGTTACAAGCACAATCCTACTAATGCTTGTACACTGTAACAATTGGTCATCTCAAGGTCAAATTACAAGAAGAGCTTCTTGTCATTGGTCAAAAAAATTATCATCTCAAGGTCAAATTTTAGAGTACTTGGTCTGTCATTTACTTGGTGTGCTGTAGTGTGTGCTGTACCACTGTATCCTACTCCCTGTCAAGGAGTTATCCACTGCTCTTTTTTGCTCTTTTTTATCTTCTTTGCTTGTGTAGAAATAAGATTGCCAGTAAAGTGTAAAGTTGAGAGCAGATATGTTTGCTTAAGCTAGTGTTATTCTGAGCTTGTGTATATGTTTCCCAATTAACTCTTCAGTTTTTTGCTTGTGTACATGTTTGGTTTTGAGCCTAAGTGTGATTGTGTCAAATCAAGCATCAACTCTTCAGTTTGGCATCTCTGTTTGCTTCTTTGTTTGGCAACTATACTGGAGTATCTATCTATCTATAGCAAGTACTCCAAGTATAAGCTGGAGTATATAGCATAATATATAGTGTGTGGCAACAACAAATATAGACTCCAAGCATATAATCTGTTGGGAACAATAAACACATGGAATACACAAGTACACACAGAATACACAACAAACTGGAGTAGGATTAGTGTCCAAGCATCTCTAGTGCCTTTGCATACACTTCAGGAGGAACTGAGATCCTGGGCGGTAGCAGTCGACAGTCGTAGCCTTTCTAGCCTTTCCTTGTTCATATGTGGGGTTTTGTATTTATTGGCTCCACCATTCTTCATTACTTCGACCATGCAAGTCTGCAGAGTTATGAATACTCTGTTAAGTTTTGCAACTTTATATCCATCGAACTCCTCTTGAACACCTTTAATCAGCTCTGGAATAGTTTTCGGATTTTTGCAGTCTATTAGCGACTGAATCGAGCTGAAGAAGCCAAGGTCCAGGGCGTTCATGTCTGGAGAATTTGGAGGCTGATACATTATTCTAATGTCCAGGCCACTTTCGTCCACAGCTTCTGCGAATGCTTGATCATTAGGTAGGATATGTGTTCTCGCGTTATCTTGCTGGATAAAAATGGGTTGTCCAGCATCATCTACAGGCCACAATGCTTGAATTGCTGGCACAACCTTTTGTATAATGTACTCTCTCATCACATCCCTCGTCACTATGATAGACTTTGTTTCCAATGTCCCCTTTTCCCTATTCTTGCTTCTTTTTGCTGCTGCAGTCACTCTCACGAAAGGCCAAACCCCATTATTTTCCGGAGAATGTCATGTTCCCGTCTTCATCAAACCGTGGTCTTGCTACCGCTGTGAGAAACATCAGTTTTCCAATAGAGTTTTTAACAGGTCTTTCCAGGTCCTCTTCGTCAGGCAGCAGATAGTAGCTCCTTCTTTTCTTGGTCATGCAGAACCATTTCTCATCAATGTGGACAATATTGTGCATACCCTTAAAACTTGTGCTTACATCTCCTAATGTTGCCTCATCTAGCATGGAGAGGCAAAAATCCACCCTATCTCTCTTATGTTTCTCTGTCAGTACTGGCTTTACACTGTTGGAGTGTCTCTTTATCTTTTTCAGCTTGAACTTGTATAGTGTAGTAGGGCTTACACCCGGTGCCTTGGCTAGTGATCGAATAGTTGACCTCTTGTTTAAGGGAATTGTGGGAATGAGAGATAGGATATCATCATAAGGTTTCCTCCCACAATTTCCCTTTCTTTTGTTTGAAACATCCACCTCCTGACCAAGACCTTTCTGTATCATTGCCGTCTCCCATATTCTTTGAATAACTCGAACATGTGCTCCAAATATTGCAGCCACGTCCTTCTTATCATTTCTCTTGAACTTGCCTCCTCTACTCTTATGAAGGGTTTCCAAGGACATGTAAGCGGCATATCTCTGCGCATCAGTGAGCCAATTCCTTTGCCTCTGTACTCCTACAATAGCAATAGATAATAAAGTTAATTATTGCAAGAATATTACAAATTGGTTGCTTGCTGAAAATATAAACTTAAATGTTGCTTGCTGAAAATATAAATGTAAACTAAATCTGAAAACATAAATGTTGCTTGCTGAAAATGTAAATTTATACTGCATTCTTTTCTTTCCACTGCCACTAGCAAGTAATTCTTGGGTTCAATCTAAAATGGTCTACTCCATATGGTCTTCATTTTACATATGCAAATCATAATTAGTTCACACAAGAAGTAAGCATCCTGTATTTTATACTGATCAGTCCATCAGGTCTTGGTTCTTGAAATGTTGTTTGATCATATGAAATAAGTGAGGCACCCATTCACTTCAGAGTTTTGGTTTTATCTCTACTGTACTGTAATATTTTCAGGTTTTGCTCAATAGGAGTGTGTTGAAACACTCCTCTGAACCTTCCCATGGCACCCAAATAGCAGCCATGCTGGCGCCCGATATTGCTGCCATGGCAGCCGTTCTATTAGCGCAACTGTCGGATCAGCTGAACCGTTGCCGAAGCTCTTCTGTTAGCTGATCCTTCGTCATGTACTTGTATAAATTCTGGTGATGTCAATGAATATAGTGTGCAGCCCAAACTCTCTCTCTCCCCCTCCCCCTCTCCCTCTCTCCCTCTTTCTCGCCTTCTCCCCCCCTCTCCCTCTCTCTCTCTCTCTGCACCCATGTCCAGGTTTTGACATTGTTGCATCCTGTGAAATGATAAAACCCTGAAATAATTGTCTCTGGTGTCTAATGCTCTTACCCTGAGATAATTGTTGTTTTTCTTGGAAGAATTCTTCCCTTGGAATTCAAATGGAAGAACTCTTTTCTTGGAGTACTTATCACTCTTGCTATGAATTTCACACTTGGCATGTGTAGCAAGCAACATAATCTGAATATTGCAAGACTTAGAAGAAGATTATACCTGCATTTTGACCAGCATTGTTGCCTTCTTGTTCAGGTTCTTCGTTGCCTTCTTTAGGTGGAGTGAAATTGAGGTCGGGGATTACCATGCTTGCAATTGGGCCAAATCTGTTGTTGTTGCTGTTGAGGATCTGCTGCTGTTGCTGGTTATGAGCTGGACCAGCGACGTGCTGAGCGAGGAGCTGCACCAGCGGGGAGAAGCCGACAAGGAGCACCGAGCCTGGAGGTGATCGCTCGTGACAGGAGCTCCTGGCCTTCTCCCCTGGAGAGCTGGACCTTGCAGGCGAGGTGTTGCTGGGGCCGGCAGCCGGCAAGGTGTGCCCCTGGGGCTGTTGGCAACGAGGAAGCTGGGCGGCGAGGAGGAGATCCTGGGCGCGAGGTGATCCTGGCGGGGAGGTGCAATTGGGACTGAGGCGAGCTGGACCTTGCAGGCGAGGTGCCGCTGGGTCCTGGACTCCTGGGCAAGGAGCCTGGAGGTTGTGGAGTAAGCAGATCCTGGGCAAGGAGCAGCGAGGTGCTTGGCAAGGAGCTAGGCCGGCTTCCGCGCTCAGCTTCTCCTGTCCTTCTCCTGGCCCAGGGCGAACTGGACCTTGCCGGCGACGCGCTGGGCGAGGAGAAGCCGGGCGCGAGGTGGGCGGTGACGCGCTGGGCGAGGAGATCCTGGGAGCGATCCCGATGTTTTTTGAATTTCAAACCGATCCATTGGAAGGGGCATAGTTGTCCATTACCGAATTTTTGGGGCTGTCAGACATTTTCTTCCGTGATTTAGAAAAGTGAATTGAGTAATAAAATATGGGAAATGCTTACCTTCAGCCGGCGGATCGCACACGAGCGATCCGCCGCCTCCTCTGCGTGATGCGTGTACGCATGGCCTTTGCGTCTCTTTTCTGAACATCATCTGTGTTGCAAGATTGCTTTCCGCAACAACAATCATGTTGCAAAAAATAAAGACGAAAAACAATTGCAAATATTTTCTGCAACATTGTTTGTGTTGCAATTTTTTTCTCGCAACAACACCCATGTTGCAAAAATAGTGAAGAAAAAAATCTGCAACATAATATTTGTTGCAAAGTATTCCGCAACACTACCCATGTTGCAATTATGAGAACAGCGTTGGACGTTGGATAGCAGTACATCTAACGGTTGCCGAGGTGGCGGATCTTTTAGAAAGATCCATCGGCCGACGCGTAGCGTGGCCCATAAAATATCCACATAATTACATATGAAGAATGTGACTAATCATACGAGGATGAGAATTATACTAGAATAGTGTTTACCAAGGGAATGTCTAGCGGGGTGCGGGCGAGGGTGATCGTTTGATATGCATCTTGCTCCCATGGAGCTCAAGCGGATGAGGCGGCCACAACCAACTTGAACTTGCCGGTCGTGGTTACAAATTTTTTGACGTCGGCGCCGAATTGTATGATAGTCAACGTCAACTGGGGTGTGTACGACTAGCTAAGCGCTGGAGACTGGCATCAACCTATCCGCAGGCGGGATCCTCCTGGCGTCTCTTGTGTTGAATTCTCCTTGCCTTCCCTGCCTCACCTCTGCGCATAATACACAACCTAACAATTTGAATGGCATCTTGTATAAAGATGCAACATGGACCTCGCACACAAGCAACAAGCAACTATAGGACCTCGCACACAAGCAACAAGCATCTGATGAAGGTGTGTGAACAAAGTGCCAACATGTTGCAATCCATCTTGAGTTTGTATGAGGACTGTTCGGGCCAGACCATAAATGTGAACAAGTCGTCCATCCTTTTTAGTAAAAATATAAGAGCGTGGGAGAAACAAAGAATGAGGCAGCTGCTGCAAGTACCTGTTGAAGCAAAGAATGAACGATACTTGGGATTGCCGGTTTATGTGGGAAAATCAAAGACCCAAATGTTCGGTTATCTCAAGGATAGAATTTGGAAGAAAATCCAAGGATGGAAGGAGAAATGGCTCACAAAAGTGGGGAAGGAGGTGTTAGTCAAGGCTTGTGCACAAGCCATTCCCACTTATGCAATGTCCTGTTTTGATTTGACGAAGGGGCTGTGTGAAGAGATGAGCAAAATGATATGTCGATATTGGTGGGCTCAGCAAGACAATGAAAATAAAATGCACTGGTTGAGTTGGGATATTCTGTCGAAGCCAAAGAAGTTTGGGGGGCTGGGGTACAAGGATCTATATGCATTCAACATGGCCATGCTTGCTAAACAAGGATGGAGGTTGCTTACGGATTCCTCCTCTCTTTGTGCTAGGGTCTTAAAGGCCAAGTACTATCCCCATACTGATGTTCTTCAGGCGGAACCAAAACCGAGAATCTCTTATACATGGAGAAGCATTTTAAAAGGAATACATCTGTTGAAGGAAGGACTAATAAAGAGGATAGGAGATGGTAACTCAGTGAACTTGTGGAGGGACCCGTGGATCCCTCGGGATGGTGCGAGGCACCCTATTACCCCACGGCGAAATATACTGCTGGATAAGGTGTCGGACTTAATAGATCCAAACTCGGGCCAGTGGGACGAACAATTGATAAATGAGTGTTTCTGGGTTGTGGATGCAAAAGATATTCTCTCGATTCCTTTGGCACAAGACCAAGAGGACATTTGGGCTTGGCATTATGATCCAAAGGGTTTGTTCTCTGTGAAGTCGGCATACAAAGTGTACCAGATGCTCAAAGAGCCGAGCGGTAGCTCCTCGACTGGTACTACGAGCTCGAAAAACAGCAAGTTCTCTTGGAACTCAATTTGGTCTGCACCCTGTCCACCGAATGTGCGTCAGTTCCTGTGGAGGATTGCCCATGATAGCTTGCCACATAGAGCGAGTATTGCGAGACGTGGTGTCCCTAGTGACCCACTTTGCCAAGTGTGCCGCAGGTTGGATGATGATGGAGCACACACTTTCTTACGGTGTAAGGGTGTTCGACAAGTTTGGCGCCAAATGGGGTTGGAAGAGCGAAGGTGCAAACTGCTTCTGTGCGAAGGGTCGAAAGAGATGATACAATCTATTTTAGCTCTGGAACAAGATGTGTCGATCAAGATAATATCCCTGTTATGGAATTGGTGGAAATCTCGTAATAAAATCAACGCAGGAGAAGAAGTGCTGAAGGTTGAAGTGGTTGCTGCTTCTATTGCCAGGTGCGCTGTGGAATATGGAGAATTTTTCTGCACTCAGAAGGCACCGAGCATTGCTGCGCCTATCCGCTGGGAAGTACCGCTGCCAGGTATGATCAAGATCAATTTTGATGGGGCTTTTGATGCTGCCAGCGGATCTGCAGGTTGGGGCTTTGTGTGTCGTGATAGCGACGGCGGCGTCGTGGGTGCAGCAGCTGGAAGAATTCGGAGGGTTCGAGATGCCCTTCATGCGGAAGCGCTGGCATGTAGCTATGCTATCAAGGCGGCGGCGGACTGGGGTATGTCTGAGCTGATCTTCGAGTCCGACTGCCAGGTGCTAGTGGCAGCGATCACTACTAATGATTATGACTATGCGGCTTATGGAATGTTTTTCCGTCAAATTAAGGAGAACCTGTATGTTAATTTTAGTAGTACTTCTGTTTTGTTTCATCCGAGGATCTGCAATAAGGTAGCTGATAAACTGGCAGCTATTGGTGCGAGGCTGGAGGGGGAATACTGTGTTGTGTGGCAGGGTGAAACTCCAGCCTGTGTTCTGGATCTTGTAGCCGACGATTTGGCGTTGGGTGCTGTTAATAGAAAGTTCTGTTTCCGGTTCAAAAAAAAAAAAAAAACTATAGGACTGTACATCCAAAATTTGATGAAGCAAGTACAATGATTGCACTTCAGCTGGTGCAAAATCTTGGCGACGATTGAATGTTATACAGACAAATTTGACTTTTAAGTGCCAGAGACCACACAAATTCATGAATTACACAAAAGCAATCAGTTTTTTTACGAATTACTGAAACTGACAAGATAGACAAGCACACACACACACAACAATTTCTTGGCTGCTGGAAGTTCATGGCTTGATCCTCGGTCAAGACAAACGGCCAAACTCCAGCTTCACAGACATCGCCACAAAAGAGTTGCTCCAGATAGCACTGCGATTAAGTTCGGAAAGAAGCAAACTCGGTAAGCAATCCAATTCAGCAAGCAATCACAGGTAAAAAAAAATCTTGATTAATCAACGACAGACATTAGTTCTTGCATGTGTCAGGGGGGAAGGGCAGGGATATTTGCCTACCATGTGCAGGCGCTGGAGAAGAAGAGGCGGCGCAGGAGGAGCTACTGGTGTGCCTCCGCCGCCTTTGCAGCCTCCGCCGCCGCCTTTGCAGCCTTCTCTGCTGGGCGGAGCTTGTCCCTCTCAATTACCTCCTGGAGCCTCGCAGCGTACTTGCCAAACAGCTTGACGATCTCAAGGTGATCCCAGAAGCCGTGCTTGGCCAACAGTTCGAGCGTCTTCTGCTCAAACTTAGGGAACTCAACGTTCATCATACGAATGATTTTGTCGATATCTATCCCCTGCAGCAGTCCCTCACAACCCTCGGGAAGGTTTGGCTTGTGATAGTGAAGGCAGCCAGCCCTCAGCACACCGATAAGCTTGCTGGCAATCTGAACTTTAGGATCCAGCGGTCTCCCAGTCTTCTCTTGCGCTGGCTCGATCAAGCTCCATCTGGCCTTTTCCTCATCAATGTGATTCTGCCAGGAACTTAGGAAGACATTCTTTTCCACAATCTCCCGGAGCACATAGCCATCCTCATCAACATACGGCATCTCGACAAACATCTGCTTGATGTTGTCTCGCTTTTGGCAGTCACCAGTTAGCAGCGGCCTCTTCAGTTTCACGTCAAGAAGTACCCTGACAAGAAACCTAGAGAGGCACAGTAAGAAAAAGGAATGGCAAATGATGTGCTGGACCTTGAGGTCATCAGCGATCAGCTTCCCCAGAAAATCCTTCAAGGCAAATGGCAACATTTCCTCATAATCCCTGCCATTCGTCTGCTGCAGGATCTTCACAAACCTGGAGTGCAACGCTCTAAAGTCAGCAATCTCTCGCTCTGGGGTCAGTGTGGCAGTGTTCCAATCATCCAGCTTCGCAAAGGCATACTCGCCGGTCTTCTCAGATATTAACCAATTGTCCTTATCAAGCAATGCGTCGGTGACAGAGACACGGTTGAGGTGGTTCTGAACCACAAGTCCAGTGCCTGAGTGGAATGTGAAGGCAGTGTCGTCATACACTGTATTGAGCAAGCCACCCTTCGCTTTTGTGACCAGCTTGTTGGGGGCGCGGTAGATGACCTTCCTCTTGTTCTTCCTGTAGTAATCCTCTGCAATCACCATCCCCATGTCCTGGAGGTCGACATCTCCGTAGTTCCTGTCAGAGAGAGAGAATTTTTAAACAATCCTGCAGAAGGTACTTGCCTAGTAAATGCGTGTGCAGCGAACAATATTTGTATCACCCAAAACATGCTAAAACAGCAAATGAATCAATAGATGCACGTACAAAAGAAAATTGACTTTCTCTTGATTGAAAACTAATCATGAGACTGCCTTTTGAATCAATTACCCATGGATTCAGCCAAAATGCAAGTGTTCGACAGATTTAGTGCTTCCTACAAACAGTTCATTACGTCGCTCGTGCAGATCATAACCCAAATAATACAATATCTGTCCAAGCGTTAGTGGTTTTGATCAGGACAACAAACCGCTATATAGACGCTATTCACACGCGCCAGCAAAATCGCAACAAAAATACCCCAAGCGCCCGCACCTACTTTTGCGCCGATGCCATCCCAGGCGCCAGGATTTGACGCTCTAACCGCCCGTCGACTGGGAAAGGCGCCCCTGCTAATCGACTCGCGTTGTAGATGCCCTAACCAGATCCGAAACTCGAGTGCCAGGGTTAAGGATTTTGGCTTACATCATATGTTGTATCCGCCCCGTGGCCATCCCGCGGCGAGGAGCGAGCAGGCCGTAGGTGGGAATCGGCCCCGGGAGGACCTCGCCGGCAGCAGCACGATGGCCGTTGACGAGGGAGCCAGAGGTCGCCGGCCCAGCGCGGGCGACCGTCGAGAGGGACCTCGACAGAAGGCGCAGCATATCCGGGAGTGGGGATGGGGACGGCGGCGGCGGAGCTCTCAGATCTCGGAGTCGGAAGCGCTCGGGATTTTGGGAGGTGGCGGCGGGGCTCGGAATGGAGGCGAGGAGTGTTTTTTTTTTTTTCTTCTTTGATTCGAGGGGAGGGAGGCGAGGAAACGGGAACCCCACTCTACTTTAGGTTTTCTTCACGGGCAGCAAATCGCGAACGGGCGTTGCTCCACTGGGCCGGCCGTAACAGTCTACTGTATCTAGGCGAGCATTTTTTTTCTCCTTCTCTTTTGTTTTTTTGGTTTTTCATTTTGATTTCCTAGAAAAACAAAATAAATATATTTATTTATTTATAAAAAATTGAACATTTATGAAAATCTAAGAATTTTTTTCATCGATTTGGGAACATTTTTTTAAAAAAAATGTGAGCATTTTCTAAAAATTTCAAACTTTTTTTCCAAAAAAACAAAACCAGTTTTTCAAACAATATTTGTGCAAGTCTGAAAATTTTAGAATTTTTTTAAAAATTTATAAAAAAATTCATAAAATGTGAGCATTTTTTAGAAAGTATTCGAAGCATTTTCTAAAATTTTCAAATATTTTTAAAAAAGAAAAACACAACCATTCTTAGAAAATCCCTAGAATATTTACCTTCTTACTTTTTGTATAAGTTAATAAAATTCCCCGTTTCAATGCCTTCTTTTATATTTGTGCAAGTCTGAATGTTGTGACCTTTGACATGACACCCAGAGCAAGTTACTGTAGATGTTGCTATTACTTCTTCTACCAACCCTTTTTGTCTTCCTGTCTTTTTTTATCTGCCTTTAGATTTTATGTAATCTGGATCAAGGATAATTGTTCTTTCAGGTTAACCCTCATATTGCCTTGAAATAGTGATCTTTCATTTTTCAGGAGGTTCATCATAAGGTATGGCTAGCACTAGTATTTCTACCCTGTCAATCTCAACATCAAGAACGTCATATCATTGTGCGTTCTTCGCAGCTTCTAATGCCAATTCTATCAACCTTCTTGACATTGATAAGAACCTTGCTTGTGTACTTAATTGTCCCTCTTTTGTTGTTTCAAATCTGCTTTGGCTTACTCTTTTTTCTTTAGGTCTCCATCTGTCAATGAAATACTTGTCCGGTAATTCATCGATGTTTAATCCTTGTAGTACCTTGAGTACATGGCAGCATAGCATGCCATCTTTCTGAAATTTGCAACAAATGCATCCTATGTTTTGTTCTTCAGGTTCAATCAACACTAGGAAGCTTCTAGGGTTAAAATCGTATTGTGCATGAAGCGGTGCCTTGTATACATTGTATGCCTTCATCCTTTCTATTTCAACCATGTGGAATTTGCTTGATTTCGTCAGTTCATCTTGAAATCTGCAAAAAAAAAAATGCTTCTATTATAGGGTTTGCCTGCTTGCCGTTCTAATGCCCAGTCAGACCACCATTTGGGATTCGTGTTCCTTGTAATAGAATCATTTTGCCTTTTCATTTCTTCTATAGTTTCTAAAACTCTGTTGAATTATGTCATGAAGCTTATGACACTGAATGTTGATCCTACATTTGCCTTGAATACCGAATTTGTTCCTCCACTTCTTGCAACTGTCTGAATAAATGGATAAATTTGCATGTTGTAGTACAAAGGTACAAATATTCTTCTATTCTTCTACATTGTTTTGAAATACTTGACATCTTGCACTTCAAATTTCTGCATAAGTTGTGGCTATTTAGTTTCAAATCCAACAATTATTTGAGAATTAAGTATGGTGTCATGAAACTCAGCATGTAGGCCTGGTCTTCTTGCAAATATTCTTCTGTCTTTGCCTTGAGCTTTTTCTGAGTATGTGGACTAGGCAATTTCTATGATTTGCTTGTGGGAAAACCTGTTTGACAACTTCTTTCATAGCTTTGTCCTGGTTTATGTTGATTCAGTTTGGTGGTTTCCCTGACATGCATAGCAAGAATTTCTCAAACAACCATTTGAATGTTGGAATGTTTTCATTCTACATCAAACCACATGCAAATAGGCAATTGACTACATGACCATTTATTCCTACAAATAGAGCAAACTTCAGCTCGTACTTGTTTGTCTTGTATGTTGTATCAAAGCTAACACAATCTCCATATTGCTGGTAATTTCTGATTCCAGCCCCATCTTCCTAGAATTTTTTTTTTTTGCTTTTCCATCCTCGGTCTTATCAATTGTGTGGTAGAAAATGGGGTCTTCTACTTGTTTATGTTCAAAGTATTCTTGAACCTGCCTCATGTCAGGCCTGATTCGCTTCTTATCTTTGTCCTCTCATTGCTGACATGTTTAGCTGTGTATGGTAGATCTCTAAGTTGTCCACTCATGAACGACAGTATTGCCATGATCTTCCTGTTTGGTATATATACTAAGTTGCATGTCCTTATCATTAATTTTCCATCTGATGTCATAAACTTGCGCGATCTCGAAAATCTTTTTTCACAAGGTGGACCCAACTCATGGTTATGGTCCAGTATGATTCCTATTATGGTCCACACTCCATTTACTTTTGCAGCAATCATTTCTACTCTGCAAATTGTCCTTGTAATTAAGGTTTCTCTTCTTCCTTTTGTCATTTATTTTTTTCAGACTCTTTTCTGTCTTTGTTGTATTTTCTTCTTTTGACTGCAACCCCAGTTGTCTTGTTCTCTCTGCTACTCAGATCTTTTTGTTGTCATGGTTTTCCCGATTTGTTGCATTTCATGGTTATCCTGGAGACTAGAGACTAAGTGATCACTTCCTATCTTCCTTGACCGGTAATTTGCTTGCTTAATGACTAAGAATCATGTTATACTTGCAAAAGCATTACAGAACCTGTTGATACGTCCATTTTGCATCATGATTTATTGCTGTTATTTATAAAGTTTTTATTCAATATAACACTTCATGGAGTGTTTCTAATGCCTTTTCTCTCTTAATATGCATGGTTTACACAAAGAGGGAGAATACCGGCAGCTGGATTTCAGGGCCTGAAAAAGCTACAGCAGAGATACCTATTCTGCACATCTCCAAATGGGCTGAAATTCAACGAAGAATTATTTCAGAATATATAAAAAATACTGGGCCAAGAAGTTACTGGAGGAGGCCAACCAGGTGGGGGCGCGCCCTGGTGCCATGTGGAGGCCCTGGCCCACCTCCGGCCTTCTCCTTCTGGTATATAGCTCATTTTACCCTAAAACTCTTGTGGGGAGACTTTCGGGATGAGGCGCCGCCGCCACGAGGCGGAACTAGAGCAGGAGCACTTTTGCTCTCCGGCAGGCAGATTCCGCCGGGGACACTTCCCTCCGGTAGGGGGAAATCGAAGCCTTCATCATCACCAACAACCCTCTCATCGTGGGAGGACCAATCTTCATCATCATCATCAACAGCACCATCTCATCTCAAACCCTAGTTCATCTCTTGTATTCAATCTTTGTATCAAAACTATAGATTGTTACTTGTGGGGTGCTAGTAGTGTTGATTACCTATCGTAGTTGATGCTAGTTGGTTTGCTTTGTGATTTACTAAATGTTCAGATCCTTTATGTTATTCAATACCCCTCTGATCTTGAACATGATGATGATGAGTGAGTAGTTACTTTTGTTCTTGAGGACATGGGAGAAGTCTTGTCATAAGTAATCATGTGAATTCGGTATTCGTTCGATATTTTGATGATATGTATGTTGTGATTCTCTTAGTGGTGTCATGTGAACGTCGACTACATGACACTTCACCATTTATGGGCCTAAGGGAATGCATTGTGGAGTAGTAATTAGATGATGGGTTCCTAGAGTGACAGAATCTTAAACCCCAGTTTATGCGCTATTCCGTAAGGGGCTGATTTGGATTCACACGTTTATTGCTATGGTTAGACTTTGTCTTAATTCTCTTTTCGTAGTTGCGGATGCTTGCGAGAGGGGGTAATCATAAATGGGAGGCTTGTTCAAGTAAGAACAGCACCCAAGCACCGGTCCACCCACATATCAAATCATCAAAGTAGCGAATGCGAAATCGAATGAACATGGTGAAAGTGACTAGATGAAATTCCCGTGTGTCCTCAAGAACGTTTGCATCATTATAAGTACTTGTTCCGGCCTGTCCTTTGCACTCAAAAGGATTGGGCTATCTTGCTGCACCTTATTTACATTTGTCACTTGTTACTCGTTACAAATTATCTTGCTATCAAACTATCTGTTACCGCTTATTTCAGTGCTTGCAGAAACTACCTTACTGAAAACCGCTTGTCATTTCCTTCTGCTCCTCGTTGGGTTCGACACTCGTACTTATCGAAAGGACTACGATTGACCCCCTACACTTGTGGGTCATCAAGACTCTTTTCTGGTGCCATTGCTGGTGAATGAAGCGCCTTTGGTAAGTGGAAATTGGTAAGGAAACATTTTTGTTACGTGCTGAAATTTATTGCTACTTGTCACTATGGAAAGTAATCCTTTGAGAGGCTTGTTCGGGGTATCTTCACCTCGACCGGAAACCACTAGAGTTGCCTCTCCACCACCTATTGATGTTACTGAAGATATTGCTTATGAAATTCCTGTTGGTCTTGTTGAGAAACTGCTAGATAATCCTTATGCAGGAGATGGAACTAAACATCCTGATATGCACTTGATCTATGTGGATGAAATTTGTGGATTGTTTAAGCTTGCAGGTTTATCTGGAGATAGAGCTAAGAAGAAAGTATTCCCTTTATCTTTGGAGGGAAAGGCATTGACATGGTATAGGCTATGTGATGATACTGAAACATGGGATTGGAATCGGTTGAAACTGGAGTTCCACCAGAAATTTTATCCTATGCATTTGGTTCATCGTGATCGGAATTATATCTATAACTTCTGGCCTCGTGAAGGAGAAAGTATCGCTCAAGCTTGGGGGAGGCTCAAGTATATGCTTCACACATGCCCCAATCATGAGCTCCCAAGAGAAATAATTCTTCAAAACTTTTATGCTCGGCTTTCTCGTAATGATCAAAATATGCTTGATTCTTCTTCGACTAGTTCTTTTACGAAGAAGACTATTGAATTCAAATGGGATCTTCTTGAGAAAATTAAGCGCAACTATGAGGATTGGGAGATCGACAAAGGTAATGAATCAGGTATAAATCTTGAGTTTGATTGTGTTAAATCTTTTATGGAAACAGATGCTTTTCAGAAATTTAGCACTAAGTATGGACTTGATTCTGAGATAGTAGCTTCTTTTTGTGAATCATTTGCTGCACATGTTGATCTTCCTAAGGAGAAGTGGTTCAAATATGTGACACCCTGGTTTTTGGCAACTTTTTCTTTTCAAAAATCTTCTGGCTTTGTTTGCAAATTTGGTTGACTTTTGAATCTTTTCAGTTGACTTGGACTTAGGAAACCTCTGAACCTTTCCCTAAGTGATCCAAAGCTTTCAACATCTTGCCAACACCATGCCATACACCTTCTGGACCCAAATCCATTTCTAGCCTTTTTCAATAATTTATTTTCTTCCTTTGGGAAACTATGTCATCACTATGGGTTATGAAGCAACCTATAGTTTTGATGATGAGCAAAATCCCAAATTCATGTCACACCTTCTTATCATCATATAATCTCATAATCTTCAAAAACATTCCATTACCCAATGTAAAATTTTGGCCAGAATAATTATTTTCTTTCTGGTCAGAATTGGCCATTTGTGAAGCAACCTCTATTTTCCTAACTCAGAAAATTCCCAAATAATTCCCTGAGATATTAGGGAACCTATCTAGCCACAATATCCAAAAATATCACTGTGCCCAATACAACTTTTTAGCAACAAGGCTATGCCAAGTTGCTACACTTTTGGGACCTCTGTGAAGGAAGTGCTAGCTAGAGGTATCCAATGGCTATGAAATTTTTATGGCATCTTCTATACATCAAATGACTCCCTCATGCCAAAATTCATCTTCAGAAGATCCACCATGTGAGTAAACCAAGATGATCTAGTTTCTGGACCAGTATGGTAGCTTACACATGAACCCCATTCAAAACCTTTCCAAACTCTCTGAAAATTGGTCAGCCTGTAGTCCTTCCAACATGAATCACTCCAGACATCTCCACTGGCTTCATCCCCAGCTCACCTCTTCTCTAGATCTCTCTCTAAGTTTCTGTCAGAAACTGTAGCTGAAGCTACACTTCGTATCAGAGTGAACCTAGCCAAACCAGAGGCACGGAGGGACTAAATGACCAAGGGAGAACACGCTAGACATGGTGCGCTGGACAGGAGAGGCCTCTAGACACCAATGCCCGTGGTGAGCACGGCATTGGCATGCCAATGCACGCGCTCTGCACCGCGCCCGTGTCTGAGGTGATGTGTCCGGCTGCCCCGCGTGGCCTCGCCTTGTCCTAGCTTGCCGACATCCTCTCCTCCTCCCACCTGGCTGTTCTGGAGCCCTTCCCTCGCCGGAATCGTCTCCGGCGGCCGCCACGCACGCGGGCACTGTTGCGCCCGTGCGGCCACAGTGGCTGAGCCGCCGTCGTCTTCCTCCGCGTGCAGCCACTGCACGCATTAACTCCCCTGCCCTCCTCCATCACATCGCCCCGCCCCGCGACAGCCACCTCGCCGTACTTGCTCCGGCGACGTGTCCGCGGTGCGCCCGGCTCCAGAAGCTCCGCTCCGGCCTATAAAAGGCCATGCCCAGCCCCTCCGAGCTCCTCACCCCACTCCCTCCACCACAAATCGCCCTCCAGAGCACCGAGCCACGGCCGAGAGGCCCTCTGGCCTCGCACCTCGCCGGAGTTCTACCGCCCAGAAGAGCTCCGCCACCAAGCACCCTCCACCCCATCCCAGCCTCACCCGACCTCACCCACGAGTTCAGTGTGCTTCCCTGGTCCTCCTTGACCTCTTGCCCAGCCCAATCCTTGCCGGATTCGCTGTCGCCGACGAGCCCCGAAAGCCGCCGCCGCCGGAGAGGAAGGGGGCGACGCCGTTAGGCCGTCCTCGGAGGAGCTACTGGTACAGGGAGGACCGTCGTCGCACGCTCGACCCATCCCTGCAGTCGCCCGACTCCGCCGCCGTCTCTATCGCCGGTGAGCGTCGTCGGTGAGCCGCCCGCCTCTGCTTTCTCTCTCTCCCTCTCTATTTAAACCAGCCGACCCCACCTGTCAGCCACCCAGCCTCGCGCACCGAAGCGGTAAGTGGAGGCGCCCGCGCAAAGTACGCCTTCGACGTGGCCCTCTGTTGTTTTTTCTGAATTTCTGTTTTTAATTCATATTTGACCAGCAACTTTGACCAGCCATATCTTTTTATCCATAAGTCCAAATCAATTGATTCTTTTTGCATTTGGTTTGTCTTGAGCTCCTCTAATTTCTGGTAAAATTTGGTATTTTTCTCATACTCACAGAATTTCTGGTGGACAAAACAGTGATATGTGACATTTTAAATTGCTGTTTTAAAATATTTTCAGAAGGGAACTTTGGTGGTTTTGAAGACCAGGAGTTTGTGGGCAACCCAACAGAGCAAGGCAAGCCAGGGCATCCATTTCATGAAGCATTTCAATAGCAATGCATATTTAAATGAATTAATTTCAATTGTTTGCTATATAATAATTCAAAGTAAATTGATTTAAATGCCTAGTTCCTGCCATCTCAAGCTATTGTGATAAACCACCATGCTTGCTAAGTGAAAACTTAGTCGGTTGATCCAGAGTCACCTGTCCGGACGTATCCATGCAACCACATTTGCCGGTATGGGACGGCCTTGACTTGGTCTGGCTCCGTGCTCTTTCACCGGTACCACCAGACAGGGAGGGTTATGCGTGCGTGCTACCCTGATCAGGTAGACGGCGATAATCCTGTGAGCCCAGTTGAGTATTGTGCCGACGTCCCCGTTTGGGACAGTTTAGTTTGGCCACGACGGTGGCAGGTGTCACGAGGTGACACAGGGGCCACCCAGGGCAGGACTCCGGGGGAGAATGATTGCCGGTGGTACGATGGGAGTCACGGGTTAGGCAGGTTTCGTTGGAGCAACACTGGTCCACCCGAATGGGATCACGAGGCCAGGTGCCCCATGGTGTGGGTAAAGTGCGCAACCTCTGCAGAGTGAAGAATCTATTCGAATAGCCGCGTCCACGGTATTGGACAGTCCGTACTAGGCCTCACTAGGTGGTCAACTGTAACAATGATAATAATGATGGAAGAACTCGTCTTATGATCGGAAGTACTCGATGACTCATGAGTATTCCGAGGGTTGTGGGACAACCCGGAAGAGAGTAAGTTGGTGATCGGTGAAAGTAAGTGAATCACTTAAGAATTGAACATGTTGATTGCCATGCTATTGTTTGCTGCATTATTTGGTTGTCGTGAGCTTGCGAGTACATTCAAATTACTCACCTGGCGTATCATGTCAGATGTAGGAGAAGCCGAGGACGGAGGTACCGACGGTTCGTGCTACGCTAACTAGGCTGTGTCCCAGCAGTGTCCCTATGGATGGAGTTTCTGCTATGTTCCGCTACGCCATAGGACTCCCTAGTAGTACCGAGGCCCCGATATGTTTCATAAATAATGTAGATATTGTCATAGCACTGGATGTGCTTTTGGCCTCGCTATCAATGTAATATATGAGCTTGTACCCGAAGTTTATCAATAAAGATCAGTTCAGTTCTGTTCCAAGTTGTTGTGTGTTTCCAGAAGACATGATCTCTGGGTTGGAAACACTGGTAAACCGGTTCTCTGAGCCGGGGTGCCACAAAATACCATCCTCCTATAGAAATTAAAGAAAAACCTCCCGAGGTTAAGGAAGAAAAAGTTATTGTTTACAATGTTGATCCAGTTGTTCCTACTACTTATTTTGAGAAACCACCTTTTCCTGTTAGAATTAAGGAACACTCTAAGGTTTCTTCTATGGTTAGGAAAAGTTATGTTAGAACACCTACACCTTCTGAGCAAATTAAGATTGAACCTAGTGTTGCTATAGTCAAAGATCTTTTGGTTGATGAACTAGATGAGCATGTTATCTCTTTCTGTGAAAATGCATCTAGAATTGCTAGTCCTGATTCTAAGCATAAGAATAGACCTGTGGTTGGCATGCCTGTTATTTCTGTTAAGATTGGAGATCATTGTTATCATGGCTTATGTGATGTGGGTGCTAGTGTCAGTGCTATTCCTTTTACTCTTTATCAAGAAGTCATGAATGATATTGCACCTATTGAAATTGAGGATATCGATGTTACTATAAAGCTTGCAGATAGAAATACTATCTCACCACTTGGTATTGTCAGAGATGTTGAAGTCTTGTGCGGTAAGATCAAATACCATGCCGATTTTCTTGTTCTTGGATCACCGCAAGATGATTTTTGTCCTATAATATTTGGTAGACCTTTCTTGAATACTGTCAATGCTCAAATTGATTGTGCTAAGGAAATTGTTAGTGTTGATTTTGGTGGTGTGTCTCATGAGTTTAATTTCTCTAAGTTTCATAGACAGCCCCATGATATAGAATTGCCTAGCAAGGATGAAATTGTTGGTCTTGCCTCTATTGTTGTTCCTCCTACTGATCCTTTAGAACAATATTTGCTTGATCATGAGAATGATTTACATATGGATGAAAGGAATGCAATAGATGAAGTTTTCTTTAATCAGCAGCCTATTCTTAAGCATAATTTGCCTGTTGAAACTCTTGGAGGTCCTCCTCCACCAAAGGGTGACCCTGTTTTTGAATTGAAGCCATTACCTGACACTTTGAAATATGTCTATCTTGATGAAAAGAAAATATATCCTGTTATTATCAGTGCTAACCTTTCAGGACATGAAGAAAAGAGGTTATTGAAAATCTTAAGGAAGCATCGTGCTGCTATTGGATACACTCTGGATGATCTTAAGGGAATTAGTCCCACTCTATGTCAGCACAAGATTAATATGGAGCCAGATGCTAAACCTGTTGTTGACCACCAACGTTGATTGAATCCAAAAATGAAAGATGTGGTAATAACTGTAATATTAAAGCTTCTGGAAGCAGGTATAATCTATCCCATAGCTGATAGTAGATGGGTAAGTCCAGTTCATTGTGTTCCTAAAAAGGGTGGTGTCACTGTTGTTCCTAATGATAAGAATGAGCTTATTCCTCAGAGGATAGTAACTGGTTATAGGATGGTGATAGATTTTAGAAAGTTGAACAAAGCTACTAGGAAAGATCATTATCCTTTGCCTTTTATTGATCAAATGTTAGAAAGGTTGTCTAAGCATACACACTTTTGTTTCCTAGATGGTTATTATGGTTTTTCTCAAATACCTGTTGCACAATCTGATCAAGACAAAACCACCTTTACTTGCCATTTTGGAACTTTTGCTTATAGACGCATGCCTTCTGGTTTATGTAATGCACCTGCTACTTTTCAAAGATGTATGACTGCTAACTTCTCTGACTTTTGTGAAAAGATTGTTGAGGTTTTCATGGATGATTTTTTCCATTTACTGAACTTCTTTTGATGATTGCTTGAGCAACCTTGATCGAGTTTTGCAGAGATGTGAGGAAACAAATCTCGTCTTGAACTGGGAGAAGTGCCACTTTATGGTTAATGAAGGTATTGTCTTGGGCCACAAGATCTCTGAAAGAGGTATTGAAGTTGATAAGGTTAAGGTTGATGCTATTGAGAAGATGCCATGCCCGAAGGATATCAAAGGTATAAGAAGTTTTCTCGGTCATGCTGGTTTCTATAGGAGATATATTAAGGACTTCTCTAAAATTTCTAGGCCTCTTACCAATCTTTTGCAAAAAGATGTTCCCTTTGTTTTTGATGATGATTGTGTAGAAGCCTTTGAAACTCTTAAGTCAGCTTTAATTTCTGCACCTATTGTTCAGCCACCTGATTGGAATTTACCTTTTGAAATTATGTGTGATGCTAGTGACTATGCTATTGGTGCTGTTCTAGGACAGAGAGTTGATAAAAAGTTGAATGTTATTCATTATGCTAGTAAAACTTTGGACACTGCCCAAAGGAATTATGCTACTACTAAAAAAGAGTTTCTAGCAGTTGTGTTTGCATGTGATAAGTTTAGATCTTACATTGTTGATTCCAAAGTTACTATTCATATTGATCATGCTGCTATCAAGTACCTTATGGAGAAGAAAGATGCTAAGCCTAGGCTTATCAGGTGGGTTCTTTTATTGCAAGAATTTGATCTTCATATTGTTGATAGGAAGGGGGCTGATAACCCTGTAGCTGATAATCTATCTAGATTGGAAAATGTGCTTGATGACCCACAACCTATTGATGATAGTTTTCCTGATGAGCAACTAGCTGCTATTAATGTTTCTCATAGTACTCCTTGGTATGCAGATTATGCTAATTACATTGTTGCTAAGTTTATACCTCCTAGTTTTACTTATCATCAAAAGAAAAAGTTTTTCTATGATTTGAGACACTGCTTTTGGGATGATCCACATCTTTATAAAGAAGGTGTGGATGGTATTGTTAGACGTTGTGTGCCTGAGCATGAACAGGAACAAATTCTTCGTAAGTGTCACTCCGAAGCTTATGGAGGACACCACGCTGGAGACAGGACCGCACACAAGGTATTGCAATCCGGTTTTTATTGGCCTACCCTCTTCAAGGATGCACGTAAGTTTGTCTTATCTTGTGATGAATGCCAAAGGATTGGTAATATCAGTAGACGTCAGGAAATGCCTATGAATTATTCTCTTGTTATTGAACCATTTGATGTTTGGGGTTTTGATTATATGGGACCTTTTCCAAAGTCCAATGGGTATACTCATATTCTTGTTGCTGTTGATTATGTTACTAAGTGGGTAGAGGCCATCCCCACTAATAGTGCTGATCACAACACTTCTATTAAAATGCTTAAGGAAGTTATTTTCCCTAGATTTGGAGTCCCTAGATATTTGATGACTGATGGTGGTTCACATTTTATTCATGGTGCTTTCCATAAGTTGCTTGCTAAGTATGATGTTAATCATAGAATTGCATCTCCCTATCATCCTCAATCTAGTGGTCAAGTTGAGTTGAGCAATAGGGAGATAAAGTTGATCTTGCAAAAGACTGTCAATAGATCAAGAAAGAATTGGTCTAAGAAATTAGATGATGCTTTGTGGGCTTATAGAACTGCTTATAAGAATCCTATGGGTATGTCTCCTTACAAAATGGTTTATGGGAAAGCATGTCATTTACCTCTTGAATTGGAACATAAAGCTTTTTGGGCTGTTAAAGAACTTAACTATGATTTCAAGCTTGCAGGTGAAAAGAGGTTATTTGATATTAGCTCTCTCGATGAATGGAGGACCCAGGCCTATGACAATGCCAAGTTGTTCAAAGAAAAAGTTAAAAGATGGCATGACAGGAGAATTCAAAAACGAGAATTCAAAGTGGGTGAATATGTTTTATTGTATAATTCTCGTCTTAGATTCTTTGCAGGTAAACTCCTCTCCAAATGGGAAGGACCTTATGTTATCGAGGAGGTTTATCATTCCGGAACCATCAAGATCAATAATGCCGCGGGAACCAACCCGAAGGTGGTAAATGGACAAAGAATCAAGCACTACATCTCAGGTACACCCATTAATGTTGAAACAAATGTTATTGATACTATTACACCAGAGGAGTATATCAAAGAGTCCTTCCGGAACACTCCAGAATACTGAAAAAGGAATAGGTATGTGATACGGTAAGTAAACCGACTCCAAAAATTCCGCAAAAATATCTACAGTCCATTTTGGAATATTTAAAAAATTGCAAAAATAAAAGGAAGCCGAGAGGGCCCACCAGGTGCCCACATGGCGCCTGGGCGCCCCCCTGGGGCGCGCCCCAGTGCCATGTGGGGCCCTAGTGCACCTTCCCGACTCCGTTTTCCTCTCGTTTACTTGTTATGCAAGATAAAAAATCTATATATACTCCCCGGATTGATTTGACCACCATATCGCGAGATATCTTCTGTTCTTGTTTCTTGCTGTTTTCTGACAGATCTAGATCTCCATGGCTCTCCCAAGTTCATCCAAGGACAAGTTCTACGAGAAGGTCATTAACCCCTACTTCCCGGAGGTGATGAAACACCCTCAGGAGATCGTGAATCATGAGGGGGTGCTTCACATCCAGGACGTTCAAGGACCCAAGAAGACCGGGAGTGTGGAGGAGAGGCTCGAAGCTGTGGAGCAGGAGATCTTCAAGTGCCAAGGGATGGTGGAGCGTGGACTTAGCGCCAACCACTCTATGATCACGGAGTTCACCCGTGAGAATAAGGTGGATGGCAAGTCTATGGAGAACATCGTCCTCAAGCTCAATGACCGCATCGACTACCTCCAAGATCAGATCTATGACCTCCGTCACCAAAACTATGAGTATGAGGAAAAATTCAGAGGTATGAGTTTAGCTGCAAGTTTCAGGGCTCCGGAAACTCACGCATCATATTATGGTGGGGAGCACACCCCATGGAAGCCAGAGGACGATCCTACCACTTCACCACAACCATCACCAAAGAAGGAAGCTTGATCACACGGGTATGGGCACTCCCCTTGTGCCAAGCTTGGGGGAGGTGCCCGGTATCGTATCACCATCACTTTTATTATCTTTACCTATTTTCAATTTGATCCTTAGTATTTCATGATCTAGTAGAATAAAAGTTTAGTATGATTTATCTTTGAGTGTTAGTTCTGTGATCTATCTATCTATGTAATCGACTGAGAGTTATATAATAAAGAGTAGTTTGAAGTTTGCTTGTTTGTTTCTATGCATCAATCAAAAGCAATGAAAAGAATGAAAATCATGTGCTAACCTTATGGTGAGTAATGACATCACATAAAGAAAAGTATAAGTGGTAAATTTTATTGAAGGTTGACAAACATAGCATTGGTCATTGGTGCAATTGCATGAAAAAGTTAATATGGAAGAGAAGATTTACATGCAAATACACTATCTTGGACATCTTTTGTGATTGTGAGCACCCATTAAGTATTGTATGTCAAACGGTTGAGGTTGGACAAGGAAGACAACGTAATGAGTTATGTTTGTTCATATTCACATAGAAGGTAAATTGTCATGGATCCTCCAACATGGGGTGCTTGCCCAATATCTTTGCTAGCCAAAATTCCGCACTAAGTAGAGATACTACTTGTGCATCCAAAACCCTTTAACCAAATTCATGTCATGAGAGTCCACCATACCTACCTATGGATTGAGTAAGATCCTTCAAGTAAGTTGTCATCGGTGCAATAAGGCAATAAAAATTGCTACTAAATATGTATGATCTTTTATTGTAAGGGAAAACAAGCGTGGTACGAACTTGCGATGGTAAAAAATAAAAGCGACAAACCGCATAATAAAGGTTGCTATCACAAGGGGCAATATCACGTGACGTTCCTTTGCAATAAGAGTTAGTGCATCCAACACTGAAAGCGCATGGCAACCTCTGCTTCCCTCTGCGAAGGGCCTATCTTTTACTTTTATGCAAAGTGTCAAAGTTATTCTCTCTATTCCTTTTTATTTTCTCTTTGGCAAGCATCTTGTGGTGGGGAAAGATCTAGGCACATATGTCCAGTTGGATGTGGATGGGCATGAGTTATTATTGTTGACATCACCGTTGAGGTGAATAAGTTGGGAGGCAAATATAAGCCCCTATCTTTCTATGTATCTGGCTGAAACTTGATGCTCCATATGTATGGTGTGAGTGTTAGCAATCATGAAAGACTAAATGATAGTTGAGTATGTGAACTTACCAAAAGGCTCCTACATGTGAACCTTCCTGAAAGTATGATGAATTGCAATTGGATTGTTGACTGAGAACATAGTTTGTTAGTTTTCTTGAAAGTTTATGCTTCATACTTCAATATTGTGATGAATTGTTACTTGATCATATGAAGTTCATGACAGTAATCATTGCTGCTATAATATTGTTCATGATGCTTCCATGTCCGTATTTTATTTTTATCGACGCCTCTCTCTCTCTAAGCATGTGGGCATGTTTTTCGATTTTGGCTTTCGCTTGAGGACAAGCGAGGTCTAAGCTTGGTGGAGTTCATACGTCTATTTTGCATCATGATTTATTGCTGTTATTTATAAAGTTTTTATTCAATATAACACTTCATGGAGTATTTCTAATGCCTTTTCTCTCTTAATATGCAAGGTTTACACAAAGGGGGAGAATACCGCCAGCTGGATTTCAGGGCCTGAGAAAGCTACAGCAGATATACCTATTCTGCACATCTCCAAATGGTCTGAAATTCAACGGAGAATTATTTCAGAATATATAAAAAATACTGGGCCAAGAAGTTACTGGAGGAGGCCAACCAGGTGCCCACATGGCACCTGGGCGCCCCCCCCTAGGGCACGCCCCGGTGCCATGTGGAGGCCCTGGCCCACCTCCGGCCTTCTCCTTCTGGTATATAGCTCATTTTACCCTAAAACTTTTGTGGGGAGACTTTCGGGACGAGGCGCCACTGCCACGAGGCGAAACTAGAGCAGGAGCACTTTTGCTCTCCGGCGGGCAGATTCCGCCGGGGACACTTCCCTCCGAGAGGGGGAAATCGAAGCCTTTGTCATCACCAACAACCCTCTCATCGTGGGAGGACCAATCATCATCATCAACATCACCATCTCATCTCAAACCCTAGTTCATCTCTTGTATTCAATCTTTGTATCAAAACTATAGATTGTTACTTGTGGGGTGCTAGTAGTGTTGATTACCTGTCGTAGTTGATGCTAGTTGGTTTGCTTTGTGATTTACTAAATGTTCAGATCCTTTATGTTATTCAATACCCCTCTGATCTTGAACATGATGATGATGAGTGAGTAGTTACTTTTGTTCTTGAGGACATGGGAGAAGTCTTGTCATAAGTAATCATGTGAATTCGGTATTCGTTCGATATTTTGATGATATGTATGTTGTGATTCTTTTAGTGGTGTCATGTGAACGTCGACTACATGACACTTCACCATTTATGGGCCTAAGGGAATGCATTGTGGAGTAGTAATTAGATGATGGGTTGCTAGAGTGACAGAAGCTTAAACCTCAGTTTATGCGCTATTCCGTAAGGGGCTGATTTGGATCCACACGTTTATTGCTATGGTTAGACTTTGTCTTAATTCTCTTTTTGTAGTTGCGGATGCTTGCGAGAGGGGGTAATCATAAGTGGGAGGCTTGTTCAAGTAAGAACAGCACCCAAGCACCGGTCCACCCACATATCAAATCATCAAAGTAGCGAACGCGAAATCGAATGAACATGGTGAAAGTGACTAGATGAAATTCCCGTGTGTCCTCAAGAATGTTTGCATCATTATAAGTACTTGTTCCGGCCTGTCCTTTGCACTCAAAAGGATTGGGCTATCTTGCTGCACCTTATTTACATTTGTCACTTGTTACTCGTTACAAATTATCTCGCTATCAAACTAGTTGTTACCGCTTATTTCAGTGCTTGCAGAAACTACCTTACTGAAAACCGCTTGTCATTTCCTTCTGCTCCTCGTTGGGTTCGGCACTCTTACTTATCGAAAGGACTACGATTGACCCCCTACACTTGTGGGTCATCACCTGTGAGCTTTAGTTTCAGATTGAAAAGTCATTCCCAACATTGGGACATGATTGTTATCCCCTTCCTGACTTAATTTGACTTAATTTCAGAGCTTTTTCTATGCTTTCATTCTCAATGTACATAGCAATGTCATCATCACCTAATTCATTTTCCTTTTCTTCACGTTCTTCAATTTCTTTTTCTTGCAACGAGCATGCTCTACTCTCTGATGTTTTTGATGACTCTGTGTGATTGCTATGCACAATCGAACTTAGTTGCTTCTTGTTGTGTGAGCATGCTTCTGAACTTGTATTTCCAATCATATTAATTGTAATATCTTCTAGGAACTCCTGCTCATCTTCACTTGTTGTGTAGTTACTTGAATCTGTTTTATCTGCTAAAGAGTGTTGTCTTCCTGCTCATGTTGTTTAAATACAATATTCATCATGTCATATGGTTGCTCATGATGATCATCTTGATTTCCAGTGAATTCATGCTTGCCTTTTGTACTCTCTGTTAAATATTCTTGTGATATCTCCTGCAAAAGAAGAAGTATTCATTTTTTTAGTTTTCATTAGTTTAATCTCAAATATTTTTGACAGCTTTATTTTCTTAAGCTACCTGTAAGAGGATTGTGCTTTGCAGCAACTCCATATACAACGGTACGCTTGTGTCTACATCACCACTTTGTAGGTGTGTTGCTGTGGAAATTTTTTGCATCAGTCTAGTGTAGGACTCTCTCATTTCCTGAGAGCTGGTCATCTGCAAAATTAGATAATTGTTCTCTATAAACACTTAATTTTTGATAGGTGGTTATCATTATGCTTTTTAATTAAATTATTGAATTAAGTTGTTTTTAGTTCATACATGTTATGCACATGATTCAGTGTTTGCTTTGTATGATCCAAGGTCCTGCATAGAAAATAAAAAACACAAATCATATATGGTGATCTTATGTAGTTCTTGCATTTCGTAAGTATCTGCAAGTATTATTCTTGTCATGTGCAATTTCCGATCCAAACAGTTTTAATAAAACTACCCTAGTTAAATGTGTCTTCGCACCGAGGATTATGTTTGATGTATCAAGTTTTTGACCTTGTTCATGTTTTTCATGTCTATGATCTAAGATTTCAGATATGCTAGGGTTTTATTAGAGAGGGGTTTAGAGAATTTTGACCTGTGATTACAGCGGCGTCCAAGTATTGTGTTTTGCTTCCTCTTCTTCTACTTGCTTCCCTTTTAACTTTCTGATACTCTCATGTTCTTCTTCTTCCATGTGTTCTATCAATGGCGGCGGCTATGGAGAAAAACGATCTACTTCGTGGAAGAAGAAGGGGGCGAAGGAAGAAGATGGGGGGAAGAAAGCGATTGAGCCGGGTAGATAGGGTTTAGTGGGTTTCTTTGTGCCCGGTTTGGGTAGCGAGCTGTTTCCGGTTTGTGGTCCAGGATTCGACTGAAATTAATGGAAAATCCAGTCACTTTTTCTTTCCTCTTTCTTTGTTGATCATTGATTCTGGATCTGGTGGTTCGCAATCAAAGTGACTAAAGTTAAAGTTATTTTCAGGTACCTGATGCATAGGTGCTCCCATTTTAAACTGGTCCAACGGAGGAGAGTCAGAGCTCAACTTGGTAAAGGATTAAATGGGCCCAGCCCGGTCGTATGTGTAAACAATTTACCTAAAAAATTTCCTAGCATATAATTTATTCTCATTGTTCTGAAGAATAAATTATTATCAACTCTAAAAAATAATAGTAGTATAATTTATTCTCACAAATAAAATCTATGCATATAAAACTACTCTGGGTTTTTTTTATAACGTTCGTACATGTAATATAGGCCACGGCTCCCCAATCCACTAGTGTTGTTTGCGAAAACATGGATGTGCTCATTATCTACGTTTTTTCTGGGTAATCTACGATTTGATCTGATACAGTGCAGCGATGGTTGATCTTATTGAGATGAATGAAAATGAGGAGATCAGCAAAAAAAACACATTTTTCGGTAAAGGGCGTTTTTATTCACTCATCGTATAGCATCAAGGAGATACAACCATGATGGGCATACACCCGGCCTGTGCATAATTTGGATGCGCGCGCGCGCACACACACACACACATATACTCCGGCAAAAGCAAAGTCATACAAGACCGAAGCTATGCATAGGCGAAGAGAAAAAAAATCTGAAATGAACGCCAGTATATGTTTTCAGTAACAACCCATACTACATTATGTAATGTAGCTAATCAGCCTGTAGTGAAGGCTGATTTGCTGAATTCGAAAGAGATCAACAGAACCATGCATAGTACTATATTACCTGAGAAACTACTTATATGAAGGCCGGAATTAAACAAACAAGTTCACAGTACATAGCAAAAAACTAAGTCTCTAACTGAGAAACAATTACACTTCGACCATCTTGTGAGTACAATGGCAGCAATCATATATGTGGCAAATGAGGCCACAATTGCAGCCACTCAGACCATCAGATTCATCTATTATTTGCGACCATTTTGCGCTACTGAGATGGTACTGGGAAGAATAACCATGATAAGAACGTACAATAGTATCGCTCGTAATGGTAGGCATCGCTATGTAACTGCTAGTCATACTCCTTGTGATGAAGACATCACCATTTTTGATGTTCATTCTCGGATTGATACCAAGGAAGAGTCTGATGCTTGTTACGGGTCAATTTTGCCCATGGCAAGATCGACTACTGGATAAACCACTAGCTTGTTTGTAGAAATTAGTGGCATATGGTCAAAACTGGTCACTATGAAGTCATCAGGATAAACCAATCTCTTTCCTCCTCCACAAGAAAAGCTCTTCTCCTCCCATTGGTGCCGCCGCCGGTCCGCCTCATCTCCGATGGCCTCTAGGCCATGGAGGTGCGGAGGATCTCGGCCCCCCGCTGGCGGGAGGGACCCCGTTCTCGTTCTTGTTAGTTTCAGCGTCTTGGTTGGGGCTGTGTGACGGCGGCGATGTCCCCTAATAAAAATAATGTCTCCCACGTTCTATCCCCGTCCCGATGTTGCGTCTAGCATCACCGGAGGGCGTGTGGAGGTTTGTCTCTGTCGGATCTCGCGGGATTCGGTCGGTGCTGGTCTCCTCGTGGGATTTTTTTTCTCCTTCTCTTTTGTTTTTTCGGTTTTTCATTTTGATTTCCTAGAAAAACAAAAGAAAGAAATTTATTTATTTATAGAAAATTGAACATTTCTGAAAATCTAAGAATTTTTTCATCAATTTGGGAACAATTTTTTTTAAATGTGAGCATTTTCTTGAAAGTATTCGAAGCATTTTCTAAAAATTTCAAACTTTTTTCCAAAAAAACAAAACCAGTTTTTCAAACAATATTTGTGCAAGTCTGAAAATTTGAGAATTTTTTTAAAAATTTATAAACATTTTTATAAAATGTGAGCATTTTTTAGAAAGTATTCAAAGCATTTTCTAAAATTTTCAAATATTTTAAAAAAAGAAAAACACAACCATTCTTAGAAAATCCCTAAAAAATTCTTAATTCTACAAAAAACAAAGCCATTGGACAAACGTACTTTTATGAGGGGTCGAGGTGTTTGAGGAAGTTGGGGATTACACCTAAACTATACACATATCCTCCCCACTGCGCCACATTGAGGCTTCATCCAATATCAGGTTTTATTTTGGCGCCCTGTGCAGGTAGTCGATGGATGCCTCCGCGCTCCTTTGCGCAGTCCGACCCATTAGATATGGATGGGCGCCTTTTGCATGCTATGTATTGTCAATCCTTTTGCAAGGTGGACTAGGAATTCTAGATGCTGATGTGCATAATAAAGCCATACTCATGAAAAAACTCCACAAATGTTTCAAAATATGTATATTTTTTGAAAAAACACAATCATTTTTTAGGAAGTCCCTACATTTTTTTTTAAATGACAACATTTTCTAAAATCTCTACTACCAAAAAAAAGAGTAAGGTTTCCTCTCCTGTAAAAAATTGTTTCACTTCAATCCTTCGTCCAGCCCTCCACTCCATCGATATTTTTTTAAGGACACACTCCATCGGTTTTTATTGGTCCACGCCTTGCCCATAAGGTAAGTTGTCCCATCACTAGGCAAGTAGTGATTTAATCACATTAATTTTTCATTCCTTTTTCCACACTATCATTCAATCACCATAATTTACATTGATTTCTTCATCCTGCCATAAATCTATTCTTTGATAATCTTTTTTTTGTCAATCAGGGTCCATAATACTCTCCCATCTACAAGATCACCAGGAAGATCTCTCTTCTTTCCTCTCTACGCATCCAATCTGATCCAGTGCAATTTCCCTCGCGGGCCTAGTGGTGGCACCTCCCCAATGTCGTGTTTGAGATCATGTTGGGCCTCCGCCCCCTTTTAAGCCTAACCAATTCGCCGAGTTGAAACTCGCTATGGAGTATCATATTTGCAGTGTCTCGACGTGCACTACGACAGGTGGACTAGGAATAGTAGATGTTGATGTGCATAATAAAGCCATACTCCTGAAAAACCTCCACAAATGTTTCAAAATACATGCATTTTAAACAAACACAATATTTTTTTAGGAAATCCCTAACATTTGTTTTGAAAATGACAGCATTTTTGAATTTCTTATAAAAGAATCAAGCCATAGGACACCCGCACAATTAAAAGGGGTCGACCTGTTTGACAAAGTTGGGGATGACACCTAACCTATACAAATAGCCTCACCACTACGCCACACCGACATTAGGGTAAACCCCCAGGCTGTTCTCGCCTGTGTTGGGACCCCGGGGTCCTCGGGGTCTAGGGACCGGGTCCAGGAGTCCATGAGTCCACGAGTCTCTTCTCCAAGTGATATTCGTGATGTCGATGGAGCCAAAGAAACTCTCTTCCTACCTAAATTCACCACCGTACTCACATAAAATGTTGTTGAGCATGCTTATGCTCCTTAGCCTATCCCTCATCTCCATATTAATCATGTTGGGCCTCTGCCCCTTTGAAGGATAACCAATTCGCCAAGTTGATACTCACTATGGAGTCTCATATTTGCAGTGCCTCGACGCGCAGAAGGGCAGGTGGACTAGGAATTCTAGATGTTGATGTGCATAATAAAGCCATACTCGTGAAAAAACTCCACAAATGTTGCAAAATACATGCATTTAAAAACAATCATTTTTTAGGAAATTCCTACCATTTTTTTTGAAAATGACAACATTTTCTAAATTTCTTATAAAAAATCAAGCCATAGGATAACCGCACTATTAAAAGGGGTCGACCTGTTTGACAAAGTTGGGGATAACACCTAACCTATACGCATAGCCTTCCCACTATGTCACTTCGACATTAGAGTAAAACCCCAGGCTTTTCTCGCCCGTACGTGTTGGGATCTCGGGGTCCTCTGGTGAAAGAGCATGGTTCCCCCATGTTTGGTTTTCGTAATTGATGACAATCCCTATGGACTAATGGTTGCCTTGAGTTACATAGGCATTGCTTGAAGACCATTTGTTGGTTTCAAGGTTATTAGAAGAAGACTATGTGTTGACCAAGGTGTTATTCAAGGAGTTATCCAAAGAATGGACATGTGAGTGTTGAGCCTATTGCGAGCATGTCTTGAAGAAGAAAATTGTGTGAAAATTCATGCTTACCTTCAAGACACCATCTTTATGAAAGAGAGAAGATAAGATACAAGGTTGATCAAGACAAAGTCAAAGTGTGATTCAAGTTGATCAACACACAAAGCGTATAAGTTGTACCGAGTGGGATCAAGTGATCCCATGGTATGGTAAGCTTTGTCCATTATTCTTTCTGTACTCTATGTGAGGGTTTCTTGTGGGGTTGGGTATGTTTTCATGGGCGTGCATCAAAAGGAAGATATCATATAACCCATGGAGGATGACATCAAGTGGTTATCTTCATCAAGGTTGTGGTGTGCAAGTTCAAGTGGAGCATCACAAAGAGATCATGCTTGAAGCTTGTCATCAATTCTCGTGATAATGGACATGTGAAGATGTGCCTAAGAGACGCTCACCCATAGTGGAGTATGGGGGAGCAATCTACTTGTCTTTATCGAGCGTGTGCAATCAAGAAAGGTGGTCTAACTTGAGGAGGTCAAGATCATCATCATCTAGCTTAAGTGGATTATGCGCAAGGCAAAGGTTTGAACTTGATAGGTTTTCTATTTTACCGGTCTCATGGTGTTAGTTGGGAGACCGGGTTATAGGTTATTGCCGTACTATCAAGCGGGCTCTCGAGTGAGTACCTCGATCGTATCGTTCGTAGAGAGCTCAAACCATTGCATCATTGGCGTCATCTTTATTGGTTCTCATTTGGTTCTTCTATATGTGAGGTTTGGAGTTCGTCTTCTTGTCAAACTCATGCTCATCGAAAACGGAGTTCGTATGCATCATCTTTGCGTTTTTTATGTTAGAGAGTTTGCCGGTTCATATTTGGGGAAGGTTCTCTTGCTTATCCTATTGGCATTTATTCTCCATTGCTAGTTCTTAATATATCCAACAGTTTTCGATGTTGGATAGTACTCATCTATCCAACAAGCTTGAGTTTGCTGGTTTTGGAGTTCGTTTGCAGAAGTTATGGCATTTCTGGTCTTACTTGTTTCATCTGTTGTGCATTGGTATTTTGGCAGAGACCAAGCGGTAGTACTACTGGTACCCACGGTAGTACCGCAACTTCTTCCGCTTGGCTGGAGCCTTCTGTTGCCCCTCAACTTATTGCGGTAGTACCGCTTGCCTTCTGACGGTTGTATCGCTTAGGCGGTGTTCGCACACGAACACGTCACCGTGTACCTCCAACGCCGAGGGTGATGCACCGCAGCTCACGTCGAAGGAGACCCGTCCGGAAGCGCGGTACGCAAGCAGTCCGGCGGGCGCTTTTATAGACCCGAAACCCCACACACCCGGGAGGGACCCCGTCAGGGCGCGTGGCGGCTATGGGCTGCCCTAGGTCGACCTGATCGCCCCTAGGGCCTCGTGGATCGCTTCCCTCCTTCACAAAGAACGAACGAAGAACGAGAAGAAGAACAAGGGAGAAGATAAAAGTAAAGGTAAAAGATGATAGATTGATTGTTCGATTGTGTGTTGTTCAATCGGCCGTCACCCCTTAGGTATATAAGAGGCGGCTGGACTTCCCGTGCAAGGACAAGGCTTGGATTCACGTCCAAAACCCTAGTCAAATTCGGATGGTTTTGTCCGAACTTTCCAAAACTGTTCGGTTTAAAACTGGCTCACCTTGCGGGTCTTTTTTGAGGTGGTAAACGACCTCGGATGGAAACGAGCCCAAAAGCAATTTTGACCGTTTCAACAAGGCGAACAACTTTCATGTTGAACTTTTTTGATCAGAGGCCATCTTGAGGGGGTTTTGGGCTGTTTTCCGAAGTCTGCAGCAGAGAAATCTAAAACCCGGATGGTTGTCCCCGGAGTGTCCGGCCATCTACTGCAACAACGTCTTGTACTGCCTGTAACTTTTGAATACGACCTCGGATTAAGACAATTTTTATATCAAAATCATCCGTTTCGACGAGACGAAGAACTTTCATGTTGAAACTTTTTCCATCCGGGGCCATCTTAATTATGTTTCATGCCAATCTATAATCTGATGTCAACACGGGTATCTCCAAAATCGTCATACTTTTTGCGTCCGGTTCCGTTTTGGACCATCTTTATATCAATTTTGATCTTCTCTAAAAGGGTCATGCAATGGTGACTTACAACCATAATTTTGACTTCATCTTGATATAACTTCAAGCTACTCTTTATGATTGTGCCACTTTTGAGCGTCAACACATGCCCCCCTGTTTTTCGGCAAAGCAAGCGTGCCGAAAAATAACTTGTACCATGTTGGTTCTAAGGACAATGTCAACACTCCATTGGCCATTTTGCATGTGCTCAGGGCGATAAGTATATATCGTCCATTACTTGTTTGAATCCTTGATGCAAACTTGGGTGAAACCCTCTCAATTTCATTAACAATCCGGTGATAAAGTTTCATAGATATGTATCTCAAAGCCATCCTCCGAACCATATTGTTCACCCTTCTGCTAGGTTCTTGCAGGTAATCAACAATGAGTTTTCTCGAATCCTTGATTTCGCCTGTATGAAAATTCCATTAGTGGCCGAAGCGGTGGGCTTCAGTTCGGCCTTACCTATGTTGACGAGACTAAGCATCAGCTATTGATAGATATGCAATACACTATGATCAACATGGTAGCCGGATGCTTGCAGTGCCAACTTTCTCCAATTGTCATGTTTAGATATATGAAAATTTGAAAGTAACCCAAGGAGAATATTACATCTAGACACGCCTCAAGATAAATTAGAAGTGATTTGTCAAAACATTTATAACTTTTCGATACTCGTTGCACTACTAATAACGAATCACCGAAACCCTCAATATGTATAGCACCTATAGCAAGTAAAAGATTTAATCTGAATAACAATGCATATTCGGCTTTGATTAATTGTGCAAAAAAATATTCTAAGCAGCATGAGGCTTCAAAAATAGCACCACAAGGAGATATATAAACAACACTAACACCTTGGCCATTGCTACGAATTGAACCATCAAAACATAATCTCCATAGTACTAGAGAGACAAGGCTAATATCAATATTATGCATGTCATTAATCCGATGTTCAGTAATAAAATCAGCTATGATTTGGCCTCTTATAGATTTCAAAGATGCATAAGCCAAATCATATCCAAACAAAGTATAAGCCCACTAGCCAATTCTGCAACTATGAATTGGTCTATGCAACATATATTCAATGACATTGGTTCGACAAATTATCATACAAACACATAATAAGTAATGTCTCAATTCCATGCAAGCATAATATAGGCATACATATAAATTTCCATGAGCATGAACCTTGTCTCACCCTTCAATCGAACTAAGGACGATGTTAGAATACTACACCGGTCATGCATTGACATACTCTTAGGACGATAGATAAATATCGGCCATTACCATAAGGTCCATGTAAACTTCATCCACCAAAGCACGTATAGCCGAAATAAACAAATGAAATAACAATCAAATATTTCTGGCTCTTTTGGATTAGCAACAAATATGTAACTAACCAAATGTATAGTGATTTGGTAATACCCACTCATGATGTAGAAAAGTAAGTTGCATCCATGGATCGAAATAAATCCATGGAGGGTGATTGATCATACCTGGGGATGAATTCCATGGAAAAGGCATCAATGGCATGGTTGAAGAATATGGACGATGTGCTAACCGAAGATTTTGATGTTGTGATGCAAACCTTCGGCTTAATTGTTTGTCGCTTCCATCCTTCTCTTTCTTTACTTTTGTAACACTTGTTGCAATAGAAGGTTGGACATCATTTTTATTTTGACTGCTCCTCTTGGGAACCCATGCCATGTTCTTCTTTCTCAACTCTTGTGCACTAAGTTTTTGTAATTCCTTCTTTTGCCAATAAGATAAGCCGAGTGGGCACCTCGGCTGTGATTTTGTTTCAACCAAAGGCAACTCTTTTTTGGCCTTGTGCATCCTCAACTTCTTTTCTTCAGATTTGGCACTTTGATTTTTAACAATTGATTGCTTCACTTCTTTGCCTTTTGTAGCCAATCTTAACACTTTAATTGGCTCTTTTTCATTTGAGATCAAATCCGAAATAGCACTCTTATGACCATCTCTTTTAACACGGTAAACTTGCTTGACCACGGCTTTCTTATTCCTTGAGCTTTGGACCGATTCCTTATGATTGAAACGGTCTTCGACACGCGATTGTTCATCAAATGTTGATCTTCTTGGAGCTGCATAATGTTGGTGAGATGGTTTATAATAAGATGGAGAATGTGCCCTTGTATCATACCTGTCCCATGATGGATATGGATTTACATGAGCATAGGGAGGCATCCACGACATTGGCATTGGTGGCCCATAATAAGGATATGGATATGTTGCATTGAAATTCTCACTTTGCCAATACCGATCCTGTAATTTGCGCCTAGGGGGTTGCTACTTGTAATCTGCATTGGATTTTTATCCCCGAAGAGAAGAGAATGATGCAGCATAGTAGAGTAAGTATTTCCCTCAGTTATGAAACCAAGGTTATCAATCCAGTAGGAGAACCATGCAACACCACGTAAACAACACCTGCACACAAAACACAAACCTTCGCACCCAACGCAAACGAGAGGTTGTCAATCTCTCGGCGGTCGAATAGCGAGATTAAAGGTATATGATAGATTGATAGGTCGAAACTAAAAGATAAAATAAAATAAAAGATAAAAATATGCAGAAAATATTTTTGGCATTTTTGTGTATGAAAAACAAGATATATCTTATGATAAAAGTAGACCCGGGGGCCATAGTGTTCACTAGAGGCTTCTCTCAAAGAAAATAGCATACGGTGGGTAAACAAATTACTGTTGGGCAATTGATAGAAGAGCAAATAATTATGACACTATCCAAGGCAATGATCATGTATATAGGCATCACGTCCAAGACAAGTAGACCAAAACGATTCTGCATCTACTATTATTACTTCACACATCGACCGCTATCCAGCATGCATCTAGTGTATTAAGTCCAAAAGAACGAAGTAATGCATAAAGAACGATGACATGATGTAGTCAAGATAAACGCTAACAAGAATTCATCCCAACTTTTTATCCTTAATGGCAACAACACATGTGTGTCAATTCCCCTTTTGTCACTAGGACTGAGCACCGCAAGATTGAACCCATCACAAAGCACCTCTTCCCATTGAAAGAAAATCCAATCTAGTTGGCCAAACTAAACCAAAGATTCGGAGAAGAAATACGAGGCTATAATAATCATGCATAAAAGAGATCAGAGAAGAACTCAAATAAATCATGGATAGATCTGATCATAAACTCACAATTCATCAGATCCCAACAAACACACCGCAAAAAGTCATTACATTGGAAAGATCTCCAAGAACATCAAGGAGAACATTGTATTGAGAAACAAAAAGAGAGAAGAAGCCATCTAGCTACTAACTATGGACCCGAAGGTCTGTGGTAGACTACTCACGCATCATCGGAGAGGCAGCAAGGATGATGTAGAGCCCCTCCGTGATGGATTCCCCCTCCGGCGGAGTACCGAAAAAGGTCTCCAGATGGGATCTCTCGAGAACAGAGGCTTGCGGCGGCGGAAAAAGTATTTCATGGGATGTTATGAGGGTTTCTGGATATCTCTGAATTTATTGGCCAGGAATTAGGTCAAACGGAGCCAGGGTGGGCCCACATGGCACCTGGGCGCGCCCCCCCTGGGGTGCGCCTTGGTGCCATGTGGCCCCCCCTTTCATCTTCTGCCTTGGCTTCCAAGTCTGCGGTGATCCTTATCTCCAGAAAAAAATCTCCAAAAAGTTTCGTGGCATTTGGACTTTATCTGATAATGATTTTCTATAAAACCAAAAACAGGCAGAAAACAGGAACTGGCACATGGCACTAAGTTAATAGGTTAGTCCCCAAAAATGATATAAAAATGTATGAAATGATATAAAAAACATCCAAGATTGTTACTATCATAGCATGGAACAATCAAAAATAATAGATACATTGGAGACGTATCAAGCATCCCCAAGCTTAACTCCTGCTCGTCCTCGAGTAGGAAAGTGACAAAACATATTTTTGATGTGGAATGCTGCCCAACATACTCATCAAGTTTCTTTTCTTAGCGTAGACATGTGGACTTATATGATTCAAAGCAATAGTCTATATTTTGACATGAGGACATAAATACTCAAGTATTGCTAACAAGCAACCATGCCTTTCAAAATAACAATGCTAAAGAAAGTTATCCCTAGCCCATTATGCTCAATCATTGATCCATTCATGAAACATACTCGAATATCAATCATATCCCATGCATACATATGATCACATGACCCCCTAGTTGGTGCTTTTTAAAGAGAAGGATGAGACTCAAAATTGCATAAAAGTAAATAGAAAGGCCCTTCGCAGAGGGAAGCATTGATTTGCAGAGGTGCCAGAGCTCAAGTTTTTAAAGAGAGATGAAAATTTTATTTTGGGAGGCATGCTTTTCTCGTCAACGAGAACGACTAAGAGCTCCCAATACCTTCCATGCTAGATACATCATAGGCGGTTCCCAAGCCGAAAATAAAGTTTTGCTCCCCATCATCGTTCCATGGTTTGAGGCTTTTGCCCCTTTTTTCCATTCACATCCGAAGGAGTTTGTTTTCCACCTTTCCTTTTCACAATCCATGGCTAGCCGTATTCACGGGTGCCCTCCATACCAACACTTTCCAAGGAAATTTAAATTTATTTTGAGACTAGGCATCCCTTTTACCGCCAAACTCTCGTGCAATGACAAGTGAATAAACACTCATCTTGAGAATGACATATCCAACCTAAAATTCATCGGCCACCCCTCGCCGCTTCATGAGCGGTACGGGCACACAAAAGAGAAGTTTATTTTGAATTTTTTTTAGAGATGACACATGCAAATTTACTTAGGACAGCATTGAAATACCGCATATAGGTAGATATGGTGGACACAATTGGCAGAACTGGTTTTAAGATGATGGATGCACAAGCAGTATTCCCGCTTAGTACAAGTGGAGGCTAGCAAAAAGATTGAGAAGCGACCAACTAAGAAACCATAATGATGCACAAGCATACATAAAACATAACTAACACCGAATAATGCACCACAAGTAGGATATAACTTCATTGCATAACTATTGACTTTACGTGCATGCATAGGGAATCACAAACCTTAACATCAATATTCTTACTAGAGCATAATTACTCACTAACATAACTCACATATCATCATCTACATATCTCAAAACTATTGCAAGGAATCAAGTTTTTCATGTCCAAGATCTTTATGCTAGTTTTCATTATCCCTCTTGGATATTCATCACATGGGGACCAAGCTCATAGCTTGTACAATTTACCATAACTATTTTCAACTCTCATTAAGATATAAGTGAAGCATGAGAGTAAATTTCTACAAAATTTCTAGCATAGCAACTCTCAAAAATATATAAGTGAAGCAAGAGAGTTCATGTGTTTCTCTAAAACAAAACCACCACCGTGCTCAAAAAGATTTAAGTGAAGCACTAGAGCAACTGCCTAGCTCAAAAAATTTAAGTGAAGCACAAAGAGCAATTCTAACAAATCATGATGACGTGTGGCTATCTCAAGCAAATGTGTTCATAGGTGATGATTGTGATAAACTAAAAAGCAAACAAAGCAAAGACTCGTATAATACAAGACGCTCCAAGCAAAACTCATATCATGTAACGAATAAAAATATAGTCTCAAGTAAGATACCGATGGTCGTTCGAAGAAAGAGGGGATGCCTTCCGGGGCATCCCCAAGCTTAGACGCTTGAGTCTCCTTGGATATTACCTTGGGGTGCCTTGGGCATCCCCAAGCTTAGGCTTTTGCATCTCCTTATTCCTTCATCCATCGTGGTCACACCCAAAACTTGAAAACTTCAATCACACAAAACTCAACAAAACCTTCGTGAGATCCGTTAGTATAACAAAACAAAACACTACTTTAAGTACTGTTGCAAACCCATTCATATTTTATTTTTGCATTAAACCTACTGTATTCTAACTTCTCCATGGCTTGCATGCCCCGATACAATCCATAGATTCATTAAAACAAGCGAAACAATGCATCAAAAACAGAATCTGTCAAAAACAGAACAGCCTGTAGGAATCTGCAGCAAAGCCATACTTCTGTAACTCAAACAATTCTGAAAAATTAGGAAAACGTGGAAAATTTGTATATAAATCATGTGTGAAAAAAATTCAGAAGCATTTGACACTCTGACAAATTTATAAAAATTCTGGACTGGGCATCAAAGTTTCTGTTTTTCACAGAATCGAGTCCACTATCAACCACATCATCCCAAAGGTCTTACTTGGCACAAACACTAATTAAAATATAAAAACCTACTCAAAACAGAGGCAAATAAAGTGTAAACAAATAAACAGAACCAAAAAGCAAAAAAACAAAATTTATTTTATTCGTTGGGTTGCCTCCCAACAAGCGCTATTGTTTTACGCCCGTAGTTAGGCATAATGCAATACGTCAAGTATTGTCTAACTCCTTGATCACACACCCACCTATTTTTGGTGGTCGAAATAACAAGTTCCTAGCAAAAAAAATTGTGGCAAAAGATCAAAGGGTTGCCGAAAAGTTTCAACAAAATTTGGGTGCACACTAATCATCTTAAGATCCCCACTTTCTTGGGTAGATGTGGCACCACTAGACTTAGGAACATAAATAAACTTACAACTTTTGTTGGGAGAATTTCTAACAACATATTTAGGAGGGGAAAAATCCGAGCCCAATTTTTCAATAATTCCCTCCAACTTATCAATTCGAGCGAGACTTTGCTCTAATTTCTTATCAATCACGGGCTCTTTTTCTTTCAAGGTTTTCAAAGTCATTCCCACCTTAGATCCATATTGAGTAATATGATTGTGGATCTTTTTATCTAAATTCTCAAGATGTTCTATGGTGGGAATTTTGCTTTCAATAGCATCTAACCTTTGCATAACATGCTCAAGAGTCAACGGTGTTTCATTAACCGTGATAGGTGGTGATCCCACCAAATCATCCAAAGCATTAAAAGCATCCAAAGAAGAACAAGTCAAAAAATTCCCTCCGGTGATAGTGTCAAGCACAAAACGGTACCAAGGAGTAGCTCCCACATAATAATTACGGAGAAGAATAGTGGTGGATTGCTTGCAAGAAGATCTATTATGAGCATCGCAAATCCTGTACCAAGCATCTTTCAAATTCTCCCCCCCTCTTTGTTTGAAGTTGAGAACTTCATTCTCAGGGGAGGACTCAAAAAAAGAAGAAATAGCCATAACGATAAAACAACGAACAAGGCAAACAAGAAAACGGCGAAGGAAAGAGGCAAATGAAACCGACAAAAGAGAAAGAAAATATTTTCGTATTTTTGCAAAACTGTTTAGAAGTGGGGGAGAGGAAAATGAGAGGCAAATGGCAAATAAAGTAAATGCAAAGATAAGTGTTGAGAGTGTAGGTAATTGGTAATGTTGATGATGTCTCCCCGGCAACGGCGCCATAAATTCTTCCTGCTACTTGTAATCTGCGTTGGATATTTATCCCTGAAGAGGAGAGGATGATGCAGCATAGTAGAGTAAGTATTTACCTCAGTTATGAAACCAAGGTTATCAATCCAGTAGGAGAACCATGCAACACCACGTAAATAGCACCTGCACACAAAACACAAACCTTCGCACCCAACGCAAACGAGAGGTTGTCAATCTCTCGGCGGTCGAATAGCGAGATTAAAGGTATATGATAGATTGATAGATTGAAACTAAAAGATAAAATAAAATAAAAGATAAAAATATGCAGCAAATATTGTTGGTATTTTTGTGTATGAAAAACAAGATAGATCTTATTATAAAAGTAGACCCGGGGGCCATAGTGTTCACTAGAGGCTTCTCTCAAAGAAAATAGCATACGGTGGGTAAACAAATTACTGTTGGGCAATTGATAGAAAAGCAAATAATTATGACGCTATCGAAGGCAATGGTCATGTATATAGGCATCACGTCCAAGACAAGTAGACCGAAACGATTCTGCATCTACTACTATTACTTCACACATCGACCGCTATCCAGCATGCATCTAGTGTATTAAGTCCAAAAGAACGAAGTAATGCATAAAGAATAATGACATGATGTAGTCAAGATAAACGCTAACAAGAATTCATCCCAACTTTTTATCCTTAATGGCAACAACACATGCGTGTCAATTCCCCTTCTGTCACTAGGACTGAGCACCGCAAGATTGAACCCATCACAAAGCACCTCTTCCCATTGCAAGAAAATCCAATCTAGTTGGCCAAACTAAACCAAAGATTCGGAGAAGAAATACGAGGCTATAACAATCATGCATAAAAGAGAGCAGAGAAGAACTCAAATAAATCATGGATAGATCTGATCATAAACTCACAATTCATCGGATCCCAACAAACACACCGCAAAAAATCATTACATCGGATAGATCTCCAAGAACATCAAGGAGAACATTGTATTGAGAAACAAAAAGAGAGAAGAAGTCATCTAGCTACTAACTATGGACCTGAAGGTCTGTGGTAGACTACTCACGCATCATCGGAGAGGCAGCAACGATGATGTAGAGCCCCTCCGTGATGGATTCCCCCTCCGGCGGAGTACCGGAAAAAGTCTCCAGATGGGATCTCTCGAGAACAGAGGCTTGTGGCGGTGAAAAAAGTATTTCGTGGTATGTTCCGAGGGTTTATGGATATCTCTGAATTTATAGGCCAGGAATTAGGTCGAACGGAGCCAGGGTGGGCCCACATGGCACCTGGGCGCCCCCCCGGGGCGCGCCCTGGTGCCATGTGGCCCCCCTTTCATCTTCTGCCTTGGCTTCCAAGTCTGCCTTGATCCTTATCTCCAGAAAAAAAAATCTCCAAAAAGTTTCGTGGCATTTGGACTTTATCTGATAATGATTTTCTGTAAAACCAAAAACAGGCAGAAAACAGCAACTGGCACATGGCACTAAGTTAATAGGTTATTCCCCAAAATGATATAAAAATCTATGAAATGATATAAAAAACATCCAAGATTGATACTATCATAGCATGGAATAATAAAAAATAATAGATACGTTGGAGACGTATCAGGGGTGATCTTGATGCTTTTGCATTAGTTGGTTGATAAGCACTTTTCTCTTCACTCTTCTTTTGATATTTATCTAATAATTGTGCAAAAGTGACTTTGGATTTCTTGCACTTGTGTTTATTGTGGCCTTTATCTCCTTTGGCTTGACTTGCATTGATCTTTGGATTTTCTTGTTGCCCCCAGTCCTTGGCGTCTTCATTGTAGCTTTGATGGAATTCTCGCCCTCAAGATTATGTTCATTGTGCTCTACAACAACTTGTTTACTTGAAAGCTTGATCCCATCACCTGCAGTTTTTACCTTCTCTTTAAATGGATCAGCTTGAAGCAGCCGATGCATAAACTTTTTGCCATCAGGACCAATTGGAATCGACTGGCCATCTCTTGGTGTTTCAACAAATTTCAATCGTCCTTTTTCAATGGCCGATTTAACTATTTGATGAAACATGTTGCAATCCTCAAAATTATGCTTGAGCGAATCATGCAGCTTACAATACATTCGTCCATGGATAGATGGCTCGACATGGTGATCAAGAATTCTAATATAATTATTTCTCAACAATAAATCAAAGATTTGATCACACATGTTTGAATTGAAGGTATAGCTTTTATCTTCTAGCCGATCTTGCTATGAGAACGGCTTTGGAAGTAAGCAATCGAATGGTTCAGATTTGGCATCCCCCCATTCGGCTATGCATTGTGTTTTGCACTCTATCTCCGATGTCTTTAAATAAGAAACTATACTAGCATCGGTTTTCTCAAAAGAATTTAACCTTGGCTTTAAATTTCTGAAGCGAAAATGGTTAGAACATACATGCCTCAAGTGAGACCAAGTGTAAGCCAAGTATGAACCAAGCAAAGCTACCCAATTATATATGAACTTTAGATAAAGCAATAGGGAAAGCCTTGGCTGCAATAAAATGTCACTACCGGTCTTTGTAAATGGCGCAATGGGTTGACCGATATGCTCTGTAACAATTTTTGTGCTAACAAGTAAATCACCCTTCTTCATTGGTCTTTCAAAATTACTCATGAGAATTTTTCTAATAGATGCATCAACAATAAAGTTGTGACCAAATCTGAAAATAGGTAAATTACTTGCTAGACATACCTCTTCAAATATGTTGGGAAAGCATGATGGTGGTGTGACTTGAACAATATCGTGCTTCGCTTCTGGATGGCTTCCCAACACCTCGTTGCCCTCTTTTTCTTGATTCCGTGCATCATTACATTGAAGATCTTTGTCAACCAAACTTTGTTCGACTATATGTTCTTGCTCTTGAAGCTCGTCAATTTCTATGGCACGAAACTCATAGGGAAAGAAGTAGGTTCCATTAACTTCAGAAAAATCAAGCATGGTCATTTTGCTATGCTTGCCATGCCCATTCTCAATAATGCATGCCTCTTTGGATTTGATAAATTCGGAATATATACTACTTGATTCGACTTTTTCAACCGAAGCACTTTCATGTTCCGAATCATCCTTCTTTTCATTGGTACTACCAATTGGCAATGCTTCTTTTATCTGAGCCAATTCTTTTTCTATTTGTTTCTGGCGGCGAGCGGCAAAATTGGTTTTAATCTTTTTCTCAATTTCAGCCCACTCCGGATATGATTGCCCCCCCCAATGCTATTAGGCTCTTTCGGCAATGACACGTGGGTGTTGCCGAAACTTTGCAATTGTGTAGGGGGTGTATAATATGTAGTACTAGGTGAAGGCATATGCATTGTTGTAGAACCATATTTTTGCTCGCCAATTCTATCAATTGGCAAAGATTCATCTTCTTGCAAAACTCTAACTCTTATTGCATTATAATCAGGAACTAGCCCCTTATCATGTTCTTCAAGGCAAAGAGCACTAATCTTGTTATTTCTGGCTATATCCCTTTTTAATGCAGCCACTTCCCATTCTATAAGGGATTGCTCCACAATACTCTTAGACTTTTTCGGCAATGAGGTGTTGCCGAAATTATGCAATTGCGTAGAGGATGCATTATATGCTACAATATTAGATGATGGCATGTGCACCCCTGCAAAATTTTCACTTATTCGGCTATGGCCATGAAGGTGCGAAGCCGAATTATGAGCATCTACAGTTGTATACGGTGCCAAAAAATTACTAACATGAGGTGTAGCATATGACGGTTGAGAGTAATTGGCCGAATAGCTAGCAGTAGCATGGCCAATTCTCCCATCCATCGGCATGGTTGAACTAGTATATTTCAAATTAGTTGCCGATGAATAAAAGGGTGAAACACTTTCTTCCTTGGCATTGGAAATTCTAACATGTGGTGTTTCAGATTTATTGACCAAACTCATCATGTCGTTCATCGGCATATCGATTTGTGGGGTTGCCGATGCATGAGAGTTGGAATACATATGATGCATGTTACTAGTATCATAAGAACTTGAAGCATGTAAATTACTTTGAATCGGCCTTTGCACGTAATTAGATGCATGATTGAAAAAACTAGGCCTGGCCGATAGAGTATACTCATTGAATGATCTAGTAACACCATATGAATTATTTGCATCTATATAAGGGGATTGGGTATTCATATTACCTTTGTAGATTGCAAACCCTAGATGACGATCTCTTCGTAGCAAGAACGGGCCGGAGACCGTTCAAAGCTTCGTCCCCAACGGAGTCGCCAAAAAGTGTGTTCGCACACGAACACGTCACCGTGTACCTCCAACGCCGAGGGTGATGCACCGCAGCTCACGTCGAAGGAGACCCGTCCGGAAGCGCGGTACGCAAGTAGTCTGGCGGGCGCTTTTGTAGACCCGAAACCCCACACACCCGGGAGGGACCCCGTCAGGGCGCGCGGTAGCTATGGGCTGCCCTAGGTCGACCCGATCGTCCCTAGGGGCTCGTGGATCGCTGCCCTCCTTCACAAAGAACGAACGAAGAACAAAAAGAAGAAGAACAAGGGAGAAGATAAAAGTAAAGGTAAAAGATGATAGATTGATTGTTCGATTGTGTGTTGTTCAATCGGCCGTCACCCCTTAGGTATATAAGAGGCGGCTGGACTTCCCGTGCAAGGAAAAGGCTTGGATTCACGTCCAAAACCCTAGTCAAATTCGGATGGTTTTGTCCGAACTTTCCAAAACTGTTTGGTTTAAAACTGGCTCACCTTGCGGGCCTTTTTTGAGGTGGTAAACGACCTTGGATAGAAACGAGCCCAAAAGAAATTTTGACCGTTTCGACGAGGCGAACAACTTTCATGTTGAACGTTTTTTGATCAGAGTCCGTCTTGAGGGGGTTTTGGGCTGTTTTACGAAGTCTGCAGCAGAGAAATCTGAAACCTGGATGGTTGTCCCCGGAGTGTCCGGCCATCTACTGCAACAGCGTCTTGTACTGGCTGTAACTTTTGAATACGACCTCGGATTAAGACGATTTTTATATTAAAATCATCCGTTTCGACGAGACGAAGAACTTTCATGTTGAAACTTTTTCCATCTGGGGCCATCTTAATTATGTTTCATGCCATTCTATAATCTGATGTCAACACGGGTATCTCTAAAATCGTCATACTTTTTGCGTCCGGTTCTGTTTTGGACCATCTTTATATCAATTTTGATCTTCTCTAAAAGGGTCATCCAATGGTGACTTACAACCATAATTTTGACTTCATCTTGATATAACTTCAAGCTACTCTTTATGATTGTGCCACTTTTGAGCGTCAACAGGCGGTACTTCCGCTGGGTAGTACCGTGGCTACTTCTGCTTGGGCTGAGTCTTCTGTATGATCTCTGCCAATTCGCGGCAGTACCGCTAGCACTATATGGTAGTGCCGCTTCAAGTGCTACTTCTGCTCTGGTGCCGTGCTGGCTACCATTGGTTCCTCTGTAACCCTTCGACAATTAGCGGTAGTACCACTAGTCGAAGGCGGTAGTATCGCTCCAGGGGAACTACCGTTCTAGTACTTTTGTACTCGTTGGGTTGTGTTGACCGGGATAAGCGGTAGTACCGCTTGAGCACAACTAGTGCACATAACGGTTGGATTACTCTTCCCACTATAAAAGGGGGTCTTCTTCCCCATTGCCCCAAATGACTTTGGGCAAGCTTTCTCCTCCATTGTTGACCTCCAAAAGCTTTGCCTTCTCTCCATTCCTCCTATGAATCTTGCATCTTTTTGAGGGAAAATAGAGAGGAGATTTAGTCTACATTTCCACCAACCCATCTCTCCTCTAAGTGAGGGAATCCTTTGGATCTAGATCTTGGAGTTCTTTGTGTTCTCTTCTTTGTTCTTCCTCTCATATTCCTCCATAGCTTTCGTTGTTGTGATGGGATTTGGGAAAGAAGGACTTGAGCACTTCGTGTGCTCTTTCCATTGCATTTGGTGCATAGGTTTGAGTTTTCCACAGCGATACGTGGAGGTGAAAAGTTGAGAAGCTTATTACTCTTGGGTGTTTGGGCACTGCTACTTGTAAACTGCATTGGATTTTTATCCCCGGAGAGGAGAGGATGATGCGGCATAGTAGAGTAAGTATTTTCCTCAGTTAAGAAACCAAGGTTATCAATCCAGTAGGAGAACCAAGCAACACCACGTAAACAACACCTACACACAAAACGCAAACCTTCGCACCCAATGCAAACGAGAGGTTGTCAATCTCTCGGTGGCTAAGTAACGAGATTAAAGGTATATGATAGATTGATAAATAAATAAAAGATAAAAATATGTAGCAAATATTTTTGGTATTTTTGTATAAGAAAACAAGATAGATCTTATGATAAAAGTAGACCCCGGGGCCGTAGAGTTCACTAGAGGCATCTCTTAAGAAAATAGCATACGGTGGGTAAACAAATTACTGTTGGACAATTGATAGAAAAGCAAATAATTATGATGCTATCCAAGGCAATGATCATGATATAGGCATCACATCCAAAACAAGTAGACCGACTCCTGCCTGCATCTACTACTATTACTTCACACATCGACCGCTATCCAGCATGCATCTAGTGTATTAAGTCCAAAAGAACGAAGTAATGCATAAAGAACGATGACATGATGTAGTCAAGATAAACGCAAATAAGAATTCATCCCAACTTTTTATCCTTAATGGCAACAATACATGCATGTCATTTCCCCTTCTGTCACTAGGATTGAGCACCGCAAGATCGAACCCATTACCGAGCACCTCTTCCCATTGCAAGAAGATCCAATCTAGTTGGTCAAACCAAACCAAAACTTCGGAGAAGAAATACAAGGCTATTCTAGATCATGCATAAAAGAGATCAAAGAAGAACTCAAATAAAACAAGAATAGATCTGATCATAAACTCACAATTCATCGGATCCCAACAAACACACCGCACAAAGTCATTACATCGGATGGATCTCCATGAAGATCATGGAGACCATTGTATTGAGAAACACAAAGAGAGAGGTAGCCATCTAGCTACTATCTACGGACCGTAGGTCTATGGTGAACTAATCACGCATCATCGGAGAGGCGGCAAGGATGATGTAGAGCCCCTCCGTGATGAGTTCCCCCTCCGGCGGAGTACCGGAGAAGGCCTCCAGATGGGATCTCGCGAGAGCAGAGGCTTGCGGCGGCGGAAAAAGTATTTCGTCTGCTCCCATAGGGTTTTTGGAATTCTTCTGAATTTATAGAGGTGGAAGGAGGGCAAAAGGAGCCAGGGGGCCCATATGGCACTTGGGCGCCCCCCCTGGGGCGCGCCCTGGTGCCATGTGGCCCCCTCTAGAAGCTTCTGCCTTGGTTCTCAAGTTGACGTTGATCCTTATCTCCAGAAAAAAAATCTCTAAAAAGTTTCGGGACGATTTGATCTTATATGATAGTGATTTTCTGTAAAACAAAAATAAGGCAGAAAACAGGAACTGGCACAAGGCACTAAGTTAATAAGTTAGTCCCCAAAAATGATATAAAAATGTATGAAATGATATTAAAAACATCCAAGAATAATAATATCATAGCATGGAACAAGCAAAAATAATAGATACGTTGGAGACGTATCAGGCACCCTAGAGCTTGTGCCTCTTGGGTGCTTGGGCGTCCTAGACGGTTGGTGGTGTCACGGAGCTCAATTATTGTGGTGTAAAACTCCGGGCAAGCTTCGGGGTCTCCAATTAAGTTGTGGAGATTGCCCCGAACAATTTGTACGAGTTCGATGACCGCCCCCAAGGGTTACCATTTGTACGGGTTTAGTGACCGCCCCCAAGGGTCGCCATTCCTACCGGTTCGGTGATCGCCCTCAAGTGCCCCTTATTGGAATCATGATATTTTGCATTGTGCAAGGGCGTGAGGAAAATATGGTGGCCCTAGTGATATTTTGGGGAGCATTGTGCCTCCACACCGCTCTAACGGAGATTAGCATCCGCAAGGGTGTGAACTTTGGGATGCATCGTCGTCTCTGCGTGCCTCCGTTATCTCTTATCCGAGACCTTTACTTGTGCACTTTACTTTGTGATAGGCATAGTGTTTCATGTTATATATCTTGCTATCACATAGTTGTTTATCTTGCTTATTATAAGTTGTTGGTGCACATCGTTGAGCCTAGTATATTTAGGTTTTGTGCTTTACAAATTAAACGCTAGTTTTATTCTACATTTGTTCATGCCTAAACCGTAATTGTTTTAAAGCGCCTATTCACCTCCCCTTTAGGCGCCATCCACGCCCTTTCACTCGGGGTCCAGAGACCAGGTCCAGGAGTCCACGAGTCTCTTCTTCAAGTGATGCTCACGATGTCGATGGAGCCAAAGAAACTCCCTTCCTACCTAAAGTCACAATCGTACCCACATTAATTGTCGTTGAGCATGCTTATGCTCCTTAACCTATCCCTCATCCGATTATTAATCATGCTGGGCCTCCGCCCCCTTTGAAGCCTAACCAATTCGTCAAATTGAAACTCGCTATGGAGTCTCATATTTTGCAGTGCCTCGATGCATAGGACGGCATGTGGACTAGGAATTTTAGATGTGGATGTGCATAATACATGAAAACCTCCACATATGTTTCAAAATATGTACATTTTTTAAAAGAAACACAATCATTTTTAAGATATCCCTATGTCCTTGGGTTTCAGGGACCGGGTCCCGAAGTCCACGAGCCTCTTCTCCAAGTGATGTTCGCGATGTCGATGGAGCCCTCCCGCAGGAAAGGGCCAGGACCCACCACGCCTCCATGGTCCTAAGACGACAGAAGACGAGGTATACCTGCGCCGGTGCCAGCGGGAGGCACGAGAAACCCTAGAGCTTGGGTGACCTTGCTACGGAGTGAAGGGGTACGCAATGTCGTTGATTTAGCACAACTTTAGTACAAAGTTGTACTAAGTCCGCAACACTTATTACTAAAGTTGTACTAAGTCCGCGACACTTATTTTGGGACCGAGGGAGTATATATGTTATATTAGTTAATTAGAAAAATGTTGTATTTTTTTCGACAAAGGAGATATATTAATATCGCAAAGATACCAATTACACCCGACCTCTGTACCAACAAGATGTATAAAGGCATCAAGGATACACACAGCCAAAAACAAAAATAAAAAGAACAGAAGAAAAAAGACCCCGCCATGGTGAACAATCACTAGCATCCGCATCACTCTAACCACCACCGAAGAAAACACCCGGATTACAAAAGAGGTTCTCTAAAAGCAATGCCTCTAAAAAGGAAACAATGCACAAGCGTTGTCGTTGCCCGATTAAAGATCTTGGATTTTCACCCTGGAGAAAGTCCGATTTGGGAATCGAGACTCAGTACTCAAGGAGCATCACCAAAAATGCAGTCCTCCAATGTTGTCGCCCCCACTTGTCGAGGCCGCTACTGTAAGTCACCAATCACCAGGCTTACAGATCCTATGTCTGGAATGGACAGGAACGCCCTGCAAGCCATGCCTGTACAACAACCTGTGAAGCAAAATCTTCAACGCATCCAAAGCCCCTCTCCACCAATTCTCCAGGTCTTCCGATCGCAGCCGCCATGACATTCTCCGCCTCTGTCAATCCCATGAAAATCTAGAAGTAGACATGTCCCATGGTGTCGACAGAAATCGAAGCTTTGCGTCGTGCCCTCTTGAAGCCGCATGGCCTGATGTAGGGGCACGCACGACCGGATCCCGTCCGATCCAGAGATCCAGGAGTGTCCTGCGCCATCCAAGTAGATCTCTGATGGAGAATCCCGGAACTCGTCGGCTGCCAGATCGAGAAGGACTGGTTTCAGGTAGATCAAGGATCCAGGCATGTGAAGAACGCTAGAGCCTCCGCCTTTTTGACCCAGGCCAAACAGCCCCTCGTCGCCGGCCCGCGGGTCCAGACCGCCTCCCCAACCAGCCGAAGCTAGGGCTCTGCAGCAGAGGAAAGCAGTTCGCGCCGCCCGAAGCCAGAACGTCGAGCACGCTAGAGCGAGGTCAGCCCGCGTCGCCGATGCAAGGCCGCCCCTCAGCGTCGCCGTCGCAGAACCACGTCGACGCGCCCCTCACAAGCGTCGCGTCCCCGCCGACAGAGACGCCCCGCGTCGCCACCGGCCGTACGAGGAGGAGAAGAGACCCCGCCGCCGCCCAGGCTTCGCCCGGCGACGCCCTCCGGCAGCGGTGAGGAGGAGGGGAAGGAGGACGGGGCTAGAAGTGGCGGCGGGATGGGGGCTCCCGGTCGCTCGCGGGAGCAACGCGGGGCCAACCCTAGACGCGGGCCGAAAAAATGTTGTATTAGTCTTGTGAACTCCTTTTTATACAAAAAAATGTTTTCGCAATGACCAAAATACTATAAAAAATATGATATAATACTAAACAGGAAGTGCGGCCGCCGCACCCCATACGGCCCCATTTTAGCTAACCCGGCATCTTACAGTAGTTTCGTGTCCCGACTGCTCGGATGTCTTTCTATTCTTTCACCGCAAGCATAGATTCTATTGTAGTCATTCCCACGATATATAGGCCGGACAAGTGGAAATGCAAAGCGGGAAGAGAAGTAGATTTGATTGATAATAGATAGTATATACATAGCAGTGATGATCATCACAATACACAAAGTTCTATTACATGCTAATGGTATATTTGGTAGGAAATGCAGCCGAAACCACCAAGAGCATCGAGATTGCGGCATGCCACTCTCCCCCCACCCTGGCCATATCCAATCGGTAGGACACACTTTATGTTCCATAGAGTCACATGATGAAAGGCAGTTGTGCAAACACTCATGACATTACAGCAAAAGTAAAGCATGATCACAGTTCACAATAACTTGTTACCATGCTTTTGTAAAGCATAGGAGCAAACTACGTGGTTAATAGTCATGTAACATAGATAGCATATGCCTTGATGCGTCCTGGTTGGAGGTACTTTTCGTGAGCGATCAATCAATGTTGTATGACCTGCTAAAAAACACTATAGTTTGGTTATTACTGGTGATATAAACGTAAGTCATAACCTATGAAACAAAGATGCAGACAAATGTGTTAAGGAGATTCAGTGAGGGATTTGTACTTCCAGAAGTGCCATCGGATAGCTTGTGAAATCCCCTCGTCGTCAAATCCATTGCAGGACAATGGTGTCTAACCCCCCCTGGTCGTTTGAGGGCAGAACGACCTGGATGAGAACTCATTAATTATCTTACATGCATAGTTGTAATATCATTAAATCTTGGATCAGAAGACCATACTATGTACAGATGAGGTTGCCAGTATAATAATATGATTTGCTCACTGAGCACAATACAAATAAGAAAAAGCAGCAGACATGATAAACAAACCTACCAATATCCAGAAAAGCAAAAAAAGAGTGATGTAGAGCACAAGCTGAAATAATTATATCTTTCATGCAAGCAAGCCACGGAAAAAATATAAGTAGTAATATGCAATTGAGGATAGCCCATGCAAGAAAAAGAAGAGCTATGAATCTGCAGAGAAGTAAGTAATAAAATAATTACCTGCGTATTTATACGTTCATTCTTACCTTAATGATCAAATTGAAACAAAAATGTGAACATCATCGCCCCAAATTACACAAACCTATATTTGTACAAAGTTAGGGATAGGAGTTTGTGTGTTCCTACCACATAGTACAATGCAAAGTCGCTCTAAAGTATTTACAAATAAAATTGCAGCTTGGTTTGGCCTATTCCCTTGAAAGAAAAATGTAATATCCATCTCAACATCACTAATACAAATCCATCTTCCAAACAAAGTACTGCATACAGAGCAAAAGTAGCACATAGACAATGACAAAAAAAAAATTAGTGTTAACTGAATTCTGAAAGGGTTTTCCTCCAAAAATTATAAAGCTTGTAATGACAACCAACCAACACTTCATTTTGTACCACCTAATGCTAATAAGGGAACAAAATAAAAATCATATAACAATGTTTGCTCAGTCTCTAGGCATAGAGCCGACGGATGCACCTCTAGCTGTTTAACATGAGAACAAATTTCATAGCATCTATATAGATGCAAACAGGACAATTTCAAGATCTCACCCCAAAATTAAGGAAATGCATCAACCAACTTCATATTTGCATATAAAAGATGTAATCTCACACTTGGGTCGGAGAGCGAGTCGAGCGATTATCCTCAACCTGCTGTAGACAAAGAGGATGTGGAGGATAATTGTATAGCAGAAATAAATCATAAGAACAATTGGTTCTGGAAGGAGGAGCTAAACGTCATGGCACCCTGTTCTATTATCTAATTCAAGTATAGAGTAAGATTTCGAAACTATGTATACATATAGGTGCATGGTTGCACAAAGCCGAGTAATTTGAGTATCTAGCTTAGAAGAAGAATTAAACATTCAGATTAAATAACAAACTGACTCCGGAGTAATAATGTAACCATCTACTCCCTCCGTAGTGATCTAAACGCTCTTATATTAGTTTACGGAGGGAGTACTTGACACAATTTCATAGCAGACCCAGTCACTCATCTTGACACAGATGTCGTCGATGATATAGTAGGCCCAGCCGCTCAAGCCAACAAGCTCGTGCTGGCCACGTCTGGCCCTCCCAGTCTCAGTTGTAAACTGTGCCACAAACAAAAACACTCAGTAGCCCACCCCAACAATTTACCGAGCACCTGGCATGCAATTACTTCATGATGAACCAGAAGGGGGGCATCAGTGAGCTCATCCAAGCTAATTCAGCAACAACCTTGGCACATGAGAAGAGGGACCTTACAGAAGTGTTTAGGATGAACGCTGGTCACATCCTTGCCAAGGTGGGTTTCAGGTCGGAGAGATGCACCTGGCAACGTCCTCTACTTCTGCTCCCAAGCGACCATCCTTGCGCCTCCACTTGCTAGATGGTCTCCATTGACTGCATATTATCCAAACTCCTCCACCTCTGGCCTCCATATACTGCAGAGAGAGGGAGCCAATCCATCTGAAAAGTAGAAACTAAATACAACGAAAGAATGCCATCATCGTTTGTTTCTGCACTAGATCGGAAGGGTGGAATGACAAGGGAGGCGGTGTCTGTTTCATCCTTTCCGTCACCATTGGCCTTGAGCTCGCCGGAGCATGGGAGGAGGAAGAGAGGTAGAAGGAGGCAACTGAGCTGAGTCTAAGACAACGACGGACGGAATCAACGACCCAGACACGCTTGGCTGGAAAGAAAACAGGGAGGAGGAAAAGAGCTAGGAGGAGGCACCTGAGGCGAGGCGAAGATGGCAACGACAATGGCAGCTCAAGGACGACACTCAAACCCCGATCCGACCATGAGAGACCCCGATCCACCAGCATTGACACATCTAACGCCATTAACCACTCGAAGAGAAGACAGAGAGAAGAGGGGCAGAGGAGAGTGAAGGGAATACTGTAGGAACGAAGTATGTCTACCGGGGGGGGGGGGGGGGGTGAATGGGAGTTTTAAATTTTCTTTGGAAAAATCAAAACTCTCGGAATCCAGCAGCGGAACGAATGAAAACAGAGTACAACGAACGAATACAAGTTACCGAATGGAAACTACAACATGCATCGAGGTAAATCACATGATTGAAATATGTCACTTAGCACAGTTCGAATGTAAATAGGGTAGCAGAGGTGACCAGTGATGCTCGATGGCGACAAGGTGTTTGGTAGACCAGTTCGCCTTTCTGCACAAGGACTACGTCTGGTTGGAGGGGTTGTGATTTAACACAGAAGATAAACTCTCTTCGCCCTATTCTCCTCGACAATTGGTTCGTCAACCAATGCCGATTACTCGTGGTAGATGCTTGAGGCGATCTCCGAACCTTTACAGACTTCTTCTTCGAGAACCACAATTACTCTTGGTCTCTGAAGAAATTGACACCTAACCGTCTAGAGAGTTTGCAGCTCTCAAGAGTAATAGGCGGAGCGTACTGGACTTAGATTCGAGTGATGCTGAACCACTATCTAATTCTTCGGTTCTAGGGGTTTTTCTCTCTGTGGATTTTAAACTCAAATCGCTCAGAGAGGGGGTTGCTCAACAATCTTCTCAGAATCAAACGGAGCAGCCACCGGACAACGCCGGCGCGGGGGTGGCTATATATAGCCGCAGCCTTCCCGGATGGGAAATGACCATTTTGGACACGCGGTCCAGCCAATGGCCAACCGACACGTTTCACAACGGTCGGATTTGGGAGCAACGGTAACATTACTTGAGGAACAAGTAATGCTAACTCCTCGGTCCGAGACAAATCTCTCGCAGCGAAGAAGATCACAGTCTCTTGCTGGCAAGTATTTGCTCGGAACACAAAGAGATTTCTCTCACAACTTTCATAGGATTTGGGTTTAGCATCAGAGAATCAAAGTTTCGAACGCTACACCCCTCTTAATAGTACGGTGGTCCTATGACTCAATAAAGAAAAAGAAGAACAACGAAGTAAATGCTACGTCTTCACTTCGTCTTCATTCTCCTCGGACGCAGTCATTTTCTTCGGACAGACACCGAACCTATTGCTTCACTTCAGCAATATTTTGGGGTCACTCTTGTTAACATTATCTTCGGTGATAACCTTCGCTGCACCGCAGGGAGATTATCTTCGTCGTTAGCATCAAACTCCTCGATATCTCTGGGACCTGTTACTCTGTGTATACTACCAAACACATGAGTCCCATACTGTTTATGTCAACAAACTCCAAAACATAAGGGGGCCAATCATTGCACCAACAAATACACATGAGGCGAGGGCTTACGCGGTGGCGGCGGCGGGTCCGGTCCAGATCCAGAGCCTGGTCAAAGAAAAAAGGGGGCAAGTGAGCAGAGAAGAGGCAACCCACACACTCTCTCCCACCAACATCAAGCCGACAACCACTATGCAAAATCCCTAGTCTACCCCCGCCCAAACCATAAAATTACCCACCTCTGCCATTTGTAAAAATATCCGACGGCTCATGTTGATCCAGGAAATATCCAACCGCCTGTGTTGCTCGGGTCTGAGATCGGACGGCCGGGCTCGCTACTAAACAGATCGGACGGCCCAAATACTCTAGTGAACGTGAGAGCTTGGTTTTACATAGCTATCTAACTATGGGATGGGATGTTCTCCCTCCTCTTTCGCAAAGAAAAAAGATATGCTCTCCCTCCTCGCCAGTCGGAATCTCCTATTGGACGCACGTTGCGTCAAAGTGTCGGTCTTTCGTACAGAGGTGACGATCGAGCGATGACCTGGGCCGGGCCCATTAACGTGCTGAAGTGTTTTCTGGTTTTGGAACCTTCTAGAGTTCCCCTTCCTGTTTTTCTGGTTTTGCCTGAACCGGTTTTCCTGTTTCTTTCTGCTTTTTGTTTTTTTTTGTTTTTCTGTTTATTTTCCTTCTTTCTTTTTTTCTTTTTTGTTTCTTTTTTTCTTTTTCGTTTCTTTTTATGTTTCAAGTTTATTTTTCTTTTTTTTTAAAGAGTTCATGTTTTGAAATTTGTTCGGGAACTTAAAAAATGTTCATGCTTATAAAAAAGTTGAAATTTTATAAAAATGGTCCTGTTTTTTCAAAAACTGTTCATAAATTCAAAAATTGTTTCCAAATGGTCGTGTTTTTTAAAATTTGTTCAGGAATTTCAAGAAATGTTCCTGTTTTTCAGAAATTGTTTGGAATGTTTTTGTTCTTGTATTGAAAACTGATCACAAATTCAAAAAATGTTCTTGTTTTCGAATTGTTGGTCACATATTCAAAATTTGTTCGTGTTTCAATTTTGATGGGATTTTTAGAATTTTTCTCCATTTTGAAATTTGTTCTAAAAATTCAAAATATGTTCGTGTTTAAAAAATTGTTCCATTTTTAAATTTTTTGTTCATAATGCAAAAAATGTTCATATTTACAAAAATGTTTAGAATATTAAAATTGTCCCTGTTTTCAAATAATTTTCGTATTTTCAAAAAATGTTCCTGCTTCTCAAAAATTGTTCAACAATTCAAAAAATGTGCCCATTATCAAAAACTGTTCAGAATATTAAAAACTGTCTCACAAATTGAAATACTATTTGTGTTTTCAAAAAATGTTTGGGACTTTTGAAAAAGAGTTCCCATTATCAAATTTTGTTCTCAAAATTCAGTAAGTGTTTGAGTTTTTAAAATATGTCAGGAATTTTAAAAAATGTTTGCACTTTTCAAAAGTTGTTCCCATTATCAATTTTTTGTTCTCAAAATTCAATAAATGTTCGCGTTTTCATCAAATGTTCAGGAATTTCAAAATTCTTTCTGTCGAAAATTGTTCACGTTTTTATTTTATTTTTTGAAAATTTGAAAAATTGTTCGAGTTCTTCAATAAATTATCGGATTTTCAACATTGTTGGTTGTAAAAAAAATCACAATTTCCAAATAAAGTTCGAAAAATTCAAAATCATGTCTGGATTCTGCTTTGGAATTAGTTCTTATACCATCACGCTCCCCTTTTTACATGAATGTTTGTTAGCTACACTGGTTTGCTGCTCTCGTACATAGGATGGAGGAACAAAGTTCGAATCTTAGCCAGGATTTTTCGCGCTTCCTTTTTTCTTTTTAACATCGCTGTGCTACTGTACAGCAAACGCTCGCTACAGCGCCCACTATTGGGCCGGCCCACTCGCGGGGTCCCCGCGTGCGTCGCGTGGCTGTTCGACGCAAAACGCGTCGAATAGGACCTCCCTCGCCAGTCCCCCGCCTTATCCTCCGCCGCGATTGCGTTGGCATCGTCGTTCTTCCCGGGCCATTCGAACTCTCCTCCGGAGTCGCAATGCCGATGCAGTTCCTCTCGCTGCCCACCGCCCCCGCCGCCTCACCCGCGCCGCACCTCCTCCCTGCCAAGCCCTTCTTCCTCAAGCCCCTCTCCTCCTCCTCCTCCTCCTCCTCCGCCGCCGCCTCCTCCTTCCGCCGCCCCTCCCAGCCCCCGCCACCGCCCCCCAAACCCTCGCCTCCCCCTCCGCCGCCCCCGCCTCCTCCCCCTCTCCCCAACCCTCTCTCCTCCAAGCTATGGCTCTCCAGCAAGCTCTCCCCGCCCCCGCCTCCCCCTCCTCCTCCTCCACCCCGAACGCGGCAACACCACCCTCCCCCGCCTCCGCCGGTGGAGCCAGAGCCAGAGCCAGAGCCCGAGCCGGAGCTGGAGCCGGAGGAAGAGCAGGGGGAGGAGGGTTTCCGGCAGAAGGGGAAGGTGTTCGTCGGAAACCTGCCTCTGCGGGCGAGGAAGGCGGAGGTGGCCGACTTCTTCCGCCAGTTCGGGCCGCTCGACAAGGTGGAGCTCGTGCGCGCCCACGATGACCCCGAGCGCAACGCCGGCTTCTGCTTCCTCTACTACGCGGACGCCGAGGGCCAGGGCGCCGAGGCCGCCGCGGAGCGCGCGGCGGAGGTCGACGGGGTGGACTTCCGGGGCAGGTCGCTCACGGTGCGGCTCGACGACGGGAGGAAGGGGAAGGCCAGGGCGGAGGACCGGGCGCACTGGGTGGACCACGGCCAAGGGAAGGAGGCGCCGTCGCCGTGGCACCACGGCAGGGACGAGGCCTGCCGCGAGTTCCGCAGGGTGGTGGAGTCGCGGCCCGAGGACTGGCAGGCCGTCGTCTCCGCCTTCGAGAGGATCCCCAAGGTGGGCGGCTTCTCGTACCACCTCGCCCTTGTTCTCTGCCAGTTGCAGTGCTTCCTCCACTTCACATGCCAATTGCATATATCCTCTTAATATGTGGCGATAATGATATGATACTGAATAGTTCCTCTAGGATGCCAATTGCACAATAATGCGTGGGTGCTCTAGTTGTCCATTTAATGGCAGATGATCTGTGATTGCACAGACTGAAAATTCACCTTCTGTAAATCCTCATTTGCCGAATGCAGTTGCTGCACAGCTTGCCTTTGCTGTTTACTTTGATGTCACCTGCTACTTGCAGTGCTTCCTCCACTTAACATGCCAATTGCATATATCATCTTAACATGTGGTGATACTGAATAGTTCCTCCAGGATGCCAATTGCACAATAACGAGAGGATGGTCTAGTTGCCCATTTAATGGCAGATGATCTGTGACTGCACACACTGAAGATTCACTTTCTGTAAATTCTCATTAGCACCACACAGTCGCTGGACAGCTTGCCTCTGCTGTTCACTTTGATGTTATTTGCAATTTCAATCAAAATCCAAGTCCCGAAATCTTTGGCTAGTTGACTGTCGAAAATTTAACTGCTCCACAATGTGTTCTTCATTTACATGAACAATTCTTGTAGTCATTCTGCATTTTCTGCATATTCTGTAAGCTGTAGCCATGTGCAGGAATATATATTATATGAGTTGATTAAGAGTTAACGACCCTGTATTTTTGTGCGTGCAAGCAACTGTGTTTCAACTCATATTCATGTTCGAAAATCTGGATAATGATATTTATGCACCCAAGACCTCATATGGAAGTTGAACAGCAATTTACTTGATATGCAGGGCCGCAAAAGTAAAATAATGTTGGTTTAGTTGATGCTTGCTGCTTTTTTTATTGCGCAGAAGATAGAATCGCCTGAGTCTCATTGTGATTGAATTCTTTTGATATGATCCATTTATATTCTTTGTTTTGATTGTTTCAGCCATCAAGGAGAGAATTTGGTCTGATGATTGTGTATTATGCCAAGCGGGGTGATAAGCATCATGCTCGTGCAACCTTTGAGAACATGAGAGCAAGAGGAATAGAACCCAATGCCTTTGTCTTCACAAGGTAGGTGCATTTAGCTGTTACTTACATTTTTTCGGTTGTTTTCTTTCCCATGATAGGCAGAATAATGTAGGATAAAAAAAAGCCAGAGGACTTGTGCAAACAACTTTATGAAATAGACAAACTGCGAAATTTGTTACATGTAAATTGATCATGAACATGTTTCTGCATGGTACCAGAATGAAAGGTGACTCAGGAAATATTAGTAGTGAACTGACTCAGAAACAGAATAGGTTGCCACCTTATTGCCAGTTTGCCAATGTGAACTGAAAAAGTTTATCGATGCAGATAGTGACATACAAAGGCAGGTGGTTCTCAAGGTCACATCTCCAAAAATTGCTTTACATATATGGTGTGCTCCAGTCATAATTCTTTTAACATAAAATATAAAATCCTTCAATAATGTGTTGTAGTCACATTGCTATTATACTTCTACATTTGCGGTGCTGCTAGAGATTGATTGCTTCACTTTGCTGGCTTCTCCCCTGCATTAAATTTAATTCATTTCATGCAGCCTTGTTCACGCTTATGCAGTTGCTAGAGATATGCGTGGAGCGCTGTCATGCGTTGAAGAAATGAAAGCTGAGGGCATTGAGCTGACAATTGTTACTTACAGTATCCTTATTTCAGGATTTGGCAAAATCAATGATGCTCAGTGAGTGACCAACCCCCTACCCCCCCTCCTCCTCCCTCAATCAATTGGAGCCATGTTCTATGTGCTCCTTATCTGCTTTATTCAGAACTTCTGATATTTATAACAATACTTTTGTATTTGACAGATTCAGACATTTGCTTTGTGTACCATGTCACTTGACTTTTTCATCTCTATTTCTCAACCCAAGACCCTCGGCTTCTTTCTAATATCTTTTCTCTTGTTTTCGAAGATCTGCAGACAACTTGTTCAAAGAGGCTAAAACCAACCTAGGGGATCTCAACGGGATCATATATAGCAACATCATCCATGCCCATTGGTTAGTGTTACCAGATTCAGAAGCCCCTTCAAATTGAAAAAACTATTACGGGAAAAAATGATTCTGATGCTTGTATGTTACCTAATTCAGCCATGTAGTCATGGCAGTTTGTTGCTCATATACTATCGATCTAGCACTCAAGTATATGTACTTTCCGCAGCCAGTCTGGCAATATGGATCGAGCTGAAGAGCTGGTCCGCGAAATGGAAGAGGATGGAATAGATGCTCCCATAGATGCATATCACAGTATGATGCATGGATATACTATCATTCAAGATGAAAAGAAATGTCTAATTGTCTTTGAAAGGCTGAAGGTATAGTGGGAAATGACATCTCATGGCTAATTGAGCTTGCTGGCATTCTTACATTATTATTTTCTCCTTCCTGAACCTATAATGCATTTTGAAGCTCTTGGTTTTGGGTGGATTAAGTACCGTGTGTCGCATTTGCCTTCTTGGTCTGATTATTTACTTTTCATTTTGCAGGAATGTTGCTTTACACCATCAATAATTTCTTATGGATGCCTTATTAATTTGTATGTCAAGGTAAAATTGTAATTCTAGTTTTGTCCTTGTATGTGTGGGTTGAATAGCCTTTTACTTCCTCTTACTTTTTTTTTCCCTTTGTGTTAAATGCGTAAAACTAGCTGATTTAGGGTTTTCTCTTGTTCTTTCTGTTTCTCTTTGTTATTTATACTAGTGTCTGGCAACTTTAACGGAAGAAAGATTTCTTATAGGATATTAGAAGTGCAAATGTTGTTTAGGTAATGTGCAAATGATGTTATCTGAGGAATTGTCCCAGGTTGGAGCCGTAAAGTTGGTAAAACTGTCATGTGCTTGCTAGTTATTGATGAACTAATCTGCTTCATTATGTGTCTTTTACATCACTACTCCCTAGCATGCCCACAAATCATAGTTGCAACTTTCAAGGAAAAAGGATGTATAAAAAGGGAAAAAAATATTTAGCCCTACAGTACAATCTAACAATATAAAATGTATTTGAGCATCATTTTTGTGCATGTTGCGCACTCTATGAATGACAATTCCTGATGCCGCTTTGTTATGTTTTTTTACAGATTGGTAAGGTCGCTAAAGCTATAGCTATTAGCAAAGAAATGGAGTCATATGGAATCAAGCATAACAACAAAACTTACTCTATGCTGATCAGTGGATTTATCCATTTACATGACTTCACAAATGCTTTCCGCATATTTGAGGAAATGCTAAAATCCGGTCTTCAGCCTGATCGTGCCATATACAATTTGCTGATAGAAGCATTTTGTAAGATGGGAAATATGGATCGAGCTATTCGCATTCTGGAAAAAATGCAGAAAGAACGAATGCAACCATCAAATAGAGCATTTAGGCCAATCATAGAGCGGTTTGCAGTTGCTGGAGATATGAAAAGGGCTCTGGATATTCTTTATTTGATGCGACGAAGTGGTTGTGCTCCCACTGTAATGACTTACAATGCTCTTATCCATGGGCTAATTAGAAAGAACCAGGTATTTTTCAAATACATTGTAGCTCTTCAAACTTAAACCATGCGCTGTTGTCATTTCTTTTACTTGTCTTTGTAGGTTGAAAGGGCTGTTTCTGTGCTTAACAAGATGTATATTGCTGGTATTACGCCAAATGAACATACATACACAATCATTATGAGAGGTTATGCTGCTACTGGGGATATCGCAAAGGCATTTGAATATTTCATGAAGATCAAAGAGGGTGGTCTAAAACTTGATGTCTACATTTACGAGACGCTGCTAAGGGCCTGTTGCAAATCAGGGAGAATGCAGAGTGCTTTAGCAGTCACCCGTGAGATGAGCTCTCAGAAGATATCAAGGAATACATTTGTATATAACATTCTGATTGATGGGTAGGTACTCTAGATAAGCTCTTTGATCAATATCCGTTAACCTTGTTCTCCTACAGTTCTGCTGGGTTATTATTTGTTGGCTGGCTCAGTAACTCAGGTACACCTGTATTCATTTCATGACTAGTGGAGCTTGTAGAACTAGTAAGCCAAGTTCTAATTCAGAGAGATGAAGAAACTATCATGATAGTTCTTTGTTGAATTAGTTCTACAGTATTTTGCGAGGGCATACTGCAGAATAATTTATGGTCTGTTTCACAAAGTATTTTAGGCAATTCCTTTTGCTTGTCTATAATCACTGATCTTTTTCTCTAGGTGGGCTCGGAGGGGAGATGTTTGGGAGGCAGCAGACTTGATGAAGCAGATGAAAGAAGATGGAGTCCCACCGAACATTCATACATATACCTCCTACATAAATGCATGCTGCAAAGCAGGAGACATGCAGGTACAATTTTTTTTGCATTATTTAATTTGTAGCCTATTGTTACTGGATGCTGGAGATAGACCGACAAGGATAGTACAATTCCTTGTGACAATCATGACTACACATCTTCTAATACAATGAACTTTATCCTACATGGCTTCATCTTATTAGAATTTGAAATTTGCGAATGGAGAAATATTTCTCTTGGGCGTTTCATTGCACACTATCCATTGATATATCTTAATTAAATGATTTATTTGTAGAGGGCACAAACGGTGGTAGAAGAAATGGCAGATGTCGGACTGAAACCTAATCTCAAGACATATACTACCTTGATTAAAGGTTGGGCAAGGGCGTCACTTCCAGACAGAGCATTGAAATGTTTTGAAGAGATGAAACTGGCGGGGCTGAAGCCTGATGAGGCTGCTTATCATTGCTTGGTAACTTCACTTCTCTCAAGGGCAACTGTGATGGAGGGAAGCACCTACACAGGAATCTTTAGTGTTTGTAGAGAAATGTTTGAGAATGATTTGACTGTTGATATGCGCACTGCTGTTCACTGGTCAAGATGGCTTCACAAGATTGAGATGACGGGAGGCGCACTAACTGAAGCACTCCAGAGAATATTTCCTCCTGATTGGAATTCATTAGAAGTTCTAGGAGAGGTTTCTGATTCTGTAAGCACTGGGGATTCAGATTATTCCAGTGATTCTGATTTTAGCGATGGCAATGAGAATCAAGACGCTGATGACAACTGACAACCAGTAACCAACTTTTAACGGTATGCACTCCCGAGCTGCTTTGCGTGAGCTCTGCCGGAGTTTACCTAACAAGGTATGTTGTATGCTTGTGGGAAATATAACACTACCTTCTGTGGATGTTAATAATTACACAAACATTATGTTTATATTTCTATCATTAATCGATTGTCCATAATTTCATCAAGAATGATTTAATAGGAAAAGAAAGTTTGCAACGATCTTTAGTCGTTGATAATTTTTGTAGTTTCTGAAAGCAGTGGTCCAAAGTAAACTAATCCCTCCGATCCATATTACTTGTCGCTCAAATTGATGTATCAAGACGTATCTCAGTGCTAGATACATCCGTTTGAGCGACAAGTAACATGGATCGGAGGGAGTAATATTCTTTGTTTGAAATGACAGCGTCGTTGAACAAACACTGTTCTCGAATTACAGGTCGGCAGTTTGTTGACGACCTAAAAGTTGGGTTTGGAATCTTACGGTGCAGTAAGCATGGGCTGCCTGGCTTCTGCTGCATTTTTTTAAGAGCTGCCGACAGTCAGCAACAGTTCTACTGGGGCTAAGGGCTCGGTCTGTCATTATAAGTTTGCAGCAGACGATGCCTACTCAGTTATGCGTGTTCCTGTACAGAACAGTGACTGCCCTAGGTAAATATTCGTGAGGTATGGGCAAGTTCAGTTTTGTTATGCTATCCTTGACTAGAGTCCAACTTGTTTATACTCGTAAATGAATTTTAAGGCCAGACATTTGCATAAATGTTTTTTTAGCGTATTAGCCACCCACAACCAATTTTTGGCTTGCTTTTGATTAGCTATGGGAAAATCTGGGTGCTCACTTCACAGCATTCAAATGTTAGGAATCGGACGCAAGGAGCTCTCGAATGCACTGATACGTGAGGCAGCTAGCGCACCCGTATCGGATACCGAATCCGCCTCCGATACGTCCTGGATACGTATCCTGAAAGTATCCGCGAATAAACGATTTAAAACAATTCCGATACTCGATGGATACTTGGCCCAGTACGTCTTGGATACGGCCCAGCCCAAGAACGAGCCCACTTAAGAGAAAAACCCTAGTACCCCCGATGCCCCACTCCTTTCCCTCTCCCTGTTTCTTTCCTCCCTCCCGAGCCCCGGACGCAGCTTCAGTGCCGTAAAGGCACCTGCCTTTGGGTCCTTGACATGTGGGTCAGCCACTTGTTGGGCCCACATGTCATAGACACAAAGGCAGGTGCCTTAAGTCACCGAAGCGCAGTCCCCGAGCCCCACACCAGGCGGCGGCTGCGACCTAGTGGCTGCCCATCCGCCGGCAGCGAGCCGTCGACGAGCTCCTCCTCCTTCCTCACCGACTCTCCGTCGTCCTCACCCTTGGTCCCTCTCACGCAGCAGCGCAGCCAGGCAGCAGGTACCAACGCATCTCTTCTCCTCTTCTCCTGCCGCCCCGTTGCTAAGCTCAGTAGGCAGTAGCTCACCTTCTCATCTCCTCCAGATGGCTCCTCCTGGAGAGCAACCATGAAGGTAATCTGCTTTTTGTTTTGAATTAAAAAAATAGTAAAACGTATCCACGTATTGGCACTTTTTCAAAATGACGAATTTACATATCGGTATCCGCCTGATACTGATACCCCTATCCGTATCGGTGCTTCGGAGGAGCTCATATATCTATGTTTCTCTGTAGGACTTTTAGGCCCATTGCTGAGTAGTGAGTACCACTGCTTTGATGGGCATTTAGTAAAGCATTTCATCGCACATGACTCCTAACTGGTGTAGGGCAGTACAGTATGTGTGCAATTGTTCTGTAATCTCAGCACTTGACAAGCCGTGGGCAGCTTAGCTGAATACCACACAAAGCAACTGTGGTGTAGTAGTAGTTGTACGCCTATAAAATGCGAGATAATCTGAATACTGATAATATGTCGCGGAATGAAGCTTCTCATTGCCTCCATGAGGAGATATTTAAAAAAAAATGATAAATAGGAGTCTTGGAGTAGTACAAGTCCAATCAAGTGCTAGATGATGACTGCTCTCTCATTAAAGATTTGGCATCTTCCAGTACAGCAGCCTCAATAAAATGAGCCTTAACTTAGCACAGCCCGACTCAGCATCACTTGGAAATGCACGCCTCTGAGTCCAAGCTGGGCTGAACTGAATGCCTGCACAAGCCGGCATTAATACGGTTCTTATGAGCCCAGTTTCTTGAGATTGGTGTGTGTCTGTAAACTCGTAGCTGGCTGGTAGGAGTACTCCATCTTTCTTCATTGATTCAAGCAAGAGTGGTCTCCATCCCATCCCCCATTCAAGTCCTTCCCACAAGATAACACAGTGCTCCATTTATGCCACGTGAATAGTAAAATCAGAAAAAAAATACTAATTTTTTTTTAAAAAAAAATCTAAAATTTTGGGGTATCAAACTTGATCGACCGTTCCACTCATGTGCGAAGTTTCTTTAAGTAATGACACCCGTGGTATCCTTATTGAAGAAAATACAATCAGGGCCTTACCATTCATCAAGCAGTGTTTTTTAGTATAGCTTCGATTTCGTCATTTTTGCCCAGAATACGACGGATGTCATTTCTTCATTGAATTTCATACGCGCGTATACGGTAGACTGTATGTTACAAAAAAAAATCAGTTTATTTATTTTTCCTAGTATTTTTTTCGAACTTACTGTTCTAACGGGTGCGCGTGGAACCATGTTCCAAAAATTCCTGTCCTCCATTTATGCCCGTTATTTAAGCTGCATTCATCTCCATTCACACGCACCATAAATTCCTGCTAGGAAACCTTAATGTAGCTGCAGTATTTTGTATTCAGTGCGCCAGTTAATGTTCTTTGGATGATAAGGATGTGCCAGGAGTACTGTACAGAATATTTTTAGACCATCAATACTGTGAAGAATTTCTTTCTCTTTGCACATTTTTCTGAATATTTTTTCTTTTGGCATTGCAGCCTCTGCCTTGTGAGACAGTCAAGGTGGCAAAGGCTTGAGGCTGTGTCTAGTTTCGCGAAGTTGTTAGAAGTTGCCCTATCCTAATGGGTGGAAGATGGAAGGGACTGGAAATACCTTTGTTCATACAGGACGAGTAACTGGCACCACAGGTGGGCAACAATCAAAATCTGCTGTTTGTTTTGATTTCCTTTGGAAATGGACTTTTGGAATCTCTAGTTGGATTGTAACTGCGATCCAGAAGGTAGCCATAGTGGCGGCAGTGCTGTACAAAGACTCGTCTGCTATAGTGCTATATTTGAACAGATAAAATATCTGTCTGTTTTCTCAATTCTGATGAATTTGAAGTTCAGATAGAGCGTGTGAACTGTTAGTTGGCTCGGCTCGCTCTTTGGCACGACTCAGCTGTTCTATAATTAAATTTATTTTGGGTGATTCCGAGAGCACAAGCCAGTAAATATCATTTACTCCCTCCGTCCGTCCCATAATATAAGAGCGTTTTTAACAATAGTGTAGTGTCAAAAATGTTCTTATATCATGGGACGGACGGAGGGAGTAGTTATCTAACTCATTCTGTTCTGTGGCCAACTACTCCTGCAGTGACACTATTTATGACCTCCGTTGTGAAGTGTCAACTGTATCATTGCCGATATTTTGGGTTCTTCACCCTTTAATTTTAGAAAAGGGAAACACATAGCGGTACATGTATTTCTCTAGTTCAATTTGTTTTCAGTGCTCTGTTATATTTCCGCATTTCCATTTTATCCACTTGTTTGGACAAGAAAAGAAAAACAGCAAGGAGAAGTAGAAGTATTTGAACCAAAGTCGAGCGGGACAGGGGAGGACGCAAACATTGAAGCCGTTCGCTGTTGCCGCATTCAAGTGACCCCCTCCCTCTTCTTGGGCACAGAGAAGCGCTCACTATATATGCAGCAGGTTGCACCATTCATTCCTCCGCAGCACAGCTGCTCAAGCACACCGTCTCTCTCTCCCTCCCTTTCTCCTCCCTGTTAGCGGTCGCCAGCCCACAGCACCCACCTACCTAACCTAGGTGCAGTGAGACGACGTGCACGAGCACTAGATAGACAGGCAGGAGCTGATATCCATGGCGCAGTCGCCGGCGAGCTCCTGCGTGTCATCCGACGAGGAGGAGGCCAAGGCGATGGTGGTGGCGGGGTGCCCGCGGTGCCTCATGTACGTGATGCTCTCGTCGGAGCCGCCCCGGTGCCCCCGGTGCAAGAGCCCCGTGCTCCTGCAGTTCCTCCACGGCGCAGACGCCAACACCGCCACCGCCGACGCCGACGCCAACGCCAACAGGCAGGGCAGCAAGAGCTAGCCGGCCTGCCTGCCTGCCTGCTACTCCTTTCTTACCTCCTGTGGCCGTGATGGTCTGCACGGATGGAAATTTCAGGTCCTAGTAAGTAAGTAGCGCTTTCGAATCGAGATGTAGCATCGGTGACCAAATCTTGAATTGGAGCAGACTGCGAATAAGAGCGTTTGCAATGTGTCACCATGTGGCTGGATGGTTGGATTGCACGACTATTTCTGCTTTGATTTGATTCTATTAATGATGGGTTCGTGACCGATCAACCTCCAGCTAGCTATAGCAGTATAGCCAGCCCGGATGCTGACTGGGAATGATCAAAGTAAGGATGGCTTATTATGAGGGATGGACGGATGCATCATCGAGATCGATCCATAGTATGTGACGGTTTTAATGAGGGATCACCTAGTAGTAGTACTAGCAGATGGAATGAATACGAGTTACAATTGAATCGGGATAGGTGGTTTTTTTTTAACAGGATCGGTGGTTGAGAAGAGGATTTTTTTTTTTGGACCTCGGAAGAGGTATCTGTTAACACCATCCAAAGAAAGAATCACGCATGAACTAACCCATAATGTGTTATTTTTACTTTTACAAACAACATACTTATGATTATGCCTTCTATACAAGCATCCACAGATGCAAGAGAATAGTTAAGATAACATCTAACCATAGCAATAAACTCTAGAGTTCCAACACCCCTCATGCAACAGTTCATAAACTTAGGGCATAGTAGTTTCTGTCACTCCAGCCACCAATTCATAAACAAACTAATCATGATATTTGCCCGGTCTTTTGGACGCTGAGGCCTTGACGGTTGGCATGTGCATTGCACGTACTTGCTGATCACACTCTTCCCTGAGTCGTCAATCGTTTGGTCGGTTCACTTTGCTTCCTTCTGCTCATGTGGTATCGGGTGTGAGTGCCCGGTTCTAATGGTTCAGATCATTTGCCGTGAGGGTGCGGTTGACATTTCTATCGTCTCGGCTGTTGGGTTGCCCTGACCCGTCAAAAAAGGACACGGACAACAATTATCGTTGGAGGCGTGCTTCGACACACCCCTTGAAAAAATTAAAAAGGGTATTTTCATCTTATACTAATTAAGTCAAAAAAGGACACGGGCAACAATTATCGTTGGAGGCGTGCTTCGACACACCCCCTTGAAAAAATTAAAAAGGGTATTTTCATCTTATACTAATTAAGATTAGTTGGCTAATCCAGTGGTTATATCCCTACGATCTCGGCACAAAATTCATCACCTCCAATCCAGTCATGCAACGGCCGGTGCCATCTTCGCACCAACGGAATTAGGATGGCCATCTTCCTATTGATCAACCCATGAACGCTGGAGCATGCTATTTTAATAGAACAATCAATCTCTCTCAGGTAATTAGGAGGTTGAAGATGAACTCCCGCATGAAGCAATCCCGTTAATGTTGTCATCTAGTGCGTTGTACGTCTTGGAAGATGGTGGAAGGGGATGAGCCCTTCATATCAAGCCTGATGAACTCTTTTGTTCATGCATGATTTTGGACTCTTGTTAAGTTATCGTGTAGTTGTCAGATCCGATAGGAGCAGTTGTAGGTGGGCGCGATCCGCGTGCGAACATGAGCACATCCACCTTTGGATCCGACGAGCCGGAGAGGAAGGCAGCGGAGTGTCGTCCCAGACCAGGTCGCGCGGGTGCCATTAGCCGGTGACAAGGACGTGGTGAGCAGGAGGAGTGGGCGATGACGCCCATACAGATTCGTATATGATGGTATCAAGTACGACGCGTACGGATTTAAATGAATCATCCGTATTTCAATAGGGTTAGACTAGACTTAATTATTTCTTACTGCCCATCATGCCCTTAATTATGAAGATGTACAGACCGATCTTAACCGTTGATGTGTTTTGGGGGGGGGGGGGGCACCGAAGCAGAAGTGTTATTGTTGTATGTCGTTAGTAGATACACAAGGCAAATGTAAATGCAAAACGAACATGGTCAGTTCCACACAATTCACGAGAAACATCCTTCAAATGGTTCATCTAAATCCTTGATTTCATTTTTTTTTGTTCCTTTGTGGATCATTCATAAAATATGTTGTTCATAAGTCTTCGCTTCTTGACTGCAATTGTCCTTCGCGTCAATGGCGTGACTACGCATATGTGCATGATGCTCATGCAAGGCAGCGAAGATGCCGTTTGTGTATATATGCATAGACCGTGTCTAACTGCATTCATCAAATATTGTTTCATGTAGCGGTCTTACCTTCTTTGTTGTAGCTGGTCGCTGCGCCATGGGCGCAGCGGGTCATTGACAAGTTTGAGTTAACACATTCTTCAAATACTCATTGATCAAACGCAATGCGAATGCTGGGCTTCCTTTTGCTTGTGTTCTGCTAAGTGGGGTGTGTGTGTTTTGCCATATCTGCCCGGATTTTGATCGCTGCGGCTGGTCGGATGACATGTTTTGCCAGCTATCCCGCCTTTGACCAGTGCGACGGGCCACATGGCGTGTTTTGCCATCTCTACCGGCCTTTAACCGCTGCGGACTGGTTGGATGGCGTGTTTTGCCATCTCTCCCGGCCTTTCACCCCTGCGGCCTGGACGGATGCCATGTTTTCTCATCTTTCCCAGCTTTTCGCCCATCTCATGTGATTCCGGGTGGGGATTTCCAATTTCGATGCTTTAGCTCATTTGTCGTGGGGGTGCGGTTGGGTTTCCTATCAACCCATCTGGAGTATGAAAATAATAATCTTATACGTGATTCGCTTTCTCAATCAAACGACTTATGTATCGTCAAAGAAAGACATGGGCAACGATCATCGTTGCTTGTCGTTAGTAAATACAAGCCAAATATAAACGGAGTACAAACATAATCACTTGTAGATAATTCACGAAAAACATCCTTCAAATAGCTCCCGTAAGTCCTCACTTGCCTTTTTTTGCCTTGTTCATAAGTTGCTTCATTTCTTAGCTCCAATTGAGCTTTGCGCCAATGAAACAATGGGTTATGTAGTGAACATAAAGAGAAGGGGCATGCATGGATGTGTTGACACTCTCTGTCCCACGTGTCATCGACTATATTATGTTCCAAGTCTTGTAAAAAAAAGTATGATTGATTTCCTTTCGTTCGAATCGGCCCGATTTGTTTGATTCATTAGAACCATCGATCCAGTCTCCGTCCAACGTCTGAGAACCTCTCCTTGGTCCTTCTGCCCACAAATCCATCCTCCTGTATATCTCTATCATACGTTACTGAAACCCAATCGAGGTCTCGATCACCCCTCTCGTTTCAGAGTGGTTGTGCCTCGCGTGCGGCGAAACACAAGCTCGCTTCGCCTCAGCATTGTTACTAATGGGCTGGCCCAAGTAGCTTCATGCAGGTTAATTTGTTTTCCTTCTTTGTTTTCCTACTTGTTTTTATTTATTTAGTTCACATCATAAAGAATTATTAAATACATATATTTAAAGAACTAAATTACTTAAAAATAAAAGTATAAATTTTAGAAATGTTAACACCGTGTAAAAATTTTGTTGGAGTAATATTAAGAAAACTATTGATAGCATTAATTTTTTATGACAATTGAAAATATTCATGCATTTCAAAAAAATGCACGTGATATTTTAAAAATGTTTATACAATGTAAAAAATGTTTGTGTAATTCAAATAATTTTTTTGTACAATTCAAAGAAACTGTATGGTACATCACACATTTAAAATATGTTTGTGACATTAAAAAAATGTTTATACAATGTACAAAAATATTCGAATAGTATAGAAAAATGATTCATATCATTAAAAAATGTTTCCACGTATATTGGAAAAATGTTTACCACGTATTAAAAAAATGTTCGAAAACATGTGTTTGGAAATTATTTAGTCATGTATTTGAAAAATGTTAAACATGAATGAAAATAATGTTTCATATGTATATGAAAAATGTACAATGTGTATGAAAAAAGTAGACATCAATATATATATATATATATATATATATATATATATATATATATATATATATATATATATATATATATATATATATATATATTTAAAAAATATGTTATGATGTATTTGAATAATGTTTAATGTGCATAAAAAAGTTCTTGATGTATGCGAAAATGCACAATGTGTATGAAAATAAGTAGACTGTATTGTAGAAAACAAAAAGGGAAAAAGGAAAAATAACAGAAAAACCAAAAAAAACCAGGTGAAGAAGCACATAAAAGAGAAACCCAAAAGAAAACCGTTAAAAACCGACACAAAAAACCAAAAAAATGTGTATAAAAATACGGAAAAAGAAAGAAGATACGAAACAATGAAAATCATAAAGAAAACCACAGAAAAAGAAAGAACACAAAAACCCCAATAAAAACAAAGGAAACCGGTAAGGAAAACACAAAAAAATAAAGAAAAGAGAAAACAGTAAAACTGAACCCGACGACTATAGTTCGCTGGGAGTTCCCCAGATCGAACGTCTAACGTCCCGGAGGAGCAGCGGCGGAAGGGTTGGGAGTCGGGCGGCGGATATGCTCCGGCGCGGAGTGGGCGGAGCGCGAGGAGTTGGCGTTGTCGTACGCATAGTGGCGCCGACCGACAGGGGACGGCGCGGAGCTCGATATCTCGCCCTGTCCACCTGCGAACGCGCTTATGCGACGTGGAGGGAGAGCTCCTCATCGTCCCACTCAATGGGCTCCGCGTCGCTGCCGGCTCCGCCGCTGGCCACGCTACACATGACTGGATATTGCCCTCCGTCCCAAAATAAGTGTCTCAACCTTAATACAACTTTGTACTAAAGTTAGTACAAAGTCGAGACACTTATTATGGGACGGAGGGAGTATGTCGGAAGCATATAAATGTGATTAACCGGCCCTTGGAGCCGTCGCAATCGGGCCAGAAACCAGGAAGTGCAGGATTGAATGAGTTAGGCAGGCTGCGTGCGAGGGAGGAGACTCACCGATCGCACGTCGGCGCTGACCATCGATCGAGTTCAACCATGTGCGTCACGGTTTGGTTTAATCATCAATAATTTACCCACTACACGGTTAATGTAGTCCACTTTTATTTGTACATGCAATAGGGTCGGATCTCTACCCTCTTTTGTTAACGGAGTAGCTTTTCACCGTGGAGAGTGGTTTTCTTCCATTCCATGCACGTGGCTTAGCCCGTTGATTACTTTGATTGAAGGGGGCCTTCATGTCTTTTCATTTGCCTTGTAAATTTGAATCTATTATATGTTTTGAACTGAAACTCCAATTTATGCTTCGTTTGCATATTTGTGTTCCATGTGACCAGGACTTTCAAATAAGGCCACTTTTAAACTCGTTTTGAAAATTTCATCTAGTTTCAAACGTTAAACTTGTAAAGACCAAGGACAAATTCACCAAGTTTCAAATACTAAAACTAAAACCCTACTGAACCCCTAAAACTCTAAGCCCTAAACCCTAATCCTAAGGCCTAAACCCGAATAGTTAGCGGATGGAACTTGGTGAAACTTAGCAAAAACGTAATATTACGATTATTAAGTTTGAATATTGATAAAAGATTTAATTTGTCAAAATGCATTCAAGCGTGGTCTTGTTTGAATTCCCTCGTCGCAAGGGACATGAATATGCAAACGAAATATAAATTGGACTTTTGGTTCACAAAGATATAATAAAATACAAATTAAAAGTCAAAAGAAAAAGCATGGGAAATGAGATGGGTGGACCATGCAATCTCTCAAGAAGAAAAACATCCATACATGGGACCCCAAAGATAATCAAAAGGTAAGCCATGCATACAAAGAAGATAAGCATGTATGCACGAGAATCTCCAACAAAATCTGATATCCCATGCATGGTAGAGTTTAGTTTCGCCAATTTGTGTTAATTTGTTGTTTCCTTTGTTTCCCCTCTGTTTTAATTATGCATATATTTTTTTTGGATGTGACCAACACCATCCGATAAAAAGGTTTGCCCAATGACCCATTCATGCGAAAGGTGCATGGCGCGCATGAAGCCACGCCCCTGATATAGTCCTTCTCCATTTCGAAGTAGCAAAAAGCCGCACGTGCATGTAATATGCACCCTTATTTTGGTTCTGCCTGAGACGAGTCATGCGTCCCCATTCCGGTGAAGCGGGGAAGCCAAAGCTATTGCCTGCATCCCCGCGGCTGCTTCTTCCCACGTCCACACAATCACAAGAAACGTCGGGGACTTGCCGGTGATCGATCCCCGTCACTCGCCGGCTATCGGTCCGGACACGACCAATGGCAGAAAGCGCAGCGATAGCACCACCACAACCAATGGCGGAAAACGCAGCGATAGCACCACCACCACAACCAATGGCACCACCGCAACCAATGGCGGAAAACGCAACGGCGGCACCACCACAACCAATGGCAGAAAACGCAACGGTGGTTGTGGTGGTGCCACCACCACCGCCGGACGGCACCATGACATTCCTCTGCCTCATCCTCGCCATCTTACTCCCTCCCCTCGGCGTTTTCCTCAAGTACAAATGTGAGGTACGTGCGCGCGCACCCACATCATCTCAAGGTTGTCGATGTGACACAATAGCTTCTATTTTTTTAACGTGTGTGACACAATAGCTTTACCATTGCCATGGATATATGCATGCATTTAAACATTCTGGGGCTCCTGATCTGATCGGTTCTTGCTGGTGTTTCTGCTGCAGGTTGAGTTCTGGATCTGCCTCGTCCTAACATTCTTGGCCTACGCGCCGGGCGTTGTCTACGCCATCTGGGTGATCGTAAAGCCGTAGAGATTGCGCCCATGAACGTTAGGACAACAGGGATTTGATTCTTCTCTTCGAATCCCAGCCATAGAAGAAAAGAAAGACTTCAATTTGGGAAATCCTAGGGGGAAATGATGCCGTTGGAATGGGACGACTGAAGGATTTGTCGCCTCAGTTTTAGGCTATGTCTCTTTTTCACCTTCCATTTTTTGGTGCTGAGAATTAGTTATTGTTATCTGGGAAATTAACAATAACATGTTGTGTTGTCATTGACATATCGGTACATACATCAGTGCCGATGAAGTCACTTGTTCGTTTGAGGTGTACAGACAAAATTAAAGTGTTACCCACTGCCATCCCGCAATTTTCCGACCCAAACTCTCGTTTCTCATTTCTATTCTACTACAACACATTTTATTGAACCACATTTGTTCCAAGGTAAATATTATTGAGGTGAGGTGCATATAGTTCAACAAATGATCCAAATCTGAATTTTTCAAACGACAGAGTTTCAATTAAAATTATGTTTTATTCCAAAAAAAAAAAACTAAATCCACAAGCATATATAGTTCAATCACAAGCACAACAAACCATTGTTCGCCCGTACCTGCAAATGCACAAAAATGCATGTCAATTAAATTGAAAATGCTCAAAGCATAAGCAAACAAGGAAATAAATAAGTAAACTTGTGCACTGTTCGGTCACTGGCAAAGGGCCACACCACACCCTCCCACTCCTTTTCACTTGGCCATGACGCTCTCCGCGCCACCATGGCCGGCCAACCTCACCTTCAGAGACAATGAATGCAGCTCGCTTTGCTTACTGACTGGCCGAGTAATGTAGGTCTGAATCCAAACATGCACAGACAGTGCTCAAAACCAAACATCCAAGATTGATTAGGGAAGTCAGTTTGTTCTTGGAGACTAATCCTAGATTAGAAAGGAAGATAAACATGTCTCCAAAGTCCAAACAACAAAATACAATGGCGTGCAGCTGCAGCTCAAGGTCATGAACGGTCGCCTGGACTGCTGTTGAGGGCAGGACACAGGGAAAGGGCAGAGCATTTAACTAACTAGAAGCCCTGCCCCCCAAACATCCACGATGTGCATGCATTTTCTTCCACGGTCAGCTTCTAACTCATGTTTTCATATGAACAAGAAGTACATCCATCCAGTGTATCAATATCCTGCTACTGGTAGCTACACAGATTTAGTCCGTGCGTCGAGGCCCTGAGGGATGATTCCGTGTTCATCCCACACGCAGTTCACGGCCCCTCCAGACCTGCAAAACTCACAACCAAACCATGGAAACGTGTCATCACATACTCTGACCATGCCGGGCCAAGAATTTCTAGTTGCACGAAAACTAGCACCGGATCATGGACAGACTAGCTGCCATGTCCATCATCTGGATGAAACAATGTCTGACTGACCTCTTTGTTGAGGCCCCGAATGGCGTCCTTTAACCCCTCCCGCGTCGCCATTGTGACGACGCCAAATTCCTTGGACTCCCACCGAGCTCCTGTGTGATGGTAGATGACTTTAGCATGGACCACTTCGCCGAACCCGCTAAACAGCCGCTTCAGTTCACATCCGTCCACTTCCGGCGACAGATTGTTCACGAAGAGAATGAACGTAGAGGACACGGATCGACGGGGAGACAGTGTTTCTTCTGCCCGACCTCCAGTTGCAGCTGCCTTGCTCACAGTAACGAGTCTGCCGCACAGCTCCTGCATGTCCAAAAAAAGGTCGATCAGAATCATAAAGTGTTCTACATTCTTCAGCACAGAAATTGCACATAGCGCTGACCTCGAAAGCTAAAAGAAACAAACTACTCCCTCCATCCCGAATTACTTGTCTTAAATTTATCTAGATACGGATGTATCTAGACACATTTTTAGTGTTACATACATCCGTACCTAGACAAATCTAAGGCAAGTAATTTGAGACGGAGGTAATATGTCGAAAGAACACCAAATTAGCAGAACGAAGAGGGCGATTAGTTTGGCTTCACTTCAGACTAAGGTGTTCCTCAAATCAGAAACTAAGGGCAGTGTCCTGAAATCAATTTACTTTGTATGCAAACCAGAAACCAGTACCACATCACACTACCATAGGATCCTATTACAGGAAAGGTATGGAAATGCAAACTGGGGGAAGACCTTATATCCATACTGCAATCATATAGTACTTGCTCAACTATGAGCACAGGAGATGCAGCTAAGATAGGAGAATAGGTCCAGTTTTAACTTGAGGAGACTAGCCGCATCAGGTTATCATTTATCAAATATACTCACGCTGTGATGGTACAACTCCACAGCCTTCTCGGCCTCTTCAACAGTATTCATGGTGACAAGCCCACATCCAAGGCTCTGGCCTGTTTCCCTGTCGTAAAGTATCTGCACAGGCACAAAGTAGAAACTGTATTTCAGAACAATGAGTAATAACACTAATGAAACAGATATCACATAGCACATTAATAGCCTATCGGAGGTGAGGAAACAATGCATTGGATCTTGATAAGGAATGTTTTTAAATTACTGCACGCCCAACAAATTAAGGAGTATAATGACTAATCCAAGTGGTTAGACATGAATCAGACAAGAGCTGGTAATCAACAGCATCACCACATAACACAACCATCGGTCGAAACAAGATCATACAACTACCAACTGCAACCTAAACGTATCACAAAAGCACAAAAGGCAGCCAATTACTGCTAGACTCCAGCAGCTCCACCCTACGGACTTCAACAACGCACATCACCACATACAACAAGGAAAGTCCAGAACTATGTGATGTTGCTACAGTAGTTGCAGGACATTTTTAGGTTGTGCATACATTACTGATGAATCAAGAATTTGAGGCGCTATTTCACATATTGATGACCGGACAAGAATAATGAAGAGATAAGAATGCTCACCTCCGAGAGTACAACAATGCCAGCATGATAGAAGAGCCCGTGAAGGTCCTCCCGGTCCATGTGATACGGTAGGTTCTCCACGCGAACCTGCCTGGCTGATGGTGTTGTTGGGTACACCACATACAGCAGTGGCGAATCTAGAAAGAAAATGGAGGGTGGGCTCAAAGTTTACGCTGAGAAAACTGAACGCTCTTTTGAAGAAAAAATCAATTATCTCCTAATCATTTTGTGCAAATAAACTGAAATTTTCCCAGATTACTACTGGAAACATGTAGTATTTACTAGAATGTTTTTGGATTTTTTGAAAATTATCAATTTCTGAACAAAATTTTGAATCTGTTTAGCAAAATAGTCATTATCTCCAAAGCCATTCATCCAAATATGCTCAAACTTTCACAGATTACTAGTGAAAGCATGTATTATTTACTAGAATTTTTCTGATTTTTTTTGAAAAATATCAAATTTTGAACCAAATTTTGAATCTGTTCCCTACAATAGCCATTATCTCCTAATTCTCTTGTTCAAATAAGCTCATAATTTCCCAGACTACTACTGGAAAAATATAGTATTTAATGTTTTGAAAAAATATCAAATTTTGCAAGAAATAAATGGTTTTACCAACTAAACTAGCTAAACCTACAGCAAATAAATGATTGACATTTGACAACAGAGTAGCACACTGCAGCACAGCACTGAACAAGCATCAAAGAAAGCAAGAAAATAGGCAGAGTACAGAGAGAAACTAGACAGAGAAGAAATCTACCGGGCAGGGGAGCCTCGGAGGTCCTCAGGCGATGGGCGACGGCCATGCGTCAGCTGCCTCGGGCGATGTCATCCAGGTGTTTCTCGGAATAAGATGCTGGCAGACTTTTGCACTTGAATGCTTGCCTCAGTTCTTTCCACTTGGCTTCCTTGTCAGTAGCATGACAATGATCATCATCCAAGAGACCTTGCCCCCAATACTTGCATGGAGCTGGAACATCGCATACAAAACAGTAGCACTGCATTTGAAAAAACAGCAATGCGGTTGCATTACAAATGATGAACTATAATCGTTGTATCTATTGCCGACAGCATCAGGGAGTGAAAATGCTTGTTACTTACCATGCTACAACACTTCATGTGAGAAGTAGTGCTGAAGGGCAAGTCAACACATAGATGGCGCGAGTGAGGGAAGTCCTTGCATGCTATCTGCAGAATCATACCATCTGATTGTAATTTAACTGATACAGAAATGCTACCACAGGTAAACTGCAGTAGTGTAATTTCTACGATAAAGCTCCTCCTTATCTCTGTTCAATTTGACAGTTAGACATGAACCAAATCTATGTACTTAAACAGGCCACTTTCTTGTTACAAGTTGAACGGTGCATCTATTTGGTCTTCAACCAATTACACATCATTTGAATCAAAAGTATGTTGTGCGGCAGTGAACAGGGGACACTTAAGTTATATGCTCTCTGAAGCAAAATTTATTTCGAAGTGACAGACTAAAAAGCACGGACACGCCAGAAAGTGCCGAACTGCCGTCCTGATACGCCGGGATACGGGGATACGCCGGGATACGCGAATTTTGGAGTATCCCCGAAATTTGAATTAAAAAAAAAGAAAAAAAATACAGGGATACGCCGGGACACGTCTGGGACACGTTTGGGATACGGCCTAGCCCAAAAACAGCCTCGGCCCAGCCACGGCCCAACTTGTAACCCTATTTTGCAGGGTCTCCAGCATGCCCTAGACAGAAGGACGAGCTGCTCCCTGCCTCCCAGGTCGCACAGGAGGAGCCGCCACCTCCTGGATCGAAGCTGCCACCACCTGGACTCGCCGCCGCCGGCGCCGGCGACTCCTGGATTCGACGGCGACTCCCCCATCCAGCACCAGCACCAGCAGTCTTTCCTCGCAGCCGTAGGTAACCCAGCAGCCTCTCCATTCTTCAACCTCTTCCTCTTTTATTCTTCAGATTCAGATTTTGTTCCATCAAGGCATTAAGCTACTGGATCTGGATGCTTGCTAGCTTGCTGCTCCCTCTCTGCTTGTGCTGCTGCTGCTTCCTTGTGTTGCTGCTAGCTTGTGCTGCTGTTGCCTGCTGCTACTGCTAGTGCTCATTGTTCTGCTACTGCTAGTGCTCATTGTTGTGCTCTTACTTGTTGATATGATAGGCATGGCATCTGGGAGCGCCACAGCTGGTAGCCAATCATCCGTGGGTGAAAGTGAAGGCCGTCTTGGTCCTGGTGCTGTAGATCCAAGGTATCCTCTGTGGGCTTATGTGCAGAAGCTAGTGCCAGAAGAAGCAAATGCTGGTGGTGCTGCTGTTGCCTCTGGTAGCCGTGGAGGAAACGCCAAGTTTCGTTGCAATTTTATTTTATTTTATATATACTAGCTGTATCCCCGAATGGCTGTTTTTGGAAAATGCCGTATCCCGTATCCCCGTATGCGTATCCCCGTCTTTCCGTCCCCGTGTCCGTGCTTTTTAGGTGACAGATACGAATGAACGACCGATGAAATCAGCATCTCTACACACACCCTCCAACATATAACGTACAACTTCTATGGTACCCATGAAATGCAAGGCAATGAGCATAGACCGGACAGAGGTGTTGGGTCGCAAACACGGTGCGCTAGATTCCTTTCTCACAATGTTACAATTGGTGATCCTAGACACTCAGACCACTGACCTGTGACAAAGCACAGTACCACCCATGGAACAACATACTAGAAGCAACACCAAACAATGGAAGCTCATATGTATAGTGGAGCATTTCAAAAAGTGTCCAGCTTCTAAGGAAGGGCATGCTTTGGAGAGTCGGGGATGGAAGGAACATAGGACAGGAGTATCATCTGATCCCTGGCTACCAAGAGGCGTTACCAGTGAGAGGTACACATCTGATCACAAGAGTATGGAATATGATTGACCCAATAACAAACTCTTGGGATACCCAACTGGTGAAGCAGATCTTCATTGCGGAAGATGCCAAGATTATAATGCAAATTCCCATTCAGAATCAAAATAGTGACGTCATTGGTTGGCACTTTGACAAAAAGGGAAGGTTTTAAGTAAAGTCAGTGCACAAAGTGGCCATGCATTGTGCAGAAAGAGAGTCAAGGAATGGCCAAGCATCTAGTGCGTCAAGCAATGGTGAAGCTACATATCTTGAATGGAAAAAACTCTGGACTCTATAACTACCAAACAAGGTTTTGCATTTTCTATGGTGTATAGCAACACACAGTTCACCTCTTTGAATGAAGCTAAAGAAAAGAGGCATGAATGTGAAGCTACAGATTTTGAGTGGAAAAAATTCTGGACTCTAGCACTACCAAACAAGGTTCTGCATTTTCTATGGCGTATAGCAACACACAGTTCACCCTGTACGCTAAATATTTGACGAAGGAGACTGCTTTCCAAAATGTAAAGCTGTGCGGAGAATTTGGTGCTTATCACAAATGAAACATATCAGATTGAAGTTACTGCTATGCAATGATCCTCTCGGCTGTCTTGAAGAATAATCCGGCTAACTGAAGAAGAATGCATTAAGGTGTGCATCTTGCTTTGGCTGTGGTGGCATGAAAGAAATGAAGCCAATGCTGGAGGCACATTTAAAACTCCATATATAATTTGGCCCTCTCTTAATTAATATGTTCATGTATACAGGAAGCTCAAGCAGCGGAGGGCGACCCAGAAGCAAACATCCATCCACAGATGGCCTCCACCGCGAAGTGAGTTTCTGAAAATAAATACCGATGCTGCTTTTTATTAAGAATCTTCACACACAACTGCCAGATAGGATGCAACTGTGTCGCACTCAAAACAGACTCCATGGAACTGAAACAAGCGGTATCGAGGCAATAGTACAATCTGACGCCATTAGGAGCTTTGTTTCAGGAAACTGAATTTCTACTGAATGTGGCTTTTGATGTGCAAAAACTAAATTGAATATATGTCGCGGGTTCTGTAACAACGCAGCGCACATGCTGTCTGTTCACGGATACAAATTGGGGAATGACAGTTATGAGACTTGGCTTGGCGATTTCCCTGACTATATAATGAATTATGTAACTGACGATTAATGGAATACATTAAAGAGGAAGAGGAAGAAGGGAACAGATCGATAGATACCTGGCCTTTCGCGGCAACTATCTCCACTTCGTCCGACGCGTCGTCCCCCGAAGTCCTCACCTTGGCGCCCACAACAGCGAGCGGCTTGTCGGGGTCGCCGTCCAGAACCACGCAATCATCGTCGTCATCGCTGTCGTCCTTGCCCTTCTTCCTCCGTGTCCGTGGCGCCGGCACCGGCGAGCCACCGTCGTCGGAGCTGATCTCCACCACGTCGCGCGGCTGAAGCCCCACCCGCGAGAAACGTGAGAGCGTCGATTCGAGGAACTCGGCGGGGGCATCGCGCTCCCCGGAGCTCTCGTCGTCGTCGGAGCTGCTCTCCGCCACGTCGCGCGGCTGCGGCCCCATCCGGGAGAGCCGTGAGGTCATCGGCCCCCGACCCCGGCGAGCGCGACACTGACTGGCGGCGATCGGATTGGCCGCAGCTCGCCTCTTGTGGTGCTGGGAGCGGCGGCGGACGGACTGTGGGTGGCGGGGTGGAGTGGAGACCAGCTATTCCAGGGCTGAGTGGGGCCCGCTGAAAGTCTCGCCCGCTGCGGCTTCCCAAATTTTGAATTTTTTGTTTTGAATTTCGTACTCCACAGTTTGTAGTGGTGCTTGTGCTATGTGGCCTATGGCTAGCCGTCCGATGGGTTCACGCCCCTGGTCCTTCCATCAGCTTCCACCCGAATCACCATCTTCCGCCTTCGTCATTACCGTGAGCTCTAGCGCCTTGTGGGAGAGCCTCTCCACATAACAGAACGCGAGCTGACCGCCCTTGCGGCCGGCTGACAGAGCCGCCGTGCGAGGCAAATAGAGGCCGGCAAGCCTGTCTACCAGCTCCCTGAAGGTCTCCGACGACGACCCGGCGATTGAGACGGGCTCCGACGATGAGTCGGCGCCCCTGTCCACACCGTTTCATACCGGCTTGACCATGGAGCGGGTGCAGACACACTTCAACGACACCATGGTGAAGGAGCAGCTAGTATTGTAGCCATTCTCGGCGTTCCGGCAAGCGTAGGAGGAGCAACGGTACAACCTCTCCCTCCTCAAGCAACACCGACTGGCAGAGGGCCAAATCTACGGCGAGCGCAAGAACGAGGAGGCCGTGGCGGCCATGGCCGCGGAGAACCCCAACTTTATCGTCAAGCAGTGGGCGTTGTATGAGATCGCGCGCTCTCGCGGTGCGGTTGAATGCGGAGGCGGCGCAGGCGATCGCGGACAAGGACGCCGACAGTGCACGTCCTTCGCGCCGCTAAGTACGTTTCGTTGGCGCCGATTCGATGACGAGGCCGCCCCGTCCACGTCCATCATCGATCTCATGCCAACCGGCGACGGACAGCTCCCCGACTCCAATGAGAAGGAGTAGGGCATGGGAGACGGCGAGGCCTCGAGTCCCGTGAGCCGGTTTGTGTCTCATGTCCTACTCTACCTTGCCGGCAACCGCACCTTCACTCCGCGGGCCTCAGACGACCGCCGGACAAGGACTCGGAGGATGTGCGCCGCCTTAGATTTAGACTAGGTTTAGGTTTGGTCGCTTTTGTTTAATGAAATATGTCGAAAATGTGATGAATGTACTCTGGTTTAGATGAAAATCATCTAGTTTGCATGTAATTTATCATTTTTGTTGAAATCTGTTTTGAAATATATGCAGACATGGTTGGATGGCCGGCTCCCATTGTCCGCGGACTGATACCGTGTCCATTTTAGGGGGTCAGCTGTTAGGGCATATTTTTCCCTTAGTGGTTTTGGTAATCGATGACAATACTTTTGCGGACTAATCGTGTGCATTGAGCATTTCAGATAATCGGCCATATGGCACAAGACGATTCGTGCCCCTCGGAGCTATTATGAAGACGGTGTTTTTCTTGCGTTTCATTTTCGGTGGATTTGAGTCGTAGGATCACCGTACTATTAAGAGGGGGTCCGCTTCGAAAAGGTTTGGGTGGAATCAACACGTACACAGTCCTTTTTGCACCCTCGTTCTTTCCCGGAGCATCCCAGAGCATCTTAAGCGGTAGTACCGCCCTGCTCAGCGGTAGTACCGCTCCAGCGATACTGCCGCAGATCGGTGCTACCTCCACTTCCGCTTGTTTTTAGGTTCTGTAATTGGGCGGTAGTAGAGCGGTAGTTCAGCGCGGTAGTACCGCTCCGGCGGTACTACAGCCCAGACTACCACCCCACTACCGCAGAGTTACTGGGCTTTTAACAACTAAGCGGAAGTACCGCTCGTGCGGAGCGGTAGTACCGCTCCGGCGGAACTACCGCCGTTCCTCTACCGCACCGAGTACCGCTTGTTTTTTGCTTCTGGATAGCTCTGTCTCTCGAGCGGATGTAGAGCGGTAGTTGCTAGCGGTAGTACCGCCCCAGGCGGCACTACCGCCCTGCCTTTCTCTACTACCGCTGGTTCCGGCTGTTGTTCAGCACTAAGCGGAAGTATCGCTGGTGGGAGCGGTAGTACCGCTCCGGCGGCACTACCGCCTCCCTGACCTGTCAGTTGAACGCAGCGGCAGGAACTTCCGTGCCAGCGGAAGTACCGCTCGCCCGAGCGGTACTACCGCTTGTGCACGGGCTGTGAGTGCATAACGGTTGGTTTTCTTCCCCACTATAAAAGGGGGTCATCTTCTCCAAGTTGACTTACCTCTTCCTCCTCCAAGCTCCATTGTTGCTCTCAAGCTCATTTTCGCCCGATCTCTCTCCCTAGCCAATCAAACTTGTTGATTCTTTAGGGATTGGTTGAGAAGGCCTAGATCTACACTTCCACCAAGAGAAATTTGATTCCCCCCACTAATCCCTTGCGGATCTTGTTACTCTTGGGTGTTTGAGCACCCTAGACGGTTGAGGTCACCTCGGAGCCACATTCCATTGTGGTGAAGCTCCGTGGTGGTGTTGGGAGCCTCCAATTGAGTTGTGAAGATTGCCCCAACCTTGTTTGTAAAGGTTCGGTCACCGCCTTTAAGGGCACCACTAGTGGAATCACGGCACCTCGCATTGTGTGAGGGCACGAGGAGAATACGGTGGCCCTAGTGGCTTCTTGGGTAGCATTGTGCCTCCACACCGCTCCAACGGAGACGTACTTCCTCTCAAAGGAAAGGAACTTCGGAAACACATCCTCGTCTTCACCGGCTCCACTTGTGGTTACTTCTTACCTTTACTTTGTGTAAGCTTCTCTTGTGTTGTATCTTGTGCTTGCTTGCTTGTGTGGTTGTTGTTAGCATCATATAGGTTGCTCACCTAGTTGCACATCTAGACAACCTATTTTGTTGCTAACCCTAATTTGTTAAGAAAAGCTAAAAATTGGTAGTTGCCTATTCACCCCCCCCCCCTCTAGTCAACCATATCGATCCTTTCAATTGGTATCAGAGCCTTGTCTCTTTATTAAGGGTTTCATCACCCGAAGAGTATGGTTGACGACGGGGATTGGGATGAGAAAGTGCCCGAGGCCGTGGAGTTGAACTCGGTCACCCGAGACGACTTAAATGAAGCTATGGCTTCACTTAAGACGTCTATGACGGGCGAGGTCAAGTCCATGCTTAAAGAACTTCTTGAGGGGTTGAAATCTACTCCCGATCCTTTGCTTGTGGTTAATCCCACCGCATCGGTGTCGGAGGCCAATTCCGGCAAGGAAGCGGCTAAAGGTACTCAAACCTCTTCCCCTCATGGTAAGAATGGGACGGGAACCTTCGCCTCGGTTCCCCCTCCCCCGGTCTATGGAGGACCGGTCCCTACACCGCATATTAACAACCTTGGTCCTCCTCCTAAGCTTGTGAAGGGCGATTTTGCTAATTGGGTTTTTCGTATCAAGTCTCATTTGAATCACAGCTCTACAAATCTTTGGAGAATCATCGAGCAAGGATTCTACCCACATGATCCAAGCAACCTCACTCCAAGAGAAGAGGCGGACAATCAATACAATCACTCCGCATTGTTCATCCTCCAATCCGCAGTGCCTCCCGAAGATCTAGCTCACTTGCGCCCCTTCTCCTGTGCAAAGGATTGTTGGGAACACATTATATCTTTGTACAAGGGGAGCTCAAGCATTCAACGGTCCAACTTTGAGGTGGTGCTTGATCAGGCCGATGAGTTTGTGATGAATGAAGATGAGGATCCTCGTGATCTCTACCGAAGATTTACAACTCTTGCGGTCGCTCTTCAAGATCATGGGAGCAAGGATACAGATGATAATTGGATCAAGCGCAAGTTTCTCAAGGCCATCGTGCCATTCAACAAGGCAATGTCCTCCGTGATCCGTCAAAGACCAGACTTCCACACCTTGTCTTCAAGTGAAGTGTTGGATGAGTTTATTGCCATGAACATCATGAACAAGACCGCCGACAATGCTCTAGTTTGTGTCCAACGGTCAAAGAAAGCCTCACCCAACCTTGCTTTGAAGGCCAAGGGTATTCCGGAAGAAGAAGAAGAGAAAGAAGAAGAGAGTTGCCCCGAAGACACCAAATATGCTTACCACGAGCACATGGCTCTTGCGTCAAGGCAATTTTGGGGCAACAAGAGAAACTCAAGGCCCAACTCCTCCAAGAACAACTCAAGTGGCTCAAAGGGCAAGCAACGAGTAAGGACTTGCTACAATTGTGGCAATGTGAGTCACTTTGTGGTGGATTGTCCGTATGAGAAGAGGGAGGACAATGGTGGCAAGCTTATCCGCAAAGACAAGGCCAAGTCCTTCCCAAACAAGAACAACTTCACCAAGAAGATACCTCAAAAGGGCTTGGTGGCGCAAGAAGAGTACATCTCTGATGATGATGATGAAGATACAAGTGGTGAAGGAATGGCAACGGCAACCGTGGCCATTGCCACCTCTTTCCCAACCAAGGTGTCTCTCTTCGGCGCCCCCAATGAGAACCTCATTGCCAAGTGCCTCATGGCCAAAGGTATCAACAAGGTAACCTCCAACATCAAAACCACTACCACTACTACTCCTTCTTTGTTGGATTGTGTGGATGATAATGAGATGGTAAAGGTGGATGAGAATGAGTTTGACAAGTTATTGGGTAAGCTCAAAGGTGAGATCAAAAAGCACTTTGTTGCTCTCTTGGAACAACTTGGTGAGGCCAATGATATCATTGAGTCTCACGAGGAGAACATCACTAACTTGGAAGGCCATAGTCGTGACTATGCCGATGAGATTGCGGATCTTTCCATCGCTCTTGAGGAAGAGCGAGGTCTTCGTTCGGCTCTTGAGGAGTCGCAAAACGTTGACCTTGCTCAACTAAAGAAAGATCATGATCATGCTCAAGTTTTGCTCGTGTGCTTAAATCCAAAAATGTTGAGCTTGGGGTTGGCCATGCTAGACTCAAAGAGGAGTTTGAGCTACTTGACAAGGCTCACAAGGCCTTGAAAAGTGCACATGCCACTCTCAAGGAGTCTCATGATCAACTCCAAGCAAAGCTCACTAAGGAAATAGCCACATGCCCTCCTTTTGTGCTAATTGATAATGCTCATGATACTAACCCTTGTTGTGAACATATTCATCTTGTGGAGGAGAATGCCAAGTTGAAGGAACAAATCGAGAAAGGCCTTGTGACTTGCATACAAGGCGAGAAGAACCTCAACGAACTTTTGAGCAATCAAAAGGAAATTGTGGCAAAGGAGGGACTTGGGTTTGTGTCCAAGTCAAAGAAGAAGAAGAACAACAAGATCAAGAAACCTCTCCCTCTCAAAGAGGTATTTGTCAAGAAGGGAGAGGGTGCTCATAAGGAGAAGAAGGGCAAGGTGGTGGGTGGAAATGTCAAGAAGGGCAATCACTCTCCATTGAACAAAGCCGGTGACTTTAACCCTTCTTATGTTTTATGCTGTGCTATTGATGGGCATGTTTATGTCAAATTTGTTGGTTCTTATTATGAGTACATTGAATGGTCTATTTGGGTTCCTAAGACCCTTGTTACTAACATCAAAGGACCCATTCAAGAATGGGTACCTAAAACCAAGCATTGATCTCTTGTAGGAGTTTGCTTCCGGTGGAGGATCATGGTTGCTTGATAGTGGAGCAACAAATCATATGACCGGGAGCAAGCATTTGGTGGTGGACGTGCAACCAAGCCCATCTATGCCCACCCATGTTCAATTCGGTGATGCCTCAACATCTAAGATATTGGGTCTTGGCAAGGTTGTGATTTCTCATGATTTATCAATTGAGAAAGTCATGCTTGTTGAGACCCTTGCATACAATTTACTTTCCGTTCGTTAACTTGCACTCATGGGCTTTGCCACATTCTTTGACCTTGATACCGTGGCCCTTTTATGGAGCAAGACTCTTAAAGTAGCTTTTATTGGGCATGTCGAGAACGGTCTCTATGTGGTTAACTTCTCGGAGCGACCCACTAAGACCGCGACTTGCCTAATGGCTAAAGTTGATGTGGGGTGGCTTTGGCATCGCCGACTAGCCCATGTCAATATGAGATCTTTGCAAAGTCTCCTAAAAGGGGATCACGTTCGTGGACTAACAAATGTGAGCTTTGCCAAAGATCGTGCTTGCAGTGCTTGTATCGAAGGAAAGCTACATGAGACGGCTCACCGACCCACGACTATCATCTACTCAAAGAGGCCCTTGGAACTCCTTCACATGGATCTCTTTGGACCTCCATCTTTTGATAGTCTTGGGGGAAGAAAGTATTGCTTGGTGATTGTGGATGACTATTCAAGATACACTTGGGTATATTTCTTCAAGAGGAAGAGCGAGACCCAACAAACCGTCATCGACTTTGCCAATGTAGCTCAACGTCAACATGAGGCAAAGATATTGATGATTAGAAGTGACAACGGCACCGAGTTCAAGAACTATACCTTGGATGAGTTCCTTAGTGATGAGGGGATCAAGCATCAATACTCCGCTCCATATACCCCTCAACAAAATGGTGTAGCGGAGAGGAAGAACCGGACGTTGATGGACGCAGCAAGGACCATGATGGCGGAATTCAAGTCTTCGTACAACTTTTGGGCCGAAGCCATCAACACCGCATGTCATGCATCCAATCGGCTCTACCTCCGCAAAGGCTTGAACAAGACTCCATATGAGATACTTACCGGTAACAAGCCCAACCTCAAGTACTTCCGGGTGTTCGGGTGTAAGTGTTTCATTCTCAAGAAAGGTGCACGTTTGTCTAAATTCGAACCTAGAGCTCAAGAGGGCATATTTGTTGGTTATGCTACAAACTCTCATGCTTACCGTGTCCTCAACAAGTCCAACGGACTCATTGAGGAGACGTGTAACGTAGAGTTTGATGAAAATAATGGCTCCTAAGTGGAGCAAAGTGGTCTTTGTGATGTAGGTGATGAAATTCCTCCACAAGCCATAAGAAGAATGGGGATTGGTCAAATACTCCCCATTGAGGAAGCCCTTGTGGCCGAAGGAGAAGGACAATGATCTACGCAAGTGGAACCATCACCAATCATTGACCCACACGCTTCCGAAGAACAAACCGAAGGCCCTCAACCAAGTGATCAAGATCAAGGGCAAGATCAACCTCAAGATGATGGTGATTCACCAAATGATGCCCAAGATCAAGATCACGACACCGAGCAAGCTCAAGATCAAGTGCAAGCTCATGATCAAGAGCAAGCTCAAGATGACGCTCAAGATGTTCAAGATGATCCTCCTCAAGAGATTACGGAGGAGCTATTGGAGCGTCGTGCCGCCAAGATTGCCTCCAAACTCAAGCATCAACAACATGTCATGGAGAATGTTTATGGAAGCTTAAAAAGGGGGGTAATCACTCATAGACAATTAACGAACTTTTGTGAGCATCACGCGTTTGTTTCTTGTGTTGAACCCCAAAAGGTACATGAAGCTCTCGAGGACACGGATTGGCTTGAAGCCATGCATGATGAACTCAACAACTTCGAGCATAACAAAGTGTGGACATTGGTGCCAAGGCCAACGGAGAATCATAATGTCATTGGAACCAAATGGATCTTCAAGAACAAGCAAGATACGAACGGTGTTGTCATTTGAAACAAGGCAAGATTGGTGGCACAAGGCTACTCCTAAGTCGAGGGTATCGACTACGGTGAAACCTTTGCTCCCCGTTGCTCGTCTTGAGTCCGTATGTTGCTTGCATATGCATCTCATCATGATTTTAAGTTGCAACAGATGGATGTGAAGAGTGCATTTCTTAATGGTCCCCTCAATGAGTTGGTATATGTCAAACAACCCCCGGGGTTTGAGGATCCCAAGTTCCCCAATCATGTATACAAGCTCGATAAGGCACTCTATGGCCTTAAACAAGCCCCACGTGCGTGGTATGAGCACCTTACCGAGTTGTTGCAAGACCGTGGGTTTGAAATTGGGAAAATCGATCCCACTCTTTTTACTAAGAGGGTTAAAGGGGATTTGTTCATATGCCAACTATATGTTGATGATATTATCTTTGGTTCTCCTAACAAAGCTTTCAATGATGAGTTTGCCATACTCATGACCGAGAAGTTTGAGATGTCTATGATGGGAGAGTTGAAGTTCTTTCTTGGGTTCGAAGTCAAGCAAAGAAGAGAAGGAACCTTCATCAACCAAGCCAAATATACCCAAGACATGCTCAAGAGATTCAAGCTAGATGATGTCAAACTGGCCAAGACTCCAATGCCTACCAAGTGCCAACTCGACATTGATCCCAATGGTAAAGCGGTGGATCAAAAGGTATACCGTTCCATGATTGGATCCTTGCTTTACCTTTGTGCATCTAGGCCGGATGTCATGTTGAGTGTGGGGATGTGTGCACGGTTTCAAGCCGCGCCTAAGGAAAGTCACTTTGTGGCGGTCAAGCCAATCTTTCGATATTTGGCTCATACCCCAAACTTTGGCTTATGGTACCCCAAAGGAGCAAGCTTTGATCTCATGGGATATTCGGACTCGGATTGGGCGGGAGACCGTGTGGATAGGAAGTCAACTTCCGGAGGGTGCCAATTCCTTGGTCGCTCTTTGGTGAGTTGGTCTTCGAAGAAGCAAAATTGTGTGTCTCTCTCCACCACCGAGGCCGAGTATGTAGCCGCCGCAAGTTGTTGTGCACAATTGCTATGGATGAGGCAAACTTTAAAGGATTACGGTGTCACTTGTGACAAAGTGCCTCTTTTCTGTGACAATGAAAGTGCAATCAAGATCTCCTACAATCCAGTGCAACATAGCAAGACGAAGCACATTGAGATTCGTCATCATTTCATTCGGGATCACGTCATGCGTGGAGAGATTGATATTATTCATGTTGGAACTCAAGAGCAACTAGCAGATATTTTCACGAAGCCATTGGATGAAGCAAGATTTCACGAGTTAAGGCATGAGCTAAATATCATTGATTCGAGCAACGTGTCTTGAATCTCGTCACACCCCACCGCATTCATCATGTTTATCTTGTTCTAGATGTAGGCATGGACATAGGGGGAGTGTTGTTCTCTCAATGAACTCTCCCTCCCCCCATTATGCATAAATTGATCAAGTCTTTCACATTAGCCATTTTTGATGGTAATTGTGCTTCAAAGATGAGTTTTGGTCATGGGCCCAAGGTTAAAATCTTCGCGGTGCCATACCAATTAACTCAAACATAGGTGACCTCGGTCACCACCCTCTCTTTGAGAGGTTTTGCTCCGTTTGGTTTGAGTTGTGCTTTCGTGTCTTAGGCTTTTTGGGTGTTGGATTACTCCATGTGTGCTTGTGGTTTAGTTGCTTTTTGACCTTGGAGTACTCCTTTCATTTGCTGTGTTTCCTTGTCTCCAACCCAAGCCTTCCCTCTCTCTCAAACCTCTTATAATTGCATAAGCCCCTCTCTCAAATTTGATCCTAGCAGTTCTTCTGGCAGCAAGCGGTACTACCGCGGGAAGGCATGGTACTACCGCTCAGGCGGTACTACCACGCAGGCCTACGGTACTACCGCTGAGTGCAGTGTGCCGACCTCATGTCGAAGCACTGGGGCGGTACTACCGCTGGCAGTGACCGGTACTACCGCTAACTCCAGCGGTACTACCGCTTCGAGGACCCGCAAGGGGGTTAAGTCGTGGGCACGGGGAGTTCTAACTTCCCCTTGCCCATTCACTTCCCCTCCTCTCGTGTTCTCTCTCTCAGGCGACCAAGAATTGCTCTGGAGGCCGGCTTCGGCCCTCCGAATCCGTGCCGTCTTCTCCGCTTCCGACCGGTGGGATCGATCCCCACCTTCTCCTCTTGCCATGGATACCGGTATTGCCCTCGTATTTCTCTCCTACGGTTCTATTTTTTGAATCTTGGTTCTAGGGCAATGCATGTGGTATTCGTAGATTTTTGGCTAAATCTAGGCATGAGTAGGATGCGGAATGACTGCTAGATAGGAGTATAGTAGTCTTTGCCAAAATTTTGCAAATCTACGTCACCGGTACTACCGGATCCATGCCGCGGAAGTATTTCCGTCGGGTGGGCGGTACTACCGTTGGGACGCGGACGGTACTACCGCTTGAAGCGGTACTACCGCTCGTGTCCAGCGGTACTACCGCTTACCTTACGGCGGTACTACCGCTCTTTGGCCCGGTACTACCGCTGTGACTTAGTTTTTCTGAATTTTTGCACTTACTTCTATTCTCATTTTATATCTCTTGGCTTATGCAATGGCTTTACACCTGCTTTTCCCTCGCTCTGTGTTTGTGGGTTCCAGGTGATGGTAGCTCCGCTCATCAGGCTCGTCGGAAGAATCCGGATCGTCACGGTGGATCCAAGCGCTATCAGTAAGAGGACTGTCAGTAGGAAGACGGAGAAGGAGAAGAGCACTCCTCCAGATGAGATGACTACCAAGGAATTCGTTGCTTCCGTGTGCGCAACCCGTACCGCCGTCCTCAGGACGAGGCTCTTGTTGGTCATCCCTTCTGGACCAAGGAGCAATCTCTTATCTATTTGGACATTCTGAAGGCCAAGAAGAACTTGTTTGTTGCGGTCAAGTCTATCGACATCACTCACATGGAGAAGGACCTAGCTTACTTTGGAGAAGCTCTTGCTCTTTGTCACCAGTGGGGCCTCATTCCGTTCATCACATTCAACAATGATTACGATGCTAAGATAGTGGCTCAATTCTATGCCACTGTTCACTTTCATGCAAATGAGGAGAGATCTATGTCATGGATGACTGGTGGGAGAAGATTGAAGGTTGATTGGAAGAACTTCATGGACTGCTTGGGCGTTGCTGATGAGGGGGAAGATAACTCAGTTGGTCTCCGGCCTCACAAGGATACCACTCCTACACACAAGTCGAAGCTTATTCTTTACTCCAGGTCTGTGACTTCTACCAGGGGGGTCACTCGCACGGAGCTCATTACGTTCTTGGACATCATGCACCGTATCTTTCGCAACACTCTGTGCCCTCGCATTGGGAACCTGGATCAGGTACACTCCTATTTGTTGGATCTTCTCTTGCTTTGCATCAAGGAGAAGGGCAAGACATCTACTTTGGATATCTCCCACATCATGTGGCGTGAGCTTCGTTCTGCCGTGCTTGACCGGAAGGTGACCATCTATGGGGAGGCCCAGGGGAGGCCCTTCCTACTGAGCACATGGTTTCTCATGGGGTTCTGAACTTGCGCCAGAAGGAGAACTGGGGGACCGCACCTGCTGCCCCCGATGAGGAGATTGCCCCCACTGACTCGGATGATGAGCCAGAGCCAGACTACGAGTTTGTTCCTTCTTCACATAAGGTACCTTCTTGGGCTTCCAACCTCAAGTCAAAGATGAAGAAGCTCTTTTGCATTGAAGCCAAGGGTCAGTATAGAGCTCATGTGGCCGAGAAGGCTGCCCGCACACGTCATAAGACCATGATGAGGGCTATGGGTCAGGAGATCACTAGTGGCTCTGAGGAGCATGTCACGGATGAGGAGGAGTGGATCTCGTAGCACTGCAAGTGGTTAGACTCAGAGGTGGAGCGTCAGGACGCAGCAGCAGAGGAGTCTGAGGAGCACGAGGTCTCGGATGAGCACGAGGAGTTCTGATGTTCTGGAGTTCTTCATCACCTTGAACTTGTTTAGTGCTCTTTGCCCGTTTGGTGTCTCGATGCCAAAGGGGGAGAAAGTTTAGGGATTTGCCGAGTCACTAGTGTGTCTTCTTTGTTGTTGATTTCGTTCTCTCGTGAACTCTTTCTCGTTTGATTTACCTTAGTTTGTGTGTGGAACCTTCCCTTAAGTACCTATCATATGGTGTGAGACATATGCTACCCTATCTCTATCTTTATGTCAAGTACCTTATTAGCTTGTGAGATGTTATTTATAGTGTGCCCTATCTTTATGCTCACATGCTATTTCCTTGCATCCATGCTTATCTCTCTTATGTAGTTGATGCAAGTGTTGCCGGTCTATAAAATATAGGGGGAGTGTGGATCCTAGTGTGTGTACTTTGCATTCCAAAGGCATACTTAATTAGTGCACACATCTAGGGGGAGCCCGTCTATATTTTGTAGATGTTGGGTTTGCATATTATCTCGTTCTATCTTTGTGCAAATCCCGTGTTGTCATCAATCCACCAAAAAGGGGGAGATTGTTAGGGCATATTTCTCCCTTAGTGGTTTTGGTGATTGATGACAATACTTTTGCGGACAAATCGTGTGCATTGAGCATTTCAGATAATCGGCCATATGGCACAAGACGATTCGTGCCCCTCGGAGCTATTATGAAGACGGTGTTTTTCTTGCGTTTCTTTTTCGGTGGATTTGAGTCGTAGGATCACCGTACTATTAAGAGGGGGTCCGCTTCGGAAAGGTTTGGGTGGAATCAACACGTACACAGTCCTTTTTGCACCCTCGTTCTTTCCCGGCAATGGAGCTTACCCTTCCTCTGTGCACGAGCCTCCCAGAGCATCTTAAGCGGTAGTACCGCCCTGCTCAGCGGTAGTACCGCTCCAGCGGTGCTGCCGCAGATCAGTGCTACCTCCACTTCCGCTTGTTTTTAGGTTCTGTAATTGGGCGGTAGTAAAGCGGTAGTTCAGCACGGTAGTACCGCTCCGGCGGTACTACGGCCCAAACTACCACCCCACTACCGCAGAGTTACTGGGCTTTTAACAACTAAGTGGAAGTACCGCTCGTGTGGAGCGGTAGTACCGCTCCGGCGGAACTACCGCCGTTCCTCTACCGCACCGAGTACCGCTTGTTTTTTGCTTCTGGATAGCTCTGTCTCTCGAGCGGATGTAGAGCGGTAGTTGCTAGCGGTAGTACCGCCCCAGGCGGCACTACCGCCCTGCCTTTCTCTACTACCGCTGGTTCCGGCTGTTGTTTAGCACTAAGCGGAAGTACCGCTGGTGAGCGGTAGTACCGCTCCGGCGGCACTACCGCCTCCCTGACCTGTCAGTTGAACGCAGCGGCAGGAACTTCCGTGCCAGCGGAAGTACCGCTCGCCCGAGCGGTACTACCGCTTGTGCAGGGGCTGTGAGTGCATAACGGTTGGTTTTCTTCCCCACTATAAAAGGGGGTTATCTTCTCCAAGTTGACTTACCTCTTCCTCCCCCAAGCTCCATTGTTGCTCTCAAGCTCATTTTCGCCCGATCTCTCTCCCTAGCAAATCAAACTTGTTGATTCTTTAGGGATTGGTTGAGAAGGCCTAGATCTACACTTCCACCAAGAGAAATTTGATTCCCCCCACTAATCCCTTGCGGATCTTGTTACTCTTGGGTGTTTGAGCACCCTAGACGGTTGAGGTCACCTCGGAGCCACATTCCATTGTGGTGAAGCTCCGTGGTGGTGTTGGGAGCCTCCAATTGAGTTGTGGAGATTGCCCCAACCTTGTTTGTAAAGGTTCGGTCGCCGCCTTCAAGGGCACCACTAGTGGAATCATGGCACCTCGCATTGTGTGAGGGCGTGAGGAGAATACGGTGGCCCTAGTGGCTTCTTGGGGAGCATTGTGCCTCCACACCGCTCCAACGGAGACGTACTTCCTCTTAAAGGGAAGGAACTTCGGAAACACATCCTCGTCTTCACCGGCTCCACTTGTGGTTACTTCTTACCTTTACTTTGTGCAAGCTTCTCTTGTGTTGTATCTTGTGCTTGCTTGCTTGTGTGGTTGTTGTTAGCATCATATAGGTTGCTCACCTTGTTGCACATCTAGACAACCTATTTTGTTGCTAACCCTAATTTGTTAAGAAAAGCTAAAAATTGGTAGTTGCCTATTCACCCCCCCCCCCTCTAGTCAACCATATCGATCCTTTCATCAGCATTGGAGATGCCCTTAACCCTGTCTATGCCCATGTTCGCAACGCAGCATTGCACATTGACATCTTATCTCCATCCTCCCAAGACCTGTATGGTTTCCCCTTCCCTCGTGTGGCATCGTCACTCGGCTCGCGGCAATGCCCCCTACCTTGTAGCATCGGCGGCGGTATGCACAAACTTCACCTAGGCAAGCAGCCTCACGGTACGTAGGTAGGCCATGCAGAAACGTTGGCAACCTACCATAGCAACCACAGCTCGACATGCCGCCCAGACAGTTTGCATTAATTAAGGGTTTTAGATTGGGCTTCTAGAATAAGCTGGAGAGGGGACAACTTATTTCCACAGCCAGCCATAAGCACCAATAAAACTGGCCCTAACACAGCGATGACATCAGTCATGTGTGATCTTATTTTCCGCTCACTGTGACCAAAATGTCGGACAAATGCGCAGGGGCGCATGCGTCATGCGCCGGCCCAATTCGGCGCCTCGTTGCCATGTCATTTGATATTTGTGTTGGTGTTTTCCTTCTTGTTTCTTTCGATTTTGTTTCTTTTTTCATTTTCTCTGAGTTTTGTTCTGTTGGTTTCATTTGGTTTTTGTTCTTCCTAGTTTTAGTCGTTATTTTATATTTTACTTTTCTGTTTCCTTTCATTTTTGTGTTTTTCCTATACATATGAAATCAATAAAAAATTTGCACAGGACGTTTTCCTTTTATTTTTAAATAATTTTTTATACACATGAACATTTTACATTACACATAAGATAGAACATTTTTTCAAAATATACGAAATTCCCTTTAATATGCATATTTTGTAATACACAAACAGTTTTTATTTTTAGTGAATGAGCCACACGCCTTTCTCTGGTCAAATGATCATGTACTCCCTCCGTAGCTAAACGCTCTTATATTTCTTTACAGAGGGAGTATAATTGTATATTATGTTCATCTTGTTTGAGCTACTGTTGTTTCGGATTAAAGTTATTTCTTCTAAATTACTCGTATATTCAACAGGACCCGCCGTTCGGTGACTCATTATATTCAACTGAACTTAATTCTCTTTGTTAGACGACTGGGTTATCTAATTAATTCCAGTACGTCAATGATTTTCTTCTCTTTTGCGTGTGTAACAGGAATCATGACGGTGAGCATACACTTGTAATCTGAAGGGAAAGTCAAGTGGGTGGTTGCAGGGGGCTTTCCTTTCTCCTTTGGTCGATTGTCTGAATTTATTAGAAAGGTGCATGCACGCACGCACGCACGCACGAGGTGAAAGCGGCCGGCATATGTACGTCTACTAGGAAACTGTTAACAACTGGCCTGCTATTGGAAAAAAAAAAAAAAAAAAAAAAAAGGCCTGGCCTGCCGGCTTGACTGTCCTGCACTGCAACAAGAAGGAAAGCAAAATCAAAGGCGACTAATATTTTTTTTTTAAAAAGGCCTGGCCTGCCGGCTTGACTGACCAGCAAACGTACTAGTAGTCTAGTACTCCAGTACGTACGTGGTCGACGGAATATAATCTTGCTACTTGAATCAATCCTGTATGTATAATTGTGCGTGATACATAATCAGTTAGTGCAGTAGTAGTACTTACTTCAGTTTACATGACTGGAGTAGGAGTAGTTGTAATCTACTCTCTCAGTATCAAAATATAAGACGTTTTTAAAACAACTTATATCCTGATACAGAGGTAGTAATAATCTTGTTCAAAAAAATAAAAATAGTAGTACTCCTACTCGAAACGTAGTGCTGATCAAGCCTGCCTGACTATGAGCTCAAAACCTAGTGTGTTGACAAGACACAACACATCTTGCGGAGTCTGCCAGCCTGACGGCTGTCTGTCTGTCTGCAAATAAAATGGAGGGAGTATTCAGTTCACTTGAGACGCGCTTGTCTCTCCGTTTCCGTTGCTTGCAGTGGAATTCCGTCCGCGATTCTCCTCCTCCTTCTTTCCCCTTTCCCCACACGCGTTCAGTTCAAACCCACCCTCACAACCTCCATCCCGTGACTTCTTCTTCTATTGTGTGTGCCGGTCAAACCCCAGGTCCACGGACTCTGTAGTTGCTGAATCGGTGGTTCTCTCCTCTCTAGCTCTCTCTCTCGATGGTATGAACATACACACACTGACAGAGAGTATTTGGGTTGCGTACAACACTTGCAGCCTTTTCGGTTTCTTCTATTATTCAGTCCAGTACAGAGACTTGGATCATAACTGAAAACGAGAGAAAGTAGCTGGCGAGCAGGTCTATCGGACGCGCCATCCCACGTCCACCTGAACCCAACTACAATGGCGCTGCATGCACTGGTTTCGTGCCATCCCACGAAGTACATGCAGCGGCCTGATCTAACAAACCTGAAACTACGCCAAGACGTGGACATGTACACGTTACTTGGACTCTTATTTAGCAGAAAAAACAAACTACTAATCCTAACGACCAGGCTCAACGGGATTACTTGTACATCAGACTCTCCCGCTCCCGCCGCACGGCTGCTCCAGTCCAGCACCAGGCGAGGAAGCACAGTGGAAGCCCGGGTGCTCCCGACCGACGCCCAATTCCAATGCTACAACGGCCGCGGTGCCCTGGCGTCCGTCATCGCGCTCACAGCTGCTGCTGCTGCCGCGGCGATACGGATTTGAATATCTGTGCTCTCTTATTTGGAGGCTCCTCTGTTCCCCCCCCCCCCCCCCCCCCCCCCCCCCCGCACTGCCCCTGCAATGGATTCGTAAGCAGGCCGAAAATCTGAGGAGGCCGGAGCGCACGAATCATTAACCAACCAACCAAACAACAGTTTCCGAGGAGACCGGACCATCACGGACGTCGGGCCGGGTCGCTAGCTGCTGCTGCGAACCCTGTGCGTGCTAGCAGCTGCTGACTGGGGCCCAGCAGGAGCTCACCCCGAGATCGAATCGGAAGGCCCTGAGGCGGGAGGGGGGAGGGGCGAGATTTGCCCACAAGGCAGTTTCTAGCGACGATGACAATGCTGCCACAAGGTGGCGGCAGCGGGTGACCTTTGGAGTTGAGGATGACGAAGGGGATCAGGGGCGAGGTCGCACATGATGATAGAAGGAGAGTGGGGAATAAGATGAGAATGACATGTGGGCCCTACTTCCACCTCATCGTAAATAGCTACATATGCTGACATGTCAGCAATGACAGGTGGGACCCGCTAGTCAGATTTCCTTTCAAAAAGCAGTCAAACGAGGATTGGTGCATTGTGTGACGGTTGGACGCAGAAGCGGTACTAATTTGCAAAATAAAAATAAAAGTGACACCGATCCGTTATCCCAGCCCTAACTTGTTTTTTTTTAGGAATATCCTAGCCCTAATTATAGTACTCTCTCTCTCTCTCGTTGCCATGCAGATTGATATTCTGATTTTAGAAAGGTGCACGTACGCACGAGGTGAAAAGCAGCCTGTGTACGTCTAGGAAATTGTGAACAATTGGGCTGCCGGCTTGATTGACCCGCAATAAAATAGGCAATTAGAGTCAAGATCTGGATAAAAAAAATTGTCTTTTCCTCCACATGTATGTGAGTATGCTGTATGCCTGCATGTCGTCAAATGTAGTACTCCTACTAGTACAGTAGTATATTTGGTCGAGTGCGCGTAGACAGAGTGAGAGACACGACCAATCGATCGTAGAACGTAGAGAATGCTCTGCCGTCGCAGTCTGATGTGCTCACCGACGACCGTACACTACACGCAGTGCACTGGCCGCGCTCCGATCTTCCTTGTGGTTCAAAGCCGTTCTGTCTATCCTCCTGTCTCGCCGGCGGCGCTGCTACGCGCTCCCCCGGCCCCCAGCTGCATGCATGCACGACGTCGCATCTCAGGCATGCATGCAATGCTGTAGAGTACTACTCCCTTCGTTATTAAATATAAGTCTTTTTAGGGCATTTCTAACCGATCCCCTGTATCTGTTAGTGGAGTAAAATTTCGATTTTACTCCACTAACCGGCACCTAGCCGATCCCCCATCCGCGGTTAGTGGAGTATATTTTTACTCCGGTCCCAAAAAATTTCCTATTTTTACTCTACTGATTGGCGCCCGAGTAAAACGTTGCGCCTCTCTCTCGCGTCCGCGCCGCCGCTACATCTTCGCCAACGCGCCTCCCGCCTGTCCCCCGCCGGCCCCGCCGCTACCTCGTTCCATCCCTTGCCCTCCGTCGCCGTTCTGCCCGTCAGCCAGCCCGTTCGGCCCGTCAGCCAGCCCGTTCGGCCCCCGTCGCCGTCGCCGGAATCAAGGTGAAACGCCGCCGCCGTCGCCATTGTTGATTCGTCCGATTTCTTTCTAGTTTCTTCTTTTTCTAGCGGCCGCCGCATCTCACCTTGCTTGCGCACCGCTGCAGGTCACCCGCCGCTTGCCGGTTCGGTCTAAACCACGCCGGCCGGCTTTTGCACCACCACCGCACCCCAAGTGTTCGAAGAATTGCCTAGGTGAGTTTTTTTGTTTGTTTCTCTTTGAACCGAGCCGTTTGGATTGAACCGAACCGTTTGGATTGTGGATGAAGAGGTTGAGGGAGATGGCGTTGGAGGACTCGTCGTCATCCGAAGAGGAGGAAGAAGACGACGATGACTTTGACACCGTTTTAGGCATGATTTTCAATGATGATGTTCGGCGGCCGAGGAGAGGATCACAATTTGGCCGCATACACATCAACCGTGATAGAGCAGAGGGCCATGCGAAGATCATGAGAGATTACTTTGATCCAAACCCAACCTATCCGGAGAAGTACTTTCGCCGACGCTTTCGGATGCACACAAGTCTTTTTCTGACCATTGCAAAAGCCGTTGAGAGATATGATGACTGGTTCACGCTCCGGAGGAATGCATGTGGAGAGATCAGTGCAAACCCTCTGATGAAATGCATTGCGGCTGTTCGAGTCTTGGCATATGGGTGTTCTGCCGATGCAATTGATGACTATGTACGCATTGGCGAAGACACAATCTTGGAGGCTGTTCAAAGGTTCACAAAAGCAGTGATCGTTGTCTTTGGCCCGAAGTACTTGAGAGCACCAACCGAGGAAGACACCCAGAGGCTGATGACTGAGAGTGAAGCAAGAGGATGGCCAGGGATGCTTGGATCACTTGACTGTATGCACTGGAGATGGAAGAATTGTCCTGCAGGTTGGAAGGGTCAGTACAAAGGCCATGTCAACGATCCAACGATCATTCTTGAGGCAGTTGCATCGAAGGATCTTTGGATATGGCATTCATTCTTTGGTCTGCCTGGCTCTCACAATGACTTGAATGTGCTATCGAGATCACCTCTGTTTTCTAGGCTTATAAAAGGTGAAGCTCCCGTTTGCGACTACTCGGTCAACGGGCACTGGAACTCCAAGGTTCTATGGCGAATCATGACTTGTTGCATCATATTGCATAACATGATCATTGAAGGCGAGAGAGATATGCCTGAGAACTTTCAGTACATCACCAAGGGGACTCCGGTTGAGCCAGAGTATGATACGAACAGGATACTGTCATTTCTTGAGCATCATCGGAAGATCGAGAACCATCAAGTTCATACTCAGCTCCAACAAGATCTTGTTGAGCATCATTGGCAACGTCTAAGCGAGTCCTAGTTGTTCTATGAAATGCTATTTGCTACATTTGAACCATTCGGCGTGTTTAAATTTGAATAATTCGGTTTGTAAACTATATTCGTAATTTGGTTGAACATTCAAATTTATGTTTAGTTTCTATACGTGTGCTAATATGTAGTTGCAATTTATACTAGAATTGCAAAGTTTAGAAAAACAAAAATTTACTCCGTTATATTTAGGGGATCGGCTAGGTCCGGCCAAAACTTAGTGGAGTAAAAGGCTTAGTGATGCCCTTAGATATTTCAGTATGGACTACGTACGGAGCAAAATGAGTGAATCTACACTCTAAACTATGTCTATATACATCCGTATATAGTTTATATTGAAATCGTAGAAAGACTTATATTTAAGAACGGAGGAAGTAGCAGCCAGCGTTTCAGTTTCAATTTCAATGCTTTGTGCTTGTGTAACTGAAACTTTCAGGATGACAAGGACACTTTCTTGATCGAGTTTATTCTTGGAAGGTTCCTCTGAGGCCGCCGGCAATTGCAGCAAGCACCTTGCACGGGGCTTTCTGTTTTTTGCAGTGGGCATATCGATGGATTTTCGAGATCGAGGATTCTGCACGCACGGCACGGGGCGAGGAATATAATTAGCAGCTGGCCAGGCCAGGGGCCGGCGTGGTTGTTCCCTGCGGCAAAACAGTCAGGATTTGGATAAAAACAGAGTCAAGATTATCTTGTAATAATATCTAGTGCCATAGTGGTTATATAGATAGACATGAATAACGGACCGAACGAATAAGCATAGAGTAGTCCGTCGCTGTCTGCCGGGCCGGCCACCAACCGTGCAGTGCAGGAGCGCCGGAGGAGACCGGAGACTCGCCGAAGGAACGAACCCGCGGAGATGGAGCTAGCGGTGCTGTGCTCGCTGACGGACGGTCGTCGGTTCGCCCACGTCCGCGGCGGCGTGGATTAATCAATCATTTCAGCGGCCGGGTCAATCACGGAGGCCCGGCCGCGCGCGCCAGGAGTAGTTAAGCGCACTCACGAGACGAGACGAGCGGGTGACGGCGACGTACGCGCGTGCTCGATCCGTCTCTCGAGTCTTGACCAGCTGACCCGTTCACCGCGGCCACCTCGTGTGGGTGACTTGGAGTGCGTACAGACTCTTCAGGCGGCAGTGCACGCGGGCATGGAGCCGCACGGGGGTGTGACTGACTGGTGACCGAGGCGACCGCGTCTGCGTGGCTGACGACTCTTCAGCTCGGTCTCCACTCTCCAGCCGGCACATCGAGGATTAGCGTGTGGCACGCAGTACGTCAGTGGCTGCAGTCGGCCAAGTTCACCGGAGGCGATGGAGTCGTGCAGCTCGACCGGCGGTCAGGCTCAGGCAGATCTTCTCGGCTGTCGGCACGTAGCGGTGTGATTCCTGCCGAGTGCCGACGGGCGACGGCCGACTGCCCCGCCGGAAAAACAACGGCACCGGCTCGGCATGGGACATACATGCATCCATGTTTTGGGTAGGGGCTAGGAGCAACGTCCGTTGGTTCGCAACTGGGCTGGCTCTGAATGAACCCGGCGGGTCCTGTCCACATCCGGCGCACCGGATGGTAGCCATCAACTGTCACTCAACTTGGACCTTTCCGGCCCCTCAAAAAAAAAAAAAAAACTTGGACCTTTCCGGGGCGGCATCTCGTCTGTGTGTGTATGCTGGTTGGGCTGTTGTTGCCTTGGCCTTCCTCGGGTCTTTCTTAAAAAATAGTGAGGGGGTGCCCATCTGTTGCAGGTTTTAGTTCTCAAAAAAAATAAAAAATGTTGCAGGTTTTAAGGTGTTCCTCTAGCTAGGGTTTTCCTTCCCTCGCCGACCATGGCCGACGTTAAGCATCTACTTCGATCCCATGGGTAATCCCCGTGGCTGATGTTCTCAGGATGATTAGGGGGTCTTGCACCGCCGCCCAGCCATGCTCCATTGGTAGCGGGGTCTCTCTCAACCGGGTTTCGTCCTCCCTTTTTCTCTCCAGAAAAACCGGCCATGGGCGAAGCTTTTGAGTCAAAACTGTCGCAGAATCGACAACGACGCGACGACCTGAGAGCTCCGAGAAGTCATGAGAAAATTCGCCCCTGCTGTCATGTGCATTGTAGAAACTCAAATAGGAAAACTCAAGAGTGGAAAATCTAGCAGGAACAATGGGTTATGATCATGGGTATGTTGTCGGCAGTTCTGTTACAAGTGGAGGTGTTGGTGTCTTTTGGAATAGTGATCTACAAATGGCTGTCCTGGGTTATTCTCAGTACCACGCTGATTTTTCCGTCACAGGAGTTGGCACCGAGCCTTGGCGGCTCACTTGCGTTTATGGAGAAGCTCAATCTGCTGTACAAGATGTGGGATATGCTCAAAAGTATTTGTTTTGATAGTTCCCTTCCGTGGTTTTGTATTGGTGAATTCAACGAGGTTCTTCGTGCAGAAGAACACATCGGTGTTGGCCACCGCACCCAGTCGCAGATGATTGTGTTCCGGAACACGGTCAATAGTTGTGGTCTGAGCGATTTGGGACACAAAGGAAGATTTTAGACGTTTGAAAAGAAGGTGGCGGGGGCATGTATACCTGTGTTTGGCTAGGCAGAGCGCTGGGATCACCAAATTGGGGCACGATTTCCCCTAGTGTCGGTGTGCCACGTCACGGCGGCAACGTTGGACCACTCCCCGGTGACGCTTTCTTTGGGAATTGGGAGTGAACAGAGCAGACCGGGACCACACTTTCATTTTGAAGTCATGTGGGACACAGACGCAAAACTGAAACCTACCATCGATTCTGCATCGAAGGCCACAGGCCACAATCCGACGGTCAAGGATGCCCGGCCGAAGCTTTCTCAGTTAGCTAGTGATCTTGTCTGCTAGAGTAATGATTCCTTCGGAAGTGTCAAGAAACAAATAAAGATCTCAAGTCCGAACTCGAAGCGATGTGAAATTATCCTTTGAGAACCAGCCTAAGACATCCGGAGGTAAAAATTAAAGATGCACTGGTTGAGCTATACGATCGCGCGAGGAACTCATGTGGCGCCAGCAGTCATGTGTGGAGTGGCTACCAGCAGGAAACAAAAATATCCGGGATTTCCACTTCCGTGCTTCAATCTCCTCCTACGGCTCGAGAAAATGATTCAAATTTCTGCAAAAGGAAAAACATGATAAAAAACCTGACTAAGCTAGATGAGTATGTGACGGAGGACATGGAAATTATGAATGCTTTGATGTCTGATTTTTATCAGGATTTGTAATCTTTTGAGGCTGTTGTGGAGATTGAAGAGGTCCTCTCTCATGTTCTAAAAAGGTGACACCGGCTATGTCTGAAATGCTTTCGGCATATTACTCTCTTGAGGAGGTCAAGAAGGCATGGTTCTGGATGTTCCCACTAAAACTCCCGGTCCATATGGGTATCCGACACATTTTTTCAATGACATTGGAATATTTGTGGTCAGGCGGTCACGATGCAGTTTTGAAAACTATTCGTGGGAAGGAGAGTGCAGAGTGCATCAATGATACAAATTCTGGTTCTTATTCCAAAGGTACAAAAACAACTCTTTCATTCCAGTTCCGACCTATAAGTTTGTGTAATGTGTTATAGAAAATTGCATCTAAAGTTCTGGCCAACCGACCGAAGTTGATTTTGCCTGAGTTATTATGGAGGAGCGATCTACATTTATGCTGGGCAGGTTAATCACTAACAATATTATCTCAACTTATGAGTTTCTACATTTTATGAAGTGTAGAAAAGCCAAGAATGATAATCATTGTACTTTAAAACTGGATATGATGTAGGCCTATGATAGGGTGGAATGGGCATATTTGCAAGCCATCATGAAAAATTTGGGTTTTCCAACCCAATGCATATCAACGACAATGTGAATGGTTAGCTCAGTTTCTTTTTCTGTCCATATCAACGGAAACAAGCTTGAGCAGTTTAAACCATCTAGGGGCATAAGACTGGGAGATCCAATCTCACATTATCTTTTTCTTGATAGCAGCGAAGGGTCTTTTGTGCCTATTATTATCGAGATCACAGTCATCGCACCTCGGTGGCGTTAAGGTGGTTACATAGGCACCCGGGGTGAGTCACCTGTTATTTGTGGATGACAACCTGCTGTTTTTCAATTCACATATACAATGTGCAGAAGGAGTATCAAGCCAGTTTAATGTCTATTGTCAAGCTTCAGGTTAAAGGGTAAATCAAGAAAAAAACAAGTATTTTCTTCAGTAAAGGGTGCCCCAGAGTACAAGAGATGATGTAAAAGGTACATTGCATGTTTCTAATGAAACTTTGAATGAGAGATATCTTGACATGTCCGCACATGAAGGAAATGCAAAGAACAAGACATTCAAATATCTCAGTGATCGTATTTGGGAAAAGATACAATGGTGGATGAGAAAATTCTCTCTGCTGGTGGAAAGGATGTCTTAATTAAAGTGGTGGGTCAGGCTATTCCGGTATACTCAACGGCATATTTCAGAGTGCCATGGGGTCTTTGCGAACATATAAACTCTCACATCTATAAATTTTGGTGAGGAAGTAAGCAAGGTGCCAGCAAGGTGTGTTGGGTATCATGGGAGACCATGAAAAGACCCATATACATGGGTGGTTTAGGTTTCCCCGGCCGTGAGCTCATTGACTTAGCACTACTTGTCACGTGTAACAGCCCGACCAAACCCACCGGTTTCTGGCCGTTGTACTTGGCTACCACCTAGGATCTAGACTGGCCCCACAGATCAACACTAGTTTTCCTTGCACATTTTTTCCTCGCTCGTGCGCACTCGGGATCAACTTCCCATCGGTCACTCATCCTCAAATTGCTCCTAACCGAGCACACTTAACTTTGAGGTTCCTTTCGACTGGGCTCCCAGAAAAGAAGGTGCACCTTATTGATATGAGTAGCCTATCATTCCTATTAAGTCGGTTTGTCACATACACCCCCACTTAAAGGAACCGATGTCCTTGTCGGTCCAGCAGGAACGTTCCCCCTTAGCACACGTTTGTGCATCCAGTCCGGCACATGTGCCATGCCGTGTGCCACGATGGGCCACACACTCCATGGGCCACATGCCCGCGCACCTGACTCACACACGCTCGTGTAACTGTGAGAGGGTCGACTCTAATACCAATTATAACCCCAGGCCAAACCCACCGGCTCCTGGCCGTTGCGCTTGGCTAGCACCTAGGATCTAGACTGGCCCACAGACCAACACTAGTCTTTTCTACGTAATTTGTACTCACTCGTGAGCACCCGGGATCAACTTCCCAATCAGTCACATGTCCTCAAATTGCTCCAAGACGAGCACATTTAACTTTGAGGTTCCTTTCAGATGGGCTCCTGAAAGAGAAGGTGCACCTTGTTAATATGAGTACTCTATCATTCTTATTAAGCTGGAATGTCACATCAAGCAAGCATGGAGGATCATTCAGGAGCCTTCTTCTCTCAGCGCTAGAATTTTAAAAGTTGCATACTATCCACAAGAATATTTTCTTGAAGCTGTGCTAGGCTTTCACCCGTCATAGATTTTGGGTGGCCATATTGGATGGCATGGAGATTACGGCATGGGGGTGATGACCCACAAGTATAGGGGATCAATCGTAGTCCTTTCGATAAGTAAGAGTGTCGAACCCAACGAGGAGCAGAAGGAAATGACAAGCGGTTTTCAGCAAGGTATTTTCTGCAAGCACTGAAATTATCGGTAACGAGTAGTTTGATAGCAAGATAATTTGTAACAAGTGACAAGTAGCAATAGTAACAAAGAGTGCAGCAAGGTGGCCCAATCCTTTTTGTAGCAAATGACAAACCGGAACAATCTCTTATAGTAAGCAAAGCATTCTCGAGGACACATGGGAATTCATCTAGTCACTTTCATCATGTTAGTTTGATTCGTGTTCGCTACTTTGATAATTTTATATGTGGGTGGACCGGTGCTTGGGTGCTGTTCTTACTTGAACAAGCCTCCCACTTATGATTACCCCCTCTCGCAAGCATCCACAACTACGAAAGAAGAATTAAGATAACTCTAACCATAGCATTAAACATATGGATCCAAATCAGCCCATTACGGAATAGCGCATAAACTAGGGTTTAAGCTTCTGTCACTCTAGCAACCCATCATCTAATTACTACTCCACAATGCATTTCCTTAGGCCCAAAGATGGTGAAGTGTCATGTAGTCGACGTTCACATGACACCACTAAGAGAATCAACAACATACATATCATCAAAATATCAAACGAATACCAAATTCACATGATTACTTATGACAAGACTTCTCCCATGTCCTCAAGAACAAAAGTAACTACTCACAAATCATAATCATGTTCAAGATCAGCGGGGTATGAAATAGCATAATGGATCTGAACATATAATCTTCCACCAAATAAACCAACTAGCATCAACTACAAGATGTAATCAACACTAGTAGCAACCCACAGGTACCAATCTGAGGTTTTGAGACAAAGATTGAATACAAGAGATGAACTATGGTTTGAGATGAGATGGTGTTGTTGAAGATGTTGATGAAGATTGGTCCTCCCACGATGAGAGGATCGTTGGTGATGTCGATGGCGACGATTTCCCCCTCCCAGAGGGAAGTATCCCCGGCAGAATCTCTCCGTCGGAGAGCAAAAGTGCTCCTGCCCAAGTTCCGCCTCGAGACGGCGGCGCTCCATCCCGAAAGTCTTCTCTATATTTTTTTCTAGGGCAAATGGACTTATATACCAGAAAATGGGGGCCAGAGGCTGGCCAGGGGCCCCACGAGCCACCAGGGCGCGCCTTGGGGGGGGGGGCGCCCTGGTGCCTCGTGGGCTCCTGGGTGGCCCCCTCTGGTATTTCTTTCTTCCAGTATTTTTTATTTGTTCCAAAATAAATCTCTGTGAAATTTCAGCTCATTTGGAGATGTGCAGAATAGGTATCTCTGACATAGCTTTTTCAGGTCCAGAATTTCAGGTGCCGGCAATCTCCCTCCTTGTGAAAATCTTGCATATTAAGAGAAAAAAGGCATTAGAATTGCTCCACAAAGTGTTATATTGATTAAAAACACTATAAATAACACTAGCAAGACATGATGCAAAATGGACGTATCAACTCCCCCAAGCTTAGACCTCGCTTGTCCTCAAGTGAAAGCCGATATCGATAATCATGTCCACATGTTTAGAGAGAGAGGTGTCGATAAAAATAGAATACGGACATAGTGGCATCATGATCATTATTACAACAGCAATATTTATTATCATAAAACTTCTCATGAGAAAGTAACAATTCATCACAACAATGAAGTATAAGGCATAAACTTTCTTGAAAACTAACAAACTATGTTCTCAGTCAACAATGCAATTACAATTCATCATATTTTCAGGAAGGGTCTCATGTAGGAGCTTTTTAGCAAGTCCACATACTCAACCATCATTTAGTCTTCTATGATTGCTAACACTCACGACATATATATGGAGCAAAAAGTTTCAGCCAGACACATAGAAAGATTGGGCCTTATGATTTCGCCTCCCAACTTATTCACCTCAAGGGTGATGTCAACAATAATAACCCATGATCACTCATATCCAACTGGATATATATGCCTAGATCTTTTCCCACCACAAGATGCTTGCAAAAGAGAAAAATAAAAAGGAAGTAGTGGAGAACACTATTGACTCTTGCATAAAAAGTAAATACATAAAAGTAAAGGATAGGCCCTTCGCAGAGGGAAGCAGAGGTTGTCATGCGCTTTTTGTTGTTGGATGCACAAGTTCTTAATGCAAAGGAACGTCACTTTATATTGCCCCTTGTGATAGCAACCTTTATTATGCAGTCTGTCGCTTTTATTTCTTTACCATCACAAGTTCGTACAAAGCTTATTTTCCCTTACAATAAAAGTTCAGACATATTTAGAGGCAATTTTTATTGCTTTTTGCACCGATGACAACTTACTTGAAGGATCTTATTCAATCCGTAGGTAGATATAGTGGACTCTCATGACATGAAACTGGGTTTAAGGGTTTTGGATTCACAAGTAGTATCTCTACTTGGTGCGGATTTTTGGCTAGCAAAGATATTGGGCAAGCACCACATGTTGGAGGATCTATGACAATATAACTTCTATGTGAATATAAGCAAACATAATTCATTACGTTGTCTTCCTTGTCCAACGTCAACAATTTGACATAAAATACTTAATGGGGGCTCACAATCATAAAAGATGTCCAAGATAGTATATTTGCATGTGAATCTTCTCTTCCCTATTAATTTTTTCATGAATTGCATCATTGACTAATGCTATGCTTGTTAACTTCCAATAAATTTTACCACTTATACTTTTCTTTATGTAATGTCATTACTTTCCATAAGATTAGCATATGATCTTTTTCATTATTTTCATTGCTAGGATTGAAACATGGAAGTAAAGAAGCAAAAAAAACTCAAACTACTCTTTATTATATAACTCTCAACTCGATTACATAGATAGATAGATCACGAAACTAGCGCTCGAAAATAGATCATACTAAACTTTTATTCAACTAGATCACGAAATAACTAAGGACCGAACTAAAAATAGGTAAAGATGATAAAAGTGATGGTGATACGATACCGGGGCGCCTCCCCCAAGCTTGGCACAAGCCAAGGGGAGTGCCCATACCCATGTACTGAAGTTTCCTTCTTCGGTGATGGTGGTGATGATGAAGTGGCGGGCTTGTCCTCCGGCTTCCATGGCATAGGTTCCCCATCATAAAAAGATGAGCGAGTCTCCGGAGTCCTGAAACTTGTAGCTAAACTCATACCTTTGAATCTTGCCTCATACTCATAATTTTGGTTTTGAAGATCGTAGATTTGGCCTTGGAGATAATCTATTCGTTCATTGAGCTTGAAGATGATGTCTCCCATTGATTGGACATCCACCTTGTCATTACGGTTGAATTCCGTGATCATGGAGTGGTTGGCGCTGAGTCCACGTTCCACCATCCCTTGGCACTTGAAGATCCCCTGCTCCACCGCTTCGAGCCTGGACTCCATGCTCCCGGTCTTCTTGGGTCCTTGAACATCCCGGATGTGAAGCACCCCCTCACGCATCTCAATGGCTTAAGGGTGTTTCATCACCTCCGGTAGGTAGGGGTTGATGACCTTCTCGTAGAACTTGTCCTTGGAAGAGCTTGGTGGAGCCATAGCGATCTAGATCTGTCAAAAAAATAGCACGAAACAAGAACAAAGGAGATTTCTGCGATACGGTGGTCAAAACGTCCGGGAGTATATATAAAGATTTTTTTATCTTGCAAAACAAGTAATCCAGAAGAAAACGTAGTCGGGAAGGCTCACGAGGGGCCCACGAGCCACCAGGGCGCGCCTGGGGGGTGGAGCGCCCTGGTGCCTCATGGGCACCATGTGGGTCCCCTCGGCTGTTTCTTATTTTTGTATTTTTTTCTAATATTCCAAAACTGACAGAAAGTATTTTTATGGAATTTTTGGAGTCGGTTTACTTACCGTATCACGTACCTCTTCCTTTTCAGGGTTCTGGAGTGTTCTGGAAGGTCTCTCTTATGTATTCCTCCAGTGTAATTGTTTCAATAATATTAGTTTCAACATTAATGGGAGCACTAGGGATAATTAATTTTATGCCCCTAGTTGGGTCCCACTCGTCTGTTTTACCCCTAACTTCAGAAACTCACCTGTTCTGTACAAGCCACTTTGCAATTCTTATGCTTTTGCCCTTTGACCCTTTGACCGTCACTTTGAAAAAATCATAACAAATTCATACTAACTCAGAAAAATGCAAATAAGATATCAAAATGTTCACAAAAACATCACCTATATGTGCATGTCATTTTCATTCTTAACAAAAGTGTTGGAAAGTTCTCATCTCATTTTGAGCTCATATGACCTTAGCATGAACAGTACAATCTAAAAAAATCAAAAAATTCTAATTTTTTTTGGTGGCAAACATTGACCAATGTTTTGAGTGCTTGCCAAGTTTCATAACAGAATGACATTCGTGGGAGTCGTGGCAAAAAAAACAAAATTTTGAAGCATTGATTTATTTTTTTTGCCACGACTTCCTCGAGTGTCATTCTGTTATGAAACTTGGCAAGCACTCAAAACATTGGTCAATGTTTCCACCAAAAAAAATTAGATTTTTTTGAATTTTTTTAGATTGTACTGTTCATGCTAAGGTCATATGAGCTAAAACTGAGATGAGGACTTTCCAACACTTTTGCCAAGAATGAAAATGACATGCACATATAGGTGATGTTTTTGTGAACATTTTGATATCTTATTTGAATTTTTCTGAGTTAGTATGATTTTTTTATGATTTTTTCAAAGTGACGGTCAAAGGGTTAAAGGGCAAAAGCATAAGAATTGCAACGTGGCTTGTACAGAACAGGTGAGTTTCTGAAGTTAGGGGTAAAACAGACGAGTGGGACCCAACTAGGGGCATAAATCTAATTATCCCTAAATTCTTTGCCCATTCACCACTCTCGAATTAGTGCCTTTGGAGTTGTTTATTTTGATGGCTCCGGAGCGATAAACTTCTTCGATGATATACGGTCCTTCCCATTTAGAGAGAAGTTTTCCTGCAAAGAATCTCAAACGAGAATTGTACAATAGAACTTGCTCACCCACTTTAAATTCCCGTTTTTGAATTCTTCTATCATGCCATCTTTTAACTTTTTCTTTAAACAATTTGGCATTTTCATAAGCTTGGGTTCTCCATTCATCTAATGAGCTAATATCAAATAACCTCTTTTCACCGGCAAGTTTAAAATCGTAATTGAGTTCTTTAATTGCCCAATATGCTTTATGTTCTAACTCAAGAGGTAAATGACATGCTTTTCCATAAACCATTTTATAAGGAGACATACCCATAGGGTTTTTATAAGCAGTTCTATAAGCCCATAATGCATCGTCAAGTTTCTTAGACCAATTCTTTCTAGATCTATTGACCATTTTTTGCAAAATTAATTTTATTTCTCTATTGCTCAATTCAACTTGACCACTAGTTTGAGGGTGATAGGGAGATGCAATTCTATGGTTGACATCATATTTAGCAAGCAATTTACGGAATGCACCATGAATAAAATGTGAACCACCATCAGTCATTAAATATCTAGGGACTCCGAACCTTGGGAAAATAACTTCTTTAAGCATTTTAATAGAAGTGTTATGATCAGCACTACTAGTTGGAATAGCTTCTACCCACTTATTAACGTAATCAACAACAACTAAAATATGTGTATACCCATTGGATTTAGGAAAAGGTCCCATATAATCAAATCCCCAAACATCAAATGGTTCAATAGCAAGTGAGTAATTCATAGGCATTTCCTGATGTCTACCAACATTACCAATTCTTTGACATTCATCACAATATAGGACAAACTTACGAGCATCCTTGAAAAGATTAGGCCAATAAAAACCAGATTGTAATACCTTGTGTGCAGTTCTGTCTCCCGCATGGTGTCCTCTGTAAGCCTCGGAATGACACTTCCGTAGGATTTGTTCCTGTTCATGCTCAGGTATACAATGTCTAATAATACCATCTACTCCTTCTTTATAAAGATGTGGGTCATCCCAGAAGTAATGTCTTAAATCAAAGAAGAACTTTTTCTTTTGTTGGTATGTGAAACTAGGTGGTATAAATTTAGCAACAATATAATTAGCATAGTCCGCATACCATGGAATATTACGAGAAGCATTTATGACAGCTAATTGTTCATCAGGAAAATCATCATTAATAGGTAGTGGGTCATCAAGAACATTTTCCATTCTAGACAAATTATCTGCTACAGGATTCTCAGCTCCCTTTCTATCAATAATATGCAAGTCAAATTCTTGTAGCAATAAAACCCACCTAATGAGTCTAGGTTTAGCATCTTTCTTTTCCATAAGATATTTAATAGCAGCATGATCGGTGTGAACAGTTACTTTAGAATCAACTATGTAAGATCTGAATTTATCACATGCAAACACAACTGCTAGAAAAAATCTTTTTCAGTAGTAGCATAATTTCTTTGGGCACTGTCTAGAGTTTTACTAGCATAATGGATAACATTTAATTTCTTATCAACTCTCTGTCCTAGAACAGCACCAACAACATAATCACTAGCATCACACATAATTTCAAAAGGCAAGTTCCAATCAGGTGGTTGAACAATAGGTGCAGTGGTTAAGGCTTTCTTAAGTGTTTCAAAGGCTTCTAGACAATCATCATCAAAAACAAATGGAACATCTTTTTGCAAAAGATTGGTAAGAGGCCTAGAAATTTTAGAGAAGTCTTTAATAAATCTCCTATAGAAACCCGCATGACCAAGGAAACTTCTTATACCTTTAATATCTTTAGGACATGGCATTTTCTCAATAGCATCAACCTTAGCTTTATCCACTTAAATACCTCTTTCAGAAATTTTATGCCCCAAGACAATGCCTTCATTCACCATAAAGTGGCACTTCTCCCAATTCAAGACAAGATTAGTTTCTTCACATCTCTGCAAAACTCGATCAAGGTTGCTTAAGCAATCATCAAAACAAGTTCCGTAAACGGAGAAATCATCCATGAATACCTCAACAATCTTTTCACAAAAGTCAGAGAATGTAGCAGCCATACATCTTTGAAAGGTAGCAGGTGCATTGCATAAACCAAAGGGCATACGTCTATAAGCATAAGTTCCAAAAGGACAAGTAAAGGTGGTTTTCTCTTGGTCGGGTTGTGATACGGGTATTTGAGAAAAACCAGAATAACCATCTAGGAAACAAAAGTGTGTATGCTTAGACAATATTTCTAACATTTGATCAATAAAAGGTAAGGGGTAATGATCTTTTCTAGTGGCTTTGTTTAATTTTCTAAAATCAATTACCATCCTATAACCAGTTACAATTCTTTGTGGAATGAGTTCATTTTTATCATTAGGAACAACGGTAATACCTCCTTTCTTAGGGACACAATGAACGGGACTTACCCATCTACTATCAGCTATGGGATGGATTATACCTGCTTCTAGAAGCTTTAATATTTCAGTTCTTACCACCACTTTCATCTTAGGATTTAATCGTCGTTGGTGGTCGACAACTGGTTTAGCGTCAGGCTCCATATTAATTTTGTGCTGACAGAGTGGGACTAATGCCCTTAAGATCATCAAGAGTATATCCAATAGCAGCTCGGTGCTTCCTTAGAGTTTTTAGTAATCTCTTTTCTGTTGGGGAACGTTGCATGGAAAACAAAAAAAATTCTACGCACACGCAAGATCTATCCATGGAGATGCATAGCTACGAGAGGGGGAGTGTGTCTACGTACCCTCGTAGACCGTAAGCGGAAGCGTTAGAACAACGTGTGGTTGATGTCGTCAAACACCTTCATGATCCAACCGACCGAGTACCGAACGTACGGCACCTCCGCGTTCAGCACACGTTCAGCTCGGTGACGTCCTCGACTTCTTGATCCAGCAAGACGGCGAGGTAGTGGATGAGTTCCGGCAGCACGACGGCGTGGTGACGGTGATGGTGATGCTATCTCCGTAGGGCTTCGCCCAAGCACTGCGAAAATATGACCGAGGGACGGAACTGTGGAGGGGGGCGCCGCACACGGCTAAGACAATGTTGTGTCTCCTTTGGGGCGCCCCCCTCTCCTCTATTTATATATGTGTAGGGGCTTGGAGTAGAAGGAATAGTGCCACGTGAACAGTAACCGTGAATAGTACACACGTGGACTTGGACTCCAAAGTCCAATCCTATTCCTACTAGGACTCTCCCTTTTTCCTTCCCTAGCTGCGTGGGCTTTTGAGGACTTGGTGCGCCTGGTCCAATAAGGCCAGGGTGCCTCCCCTTAGCCCATGCCAGCCCTTGGGACATGGTGGACCCACTTGTGGACTTCCGGACCCCTCCGGAATCCTCCAGAACCTTCTGGAAGCTTCCCGGTACAATACCGAAAAAAAAAACTGCACCTTTTTCCGGAACCCAAAATATGACTTCCCATATATAAATCTTTACCCATCGACCATTCTGAGACTCCTCGTGACGTCCGGGATCTCATCCGGGACTCCGAACAATATTCGTTACCAATTCACATAACTCATATAACACTATATCGTCAACGAACGTTAAGCGTGCGGACCCTACGGGTTCGGGAATGATGTAGACATGACTGAGACGCCTCTCCGGTCAATAACCAATAGCGGAATCTGGATGCTCATATTGGTTCCTACATATTCCACGAAGATCTTATCGGTCGAACCGCAATGACAACATACGTAATTCCCTTTGTCCGTCGGTATGTTACTTGCCCGAGATTCGATCGTCGGTATCTCCATACCTAGTTCAATCTCGTTACCGGCAAGTCTCTTTACTCGTTCCGTAATACATCATTCCGTAACTAACTCCTTAGTCACTTTGCTTGCAAGCTTCTTATGATGTGCATTACCGAGAGGGCCCAGAGATACCTCTCCGAAACACGGAGTGACAAATCCCAGTCTCGATCCATGCCAACTCAACGGACACCTTCGGAGATACCTGTAGAGCATCTTTATGATCACCCAGTTACGTTGTGATGTTTGATAGCACACAAGGTATTCCTCCGGTATCCGGGAGTTGCATGATCTCATGGTCTGAGGAACATGTATTTGACATTCAAGAAAGTAGTAGCAATAAACAGAACGATCATATGCTAAGCTAACGGATGGGTCTTGTCCATCACATCATTCTCCTAATGATGTGATCCCGTTATCAAATGAAAACTCATGTCTATGGTTAGGAAACCTTAACCATCTTTGATCAACGAGCTAGTCTAGTAGAGGCTCACTAGGGACACGATATTTGTTTATGTATTCACACATGTATTTAAGTTTCCGGTCAATACAATTCTAGCATGAATAATAAACCTTTATCATGAACAAGGAAATATAAAATAATAACAACTTTAGTATTGCCTCTAGGGCATATTTCCATCAGTCTCCCACTTGCACTAGAGTCAATAATCTAGATTACATAGTAATGAATCTAACACCCATGGAGTCTTGGTGCTGATCATGTTTTGCTCGTGGATGAGGCTTAGTCAATGGGTCTGCCACATTCAGATCCGTGTGTACTTTGCAAATTTCTATGTCTCCATCCTTGACATATTCACGAATGGAGTTGAAGCGTCTCTTGATGTGTTTGGTCTTCTTGTGAAACCTGGGCTCCTTGGCTATGGCAATTGCTCCAGTGTTGTCACAAAAGATTGTCATTGGACCCGATGCACTAGGTATTACACCTAGATCGGATATGAACTCCTTCATCCAGACTCCTTCATGTGCTGCTTCCGAAGGAGCTATGTATTCCGCTTCACACGTAGATCCTGCCACGACGCTCTGCTTGGAACTGCACCAACTGACAGCTCCACCATTTAATATAAATACGTATCCGGTTTTTGACTTAGAGTCATCCGGATCAGTGTCGAAGCTTGCATCGACGTAACCCTTTACGACGAGCTCTTCGTCACCTCCATAAACGAGAAACATGTCCTTGGTCCTTTTCAGGTACTTCAGGATATTCTTGACCGCTATCCAGTGATCCACTCCTGGATTACTCTGGTACCTCCCTGCCAAACTTATGGCAAGGCACACATCAGGTCTGGTACACAGCATGTCATACATAATAGAACCTATGGCTGAGGCATAGGGAATGACTTTCATTTTCTCTATATCTTCTGCCGTGGTCGGGCATTGAGTCTGACTCAACTTCACACCTTGCAAGACAGGCAAGAACCCTTTCTTTGACTGATCCATTTTGAACTTCTTCAAAACTTTGTCAAGGTATGTGCTTTGTGAAAGTCCTATCAAGTGTCTTGATCTATCCCTATAGATCTTGATGCCCAATATATAAGCAGCTTCACCGAGGTCTTTCATTGAAAAATTCTTATTCAAGTATCCCTTTATGCCATCCAGAAATTCTATATCATTTCCAATCAACAATATGTCATCCACATATAATATTAGAAATGCTACAGAGCTCCCACTCACTTTCTTGTAAATACAGGCTTCACCGTAAGTCTGTACAAAACCATATGCTTTGATCACCTCATCAAAGCGTATATTCCAACTCCGAGATGCTTGCACCAGTCCATAGATGGATCGCTGGAGCTTGCACACTTTGTTAGCACCCTTAGGATCGACAAAACCTTCTGGTTGCATCATATACAACTCTTCTTTGAGAAAACCATTAAGGAATGCAGTTTTGACATCCATTTGCCAGATTTCATAATCATAAAATGCGGCAATTGCTAACATGATTCGGACAGACTTAAGCATCGCGACGGGTGAGAAAGTCTCATCGTAGTCAACCCCTTGAACTTGTCGAAAACCTTTCGCGACAAGTCGAGCTTTGTAGACAGTGATATTACCATCAGCATCCGTCTTCCTCTTAAAAATCCATTTATTCTCAATGGCTTGCCGATCATCGGGCAAGTCCACCAAAGTCCACACTTTGTTCTCATACATGGATCCTATCTCAGATTTCATGGCCTCAAGCCATTTGTCAGAATCCGGGCTTATCATAGTTCGTAGGTTCGCCGTTGTCTAACAACATAACTTTCAGAACAGGATTACCGTACCACTCTGGTGCGAAACGTACTCTAGTCGACCTACGAAGTTCAGTAGTAACTTGATCTGAAGTTTCATGATCTTTATCATTATCTTCCTCTCTTATTGGTGTAGGCATCACGGGAACGGTTTTCTCTGATGGGCTACTTTCCAATTCGAGAGAAGGTACAATTACCTCATCAAGTTCTACTTTCCTCCCACTCACTTCTTTCGAGAGAAACTCCTTCTCTATAAAGGACCCATTCTTGGCAACAAAGACCTTGCCTTCGGATCTGTGGTAGAAGGTGTACCCAATTGTTTCTTTAGGGTATCCTATGAAGACGCACTTCTCCGCTTTGGGTTCGAGCTTATCAGGTTGAAGCTTTTTCACATAAGCATCGCATCACCAAACTTTAAGAAACGACAGCTTAGGTTTCTTGCCAAACCATAGTTCATACGGTGTCGTCTCAATGGATTTAGACGGTGCCCTATTTAACGTGAATGCAGCTGTCTCTAATGCATAACCCCAAAACGATAGTGGCAAATCGGTAAGAGACATCATAGAACGCACCATATCCAATAAAGTACGGTTACGACGTTCGGACACACCATTACGTTGTGGTGTTCCACGTGGCGTGAGTTGTGAAACAATTCCACATTTTCTTAAATGAAGGCCAAACTCGTAACTCAAATATTCGCCTCCGCGATCAGATCGTAGAAACTTTATTTTCTTGTTACGATGATTCTCTACTTCACTCTGAAATTCTTTGAACTTTTCAAATGTTTCAGACTTGTGTTTCATCAATTAGATATACCCATATCTACTCAAATCATCTGTGAAGGTTAGAAAATAACGATACCCGCCACGTGCTTCAACATTCATCGGACCGCATACATCGGTATGTATTATTTCCAACAAATCAGTAGCTCGCTCCATTGTTCCGGAGAACGGAGTTTTAGTCATCTTGCCCATGAGGCATGGTTCGCAAGTATCAAATGATTCATAATCAAGAGATTCCAAAAGTCCATCCGCATGGAGTTTCTTCATGCGCTTTACACCAATATGACCTAAACGGCAGTGCCACAAGTATGTTGCACTATCATTATCAACTTTGCATCTTTTGGCATCAATATTATGAATATGTGTATCACTACGATCGAGATTCAACAAGAATAGACCATTCACAAAAGGTGCGTGACCATAAAACATGTTACTCATATAAATAGAACAACCATTATTCTCTGACTTAAATGAATAACCGTCTCGCAATAAACAAGATCCAGATATAATGTTCATGCTCAACGCTGGCACCAAATAACAATTATTGAGGTCTAAAAGTATTCCCGAAGGTAGATGTAAAGGTTGCGTGCCGACGGCGATCACATCAACCTTGGAACCATTCCCGACGCGCATCGTCACCTCGTCCTTAGCCAATCTTCGCTTATTCTATAGCTCCTGTTTCGAGTTACAAATATGAGCAACCGAACCAGTATCAAATACCCAGGCGCTACTGCGAGCATTAGTGAGGAACACATCAATAACATGTATATCAAATATACCTTTGCTCACTTTGCCATCCTTCTTATCCGCCAAATACTTGGGGCAGTTCCGCTTCCAGTGACCAGTCCCTTTGCAGTAGAAGCACTCTGTTTCAGGCCTGGGTCCAGCTTTGGGTTTCTTCATGGGAGCGGCAACTTGCTTGCCGTTCTTCTTGAAGTTCCCCTTCTTTCCCTTGCCCTTTTTCATGAAACTAGTGGTTTTGTTAACCATCAACACTTGATGCTCCTTCTTGATTTCTACCTCCGCTGATTTCAGCATCGCGAAGAGCTCGGGAATTGTCTTCTCCATCCCTTGCATATTATAGTTCATCACGAAGCCTTTATAGCTTGGTGGCAGTGACTGAAGAACTCTGTCAATAACACTCTCAACCGGAAGATCAATTCCCAGCTGAGTCAAGTGGTTGTGGTACCCAGACATTCTGAGTATGTGTTCACTGACAGAACTGTTCTCCTCCATCTTACAGCTAAAGAACTTGTTGGAGACTTCATATCTCTCAACCCGGGCATTAGCTTGAAATATCAATTTCAGCTCTTGGAACATCTCATATGCTCCGTGGCGTTCAAAACGCTTTTGCAGTCCCGGTTCTAAGCCATAGAGCATGGCACACTGAACTATCGAGTAGTCATCAGATCGAGCCTGCCAGGCGTTCACAACGTCTGCAGCAGCTCCTGCAGCAGGTCCATCACCTAGCGGTGCATCAAGGACATAATTCTTCTGTGTAGCAATGAGGATAATCCTCAAGTTACGGACCCAGTCCGTGTAGTTGCTACCATCATCTTTCAACTTAGCTTTCTCTAGGAACGCATTAAAATTCAACGGAACAGTAGCACGGGCCATTAATCTACAACATAGATATGCAAAGAAACCATCAAGACTAAGTTCATGATAAATTAAGTTCAATTAATCAAATTACTAATGAACTCCCACTTAAATTAACATCCCTCAAGTTAACTAAGTGATACATGATCCAAATCAACTAGCCCATGTCCGATCATTACGTGAGATGGGATAGTCATCAATGTTGAACATCTCCATGTTGATCATATCTACTATATGACTCATGTTCGACCTTTTGGTCTCCAGTGTTCCGAGACCATGTCTGTACATGCTAGGCTCATCAAGTTTAACCCAAGTATTCTGCTTGTGTAAAACTGGCTTACACCCGTTGTATGTGAACGTAGAATCTATCACACCCGTGTTGGGGAACGGAGCATGTAATTTCAAAAAAATTCCTACGCTCACGCAAGATCTATCCATGGAGATGCATCGCTACGAGAAGGGGGGAGTGTGTCTACGTACCCTCGTAGACCGTTAGCGGAAGCGTCTCACAACGCGGTTGATGTAGTCGAACAATCCTTTGAGCTCCACCGATCGAGTACCGAACGTACGGCACCTCCGAGTTCTACACACGTGCAGCTCGGTGACGTTCCTCGCCTTCTTGATCCAGCAAGACGTCAAGGTAGTAGATGAGTTCCGTCAGCACGACGGCGTGGCGACGGTGACGGTGAAGTGATTTCGGCAGGGCTTCGCCTAAGCTCTCCGAAAATATGACCGAGGTGGAAAACGGAGATCGGGGCACCGCACACGGCTATGGGACAATTGTGTACTTTGGGGTGCCCCCTTGCCCCCGTATATAAAGGATGAGAGGGAGGAGGCCGGCCCCCTAGGGGTGCGCCAAGTGTGGGGAGTCCTACTAGGACTCCTTAGTCCTAGTAGGATTCCACCTCCCATACGGAGTAGGAAAGGGGGAAGGGAGAGGGAAAGGAAAGAGGGGGCTGCGCCCCCTCCCCTAGTCCAATTCGGTTTGGGCAAGGGGGGGCATGCGCCTCCTCACGTGGCCTGCCTCTCCTTTTCCCGTATGGCCCAATAAGGCACGTTACTTCTCCCGGTGAATTCCCGTAACTCCCCGGTACTCCGAAAAATACCCGAATCACTCGGAACCTTTCCGACGTCCGAATATAGCCTTCCAATATATGAATCTTTACCTCTCGACCATTTCGAGACTCCTCGTCATGTCCGTGATCTCATCCGGGACTCCGAACAAACTTCGGCCACCAATCACATAACTCATATAATACTAAATCGTCATCGAACCTTAAGTGTGCGGACCCTACGGGTTCGGGAATGATGTAGACATGATCAAGACGACTCTCCGGTCAATAACCAACAGCGGAACCTGGATGCTCATATTGGTTCCTACATATTCCACGAAGATCTTTATCGGTGAACCTCATATGTCAACATACGTTGTTCCCTTTGTCTGGCGGTATGTTACTTGCCCGAGATTCGATCGTCGGTATCCAATACCTAGTTCAATCTCGTTACCGGCAAGTCTCTTTACTCGTTCCGTAATACATCATCTTGCAACTAACTCTTTAGTCATGGTGCTTGCAAGGCTTCTGTGATGCTGTATTACCGAGAGGGCCCAGAGATACCTCTCCGATAGTCGGAGTGACAAATCCCAATCTCGATCCATGGCAACTCAACAAACACTTTCGGAGATACCTGTAGTGCACCTTTATAATCACCCAGTAACGTTGTGACGTTTGATACACCCAAAGTATTCCTACGGTATCCGGGAGTTGCATGATCTCATGGTCAGAGGAACGTGTATTTGACATAGTGAAAGCAATAGCAATAAACTGAACGATCATTTGCTATGCTAACGGTTGGGTCATGTCCATCACATCATTCTCCTAATGATGTGATCCCGTTATCAAATGACACCTCATGTCCATGGTCAGGAAACCTTGACCATCTTTTGATCAACGAGCTAGTCTAGTAGAGGCATACTAGGGACGTAGTATTTGTCTATTATCCACACATGTATTTAGTTTCCGGTCAATACAATTCTAGCATGAATAATAAACCATTATCATGAACGGAGAAATATGATAATAATAAACACTTTATTAATTGCCTCTAGGGCATATTTCTAACAGTCTCCCACTTGCACTAGAGTCAATTACATTGTAATGAATCTAACACCCATCGCATTCTGGTGCTGATCATGTTTTGCTCGTGGAAGAGGTTTAGTCAACGGGTCTGCCACATTCAGATCCGTGTGTACTTTGCAAATCTCTATATCTTATGTAGATGCGGTCACCATACTCTGCTTTGGAGCTACTCCAAAAAAACTACCCCACTTTATGTATCCAGTCATAGACTCATAGTCTTCCGGATTGGTGTTTAAAGCTTGCATCGACGTAACCCCTTACGACGAACTCTTTATTACCTCTATTTCCCGAGAAATTCTTCCTTAATCATCTTAAGGATATACTTTGACCGCTGTCCAGTGATCTACTCCTGGATCACTTTCGTACCTCTTTGCCAGACACATGGCAATGCACACAGCATGGCATACTTTATAGAACCTATGGCCGAGGCATAGGGGATAACCTTCATCCTTTCTATTTATTCTGCCGTGGTCGAGATTTGAGTCTTACTCAATTTCACACCTTGTACCACAGTCAAGAACTCTTTCTTTGACTGATCCATTTTGAACTTTCTTCAAACTTGTCAAGGTATGTGCTTCGTGAAAGTCCTATGAGGCGTCTCAATCTATCTCTATAGATTTTGATGCCTAACATGTAAAACAACCTTTACCTAGATTTTCAAGTCTTACTCCACTTCACACCAGGCAAGAACTCATTTCTTTGACTTGATCCATTTTGAACTTCTTCAAAAAACTCATCAAGATGTGTGAACTTTTATCAGGCGTTTTGATCTATCTCCATAGATCTCGATGCCCAATCTGTGGATAACTCAAAAACAGGTTTTTATTGAAAATCTCCTTTCAATTCTTTATGCTTTCCAGAAATTCTACATCATTTCCAATCAACAATATGTCATCCACATATACTATTAGAAATGCTATAGAGCTCCCACTCACTTTCTTGTAAATACAAGTTTCTCCCTAAACTTGTATAAACCCAAACGCTTTGATCACTTCATCAAAGCGAGTATATCAGCTCCGAGATGCTTGCACCAGTCCATAGATGGATCGCTGGAGCTTGCATATTTTGTTAGCGCCTTTAGGATCGACAAAACCTTCCGGCTGTATCTATACAATTCTTCCTTAAGGAATCCGTAAAGGAATGCCGTTTTGACGTCCATTTGCCAGATTTCATAATCATAAAACGCGGCAATTGCTAACATAATTCTGACAGACTTTAGCATCGCTATGGGTGAGAAAGTCTCATCGTAGTCAACTCCTTGAACTTGGTGATAACCTTTAGCAACAAGTCGAGCTTTATAGACGGTGATATTACCATCAGCATCCGTCTTCTTCTTAAAGATCCATTTATTTTCAATAGCTCGCCGTTCATCGGGCAAGTCTACCAAAGTCCACACTTTGTTCTCATACATGGATCCAATCTCGGATTTCATGGCCTTAAGCCATTTGTCGGAATCCGGGCTTGCCATCGCTTCTTCATAGTTCGAAGGTTCATCGTTGTCTAGCAACATGACCTCCAAGACTAGATTTCCGTACCACTCTGGTGCGAAACGTGTCCTGGTTGACCTTCGAAGTTCAGTAACAACTTGATCCGAAGTTTCATGATCATCATCATTAACTTCTTCTCTGGTCTGTGTCGGTGTCACAGAAATTTCTTTCTGTGGCGTACCACTATCCAGAGGAGGTACAATTACCTCATCAAGTTCTACTTTCCTCCCACTCACTTCTTTCGAGAGAAACTCCTTCTCTAGAAAGGATCCATTCTTTAGCAACGAAAACTTTGCCTTCGGATCTGTGGTAGAAGGTGTACCCAACGGTCTCTTTTGGGTATCCTATGAAGACGCACTTATCCGCTTTGGGTTTGAACTTATCTGGCTAAAGCCTTTTGACATAAGCATTGCATCCCCAAACTTTCAGAAATGACATCTTAGGTTTCTTGCAAACCACAGTTCATACGGTGTCATCTCAACGGATTTAGACGGTGCCCTTGTTTAAAGTGAATGCAGCTATCTCTAATGCATAACCCCAAAATGATAGTGGCAAATCGGTAAGAGACATCATAGAATGCACCATATCCAATAGAGTACGATTATGACGTTCGGACACACCATTATGCTGTGGTGTTCCATGTGGCGTGAGCTGTGAAACAATTCCACATTGTCTTAAGTGATTGCCAAACTCGTAACTCAAATATTCTCCTCCACGATCAGATCGTAAGAACTTTATTTTCTTGTTACGATGGTTCTCTACTTCACTCTGAAATTCTTTGAACTTTTCAAATGTTTCAAATTTATGCTTCATCAAGTAGACATAGCCATATCTACTCAAATCATCTGTGAACGTGAGAACATAACGATATCCACCGCGCGCCTCAACACTCATCGGACCGCATACATCGGTATGTATTATTTCCAATAAGTTGGTTGCTTGCTCCATTGTTCCGGAGAACGAAGTTTTAGTCATCTTGCCAATAAGGCATGGTTCACATGTCTCAAATGATTCATAATCAAGAGATTCCAAAAACCCATCTACATGGAGTAGTTTCTTCATGTGTTTAACACTGATATGACCTAAGCGGCAGTGCCACAAATATGTGGTACTATCATTATCTTTTGGCATTTGTGTTATGAACATGTGTATTACTACGATCAAGATTCAATAAACCTTTCATTTTAAGTACATGATCATCAATGATATCATCCAAATAAATAGAATAACAATTATTCTCTGAATTTGAATAACCGTCTTGCAATAAACACTATCAGATATAATGTTCATGCTTAACGCAAGCACCAAATAACAATTATTTAGGTTCATCACTAATCCTGAAGGTAGAGAGGGCGTGGCGATGGTGATCACATCAACCTTGGAGACACTTCCAATGCACATCGTCACCTCGTTCTTAGCTAGCCCTCGTTTATTCCGAAGCTCCATGTTTCAAGTTGCAAGCAACTGAACAAGTATCAAATACCCAGGTGCTCCTACGAGTACTAGTAAGGTACACATCAATAACATGTATATCAAATATCTTTGTTGACATTGCCAGTCTTATTATCTGCCAGTTACTTTGGGGAAGTTCCGCTCCCTGTGACATTTCCCTTTGCAATGGGAGCACTAAGTCTCGGGTTTGGTTCAGCCTTGGGTTTCTTCGCGTGAGCGGTAATTGTTTTACCGTTCTTCTTGAAGTTCCCTTTTATTTCCCTTGCCCTTCTTGAAACTAGTGGTCTTATTAACCATCAACACTTGATGCTCCCTTTTTGATTTCTACATCCGCAGCTTGTAGCATCGCGAATAGCTTAAGGATCTTCTATCCCTTGCATGTTTATAGTTCATCACGAAAATCCAGTAGCTTAGTGATAGTGACTAGAGAACTCTATCAATCACCACTTTATTTGGAAGTCTAACTCCCACTTAATTCAAGTGATTGAAGTACTCAGACGTTCTGAGTACATGCTCACTATCGGAGCTGTTCTCCTCCATCTTGCAGCTATAGAACTTGTCGAAGGTGTCATACCTCTCGACCCGGGTGTGAGCTTGAAAAACAAACTTTCAGCTCTTGGAACATCTCATATGCTCCATGGTGCTCAAAACATCTTTCGAGCCCCGGTTCTAAGTCGTAAAGCATGGCGCACTGAACTATCGAGTAGTCATCTTTTCTTGTCTGCCAGATGTTCATAACGTCTTCAGACAAAGCCATAGGGGTTGCTCACCGAGCGGTGCATCAAAGACATAAGCCTTCTGTGCAGCAGTGAGGACAATCCTCAGAATACGGACCCAGTCCGCATAGTTGCTTCCATCAACTTTCAACTTAACTTTCTCTAGGAACGCATTAAAATACAGGGGAGTAACAGCGTGGTCTATCGTTCTACAACATAAACTTGCTAAGACACTATTGACTATGTCCATGATAATTGAAGTTCAATTAATCAAATTACTTAAGAACTCCCACTTAGATTAACATCCCTCAAGTTGTCTAAGTGTAACATGATCCACATCAAACTAATCCACGTCCGATCATCACGTGAGGTGGATCAGTTCATCAATGGTGAACATCTTTCATGTTGATCATATCTACTATATGACTCATGTTCGACCTTTCGGTCTCTTGTGTTCCGAGGCCATATCTGTATATGCTAGGCTCGTCAAGTTTAACCCAAGTATTCTGCGTGTGTAAAACTGGCTTACACCCGTTGTATGCGAACAAAAGAATCCATCACACCCGATCATCACGTGGTGTTTAGAAGCGTCGAACCTTCGCAACGGTGCATACTAGGGGAGATCACTTATCTTGAAATTTAGTGAAGGGATCATCTTATAATGCTACCGTCGTCCTAAGCAAAATAAGATGCATAAAAGGATTAACATCACATGCAATTCAATATATGTGACATGATATGGCCATCATCGTCTTGTGCTTTTGATCTCCATCAGCAAAGCACCGTCATGATCTCCATCGTCACCAGATTGACATCATGATCTCCATCGTAACGTCGTGACACCTTGATCTCCATCGCAGCGTCGTGGTCGTCTCGCCGGCTATTGCTACTACTACTACTGCTAACTCATAGCGGTAAAGTAAAGCAATTACATAGCGTTGGCATTGCATACAATAAAGAGACGACCATAAGGCTCCTGCCGGTTGCCTGATAACTTTACAAAACATGATCATCTCATACAACAACTTATATCACATCATGTCTTGGCCATATCACATCACCAGCATACCCTGCAAAAACAAGTTAGACGTCCTCTACTTTGTTGTTGCAAGTTTTACGTTGCTGCTACGGGTTTGCAAGAACCGTTCTTACCTATGCAAAACCACAACGTGGTGTAGTGATTGATTTTTGATCTTCTAAAAGAACCCTCTTCATTGAAACCGATTCAACTAAAGTGAGAGAGACAGACACCCGCCAGTCACCTTTATGCAACGAGTGCACGTAGCGGTGAAACCTGTCTCGCGTAAGCGTACGCGTAATGTCGGTCCGGGCCGCTTCATCTCACAATACCGCCGAATCAAGTATCAACTAGTAACGGCAAGCAATATGTATACACCCACGCCCACAACTCACTGGTGTTCTACTCGTGCAAATCACATCTACGCATAGACCTGGCTCTGATACCACTGTTGGGGAACGGAGCATGTAATTTCAAAAAATTTCCTACGCTCACGCAAGATCTATCCATGGAGATGCATCGCTACGAGAAGGGGGGAGTGTGTCTACGTACCCTCGTAGACCGTTAGCGGAAGCGTCTCACAACGCGGTTGACGTAGTCGAACAATCCTTCGAGCTCCACCGATCGAGTATCGAACGTACGGCACCTCTGAGTTCTACACACGTGCAGCTCGGTGACGTTCCTCGCCTTCTTGATCCAGCAAGACGTCGAGGTAGTAGATGAGTTCCGTCAGCACGACGGCGTGGCGACAGTGACGGTGAAGTGATTTCGGCAGGGCTTCGCCTAAGCTCTCCGAAAATATGACCGAGGTGGAAAACGGAGATCGGGGCACCGCACACGGTTATGGGACAATTGTGTACTTTGGGGTGCCCCCTTGCCCCCGTATATAAAGGATGAGAGGGAGGAGGCCGCCCCCCTAGGGGTGCGCCAAGTGTGGGGAGTCCTACTAGGACTCCTTAGTCCTAGTAGGATTCCACCTCCCATACGGAGTAGGAAAGGGGGAAGGGAGAGGGAAAGGAAAGAGGGGGCTGCGCCCCCTCCCCTAGTCCAATTCGGTTTGGGCAAGGGGGGGCGTGCGCCTCCTCACGTGGCCTGCCTCTCCTTTTCCCGTATGGCCCAATAAGGCCCATTACTTCTCCCGGTGAATTCCCGTAACTCCCCGGTACTCCGAAAAATACCCGAATCACTCGGAACCTTTCCGACGTCCGAATATAACCTTCCAATATCTGAATCTTTACCTCTCGACCATTTCGAGACTCCTCGTCATGTCTGTGATCTCATCCGGGACTCCGAACAAACTTCGGCCACCAATCACATAACTCATATAATACTAAATCGTCATCGAACCTTAAGTGTGCGGACCCTACGGGTTCGGGAATGATGTAGACATGATCGAGATGACTCTCCGGTCAATAACCAACAGCGGAACCTGGATGCTCATATTGGTTCCTACATATTCCACGAAGATCTTTATCGGTGAACCTCATATGTCAACATACGTTGTTCCCTTTGTCTGGCGGTATGTTACTTGCCCGAGATTCGATCGTCGGTATCCAATACCTAGTTCAATCTCGTTACCGGCAAGTCTCTTTACTCATTCCATAATACATCATCTTGCAACTAACTCTTTAGTCACGGTGCTTGCAAGGCTTCTGTGATGCTGTATTACCGAGAGGGCCCAGAGATACCTCTCCGATAGTCAGAGTGACAAATCCCAATCTCGATCCATGCCAACTCAACAAACACTTTCGGAGATACCTGTAGTGCACCTTTATAATCACCCAGTAACGTTGTGACGTTTGATACACCCAAAGTATTCCTACGGTATCCGGGAGTTGCATGATCTCATGGTCAGAGGAACGTGTATTTGACATAGTGAAAGCAATAGCAATAAACTGAACGATCATTTGCTATGCTAACGGTTGGGTCATGTCCATCACATCATTCTCCTAATGATGTGATCCCGTTATCAAATGACAACTCATGTCCATGGTCAGGAAACCTTGACCATCTTTTGATCAACGAGCTAGTCTAGTAGAGGCATACTAGGGACATACTCGGGGAGAACACTTTAGCAACGGTGCATACTCGGGGAGAACACTTTTATCTTGAAATTTAGTGAAGGGATCATCTTATAATGCTACCGTCGTTCTAAGCAAAATAAGATGCGTAAAGGATAAACATCTCATGCAATCAAAATATGTGACATGATATGGCCATCATCTTGTGCTTTTGATCTCCATCTCCAAAGCATCGTCATGATCTCCATCGTCACCGGCTCGACACCTTGATCTCCATCGTTGCGTCGTGGTCGTCTCGCCAACTATTGCTTCTACAAATATTGCTAACGTATAGCGATAAAGTAAAGCAATTACATGGCGCTTGCATTTCATACAATAAAGAGACAACCATAAGGCTCCTGCCGGTTGCCGATAAATTACAAAACATGATCATCTCATACAATAACGTATATCACATCATGTCTTGACCATATCACATCACAGCATACCCTGCAAAAACAAGTTAGACGTCCTCTACTTTGTTGTTGCAAGTTTTACGTGGCTACTACGGGCTTCTAGCAAGAACCGTTCTTACCTACGGAACAAAACCACAACGGTGATTTATCAAGTTTGCTGTTTTAACCTTCAACAAGGACCGGCCGCAGTCAAATTCGATTCAACTAAAGTAGGAGAAACAGACACCCGCCAGCCACCTTTATGCAAAACAAGTTGCATGTCTGTCGGTGGAACCGGTCTCATGTACGTGGACATGTAAGGTTGGTTCGGGCCGCTTCATCTTACAATACCGCCGAATCAAAATAAGACGTTGGTGGTAAGCAGTATGACGATCACCGCCCACAACTCTTTATGTTCTACTCATGCATATCATCTACGCATAGACCTGGCTCATGATGCCACTGTTGGGGAACGTTGCATGGAAAACAAAAAAAATTCTACGCACACGCAATATCTATCCATGGAGATGCATAGCTACGAGAGGGGGAGTGTGTCTACGTACCCTCGTAGACCGTAAGCGGAAGCGTTAGAACAACGCGGTTGATGTCGTCGAACAACTTCACGATCCAACCGACCGAGTACCGAACGTACGGCACCTTCGCGTTCAGCACACGTTCAGCTCGGTGACGTCCTCGACTTCTTGATCCAGCAAGACGGCGAGGTAGTGGATGAGTTCCGGCAGCACGACGGCGTGGTGACGGTGATGGTGATGCTATCTCCGCAGGGCTTCGCCCAAGCACTGCGAAAATATGACCGAGGGACGGAACTGTGGAGGGGGGCGCCGCACACGGCTAAGACAATGTTGTGTCTCCTTTGGGGCGCCCCCCTCTCCTCTATTTATATATGTGTAGGGGCTTGGAGTAGAAGGAATAGTGCCACGTGAATAGTACACACGTGGACTTGGACTCCAAAGTCCAATCCTATTCCTACTAGGACTCTCCCTTTTTCCTTCCCTAGCTGCGTGGGCTTTTGAGGACTTGGTGCGCCTGGTCCAATAAGGCCAGGGCGCCTCCCCTTAGCTCATGCCAGCCCTTGGGACGTGGCGGACCCACTTGTGGACTTCCGGACCCCTCCGGAATCCTCCGGAACCTTCTGGAAGCTTCCCGGTACAATACCAAAAAAAAAACTGCACCTTTTTCCGGAACCCAAAATATGACTTCCCATATATAAATCTTTACCTCTCGACCATTCCGAGACTCCTCGTGACGTCCGGGATCTCATCCGGGACTCCGAACAATATTCGGTTACCAATTCACATAACTCATATAACACTATATCGTCAACAAACGTTAAGCGTGCGGACCCTACGGGTTCGGGAATGATGTAGACATGACTGAGACGCCTCTCCGGTCAATAACCAATAGCGGAACCTGGATGATCATATTGGTTCCTACATATTCCACGAAGATATTATCGGTCGAACCGCAATGACAACATACGTAATTCCCTTTGTCCGTCGGTATGTTACTTGCCCGAGATTCGATCGTCGGTATCTCCATACCTAGTTCAATCTCGTTACCGGCAAGTCTCTTTACTCATTCCGTAATACATCATTCCGTAACTAACTCCTTAGTCACTTTGCTTGCAAGCTTCTTATGATGTGCATTACCGAGAGGGCCCAGAGATACCTCTCCGAAACACGGAGTGACAAATCCAGTCTCGATCCATGCCAACTCAACGGACACCTTCGGAGATACCTGTAGAGCATCTTTATGATCACCCAGTTACGTTGTGACGTTTGATAGTACAAAAGGTATTCCTCCGGTATCCGGGAGTTGCATGATCTCATGGTCTGAGGAACATGTATTTGACATTCAAGAAAGCAGTAGCAATAAACAGAACGATCATATGCTAAGCTAACGGATGGGTCTTGTCCATCACATCATTCTCCTAATGATGTGATCCCGTTATCAAATGACAACTCATGTCTATGGTTAGGAAACCTTAACCATCTTTGATCAACGAGCTAGTCTAGTAGAGGCTCACTAGGGACACGATATTTGTTTATGTATTCACACATGTATTTAAGTTTCCGGTCAATACAATTCTAGCATGAATAATAAACCTTTATCATGAACAAGGAAATATAAAATAATAACAACTTTATTATTGCCTCTAGGGCATATTTCCATCATTTTCTTCATGCTCTGAAAGGTTAGCACTAATAATAACAGGATATATCTTCTTTTCATCAAGGTAAGCATATTTCAATGTATCAGGCAATTGCTTCAATTCAAATACAGGATCACCCTTAGGTGGAGGAGGGCCTCCAAAGAACATCTTATCTATTTCATTTCTTTCATTCATATGCATATCGTTTTCATGGTCTAGCAAATATTGTTCTAACGGGTCAGTAGGAGGTACGGCAATAGAAGCAAGACCAATAATTTCATCTTTACTAGGCAATTCTTTGTCATGAGGTTGTCTACGAAACTTGGAGAAATTAAACTCATGAGACATACCACCAAAATTAACACTAACAGTTTCTTTAGCGCAATCAATCTTAGCATTAACAGTGTTCAAGAAAGGTCTACCAAATATAATGGGACAAAAATCATCTTGTGGAGAACCGAGGACTAGAAAATCAGTAGGGTATTTGATTTTTCCACACAAGACTTCAACATCTCTAACGATCCCAAGTGGTGTAATGGTATCTCTGTTTGCAAGCTTAATAGTAACATCAATGTCCTCTATTTCAACAGGTGCAATATCATTCATAATTTCTTGATATAAGGTAAACGGAATAGCACTCACACTAGCACCCAAATCACATAAGCCATGATAACAATGATCTCCTATTTTAACAGAGACAACAGGCATGCCTACTACAGGTCTGTTTTTATCTTTAGGATCCGGTTTAGCAATTCTAGCTGCTTCATCACAGAAGTAAATAACTTGCCCATCTAGATTATCGACCAAGAGATCTTTAAGCATAGCAACATTAGGTTCAACTTTAATTTGTTCAGAGGGTCTAGGTGCTCTAATATTACTTTTGTTAACCACAGTTGAAACTTTAGCATGTTCCTTGATCCTAACAGGAAAAGGTGGTTTCTTAATATAAGCAGTAGGCACAACTGGGTTAGCATGGTAAACAATTGTTTCTTCTTTAACTCTAACGGGTTCCTCAATCTTTTATTAAATAGGGGGATGATATTTAAACCACTTCTCCTTAGGGAGATCAACATGAGTAGCAAATGATTCACAAAAGGAAGTTACTATCTCAGAGTCAAGTCCATATTTAGTGCTAAACTTATGAAAAGCATCGGTAGCCATAAAAGATTTAACACAATCAAACTCAAGTATTATACCTGACTCATTACCTTTGTCGAGTTCCCAATCTTCAGAGTTGCATTTAATTCTTTCCAGAAGATCCCATCTGAATTCAATAGTTTTCTTCATAAAGGAGCCAGTCGAAGAAGAATCGAGCATGGTTTGATTATCATGAGAAAGCCGAGCATAAAAATTATGTAAGATAATTTTTCTTGAGAGCTCATGATTGGGGCATGTGTACATCATGTACTTAAGCCTCCCCCAAGCTTGAGCGATGCTTTCTCCTTCACGAGGCCAAAAATTATATATATAATTCCGATCATGATGAACCAAATGCATAGGATAAAATTTCTGATGGAATTCCAGTTTCAATCGGTTCCAGTCCCATGTATCAGTATCATCACATAGCCTATACCATGTCAATGCCTTTCCCTCCAAAGATAAAGGGAATACTTTCTTCTTAACTCCATCTCCGGATAAACCTGCAAGCTTAAACAATCCACAAATTTCATCCACATAGATCAAGTGCATATCAGGATGTACCGTTCCATCTCCTGCATAAGGATTAGCTAGCAGTTTCTCTATCATACCCGGAGGAATCTCATAATAAATATTTTCAGTAGGTGCAGTAGGTTGAGGAGCAACTATTTGTGTTTTCGGTCGAGGTGAAGATACCCCGAACAAACCCCTCAAAGGATTACTTTCCATAGTGACAAGTGACAGTAAATTTCAGCACGTAATATAAATGTTTCCTTACCAAATTCCACTCACCAAAGGCGCTTCACTCCCCGGCAACGGTGCCAGAAAAGAGTCTTGATGACCCACAAGTATAGGGAATCAGTCGTAGTCCTTTCGATAAGTAAGAGTGTCGAACCCAACGAGGAGCAGAAGGAAATGACAAGCGGTTTTCAGCAAGGTATTTTCTGCAAGCACTGAAATTATCGATAACGAGTAGTTTGATAGCAAGATAATTTGTAACAAGTGACAAGTAGCAATAGTAACAAATAGTGCAGCAAGGTGGCCCAATCCTTTTTGTAGCAAAGGACAAGCCGGAACGATCTCTTATAGTAAGCAAAGAGTTCTCGAGGACACATGGGAATTTCAACTAGTCATTTTCATCATGTTAGTTTGATTCGTGTTCGCTACTTTGATAATTTAATATGTGGGTGGACCGGTGCTTGGGTGCTGTTCTTACTTGAACAAGCCTCCCACTTATGATTACCCCCTCTCGCAAGCATCCGCAACTACGAAAGAAGAATTAAGATAACTCTAACCATAGCATTAAACATATGGATCCAAATCAGCCCCTTACGGAATAGCGCATAAACTAGGGTTTAAGCTTTTGTCACTCTAGCAACCCATCATCTATTTACTACTCCACAATGCATTCCCTTAGGCCCAAAGATGGTGAAGTGTCATGTAGTCGACGTTCACATGACACCACTAAGAGAATCAACAACATACATATCATCAAAATATCGAACGAATACCAAATTCACATGATTACTTATGACAAGACTTCTCCCATGTCCTCAAGAACAAAAGTAACTACTCACAAATCATAATCATGTTCAGGATCAGAAGGATATTAAATAGCATAATGGATCTGAACATATAATCTTCCACCAAATAAATCAACTACAAGATGTAATCAACACTACTAGCAACCCACATGTACCAATCTGAGGTTTTGAGACAAAGATTGAATACAAGAGATGAACTAGCACTGGTAGAAAACAGGGCATTAGTCCCGGTTCGTAAGGGCCTTTAGTCCCGGTTCTGCAACCGGGACTAAGGAATCGGGACTAAAGGCCCCCACTTTTAGTCCCGGTCGTGTTACGAACCGGGACTAAAGGGGCTCCACGTGGCCGCTGCGCAGCGCTCAGGCAGGAGGACCTTTAGTCCCGGTTGGTAACACCAACCGGGACTAAAAGGCCGCCAAGCGCTGTTTTTTTTAAAGGCCTGTTGAAGGAAATTAAAAAAAATACACCCCGGCTCATGTACCGAGTGCGGCCTAATCGGCCCATCCCGATAGGGGCAGACCTTTCGGCCGCACATGGCCCAGAGACCCAATAGGGGCGGCAACAGAGTGCACAAGTCTGGCAGAGGCAAGTGTAAAGAGGAGTTCGGCAGGTACGGGGGAGGGCAGTATATAAGCAGGTGCGGGCACCTTTCCGTAGGCGAGGTGGGACTAAACTAGGGCGCGCAGTCGACGCTGTGCAGAGGAGCTTTAGTCCCGGTTGGTGTCTCCAACCGGGACTAAAGGTCCCATTTGAACCGGGACTGCTGCCTGTCGAGCCCCGATCGGCGCCCTAGCCGCTCGAACCGGGACTAATGTGTAGATCGAGCTTGAACCAAAGCCCTGTTTTCTACTAGTGTAGGGTTTGAGATGAGATGGTGCTGTTGAAGATGTTGATGAAGATTGGTCCTCCCACGATGAGAGGATCGTTGGTGATGTCGATGGCGACGATTTCCCCCTCCCGGAGGGAAGTATCCCCGGCAGAATCTCTCCGCTGGATAGCAAAAGTGCTCCTGCCCAAGTTCCGCCTCGAGACGGCGGCGCTCTGTCCCGAAAGTCTTCTCTATATTTTTTCTAGGGCAAATGGACTTATATACCAGAAAATGGGGGCCAGAGGCTGGCCAGGGGTCCCACGAGCCACCAGGGCGTGCCTGGGGGGGGTGGCGCGCCCTAGTGCCTCGTGGGCTCCTGGGTGGCCCCCTCTGGTATTTATTTCTTCCAGTATTTTTTATTTATTCCAAAATAAATCTCCGTGAAATTTTAGCTCATTTGGAGATGTGCAGAATAGGTATGTCTGACATAGCTTTTTCAGGTCCAGAATTCCAACTGCCGGCAATCTCCCTCCTTGTGTAAATCTTGCATATTAAGAGAGAAAAGACATTAGAATTGCTCCACAAAGTGTTATATTGATTAAAAACACTATAAATAATAGTAGCAAGACATGATGCAAAATGGACGTATCAGGGGGCTGATCCAAAGGATTGGGAATGGACAAGTTACAAATATTCGGACCCAAAATTGGATCCCCATGGAATCTCCCATTCGGCCTATCACGTCGCTAGTTCAAAATCCGCCTCAGATCGTTTCTGAACTCGTCATTCCTTCATCTACAGTACGGAATGTCGAACTTTTGAGGTAGGTTTTGCTCCCGGTTGATGCTGAAGCAATTTCATAAATTCCTCTGTGTACCTGAAATATAACATATTTTTGGGGATGGCATCCCGAGCGAAAGGGATTAATTATTATGCGTTCTGCATACAGGATGTTGGTTACCACTGAGATGAACAAAGAGAATTCGCTAGAGAAACGAGCTGGTCACTCAAATGCGACGAACAAGGAACGTGTCTGGGTTTCTATATGGGAGATTTTAGTTCCTGCTAACCTTAAAGTTTTTGTTTGGCGGCAGGCCAAAAAATCGTTGCCGACGACTCATCTCCTCCATCATCACAACATGGCAGCCACAATGAGTTGCCCATTATGTGGTGTACATGACTCTTGGCATCATTCATTGATGAACTGCACCATGCGCTGCTATGTCAAGGTGATAGCTGACGAAGACCTTATTGATAAAATGATCGCGAACCACGAGCCGTGTGCTAATAACTAGAGTTTTGAGCTGAACAAATCCTTATCCCATGACAAGTTTAGAATGTTGATAGTAACATTGTGGGCAATCTAGTCGGCGCGTAGAAAAGCTATACACAAAGCGGTGTTCCAAAGCCTTAGCCACTCCTAAAATAATCGTAGCAAGGAGGTGAAAGTTAACGTGGACGGTACATTGGGGACCGAGAGAGGTGCGGTTACAACGACATGCAAAGATCAAACTGAAGCTTATTTAGGTTCTTTGGATGTCATCTTTAACGGGGGAGGTGACCCTGCCACGCTTGAAGCTCTTGCATGCAGAGGGGCTCTCCCCTTATCGGTCGATCCAGTTTTGCAGAATATCTATGTTGCGTCAGACTGCAAGAAATGTGTTTGATGATATCAAAGAAGGTTCTCTTGGGAGATACGGGACCATCATCAAAGAGATCATGGAAAGATCATCAAATAGCTTGATGATCTTTGACTTATGATTTGAGGAATTTCAAAGCTCAAAACCTTGCTAAGTATTCTCTGTCGTTAACTATCGGTTTCCATGGCTGGCTCGGCACACCTCATGATTCATTATTTGTATCCATGAACATTTTGAAGCAATAGAGCTTAGCAGGGTTGTCTAAGAAAATATGTTGCATGTTTTTTCTGAGGGAAGGCCGTCATGGCTAGCTTTACATCATCCACATGTTTATAGAAGAAGAAAACTAGGGGATCACCATCCCAAGTACAAGAACTTTTATTATGAAAACTAAAATGAGCTAGCTCATGAGCCACACCATTAGCCTCTCTTCTACAATGCTTGAAGATGACCTTCCCAATTTTCGTACCAAATCAATAAACTCTGCAGCTTTGTCGAAGCAAAACTGGGCGGGCCAACACACTAGGTTTGAGAGAATGTTTGGGTTGTGAGGGCACAAAAACATGGGCGCTCTACTTCAATCTGGCCCACCCAGACACCGTATTGTAGCTTCGCCGTTGTCTACCTAATCACTTTTGCCAAATTTGACAATTCTTTGATTTTTCATTTTCTATTAAAAACCATGTTTCTCCAAAGAAGATGCATAGTTATAAATTTCCCTCTCAACAGAAGGAGTTGCCGCCTCATCTTGTTCAACTCGCATGTAGGTGAATGGTAGCAACAAATACATAGAGCAAGCTTTGATGCTATATATCAACTGGATTTTTGGGAAGCAAGAGCATTGCGCATAAAACATTGCGCACCATTTGAGGAACGCACTATGTGCTTATCTTGACATTGAGCATTATGAAGATATTGTGTTACTAGAAACGCTCCACCATTCCGGAGAAAGCACTATGTGCTTATCTAGACGCCAAACGTTATGAAGATTAAGCGTTACTAGAAACTCCCCACAAAGTCGGCCATCATATTTTCGTGCAACAAGTGCCCCTCTGTACTCCATGTTGACAAGTGTACGTATCCCTTCTCAAAGAACAACAGTAACGACCAAAGCAGATGAGGGCTAGCATAAATTTTGACAATATCTTCCCATTAAAATGAGGGCATTATTAGTAAAACATTGCGTAATTCAAAAAACAACTTTGCGTGTTAAAAGCAACACCGAGTGTCATAATTCTGTGTGATATGTATCATTGAACAATAAAGTGGCATCATATATTTCAGTGTGATATGTATCACTGAGTACATCGGCCTGGTAAGTGCATGCATCACTTCTCGAAACGCAACATTACCGGACAAATGAATAAGTCCTGGCACCAAATGCATCAATCTCTTCATCAATACAAAGGGAAAACAACACTACGTAATTTTGTAGAAAGCATTACATGTTCGAAAAACAAAACAAAACGTCATATTTTAGCACAACATGTGTCACTACACAATACACATGGACAAGTCCAGATATCCCTTCTCGGACGACGACACTATCGACCAAACCAACAAAAGTATCCGCGTTAAATGACAACAATCTTTCCATTAAAAGCGAGGGTGTTACGAGTAAAACACTATGTAATTTCAGAAACCCGCTTTACGTGTCTAAATAGAAAATCGAGCGTCATATTTTTTGTGCGACAAATGTCCTTGCGTAATCCACGTGGACAAGTACATGTATCCCTTCGCGAAGAACGACACTACCGACCGAACTAGATAAGGGATGGCGTTAAATTTCAATAATATTTTCCTATTAATGCGAGAGCATTATGAGTAAAACAATGTGTATTTCAGAAAACCGCTTTACGTGTCAAATTAGAACACCGAGCGTTATTTCCGTGTGACAAGTGTCCCTACGTACTTCACGTGGACAAGTACATGTATCCCTTCATGAAGACGACATACCGACCAAACTAGATAAGGGCTAGCGTTAAATTTCAACATCCTTTCCTATCAATGCAGGAGCGTTATGAGTAAAACACTGCGTAATTTCAGAAAACCGCTTTACGTGTCAAAATAGAACACCGAGCGTCATATTTTCGTGCGACAAGTGTCCCTGCGTACTCCACGTGGAGAAGTACATGTATTCCTTCACGAAGAACGACACTACCGACGAAACTAGATAAGGGTTGGCGTTAAATTTCAACAATCTTTTCCTATTAATGCAGGAGCGTTATGAGTAAAACACTGCGTAATTTCAGAAAACCGTTTTACGTGTCAAAATAGAACACCGAACGTCATATTTTCGTGCGACAAGTGTCCCTGCGCACTCCACGTGGAGAAGTACATGTATCCCTTCACGAAGAACGACACTACCGACGAAACTAGATAAGGGCTAGCGTTAAATTTCAACAACCCTTTCCTATTAATGCAGGAGTTTTATGAGTAAAACACTAAGTAATTCAGAAAATCGCTTTATGTGTCAAAATAGAACACCGAGCGTCACATTTTCGTGCAACAAGTGTCACTTGGTACTCCACGAAGAACGACACCACTGACCAAACTAGATAAGGGCTGGCGTTAAATTTCAACAACCTTTTCCCATTAATGCAAGGTCGCTACGAGTAAAACATTGCGTAAATTTGGAAACCTCTTTACGTGTCAGAATACAAAACTGAGCGTCACATTTTCATACAAGTGCCCCAACGTACTCCAGGTGGACAAGTACATGTATCCTTTCACGAAGAATGACATTACCGACCAAACTAGATAAGGGCTAGCGTTAAATTTCAACAATCTTTCCCATTAATGTGAGAGCGTTACGAGTAAAACACTGCATAGTTTTTGAAAACCGCTTTATGTGTCAAGCGTCATCTTTTCGTGCGACAAGTGTCCTTGCATACTCCACATGGACAAGCACATCTATCCCTTCACGCAGATAGACACGACCGACCAAACTAGATAATGGTTGGCAACTTGGCGTTAAATCTCGACAATCTTTTCTCATTAATGCGAGGGCGTTACAAGTAAAACACTGTGTAATTTCAGAAAACCGCTTTACGTGTCAGAATATAAAACCGAGCATCATATTTTCGTGCGACAAATGTCCTCTGCGTACTCCACGTGGACAAGTACACGTATCCCTTCACGAAGAACGACACCACCGAGTACCGACCAAAGCAGATAAGTGTTTGTGTTAAAGTTCAACAATCTTTTCCCATTAAAAGCGAGAGCGTTGCGAGTAAAACCCTGCGTAATTCCGGAATGCGGCATTACATTACATGTTAAAATACAAAACCTAGTGCCATATTTTAGTGCAGACCGAGTCCACCTCCCTTGAATTCCATCCAGATACATAGACACATAGCCAGATGACCAAAAAAACAAGAGAAATACCTTCCTCGTCTGGTCAGACTTGACACGCTTGGAGCAACAATGATTGGCAAATCGCGCACGCCATAAACGCGCTGTCACCCCGCGCATCCGCCGTCCGTTACACCCTGCACCAATCTCGACGCGCCCCCGCCGCCTTCTCCTTCCTTTCGCGGCGCCCGGCTGGAATCCCCCATCGAGCTCCAACCCTATAAAACCCTCGCCGTCCCCGCCCCAATCCCCCAAATCCATCTCCAACTCCGAGCAGTCAATCCATCCATCCATCGATCGGTCTCCGAGCCCGGCTGAATCCCCCCACCGCCACTCGATCCAATTATACATACAGCGAAGAAGATTAAACCGCCGCCGCGATGAAGTTGCAGACGGAGGCCGCCGCCGCCGGGGGGCAGGGGAAGCTGGTGATCCGGCAGGTGTGGGCGCACAACGTGGAGTCTGAGTTCCAGGCGATCCGGCAGGTGGCGGAGCGCTTCCCGTTCGTGTCCATGGACACGGAGTTCCCGGGCGTGATCCACTGCCCCACCAAGCACCACGCGTCCCTGACCCCGTCGGAGCGCTACGCGGCGCTCAAGGCCAACGTGGACGCGCTCCACCTCATCCAGGTCGGCCTGGCCTTCGCGGCGTCCCCCGACGCGCCGCCGGCGGTGGCGTTCGAGATCAACCTCCGCGAGTTCGACCCGCGCGTGCACCGCCACAACCCCAGCTCGGTGGCCCTGCTCGCGGAGCACGGCCTCGACTTCGCGGCGCAGCGGAGCCACGGCGTGGACGCGCGCGTGTTCGCGGCGCTGCTCATGTCGTCCGGGCTGGTGTGCTCCGGTGCCGCGACGTGGGTGACGTTCCACTCGGCCTACGACTTCGGGTACCTGGTGAAGCTGCTGATGGGGCGCAAGCTGCCGCGCACGCTGCCAGAGTTCCTGGGCCTGGTGCGCGTCTTCTTCGGCGAGCAGGTGTACGACGCGCGGCACGTGATGGACAGCTGCGCCGGGCTCTACGGCGGGCTGGACGCCCTGGCGGCGCTCCTGGGCGTGGAGCGCGCGGCGGGGCTGTCCCACCAGGCGGGCTCGGACGCCGCGCTCACCTGGGACGTGTTCCGCCGCATCCGGGAGGTCTACTTCGCCAACAGGCAGGGGCAGGGCGTGCGCGCCTTCGCCGGCGTGCTCTACGGGCTGGAGCTCGAGCTCGACCTCGCCGCGCCCGCCGCCGACAACGGCAACGGCAACAGGAACAATAAGAACAAGTGCGGCAACGGCACCGGCACCGGCACCAGAGGCCGAGGCAACAACAGGCGGGCCGTGGCGGCGCTGAGATGAACCGAACCGGGCCGGGCCGATGATTAGTAGCGCGTGCGGTTAACCTTGCGTTAATTGCTGATGATCCTCCGATCCGATAGCTTAGCTTAGCTCCTTCCGTTTCTGCATGTCTGTCTGTCTGATCTGTACATACAGCTAGCGGCGTTCCTTGGTTTAATCCATCTGTGATTTGATGGATAATAATAACATCTGTTCTTTGGTTGGTTATAATTATTAAATCCGTCCGTCTCGACCGTCATTCATAATCTGCTTCCGTGTAGTCGGATTTCTGTTCGGAATTGGGGAATGGCGATGGATCGTCGTCGGCGTTAGTCGAATTCGTCAGCCGCAGAGGAGCAGAGGAGAAAACAGAACAGGTACTCTGGTTCGCATCGCGGCCGTTGGATTCGGATGGGCACGCACACTTGGGACCTCCACTGTGGTGGAGCAGCCGGCCGCGTGCGTGGACCTGGCGTTTGACCGGTAGCACTGGAAGAAGTCACGAGAGGGAGAGAGGGTGGTTGGGTTTGAACGCGTGGGGGGAAGGGAGGGGAAAGAAGAAGCCAGCAGGGGGGAGAAGAATCGCAGCAGGCAGAATTCCACTCTGACGACAAGCGCGTCTGAACTTACTGGACACACAAAGTTGCAGGCAGACGACTCCACAATGTTCTTTCTTGGTCAACACACTACGTTTCCAGCTCAGTTTGCGAATACAAGATCAGATTTTTTTCCCCCTCAAAGTTTGCGAATACAAGATGGCATGAACATAGAGAGACGAGGGTTGCTCGGTCCGAACAAGCACACAACACAGCTAAACTCCCTAACATGAGAAGCAATCCGAACCAAAATCCTACATCCGCAAGTTCATCACCATGGACTCCGCGAGCACAAAAGACGACGCCTTCAACAAGGATAACGACGCCGTGACGCCGTCGCCATCCGATCCAAAGAATCAGACCTAGGGTTTCCCCGGTGCTCGAAGAGGGGCGCAAAGAGGCCATATCAACGCCTTCAAGATGGGGACGACACTAGTTAGTGTTGTCGTTGCCAGCACTGGCAAGCCGAGCAGGGATTTCTCCCTGGCCTAGGTCTGAGATATCCGATAGCCACGGATAAGAAACCGGGAGTCGAAAGTCAAGTGTAGGTCGAAGCCCATCACACGAAGGAGAGTCACGTCGGACACGCGAGCCTTGGACATGGCGGGAGGCGGGGCAACAAGGTGGCCGGGGTTGGGGGCGACGGGTGCCGATGCAGGGGACGCGATGACAACCGGAGACGCCAGCAAGGCAGGAACTGGAGGGGGTGCAGCTCCGAACCGCCGGGGCCGAGTCCGTCAGTGACCGGCAAGCCATAGAGGCTGGAGGAGATGCAACATCTAGAGCGTCGTCGCCGATGCGGCGCCGGAAGAGACACAAACAACCATGTACATCGGAAAGCGCAGGTCCAAGGTCGTCGGGTCCGGAGCCCGACAATAGTCCCACCGCAAGGGCACAAACGCCCGCTGATCACCAGACCGCCGCGCCGCAAGGGACGGCCGTCGCTGGGAAGGCACCACCGGATACACATCAAAAGCCACAGCCTTTGAGCCATGGACAGGATCGGGGGAAGAACGGATGTCGCCGCAGCGCCACCAAGAGCGGGCAAACCGACCGAGGAGCTCTGCAACCAACCACTCGGGATCCAACGCCGGCGGGTGGAAGTACTTCGTCGGGATCCTGCCATCAGATCTGACGCGGGGCTTGGGGGAGGAAGGGCCTCACCGACAGGCGCAGGCAGCACTAGTGGCCAAGTGGAGCGGACGGAGGGGGGGGGGTGGGGAAGAAGGTGGACGGAGGAGGCGCGCCGGCATAGGGCGCGACCGTCGGCGGGGGAGACAACCGACGAGGAACACGGCGCGGGGAGGACGAGGCAAGGGAAGGTGCCCCACCGCCACCATCCTAGGAGCAGGCGCGGGCTTCGCAGGCCGCTCCTTCGGTGGCGGCGAGGTGGGAGGAGCGGCTCGGGAAGGGGTTGTGGCGGCTACGGTTGAGTTCCCCCTACCACCAGGGAGTGCGATGCGGGGGTCGTAAATCCTAAACAGTATATTCGGCTTCGGCTAGATCAGATCAGCACTACGTTTTTGAGTATACTGACAGATGAGAGCATCTGCAACGCAGATCATCAAATTTCCGTCCGCAAACATCCGTGGACAAGTCTAGAACAGTCGGTCATCCAACCGGGATCAACAAATGTCCGCATGAAATTCAAACAAAATTTATCAAGTTCAATACTCCCTCCGTCCCAAATTACTTGTCTTAGATTTGTCTAGATACAGATGTATCTAGACATGTTTTAGTGTTAGATACATCTGAATCTAGACAAATCCAAGACAAGTAATTTGGGATGGAGGTTGTATAATACAAGAAAACCAGACGATATCTAACAACTTCGGAAAAAAAACCTAAACTAAATTATGCATGGCAATGGACCACGTTGAATTTAAACCCGAATTAGGATTCTAACTGTCGCGTCGTCGTTAATGCGAGTGCAGGTAGACGGCAGGGGCGGTCAATTGGTGTGAATGTGAGGAAGTTTCTATAGCTGGAGGGCCGGAGAGGAGTTTTGGGTGGGACAGGGGTGTTGAAGTCAAACAGTGCACTCCCCAGAGCTCCCATGATTTGGGGCCGACTTGTGGGATTTCAGACGTTCAAACTGGTCGAGCTTTGTTTAATGACCCACATTGAAGGCCTAAGAGCATCTACAACTGGACTTGCAAATCTGGCCCCCTAAATGTCCGTGGACACGTCCGGGCACGAGCCCGGATAGCACCAGATGACCCCTCAAATGTCCTACCGGGAAGCCACACTTTCATATCAAAACTCTCAAATCCATGCACGTCGATCATACACATGAATATCGCACGTAAATAACATTTGTGCGTAGAGAAAAATAAACATAAAATTGATTCCAAGTGCACAATTCAAATATTAAACTCCTTGGTTTTAAATGTGAGTCCACATATGCTCCACAAGATCATTGAATAGTTGCAGCGCACCTGTTGATTTTGAAGATTCCAATGCATCTCCAAAAAATTCAAAATATGATCTGCATCTTCTCTAGGATGTGGGCTTGTTCTCTAGACTTTCAAAATCATGGGTTCGGGCTGCCCTTCACCCATGTCCTCGACAACTATATATTATAAAAAAAATGATAACATGTCATCAGTTGACACAAAGTCTTTGATTCCCACATCATTGCAGCTTCAAGAACAATACTTCAACGAATTGGGAGCACTATAGATGCCCTTTCCACATCCTTCCTAGCAGTTTTTTACGTTGTTGCAAAGTGGCTTTGTTTGTTGCCATGCGGATAGGATATGGTCGTCACGAACACCGCCCACTGAGAATAGATACCATCAGCAAGTTAGTATCCCATGTTGTAGTTGTGCCCATTGACGGTGTAGTTGCACGACGTTTCTTCCCCATTACAAAGCCTCTTGAACAACAGAGATCAGTGGAGCGCATTGATGTCGTGAGAACCAGGCATGTCAAACAAAGCATGTCAAATCCATTGGTCCCTTGATGCCAGTGCTTCTAGTATGATAGTGACCTCTTTGGTGTGACATTGGTAAATCCCGCGCAAACCTTTGGAACAGCTCTTCCATTGTCAATGCATGCAATCAACTGAACCGAGCATACCTGGAAAAACCTCTTGTCGTTCCAATAACCATCAACCTTTTTGTATCTTGCACATTTGGTTCTCTCAGATACTCTACTCCAAACACCTATACCATGGCGTGGGCAAATTTCATATAGGGCAAGGCGTAATCCGAGAAGAGCCAGACGTACCGCGATGGCGTCCTGGGCGAGACCGGCGGGGAGGTGTTTTGTGACGGTGGTGACGGCACTGTGGGGTCGGGACGACGGCGGATCTAGGGAAGGGGCGGCGCTAACAAGGGAGAAGAAAGGTGAGGAAAATGGCTGGTCCGACTAGGTCAAGGGGATTTGATGAATTTTGTGGTGGGTCTTGTCTGTCGGATCCGACGTGACCGAAGCTCCCGGGCCTCCCTATATCTGCCCCGAAATATGAGCTGGATATAGCGGTGTTGGCTGACCCGGGCATATAGGGCCAGTTTGAGGAGCCCGACTGGGTCGCGATTTTATGACCGATTACTAACGGGCCATCTGGCCGAATGTATAGAGCACGCTTGAGGAACTCGGTTGTAGGCTGTACATGGTCTAACAATGTCCGAACGGTCCAGTTCAGATATTTGTGAGGGTTTTGATGATCCGCGTTGAAGATGCCCTTGGTCATGTAGTACTGCTATACTACTAGCTAGTACTAGCAGCAATCCGCGACCAACAGACCACTCCTGCAGGCAATCGGCCCATCATTAGTACTAATAATACTCACTATTTTAGCACTCCCAAAAGAGCTCATTAGTACTACAGTACTAATTACTGATTTAGTATTACGCACAATTAGATAGAGAATTGAAGTACAATACTCCTCCCTTCTTTCCCGTTTATAGGGTTTATCTCAAAATTTTAGGTTTCCCGTTTTATAAGTCTCAATTTGATTGATCCACATCACATGTTCAGATTTCAAGGTGCATTAAATCATTGTGCATGCAAGGATTAAGAAAAAATTGACCAATGCATGTACTTCATGCATGAATGCATTGCAATTAATGCATTGGTAAACACAATTTTGTAAGAAAAATGAGCGCATTAATTGAGTGTTTTTGCAAACTATAAAAATTATTCTACCACTCACCATCTACCTTGGTTGATGAGAATTTTGAATTGAGTCCTATGAACCGGAAAGGAGGTAGTACTTTTATTGTTCCGTCGACCACCTAGTACGTAGTACTGCGCCCGCGTTTGTTTGTTGGGTGTTGGTTGAGAAAAGCCAGCCAAGGCAGCTTGCCGAATCAAAGGGTTTCATCCACAGGACAGGAATGATGTGTGCACTTGCTCAGGATTATGTAACACGACGCATGAATGATTGAGCACGAGTCATCTATCTATAAACAAAACGCTCAAGAAGAAACACGGAGGGACACTCTGATTTGATCCATCGGTTGATTATAAACCGAATGAGTATACAATTTAACGCCCAATATCGTTGCAGACTGGAGTAGTTGTGTGCACGTCACCCAACTCCAATGGAATCTGAAAGAAAATTATCGAGTCAGCGAGCATGCAGCCTCCTGTCTCCCTGTGTTCTCCTCCAAACCTGAAATTTGTCTTCCGGAAAGATTCGGTAGCTGAGCAGGTCGATCGAGTCCGGCCCGGCCCGGCCCGCGGACATGTTAATTGTTTCGTTCAAATCGATCGCATCATATCAATCGTCTTTCTTGGTACTGAGCATAATTGAAGGCCACTGAAACGTAGCATGCCGACCTTGGTACTAGCAGTACAGTACAAGATTACTACATACAGAATAGAATCTCTACTGAATTTTGCTCCCTCGGGTCGGGCTCAGCGTCCCAAGCAAGTATTCACCTACCGCCTGGCCTGAACCTGGGGACCCTCAAAATTACAATGGGCACAAATGAACTACTCCCTTCATTCTACAATGTAGTGCGGCCACGCTCCCCGAGATATAAGTTTGATCATAAATTTAACCAACGAGACCGACTGCGGCGAAAGCAAAAATTATACCACTGGTTAAATTTATGGTCAAATTTAGATCTCGAAAAGCGTGGACGCACTACATTGTGGAATGGAGGGAGTAATTATTATACTCTGGCGGCTGATAGCGCGGCCTCAAACATGCCAGGTTTCTGAACAATAGTCCTACACCTATGAAATTATACTAATATTTACTAAACTTTTCAAACTGATTATCTCTGCACCTCTGATTTTCATACGGATGGGCCTCAATGGCGGAGCGTGAACGTAATATTAGGGGCGTCGAAACGACTGTATTATGACATAGAAAAAGCTAGGGCGATTAGCAGATAAATATTGTCTTTGTCGTCTAGCCAATCGAGAGAGAGAGGTGAGCTAAAAAATACACAACACGCGCGCGAGAGAGGGAGAGGGAGAGAGAGGAGGAAGTTTTTGTGCTGCCACTAACAGCGCAGCGCAGCGTTTTCTGTTTTCCTTACTTTCCCTTATCACTGTTACAACTGAAAGCCTAGCTAACTAAGAGCATCTCCAGCCGTTTGCACCCCCAGGAACCATTTTTTCAACCGCTTGGGGTTGTGCCGGCGGAAATTTTGGCATGGGGGTGAATTTTTTTCCAGCCGTGCCCCCACCCAACAACTGCTGGGAGCCTCTCTGCCTGAGCTGGCGCAGCCGGAGCGTGCAGACGAAGCCGACGGCGCTGGTGCCCCAGATGACGAAGGACGGCACGCGGAGCTCCTCGGCGACGCCCAGCATGAAGCTGGCGAGGCCGCTGAGCACGACGCAGGTGACGGGCGGCACGCCCTGGCTCTCTCCTCCGTAGCGACAGGTAGAGCCGCACCGTCTTGTCGGGTGCGGCGCGGTCCGCGTCGTCCAGCCCGTCGGGGACGGACTCGAACCGGAAGCCGTCTCGGCCGGCGAGGCGCGCGCCGCCCGTCCGCAGGAGCCGCTCGTGGTTGTGCTCCGTGTTGACGAAGGTGACGTGCACCCCGCGCGAGTGCAGCATCTCCGCCAGCTTCAGCGTGGGGTTGATGTCGCCCCGTCCGCGCCCAGGCCGCGCCACCCGTCCGTGGCCGCGCCGCGCCCAGGCCGCGCCACCCCGTCCGCGCGCCGGCCCGTCCGCCACGCCGGCCACGCCGGACTCGGCGAGCGGCGACAGGGGCGTGCTCCTGGGGAAGTGCTGGGACGGCATGGCGCGGAGCTGGCGTCGCCGCGCTTGCAGCCGCCATGGCCGCCGCGTCGTCCTCGTCCTCGGCCACGCCGCCCCGTCCCACCCAGGCCACGCCTGCGCGCGTGGGGCTGGAGCTCGACCCCGACCCGTCGGCAGCGCGGACGGGGGAGCGGAGGAGGCTGCCCGCGGCGAGCACGTCGACGGTGGCTAGCTCTCCCGAGGAAGACGACGGAGCACCTGGTCCCTCCACCCGTCGCCGGTGAACGCTGCGGTGGCGTGGCTGGAGGTGGCACCGGCCGGCCATGGAAGTCCCTCGCGTCCTCCCTCCTGTGCTGTGCTCGGTGGCGAAGAAAAAGAGAAAAAGAAAGGATAGAGGAAAGAGGAGAGAGGAGAGAGAAAGAGGGGAAAGTCGCCGACAGTGGGCCAAAAAGGCAAAGAAAATAGCGCTGGTGCCCCCCAGGATCTTGGGTTTCGCCTGGGATCGCCGGATGAATTTTTGAGCACATCCGGCGCAAAACGAGACCTTGGGAGTGTGGCTAGGACATTTTTTTGTCGCCGGCGCTTAAAAAGTGCTCCTGGGGCCTCGTGGGGGACGGCTGGAGATACTCTAACCCCGGCCAGCCCGTCGTGATCCGGTTTCCCGCGACTCCTTCACACAGGCGTTCCATGTCCGTGTTAATTGCTGATCCTCCCTCCGTTAGCTTAGCTTAGCTCCTGCCTGCCCGTGTGTCTGTAGTCGATCGATCTGTACATACATATTTAATCCGTGATTTGGACCGTAATAATAACATCTCTTCTTTCGTTGGTTGATTGATGATTAATTCCGTTTGTCTCCACCGTCAATCATCCATTCAGAATCGTCGGATTTGGTTTGGAGGATTGGGGAATGGCGATCGATCGTCGTCAGCGTCAGTCATACAACAGCAGTCTCCTCTGCAGAGGAGAAAACAGAGAGAGCAGAGCAGCGGCGCATCGTGGTCGTTGGATTCGAAATGGGCGTCGGATCGGCAGCAGCTGGGCCTGGGCTTCCAGTGTGGTGGAGCCGGCCGGGGCGCGTGAGGTGAGAGTGCGTGGACCTGGCGTTTGACCGGCACGGCACACTATGAACTACGTAGTGCCAGAACAAGTCACGCTTTTTTTTTTTTTTTGAGGAGACAGAACTAGTCACGCTAGAGAGTAGAGAGGGAGGGAGGTTTGAACGCAGGCGTGGGGGAAAGGGGAAAGAAAAGACCAAGAAGAATCGCAGCAGGCAGAATTCCTTCCACTGCGACGACCAGCGCGTCTGAACACCCCGCAATGTAAGTCTTGCTCAACACACTATGTTTCCAGCTCGGAGCCAGACCCGATCAGCACTACGCTTTCTGACTAGTTTTGTGCGGACAGATTAGGGGGGCATCTCTGAAAACGGATCACCGAATTTCCGTCTACAAATGTCCACCAACACGTCTGGACAGTCGGCCGGGTGGAGGCATCCAACCAGAATCAACAAATGTTCGCATGAAATTGGGACGGAATTTAGCAAGTTCAATATAGTATATGCGGACCTGGCGGAATTTAACAAGTTCGGAACAAACCTAAACTAAATTATGCATGGTAGTGGACGATCACCTCGTAGGTACCCCAACGGCACCACTATGGTCGTCGTCGACGCCGCCGTCGCGCCAGTGCTAGAAGGCCCGTCAAGCGTCGCGCATCCCTGTTGGAGGGTGCTGGACTTTGTGGTTGTGCGGAGGGCGCAACACCTTCTCCATTTGTTGCATAAACTCGTCGTCGAAGCGGGCCATGCTGGTGAGCAATGGTAGCTTCTGATGCTCGTTGTCCGATGAGATCAGCTTCACATTCATGATGGACGAAGCCGTGGAGAACGACGAGCCCGACGACCATGGGTGACATCGAGAATTGGATTCGGAGCTCCTCCCAAATCCGGTGTCCTGGCTCCACGGCAGCTGGTCAGAGCGGTAGCCGCCGAGTAGACACCACACCCAGGTCTTCTCGGCGTCCGTCTTCTTGCCTGTGGTCGGAGCGGTAGCGCCCGAAGGTCTGGTGGTGTGCGTCGACCGGTGGAGGTGTGCAAGAGGAGGAGGGCTGTGCGGCTTAGGTTTGCTATAGGGAGGAGGCCGACCGACTTTAAAGCCGCAGTATGCTTCTCGATCGCCACATCACCATGAATGTGGGTAGGCAGCCATGCAATTAGTGGGCATGAATGTACCAAAGGTTCTAGAGCCGAATGGGCGGAGTGGGTTTATAGGTGGACCGGGGTGTCGAAGTCCGATGCGGCCACGCTCCTCTAGAGCTCCCCTGATTTGGAGCCGGCTTGTGAGATTTCATACGGCTGGATTGGTTCGACCCGATTTAACGACCTGCATTCGAGGACTAAAAATATCGACACAGTCCGTTTCAAATATTTGCGGGCGTTTTCATAATCCACGTTGAAGTTGTCCTTAATAATCATTTAGTAGTGCTTCTAAACTAGTCAGTAGCAGCAATCGGCGACCAACAGACCACTCCTGCAAGCAACCGCCCCATCATTAGTACTAGTACTAATAATACTCACTAATTTAGCACTCCCTGTTAAACACTGATTTAGTGCTTAGGCACAATTAGAGAATTGAAGTACTCCGCCAGCGTCTGTTGGTTGAGAAAAGGCGATGCAGCTTGCCGAATCAAAGGGGGGTTTCGCAGGCTTTTTCTTTCGTTCAGGGGTCCGTGCGTGTACTCTTCTCCACAGGATGTTTGTATTTGTTCAGGATTCTGGAACACGACCCATAATTGAGCACGAGTTATTATTAATGAACTACACGAGAAGGAACACACTCTGATTTGATCGATTGATTAAACCGAGTATACAATTTAGAACAACTATCATTGCAGACTTCTTGTGTGCACGTCACCCAATTCCATCGAATCTGAAAGAAAATTGTCAAATAAGTGAGCAGTCGTCTCGCTCTCGGCTGTCCTGTCTCCTTCCTTCTCGTCCTCGGAAACTCAAACCTGAAAACAAGTTTGTCCTGTCGCAGTATAGCATTACCAATGAAAAAGATTCGGTAGCTCGGCGAGGCCGTTCTAGTTCCTTTTTCTTTTGTCGACACATTATTTCAGTTTTCAAATCGATCAAGTAAACCAGAGACAAAAGTTGGGAACCAACCAAACAGTTTTGTTCCCTCTTGACTTGTGATTTCTTTAAAAAAAACAACTGGCGCTCACATACACATACACATACACTTACCTATACGAACGCATGCACACACATCCTATACTTATGAGTACCTTTCGGACGCAGAGTAGAGACGGTACGTGGTGCCTTTTGATAGGCCAGACGGATGTCCGGACTCCTGCAAGCAATCGCCCCCTTTTGTCTGTTTCCAGTTTTCGGGAAAACGGACATTCTGATGTGTTGGTGGACCGATGTGAGACTGCGTTGGATGACAAACTGCGTCCGGACAGCACAGTCCGGACACTTCGGGAGGTTTGAGGGTCTCCTTCAGAGATGCCCTAAGTTCTGATCAGGAACGAATGCATGCATGGCCGGCGACCCTGATGGTATTCAGATTTGATCTACGCGCCGGCTGTCCGCAGCACTCGTCATCAATCGGCCTCAACACATCTTCACCACGCGCGTCCATCTACTCCATGCAGGCATGAGAAGCCGCCATGCACGATCTACCCAACCTGCTCCGTCCTGGATTCGATCGGGAGGCCGCCTACGCTTCTCCACACGACCAAACGACTGCACCCCTTTTCAATGCGATTCCGATGAGCAAACGCCAACTATCGGTCCGCCAAGGAATAGAGCAAAACGAACGGACCAGACATTTCAGAGGAGACTTCACGGTGGAGATGATCTTCCAATTCTGTCTATTATGGGAAAGGATCCAAACAGTTCGCGACACCCTCTCCAGACTCTCCGGATAGCTTCAGGTGGATATGGACCGCTTCTGGGAACTGGCAAAAACGACAAAATTGACCTGAGGACGAAAAGAATTCACAAACTGAACTGCCTTTAAAAAAATTTCGCTGAGCTGACCCTTTCGTGTGTCGCCCAACAGCTAGGCGCCACACTACACTGTGCAGCGCCTAGCTGTCAGGCGCTGCACGTCTGGCCAGCGTGGCACAGCTGGGCCCCGCACCGAGTAGTGCAGCGCCTTGGAGCTAGGCGCCACACATGCATGTGCAGCGCCTAGCTCTTAGGCGCTGCACTATGACTTTGTAATGCCCGCGCGCTGCCCCTCCCCCGACCCCACCCCATTCGTTCAGTTACAGAATAGCGGCGGCGGCGGCTTGCTCCTCTCCCCCTCTCAATCCTCTCTCCCAAAATCTTCAGATCTGACGATTTGTTGCGTGCATTTCTTCACCAATCCATCCTAAAATATATTCTCCTCCGATCCCCTTCTTTCTATCCAGAAAATGTTACATATTTTTAGATTTGTGGAACCCTTGTTTGGTTGGATTAGAAATTTGCATGTAAATTTTGAAATAGATTTGTGGGATTTAGAATTTGTAGATGATTTGTAATCATTTTGTAACCCTAGTATAGTTGATTTGTATTGACAATATATGCTTCCATAGTGAAAACCTAGATTGTTGAGATGAACCCTATACATGTTGAGATGTTTGTGTTGATGTTTTTTTAGATGAGTGAGATGAAGTCCTAGATTTGTATTGACAAGAATGCTTTCGTTCCGGAACCCTACATGTTGAGATGTTTTTGAGATGAGTGAGATGAAACCATTATGGAACCTTATATTGTTTTGGATGCATATGTGTTTTGTGATGATTGTTGGTATGCTTTGATTGTATGTCTTACATTAGTATTCAATTTTCCTTTTAGTTTCTACCGATTGTTGAAATATTGCATAGGAAGTATGGTAGTTAGCTCATGTATGTTTATTGTTTGAAATTTGTAGGATGGTTTGGCTTCTCGATGATTACTATGACACTCGACACCGGGCCTACTTTATGTCGGAGAAGTAGCAGGTAAGAATCAAAGTAGTTGGTATTTTGAATTTTCTTTTTATTTCAAACACACATGCCCCATATGTAATATTCTGATTTGCTTGTTTGTAGGTGCTTCAACCTCTGAAGATTCGGTCTCACGGGGTCTCCGGTGGTGGCATGCCCTATGATGAGCGGTACACACCGTACATCAGGGAGACAGGACTCCTCCCTTTCATTCAGCTGGTCAGCCGTTCGACGCCGAGCCTCAATGCTGCTGCAATCACCGCGCTTGTTGATCGGTGGAGGACGGAGACGCACAGTTTCCATCTTCGGACCGGGGAGATGACCGTGACGCTCCAGGATATCTCTATGATCGCCGGTCTTCCTATCGAGGGGAATCCTCTATGTATGAGCACCGATTCTGATGGGTGGCACCAGCAGATGGAGGCCCTTATCGGTATGTCTCCTCCAGAGCCTCAACCACGAGACGAAGAGAAGGAAAGAGTCGCAGCCGGTGCTCCTTTCACCTGGATTGCATGGCACTTTGCGCATTGCCCTCAGGATGCTACCGATGAAGTGATCCAAATACATGCTCGTGTCTACATGTGGTACGTTATCTCCAGGACTTTGTTTGCTCACGCCACAGGCAAGAATGCTCCATGGATGTGGCTAAAGGCGTTGACCGTCTTCGATAGCAAATGGAGTTGGGGTTCGGCGGCACTCGCTTACTTATATAGACAGGTAGTCAGTTGTTTGTTTTCACTTCATTGCTACATTATCAATGCCTTCTTCCTCTTAATTGAACAATGTTTTCTTTTATGTGTAGTTGGACGACGCCTCTTGTAGGATATCAAAGGATGGATGTATTGGTGGTTGTATGAATTTCGAGGACTGGGACGACAAAGACGATGCACTACGGCTCCCCACTTGGGCTTACAAGTGGGATGTGGTATCTGAGGTGACGAACGATGTCACTCTCAAGTATAAGCAGTACACGAGCGAGTTGGACACGATTACGACTGAGCAGGTAACATTGACATTGCATCACTCATTCATTCTCATTCTTTTATGAAAACTCGACATCAATGTTGCCTTGTTATATGCTATGTTCCAGGTGGAATGGGAGCCGTATGGCGCCGGGGATAGATTAGGTATCGCAGGAGATTTTGTCCTGAATCCGATGTGCCTGAGGGATAGGCATCTTTGGCTTATGCGGTGCCCACTCATATGCAACTGGGCGGTTGAGCTTCACATGCCACATCGTGTGTACCGCCAGTTTGGTTTGTTCCAGCCTCACCCGCCGGAATGGGAGGACACGAACAAAGCGCTGCATAGGTAAGAGAGAATGAACCTTGTGCACTTAGCATCGTCAGGTCCTTTCTGATAGTGCTAATGTTTGGTTTTTTACAATGCAGGTTGGATAGGAGAAAGCAGCGAAAGATCAAGGACTGGGACAAACATCACAAGAAGTATGTGACCATGTTCGCTCTTAGTGTGGAGCAAGCAAAGCGAAGTAAAGGATCCAAACTTCATGAGTACTGCCCACTCGCGTTCAACAACTACCTTAAATGGTATCTTGAAAGTACTCGTGTGGATATATGCAAGCCGGCGTATAATGAGGAGATTCTGGAAGAACCCACCGTCTTTGATGAGCTAACCCAGCAGGAGTACAACAAACTTGTCAGGGAAGGGACCGGAGTTCCTTCTGCTCCAGTGATGAACTTTCTGGTAAAGACTTCCCCTCTGTGCTTTCCCGTTGGCCCTATTCACATCTTTGCTTGCCTAACATCTTTATGTCGTTTCCGTTCACAACGCACCCATATCAAAAAAGCAGCTGATGAAAGCGAATCTATTCTGGAGACAACCCCGGTTGGAAAAAGCGATGGGGAAGGTGCACTTTGAGCATTCATCAAGGTACATATCTCTTTCAATTGTCCATGTTACATATGTTGCTAAGTTGGATATCTCATTCACTTGTACATGTTACAGCGTCAGGGCCTTAGGTTAAGGCGGTTAGCGAACCTTGTCGGTTGCCGTGACCCTGAATATGTAGAACCACAGCGGTATAGGTCGGCTACATCATCAGATCCCACTTCTGACCATGGGGCTCATCTGGAGGATGAGTCTACGTCGACAGCACATCTGGATGATGAGGGTGTGCTCACGCAATAGGTATGACAATATCGCATATTCATCTATTTGATGCATTGATCACTTCATTATGACGCACGTTCTTTACCGTAGGTTTCTGACGAGATGACATTGGAGAGCTATCAAGTTCGGTCAGCATACATGTTGAAACCTAGGAAGGACTTCAAACGGTACACGCCGGAAGACTTCAACACTAAAAGCAAGAGGGCGGTCGGTGGGAGGTCGCGGATGGCGAACTTGGATGATGATGTGAACGATGAGGAGGAAGAGGAGGAGGAGGAGGAACCCTTGCCACTTGAGCGTCCCAAGAGGAAGAAGATAACCGTCAAGAGGGGAAGAGGCAGCAAGAATACGCGCGGAAGGAACTAGTCATCGTCGCTTTGTTATGAAATTGAACTACTTGTCGTTTTCTTATGTCGATGAACTTGTAGCAATGTTGAACGTTGAACTTCTTGGCTTTGTTGAACTTGTTATGTCGATGAACTTGTAGCAATGTTGAACTTGTTGACTTTGTTTAAGTTCAAGGGATGTTTAAGTTTAAGTGATGTTGAATTTATCATAATGTTGATCCTGATTGCTTCATTTTAGCAGTTTAGTTTATGAAATTGTAGTAATATTGAATGAAAATGTATAACAGGAGCAGTTTAGTTTCTGCAGTACATAGTGTGAGTGTAATGCCTAGGACCTAGGCGCCGCACTGTACAGTGCAACGCCTGGACGTTAGGCATTGCACTATGCAGTGCAGCGCCTAGATCTCAGGCGCCACACCCACACTTAGCGAAATTTTTGCCTCCAAACTAGCTGAAAAGTTTCTGGTGCCCTTTGGAACGTTTGTCCAGATATGCAACGCCTTTGAGCTAGGCGCTGCACACAACTGTGCAGCGCCTAGCTCAAAGGCGTTGCACATCTGGACAAACTTTCCCAGAGGGCAACAGAAACTTTGCAGCCTGTTTGGAGGCTGCGTGCAACGCCTAGGTGCTAGGCGCTGCACTGTACAGTGCAACGCCTTTGAGGTAGGCGTTGCACTGTACAGTGCAGCGCCTAGGTCCTAGGCGCCACACCCACACTTAGCGAATTTTTTGCCTCCAAACAGGCTGCAAAGTTTCTGTTGCCCGCTGGAAAGTTTGTCCAGATGTGCAACGCCTTTGCGCTAGGCGTTGCATAGTTGTGTGCAGCGCCTAGCTCTTAGGCGCTGCACTGTGACTTTGTAACGGCCGCGCGCTGGCCCTCCCCCCACCCCACCCCATTCCTTCCAGTTACAGAACAGAGCGCGGCGGCGGCTTCCTCCTCTCCCCCTCTCAATCCTCTCTCCCAAAATCTTCAGATCTGACGATTTGCTGCGTGCATTTCTTCACCAATCCATCCTAGAAGGTATTCTCCTCCGATCCTCTTCTTTATATCCAGAAAATGTTACATATTTTTCAGATTTATGGAACCCTTATTTGGTTGGATTAGAAATTTGCATGTAAATTTTGAAATAGATTTGTGGGATCTAGGATTTGTAGATGATTTGTAATAATTTTGTAACCCTAGTTTAGTTGATTTGTATTGACAATATATGCTTCCATAGTGAAAACCTAGATTGTTGAGATGAACCCTATACATATTGAGGTGTTTGTGTTGATGTTTTTTTAGATGAGTGAGATGAAATCCTAGATTTGTATTGACAAGGATGCTTTCGCTCCGGAACCCTACATGTTGAGATGTTTTTGAGATGAGTGAGATGAAACCATGTAAGAGGAAGGAAGCAGAGGAGGAGGTGGAAGAGGGGTCAGATCTGAATTCCGTCGCCAGGAGATATGCTCGGGTGTGCAATGATCATGCAGATCGAGAATTGCTGAATCTCGCCTGGAGAATTTGGTTCGAGGGCAACAGGGAGGAGAAGCGTAGGATGCCGCATCCATCCGAGCCGCCAGTAGCGTTCGTCCATTGGGCAAAGCAGGAAGCGAAGTTAACAGATCGGAGTCGTGCAGAGAGATGGGATTGAATCATATGTCTGATGCCTACCCGCACCCCGCCGCCCCCGGAGCCGGTGGATCTCTTGCCATACCGCTCACCACCGCTGGCAACGGATTGAGGGAGTGGACAGTATCTGCAGATGAGGGCATGGAGTTTGTGGAAGGAGGCAACCACCTATCTGCTAACATTTAGAACTAGTCATCGGTTTCTTTGTGAACTTCTTGTCTTTGTTGAACTTGAAGTGATGTTAAGTCTTTGTTGAACTTGTAACAAGCTGAACTTGTCGTCGTTTTATTTGGTTGATGAACTTGTGAGGTTATGTAAGATGTTGAGAGGATCTTGATGAACTCTTAGTAATGTGCTACTTCTGTTTGAAGTGATGTTGAACTTGAAGTGATGTGGAAATTGTCAATGTATGACCAAATTGCTTTATGTTAGATCCATATTATATATTATCAATACAAATATTGGATGAAAAAGAAATGAACAGCAAATCTGTTGTTTCTGCAGTGAACAGAAGAGTGACGCCTTTGGCTCAGGCGCTGCACTACACAGTGCAACGCCTAGGCTCCAGGCGTCACACTGTGTAGTGCATCGCCTGAGTCAAAGGCGTTGCACCCACAGTTAGACAAAAATTTGGTGAAAAACCTACTGGAACCTTTCTGTTCCTGATATCCAGATGTGTAACGCCTAGGTAGGCCACACTGTGCTATGACTCCTCTATGTCTACTAATATGTGGCAGGCCACACTGTGTAGTGCAGCGCCTGAGGAAAAGGCGTTGCACACACACTTAGACAAATATTTGGAGGAAAACCTACTGGAACCTATCTGTTGCCCAGATGTGCAACGCCTAGGTGTCAGGCGTTACACTGTGTAGTGCAGCGCCTTACGCCTAGGCGTTGCACACCTGGATATCAGCAACAGATTGTTTCCAGTAGGTTTTCCTCCAAATATTTGTCTAAGTGTGTGTGCAACGCCTTTGCCTCAGGCACTGCAATTGGTGGAAACAGATGCAATTCTTCATCGACTTCTCAGGCACGACACGACATCGACGCTTCGTCGCCACGGGGACGCCTTCAAGTGACGCATTATCGTCAACACGTCGTTGTAACGCAATCGTCGACACTTCATCGCCAAGGTCTTCATCAACGTGGTCTGCACCAACATCTTCGTTAACGCACCACCGCCGCCTCGTCCGCAAGATGGACACCTAGCGTCCTCTGACAGACTTTTTTGCAAGACGCGACTTCGACGACAGCAATGACCACATCACGACGACGGCATCAACCGCGTCATCCACGACGACGCGACTGCATCGACACGGCGTCTACAGTGATGACCCTTTCACGGCCACACCGTCCTGGCAAAACTGATGTGTGGTCGATGGTTTTCCTCATGTCCTGGCAAAACCGGTTGTCTCATAGCCGACGACACCCTCTGACATCCGCAGGGTGCATCGCCACGTCTGCAGCTCTGTCATATCGCATTTTTTGTGCGCCTACAGCCCTATGCGGCTTCATCATCCACGATGACTTACACCATCGACCACGACTACCTCGACCCACCATGATCGGCTACCATGACATCGACATAAAGGGCTACGTCTATAGTTACTCATCGGCAGCAACTCCAGTCAACAACCAGTCGTCACTCGCGTTCACGCCACTCCGGCTGTGACTGTGGGAGGGAATAGAGGAGAGGCAAGGAAGGCACAGAAGGGGACGCAGTCACCGCCGTAGGTGCCGACCCATCAGAGACGCGGTTGATGATGGCGGAGCGGAGAAGACGACGGAAGTACAAGACTTCAAATTCAGTCGTAATCGTCCGCTTCACTCCCGCTACGACTAAGGGGGGATGTTAGAAATATAATTGTGTAGGGATAATGAGTAGAGATAGAATAATATAAATATACTACGACTTGTATCACTTTAGCTACATTTCAGTCAGCTGACTTTTTAGTTTTGGGTCAGTGGAATTTCTGGTCGTTGGATTATGCTTTGAGATTTGTGCCTTTTTTTTTCTTCTTTCCTGTGTTCGCTGGTTCAGCCGGGCCTCGTCAAAATTGACTGACGCTTTGTTTTGGGTCAGTCGATTCTTTTTTTGGGCTCGTTCTCCTCATGGGCGCCCGTTTTCTGCCGATGCGGTGCCCGTTAACAGGCTGCCAGCCCAGCCCGTTGCGGTGGATGCCGAGCGTCGCCCGTTCTAGTCTCATCTCCTCGCTTCTCATATCCTGTCAGTCACTTTCCCCTCTCAGCTTCAGTCTCTCATCTCCCCTCTGTGTCATCTCCTCTTCCTATCTAGAGCTAGGGTTCGTCGAATTCGTCCTCTTCTTTCACTTCCTCTCAGCTATGTATATTGTTAGATCTGCTCTAGTTTGTGAAGAGACTAAGATGCTTCTTTATTTTTCTCTTGCTCTTTTGTTTGCAGGATTTACATCTCGACGTTTTTCTTGGTTTAGGGATCTCCTTTGCTGCTTCTTCTCTTTTCCAGGTATATATTTTTTCTTGAATCTTCATTCTGTATAGTTTTTGGTCAGGGTTTCTTGTTTAGCACGATTTCTTGTTTTAGCATGCTATCTTTAGTGTTTCCGAGTTCTTCAGATTTGATCTAATGTTTGCCAGGTTAGGGTTCTTTTGTTTCTGTGGTAGTACGAGTAGATCGTTAGGGTTCTTGTTTATCATGTTTCGGTTAGGGTTTCTGTATTCTTCAGATTTGCTCTAAGTTTTTCCTGATTAGGGTTTCTTCATATTTGCGTTTTTGGTGATAGTACGAGTTGTATGGTTAGGGTTCTTTGTTTATCATGCTTCGATTAGGATTTTCATAGTGTTTAGATTTGCTCTGACATTTGACATGTTAGGGTTACTTGAGATTTGCTCTGATTTTTCTTTGGTAAGGGTTTTTTTGGTTAATCTTAGATTCGTATGCCTTGAAAGGTCAAATCTTTTTTTGTTTATATTGCTAATCTAATGCTATTCCTAGGTCGTGTCATTATAGGTCGTATTGATTTCGTGATTTTTTGTATGCAGTGTGTGTATGCTCTATGTTATGTCAAATCCTTAAAGTTTTTTAACTATCTTTTGTTCTTATATTTTTAGTATACTGATGCTTTGTATTTTTAGTTCCTGTATTTGTAATATGTTTGTACATAGCTTTTTTAGTATATTGATGCTTGTAGTTTTTGGTTCCTGTACTTATAATATGCTTGTTCCTAGCTTTAGTATACTGATGCTGGTATAGCATGTCTATATTTGTAGTTTTTTTGTGCTTTCATATTGTATTGTATCCTGTTAAATCCCTCTTTTTTATCTTGCTTATTTTTTCATATGTGCTTATTATTTGTGAAGGCTGCTTGTGTAATTTAGGTAGACTTTTTAGGTCATAATTTATCTTTTTTTAGTACTATGTGTGCAAATTTAATCCAAGAGATATACAGTTAAGTGAATGCCTAATGCTGTATAATTTATCTTTTCATATTGTTTTTACCTGAATCTTGTTAACTTCTTTTTTATTTTGCTTCTATTGGATTTGTGCAATTTGTAAAGGGTGCATGTGTAATTTAGGTAGATTTAAAACGGTCCTCATAACCCCTTGACAAAAGAAATAACATTATCTTTCAAAAATGAATAAATGCCTGTGATGTTTTTGCTTTTAATACTGTGTGTGCATATTTTAATCTAAGAAGAATACAATTAATTGAATACAGTTAAGTGAAATGCCTAATATTTCATGAGTACTCTTTGCGAGCAACTTATGCAAATTTAGTTCCATGATCATGCAATTTCTTCAATTATAATCATGAATTTAAATGTGGTTCTTTGTATTACTTACATCTTCACTTCTTTGAAGATATCTACCTAGAGTTGGAATTCAGTTTCTGAGGTTTCCTTTTTTTTATGTCCAATTTATTCCATGCTATAATTAGAATGTATTTTATTTATGTTTTATAGTTCATCTATGTTCTCCAATTTCTTTTATCCCCTGTTGGTTAATTAGATAATTTTTCCTTTTTTTTTAAGTTTTTATTTTTATTTTCTGTAGGTATGGTTTGCCCCGTATGTCATTGTCCGAGTGCTCCGTGCCTACCTTTCGAGCCACCTGGAGAATTTCCTCAAGTGTTTGATGTTGTACTTGACGAGGATTGCTTCAGGCGGATGGTGTGTTGTATCAATCATTTCTTTATAGCTATACTTTTTTTGTAGATATCAATATATCTGTATGTGTTTACTTAGATTCTGCAATTCTTTTGTATAATCATGGCTAATATGAAACTTGTTGAATTTATGGCTTGTTCCCCATTCCATGTCTAGGTTGTCTTTGTTTGTAGTTGTATTAATCATTTATTTATAGGTTGATTTTTTTGCATGATTTAAATCCAGTTGATATTGATCAATTCATACAAGCGTAGTTATAATCATGAATTTAGTGAGGTTCTTTGTATTACCTATAGCTTGACTTTTTTTTAGATATTAATGTATCTGCTTCTAATAACCACAAAAACTGCATGTATGTATCACCATGTCTAATATCAAAGTTGCCCTTGAAAAATGTGTGCAAGTTTAGTATCATTAACATGCATTTTTTTACTTATAGTCTTTGATTTTATCAATTAGGTTTTTGCTGTAGCTATAGTTGTACTTATAGTCATGTTCGTGCATTTTTTATTGCTTGCAGTCATGAGAATGCAAGTATATCCTTTCTCTTTTAGAAGCTGTATTTGATCTTTATAGTTTTTTTCTTTTTGCATTGATTTGTTCTTGTTTTTATCAGTATATCCCCCGCAATGTGAGAGCTTTCCTAGCTGATTACATAGAGGAGCAGAGGAATGCTGCCAGGATGTTGTAGTACAAGAGGGTTGAGCCTGCTCTCCTCACTTTTGAGAGCAGGACTTATGCTGCTGTGTTTAAGCATGGTGCACATTGATGTCTACTACACAACTTATTCTTGTAGACTCGTGTTGGGCCTCCAAGCGCAGAGTTTTGTAGGACAGTAGCAATTTTCCCTCAAGTGGATGACCTAAGGTTTATCAATCCGTGGGAGGCATAGGATGAAGATGATCTCTCTCAAACAACCCTGCAACCAAATACAAGAAATCTCTTGTGTCCCCAACACACCCAATACAATGGTAAATTATATAGGTGCACTAGTTCAGCGAAGAGATGGTGATACAAGTGTAGTATGGATAGTAGATATAGGTTTTTGTAATCTGAAAATAAAAAAAAACAGCAAGGTAGCAAGTAACAAAAGTGAGCACAAATGGTATTGCAATGCTTGAAAACAAGGCCTAGGGTTCATACTTTCACTAGTGCAATCTCTCAACAGTGTTAACATAATTGGATCATATAAGAATCCCTTAACGTGCGATAAAAAATCACTCCAAAGTTCCTATTAGTAGATAACATAAGATAGAAATTGTTGTAGGGTATGAAACCACCTCAAAGTTATCCTTTCCGATCAATCTATTGAGCCATCCCTATAAGTGTCACAAATAGCCCTAGAGTCCGTACTAAAATAACACCAAATGATATGCATCAACCAACTCTAATGTCACCTAGATACTCCAATGTCACCACAAGTATCCGTGAGTTGATTATACGATTTGCATCAAACAACTTCAGATTCATAATATTCAATCCAACACAAAGAACTTCAAAGAGTGCCCCAAGATTTCTACCGGAGAAAGTAGGACGAAAACGTGCATCAACCCCTATGCATAGATTACCCCAATGTCACCTCGGGAATCCGCGAGTTGAGTGCCAAAACATACATCAAGTGAATCAATATAATACCCTATTGTCACCACGGGTATTCATATGCAAGACATACATCAAGTGTTCTCAAATCCATAAAAGTATTCAATCCAATAATAGTGAAACCTCAAAGGTAAAAACTCAATTCATCACAACAAGATAGAGAGGGGAAAACACCATATGATCCAACTATATTAACAAAGCTCGTGGTACATCAAGATCGTGCCAAATCAAGAACACGAGAGAGAGAGATCAAACAGATAGCTACTAGTACATACCCTCAGCCCCGAGGGTGAACTACTCCCTCCTCATCATGGAGACTGCCGGGATGATGAAGATGGCCTCCGGTGATGATTCCCCCCCTCCAGCATGGTGTCGGAAAAGGGTTATTTCTGGGGGTTTCTCTATTTATAAGAATTTTTGGCGTTGGAATCACGCGAAGATGGGCTAAGATGGGCCCACGAGGCATCACCACGCCATACCCCCCCCCTGGCGCGCGGTGGTGGCTTGTGAGCACCTCGTAAGGCTTCTGGTCCTTCCACGAAGCTTCAAGGGTCTCTTTTGGTCCCAAAAAAATCGTCAAAAAGTTTCGTCCAATTCCGAGAACTTTTATTTCTGCACAGAAAACAACACCACGGTAGTTCTGCTGAAAACAGCGTCAGTCCGGGTTAGTTCTAATCAAGTCATACCAAAACCATATAAAATTGTTGTAAACATGGCATGAATACTTCATAAATTATAGATACGTTGGAGACGTATCACACATTACTCCAAGTTTTGTGGTAGTGTTTGGTTTGAATTCATTCATGACTACGCTCTTCGTGCTGGAGACCATGTGGTGTTCACTCTAGACCACATGGTGTTTGATTTGAAAGTAGACACCTACCGTGCTAGAGAAAGGCTCCTTCCTATGCCTTGTGTTGGTAAGTTTATTGCTTTATCTCAGTGTTTTATTTTATTTTGCTACTTCGATTTTCATTTTATTCTTGTTATAGCTTTTTAACAGTTTTTGGTTTCTTTATTTTGTAGCTTTTGAAAATCTTTCTAATATAAAGTACCAGCTTGTTTGCTCTGCTATCCTCCCTCGGGGCTTGGAGTTCAACTATCACGACAACCGGTTCTTTGTGCGCTGTCTTTTTCGCACAAATTTCCTGCGTTGTCGCCCGTATGTTCATGTCATGACTGCTACCAACACAATGAAGTATATCATGGTTAGTTATTTTTAACTCTTAATTTTTTTTATTTGTCACGTTTTCATGTGATTTAATCAGTTTTGTCTCATAGTTTACTTATTAGAAGTTTTCTTTGTCAGAAAATAACAAACATACTTTCTTTAGTTTACTTGTGTACAAGTTTTATCTGTATAAATTAGAGCTACCTATGTTCCCCTTTGAAATACACTGATGTAAACACAGCATTATGAAGTTTTAGTTCTAGTAGTTTTTGGTGAATTAACTTGATTTAATTAGCTTCAAACTGTACTGATTTTTCATAGTTCATCCTATGATTTCTTTTTTTATTTTTTGTTAACTACCTTTGTGGATGTGTATTTGTATGAATCATGTATGCGTAAGTTTTATCTGTATATTATTGAAAAATAGCAGTAAAATCTGTTATTTTTGCAATAATTCTTTGTGTGCAAGTTTCATGTAAGACTAGCATAATATAAGTTGATTTTTTTTGTTATTACACTAGCTTGGTACTGTTCTTAAATTTTCGTAGTCTATCTATCTGTTTTTTTATATGTTAATTATATTTTTGAACTGATATCTGCAACATCTATTTTGTTAACTTTTTATAGGAGCCTAAATATGCATGTACTGTACATTATATCTCCCCAATGTTTTGCTATTTTAGAGTTTTTGTACAAATGTTTTTTCAGAATTGATTTTAGTATTAATTTCTTTTTTCTTTCTTTAACTTTTCTAGAAAATCCCCAAGTTTGTTGTTTCTACCTTGAAGACCTTCCTTGATGTGCCAATGAATGCCAGTGTCACCCTTGAAGTTGTGAAAGAGGGTCTGCATGTCATAACTCCATCATCATACACTCTGTGTAAGCAAGATGGGAGGATCATCCTTGAGAAGACTTCTTTCAATGAGTTTATTTCAGCAGCTTCGCTTCTCAAAGACAATGTTGTCCTCATCACTTTCAAGGAGCAGAATGACCGTTCAGTTTCAATTCTCTTCCAGCAGCTTATGTAGGTGCAAACGCCAGTTCCGCGTCGAACATTTTGCAAGTGGTAGTAGTGTGGGCTCTTAATGCAATTGCCACTGTTCGGATTTTATGCTAGATATTTTGAGAACTTCTAAGTTATATGTAATGTCCTAAATTTGTTCAGTTATGGCCGGAACTTGATCAATTATGTGATGGTATGATCTATGTATTTCATCTAGAGTTTATGCAAGATGGTGAATTTAATCCTAAGTTGTTGTTCTTAATTTTAGTTAGAATTATTTTGTATCTATTTTGTTGTTTCTTCTTTTTGGTTATATAAATTCTTTTTATCTTGTTATTTCTGGGTGGTCAACTATTAATTTTGATTGATCTTTTGTTATAGATCAAATCAAATGTTGATTCAATGCCACCCGACAAGGTTTTTTGATACTTTTCTTTTTATTATAATGATTTCTTTTTTTATATTCATTCCTTTCTGTGTGGTCAACTGTTATTTGTTGATTGATCTTATTTGGGTGCTCAAGTGTTTCAATATTTTATTATTAAAGTTTTATTGACATTTTTTTTGAAAGTTTACAATCTGGAAAAGGGAAAATATTTCATATAATTTTTTTTAAAAGACGGATGTCGTTATGTTGCATTTTTGTATCCATGCGTTCTGTGAAAATCACCCTCCTACACCCGTTCCACTGTTCATTTTTTTTTCCGAAAATGTGAGCCTTTCATGCCGTGCTTTGAGATTCGTACTTATTATGTTTTTTAAGTCTCCTGCCTTATCTGTATGCTGATGTCAGATCAATTTCAAAATCCTCTGCCATTTCTATCTCGTCTGGCTTCTCGATTCCTCCTGTTCGTCGGGGCACTTCCTCTTCTACATGGAGCGCTTCCTCCTCTTCCCCGAGCGCTTCCTCCTCTACGCCGAGCGCTTCCTCCTCTACCCCGTCTCTTGGAGTCCCCGTCCGGCAGTTCGCGATCTCCTCAGATCCAGATACATCGACGCTTGTTCTGCAGCTTTCCCAGGTCAGTTTTGCCCCTGAATTTTCCCCCGTGATGGACTACTCGCCTGTTTTTTTTAAACCCTTGGAATTTGTTGCGATCTGTTGCAAATTAGTTACATGTACTCATGAATTGACATCGTTTTAGGTAGTGGTGATGCCGTGAGCCAGCAATTTGAGGTTTCATTCCCGCAGTTGCCTTCTGTTGAGGTGATATTACACCCCAGGGCAGGAAATTCGTGACCTAAATGTGTGATTTAGCTATTTTTTTCATGGCGCAAACCACTGATTTATATGGTTGATCTCCAGTAGTTGTCTTCTGATTAACGTATATTATAGCTAGGTAGATGCAGTTCGTGACACACAATTTTGTTGTACATGAATTTTGAACAAGTTATCTGAGTGTGGATTGGAGTAGGTGCATTATGTTCAGGCAGTATTTAGAGTTCTGAACTTGCAATTCGTGGCCTAGTTTGTAGTTTTCATGCAGTCAGCCAGTGATTTTTGAAGGTTGATTCCTGCATCTGGGTCATCTTCAGGGTATCCATGTTTTCATACAGTGAAGCAGTTTTGTTCATTTCTACACTGTCAAGTTGTTTTCCATCACTCAACTATGTGAATAATTTATTTTTTTGCTTTCATAGTTGTTGCATTTGGTGGTTTGGTGCAACATCTTTCTAATACAGTTCAAGTTCAAGGTCTAGACAGTTTTGACATTATATCGATGATGTCAATAGTTACATTTTTTACATTACTTAACATACATTTGTATCAGCACCTACATTTTGTTGATGCATTTGTTTTGATTATAACATGCTGTTTATTTTTTGTTTCTATGTGGTACATTTTTTTATCACACTTAGTTGAAGTTCAGTTAGCTAATTATTTCCTTCTTCAGAGAATGGCGAGTGATATTAATGATTTGGATGACAGTGAAGCTATGTATTACGATGATGATTTAGATGGAACAGTTGGTTCTCATACTCAGTTTGAAGATGGGTGTACTGAAAACCTTAATGTACCATTCCGTCTTCTCAAATTGTCTTTTTGTATATTAGTTGGACTTTTGTTATGATTTATTTATATAATCTTATGTTTAATCTTTTTCTTACTTTTTGTGATTTGATCGGGTTGGTGGTGGAGATCCCAAATTTGATGTTGAAAATTTCCTTAATAATCTGCGCAATTTGGTAAGAATTTGTAATGTTTATTTTTCTGGTTATCTTCTTTTCATGCTATTTTTGTCTTGACAATCTAATACTCTTTTTTCTTTGCAAAACATTTTTAATTGAATACAGTTTTACTCTTCTAATGCCAATGGACAATCTTCTCATAATGCTTGCGTAAGTGTTCTCTTATACTTTTTATGTTGTACTATCATGATTTTTTCCATTTTGGTAATTTATCAGTTATCCATAATGTATTGGTTTTGCACCAATCTGAAAACATCAAAGTTACTGCTAGTATATCTAGTATATATTTTTTTGTGATGTTTTTGCTAATCGTGATGTTGTGCAATTTTTTTAATTCAAATCATGATGTCATTTTTTGGTGATCTTAGTTCAATCTTTATTTTTTTGCATTTTTTGTCTGTTATAGTAGTGTAAGTTGTAGTAGTAATGCCACTTGTGATGTGGCAGTTTTTTTTATAAATGTGTTTAACTCATTATCCAGCCATAATGATATTTATGAAATTGGTAATGGTTCATGTTTCCAGAGTTTCTTGGTTTACTACCATTTTTTAAGATATTATGTTTTTTTATGATGTTGTTGATATTGCTTACAATGAATGTCGTGGATTTTTATGAAATCATTACATTCCTGAAATGTTTTTTGTATGTTAGAACAATGTAAACTGTATTATGTCGTATAGTTTCTGCTGTAGTAATTTCTTTTAAATGTATTTTGAAAGTTTGTAAACTTCTTTTTTATTTCCTTTTGTTCTCAGCATGCTCCACTTCCTCCAAAGAAAGCGACTAGCAAATGTAATCATGGATACTTTACTGATCTTCTTAAGAAATTACTTCCGAGAAGAAAAGATGTTGTTGCAGACTACGGATTCGCTTTTCTTCTTGATTTTGAGTGCACATGTGTACCAAGGGGATTTGCCCAGTGGGTAGCTGGCAGAGTGAACCCCCCTACTGGCGACATAGTTCTTGATGGAAAGGTCATTCGCATGAGTCCAGAATCATTTCACCTTCTTTTTCGTCTTCCAATAGGTGGCAGAAAAGTCTTATTTGACAGAGATCTAACAAAAGCTGCTTTCCTAAATCTCATTGGAGAACCTACCTTGCCTTCTATCAAGTGGTTTGGGACAAGAATGCTTAATCCTGACATCTCTGACAACGATTTCATGAGGTGTTTTCTTCTAGTTGCCTTTGCAACAGTTCTATGTCCCAATTCTAATATCTACCCAAGCACCAAATACCTAGGAATTCTTATTGATCCTGCTGAAGCTAGGCACTATGATTTGTCAAAATTTGTGTTTGATTGGCTAATGACGTGCATTAGGAAGTTTCAGAAACAGCCAACAAAACCTACAAAAGAAGATGGATTCACTACATTGGGTGGCTGCATTTATGGCCTTGGAGTAAGTTTTCGTCTGTTGTTTTTTATGTAATCATTTATGTCTGTGGCAGCATTTTTAATAATTTTTATTTAAAGTTGATGAAATGTTTCTTCATGTGCTTTGTTGTCAGTGCTATTACTTGGATTTTCTAGACTTTGGGTTACGTCGAGTGCCTCCTGGTCTTCCTAGAGTAAAAGCATGGAAAAATTCTTTAGTGAATGAGTTTGCTAATCTGGATTGCAAAGGTCCAAGGGAATATGGCCTCCGTCCTGTAAGTTTTATAATCTCCTCATAATGATTTTTTAGTTTTTGTGTTGATGTTCTTCTTCAATCTGATATCAGGTTAAGAAGATTTCTGAAACTGTTTATTCAATAGGTTGTGTCGTTGCTGTGATGTACATAAAGATTCTTCGCATGAATCACTGAAATTTAGATCTGCTCTTGACAAGACTGTTGTCGGCTTACTTCCTAGCTCGGTAATTATCAAGTTTTATTTTTATCTTTATTCATTTTTCTGATCTAATTTTGTTATTTCAAGTTGTACTTAGCATTTATATAATCATTTCCTTCATATTTTTATAGGTGAAAGACCAGTTATCTTTGTTAGCTAGACCATTCCGTGAAACTGCTGATGAGATGTCGATTCATGGTGCTCAGAATATGCTACTCGATTCTTTGAATTGCATTGTTCTTGCTAGTGCTGCAGATCATGAGGCCAATGAATCTGATACAATTTCTAGACAAGATCCAAGTAATAATCTAGCTAACAGTGAACATTCTGTTAAGCAAACAAATGGTATTTTTTTGTTTCAATCCATTTTTTTTTCTTATCTTTGCTTTTTTTAGGTTGTAGCACTATGATTTTATAGTCTGACTTTAGTTTCTGTGTTTACTTCAGAATTTAATGAGCATTCTCCAACTGTTCGTGGGTCTCCAATTGTTCAAAACTCTCCAATTGCTTGTAATGCAAAAACAGATTTGCATGATACCGCTGGTGTGATTTCGTCTTGATGTTTTCAAATATTCATTTTTAGGACTGTATAGTTTCATGCCTTCTTTACAATGTAATTATTTTTTTGTCTTTTTGTTTCTTAAGGTTCAGTCTCGGGTAGGAAAAGGAAAGTTCCATCAGTACTTGACGAAGATGATACGAACTGCAACAATCCAAAAGCTAATAAGTTTCAAAGGGTTGATTATGTAGATCAATTTTTTCCTGTAAGTTCTATTTGAAATTTTATTAGTTCGTATATTTGGCATTAGTTCTTTTTGAAATTACATTAGTTAATTTTATGTACTCAAATGTTTTTTATAAATATTTGCAGGATCAAGGAAGAAAGCTAGACTTCAGTACTGGTGAGAAACAACTTGAATCTGTTTCTGAACTTATGAAGAAACTCATTCCAGCTAAGTCTACGCCCGTTGCTGAATCTAATGATAAGTGCAAAAGCATGAGTTTCAACCATCTTGTGAATACCAATGGACCAGTTGGAACAAATTCAAAAGTTACTTCATCGCAGAGCACGTTGAATAAGTTTGTGAGTATTAAGAAGAAGTCATTTTTCCCTGAGAAACTTCGATTGAAGTCAAGCACCAATGGTATTCTTTTCTTGAGATTACTTTTGTCGATGCTTGTGCATTTCTTTTTAATTGATCTTTCAGTTTGTATGTGTTAAGTGACATGTGATATTCATGTTCTTGCAACTGAAGATGTTATCATTCCTTCTCAGAAAAGCTTCCATGAACAATCTATGCCATCCAATCAAGGTCATTTCCAACGATATGATGAGGTGCCTCTTTTTTTTTATCTGTGTGTTACTTGCTCATAGTGAAGTGTTACAACTTTTATAATTATTTTCTGTATTTAAGTTCCTTTATGCTATTGTGTTTGAGATTTTGCGATACTGCCAGTCATCCTAAGTATGTGTTTTCATTACATCTTACTTAGTTAGTTGCTCATATATAGGGTTGCAAGTTTTTTAAACAGCTTTGTGCAAGTATGAATTTAAATTATTTTTTTGATTTCAACTACTGTTTTATCCATCATTTATGATCTTGTGCTTTTTATTTCTTTAGTTGGTTTGTTCATTTTTCTTTACTCTTTCATGTTCATCCATTTTTTTATTTATCTAGTGTTTCTAGTTGGCTTATGCCATTTTTTCTAAGTAATTGTTTGATCTGATGTAACAGGGTTCACAATATCAAACTCCTATAAATATTCAAACGTTGCCTTTTACTCCTGTGTCTACTCCTTCAACAAACCATGCACTTACTCAGGTTAAGTATAGATATTTTTCTAGACTTTAGGTATTTAAAATTGTTTCCATTCTAATTTTTGCTTACTTGTTGTGTCTAAATTTTTTCTATGCTTATCTACTATAGTATTCTGATGGCAATCCAAGGTCTGGATCAAGACCAAGTTCTGGGTACCAGAATGAGATTCTAGGTGAAACATCTCGACCCCATCTTGCTGTCACAAAGGTTTAATCTTCTTTCACATTCTATCTTTTTTTTCTTCAGTTATATTATATGAGAAACTCAGCAGTAGTACCTACGCAGTTTATTTTTGTAGATGTATTTATTGTATTTTTTTATTTCTTCATGTCAGATTGATTTAGATTCTGCTAGAGGGAATAGCCCTGCGAACTCACCAGAAGTTGAAATCATATATGAAGTTAAGAATTCAGATAGATGCAAAAATTTGCGAAGCAATTCTCAGATGATTTACAATGAGAAAAACAACATCCCTAGTGCTAGTAACTCTGGAAGAGAGTTGAAGAGATATGGCCCAAATAGGATAGTAAATCCCAGTAGGTATAATGCTTCTCCCTATGTGAATGAGAAATCGTCCAGATATCCAGTCACTTCCAGAATGATACATTTGCATGATGCTATTGTGAAGTTGTCTCTTAATGAAAATTTCAAGTAGTAAGTTTCCTCTTCATTATCCTTCTCCATTTTTTTTGTTTTAATGCATTCATTTCTTTGTTTCCCTGAGTCTTAACTTTATTTATGCCCACTTCTTTTTTTCGTCTGTTTTGTAGCAAAACATGCATTGACTATGGCAAGGTTACTATGACATTTTTTTTCTTTTGGGACTTCTTTTGCGAATGGGGGCCTTGTTGACACTTATACTATAAATGCATGGTATCGTAAATTGTGTTTGGATAACAAGCCAAAGGACTCAAGAGTTCTCCACTTTTTCCACCTTATCTCTGTGAGTCCCTTTTGATTTTATGTCATTTGTCATCTGTTTAACTGTTAATTGTTTATATATCATTTGATATATCAGTTTTATGATTATGGATTGATTTGTAATTCTTTTACTGATTTTTTATTACAGGAACATATACTCAATATGGACTCTTATGAAACTCAGGAGTTGTATGATCAAAAGTCAAGTATGGTGCAGAGATGTTTCCAGCTTGCAAATGGTGCCAGACCAATTCATACTTGTGATGAGGTAAGTGTGAACAAGTTTGCTTCTTCTTTTGCTTCTTCTTTGGTACTACCTATTGGTGCCTTTTCATATAGAATGATGTTGGTTACATTACTCTATTTACCACTGCGCAACTTTGTAATACATATTGTGTAACTTTTTATTCACATGTTTCAAATGTATGCTAATTGAATACTATGTTATTTGCTAATGTGTAGGTCCATTTGCCAACTCTGTGTTCCAAACATTGGTTTGATTTTGTCGTTCTCTTTCAACATGAAATGTTTGTTATACTAGATTCAGCATTTGATGAACATAGTGATTTCCACAAGAAGGTGTTAAGCATCCTGGTAAATTTTCAAACTAAATAATTTCCTTCTTCTTCTCCTGTTTATCTGGTATTTGTGCATTCATAATTTGATATAGGTTTTCTGTTGTATTCATGTTTTTCATTTAATTTTCCAGATACCAAATTTTAAAAGGGTCTGGAACATGTATGGTACCAAGCGAAACCTTAACTGGAGGAATTGCAATGTGCATTTTATTGATGTACCTAGGCAAACAAATGAGTAAGCACACTGTTATGTATTATTGGATGAGATGTTGATTGCAACCAAATGAATACAATGATTTGATGTTTTTTCCTTTTTTCTAAATCACATAGGCTTGATTGTGGTATATATACATCATTATATTTGAAGCATTGGAAGCCAAGAGTGAAGATGCATGATTTAATTAAGGATGAAGATATTACCAATATTCGAATCAATTTGGCGAATGAAATGATGTTCACTGACCATAATATCTTGAGTGATCAGAAGAATCTTGTTCTGGACTTCTAGTACTCCTCGTAAGCAAGTTACTTCAATTTTTTAGATGACTATATGTTTTTTATTTCTAGATCTGATTAGTTATTTTCTTAATTTTTTTTGCAAATGTTTGTTATAATTTTAACATTGGATGTCACTCACTGCTTTTATACATGCAAGTTTGAAATGAAGGTGTCCTGGACTTGAATGAATCTTTGGTTCAGATGAAGTTGATTCAACTATGCAATGAAGATGTTACAAAATTGAGTAGTAGATGATTAGCAATTGAAATTTTGTATATCTAGCTTGTATCAGTTTGCACAATGTATGCAAAACGTTTTGTCGGATGATACCTTATGTAAAGTGTGATGTTTTTTTCACACAATGCTGATGATACTATGATTGTGGATGTTTGGATCAATCAGATTATATCAAATGTTTGGATGACTCTGAATATATAAAATGTTTTCGTTTTGTTGATGTTGACATGTTCTAAATCTGGGTTTTCATTTGGTTCATTGATATATTTTTATATTCATTCCTTTTTTCTTTCAATCGCTTTTTCATTTTTCATTCTTATTTTTGAATATCTGGATCATGCACTACTAGGAAATACCTTATAGGTGGAGGCTTAACAGTACCGCGGGTCAAAGACCAGCACTACTAGTAATTAGCAGAAGCGCGGGCTAAGGACAGGCGCTACTGGTATCAACTTAGCAGTAGCGCGGGTGTACGTGACATCGCTGCTGCTAAGTGGGCCCCACCGTACCCACCAGGCCACGCATAGTAGCAGCGCGTGCTGGGGAACATGCGCTACTGCTATTGCTATTAGCAGTAGCACGGGTCATGTACCCACCGCTGCAACTACAGCTGCACTGCCCCAGTGGTGGTCCCCGCTTAGCAGTAGCGCGGTTTGCGGACCAGCACTGCTGCTATTGCACTTAGCAGTAGCGCCGTGCGCCAACCCGCGCTATTGCTAAGCCGTAGCTGCCACCTTTTCCAACCCCCTTGCCCCACTCCCCCTCTCCTCTCCCTCACTTCTTCTCCCTCACTTCTTCTCCCTCACTTGCTTTCCCCATTAGCTAGCTTTGTTTTCTCTTCCTTCTCCTACCTCTCTTCTCTCTCCTTTAATGCCCCCTCCACCATCTCCATTAATGCACCCCTTAGCTTTCTCTCCTAGCTCCCTCCACTAGTTAGAGCCATCTCCTTCTCCAACTAGCTACATCTACCCATTTAATGAAGTGACCTATCTACCTCCCCAACTAGATCTATCAATTTAATGAAGTAAATCCATCTTTGTCCACTTTTGATCCCTAGCGAGGTGTGTAGCGACACCGACCTCATCACCGTGCTCGATCTCTCTCGAGATAGGTGAGTAAAAAATGGTGCTTTGGATGAATGGAAATATGTGTGTGTGTGTGTGCGCGCGCGATATGACCGAATCGGGCGATATGATGGGAATTTTGCGTGACATGACATGAGTTTGCTTATGTTTTGCTGAAATGTTGATTTATTTCCGTTTCGGCAAATTTCGGGCTAACTCTATTGGTCCCTATTTTTAGGGAAGGTCATGCCGAATTTTTGTATTATTTTGATGCATGCATGCATTTATAATCCTTTTGCTTATTATACCGCGCAGGCGATCATGAAGGTCAGTGGAAGTATGGTGGAAAGATGGTTGCGATCCGCGGTGCATGACATGCATGAAAATAACCGGAAGGAGATTTTATGTCCATGTCGAAGATGCAAAGGAGGAGTCTGGCTCGACCCCTTTAAGGGAGGCCGTTTGAAGGCGCACGTGCTCATGACTGGTTTCATGGATGGCTATACTCGGTGGATAAGTGAAGATGATGATGATGCTGATGACGTCGATGGGGCAGCCAATGACGTCATGGGGCCAGATGAAGAGATGACTTATAATGGCGGCGGAGAAGAGGCCGGACATGGGGGTGGAGAAGATGCCAGACATGGGGGTGGAGAAGATGCCGGTCATGACGGAGAAGATGCGGACAGGCCGGAGCCTTCGTCGCTACAAAGTTCAGTCGTGTGGGACCCTCATGTTCGAGACCTGCTTCGCAAGAAGACGACTAACGACAGAGCTGCTTATAGAGAGGAGGCCAAGCTGGAGCAACTGGAGGTAGACTCTCAGACTCCATTGTATGATGGTTGCGATCCCGAGGTGACCCGCTTGAGTTTCACGCTTGAACTTCTAAAGACAAAGGCTAAAAACAAATGGACCGACAGAAGCCTCGATGAGCAATTGAAGTACCTACAAAAAGTTCTTCCCGCGGGGAACCTGTGTCCTACTAGTGTCGATGAGGCCAAGAAGATCGTGTGCCCTCTTGATCTGCCGCACATTAGATACCATGCATGCATCAACGATTGCATCATTTATCGGAACGAGCACGCGGAAAAACCAGCTGTCCGGTATGCAATGCTTCTCGATACAAGAAGGCCGGAAAGAAATCTCCGCAGAAAGTTGGATGGTACTTACCGATCACTCCCTGTCTGCAGCGTTATTTCATAGATCCTAAGGAAGCAAAGCTCATGCGCTGGCACGCGGAGAGGGTGAAGCCCGATGATGGAGATGATCCGAAGCTGAGACACCTCACAGATGCAAGCCAGTGGAGAGCGTTCAACGGCGAATATCGATTTTTTGCAGGTGATCCAAGGAACATCATGCTTGGGGCGAGTACCGATGGCATGAATCCGTTTGGCAACCAGAACACCAACCATAGCACATGGCATGTGTTTGTATGGATGTACAACCTTCCCCCCTGGAAATGCATGAAGACAAAGTACATACACATGAGCATGCTGATTCAACGGCCGAAACAACCGGGAAATAATATTAATTTGTATCTGGGGCTACTGAAAGAGGATCTAGACACGTTATGGACAGCACCGGTCAAGACATGGGACGCCAGCAAAGGACAATATTTCGATATGAGAGACGCGCTGATGACGACTGTGCACGACTATCTCGGTTACGGATATGTATCAGGCCAGGTGTGCCACGGATATTGTGGATGCACCAGGTGCATGGATGATACAATGTCTCAGCAGCTAACGAAAGATGGCGGGTCTGGGAAAATCGTGTACATGGGGCATCGAAGATGGTTCTAGAAGGATGACCCATGGAGAAACCATGGAGATCTATTCAATGGTGAGGCTGAGCATCGAGGACCTCCACGTAATAGGAGCGGCGCCGAAATCTATGAGTTGTTGAAAAACTGGGAAGAGTGCCCCGCGCCTGGAAAGATGAAAAAACGCCGGAGTCGCTGTTGAAGGTATGGAAAACGAGGTCTGTTTTCTGGGACTTGGAGTACTGGCCCAAACTCGAGATGCCTCATTGCCTTGATCAAATGCATATCACGAAGAATGTCCTCGAGAGCTTGCTTGCCACACTGATGAACATACTGGAGAAGACCAAGGATGAGCCGAAGGCAAGAAAAGACTTGGAAGATTTGAAAATCAAGGCAGATCTCCACATGCCCCGTAAAAAGTCGTCAGAGGAAACGGAGACGGAGACGGAGGCGGGGGACAAAAAAAGTCAACAAGAAGGAAGAGAAATATTGCCCCCCTTCTTGCTTCACCTTAAGTTTGAAGGAGATCGATCAATTCTTTAAGTGCCTTACCGGGATCAAAGTTAGTTTTGGTTACTGTGGGAAGATAAGCAGATTTCTAGACACCAAGAAGAAAAGGTTCAGCGGGATGAAGTCTCATGACTGTCACGTGATGATGACGCAGATACTCCCGGTTGCCCTTACAGGGATAATGGACAAGCACGTCCGTGACACACTTACTGGTCTCTGCAACTTTTTCGACGTTATCTCTCGAAAGTCAATCAGTGTGAAGTAGCTCCGAAGGCTACATGAAGAGATCGTTGTCATACTAAATGAGCTTGAGATGTACTTCCCGCCCGCGTTCTTTGACGTCATGGTGCATCTGTGTGTCCACATTAAGGACGACATCATCGACCTCGGGCCGACATTCCTGCACAGCATGATGCCGTTCGAGAGGATGAATGGGGTCATCAAAGGATTCATTCATAACATGTCTCGTCCGGATGGAAGCATTGTCCAGGGCTATCTGACCAAAGAGTGCATCTCCTTCTGCAAGAATTATCTATACGGCGGAGAACAGGTTGTTGGTTTACCCGTTAACAAGCACCTTGGGAGGCTCGGAGGAGAAGGTCACACCAACGGCCGGAGGGAACTGCATGTGGACCACTTGGATCGACGCAACGACTTTGACAGAGCAAACTTAGTAGTGCTACAGCACCTAGACGTGGTAGATCCTTTCGCGACACTACACAAAGAAACCATCGCAAAGAAGTACCATGACCGGGGGCTACGCAAGACGGGCGCCGAAGTTATTAGAGAGCACAACTCCACTTTCTTGCGTTGGTTCAAAGAGCATGTTCTTGCTAATCCCCCGAAAGAGGGCTCTACGGACGGATTGCTCATATACGCCTTAGCACATGGCCCCGCGGCCAACCTCGCGACCTATCAGGCATACGATATCAACGGATACACGTTCTACACGGAGGCCAAAGATATAAACAGTGATTTCCAGAACTCAGGGGTGACGATGGAATGCATGACCGACGACAACGGCGCAACTAAAAGATTGTACAGAAGGGTCGAAGACATCTGGGAGCTTGACTACTCTGGAATGCACAATGCGACGATGTTCCGTGTCAGATGGGCTAAGAACGTCGAAAAAACCCGGTATTTCACTACCATGTCTATACCCGACGCCAAGAGCGCTACCGTGAACGTCATCGCCAAAAATGAGCCATGGGTACACGCTAAGCACGTGACACAATGCTTCTTCATAACCGACCCGGGCAATCCCAGCCGTGTTGTCGTGAGGAGAGGCAAAAGGAACATCGTCGGAATGGATGGAGTCGCCAACGAGGAAGACTACGACCAGTACAACAACCCGATGAGGGAAGATGACGATGACGATGAAGCATACATCAAAAGAAGAATCAAGACTACATTACCTAAGAAAGATCGTACTCCATGGAAAAGGAAAAGTCACAACGAGGGGCTCAATTATTCGACAACGAACAAGAAAGGAAAGAAGCTCACGGAGAAACGTCGTCGACGCTGAGAAACCATCATTTATATATATATGTATCTATTTTGTGTACGCACTTAACCGTTATCGGTCAAATTAATGATGTAATATATATACATTGTATCCCTTCTTCCCACCATATATATATGTGCATGGTTCCGGCTCGGTCGTCTTTCGGAAAAGAAAAAGAAAAAGGAGAAAGGAAGAAAGAAAATGAAAAGAAAAAGGAAATCAAAAGAAAAATGAAAGGAATAGAAAAGAAAATTAAAAGAAAAAGAAAAAGGAGAAAGGAAAAAAATGAAAAGAAAAAGAAAATGAAAAGGAGAAAGGAATAGCAGTAGCACGGGTCTGTAACCCGCGCTATAGCTAACTTAGCAGTAGCGCGGGTTTGGTAAACTAGCGCTACAGCTACTGAGGATAGCAGTAGCGCGGCTTTTAGTACCCGCGCTATAGCTAAGTTAGCTATTGTGCGGGTCCTGGACCCGCGCTACTGCTATTTTGAGTTAACTCCTGTGCGGTCCCCCCCCCAATTCCCCATTCATCCCAAACCCCCTTCTCCTCCCGATGCCGCACGCCCTCCATCGCCCTCCCTCGCCGGCCCCGTCCGTCGCCCGCCGCCTGCCCTCCGTCATTGTCACCCGCCGCCCGCCCTCCGTCGCCATCACCCGAGCCCCTGCTTCACCGCCGCCTGGTCCATCGTCACCGCCGCCCGCCCTCGTCCTCACCACCACCGCCCGAGCCCCTACTCCGCCGTCGTCGCCGCCGCCCCGTAAGCCTCTCCCGTCCCCTCTTCCCTCCTCGCCCCTCCCCTCTTCCCTCTCTCTCTCTCTGCTCTCTATCTCATATGAACCCTAGGAGGCAGTAGTATGAACCCTAGGCAGAATTTTGAACCCTAGAACCCTAGTGCTAGATTAGAATTTGAACCCTAGTGCTAGATTAAAATTTGAACCCTAGTGCTAGAATAAAATTTGAACCCATGGCTTTTTTAAGATTCGGGAAAAAGATGCAAAATTAGAAGTAGGACAGAAAATTCAGAAATTTTGAAGTGCTTCAAAATTCAGATAATTCATAGAAGTTTAATGTTGGATAGTAGCTAGGCATTTAGCTAGGTTTTTTTTATTAGGACAGTAGTTGTTTTATATTTGAACCCAAGTAGCTAGGAATTTAAAGAAAAAACAGAATTGTTGCTATTTAAAAAAACTTAGTAAGCAATTATTGCTATTTAAACAAAGAACATAATTGTTGCTATTTACAGAATTTTTATTATAGGAATTTAACTAGGAATCAAATTAGGACAGTAGGCAGTAGGCATTGTAGTATGATTTTTTTTTCTAGGGTTCATTAGTGATTAGGGGATTTTTCTAGGGTTTCCCTGTCCCCCCCCCGGGCCCCCTCAAATTCTAGGTTTTCTTCAAGTAGACAATAGGAATTTTTAGTGCTGCTGCCATTAGTTTTCATAGATGTTTTTGTTTTTAAATAATAGTTTAAACTCATTCTGCGAATGTATGAATTTAACTGAATTTTATATGATTAGAAGTTAACTGAATGACCTAAATGAATGAAATTCAATAGTATGAACCCTAGGTTAACTGAATTTTGTTTCATTAGGTTAACTGAAATTCAGAAGTATGAACCCTAGGTTAAGTAAATAGTGCACTTAGTTTTTGAATATAAGTTGTTCTGAAATTTGTGTGCTATATATTTATTGAAATTCAGTTCATTCAGAATTTCTACTCCAATTATTTTCATTCATAGAAGATGGAGGCCAGTGAGAGCATGATCTTGGCTTATATTGTGAAATTGTATATCTTGTGAGAGATAGTCTGCCCAAGTGCTATATCTTGGCTTATATTGTTTGCATGGATCCGAGTGGCCTATGTTTTGCCGGAATGTTGATTCATTTCCGTTCCGGCAAATTTCAGGCGCTCGATATGTCCACTTTTTAGCAAAGGTCATGCCGAAATTTCCCGTGAATTTTGACATGACTTATGCTAGAAAGTATGACATATCGAGTGCGCAGGATTTGCCGGGACGGGAATGAAACGACATTTCGGCAAACCATAGGCCTTTTATTTATGTCATTATTCATTTTATTATAGTTTGAGAATTAAACTAGCAGACTTAATCGTAGGAAACATGTCGAGCAACGACGAAGCCGGGGCTTCTGCCCACGCTGACGAGGTTTGCAGGGCCTCCTTACAAAATGAGCACAATTACCTGGACTTTTTGGCTAGTCAGCAAAACCGAGGTTTCCATGGCCCCCTTGTCATAGCAGACGATGGTACTGCCGCGGACGCCGACACCGAGACCGGCACCGGCACCAATGACACTGGCACCGATGGCACCAACACCGGCAGCGCCGAGACCGGCGCGGAAGGTACCGGCGCCAAAGCCGCTAATGAACCGAAGAAGAAGAAGTCGAGGACACGACGCCCAAACAAGCTCGGCACCGGAAGACTGATGGTCATAGAGGTACACCCTGGCAAATTCGAGCCAACAGCACCGGACGAAGCTCCCAAGTGCTACGGCAACCAAGTCGGATGAATCCTACGGGAAACCGCGAGCATCAACGACTGTGAGTTAAGGAAGATACCAAATATGGAGCACTTGCTCCTAACGAAGCTGCACAACAGATTCTAGTTCCCCGGCCGGGACGAAGACATTAAATTTCCGTGGGAAAATCCAGCCATGCTAAAGATAAACAACGCCGCCATGAACAAGTTCAGCAACGCGTTGGCCGCCTGGAAAGGCAGGGTGAAACGATCGATTGACAAAGAAGAACCCTACTCCAAGATTTGGGCGGACAATCCGACACTTTCGGAAGAGGAGTTTGAAAAATTCAAGGAGACTTGCGCTAGTGATGAAGCAAAGCTTAAGTCCGAGAAAGGCAAGGAGATGCAGGAAAAGAACACGGGGACCCACCACCTCGGAAGCCGTGGTTATATTGGCAAGACGCCCATATGGGCTAAGGAGGATGCGGAACGTGAAGCCGCGGGGGACCCATACCCCTTTGCGGAGTTCACCGACCAGCAGGACCGTGGCTTCATCAGGGCCCGTTACAAGTTTGACAAGGAGAAGAAGGTTTGGTACACGGACGCGCCCACGAGGAAATTGATTAGATATCTGGTAATTATGATTTTTCCACCTTACATTAGCTTCTGATCAAGTCGACTACACGTTGTAGTAACATTTGTAAACGGTTCACGTTTCTTTTGCAGAAAGAGCAACACAAACTTGCGGCCGTAAGTGACTCCTCGTCTCAGTCGTTGGCGGGGCCCAAGTGGGACACCCCTCTCAATCGGGCCTTGAACATGCTGAAGGGGCTCCTTTTGCACAATCGGCCACAGTATGGACGTGTGCACAGCGCCGGAGACGGCGCCACATGGAAGTACTACTACCACGAGGACCCGAAGGCCAAGAGGCAAAGAAGGAAGTTTAGTCAGGTGAATATCGACGAGAAGGTGAAGCTTGTGGTTGAGAAAAATGTAGCTGAGACCGCGGTAGCGACAAGAGATGAGATGATCCAGCAGGCAGTCAGTGCAGCTTTAGCTGCCTGCAGAAGTGATTTCGTAGCTTCGGTTAATACCTTGATTCTAGCTGTTATCGACAGATCAAGGCAAAATCCAGGCAAAACTGTAGCGGATTATCCCCGTCCCAGCTTCGTCGGGAGCAACTCGGTGAACATCGCACCATCGCCTGCTCTCGCAACCACACCTGCTCACCAGCTCATAACAGCCCGTCCACCGTCTCTGGCATGCTCGACGGGGCTTCCACATTGGCTGAGCTCGACGCCCTCACAGTAATTCGCGTCGCACCCTCATCAACATATCTATAATCTTCCGTTCACGTTGCCTTTCGGATGTCTGACACACCGCACACATGTCTTTGTAGGCCGACGAAAATCCATGCACCCTACTGTACCACATCAACGGTCAGTTGGTGGATGTGGGAAAGGGTACGATAACAAAGCCCAAGGAGCGCTTGTTCCACGGCCGGCGGATGGCCGATAACGTCCTCAGGGTTTCTGTGGCAAGTGTGAAAACTGCCTATGAGAATTTGCCACCGCTGCTACGAACCGGGGGAGAGGACGACGAGAGCCCGACGCAGCTGGGCCAATGCAAGAATTGGCCGTTGCTGTGGCCGAAGAATCTTCTTCGTGTGGAGGCGGCCGGGAGCACACCAACGACTACAATACCGATTCAAGGTATGACCACCACCCCACCCAGGCAATTACCACCACCGTCTGTCATGTTGGGTGAGAGCGCACGATGCGAGCACGGGGGTCTAAGCGTCGCCCCCATGGAAGAAGATATGAATGATGACATGGATGAGGATGACCCTCTCCGGTACCTTAATACCGGCTATGGCGACGCAGAAATGATGAGCCAGCCACAATATGACTCAGGCTATGAGCGTGAAGATGAGATGCATGATGCACAAGAGCCAGAACATCCTCGAGTTGAGTGCAAGAAGTCTTTGTTCATGCAATCCTCACAGGACACGCCTCCGGATGCCGCCTCAACCCAGGGTCAACTACCCGAGGGTCGTGCAGTGCCTAGCCCGACAACACTGGGGGTGGGGGTCAGGAAGGGTTTGGAAGGCTCAGTAGCTCAACCCAAGAAGAAGCAGAGGAAGAGACCTGCGAAGAAAGGCTCTGCTGCCGCCAAAGCTGCTTCTAGCAGCCAGCCGCCTCCGGTGAATAGGGTTGCAGATAGTGTATCGATAAGAGATTCGTCGTTACTCCATGTCGCGGGCAAGCCGATGCTACTGCCGGACGGTCTCATGGCCATACATGGGGATCCCAGGAGACTCCATGACCATGTGCTGTCGACAGAGAAGAGCCTTCTCGCCTCAGAGGATCCAGGATACCCGCTATACATGGTTCATGTGCCGATGGGCAAGGGCTATGTCGCTACATGCCCCGCGGATATGTTCTTCCTGCGGTTTGATCACATCTTCGATATGTATCTCCAGAGGCGGCTCGATTTTACGCTCGTCCGCCTTTTTGCTCTACATATGAGCTACATCATCAAGAAAGAGCAAATCTCGCTAATCGCTGTAGCAGACCCCTACTACATGCATGAGGGCTTCCTGGGAATCAGCAATGTGGAACGTCTAGCTGCGACTAAGTACATCGAACACTTCATGGTAATGAACAAGGACAAGGAAAGGATTATGCTGCCTTATCATCCCATGTAAGTCATTCCCGGATAGCCGCTATAACACATCCTTTGGTACATTTCAATCATTCCTTCGCACGTAGGGAGGCTAATTTGAGGTGTATTTATTTTGCGCAGAGAGGGGCGCGCCATCCTTATTGTTCTTTACCCGCGAGTCTCCTATGCTCTGTATTTGGACTCGTCCAAAAACACGATGAAGAAAGACTACACACACATCAAGAGAGTTCTGGATTGTGCTCTCCTTGGCTTCAGCATGAGGGGTGGCCACATTCAAATCAAGAAACAAAGGAACAACGCGCCGGCTTTCTTACATAAAACCGAGTTCTGTTGCATCCAGTGATACGTCTCCAACGTATCTATAATTTTTTATTGTTCCATGCTGTTATAATATCAATCTTGGATGTTTTTATAATCATTTACAGAAATTTTATATCATTTTTGGAGACTAACCTATTAACCTAGTGCCCAGTGCCAGTTGCTGTTTTCTGCCCTGTTTTTGTTTCACAGAAAATCAATATCAAACGAAGTCCAAATACAATGAAACTTTTTGGAGATTTTTTCTTGGGCAAGAAGAATACCGGAAGCTTCAAGGGGAGGCTAGAAGACCTTGGTGGGCCCCACGAGCCACCAGGGCACGCCTAGGGGGGGGGGGGGGCAGGCGCGCCCTGATGCCTTGTGGGCCCCCACCAAGCTCCGTTTGACCTAATTCCAGCACTATAAATTCCAGAAAAATCAGAAACCCTCAAGAGAGTCCACGAAATACTTTTTACGCCGCCGCAAGCCTCTGTTCCAGAGAGATCCCATCTGGGGTCCTTCTCCGGTAATTTGCCGGAGGGGGAATCGATCACGGAGGGGCTCTACATCAACCTTGCTGCTTCTCCGATGATGCGTGAGTAGTTTACCACAGACCTTCGGGTCCATAGGCAGTAGCTAGATGGCTTCTTCTCTCTTTTTGATGTTCAATACAATGTTCTCCTTGATGTTCTTGGAGATCTATCCTATGTAATCTTTCTTTGCGGTGTGTTTGTTGGGATCCGATGAATTGTGAGTTTATGATCAGCTTATCCATGAATATTATTTGAGTCTTCTCTGATCTCTTTTATGCATGATTATTATAGCCTCGTATTTCTTCTCCGATCTATTGATTTGGTTTGGCCAACTAAGTTGATTTATCTTGCCATGGGAAGAGGTGCTTTGTAGTGGGTTCGATCTTGCGGTGCTCAATCCCAGTGACAGAAAGGGACATGACACGTATGTATCGTTGTTACTAAGGGTAAAAAGATGGGATCTATTCATTGGGTTTATTAATTCGTGAGTTTGTCTTGTCTACATCATGTCATCGTTCTTAAGGCATTACTCCGTTCTTATGGACTTAATTCACTAGATGCATGTTGGATAGCCCATCAATGTGTGGAGTAATAGTAGTAGATGCAGGCAGGAGTCGGTCTACTAATCTTGGACATGATGCATATATACATGATCATTGCCTTGGATATCGTCATTATTATTTGCTTTTCTATCAATTGCCCAATAGTAATTTGTCTACCCACCGTATGCTATTTTCTCGAGAGAAGCCTCTAGTGAAATCTATGGCCCCCGGGTCTATCAAAATCATATTAGTAAAACTCTAAAAAATATTGCTGCCATTTTATTTTATTTATTTTATTTAGTATTTTTGCTGCAATCTATCAAATACAATTTAATCTTGCAATCTTACCGCCAAGGGATTGACAACCCCTTGTTTGCATTGGGTGCAAGGATTTGTTGCTTGTGTGCAGGTACTGCTTACTAGGTGTTGTGTGATTCTCCTACTGGTTTGATAACCTTGGTTTCATAATTGAGGGAAATACTTATCTCTACGGTGCTGCATCATCCCTTCCTCTTCGGGGAAATACCAACGCAAGCTACAAGTAGCAGGAAGAATTTCTGGCGCCGTTGCCGGGGAGACATCATCAACATTTATCAAGTACCTTTGCACAAACTCGCATCTCCTTGCATTTACTTTATTTGCCATTTGCCTCTCGTTTTCATCTCCCCCACTTCTAAAAAGTTTTTACAAAAATATTTTCCGTTTGCCTTTTTGCCTGTTTTCTCGTTTGTGTGCTTGAAGTTGCTACCATGGCTGAATTTAAGAAAAGTAATCCTCTTCCTAGTGCTAGTTCCTTAGACAATCCATCTATCCTATTGAAGCTTATGAATGATGAAAATATTAAAAGAGGTTTTCCTAAGGTTTCTAAAGAAAAATTTGACAATCTTGCCGAAGATGATCCAGGACTTTTAAATTTTAAATACTTGAGTGATGAATCTTTAAAAGAAGCTTGGGATAGATTATTAAAAATTCAAACAAGTGCTAGGCCTCAATATCATGTTAAGTTATTCCTAAGGAGTTTTTATGTTGGTTTACCCCTTGCTCATAGACGCGGTTTGGACTCTATATTTGAAAACGACTTTCTTGGGGGTGATGCCTTTGACACCTATGAAAAGATGAAAAACATATTTGGGCGACCAACAGTTGAAACTATTGAACCTACTGCTTTAGTGTGCTTTTATAAAAATGAGCTAAGAAAAGAAACAAAGGCTAGCATGGATTCCAACTTTCGAGGAATATTTAATCTTGCTTCTATGATAAATGGTCATGTAGTATCACAAAATAGGAGGATCGATGCCTTGGATAAAAAGATCTCTTTATGTGTCCTGAAAGAAATAAAAACCCTTTGCACTAAGCTTGATCATCTAGTATACATAATTGATAACGGCAAAGATAATGAAATAGGAGTTGCTAGGACCATTAAGAAGTATGACAGTACTTGAGATTATGCATTATGCCTAGCTAGGGGCATAAAACAATAGTGCTTGTTGGGAGGCAACCCAATGAATAAAATAAATTTTTGTTATAAGTTTCAGTTATGGTGTGTTTTTACTGTCATGCTACTGGTATGATAGTATTTTTATGTTTTTAATTAGTGTTTGTGCCAAGTAAAGCCTTTGGGATGATTTGGAAGATAGTATAATTGATGTTGTTTGGAAAACAGAAAGTTTTGCGTCCAGTGCCCGAATTTTGTTTCTGTACTGGAGCGTCAAAAAATCTGAAATTGTTAAACAGTATTGGTATATGAATTGTCCACGTTGTCCTAATTTTTCAGAATTTTTGGAGTTACAGAAGTATGGCTTTTAAATAGATTGCTACAGACTGTTCTGTTTTTGACAGATTCTGTTTTTGATGCACTACTTGCTTGTTTTGATGAATCTATGGATTGTATCGGGGGGGTATAAGCCATGGTGAAATTAGAGTATAGTAGGTATAATGCAAAAATAAAATATGAATGGGTTTGCAACAGTACTTATGGTAGTGATTTGTTTTGTTATACTAACGGATCTCACGAAGGTTTTGTTGAGTTTTGTGTGATTGAAGTTTTCAAGTTTTGGGTGAGATCACGATGGATGAAGGAATACGGAGTAGCAAAAGCCTAAGCTTGGGGATGCCCAAGGCACCCCAAGGTAATATTCAAGGAAGACTCAAGCGTCTAAGCTTGGGGATGCCTTCCGGGGCATCCCCTCTTTATTCTACCGACCATCGGTAATTTTAATTGGAGCTATATTTTTATTCGTCACATGATATGTGTTTTGCTTGGAGCGTCTTGTATGATATGAGTCTTTGCTTTGTTTACTTTTTAGTTTGTCACAATCATCTTTGCTGCACACACCTATTTTGAGAGAGCCACACGTTATCATCATAATTTGTAGAATACTCTATGTGCTTCACTTAATTTTTTTGAGCTAGGCAGTTGCTCTAGTGCTTCACTTAAATCCTTTTGAGCACGGTGGTGGCTGAAATTTTGTAGAAATAAACTCTCATGCTTCACTTATATTATTTTGAGAGTTGATTGAAATTTTGTAGAAATAAACTCTCATGCTTCACTTATATTATTTTGAGAGTTGATTGAAATTTTGTAGAAATAAATTCTCATGCTTCAGTTATATCATTTTGAGAATTGACTTGATTAAAATTTTGAAGAAATAAATTCTCATGCTTCACTTATATTATTTTGAGAATTGTTAATACTGAAATTTTGAAGAAATATTTGCACTCTCATGCTTCACTTAAATCTTTTTGAGAGATGATGATAGTAACGGTAATTTGCACATGTCATGCAATTGGTCCCAAAGTGATGAATATTCAAGAGGGATATAGATAAAAACTTTCATATAGATCATTGGATATGACAAGTCTGATTCCTTGCAATAGTTTTGCGATATGGAAATGATGATATGTGATGCCATGTTAGTGAGTAATTGTGCTTAAGTAAGAATATTAGTGTTAAGGTCTGTGATTTCCTATGCAAGCACGTTAAGTCAATAGTTATGCAATGAAGTTATATCCTACTATGATGCATTATTCGGTGTTAGTTATGTTCAATGCATGTTTATGACCGTTTTCATTTTTTGGTTGGTTGCTTCTCAATCTTTTGCTAGCCTTCATTTGTACTAAGCGGAAATATTGCTTCCGCATCCAAAATCCTCAAAACCAGTTTTGCCTTATGAGTCCACTATATCTACCTATATGCGGTATTCCAATGCCGTTCCAAGTAAATTTGCGTGTGCCAACTCTAAATTTCAACATATTTTTTCTGTTTTGTGTGCCCGTACCGCTCATGAAGCGGAAGGGGGTAGCCAATATCTTCCATGCTAGGTGTGTTATTCTCAAGATGAGTGTTTATTCACTTGTCATTGCACGAGAGTGTGGCGGTAATAGGGATGCCCAGTCCCGAAATGTGAAATGAAATGAAATGAAAAATCTTATGTGATCACAATAATAAATTCCTTGGAAAGTGATGGTATGGAGGGCACCCGTGGATACGGCTAGCCATGGATTGTGAAAGAATTGGTGGAAAGGAATAAACTTTATTTTCTGTTTGGGAACCGCCTATGATGTATGTAGCATGGAAGATATTGGGAATTCTCATTCGTTTTCGTTGACAGGAAAAGCATGCCTCCCAAAATATTTTTTATCGCTTTAATTTCAGCATTGAGCTCTGGCACATTTGACAAATCTCTGCTTCCCTCTGTGAAGGGCCTATCTATTTACTTTTATGCAATTTTTATTTTTCTTGAGTCTCCATCTTCTCTTACAAAAGCACCAACTAGAGAACACTATTGTCATACTTGTGCATTGGTTGTAGCTAATATTTGAGTGTGTTTCATAAATGGATCAATGATTGAGCATAATGGGCTAGGGATAACTTTCTTTAGCGTTGATATTTTGAAAGACATGGTTGCTTGTTAGTATGCTTGAGTATCTATGTTTTCATGTCAAATTATAGACTATTGCTTTGAATCATATAAGTCCGATGTCCATGCTACAAAAAGAAAAAGAATATGTGATAAATATGTTAGGCGGCATTCCACATCAAAAATTCTGTTTTTATCATTTACCTACTCGAGGACGAGCAGGAATTAAGCTTGGGGATGCTGATATGTCTCAGACATATCTATAATTTTTGATTGTTCCATGCTGTTATAATATCAATCTTGGATGTTTTTATAATCATTTACAGCAATTTTATATCATTTTTGGAGACTAACCTATTAACCTAGTGCCCAGTGCCAGTTGCTGTTTTCTGCCCTGTTTTTGTTTCACAGAAAATCAATATCAAACGAAGTCCAAATACAGTGAAACGTTTTGGAGATTTTTTCTTGGGCAAGAAGAATACCAGAAGCTTCAAGGGGAGGCCAGAAGACCTTGGTGGGCCCCACGAGCCACCAGGGCGCGCCTGGGGGGGCAGGCGCGCCCTGATGCCTCGTGGGCCCCACCAAGCTCCATTTGACCTAATTCCAGCACTATAAATTCCAGAAAAATCAGAAACCCTCAAGAGAGTCCACGAAATACTTTTTACGCCGCCGCAAGCCTCTGTTCCAGAGAGATCCCATCTGGGGTCCTTCTTCGGTAATCTGCCGGAGGGGGAATCGATCACGGAGGGGCTCTACATCAACCTTGCTGCTTCTCCGATGATGCGTGAGTAGTTTACCACAGACCTTCGGGTCCATAGGCAGTAGCTAGATGGCTTCTTCTCTCTTTTTGATGTTCAATACAATGTTCTCCTTGATGTTCTTGGAGATCTATCCGATGTAATCTTTCTTTGCGGTGTGTTTGTTGGGATCCGATGAATTGTGAGTTTATGATCAGCTTATCCATGAATATTATTTGAGTCTTCTCTGATCTCTTTTATGCATGATTATTATAGCCTCGTATTTCTTCTCCGATCTATTGATTTGGTTTGGCCAACTAAGTTGATTTATCTTGCCATGGGAAGAGGTGCTTTGTAGTGGGTTCGATCTTGCGGTGCTCAATCCCAGTGACAGAAAGGGACATGCCACGTATGTATCGTTGCTACTAAGGGTAAAAAGATGGGATCTATTCATTGGGTTTATTAATTCATGAGTTTGTCTTGTCTACATCATGTCATCGTTCTTAAGGCATTACTCCGTTCTTATGGACTTAATTCACTAGATGCATGCTGGATAGCCCATCGATGTGTGGAGTAATAGTAGTAGATGCAGGCAGGAGTCGGTCTACTAATCTTGGACGTGATGCCTATATACATGATCATTGCCTTGGATATCGTCATTATTATTTGCTTTTCTATCAATTGCCCAACAGTAATTTGTCTACCCACCGTATGCTATTTTCTCGAGAGAAGCCTCTAGTGAAATCTATGGCCCCCGGGTCTATCAAAATCATATTACTAAAACCCTAAAAATATTGCTGCCATTTTCTTTTATTTATTTTATTTAGTATTTTTGCTGCAATCTATCAATCTATCAAATACAATTTAATCTTGCAATCTTACCGCCAAGGGATTGACAACCCCTTGTTTGCGTTGGGTGCAAGGATTTGTTGCTTGTGTGCATGTACTGCTTACTAGGTGTTGTGTGATTCTCCTACTGGTTCGATAACCTTGGTTTCATAATTGAGGGAAATACTTATCTCTACTGTGCTGCATCATCCCTTCCTCTTCGGGGAAATACCAACGCAAGCTACAAGTAGCATCCAGCAACCGGCAGCAAGTATGAACGATGGATTCTACGTCATCCATCACATGATGGAATTCAGAAGGGATCATCAACAACTTGGCATGACATCTTCATCCGATGCCCATATCCGCAAATGGGCCGAAGCCATAGGAGCCGAACCAGATTATAAACTGAGGAATGACTTCTTTCGCATCCAGCAAGACATTGCGACGATCATCGTGAAAGACGTCGTCGTAGAGAATGGGATGTTCCACGGCGTCCCTATATCGCAGGGTGACGTCCGAGCTCGCATAGGCCTACAGCGTATGTACATGACGCCTTTCACGAAGCTAGGGTGCACCCTTCCGGACATGGACGAATGGAAGTTCCCGTGATTGACGATCACGATGATGGCGTGTCCGGTGAATTTGAACTTTATGTATTCGACGCAACTTTGAAACTTTGTGATGTAAATGGTCCTGCTGAACTTGCATAGCGCTAGTTAATTAGTTACGATGAACTTCGTTAATTATGTTTACTATATGTTGCTTCTATTTGCTTACTCTTTCTCTTCATGTTGCTCAAGTATATATATTATGTTGCATATTATATATCGTTGAATACATCTCTAACAGGTACATAGATCATCGATGGCGAAGAAGTGCTATGTCGTGTACATAGGGAAGGTTCCAGGAGTGTACGACGAGTGGCCAGAGTGTCAGGCCCAAGTGTACCGGTTCCCGGGCGGCAGTCAGAGAGGGTTCGATAGCAGAGGGGAAGCGGAAGCTAGTTACTTGAGGTTCACACTAGCACGAGAGAGGTATCAGAGGTGGCGCCTCATGAGCTACTGCATAATTCCGCTCTTCCTCATAGTGATCGCTCTTCTCTTCTATATTATACTTTAGATGGATGATGAAACATGTGCATGTGATGACCATGTAGTTGCATGTATTCGAGACATGTGACAACTTCTATCGCTATTTCGAGATGATGACGAGAGACATCATTTGTGTTGGATCATGATGTTGATGATGGCATGATATATATGATGATCAGACTCTTGTATGTGTGTATGATATGATGTGAGATTTGTATGTGTATGATATGATGAGATTTGTATGTGCATAATATGATGAGACTATTGTGTGTATCATATGATAGAGACTATTGTATAAAACCTGTACAAATACAGAGAAAATACGTAGGAAAAAAATAAAGAATATAAATCATAGAAAAAAATACAGAAAATAATAACTGTAGCGCGGGGTATGAGCGTAGCAGTGATACGTCTCTGTCGTATCTATAATTTTTGATTGTTCCATGCCAATATTCTACAAATTTCATATACTTTTGGCAACATTTTATATTATTTTTGGGACGAACATATTGATCCAGTGCCCAGTGCCAGTTCCTGTTTGTTGCATGTTTTTGTTTCGCAGAATATCCATATCAAACGAAGTCCAAATGCAATAAAATTTTACGGAGAATTATTTTGGAATATATGTGATTTTTGGGAGGTGGAATCAAGGCAAACGGAGGCCCACAACCTCCACAAGCCACCTTGGCGCGCCTCCCCCCTGGCCGCGCGGTGGTGCCTCGTGGGCACACCGTAAGTCAGTTGGGGCCCTTCTTTCGCTGCAAGAAAGATAATATCCGGAAAAAAATCGTGTTAAAATTTCAGCCCGATCGGAGTTACGGATCTCCGGGAATTTCAGAAATGGTGAAAGGCCAGAAAACAGGAACGCGAAACAGAAGAGAACAGAGAGAGAGATCCAATCTCGGAGGTGCTCCTCCCCTCCGGGAGCCATGGCGGCCATGGACCAGAGGGGAAACTATCCTCCCATCTAGGGGAGGAGGCCAAGGAAGAAGAAGAAGGAGGGGGGCTCTCTCCCCTCTCTCCCGGTGGCGCCGGAGTGCCGCCGGGGGAACCATCGTGACGGCGATCTACACCAACAACTTCGCCGCCGTCAACACCAACTATCTTCCCCTCTATGCAGCGGTGTAACACCTCTTCTTCCCGCTGTAAACTCTACTTAAACATGGTGCTTAACGCTATATATTATTATCCAATGATGTGTGGCAATCCTATGATGTTTGAGTAGATTCTTTTTGTCCTATGGGTTGATTGATGATCGTGATTGGTTTGAGTTGTATGTTTTATTTTGGTGCTGTCCTATGGTGCCCTCCGTGTCGCGCAAGCGTGAGGGATTCCCGTTGTAGGGTTTGCAATACGTTCATAATTCTCTTATAGTGGGCGGCTAGAGTGACAGAAGCTTACACCCGAGTAAGGGGGTTGTTGCGTATGGGAGTAAAGGGGACTTGTTACTTAATGCTATGGTTGGGTTTTTACCTTAATGATCTTTGGTAGTTGCGGATGCTTGCTAGAGTTCCAATCATAAGTGCATATGATCCAAGTACGGAAAGTATGTTAGCTCATGCCTCTCCCTCATATAAAATTGCAATAAGGATTACCGGTCTAGTTATCGATTGCCTAGGGACAAATCATTCTCTTGTGTTACAAAAGCTTTCTACTAAACAACTAACTTTTATTATCTTGCAAATTACTCATAGTTCTATTCTCGCAAAGTACTCCTAGTTTTATTCTTGCAAAGTAGTTCTAGCATTACACCTACAAAGTACTTCTAGTTTCACACTTGTTCTAGGTAAAGCAAACGCTAAGTGTGCGTAGAGTTGTGTCGGTGGTCGATAGAACTTGAAGGGAATATTAATTCTACCTTTAGCTCCTCGTTGGGTTCGACACTCTTATTTATCGAAAAAGCTACAATTGATCCCCTATACTTGTGGGTTATCAAGACTTTTTTCTGGCGCTGTTGCTGGGGAGCAATAGCGTGGGGTTGATATTCTCGTGTGTGCTTGTTTGCTTTATCACTAAGTAGTTTTTATTTTGTGCTCTTGTTTTCTATCTTTAGGTATGGGTAGGAAACGTAAAATACCAAAAAATAGTTGTACCTGCTAAACCAATGGTTGAAGAACCACCCAAAATCTATCATACTGCTGAAGCTTTCTACTTGGATCATCTTCGATCCCTATGTGCTCGTGCTAAAAACCCAACTAGCTTAGTTGAGGGAAAATCATTAGATGAGCATGCTCATTTTGTGCGACACCGCTTATCTCAAAAATGGAAACTTTTATGGCATCATATTAATACTATGCATTGCTATGCTTGGAATTTATGCGAAATACATGATTTTACTTGTTGTTCTAAAGACCCTAAGAAACACCTTCCCTACCAATGTGAGTTTAGTGATAATGGAATCGTATCTTCTTATGCTAAAGGTGTTTATAGTTACTATGATATTGAACAAATTGAAGAATTTGTTGCTTTTAAGGGTGCTTATGAAATTGCTTGTTTGATTGAAAAGTATGATGCTACTCTTTACAAATCTGAAAATTTAGCCATAGTTAAATATTGCTATGAAAACTATGCTTCTAATGCTTATGTTAAAGGATATATTGAGGACTCCTCCGCTGTCTAAGAGGAGACTAATATTTTGCAGGAAACTATGGAAGAAGAAATTGCTGAAATTGTGAGCTCATTAGATGAAAAAGATGAAGAGGAGAGCCAAGAACAAAAGGAGGAAGAGCAGATTAGCTACCCGTGCCCACCTTCTAATGAGAGTAACTCTTCAACCCATACATTGTTTAATCTACCTTCGTGCTTACCGAAGGATGAATGCTATGATAATTGCTATGATCCCTTGGATTCATTTAAAATATCCCTTTTTGATGAAATTGATGCTTGCTATGCTTGTGGCCATGATGCCACTTTGAATTATGCTTATGAAGATGAACTTGCTATAGTTCCTTATGTTAAGAATGAAATAGTTTCTATTGCACCCACACATGATAGTCCTATTATCTTTTTGAATTCTCCCAACTACACTATATCAGAGAAGTTTGTGCTTATTAAGGATTATATTGATGGGTTGCGTTTTAATATTGCACATGATAATTTTGATGAATATAATATGCATGTGCTTGCTGCTCCTACTTGCAATTATTATGAGAGAGGAACTACATCTCCACCTCTCTTATGTTTCCAATGCGATAAAATTGCAAGAAACTGTTTATACTATGCATGGGCCTTTACTTGATGTGCATGAATTGTTCTTTTATGACAAGTCGATGCATAGGAAGAGAGTTAGACTTCATCATTGCATGATATATGTTGCTTTGTGCTCACTACTAAAATACAAATCATTGTTAATTAAAATTGGCTTTGATATACCTTGGGATCCGGGTGGATCAATTACTTGAGCACTTTATGCCTAGCTTAATGGCTTTAAAGAAAGCGCTGCCAGGGAGACAACCCGGAAGTTTTAGAGAGTCATTTATTTATGTTGTGTGCTTTTAAAAAGTTTAAAAACAAAAAAAATATAGAGGGGAACCTAAAACTTTACAAAAAGAAAAGTGAAAGTGAGAAAGACGAGCACCGTGGAAGCGGGGGCATGCCTTGAACTTTGTTCATGCCCTTGGAAACTTTGTGAATCTTGAATTACAGAAAATTTTCAACAAAAATAATTATCCCCTTGTACAAATCCATTGTATTACAAAAATAATGTGCCAAGATTTACCGTTAGGATGTTTAAATTGCTTCTTTGGTATGTGCAGTGCAAAAACAGAAACTTTTGCTGTAGTGCGTGAATTTACATTTTTTTACTGGAACATCAAAAAATTCTGAAATTTTGACACGGTACTGCTATGCAAATTATTTATTTTTTCCTAATTTTTCAGAATTTTTTGAGTTACAGAAGTATATTTACCATCTGCATCTTTACAGAATGCCCTGTTTTCACAGATTGCTGTTATAGTTTCGTTATTTGCTTATGTTTGAAATCTTGTTGAGCCCCCATTGACTTGGGAGTCATAGAATTGTGATAGCATACAGTGGGTAATGTTTGATTATAATTATACAATAATGTTAGAGCAGGACATGATGGGATTTGATGTTATATGTACTAACCCTTCTAATAAAAAGTTCGGTTAAGTTTTGTGTGGATGAAGTGTTCGAAGATCGAGAAGGTATTGATATGAGAAGAATGAGGAGAGGCAAGAGCTCAAGCTTGGGGATGCCCAAGGAACCCCAAGTAAATATTCAAGGATACTCAAGCGTCTAAGCTTGGGGATGCCCCGGAAGGCATCCCATCTTTATTCGACAATTATCGGTATGTCTCAGTTTTTGTTTTGTTCACATGATATGCGTAAATTCTTGGAGCGTCTTTTGTGTTTATTTTTCCCTTTTATTTTATGAACCATGCTGGTATGAGATAGTCCTTGGTTGATTTATAGAATGCTCTTTGCACTTCACTTATATCTTTTGAGTATGGCCTTATAGAATGCTTCATGTGCTTCACTTATATCATTTGAAGTTTTGATGCCTGCTTCTCTTCATATAGAAAACCGTTATTTGTAGAATGTTCTTTTGCTTCACTTATATTTATTAGAGCGTGGTCTTTTGTAGAAAGAATTAAACTCTCGTGCTTCACTTATATCTATTTAGAGAGTCAACAGGAATTGGTCATTCACATGGTTAGTCATAAAATCCTACATAAAACTAGTAGATCATTGAATATGATATGTTTGATTCCTTGCAATAGTTTTGCGACATAGAGATGGTAATATGTGGGAGGTACTAGTGAATGATTGTGGTTTAGTAAGAATATTGGTGTTAAGGTTTGTGATTCCCGAAGCATGCACATATAGTCTATAGTTATGCAACGAAGTTACATCCTACTTATGGTGCATTATTCAGTGTTAGTTATGTTCAATGCATGTTTATGACTGTTTTCGTTTTTTGGTTGGTCGCTTCTCAATCTATTTGCTAGCCTTCACTTGTACTAAGCGGGAATGCCGCTTGTGCATCCAACTCCTTAAACCTAAAGTTGTGCCAAATGAGTCCACCATACCTACCTATATGCGGTATTTCCATGCCGTTCCAAGTAAATTTGCATGTGCCAACTCTAATTAGTCAAAATAAATTTATGTTTTGTGTGCCCGTACCGCTCATGTGGCGGCAGGGGGGTGGCCAATATCTTTCATGTTAGGCGGGTTATTCTCAAGATGAGTGTTTATTCACTTGTCATTGCACGAGAGAGTGGCAGGTAATAGGGATGCCCAGTCCGACAATGAATCAAAAAATAATAATAACAAAATTCCTTGGAAAGTGTTGGTATGGAAGGCACCCATGGATACGGCTAGCCATGGATTGTGAAAGAATGGTGGAAAGGAAATGAATTTTATTTTCTGTTTGGGAACCGCCTATACACTAGTAGAAAACAGACCTTTTGTCCGCAGCTTTAGTCCCGGTTTGGATTTGAACCGGCACTAATGTGACCATTAGTCCCGGTTCGGGACGGGCATCATTAGTCGCGGTTCGTTCCGGACCTTTAGTCCCGGTTCGTAACACGAACCGGGACTAAAGGGGTTGTGCCAGGCTGGGGCCCCCACGAGCCCCTTTAGTCCCGGTTTGTATCACCAACCGGGACTAAAGGCCCCCCCTTTAGTCCCGGTTGGAGACACCAACCGGGACTAAAGGGTTGAGGCTTTAGTCCCGGTTGGTGTCTCCAACCGGGACTAAAGGTTGGACCTTTAGTTCCGGTTGGAAACACCAACCGGGACTAAAGGGGTTCTGAATTTTTTTATTTTTCTGTTTTTAGTTTCTGTTTTAAAATGCTTATATCTTTTAAGATATTTGATGTTTTTGAGTGATTCTTTTTGCATTAGATTCAAAATTTTGTCTAGTTTCTGTTTGTGCCATTAGTTTTCAAATTTGAATGGTTTAAATTTTAATTTGTTCAAATTTGCTTCAAACCCTAGATTGTGAATAACTTGAGTTTACAAATAGTTTTTAATTTAATTCTTTTTGCTCCTAGTCACGTGTTAGATTTTTGTCACAGTAAGATTTATTTGGTTATTTTTGGAATAATTTAAAAAAATGAAATGCCTTTGTAACAGACGATTTTCGTCCGAAACCTTGATACTTCGAAGGAGATGGTCCAGTTTGTGCACGAAGTGCATCCAGTTTTTGCCGTAACCCTCTCAACTTTTTAGCACATGCTATGTGGGTGAAATGATGATACCATGCCAACTTTCAACCTTTTCAGAGTTCATTTGTAGGGCTTTTCAATTTCAGGGTCATTTAGCTCAAAAAAATCATTAAATGCATGAAAAATAGCAAATGGAGTCAGAAAGGGTTGAAAATTGATGGCGTGGCTTCGAATGGTGCATACTGAACACACAAAAAGTCTGGAGTTGAAATAAGTTTAAAAAAATGAAATGCCTTTGTAACAGACGAGTTTTCGCCTAAAACCCTGATACTTCGAAAGAGATTGTTCATTTTGTACACGAAGTGCATCCAGTTTTTGCCGTAACCCTCTCAACTTTTTAGCACATGCTATGTGGGTGAAATGATGATACCATGCCAAGTTTCAACCTTTTCAGAGTTCATTTGTAGTGCTTTTCCATTTCAGGGTCATTTAGCTCAAACTGTACCCCCCCCCCCCCCCCGTGGACCGCCTTTTTTAGCTTTGTAGAAAATAAACGAAAATGATTAAATCTTCAAAAAATAAAATCCTTTGAGATGTAGTTAGGTTTTAGTGTCTAGTTGGTATAGAAATTTTGAAATATGAATTTTGACCTTTTTTGCAAAAAAACGCAAAAAAAATGTAAAACGGCCATAACTTTTGCATACGATGTCGAAAAAAAAAGTTTAATACATCAAAAAAAACTAGAGAAAAATTCGGACTCGATTTCACCCGGTGAAGTTTTCTCAGATTCTCAAAATTCCAAAAGGAAAAAAAGTTATTTCAAATCCAAAAAAAATAAAAAAATTTAAAAATTAATTTTTGAATTTAAAAATAAATAAATGATGTCATATTTGGATTCCTCACATTTTTCTGATAATAATGGATATATTATTTGTCGAATTTCGATTTACAGATTTAAAGATATTAATTATGTCATATTAAATGAATAAATGGCAAAAAAATGAATAAAATAATATTATTACTTATTTTATTTTCATTGAAATTCAATATTATTAGTACTTATTTTGTTTATTTTAATAATTGTTTAGAATTCAAAAAATTAAATCATGTGACATCAAGACCTAAGGGTTAACAGGATTGATAGCTTAAGATTGTCAGGAAAACAACAAGTGCAGACTTGGAAACTAGGGGAGATAGAACCTGAAAGTTAAGCGTGCTGAGGCTGGAGTAGTGAGAGGATGGGTGACCGGTCGGGAAGTTAGACGATTTGGAATGAGTGTGGAGCAGTGAGGAGGGGTGATTAGAGAATAAATTATCAATTAATTCAAAGATTTGAAAATCAGAAAAAAAATAAAAACAAATAAAAAAAATTCAAAAAAAAAATTTGAAAAAAAAAATTCAAAAAAAATTCCTTTAGTCCCGGTTGGTAACACCAACCGGGACTAAAGGTCCTGCACCCCCCGCCGCAGACAGCGCCACGTGGTGGGCCTTTAGTGCCGGGCCGTGTTGAACCGGCACTAAAGGGGGGGCCTTTAGTCCCCACCCTTTAGTGCCGGTTAGAGAACCGGCACTAAAGGCCCTCCCCAACCGGCACTACAGGTCATTTTTCTACTAGTGATAATGTGTCTAGCATGGAAGATATTGGGAACTTTCGGTCATAGCGTTGACAGGAAAAGCATGCATCTCAAAATAATTTTATCTCTCTAATTTAAGCTTTGAGCTCTAGCACCTCTGCAAATCTCTGCTTCCCTCTGCGAAGGGCCTATCTATTTTACTTTTATGCAATTTTTATTTTTTATTTTGAGTCTCCATCTTCTCTTATAAAGCACCAACTGGAGAGCACTATTGTCATACTTGTGCATTGGATGTAGCTAATATTGAGTGTGTTTCATGAATGGATCAATGACTGAGCATAATGGGCTAGGGATAACTTTCTTTAGCGTTGATATTTTGAAAGACATGGTTGTTTGTTAGTATGCTTGAGTATTGATGTCTTTATATCAAATTATAGACTATTGCTTTGAATCACTCGTGTCTTAATATTCATGCCATGATTAGATTATATGATCAAGATTATGCTAGCAAGCATTCCACATCAAAAAATTATCTTTTTTATCATTTACCTACTCGAGGACGAGCAGGAATTAAACTTGGGGATGCTGATACGTGTCCGTCGTATCTATAATTTTTTATTGTTCCATGCCAATATTCTACAAATTTCATATACTTTTGGCAACATTTTATATTATTTTTGGGACTAACATATTGATCCAGTGCCCAGTGCCAGTTCCTGTTTGTTGCATGTTTTTTGTTTCGCAGAATATCCATATCAAACGAAGTTCAAATGCAAGAAAATTTTACGGAGAATTATTTTGGAATATATGTGATTTTTGGGAGGTGAAATCAATGCAAACGGAGGCTCACAACCTCCATAAGCCACCTTGGCGCGCCGCCCCCCTGGCCGCGCGGTGGTGCCTCGTGGGCACACCGTAAGTCGGTTGGGGCCCTTCTTTCGCCGCAAGAAAGATAATATCCGGAAAAAAATCGTGTTAAAATTCCAGCCCGATCGGAGTTACGGATCTCCAGGAATTTAAGAAATGGTGAAAGGCCAGAAAACAGGAACGCGAAACAGAAGAGAATAGAGAGAGAGATCCAATCTCGGAGGGGCTCCTCCCCTCTGGGAGCCATGGCGGCCATGGACCAGAGGGGAAACTGTCCTCCCATCTAGGGGGGAGGCCAAGGAAGAAGAAGAAGGAAGGGGGCTCTCTCCCTCTCTCTCCCAGTGGCGCCGGAGCGCTGCCCGGGGAACCATCGTGACGGCGATCTACACCAACAACTTCACCGCCGTCAACACCAACTCTCTTACCCTCTATGCAGCGGTGTAACACCTCTTCTTCTCGCTGTAATCTCTACTTAAACATGGTGCTTAACGCTATATATTATTATCCAATGATGTGTGGCAATCCTATGATGTTTGAGTAGATTCTTTTTGTCCTATGGGTTGATTGATGATCGTGATTGGTTTGAGTTGTATGTTTTATTTTGGTGCTGTCCTATGGTGCCCTCCGTGTTGCGCAAGCGTGAGGGATTCCCGCTGTAGGGTTTACAATACATTCATAATTCTCTTATAGTGGGCGGCTAGAGTGACAGAAGCTTACACCCGAGTAAGGGGGTTGTTGCGTATGGGTGTAAAGGGGACTTGTTACTTAATGCTATGGTTGGGTTTTTACCTTAATGATCTTTGGTAGTTGCGGATGCTTGCTAGAGTTCCAATCATAAGTGCATATGATCCAAGTACGGAAAGTATGTTATCTCATGTCTCTCCCTCATATAAAATTGCAATAATGATTACCGGTCTAGTTATCGATTGCCTAGGGACAAATCATTCTCTTGTGTTACAAAAGCTTTCTACTAAACAACTAGCTTTTATTATCTTGCAAATTACTCGTAGTTCTATTCTCGCAAAGTACTCCTAGTTTTATTCTTGCAAAGTAGTTCTAGCATTACACCTACAAAGTACTTCTAGTTTCATACTTGTTCTAGGTAAAGCAAACGCTAAGTGTGCGTAGAGTTGTATCGATGGTCGATAGAACTTGAAGGGAATATCAATTCTACCTTTAGATCCTCGTTGGGTTCGACACTCTTATTTATCGAAAAAGCTACAATTGATCCCCTATACTTGTGGGTTATCAAGCAGCAGCGCGACATTATCAGTAGCGCGTGGTTGATAGACGCGCTGCAGCTTTTAGCAGCAGCGTGGGTTCGACCAGCGCTACTGCTAACTTTTGGTAGCAGTAGCGCGGGTCAGAACACACGCTACTGCTAAAAGTTAGCTGTAGCGCCGTATCAGTAGCGCGGGTCCCCGCGCTACTGATAGGCCTTTAACCCGCGCTACTGCTAGGGTTTTCCCTAGTAGTGATGTTTTGTTGTTTGGTTTTCTACTCCATGTAGATCAAACAACAACAACTTTTATTTGATCCTACATATAGTTTTTTCTTGCTCACTTTCAAGTGTTACAAGTTTTAAATTAATCTTATTTATGTACATTTTTGTTTGTTTTGACTGATGTTTTATGGTATGAAGCTGTTATTATTTTTAGTACTATTTGGACTATCTGGAATATGGTCTGTTGTTTGGTTTCCTACTCCAGATAGATCAAACAGCACTAACTTTTTATTTTGATCCTAAATAAGTTTTTTACTTGGACACTTTGCAAGTGTTGCAAGTTTTACATTTATCTTTAATAGTTTTAATTGTCTTCATCTAAATCTAAGAGAGTTTCACGTCTCTTTAGTAATAATAACGTAAAATTTATGCAATAATGACAATATTTCTGTTGTAAATTGCTTATACATCTAGTTATTATTGATTAGATTTTGTATTTGCTACAATTTCCTATTTTGTATGAAATTATTTTTCTCATTTAGTGCTTTTTTTAATATATTTGTGAGCATTTTGGGGTATTTTCGGTGCATGTTTTGTGTACTTCATTCTTGTTTTTTCCCAGGTTGTAGTGTTTTCAATTCTTTTATTTTCTTTCAATGCCGCGTGTCCTCATGTGCTCTATGTCAGATTGATAGTTTCATGCCACCTCAGAGTGGTAGTTTCATGCCATGTGTCCCACTAATCCCCACTAACCCCAAGGAACCTACCGCATAACCTAGTAGTTACGTCCACCACTACCCCCACTACACCCCACTACCATTTAGCGTCCTATCTGCCTGAATTTTCGGCTGCTATATATCCCCATCTTTTGTATTCTCTGCTTTGTGCCCCCTCCTCCCATCATCTGTGATTCTTAACCTTCCTGCTTCAGTCGAACTTTTTGTGGGCAGGTAAGGCTTGGAAGTTCTTGTGTTTCTATATTTCTTCAATCTTTTTTTGTTGTTTTTCAATAGTGGCTGCATTTTCACTTCCCTGTAGATGCAAATCCAGTCATAATCATGAATATGATCCGTTTTTCTTGATTTTTTCCCTAATTGCTTATTCTATGTCTTTTTTAGATGGCTGGTGCTGGTGATGGTTCAAAGGACTTGAAGGGCAGTAGTTCTTCAAAGAACAAGGTGTGTGTTTGCTTAACCACTTGTGCTGTTTTTGATATGTGCAATTTTAGTTCCCTTAGCATCCAAGTTTTCTGCATTCTAGGCAGGATTGTTCTCATTTTTCTGCTGTGTGTTTCTTGTATATCAAAGCAATACAATCAGTTTGTTTATCCATACGATACTAGTTAACTTGCTGTTCAATAATTTGTGCAAGTTTAGTTGACTCAACATGCAAATTTTACAACTTAATTTTATGTAGAATTGTGACTATTAGACATCAATATGAAATTAGATGATATTTATATGTATTTATGGGTATTCGTGTGTTTCATGAGAATGGTTCCAACTGGAAACAATTCACTAACCCTTTGAAAAATGTGTGCAAATTTACTTTGATGAGTATGCAATTTTCTATTATGTTTCTGTTTTTCATAAATTTTTTTTGAACAATGGCTGCATTTTCACTTGCCTGCAGATGCAAATTCAGTCTTAATCATGAGTATTCTCCATTTTTTCTTGATTTTCTTCCCTCATTGGTTCTTCTATGTTTTTCAGATGGCTGATGCTAGTGATGGTTCAAAGGACTTGAAGGGCAGTAATTCTTCAAAGAACAAGGTATGTGTTTGCTTAACCACTGTACTACTTTTGATATGTGCACTTTTAGGTCTCTCAGCATCCAAGTTTTCTGCATTCTAGGAACAGGTTTGTTCTGATATTTTTGTTGTATGTTTCTATGTATATCAAAGCAGTACAATCAATTTGTTTATCCATATGATATGAGTCAACTTGTTGTTCAATAATTTCTGCAAGTTTAGTTGACTCAACATGCAATTTTTTTTAGAATATATAGCTTGATTCCTATGTATAATTATGACTATTAGACATCAATAGGAAATTAGATGATATTTATATGTGAAGCTATGGATTGTGATTTTTTTATAGGACTGTTTCTAAAGTGTGACTTGTTTTTTCTTTTTTATCAGTAACTTCTTGCTCTAATGAAATGCCTGCAAGTTTACTTCCATCAGCTTGCAATTTTTAGTTTTAATAATTGATTCTATGAATTTGTACTTTTGTGGAGGTTAATTGTAATTATTATAGCATGAAGTTCTTTTTGTTATGTTTCTTGCTCTTGAGAATTGTGTGAACTATAGTTTTATTTGAGCTTGCATTTTTGTTATGTTTTGTGGGTATACGTGTGTTTCATGAGAATGGTTCCATGTGGAAACAATCCACTAACCCTTTGAAAAATGTGTGCAAATTTACTTTGATGAGTATGCAATTTTCTACCATGATATTGTATTACAATTCTTTGGTTTTTGTGCTGATTTAATCTTTATTTTCTTTAAAAGGTGGGTGTTGATGGTGGTGGTTCTAAGGAACTGAAGGGCAATGCTTTCAGTGAGCATGCTAGATCATCTTCAAAGAGTAAGGTATGTGCTTGCTTACAAACCTCGTATTTTTTTTGTATTTATTTTATATTGCTACTGTGCAAGTTTCTTCAATTCATGTGCAATTTCTTAATTTTTTAGACATGGTGCCATCTGGATCTAATGTTTTGAAGCAGAAATCTGAAGTCATAGGTTCCTCTGCTTCTAAAAAGTTGGCAACTTCTAAGGTATATTACTGGTGCCCTGTTTTTTAATTTCCTTTCACATTACTCTATTTTGGTTTATTTGAGCAACTTTTGAAAGCCCTTGAGAAATGCGTGCAACTATTGTTTCTTGAGGATGCAATTTATTATGTTATATGGTTTTCCTTGCATTTCATGTGAATGGTTCCAATGGAAAAAATGAGTTATGTTTTTGTTTCTCAATGATTTGCAATAAACTAGCTGTTGAGAAATGCGTGCAAGTTTAGTAGTTGTTTAGTGTGCAATATACTTTTTTTGTTCTTGTTTATGATAATGATGTGCAACTTTTAATGGCATGTCAATTTTTAGCATGATTTTTATAATAGCGAGTAGTAGTGTTAGTGTGTGTTAATAGCAACTCTCAACTTGAGAAGTCATGAACTTTGTGTTTCAATAGAATAGTTTTTTAGTTGTAGGCTTTTCTGAATGAGATAAAAACATTTTATTTACATCTTCTTTCTTTCATGTATGTAATTTTGATTTAAAAGGACTTCAGTCGTAAAACTATGAAGATTTCAGCTGTCACAAGGGCTCGGCTGAAAATTTCTTTTGGAGACACTGACAGAGTTGTCTACTGCGTAGTAACTACCAACACTCATTCCGCTGGGTTTTGTGTTTGTCATGCATTCTTTGACATGGTTGGACATAGAAACTTCAAGGTTGCAGACCACTATGTCAAGGACACAGTCCTAGTTGCTTTCCAAGATCCATTCGATGTGCTTCTGGTAGCTGGTAATGATATTTGCTGTGGTCCAGAAGCTCTGATGTCAATTCGTCGAGTATCTAGGATTGAGCAGTATGTTCCTGATTGGGATGGCTACTTTCAGAGAAACATTATTATTGCAGCTGGACCAGAAGAAGATGAAAATGTTGATGATGATGAAGGAGATGAACTTGCTGTTTTTAAGTCTGACTATGATTGCTCTGGTGGATCAGGTGGTGGTGGTTCTGCTGGGGGTGGTGCTGGTGCAAGTGTTCCTGCTGCTTGATGTGTTCCAGCGATAGTTGTACTGGACGGATGTAGCTTTGTTTTTCTCAAATGATTGCCAACTTAGTTTGCTAGGCTAGTTTCTGCTATGATCGTATTATCTAGATGTTGTGGTGATGTCTGTACTGTACTGTCAATATTTTTTAATACCAGTGATGTTTGTGCTTGAAAATATTTTTTGTGTTCAAGTTGTTTTTTTTACATTTCTATCACATAACTTCGTTGGTGTAAAAAATAAATATTTTGTGACAAGTATGTAATAAGTACATGTTTAATGAGAAGGAAAATTCTGCAACTCAATTTTGCAGTATTTAAATTACATCTTGATCATTGCATACAAGAATTATGGAAAATTATTTCATCTTGGACACGAAGAAAAATGAGTTTATTCATGCACTCTTCATGTAATGCTTCTCTTCAGGTTCTTCTTATTTTTGCGTTCTTTCTTGCAAACTCTTCATTGTTCAACTTCTTCTTTTAGGAGTGAGTATTGACTGTACTTTTTCTAGCTGAATTTTGGAAACAACAAAAAGAACTTGCAATTAGTTAAAATAAATAAATTATTACAACTGCATTTTCAATGAAGTTTTTTTTCAAGTATGTTTGTTCTAACCTCTCTTCTCAGATTTCCTTGGCGTCTCCTCGTGGGTTTGCTTTGCATTGATCTCTTTTCTACCTGAAATTAGAGAATTCAAATAGAAACTACAATTAGTTTAGATAATTTTAAAATTCTTTTTGCATGTCTGATGCATTGAAGCAATGTTCTTTTTTACCTCTCTTCTTAGGTTTGTACGGTGCCTCTTGATTGCATCCTGTTATTTTGTGTTTTGTTTGCCACACCCTAAGCAAGTCATTTTTGGCTTGGCTATGATTTCCTCAACTAAGACCTTTTGCCTTACTGTTTTCTTCATTCTACCCTTTGGTTTTGTGTACACTGGATCGTTTAGTGTGTTACCAGAGTTGCTGCCCAAACTCAAGACTTCTTCATTAACAGTTGTTAATTCAGAAGTAGCACATTTTGATTGCTCATATTCTGGCATCCAAGGTATGTCCAAAATTAATTTCTCCACCTTGGTTATCTGCTCATTTAGAACTTTCCTCCTTGCAGGATTTTTTGATGCTTGAGAAGCTAACTCAATCAGCCTTCTTGAGAATGAGAAGAATGCCATTTGATCATCCAAATCTTCTAGGTTTGTGACTTCTTCATTAACTTGAACTGCTTTCTTTTCTTTAGGCCTCCATCTATCAATGAAATACTTATCTGCTAGCTCATCAATGTTCAATGTCTGTATTACTTTGAGTGCATCACAACATAGTATGCCGTCCTTCTTAAATTTTCCACATATGCATGTGAAAGTTTCAGAGTCTCTGTCTACCATCACTATGAATGTTCTGGGATTATACTCAAACAATGCTTGAGTTGGTGACTTGTACACCTCATACTGCTTGTTTCTTTCAACTTCCATCATATGAAATTTAGTTGAATTCATTAACTCTTGCTGAAATTTGTAGAAAATGCCTCTGTTATATAGTCTTGCTGCCTGCTTTTCCAATGCCCAGTCACTCCACATTGTTGGAGAAGTTCTTCTAGTTAAAGAATCATTTTCTTTTCTTTTTTCTTCAATACTTTGTGATATTCTTTCATATTCTGTCATAAAAGCAATCACACCGTGACTTGACCCTACATTTGCTTTGAATACAGCATTGGTTCCTTCACTTCTTCCTGTTGTCTGGATGAATGGAAAGAAGTGATTCTTGAAGTAGACAGGTACAAATATCTTCCTGTTTTTCCACATAATACCAAAGTACTTGATATGCTGAACATTGTGCTGCTCAATCATTTCTGGCCAGAGTTGCTCAAACTCTTCCACTGTTTGCGAGTTTAGGATTATGTCATGAAACTGAGTGTATAAATGTTGGTTTCTTCCAAATGTTCTTCTAGCTTTGTTCTGAGCTTTTGTTAGAATGTGGAATAAACAATTCCTGTGCTTGCAATTTGGGAAACACTTAGGCACTGCCTTTTTCATAACTGCATCCTGATCTGTTATCACAGTTTTTGGAGCTTTCCCTCCCATGCACTTCAGAAAATTGTTGAATAGCCATTCAAAAGATTCTCTTTTCTCATCTTGTATGAAACCACATGCAAAAACGCAGTTGTCTCCGTGACCATTTACTCCCACAAATGGAGCAAACTTTAGATTATATTTGTTGGTTTTATAAGTTGTGTCAAAACTTAGCAGATCGCCATAGTGTTGATAGTTCCTCATTCCAGTGCCATCTGCCCAAAATATGTGCATCACATTCTTCTCCGGATCAGTTTTGAATGAGTAGAAGAACAATGGATCTTCTGATTTTTTCTGTTCAAAAAAATGAAACCACTTGCATCATGTCATTCAGACCATTCTCTCTTCTCATTTTGGTTCCCATGTTGCTAATCTGTTTTGCTGTGTAAGGCAATGAAGATAGCCCTTTTCCTCGAAAGAATGCCATAATTGCCATTATCTTTCTAGTTGGTATGTTCACTCTTTTGCAAGTCCTGATCAAGTCCTTCTCTTGTCGAGTGATAAACTTGTGTGACCTGGGAGATGATGTAGGGATCGGCCCTTCTCTTCTCGCTCGACCCGCTCCCGCGAGCGGGGGGGAGGGGGGCGAAACCCTACTCCGACCGCCGCCAGCCCCCTCCCCTCCTCGATCTCCTCCCCTCGCCACTGCCAGAGCGCGCCGCCGGGAAAAGCCTGCCCGGCGTCGGCGGCGGCGGGCCTTCTTCTCCCTTCACACGGGGACGGATGGCGCGGGGCAGTCGCCTCAGGTGTTTGTGCGGCGTTGGGCAGGGCGCAGTGGCGCGACAACGGCGGCCGTTCCGGCGATGGTGGCGGATGGTGGCGGCGCGTGGGGGGCTGTTGGGGTCGGTGGAGTGTGCCTGCGCAGGGCGGGCGACGTCGGGGCTGTGGCGGTCCGATCCAGATCTGGCGGGCTGCTCCTCCGGTCAGCTGTTCTCGCGGGCAGCGCGGGCTGAGGTGGCGTGGCCGGTCGTCTCCGGCGGGCCTTGGGTGCTGGAGGTGGCTGGAGCGGGGGCGTACCATGGTGGGGTGGCCGGCGGCGTCTGCGGCTGGGCTGGCCTCTTCCAGTGGTGCGGGTCGGTAGGGCGGTGCGGGGCTCCCCCTAGGGGTCCCGGCGTGGATGTGGGCTGCCACGGCGTGGTGGTGGTGGTTCATGGCGGTGGTCTGGGTCGTTCACGGCGGCGGCTGGACATCTCCGGCGTCGGCCCGTCGGTGTGCGGCCTGTGTCGGCCTTCGATCCTTCTCTTCGGTCGTCCGCCCGCTATCTTCGTCTATGGTTGCCCTTCCCCAGCTGCGGTCCATCACTCGTCTCGCACCCGGCAGCAGGACCAAGCTTGTCTCGCGCCCGGCAGCAGGACTGACCTTGTCTCGCGCCCGGCAGCAGGATCGCGCTCGTCTCGCGCCCGGCATCAGGACCATGCTCGTCTCGCGCCCGGCAGCAGGACTGAGCTCGTCTCGCGCCCGGTGCCGCAGGACGGGGCGATGGAGGCCAGTTTTGGCCGGCCTATTGGGTCTCGGCACTGGGGGCAGCCCAGGGGTGCGAAAGGCGGGTCCTTTCCACTTGTGTCTTTGGTTGGGGTAGCGACAGATCTCGGGTGAGGTGGTGTCAAGGTCTTGGATGCCGGGGCGGCGGCCCTGGTGGTGGGTCCGCGGAGCTCATGGGCTGAGCCCGTGGCTTGGTACTGCCCGGTTGCCACGGCCGTGTGGGCGACGTGGTAGCCGGGGTGTGGCGTTCGGTGGCGGTGTATGGTGGCCGGGTGAAAACCTGCTCTATCTTCGGACGGACCGGCGGCGGCGAAGCTCGTTCCCTTCTTGAAGGCGTCGTCGCGGCTCTCATTGCCCGTCGTGTTGCTCCAGGGGAAAATCTGATCCTCGGATCGGGCGGTGGCGGCACTCCGGTGCCGTCCCCTTCCTGAAGGCGCCGCCTTGGAGCCCATGGTTTGTCATATGCGGCTTCACCTCTTCGCGTAGTGCTAGGGATGGTGTTGCTGCGCTCAGCGCCTATGTATCCTGTCTTGGGTGTGTGTGCGTGTGTTGTGGAGACGTGCGTTTGTACCGGGTGCTGTTGATCATTGCTTTATATATAAAGCGGGGCGAAAGCCTTTTTCGGTAACTTGTGTGACCTCAAGAACCTCACTTCACCTGGTGGATGCAGTTCATGGTTATGGTCAATGATTAGCCTTGTCACAACCCACTAGGCAAGCTCAAATTTCCAGGTAACAACCATTTGAGCTTGACAGCCTGTTTTGATTGTGTAGTTCCTTCTCCTGTCTGTCGTATTCTCAAGCTCAGTAGGTGCATTTTTATCACTTTTATATTTCCCCCTTTTAGCTCCTGCTGCAGTTGGTTTTGTCTTCTTTCTGGGTTTGCCTGACCTGTTGCACTTCATTGTGAATCTTGTCATTTTATTGTTGTGAGCATCTTTCTTTTGGCAGCGATAGTTTGCAGCTTTCTGTATAGAAAACCCTGTGATAGTTGCATATTCGTTGTAAAATCGGTGTGCATGAACATCAGTTTCAAATGTCATACCGAGTGCTAGTATATGATTGCTCTCATCTTCTTGGCTTAGTTTCAATGCCTTCCCTATGCTCTCATTCTCCAGGAAAAATTCTATATCCTCCTGAGATAACTTATCTTCATCTCTACTTTCTTTGTTCTTTTTTTTATATCTTATGTATGTCTAACACATACTTGTTGTCATCCTGTTGGCCAGACTCTGATTTTTCATAGTTGTGATCGTCTCCGCAAATGTTCTTGTCTGTTTCTACATGATGTTGTTGATTTGTTTCAAACTTTGACTCATCACTACTGCTTGTGTCATCTGTATCTATTGTTTCTGCATAATCAAGCCCTTGCAATGCTTCCTCATTGCTTTGTGCAAACACTTCTTTTTCAGATATCAACAGTTCTTGTCGTTGCTGACTAACTGAGTCAAAAATTTTCCAACTCTGCTCTATTTGGTGCAATTTTGAATACCCACGATCTGCACACAACTGATCACAGCTTATTATATTTTGTTCCAGGTAATCTTGCTCTGCATCACTTTCATTTGGATCACTGTTGCATTCAGAAGAATACTCATGTGCTTCATCTTCATGTTCATCTTGATCTTCATCTTCATCTTCATCTTCGAGTTCATCTTCAACTTCATCATCTTCTTCTACTTCAGGTATTGAATATTGCTCCCATTGGATATCTGGATGCAAATGATTGCTTGTTATTTGTTCTGCCATGAGATGCTGATCCTGCAAGTTATTTTTATTTTTTAGGTACTGGTACTATAGTAATGAACTTCATTCAAATTATGAATATAGGTTCTAGAAATAAGACATACCTCTGCATTTATGCCTGCTTGTAAGAGTGAAGTAAAACTTGTTATAGGGATTGCCATGTTGTCACTTTGAAGATGACTCATCACAGTCATTTGATGCATCAGTTCTGTGTAAGACTGTGTGGCTTCTTGTTGTTCTAGCAGCTCATTGATCATTTGGAAACTTTGCTTTCCACAGTGAACATCAATTAATTCCTGCAAAATTTAAATCATACCAATTTTTTAATGTACATGCAAACTATGCATAAATATATTTTCTGTATTTATGCAGTATGATATAGTGTTATATGTACACCTCTTTACTTAGTTTCTTTTGAATTCTGGTGTAGTTTTGATCTTCTTGTCCCACATAGCTTTGTGCACACACTGCCTGCTGGTAATGCAAGTTTCATCGAGAGGTCAGACTTTTTTTGCTGCTTTGTTATCATAATAATTTCGATGGAATATAAACAAACCTCATGTTGGATTGTTTGTATTTTCAACCCAGTGCATATGTTCGTTCCCTTGATCTGAACTTTTCAGCACCTGCAGAAATCAAAATTTAAATTTCAAAATGAGAATTTTTGATCATGTTGCTAATTTGAATTATTTGTAACCATTAGTAAAAGGTTTGAAACTTTGTGCTTACCTTGTTGTCTTCTTGTCTTACTGTATTGCCATACTGTCGTTGCTCTTGAAAAATGGGTGCAATCTTACTTGCCTGAAAATTCAAATCCAGATTAAATCATGTAATCTTTTTCAAAATTGTGCGTGAACAATTAGTGCAACTTCAGTTATCTGAACGTGCAAATTCAGTTATGTCTATTGTTAACATCTTTTCTAGTTTTCTAACTGATGCAAATTTTTTTGTGATGACGAATTTGTTAAATTTTGCCTTTAGGTAAGTGTTTTGCCATACTTGTAGTTTTAACAACTTTTAGTACAACTAGGTGTTCTGCCATAGTATACATATGTTTGTAGTATCGAATTGTTTGTTGCTCTTGAACAATGACTGCAACTATACTTATCGGTAGATGCAAAAAATAAATTCAACCACCATTTTGTTAAATTTGGCCTTTAAGGTGGTGTTTAGTTCCTCATTTTATCATATTATTTGTTCCTGTTGAACAACTACTACAAGTTTAGTTGTCCATACATGCAAATTTTACGGAGGTGTTCTGCCTTAGCTGTTTTAAATCATCTTCTAATTGAACTAGGGGGTAGATGCTATGTTTAACTTTTTTCTAATTATGTACGCATGCTATTGTACTATCCTATTTATATGTTCCTCTTGAACAACAATTGCAAGTTTAGATTTCTGTATATGCAAGTTTAGTTCATATGATGAAATTTTTAAATTCTGATTTTAGGGAGGTGTTCTGCTCTACTTGTAGTTCAACAACTTGTATTACAAACAGGCGCAATTTTACTTCTTATGATGAAATTTTCAATTTCTGCCTTTAGGTTGGTGTTCTGCCTTTCTTGTAGTTCAACATTTTTTAGTACAAGTACAAACATGTTATTTTTTTTATCATAAGTTATAGTATGAATTTGTATTCTTCAATTCTCTGAATTTTTAGTACAACTGTGCATTCAGGTGTTGTCACTATCTTTCTAGTTCTGGTTACATCATTTTTGCGGGGCACTAAAATGACAGAATATAACTTAAGTTTTAAGTTGCAGGCCACCAAAATGACAACTGTGACAAAATGAGAAGGTGGAGGGGGAACAGATCATTGTTTACCTTGGACTGACCAGAAGCATCTTGTTTTGCAGGTTTCTTCTCTCTTCCTTTTGCTCTTCCTTTCGATAGATCTCTATTTTGGGTAGTATCTGAAGCTTCATCCATTTTTTGTATTTATTTTTGTGTTTTGGGGTAGGATCTGTTTAAGAACTTTGGGCGATCGGACGAGAAGGACGTAGGAAGGAAGAAATGCAGAGGAAGGAAATCTATCGAGACACCAGAGGGCAGCAGTATCTGAGTTTTGTACGTGCGTCCATGGCGGCACTGGTGATGGGAGAAGGAGGAGGAAGGAAGAAGACCTAGTGATATGTGCGTGAGCTGGATCCAGATTTCTGAAGGAAGTGGGTTTGGTTTCTTAACGGGTTCAGGCCCGTTTTATTTTTGGGCTGCACAGATGGCAGAACACGGAAAACAAAAGGGGTTTCAGCGCTGGATCAGTGATGTTTCTTTTCTTTTTGGGCTGATTCGACCGACCTTAAGTTTGGGTCAGTCAGTTTTCTTTTGTCTTCCATCATTTTTGCTCTGCTTTAGGAATCGACTGACACAATTGCAGAGTCAGTCGATTGACTTGTAGCCACTCCCGACTTGTATTGTACTCTAAGTCTTATCCCACGATGTACTTTATATATACCCTTATGAGGGTCAGATCAACGCAACACCGAAATATTCAACCATACTACAATTTTCTACAAACACCAGCCATGGGGATTACCCACGGGATCGAGGTAGATGCTGAACGTCGGCCGTGGCCGGCGAGTGAAGGAAAACCCTGGCTATAGGAACGTCTTAAAACCTGCAGCAGAGGGGCATCCCCTCCTTATAAACAAAAATAAGCTACGCAGAAGGAGCGATGTCTCGCGATAACCACGTAGTCACCTAGCGATTGGGCGTTGCCTAAAAAAAAAAACCTAGCGATCGGGCGTGAGAAGAAAAAAAGAATCGAGCCAGCGATTGGCAGCGAGGGGATTGGATGACGCTGTGTGCCAGGTTTGCCTTCGAAAGAAAACCAGCACACGCGACCTCTCTTTTCATCTCCTCCAACCCCTCGTCCCCTCCCTGCTGCTTCACCGCCGCTGCCCTCCAAATCCACCGCACGACTGCACGAGGGCTGGCCCGCCCGCGCCAGCGACGCGCCTCTGCCTCCTGGTCTTCTCTATCTCGCCACTGGCTCCGTCCCCGCCCCCGTTTGGTTTCCCGGAGATGAGGAACGGGAGGTCCGCTATGGCGAGGAGCCGAGGACGACCGGTAGCTCCGCCTCCGCCGCCGCAGCTGCCATCCGGCCGTCCCATCCCGGATATTCCGGCGTCGGACATCGGAGAAGGCAAGCCATGCCGTTTCCCAAACCTTCTCCTCTTTGAGGCAAGGTGTGCCATGGCAGAAGAGGGGGAGGAAGGGGATGCCATGGGGGCTCGGCTCCACCTCTCCCATCCTCTGCTCCTCTCCATTGCGCGAGGTGAACTCATGGAAGCGGCAGAAAAAGGGCTGCCCGCGCAGGAGGAGCGGCGCAGATGACGACGACGACGCAGCAGACGATGGATTGATTTGTCCCGGTCGGCGTGGCGGCTGCTGGTTTGTGTGCGCAGCCGGCATAGGAAGAGTCGGCATGGGCCGCAGCTGAAGACCTTGCAGTACGACGTCGTCACCTTCTACCGCCGCACCGGCCGCTGGGAGTCCCAGATCTGGTCCGTCAGCCTCTCTTCCTCCAAGCTACTAAGATCATCATGCAGTAATCTCCTCCTGATCTTGCTATTTATGCATCACCATCTCTCGTCTGTGTTCCTTCGATTTGTAGGGATTGTCGGAAGCAAGTGTATGTGGGTGAGTTCTTCCTTCTTACAGGATTACTTCCAAGTGCATTTCTATGTTTGATTAGTAATAGTTCTAATTCTAATAGCAGACTAGAACAGTAAAGCCAAAATTTGCCATGATTTAGTTATTTTCCTTTTGAGAAAAGGCTGATGTGGTAACCGGAGCACCACGGGCCGCCGCATAGATCACGTACAATCACCATCGTCGAGTGCGTAGACAGCAACAAAGTTGGGCATATTGGGGCTGAATAAGAATAGTTGTGTCGTGCCGTTAGTTGGATCTCAGTGAAGTATTCTCGCCAGGCGCATGTGTAAAATGTATCTTGGGTTTTAGGAAGTATCCTGTTTCTTCTATAGACAAAAGGAATAAAGAATCTGAATTTGTGTTCTAAAACTGGTGGGAATACTTCGAAGTTTAGCTAAGCAGAAACTTTCAAACAAAAGTTGGGGATTTGAGAATAAATATTTAAAACGTATGCCGCAATCATTTTGAATCGGCAGCTGATGCATTGGAAGGCTTTATGATTTCGAGTCGCTCATCAAGTCATTTATGCGATATCTTTCAGCGCGTACTTTGTTCTTGCTTTGGTGTCTTCTTGGAGAAAGAACACAGATGTTGCTCTAGCATTCGAGCTCCCTGGTGGATGGCTGAAAGAAAAAGATTTTGCTACTGCATCTATTCTTCAGGTTCATAATAAATAAAACACTTCTACTAATGTCGTTACAACATCCTGGTTTAATTCAACAAGAGCTGTTTTATCTTTTACAGGCCCTTCTAGGTGGTGGTGGTGTCTTTTCCTCGGTAAGACCCGGGAAAGGCTTGCATTCACGCCTAAGCAAGCATACAATGATGAAAATTGTGAAATATGTGGTTCATCTTTTAGTCAATTCCATTTTATGGCAACCATTACATGCTTGATTATTCAGATCATGATAGCACTAGAAAATATTTTGTATTTGCATTAGTAATCATGTTAGTGCCTGAACTATGGTATACTTTCTGCAGATCCCCTCGTAAATGAATTTGGCCAAATCAAATCGATCTCTGCTTTCAAGGATGTTCACAGTAACACTGGCATTTTTGGAATCATACATTGACTGTAAGTATCATTTATGTTTTTTCTTGGCTGAAGTATCATTTATGTTTTGATAAGCAAGCCTGTTATGCTTGGGATAACATAGAGAAAGATTTCTTTTTAGGAATATTAAAACCAATGTGATATTTAAGCAATTGGATAATACTTCAGAATCAGAAGTGGCCGTTTTCAATTAATATGGTACTTTTATATCAGGACAACCTACAAATTAAGACCAGGAAAATACCGTGGCAGCAATGACAATGTTACTTTGTTATATCTTCGTAAGGTGAAAGCTCAAGAAAATCCTGTTTACTGATAACTCAAGGGATATTTTTGCAGAGACAAACATATCTGAAAGTATATGGGCACAACCATTATTACTCAAAAACTGAAATAATAGCAGTCGTAAGCATCATGATTATTCTCGGTTTTAGTGAACTTCAGAAAATATTTAAACAAAATAAGTGAGCCTTTGTTTGCAGACAGGCAACGATCTACTCTTGTTGACGTATTGTTATTCTCGTCAGTAACTCGATACGTTTTGATGCATTACAAAAATTGGTACTGTGACATGACATCTAGGACAGTAATGTGTGTCGCCTTATGCTCGTCCCTTTTTCCAGCAATCCTTGCAGCTCATGTAGCACCAGTCTCTTGTGGAGATAATTTCAGAAATCTGAATCACGAGCTTATACTGTTTGTCCTATAACAATGAAAAACATGCATATATGGATTGTAAATATTGGAGAATGCAAGAGAAAATGTACATAAGTAGTATCTGTTACGGGAATTATTTAATGGTCCCTATTGTACCATGATATTGTTGGGTCAGCATAGTATGCGCCATAGTAGTTGTTTCAGTAGGTTCACGTCAATTTTGGCTTGTGCCTTACCACTCGATTTGGTGAGGTATGTTGTTGGTGCTTCATAAGACAGTAACACATTACCATTTTCTAAGACAATAATACATTAGCATTGTGGGCTTTGCATGACAGCGATATACTGATATGGCTGAAGATGAATATTTTTTTCTAAAGAGACTAAGCCATAATCATCAATCAAACAACATTTGCAATTTTTTATAGAAGTGGTCTATTTGTTCACTTATTTGTGCAGCAATGGACATTAGATGTTAAAGAAATTATACATCGGCTGACCTGAGAGCATGGTATCTCGACCAATGCACTCCTCTTAAGACTGAGAAGTAAACCACACTGTGGGAAGGAGAAATTCTCCAGCTGAGGAGCGACTGGCTTTGCCAATGTCCGCTGAGTGCAGCAGTTTCTCAGTGGGTGATCCACTGATTTGTATTTCTGTTTTGCACCATAGAGATCGAAACACCGTATACACTAATACTTCTTTTAGTTGATGTCTGAATTAGTTGATCATTTTGCTGTCAGTAATCCTCCCATTGTAACCTTTGAACCACATATAAAGCACAAAATTTTTAAGATCTTGAATTGGTAAGCATGATGTAGTCCGTGTTCTAAAACTTTGCGATCTACCAGGACGGAGTCAAACTTGTAAAGCACGGTAGAATCTGGGTACCAAATCCTTGGAGCCAGACTGTGTTTCCAGTAGTAGGACTGCGTGGACACATCCCTTAGTACCGGTTCTTCCATTGCGTCGACCTTGTTGGAAGCTGGAATATATTGCCTACGTGACAGAACATGGAACAGAATTGCAGGCATGTAGTCAAGATCAAGACAGTTGGATAGGATGTATTGTGCATTTAGTGTTTCTATATTAAGTTGAACCTTTTTTATAGATCTGTACTTCGTGTATTATACAGTATCCAGTATTTTTTTGAGGGAAACAGTATATCCAGTAAATAATACCATTGGACTGATGCTTTTCATGTCTAAGGATAAATGGTGCAGGTAATTTCATCAAACCATGTACTCACTTTTCAGTACTGTTCCGGAAAACAATTTCATGGAATTACAGTACTCACTTTTCAGAATATATCTATATCATAGAGCTACAAATTTTAACTTGTGTTTTACAGAATTACACATACCTGAGAGCGCCATTTTTTGTTAATAAAAATTAAGCAGAAGTACTCTCCAAATTCGCCTCTTTTCACCCTGACGTAGCCTGCACCAACACCCAAATCAACATGGCTGCCGCTACAGGGCAGATTGCCCCCACCCTCCAGTGCTACTATAGAGGGTAGAGAGTAGAGAGCACCCGATTCTTGGGATATGCAGCCGAGCTAGGCTGATGTGATCTTACAGTCGGGAGGGAACAGACGTGCGGTGCTGAATTTGGGATTGGTGGGACTCTGGCTCCGACGGCTAGAATGGGAGAGGCTTGCGGCCTGCGGGGGAGAAGGTGCGGTGCAGCTGTAGTTTTGCTGTCCCCCGCCACTTGCTGGAGAGAAGAATGGTGACGACCAAAGCAGGCGAGGCCAAAGTCTCCCGTCGGTGCTGGGAACGCAATGTCGATGGATGAGGCCTACCGGAGAGGAGGCCAAATCGAGAAGGAATCAGTCCCCCCCCCCGGTGGCCAAATGCAGGGTGGAGGAGAGGAGTCCCAGGAGAAGAGGAAGGTGATAAGGCCTCACAGCCGAGATAGTGTGTGGCGCAGCCAGGGTGTGTGGGAGGCGACGAAGGAGTGCGGCAATGGAGGAGGCCTTATGGCAACCATTACAGGCTTGTGGTTACTAATAATGCAGTGTCATGACCATGTACTTCAAATTTTTGATTATTCAGATCATGATAGCACCAGAAAATATTTTGTATTTGCATTAGTAATAATCATGTTAGTGCCTGAACTATGGTATACTTTGTGCAGATCCCCTCGTAAATGAATTTGACCAAATCAAATCAATCTCTGCTTTCAAGGATGTTCACAGTAACACTGGCATTTTTTGGAATCATACATCGACTGTAAGTATCATTTAAGTTTTTTCTTGGCTGAAGTATCATTTATGTTTTCATAAGCAAGCCTGTTATGCACGATGTTATGTGTGAGTTTTATTTTACTGTTATCTCTTGGTTGGGAATACTTGCAAATGTTAAAGTTGGTAGCTTTTCTTTTTCTGGGTAAGAACTTAAACCATGCACTTCACTTGTCAGTTATTGCTAGATTGGATGAGGCTGTGTTATTATACACAAAAACAACAATATTTCATAGTTAAGCTATTCTACCGTGGGGACGTACGACTGACGAAGATATCATTTCATAATCAGGATGTAGCATTTGTTCCTGAAGCTATTGACTTGTCAGCCAGAGAACTCACTTCCCCCGCGACTCCTCATCAAGGTACCTTAACTCTCCTATGTTTGTTCATCAGTCATTAAGTATTTTATGTTTCATTTATTGGCTGAAACTTCATTTTTTTATTGCAGTTGACCAAACCGAACTAGACCGTTCTAAAGCATCAGCGAAATCAGCAATCTTGATGAACCTAGAATCGAAGGTATGCGTACTTAGTGAAAGGTACAGTATTTAAGCATTTCTGCTAGACCTTAGTATTTTTGCCAGTGCCTATGGTTCTATTCCCATCAAGGTCGAGAAAAACGTATGTTTATTCTTCGCTCTAGACACTGTAGAATATATAGGCTCAGGGATGGTGTCTACTTTGCAATTTTAGTTGGTTATAGTAGAATAATTAATAGCTTGAAGTTGACAATGACATGTTAATTTACTGCACATATTGTAATCATATTAGATACCAGGGAGTATCACTATTAGCTGCTGGTACTTGGGTTATTCTTTCTGCGAAGATAATAATTTGAAAATAACTGCCATTTTCTCTTAACCATTCTTTATTATTTGGTACAGATTATATGATTATTAATGCAGACCCATGCTACTTGTTTAATTTTTTGAGTGATGGTTGCTTAACCAAAATGTCTCGGCTCTTGTGAACGTGCTAACATGTTACCTCTCTTCCCCAGATGGTGCAAGTACAAAAGGAGCAGAAGATTGTATGCCTAAGTGATGCTTGCTTAACCAAACTTAATTACTTACTAAGATGGATTAAGCCTGAGTGGAGGTAGCAGTTGTGTGCAGGGTTGATGTGTGCAAGCTAGAAGTTGAAATTTGAATTGAGATATGTTATTATTCATGCCTGCACTTTCTCAGATATTTTCAGTTTAGGAATAATAATAGCAGAACCATTTCTTGTTGCCACACATTGAAGGAACCAACCAGAAATAACACCTCATGGTACAAACAAGAAAGTGGAAGGGGCGAGTCCCTACCTGGCACCGCCCCAACTTCCTCTCAGGAGGCCCGCAATGGCGGGCCCCAACCACTAGTTTTTATAAAAGGACCGGTGAAAAAGGAAGGCCAAGGCAACAGCATCCACACACCAGAACCAGATGCTGCCCCGGGAGGGAGGAAGGGTCCAAGTTGAGTGACAGTTGATGGCTACCCTGCCATCCGGTGCGCCGGAGATGTGGACAGGACCGCCAGTCAGGTTCATTCAGACCCAGTCCAGTTGCGAACCAACGGACGTTCCTAGTAGTCCCAAGCCGAGCCGGCGGCGTTGTTTTTCCGGCCGGGCCGTCGGCAGGAATCATACCGCTATGTGCCGACAGGGCAGGTGAGAATATCTGCCTGAGCCTGACCACCGGACGAGCTGCACGACTCCATCTCCGGTGAACTTGGCCGACTGACGTACCCTGGATGTGCCGGCTGGAGAGTGGAGACCGAGCTGAAGAGTCGTCGCCGTCGTCAGCCAAGAAGACGCGGTCGCCTCAGTCACCAGCCCAGCCCGTGCGCGCACCTGCCTGGAGAGTCTGCACGCGTCGCTTTCGTCCTCAAGTCACACGAGGTGGTCAGCTGGTGAAGAGATGATGGATCGAACTCGCGCGTCGGCGTCACTCGCTCGTCTTGTGAGTGCGCTTAACTAACTCCGCCGCGAGCGGCCGTGGTTGACCCGACCGCTGAAATAATTGATTAATCCACGCCGGCCGTCGCAGACATGGGCGAACCGCTCCATCTGCGCGCGTGCGTTCCGCGAGTCGCCGGTCTCTTCTCCTCGGGTCGGGCCCTCCTGCACCTGCACCGGCACGGTTGGTGGCCGGCCCGGCAGACAGCGACGGAATCAGACCTCTCCCTGGTGCTCGGAGAGGGGTGCAGAGAGGCCATAGAAACGCCTTCAAGAGGGGCGACATGCCTCTCGCGGAAGGAAGAAAAAAAAAGAAAACGCGTGTAGAACAATCACATTTATACAAGACCACAGATTAAGAGGTTGAGGTGCACCCGCGACGGTTTCCTAAGTCCAACAGAAAAAATCACGCTCATACTAACAGATTCAGTTCGAAATACGACATGTCAGGACAACATGATTCGAAATTCATAGCAAGAGACTATCTCAGCCCACCCACACCTTTGCTATGTTACAATGAAGAAAAAGGACGGAAAAGAAGTGATATCTTCACTTCCAAAGTCGGTCAGAATAAACAGGAACTATATACAATGCACTGGTTGTCTTGTGCAATGAGGAACTCGCCCAAACTCATGTGATCCAAAAGCAACAGCATAAACAATGGATGATTCAGCATTAAAGCTAGCTTTTAATTGGGCAAAGAGAACTAGAGGGTTGCAAGCAGCAAACAAGACAACAAGCACATCAGCAGAGCTTCACAATAGATTGAAAAGTGTTGAAGTCCTTACTACTACTAAATAACATAGGAAAATAGGAAACATAGGCGATCGATGCCCGATCAATCCCATTCTACTTTCATTGTATCTGGCAGTAGCCTAGCAACCAGCTCTTTGAGGACAAATGGACAACTGCTTTTCAGATGCTCCTAGCCATCACTTGCCATCATCGCCTCCAAATTGGTGGGAGAAGCAAGGAATTGTAGACAAGCTTCCTTGAGTCCACTACAGCTATGTTGCTCAGCTAAGGCCAAACTGGTTGCCACCATGTTCGCATCAATGTGGTTGCATAACTTGTGCTCGCATATTAGTTTCAGCCTCTCGACGTTGTACCTATCCGCTGCCACGAGGAGATGGCCAGCCGTCGTCACATCTAGACGTGCCTCACTTTGGTTGCTAGCCATCTCAAGAGCAGGCAGTGAATCAGTGTATATGAAATATAGCAAGGACTTGAACACAACAGCTTCCATCTCATGGATTTCAATCGGACCGCCGACTTTCTCCTTCATGGCGCCGAGGAGCTTACGGATGACCTGGCAACGAGCACAGAACTATGAGCCATGAACTTCTAACCGCCGACATGAAAGGTCACGTCGGCTCCATCCATGTTCTCTAGGAGGTCGCTTGAAATGCCGGTGGAAGTTGCTTGGAGGAACCACAACAAATTGATTACCCATTGCTTCTTCACCGGCGGTATTCTTGATGACACTTACATCAAACACCACGTTGAAACAGTCATCTATTACATACATCTCAACAGCAGCCCGCTCAAAGAGGCCGCGAATGTAGGAACCTTTGAGTGGGAAGATATGATCATAAATGTTAAGATTGAATGGCTGCAAATCGTTTACAACTATAAACGATCCGATTTTCACCTTCACATTCATACTATCTGAATCAAGAACCAGGTGAACAACTATGTAATCACCATCTTCTGCCAAGTCACCGTTTGGGTAGAACGGTAGAACCTTACAACCCAGTTATGCCCTCCGGCACTGAAAGGTGGAGAAGTGACACACTCGCCGCACTTGAGTATCCATATAGCTTCAACACGTACGACCTCCCTTCAGACTCAGCTACAGCAGCAGCTGAAACCTTGCACTGATCTGCCATCCCGGAGGCCGGCTAGGTGGATGATACGAGTCAGGATTGTCGGTCGATCTCCCGTCCCAAGACCCTGGACCCAGATCGATGGGTCGGGGACGAGTCCGGAGCGAAGCGGGTCGACCGACGACTGGGACGTGATTCCGGATGCCACGGTGGGTCGGAGAGGAGCACCGCTGCCTCCGCTCACCGTAGTCTGCTGGCGCAGTCGTAGGTCGGCGGAGCAGGAGCAGTAGCAGCCGGAGAGCAACGCAGCAGCAGAGTTGGGGAATATGCGGCGGCGGAAGTGGAGGCGTGCCTGAGGTTTTTTCTTCCTTTTTTGGTGGCTCAAAGTTCGCGTGAAAGAGAGTTGTTGTTGGGCTTACATTGGCTTCTGAGAGCAACAACCAATAGCCCATGTATGCTTTTCTCTAAGGTAACAGCCCATGTGTGTGCATCTCAAAAAAAAAAACAGCCCACGTGTGTGTACTTTCGTGTTCGTGCTTTGATTGAAAAAACTTGCATCAAAATCCCCTCAAAAGAAATATCAAACTTGCATCAAAACAGGACTGCTACGTACTAGATCGTCAGATGATGCAGCATAAACCGCAAAAAGTTCAAAACTACGGATATCAACAAGTAGTCATGCGATCAATACAAAGGCAATGGGGCACCATCAGATAAATGAATATCGAACTGCTCTTACATGGGTGGGGACGGATAAAACACCGCACACCCTGATCTAGAGAGAGGATACATAGAAGGCGCTTGGACACCGAGGTTACCAGGGTTCTGACACCATCGTTCGATCGCTTCAATGGTGGTGGGAGGAGAAAAACCCTGGGACCTTCTTCCTCGTGCCTTCAGTGGTCAAGGTTAGCTTGTGCCTCTGTCGGCGACTGAAACAGGCCAAGAAACAAATTCTTTCTAGGTTGTTTGTTTTCTCTTTTTTTTTACAAAATCGATTTGTTTGTTGCTTCGATCATCATGCAATACTTTTCATTGAAGAAATATTAATTCTATAATGTCTTTCAAATCTTACTAGCCACTATCCTATTGCAATCATTCTTGCTAAGAAGGATAGAGAGAGAATTGGTGGAATCGATGTTTATTGCTTGAGCCTCGTGGGCATATATATAGGAGTACATGATCATCTTGGAGTACAAGTCAAGATAGAATAAATCTTACGCTATCCTACGTTTCCTAAATAACCATTATACTCAACATCCCCCCGCAGTCACAACAGTAGCGATGCAGACGGCGAGACTGGAGAAGAATCCGAAGGTAAACCGACGGATATCCCCCCCCCCACAGTCGTAACGGTCGATGCATCGCGGAAGTTGCGGCTGGAGTGGAAACTGACGAGGTTGCTCAAGCAAGGCGGTAGCCCTTTGTGCCGATGTCGAAGTAGCCGAGAGCGTAGGGTGGTGTAGCCATGGTCGAGGTAACCGTGCGAGGGACGCCGTGGTAGATGTCGAGTCGGGGTGGCCGGTGTCGAGACAGTCGCCGTGGACCCGCGGGCGCAAGGAGGCGCCGAGTTAGTTATAGGCGCAGTGGTGTCGAAGTAGTGATGCGCCGGGAAGAAGACGGTGTTGACGAGGCGTCGCGCCGGGTTTGCCAAACCCGAGGACACGTCGTAGACGAAGGCACGCGTCGGTGTTGCCAGCACCGGGCATGCGTATACGGACGAAGACGAAGTTGACGAAGCGCCACTCCAGGCTTGCCAGGCCCGGGACCACGTCGTGGACGAAGGCACGCGTCGGTGTTGCCAGCACCGAGCATGCATAGACGGGGACCTGCACGAGCTGTACGCCATGTCGGAGAAGTCAGAGGGGCCAGCAGAGAAGGACTCGACGACGGTTGCGGCACCAATCGGCATGGGGCCGATGTCGCCAACGGTGGTCGGAGTAGACGAAGTGGTCGGGGAAGATGACGACGACGCTGGCGATGAGATGGTGCTGGACGAAGACGAAGGGGGTGGACAGCGGCGCGGCTCGGATGAGCGAGCGGCAGCGGCGCCGAGGAAGTAGAGCGGCGGCGGCGGCCTGAGGAGGCGGCGGCGGCTAGGTTAGGAGTGCGGCGGCGATGCTCGAAGTAGGCGGGGAGAACCCAACAGCGTGACGAAGACCTCGGGGCGGTGGCGTGGACCGCGTGCCGCGGCGCTACGGCCCGAAGGGGCGGCGCAGCGGCGGTGCGCGGGTCGGTGATGCCGCAGGGACGGCCTCGGGCGGCGGCGGCGACCGCGTCCCGTGGCGCTACAGCCCGAAGGGGCGGTGTAGCAGCGGCTCGCGGGTCGTGGTAGCCGCGGGGAGAACCACTGGCCGGGGGCGACGGCCCGACGGGTGGCGGCGTGGACCGCGTGCCGCGGCGCGACAGCCCTAAGGGGCGACGCAAAGGCGGTGGCGGCTACGGGTGTAATCGGCGGGAGGATCCTGGGGCGGCGGCGTGGACCGCGTGTCGCAGCACGACGGCCCGAAGGGGCGTCGGCGGGAGCGGCACGCGGGCCGGTGCAGCCGGCAGGAGGACCTCGGGGCGGCGACGCAGCGGTCCGAAGGGACGACGCGACGGCAACCTGTGGCTCGATCGGCGGTAGGCGCGTGCTCGGGGACGTGCTTGGTGAAGACAGGCACGTGATCGGTTGACCAGACCGACGGCGGCGCTGTACGCGCCATGGCGGGGACGACGCGCAGATCGAAGTCGATAGCGACGTTGTCGGTGATGTCCCGGGCGATAACAACGAAGACGGACCGGCGATGAAGACCACGCGGACGAGCGGCCGGCAGCGACGCACGAAGGCGTCCCTTGGGCGGCGCGTCCAGCCTTGCCGCGTGGTTGATAACGAAGGGGCCGGTGTCGACGCCGTTGTCGGAGGAGGCGCGGGGGTCGACGACGGCGGTGGGTGACGCAAACCGATGTTAGATCAAAAAACCAAAAAGAAAGCGCCGATCAAGACGACCGGCGAGAGAGAAAACCCCGGAGCAAGGGCTTGGGAAAAACACTCTTTAGGGCAGCCGATCAACACGACCGGCGGACGAACCCTAGTTACGGGCGGCGCGGTCCCCCGGCGGCGGTCTTGGAGGCCGACCGCCCCGGGGGCGGCGCGCAGGGCGGACGCGGCGGGCGGCGGCTAGGATTTGAATCGGTTAGGCTGATATCATGTTAGAAGGGATAGAAAGGAATTGGTGGAATCGATATTTATTGCTTGAGCCTCGTGAGCATATATATAGAAGTACGTGATCAAGTACAAGACAAGCCAGAATAATTTCTAATCTATCCTATGTTTCCAATCTAATGGATATACAAAACACACTGTGCTGGGAATTAGGCACGGCGAGTTTGTTTGTTTGCATGCATGCATGTGCATACGGCCACTGTTGGTGTTGGGTGGTGGTGACCTGAACCTGAATCCCCAACGTACAGTGCTTCCTTCGCCCATCCTTCGCCACTGCAGCTAGCCGTGGCCGGATACTGCAAACTGACATCGCTATCTCTAGCTCTAGAAGTGGCATCAAGATACCAAGCCGAGTAACTTTCTTTCTCATGCAGCTAGACTCACTCTCATCAATTCGGTTTTTGCTTCTATTCCAGTCTAGTATATGTCCAGCATTCTTTTTCCTAAGAAATTCCTTGCTAAACTTACTGCCATCATTAGGAATTTCTGGTGGACTAGAGTGAGAGGAGGCGAAATCGAAATCTTTGTCTCAGGGCTTGGAAAGATATTTGCACTCCCGAAAATGAAGGTGGGCTTGGTATTAGAAACATGCAAGCCACTAATAGGAGTCTTCTTCTTTCAATAGCCTGGAGAATAGCTGAGGATCCACATAGTCACCTTGTTAAAGTTCTCAAGTCAAAATACTTCCCTGACACCTCCTTCTGGAGAGCTAAAGCAGACATTCCCAAATCTGCTTTCTGGACAGCCATTCTCAAAGTCAAACCCATGCTGACTGCCAATGCTTTCTACCAAATTACTAGTGGCAATATTTCAGTTTGGAGCACCCCTTGGTGTTCTTCTTGGGAAACTATCTATGATCATCTTATCATCCAACAAAGGGGATTTAGATACCCTGTTGTTGTTAAAGATCTTTGGCTTCCCAACCAGAAGATCTGGAACAGCAATTTAATTGACTCCCTGTTTGAGAATGACACGGCTGCTATTATTAAGCAAACCCCAATTATTCAGTCCATGGGAAATGATTTGCTCTGCTGGAAACTAACTCCTTCGGGGAAGTTTAACCCCAAAAGTGCATATAAATTGTGCTTACAGGTACTACAACAGGAAGGAGAACAATAGCCAAGACAAATCTCCACAAGCTCCAAAAACCTTCTTAAACAGGTCTGGAAGGCAAAAGATCTTGTTCCCAGGGTACAGACCTTTGCTTGGAGGCTCATCAGGAAAGCACTACCTACAGGTAAAAGAGCAGGGAAGTACACCATTCACATTAGTAAACTCTGCCCAAGGTGTGGTGTAACATCCCCGTGTAATAGCTACAGTGATCACCCTCTGATAATGCCAAGTCACCATGCTTAATAGTGTTTGATCATCATTAGGATCATATCTCATTTCAAATTCCCATTCAAATTGAAATTCAAATTTAAAGTGCAAAATAAAAGTTGTTCAAATTGAAAACTAAAATGTTCATTAAATAGCAAATAATTCATAACTAAATATGTTCAGGAAAACAACATCACAAAAAAAATGCCTAAGTGACTCTATTAACCTAAAACAGTAGCAAACAGCAACATTTTAATACCATTTTAATTAATAGAATTACAACTGAAATTATATTTTATCCAAACCAATTTCTGGTGTTAGGTAATAATGCACTGTAATATTTGAACCAAGCCACACATCCGACGCCGCCCGTCGCGCTGTCGGCCATCCGCCGGCTCCCCGGCGCCGCTAAAGCCTCCCCTGGTCGCCTCTTCCTCCTTCGCGAAACCCTAGCCCACCAGAACCCCCTCTCGTCCCCTCCGTCGCTCTCGCGCAAGCTCACCCGAAAGTCGCCGCCGCCATTGCCGTCGATCCCGCGGTCTCCGTCACCGTCTAGCCTCGCCGAGATGTCGTGAGGCATCGCCACCCTCCTCTACGTCGCCCTGTGCAAGCCATCGGAGCCGGGAGCCCCTGCATTGAGCTCCTCGAGCTCATCTTCCACCTTCGGCCACCGCAGCTCCGGCGACGAATCCGGCTACCTCGCGCCTCCTCCAAACCCGCTATTGCACATCGGCAGGTCCCGGTGAGCCCACGCGACTTTCCCCTCTCTCTCCCGCGCGTTTCCATCGCCGTAGACGCCGCATTAGAGATGGCCGAACTCCACGCCGCCGGCGAGCTCGTCGCCATGAACCCTCTCGTCGTCATGCTCAAACGAGCATGGCTTCGTGCTCAGTGCATCTGTGCGAGCCCAACGCGCCCACTCGCTCGCCTCCTAGTGCCCTACAACGCCCGATCCGGACGCGGCCGAACTCCGGCGAAGTTCCCGAGCTCGCCGCCGTCGCCGTAGAGCCTCCCTGGCCGCTAGACCGCCACAGATCGACTCGCCTCACTCTCCTCTTTCGGATGCGCCCAAGAACGCAGTAAACGGCGCCCTGTGCGCGTTTTCCGACCGCACCCGAGGCCACGCCGCCGCTGGATTGGTCGCCGGCGGCGAAACTCCGGCGACGCTGACCAGGCGCCGACGTGGCAGCCTCCTGTGAGGCTGACAGTGGGCCCCACGGGTCCCAGTTGACTGGGTTGACCCAGTCAACTGCTGACTGGGCAACCCAGTGAGACCGACATGTGGGGCCCCCTCGGTTAATTAGTGCTAATTCAAATTTAAACCTAATCTATAATTAAAATAGGCACTGACAGGTGGGTCCCGCTAGATAATTAGGATTAGTTTAAATTAAATTAACTCTGTTTAATTAGTCCAGTCACTGACGAGTGGGACCCACTGGTCAGGTTTGACTGGTCAGCGGGTCTGTTGACCGCTGACGTCAGCTTTACGTCATGATGACGTCACCATTCACTATTCTAGATAATTCGGAATTAAATAATTAAAATAATTCCAAAAAATGATTAAAACTTTGAAAAATCATATAAATTAAACCGTAACTCGGATGAAAATAATTTATATATGAAAAATAATCAGAAAAATATGAAGAATCTGAATATGTAATCAAAATGCCTGTCCAACACTCCTAGCTAGGTGAACATGGAACTTTTGACTGATTTCGATAAATGAATAGTGCTCAACTGTAATAAAATAAATCCAAATAAATTCCTAAATTAACTAAAATACTTAGTTAGGCAATATAACACCTCTGCATATCAGTTAGGCATGTCATGCATAGTGATTGCATTTTGCCGTGGATTTATTGTTTCTTCTCCCCCCTTCTTTCCGATAGCCTCCGAGACCGACGCTGCCCAGGAGACCGACTACACCGCTGACGACCCCGCCTTTGCCGCAGAGCAACCAGGCAAGCAAAACCCCCTTGACGCATGCCTATATCACCTATTCCTTCTCCCTCCTGCTTGCATTAGAAATTGCTACTACTTTGTTTTATCCTATTCTGATGCATAGCCTGGTTTTGTAACCTGTTATTGATACCTGCCTGTTATCCAAAATGGTTAGTATAGGTTGGATGGTAAACCATCTGTGGCCCCTCTTCCTTGCTGTAGTTGCTCCGCTTTAGAACCAGTGCCCCGATCGATGTGACCGAACGGGCTGAGACCAACACACCACCGCACATTCCCCCTAAGTCATTCGACCCTGCAGAGCTGGCATCGAGTGCCGAGGGTGATACCTCTTATCTCACTACCGATGATGCCTCTGTAGAATAGCTATCCGGTTGTGAGTTGCCGAGGGTGATTCCTCTTTCATCACTTCCGATAAAGCTTCTGTCGTACAACCTCTCAAGTGGGAATCCCCCGAGGGTGATTCCTCGGATTTCCCCCTTGATGACAGGAACACACGGTTACCTTTAAATGTTGCCCACATGTACTGTTACTGCGGGACTGAAGGGACAGGCGGTACCACCCCGGTTGAGGTGGACCTGAGTTCCCGACAGTCTCCTGGGAAGACAAGTTGACCTGGAGGGCACCCGCGAGATAATTACGAGGCGCGGCCGGGCAGGCAGAGACCGCCCTAGAGAGGGATGGGCCTGGCCCTTGTTGCACTTCCTCGAGACGGGACGACAGGAGTACTGATTGTCACCGCGAGCTCCTAATAATGCGATAACGGATTTGGGTATTGATCTGAGTGGGTCGTTGGCCCTATACGCACTACCACCACGTGGGATAATGGTTATGGGACCCTCTACGTCGTATGTATCAGCCGAAAGCTCTGTCAGACGTCCAGTTCAACATTGTGGGCCTGTCGGGCCAGTGCCATCCAGGATGAGGTGGTGCTCGTCCCGGCTCGTCGCATAACGACCCGGAGTGCAAAGGGCGATGGGCCCAAGACCCCTGAGCACTTAGGATGTAGACCGGCGGGGACCTCTCTGTTGAGCCTAGGTAGGACTACGTCGTGTCGATTACCCGAGGCCGGTCATTACCCAGCAAGTGTGTCCGGCCAGATGTAATCGAGCATGCTGGGTAACAGTAGTGCACCCCTGCAGGGAAGTTATCTATTCGAATAATCGTGTCCACGGTAACAGGACGCTTAGTGTTGTATCCCGATCTACTAATACTTGAACTGGAGATATGTTTAGTAATTGGAAGCTCCGGGATCGCTTTCTCGCAGGGAGTCGAGGAAGGATCTCTGGGCTTTGCTTCAACATGCTTGTTAATTTATAATATGTTAATCTACACTCTTCTAATGCTGCAAGACCGCTGAAGATGCTAGTCTTCGATAGGCTAGGCTTTTCACTCTATTCTGGCCTTGCTGCTATATAGTCCACAGATACCGCCTCTCCACTTGATACCAATGCATAATTAGCATAGTTCCGATGTCAGTCTTGCGAGTACTTTGGATGAGTACTCACGGTTGCTCTGCTATTCTTTTCCCCATACCCATTTGATGATACATCAGACGATGGAGCCCAGGAGCAGGAGATCCCCGGAGGCGCCTACTACGACGTGGAGATCCCCGACGACCAGGAGTAGTTAGGAGGCTCCCAGGCAGGAGGCCTGCGCCTTTTCGATCTGTGTTTTGTTTTGCCCGGCCTTCTAGGCCTATCTGTTTTACTTTTATATCTGTACTCAGATATCTAATGCTTCCGCTGATGCTTGTATGACTCGAGCTTATGTATTCGAGCCCTCGAGGCCCCTGGCTTGTAATATAAAGCTTGTATTATTTTACTTTGTGTTTAGAGTTGTGTTGTGATATCTTCAAGTGAGTCCCTAGGCTTGATCGTGTGCATTGCGTGTATGATTAGTGCACGATTAAGTCGGGGGCGTCACATGTGGAATAGAAGAAGATGAACTGCACATTCTTTTCTTATGTCACTACGCTAAAGCAGTTTGGTTTTCCCACCCTTGGTACTTAAGATCTGAAAATTTACTTCAAAATTACATTTCAATTTCTGAAATCATTCTCAGTCTTGCAAACTCTGGACATCCACATGCTTCTTTGAGTAATATTTTCACTTTCTTGTGGTGTCTTTGGAAATCTAGGAATAATAAACTCTTTCAGAGAAAGGAGCAATCTCCCATGCAGGTTTCTTGTGCAGCACAAGCAATCTCTCATTGCTTGTCCCTTGAGGAACTATCTCAAGGCAGGTGCAAGGATAACACACAAGCAGGAAACAAGACACAATCATTACTTCAGCCGAAGCAGGGGAGTACAATTGATATAAAAAACTGCATGCAGGGAACAATTTTTTTGTTGATGCAGCCTGGAAAGGCCAATCCTCCCAAAGCAGCAACACACAACTCATTGCAGGTTTAGGAATAAGATTTTTTTTTGGAAATAGTACTTTTTTTGAACAAATTTGGAAAATAAGATCAAAAAATCAGAAATTTCAAAAATAGCACACCGTCGTCCTACTGTTGGACGAAACATGACATGTCGTCCTAGCACTGGACGAAACCAGACATTTCGTCCAACCATTGGACAAAACGTAACGTGTCGTCCACCCGTTGGCCGAAACAGGCCTTGTCGTCCGGGAGTTGGACGAAATGTGTGTTTCGTTGTACCACAGGCCGAATCATCCATGCATTCGGCTACGAAGACAGTTTCGTTTTTCTGGACAACGAAAACTCTATTTTTTTCCCTGCCTTTTTTTCCCGCCAATATTCTTCCCGCCATTTTCGTTGTCGCCAATATTGTTCCCGCCATTTTATTTTCCACCTTTGTCTTTGCCGCCAATATTATTTCGTGCCTTATTCTTTGCCGCCAATATTATTTCGCGCCTTTTTTTTTGCCGCCAATATTCTTCGCGCCTTTTTCTTTCCCACCATTTTCGTTGCCGCCAATATTCTTCCCGCCTTTTTCTTTCCCGCCATTTTATTTACCGCATCCCGCCTTTTTGTTTCCCGACAATATTCTTCCTGCCATTTTCGTTGCAGCCAATATTCTTCCCGCCATTTTATTTTTCGCCTTTTTTTTGCCGCCAATATTCTTCCCGCCTTTTTCTTTCCCGCCAATATTCATCCGGCCTTTTTCTTTCCCGCCATTTTCGTTGCCGCCAATATTCTTCCCGCCTTTTTCACTCCCGCCGTTTTATTTCCCGCCAATATTCTTCCCGCATTTTTCTTTCCCGCCATTCTCTCCGTCCATCTTCTTTCCCGCCATCTTCTCTTCTCAACCTATAAAACCCCCTCGACACTAAGGAGGGTAAGCAGGCCAGTGTAGTCTCGTCAAGATGTCCGGTTATCCTTTCGATCGTAGTTGTTTTCACCCTAGTATGTCCAAATGTCTTCTGAGCTTAGCCACCGATTTCAAGATAGACAATAGGATAGTTCCATGGGACGAACTCCTCAGTACTGACACCTTACTGAATGAGCTGGCTCACGCATTAAGTAGGTGCGGGTGGCCTGCAAGGACCTTTGAGGAGATACGAAAAGAACTTCTCAGGTTGCAAGGAAGGTGGAAGAAACAACAACATGAGGGTGAAGCATTCCTAAATGCTGCAGCAGAACATACTTATTTATGGACCCAAGACAGCGAGGACGAAAACGATATTTTCATGCCGAGCACCAAGGCCAAGAGTACCGCATCGTCGAAGGCCAAGAGTGCCACATCATCGAAGGCCAAGAGTGCCGCATCATCGAAGGGCAAGAGTGCTGCATCGACGGAGGATGACGATGATGCCTTCATGTAGTTTGTAAGCTGTATTTTTTAATTCAGCCCTACCGTTTAATTCAGATGTACTTGCATCTTAATTGTAGGAGCATTATGTTGTATCTTAATTTCCCGTTGTAGTTGTTGCACGACGTTGTAGAATTAGTTTGTAGTGTCTTTTTGTAGAAGCATTATGTTGTATCTTAATTTCCTGTTGTAGTTGTTGCACGACGTTGCAGAAATAGTTTGTACTATCAGAATTATCATATACATTATGTGTCTCATACATAGCAAATGGCTCATACATAGATAAAAATCAGAAACAAACATAGATAGAAATATGTCTGATGCATGGATAAAAGTCGGAAACAAACATAGATAGAAATATGTCCGATGCATAGATAAAAGTCTGAAACAAACATAGAAAGAAATATGTCTCATGCATAGATAATAGTATCACTCGGCTCTATGAGGACGCGTACGCGGTCTCCGCCGAGGACCGGAAAGCGTGAGTGGGATCCTCGGACGCACGTGACGTAGACCTGGGCCGTATAACGGCTCGTCAACCTCTGGTTGTGTCTCCTACGTGGGAGGTGGTGGCGGAGTCTGATATGCTTGCTGAGACCAGCCGGTGTAGGCTTGCGGGTCTCCCAAGACATCTGAATGGACATCTGATGAGCGGTCAGAAAACGCGGCAGTGTGTCCCCCAGGCGAAGCCATGTACTGTCCCTCAGTAGTGTCTGTGGTATGAACGACGTCATAGTGAGTTGCATATTTATAATCAATTACTAACAAGAATGATGAATTATTACTTTGTCACATATGTTGTTGCGGATGCCACACCTGTTGATGAAGCCAATCCTCTTCCTGTTGCGACCCCTGTTGCTGCTGCCATGATGAACTTCCGGGCTGGAAAGGAGGTGGTGGCCTGGGAGGAATCTGAGGCGAAACATGTGGTCGCGGATCCTGAAGGTGCAAAGAGTGCCGAGGGGCCGATACCCGTGGGCGCGATTCCTGACGGCGCAAAGAGTGACGAGGGGGCGAAACATGTGGCCGCGGATCGTGAAGGTCCAATGAGTGACGCGGGGGGCGCTGTGCTGCTCGACGAGGCACAACGTCAGACGAGCGCGTACATGAAATAGCCTGCTTGATACCTCGTAGCTTCTCTTCAAGAAGCCTCAACCAGGAGACGTGCTCCTCCTTGGGGAGAAGAGGCCCAGTCTCAACCCGGTGAATAAAAGCAGCAACATCCTCCTAAGCCTGTTCAGTCAACTCACCCTGAAAAGAATAAACAAAAAGTTATATAAGTATTCAAGATTTGATGCGTGCACGCAATTGAGCGACATGATACTTACATCGTGGTGTCTGATCCCCGCCATAGACTCAATTGGGTACATCTCCGACGTGCCAGGGGGCTGCATCTGGCCAGGAATTGCCGTCGGTACCAAGTATAGACGAGTTGAGCTTCTGTACATCTGGAGATACGCGGCGAAATCCTGTGGCTTAAATGGGATATTCTCAACCCAGACTTGTGCCTCCGCCGCATGCCACGAGTCAACGTACGGTCGAAGGGTCCGCATCCAGGCACTAAGAGCCTTTTCTCCTCCTTTGCGGCTTAAACTAAGATTGAGATATGTGTTGGACAATCAACAAACAAAGAAATATGGACACATGCGTTAGATAAGGTAGGAATGAACTTACTCGTGGACATGCGACGGGAGGGGACGATCCGGGCGATCTGGGTTAGCCAATTGGCGCCTACCAAATTGTCTCATAACCCTCTGTTGGGACATCTCCTCCACGAAGATGTCAAAAATAATCTTTACCTTTGTCATCCAATATATGTGATCTCTGGTGCACAAGTTGGAAATTCCGCGGGGGTATCTGTGAGCCATCTCCTCCGCCGTGTACAGCTGCCAAATGACCTTATCCTCGTGCAAGGTATCAAACTGCGCCATGAAGGACGGGTAACAATGACTCACTTGTTGATGTGCATAATGTCTCTGCAGATTAAAAAAAATTAGTTGTGAGCAACAGGTTTGTCAACATAGAATAAAAAGTACCGGTCATAATGAAAAAACATACCGCTCTACGTGTCCACACGGTACCAAAAGTAGGCAAGTCGATGGGATTTGCATCCATCTGTCTAACATCATATGGATCCTCAACATAGATGTTAGGTCGTCCGATAGGGAACCTCTCGTACGACCATAATTGCAACAACAATGGGCATTCTATCAATGCTGAAGTTTCAGAGCGTCGTAAGCAAGCCTTGCACATACCTCTGTATGTAGCTGCTAAGACGGCAGAACCAAAAATCCTCGGCACGATGTCATGAGCATAACGTGCGTCCGCGATCTCTCTTGCAATACTGATGTACCGGGCATCAACAGTGTTGACGTGATTATCCGTGAACATCACTTTGCCAAATAGCCACAAGATATATGCCTCTAGGCATCGATCAATCTGTGGCCTCGACAAGTCTATGCCTGGATATCCTAGAAGGCCAATCTGCATGAAACAAAGAACATGTGAAGCTAAATAATGAGAAGGTGTATGTCCAAATAGATAATAATATAAAACTATTGATTTACCTGAAACTGGCTCAACCATAAAAACCGAGGTCCGTGTGGATCAGGCGCTAAGTTCACCATCCCATCGGCTGGCCCAAGACCTGCGAAACGTGCCTGCATGTCCTCCCGCCAATTATCTGGTACCTCCAACGGGCCTATGGCCTGGCCCGCCAAAGGTAGTCCCAACAAGTAGGACACATCCTGGAGAGTAGGCGCCATCTCTCCCCAGGGAAAGTGAAACGTGTGAGTCTCAGGCCTCCATCGGTCCACTAAGCATGTGAGTAGTGACCTGTTGTAACCGAAACGTCTGTGCTTCTCTCTGTACTCATTGATGTCCTCACCGCCCACCTCATATGCTGGGACGTGAACCCACTCCTCTCTAGTGGCCTCAACCATACGTGCCAAAGGTAAAAGTCCAGCCCAAGCCAGCCTGCAAAATAAGAATGCAAAATTCAATTAGTGTGTGCATATTTTCAGGTACTACTGGAATAAGAACGACACATACCTATCAGCCCAATCAGGGTGTATCATCCAGTCAGACTTTAGAGTGCGAGTGACCAACACAGGGAGCTCACGACCAGCCTCCATATGTTTAGCCCGATGTTTTACATCAATCGTAGGATTGAGCAAAGGATACGGAGCCATTTCTGCACATATTACAAAGTAAAACATAGTCCGCACATATTACAAAGTAAAACATAGTCCGCACATATTACAAAGTAAAACATAGTCCGCACATATTACAAAGTAAAACATAGTCCGCACATATTACAGAGTAAAACATAGTCCACACATATTACAAAGTAAAACATAGTCCGCACATATTACAAAGTTAAACATAGTCCGCACACTTCAAATGCTGGGAGCTCTCTCTCCCTCACCCTCTCCCTCCCCGTCGTCCTCGACTGCCTCGGCCACGTCCACGCCTTCCTACTGACGTTGCAGCCACTGGCGTTGTAGCCGTCGATGTGGACGCACCAGCAGTATCACCACCAACGGTAAGAGTGGGACAATATTTCATCCTGTAGCCATATCCAGCGCATAGCAAACATTGTCTAGTACACCCACCGTCTTCAGATTCGTCCATATCATTACGGATGCGACATACCTTCCTTCTACCTCTACTTGTCCGCATCATATCTGGGTCTGGGATGTATTGCCTGTCATCCGGGTTAACCGTGTTGAAGTTACCCATAACTCTAAATCAAACCATCTCACCGGTCCAAGTATTCTGCACTAACTCTTTTAGATAATATTCAGACACGAAAGAGACCGCGTCCATTTTTAACTGGCCACATGCAGCCAACACATGTGAGCAAGGCAAGTGGAGCAGCTTCGGTTTGTTGCATGTGCACTCACATGTTGGCCTGACTCCACTTCCAATTTTCACCTTGTGCGTCTTCAACTCATTTGCAGAACCGAATCTATCGGTAGGTAGGCGCACCTCATACCTCCTTTCTTGATTACCAATGGCTGTGACACACTACAAGAAATATGTCAACTTGTGACCTTCTGTCAGTGACCCTGAAAGAATTGGTCGTAAATCTACGACCATTTGAGACCAATTGGTCATAAGCTGTTTGGGGGGCTCCAAAGCCTAAACCATAACGACCATTTTGGTCAGAAATGTCGTAATTTCCTTACACGAAATGGTCGTAAAGCAGACAGCACCGGTCCACTGCCTTATTTCTAGCTGATCACGACCAATATAGATGGTCATAGCCTTGTAAATTGTGGTGCATTGCTATGACTAGGCGCCACCTCATCAGTTTTGCCTATGTGTCATGTCCATGTGTCAATTTTGGCCCTAGGTTGTGAAACAGCCTACATTTCTGTCATTCCCAAAATTCCCAAAAAATTCTCATAAATTCTTTGGATCATATCTTCCTCAAATATGTCAAAAACCTTTCTTGCCTAGTTCAAAAATAATTCAGGAATATTCATTTTCCTATTCTGTTTAGAACAACACTTTGTGAAGGAAGTGCTATTTATATTTTCTTGATTTCCCTAACAAATTTTGGGCACTATTTCCTATCCAAATTATTGCCTCATGACAAAATTCAGCTCCATTTGCCTAGTAAATCTTCCTCAGCAAATTTCCAAAGTTTCTGTTCAGCTAGAAGCTTTGTGAAGGAAGTACTAGCTAGACATATCCTAATGACTTGAATTTTTGCCACATCTTCTATATGCCCAAATCATAGCTCTCCACAAAATTTGAGCCCCATCTAACAATCCATGTGAGCTCACCATCCAATCTTTGTTTCTAGTAATATTTTCAGTTTGGGAAGCAACTATATTTTATATTACTTTATAATTGCTGCAAAATTACCAGGACATGACCCTGCCCATATAACCTCCCTCCACCAAATTTTAGCTCATTTAATTTATCCAATTTCCCTCAATATTTTTCCCAATTTTCTGGTCAGTGGAGAGCATTGTGAAGGAAGTACCATTTTTCTTTATCCAAATGGTATGAAAATTTTACAGTGCGTTCATATGCCCAAATTATCATCCTCATCCAAATTGCAGCCCAATCGAATCATCTATGTGAGCCCAGCTTCAATTTCTATTTTCTGGCCAGATTGGCACATTGCAAAGCAAGTGCTATCTAGACCACTCCTATTTCCCTCAAACTTTTTGGGCACTCTTCCATATCCAAATCATTGCCACATGACAATATTCAGCTCCATTCGCATAGTAAATCTTCCTCAGCAAGTTTCCAAAATTTCTATCCAGAGAGAAGCTTTGTGAAGGAAGTACTAGCTAGGATCATCCAAATAATTTGAATTTTTTCCAAATCTTCCATATGCTAAAATAATCACTCTCCATAAAATTTAAGCTCTATCCAGCAATCCATGTGAGCTCATCATCCAATCTTTTATTCTGGTCATATTTTCAGTTTGTGAAGCAACTATATTTTATATTGCTTAATTATTGTTGAAACTTTACCAGGGCATGTTCCTACCTATATAACTTCCCTCCAATAAATTTTAGCTCAATCCATTCGTTCATTTGAGCCCAGCTTCAACATCCATATTTCTTTCCAGTGTGCTACTTTGCAAAGCAAGTGCCACCTAGGCTCCTCCATTTGAGCTACAAATTTGCCAAGACAGTCTCCTTAGTAGATGATCATCCTCAGCTAAAACTCAGGCCCATTGTCCATGTGTATTTCCCCCACCGCTAATCAAACACTTGGCTGCTAATTCATGTTTGAGCTTAGTTCAGTCTCCTCGTGAGGTTCTTCTGTTGTATTCTTCTTCCTATCACCTACCGGGGGAGTGCCCAACCCACCAGACATGCCTAGGCCGCCCAGAATGCGTGGCAACGCCACGGTCACGCGGTGACCACGCGGCTGGCATGCCAGTTTACGCGCTCTGGAGTTGGGGGCCTCGGCCACCATCCAAACCTCGACGTCTCGCCACCACACCATGTATCTCTGATTAAATAGATACTTATGTACCTAGAAATTATTTTTGGAAAAAATAAAGAGCAAACTATAAGGCAGCTGCAGTTCAAATTTGACCCGCTTCCCGCTGAATCGGCGGAAATTTGTCTTTTTCACGAGAGGTGGATCATAGATTTTGACACGCAACCATTTGGTCAATTGTACATTAAATATGGCCTAATATTTTATAAAATTGATTTGGTCTAATTTTGCAACAAATATATGGTAGGTCCTTCACAAAAAATCTCATTTTGGGCACTCGAAAAATGGAAAATGAAATTTTCGTCCAAAGAAAATGAAAACTTTCTTAGGCAACATTGTTTGCCATTCCAAGATGCACCTTTGTGCACAATATGAGATCATTTGAACAAACTATGTCATGAATGTGGCCATAAGATTGGTCATTTGACTTGAAAGCCGTGAATCTTCACACATGATAGCTCATTTCTGAGAACACTTTTTTAAAATAATTGTCGTATTACAAGTTTATTATTTTTCCTGGTAACTTGGTCATACATAATGACACAATGCGAAGGTTTTCCAATTTTTTGATTTTTTTTGAATTTTTCATGCCCATTTCAAAATGCGGTCAAAACGGCGGGCATGACTGTTCCTAGCTAGTGGTTGAATCTTGGAAAAAATTTGGTGTTTCTCTAACTAAATAGATACTTATGTACCTAGAAATGATTTTTGGAAAAAATAAAGAACAAACTATAAGGCGGCTGCAGTTCAAATTTGACCCGCTTCCCGCTGAATCGGCGGAAATTTGTCTTTTTCACGAGAGGTGGATCAAAGCTTTTGACATGCAACCATTTGGTCAATTGTACATTAAATATGGCCTAATATTTTATAAAATTGATTTGGTCTAATTTTGCAACAAATATATGGTAGGTCCTTCACAAAAAATCTCATTTTGGGCACTCGAAAAATGGAAAATGAAATTTTCGTCCAAAGAAAATGAAAACTTTCTTAGGCAACATTGTTTGCCATTCCAAGATGCACATTTGTGCACAATATGAGATCATTTGAACAAACTATGTCATGAATGTGGCCATAAGATTGATCATTTGGCTTGAAAGCCATGAATCTTCACACATGATAGCTCATTTCTGAGAACACTTTTTAAAAATAATTGTCATATTACAAGTTTATTATTTTTCCTGGTAACTTGGTCACATATAATGACACAATGCGAAGGTTTTTCAATTTTTTTTGAATTTTTCATGCCCATTTCAAAATGCGGTCAAAACGGCGGGCATGACCGTTCCTAGCTAGTGGTTGAATCTTGGAATTTTTTTTGTGTTTATCTAATTAAATAGATACTTATGTACCTAGAAATGATTTTTGGAAAAAATAAAGAGTAAACTATAAGGCAGCTGTAGTTCAAATTTGACCCGCTTCCCACTGAATCAGCGGAAATTTGTCTTTTTTACGAGAGGTGGATCAAAGATTTTGACACGCAACCATTTGGTCAATTGTACATTAAATATGGCCTAATATTTTAGAAAATTGATTTGGTCCAATTTTGTAACAAATATATGGTAGGTCCTTCACAAAAAAACTCATTTTGGGCACTCAAAAAATGGAAAATGAAATTTTCGTCCAAAGAAAATGAAAACTTCCTTAGGCAACATTGTTTGTCATTCCAAGATGCACCCTTGTGCAAAATATAATGTCATTTGAACAAACTATGCCATGAATGTTGCCATAACATTGGCCATTTGCCTTGAAAGCCATGGATCTTTATACATGATAGCTCGTTTCTGAGAAGCTTTTTTAAGACATTTGCCGTAGTCCACGTTTGTTATTTTTCCTGGAAACTAGGTCACATATAATAACACAATGCGAAGGTTTTCAATTTTTTTGAATTTTTTTGAATTTCTTATGCCCGTTTCAAAATGTGGTCAAAACGACGGGCATGACCGTTCGTAGCTAGGGGTTGAATCTTGCAAAACTTTTGGAGTTTCTCTGATTAAATATATACTTATGTACCTAGAAATGATTTTTAGAAAAAATAAAGAGCAAACTATGAGGCAGCTGTAGTTCAAATTTGACCCGCTTCCTACTGAATCGGTGAAAATTTGTCTTTTTCACGAGAGGTGGATCAAAATCTTTTGACACCCAACCATTTGGTCAATTGTACATTAAATATGGCCTAGTATTTTATAAAATTGATTTGGTCCAATTTTGCAACAAATATTTGGTAGGTCCTTCACAAAAAAACTCATTTTGGGCACTCGAAAAATGGAAAATGAATTTTTCGTGCAAAGAATATGAATACAACTTGATGATCATCCATAAAATAGGGTATAACTTGACTGAAAACTTTAGTGGTGCCATTTTGCAATATATTCTTGATAGTTGCTTCACAAACAACCCTGTTTTTAGCACTTCAAAATTATTTTAAATGTCAGATATCTCGAACCAATCAGGACGCAGAAAACTCTTCCCACGGATCACCCCTTGTAGCCGATCTGAGCCGTCCACATCTTACCGATCCGACGTCTCTCATTCACCTCTCCTCCGCGAGCCCTCTCTCTCTCGGAATAATTGGAATGGAAAAAAGGAGAGAGCCCCCTTCTCCCCCGCGAGCCCTCTCGCTCTCCCCTCCCGCGACTCCTCTGCCGCCGCCACCTGCGCCACTCGATTCCGGCGAGTTGAGGCGGCTCTCGCCGGCACGCAGCACACCCCCAGGCTCCCCTCGCGCCGCTCTTTGCTCCCCTCCCGTCAGATCCATCGCCCGCGCCTCTAGTGCTCGCCCACAACCCTCACCCGTGGCTAGGGTTTCGGCCGCCACCCCTAACTTCGTCGGGATCTGCCACATCCGGCGACGGCGAGGCCAGAGGTGGCCGGATCTGGCACCGGTAAGCCCCTCCCCTCCTTCTTCATGCACCATCTCCTCCTCACCTCACCTCATCTTGTGTTCCCTTTCGGTAGGTCACCATGGTTGTGGACGGGACGGCGGCGATGGCAGGAGGGGCGAACCTCCGTGGGACGGGCCGCCACCATGGAGATGGAGCTCCTTCTCCCCTACCACGCAGCCTCCCTCCCAGCGCCGGAGAAAAAGGGCCACCGGGAGGCCCTCACCGATTCCCTCGCGCGCGCCGTGGTCGAACTGGGCAACAGCGGACGTCCGGCTCCACGAGCACGCGTCGGGAGAGGAGGAGCTCCTCCTCCTCAACCACACCGATGCAACAGAGGCGTGCTTCTTCTCCAAGACCGCGGCAGCCATGGACTTGGTGAAGGTACGCATCACCCTTCCCCCCTCTGCCCTCATCTGCTCGCTCTTATCTCCTCTGGCCCCCATCTCATCTCTGCTCTTTAGGTAGAGGAGGAAATACCTCTCCTCGACAGGAAATAGGCGAGGTGGATGCTGCCCACCCAGACGGTCCGCAACATGGGGGAGTCCATCTCCGACTGTCCCAAGCACGACCACGATAGACCCACAACGGCAGGTAGCATCTCCATCTCCCTCCCCCTCTTCCTAGTAGTAGCACAACATCAGGTAGTAGTAGGATGATCAATACATGCTTGTTCTGTAACTTGTGTCTCAGATTGTTCAAATGATAAGAGAGGTTCCCATTTTGGTTACAACTGACAATGGTCTGATCCTAGCTATAAAATATAAGGGATAGTAATGAAGTAGAAATTTTCGTGTCTCGATTTCCACAGTTGGCTTGTCAAATATGTTCGTATCATATGGTATTTGCTACTTTTCTCTGGATGAACAGACTGTCCATAGGTTTACTGTCATCAATGTGTACTATAAAATTTCCCTGCACCTTTGTTGAAAACATGTAAGTATGTAACACAAATAGTCCACAAAGATTATAGTTGTTGTATCGATTACTTGAACAAGCAATCGAGGGAGAAATGCCAGTTTCTTTTGTATGGCATACATGTTGAATGTCGTTAGATGATGATCTAACCATTTTTCTCATCACAAAGTATGCATTGGCAATATAATTTGCAGAATTAGTTAGGTACTGTTGTAGTCTTTTTTAGACTTCTCATGAGATTGAAGCATTTGATCTGATTTATGGTTTGCTGATTGTTGTAGACAAATGTATCAATCTGCTTAACGGTGTATGATTCCTGCATTTCCCAGTTGCAAATCCTAATCAAGGAGAATGAGTAATACAAGCTCAGGTGTAATGGTGTATCCACACTTTTGTTTCGATTACATTTAAGTGATACTTTTCTGCCTCCTTTTCCTCCTGTTTGCGCGAAAAGTCATGTGTCCTTTCCATTTGGAGTCTTATGTATGCAACACCAATTATCCAGTCCATTTTTCACAAAAAGATTAGTGTTCTTTTCTTCTGATTCATGTAACAGCTACCTTGCCTGGCACTGGTACTATTATGCTATACTATTATACTATCTATATGTTCTTCACTGCCCCTTTAAGGTAAATGACAACATTGAAAATGGCTCAAACCTGAAGTACTTTAAATAGATTGTCGTTTCAGTTAAATGTTGTTTATAAATCCAGTTTGTACTGATAAACTTGCACAGTCTCTGCCTGTTTATAATGTTAAATTTTGTTCTATAAATTCACTTTTTACTGATAAAATTGTATAGAGCACAACACAGTCTCTGCCTTTTGCTATACTGATAATTGTTGTTTAGTTGTAATTGTTCTTAACACAGAATATGATTTCTATCTATTGTTTTGTCCAGATTAGAAATATGTGTGATGTGTGCTTCTGAAAAGTAATGCTAAATGTAGGATTAAGGAACTGAGCAAGGGAAACCATTATATCTCGTTCCTTGTTTTGTAATCTTTAATATTCCGTCGGATCATTCAATGTCAAGTAACAGTTCTTTGTTCTGTGTTATGGTAAAAGAAAATATGATTATAATAATTTCTTTTACTTAGGTGGGCTAGGTAGAAGAAAAATAAGAGCCGGACTAGGTAGAAGAAGAAGATGGAGGGGGAAAAGGAGGAGGCATGGCAACAAGAAACCAAGTACCTTGCCACTGCTTTGCTTGCAGGTGACATCCATTAATCTCACTTAGGTGAATCAGGAATTTTGTTACAATGCAACCTTTTGGGAATTCTGGACTTTTCCTTTGTGGTAATATAATGATGTTAGATGTCTGCTAGTTGCTCTATATGGGCAAGACGAATTGAATCCTGCTATTTTGTTTTTGATGTACGCATGCAGATGATTGATACTCATGAACAGCAAGTAACCATACTAGTTACCACCTAGGTGTTCCAGACATGTTGTATTATTTATGTTCTTTTTACTTCCAGAGTTATAGTGCGCTCATACTATTATCACATTGCCTGTTGTTCTTGCTGCATACTTGTATCTCAAGCGTTGTACTTCTGTGTTTGCTTAGGCAGACAACTACTGATGTAATATATGCAAACAATAACAACAGAGCTAGTGATGCTACATTACAATTAATGTGTACTTGTCAATTCTAGCTTATATTGGTGTCTTGCGATCATGTTCTAGTTAATGTGTATAGTGCAAGCCCTTGTTTCTGTCTAAATCCGTGCACATAAGTTCAGTTACCTTCTGAGAAATTATTGTTGCATTTTTTTTGTTTCTCAAATACAAAATAGCTTGCTCCTTTCAGCTGTGGCATCCCCACTGTTATCTTTATGATGTTGTTTCTCACTAATATAGTATTTATAGATTGTTGGCAGTCACTAGTATCATTGATAACTATGCCTCGTTTTAGTTGTTCTACTGTTATTTATGCACAGACTGCCTACAAGTTAACATGTTGTTAGATGTGCTTTTATTTTGTTCCTAACCATTTTGTTTTATAACATGCAGATTATGGCCTTCATTCATGTTTCGACGCGAGCTCTAGGATGAGAAGTTGGAAGAAGCAAGGCATGCAGGATCTAGGCATGCATGCGCGCTCTCGTATCCCTGCTTATGCTCCTAGGGAGATGTGAATTTCTGATGTACTCTTGATTTTGCTGAGAATTTGGTGTATATTTGCTTGCTAACATAGCATTGAATCTGGGCTGATTTGTTATTCAAATCCTGGGAGTTTTGTACATATTCTTATAATACTATTCTATGTTTACTTGAAATGCATTTCTGGAAAGTAAAATATATTTGCATTGAATATGGGCTGATTGTATGTCTGATGTAAATATTATTTGACATAAAGTGGCATGGCCCAAATCAATAAGTGGCCGAAATGTCTATTGGACCAAAACTATTTGGGCTTTGAAAAGGCTATGGCCCAAAATATATTGGTAGGAACGAAGCCTTGAAAATAAAAAGGAAATTGGACAGCAAAAAGATTGAGGCCCAAAAAAGAAATGGACTGTAAAAGGCCATGACTCAGAAAATAAAAATGTTGAATTGTTTGGCTTGGCCCATGTAGCTACGAAAATTAACAGGGAAAAAATAATACAAATAGGCTGAATTATTGGGCTCGGCCCATATAGACAGCTGAATTGGACCGGGCTGATTCTAATCGACGACCATTTCGTTTGGTCGTAATTTTGTCACGTCAGCTTGCCACGTTGGATCTGACGTGGTCTGGGCAGACTGCCAGCGACCAAAACAATTGGTCATAGAATCTACAACCTTTTATTTTGGTCGTAGCTGTCTACGACCATATCACAAAGAAGGTCGTTAAGTTTCATTAAAGACAGCCAGCTTTTGACCAACTGTTTTTGGTCACAAAAAGGTCAAAAATGGAAAACAGTGATCATTCAGTGACCAATATTGATGGTTGCAAGTTGACATATTTCTTGTAGTGACAGTGTGCAACTTTGCTTTTTTGAGCTTCTTCGCCATGTACCGCATAATCTTTTCACAGTAAGGTGTTTCGGGATTCTTCTTCATATGCTTCTTAGATTTCAAGCGCCTATCTCTGAAATACCTCACCGTGCCATGAAAAACACCCTCGACAATTGCTGTTAGTGGCATACCCCTATTCCCTCTGAGGACAAAGTTATAAACCTCAGCAAGGTTGGTTGTCATGGTGCCATACCTCGCTCCATGGGTGTCATGAAGCAAAGACCACTTCACGGGAGGCTCTTTCTCTATCCACTGTGAAAAATTATTTATTGCCCTCCCCTTCTTTCTCTTTGTACCGGGCGGGTGAAATGTTGGCAAGTCACAAAGCTCCATTGGCTCTAGCTCTGTGTTAGTTGGTTGCTTAGCCTGTGCAGCTCTCCTTTCCTTAACCGGTGCCTTCGTGAACTCATCGAGCTTCTTCCACAAAAAATCATACTTCTTTTGTTGGTTTTGTGCGCACAGCTTTTTGAACATATTCATGAGGCGCTTATTCTTGAACTGGGAGTAAAAATTAGCCCCAAGATGGCGCATGCACCATCGGCTCTGCATGTCCTGCCATGGTGCTGGTTCGTTCCAACCTGGCGTCTGCAGTGCCCGAATGGCCGCTAGTATACCCGGATGCCCGTCATGAAGGATGCACACATTTGGCCGGTCCTTCACAATTGCAATTTTTAGCTGCCTGAAGAACCATAGCCAACTCTCCAAATTCTCACCCTCCACGAAGGCCATAGCAAGTGGGAGGATCTGATTGTTGCCGTCCACACCTATAGCAGTGAGGATCTGACCCCTGTACTTACCAGTGAGAAACGTACCATCCACACATAACACAGGCAGACAATGACTGAAAGCTTCGATGCATATAGCGAAAGAGAAGAACACTCGATGCAGCACCTTATAATCTGGGAATTCGGACAGCGTAAAGTGCTGGATGTCAACATGTGTGCCAGGATTCCTCGCCTGCAATGTGTGCAGGAGACGGACAACATTATCATACGAGTCGATGAACGTCCCAAACCTCTTCTCCATCGCTCTCTGCTTGGCCCTCCAAGCCTTCCCATACAGAATTTCGTAACTATATCTGCTCTTAATTGTATTCTGAATGTGTTTCGCTTCCATGTCTTTCTTGTTCACTATCTCACTGAACATGAGTTCTGCAATGAGAGTTGAAGTAAGGTTTGGATGATCCACCAGCGGATATTTCATCACACAATTGTGGGGCACAACCTTCGTCACGACCCAAGTCACGTCCCACTTTGGAACGTGGGCGTGCACCTTCGCGGGACAACTATTCATAATACATGACAAAGTCAAGTATTTTTTTGTTGATACGTCCGTTTGAAAAATCCTTTGCGTGGACATTGCCCACTCTGTCACGGCTGCCTTCAGATTTTTCTTTGTGGCATACATACCCCCTATTTCGACTTTGCTCCGATGATACTCTCAGGAAGATTCATGACCATCGTTCACGGTCATGCCGGTCGAGAGGTTCTGATTCCATGAAGCAGGAATCGGTACCTCCTCGTCGTTCTCTTCACCATCTTCTTCATTTGAGTTCTCGGAATCAAGATCCTCCGCCAATCCATCCTCATCTTCCTCTTCCATCAGGTTCTGCATTTCCGATCCTTCCTCATCCCCATCAGCCTCGCCACTATCAGGATCTCCTATGTTCTGACTACTCTCCCCTGCATCGTAGTCCCCTCCAACGTGTGACACATAATCCGACTGACCCTCGAGTTCAGTACCACCCATATGTTCTGACCCAGCTACATCCATCTCATCAATCGGCTGACTGACCTGGCCAGGCTTGTAACCACCGCCGCCTTGTACCAGAGGATCCTCCATGGGGATGGGGAGCACTAAGGCAACGGGGTGAGTCCTCCGGCGTTTGCAGGATTCTAACCAGGTCACCCACTTATGTGTCCTATCTATCAGAACCAACTCCCAGAAAAATTATGTACGGGATTTCGTCCACACCGACTGAATACTGACGGTGCACACATTGGGATCAAGCGAGAAATTTGTTGTCAACCAGTGTTTCAACTGACTAATGTTCACTTTTTCTGGATCGGTCAGTTGCAACTCCACATATGCAAACTCAGTCAGATCAACCCCACTCTCGTTTGATCAGACATTACCAGGACCATAGTAAACAACAAATTTAACTGATTCAGACATGTCTCCTGCCATAAAAATTCATACCCATCAACCACTATGTACCACATAATTTTTTAATACAATAACCGGAATGTCTGCCATATATACATGACTACCACAAAGCAAACAACCGATCAAACGAACTAAAATTTCAGACATGTCTCCTGCAATTAAATTTCATATTCCCGTCAACCACTACGTACCACATAATTTTTTTTTACACTAACAGAAATGTCTACCACATATACATGACTACCACTATGTAAATAACTGATCTAACGAACTAAACAAATTTTTTTACACTAACAAAAAAGTGAAGCTCATTAAACCTAAAATAAAAATGCACTAAACAAAAATGTGAGGTTATACCTTTGACGCGTGCTTCTCCGGCGAGCTCCTGTCCTCCGCGCTAATCCGAGCACCGAGCTGCCCACGGCCAACCCGCACGAGCACGGCCACCACAGACGGCTCCCCCTACCAAGCTCCTCCAATGGTCGCCCCTGCCTCACCCCCGCCCTTGCCAAGCTCCACCACGGCCGGGAGCAAGCTCCAATGGCTGCCTCCACGGCCGGCCTCCCTCCTCTACCCTCTCCCCAACACACGGCTACCGGCTACCCTCCTCTACCCCATTGCCGGATCGGGTTACTAGCAGCCGGTTTCTAGCTCCATCTACTCAATTTAGTGACTAAATGGCCTGGAATCTGAAGAAATATGCGAAGGAAAGGAAGAACAGAGAGAGAGAGAGACGAGAGAAAGGGAGGAAGGAGGAAGAAGATGGCATGCGGCCTTATCCCGAACCGTTTCGTCCATCGGTAGGACGAATCCCACGTTTCGTCCAACGCAAGGACGAAACCAGCCAGGGCCGTCGGTGCGAGTACGAAACTGGGCCGTTTCGCAGCCCACTTCAACGAATCGCACATTTCGTCCAACGCTAGGACGAATCATACGTGTTTCGGCCAACGCTAGGACGAATCCCACGTTTCGTCCAACAGTAGGACGACGGTGTGCTATTTTTGAAATTTATGATTTTTTGATCTTATTTTCCGAATTTGTTCAAAAAAGTACTATTTCCAAAAAAAAATCTAGGAATAATGATTGAAATGACGCAGGGGGATACCAAGATGGAGCTTCACATTTCTGCACAGTGCCACAACATAAGCTCACCAATTCAGGCTGAAGCACAGGCGCTAAAGCTAGCTGCCATGCTAGCAAAGCAAATGCATTTGCAGGACGCGAAGTTTCTAACAGACAATCTGACGCTAGCGAAAGCAGCCGCAGCAAGACATCCAATGAATCATCCTGGGCATTGGGAAATCAGATCATATCTTGTAGATTTCTGTGCATTTACAAGTACTTTATCAACTCAGGTCTATCATATATCCAGGAACTTTAATGAAAGTGCTCACACCTTTGCTCAACAGGTGATCAGTCATGACACTGTAGGTAGCACAGTTTTTAGTTGCAATAGTCCTACCCATATTAGAATGCAATGCCCTATGTTACATTGTATTGCATATTTTATCCCAGAGGGCTTTGTTATCCTCAGTGTAATCTGTGCTTGAATTAAATATATGGCGCCACTGGTGCCTTTTCTTGTTAAAAAAAAAAGATACCAAGCCGAGTGAGTGAGCAACGACCTTTCGGCTCACCACCCTGCTGCTAAAAAAGATGCTGCTGCTGGTGCTGCCAATGTGTAATGGACAACTGGCCAGCATTGCCACCAACACCTGGTTAGAGGATCATGAATGCTATAAAAAAATCTTTCTTAGCAACCATGGCATCATTTTTCCTAGAGGATCATAACTAGATGATGTCCTACGCGTTGCTGCGGAAACATTGTAAAAATGCATAAATAGTCGCTACAAAAACATCTACTACCTCTCTTGCGGTTTATAGGGCTCATTTCAAAATTTTAGTTTTTCCGTTTTATAAGTCTCATTTGTACTACTTCCCATCACATGTTCAGATTCCAATATGCATTAAGTCTCTACATGCAAGGAATAATAAAAAAAAGCGTAATTGCAGTTAAAAGAATGTCATTTCTAACAAAATGTGAATGACGAACTACATAGGTATGCAATAATCGCCAAACAAATGTATTGTCAATACAAAATCTAATGCAAACAATAAATTATGAGTAAGATGCACAAATTGGCCATGTGGCAGCATTACATGCATAGAGCAATGCAAAAAAAATTGGTTTATCACTTGTATGCATGACTTGCTTATGTGGCATGGTTGCATGGCTAGAAAAAATAGGTAGTGGGTTGTAACTGTTTAGGAATAGAAAATTCCCTCGGCTACATACCGTTCGGCCTGTGGTAGCGCGCCACCTGGGTCGAATGGACTGGGAAACAAATGCTTTCTTTGTGCCTTGTGTTTTCCTTACGTACAAGTGTGTGGGTTAGTGTCTCATCGAGGATGTGTTTCAACGCGGAAGTCATGATACATGAATCTGAATTTCATTCTCCGTTATTGACCCATTTGTTCATTAAAAGTTTCATTACAGATCTAAATGTCGCGGAAGGGAAGTCGCAGCAAAGCTCCATGCCTAGTGCTGCAAGGTGCAGCCGAGGAGACTGGGTTCCTCCTACGGAGAGGCTCTTCAAATTTAACGTCGATGTGGAGGTATCGAGGAATGGCCATACTGGTGCAGTCATTGTCATTTCACGGAATCAATCAGGATTATTTTTGGGATCTTGGGCGCTGATCTTCCAAGACCAATCCTTCAACTCTTAAAACACTAGCATGCAAGGAAGATCAAGCACAGGCGACGGACCTCAATATTCATCGTCTATTTGTCGCGGCTGATTGCCTATCAGTGGTTAAGGACATTGCGGAAAGAGCTGGTGGACTGAACAGAGCCATTGTGATGGAGATTAACGCTAGAAAGGGAGATTTTCAAGCGTGCCAATTTGTCCATGAACGGAGAAGTAGTAACCATAAAGCTCATAATTTAGCTAGATTTGCTCTTTCTTCCCGGTGATGCTAGCCCAATCGTGGACAAATATCGGGGATCACCCCCTGCCGATTTGGTTTCTTCCCGATTTCTATCATACACGGCGGATGGCTACTGCGGCGACATCAACGAGAAGTTTCTCTCTACAGGTTTATGTGTGTGACACAACTATTGCTCTTCTCATCTTCGCTCTCTCCTCCGGTGATGCAATGAAGACCAAGCGAGCAATGGCGGAGTCAATTCAGAAGGATTTTTCTTTGGGGCTTAGATATATACTTCTAAGTTTTCTAAAGGTCTTCTCTATAAAAGTGGGGTCCAACACTCTTAGATCTGGATATTTTTTACTTGTTTTTCTTAATTAATATAATACAGTTATTAGTTCAAAAGTGTTTTTATTACCTAATCTAAAATAATTTGAAAGAAGCTTAGAGGGTTTGAGAGGGAAGCCGCTATAGGTCCTTTTTAGGGTATTAATCGACAAGTTCTGCGGAGGGTGCGATACCGTCGAGAATAAAGATACTATGATTCTTCTCCAATTGTGACGGTGTCTTCTCGGATGGTGAGTTTGTGTCTATAGGTTTTGTGTGCGCAACCCTTGTGGATTTTAGGTGCATGTCCTCGCAAATTCGTTCATACGGATCCGGTTAGTTTGTGTTAGTCCTTTTTTCTTGATTTTATTGGTGTGATTCGTTGTGACTTTGAAGACCTTCTTTGGCTTTCTGGAAAGATTTTGTGGTTCGACGACCTCATCCCTGGCTCAAGTATGATCAACGCTCACAGGTTCCATCGTTTTGGATGGGCGATTCAAGAGGTTTCTGAAACCAACCTATGAAAGTAATCAATTTCATGCAGGTGTACGAATGGTAGTATCATATCGCTGCTCCCGTCTGATTGCCGGTTTTTTTTTCAAGAAGCCGTGATGGCATTTCGTGTTGCCAAAACCCCAAAATTGATACCAAGGGAGAAGTTGTTCCTGGCAAATTTAGTTGTCTTTCTCAGTTATAAGAGTTGCACTGTAGTTTCTTGAATTTGTGATCCGAAGCATTAATACTATCATATTTGTCATGTCTGAATAAAACTTATAGGTCATTCTACTATATTTCACCGGCTTCTTCTTTTGCAATGGAATCTTAGCAGCTCTCGTCCTAACTTTAAAAAAAAAAATCTTTTTTGAAGGAGAAAAAGAAGTTCTCAGGCAATACAATCTTTTTGGTGCTTGGCATATACGAACAAGCGCGGTAGATTAGTGGAGACACTGAAATACTACTCAAAGTGAACGAATGGTTCGATCGAAGTGCTAGATTTTTTTTCTTCAAAAAAATTGTCACTTCCCGCCTCTGCTAATTCTGAAGACAAGGGCTGCATCTGGATATGGATTCGGCGCCGGCCACCCTTGTGTGCGCATGATTTCACGGAGGCCCGCCTGCAATTAGGTTGATGGTGTACACCGCTAGTTGGGGGCTTGGGGCGGGCAATGCATGGTAGCTAGATCTACATTCAATTCGGCCGGACGGAAATAGCATCATCATCTCTTTACGGCTGTGTGAGCCACCGCATTCCGTTCACACGCATGCATGGGATGGCCGTCCTTCCTTATGAGAAAGGAGAAATTTACACGGCCGGCTACCTCGTGCTGTCAGTCAGTCGGTCACTGTATCCTCAATTTCCTTTCCAGCAGCAAAGCATACTACATGATAACCGTGTGTGGATGTGTGCCGGTGCATGAGCGTCAACACTGCCGAGCCGACCGTGTCTGAACAGAACAGTCACGGACGACCGGAGAATTTCTTTCTTGGACGTCGGAGCAGCGGTGCACCGCCCATTTGTCTGCCTGCCTGCACGGCCACGGTGACCGACAGCCAGCCTACGCCTACGCGCCACGACGATGGCCACCGCACCGCTAACCGCTTCCTTCCACCGGCCCGAGTCGCGGCCCTGCTCCACGCGGCACGCGCCGTGTCGTCTCCGTCGTGCGCTTCTCGTGACCCATCAAGTCCAGTCCAATCCAGTCCAATCCTATCCTGTGAGAAGATGTACGGCTGGACTGGCAAATCCGACCCCTCAAACGTCGACGAACGCGATCTGCTGACAGTGACTGGTCACGTCTTAAATTTTCATTTCTGCATCCGAATCTCTCATATTTCATCCCCTAAATTCATACAAACCACGAAAAAAACCTACATACTACGACACCTTAACTACGATTCATCGTCGGAGATGTCCACGACGTCGGTGCCGGGCGCCGAGTGGACGGGCGCGTAGGAGGGCTCCGGCTCCTCCTCGTCCTCCTCGACCTCATCCATGTACGCGAGCATCTCCTCCTTCGTGGCGTGCTCCGCCTCCATCTCCTGCCGACGACGGCGTCTGGCCTCCGCGTCCGACTCCGAGCGGAGGGAATCGAGGATGGCATGTTGCTCCGCCTGCAGACCCACGTCCTCAGTGTCCCCCACATCCTCCTCCGGCTCCTCCTCCTCCTCAACCTCATCCTCCTCCTCCTCCTCCTCCAAGTCCTCCTCCTCCTCCAAGTCCTCCTCCGGATTCACTGCATCCGGAGGTAGCCCCGCGGCGATCCGGGCTTCGCGCCTTGCTCGGATCTGCTTAAGGAGCTGCAGCCGGCGCTCCGGCGTTTGGTATGGGGTAGCTCGTTACCCGGCGGCGTGGGGACATGACTACTAGTGGTGGCGGACGTGGAGTGGAAAGTGGCGGCGGCGGCGGACGGACGGAGGAAAATAGGAAGGGGTAGGGTTTCGGTGCCGGCGGTCGGCTTAAATAGTCAGGCTAGGCACTACGTGGCCCGCCGGAGCGACGCCATCGGTCCGATGAAGAAGACGAGCTTCGGACTGCTGGGTTTCGGACTGTTTTCCCGTGGGACCCCAGCGTCAGTTTGACATGACGGACGCGGCCGGGCGCGCCATATCCGCTCCTTATTTAGGCTGAATATAAGGGATGCCGGTCAGACCGAGCGTTTGAGACGTCTTTCTGGGTGCGACCGGTCAGTGACCGGGCCGTCCGTCCGTGCGTCGGATTTGGGGCGCGCGGTTGTAGATGCTCTGAGTCGCTAATTTTTTTTAAATAATACATTTTTTAAAAAAAATTACAGAAATAATATACGAATTTGAAAATTTTCAAAAATAGAATCCAGTCGGCTGGAGCTAAGCCGACTGGATTCAGTCGTCTGCGGCTAAGCCGACTGGGCCCACCATAGCCGACTGCATGCCCCCCGCCGACTGCATGCCCCCCCCAGCCGACTGGGGCTCCTGTCGGCTACGGCTAAGCCGACTGGCCAGTCGGCTGGGGCTAAGCCGACTGGAATTTTTTTTTTACCCCCCTTTCAGTGATGCCGGTGATGCCCGCCGCCGCCATCCGGCTCATCTGACCTTCTGCGGCCACCATCCACAATGCTTTCGGTGGTGAGTGTGACTGGCAGTGCTACTTTCGGTGGTGAGTTTGACTGGCAGTGTTGCTTTCGGTGGTGAGTTTGACTGGAAGTGTTGCTTTCGGTGGTGAGTGTGACTGAAAAACAGCAGCGCACTGAGCCTCGACGGTTATTTAAAAAGAGCTCTTCTCTGCCTCTTGTCCTCACAATACTTCTCCTCACTTCCTCTTCTCCTCACTACTTGTTGTGGTAGCATTAACAAATCCGCAGTGATGGGTGATCCTCGTCCATTTTCACGAGAGGCATCTTGTGATGTCTTGATGGGTGCGGTTTCCATGAAGTCCGGGCTTCATGGAACTCCAGGTGTATCTTTCGATGAATTAGTTAGCAGTGAGAGTAACTTGCGGAGGTTTAGACAAACAGCTTGTCATAGTAGAAACACAGCGGACATTCGACTAGAACTTTTTCGGTTGCGTGCAAGGTGGGAAAGACTTTGTGAACTAATATATGAATCAGCGCGATTCACACGATCATTTGATGATTTAGATCATCATGTGATAGATTTGCCAGTTGATGAATATATTGCGTTTCAAAAGGTAATTTAAATTTCGTATTTGATTTACATATTTAATATGTTTGTCGTTTTAATTCATTTTTGTTCATTTTGGTAATTGTAGAGATACAATGTGGACGCTAAAGAAATGAACCACGATGTCAGTATGTTGGCATGGTTCAAGCTTTTATTTGGGTCCGTTCCGCCGCCGAAATATGTATCAACTCATGATGGCTCAAGCTCGAAGAAGAAGAAATGCAGCGATGCATCACCAAAGCCCGGTGATGATGGTTACTCTTCCAGCGATGAGTTTATGTCAGCCAATAAAAAATCTAAGTCGAAGAAACATGTTAGTGAGAATAGTGATGATGACTTTATGTAGTGTTAGCGAGAAGCACGATGATGTCTTCATGTAGTTTGTATGCAGTATTATTTATGGTCAGTCGTACCGTTTAATTCAGATGTACTTGTATCTTAATTATCTGCAGCAGTCTCTCCGGAAATGTAACTCGATTAACAAAGCGAATGAACAGAAATATGTCTCTCGCATACATAGGTAGAATATGTCTCTCGCATACATAGGCAGATATATGTCTATCGCATACATAGCTAGATATAAGTGACACACAATCATCAGCCACCTCGTCCGCCACGTCGTTGAGGTGGTGTCTCCGGCGTCGGCCACATATACCTGTGGGGTGGCCGGATGATACGGGGAGGAAGCTCGGACCCGTCCAGGTCATACTGTGTTTCCTGTGTGGGAGGTGGTGCAGGAGTCGAATACATGTCCACCCACTCGTTGTGCTGCGACAAGTATTCCTGTGTGTTATGCCCATCGTCAGGCTCACTCTCCCACCTGGATTCGGACATAGACGCGTCATGTCCGGACATAGACGCCATATATCCGTAGCCTGCTGCGGGAGGGATGGAACATAAGTACTGACGAAATACGTAGTCGCAATCGATATTGGAAAGAATTAATATGAAGAAACATACCTGTAGGGGGGGTTGCATCACGTAGCCTGGCGTGGGACCCTGCTGCTGTGGTCCTGGCCGAAACACGTAGCCTGACGTGGGATCCTGCTGCTGATGCCACGCCGAACTACCAGCCTGGTCAGGACGTGGTGGCCTGGGCGTCCACTGCTCTGCTAGACGTGGACGCGGGTCATGTCGGTGATGCGTGGGGTCTACCTGACCAGTCCAGTGACGCGGGGGGCGTTGTACGGGCTGCTGATGAAGAACGTCCGAAGTGCGTCTGCACGTGATAGCCCGATACACAGCTCGTAGCCTCCCCTCAATGCGCGCCATAAAGTTCTGCACCTGAGGCCGAGCAACGAGTAGTGGTGCATCCGAAAGTGAACGCCGATAGTTGGACACCTCCTCGCCAAGTCCGATAGTCAACTCAGCCTGAAATTGTCACGACGATTATTAAGTATGCACGGCAAAGTATGTAACAACTAGATGCATTACACAAAGAGAATATATCTTACCGCCAATTGCCTAGAGCCCGAAATATCATAGCTCGGGTACATATCGGACACACTAGGGGCAGGTAACTCATCTGGGTGAGTGTGTTGAACGATGCATAACCGTGTTCTGCTCATGTACCGCTGCAAATAGAGATCGAATTCATCGAGATCAAACTCGACATTCTCCTGCCACACAAGTGTGTTCGCGGTCTCCCATTGTGTAACGTACGGCTGAACACGTTGTAGCCACTCAGCAGCAGTCCTGTGAATCCCCTTCCTTGTGATCCTAAAATTATGGTGTTAAACAATTAAGTAATGCTTCACTATGGACAATTGTGAAAGACAATTCAATATTGAATAACAAGACAATACCTGTGGATGTGTGCTGGCACCGGGTGCTCTGTAGGGGGAGGCACCTCCAACTGTTGAAGACCAAATTGCCTCATAACCCTCTGCTGGGCCATCTCCTCGACGAAGACGTCGAATATGATCTTCGCTTTCGTCATCCAGTAATCACTATCTCTGAAGCATAGCTCAGACATACCGCCGGGGTATCTTGCATTCATGACTCCTTGCGTGTACGGCTGCCAGATCACCCCAGTGTACAAATCAAACTGCTCGTTTAATGCCCTGTATGCTCGCCTAGTCTGATCACTAGCATAGCGTCTCTGCGGCAAACACAAGTTAGTTTAAGCCATAGTGTACACAAAGAAGAAAATTATAACACGGGACATACCTTGCGACGTGTCCAACACAGACCGAAAGTAGGCATATCGATGCCTTCAGCATCGAACATTACGGGCATAGGCTCTTGAATACGTACGTCCGGTCGTCCTATAGAGAACCTCTCCCACGACCACAGTTGTAGAAATAGAGGGCATCCAAGAAGAGCTGACGTGGGTGCCGTCAGCTGGCAGGCGTTGCACATACCTCGATATGTAGCCGCTAAGACCGCCGAACCCCAACTCCTCTGTGTGATCTGAGCCAGCGTCTGAGCTCTCGCGATCTCTAGTGCAATAGGGATGTAGAGCGCGCTTATAGTGGTGACATGGTTCTCTGTGAACATCACCTTACCGAGAAGCCACAGTATATATGCCTCCAGGCTGCGAGTGATCTGTGTCGCATTCAACGGGACCTGCGGATACCCCGGGAACTTCTGGATCTGTATTGAGCAAAGATAAAGCATTAGTACATAGCGACAACTGAAAGATATGAGGCAGGGGAACTAACCTGGAAATGGAGCAACCAATCATACTTAGGTCCGTGATGCTCCGATGCCAGAGCCGGAGCACCGTCATAAAGACCCGCGAAACGTTGTGCAAAATCTTCCTGCCAACGAGCCGGTGCCTCCAACGGTCCGATGGCATGACCTGCCAACGGTAGTCCCAGCAAAAGTGACACATCCTGCAGAGTAGGAGCCATCTCTCCCCAGCGGAAGTGAAACGTGTGGGTCTCAGGCCTCCACCGGTCCACTAAGCACGTGAGCAAAGAGGTGTCGATGGCGACGCGTCTGGAGGTATCCGTGCGCTCAACCAGCCGCGCGAAAGGTAATAGGCCAGCCCATTTCAACCTGCATGTTAGGGCAATTCAGTTAGTGCGTCCCATCAATATACGTGATTGAAACAAATAAATAAAGCACGTACCGTTCAACCCATCCCTCGTGTATCATCCAGTCTTCCCTTTGAGTGCGAGTGCACAGGGGCTCAAGCTGGCGCTCATAACCTATCGCCGCACGATGTTTACTATCAATTTCTGGATTAAGCAACGACATTTCTGTCATTCCTGCACATACAAATTTCAAACATATTGCCACAATTAATACAAATTTCAAACTTAGTGGCATATTTAATACAAAGTTCAACATAGTTCCACACTAAATACAAATTTAGAACTTAGTGTCACACTTAATACAAATTTAGAACTTAGTGTCACACTTAATACAAATTTAGAAGTTAATGCCACACTGAATACAAATTTAGAACTTAGTGCAGCCTAGGTTCTTCCTCTCCCTCTTCCTCCTCTTCCTCCTCTTCCTCCTCTGCTTCTTCGTCCCCGGTTGCCTCGTCCACGCCCAGTACCACTGGCAGTGCCGAAAGTGGGACAATTAGTGTCCCTATGGCCAATTTCATTGCATAAAATGCATTGCATAGTGGGGCCTCCCGCTTCAGATTCATCCATATCATTCCGGATGCGATGACATTGTCGTCTGCCTCTACTTGTTCGCATATTCTCTGGGTCTGGAATGTACCGCCTTTCATCAGGATTAACGGTGCTGAAGTTACCCATTGAGCGAAATCCCAGCAACTCACCTGTCCAAGTATTGAGGACGGACTCTTTCAGAAAATATGGAGTCACAAACGAGATTGCGTCCATTCCAAGCTGCCCGCAAGCAGCAAGTACATGGGAGCATGGTAGGTGAAGCAACTTCGGTTTGTTGCATGTGCACTCACATGTTGGCCAGACTTCATTTCCAATTTTCACCTCATGCGTCCTCAGCTCATTTGCACAGCCGAATTTGTTGTTAGCTAAGCGGACCTCAAACCTTCTTTCTTGATTACCAATGGGGACTACAGTGTGTGACCTGGCTTTTTCCATCTTTTCTTCCATGTACTTCATAATCCTTTCACAGTAACGTGTGTTTGGGTTGTTCAACATATGTTGCTCTGCCTTTTGACGTCTATCTCTGAAGTACTTCACGGTGCCATAGAAAATACCCTCAACGATGGCTGTAAGTGGCAATGCCCGGTTTCCTCTGAGGACAAAGTTGTATGTTTCTGCGAGGTTGGTAGTCATGACACCGTACCTTGCTCCATGTGTGTCATGCAGCAAAGACCACCTCTCCAGAGGCTCATGCTCTATCCACTGCTCGAAGGTTTTAATCGACCTCCCGAGCCTTCTCCTAGTACCAGGTGGGTCAAATCCTGGCAAGTCACAAAGCCCAACGGACTCCTCCTCCACGGCAGCTGGTCCTGTTGCTAACTGTGCTGCTACTGCTTCAACATGTGCCCTGACCGCTGCATCTCTTGCAGCTTTCCTGTCCCTAACGTGTCTCCGCGTGCACACATTAAGTCTGTCACGTATCAAATTGTACTTCCATAGCTGGTTCTGCTTGCATAGTTTTTTGAATAGATTCATCAGGCTCTTATTTCTGAACTGCGAGAAGAAATTAGCCCCCAGATGGCGCATGCACCAACGGCTCTGCAAGTCCTGCCATGGAGTTTGTTCCTCAGGGCCAGGGTTTGTCAGTGTCTTTATCGCACTGAGTATACCAGCATGTCTGTCATGAAGGATGCACACATTGGGCTTATCCTTCACAACTGATATTTTCAGTTGCCTGAAGAACCATGTCCAACTTCCAATGTTCTCACTCTCAACAAAAGCAAATGCCAGTGGGACTATTTGATTTTAGCCGTCTTGACCAATGGCTGTCAGGATCTGACCCTTGTACTTGCCAGTCAGAAAAGTGCCATCTACACATATCACCGGTCGACAGTGCCTGAAAGCTTCGATGCATACACCGAAAGAGAAGAACAGTCGATGCAGCACCCTCACAGTTGGGAACTCTGGCATGAAGAGGTCTTCGATGTCGACATAGGTGCCCGGATTCCTGTCCTTCAGCGTCTGGAGGAGCCGGACAACTGAGTCATATGCATCGAAATAAGAACCAAATCTGCTCTCAAGCGCCTTTTGCTTAGCCCTCCAAGCCTTGCCGTAAGAAATTCTGTACCTGAACCTGACGAATACTTTTGTCTGGATAGCCTTAACTTCCATCGCTTTGCTCTCCACTATCTCACTGTAAAACAACCTCGCAATAAGCGTGGATGAAAGGTTGGGATGATCTTGAGGGATGCAGGGAATAAGACATGTGTGATGAACTAGGTCACTGATCACCCAACTTGTGCCATACTTAGGGAGATAGCCGTGCACCCTGGCAGGACAACCTGCATTCTTGCATACCATTGTCAAGTATTGCTGACTGGACACCTCAGCTATGAAAACCCTTTGCGTGGACATTGCCCAATTTATTATTGCGTCCTTCAGAGCTTCTTTGTTGGGATACATAGCACCGGTCGCAATGTTGTTTTGGTGATATTGCCAGGCAGAATCATGACCATCGTTCACGGTCATTGCAGATGAGAAGTCATGATTCCAAGAAGCAGGAATCGGGACCTCCTCTGCATTTTCTTCTTCATCTGACTCGTCAGAATTATCTGCATGACCACTTTCAATATCGGTGTCTTCTTCTTCCATGATGTTCTGCATGTGCCCATCTACCTCGTCCGCGTCCGCCTCGCCACTGTAATAACCATCGCCATTTCCTCCTTCTACCTGACTACTCTGCCCTTGTTCATAACCATCATCTCCATCATTTGACACAGATAACATCATCCCGTCACTGCTTTGCCCAGGATCGTTACCACCCTGGCCTTCAGGCGCAATTACCTCCTTCAGAACGGGAAGCACTAAGGCACAAGGATTGCATCCCCTTGTTTCGCAACCTTGTAACCAGCGCACCCACTGAGAATCCCTCTCTACTGGCCTCAAATAGAAGAAGACATTCGAACTTGACCGGGTCCACAATGCATGAACACCCACGGTCTGTGTTTCAGTATTCAGCCCTAAACATGCTGTCACCCATTCTTTCAACTGACTAAGAGACCATGTTTGAGGGTCGGTCAGTGCCACCTCTATGTGCTCAAATTCACTCAGATCAACCCCAATCTCATTTGTTTGGACATTACCAGGACCGTAGAAAAATATGAACTTCACTATATCAGACATCTCGGCTCACCTATAATTTCTTTTAACATGGACAGACAACTGTTAAACAACATGACAAACTACATATATTCACACTCCTAAATATTTGACAAGTACATAGATTAGGGAATATTAACGAAGCTAAATATTGAAACAACTTAATATATTATGGATATTACCGGAGCAACTAAAAATACTGACATACCTAAATATTTGACAGACCTAAATATTTGACATGCACATATAACACGGGATATTACCGGAGCAACTAAAAATACTGACAGACCTAAATATTTGACATGCACATATAACACGGGATATTACCGGAGCAACTAAAAATATTGACAGACCTAAATATTTGACATGCACATATAACACGGAATATTACCGGAGCAACTAAAAATACTAACAGACCTAAATATTTGACATGCACATATAACACGAAATATTACCGGAGCAACTAAAAATACTAACAGACCTAAATATTTGACATGCACATATAACACGAAATATTACCCGGAGCAACTAAAAATACTGACATTAATTTTTCAAAATATGTACAACTCAGAGAAATTTTTTGACGACATAGGTATACCTTCGACGCGTGTGCCACTGCTTCTTGCTTCTCTCTTCAACTCAGCCGCACCTCCTCCTCCTGCTCACCACCTCTTCCTCCCCAGCAGCAACTCCTCCTCACCACCACCTCTACCATGGTTCAACCACCTCAACCATGCCTCCTCCTCACCTCACTTGAACGAGAAAAAAAACTATCCTATTGGAAAAAAAAAATACCGTAGGCCACCGGAGTTGGCTATGATCTACTCTTTCTATGGGTTGGATGCAAAAATGGATGGACCAGCGAGGAGATCGACGGGGGGTTACGAGAGACTGAGAGAGAGAGCAAGAAGAGGAAGAACGAGAGCTCACGGGCGCAAGAGGAAGGAGATAAGGAGAAGAAGGGAAGGAGAAAAGGAGGAGGGAAGGAGAGGAGGCGTGGGTGGGCAGCCAGGCCCCTGTCGGCCACGCCCCGGCCGATTGGACGGCCTGTCGGCTGCGCCGGGGCCGACTGGAACCCTGTCGTCTGGGCCGCAGCCGACTGCAGCGCGCCAGGCCGACTGGCGAATCCAACGCGACGGTCGACGTGTTCGAGCAAATCAGAAGCTGCCACATGTCCTGTCGGCTTAGCCGTAGCCGACTGAACCTGCCACGTGGCCTATCGGCTTAGCTCCAGCCGACTGGATTCTATTTTTGAAAATTTTCAAATTCGTGTATTATTTCTGTAATTTTTTTTAAAAAATGTATTATTTAAAAAAAATTAGCCTCTGAGTCATCATGGCCCTGGCTCCTCACCGTCTGTCAATCTGATTCTCCCTCCCTCCAACCCAAGCAAGGCACATATACTCATTTCTCAAACCCAAGCAAAGCAAGCCAACCCAGCCGCAACGCGCCGCGCTCTGCTTAAAACCCACCCAAACCCCCGTGCACTCGGCACTCACTCATCGCCATGCCGATGCCGATGCCGCCGCTGCTCCCGTGCTTGCTCCTCCTGTTTGTCGTCCCTCTCCTCGCAACGCCCACCACGATCCCGCTCTACCGCCACCTCCCGCCGCTCCCGCCCGCCGCCGCGCAGCACCACCCGCTCTCCCGGCTCGCCCAGGCCTCCCTCGCGCGCGCCTCCCGCCTCAGAGCCGGTCACGGTCACCACCAGGGCCAGGGCCACCCACAACAATCCTCCCCCGTGCGCGCCGCGCTGTACCCGCACTCCTACGGCGGCTACGCCTTCTCCCTCTCCCTCGGCACGCCGCCGCAGCCGCTGCCGGTGCTGCTCGACACGGGCAGCCACCTCACCTGGGTGCCCTGCACCTCCAACTACCAGTGCCAGAACTGCTCCGCCGCCGGCTCCTTCCCCGTCTTCCACCCCAAGAGCTCCTCCTCCTCCCTCGTCGTCTCCTGCAGCAGCCCCTCCTGCCTCTGGATCCACTCCAAGGCCCACCTCTCCGACTGCGCCCGCAACTCCGCGCCCTGCAGGCCCAGCACCGCCAACTGCTCCGCCACCGCCAAGAACGTCTGCCCGCCCTACCTCGTCGTCTACGGCTCCGGCTCCACCGCGGGGCTCCTCGTCTCCGACACGCTGCGCCTCTCCCCGCGCGGCGCCGCCAGGCGCAACTTCGCCGTGGGCTGCAGCCTCGCGTCCGTGCACCAGCCGCCGTCGGGGCTCGCGGGGTTCGGCCGCGGCGCGCCGTCCGTGCCGGCGCAGCTCGGGGTCAACAAGTTCTCCTACTGCCTCCTCTCCCGCCGCTTCGACGACGACGCCACCGTCAGCGGCGAGCTCGTGCTCGGCGACTCCTCCGCGCCCTCCGCCGGCAAGGCGAAGGCGATGCAGTACGCGCCGCTGCTCAAGAACGCGGGCGCCAGGCCGCCCTACTCCGTGTACTACTACCTGTCCCTGACCGGCATCGCGGTGGGCGGGAAGAGCGTGGCGCTCCCGGCGCGGGCCTTCGCGCCCGTGTCCGGCGGCGGCGGGGGCGGCGCCATCATCGACTCCGGCACGACCTTCAGCTACCTGGACCCGACGGTGTTCAAGCCGGTGGCGGCCGCGATGGTGGCCGCGGTCGGGGGCAGGTACAACAGGTCCAAGGACGTGGAGGAGGCGCTCGGCCTGCGCCCCTGCTTCGCGCTCCCGCAGGGCGCGAAGACCATGGACCTCCCCGAGCTGTCCCTCCGCTTCACGGGCGGCGCCGAGATGCGGCTCCCGATCGAGAACTACTTCCTGGCGGCGGGCCCGGCGTCCGGCGACGCCCCCGAGGCGATCTGCCTCGCCGTGGTGTCGGACGTGTCGAGCGCGAGCGGCAGCGCCGGGGTGTCGGGCGGCGGCGGGCCGGCCATCATCCTGGGCAGCTTCCAGCAGCAGAACTACCACGTGGAGTACGACCTGGAGAAGAACCGGCTCGGGTTCCGGCCGCAGGCCTGCTCCTCGTCGGCATAGGCTCGTGGCGCGCCGGAGCTCGCGCGGTGGTTTACCACTGGCTGGCTCCTGCTGCTTAATTAGGCCACGATCAGTGCTGGCATGCAGATGCGTGCTCGCGTACGTACGTACTGTACGATCTACCAAGTTGATTAATTATTATTACTCCCCTCCACGCAGTGGAAAAGTTAGTGACAGACTAAGCTGCCCGCTCGCTCGTGCAGCTTTCGAATCCAGAGCAGTACCGCGGTTAGATTTGAGGGTTTCAATTAGCAATAAAATAAAATACCGTGTGCATGCGTGTTTGCTTAATCAATTACTGCTTCACCAGCAGGATCACTCACCCCTCCATTGCTTTGCCTCTGTAGGAGTGTGTGGGTGAGAGAAAGAAAAAAGAGATGACACGGAGAAAGACGAGGTGCCATGTTTGCTTTGTTCTTTTGCTTTTGGTGGATCCATCGATTTGCATGCTTTGGTTGGACAAAGAGGGAAAGCGAGCATGTCCTCATCGTTGATGCTTTCGTGAACAGAGTTAATCAAGGAAGCTTGTACTACCACTGCCTACTGTTGATCCGTTGGTGGTCAGTAGATGCGTCATGGGTGGAATGAATGTCCGTGGAAGGAGTTAATTAAGCTTTGTCGTACGTGCGTGCCGTTTGGTTGCTGGGTGTTTAATACTCTCACCTAGAATTAGATACCCGGCCTGTGCCGTGCCGGCCGGTGTGAATGAATGGGCATGTGATGCACTGATCCGCCGCAGCCGTGCCGGCGCTGGCGTATACACCCACCACCTGACCCATGGAGTGATGGCGGCTGCTGCTTGTTCAATGTGCACAGTTCGGTAGTATTTACAGCCCGCTCTGACCGCCAGCCGTGCATCGCGTTCCGGCGCGCGGATGGATCTCCGCACGTCTCCAACCACAGTATTTTTTGACAAATCTGACCCCTCCGAGTGACTTCACGCACATCTGGCCCTTGAGCAAAACTAATTTGGAATCTGGTCCCTGGGGTCGGCGCCATGCTAAAATTTGGAATCTGGCCCCTGGGGGCGGCGCCACATAGCATGACGCCGAAGTTGTACATGTCGGCGCCACACTACACGGCGCCGAGCTGTACAAGTTCGGCGCCATGCTATGTGGAGCCGAGCAAATCTGGCCCCCTAGGGTTTTTGTGGGCCCATCTGGGGTCGGCTCCACATAGCACGGCGCCGAGCTGTACTCGGCGCCATGTAGTGTGGCGCCGACATGTACAACTTCGGCGCCATGATATGTGGCGCCGACCTCAGAGGCCAGATTCCAAATTAGTTTTGGCCAAGGGCCATATGTGCCTCAAGTCGTGCAAAGGGGCCAGATTTGTGAAAAAATACCCAACCACACGCCACGGACGCGCAATATTATATTCGAAACTTCTTGGTGACTGATTGGACAGGAATTTGGAAAGATTTGGCCACTTCTTGGTGACTGATTGGACAGGAATTTGGAAAGATTTGGCCGCGCGGTTGTGCACAGGTTTTCAAAGACTCTAAATGGTTGAACTGGCCTTTAAAAGGGGAACTGGATGGATATCTTCTCCGTATTAGAGCAACTCCAATAGCTCCCAAAAAACTTCCCGTAAAAGTGGTCGTGATGGCCGTAAAATTTAAGAAAGTTGCCTGACACCTACTTTTCTCAGTTCACGTAAACTTCTTCCCAAAAAGCCTGCTCTTTTTTTTTTCTTTCTATTTTCCCATAAACAAGCATACAAATCACACATACATATGTACAATATCATCATAATAATTCAAGGGAAAATTTTGTTTATACAACTATAGAATTTGACATTTCGCTTTTGTCACTGTTAGTTTTTGACAATGTATCACAACTGAAATTCTGTGGCTAAAGCAAAATAAATCATTTCACTTTTGAATGAGAACTGAGGGAAAGAAGCCCCCTGTCTTATTCTTATAGGAGAATGAGGAGACTCGAACCCAGGCTGGTGACAACAACCTTTGTGCTGCCCACCACTTCACCCAGGAGAGCTCCTCAAACTTTTGCAACTATTAGTTTTTGACAATGTATCACAATTGACATTCTATTTTTTTTTTGCTTTTGCCAGGGAATGGCAATTGTGATGTATTGTCAAAACTAAGAGTGGCAGAAATGAAATGTCAAATTTTAGAGTCGCATAAAGAAAATTGGCAAAATATAGAGTGGCAGAAACAAAATTTCCACATAATTCAAACCATGTTATATCCAGCACCGGGGTATCCGCCGAGGCCACAGAGCCAGCAGGAGTAGCAACGATCGATGCCCAAGAATCACGACAAAATGTCTTCGAGACGGGCGAGGCTTCTTTCTGAACCTTGCGAGGAGCTGGAGCTTATTGGTGACCGACTGGGAGACGGGGCAACGGCGACACAGTAGGGCTTCCCAATAAGCTGAGGGGACGCCAGGCATTTCGGCACTCACGAGCTCGATGGCCATTCTCAAGGCACCGAAAACACCTAAAAGGTGTTGGGGAACGTCGCATGGGAAACAAAAAATTTCCTACGCACACGCAAGATCTATCCATGGTGATGAGCATCTACGAGAGGGAGAGTGAATCTACATACCCTTCTAGATCGCTAAGCGGAAGCGTTAAGAAACGCGGTTGATGTAGTCGAACGTCTTCGCGATCCAAATCGCAAGTCGTCCCTCGATCCAAACACGATCTAGTGCCGAACGGACGGCACCTCCGCGTTCAACACACGTACGGCTTGATGACGCCTTCACCTCCTCGATCCAGCGAGCGATGGTGAAGTAGTGGATGAGTTCCGGCAGCACGACGGCGTGGTGATGGTGGTGAGGAACAATCTCTGCAGGGCTTCGCCAAGCACTACGGAGATTGTGACGGGAGGAGCTAGAGGGTTAGGGTTGTCGGCACACGGCTTGGGAAATCTTGATGTGTCCCGTGTGCTAGCCCTGCCCCTCTATTTATATGTTGAGCCCTGGGGTCTAAACTTGGAGAGAAAGCCTCCACAAGGTCGGTTTTGCCCGCACAAGGTCGGTTTGCCCCGCATGGAAAGAGTCCCACTCGGATTCCAGCAGTACCGCGTACAAGCGGTAGTACCGCTCATGAGCGGTAGTACCGCTTCACACAAGCGGTAGTACCGCTTACGCGGTAGTACTGCCTTACCAGCGGTAGTACCGCTTAAGGCAGCAGCAAAACTTCCTTTTGCACTTTCCAATACCTCGTGGGCTTTACCCCTTTGGTCCATATAAAGTGTTGCTGCACCCGAACACTTCGGTAAACATCCGGAACCCCTTCCGGTGAATTCCGGAACCCTTCCGGAGATCAAAACACTATTATCACATATATCAATCTTTACCTCCGGACTCTTCCGGAGATCCTCGTCATGTCCGGGTTTTTATCCGGGACTCCGAACAACCTTCGGTCACCAACACAATAACTCAACTATACTAATCGTCACCAAACGTTAAGTGTGTAGACCCTGCGGGTTCGAGAACTATGTAGACATGACCGAGACACCTCTACGGTCAATAACCAATAGCGGGACCTGGATGCCCATATTGGTTCCTACATATTCTACGAAGATCTATATCGGTCGAACCTCTATGTCAAGGATTCAATTAATCCCGTATGCTGTTCCCTTTGTTCTTCGGTATGTTACTTGCCCGAGATTCGATCGTCGGTATATCTATACCTAGTTTAATCTCGTTATCGGCAAATCTCTTTACTCGGTCCGTAATACAAGATCTCGTGGCTAACACTTTAGTCACATTGCTTGCAAGGCTCATTGTGATGTTGTATTACCGAGTGGGCCCTGAGATACCTCTCCGTCACACGGAGTAACAAATCCCAGTCTTGATCCATGCCAACCCAACAGACACCCTCGGAGATACCTGTAGAGCATCTTTATAGTCACCCAGTAACATTGCGACGTTTGATACACACAAGGTAATCCTCCGGTGTCAGTGAGTTGCATGATCTCATGGTCATAGGAACAGATACTTGACATGCAGAAAACTATAGCAATAAACTGACACGATCATATGCTACGTTTATAGTTTGGGTCTTGTCCATCACATCATTCTCCTAATGATGTGATCCCGTTATCAAATGACATCTCGTGTCCATGGCTAGGAAACCTTCACCATCTTTTGATCAACGAGCTAGTTAACTAGAGGCTTACTAGGGACACAGTGTTGTCTATGTACCCACACATGTATTTGAGTTTCCAATCAATACAATTATAGCATGGATAATAAACGATTATCATGAACAAGGAAATATAATAATAACCAATTTATTATTGCCTCTAAGGCATATTTCCAACAAAAGGATCTCGACAAACCGCTGCACGGTGACCAGGAAGGAGACATCTGCAACATCTACCACGAAGCCAAGCGGGGACAGGACTGGGAGCCAAAGTAGGGGCTAGCGAGTCCGGGCGTTGCATATTGCGGCGCGGCAGCACCTCCTGCCAACCTCCACATGAATCCGCTTCACACGTCACGCCCCGCCGAGGAGCCGAAACTGAGGATTTGGTAGCCGGCGACGGTGTCTACGGGGCCAGCTCATGGTCATCCTCGTCTTCTTCGTCATCGGTAAGAGAGCTCCACGAAACAGGTCGCTCCGTGCCCAGACTCGACGCAGTGCCGGCAGGAGTTGAGGACGGCGCCGCTTCCACAGGAGTCGAGGACGATGTGACGGAGCTAGCAGGAGTCGTGGAGGATGCTTCAGCAGTAGCAGCCGGGGGTGACGGCGGGGCTTCCGCAGGAGCCACGGATAACGTAGCAGCGCCTGGATGAGTCGGGGACGGCGCCCCCTTAGCAGCAGTCCGGATTGACGGCGCGACGCTCGCAGGAGCAGCATCAGCAGAGGCCGGGGACGGGAGACTCCCAAGCCACGGCGGCGGCGGGGACCCAGGCCCTCCATCCACCAGGCCGAACAACGCGGCGACGCCGGTCAGGGAAGGTCGGGAGCGGCAGAGAGAGCATGCTCGAATTTGCCGCCGAAGATGCTGCCACAACCGGCCTCGGCGGGAGTCCAGAGCCAGCGCGGGACAAACGACCACCAGCTATTAGAGGGGTCGCCAGTTTGAAGTATCCGGCTCTGGCTATGAGGAAGAGTTGCTGAGGTGAGCACGGGCGAAGGAAGAAGGAAGCATTGTACGCTTGGGATTCAGTTGAGGTCACCACCACCCAACAGTGGCGTCGATCGCTGCACATGCAAACAAACAAACAAACTCGTCGTGCCTAATCCTAAAATGAAATATTAGCTACGTGTTTCACTTTTTGCCATGCAGTGTACTCCAGTAGATGAGTAGATCGAGGGGCGACATACTAATATACTATATATTTTGTATACTCAACAAGCTAGTGATCATGGGGTGATGGGTGACAGATCGATCCTACTGCATGCCGGACTCAAATGTGGCACCCGATTGATAGCTGATTTTGGTTGGTTCCGACCCATTTTTTCCCTCATTCAGACAAACCCACCGTTTAATTTATCGCAGTTTTGTTTCGCTCGGGGACTAGCTGGATGGAGGCCAGGCCAAGGCATGATGATCCGAAGGATTGTACTGGCGTGACGAAGGCAGCGACACTGCTCGGAACCGGCGTCGCCGCCGCGTATACCACTGTTTCTACCGGTGGACGTACACGGCGGCGTGTGCAGTCAAGTCAGCGTGTGTTCGTTCGTTCACTCATCGTAACCCCACCAAACGGATTGCTGGCGGTCCACGTTGAATCATACGGTGAAATAGAATCGTGCTTCAGATCTTGACCGTGTGGTATATACATACACTCATCTAATTGTTGGGCTCCATCAACTATCTACACGCAGTGCATACAAAAGCTAGGCATCGATTTCAGATTGAGTAGGCATGCAAAATTGGAACCTTGCGGGCACCCTCCGACTCTTTTAAGTTCAACTAAATGAATTAAATTTTCAGATTTCACTTTATTTTAAAACTATGGTTCCAAATTTGTATCCCTAAGATTGAGTCATCCAGGAGCCGCACTGTGCCCGTCTTCGGAAGTGCACAAAGTATGAAGTCCATTTGATTGTTTGCCGCCTCTATCAAATCTATCGCCAGGGGAGCGACGGTGAAAAAATCACTTTATTCCCTCAATTACACAAAATCAGCATGTTGCGAGACTTAACCTAATGCCTTACAGCAGGAGTTGACGATAGCCATGCACCACCTATGCCTGCGTTCCCAATGACACATTCAGGATGGAACGGCCACAACATGGGCATTCTTCTTAGCGAGAATTGTTGCACCACATAGTGTGGCTTATAGGCTTTGAAAGACAGTATGGAATTAGGATTTCTTCTATGAAAAGTATTGCAAGATGGTTGAAGCAACAAACAAATATCTTTCTAAGAAAAAGAATAGAAGGGAAAACAAACAACCTAGAAAGAATTTGTTTCTTGGCATGTTTCGACCGCTGACGGAGGAGACACAACCTACCCTTGACCACTGAACGCACAAGGAAGAAGGTCCCAGGGTTACCCCCCCCCCTCCTGCCGCCACCGGAGCGGCCGAACGGAGGTGTCAGAACCATAGTAACATCGGTGTCTGAGCACCTTCTATGCATCCTCTCTCTAGATCGGGGTGTGTAGTGTTTTATCAATCCCCGCCCTATAAGAGCAATTTTTGTTGTAGTACTCATTTATCTGATGGTGCCCTGTGGCCTTTGTATCGAAAAATCGATTCGGACGACTACTTGCTGACATCCCTGGTTTTAAACTTTTAGCATTTTCTGTTGCATCATCTGACAACCTAATGTAGCAATCCTATTTTGATGCAAGTTTGATTTTTTTTTTGGGAGAACTGATGCAAGTTTAATGCAAATTCAGTCAAAAAACACCAAAACACACATGGGCTGTTACCTTAGAGAAAAGCATACGTGGGCTATTGGTAGTTGCTCTCCAAAGCCCACGTAAGCCCAACAACAACTATGTTTCACGCGACCTTGAGCTTTACCTCACCCGTCCACTTCCGCCGCCTCATTCCCCACCTCTCTGTTGTTGCTTTGCTCTCACACTCCTGCTCTGCTCGCCGTCTGCTACTGCTCCGCCGACGGCGAGCGGAGGTATTGGTTCTCTTCCTCCTCCATTTGCCATCTTCCACATCCCTCCTCCCCTCCCAGTCCAACTCCTCACCGGCCCACCGTGGTCACGCCCCAGCCGGCCAGCAGGTGGTTGATCCGCTTGCCTCCGAATCTTCTCCGACCCTCGATCTGGGCCCTGCATCTGAAACAAGAATCCTGACTCGTATCATCCACCTGCTGCTACAACGTGTAGCGACCTAGCCAGCCTCCGAAATGGCTGATCAGTGCAGCCTTTCTGGTTCCATTCTTGGTGAATCTGAGGGAAGGTCGTACAAGTTCAAGCTCCATGGATACTCAAGCGCGAAGGAGCTACTCAAGTGCGGTGAGTGCATGACTTCTCCCCCTTTCAGTGCCGGAGGTCAGAACTGGGTGGTGCGGTACTACCCGAACGGTCACACGGCAGAATATGCCGATGACATAGTTTTTCAACTGGTTCTTGATTCAGATGCTACAGATGTGAAGGCGAAAGTCGGATCGGCTATAGTTGTTAAAGATTTGCAGCCATTCAGTCTTAACACATGTGATTATATCTTCCCACGCAAAGGTTCAACTGTTCTTCGCCCTTTCAAGCGGGCTGCTTTTGAGGTCTATCTAATAGATGACTGTATCCAAAGTGTGTTTGATATAACTGTCATCGTGAATGCCCCCGATGAAGAAACAATGGGTAATCAGTTTGTTGTGGTTCCTCCAAGTGACCTGCACCGGCATTTCCACGACCTCTTAGAGAGCATGGATGGAGCGGACGTGACCTTTGGTGTCGGTGGGGAGAAGATCTTGGCTCATAGTTCCGTGCTAGCTGCTAGGTCATCCGTGTTCAAGGCGGAGCTCCTTGGCACCATGAAGGAGGAAGCCGGCAAACCCGATTGAAATTCATGAGATGGAAGTTGATGTCTTCAAGTCCTTACTCTATTTCATACTATACACTGATTCACTGCCTGCTCTTGAGATGGATAGCGACCAAAGTGAAGCATGTCTAGATGTCATGATGGCTGACCATCTCCTCGTGGCAGCAGACAGGTACAACATTGAGAGGCTGAAACTGATGTGCGAGCACAAGTTATGTTGCAACATTGATGCCGACATGGTGGCGATCAGTTTGGCCTTAGCTGAACAGCATAGTTGCAATGGACTCGAGGAGGCATGCCTACAGTTTCTTGCTTCTCCCACCAATTTGGAGGCCATGCTGGCAAGTGATGGCTACGAGCATCTGAAAAGCAGCTGTCCATCTGTCCTCAAAGAGCTGGTTGGTACGCTACTGCCAGATACAATGAAAACGGCCAAGGATATTATCATGACCATTTAGTAGTATGGCTCACGACCATCGCACATAAGTTAGTTTAGTATATATGCATGCGTTAACTTAGTTCTCTATGTATGGTTGCACGTGTGCCTTGGCAAAGAAAGGGCATCCATATATGACTATAATGCAAGAAGAATGGGATTAACTGGGCAATCAGCTATGTTTTCTATTTGCCGAGACGCATCAGTTGCGAATCAGGTTTCTGCTTGCCGCAGTTTATCTATTTGCCTATGTTTTTCAGTAGTAAGGACATCAACAACTGTTCCATCTATGTGAGACTCTGTTGTGCTAGTTGTCTTGTGTTCAGCTTGCAGTCCTCTAGTTCTTCTTCCCTAGTTAAAAGGTATATTGCTTGATTGCATAAGTTTGGGCGAGCTCCTCATTATAGAAGACAACACGTGCATCATATATAATTCCTGTTTGTTCGGACTCGGGCTGACTTTGGAAGCGAAGGTACCATCCTTCTTTTTTGCCCATTTTTTCTCTTCCTTGTGAGATAGAAAAAGTTTTGCATGGGCTTAAATAGTCTTGCGTGGGTTAGTGACGGTATTTCTATGAATTTCGAATCAGTTGTTTGCCTTTGCTTCCTTGCTTAATATTTTTTTTGTTGAACTTGAGAAACCTTAGCTGGTGTACCTCAATTCTTAATCATTGGGCTCATATAAATATGGTCATATCGTTCTACACAGGTTGTGTTAAATCCTGACAAGGAAATTTACACTGTCCCAGGTGTAGCAGTACACCTTTCAGAATTGGGAGTTCTGTCTTGTGAAACTAGCAGGGAGGGTAATTTAGGTTGTGGTGTAGAATTAGCACAGAATTGGAGTTGTGAGCTGCTCATCACACAACAAGCCAGCAACTGGCATCGCTGTGGCTAGGCACTAGCCACAAAAACTTAGTTCTCCAAGTAGGATGGGAATGATTGGGCATCGTCTATGTTCTCTATTTTCCTATGTCTTTCAGTAGTATGGACTTCAACTGTTGTATCTATTGTGAAGCTATGCTGATGTGCTTGTTGTCTTGATTGCAGCTTGCAACCCTCTTAGTTCTTGGTGCCTAGTTAAAAGCTAGCTTTATTGCTGAATCAGCAGCCATTGTTTATGCTGTTTCTTTTGGATCGATAAGTTTGAGCAAGTTTCTCATTGCAGAAGACAACCGGTGCATCGTATATAGTTCCTGTTTATTCTGACCGACTTTGGAAGTGACGATATCACTTCTTTTCAGTCCTTCCTTCTTCTTCATTGTGGCATAGCAAAGTTTTGGATGGGCTGAAACAATCTTGCTTGGTGAATGAAGATTTTTCTATGCATTTCGAACCGATTGTTCGCCGTTGCTTCGGTGTGGTTCCTTGCTTAAAGTTTTTGATGTGACCACTGCAATCATGTCGTCCTGACATGTTGAATTTCGAACTGAATCTGTTAGTATATGTGTGTTTTTCCTTGTGTTGAACTTGAGACACCGTAGCGGGTGCACCCCTAGCTGTTAAACTGCGGACTCATATAAATATGTATGATCATACGTACTGTTCTACACAGGTTATGTTACATTGTTCTACATTGTGATTGAGCTTACAGCATCCGGACGTAAATCAAAGATCGCACGTTCGAAAAAAGATAATAAGTCCCATAAGAGGGCAAAGTGTTCTAAATCTCCTATTGTTTCCTCATGAATGGAATGTTTTTTAATAGCAGAGGTCTTCGTGACTTGGCTAAACATTTATTCATTGCGGAATGTAATAGGGAATACAATTTAGATTTTTTGGCTATCTCTGAAACGGGGAGACGTGATTTCTCAGTAAGTCTGCTTAACCGTCTTTCTGGCGGGATAGACTTTACTTGGGTTTCACGACCGCCTAGAGGTCGTTCTGGGGGCATTTTACTTGGCGTAAATACAGGGACTATGGATGTTTTGGCTAGTTCGAATGGTGAGTTTCACGTTAAACTCCATATTCGCAACAAGGCCGACAACTTCACATGGACCCTCGTCGCCGTGTATGGGGCAGCCCAGGATGAGTTCAAGGCTGATTTTCTCCGTGAATTGGTTAATCTGGCGAAAGATAATCCCTATCCCATTCTTATAGGTGGGAATTTCAACTTGCTTCGATTTCCAAATGAGAAAAGTCGTGGTAGGTTCGATAATCATTGGCCTTTCCTTTTCAATGCTGTCATCGACAATCTAGATTTGCGAGAGGTTTCTATGATTGGAAGACAATTCACATGGGCGAACAGTCTTCCGGAACCGACATATGAGAAACTAGATCGCGTTTTAATGGATACCGACTGGGAATCAAAATTTCCTATGGTTTCTATTCGTGCTCTACCTCGTATCGAGGCTATATCAGACCACGCACCCATTCTTCTAACTACTGGGTTGCCACGACCACAACATAGACGCAAGTTCAAGTTCGAACTTGGGTGGTTGCTTCGGGATGGCTTCCATGACATGGTCAAGGAGGTGTGGGAGAAACCGGTCGCCGGGCCTACCCCAATACACAGATGGAATAACAAAATGCGTGCCTTACGTAAATTCCTTGGTGGTTGGGCCAGGCATACAGTGGGTATCCTCAAAAAAGAGAAGCTTCGTCTTTCGTCTATCATTGATGAATTAGAAGCTTTGGCAGAAGTTAGACCTCTATCTGAGCATGAAATCGAGATCAAGAATCATTCGAATGCACAGATAGCTAACATGCTGCGTGAAGAGGAACTCAAATGGTACCAACATTCTAACTCTCAATTTATCCTGAAAGGTGATTCGAATACTAGATATTTCCATGGAGTCGCCAATGGCAGACACCGGAAGAAAATTATTCATTCCCTACAACAGGATGAGGGCGTGATTGAGGGGCATGAGCAACTTAAATCATACATCACTAGTTATTATAAAAATCTGTTCGGAGCCCCAGAGGAAGGAAACTTCTCGATGGATGAGTCCCGAACAGATGACATCCCCCAGGTCTTTGATGAGGAAAACAGCCTTCTAATAGCCCCATACTCTGAGGAGGAAGTTAGAAAGGCGGTTTTCCTAATGGAGCATAACAAAGCCCCAGGTCCGGATGGTTTTCCCGCTGAGTTCTATCAGAACTTCTGGGAAGTCATCAAACCGGATCTACTACTTTTGTTTAGCGATCTACATGCTGGCCAATTAGAATTGTTTCGCTTAAACTTTGGTGAGATTATTTTATTACCTAAGGTTAATGAGGCAGAAAGGATACAACAGTATAGACCCATTTGCCTCGTTAATGTTAGTTTTAAAATATTCACGAAGGTTGCGACTATTAGGCTAAATTCTGTTGCTGAACATGTGGTTCGGCCTTCACAGACAGCTTTTATGCAAGGTAGACACATCCTAGATGGAGTTGTTATCCTTCATGAAACAGTCCATGAATTACACCGGAAAAAGTTGAATGGGGTGGTCCTCAAAATAGACTTTGAAAAGGCTTATGACAAGGTCAAGTGGCCCTTTCTCCAACAGACTCTCAGAATGAAAGGATTTTCTGCAGAGTGGTGTGCCATGATCCATAGCTTCGTTTCCGGAGGTAGTGTTGCCATTAAGGTCAATGATGATGTTGGACACTATTTCCAAACGAAGAAGGGATTGCGACAAGGTGACTCGGTATCGCCCATGCTATTCAATATAGTGGCGGATATGCTAGCGGTCATGATTGAGCGTGCCAAGGTTGATGGCCAAATTGATGGGGTAGTAAATCATCTAGTTGATGGTGGTCTTTCTATACTTCAATATGCCGATGATACGATTCTCTTCATGGATCATGACCTCGAGAAAGCGAGAAATCTGAAACTGATTTTATCAGCATTCGAGCAACTCTCGGGTCTTAAGATCAATTTTCATAAAAGTGAATTGTTTTGCTTTGGCGAGGCTCAAGACGAGGCCCACCTGTATGCTGAACTATTCGGATGCGGGTTGGGCCAGTTTCCGATCACATATTTGGGGATACCGATACATTATCGGAGACTCACAAATGCTGAATGGAAACACGTCGAGGAGAGACTACAAAAAAGGCTTAGCAGTTGGAAAGGTAAACTGTTGTCTCTGGGTGGAAGATTGGTCCTCATAAATTCAGTACTAAGTAATATGGTACTATATATGATTTCCTTCTTCCAGTTGCCGAAAGGAGTTTTACATAGATTGGATTACTTCCGATCAAGATTCTTTTGGCAAGGAGATAGCGAGAGAAAGAAATATCGACTGGCTAAATGGAGTGTGGTTTGCCGTCCCAAAGACCAAGGCGGGTTGGGCATTCATGACCTTGAGGTTAAGAATAGGGCCCTCCTTGGCAAATGGTTGTTTAAATTACTAACGAAAGATGGTATATGGCAAACCCTTCTAAGGAGGAAATATGTGGGTTCCAAGGCGGTTTCCCAAGTATACTGGAAGCCTGGGGATTCCCACTTTTGGGTAGGTCTAATGGCCACGAAGAAATATTTCTTCTGCTATGGATCCTTCTCGATTAAGGACGGCTCGGAAATTAGATTCTGGGAGGACAAGTGGCTAGGAAATGCCACCCTCCGGGAACAATATCCGGCTCTATACAATATTGTGCGCCACAAGGGTGATACAATCGCCACGGTAATGGAATCATTTCCGCCAAATGTGATGTTCCGGAGAGATTTAATTGGACCCAGACTCCAATCGTGGAACATCCTGCTCCAACAGTTGTCCACGATGCAATTGTCACATGGGTCTGATGTATTTCGATGGAACCTCCATGGGAATGGGCAATTCTCTGTGGATTCTATGTATAGAGCATTAATCCAGTCTGATGTGCCAGTTGATAATAACAAGAAGATCTGGAAGATGAAGATACCTCTTAAGAATAAAATCTTTGCATGGTATCTTCGTCGCGGGGTCATTCTTACTAAAGATAACCTTATTAAGAGGAATTGGCATGGAAGTCCGCAATGTGTCTTTTGTCACCATGAGGAGACAATAAAACATTTATTCTTCCAATGCAAATTCGCTCGTTCTATATGGTCAGTCATCCAAATAGCTTCTGGCTTGTATCCTCCCTGTAGTGTTGCTAATGTATTTGGCAACTGGTTACATGGGATTGATCACAGGTTTAGAACTCTTCTCAGGGTGGGAGCGCTTGCCGTTATTTGGTCGCTTTGGCTATGTAGAAATGATAAGGTTTTCAACGATAAAAGTACTTCTCTGTTGCAGGTTATCTACAGATGTACTGGGACTCTTCGTTTATGGTCCTCTCTACAACGCGTGGAGAATCGAGACCTGTTTACGGAGGTGTGTACACGATTGGAGGCTACAGCGAGGGATACTTTTATCCAGCATGGGTGGCAGCATGATCTTAGGATTGGCCCCCCTTCGCTTTAGGCGTTATACGAACTCTACATGTTTCTTTGTATTCCGCCTTTTTATTTTTTCGTTTGTGTGTGAGGAACTTGTTTGGCTGTGTGCATCTTAGTTATGGAGAGGCCGGGTGTAATGCTTAAATCTTTTAAGTAATAAAGCGCCCCTTTTCAAAAAAAAAAAACAAAAAAAAAAAAACAAAGGTTTTGTTAAATTCACACGGTCGCAGGCCAAGGAGCATACCTTTCAGAATTCTGAGTTTTGTCCTATGAAACTAGTAGAGAGTATATGTATCTCTGACGGTGGTCGGCGACCTTTGCGCTGAAATCTTATATCTAGCCGATTTGATCGACGTCTTGATGTTTGCTGACACAGCGAGAGGAGCGGGCTACTAACTCCAGCGGTTCATATATATATATCTGACAAATCTAGGCAGCTTCTGGCGAATTTTTCCTATCTTGTTATCTTACTTTACCTTTCCCTGTATCTCTTAGACTGCCTGTGGATTTCTCAACGCCGAATGATCAGGTTCGCGAGCGCGAGGATACAGTAATATTTAGGCAAGCTTGAGAGAGACTCGGCGCCGGCGGTCATGTTTTTCTCTTGATTAATTTATAAGGATTAATCAACTAGCCGCACATACCTGCACGCGCACGTGACTTGGACAGTATTAATTCGTCGTCAACATCGTACGTGTTGATGCTCCTTCAGCTGCACTGGCGGTGAGCTGAAAGGTCGTTGCTCACTGGCTTGATAAGTACTCGTATCTTGATGGCACTGTTATGGCGATCACCAGTTTGGAGTGGAGTATCTTGAAGGGTTGGTGAGGCAAGGATTGGCCGAAGGAGGCACAGCTGTTGAGGGCTCTGAATTCAGGCCGCCACCACCGTACCGTACCCAACACAGACACAGTGGCGTCGATTGATGTATGCATCTGCTGTGCCTGTGCACGTAGAAACAAACTGATGAGTTTTCTGATGCTGCCGTACGCATGGAATTGTGGTTTAGCGTCTCGCCAAGCGGGCTATAGTGACCGGATCATGCTGCACGCTGGAAATAAAACTGCTTCTGGCTTTGGTTGGTGTGTGACTCAAACCAATTTCTTCTCGTTCAGACAAAGTCATTACAGGGGATACAGCAACCTTGCGTGTTGTGTTGGTGGAGTCCTGTCTCGTCTGCCTGCTAAGTATTACTCCCTAAAAAATGCTCTTATATTATGGGACAGGGGAAGTTTTACTAACGAAGACAATTAAGCCTTATACAATGCTATGTGCTTAGAAAAATAAACCGGGTTTTTCTGAAGCACCAGCGCCTATTTTTATAGGAGTTCTACAAATAAGCACCGGTGCTTAAAGAAACACTGATTTATTTTTCTAAGCACATTTCCTAAGTGTCTTGCATTGTAAAAGGCCTTAGGGTTTTTGATCACCAACGGCGGCATCTGGTTCGCGTGCAGTGCAGTGCGCGCACGTTTCAGCGGCGAAATGGAATTGTGCGGTGTAGACACTGAAGAAATGGTGGTGATTGCTCACTGATCGATTGGCGCGCCGCCGAGCGCATCCCAATGAAGGGATCGGCCGACCTGAAAGCTACCTGCACGTACTACGTCCCGGCGATTTCTTTCCATGCATGTTCACCAACAGCAGCCTCAATCTGTCAGCAAACAGGCATCACTTGGCCAGGTCAGGTATAGTACTCCGTCAGAGAAAATGGGCCACTGCTGCTCAACTTGTCAAGAAAAAGAAAAACAAGCTTTGTCTACTCTACACGCTGACTGATCGCGAACTAACACTGCTACTGCTATGAAAAGAAGCACTGTTGGGCTAGGCTGTGGATCCACCACCACCCAACCCAGTGGTCACACATGCAGACAAACAGAGCCTGATCGGATTGCCTAATTTCGCCGTACGAACCAGGATTGTGTCGACGTGTTTTCGCGGCGCGAGAGAGAAACATTTTGAGTTCGTGCGCTCGACGAGCCATGGGAGACTCTGACGAAATTCATGTGTGCTGCTCCTGGTTATTATTATTTTTGGGTGGATTTTACATGATCTACGTGATGAACAACATGGAGCGTTTTGATTGAAGATGAAGGGAGGAAGGGGCCCACCCCCGTCCGTCAAATTCAAGGGGGGGGGGGGGGGGGGGGGGGAGGGTTAATTAGGAAGATTACGTAGTAGGGTAGATGTTTTGTAACTGCTTCGTGGATGTAGGATTTTCGCACTCGATCTTTGCCTAATACGTACGGCCTGACAATGGCAGAGATGATGGATCGATTGGACATTTTGGCCTGGCCTGCCGCGGACCACGTACGTGCCTGCCCACCATGCAAAGCCCAAATGACTTGAGACCTACCTACAAAATGGCCTCTGCTCACTTGGTCAGGGTAGGTAGGGATGGCAATAGCAAACAGTAAGTACATAGCGCTACACTTTTCACTGGCATCTTCCGGGGGTGTGTTGGGGGCTTGGGCTTGGGCTTGGGGCAGTGCAATTTCCATTTCCTGAAAAAGAGAAACAAGCTTTTGCTGTCTTGCAGATCCTAATGTAGTAGTATGTGACTAGTAATAGTAGTCTAGTGCTTTGTGAAAATTGCCTTTGGAGCTCGGCCTCCATGGAGGCCTCTGAATTCAAATTTCAAATTTCATCGAAATTCATATTTTTACATTTCAAAAAATTCTGAAAAAAAATACAAATATGCATGAAGGCATAACACACATGTTTGTAAATTTTCATGGCAAAATACGTTGAAATGAGGCCTGTGCAAAAAAAAAATCTAGGGCTTTTTAACACATGATACTATTCATCATCCCAGGCCATGAATTTGTCTTTTTTGTACAGATCGTATTTCAAGGTATTTCATCCTAGAAATTTACACACATACACATAACACCCTTGTTTACTTGCACAATTTTTTCAGATTTTTTTAAAACCGAAAAGTTTGAATTTAGAATTTTTCAAAAATTTCAAGCTCCAGTGAGCTCGGTCACCAAACGTCCATTCTCAGTGCTTTGTAACTACAAAAATGCTACACCTACGTATTGTTTACAAAAAGCTACGAAACCTTCCATCTCTAACTAATCTACACCCCCCTGAATTTCACTGGGTGGGGCTCCCTTCTTTTTCTTTTCCAATCAAACGTTTCCACCTAAGCTTGTTCGTAAGGTACGTAAATGAAATTACGTAGGTGTAGCGTTGTCCTTGTAACTAATACGATGCAATCAGCATCAGAACATGTTTGAACTTGTTTAATTCCACGGTTTTCCGAAGTTGAATGATCAGTCGATTCCTCACTCGCGCGGTTGGGTTGGAAGAGGAAGAAGGCGAGGGCTCGCCACTATATCAGGACCTCGCTGGAGACGGAGAAGATGCGCCGGCCGCGCCGCCGCCGACGACGAAGGGGAGGAGGAGGCAGGATCCGAGCTCGAGACGGGCCGTCGTAGCGTTGCGGCCGCCAGAGAGGCAGGGGTAGGGGTACAGAAGCAAGGCTTCCATTTTTAGTTTCAGAAATTTTCAGCACCAACGATTTGCATTTTGGCCAAAAGGCCAAAATATTCACTTTAATTCAGTTAAATGTTTTAATTTTTTGAAATTAGTTTTGAATGATATTTGAATTCATGTGTATTACTACTAAAAATTGTTGAAATATTTTGGCTGAAAGGTAAACATATCAGTGATTGCTGAAATTCAGTGCCATTGAAATCTCACTGAAAGTGAAAACCCATGTATAGAAGTCACTCACACACCAGTGTGAAAACGATGTTCAACGTTCGGCCAGATCAGTATAGTTATCAGCAGTACATGATTGGACTCATGGGAGCGAGAAAGCTCAAGGTACGTAGCACTCGCTGACTATCTAGCTGGCGATTTGCAATCATCGAATAATTCAACTATCAACATCTACATACAGTATAGTTTAATCAAGTATAGCACAGACATGCATGCATGCATGCTCTCAACAAACACAAATACACGCCTCTCGCTGAAATCGCTGATGCCACCATGGCCATGTTTCTTCCGTAAGCCATCTCATTGCGCGCTCGCATGGTAGTCGATGATGATGCTTGCTCGCCAGCTAGCACCTGCCGCTCTGCTTGTTGTTGACGGCGGAGAGCCCGACGAGCAGGTCGACGAAGGCGCCGACGATGAGGCCGTGGGTCTTCTTGCCGTTGGCACGGAGGTACCACCCCAGCATCTCCTCCAGCCACCCCCAGTCGTCCTCGCCCCTGGCGCCACCGCGGCTCAGCACCATCTCCTCCATGGACCGCCGGAAGTCGCCGTACGGGTCCGCCGAGTCGATGGCCAGCGCCGTCGCCCCGCCGAATGCCGCCTGATCCACCTCCGGCTTGCTCGTCGTCACGATGGATTTCGTCGCATCGGGCTCGAAGAAGAGCCGGCTCGACGCCCGGATCCCGCGGATGACCGCCTCGTCGACCGGGGGCTCCGGCTCCGGCGCCGCGGTGGAAGCGCAGGAGGAGCCGGTGGCGGAGACGAAGGAGCTGTCGGCCGTGTCGTCGCAGTAAGCCGGATTCGTGATCACGCGGGTCCTGCAGCAGTCCCGGCGCGCCGACGACGACGACGCCTCCGCCTCCACACTGCTGCGGCCGTCGAAGGACGAGGTCCTGGCCTGTGCGCAGGAGGGCCATTGCCACGAGGCGGCCATGCTGCCGGAGGACGCAGCTGATATGGACGGAGGAGGAGAGCACGACAGGCTTGCGGTCGCGTCGTTGCCAGTGAAGAAGAGGGAGGTGAGGGCGAGCTTCTTGACCATGGCTGCTGCTTGTCACTTCTTATGACGTACAGAGGATGATTAATGGCGATGGAGCTGAGTGGGATGGGCTCGTTTTAATAAGGGAAGGAGATGGATGGAGAGGATGCGTTTGTTGTGGAGTGCGTGTGAGATAGGCAAGGGCAGGCGTGGCGGTGGCTGTCGTTGTTGTGTGAGTTGGGAGTCTCCTCCTGTCTGGTCAGCCGTGATCGATCCACCTTACATATATCACAGCTTGGACGATGACTATTGGTGCCCACCGGTTGGCCCAAATCTATATACTTTATCACGGTACATTGCATGGTTGCTGCCCAAAAGCATGTACATACTCTCTCTTTTTGTATATGCATAGAAAAAAATCAAATCTTCTACTCCTTCCTATCCATAATACTTGTCGCTCAAACGGATGTTTCTAGACATATTTCAATGCTAGATAATATGGATCGAAGGGAGTATCACATTTTGCCCTGAGTTATAGCCCAGTATTCTGACATGTCTTTTGGCTCACAAGTCACGCAGGCGGTAGGACCGAAGCCAAACCAGTCAAAAGCGAAGTAGAATCATTGGCATCACCCGCAACCGAACACGTCTCATGCCCATGAGGTTTACCTAACCAGAGGGGGTTGTCCAAAACCCAATGCGGTTTAGCTACCAAATCTACCGATCATGTGCCGAGTCGACATGTTCATCTCTTGGTCGACAGGGTTAGGGATTTCAATGTGGGCAACGGCAAAAAATCTTGATCATTTGGTACTTCTTGACCAAACCAACTGAACGGGTGCGGACGGGTGAGGTGCAGTGGCGAAGCCAGCCAGAAAAAACCGTGGGGTCAATGCTATTTTTTAGGATTATTTTTTTCATAATCTACAGTAATTGTACAGTAAATTCAGGCTATTTTTCCCAAAAGCTGTGGGGTCAGTTGAACTCACAGCTTATACATGGAATCGCCACTGGTGAGGTGCAGCATCACTCATGCTTGCAGGTTGGACACGTTTGCGGGATGCCACAAAGGAAGTTGACGAGAGTGGTTTATCTATCATGCACGAGATACAACATGCATGGATCCACTGTCCGTGGTGCTTTGATATTCGTGCTACTTTTTTGGTTGTTGTCAAAATTTATTTCGTTTCAAAATATATATTTTCTTACTTTTTCAACGTGTATCATCATGTTTCATTGTGTATCAGTAAAAAAGAATGCACTTATTTTAGATCGGGTTTGCTGATACACCATGATACATTAAGGTATACTTTGGAACATGAAGAAAAACTCAATGTAGTGCTTTCAAACAAGAAAACAGTAAGAAAATAGCACGAATCTCAAAGCAACCATAGACGGTGGATCCATGCGCGAGATATCCCATGCAAGATAGAATTGCTTTTCTCGGAAGTTGACTCACGTACAGCAGATTAGGAGGGGCAGTTTTCTTACAAGTGTTTTGCGCAGACTTGCAATTTTCATATATTATTTGGGTGACTTATTTACGTCTTTTGCTGGAGTGTTGCAATAATGTAATATGTTGACTTGTGTGCATCTTCATGTGATAGAAGCAGTAAAACCATTTGTTAAAAAATAGAGAGCGGCGTGATCAAATATTAACTTTGACCGCTTGTTTCTATTGAAGGATGTGTATAAGCACCACCCACGAAATTATAATACTCGAAAATAACCACTCGACAAAAATCTACGTGTAGGGTATTTGAGCTTTCGACAGAGTTGTCCCTGGGAAACCGGAGAAGCAAAGTAATCCTTGATGTCACTCTCTCAGTTTTTTTTCGTTCCCCTCGGTGACTAGGGTAACCTATTCCCCTCTAGGCTCCATGCGAGCACAAGGCTTCGCCTCTCCTCGGTCAACTACTCCAGCGGTCGGTGGCGAGAGTGGAATACGGTGCCTCGGCACGGCTAGCATTTTAGGTTAGGGTTCTTTGTATCCTCACAAGCTCAGTGCTTGGACGGATGGCGGCACTTTTTCTCCTAGTTGGTCTTTCCGGCTCCGATCCTCCTCGAAACCAACAACCACAACCATACTGCACCCGGGGAAGAAAGAGCAGCGCTGTTTCCTCCAAATCCTGCGAAACACGCTTTGCTTGTTGAGGATAGCGCGTCATTTGAAAACTCTCCTAGTGATCTGAGATTCGGAGCTCTCCATGATTTCCTTGTCGCAGCGCACGGTGGTTTCGGCTGTCGACGACGGTGCACGAGACGGGGGACATACATGCAGGGTCGCTTAACGTCAATTATTTTGTGTATGTACTACTTGTTCCTTGAGAAATTGTATGGATGGGGAACTTGCAAAGATGGATCGATCCTACACCCTGCCCTGTATGTATATCATCCATGCATGTCTCAGGACAGCTAAGCTGGTCAAGGTTGCTGCCTTCTTCTCCCTAACGCGCTCTCTCTCGATTGCTTCATTCCCTTTGCATTGCCAGGCTGCTCGCCCTTCCTTCTCTTCTCTGCATCTTGTTTATGTCGACAACAAACTAAAGGAAAAGCGCTCTCTCTCTTCACATGGCCTCTTTCAGATCATTCATCACTCACTCATGTCTTCATCACGTCAGGTACGGCACAGCAAAAGGGCTCTGAACCGAGAAACCTGTGACACTACTTTTTAATGCCACTTTCTCGAGGTATCTCGTATCTATCCACATCTGTCTAGGCAGGCAGGTGGCCGGCCGGCTGGCGGTATCTTTTGCACAGATCACGTTCCGCACGAGACGTTTCCAGAAATTCAGGCTCGACATGGGCTCACGTTCTGCATATGCATATCACCCAGTCCCAGGCACCCTTCAGACAGGCAGTGAGAGAGAGCTGCATGCTGCTGCTTTGGTGCCGTGGAAATGCAGCGATATCTTATCCTCAGGATCTTCTTGTTACGAAAAAAATAAATATCTGCAAATAATTGATCTGTCTAGCAAGATCGGGCTTCCATGCATGTATGCAAGATCATGATCATGAGCTCTCCTTCAGTTGTAGCCCTGACGCCATCTTCAGTACCAAACATGTTCTTGCAGTAGAAAAAAATATATCTGCTGACTAACCTTCTTATGTACTTGCCTAGTAGATTGGATTGTACTGGTTGTTTCTAGTAGATTGGATTGGCCGTGCTAGCTTGTTACTCAGTGGTGAACTGTTGCCTACATGTAAACTGTGGAGCTCTGAAGAGAAGAGCTGCCTGTTGGCTGAAAGAAAGCCTGTGAACATGTACATGCAGCTGTTTGCACTTTGCAATAGTATTACTTACTGGCAGTTTAAATCTTGCAAGAAAACATACGTACACATGCGAGATGGAGGCATCTTAGCACACCTCATGCACAAGTTTCACATTCTCATATAACAAAGTTGTATATTTGGTTGCAGAAAGTGGGGTGTTTGTCTGCTCAAGTTTGTTTGATTAACAACTTTGCGCGCCTTTCCTCGAACTTTCAGTGTAACTTAGTAACTTATTGATGCATGGAACTCATTTCAGAAGAAATTTCTAGCCACACAAATTTAAAATTTTAACTTGATTCAAAGAAAGGGGAGGACACTGATGCTTGAGAATCTGCCAGACAGGTTTTCCTGTAGTAAAACATGGCAGAAAAGCTAAGCCAGCTTTTGCAAGGACCATAAATATATCATAGATGGGCCACTGCACTCTGGTAACTAACTAACCCACTGTTGTGTGCAGTCCTTAATTTGTACAGTTTCTGATCATCAGCGCCAATATCTCCTTGTTTCTTTGGGTTCAGGCTTTGTAGAGAGATTACAGGAAAGGAAGGACCAATAAGTACAATAGTACAACTAACTGTGCCCCTGGATCAAATGATGAAACCTTCCTGCTGTTTGCTAATGAAATACTCTCCCATTCCAAAATAAGTGCCGCTGATTTATTGTAGTAAATCAGCGACACTTATTTTGTGACGCGGGGAGTAGATTACAACCTTTTTAAAAGGGAGGCTAGACGATGAGATGCAATAATGCAGAGCATGTCCCTCACCCACAGTGTGCTACTGTCCCCTGTCTGCTGTCCACTGTCAGGGCAGCTACTGCGATATGTTGCCAGAGAGAGAGAGAGAGAGAGAGCGAGCGAGAGAGAGGAAAATGGAGAGAAGCATCAAATCTGATATTGCTTCTGAATGTTATCTCAAATACAGGGGCATCAATTCTTGCTTCTGAATCTCAAATGGGCATGCTGCTGCTGCTGCTGCTGCTGAGCACTATTTTTATGCAGCTGCTGTTGTTTACCCTCCATCGACGCCTCGACGGTGCCATCGGTACTCCCGTGGTGCGGCTACTCGTGTTCGCGGACATGGTTACGATAGCGTGGTCATGTCCAGGTCATGACTATGGTACTGTATGCTGCTTCATGTGCAGCATAAACAGGTTCAGTACTAAAACTCAGTTTAATCAAGCTCTATATTTTCTTTTTGATTGGGTGGGGGGATAGGCATGCCCATGAGAAGTACTCCCTCTGTAACTGTCTAAGGTGGGTGTACTCCCTCTGTAAAGATATATTTCTTTACAGACGGAGTACCTGTCTAAGGTGGGTGTGGGGTGGTTTGTACGGATTGAGATCCGGTGACTGCCTGTGGGCAAGTCACCGGTGAACAGTACGGTAACTGGCCCCCCTCTCCACGGGCGTGGATTCTCTACCTTGCCATGGGCAAGGCAAGAGCTACAGTGCTCTACCTTTGTCCGAGAGACATTGGATCAAAAGTTAGCGGTCCAGATCGGGGCAAAACTGTAGCGAGTGCACTGTAGCGAACACACTGTTTTTCTGGTCCTGTTCAGATCACTGTTTCGGGGGTGCTGTAGCGACTGTACTGTTGCATCAGATCTGGGCGGTCCGTTCTCGATCCAACAGACGAAAGAAGATGAAAGGCAGAGGTACTGTAGCTCTCTGCCTTGCCCATGGCAAGGTAGAGAATCCACAGCCCCTCTCCACACCGTCTGATCTAGGGTCGACGGACAGATCCGCATGTACAGTACCGGATCTACAGTGTTTTGCCTACAGTATTGAATCTACAGTAACTTTTGCTGCAGTGCTGCCTTCAGTGTTTTCTGCTACCGTATTTAATCTGGACCGCCCCCCTGCATCCAACGGCTGCCGGCCCGCCAGTTACGGCGTGACTGCCTGAAGGCAAGTCACTGGATCCCTGTCCGGTTTGTACCGAGGCCAAGTGGGAATTCGTCCTGAACAACAGCTTAAATCAGACGATTTTTTTCCTCTCCATCGAGCATATGAACCGAAAAGAAACAGATACACGTGTCAACCAGGCATTGGTCAAAAAATGCAACCAGAGCTAAAACGAAAATCAGACGTCCGATGATTAGACACACCCAACAACAGAAGGCACAATTCGAGAAGGGAAAATTAATGCTTTCTCTAGTCCTCAACATTTTCTCTCTGCTTTACCAAGACGATTGATACAGTCAATTTGAAAATTTAAATGACATGTATGGGAAAAAAAAAGAGAGAACTAGCCGGACTCTACCAGCAGCAAGATCTTTTCCATAGGAATTAGGAATTGAACTGAAGAGAAACTATTACTCCAGGTTTTAGATTCCTACTATACTAGTAAGAGAAACAAGGAAATAGGACAGGCAGGACGCTTGCTCAATGATTCGACAGCGGCGTTGAATCGTATAATGCGTCTAATCAATCGATTGATAAACTCAGACTGTGTGTGCATGTTGTGGATAATTGTTGACTTGAGCTGAATTATTAATTATTCGCATGCTGTTCTGGAATGATAAGCAAAGTGCAGGTTCTCCCGTCCTGTGGAGGACCCTGAAAGGCTCTCTGATTCCGTGAACTTACGTCAACCAGCGCTCGCACATTATAAAATGGCCAATTGCTATATTCTGAAATGTAATTTCTGCACAACCCAACTCTGACTGAAACCATCTACAAATACTTAATTTAGGATTCCAAGCCAAAATGAAACCGATGGAAATTAGTGCCAACCCTTTAACATTTGAATAGTGAATGGCATAGCTTCAAGCCAAAACCCTTAACAGAACTTACCGCCATCTATCTCTACTCTGCAAGCTGAAGTAGTACAATCTTCCTCCAAACTGCGAAATTGCTCCAGACATGTCTGTTCTTACACATGTTCTCCATGAGCTTTCCTCAATCATACTGCTATCTTTTACCCTATATATAGCCCACTCAACCCCATCCAAAAATTCTCCAGTCCTCCCCTACCAAACTGCGTCATGTCCTCTCACTGTAGTTCCGCCCCCTCAAATTTGAAGAAACCACTAATCAATTTAAAACAACCAAGCCCACCATCAAACCACCAACAATCCTGCTTCGAACTTTGAAACCACATTTCAGAAAAATATAAAGGCACTAGCTGTCTTATATTCACATCACATATGCAGCGATTGTAGCCCTGCATACAACGGCACGTATGGCAGATATGGCAGTTTGCCATCTTTAAGACTGCAGATGACTTTTACTTGCCGGCGATCCATATTGTACCACACGAATTTCACGGCTGAACTTGAACCCTGATTGACCATAAAGAATATCACGTTACATTCCGGATGAATCCCAACCCATTTAAATTCCGTAGCAAGGTAGCGGACATCTAGCCCTCGAAATAAGTCTGAAGTTTCAACAGTGTGCTTCAGTTTCCATTCTTTGCTTTCATCGCTGTCGAGAAGATAAACTGCTAGTCGAATCACACCATACTCTTCCTCTTTGTAAAAATGGGCATAATGCAAGCGGCCTTGCGAACACTGAATAAAATCATCAATCAGACGACCATCAGGGACAGCCAACTTCACTCGTGTCTCCCCTTCGGTGTCGACCGTTGCTACAGAATACCCACCACCACCAGTGTCAAAGGAATGAAAATGCAAATGGCCATTAAGAAAGACAGTTTCTTCTGTGCGATGAGCAAGGAGCTGGAAATGTCGGTTGCCTCGCTTAGAAACCCATCCCCTGGTTTCCGACGAATACACTGCCACTCGATCAAGGTCGGTGATCACCACCCCGTCCCCCTGCACCAACTCAAACACATGGAAATGCGACGACTGGGCCTGATCGAAGCCCAGGCGTGTGACGTCCGCCGCCTGGCCGGAGTTTGGAAAGTCGACCCACTTCTCCGTGGCGGGATTGCACACAACGTAACGGAACTGGTCATCCGGGGCGGAGACGCCATACCAGCGGCAGAGGAGAAGGCCATTGCAGCAGTCCATGACACGGATGCGCCCGTGGTTAGGCAGGAAGGCCAAAGAAGTTGAGTTGAGAGGCCAGCGACTCCCCGGAACACTGGCGAAGAGGACAGGTGGGTCCAAGGAGTAGAAGAAGCCGGCCAGGGGTTGGGCGAGCTTCTTGCGGTGGTCGGGGTGGTCGATGAGGCTGAGCCAGTGCTTGGAGACGGACTTGAAGCGGCACAACGACTTGGCCGGGACGCGCGAGAGGATCTCGATGAGGAGATCGTCGGTGAGTTTCTCGGCGGCCGTCACGCTGTTGGGACGTCTGCACAAACATGAATGGAGTCAGACTACCAATGAACAAAGAGGAGTCGATGGTGATGGTGATGCTGCTGCGCGTACCGGACCCGGAGACGAACTGAAGCCCGCGGGCGAGAGCGATCCGCGGGGGTGGACATGGCGGCGGCGGTGCCGTCCTGCAAGAAGGGAGTCGAGGTTGAGGTTGGGAGCAGCTTCTGTCCGGGCAGCCGAGGTAGGGGAACGAGCAGTCAAGTCGTCGTCACGGCCACCGATCAGCTCTGGGGCCAGTCTGGGCGTCCGATTTCCGATCCAAGGCAAGGCGACCAAGCAGGGGAGGCCGAGCAGCTTCAGTCGTGTTCGAGAGCGTCGTGCGGCGGAGACTGGGAGGGCGTCGGGCGGCGAGGCCAGGGGATGGCGGCGGAGAGAGGGACTAGAACGAGGAGGGGCGGCGCGCCGGACGGGGAGGAGAGTTCAGCCTGGGTTTTACCGCATACTGAGGTCGGGCTTGTAAAAGCTCGAGCTACTAGTCAAGCCCGAGCCCGGCCTGGACCCCAAAAATTGGACGAAGTCAAGCCCGAGGCCCAATAGAACACACAATTCTCAGTTTTTCACATGTTCAGCATTGAGAATACAAAGGTACAGTATATTTTTCAAAACAATTTGTAGTCTGTTTGCAGTTCCTTTTTTCTTTTGCGGGGGTAAAAGAGTTTTATTCCAGATGAATAGGGTTACAATCGAGAGGTAGCAACTCCTAAATACACGGTGGTCCACGATCAAGCCATACTAGTACTCTCCGTACGACTATAAAATGCCAACCAATCTGCTATCCTATTTTGCTCACGCTTATGTTTCTATGGAATAAACTCACGATCTACCATAAGATGCTTAATCTCAGCTACCAAATGTCTGTATGCTAACTGGGACAGGTTATCACCGGTTAGTGCCGTCAATGCCTCCGAGGAGTCTGATTGGACTATAAGTAGGATCAATACTATGCTGCACCGCCAGCGCCATACCTTGCATTAGTGCATGCAACTCTGCCTCCAGAGCATCATTGCAGTTAAATAAACACCGATAGGCCGCAAAAGTAACGCTTCCATCATGTCTCCTCAAGACCACCCCGGCCGCTGCCGAGCCATCTGCCGAAGAGAAGGCTCCATTAACGGAGAGTGCCACCCGGTTTGCCAGCGGTGGTGGCCGAGGCAATGCCTTGGTGATCACGTTGGCCTGACTACAGAGGTCGTCCTCCCTCAATGTCATTTTTCCTTTAACTAGCACATATGCCCGTGCGTTGCAACGGGAGAGAAAATTGACGTGTCAACTAAAACGTCCACCAGCGCGGCACGATAGCATTAGACGGTGCCACCCGGCAGCTATAGGAAGGCCACCAGCGCGGTACGCTAGGATCCGACGATGCCACAGGGAGACGCATGCCGAGGTACACAAGAAATGTAGAAGCCGTTATAGCACAAATGCCTTTTGGAGCTCGAGCTACATGGAACTTTTTTTTTTGAACAATTCAATAAAAATATTTCAATGCGGAACAAAGCAAAAAAAAATGTCTTACTTGATAAGTTTATAAATTAACAAATCTCTACTCCTAATGGAGCAGTTGGTAGGCCGGTACTCCAGTTTTATTTTCGTCCTACCTCCCACCACCTCCGTATCAGTGGTTTTCTATCTATCTATATATCTACAAAAAATCACTCAAATAAATAAATAAACGATCCGCCCCGCAAGCCGCTCCTCTCCCCGATAGCCCTCGCGCGAGATAGGGTTCGTGCGCCGCCGCAGCATACTTCCTCCGTTGGACCCTTCCCTCGATCTCATCAGATCCGGGAGACCGCGAAGAAGGCCGACGCGAAGGATGCGCGGAGCACTGGGTGCAGGGCGATGCAGTTCGTGTTGGGGCTCGGATGCGCACCCATGCTGGGGCAGGAGGATGTACGATAGCGAATCGCGCCGCCGCCGCGACGTGCTGAGGTTGTTGCACGTCGTGGTGGGGACGACCGTGTGGCGGCCGTGCACGCGTTGCTCGATTTGGGTGGCCGTGCGCATGCTGCTCGATTTCTCTGCGGGAACCGAAACCACCCAAGGGCCATCGCTCTCCCACGCGGCTGCGCCTCACTCTGTTGTGCGTCGCTCATCTCATCCAGGCTTCGGCCTCGATCCGCCCCTCTCTGGTCTCCACGACTGGTGACTCACGGGGAGTCTTGCGGGCTTCAGTCCACCAAAAGAAGCAGGGGTCGGATTGGGTTTGGGAGACGGCCCAACAACAACAACAGATCACTGGTGGTTGAGTTCTCGATCTCTGCCTATGTTCCAGTTGATCCCCTCTTCATGGATAGGGTTTGGGTGACCGAGACATCACATCAAGCGAAGCTGAAGTCGTCTGGGCGTTCTGGTATCATCCATTTTAAGTTATCACATCTATGTCAAATGACATAGTTTTCTGTTGATTTTTTAGTTCCCAGTTTATTGCTTCACATGCACTATTTGGGGGTTATCTGAAATAAACTTATCGAATAGTGCAGGTGTGAACCGATCTAAAGATGTAATAAAGAGCCATTCCTGGAATTTTTTTTTTAAAAGACCAGGTGTGAAACCGATCTAAACATATTTTTTGTTGCTTCATTTTTTTCTCCTGATTGATGAAATAATTAATGTACTGCTAGCAATTTTTATTTTACATGTAACAGACAATATTTACACACTATTTTCATTATGATATAGGGACCTTCTATGGAGTCTGCAGAATGATAAGCTAGACATTTGCCTTCAGCCACCTCCTTTTTCTATTACAGCTGATTGACTAGGTAACGAGAAGTCCTTGATGTATTCGTGTTGATCAGTGATGTTCCCCTCTAACTGCCGTCATCATCCTTAATACTGATCAGCCTTGCATGATAATGGTGTAATTATGTGAAAGTATTTTCTCCTTACGTGTAACTGCAGAATCTTGCAGCTTGCACTTTTGTCTCCCATAACTCAATAACGTCATGTCATTGGGTTTTCGGGACTGTATATTATTGGTGTATATGAACATGCAAAGAAACTGTATTTGCTATACATTCTATTTGACCTGACATTATTTGTTTTCCAATTGCAGCTTTGGATCACGACTAACCTGTAGCCCAGGAAAGAACCTGAATCCCAAGGTGAGCCCACGGTGAGAGGCACCCTTTCTTCCCCCCTCTCCAATTTATTTCTTGTTTTTTTCTTGGGAATTTTGATGAGGCTGACACGATTAGTAACTCTGATTCAACTGTGTACGTATGGTAGTTGATATGCTTGATGGCGTCGCTCTACTGGTCCAGGTCTAATAATTTAAACTAAAAAGTCAAGATTTTGTTTGGAAAACCCTAACAACTAACGTATGCTTTCATTTTATTGTCTCCCTAACTGATGAACTCCTAGGACAAAACTATAGTTATTTATCAGTTGATTATGAGTTATTAGAACTGTAGTATTTTACCTTGATATTGTCAGTTCTCCCTTCTATTAACTAGCCAAGAGGTAAATTTTGTGTTAGTACTATTTTGTATTGGGGTTCAGTATTTTTTGTGGCAGTGCCGCAGTGGCAGTGCAAACTTAGTCATCTCTTTTTGTTTGGTAGTACAAAATAGTGGCATCTTGATGTTGAAGCAAGATTGTTTACATGAGAACATATATGTTGCTCGGCTCCTATTCGAGGCCAAGTATATTTCCAGTTTCAATAATGTATTGTCATTCTGTTTGTATTTATTCGAGTCACTACTTATTGACTAATTTGGACTATCACTTGATCAATAGAATCGAAGTCTTTCTGACCTCTCCTAAGCTCGAGACAACCGATGCGCTGCAATAGGGCACCTTGCCGCTCGAGGTAACTCCCAGCAACCGGATCCACATTGCTCAGTGTGTCAGCCTCGCTCCTCTAGATCACTCAACGTGATTACCATCTCACATCTCAGATTAGTGAGCTGCTTTATACAATTCATATTTATTGAACTGTTTGCGGTTTTCATCTAGACCTCTTTGATTTGTGATCATTATTCTAGGAATGGAAGATGATATTATGCGTGTAGTGTGTTGGCTCATAATTTACAATCTGTTTTAATTTGTGGTTGATATCATTCCAACCACAAACACCAATTTGTGGTTTGACATTGTTGGTTAAGAAAATGTACTTTCAGGTTTAGGATTCCCACTGAGTAAAAGGCAATCCTACTTAATGTTGCAATCTCTGTTCAATATTAAGGAAAAGTGCATTTTGTTTGATCTATGTATCTTGTTTGATTAGCACCTGAAATCTTATTAAAGCATATCCATTTCCTTGCCAAATGTTAAAGCATATCTTGTTGTATGGAAACAATTCAGTGATATGATCTGATGAAATGGCCACACATGTTCTGCATTCCTCAAACAATATGTGACATAAGAGGTGGAGAATAAGGCGTATGCAGATAGGTGGAGAACAATGCGGCAAGGAAGAAAACTAGGGTGTGAGGTATGAAAAAAATAACCTTTTTGTCTATCCATCTATTCTCGGCACACTTCTATTCTATAGAAGTGCTAACAAGGGAGTACCCATGTTATCATAGTTCATCTAAAAGATACGGAGTAGTACTTAAGAGGATACCGTGTATGAAAATATGGTCACACAATGTGGATTAGTGCAACGTGGTAGGCGAAGGTTTAAAAAAATCTAAACAGAGCGACATATAAGATCCAAGGGACGACATATGTTACGATCGTGCTATGTGTATTAAGGATTTCTATAAATGCATGGGAAATATGTTGTTATTTCTTGATACTTGTACTTATGATAAATTTCACGTGTATTTTGGAGTTTAATGTTCACCTTTGGCACTATACTGGGTTCTGGTCTTACCATTTCATGTATCTTTTCTCTGAGATATACATGATTGTTTGGTTGTTAGAAATTTCACAACATCAAGTTTAAGGAAAATTCCAAAAAAAATCGTCACTACTACTAAATGTGTGTAATAGTGAGAGAATAATAAGGGGCGCGGTCGGCCGCTATGTGATAGAAGTGCTAGGCGATGCAACAGAAGTGCTCCTAAGCGGCATGGTTGGCTACTATGTTGCGAGTCAGACGGAGATCTTGGCGCTACGGCGTGGTAGGCTGGTGATCAGCGGTGTGGAGGGAGAGCTCGGCTATCAGCAGCAGCACGGCTAGCTTATCTACGACGGCGCGGACAGAGAGCTTCGCGCGGTGGTGTTGCAGGCTGGTGTGTAGCGGCGCGGAGGGAGAGCTTGGCCGTCGGCAACAGTTCTGCTGGCTGATCTAAAAATTTATAATTTGTACAAGTATAAGCATGAACATGGAACAGGAGGAGGGGTGGGGAGAAGAGTATACATCATTTTATCTTTGCAAGGAGAGGATGGTTAGGAAAAAATGACAATTGTCAAGGCAGAACAAAACGAGGAGAGAATCAATTTTATTACACGCCATCTTGTCCAAACACATTTCTGCATTGGGGCAATCATTCGATCGCCATGTTTTTTTTATTCCTTGGCAACACATGGGCATTCAACTAGAAAATTCAAATTTATTGATTGTTCATCCACCATTTTCAATCTATTCACACATTTTTCACTTAGCAAGTTTGCATATGATGTTGGAAAATTCAACATAAGGACAGTTGCACTTTGAATATGAACGAAACTCCACATCCAAAAAACATGAACCGCTGGTCTATCCATTGGTAAGCAGAAAATGTTAAATAAGATATTAGCTATTTAGAGGTTGAAAATGCAAGCATCCTTCTGAATAAGATATTAGCTATATTCAGGCTGCAAATACAAGCATCCAAAATTAACAACAATATTTGTAAACAATCTTGCAATCTTGATATAACAATGAAACATAAGCAATATAACAGATTTTGCTATTTCTTCTGAGGTTGAAATTGGCAATAGTTATTTCAGAAAAAGAGAGGCAAAAGGATCACATGATATATACCATTTTGTATATCATGGCAGCAAAAACACACTATGGTGGTCGCCCTCGACTATGACGGTGTCCATTCCTTGGCACTGAGAATCAGCCTAGGACACCGTAGAGGGGAGAGGAGGGGGAGGATGACGCCGTGGAGGGCAGGGGAGACACCGTTGAGAGGAAGGTGTGGACTGAACACCATGGCAGGGAGAGATGACAATGGCGTCATCAAGGATAGCAAGCCGGGGAAATGAGATGTGAGTCTGAGCGTTTTGGCATGCGGTGAGAGAATAAGAGAGTGAATTGCTTTATTTAAGATGAGAAGAAAAGGAGAAGTTGTTTGCTTTTTTTAGGGAAAAGTGGTTGTTTGCTACGAGAGAAATGTCGTACTTTTATATAGTGAAAATATCACATACCCTAACAAGTCATTTCCGGTGAATAATTACCAACAAGTAATTTACAGGTAAGCTTACGATTTATTAAAATTGGCATGCGACTCACTTTACTAAAAAGCACGATGCCATTCACTCTGACTAAAAATGGTCACCTGCTCGTATTTAGCAGCTGACCAATGAATAGATAATGTATATGAGCTTTTTTTAAATATTGTTTATATGTTCACTTTCGTACATCAGAGATCAAAATCAATGGCTTCTGACGAGGCTTTGAAATGTCGATTGACAAAGCTTTATGATGGACCCGACTGAATACTCATCGAGTTTTACACAATAAGAATAGATGCTTACAAATAATTGTTCTTTATATATTTGCTGCGCATGATAATACAAAAGGTGTGTCTCTATATTTATTTATTTTTGCATAGTATGAGAGATATTAAGATAGATTATGTCGACGCTAAAAAAGAATCCATCGACAAGGGTGTTGAGGTGATGTCATTGGAAGGGGCCAAAAATTCATCGAGTTTTATACAACAAAAGGCCCGTGGCAACGCACGGACGTTCTACTATCAGATCCGGGAGACCGTGAATTTGGCTCATTTTGTAATATCGGGGAGAGGAGCGGCTTGGTTTCCTTCGTCATATTGCCTTTTGTATTCAACTAATTTGGCTCATTTTGTATACTAATTTGACTCGTTTTTGTATCATGCCGACAGACTATGTTGGTATCCCTAGAGATATTACAGTCATCGAATCAATCATGTCTGCCCTCAAGAAAACCAAGTTCATGGACATTGAAGATGATTTGTTATCAAACGACGATTTGGAATGCCTTATGAAAGATTATATGTTCTTACACGATGGTGTAAGACCAATTGCATAACCTTTGTAATTAATAATATAAACAATATATAATATCGTAAAACATGAATATAATCTAAACATGAAATTACAGGTGATAAATGCTTACATACATTGCATGCTTGCTCACGACCATCTACGAGACAGGGCGGGTGAAAAGGTACATATTATTAGCACGTTCGTATCTGGCCAGATAAAAAAAGACGGGGAAAAAGACATAGACCCATCAAAATATCGTCACATCGTACAACATGTTAACACTTATCTACAGCAAGATATGGTTAGTCTTGCCTCATCTTTTTGTTATCAATTTACATTGCAAGTGAAGTGGACTTCAATTATTAAGCAATTGTGTCCATGTTATATTGTCTCTACGTGTGAAATTTAACATGCATTATCTTTATATAACTCCTGCAAAATATTTCAAGAGCCCGTGGCAACGCATGGGCATTCTACTAGTAAGAGAGGAAAGAGTAAATATTCTCCCACGATATTCTTATTGAATTAGAATACTTTACCACGATTGAATAAGAGTAAAAATAAGGATAAGTATTTAAGAAGAATTACGTTATCTATAAATATAGAATTCAGATAAATATACACACACATCTAGATATATTTTAGATCTTCTTTTTTGACTATATATTATATTTTTCTATTTAACAAATTTAATACAAAAAAATTAAAATTTTCTATTATCTCTTTTTTGGGGGGAAATTCTATTATCTCTTAATGTGTATCTATCCGTACCGTATTATTTCTGTATAAAACCAACGATTTTCACTTTTTGTTAGCTCACGAATCAATGTATTTTTTATGAAATTTTACACACGTGTAGTATGCATCCATATGTCCATGTGGAGTTTTTTTCAGCATTTTTGTTTGAAACTTTGGCATACGTTTACAACAATCAGGGCCCGAGTGTTAGCAAACAAGCATAGGGTCCAAAATAGCTTAGCTAGGTGTTTTCTTTCTTCCACGCGAAGAAAGAGGACCCCTTGGCTAGGGTTTCTCGGGCCTCCCGCCGGTGCCGCCGCCGGTCTACCTCATCTCCTATGGTCTTAGGGCCATGGAGGCGTGGTGGATACCGGCCCTTGCCGGCGGGAGGGCTCCGTTTTTTCATACTTTTTTGATTTTTGTTAGGGTTTGTGTCCTGCTCAGAGAGGCGAGGCGGCGGCGGCTATCTGCAGATGAAATAAGGTTCTCCCCGCCTTGTCCTCATCCCGATGGTGTTTCTAGCATCGTCGGAGGCCGTGTGGAGGTTTGTCTCCGGCGGATCTCGCGGGATTCGGTCAGCGTTTGTCTTCGGTGATCCACGTGGATCTTGTCTTCGTTCGTCAGTGTTCGTGTGTCTATAGGTTGGATCCTTCTGATCTACTCTTCTCTTCATCAGTGGCGGATGTTGTTCAGGTGTGCTGGTCCTATGGGGGCTTAGCACGACGACTTCCCGACTGTCTGCCACAACAAGGTTTGCCTGGCTCCGATGAGGGAGGGGCGAAGACGGCGGCGCGCCTTCGGCTCGCACCAGTGCTAGTAGTCGTCGCTAGGTGGTCTACGGACCTAGATGTATTTTTTACTTGTGGTGTTCTTTGTACTACCTTGACAGTTGATGAATAGATCGGAAGTTATTCTCGCAAAAAAAAGAACAATCAAGGCCCGAGCATCTGCACTCTAAATAATAATCAACATGTTCATTTTTTCCTAGTTTACCATAATAGGTAATCGACGACATTCGGCATGCTGATGATATTTCCGTGCCATGCGACAACTCAACAGGTAGCTATGATTCAGCCAACTTTTCATGATTTATTTGCATCCATCAGGTTCCGCCGGTTTACCGGTTTGGGGAAACTTCAAGGTTCTTTCAGCAGGTTTTTTCCTGTTATTTCGGTTTCTTTTTCTTTTTTCTTTTTATTTTTCTGTTTATTTTCTTTCTGTTATTTTTTGGATTTTTTTTGTTTATTTTCCTTTTCTGTTTCTATTTTAAATAAAATTCAAACTAAGCAATTTCCAAAAATTGTTTGGAGTTTTCAAAATATGTTCCTTTTTTCAAAACACGTTCAAAAATTTCAAATTTTCTTTGCATTATTTGAATTTTGTTCGCTTTTTTAAAAAAATGTTCATGTTTTCAAATTTTTGTTCCGAATTTAAAAAAGGTTCCTGTTTTCACAATTTTTAATCATTTTTTTCTTCATTTTGTTCTTCATTTTTCAAAAAAAATCGGGAATTCAATATTTTGTTCAAAATTTCAAAAAATGTTCGTATTTTCAAAAGAAAAGTCCCTGTTTTCAAATTTTTGTTCATCAAATCAAAAAATGTTCAGGAATTTGAAAAGTATTTGCGTTTCAAAAAAACTAGAATTTTCAAACAGTGTTCTTATTTTTCAAAGATTGTTCAGAATTTTAAAAAATGCTCCTGTTTTAAAATTTGTTCATAGATAGAAAAATTGTTTACATTGTTGAAAATTGTTCGCCATTTTGTAAAATTATTCAGAATTTTCAAAAATGTTACAATATCAAATTCAAAAAGTGTTCGCATTTTCAAAAATGTTCGGAACTTTAAAAATGTTTGTGTTTCTCAAAAAAAATGTTCATAATTTTTAAAAAATATTCGCATTTTCTAATTTTGCCAGAAATTCTAAACAATAACTTTTCAAAAAAGTTCAAAAAAATCGCGTTATTTAGAAAATGTTTGCATTTTCAAACATTATTTTCCTTAGAGAAAATTGTTCTCAATTTTACATGAAATGTTCGAAAAACTTTGACAGTGTGCGGATCTGCCAAGGTATTTAGTTCTTAATATTTGTCGTTGTTCATAGGACACTTACACTCGTCTAGGTCAACTGGCAAGCAACACTTGTACACACACCTGTGGCAGGAGTTCTATTCCGGCTAGACGCACCCCATTTTTTGAAATTCACACTTAAACCTAGACATTGTAGTGGATTCTTAAACCATTTGCGCTACACATCATCGCCCGGACCCATTAGTTCAGTGGTGAGCAGCGAGTCCAAGCACAGCGGGTTGGTTAGTTCCATTCCTCCCACGGTTTAAGCACCTCTCATCTCCGGCGTCCGTACGGATAGGCCTTCAGCGCCCAGTTTGTGTTTTGATATTTTATGATTTTCTATTTTCTTTTCATTTATTATTTTTAATTTTCTTATTTACGGCTTCATAGGTTTTTATTTATTTTTTATATTTTATTTTCCTTTAATCTAAATTATTCTATTCAATTTTTATTTTTCCTTTATTTCCTTTTCCTTTTTAAATACAATTTTTTACATTCCCGTATACATGTGGAATATTTGTTTTGCATGTTATAAAAATTCAAATACATGAGAAATATTTTTTTAAATATAGCTTTGAATTGTTTCAAATACACATTAAAGATTTTTTAAATACACATTGAACATTTTATAAATGGTATGAATTTATTTATTTTCATTGGATAATATTCTTTAGTATCGCTAATATATTGTTTGAAATGTTTGAACTTCTTTTAAAAGCTACGTACATTTTTTGAGTGCCACATATATTTTTTTAATCGCCATTTACAAATTTTGAAACATGTGAACATTTAAAAAAATGGCACATGCATTCTTTACTGGTGGGAAACAATTCTGTAAAATAACACGGCCATTTTTTTACATTTTTTAAAAGTCTCATGAACATAGTTTTAATTGGGTGAAGATATTTTAAATGTCTTAAACAATTTTTAATTTTACGACCGATTTTCCAAATTAAGCAAAAAAATTCTTCATGAACATTCTTCTATATATCATGAACATTTATTTAAACTTGTCAACGGTTTTTAAAAGTCACACACATTTTTTGAATTACATGAACATTTTAAAAATATGTGAAACAACATTTACATTTTGATGTATTATTTTGGTGCGCGGTGAACATTTTAACACTAAGTAAAGTTTTTCTTTCATATATGCTTTGTTTGAATTAAACCTGACTGAAACGCTATAAACCAAGAGGGCTCTTCTTCCAAAAAAAAAGAGGCTATAACTCGCCTTCATGCCAGATATATGCATCACTCGCCATTGGTGTCCGTATGTATGGACCAACCCAGCGAGTAACGGTTTTCATGACAGGACATGCCTTTAGCACACAGTTTCTTTCGAGTTTTCCTGGATTTTTTCATTTAAACTTTTTATAGTTTTTTCTTTTCATTTCATTTATTAGTATTTTTCATTATTTACTCTATTTCTTTATGGTTTTTGTAGGTTTTTATTAAATTTTTTGGTTTTATTATATTATATTTTTTCCTTTTTTATAAATATACACCTACTTTTAAAATATAATTTTTATATTTTTTGTATACATGTGTAATAATTTTTATACACCATAAAACTTTTCCAAATATATGAGAAATATTTTAAAATATATGTTTAAACATTTTTCTGAATACATATTAAACCTTTTTAAAATACACATCGAACATTTTTAAATTGTATGAAACATGTTTTTACATTGTATAATAACTTTTAAATATCACTAATATGTTTCTGAAATGTACGAACTTCTTTTAAATGACACGTACAATTTTTAATGGTTCCAAACATTTTTTAAGTTGCATGAACATTTGTTACATTGTATAAACTTTCTTCTAGATGTCCCTTCCTTTTTTTTGGGGGGGGGGGGGGGGGGGGGGGGGGGGGGGGGCTCATCCACAACGGGAATCGGCTGGAATGTGGAAATAGTTGGATTTGTGCGTCCCCTCAACTTGGTCAGTGTGGCGATAATGTTGGGGGTCTTTTCTTCGTCATTATGATTTTTGTTTGAAAAACACCTCGTTATATATATTAATAAAATAAAATATTTACACTCGTTCATTATAGCATTCGCCACGTAGAGCGGGACACAATTAACAGGGACACCATCCTATATCTTATCAAACTAGACTTCCCAATCTGATGGCCCACCACATTGGCCAACCGTTTAATCTTAGAGAGCTTAAAATTATTGATAAGCTTTGTGCTGCTCACTGCTTCCTTCTTCAAATCAATCAAATGGCGCATGTCAGGGTTATCTTTTGTAAGGACAGCTGTCATAAACGTGCAGTCAGTCTCTAAAATAATAGGATTTCGAAAAGTGATACCTATTCAAAAGCCGGCAAGGCATGCCGACATTTTGAAAGTTTCTCCGGCGCCCAAGAAACCAAGTACGGACAAGTGGAAACCACCAACTGAGGAGAGGATTAAGATTAACTTAGACGACTCTTTCGTTCCAGGAGAAGATCATGTTGGATAGGGTATTGATGTACAGTCCTCGATGGCGCCATTGTTAGTGCTTGGGCTGACAGACGGGATCATGTGAAGAATGCCTTTGCCGCTGAAGCCTTTGCTATGTCACACGCAGTGTCACTCACGCTGACTTGGGCATACTTCGGGTGATGTTTGAGACTGATTCGCAACTCCTGGTGGAGGCCCTAGATCTCCAGAGGGTCGATTCTTCACCATATGCAACCGTCATCGAGGACACAAAGTTCCAACTGAAGATGTGGTTCTCTAAACATGTAATAAATGTCTGTCGACACAGTGCAAACGCGGTTGCACATGAGTTAGCTAGTATTGGCCGTTTGTACCGTGCAAACCACTATGTGGAGTGGGAGTCTGATGTACCAGCCCAAGTGGTTGCTTGTGTCTCGGGTGATTTTCCTGAACATTGTTAAGTTTTTTTTAAGGAACCGAACACCGTTAAGTTATGGCTATGCTTCTACGGATTCCCTTAAGCCACCACGGATTTGAGGATTTTGTAACCTGGCATGGCAATAGTAATGGTGTTTTTTCGATAAGATCGGCATACCATTATGAATGGAAACATCAATTCAACTCAAGATCGTTGCCGGAAATAACAGGACCATCAATGCCAAATCCAGTTTGGACAATCCTATGGAAGCTCAAAGTCCTGGGAAAAGTGAAAATATTCGGCTGGAGGGCCCTTCACGGATTAATCCCATTAAAATCAATCTTGGCAAACAGGCACGTTGGTACTGATGGAAGTTGTCCGATTTGCCATCAAGGTACTGAATACATCCATCATCTCTTATTTAGTTGTGGCCACGCGGTGGAAATGTGGAGGTTATTGGGAATTTATGACACAATAGCAGAAGCCCGTCTTGTGGATCGATCAGGCTCCGTTGTTCTAGAGCACATACCGCGGCTCCCACCTTCAAAGTTACCACACATGCCGACCATTGGGATAAGCGAAGGGATTATTACAGCATGCTATTGCAGTCCAGGCGATTTGCGCCAATTTTCAGAGAGCTTCATCAAGCACGTCTGGGACTACACGTGGGGAGCAATGTTGAAAGAAACCACCTTCAAGAGTAGTCAAGATCAACGTGGACGCATCTTTCCACGAGAATGAAGGAAAAGGAGCAACGGGAGTTGTGATAAGAGATAGCCATTGTTCTTTCATTGCGGCATCATGTACTCTAATCCCGCATGTGATAGATGCTAACATGGCGGAAACAATGGCAATGAAAAATGGCCTTCAATTACCGGAATCCTTGGGATATACCTCAATTCAGATTGAAGCCAACGCCCTTCAAGTTGTTAACGCATGCTCGGGCCAAGAGAGGATATGGAGTGAATCTACAGCTATTTTTGCAGACTGCTTCGTTTTAGCAGGGATGATCGGGAATGTGGAGTTTTTGCACTGTCAACGGGAAGCAAATCGTGTTGCCCACCTCTTAGCCAAACATTCATATGATAATGATGTATCCAGTAATTGGGTTCAGGAGGCCCCAGATTTTCTTGTAAACGCACTTGTTAACGATGTAATGATATTGCCAAATCAATAAAACTAGCCATGATGACATTCCCTCAACAACAAAAAAGTTATGACTATGCTTTATACCTAAAAAAAAAAGAGCTTCTCCTTGAAATGTTCCAGATTCATAGCCTGCACACCTAACTTGGGTTGGACACGCCTGCGTCCCACAACTGCCTGAACCAAACCCGTGTTATATTAAAGAAATAAAGAAAAAAAAAGCAAACCCAAAGCAAACTATTGCACCGGCACGCAACATCACCACCGTACTCTCATACAAGCAAAAGGTAACCGGACCATCAGCCGGGCGGCGTGTGAATTTCATCACGCCACGGCGTCGCGGCGGTGCCAAAAACTTGATCCATTAATTCCATTCACCGCAAGAAGGTTTCCGTTGAAAGGTGCCAAGTTATTAGCACAAGCTAGACGTGACGGTGTGATAACGAAACAGGGACACTAGAGAAAAGAAAGAAGTCAGATGCGCAGTGCACTGATCGACTGCCCCTTGGTCGTTTTGGCTGCATGCTGATGCCGTAGCCGGAATCGGCCGGCCGGCATGTGGATTTCCACTACCACAGGTGGGTTCGCTGGCCGGCCACTGCGACATCGAGGGCGGGTGCAGGTCAGGTCGCACCCAAAACCACTTTCAGGGCAAGAGCGCGTCAGGTCAGACAGAAGCATACGTTAGTTGGGGTGGGGAAGCGTGTCAGTTTCGTCGGCGTGTTTCAACGACGACGGCGACGCGCACCCCAACACAAGCGCAGAACACATACTCGCGCTACATCGGCACTTTGAGACGAGCAGAAAAGCCCGCAAACTTTTTCGCGCGAATCTAATCTCATCACGTCGCGTGTGTTGAGTCTGATCCATCCATTAGACACGATCGAGAAGCTCTTGTGATTTAAGAGTCGTTGCAGCGATGCCATCTCGGCTAATCTGAGGGGAGCAGGTGAGTTCTGACGGCAGATAAACAGTTGTATTATTAGTTGCAAAAAACCTAGATTCCTAATCGGACGGCTGTAGATTCCTGATGCAGTCGCGACGGAGCCCAAGATTGAATGAACCATGTGCACAGTACTGAACTCTGAATGAACGGCCATGCCAGCCGGCACGCTCCTTCCTTTTGTCTGCATCCACCACGGGACCGGTCGGCATGTGAAGGCAGTACTGCCAGTTGATCTCCTTCGTCTGCCTCTCTCGCAAACTGGTATTTTTTTTTGACAAATCTGGCCCCTCTCAGTGACTTCAAGCTGATAAGTTTAGCGTCTCTGGGGTCGGCGCCACATAGCACGGCGCCGAGCTGTATAAGTTCGGCGCCATGCTATGTGGAGCCGACCCCAGATGGGCTCACAGAAACCCTAGGGGGCCAGATTAGTTTTGCCCAAGAGCCAGATGTGCCTCAAGTCGTGCAAAGGGGCGAGATTTGTCAAAAAATACCCCAAACTGGCCTTCAGTTTCATGAGCTTTCAGGCCAACATCATTTCATTCAGAGCGCGCTAATAATTTAGCACGAGTATTCAAATAGATAGATTCACGACTCGCTGACCTGGCTCGACTTGGACGCTTCCGTCAACTGCCTCTTGTCTCGGCGTGCTGGCTGCTGGACACCGACGCGCAACTGAACAACAAAACATACTGTACTCCGCTGGCACCGGCAGCCGGCAGGATTCAACAATCCACATCACCACCGTCGTACAAGCGTCTCATCGGCACTAAGAAAACAGGTGAAAAAGCTGGAAAGCTTTTCGTGCGAAATCGTCCTGCCCTCGACTCGACTGCCGTGTGGATTTGGTCACCACACACGATAAATTGGTCGCACTTCGCCAGAACAAGTCGCGATGAACCAACAAGTATGAATACATCAACAAAGATATATACTCCACAATGCAACTGCAACAGCAGAGTCTGAATGAAGTCTGAATATGAATGAATATATCAACACGGCTCGAATAGTAGTATGTGCATAGCTAACAATGCGACTAGTACTAGCAGTAGATGCGAAAATCAAAAGCAAGATCTACATACTAATGGTCAGACCACGGACGGCGACGCACAGCAACAGCATCCCGCAACCAACCAACCAACCAATCGAATCGATCCCCAACGGCGCAATCGCAATCGGAATCAGAACCAGACCTTGCACTCCGTGGGCTTGAAGGCGGGGGCGCCGGCGGCGCCTGGGGAGGGAAGGGAGAGCGGGCAGCTGATCCTGGCGCGGGGCCCGGGCACCTTGAACGCCCACACCTTGACGCGGAGCTTGGCGTTGAGCTTCACCTCGACCTCCACCGCGCCTCCCGCCAGCTGCGACCGGAGGGTGGACTGGGTGACGTCCCCCTCGAGCACCTGCTGGCCGCCGAACGCCGGCTTGACCACCGTGGACACCTCGTGGCCCTGGAAGAAGGGGTCGAGCGGCGCGTACCCGAAGCGCTGGCTGTCGAAGAGCGCGAGCGCCTCGACGCTGTCGTAGTAGAGCCCCACCCGCTTGTTGGGGTTGCGCACCGTCATGTCGAAGGTCATGTTGTACTGGAGCAGGGCCGGGTTGGACGGGGAGAGCGCGAACTGGGCGACAGAGGCCGAGTCGACGGTGGCGGCGATCATGTGCGGGCGGAAGATGAAGTAGAGGATGAGGGCGAGGATCCCGGCCGTGACGACGAGGGAGACGAGGATGCTGCAGAGGCAGCTGAAGAGGCCGCAGGCCAGGCACTTGAACGGGCAGCACAGGCACGACGCCGCGCGGCTCCCCGACCCCATCCTGGCGGGCTGGTGGTGCTGCTGCTGGTTCGCGACGGCGGCGGCGGGGAGGAGCTGAGGGAGATTCGGCGGCGTCGGCGAGGAGGAGCGAGGTGGTAGATTGGGGAGAGGTGGGTTGGATTTGGGTGATTTGTGGCGAGGCGGGTGGGTGGGATATATGTAGTAGGGGATGGGGGAGGGGATTAATTGGGGGGACGCGGTTGGGTTGGGTAAGCAAGCGCGTGGAGGCGACGACTCTTCCTTCCTTGTTGGCTTGTTGCTTGATTGTGCGTGGATTTTGGGGTGAGTTTTGGTGGGATTTGGGGATGGGAATCGCTCGCGGTGATTTGGGGAAGGTTTTGGGTTGGAAGGAGTACAACTGTGGAAGGAAGGGGAAGGCGCGGGGAAGGCGGTGGTGGGCGTGGTTGATGGTGGAGTTGTAGCCGTTGTGGGCTTGTGGGGTAGGGTGGGGGGAGGTCAACAAACGCACGGCTGATTGATTTGTTTGGTTTGACTCGGCCGGCCGTTCCTTCTGCTCGCACGAGCCAGCTTTGCGTTGATTGGTTGGTTGCCGTTTCAGCCGCCCACGCCGTCGCGACCTGTAATCACGCCCGTTTGGAAACCTCATCGCATCCCCGCGTGCTGGTGTGCCAGATTTCATGCCAAATGTCGCCTACTTCCAAGTTCCAACAAAATTTTGGTACTCCTCTGTCACACCTTCTCTCGCTCGGGTGAACATTTTTCTAGCTAATGGTAAATTTCCCTTCCCGAGTTTGTGCACTCGTGAACGTAACCTATTCCGTCGAGATCCCCTCTCTTGGATCTGTCACCACTGCCACAAATGTTAATGGCTTAGCCTCACATCCCCAGCCACTCGACGATGCCTCCTTCCTTAGTCACGCCATTGTCGCTTCGCCAATGCTCGGTCTCGCATTTTCACCCGTCTGTGAACGTGCAGACCATGTTTAAGAAGAAACACATGATGGGCCAACACAATCAATAGCCAAACAAAAAATCGATTGCGTAAAGATCTCCTCTCTCCGGTTCACCATTGTTGACGTCAGTCCCCGGCTTCCCGTCGCAACCCCTGACAGCGTCTCCTCCCTCGCATCGCCTAGCCACTCATGTTGTGTCTCCTCCCTTGGCCACTTCTTCGTCGTCTTGTCTCCCATTTCACTGGTATGTGAGCCTACCGACCGTGTTTTAGAAGAAACACACGATCGGCCCACCAATCAACACCAAAACAAAATTGATTCGCAAATTGTTAGCAACATTTGTTCTTGCTCGAATCTTTCACTACCAACATTTATTTAGTTCACAAAGTAGCTAGAAATCAAACCCACAACAAAACTTACCAGGATTTGTTTTGCGCCGAATGTTACATCACAGATACCGGTGTCGTGACTTTGTGAACCTTCACAATTCAGGTTTATAAGCATCGTGTACGTGGCAATTGTAATACTAGGTGTTTCTCAGACCAAAATTTAGTCTGCACGTGGTCAGTGGCAAACCTAATGGTTAAGCGCATGCTACGTTGCAGTTTGCACTCACGAGAGCAACACGTGATAATCACCTCCCACGAGACCGCACCGGGCATTCATTCGATCGGCAAGGAAGCACGTGATGATCAAGGGGCGACGAACGTGGTGGGCCGCGGCTGATCAGCAATCCGGGGCCCACGCATGTGCTCTGCTTCTCTGAGATCTGACAAGTACACGCCTCTTCCTCCCTCAAAAAAAAAAAAAAAAAAAAAAAAAATTAACACGTCCACTTCATCTCAACCCTGCAACTGGTCAAACTCGTTTGATTATGCCGCATCGACCACATGGATAATCAACTTTACGTACGTACACATGGCCAGGTACGTGCCCAGGGGGACGGGTTCCGCTCGGTCGGTTCGTGCGATTTTTCGCATGGATTACTTTCTTTGCGCGTACGTACCAATCGCCATGTATGTACGTATCCTGCTAGCTAGAAATCGACACGGCACGGCACGGTGTGTTGACCTGATCAGTTGATTTAGCCTCAGGTGGCCTGAGATAGTTGAAGCGGTCGCCTGCGCGCTACCTGCCGTATCCTCCTTCGACTAGCTCCAACCAAGGCCACGTCGCTCGTATCGTACATGTCACTTTCAACGTCGCGCGCGCGCACACACACGGTTCGTGTTTTCTACGGCAGATTTCTGACGGCTCTTTCATCTTCTTCAGCTGTGTTCAGTTTAGCTAGAGACAGAAGCAAGCGATCGGCGTCAGTTCGTCGCGCCGAGCCGCGTGACGACTTAACTGCGTTTACCAGTCCATCACCGACAACTTCTTGTTTCTTCCTTGCCGAGGAAACGGCTGGCTTGTCTCTTTAGCGTAAGTGCTCCCTCCGTCCTTAAAAAGTCAAACTTTTTTATATTTGACCGTATCTATACAATAATACACCAACATTTATGCCATCAAATTAGTAGCATTAGATTCATGATAAAATATTTTTTCATCATATATCTATTTGGTTTCACAAATATTGATATATTTTTACATAAACTCGGTTAAATTTTGAGATAGTTTGACCCTCAAACAAAGTTGGAAGTACACAGTAAGGGCCCGTTCTTTTGCAGCTTCTAGTAGCTTATTGTGAAAATAAGCCAAAAGCTCAAAAGAACTCGTTTTGAAGAAGCTAGCTCAATTTATTATCATCCTCCTCTTCTTTACAATGGAAAAAAGCTGTGGTAGAGTGGCTTCCCGCAGCTTATGACTTGCTAGCATAATGCCCGTGCGTTGCTACGAAACTAAAATATGAGGAGTACGGTCATGGCTTAAGAGCATAATTTTGAGTTGGAGTCACATTTTTGTATTTTGTTATTTATGCATTCTTCAAGTGTTGGTCTCACATCAAAGTAGTAGTGTACTTGTTAATTTGTTTTAGGTCCTATATGTGAGTAAAGGTATATTTGTTTATTTAAGTCTCTTGGGAGGTTGCTAGTCCCACATGTGGGTAATGGTGCATTTTTCTATTAGTGAAGATTGTTGGTCCTCACCACCAACTCCAACCTTTATAAGTAGGAAAGAAAACGAAGGGGTATACGGAAAGGGCACTGTCGTTTGATCAAATTACAAAGAAAATGCCCCTCCCACAGTCCCACGCCCGCACAGCGAAAAAAAAAACCCTGACCCCGCTCATCTCGATCCCTTTCCTCTCGCTCTCGACCCCTCCTGTCAATCCCGCACAAAAAAGCTAGGTTCCTAGCCGCCGCCGCCGGTCCCCGGCTCCTCTGCTCCTTGACGCGGCTAGATCCGGCGACATGGACGGCGGGTAGGTGACCATCTCCCGCCGCTTCTCCTCTCTCTGGCACGACCCCTCCCGCCCCCGGTCTGCAGCAGCAACTGCAGGTCGTTCCGGCCCTCAACTCCGGCGGACGCCGCCCCACTCCGGCCGCCCCACTCCGTCGGACGAACCCCCGTTCCCGCTCCCCTCCTTGCAGTTCGTGGCCGTAAGCGCGAACATGAGCTCGTCCAGCTAGGTCTGGAGCTCCTCTGATGTTTGCAATTTTCTATTTTGATTTGCTATTAGATGCTGCTAGATGGTTGCTCCCTGGTTAGCAAGTAGTAGTAGTTCCAAATGGAGTTACAGATGGTTGCTTACTGCTCCCTGGTTGGCAAAATTTTCATTTAGATTTGCTATGAAGTGCTGTCTGATTGTGCTTTGGATGTGCTTTGGCTGATTGTTCCAAGTGGTAGTACTATGATTCATGGTTGCTCACTGCTGCATTGTTTATGTGTAATGTGATTCCTCTCCGATGCGGCGATTCGGTGCCCAGGTCCAGATGAACCTGATATCCTGATCGTTCAATGGTGCCTAGGGATGCTGGAAAATGGCTCTGTCGCGTCAGACTTTAGGCGCTGGAAAATTGGATATGGAAAGTATACCGCAGGGAATAGTGCAGTACGGTGGGTCCTTTCTGTACAAAGGGAGGCCTATTTCGAATCGCACATGGGTCGCTCCGTCACGTGGTAGTACTGAGCCGTGGTACAGGTCGACGGCGACGTTACGAGCCCGGCCTAGGATGACTTCAACGATTAGTCCTGGCCATGGGATACCCGGCCCGGCCGGCCCGACCCGACCCGGCCCGAAAAAGCCTGACCCGACCCGGCCTGGTCGTGCCCATGGGCCGGCTGGGCCTGAGATCTAGGCCCGACGGCCGGGCTTGGGCCTGCCATTTTTGCAGTTTAAGGAAGGGCCCGGCCCGAGGCCCGGCGGGCTTTTGCATTGATGGGCTGGACCTGGGCCTGATTTCTAGGCCCGACAGCCGGGCCGGGCCGGGCCCAGGCCTGGGTTTTTTGCTGCGGGCTTTGTTAGGCCCGGCCCGACGTTTGGCCAGGTATATCAACGATAAGCCGAGCCGTAGGACAGGTAGTTCGAGACACGTGTGTCGGTGGGGTCGCACACAGAAATTTGCCTCGTGATGTCGATAGTGCTAAATCTGTTTCAAAAAATCCCCTTCTAGTTTTGTGTGGGGCGGCGAGTGACCTAGCCGGCCGGTGACCGGAGATGGAAGCCTACGGATTATAGTTTCTACTATATCTGGTGGACAGGTGAGTTCGTGGTATTGTTACGTGTCATATTCCTAATTATAGTATATATGAACTTTTCTGTCGATTTTATTTTTTGTTTCCCGTCGGTGGTGGCGGCGCATCTGATAACTTGGAGCAGCCGGATCCGGTCCCCTTGGCTTCGCTTACGCCGCGTGCAGCTGAATCGAATGGCGGCTCCAGCAGTGGGGGTTGGAGCGGGGCTTCAGGCACAGAGTGGAGAAGAAGTGCATCCGAGGAAGAAAGGGTCGCCCGCGCAGTTGGTGCAGTCCATGGGGAAGATCAACCAGGAAGCTCCACTTCAGCAGCGAAAATCAGTAGATCAGATGCTTAATGATGGTGCTGCATGATTTATTTATTTTTTGCATTTTGGTAACGGAAGAGAATCAGGCTGACAGACTATCGTTCTAGTCTGTAACATTAGCATGATTTCAATAGACTTGGTGCCTGAGATTTCTTCAGTGTATTAACTGAAAATTTTCATGCTCGCCGGCTGCGGCTAGGTGGTGCACCTTCAGACATGACTCCTTGCGCATCGCGGATGAGCGCTCTTGAACAGTCCTGAAACTCGATTAGTGAAAAAGGTTGCTGACATAGATGGAGATGTGGGGATAAGGCCGGGCTGGGTTCGGTAGCCGTTTGAGCTGTCGTCGCCGGGTGCCGGCTCAGTTTGGCTCAGAAATTGGCCCGTGCCGTGAGCCAACTTGGTCCGGTGTTGCCGTTGGGCCACTGACCCGTCATAATGACTGAGATGGTCCCTCTGTTTTATCAACAATACGGTGCCAGATACGACCTGCAATACACTGGCAGGCGCAAATCCCCATGTGGTTCAATGGCTGTGATATAGGGTGCATCCGAGCCTGGGATCATAAACAGATTTTCGTATAGACATGTTGTACTGATGGCCTATCTTTCCTGCTATTATAGTCCAAGGGCATTACAGACTTTTCACTAACATACCATAAATAAGCTGAAAAAACAGGCACTGAAAAGAACTGGACTAACTTATTATCTGGAGCTTTTTTTCACATGAGCTTATCTAGAGCTTATTTTCACAGGAGCTTATTTCCACATGATAGCTCAAAAGAACTGGCCCTAAAAGCTTTACTGAATCATAGCGTTTTAGGGAAAACAAATGTTGTGTTATCAGGGGGTTTAGGAACTAGACGTGTCGGCCAACTCCGAGGCTGATCGCCATTTTTGGCTCATCTATGAGAGCATCTCCAACGACGACCCGCAAATTTTCTCCCGCATCCATCCGCGCACAGGGGACCAGTCTGTGGACACGGATGCGGGAGACGGCCATCCAACCGTAGCCGTATATATTGAAAACATCTGGCTAAATATTTGCTAAATGAACCTACTAAAAGCACTAAACAAGGCTACTAAGCACACCACCATGGCGAAAGCCAACCTTCCGCCAAATCTAAGCATGCCATGCAATGGCGGAAGCCAACCTTCCACCAAATGATATGAGCACCTTCCCTGAAATGACTGGCTAATTTGCTTAATAAAAAATATATTAATTAGCACCTTCCGCCAAACAAAATATACTATGCAGATCTAACTTCCACCAAAATGCTAGATATCAGCTGCAATTAGCACAATGCATTTTGCTAAATACTAACCATTATGGGCGGGCGTAGAGTAGAGATGGTACGTGGCGGCTTTTTGTTGGTCATGCAGATGTCCGGACTCCCGCAAAGCTCCCCCACATTTGTCACCGTTTTACGGGAGAAAGTACGTCCGTACCGCACCGCGGTACGGACATATGCGGGTGGTTTGAGGGTCCGCCTTAGAGATGCCCTTACCCGGTCGTTTCCTTCTATTCCCGAGTGTTTTGTACATTCTACTGTTTGTATAGTTTTTTTTTTGTTTTTAGCTCGAAAGAGAAGCAAAGCTATCGGCGCCAACACGTCGCGAGAAGCCGCGTTGATGACTTCACTGCGTTTACTAATATGTCACCGGGCCATTTCTCTGAAAGCAACCTGCGTGTCCTGTCCTAAAAGAAAAAGTCTAGCGTGTTTTTTTTTCTTCAGATTTGCGTTGTTTTAGAAATAACTGTAATTTTATTCATACTCATAATAATTACAGGTACACTGATTTGGATCTAAGATCCAAAAAAATACAAAGTAACTCGTAAAACTAAGAATTACAATAAAAAATTTGGAAACACCTTATTCGCGGTATCAATATTTGCTAGAAGAAATACTTCAAAGACTTTGGTAAATAGGCTGCAATTTTACTGGAGCAACGATGTTGTCACTCTTTCACCCGAACGAACATTATTGCACGAACATTACCAATAATCTTTTTTGAAAGCGCCTTGAGTCGCCCATCCAAAAAGATGAGAAGTCTTAATCGATGAACGTACTTGGGTTGGGATGATCACCTAGAAATGCGGGTCATCGAATCACGATATCTTCATCATGGTGTCGATGAAAGATTTCACCTCCACAAAGAATCAAACCAACAAAAAAGCTTGAGACACCAACATACACTCATCAAATCCGAATAATCGGATCTGCGAGGACAGAAAACTCTCTAACCTCATGGCATCTCCAAAAGAACGAGAGTACTTTTATTCTCACAAAACGATGATCACTAGACATTGACGAAGAACATATCTTGAAGATGTGAGGTCCCTGGCGGCGACGGCGGCGGTTGTTGCAGCGCCATTCACGAAACCCTCGCGAGCGTTTCCTGCATACATAGATAAATTTAGATTTGCGTTTTTTCTTCGTGTGTGTGTGTGTGTATGCGATGGCTGTTTCATAGTTTCGGTGGGCCGGGCCTTCAACGTAATTGGGAAGTAGCCACATTCATGAACACTCTCCTCCATCAATGACCGAATGGGCCGTGACCGGTCGATGAGCGACTATTGAGCACGGAATGTTGACCATTGACTTTTTAGAAAAATTAAAAAATTAAAAAAATTCATGAAATTTGAAGAGCTTAACAAATTTTATAAAAAGTTCATGAAATCTGGGAAAACAGTTCGCAAATTCTGTTCATGAATTTAGAAAAAGTTCAAGACATGGAAGTACGCAAAAATTAAAATATATTAACGAACTTGGGAAATAATTCATACTTTTTAAATTTTGAGAAAAAGTTAATAGGCTGAAAAAAAGTTCACAGAAATTGAAAAAAAAATCAAATTCGAAATAGGTCGTGAAATTGTGAAAATTTCACGAATTTGATAAACGCAAAAAATGGGAAAAGAAAGAATTATTCAATAAAACAGAAAAAAGAAAAAGAAAAATGAAACAAACATAAAAAAGTGAGAAAACCGATTAAAAAAAGACCTACATGGGCCCGCCCATTTAGATACACAGTACTGTTAAGGTGTGTGCGTCAGTTTGCAAGTGCACCATAACGGCCCAAAAGGCGCCAAATAGGATTTAGATGCATAATTTAACTCAACTAAAAAAAAAAGATGCATAATTTAACTGCAATTGACAAGGCCAGCGGGATGGGCCAGCAGCAAACAGTCAGACTGGAATTTAGGGTTTAGGTCAGCGGGATATATCGCTTAAAGCAATTTCTATGGAGGCGTCGCCTGCAGTGCCCTCCTAGTTAGGCCGAAACCAAGGTGCGACATGAGATTTACGTTGGCGTGACCGTGAGCTAGTGCATATATGCATGTTTTTTCTTTCTTGCAGTATTTTTTTTTCATTTTTCTCTATTTTTAATGAAAGTTCAAGAAAACAATTCAGGAAAAATATATTTTGTTTTATGTATTTTTATTATTCTGATGACATGTGTTTATAAAACGGTCCACCCCACATTTTAAAAATATCCAATGTGTGTTGAAAAATGTTCACTGTGTATTTGAAAAATTCTTATCAGGTACTGAAAGTATCCACAATCTATTTTAAAATGTGTATTATAAATTTGAAAAATGTTTATCATGTTTTGAAAATGTTCATCGTTAATTTCTGAAAACAAAATTACCATTCAAAAAATTATCTGAACATCTAGAAATTTTTCAAGCATTTAAAAATATCTTCATGGCATTTTGTAAAAATATTTATGAAGTGTAAAAGTTCATTTATGAAATTCTAAAAAAAATCATGACATTTAGAAGTTTTCACATATTTTAAAATATGTTCATGACATTTTCTATGATAATTCCTGATTTTTTCAGGATATTTTTTTTTAAAATTGGGCCATTCAAAACAGTGTTTGTAACATTTTAGAAATGTTTCATAACATGTAAAGTATTGTTCACACAATTTTTATAAATTGTTAGTCACTTGTAAAAAATGTTCTTACACTGGAACAAAAAGAATTTTAAAAATATCATGTAATTGGAAAAGAAAAAAAGAAAAATTAAAATAGAAGGAAGAAAGTGAAAATCCGAAAGAAAACCAATAAAAACAGTAAGGACAAATAAACAAGAAAGAAAAAAAAAACTTGAATGGAACCTTCCCAAAACAGGCCGATAGGTTCCAAAACCGGCCTGAAGTTCTTAAAAGTGCGAAAAAAAATAGGTGAACACTACCGCTACTGAGCCATGACCCACTTCCAAGTGGCAAGCGCTACATTTGCCTCACAGTTGGCGAGATA